>CM067558.1:38955645-41610645 GCA_034509755.1 Anisodus tanguticus
TACGCTCGGGCCTTAGGCGTCGGGTGCCGGCCACCCCCCAAGTTTGGGGTGTGACACCATACCTATTTCCAACCCATTTTAATCCATGCTTATTTTTAATGCTCAAAGCTATTTTTGACCCATTTTAATCTGCTTATTTTTTAACATTTAGGGCATTTTTAACCAATACCAATTAATCCATACTACCTTCAAACCTTATTTTTTCAACCATGACAAGCAATAGCCTCTCTTTGAATGTCTCACAAACCTTCACTGGTGAAAACTATCATAGTATTTGGTTAGTGAAGATGAAGTTATAAATCAATTTTACAACGTGTAAGCATAATTCTTTTCCGTTTGAAAATAAAAGTTACACAATTACTTTCAATCGACGGAATAAAAAAACTGTCATTGAAAAATACTTGAAGCATATGATGGAAAAATGCAAGAAAATTGAGTTCAAGAATAAGAAGAAAGAATCATATTACTGATGTGTGCAAGTTCAAACTTACTCAAAAAAAGAAAAAGAATTCCACAAGCACAAATTGCTAGAGTAAAAATTAAGGAGGAGCAACTTTTTTAGACTGCAACAACAAAAGTAAGGAGGAGTCATGGATTTTGCACCTATTACTGCTATAATTTTCTAAAATAATTAGTTATTTAATTATAGGAGGAGTCCAATAGTTGATTTAGTAGAATATTTAGTTTTAAATTTTAGTAAGAGGCTAATATTTTAGTTGTTGGAGGAGTCTACTACTTTGATTATGTGTCTATATAAAGGCTTATGATTAATAAAATTTACATGACACAATTTTCATTAATATTTTCTACCTTCTTGTTTTCATCTCTCTCCAAAAATCCATAACAACCATATAATTTATTAATCAGAGCCAATGATTCAACATCTTCAACCCATTGAATCGTTGTTTCTGATAGACATACATTATTAGTTATAGAGAAAATATATAAAATCACTCTTAAACTTGTCTCCAAAATTCACTTTAGCAATTTAACTTTACTGATAATTTTTTACCCCCTAAACAATTTTAAGTGAATTTTGTGCAACCCTCCTTTGCCCAGACCAGGTCAAAGTTGGGTGTTGTTGCTCCACGCGCGTTGTAATGACACCACACCATTAATGAGTTTTTATTTTTATTTTTTTATATATACAATTTGTTCCAAACTTAAATAACAATATAAAATGAACAAAACCCGATCGACCCAAAATTAAACCTGACCCGTTCCTAAACAAATAGCCATTGCAATATTGTTTTTAAGTTCCTAACCCAACCTTGACAATGTAGAAATTCAGAGCGACGATAATGGTACGTTATCAACAGTGTAGAAATCGGCCGGTCCGCTCCCCACGATGCAAACACGTAATGGCTCCGTTAGATAATGTGGAAAATCTTCTCCCCAAACTTCTGAGTGCTATTGAAATAGCAATTTCCCCAAATTTCTCTAGAATAATAAAAGTATTAAATATATGTTGGCCAATTAAAAAATAACACGTGTATGATTTGTCAGATTTCAAAATAAAATTTTCTTCTCAGTTGCTTCTAGGTCTCTTCGGGGGATAGTTAATACACTATCGACAAGAATATTTGATATTTAAATTGTCTGTAAAGTTAAATTACTAAAATGAGTTTTGAAAACAAATTAAGGGAGAATTTTATGTATTTTTCCTTAGTTATATAACTCGAATTGTATGTATCATACATGCCATGAATGAGTCATAGTCATAGGTGAGCTATCAACATCATTTTGCCTTTTAGAAAGATTATTTAATTCTCTTGTCACTTTCATAATGAAGGCTTCAAGCCCCCTAATTGCACTGCCTTTTCCACACTAGTTCTATGATCTATCTAATTCCAGCCGCAACTATTGTACCTAATCTTTATTATTTTCGTTTTTTCGTCTTTATTACTTGCATGGGATTTCTACGTAAGTTCATTCAAAAAGGGGTTTGAAAATAGGAAATTGACACATGTTGTATAAGTTAAGAATTAAGACACTTTCACATTAACAAGTTGTAGTAACTCTTTGTTTCGTTTTATGTGTTTTATTTGACTAGATAGTTTTATAAAGTAAGAGTTTTTTTTTTAATATGGCGATCTTAATAAAGATGTCTATAATGTATCAAAATGTTTGTTGGATCTTTTGGTTCTAAACATGCCACATAAAATGCTGAAAAGTAAGAGTTACTAAATTACAGAAAGGACATTATTTTTAAAATATACTATAAAACAAAATACAACTAAATTGTATTAGAGAGTAATATTTGAAATTTGAAATTAATTAAATCATCAATCTTAGGCAAGAGACGAATTCAGAATTTGAAATTTATGAGTTATGATCTAATCTTTTTGAGTTACTCGTTCTAAAGTAAAAATTTATACATATAAAATATTTTTTCAAAACAAATGCATAACTTGAATTTGTGAAACTCTGCCGAATTCATACCTTCAATTCTACCTTCGCCTATGCCCTTTTGCTATACATAGCTTTGCCCTGTGGCCAACTTCTTTGACTTAATATATTCTAAGTTATACCCTTTGCAGTCTTTGTGAAGGAATAATTCAATGACATTTGTTGATCATTGCAAATTTCAGTGTTGCATTTGTTTACCTATATTATATAGTTTTTGTTGGAAATTAGCCTTTGGCGGGGAGATGCGTCCACCCATCTTTGATGAATTAAACACTTGTGTTCCGCATGTTGGAGACCTTGTCTCTTCGCACATGCATGATCTACGAAGTGAGTAGATGACCGTAGGGCCAAGAATCGTCTAATTTCGTTGAGAAATGAAAGAGATATTGGTCCACGAAGTAAGGTGTTTGAGACATGGAAATGTGGTGTGGGACAAATCTACCACATCGGTGGGAATAGGAAGAATTGCTCTCTATATAAGTCTCTAATGTGGTAAAGGGTTTGGATCCCCAAGGGGTATCTCATGTGTTTGGACCAGAGAACTCTGCCAGATGTACAGTTTGATCCCTGAAGTTTCAGATGTACAGTTTGGACCAGAATTCTTTCATATGTACAGTTTGGTCCCTGAAGTTTCAATATTTACAGTTTGGTCCCCAGAGTTTCTGGGAAGGTGACGGAAGGCAGAAAGCCTACCGTTGGGACTGTTTTGTGAGGCATTAATCAGCCATTACTTGGCTGATTAACTCCTCCATTAACAGCCCATTACTTGGCCATTTTCAACCTTAAATCAGCCTCTTTGATGGCCTTTTACTGCCTTTACTTGGCTGTTTTAATGGCCTCATAATGGCCATTAACAGCCATGTTTTTGGGCAGTTGTACAGCCCCTTCTCCTTGCTATATATTGAGCCTTCTTTGGCTCAAATCAGGAGCAGAAAATAGACGAAAATACTGGCTGAAAAGCGGCCGAAATAAGGCAAGAAACGACCAGAAAATTGAACGAAAATCAGGCAGAAAACAGTGACCAAACTGTGACGAAAATCAGTGAGCAAACCCACACATATACACAAGATATACACTACAGAGACACATTATATACACAGAGACAAAAGAGAAGAGTATTGAGAAACTCTTCCTTCCTATTCCATAGCTTCAGCAAGTCAAGTCATATTTGTTTTCTTCGCCAGGCTCAACCTATTGGCTTTGTAGTGTTGAGATTAAAGTGTTGTTTTATCTTGGGAGACTATTGCCCGCTAACGTAAAAGCATATATACGGGGCAATCTTGTCTTAAGGATAGAGGGCTATCCTCGACTCAACACACAACGTTGTAACCATCCAGATTTAGTTGTTTCTTGATTTCAGGTTATCAAGATTTAAGGCACAACAAACTTGGCGGCAGTTCTCAACATTGGCTTTGCAAGTTGATCAAGATTCAAGACACAACACACACGCGGCAGTTTTGAAGATTGACAATTTATTTATCCTTTCGAACATTTGTAATAGTTATTACTTCCCGTACTGCTCTATAAAGTACCATAGAAATACCAACAATTTAAGACAAGCTTGTATTGTAATACTATTAGTGTTCGAAAGATGTCGGTCAAAAATTGTATGACCAAATCTGGATATGGCAATGGTTTTCTGGTAGAAGAGAGTGATGATGATGAACGTGTTCATGGTGTCACCGCTACCAAGACTGGTGGGAACAAGCGCTCTCGAGAGCCTGAGGATGTCAACTGGGATAAGAGGAGAAGACTGAAGATGTATTTCTATCTTGCAGCAGAAGGCCTGTATCTATCCCAGACAAAAGATCCGAATAACGGTAAGAAGAAACTGGACACTCAGTATGATGAAATGACTGAAGTGAGCCAGAATCCGAAAAGAGGATAAGTAGTTTTTCTTACTTGTCAAGAATAAAGATTAAATGATGTCTGATTAAAAATTGATTAAAGTAGGAGGAATATTAAAATAATTTATATTCCTTACGCTTTAAAGAAAAAAATCAGAAGTTTAATCTCATCTTCTTTCCCGTTTAAAGATTGGATTTTGTAAACGAATTATAAAGATCCGTTCTTTTAAGTGTAATGATTAAAAGTGTGTAAAGTATGTTCGCACATACGATGGAGAGAGATCCACTAACTGTGCGAAAACTGTTACCACTCTTAAGTAAGCGCCAAGAATTATCTGGGCACCAATCATAACGGAAGAAGTCTAAAAGTTAAAGACGTTGAGCCTGTCCCACTATTTGGCAGAAGATCCTTTGATAGGATGATATTGGACACTCAGTCATACAAAGCCTCCGGGCGACTGGAGTGGGCCAAAATTCCTTTGGTATGATTATATTGGACACTCAGTCATACAAAGCCTCCGGGCGACTGGAGTGGGGCCAAAATTTATTTCATAGGAAAAGTAATGGACACCTAGTAAGGTGGGCCAGAGTTTCCAGGTCCTGAATGATCTGAAGGCCTAAAGAAAGGCAGTAAAGAAATTGGACACTCAGTCTGCCAAAGCAACTGGAGTAGGCCAGAGTATCTAGATCATATATGATCCGGTTACGCCCTAACCACGGGCAAGAGGTTGTTCATGTGAAGCAACGCCACCTCTAAAATCAAAGGGAAATTTTGGAGAGGTTGTCCTCATTAGGACTTCAAGGAATAAGATCACTCTAAAAGAGGTGTTACATGTTCCTAACTTGGTTTAAGAGACTTTGTTGGTCAAGTTGGTTTGAGACTAGTCCAACAGTCTATAATAACTAAGAATGGTACGGTACAAGACGTACGTAGCCAAATGAATGATATATTTGTAATCCGTGCATCTATGCCATCATAGATTAAGACACGTTAAATAGCAAGTCATTCAAAAGCTAACGATGTTGAGATTGTTGCCTTGTCGACATAAACCCTCAAAATAAATGTGAGGTAGATGAAGAGGCAAAATCACCTTTCCAAATTCCGTCAAGGGAATAGCGAAAGAAGAACCGCTCCTCTAGAACTTAGTCACAACTAATTGGGTGATTTGAAGTTTATACAAAATAGGGGGGAGACAAGTACGTTGTGATCTTCATTGATGATGGTACAACGTATGGAATCCTTTGTTTGTTGAAAAGCAAAGATGAAGTTGTTGAAGCGAGATAAGCGCTACAAAGCGAAGTTGAAAATCAACTAAGCCTACGGATTGAGAAATTCGTAGTGATAGAGGGGAGAATGTGAAGCATCGTTCATTAAACGAATGTTCATTTCTCACCTCGGTCCAACGGTGTTAGCCAAAGTCGTACGCCCAATTTATGTGGGGTTGCTTGGTAAAAGTTGGAATAATGAAACAGTCAAGTTGTACCTAAGATCTTGTAGATTGCATATCCTTTGGATCTGCAAATAACAGTAGTGATGATCGCCTCTTGGCGTCAAAGAATACTAAATTCTTTGAAGATCGCTTTCCTTGAAAAAGGAAAAAGGGAGTAATTGCTCAAGGTTAACAAGAACCCGCGAGGGCCTGACTGTCCGGAACTGGACGTTCCGTATCTACAGGACTCGAAAGTTGCTGGCTATCCGGAACTTAATATTCTAGATCTGCAGAACTCAGGGATTCTAGATGTTGAACCGAGAAGGAGCAAAGAGGGGACAAAGACTTGTTCCATACCTTCTAGCTTGTATGGTTGAGAACGAACCATGGACAATTAATAAATAATTGTCATCTCCAAAAGCGCTGCTTTGGAAAGAAGCTACAAAGAGAGAAATAGACTCTATCATATAGAACCATACTTGCGTAATGGTTGATCTTCCTCCGGGAAAAGAACCTTTGGGTTGTAAGATGTGCTCCCCTGTGAGTAGCTTCACATCCAGGGCCATTGCAGTCTTGCGTGGCATGAATGTTGAATTAGCCTTCCCAACCGTAAAGTTGGAAGAAGAGAATCGACTTGGTTTTGCCGGATTTGTTGGGCTTCTTCCCGAACTTTCATTTTGGTCCCCGAAATGTTTACATTTTGGTCCCGAAAGTTTCGAGAAAACAGGAACAATGAATCGACCACGAAACATTGACTCGAAGTTAGAATGCCAACGAGTTGGAGAATCAACGGTCTAAAAGTAAAAGTCATATTGAAACAAAGTCTCGATATGAAAGATATGGGTATCACAGATGACATCTTTGGAATTGGATTTCTAAGACATCTAACGGATCGGTCGATAGTGGACGAGTCTCGTTGAAGCCACCAATGGATATGAATCATAGAACCTGATTGGAATCATGGTGCACCCATAGACAAGGAGCGATATGCTCAGGTCACGTGTAGTTCAATGTATTGTACACACTACAACCGACCTGGTATCGTCTTCCAAAGCAGATCAGTTGAACTAAGGTTCACTGATGATTTCAATACATGATCAATAGAAAGGCGTTAAGTCGGATATGACGATATACGAATTATTCACTTATCTACGGATTATAGTATTACGGATGTCCGGCGGTTACGAGAGAACACCGTGATGCAAACTGGACATCAGATATGAAGAACACCAAAGCCACAAGTAAATGTGTATGGTGATTCTTGGAAAATCCTCTAAGCAAACTTGCATCGGCCGATTCATGATGGAATCGGGGTTTATCGCTTTATACAAAGCATGAAAGAAGTTGAGTAACTTCACGACTCTTTAGAGGACGTCCCTTATTGGGAGAAACCCGTGCCTTCGGCGAGTTATACATTGTGGCTAGCCGGTCGGCTTCGGGAAGGACACGGATGACGGCGTACGGACATATCTTTTAGGATCCGTCGGAGACATAAGACCGTATGGCGGTTGATCATCACGGGTGTCACATCCTTGTTTACTAACTAAGGGGCTACCGGAGATCAAGTGTTCTCGCTGTCTAGGGGAATTGGCTTAAAACCCAAACAATACGAACCTTTGCGGTGGAAACCCAACCATGCGATTGGAGATCCCAAGAATGTGGTTCAATGGGAAAACTAAGCGGCAAAAGGTTCGGTTGAGCGCTTCGGTGGAAGCAAGAAGCACTTCGGATGATGATTTACGTACGGAAACATGAATCCAAAAGTGTTCCGCGATAGACATTAAAGTGCGCCGCATGGTGGGTAAAGGTTAAGCTTCCAAACCTTTAAAAGATCCTCAAACGGTTGAGGTTAAGGTTGGGGGAACTTTTAATGATTCCTAACACTTGTGAAGTGGGGTATAGCGGGATACCTTGTAGGAGATCACCTATTTAAGTGCGAGGATGGCCGACTCAAATGAACGCACTTAAGAATCCAAGTGTGTCCATGGCCACAACAGACAGAAACGTAAGAAGGAAAATGAATAAGAAGAGTTATTGTGTTGATATCGTTGTCTTGGCTTACACTAAACACTGACGGTTCAAGACATCACGTTCACCGCGCAGTAAGTAAGTCCGATGGTTTCAACTAGGGAAGGTTCAAAGCGAAAGCTACCTCTCCTGATGCAATATCTTTTTATTTGAAAGATTGCTTTGAAATGTAGGCACCTTGTGCGTGCGCCACAATCTCTCTTTCATAGAGGGGATTGTTGGAAATTAGCCTTTGGCGGGGAGATGCGTCCACCCATCTTTGATGAATTAAACACTTGTGTTCCGCATGTTGGAGACCTTGTCTCTTCGCACATGCATGATCTACGAAGTGAGTAGATGACCGTAGGGCCAAGAATCGTCTAATTTCGTTGAGAAATGAAAGAGATATTGGTCCACGAAGTAAGGTGTTTGAGACATGGAAATGTGGTGTGGGACAAATCTACCACATCGGTGGGAATAGGAAGAATTGCTCTCTATATAAGTCTCTAATGTGGTAAAGGGTTTGGATCCCCAAGGGTATCCCATGTGTTTAAAGGAGGGAAGACCTAGATGTGCTTGGGTTCAAAGCTAAGCCCACACGCGCGCCGCCGCCACCCGCCCGGTCCGGTCTCGGGTCTCGGGCTCGGGTCACGGTCACGGGTCACGGTCACGGGTCGTGGGGTCGTGGGGCGTGGGCGCGTGGGCCTTTCGACATTATCTTTTTGGACCGAGAGAACTCGCCGGATGTACAGTTTGATCCCTAAAGTTTCGGATGTACGGTTTGGACCGAGAATTCTTTCATATGTACGATTTGGTCCCCGAAGTTTCAATATTTACAGTTTGGTCCCCGAGTTTCGGGAAGGTGACGGAAGGCGAGAAAGCCTACCGTTGGGACTGTTTTGTGAGGCATTAATCAGCCATTACTTGGCTGATTAACTCCTCCATTAACACCCATTACTTGGCCATTTTCAACCTTAAATCGGCCTCTTTGATGGCCTTTTTTTACGCCTTTACTTGGCTGTTTTAATGGCCTCATAATGGCCATTAACAGCCATGTTTTTGGGCGGTTGTACGACCCCCTTCTCCTTGCTATATATTGAGCCTTCTTTGGCTCAAATCGGGAGAAAAGCAGAAAATAGACGAAAATACCGGCTGAAAGCGGCTGAAATAAGGCAAGAAACGACCGAGAAAATTGAACGAAAATCGGGCAGTAAAAAAACGGTGACCAAAGCGTGACGAAAATCGGTGAGCAAACCCACACATATACACAAGATATACACTACGAGACACATTATATACACGAGAGACAAAAGAGAAGAGTATTGAGAAACTCTTCCTTCCTATTCCATAGCTTCAAAGACAAGTCAAGTCATATTTGTTTTCTTCGCCGGGCTCAACCTATTGGCTTTGTAGTGTTGAGATTAAAGTGTTGTTTTATCTTGGGAGACTATTGCCCGCTAACGTAAAAGCATATATACGGGGCAATCTTGTCTTAAGGATAGAGGGCTATCCTCGACTCAACACACAACGTTGTAACCATCCAAATTTAGTTGTTTCTTGATTTCAGGTTATCAAGATTTAAGGCACAACAAACTTGCGGCAGTTCTCAACATTGGCTTTGCAAGTTGATCAAGATTCAAGACACAACACACACGCGGCAGTTTTGAAGATTGACAATTTATTTATCCTTTCGAACATTTGTAATAGTTATTACTTCCCGTACTGCTCTATAAAGTACCATAGAAATACCAACAGTTTTCCCCTATGATAATAAATCACATGGTGAAGGTACGACGATATCTTACATATATATACTATTTTAAAATATATATTCATCACCGTCCAAAGCCTTTACAACCCATAATTTATAGTAACATATATTATCCTTCTTATAGTCTTTTTTTATTTCTTGCAACTAATAAATTCATTAAAACCAGCAATTACTGCTCTATATATAGCTAGGTTAAATTAGTAATGACGTGAACCTAAAAAATTAACAAAAAAGAGGCCCCGGGTTATAATGGCCAGTGAACAAAATATAAAATATAATTCAACGGATTCCTAATTTATTAGAATTATTTGTGTGCAAGGTTCTGACTTAAAATTTTAGAATGACTGCTTTTTATTTTTGCGTTTAACCATATAGTATTCGAGTGGAGTTTAAGTTTTGTGAACCGTCAGTGTACAAAATTCTTTACATCATATATGAGGTAAATTAAAGAACAAGGATGATAACTTTTATAATTAAGATTTAGGAAAAAATATTAAAAACAAGTAGAGTCCTAATTGTGCTCTAATCAGATTTAATACTCCCTTTTTAGCGTAAATCAAATATGTGTTCCTTATAGAGTTTAATCAAAATTTCAAGTTTTCATGTTTTTTTTTCCAACAAGATCGTTCTATCAGATAATCAGTGAAGTATTAATCGTTCAATGCTTTGATATTGTGAACTTCGCATAAGGTAATTCTTCAATGATTGAGCCATAGTTATCTTGAAGAGTTGCTTTAATGGTTCACTAGTACAAGGAAATGGGGAGTTGCTTTAATGGTTCGCTAGTACTCTCTACCTCCCAGGATAGGGGTAAGGTCTAAGTACACTTTACAACAACACAATCACATATTCAATGAAATCTCATAGCGTGGGATTTGAAAAGAGTAGAGTGTACGCATACCTTATCTCTACCTTGGTAGGTGGTCTAAGTACACTTTATCCTCTTTAAATCTCAGTTTGAGGGATTTCACTGGTTTGTTGTTGTTGTTGTTGTTGTTGTTGTTTATTCGAAACTCAACGTTTGACCATGAAAATTTCAAATATAATTTGGAGTTGTATTTAGAATTCGAAAAATGCCTACATCCTTGTTTTCACTTTTTTCACTTTTTTCATTTACAATACATTCTAACAACCAAATATTCGTTACAAAACTATAACCAAACATAACTCCAACTTCAAACTCTAAAAAAAAAATGAAAAATATTTGATTTTCATGGACAAACGTCTACTGAGTTAATAAAAGGAAGATTTGGAGGAGAGACCATAACCGTAGTGCTTATTTTAGGAAAAGAAAAAAATATAGTTGGAAAGAATTGGTAAAATAAAGAATTTTGTACATTGACAGTGCACAAAATTTAAACTCAGTGGCCCTAACTAATAAAAAACTGTGTTGTATATGCCCACCAAGGGAGTGAAGCGGTTCCTAACTAAAAAACACAATTTTTTGTCGAAAATTAATTGAAAAATTACTCTGAAACGTTTCCAAAAGAAAGTCTGTCGGAAGTGGGAAATTTATTCGTTCAAAACGTTCTCGACAGACTTTTTGTCGGAAATCTAGATAAACAAAAGATTTAAAGTTGCAACGAACTTTTATCGGAAATCAGTCAGAAATTTTCTTGTTGAAATTCGGAAATCTGGTTGATGGAAATGTCCGTCGAAAATTCTCATTTTTTTATATATTTCTATTTATTCTCAATATTTAAACTTGAAAACGTCAAGTTAATTAAGGGTAAATGAATTCCGACCATCTCAAGGTACAGTTTGATAGTAACTTAGAATGTACTGTAAGATGTGTTAAACAGCCCAGCACGTCAAGATTGGTGTCAAAATCTTTAGTATTAAGGAAAGTATATTGTGTGTATATTGTAGTATATTTGTTACCTAGATTAGGTTATACACTTACCATAATTAGGATATACACTTACCATATTGTATAGGTAGAATTATGGTAGGAGAAGGTTTGTAACTTG
Organism: Anisodus tanguticus; assembly: GCA_034509755.1. NCBI lineage: Eukaryota > Viridiplantae > Streptophyta > Magnoliopsida > Solanales > Solanaceae > Anisodus > Anisodus tanguticus. The sequence continues at coordinate 38,967,080 of CM067558.1, forward strand.
TATATATATCTATTCAATCAATGAAAATAATCAAGGGGATTATTTCTTTCATGGTATCAAGAGACTAGGTCTAAACAAAAGTTTTGTTTCTCTCAAACTTTTGCCTCCCTTTGGCCGAGACCCCCCCCCCCCTTCTCGGGTTTTTCTCTTCCAAAATTCGTCTTCCGCTCTCAAAAACCTCTCTTAAATTTCCCCTCCTTCTTTGTTCTTTCAATATGTCTAAGAACAATTTTCACCCTGCCCTCACAGTTTCCAATATCAAGGTCAGTGTCCCTATTGTCCTTGAGATGGAAAACGTTCAATATGCAACGTGGGCGGAGTTGTTTAAAATTCACGCTATCTCTTATCAAGTTCTTCATCACATCATTCCTCCCGCTAGACCCCCCCTTCTGCGGAGGATCCGAGGTATGGATTACACTTGATGCTACCGTTCTTCGGTGGATATACGCTACTATTTCAGTGGACCTTCTACAGACGATTATGGAGCCCGATACCACGGCTATGGCTGCATGGAATAGATTGCGTGACATATTCCAAGACAACCAACATTCCCGTATCGTCACACTCGAGCAGGGAATTCTCTCTCGTTCGAATGGACGTATTTCCGAACGTTTCGCATATTGCAAGAAACTAAAGGAATTGGCGGATCAACTCCGTAACGTTGGCGCACCAGTAACAAATAATCGTCTAGTTCTACAGTTGGTTGCCGGTCTTTCGGAGGCCTATAATGGTGTTGGCACTCTCCTTCGCCAAAGCAACCCTCTTCCTAATTTCCATCAAGCCCGCTCCATGCTTACGTTGGAAGAAGCCGGTTTGGCTAAAAAGGCGGCTACCGGAGCAAGTCCAGTTGTCATGATGATGTCCTCTCCTAATCCGTCAGTTTTTGTTCATAATTCGGGCCAAAACCATAATAATGGTGGCGGCAAGAATAATCGCAAAAATAATAAAAACCGTGGGGGCAAACGCGGTGGTAATGGTGGAGGTTCCGGTAATCAGCAAAACGTCGGTGGGTCCCATCCAATGAACAAGTGGCCACCACCCCCATGGGCCCGGCGGTGGGGCCCATGGCGATGGAGCGATGTGGCGGTGGACCGTGGGCGGCAGCGCCCATACCGGCGAGCGGCGGGAAATTCCGGCGGCCGGCCGCCGTAGGGCCGGCCAACAATCCGTGCCCAATGCCCGGCGGTGGCGGCCCGGCGCCGGTGGCCCAACGGCGCGCGGTGGTAGCGATTACGGGCAGGTCCGGCACGGCCGGGAGTTCTTGGGCCCCGACCTCCGCAAGCCCATCATGCGGCAGGCCCTACTCGGACCGATATCGAGGCCGCGATGCACACGTTGGGATTAACTCAACCGGACCAAAATTGGTACATGGACACCGGGGCCACTACTCACATGACTTCCGAATCAGGTACTCTCTCATCTTATTACAATTTGAGCACCCCTCGGGGAATAATTGTTGGTAATGGCAGTTCTATTCCAATTCTAGGGTATGGTCAGAAAACGTTATCTCCTCCCAATCCACCTCTCCTCTTGAAAGATACTTTACATGCTCCTAAATTGATTAAAAATTTAGTATCTGTCCGAAAGTTCACAAATTACAATTCGTTTTCGTTGAATTTGATCCTTTCGGTTTCTCTCGTGAAGGATTTCAAGACGGGGAGTCATCTCATGAGGTGTGATAGTAGGGGGATCGTATCCTATCATGCCCGGTTTCGTCCATCGAGTCCACCTTGCCATCGGTTTTGCGGCCATCTCTCCTTCCATGTGGCATGCTCGTTTAGGTCATCCGGGATCTTCTATTTTATCGAGTTTTAGATAAAAATAGCTTTATTTCTTGTAAGGGTACGAGTCGTACTCCAATTTGTCGATCTTGTTCATTAGGAAAAATTGTTAAGTTGCCATTTGTAGACTCCAATTCTCATACTTCTATGCCATTTGACATTATTCATAGCGACTTATGGACATCTCCTGTTCTTAGTTCAATGGGTCATCGATATTATGTTCTCTTCTTAGATGATTATTCTAGATTTTTGTGGACGTTTCCAATTGCGAATAAATCACAAGTGTTTTCCGTCTTCATAAAATTTAGAGCGTTCATTCGTACTCAATTCGAAAGAGAAATAAAAAATATTCAATGTGATAATGGGAAGGAGTATGACAATAGGGAGTTTCGAGAATTTTGTGCTACTCATGGGATAAATTTTCGGTTTTCATGTCCTCATACATCTTCACAAAATGGGAAAGCCGAACGCAAAATTCGTTCCATAAATAACATTGTCCGAACTCTCCTAATCCATGCCTCCATACCTCCGTATTTTTGGCATCATGCTCTACAAATGGCCACTTACCTTCTTAACATAATTCCGTCTAAAGGTCTGACATATTCTTCCCCCCTCAAAATCCTATTTAATAAGAACCCTTCTTATTCTGACCTTCGGATTTTTGGGTGCTTGTGTTATCCGTTATTCCCATCCACCACAATTAACAAACTTCAGGCTCGGTCTACCCCGTGTGTGTTTTTGGGTTATCCGTCGAATAATCGTGGTTATAAGTGTTTTGATTTATCCTCCAAGAAAATCATAATCAATCGCCATGTCATTTTTGATGAAACTCAATTCCCATTTACGAAAGTTCATACTCCCGAACCTAAGTCGTATAATTTTTTGGATGACCAAATATCCCCGTATATTATTCGGAATTTTTCGGACAACTCCCGTACCAAGAATTCCCGGCGGGCCCACCGCGCCGCCGGCCCAACGATCACGTCACTCCCCTCTTGCTCCAGCCATCGGAAGCAGTTCCGGTTATTGGGCCACTCCCGGCCCAATTCTCGGAACTGGTCCGAAACGTAACCCTACTCTGTGCCGATTTGGGCCAAGCGGAGCCCACCGCTTCGTTGGCCGGTCCATCCCGAGCCCGAGAAAATTCCCAAAATTCCCTCAATTCTTCCTCAAGTCATATACCGGTCACTCGTAGTCAGCGGGGTATTTTTACACCTAAAAGACATTTTAATTTACATTCGGATGTCTCTAAATCCCCCTTGCCCCGCAATCCTGTGTCCGCATTAAATGACCCTAATTGGAAAATTGCTATGACCGATGAATATAATGCTCTTATTGATAATAAGACGTGGGAGTTGGTGCCCCGTCCATATGGTATTAATGTTATCGGTCTATGTGGATTTTTGCTCACAAGGAGAATTCGATGGGTCCTTTGCTCGACATAAGGCGCGACTTGTTGGTGATGGTAAGACTCGGCGAGGTTGGAATTGATTGTGGTGAGACGTTTAGTCCGGTGGTCAAACCGGCTACCATTCGCACTGTGCTTAGCTTGGCTCTTTCAAAGACTTGGTCAATCCATCAGTTGGATGTCAAGAATGCTTTTCTACATGGTGACCTCAAGAAAACGAGTCTATATGCATCACCGTTGGGTTTCGGGGATCCCAACCGCCCTCATCATGTCGTTTGTTGAAGAAATCATTATATGGGCTTAAGCGGTCTCCACGTGCCTGGTATACACGATTTGCTGATTTTGTTTCGACTATTGGGTTCACACACAGCAGGTCAGACAATTCTTTGTTCATCTACCGCCGTGGTTCGTCATTGGCCTATATTTTGTTATATGTGGATGATATCATTTTGACTGCCTCCTCCGATGCTTTGCGTCAGTCTATCATGGCCATGCTCGGTTCGAATTTGCTATGAAGGACTTAGGGCCGTTGAGTTATTTTTGGGGATTGCCGTCAAACGTCATTCGGGTGGTTTGTTTTCGTCTCAACGGAAGTATGCGGCCGAGATCATCGAGAGGGCCGGGATGTCATCCCGTAAGTCCACTTCCACGCCGTTGATGCAAACCCAAAGCTAAGCGCGCGGCGGGTGCACCATACGAGGACCCGACCCGCTATCGCGGTCTTGCGGGGGCCCTCCAAAGTATCTTACCTTTACCGGACCGGATATTACATATGCGGTTCGGCGAGTGTGTTTATTCATGCATGATCCCGAGTTGAGCACATGAATGCAATCAAACGCATCATTCGGTATATTCGGGGGACACTAGACTATGGGTTGCACTTGTATCCTTCCTCTACATCCACACTTGTCTCTTACACGGATGCTGATTGGGGTGGTTGTCCTGACACCAGACGGTCGACTTCTGGCTATTGTATGTTCTTCGGCAACAACTTGGTCTCATGGTCGGCAAAGCATCAGGCAACTCTATCACGCTCGAGTGCAGAGGCAGAATATCGAGGGGTAGCGAATGTGGTCTCAGAATCATGTTGGCTACGTAATTTGCTTTTGGAGCTTCATTGTCCCATTCGAAGGAAACCTTGGTATATTGCGATAACATTAGTGCCATCTACCTTTCAGGTAACCCCAGTTCAACACCAGCGCACCAAGCATATCGAAATGGACATTCACTTTGTCCGTGAAAAGGTTGCAAAGGGTCAAGTTCGCGTATGCCATGTCCCGTCTCGTTATCAAATTGCGACATTTTTACAAAGGGTCTACCGGCGGTTCTCTTTGAAGATTTTAGGGACAGTCTCAGCGTTCGAAGACCGCCCGCTATGACTGCGGGGGTGTGTTAAACAGCCCAGCACGTCAAGATTGGTGCCAAAATCTTTAGTATTAAGGAAAGTATATTGTGTGTATATTGTAGTATATTTGTTACCTAGATTAGGTTATACACTTACCATAATTAGGATATACACTTAACATATTGTATAGGTAGAATTATGGTAGGAGAAGGTTTGTAACTTGTATATATATCTATTCAATCAATGAAAATAATCAAGGGGATTATTTCTTTCAAGATGATATTAATCTCCCTTAGAATTCTTTCTCATTGATATCAATATATATAGTGTACAATATACAATCCTAATACAAGAGAAAAGATGAATCATAATCACAATACAAGAGGAATCCTAATCTAATAATGGGTAGGGATTGTAGTGTTATACTTGTACACGTTTACACACCCCCTCAGTCGGAGCGGGAGGAGGCCTAACGCTAAGACTGGATCTGAAATCAAGGAACAGCTGTCTTGGGAGGCCCTTCGTGAAAATATCTGCGTATTAATATGAGAAAGGAACGTGCAATACCTTAATATGCCTGAGAGAAACTTTCTCGCGAACAAAGTGGATGTCCATCTCAACATGCTTGGTTCGCTGATGCTGAACCGGATTGTGAGACAGGTATATGGCGGATATGTTATCACAGTAGACCAAAGACACTTTACTTAAAGGACACTGAAGCTCCAAGAGAAGGTTTCGGAGTCAACAGATCTCAGCAACAACATTAGCAACTCCTCTCTACTCAGCTTCTGAACTCGAACGGGATAATGTGGCTTGCCGTTTGACAGACCAAGAGATGAGATTATCACCCAAAAATACACAGTAGCCAGATGTAGAGCGGCGGGTTTCTGGATAGCCTGCCCAATCTGCATCGGTGTAGGATAATAGCGAGTTCGGTGCGGAGGGGTATAAGTGTAGTCCATAATCCAGTGTGCCCTTAACATATCGAATGATACGTTTGAGGGCAGTAAAATGAGGTTTCCTCGGGGCATGCATAAACAAGCATATCTGCTGGACAACATAGGCAATGTCAGGCCTGGTGAATGTGAGATACTGAAGTACACCTGCAAGACTCCGATACATAGTAGGATCAGTCATTGGAGTACCAACCATTGCACTAAGTTTGGATTTAGAATCAACTGGAGTGGCCATTATTTTGCAATTGTCCATCTTAGCCCTGTGCACGATCTCCTCATACATACACTGGCAAAGAAACATACAATCAGCGGATCTAGTGACTGAAATCCCCAAAAAATAGTTCAACTTTCCCAAATCAGTTATGGCAAATTTAGACTTAAGTCGTGCAATAATCTCATCTTTCAACACAGCAGTAGAGGCAGTAAGAACAATGTCATCCACATATAACAGTAAATAAGCAGTATCATGGCTTCGATGTACAGTAAAGAGAGAGGTATCACATCTGCTGCATGTAAACCCTAGACGTATAATGAACTGTGCAAAACGATCATACCATGCTTTGGGGGCCTGTTTTAAGCCATAGAATGACTTACGGAGATGGCACACATAATGTGGGGCTGCTGGGTGGACAAAACTAGGCTGCTGGTACATGTACACAGTTTCTCATAAATCCCCATAAAGAAATGCATTCTTCACATCTAGCTGATGAATCGACCAATGCTTTCCCATAGCAATGCTTAAAACTGTGCGGATGGTGGTCGATTTAACAACCGGACTGAATGTCTCGCCGCAATCAATGCCCTACTGTTGGTTAGTACCATTTGTCACTAGTCTTGCCTTATATCTTTCTAAGTCACCACTATCCCTGAACTTGTGATGAAAAGGCCACATGCAACGGATCACATTCACCCCATCTGGTCGAGGAACCAAGTCCCAAGTATGCTATTTTATTAAAGCATTAAACTCATCACACATGACGCATTCCAATTTGGGTCTAGTTTGGCTAATTTAGGGCTTTTTGGTATAGGTGAAATTGTTTGGGTGGACATGTTAAATTCGATTTTGGGTTTGAAAATCCCGTGTTGGGTACTGGTTTCCATATGGTGTGCAGACGCTGGCTGGGTAAGGGTATTGGTCGACTGGTTGGGTGGACTGGGTGATGACAGATTCGGGTGTGGTGTATGTTGTGTTATCGAGATTGGGTTTCTGTCGAGGGTGGTTGTCGGGTGGTGCGGAACAATGACGGTGTTTGGGGTTGGAGTCGAGTGGGGTTGGTCATTGGTTGCCGGTGAACTGTGGTAGGGAGTTATTGGGATTCTCGGTATGCCGGAAATGGAGGAGGTTTGTAGGGTAGGGTACGATGTCGGTAGTGTATTAGGTCCAGTATCTAGATTTTTTTGGTAGTGGTTGATGGTCGGATTGTGGTCTACATGGTGGTGAGACTGTTGGGACGGCACAGTGGATGTGACGGTGATCGGTGAGTTGGTGGAACCTGGAGGCAGAGTTGTGCTAAAGGTGGAAAGAAACGGTGACGGAGGGGACGCCGGTGGCAAGGATGCCGACGGCATGTGATGTATGGTGGCAGATGGAGGCGGTGCAGTGGTGTCAGTCGGGCACAATTCCCGAAGGTGGACAGGAGAGAGAGTTGATTCATCTAAAAATTCATAATCCGGATTTTGAAATTTTTGGATGTTGGAAAAGGGGAATTGCGTCTCGTCGAAAGTAATGTGACGCGAGACGTGAATTTAACGAGTGGATAAGTCATAGCACAGATAGCCCCTATGGTTCGATGGGAAACCTAAGAAGACACACGGAGTGGTGCGGGGAACTAATTTGTGAGAGGTTATGGAAGAGAGATTAGGGAAACATAGGCAATCAAATATCCGTAGGTGATCATAGGAGGGAACCCTACGGTGTAAGATTTCGGTTGGAGTCATGTTATGGAGGGTACTAGTGGGTAAAATATTAAGAACGTATTCTACCATTTTGACCGCATAAACCCAAAAGGCTGGAGGGAGGGAGGCATGAAACAAAAAAGTGCGGACCATGTTATTTATTGTACGGATGAGACGCTCGGCTTTGCCATTTTGAGGGGACGTGTGGGGACACGAAAATCAGAAGACCATGCCATTATTATTGTAGAATTTTTAAAACGCGGAGTTGTTAAATTCATGACCATTGTCACATTGGAAAGATTTAATGGAGCGTTGGAATTGCGTTTTAATAAATGTGCAAAATTCAAGAAATTTGGCAAAAACTTCGGACTTAAATTTTAATGGGTAGATCCAAATAAAGTGAGAGTAGTCATCTAATAACACGAGATAATATTTATGACTTAGGGAGCTGGTAACGGGGGAAGTCCTCAAATCAGCATGAATGATATCAAATGGATCAAACGTAATACTAATTGAGGAATTAAACGGAAGACGAAATGTTTGCCTAATTAACAGGAAATGCAGGTCTGGGCAAGTTTCCCATTACATTGAATAAAATTATTACTTCTAAGAAAATGAAAAACATGAGCTCCTGGGTGTCCGAGCCTATTGTGCCAAATTGATGGAGACAGAGCAGCTAAGGTAGTGTATTGGCGGGAACCAGCAGCGGACGAAGATGTGAATGGATAGAGGTCCCATGTGCTATTGCATCTCGTAAGAGGGGTCCCCGTACGTAGATCTTTCACAGTAAAACCAAAGGGATCAAAATCAACCGACACGGAATTATTACGAGTAAATTTCCTAATGGATATTAAATTTTTGATGATGTGGGGGGCATGCAGGACGTTATTTATGGAGAATGGTGGGTGTGTGAGTGTGACCGTAGCCCTGAATTAGAATGCAATGACCATTGCCAACTGTAATAAATTATGGAGACTTTAAATAAAATAATTGGGAAAGATTATCTGCGAACCGGGTGAGGTGAGAGGAGGCTCCGGAGTCCATATACCAATTTTCGGTGGGCTGCTGCAAACTTATACTGCTGAATATCTGACCCAAGTTGGTGGGGATTTGATTTAAGGGTTGCTGTGGGAACTGGGCCTGCACGACGGTGGGCCTGATGTTGCTGGAACACTGGTGGGCGCAGAGTTGGAGCCTGGCCCAGTAACCCTTGTTGCTGAAAAGGGTATTGGGCTGGATGAAAACCAAAAATCATGACCCAGTTCTGATTTGGGTAGCCAGAGACTAGGCCGACCCATGAAGCGTTATTGCTGATCTGTTATGGATGTTGTCCTCGGCCTTTTCCGCTGCCCTTGCCGCCTCGCCCATTGTCACGACCCTTGTCACCCATGTCGCCGCAGTTTTGCCGCGGTTGGATGTTTTTCGGCTGAGGTTGTTGGCCGGCGGTGGTCTGAGGTTGTGTGGGCATTTCAACTGCTAATGTCTTCTGGTTATGATCGTCCTGCTTCGCACGTCGAGTTTCCTCCAATAATAATTACGAGTGTGCTTTGTTGAAGCTTGGTAGAGGGTCAGCCTGTTGTATCATCGTGGCTAGAGTGTCATATTCACCCTTAGGGAGGCCTGCAACTAATTGTAACACCATTTTTGTTTCGGACACGGGCGTACCAACATTGGACAGTTGGTCTGCCACCAGTTTCAACTGCTTGCAATATTCTGACATAGTAGAGAAGTTTTCAAGACGGGTGTTGTTGAACTGTTCTTCCAAGTACACCGCGCGAGTGTTCTTGTTGTCTTGAAATATTTCTTCCAAACGTGTCCATAGATCACGTGTAGAGGCACCCGTTTTCATGATTGTGTATAGTAAATCCTTGGATATATTGCCATATATCCACTGTTTGACTACGACATTGAGGCGACGCCATGTGGTGTCGTCCATATCGGGAGGACGAGGGAAAGAGTCGTTTATATGATCAAGCACATGATATACACATGCATGGATACGAAATAGTTCCACTCATGACCAATATTGGCCATCTTCCTGATCAAGAATTATAGAGATAAAATTCTCGATGTTGGTAACGGCGAGAGCCGGATGGAAAGATGGTGAGGAGAGGGTAGTGGGTGGTTGGATGACGACTGCGTTAAAAGCGGAAGCATCGGAAGAGGTGGGAGTAGCCAAATTTTCCATTAAAATGGTGGAAATTTAGGAAGAAAGAAAAGAAGAAAAACAATGTTGTCGGCGGCCAAGAGGGGGGAGGGGCGGCGGCAAGGTAGGAATATTTCTAGATTATGGTTTTGGCTCTTGATACCATATAAGAGGATATTAATCTCCCTTAGGGATTCTTTCTCATTGATATCAATATATATAGTGTACAATATACAATCCTAATACAAGAGTGAAAGATAGAATAATTTCCCTTAGGAATTTCTTTCATTATTCACAATATATATAGTTGTACAAGGTTGATTCCTAATATGGTACGAATCCTAACTTACCTTACAAAGGTTGATTCCTAGTACAATTAGAATCCTAAGTTACCTTAAATATACATTTATCATAATTACAAAATATACGGCGAATATTCTGAGAATATTCGCTAATACTCCCCCTCAGATGGAGCGGGAGGAGGCCGAATGCTAAGGCTGGATCGGAAGTCGGTGAAGAGCTGCCGCGGTAGTCCCTTTGTGAAAATATCTGCATACCGATACGAGGAAGGCACGTGTAAAATTTTGACCTGACCACGAGCAACCTTCTCTCGCACAAAGTGGATATCCATCTCAATATGCTTAGTCCACTGATGTTGGACTCGATTATGAGACATATAGATAGCAGATATGTTATCACAGTAGACTATAGACGCCTTGCGTAATGGACACTAGAGCTCCAAAAGAAGATTTCGGAGCCAACAGATCTCAGCGAGGACATTAGCAACTCCGCGATATTCTGCTTCAGCACTCGAACGGGACAGCGTGGCCTGCCGCTTGGCGGACCATGAGATAATATTATCCCTAAGAAATACACAGTACCCGGAGGTGGAACGACGTGTGTCGGGGCATCCTGCCCAATCTGCATCTGTGTATGCTAGCAATTTGGTTGAGGCAGAGGGGTATAGATGTAAGCCAAAGTCAAGAATGCCCTTAACATATCTGATAATACGTTTGAGGGCGGCAAAATAGGACTCTCGGGGGTCGTGCATGAACAGACACACCTGCTGAACGGCATATGCAATATCAGGCCTAGTGAATGTAAGATCGAAGAGCACCCGCTAGACTCCGATATAGAGTGGGATCGAAAGCGGCGCACCATCATTGGCACTAAGCTTGGATTTTGAGTCCACGGAGTTGGCATAATTTTACAATTTGCCATCTTGGCCCCCGTACACTATCTCTTCGCATACTTTCGCCGACACAGAACATATTGGCGCAGATCTAGTCACCGATATACCCAAAAAATAACTTAGCTTCCCCAAGTCAGTCATAGCAAATTCAGTTTTGAGTAGAGCAATGATTTCATTCTTCAACCCGTCAGATGAGGCAGTAAGAACAATATCGTCGACATATAATAGCAAATATGCAGTGCTGCTACCTCGGTGAAAAGTGAAGAGAGAGGTATCACACCTGCTACATACAAAACCAATTTGCAGAAGATACATGGCGAACCGATCATACCAAGCGCGGGAGGCATGTTTCAATCCATACAATGACTTCCTGAGACGACACACAAACTGTGGAGCTGCCGGATGAAAGATAGAATAATTTCCCTTAGGAATTTCTTTCATTATTCACAATATATATATAGCTGTACAAAGTTGATTCCTAATATGGTACGAATCCTAACTTACCTTACAAAGGTTGATTCCTAATACAATTAGAATCCTAAGTTACCTTAAATATACATTTATCATAATTACAAAATATACAGAGAATATTCTGAGAATATTCGCTAATAAAGAGGAAAGAGAAATTCTAATCACAATACAAGAGGAATCCTATTCTAATAATTGGTAGAAATTGTAGTGTTATACTTGTACACATTTACATGTACTTCACATCAACCCAAACAATGACAAGTTGAGCAAGGGCAGAGGTAATATATAGTATGTCGATTCATTAAATTCAATAGCTTTAGTCTAAATGTTGTATTTAGAACGTAACCTAGCCACTAACAGTTGAGGTCGTGTCCAACAATCCAGAACTCATAAGATTTAGATCCTGAATCCGCTATGAGGTAGTCTTTTTTCATTCCTTCTCCAAAAAACTAAAGGGAAAGCAAATGTGAAACTCAATGTTAGGTTAATTATGTGTGGAAACCTAAACAGCCTAGCTAAGTATATAGTATATGCTATCCTTTATGGGGTGGACAATTATGCACAATGAATTTCACTTCATTTTTATCTCTGTTCTTATTTTTAGCAAAAATAATATATGTTGCTTTCATAAAATTCTAGGGTTACTTGCTCACTTTCTTTCATGCACATTGAATTTGGCATACTGAAGAAGAGATGGGGTCCAAAAGTAGGCACCGCCTTTTTTTTTGACATGAGAATTTTGAGACTTTAGCTTAGGTTATATATTATATAATAGGAAGAGAAAAAGAAGGAATATCTTTCTGGGTTCAAACCTTTGACTTTCCATGTTAGATATTTAATATAATTTATATATATATATTCCTCAATGTAAAAATAATTTACGTTATTAGTGCAATTTAATTTATTGTAGCTAACATGTTGTCTGTTTTATTTTCTAGTTAATTGGTTTGCTTTTCAATTCAACTTGTTATTATTGTAAAAAAAAAAACAAATTAGCTACAAATAATTTCAGTCACAAAATAATAAAAATTCGTCATTAGAAAAACAGGAATTAGGTAAGAAGTTGTTGTTAAACAGAGTTGGGCCAGTGGGCCTCTCTCGGCCAGATTGTACATATCCAAGTGATATTAGGATAGTGTATATATGGTATATATATTTGTAGTATATTGTAATAAAAAGGATACCTTAATTAGTGTTATACCCCTACCATAATTGTATAGTTAGAATTATGGTAGAATAAGGATTTAGAAGTAGAATAGGAAAAGGATTTGTAGTATTATGGAAAGATGTAACTTGTATATATATCTATTCAATCAATGAAAATAATCAAGGGGGTTATTTCTTTCATGGTATCAAGAGACTAGGTCTAAACAAAAGTTTTCTTCTCTCAAACTTTTGCCTCTTTGGCCGAGAACACCCCCTCCCTCGGGTTTTCTCTCCAAATATCTCGTCTTCCGCTCTCAAAAACCTCTCTTAAATTTATCCTCCTTCTTTGTTATGTCAAATATGTCTAAGAACAATTTTCACCCTGCCCTCACAGTTTCCAATATCAAGCTAAGTGTCCCTATTGTCCTTGAGATGGAAAACGTTCAATATGCAACGTGGGCAGAGTTGTTTAAAATTCACGCTATATCTTATCAAGTTCTACATCACATTATTCCTCCCGCTAGACCCCGTCCTGCGGAGGATCCTGAGCTATGGATTACACTTGATGCTACCGTTCTTCGGTGGATATACGCCACTATTTCGGTGGACCTTCTACAGACGATTATGGAGCCAGATATCACGGCTATGGCTGCATGGAATAGGTTGCGTGACATATTCCAAGACAACCAACATTCCCGTGTCGTCACACTCGAACAGGAATTCTCTCTCGTTCGAATGGATGTATTTCCGAACGTTTCTGCATATTGCAAGAAACTAAAGGAATTGGCAGATCAACTCCGTAATGTTGGCGCACCGATGACAAATAATCGTCTAGTTCTACAATTGGTTGCCGGTCTTTCGGAGGCCTATAATGGTGTTGGAACTCTCCTTCGCCAAAGCAACCCTCTTCCCGACTTTCATCAAGCCCGCTCCATGCTGACGTTGGAAGAAGCCGGTTTGGCTAAAAAGGCGGCTACCGGAGCAAGCCCAGTTGTCATGGTGGCATCCTCTCCTAGTTCTTCGGGTTTTGTTAATAATTCAGGCCAAAACCATAATAATGGTGGCGGCAAGAATAATCGCAAAAATAACAAAAACCGCGGGGGCAAACGAGGCGGTTCTGGTGGCGGTTCCGGTGAGCAATAAGCAGGTGGTGGGCCCCATCCAGGGTACAGTGGGCCGCCACCACCATGGGCTCAGCAGTGGGGCCACTGGCAGTGGAACCCGCATCCTCCAGCCACAGTTTCCAGCGGCCAGTGGGCTGGCCAAGCGATCCGAGCCCAACGCCCAGCAGTGGCGGCCCACTGGCCAGTGGCCCAACAGCAGTGTATCCAGCACCTACGGCCCAGCAGCATCACGGAATGGCGTCCTTGGGCCCCGTCCTCCGCAAGCCCATCATGCAGCGGGCCCCACTCAGATCGATATCGAGGCCGCGATGCACACGTTGGGATTGTCCCAACCGGACCCAAATTGGTACATGGACACCGGGGCCACTACTCACATGACTTCCGAATCAGGTACTCTCTCATCTTATTTCAATTTGAGCACCCCTCGGGGGATAATTGTTGGTAATGGCAGTTCTATTCTAATTCTAGGGTATGGTCAGAAAACATTATCTCCTCCTAATCCACCACTCCTCTTGAAAAATACTTTACATGCTCCTAAATTGATTAAAAATTTAGTGTATGTCCGAAAATTCACAAATGACAATTCTGTTTCTGTTGAATTTGATCCTTTCGGTTTCTCTGTGAAGGATTTCAAGACGGGGAGTCATCTCATGAGGTGTGATAGTAGGGGGATCTATATCCTATCATGCCCGGTTTCAGTCCATCGAGTCCAGCCTTGCCATCAGCTTTTGCAGCCATCTCTCCTTCCATGTGGCATGCTCGTCTGGGTCATCCGGGATCTTCTATTTTATCAGCTTTAAATAAAAATAGCTTTATTTCTTGTAAGGGTACAAGTCGTACTCCAATTTGTCAGTCTTGTTCATTAGGAAAAATTGTTAAGTTGTCGTTTGTAGACTCCAATTCCCATACTTCTATGCCATTTGACATTATTCATAGCGACTTATGGACATCTCCTGTTCTTAGTTCAATGGGTCATCGATATTATGTTCTCTTTTTAGATGATTATTCTAGATTTTTGTGGACGTTTCCAATTGCGAATAAATCACAAGTGTTTTCCGTCTTCATAAAATTTAGAGCGTTCATTCGTACTCAATTCGAAAGAGAAATAAAAAATATTCAATGTGATAATGGGAAAGAGTATGACAATAGGGAGTTTCGAGAGTTTTGTGCTACTCATGGGATAAATTTTCGTTTTTCATGTCCTCATACATCTTCACAAAATGGGAAAGCCGAACGCAAAATTCATTCCATAAATAACATTGTCCGAACTCTCCTAATACATGCCTCCATACCTCCATATTTTTGACATCATGCTCTACAAATGACCACATATCTTCTTAACATAATTCCTTCTAAGGGTCTGACATATTCTTCCCCCCTAAAAATACTATATAATAAAAACCCATCTTATTCTCATCTTCGAATTTTTGGGTGCTTGTGTTATCCGTTATTCCCATCCACCACAATTAACAAACTTCAGGCTCGGTCTACTCCGTGTGTTTTTGGGTTATCCGTCAAATCATCGTGGTTATAAGTGTTTTGATTTATCCTCCAAGAAAATCATAATCAATCGCCATGTCATTTTCGATGAAACTCAATTTCCATTTACGAAAGTTCATACTCCCGAACCTAAGTCATATAATTTTTTGGATGACCAAATATCCCCGTATATTATTCGGAATTTTTCGGACATCTCCCGTACCCAAAATCCTCCGGCGGGCCCACCGCCCGCCGGCCCAACAAGCATCGCCACACCCGGTTATTCCAGCCATCGGAACAGTTCCGACCATCGGAACAGTTCCAAAGAATCGGGCCGGTCCAGCCCAGCTCCGGAACCGGTCCAAGCCGAGTCCACCATTTCCGATTTAGGCCAAGCAGCCCACCGCATGCCGCGATCGCCCGAGCCCAGAAAATTCCCAAAATTCCCTTAATTCTTCCTCGAGTCATAGACCGGTCACTCGTAGTCAGCGGGGTATTTTTACACCTAAAAGACATTTTTATTTACATTCTGATGTCTCTAAATCCCCCTTGCCCCGCAATCCTTTGTCCGCATTAAATGACCCTAATTGGAAAATTGTTATGACTGATGAATATAATGCTCTTATTGATAATAAGACGTGGGAGTTGGTGCCCCGTCCATATGGTATTAATATTATAAGGTCTATGTGGATTTTTGCTCATAAGGAGAATTCAGATGGGTCATTTGCTCGGCATAAGGCGCGACTTGTTGGTGATGGTAAGACTCAGCAGGTTGGTATTGATTGTGGTGAGACGTTTAGTCCGATGGTCAAACCGGCTACCATTCGCACTGTACTTAGCTTGGCTCTTTCAAAGACTTGGCCGATTCATCAGTTAGATGTCAAGAATGCTTTTCTACATGGAGATCTCAAGGAAACAGTCTATATGCATCAGCCGTTGGGTTTCAGGGATCCCAACCGACCTCATCATGTCTGTTTGTTGAAGAAGTCATTATATGGGCTTAAGCAGTCCCCACGTGCCTGGTATACACGATTTGCTGATTTTGTTTCGACTATTGGGTTCACACACAGCAGGTCAGACAATTCTTTGTTCATCTACCGCCGTGGTTCGTCGTTGGCCTATATTGTGTTATATATGGATGATATCATCTTGACTGCCTCCTCCGATGCTTTGCGTCAGTCTATCATGGCCATGCTCAGTTCTGAATTTGCTATGAAGGACTTAGGGCCGTTGAGTTATTTTTGGGGATTGCCGTCAAACGTCATTCGGGTGGCTTGTTTCTCTCGTCTCAACGAAAGTATCTTTGCCGAGATCATAGAGAGGGTCGGGATGTCATCCGTAAGTCCACTTCCACACCGGTTGATGCAAACCCAAAGGCGAGTGCCGCAGCGGGTGCACCATACGAGGACCCGACCCGCTATCGCAGATCTTGCGGGGGCCCTCCAAGATCTTACCTTTACCTGACCGGATATTACATATGCAGTTCAGCAGGTGTGTTTATTCATGCATGATCCCAGGGTTGAGCACATGAATGCAATCAAACGCATCATTCGGTATCTTCAGGGGACACTGGACTATGGGTTGCACTTGTATCCTTCATCTACATCTACATCCACACTTGTCTCTTACACGGATGCTGATTGGGGTGGTTGTCCCGACACCAGACGGTCGACTTCTGGCTACTGTATGTTCCTTGGCAACAACTTGGTCTCATGGTCAGCAAAACGTCAAGCAACTCTGTCACGCTCCAGTGCAGAGGCAGAATATCGAGGGGTAGCGAATGTGGTCTCCGAGTCATGTTGGCTACGTAATTTGCTTTTGGAGCTTCATTGTCCCATTCAGATGGCAACCTTGGTATATTGCGATAACATTAGTGTCATCTACCTCTCAGGTAACCCCGTTCAACACCAACGCACCAAGCATATCGAAATGGACATTCACTTTGTCCGGAAAAAGGTTGCAAAGGGTCAAGTTCGCGTGTTAAACAGAGTTGGGCCAGTGGGCCTCTCTCGGCCAGATTGTACATATCCAAGTGATATTAGGATAGTGTATATATGGTATATATATTTGTAGTATATTGTAATAAAAAGGATACCTTAATTAGTGTTATACCCCTACCATAATTGTATAGTTAGAATTATGGTAGAATAAGGATTTAGAAGTAGAATAGGAAAAGGATTTGTAGTATTATGGAAAGATGTAACTTGTATATATATTTATTCAATCAATGAAAATAATCAAGGGGATTATTTCTTTCAGTTGCAAATATATGGTTGAATAGCTTGTAGATAATAATTTATCGTTAAATAGAATAAGTCATTAATTTTATTATTTAATTATAGAATTTGTATGTAGCTAACTGTTGTTTTTAGCAGTGCATCGCTAATCATATTCAATGATGAATTATCAATAAATTAACAAAAAATCATCTTTAATGGCTCGTATACCAATAAAAGAATAGAAAGGCAAAATTAGGTGACACTAGTTATTCCTAGGTTTCTAAAGGCAATGGTCTATATGCAATCATTTATTAATCATCGTGACTAAACTGTACGATACATTACAAAGGAGTAAGGTTCGGTTGATATGATGATAATTAGATAAAATAATGAATGCGTTAGCTTTATGTATTAATAATATCTTGTTTGGTATATTTTTTTAATCTATGTATATATATATATAATGCAAGCATTAGTGATACATCTTATTTGGTCTTATCTTATGCATAATTTATGCATAGAAAATCATGGTATTAGCAATGCAATTGGTTCTAATGCATGCATAAGCATGATAAAAGACACAATTGTCCATGAAGTCCACTCACATAGTATAGTATGTAGGGTATTTTTGTGAACAGCCAATTATTTTAGAAATTATGCAATGCATGTTATTTCTAATACACCAAACCAAACGGTGGATAAAAAATAATTCATGCATAACTAATGTCAGCATTACTAAAACCAACATTACTAATACATCCTATTCAACATTATTCTTATACACTCCACCAAACGACCCCTAATACTTTTAATCGAATCAAATATAAATTACTCCTATAGTTTTACTTTTTTGAAGTTTTTTTACACAAATTAATTAGACCATAACCAATCCTTAAATACCATATTTCAAGATAGTATAGTTTGGACCCCAAATGTCATTGCTATATCATTTTTTATTCTCGCACTAAAATTGTTTAATTAGCACGCTGTTTTACCAAGTTAGAGTGAAGAATAAAATTACTAAATTCTTTCGGAGATTCAATTTAAATAAAGACGGCTTATTCGTTGATTAAAGTATATTCACCAAAATATACGTCATATATTTTGTAATATTTAATGTTGTATAATTATGATAGATATATGATCCTTATTGTATTAGGGTTCCACATTGTATACACTATATATATTTGTATTAATAAAAAAGACTATTCAGGGGAGATTAATACAATTCTACACGTTGAATAGAAAGTTTCAAAGATGAACAAGCTTCCCTTCTTAATTAATTAAATGTACAGGTTAAGGGTTATATTAGATATTTGTGAGATTCATTTGCCCTATTTCTTTTTTAGATCAAGAAAATTATTCCGCATTATAGTTTTTGTTTTCCTCGCAGATGAAATAAAAATATAATTTAACTTATATACATTGACAATATATAAAAGATTCTTATACTAACAAAAATTAACTAGATATAACATGTTATTACTCTATTTTTAAAGTTATCATTTCAAACTTGTTATACAAAGTTACCTGGTGTTAGGTCAACCTGATGTAAAAACTTATTGACCGCCAATGCATAGAAACTCAACGCAAATAGTAATTAAATAGGGTTTAAAAAGGGTTATACGTACAAACCACCAAGGTTTGTGGTGTGATGAATAAAAATATCTCTCAACCCTTAATTAAAGATCTCGGGTACGAGTTATGTGAATGAAAAAAACTACTCTGAAGTGCTTTCCCCTTTAATTTAAAGATCTCGGGTACGAGTTATGTGAATGAAAAAAACTACTCCGAAGTGCTTTCCCCTTTAATTAATTCGTCTTACGCAAATGCGAATCCAAATTTAATCAAAGTTCCAAAACATATATCGAATACTAAGTGGAAAACAAAAAAGGGGTTATACATACAAGTTTTTCTTTCATTTCCATTTTTTTCTCTTTTTCCCTTGTGATGGAAATTCAAGGAGGAAATGACAAGGAATTAGAGGATGTTTCGTAAAGTCCACACAACCAAGAAAAGTCCATAATCTCAGACTCCTCCTATATCTATATTTGTCAATTCTTGGAACCACACAACATATGATATAAACTCAAATTTTAATAAGCTTTTGAGAATAGAAAATGGAAATATTCCTGATGTCTCAATATGCACAAGAAAAGATGAGAAGATCTAAGAAAATGAAGGAAGTTAGGAAATACAAGAAATCATCAGCTCCACGTCTAAGATGGACTCCACAACTTCATGAACTCTTCATTCAAACTGTTGAACATCTTGGTGGAAGAAACAGTAAGTTTTTCTCAACAAAATATCAAAAATATGTCATATAATTTTTTCAAGAGAATTAACTTAATTCGAAGGGTATTGTGATGTAGTTGTAGTCGCAAATCAAAGATTTGAAGTTCATGAGTTTTTAATTTCAAGTTTATGGATTGTGAAGTTTATGAGTATATGTACATAATCAATGATTTTGTCAACAAATACGTAGTTTCCCTATGATGCAGCTTCATGAGTCATTTCTTTTTCCCTTTTATAATTTTTTATTTTCATTTTACCTCTTCTTGAGTCAACTTTTGGTGCTCTTTCTTGGGTTTCAAAAATAGCAGAAAAAAGAACGAGGCAGATTCAAAATTTAAATTTAATGTATTCAATTTTTAAAAAATTTAACACTAGAGGAACTCATTGCATGTTTGAAATTTTAGGTTTAGAAACTAATAGGAGTATTTGATGAAATTTGGATCTTTTCACATATATATACCTATATTTCCTATAAAAAATACTGAGTTTAGTTGAATACAAGCTCAAAAGCTCTATCCGCCAAGTAATTGGGGTGAGCTCAGAATTGAGTAGAGGCGAATTCAAGATTAAGATAGAGTATTCAATGCTTCAGAATCATGAGTACTACTATGAGTTATTATTATATGCGTATATAATTTGAACACGTGAAGTATTTAAACTTTAATATAAAGGAGAGGAAAAAGGAATGATTGTTTCTTTGTGTATTGACAGAAGCAACACCAAAGGGAATTTTGCAGATGATGGCCATAAAAGGATTGAAGATATCTCATGTTAAAAGCCATCTCCAGGTACTATACTATTCAACTTGACATAACTAGTTAATAATATTCCTCTTTGCAGTGATACAATATTTAACCATCATCATATTTGAAATCTGTAAGATAATCAATTTTCTATTATGATCGATTTTCTTGGATATAAAAAGATTCTTAACAATTTTACTGGAAAATTGAATTCATTTAATAAAAAGAAGAAGATAATGAGTTCTAGGAAAGAGAAAACTAGACTTGTTCCAAACCTAGGAAGTTTTCTTTCACATGCTTTCTCTTTTTTTTCCCACTCGGTGTCCGGTATCCGCATTAGAATCTGACTATATCTAGATTTGCGCCGCATATGGTTCATTTGGGGAAGCGCTCCCTACCAAAAAAAAATCATATCCAAATCCGAAACCTTTTGTTAAGGGAGAAACAACTCCATTTGTTGCACTACATCCTTTGGTGGTTCACAAGCTTTCTCTGATTTGTAATTGAGAATTCCTGTTTCTTTTTTTCTTTTTTTATCCTTTGATATAGAGTAATCAAGAATAAATATTTATTCACATCAATATTTACATCAAATCAAGTAGTACATTAGTACATTATTTAATTTTAACACTAAAAATTAAATGAAAATACATATCACTTACATGTCTATGTGAAGGACATATATCTTTCATTCATTCAATAGGTGAGGGATTAAAATCAAGTTATATCGTAATTAAGTTAGTGCTTGATAAGAACTTTAATTTGGTTTCCTTTAAGACTTACCTAGTTTGGTTCATGGGAAAAAAGATAACTATTATATGTGGTAATAATATCTTAGTATTTCTTATATAATAATATTTTTAACTTGACTGTCCCATCAAGGGCTTGATCAATCTGATTAATATCAGTATTATAGTCATTTCTGGGAGGTGTCTCTCCCTCAATGACCCATTCCGTGGGAAAATCAATTTCATCCCATTTAATAGGTCTTCTAGTGGTAATTTTTGATTTACCAAAATTAGTTTCTATCAAAATAGTTTCATTTTTGAAATCCATGATTTTGCACATCGGATTCATAGTATATAAAGGTTTAAAGTATAATCTATAACAAATACATATTACTTCAGTACCAGGCAGGAACCTTTTAAAAAATGGTTTTTAGAAACTTTTGATAACAGTCATCGTATAGCTCTTCAAGAGGAATTTTATATATATATTTCTCAAGCTAACAAAATTATTTCTTTTGTTCCTTGGTTTATGGCCAAATATGTTGAAGTTTGTGCTTGATAAGAACTTTAATTTGGTTTCCTTTAAGACTTACCTAGTTTGGTTCATGGGAAAAAAGATAACTATTATATGTGGTAATAATATCTTAGTATTTCTTATATAATAATATTTAAATTGCAAATATATTATAATGTTCTTATAAGGAATAATATTGTATGAGTATTTTTTTTCATATAATATTATTTCTTATATGGTAATATTTAAATTGCAAATATTTCAATGTCACTATAAGGAATAATATCATGTGAATGTTCTTAAAATTATATGATAATATTTGAACTGCAAATAATAATTTCTTATAAAAATCATACAAATAAAGTTTGTTGTCAAGTGGCTCGTTCATATTACGCCACTTGACTTAACCTCATGCTAGACTACCCTATTTTTAATATAATATAGATGTGGGATACTCTGGTTATTCAATCTCACGTTTGGTGGATTTTTATTTTCGGCAGCAATTTCAGGATTAATAATATCATTATTTTAGTACTATTTTTTATACCATATTCAGTATGAGATGATAATTTCGAAATTAGCTATCCTTGGATAAAATAATTAAATGACCAAAATGTCCTTCTTCAAAAATCTTCTCCCAAAATCATTTAAGGACTCCAAGTCTAAAATTGAAAATGAAATTTTATCTATTGTAAACCAAGTACATATTTCAATTAACCTCTGTATTATTCCATTTTAATCTAAAAAAGAATATAGAATAAATCTGTTATTATTTAATCCATGTATTATAATTCCACTACAAACCCCAAGTAAATAATAAACTATTAGAGCTAGGTCTATGTAGGTAGATTGGTCTAATCAACTAAATTGGTGGAAGAATTTGCATATGATGTTTAAATAAGAGTATATAACTACGTTAGGCATACAGCTAGATGCTAGCCCTATAACTTCTAAAATTATTGAAATTATAATTGAAAAACTCGAAATCCAAATTCTTGTAAACTGTTGCCTTTGAGTCTCCATGTATATAATTTTTCTAAGATAGCTTTATTTTTCTTCTCTACTTTTGATCATTCACAATATTTACCTCAAAAGGCCTGGAAAACTGATGAATAAATGTAAATATAAACAGTTACCACAAAGTTAATTTGTTTGGTAAATCTCTTTGAACCTATTGTTTTTTATGACCGTGGTGTTAGAGCCATCTTACAGGGCCGGAGCCAAGAAGAGTCCAGAAAAATTACACTATTTATATATGGTTAAAATTATTTTTTATGTATATATAGTAGATGTTGAATCCCTTTGGCTTCTTCGTGTGTTTATTTTTTTATATTTTGAATCACTTTAGTGAAAATTCTGGCTCCACTACTGTCATCTTATGCATTTTAAAAGATATTACATGTTCTCAGTTTTATTTGATATTTAACTCAAATTAATAAAAGTTTACTAGTTACTGATTTGATCTTTATCGATTTGAATTTGTGAAAACCAGATGTATAGAAACACGAAGGAGCATCCCAGCGTCCATGTTATGATGCCAGATTTCAATTTGTCTTCACCACTGTAAGTCTAACATCTCTATTCCGTTTCAATTTATGTAGTATTGTTTGACGCGCACAAAGGTTATTGAAGAAACAAGTTCTTGAAACTTGTGATTGTAAGCATTTTATGGATTTTTATGGCTATAAAATATGTCATTAAGAGTAAAAATAAGAAGTAATTTTTCTAGTTATTTCGTACTCTATTTCTATTTAATAGGATCATGAAGAAAATGATTTTGTTTCCATCGAACTAAAATAATATGTTGATGTCTTCAAGTTAAATTATTTTCAAAGATATATATAAATATGTAGTATCATTTTTTTTTGACAGACTAATAAACGAATAATGTCGTATAAAATGAAACAGAGAGAATAATAGTTATACGAAATGCATATATATGTTTGTTACTTCAATTTGCTAGACAAACTGCAGTTGTTAAGCTAAAGTTTTTGCTAAATACAAATTTAATTATCTTAGCAACTAAAATAGCTCTAATTACATTTATCCTTTTCCTTTTTTGTCTAAAAGGTTAAGAGAACATGCTCCACCGAGGAGCAAGCAAAAAGAATCTGGAAGCCAAAATGGCGAAAATATCTATTACAATGACTATCAGGTATAATGATCGATCTGTTTTATTTTGTGATTTAAATTATATACATTAATAATGTTAATATTATTTTTATATATGTTGTTGCTTATTTTATTTTATGAAAGTAAATTAGTTATTATTTTTATTTGGTTACTTGTTAATATTTATCATTGAAATTGCTAGCTAGTCATGCATATGGCCTAACAAGTGACCTGATTAAATAAGTGTTTTTTCTACATAGAACAACTAACTCTTTATTTTATCCTTTTTAATAGAAATTGTATTAGGGGTTATCCTGATTTTTTGTCATATTTGATTTTTTAAATTGGAGAAAGGATGAAATATTTTATTATTTACTTTTTTTTATCGAATGAACACATTTTATTTCATAACTTGCAACACCAACAACACAATAATCTACATCTACCAGAAAAACATCAAAGCAAAAAGAAATCGACCACCTATCTGCCAATACTTCCTATACAGATCGAAAATGGAATGAGAACATGTACTCTTTATATGGATAGGGTGAGGATTGTCCAAGTCCATATAAGGAGTTCATCCTCACCCTACAAGCTAGCTTTTGGGTTGAGTTAGACCCAAGATCCATTCTTTACATGGTGTCAGAACTAGGTCAATTCCAATTCTTCGTTCACCGATGTTGTCCCCCAAATTATATTATTCACCCTCTATCTTTACGTTTTGTTTTTTTATGTAATAGGGTGCAGTTAGTTAACTATATCTTGATCCCCACATTTTCACCCTGGCAATCATTTTTTTCACCAACATGTCACAGTCTACGGCATTTAGTTTTTTTGCATTAATAGGAACACCCAAGAATCTAAAAGGTAGGGCTCCTTTAGAATATCCTGTCAACTCATAAATGTCAGCAACCACATGGCTTTCCATATTAGCAGTGAAGATCTTTGATTTTGCAGCATTAGTAGTCAGCCCAGATGCATCAGAAAATGTTTTCAGTGCTCTTAACATAAGTACCACAGATGTGAATGTTCCTTTACTAAACACCAACATATCATTTGCAAAGCATAGGGATTAACCTTCAGGACCTTACACTTAGTATGATATTCAAACTCTGCATGATTAGCCACCCACTGCATCATTCTTGTGAAATATTCAATACAAATCACAAAGAATAAAGGGGAAATAGGATTCCCTTGCCTCAGCCCTCTCTTTCCTTTGATTGTACCATGTAGCCCACCATTTAGTGCTAATGAAAACTGAGTTATAGTCACATATTCCATCTCCCATTTTATAAATTTGCAGGAAAGTTCAGCCCATATAACATTTACTCTACAAATTCTCATTCAACAGAGTCATAGGCTTTCCTAAAGTCTATTTTGATTAGACAGCTTTTTGTGGTGTGTTTTCTATTATACAACTTGACCACGTCTTGACAAATCAATATATTTTACATAATAGTCCTACCTGCAACAAATGCACTTATGATTTTCAGCAATGATATCTGGTAACACCGCTTTCAATCTAGAGTATAACATTTTAGATATCACTTAAAAAGAAAATAAAAGGCATCAATGATTATCTTTGAACTGGCCAATTCCGATATAGATTTTGAATTATTTCATAAATGGCGAATCATTTTCTTGGTATTACCATAATGTAGTTCTTTAGAGTTGGAGTCTTGTTTAGAGGGAGAATTTTTTTAGTACTCTCTTTTTATTGGTGAAGTACGATCATACTGATCGTAGGTCAATTGACAAAAACCATCTTAATTTATTATGTCTGATGTGGTATATTTTTTCTTGTTATCTTATTTATTGCCGTTTAAGATTTACTTTGTTAGTTTTTGCATGACACCTAATTATTCTAAGAGAGTTGAATGTAGGCATATCTAAACTTTCTTTTTCTTTGGTGGTTTTCCAGGAAGCAGAAGGAAGTATAAGTAGTGGAATGACAAAGGAGGAAGTAGAAGATAATACTGGTGGTCCAAGTCATGAAATATATGAATTACCAAAAGCAGATAATGGATGTGAAAAAGAGAGAAAATTTTGGCCTAATCTGGATAATCATCAAAAATCCCAATTTAATAATGCCTCAAACAGCTTTTTTTACTCCACTAGGGAAAACAGTAATCACATTAACCTAGATTTATCTCTTTCTTGATCATGTTTTTATTGTTAATTAATTATTTGAGTATAGAATAGACTAGTCCCCTAGCTAGTTTTTACCATTCTTCTTATGTTTATGCCCATTGTGTTAATAATAACACTACAACTATGCATATACGGGCTCCAATTAATTAACTAGTTCTTGTACGAATGGATAAAAGAGAAATGCTACATGGATTATTTGATTACCTTAAACGCATGGACTGTATTTGGGCTACCATTGTAACTACATATAGGTAAGAGAAAGAATGTTAGTGTTTTATCCATTGACAAGTATAAAAATCCTGAAATTTTCTCTTATTTGTCCCTTTTTGGAATAACTATTAATTGTTTTTATTTGTTTTGCAATTTATGGACCTTTTAAACTGCGGTCCGAAGATCTCTTTTGAACAAATTGAAAATCTTATGAAAAAACATTTGACTACAACCCACGGTCTAAAATTTTGTAAGTTATTACAAATGTTAGATAATATTATAATATTTTATCTATGAGGTTGAGCAATATATGAACAAACATCTAAAGTTGTCAAGGACGGACAATTTCCCAAGAGCTATATTTGCATAACTCTTGAAAAAAGGAACAAAATCTAAATGGACTGACAAATGACATTTGCTTAAATCAGCCACAAAAATCTACTTTTACAATATTGGTGGCCTAGTAATATGCAATATACGGATCGAAGTATTTAGAGAGAAAATTGGCCTCAAAAAGTAAGTAATCCCTACATAATATTCCTAGTTTTATTCTGTACTGCTTAATAATCCATACATTTAGAAGTTCTTGTATTATCCAACTAGAGCAATCGAAAGGAAAACAAGAATGTTGAAAATGTAATATAGCCAGAGAATTCCAATATTGCAAAAGCTCATGTGCCATTCCAAATTACCAATGCAACACATACAAGTTCTTCAAGAAAAAAAAACATCCATACGTTTCCAAATTTACTTACTTGCGGCAACCTTCCAGCAGCCCAACGACCTATAACGCTAGCCACTACTCCCACTGGGGCTAGGAAGTATGCCCCACAACCCAAAGCGGTGAAGAACAAATAGAATTTGCTACAAAAGCCGGCTAAGTGCTAACAGAGGTATTCCTGGATACGAAAACATAGTAATGGAGAAGGTAATAGCCAAAATAGAATTCGTTTTGGTTAGAGCGCTCAAATAAGCTATATACTTGACACGGGTTTGCCGTAATGCTAAAACTATGGTGAATGCATCTATCGTCATTGATGCATAAATAAAGATGCCAATTATTAGAAACTCAATTTATTTTCAAATGTCAAATATCAATCAAAGTACATGCAGCATTTACACAAGGTAACCTACGGTTCAATACGCTTTTCATTCAATACCTCTCGATTAATCCTAAGCATACATACAGCAATTTGTTGCCTAAGCACAAAATGAGTTTCATAATATTCTCTGCATACAAGCTGGTTTTTTTCTTCCACAAGATAACGTTCAGTAATTAAAGATCATCTATTCGACCTTCTTTCCCCTAAAGCTGCGTCGTGGTATTCTGCTGAGGACACCAGAATCCAGCTTCTTGTAATGGCCTTGAAGCTTATCGAGGGCATTATACACAAAACCATCAACTTCATCTTCATATCTTTCATATAGAACTGGAAGCGTGTGAGCAGCAATGAAACCTTATACACAGTCAAAATTCAAAGTTTAGTCAAGACGACATGTCCTTTGATATTTGCAACAAAAAACATATATCAAGACCGTACTAATATACAATCACTGAAATAAGACCAACACCAGTAGCTTATTTCCTCCTCTTTTGAGTGGAAGTAGATTAAACACAGTCCAATATCTTGGAAATGCAATTTCGACTATATAAGGCGATACCAGTTAGTTGGGATCAAGTTCTACTCATGTTAATGTTAGTACATTTACTTTAGGTCCTATGTTTTCTAAGAGCCTTTTAGTCCTGTTAGAGATTTAAATGCTTTTGTTGATGAAGAGATGTCAAAAAGGCTTCAGATCCTTCTACATCTATATATAATCGTTGATTTAACAAGAATACGCAAAAAAAGCACTTCGAATTGTTGATTAATCGTCAGAGATGGCTTAGAACCAATATTTCGTTATCTAAAGGATCTTTCCATTCTAATACTATATCTGAGAGTTATCGGTATTTATCAAATCCGTTTCCTATCTAACTGAATTCTATTGGATCAAATGACAAAGACATTGTTTAGAAGGATTTAGTTTTAAAGCGTGGTTGTGGCGGATGTGCCCTGTCCTGTTAAAGAGAGGAACCTTAAATGTAAGGAACTTAGGTCAAAACTAGTTGAAATATTTAAAACTTCTAGTACTTTTTTATTTTATTTTGGGTAGTATTGGACTGTGATAAGCTTAAAATGGAGCGACATTGTCAACAAGGATTCATATAGCCGATACCAACTTGCATGAGATTGAGGCTAGTATTAGTTGTTGCAATTTCAACCGTACAAGTACAACTATACAACTAATTAGTATTACCTTTAAAACATCTAATCCAGTTTGTATTAAACCGAGGCCTACCAACAGAGCCATTCTAAAGTCGGTCAATAAAGTTATTCAAAGGACTCAATTCTACTTCTTGGAATCTTATACGTGCCAGATAACGAGTTTAAGGCGATATCATAGGACACACCTGAAGGCAGAGAAAATTAATTCAATATTTGATGATGTTGATACTCGTACAATTAGACAGCTTTATATCAGTATGAAATTGCTATCTGGAAAATGACAAGACCTCGTATTTAATACTCGAAGCATAAACAATAGTACATGACTACGAAATCGATATCATGGAAATGAGAAGTCTCTTACCAATATATAGAACAGTCAAAAAGTTGCACCAGCTTCCTATCATACCAGCAGCCCACAAGCTCAGTACAACCTAGGACAAATTCGAAGACATTAGCTTCGTAGTAAGCAAGAGTACTTTACAGTAATAGAAATTTTCAGCCACAAGATGAAGGGATTAGATAAATTTTGTTCAGGTTTGCAAGTTTGACATCATAGCAAAGAGAGATGATGTCAATATAGAAGAATCTTGTCTATAACTGAATTTAAGGGAAACAAATAGGTTATGACAAGAAAGAAAATGAAGACCGAAAAGATAGAGAGGGGCAGGAAACCATCTTTTGGGAGGAGGGGGGGGGGGGGGGGGGGGTAATTGAGTTGAATGTCCAAAAGATACAAGAAAACTTAGTGACCAGAGCATCTTCAACAATTTAAATACAGCAAGTTCAATAGACATTCCAATCAGAGCTTAGAAAAGATTAAAGAAAAAACACGACACATAAAGACAGGCTGCAAGAATTTGATGCCAAAACTCATAATTCAAATCAAGTACTTGACACCTTGTAATGGAAAATTTTGAAATTGGAAAGAAGTACACTGGGTACATTGTTTTTGTTGTTAAAAATAAGGAAGTATCATTTTATTGTAAGCACGTCCCTTTGAAA
Organism: Anisodus tanguticus; assembly: GCA_034509755.1. NCBI lineage: Eukaryota > Viridiplantae > Streptophyta > Magnoliopsida > Solanales > Solanaceae > Anisodus > Anisodus tanguticus. Next base: position 38,996,268 of record CM067558.1, read on the forward strand.
ATAATTGAGGATAGATATGAATGGTTAATGACTTTTAGCATACCACTGTGAATTGTTTCAGATTACCCCCCGCGGAAACATCTTGAAGGAAGCCCAAACCATGGTTTATTTCAGCACCTATTGTCTTGGCAATATTGATGAAGAGGTCAACTGGTAAGACAAGACGAGGAACCTTAGATTGAGACCTGTTGCCATAAGAATTTAACCGCCATTAGCTTGATTTTAAAATGTTATAATAGTACACAAATTAGAACAACAAAGGAGAGAAAATGAAAAAAACGGTCCCTTATGTTTGAGGGTAAGTTCAAAATAGTCCCTTAAGTATGCACTTAAGGGTTCTGGTCCTTTAAGTTTGTCAAAAGTTAACATGTTTAGTCTCCATCAAATATTTACCGAACACCGTTAGTTAGATTTGACAGGAACTATAAAAAAAAGATTTAACTATAAATACCAAGAAAGTCCCATCAAATCCTAAAATATGCAACGCAGAAAACTACCCTAGACACTAAAAAGATATAAAAGAATAGCAAAAATTACACCTTAAAAAGTTGCACCAGACTCTAAAAATAAATTAAAAATAGCAGAAACTACAAAAATTGAACCTCTAAATGTGAGTTCCCACTGATTTCCTTTTCTTTCATAGTTCCCGTCACATCTAACTGACAAAGTTCGGTAAATACTTGAAGGAGACTAAAAGCTTTAACTTTTGACAAACTTAAAGGACCAAAACTGTTCAGTGCATATTTAAGGGACCATTTTTGTCATTTACTCCAAATTAGAATAACAAAGGACAAGAAAAGGACATTGCTTTCAAAAACAAAGGATAGGTATACTACATGTTTATCATCCCAGAAGCATTTGCCCACAGAAACTGAGCGATCATACCAAAGGACAGAGCAAAGCACAAAAGTGAAAGAAAATTGTAGTTAAGCCATTCGAATAGCACCCATATGGCTGTAGCACTGACTAAAACACCGGCTGAGATTTTCTTGTTTCTCCACAACATGCTATCAGCAGCTAAAAATATCCAAGGAAGCGTATTGAGTATTGATATACAATCATTATGAGATAATTAAAGGCAAGAATGTTATAAAAGTATCATACAATTGCCTCCACCCAAACAATGGTGGATCGGTTTCTGACGGTTAAATAGCCTATTGAATTGAGTACTAACGGAGCTTTCACTTTCCTCTCGAAAGAACGATGCAGATTTATGTTTCTGTCCACCATCATGAAGAGATTCCATGATGTTGTTCAAAAGATTCTCAGCTGTTACTCCTTCCGGCATTTTGTCCTTTTTTTTTTTTTGTGGACACATAAGAAGCTAAGTCAGTCATCAAAAGAATAGCACAAGGTACAAAGTCATTACAGACAGCTGCAAGATTCATGTAGACAAATACTGGTAAAACATAAACAGCCAAAGAAAATAAGCTTTTGGTAAGTAATATCTCGAAGTAGAAGAATATTGGACAAGGACACAAATCATAAAAATTAGCATTACCAATAAAAAGGGATATAAAAGGAAATAATGAAGTAGGCTACAACTCTGATTAAATTAGAATATAATATCTACTCTCACTGTCCCAATTTATGTGACACTTTTCACTTTATGAGATTCAAACTATGTAAACTGTGACCAACATTTTAAAGTATATTTTTTCATCATATTGACACAAATCATCAATTAGCATTACCAATGAAAAGGGACCTCAGAAGAAATAATGAAACAGGGTAGAACTCTGATTAAATTAGAACAAAATATCTACAACCTAACCTCTCATCAATATGGCTTACAATATTAAAGAATGGAACAACTGGAAAGGAGACTAATAGCCTGTTTGGCCAAGCTTCTGGGAAGCCAAAAGTACTTATACTAGGGAGTAGAGGTGAGGTCAAGCTTTTAGGAAAAAGATAAGTGCTTTTTGAGTAGTAGCATAAGCTGAAGCTAGAAAAAATATAGCATTTCCCCCTAAGCACTTTAGAAACCTTAGCTAAGCACAAATTACTGCTGCAATATTGGCAAATATTCTTTCCAAATTGATTAGTCAAACACAAATTACTACTCTCCAAAAGTACTTTTTTAAAAAACACTTCTGACAAAGCATTTCTCAAAATAAGTTGATTTTGAAAGTTTGGGCAAACAGGCTATAAGAAGTTTGCACAAAAACATAAACACACAGACAAACAGCAAGGAGAGAAGCCTAAATGTCACCAGAAAAAATCCGAGTCTTCCAATGAATCAACAAGGCACACAAGATTAATCCCCAAAAATGACACAAGAAATCTATTGATTGTATGAAATCACACGAATAGTCACATTCCAAAAGCATTCAATGGTCAATATTTATTACTAAGCTTAGATAGCATGACTAACTTATTTGCTATGGTAAAAGGTACATCTCCATCTCAAAAAGAATGAGAAAATTCTGACATGGTACTAATATAGTTAACGATACAATCAAAACACCATGTATACACTTAAAAGTTATCAACAGATACTAAGATGAATATGCTAGAAAAGCCAGGAGTTAGTTACAAACCATAAAGATCAACAGATGATTACTTCAGAGACTAAAAAGAAACAAGTTTTCATAAAAAAGAACCAACATCCATAGGACCTAAAAAGAAAGTGTAAAGAAGAAAATCTATCTGACCAAGTTTATGCATTACCAAAAAGCTCAAACCTTTACAGGAACATGAACTTGAATTAGAAGATTTCTAGCAAAACATTTCATCATTAAGTCCAGATAAAACTTCTATAAACACAAATAAATCACAGATATCAACCAAATTACCACTCAACCCCCAAAATTAGTTGGAGTAACAATTTTCTTCATAACTAAACTTCTAATAGGCAATTCTTGATTAGTCTCTAGTTTTTCTAAGGACCATAATAAAAAAGGTCTTATTTTTTTCTGTCTATCTAACATAAACAATTAATCTCCATCAAAAATGTATGGTACCCACTAATTTTTATTCAATTTTCTTGGTACCTGTTATACTTTTACACACAAATGGAACAAACAAATCACATCAATGAAACCATAAAATCAAAACCCAAAAAGGGAAAATGAAGAGATTATGGAAAAAGGACTAACCTTTTATCAAGAATAATAAACCCAAGAACTCGGAAACTCAGCAAGATATTTCTGTTTTTGGATTTTTGGTCCTTTTTGAAGTTTATGACTTTATTTACCTCACCCACCCACCCCCAAAAGACTCCCCCATCCCACTCCACCATGTGTTTGAAATCTATCAAAAGATTTCAAAAGTAAAAAATACATATCATAACATATATATATATATATATATATATATATATATATATATATATATATATATATATATATGGAGTAAAGTTTACTTATTGATAGGTCCGGATATGCTATTGAATAATAAAAAACAAAAATAAATCGAATATCAATTCTATTTCCGAATGTCAGTGACAATGTCGTCTGACACAAGTGACAACACTTCGATAAAACTGAAAATCTTTAAGAGTAAAATGCAACGAAAATAATAAAGAACACAAAGGTTTAATATTTACATATTATATAACCTATGACGGTCAATGACCGAAAGTATTGTATATATATTATATACAAATATACAAATTCTTTTCTTTACATATTTACAAGATAAAACGGAAAGGAATTAAAAGTTGAAGTCGCAGATGACCTCTGCCTGAAAAATCTAACTAAGTAGACATAGACAACCTCTCATTACAATCGCTCCATACAAAACTAATCTAGAATCTAAACAATAATTGTAATGTTGGACAGAATGTTGTCGACACACTCAGACAACACCGTGATCCAGATTTCTGAGATGAAATCCCGAGAGCTCTCTTGGTATTTTTACATTTTGATTAAGGATATCGATTCACTCGTGTATCCTCTCTATTTATAGCAGAGAGTCTTCCTTGAAAAGCTCATCGATCGGTTGTGAAGGTTGAGGGAAAGGTGGGTAGCTGGTAGGGTTTGTTGGAGAAGACCATGGAGCAAAATCCTCTAACTTCTTGGACTTATTCCTCAAGCATAGCAACGACTTTGACTTGTTCTTCCCACGTTTTTCATCAACTCTTAATTACCTTGCCAAGTCACTTTTACTTCGTAGTAATTTTTCCACGAATATTGTTTCATTCCGTGAAGTAAGGCAAAACTGTTTTTCGTAAAAATGTTGGTCCGAATATTGTGACATTTGTTCCAACATTTCTTAAATTCAAATTAGTACTTAAAATGATATGTTGGGTAGAATGTCACAACACCAAACTCAACATTAACATTTACTAACAAGAAAGTGCTAGCAACCAACCGGCTTCTATACCATCTTCTTCAGTACAACCTTATAAAAGACATACTGTTTCTGTGGCTGGTATTGAAAGCCTTAGAAATAGAATGTTTAGTGGTACCACTGCTAATCAAGTTAGCGAGTTTGATGTTTTTATTTTGCAGGGTGTTGTATCATACCAAGCAGTTCTCAATGAAGAAGGATGTGAAGACTTGCTTAAATACTGGAGGGAAAATGAGAAGACATTTTCGACACTATCAAAGATGGCTCGAGATGTGTTGAACATTTAAGCGTCATCAACAGGATCTGAAAGCGTTTTTTCTGCCGGAAGATTTCAAATAGGAGAGAACAGACACTCATTAGCGGGACACAGCTTGGAGATTGCAATTTTATTCAGAGATTAGATACGAGCGGAGCGTAGAAGGTGCGGTCAACCTGAGATCAACGAGGAAGATGACGAAAACTACAACGAAATCTTGTCCGACGGAGGTGGAAGCGACGTCGACCAATTTTACCAACAAATTCCAATTCCAACCGAAGAACAACAAGACATTGTGAAGAAATTAGAATAAATATGTGATTTTTTTTCTAATTTTGAAATTGTATTACAAAAAATTATATTTCTATTAAATAATATAAGAGGTACAAAAACAGTCTTGTGATGTTTTTATTACACTATCTTGTTCAATTATTGAAGTGTTTATATATATTAAGTGCCAAAAAAAAAGGTCCCGACCCGACCCCGACCCGCCCCACCCCGCAAATACCGGTACACCTTTTTGGCGGGATGAGGGAGGGGACGGGACGACGGCCTGTCCCGCCGGTCCCACCACAGCCCCAAACCCGACCCAATCCCCAGTCCCGTCCCACCAGAATCCGCCCCGCCCTGCCCCGAACCCGGCCCACTGCGTCATTAGTTATAGGGGATTATGGACCAATAGTGGCAAAAATTTTCTTTAAAAGAATTTAAGATAATCAATTATTACTCTCCGTAGAACCTTAAGACAAATAATTATCATTTACAATAGAATTTTAAGACAAATTAATGCCATGAAAAAGAAAATTCCGTCTACAACCAATGTGATGACTATTCGTTTTCATTTATATTTTTCATTTCCTTTTTTTTTTACAACAATAAATCAAAGATTGAATAAAACAGGAAAAAAAGAAAAAAAAGATAAATAGATTTTTTGGCCAAAGAACGGTGCCACATCACCTAACTTATGCCTAGCTTTATTATATATAGATATAGATTATATATATAGAGAGAGAGAGATATATAAATTCTTTAATTTAGAGACATACATAACTATTCGTTCTTTTAACCAAGCACATACATATTTAAAATGAGACAAAATTAAAAAAAGGAGGAAAAATAAAGAAATGGTGTTTTAGATCATAGAGATGATACATCATCTTGTCTATGCTTAGTTTTATTTTATATATATATTTAATTGAGTTTAACTAAATTGAATGAGTAGAATGAGGGAAGGTTCATTGCTTTTACTTAATAAACTTAATACAAAGTAATCACAATAATTATAGGGGAAGTTATGACAAACATAATGCTATTAAATGATGAGTGTGTATTTATTATGGATGGAGGGATGAAATCTTTAGTATGTTATTTTATTTAGTAAAATAGACAAATGAAGAGGAAAATATCAAAAAATTGAGAAAAATATAAATGACAATGGAGGTCACAGAGAAGGATCACAAAGAATTGTCTATAGCTAATTTTATTATATATATTGATTATCTCTCTTCTTTAAGATAAATATCAACAGCTTTGTCACTTCTCTCTTCTTTAACTAATACACTACTCATCTCCTCCTTCATTTTCATTGAGTTTTCAAGGATTTGCGCAAGACTAATATAATGTGGTACAACCTCATTAAAAATTTCAAGAAAAGCAACATTTGTTAAAAAAATATCTAGAAAAAACATTTCAAAACAACACATACAAAACATATTATTACATGAGGTATAAGTTCATATATTAATACTATTTAGTTCACATATAAAAATTATATGAGGTATACAAAATTTATCATACAAAGTATAATAAAATAATAAGATATATAAATTTATCATACAAGGTATAGTAAAATTATACGAGGTATATAATATATATTATGTAAGGTATAACTGTCACGCCCCGAATCATGGCCTAGGAAACGGCACTCGGTGCCCGACTACATGTGATCGAGCGAACCAACTGGCTAGCTGAATCAACATGTGGTATATACTGAATACGGAATAAAATACACAACATACTAAGCTGCTGAAAAGTTTAAATGAATAATCATAAATGCGGAAATATTGAGATAAGTCTGAAAGTATCAATACGTAGCCAACATGGCTAACATATAAGCTTGTAAACTCTGACTGACTGCAACTATAGTCTATGAAGCCTCTAACGAAGTACTGCAAAATTAACCCGGACAAGGCTCCCGGCATACATGACTGTCTGAAAGAAGTCCTGTGTACTGTATAGTAGTCATGTGAGGCCCTGTCGGCTGTGGCGTATGTGTCAACAGGATATTCGATATGGCCCTTGTGGCCATGATTGATTTCGGTTAGATGGTAAGAATATGAAAAGTGGCGCTTAGACAGGTAAGGTCCGGGTGCCCGTCATGGCCCTCCGATTGGGGTCGTGACAAAACTTGGTATCAGAGCATGTCTGTCTTAGGGAGTCTACAAGATATGTCTAGTAAAGTCTTGTTGATGGGTGTGTTGCTCGCCACACTTATGAACAGGAGGCTGCAAGGCATTTCGGGATGGTTTCCATTCTTTCATATCATAAATGGTGCGGTAGAACTGAGTCTTAAGAATTCGAGTTTAACTCGTTCCTTGATACTGTTTCATAATGCCGGTTACCAAAAAGACTACGGTTAGCTCATATTCGTAGCCAGTAAATGAGTGACTTCTACCAGACAATTGATACGCCAGAAGGACAGTATTATGTAAGAAGTTTCGAGATTATGAGAAGTTGTCTCACTTATATACGGAATAGATAATGCAAGACTGAAAAGCAAAATGTTTGTTTTAAAAAAGAGAGTAAAGTAAAGGAAGTACTAAGCACCTGAACGCAGAAGATTGTAAGAATTCTCCTAGTAGACCTTATTGTGTTTATGATTAGCAGGGAAATTAAAGTTAGATTGAGTGTAAATATGAGTAGTATGCTCTCTATTTGGACAGATCCGTCAGATGATATGAGTAAGTTACTGTTATGGGTTGTTTGCTCCTGTGTTTGTTGACTATGGCATTTGAAATGTCATCCTAGGATGCTATTGGATTGTCATTTGTTGTGATTATCTTTTGATGTTTCTGGTTGCTGCAACAGAGGAATTGCACTACACTTGAGCTACCATTTTTGTGACTTCTTACCATGAGTTGTTATGATCTGCTGAACTACTGTCACCATGCCGATCTATTATGAGTTACTGCTGCTAAATTATTAGAATTAGCAGTTGTTGTGATCTTGGGTTGTTATTGCTAATGGAAAACCACTGCTTTGGATATTGAAAATGTCATTTTTATAATATAATTATAACTACAGTGATGAGAACAATTTCTAGGGATCTTCGATGTTTACTTTGAGTTGTTGCCAAATTGTTGCTGGTGTTTGGGGAAAAACAGTTGCTTCTTTTGGTTGAATTACTACCTTTGTTGATGTGCATAAGGCCATGAGTTCACTGCTCAATGTCTGATTTCCTACTGCTATACTCGGGCAAAGTTGTCACTGCACTTTGAGGAGATTTTGAGCTGAACTGATTTCTAAGATTGCCAGATGTTGCACATTTGGCTTGTGCTGGTTCTGCTACAAATGAGTATTGTACATTGATCAAATGAGTATTGTACATTGATAAATGCATTGTCATTTTGTTGTTATGTTGGCTGCCATGAGATGTTGCTGAAGTAAAATAAGCAAATGCTACATTTGAGGGCAAACTGTTGTTGCTCTTTGATGTTTTCATCTTCTATTCTCCTGTTTTTTTAAAAAAAATATATGCTACTGGGCATATCCCTGTTGCACTCTTATGCATGTGTCTTGATGAGTTTGATTTGATGATACTCTACTATTATTGTTGTTGTATACTTGAGGACATTGATGCTACCTGCTGCTGCAATTGATGAAAAAGATCACCACATTTGATGTGAGCAATTGTTGCATTTTGGGAAGCATTACTGATGCCCATTCTTGAGATGAACCGTTTCTATAATCATGTTACTGTTTAGAAAAGGACAGATACACCACTTGAGCTTTGCGATAGCTACTTTCAAACCTTACCATGAGTTATTGGCTGAAAAGTTATCATACGTTGCTATTGTTTTGACATACTTTTGCATCTCAAGAAATGCTACTTTGAAGCAGAACTTGCTGCCATTTGAGCTGAGCTTTTGCTTCATTTTTTTAGCTGAGTTTATGCATCATTTTTTGCTACTTTGCTACCGCAGATTTGAGAAATGTGCGGTTGTATGATGCTACTTGCTACTGTTGTTTGACTATTGTGTATTGTTGCAATTTGAGGCCAAGTAGCTGTTGCATTTTGAGCTAGGTGGTAACTACAAGGTAAGGCAAGCAAAATGCTACATTTGAGTTAAAGTGTTGCTACACTTTAAGGTAAAACATAATTGTTGCGTTGAACTATTGTCCCATTCGAAATGTTTCTGAGTAGCTTCACTTTGGAAAACAAATGCTACACTTGATAAGCTTGTTGCATCTGGGACTGAAACTGCTGCTATGACTTGTTGATTGTTGCTGAAATTGAAAAGGACATAACCTAGTTTTATCAAAGATATTCGCTGCCTTTGTTTTACAAAATGAACAGATACGACACTAAGATTTATTGATATGTTCTATTGTTATATTTGGGTGGTTGTCGTGTTATTGAGATTGGCAGATATCCCCATTCTTGTGGCAAATTGACCCCAAGAGCAGTTGCCATATTTAAGGGCTAAAACCAAATAGTTTCGGTTTTTGAAGTTAAAGTTTGCTAAGCGATTCTTTGGTTTTCGAGATCCTATACTCTGATTTTTTCCCTCAGATACTCTTGATTATATTCACTGAATTGAAACAGTTACTTAAGGGCTGATGATAATGATTTTGAGGTCATGCCCTTCCGGGAAGGTTGTCCCTCGGTTTAGGCATTTCGATTAAAGGCAGAAATGTTTTTTTGTTTAATGACGAATAAAAGGAAGAATTACAACAAGGAGGATAAAGGTGAATGCGCTTACAATTATGTAGGTTTCACAAAGGTATTATTACTCCAGAACATCGTAAGGACCAATAGTAGAAGAGGAACATTAAAGAATTCTACGGCCAAAGGTGACGGACCTCTGATGCTCAAGAAGATAGTATGAGGAATATTTTGAGATAAGAAATTTGAAATGGAAATTTGAAATGGAAATGTAAAGGTAAGACGAATGAGCACTCGATCGACGGGAGATCTAATAATGATAAGACAAGAAAGCTTGACAAGTCATGAGATCATGTAACACTGTGAATTGGATCTAAACATACAAAGCATCGGTTCCATAACATATGCAATCATACATCTCAGAAAGTATATAACCGGAAGTAACAGTGAATAAAGCTAGAGATTAGCACCTAAACATATGGAAAGGAGCCAATGACGTCTATGGATATAAGGTAGACATTAAAGATATATGTCAAAAGATAGTGACATTATAATGAAAATAAAATGACATGCAAAGATAAATGTCTATGAGCATTTCTGAATTGACCAAAGGTTCTACAAGATATATAAAGTAATGGATTGACAGCTTAACAAGATCGAGGGAATATTTTCCAAAACGCCATTGGCAAAAAGAATTAACAATGAGGCAAGTGAAGGAATTCAAATCTTAGTATAATAACCAGATTTGGATGTAGTAGGCTAACATTATGTAATGTAAATTCTTCTGAATCTTCCAAATACCGAATGAGGGAATAAATTAACAACTCATCTCTTAAGGGTTGGTAACGCCAATGATTGGAATCAGGGGCAATGTTTGAGATTGCATACGTAATCCAGAATATTCTTGAGTTAAGAGAAGTACAACAAGTAAGAAAATGAGTGGACAAGAAGTAAAGAAAAGAAGTTGTTTATAATTACGAGTAGTAAGGGAGTTTCAGACTATGGATGGGAGTTAACTACAATGATACATGTACTTCAGAGTGAATGACATTGTCCATAGAGTGTTCATAATCGAGATACTACAATATGAGAGTTTTCAGCACACAGTTAGTAAAACAAAGCTAAGTTGACAAACTTCCACAAGCAACTTGATTAATGTAAGGACTAAGGGGAGAAGTTGAGCGGAGGAAACGCATCAGTTAATCTTAGCGACCGATTGGAGGATTCGAATACTTTACCCCTTATTAAATTTGTGTGCAATAACAGCTATCTTACTCACATTAAAATGGCTTCATACGCGGCTTTGTACGGACGGAAATATAGATTTCCTATCGAATGGTTCAAAGTAGGCAAATCATAATTATTTGGGCCTGACTTAGTACACCAAGTCATAGAACGACTGTTAATCATTCAGAGTTGTCAGAAGTCGTATTCGGATGTGCGACTGCGAGACTTAGAGCTCCAACTGGATGATTGGATTTTTGTGAAGATTTCTCCTATAAAGGGTGTAATAAGATTTGGGCAAATTAAAAACAGTGAAACCACACTAGGGAAGAGGTAAAAAAGAAAATTAAAATGCTGCCAATATAGAAAGTAGAAAGGGGGGGGGGGGGGGGGGGGGTTGCACGTACAAAGAAAAGTTATAAAAAATATCTTATGAGCAAAAAATAGAAAGATAACGAGCAAAAAAGTAGAAAGATAATGTAATGGGTTATTATTGACTTGATTTACAGATGATTTCCTTATATGTAACAATTTGTTATAACTCCTTATCTGACATTTGAATGTTAATTGTATTTACATGCTAAGCGTATGTAGATATTTTTATATTATTGTATATTTACGTTCTTTTCTCTATTACTTAATACTTATTAGGTAGTGGGTTAAATTAGGTTAACCCAAAATGGTCCATGAAAATATTGGCCAACATTGGATTAAAATATCCAACCCAGCGGATAATTTTTTCTACTGGACCAATTAATTGACCTCGTTTATTTTTTATTCAAACTAATATAGAACTAGAATATCAGATGGTAGAGGTTATGAGGGTCAATGACAGGATGATGACGATTACGTTGGTAGTTGGAGGGTTTAATATGAACATTATTAGTGCTTACGCGCCGCATGTGGGCCTGGACGAGGAGGAGAAGAGGCACTTTTGAGAGGATTTGGATGAGGTGGTGGGAACCTCCAGGGGGTTATGACCACGTCCATGAAGGCTTTGGCCTCGGGGACAAGAACGGGGGAGGCGTCTCACTTTTGGAGCTCGCTAAAGCTTTTGGGATGGTGATAGCCAATTTGAGGTTCCTGAAGAAGGAGGAGCACTTGGTGACTTTCTGTAGTTCAGTGGCTAAGACTCAGATAGACTTTTTTCTCCTTAGGAAGGTTGACAACGGTCTTTGTAAAGACAACAAGGTTATTCCGAGTGAGTATCTTACAGCCCGACAGAAGCTTTGGTGATGGATTTGAAGATCAAGATAGTGAAGAAGATGAGGGTTGTGGATGACAAACTAAGAATAAAATGGAGGAGTTTGACCATGGCTAGTGAAAAGGAGATGGGGGAGAGGTTGATGGCCAGAGGGGCTTGGGGGAGTAGTGGGAATGCGACCGGTATGTGGGATAGGACGGCAATTGCATTCGGGAGGTAGCTAGAGAAGTGCTAGGGGGTCTCGCGGGGTAGCCGTGGTGGGCATAGAGGGGACTGGTGGTGGAATGGTAAAGTTCAAGAGAAGGTGGAAGCAAAGAAAATGGCGTATACGAAATTGGTAGAAAGCAAGGATGAGGTGGAGAAATGAACAAATAGGTTATATAAGATGGCGAGAAATGAGGCAAAGCTAGCAATTATTGCGATGAAAATTGTGGCTTTTGAACGCCTGTATGTGGATTTAGAGGGAAAATACGGGGATAACAAGTTGTAAAGACTAGCCAAGGTGAGGGAGAGGAGGACCCGTGACTTGGATCACGTGAGGTGCATTAAGGACGAGGACGGTAAAATACTGGTGGAGGACGAGCGTATTAGACGGAGGTGGTAGTATTACTTCCATAAACTCTTGAACGAAGAAGGAGATAAAGACATTGTGCTGGGAGATCTGGAGCAATCCGGAAGGTACCGAGATTTTGGATATTGTAGAAGTATTAAAGTTGAGAAGGTTAAGGGTGATGTTCGCAGGATGCGCATGGGATGAGCGACCGGGCCTGATAAGATCCTAGTTGGGTTTTGGAAGAGCGCAGGCAGGGCAGGTTTGAAGTGGCTGAATGAGTTATTTAGTGTCATTTTTAAGAAGGCAAGAATGCCCGAAGAATGGAGGTGGAGTACAATGATTCCTTTGTACAAGAACAAAGGTGACAATCATTGTTGCAACAACTATAGGGGTATCAAGTTGCTAAGTCACACTATGAAAGTTTGAGAAACGGTCATGAAGATGAGGGTGAGAAGAGACGTGTCTATTTTCGAGAATCAGTTTGGATTCATGCCGGGGAATTTGACTACATAAGTCATTCATCTTACTAGGAAGTTCGTGGAGCAGTATAGGGAGAGGAAGAGAGAATTATATATGGTTCTCATCGAGATATTTGGAGGTTAGAGGTGTACCTATGGCGTACACTAGGGCGATCAAGGATATGTATAATGGAGCCAAGACCAGGGTACGGACAATAGGAGAAGACTCAGAATACTTTCCAGTGTTGATGTGGTTGCACTAGGGATCAGCTCTCAGCCCATTCTTATTTGTCTTGGTGATGGATGGACTGACGCGACAAATTCAAGGGGAGGTACCATGGTGTATGTTATTCGCAGATGACATAATCCTGATTGATGAGACTCGCAGCGGAGTGAACGCTAAGCTGGAGGTTTGGAGACAGACTCTGGAGTCTAAAGGATTCAGGCTGAGTAGGATCAAGACAGAATACTCGGAGTGCAAGTTCAGTAACGGGAGCGACCATGAGACAGATGTGGAGGTGAGACTTGGTACTCAGGTCATTCCAAAGAAAGGAAGCTTCAAGTATCTCGGGTCTATTATCCAATGGAACGGAGAGATTTATAACGATGTCACACATCGTATTGGTGCAGGGTGGATGAAATGGAGGCTCGCATCTGGAGTCTTATGCGATAAAAAGGTGCCAAAAAAACTTAAAGTTTTAATTGTCTGCGGCCCCCAACCCTCCAAAAAGTTTTAATTGTTTTTTAAACAAGTTTTTATTATTTTTATTTTTCTACGCCATAACCCCACCCCCACCCCCTCCCGCGGCCCATCCAAAAAAGTATTAAAAAAAGTTTTTAGAAAGTTTGTTTTTTTATTTTATACACCCCCACCCTCCGAATTTTCTACATCATACATTTTATTTTACTTTTATAAAAAATTTAAAAGTTGTGTGGTTAAATTTTGTGTGAAGTGGGTGATGGGGTTATGGTCGGGGGGGGGGGGGGGGTGGCAAGAGGACATGATGGGGGTAAGAAATAATATCCCATTTTTTTTAAAAAAAAAGTAAAATAAAATATATGAAATAGAATTTTTCTTGGGGTGGGGGGAGCGGTGGTGTCTGTAGGGGTGGGTGAAGATGAAGTGTGTTTTAGGGTGGTGGTTGAATGGGGTTGGAATTTGGTTGGGGGTTGGTGGGGTGAGTGTTTGAGGTGGGTGGTTGGGTGGTGTAGTATTAGATGGCAATGGTTTGCTTTTGTTAGCTTGTTCCCGCTCTTAAATCAATGTTTGTCCACGAGTACAAGTGAGAAAATATTTTGATTAAGTTGGTCGGGTTATAACCTACTTTTTAACTCAATTTGACCCAAATCATTTTGACCCAAGTATATCTGGATTGGGTTGATTTTGACTCATTCATTGAATTAACCCGTTTTGATCCAACACAGTTTGACCCAATCCACCCTTTGCCATCTCTAAATTTGACCATCATTATATATAGATGTTACTAAAATATTGATAAATTTATTTGAAAAAGTATTTTAAGTAAAATGTCGTTTAGTTGAAAAGTTCTCCTGATAAGAAATCTAAAAAGAAAAAAAAATCGCCTACTTTTGAAACAAACGTACACGTTTGGTAGCTTGTAAAATATGACTTTTCCAATGTACCAAATTTGTTTTTTGTAAAATATAAAGATCTTAACCAACCAATTTAGGAAAAAAATAATCCTTCACGATGTTAATTACATATCGTCGTAGTTTCACAAATAGACGCAAATTCACCAAGCCCTGTCATCATCTTCTTTTTATTTTATCTATATGTTATCACATTCGAAAATCAGAACAACGAATATATATTAAATTATTTGATATTCAAAAAATTTAATCGTCCGATTAATTTAAATTTTGTTGCATATGATTCATTTAAGAAGAACGCATTCTACGTCAGGAATTTTCTATTCTCAAGATTCAAACTTGAAACCTTTAATATATTGCATATCTGGCTTTAAAATTATGAGTTCACATGAATTCAATAATTTTTATTAAAATTAATTTTATAGTAAAAGATTATTAAATATTTCACTGTGTATGGTGCACCCAATTAGTTTTACATATTAATTTTAAAATATTATAAAAATTTATAAATTTTAAATCTTAAATCCGTAGAAATTTCTAATTAGATTGACGGGCAGATATTTCATTTCACAAAGGGACAAAAAGTTCTTTTCATATTGTTCATGTGTGAATCTCGTGGAATTGTGGATATTTTATCCTTAAGGATTTGGAAGAAAAATCAATCTAATCTTGCCACGTCTCATTTTTCTTTCTTTTTAATTAAGTTTTCTGTATACTGTATTGTTCTCATTAAATTAGCATATAATAATATCTATAGTCTTACCTTTCATCAATTTGAATTAATCAGAGACTTCAGCAAAAGGTCAGTCAACATTGTCCCGATTCAGTGCCTAGGCCGAGTATTGAGGGGTAGATAATGTGGTCTCGGAATCATGTTGGTTACGTAATTTGCTTTTGGAGGTTCACTGTTCCATTCAGAAAGCAACCTTGGTTTATTGCGATAATGTTAGTGCCATCTACCTTTCTGGTAATCCGGTTCAGCACCAGCGCACTAAGCATATCGAGATGGACATTCACTTTGTCCTCAAAAAGGCTGCTCGTCGTCAGGTACGCGTCTGTCATGTCCCGTCAAGATATCAAATTGCCGACATCTTTACAAAGGGTCTTCCCTCGGTCCTTTTTGAAGATTTTAGGGACAGTCTCAGCGTTCGAAAACCGTCCGCTATGACTGAGGGTGTGTGTTAAATATACACAATATACATGTGTATATTTGGCTCTCGTGGCTCTTGGATTTTCCCCTACTGTACCGTGTAGTTTAAGTAGTATTTAGTATCCTAGTTTAGGTAATGTTGTAATATAATTAGTATTGTACACTTACCATAATATTTGTATTACCATAAATGTATATTTAGTATCCAAGTAGAATAAGGAGTAGAATATGAATATGATTCTCATATTATGGAAATATGTAACTTGTATATATAGTCTTTCAATAAATGAAAATAATCAAGGAATTATTTCTTTCAAATTTGAATTAATCAGAGACTTTAATAGGAAAGTACATTTTTCGGCGTCAATTTGAATTAGCCGAGCGACTTTAATATCGAATGGTTACACGAAAAATATAAATATATATTCCAATCAATGCGTATGTGGAAAAAATCTCATAATATAAAGGTGAATTTTATTTTTCTAATTCAAGTGTACAGCTTGGTTAATTACTCACAACTGTACAATTTCCTCTGCATCTTGCCTAGCAGACAAGTCCAATACTAGCTAAGAAAAAAAAAGGAAATTCCCTAATAATAAAGGGACAAAATTTTGGGAGCTTTCTATATTAAAAGCTCAAGGGGACTAAATTATCAAAATAACTAAAGGCTAAAAAGCCAAATAAACACCTATACTAACACGTGATTGTGTCGATGAAATATCCCCGCAAGCTATTTTTCGATCATGTAATTGAAATATAATTACTATCCTGGAATTCCAAATTCCAAAGGTAAAACTTCAGGACAATGTGTCGAAGTTTCGCATGTAAAATTTAAAACACCATGCATTATAGTAGCTAATTTTTTTTACCGCAAATGTTGAAAATCAGCTATTTGTGAAATTTACCCGATTGTTATCTCGTTTTCATATTTTCACGGACTTTCATCCAAACACCTGAACATGTTCAAGAAGACTGAGCAGGAGTAGTGCTACAAACTGGTGGGTTCTGCTTGCCTACAAGACTTGGGTCAACATTTTGGCAAGTAGACTTGGCTGACCCTTCATTTCCACTATATTTTATGTCGATATCTCCAACTACAACACCTTCACATGGCACACCTTTACTATACATAAGTTGTATAGCTTCTTGAGTTCTTGATGTACCTTTTATGTTCTTGAAACTCACTTTGCTTATCTTCACTTGTGAAGGCAACTGCAAAATAAATCAAAATAAAAGTACATATTTTGCTAGCTTCCCTTTTTGATGGATTTTAACTTTGCTTATGTGCAATTAATGCATAATATATCCTAAGTTGGAGGATCTTAGTAGTTTAGTTGGTTGGCTACCTGAACTTTTAACTTGTTGATGAGGATTTGATTCTTCACCTTGTAATCATCTCCCCCATTTCCCCTTACACTACCCCTATGTAATAAAAAATATATTTCTTAAAAAATATCCTAAGTTTAAATAGATTAACTTCACTAATGGTCATAAGACTTTTAGTGTATCGCATCAAAGTCGTAGATATTTTCATTATAATGAAAATAAATAATAATTCATCTATGCCTATATAGCATAAAAAATAAACAAAAAGCACCAAAAATTGCTAAATTTAGTCCTAGAAAAAACAAGTAATCTAGCAGCCTTAATCTGGTGGCACTTACATAATATCCATGTGGCACCACTTAAAATTTATTTTGAAAAAAGTATCATTTCCAAACCAAACCTAATTATTGTTGTCTTAATCATGTGGCAGATCAAGAAACTAACCCGTCAACTGAAAGGAGTACGCTTACCCACTCCACTTTTCTTCTATTGTTAAGTATCTCGACCTCTTGGTTTGATATGTCAAAAAGAATACAATTGATAGTGGATCACCTTTTGCATAAAAAGGTCCACTCATCTCATAAATATGATAAAGGAAATCGACTGTGATTAAGCTATTTTTGCTCTTTTTTTTTCTTGGGAGTCTAATATGAGATGTAGAACGTGCTCACATTATCCATTAGAATGTTCTCCCTGCAAAAGCTCAGTTACCTAATATTAAATTAGGTAGGACACTCATCCTACTTCATAGATAGAAAAAGAATTATTTATGTTTTTTTATGTTGTTTAAGTGGGTCAAAAAAGGGGTTCTTTTGGTGCTTTTGTGTTGGGTGGAATCACTAATATGGCTATGTTTATACATATGGCAGCCTACTTCCATAAACCTTTTTAAATATATATAAATATAGTAATAAAAACATGTCACTTACCTCTTTCTTGCACTGATTATAAGGGCAATAGACTTGATCAATGACAACAGGGTTGCTAACATTTTGCACAATAATATCCTCAAAGTGCAAATCTCTAACAACACCATCATGTGAAGCTGGCCATGTCTTCACCCTCACACCATTATCATTATCAGTATCAATAAATGTGCAATTTTTCACAAAAACTCCAACCACAGGCAATTCACCAGGAGTTTTTCCTAAGCTACCAACACTAATTCCATGGCCAGGTCCACAAGTCACATTAGTAATGTGCATTTCTTGAACTCCATCACCAATTGATATACAATCATCTCCGGTACCAATTTGTGAATTTGTAATGTTGACACCTCTTGATCTTGCTACATGAATACCTGTTGAGAATATAATTAAGTAAATAAAATACGGAAAGTTATACAGTTGGCCGCTTGGCCAAATAAATTTACAATCTCTAGTTGATATACATAATATATACATATATTATACATCTGTCGATTATTTTCCTCAATAAAAAATGTGCTTATTTAATATCTTAAACTTTTAGATGAGACAGTCACACAATTCTAACATGGTGTAAGAGCAATCAGAGGTCCCGAGTTCGAATTTCTCTGTTGTCCTTTATCAAAAGAATTTTCATGTGTTTGACTAATGATAAAAAAAACTCAAGGCTACACGTGAAGGGCATGTTGTGAATATAACTAAGTAAATAAGTATATGAGACGGTCACACAATTCTAATACGGTACTTCTATTAGAACATACAGAGGTCCTCGGTTCGAATCTCGACGCCACCTTTATAAAAAAAGACTTTCTACGTGTTTGCCTCATAAAAAGGAATCAAGGCCACATGTGAAGAGGTGTGTTCAGATTCTGAATGTAATTGAGTAAATAAAATTTAGATCAGATGATCACGCAATTCTAACATGATATTAGATCACGGCAAATATCATGAGTTCGAGTCTCACCGCTACGCTTTATCCAAAAGAAAAAAACTCCATGTATTTGTCTCATAAAAAAGAATCAACGTTACACATGATGCGCCATGTTGAATATATAATTAATTAAGTAAATAAAAATTGGATGAGATAGTGCACAATTCTAAAAATACCATCAGTGTTGAGACTTTCTGCTGGAGCTTTTATGTTAATGCCATTGATGGTTAAGTTCTTGCATCCTAGCACATTAATGTGGAATAATTTGCTGTCCAATGAAGTTATGTCACTGATTATGGAGTTTGTGAGGAAGTTGAAGCTCAAATTCTGCACAACAAAGAAATTAAATGAAAACGAAACATAGTTAATTAAGAAATCTCAAATTTCATAACAAGGAAAGAAGATTAATTCCATGGACGGTCAGCCAACTTTTAATTTATCGTACCAAAATCACAAACCTAATCTTTATAGCAGCAAAATAATGCAATTATGCCTATATATCACGAAAAAAAAAAGGCCCAACAATGCTGAATTTGGTACCGAAAACACAAGTAAGCTGCGAGCAAATCATCAGCTTACTTATATGTGGCACCCCTTAAAATACACATTTTTTCGACCCACTTAAAAGCAATCAAAATACCATGATGTGCCATGTGTCATATGGTGAAAGGCATTGGGTATTTTGTTGAGGATAATTACAGCCAAATACTTTTCTGTGATCTAATTTATAAAATAGCTAGCAAATGTATAGATTTTATATATTTATACTTAAATATACATATAATATACGTATATATACATATCAGTGTATAAGTTTTATATATTTAGACTACTGACGATAATTAAGTTTGGCCGAAGGATCATAAACGAAAGAATACCATTTTGTTTGGTCAGAAGATGGATTTTAATTTCTTTTACGATGTGCCACGTGATATTATGTAAGGTCATGATCATGCATATGCCACGTGACAACGTCTGTATTTACCTAACAAATTTATAGAAATCGCAACCTCTTTGTGTTTGTAGGACTAGATTTAACATTTTTCGCACTTTTTGTATTTTGCAAGAAATATGCATAATCAAGTTATTTTTCATTACAAAAATTAGTTTTAGAACTATGGTGTAATAAATTGAAAGTAAAGTTGAATGGCCATCCATAAAATTACCTGAACGAATGAACATCAAAGTGATAGAAGATAGAATATGGCTCACATTTGATAGCTTACTATAACTTTCTGAATTTTTACAATCATTTTGTGCCCAACCTTGTTCTCCTTGTCCATCAAAAATTCCACCACCAGATAATGTAAAATGATTAAAAGAAATAATCCTTTGATTATTATCATTGATCAAAAGAGTTTATATACAATTTACATACTTCCATAATGGGAGAATCTTATTCCTATTCTACTCCTAAAACCTTATTCTACTTGGATACTAACTATACAATTATGATAATACAAATATTATGGTAAGTGTACAATACTAATTACACCACAAAATTACCTAAACTAGGAGACTAAAACCTTACCTAAATTATGTCCTATGTACACGGTCCATTACCGAAATCGAGAGCCCAATATACACAATATATACATGTATATTGTGTGTATATTTAACAATGATCAATGTGATTAACAGTTAACCATTCCATATCATGTATGAGTTGGCTTGGATTTGGAGGATATTTCAATGCGGCATGAATTTGAAGCTCTAATGGGGCCTTGCAATTACCTTCTAGTCTCACTTGGTTCATCAAAAAATTGCCTTTTGGAATCACCACTTTACTTGGAGTTTTTTAGTTGCATGCCTCCTTAAAAGCACTTAATAGAGCCTATACATAATTGTTTTCAAAATCACCACAAAAAAAATGTAAATGTGTATAGTAATTAACTTTGACTATATGTACAAATAGCAATAGAAAGTTCAGCATAGTTATATTTCCAAAGGCGGATTTAGAGCGTTGGTATTGATAGTTTAGTTGAACTTATCAATTTTGGTATAGACCATAGATATATGTTAACAAAAATTCAAGTTCTATGCACTGATTGTGTAAAAATAATATTTACAAAATCATGTTATTTATAAGTAATTACAGATAAATCTTTATGATAAACGTCAACTGATAACTGATAAAATGATAATTAACCTGTTAAAATTAAACTACATTGATCATGTAAAAGAATCTCTATATAAGCATATATATATATATAACTTAAACTCTATGAAAATTGCTTATTTTAGATAGTTGATTAGGTGTTTGGCCAAGCTTGTAGGAAAAAATAAAAATAAGTATTTTTGAGCAATAACAAAAGCTTCTACCTAGAAGCACTTTTATAAACCTTAGCTAAGCACAAATATATTGTTGTTCTACTATTGACAAAAATGGTCTTCAAATTGATTAATCAAACACAACAAATATTAAATCTCCAAAAGTACTTTTTTGAAAAGCGCTTAAGACGACAAATATTTTTTAAATAAATAAGCAAATTTTAGAAGTTTTGCCAAACAAGCCAAATTTTATTTTCAAAGACCTTAGAATCTAGTGCTCGGTTAAATTTAAATCCTGAATACGACTCCAATATATCCAGTTGTATTATTTGAATGAAATGATTGGTGTTTACAATGGTGCAGGAAACGGAAATAAGTAATTGCTAAGTATTACAACAAACTGAAAATTACAATAAACTTGAACAAGAAACTGGAACAGTTTTTGGTATGCTGAGTCGAGTGATTGCACTCTGTCTTTAAGACAAGATTACCCCGTATGTATCCTTTCTACGTCCTGGACAATTGTCTCCCAAGATAAAACAGCAAATGAATAAATGAGCAAAGGAAACTCAAGTGCTACCTTGAAGAATTTTGAGCAATGAAATGATGCTAGAAGTTAGTGGGAAGAATCTGATTCGTTTGTATGTTTATGTGTGTCTCGACAATTGTGCAAAGGCTCCTTTATATAGTTGAAGGAGAGGACTTATCAACTGCCCACATAATTGTTGTTACTGGCCAAGTAATGGCAATTATGGAGGTAGTAATTTTACCAAAATAAATGGTGAATTGATGTACAACGGATTAGAATTTAGGGAGAGTAATTCAGCCAAAATAAATTACTGAATTGAGTGCAAATTAAGGCTGGTTGACGTTTCAGAAACCAACAGCAAAGTTCTCTGCCCAAATTTGACTTACTTGAAACTTCATGGACCAAACTGTAAATACGAAATAATTCTGGTCCAAAAAGATAATATCAGCCCAGAGCCTGGACGGGTGGCGCGCGTGTGGGCTTTCCCTCGAACCGAAGCACATCTAGGTCTTCCCTCCTTTAAACACATGGGATACCCCTTGGGGTCCCAAACCCCAAGCCATTTATGAGACTTATAAACTAAACCAATATTTCTTCCCCCACCGATGAGGGAGGATTGGTCTAAATACCACACTTTCCATGCTTCAAACACCTCACTTCGTGGACTAATAGCTCTTTCATTTCTCAATGAAATTTGACGATCCTTGGCCCTACGGTCATCTACTTACTTAGTAGATTATGCACGTGTGAAGAATCGGATTCTCCAACATGTGAAACACTAGTGTTTAAGCCGTTAAAGTTGGTCGGACGCAATTCCCGGCAAAGGCAAATTTCCAACAATGATATGGGTAAAATGCTTTGACTTACCTTGCTAATATCTTCATCGCTATCAGACTTTGCACCATATTTAGTCACATAAAAAACTGCAGGTTGAGATTATCCTAGTTGTGCTAGAAACAGAAGAGCAAATGCAAATGGTAACTTGAAGTTCGAATTCATCTTGTTCTTACTAATTTCCTTCTCTTTCTATATATATCTTTGGATAATTTATTGTGTACTTTTCAAAGGTAACTGATTGTTCAAAGCACTTTTATAGTGTCATAAAGAAGAATTTGACACCATTAAAATTTTCAAACCAGCTTTTAATTAAAATCAACCATTTGTTTGAGATAATTGGTTGTTTTTCAATTTAGGTGTTTATCTTGTTTGTGTTTATCTTGCTAGTTATAGTATTATTATTGTAGACTCGCTTAGCCTATCATACTAATAGGCACAATGTTGACTTATAGTCCCCTATTGTTTGATTTATGCTGCTATGTGTATTTTGTTTGTCTTATTTACTTGCATTAGTTATTGTTTCTTTTTGCTTCATTTTTTTGAGAATTCGCTATCATGACTTACTCACTTTGTTTGTCGTATTTTGCTTGGACTTGTGCTTTGTCTTGAGCCAGGGGTCTCTCGGAAGCAACCGCTCTACCTACCAAGGTAGAAGTAAGATCTGTGTACATTCTACCCTCCCCAGACCCCACGTTGTGAGATTTCACTGGGTATGTTGTTATTTTTTTGTTTTGCACTTTTCTTAATTAATACGTTTTTCATGTTTGTTTTTACTTAGTACCACTCATGCAATTTGTTATATTGAGCTTAAATATCTCAAATTTGTGAACTATGATTAAAAGTCTCATGTTCGTTAGACTATTATGTACTTTCTCTGGTCTCAAATGCTAGTCGTTTGGCAAACTAAATTTTGTTATGGAACATCTTACAATTAAGAAAAAAAGTTGTGTTACGTTGAGGGGCAACATTATGTAACCATAATAATATGACGAATCCTCTAAATACTGAATTTGTAATTAAGACATATATCAACCAAAACACTTAGCTACATCGATATTTGGGTGTCTAATTAAACTAGTAAAGTATATGGAGGTGAATCCAAAATTTAAATTTTATGATTTCAATGTTTAGAGTTTACTATTAGGACTAAAAGGTCAAAATATATTGATAGAAAATAATTTCAAAATCCAAAAAGTAAAGGGAGTTAACTGGCATTTACTGAACATTTAGTTGGCTAAATCTATAAACGCTCAACTGACTAGCGCATTTTATCTGGTCAATTGACTATTTCATTTTCTAATTTTTGAAACATTACTAAAATGTTTGTGAGACAAGTATATTCAATAGTATAATTAATACAATAATTATAGATTGTTTGTGTAAGAATTATAACTGAAAAGGAGAAAACAGATAAAGGTATAAAACAAGATATCCTTACAAGGTTAGAATCCATAAACCTAATCGTTCTCAAGTGGAAAATACAAAACATGAGCATGGTAATATTAAAAAAATAGCCATTTCCAGGTTTGTAATTAAAAACGGAAAAGGACTAAAAATACACCTAACGTATGAAAAATGTATTAGAAATACTCTTCATCCATTATTGGTTTTAAAATACCCCAATTTATTTTTTTGGCTCAAAATTACCCCTCAAACTAACATCCTAAAAGTCACATGACTTATTATGATTGATCACATATATTATCCATTTAATTTTGATAATGTTGGATTTGGTGTTGTGAAGTTTGACCCAACATATTTCCTCAAGTATTGATATGAATGTGTAAGTATGTTGAGACAAATGTTGCACAACATTCGGACCAACATTTTCAGAACAGATTTTGTCTTACTTCACGTGATGCAGTAATATTTGTGTAAATATTACTTGAGGTAAAAACGACTTGACAAGGTAAAAAGGACCTGGTAAAAAATGAGTGAGGACTAAGTCAAAATTTGTTGCTTGTCGTGAGGATCAAGCCAAAGCTGTTGAGATTATTACTCCCTGATCTTCTCCAACCAATCCCACCAGCAGTCCACCTATCCCTCAACTTCCACAACTGATCGATGAGCTTTTCAATGAAGACTTTCTACTATAAATAGAGAGGTTACTACAGAGTATCGATATCCAGAACCAGAAATTAAAAATACCAAGAAAGCTCTCGAGATTTCATCTCAGAAATCTGGATCACCATTGTTTCCTGAGTGTGTCGACAACATTCTATCCAACATTACAATTGTGTTTAGATTCTAGATTAGTTTTGTATGAAGCGATTGTAATGTGAGGTTGTCTATGTCTACTTAGTTAGATTTTTCAGGCCGAAGTCATCTGCGACTTCAACTTTTAATTCTTTTCCGTTTTATCTTGTAAATCTGTAAAGAAAGGAATTTGTATGATTGTATATAATATATATACAATACAATTGGTCATAGACCAGTTTTTTTTTCTTATGAAAATTGAAAACCTTTGTGTTCTTTAAATTTCCGCTGCATTTACTCTTCAAAGTTTTCTGTTTTGCTAAAGTGTTGTTACTAGTGTCGGATGACATAATTTCCGACATTCGGAAATAGAATTGGCATTCGAGTTTATTCCATTTTTATTTTAATTGTTCCATAGCCCCCTTCAAATGGTATCAGATCCGACGCTTAACACAATAAGTGCAAGGTTTTGTTGTCATAAGCTATGAATCCGGCAAATCCAACTATTGGTAGTCTTCCTATTTTAGATGGATCAAATTATGTCTATTGGAAGATTCGCCTACGCTCTCATATCAAATCAATTGATGTTAGGGCATGGAGATCTATAACCAATGGGTATGTTGTTCCAATGTTGCTACCGGATGAGGAAGGTGACATTCTTGTTAAACCTGAATAAGAATGGACTACAGAAGAAACCAATAATGCTAGCATTAATGAAAAAGCCTTAAATGCAATTTTTGGATGGGTTGATATGTATATGTTCAAACTCATTCAAACTGCCCCACGACTAAGGATGCATGTGATACTTTACAAATTCATTGTGAAGGCAGCTCAAGTGTTCGTCGAACAAAGCTACGCATGTGCATGAGTAAATATGAACGTTTAAGGATGGAAGAAGCGGATGATATTAAATCTTATTTTGAAAAGTTGATTGACATCTCAAATGAATGTCAAGTGCTTGGTGAACCATTAACCAACACTCAACTTGTTGAAAATGCTCTCCGTTCTCTTTCTGAAAAGTTCAATTTAAAGATTTGTGATATTGAAGAATCTCACAATCTTGCCACAATGGACATTCAACCCTTGATAAGCATTCTCAAAACTTATGAGATGAACATTGAGAATCAAAAGGAATTGTATAAAAGAAAAAATGTGGCACTTCAAGTTCAATCATCGGAGAGTCAAATCGAAGAAGAGGATGAGAATCTTGATGAATTGGTGATGGTGCAAATGTTGCCTTACTCGCTCGAAAATATAATTCGATTGTGAGGAAGTTCAACAATGAATGAAATCAATCTAAATCTAAAGTGCACCAAAACCAAGTCTTCAATCAAAAGCCCACTAAATTCTTTTCAAATGTACAAAAAAGAAATCAACTAAGAAGAACCAACTCAGATCGTATCAAATTTGATCCCAAATAACTTGAGTCCGTGTAGTATCATGCATGCTCGGGTTGGGGTCACTATGCTAACGAATGTGCAAACACTCTTAGAAAATTTGGTAAGAACTTATGGGTTTCTCTTAGTGATGGTGAAGGAGAATAGAAAGGAGATCGTGAAATTGAAACACAAGCAATGCTGGCTACTGTTTTCAAACAGTCTATATCATATAATGAAGATGTCGTATACAATGTTGTCTCAAATGCCACAACGTTTGCTCCAACATCAGCAACGACATCAATATCCTCAGCGACATTCGAAAGGCATGAATTCTTTAACTATTCTGATGTTAATTGCTTTAGTGGTTCTATTTCTGTTAGTGAGGCTGATTGTATAGATCAAGTTTAATGCAAAGATGATATGATTAATGAATTACAAAGTATTTGTAAAGCCTTAATCATAGAATCCAAGCAACTTGACAAAAAGGTAAAATCTTTAACTCGTGAGAATTTAGTATTAAAAGGCACGATAACCCGACTTGAGGTTGCACTTACCAAAAAGGATATTGAATTAGGTAAGATTCGTGCAAAATTGGATTTAGCCGAAGAAACCTTCCGTAAGCTCAACACAGGGACTTCAAAATTGAATGAGATACTCAACTTTAGTAAACTTTCATATGCAGGAATTGGGTACGAAAACTCTCTTAAAACCATATGCTCTAATCTCTTTGATAAAAATGAGAAAATATGCTTTGTAAAAGAAAAAGGGATGAATAATAGGTTCTCATATATGTCAAAGAATATGAAGTTTATGTGTCATCACTGTAACTCCCCTGGATACTTAATATCATATTGTTTTAAACTCCAAAATTTTGTGAGCAAAATGTTGTCCAACATTCCGGATAACAATCAAAGCAACATTTCTGAGCCAAAAGGTAAAAATATTTTAAGAGAGTTTGGGTTCCTAAAAAGGATGTAACATGTAATGTTGCTATAACTGCATTAAGAACTAAAATTTCAGGTTCTTGATACTTTTATAGTGGATGTACTCGCTACATGACAGGTACAAAAGGTTTTATAAAGAACTATGAGTGATTCAACGGAGAAAACGTGACTTATGGAAGTGGCAGTAAAAGCAAAATAACTGAAAAGGGGATCTTGGATGTTCCTGGATTTCCAGCCTTAAGAAATGTCCTACACGTTGAGGGCTTAATGGCTAATTTGATTAGTATTAGTCAACTGTATGATGACGATCTTAAGGTAAAATTTAATAAGAATGCATGTAAAGTTACGAATGAAGCAAATATATGTGTCATGACAGGTACAAGAACATGTGACAATTGATATCTTATTGTAAGACAAGAAACATGCAATAATGCTAAGGTCGATGACACAACATTGTGGCATCAAAAGTTGGGGCATGTCAACTACCGTAATTTAGAAAAATTGGTCTCATATGAAGCGGTTAAAGGCATACACAAACTTAGCCATAAAGGTAAAATTGTCTGTGAAGATTGTTTGAAAGGTAAGCAAACACATGTCTCTCATAATGTTGTCCAACACGATGGACAACATTCATGTACGTCTCACTGTTTTCAATTGCTATATATATATATATATATATATATATAATTGGTCCAATTGAAGTAGACAGTCTAGGAGGCATGAGGTATTCCTTTGTGATAGTAGATGATTTTTCTAGATATTCTTGGATATATTTTTTGAAAGAAAAATCACAAACATTTGACATGTTTAAAATCTTGCACTTTAGAATTAGAAATTTATTCTATTCTCCTATTTTTCGGATTAGATCCGACCATGGAAAAGAATTTGAAAATAGTTCATTCGCAAATTCTTGTGAGAAAAAGAGAATTTTCCATGAGTTTTCTGCCCCCAAAACTCCTCAATAGAATGGGGTTGCGGAACGGAAGAATAGGACATTGCAAGAAATGGCTAGAGTGATGTTTAGTTCTAAATATTTGTCAAAACGTTTATGGGCAGAAGCCTTGAATACTGCTAATCACATCGCTAATAAAGTCTATTTGAGGCCAGGAGCAAAGATGACATCCTATGAGATTATAAATGGAAAGAAATCAAACATGTGTTACTTTAATGTTTTTGGGTGTTTTGTTATATTTTAAATGACATGGATCATTTGGAAAAATTTGACTCTAAGAGTGATAAAATAATTTTTGTAGGCTATTCACAAAATAGTCATGCTTATCGAGTATACAATCTGAGATCCAGAATTGTACAAGAGTCTGTAAATGCTATCTTTGATGATCTATCTGATGTTTCAGGAAACATTATTGAAAATAACATTATAGATACAGTGGAAATTCCACATAGTGTAGAAGAAACGGATATTGCCACAAATGCTGCCACACCTGAAGCAACATCCTAAACAGCAATAGAGACCACAGAGGCCACATATGGGGAGTCAAGTGCTGAATTGTTAGACCAAGTTCGTAGGGATCCCTCATCAAGGATTAAGA
Source organism: Anisodus tanguticus (assembly GCA_034509755.1). Taxonomy (NCBI): domain Eukaryota; kingdom Viridiplantae; phylum Streptophyta; class Magnoliopsida; order Solanales; family Solanaceae; genus Anisodus; species Anisodus tanguticus. Next base: position 39,024,791 of record CM067558.1, read on the forward strand.
AGAATCATCCAACGGGCCAAGTGATAGGGGAGTTTTTGAAGGAATTAGAACAAGAGGCAAAAAACCACTCAACTATAGAGAAATGGTATGGTATGTGTGTATGTCAACCATATACCAAGAGGTTAGTCTTTCTTATTTTATATCTATATTAGAACCAAATAATGTTGAAGAAGAACTTAAAGATAATTTCTGGATACAAGAAATGCAAGAAGAGCTTGAACAATTTTCTCGAAATGAAGTCTGGGACTTAGTTCCACGTCTAAATAATACAAATGTAATTGGAACTAAGTGGATTTTTAAAAATAAATTAGACGAATCGGGAAAATATGTTAGAAATAAAGCACGTCTAGTTGCACAAGATTATACTCAGATTGAAGGAATTGATTTTGATGAAACCTTTGCACTTGTAGCTAGAATCGAGTCGATTAGACTTTTACTAGCTATTGCTTGTTGTTTGAAAATTACTTTACACAAAATGGATGTAAAAGGTGCCTTCTTAAATGGTTATCTAGACAAGGAGGTATATGTTGAACAACCAAAAGAATTTGAAGATCCTTACCATCCACACTGTGTGTACAAGCTTAAAAAGACTTTGTATGGGTTGAAACAAGCCCATCGTGCATGGTATGGTCGTTTAACTAACTTTCTTCTTGAATTTGGTTTTAACTGTGCCGAAGATGATCGTACTTTGTTTATTAAACTACACGGTGTAGATATTATAATTGCTCAAATCTATGTGGATGACATAGTCTTTGGATCGACTTCACAGTCGTATCTAAATTCATTTGTTGAATCTATGTCATCGACATTTGAAATGAGCATGATTGAGAATTAACTTTTTTCTTAGGGTTGCAGATAAAGCAAAGTGAAGATGGAATTTTTATCTCACAAAGTAAATATGCCAAGAATCTAGTTAAAAGATTTGGTTTGGAGAACGCTAAATAGATGAAAACGCCAATGGATTCATCGCAGAAGGCATGTAAGGATAATATTGGTAAAAATGTCGACACAACATTATATCGATCTATGATAGGTAGCCTTCTTTATCTTACTGCTAGTCGCCAGATATTATGTTTAGTGTTTGTGTTTGTGCACGTTTTCAAGCCTGCCCATAAATATCTCACTTAAATGCCATGAAACATATTATTCGATATGTTGTTGGCACATGTGAGTTGGAAATCTGGTATGTCAAAGACACTAATCCTAACTTAATAGGTTTTAGTGACTCGAATTGGGCTGGAGATGTGGATGATAGAAAAAGTACAAGTGGATGATGTTTTTATCTTGGCAATAACCTTGTTTCATGGTATAGTCGTAAACAAAGTTGTGTCTCACTTTCAACTGCTGAATCTGAATATGTAGCAGCTGGAAGTTGTTGCTCTCAATTAATATCGGTACGACACATGTTAGACGACTATGGATTTACTAGCAACATTTTGATTTTGTACTGTGATAATTTGAGTGCTATAAATATTTCCAAAAATCCAGTTCAGCACTCACGTACAAAATATATTGATATTAAACATCACTTTTTAAGAGATTTAGTTGAAAAACAGCTAGTTCAAATTGAACATGTTGACATTCTTCATTAACTAGTTGATATTTTTACAAAAGCTTTAGACCGTGAGAGATTTTCTAGCTTGAAGAAATCTCTTGGTCTTTGTAATCTCTAAAAAGGCATTTTTGGTGAATGTCAGCTGAAACATTTTCTAACATTTCGGGTGACATTTACCTATGTTATATCACTAACTGATTATTGTTGTTGTATGGTGCATAACTTTTGGTCACACAAGCATGATCCTTCAATAAGAATATGTTATCGAAGTGATACTGTTCTCTGCGATGATATATATATATATATATATATATATATATATCATAAAAAGGGAGTATCAAAATAAGGAAAAGTCTTTACAAATATTTGGCAACTGTGAAAAATGGACAAAGCCCGTGAAAAGATATCGTTCCTATTCTATAGGAGTATCCAGTGCTTCAAAAGAGATTTGAGAATACCATAAAAGTATTCTTATTTTTGACAGAAAAATTCTTTTATATGTGTTATATGATTAGACCAAGGAGACGATGGGAAAATGTTACATTGGTCCAGTGGTCAAACTCATAAAGTGCATATAAAACGTGTCTTGGTTTGTTGCCAAATCTGAAAATTCTTGTGGGATCAAAATACTTGTGTCGTCCAAAATGTTGCTAACATTGTTGTTGACATTTTCAGAATGTGATATGTGTTGGGATGTTGTTCTTATCTAATTTTTGAAATATCAGATTTTACTCCCTATTATATGCCTTTGTTTAATGGATTTTCAGAATTTAAAATGATAAGATTAAATTTTATTCCTACCGTAATGTTTATCCCAATATTTTAGGAGTAAGTTATTATGTAAAATTGAAACACCTAAAAATAAGGGATTTTTGTTGCTAAGAAAAGGTTTGTCATGTATATAAATACTCCTCTCATTTGCTATTATTTTATCATTTCCGATTTTCCCATAAAATAAAAATAAAAAAAGGAGAAAAAATCACATCGAGTATACATCTGCCTACCTAACCGATGGAATATTCAAACCAAACTCCAATCTCTATCAGAAACCCTAACTTCTCAAAACCCTCCCCCAAATTTTCACCAATTGAAACATCACCAATGTCAGAACAAATGTCATCCAATATCCACTCCCACACTCCAATAAGCACAAGCCCTCCAATGAATACGAAGGCTTCCGAGCACAATGATCCCCAGCAAACAGAACAGCCATCATCTTCCTCAAATCTCCTAGAAAACCCATGTACAACAATAGTGTTTAAAGGTTTTGATGATCCTTTAGATATTAGTTATCCTGGAGATAATAATAACCCTATAGATGTTGATGAAACTGTTGATTTTTCATGTTTGGGTAAAAGGCCAAGGTCCTCTACCTTCCCTACTCGTCGTTCGAGTAGAGTTTCTAAGAAAACATTCCAAAAAGGATCGAGTAACAAAAGGTCTAGATATGAAACATCTATACCCTCTTACTCGAGTAGTGCAAGTGATGATACAGACTATGTGCTTTCAACAGAGGAGAGTGAAGAAGAACCATCTGATTCAGTGCAGCCAAATGTGCCTCAAGAAAGGGAAATCCCAGACGACACTCCTTTAAAACAATTATTTCCAAATGGAGTTCCCAGATCTGCAAAGTCGAGTGCTACTCCAAATGTTGCCACTGATGCCACAACATCTCAGGCTACATTTCAGCCAACATTGAAAGAAGCACAAGCAACAACATCCTCTAGCAGTACTGAATCCACCGATTCAGACTTTAAGGTATCTGCTTACTCAGATAAATTCTATTCTAAAACTAACTATGATATGTGAGACTGTTACAAAAAATAGAGTGATTAGACCTGAGAAAGTATTAGATATTGCTTCCTGTACTGAATATGGCTTGGTAGAATTCTTTAAGGATAGACAGCTTCTTAAAACTGTCACAGAAAAAAAAAACCTTATGTTGATGAAGTAGTAAGACTGTTTTACACTAATATGAGCCATGTTATAGAGGAGACCTCCTCAAAGAAATTTGGGAAGGTATATCTCTACAACAAGGTCTATATGTTTACGCTTTCTATTATAAATCAATGTATGGGACTAGATGCTGGAGATAATGTTAGAAAAGCATAACAGGTCATAGACAATAGGGATGAAGTGATTGAATATCTCACTGGAGGTATGATGAAGGAGTGGATCCCTAGATGTCCGGCCTCCAAACTAACAACCCTGTTTTCCACCCTTCACAAAATTGTTATTCACAATTGGCTTCCTTCAATGAATGAGTCAATTGTGACATTTGAACAAGCCACCCTGTTGTATAAAATTGGGAAAGGTTTGAAAGTTGATTTGGGAAAAATGATATTTCATCAAATTGCCAAATTGGCTGAGAAAGAATCAACTTCAATCCTTCCTTTTCCCTCTCTAATCTACAAAGTATTAACCACCCAAGTTTTTGAGCCTAAGAGAGAAGACAGTTTAGGGAAGGCTCCTGAGCTTTACACTGTAAACGGTGCAATTTTAAAGAGCAAGGACAGAGTCATCGACTTGCCTTGAAAAAAGGAAGCTAAAAGTGAAAATACTGCCAGAAATGTCACCGACATTCTGTGCAACACTGGTCCAGGACAGTTTACACTGTCTACAGAATGGCTTGTGGATCAAATTGGAAAAATCAACCAACAGATTTCTGAGGTTGATGCTGCAAGAAATGCCCTGATACAAGCTAGAGACCATTTCATGATGCTATTTTTTTCACAAAAAGGGGGAGATGGAGCTGATAGAGAGGAAGCTAAAGGCTGTTGTGCAGAGGAAGTTGAAGTTGTTATGCAGGAGTAGAAAGGGAGGGAGTAAAAGTTTTATGTTTTATTACATTTTAATTAATTTACAGCAAAGGCAAAATTGTAATCCAACTTTGAAGATAGGAGCTTTCTACTTTTAGTATAACTAATTTTCGGACACGTGTGTTGCACGTATATCCCATACTAATTAGTACAAATTTCTTAAAATATTAAAAATAATATTTGAATAAGTGTAATAAATTGCACAAAATTTGAAAGGGAATGCATGCTCAAATTGATAAATAATGAACTTATACAATCGGTATTTATTATCGTTGCAAATCACTATCTTACCGGAAGTTACCATCAAGTGAAGCTGAAATGATACCCTTCAATTTCAAGAGTTAGGGTATTGTTGTCTGAGGTTCCGTGTTCGAGTCCTCTGATCAGCGAGAGTGGAACTGTGTTCCCCCAAAAAAATTCCTCCATACGCGTAGGGCCAAGCGGTGTATACTAATCCGTAGGGCCAGGCCCGGAGGTGGGGTTTTTGGGGGTATGGGGCCGTAATGCGGTGGGACCGGTCACTTTAAAAAGTTTACCCTACCACAGTTTTGTCCTCCGGGGCATAGTCCAGTGGCAAAGCCTGGGCGCTAAAAGGCGCTCTGGCATGGGGCAGTGTGGGTTCGATTCCCCGCAAGCACGAAGAAACTCTGCATGTTGGGGAATTTGACCTTGTCTCATTGATCAGTTGTACGCTCCCAGAAAACTGGCCACTGGAGCACATCCTGCGATTTACCCGGTGGTGGGGGTGCTGAAGGACCGGTCCCATCATCTCCAGGACGTCTGGGTAATACCAGTGAAGTAGTCAGGCGCAAGCCTAGAAACCTGGATTATCAAAAAAACAAAAAAGTTTCTAAGGGTTGTTTTCTATTACTTCTGTCACTAATACTATAGTCTGTAGTTGTACACAGTCAACAAATTGTATAACCTTTTCTTATGCGGTTTTTTTATTATATCAACTATTCAACTTTGATATTTCAACAACACATAATTTAAATGTGAATATGAACAACATCATTTATGGTTACAAATACTTCACGTTTTAAAGTTTGTGTCTTGTCTTTAAGAAATTATAACTTTTGTCTTTTTACACTCGCATACATATCAAGAAGTTATCGTCGAATGAAAGTACTATTTTATAGAAGTTGTATGTAAATTCGATTAACATACTTCATAATTAGAATGGCTAGTAGATCATTGTCAACAATTTCATGGTGTACACCTACAAAAGATAAATAGTTATTTGTTGCAGATACTTAATAATTATTGACATAAGAAAATTAATTTGATATATATAAATCATAATTGCACGTATAGGTACCCTTTGTCTTATTCAAATTTATGAGTCTTTTCATCTGTGAATTTGACAAAAATATATATTAGTTGAATCATATATATATAGGGGTGGTAAAATTAGCCCAAAATGATCCATCCAACCCGTCCGAGGTTTTATGGGTTTGGACAAGAGTGATTTTGATAATGGGTTTGTTTGGGCTAGCCCAAGTTGATCCATCATAAATCAACAGTCCAAATGAACTCATGATCATGCCAAAACTTGACCCACGAAAATGCTCAATTTTAACGATTAGAGCTCCACTCTAGATTAAGATTTTTATTTATAAATAATTATTTAAAAAATCTTTTATTATTTCAGAACAATAAAAATACATCAACGCATCCCAATCACTATCCATCCACCCTACCCCATACACCAACCCCCACCCAAGCACTAAACCACCCTCACATCTCTGCCCCCTACCTTGCCTACTCCACCCCACCCCCTACCCACTTCTACCCCCACCTCCTGCCATACCCCCCTCCCCCGCCCTACTCAAATTTCTATTTTATATTTTTGTACTTTTATAAATAATTTATAAAAAATATGAATTTTTTTCATACCTCCTCCCCCCCCCCCCCCGCCCTACTTGCACCTACCCACCTCCACCCACACCCCATTGCCCTACGCCATCCTCAAATTTCTATTTCATATTTTTTTTACTTCTATAAAAAAATATATGAATTTTTTTCTTACATAACCCCACCTACGCCCCTCCACCTCCACCTCATCCTTAAATTTCTATTTCATATTTTTTGTTACTTTTATAAAAAATTAAAAATATGAAAATTTTCTTACCTCCCCCTACCCCCTTACCCCCACCCCATGCCCTACCACATCCTCAAATTTCTATTTCATGTTCTTTTTACTTTTATAAAAAAAATTATAAAAAATATAAAAAAAATCTTACCTCCTCCCCCACCCCATGCCCTACCCCCATCCTCAAATTTCTATTTCATATTCTTTTTACTTTTATAAAAAAATTATAAAAATATGAATATTTTTCTTACCTCCTCCCCCCTACCCCATCCACCCCCATGCCCTACCCCCATTCTCAAATTTCTATTTCATATTTTTTACTTTTATAAAATAAATATTAAAAATATGAAATTTTTTCTTACTACCCAACCCCCTGCCCCCGCCCTCCCCACCCCACCACCAATTTTTTTATTTTATATATTTATTTTACTTTTATAAACTTTTTATAAAAAATGAGAAAAATTTGCTTAACCCATCCCCACCCGAAATTTTTACTTTATATATTTATTTTACTTATACAATTTTTTTAAAAAAATAAGAAACTTTTCTTACCCCCACTACCCAGCCCCCCTACCCCCCCTCGCCCTCCCACCCATTATTTTATATATTTATTTTGATTTTATAAAAAATGAAAAATTCTTTAAAATATTATTCTTATTTTAAAAATAAAATATGAAAAAATCAAATATCATATAACACCGACCTTAATTTTCATCTTTGGTGCGTGAGATTGGTTATTTCAGTCAAGGGTAATGGTTCCTTTTTCCAAGCCCGAACAAGATCAAAAGAACTGATCGCTTTCTACTGTTGATGCTATTAACTTTTAAAGCACATTTTCGTAATTTAACTTTTAATTTAAAGGCTTTCCACTTTTAATAATGTAGTTTTTGGATGTGTACGTTGCACTTAGACCACGTAACAATTTTGGCGGTACATTTTGACAGGGATTGACTCACTCTACGTAAAACTCAATTTATCTCATGAAATATATTGAATGATGATCTTCGAAAAAGAAAAAAGAAAAAAAGTACCGAGCGATTGATAATGATTCACATATTCTTTTAGAGAGGAAGACTACCATTTCTTGAAAATCAGAAATCTATTTCAAATAGAATTCTTTGAAATAGAAAATCAAGTGCCTCAGAAAAAACTTGACAATGAAAGTAATCATACCTTGGTATATTGAAAGTTGTGAAAGAGAACTCCATCGTGTTATTGTGGACTATACAAAGAGAGGGTAATAGCTGCAAATCTAAACGAATTATTAAACATAAATTCCTTCTATAAGAAGTGTAACTTATGACTTCAAAATTTGTGAATTGTTAAAACTCTGCAATTGTGAGTCTATAACTAAAGTGAAACACAATGAAATGCAGTTCTACCGAGAAAGGCTTGAAAATGGTTCTTGTAATTCAACATACATGATGAGATTAAAATAGCAGCCTCTTCATTTGCTGTCAAGTTACAATGCCATAAATATAAGGAGAAAAAAGGACTTGAATTTTGCTCTTTCTAATTCCCACTACTACTTCAACATAAGATTGTAACCATTGTCTTTTCATTTGCTCCATGTTATTAACAGGCCATATTTTCTTGAACTTATAATTATGATAGGTATTGAGGAGACTTGATTGCATCATTATTAGTTGGGAATACTAACAATAATGTGCCTACTTTAATATGTTTTTTCTATTTTTTATTTTCGTAAAGAATTGATCTTGGGCATAACTCAACCTCAAAAACTAGTTTGGAGGGTGAGGATTGTTCAAGTCCATATAAAGAAAGCTAGCTTGTAGGGTGATGATTGTCCAAGTCCGTTTCAAGATTAGTTAAATATCAAACTTTCATAACCCACAAGAAATCAACCAAGAAAATATAAAATAGAGATGGAGAAGTTCATGATTTATTGGTGGACTGAATGCAATTTGCAAGTTCTTGTCTATCAAAAATGTTAAGCTTGATGATGTAAACGAATGTACATAGAAAGCAAATGGTCAATGAAAGAAATCTTGTAATGTTTCACTCGCCCATTCACCTCCGAGACTTCACGATCCACCATTGCAGTAGTGCACGCTGTTACGAACAGTTCCATTGCCATTCTGCTTCATGTTTCCACGAGGCAAGCCCCATATGCGAATAGTACGATCATCGCTTGCTGATGCGAGCATATGAGGATTTGCTGGGTTCCAACTAACACAGTTGACAGTCCCAGAATGTCCACCCAACTCCCCAATGATTTGTGATGTGCATTTGTGCCATATATATATCTGAAATATGGTATTAGATCAAGATCAAATTCTCTCTGGGATATAACTTTGAGAAAATATTCTCTCCAGGATAATAAAGATGTCAAAGCACATTAAAGTATTAAACAGAGAAATAAAGGCAGGACATTGTCATCTTTGGGAGCAGAAGACAGGCCAGAACAACCTTACTTTTTGATCGTTCAAGAAAAGGAACTTGGAGTTGTGTCTAAATAACAAATCTCTAGCAAGATTCATTTCGACCCCATCACAGTTCTTAGGGGTGTCAAATGGGCGGGCTGGGCTGGATTTGGACGGGTCAAAAAGGGCCGAGTTAATAAATAGGCGGGTCATTACTTGGACTAAAATGGGCTCAAAAGCATGTCATAACCCAACCTGCCCAATTCTTATTAAGTTCTAATTTTTTTGTTTGTTCTTTTATAATAAATTAAATACCTAATAAAACTATTTTTTTCTATATTATAGCTATATATAACATATCAAACTAAAAAATGTCTTTTTGAAAATATCTTGACAAGCTTTCTATCGATCAATTTGGATTACATGTCAATCCAATCAGGGCTACATATCAGCCCAACTTTTAGATGAGCTGAGCTAATAAATGGATAGGTCAATAACCCGTCCAAACTTGAATAGGTTGGGCGGATCATGTTTTCATGGGCTAATTTTGCCACCCCTAATAGTTCTCAATCATTTCATGGCACCGCGCGTGGCTGAACCGCCTACTATGGGAGGAAGCTAATTCACATAGAAGAATTAGGGTGTCCTACATCTCTTTGCTGATGCAAATAATGTAAGAACCAAACAAGATATGGGATTGAAAGAAAGAATAGGAAAGAGGGTAGTAACTGTATTAGTACAAGATCCGGTATATCACTAAGTATTTCTGTGATCTCTGCCCAGTAATCAGGAAAGAAAAAAAAACTTTTTACTGGTATATGTTTACATCTGATGCAAATTTTCAGTTTCCAGATTTTGTGTTAATAACCAGGCAGCTCATGTGCACCACCGGTATAAAACCTCCATTACAAAAAGAGAATAATATGTGGTCATGAAAAAGATGCATTTGTGGTCAAAAGACGTAAACGATCCGAGTAGAATTGTCAAATTGCCTGAATATGAAAATAAGCATACAAATCATAATAACAAAAAGATTGTGCTAAGTACCTGTGAATCCTCACTCCCACTGGCAATGAAAGATTGATCAATTCCACCAAAGCAAGACCGTACGATGAAGCGTTCTCGTTTATGCCCTTTATATATGGCTAAAAGTCTTATACTCCCCTCTATCCTCCAAAGATGTATTTCTTCGTTCCAAAGACTTACCAATATATATATATTGTCTGCGGACAATACAAAAGAAGTTATTGCTTGATCCTCCTGAATTATTTGCTCTTCTTTTGATTCCAATCCAAATAATAGTATCATATTATCTCTACAAACAGAAACCATGTGTTTCCCATCACTTGTTATTGCCAAATCTGCTATTCTACTAGTCCGATGGCCTTTCCAACACTCCAGCTCTTTCCCTTCAAGATCCCACATGCTAATGCTTTTGTCAGTAACACCACAAAATATCCTTTTGCCATCTGGAGCCCATCCACACGAGATCAAACCAAGACCATTTTTCAAGTAAATATGTATACATTCACCGGAGTTTACATCCCACCGTCTAACAACCTCCTCTACTCCACAAGTGAGAAGCTGACTGTCATCAGGGCCCCACGACATATAGGACACAGGTTTCTGGTGACCAGAAAATCGGTGCTTCAAGCAGAACCTCCCATTCAACTTCACCTGCAAAAGGGAAAATAATTGAGTGGTGAACTTAAATCTTCATTCAATGAGATAAACAGCCCAATTTCTTTCGGTGACCAATTTACAAGATAGCTAGCAAATGTATAGGTTATGTATATAAAGTATAATTATACATAATATACATATTGTATACATAAATATACGTATAATATACATAATCAGTATATGTGTTTGTATATTTTACTAGCACCCGTAATTAATTTCAGCCGACATGCCAAAAATGAAAAAAGCCCTCATTATCCTATCATAAAAATTTAGATTTTCAACAATAACAGCTCACCTTTCCCGTACTTACTTTAGCCAGCAAATGTTGGAGTCATTTATCTAATACTTATTAGCCGTACTTATTTTGCATGACTTAGTACTTTTAGATTATGATCATTTTTATTATGGCTTATTAATTAACAATATTTGTTTTATGTGATTTCATTATCTTTTTCTTTTTTTTTGAATATTTTAGTACAATGTCATCACTCATATAGTCATATCACAGTTTCCGTTATTTTCTTAAAAAACACCTTAGATAATTGTATCTTACTAGGATTAGAGAAATATTTGGAGCACAAGTTATATGATTTGTATGAAGACTTTACCGAAAAAACCCGACATAATTGGTTTGGTTTGGTATTTGAGAAACCCGAACCAACCCGGTCTATGTACACCCCTAGTAGTCTTCTCATAGGCTAGCACTCGCCACCTTTGCATAGGTTATCATTGCATTGGTCTTCGGGGATGGAGGCAAAAGAATGTGATCGCTTGTCCACGAGCTTTTCTATTTTTTGGGCTATATAAAGACTATCCCTGATTGGGAACTTTTCTGGGATGACAATAGTTCTTCTAATCCCTTACAAGGATGCAACTCAAAAGATACTCCATAACCAAATATTTTGTTTATTTATATAGTTGCTCCGTCTTCCACCAACTACGACATAAATTACTAGAGTTTTATGAGGCATAGCTTCATGTAGCACCCGCTGTTGATTCAGAAAGAAAATAGGAAAGCTAGCAAGTGCGATGACGAAAGGGAAAGAACTTGGCATTGTTAAGAGTTCTAGAGAGGAAGAGGAGCTACTCGCTCTATTGATTTATCCGTTACGAAAATCGACGAAGGACTTTCTACTGTCATACTAAAGATACGTCAGGGGAATCTACAAAAAAAAAACATTCATCTGTGGCGCTGCATGGGAAAGTGAAGCAAAAACAGCACTATTTTTTTCAGAAATTTTTAGTTAAAGAAAAAAGATAAAGGTCATGCAAGAGAATTATGGCATCAAATGCAGAACGGGAGAAGAAATCAACAGAAAAGAAGTAATATTTTTATTAAAATAAATAGAGGATATAACAAGCAATTGTCAAGAGGACTTTTGATAAAGCAAAAATCTATTGAGCATTATTAAAGAGAACTTGAAGTTACCTCCCATATAATAATGGAACAATCGGCAGATGACGAGGCTAAGTACTTCCCATTATGAGAGAACTGCAAGAACCAGACTTCATCTTTGTGTTCTTGTAATATCTGGTGTATTGCAAACAATGAAGAAAGGATTAGAGCTCAACGTGATCAACGAACTCTTCTCTTTTTTCTTTTATTTTCAACTTTTAATAATTGATCTAAACCCCTTCATTCTCAAAAAAAAAAGAGATCTAAGCCCTTCTACCAATCATAGTCAAGTCAATTATATCATTGTTAAAAGAAGGAAAACCCAAATACATGTGCATGCTTTCTTTTTGATATCTATGGAAGAATCAACAATCCACTTTTGCAGGTAACCTTCAAATCTAAAACATCTAAAAGATGAATCAAAAAATGACGGAAAGAAGGGTAAGAACAATAAAGTGGATATTGGACTAGGTAGAGGAAAACAAAAACTTAATGAAAAACGGAGAGAAGCAAGAAGGAATAAGAGGACGAAGCGTGTCTCGGTCCTAAACTAAGCCTTATATCACGATAAAATTTGAGGATCTTCAAACTTTATGCTCATGATTCTGAAAGTACTAATATAAATTGACCACTCCCTCTGTTTCAATTTATGTGTCTTACTTTCCCTTTAACTTGTTTCAAAAAGAATGCCACTTTTATTTTTGGTATGTTTTTAATTCCATGGCATGTTCAAGACCACAAGACTCAAAAAATACTCTTGGTATGCATAACACCTCTAGTTTAAGACCAGAAGATTCAAAAGCCTTTACATTCTTAAACTTCGTGCCTAGTCATACTAAGACACATAAAATGAAACATAAGGAGTATTTTCATGTTGTAACAAAACAAGATATTGTGTAATTTTCATCCTTAGACAATGTACACGTGAATTTCTTGTTTACTGTATGAATCTTAGAGTTTCACATTTTCCCCCTATTCCAGCAAAGGCAAGGAAGGAATATCATTGGGGGAAAAAAAGGGCAGCCCGGTGCACTAAGCTCCCGCTATGCGCGGGGTCCGGGGAAGGGCCGGACCACAAGGGTCTTGATGAAAGGGATATTATAGTATTAAAGAAGAAATATAGGATGATCATAGGGATGACAGCAATATGTCTAGACTTCTATCACAGCCACAAAAAAGAGGTCAAGAGTAGTTGAAACATGATGAATTCTAGTTATTCCCGACTGTAGTAAAATTTTACAATACAAGCTTGAATTTGACCACCACAGTGATAGCCTTATACATATTCTTGTACTTGCTAAATTAGAAAATAGGGAAGACATTGTTGACACAATGACGGCATAATTAACTATGGAATAAACCAAAATTTTACACAATAGAAAGCACAAACTTGGAACTTGATCAACACATTACGTCACACCTATCACTGAAATAAACTTAAACACATATGGAATAAGTTATTAGGTGACTAATAAGGGGGGGTTTCATTTTTGGTCCGTCGGCCGAAACTAATTACAGGAGCTAGCCAAAATATACAAAACCAATACTGATTATGTATATTATATGTATAATTTGAGTATAAAATATGTATATCATATGTGTAAAAAAAAGGGCAGCCCGGTGCACTAAGCTCCCGCTATGCGCGGGGTCCAGGGAAGGGCCGGACCACAAGGGTCTGTTGTACACAGTCTTAACTTGCATTTCTGCAAGAGGTTGTTTCCACGGCTTGAACCCATGACCTCCTGGTCACATGGCAGCAACTTTACCAGTTACTCCAAGGCTCCCCTTCATGTATATCATATGTGTATTTATACTTAATAGTTAATATAAAAACCTATACATTTGCGGACTATTATTCTTTTGAGCGGTCCAAAAATGTAGTTATCCCGATTAATAATGCAATTAACTGACAACCAATCCTATGGTAGTGCTTGCAGGTTAAACAAGCATCAAGACTCAAATGTGATCTAACCTGCAAAGTTCGAGATGGAATCTGATCTAGTGCACACTCGTGATCAGTGAGCAACGACATATCAGTGACTAATGAATTGTGATACATACAAGATTCTAGTTGCAATTGAAGGGCCTGTTCAACAAGATGGATCAATCTTTTTTCAGGAATCATGACTGAAGTGGGAAGCAGTCTTTGCATTTCTTCTAGTAGCTTTGTCCTTGATTTTATTTTCACAACCTGTTGTGAAGGTGATACAATGCATAACGAAAGCTCGCGGACTCTATTGTTATTTATGCAAAGAGGTGCAATCTCAGTCCTCAATGTCTTCAAAGCATGCATGATTTTTTCTCTGTCCAACAGCTCAAAGAACTTCTGCTCCAGTATCACAAAAGATGCCAACTTCACAATTTTTTCATCCACAAGACCAATTTTATGCAATGTGGCAACACTTTCATCCCATTTCCCGTCAAGGATTTGCTGCATGAATATATTTACTGGAGAAGGGTGCAAAGGTATCCCCGACTCTTCCTCTAGATACGCCCCCGTCTTCTTATAACCAAGAGAATATAATGCGTCAGCTATGATCCGAACAAATTCAACTTTCTTGACTACTCCTTTTGTACCAACAATCTCATCGTCCCCTTGAACTTTCAGAGGACGAGCCATCGAGCAACTTGCAGGATCCCTAAAAAATGTCCCGTTCGAACGATCTGCTGATCTTCCAAATGATACTTTCACACGTTTTGAGAGTGGTTCGTCATCCTCTGCGCCTCCCATGAAATATATATCTCAGTCCATGTGCATAAAACGGATCTGAGAGGACCTCAATTCTTCAAAGGAAAAAACACGACTACCTGCATAACACCAGGAAAGGAAAGAACATACAATCAATAAAGTTGGGAAAAGCAAAAAAAGTAAAAACTTAAAAGTAGGGGATTACTTGCTTAAACGAATCCAAGATATGAAAAATGAAATAGAGAGGGAGAGGGAAACGGGGGCGGAGAGGGAGAGGGAGAGGGAGACGGGGGCGGAGAGGTAGAGGTGAAAGACACAAACTGAATTTAACAAGAGCATAGGTTTTAAAACATCTCATATTCACATCATCTTTCAATCTATTATATACTAAACAGTTTTGTATACACTCTCAAAACCTAAGTTGCTTGGACTCGGGTACGGGTACCTGGTACGGGGTGCGGATCTAAGAAGGATTCTTCATCACGTAAATTCAAGGATTCAGGGATATGGCTTCAAGTGTGAATACGGGTGATGGGATACGGCCAATAAATGTATATTACGACATATAAAGTACATATCTCGATTAATTATAGCTATTAAACTAAGACTAAAAAAAATTCTTTATAAACACATAATAGTTTATTCATAAAATATCTCGTGTAATAGCAAAACATTCTAATACTTTATATAACTATATATATGACATAATCCCAACAACCAAACCAAATACCCAATCAATCTATACTTCTCAGTCATAGATGTAATCAAAGCACCCAAGGTAAGTTGACCAAATCAGGTGTGGATCACACACCCATGTCATGTCGACATAAGTGTGGAAAGGATTTTGAAGAGTCCGGGTAACATAGCTCAAAACAGTCCAATGCTTCCAGTTACAAATGGCAAAGAGCCTCCCAACTATCGCCTACCCCCACATAAGTTTGCAATTAAGGAGATTTACTAAATAAATTGACGTTACAAGACCAAACAACTTTTCTTGACCGTGTGACATACCAGCAATTGTTCCTTATACAGAATGGTTCTTCTTGCTTAAGTCAAAATTGAATGAGAGAATGTGAGCTGTGTACAAAGCAATAACAAGAGAAATGGATCCGTAAACAAGGTTAAAATATTGTATTCAAACACCTATGAGGGCGAGACGAGAGAAAGAAAGAGGATGGGAGGAGACTGAATTAAATGCTTAATCAACAAATAGCCTAAATCGGGCATTCGGGTTTCACTATTTAAAAAATAATCCAAATATATATATCGAACTGTTGAACAACTTGCATATTTCTTTCCTTCCACAAATCCACGTAAAATGAAAGGCCCGCTTTTACTCTCTTTTTTCTAATTAAGTGCGACAACATAGATTATTTTTTCCTTTTTGGGGATAAAGTCTAATAAATAGATTCTTTTCTTACTTGAACAAGTTCTCATACATAATTCTTCACTCTTTTTTTGTGTTCATAATCAGCCCTTGGGTTATCACCCCAAAACAGGTGGCATTCCCAGTTATTGCAGTCTCCCAAGCCAGAATAAGAAACTAGATACAAATAAATAAACTTTGATTCCTTCCCCTAAAAGAGAATACGAAAATAAGGTGTATGTTTGAGTTATCCTTCCATCAAGCTTGGACATCAGTATCTCCTCCTCACTTCCTATCCTCTAAGCAGGGGCTAATGAATTCTTAAGCTACACCATCCAAGATGTTAAACTATCTATCTTAAAAATATAGTAAAAGAAAACAAAAGCATCCAAAGTTCATTAGCCACTGTCAACTTGTTAGGTCATTAAAAGCTTAACATGTTAGGGAGAGCATTTTAATTTTTTTTCAGTAAGGCCTGCAACACGTCACCTAACTTGTAGACATGATTCTTTCCCTTAGGCCACATACCCAGTGTAATATAGTAAAAGAAAACAAAAGCATCCAAAGTTCATTAGCCACTGTCAACTTGTTAGGTCATTAAAAGCTTAACATGTTAGGGAGAGAACATTTTAATTTTTTTCAATAAGGCCTTGCAACACGTCACCTCACTTGTAGACATGATTCTTTCCCTTGGGCCAAGCAGGTAACAACAACAACAACATACCCAGTGTAATCCCACAAGTGGGGTCTGGGGAGGGTAGTGTGTACGCAAACCTTACCCCTACCTTGGGAGGTAGAGAGGCCAAGCAGGTAAAAACATGTTTTATTTATGAGTGCCAGTATTCTTTGTTTTTTAAAATCTCTATTGTGGCTCAGGTTGCTCCTTATGGACGAGCTTAGTAAGGCTCTCTTTCCGTTCTATCCTTCGTCGATGGGAATGAATGTTGGATCAGACTCAAACCCATGACCTTTGATTAGACTATAGATATTTGATTAGGAGCTAACCAAACAATCCAACAAAAGATTGGTTTTATTTTTATAATTGTGGTGTCCAGGCCAGCTTGCGTGCACCTCGACTAATTTCACGGGATATCTACCACCTCCCACCAACAACAGATACCAAGTAACTTTGCTCACCAAAGTTAGGACGGATGAAAAAAAATCACCTAGTATTTTGTCACTGCTGGGATTTGAAACAATCCAACATTCACTTCATCGAACTTCTTAAAATCTATGGTCAGAAAAGGCTCACACATTGTAGTTTCTAGTTCATTAAGGTAAATAAGTTGCCAGAGACGGAAGCAAGATTTGAAGTTTATGGTTCCTACAACGACCTTAAATTAATACTAAGGTCAAACCTCTCTATAGTAGTCATCCTCTATAACAACAGTTCACTATAACAGCCAAGTTTGTTTTGGAACTTACTTTCATATTATGTTACATTATATGTTCTTTATAACATCTCGCTATAGCAGCCAAAAAAATTCGGAACAAACTACGTCGTTATAGTGAGGTTTGATTGTATAAATATTTAGTAGAGTTTAATATTTATACAAGGTCTTAGCAACAACTGTCGGATTCACGTGAACCCAGTATCGGCCTCTAGATCCGCTCCTACTCTAATTGACTATTATGCCTCAACCGGGAACTATAAAGGATTGGCTTTACGAATCCTCAATATCCATTCCGCTCCATTCAATCCCATCTCTATGACATTAATAAGTAAACTTTTTATTGACTATTATGCGTCAATCGGAACTAGAAAGGATCGACTTTACAAATCCTCTATATCCATTCCGCTCCATTCAATCCCATATCTATGACATTAATGAGTTAACTTTTTGTTTCCCATCTAATTCAACTTGAAACACATCTACTCTATACAATCCCCTAAAGTTCCAAATTAGCATAACACAACTAATTTAAGTTCTTAGTCAACAAACAGATTACAGTAATCAACACATAATCCAAATTAGTAAAGAGCCAAATTACATATAATCCAATAACAGTTGCACCAAACTCACCGATATCTATAATCAAGAATCAAACAAAACCCAACTCAAAAATTAAAAAATAATAATAATAATAACTACCACAAAAAATATATCAATAGATTTGTGTGATATCTTCAATACCCAGAAATGATTTAAGGTTTCAGATCAAAATGGGTATACAAAAGTAACTGAATTTATAATGGATAAACCCAAATTGTATTATTATTATTTTAAATAAAGATTACTTTTTTCCCTTATTTGAGTATATATTAGATGAATAACCAAATATGGATTTAAGAGGGAATAAAAAAGATATATTAAAAGAAAGGTAAAGAGAAATATGTATGACTAACTGTTGTAACTTGTAAGCTGTGTTGTTAATGGCGGTTTCAGTTGATTGTTGTAAAGAAAATATGGTGGAGAAGGTGTGTGTGTGTGTTTGGGTATTTATATTGTGCTTACTAAGTACCAAAATGAAAAAAGTATAACCAACAAAGGGTTGAGGTACAATGACAAGTACTGCTTCACATTCATAGATAGTGAGTCTTCTTTATTAGAGAGTGTTTTACTTCAAAGTGGAATTTTGTAAAGTGATTTAAATTTAGTCGGGCTTCAATATGAGAGTATGAATACTGTAAGGGTGCGGGACGTGGGGGGTAATTGGTGGGTGGTGTAGAAAAAAAATTAAAAACAAAATTAAACTTTTTTTTAGGGTGGTAGGGTGTCGGGGGGTCGCGGGAGGGATGGGGGTGGTTCGGGGTGGGTGGGTTCGAAGCGGGGGTGGTGTAGAAAGCAACAAAAAAATCAAAAAAAAATTATGGAAGAGGAAGGTTACTCATGACCGGCCAAGGATTAGATGGGGAGGTCGAACTGAGGTCAAAGCCCGGGAGATGAAGGAGAAGTTGGTGCCTATGGGAGCTTGGGGGAGTAGTGGAGATGCAGATAGTAAGTAGACTAGGACATTTTAATGCATCAAGGAAGCGGCTAGAGAGGTACTAGGGGTCTTGGGGGGCAACTCATGTGGGCGTAAAGGGGACTGGTGGGGAATGGAGAGGTCCAGGGAAAAGTAGAAGCCAAGAAAGTTGCTTATGCGGCTAGTGGAAAGTGTTGATGAGGAGGACAAGAGGAGGAATAAGGTAGCGAAGAATGAAGTGAAGCTAGCGGTCACAATAGCTAAAATAACAGTTTTTAAGCACTTGTATAAAGAGCTCGAGTGCAAAGGTGGGGATAGGAAGTTGTATAGACTCGCCAAGACGAGAGAGAGGAAGCCTCGCAACCTGGATCAAGTGAAGTGCACCTAGGACGAGAATGACGAAGTGTTAACAGAAGAGGCACATATTAGACGAAGAATGTAAACGTACTTCCATAAGCTTTTGAATGAACAAAAGGACAAGAATATTGTGTTGGGGGAGTTAGAGCATTCTGAGAGTCGTAAAGACTTTGGGTATTGTAGGTTTATAAAGACTGCAGAGGTTAGGGGGTGATTCGTAAGATGAAGAAGGGAAGAGCAACCGGTCCAGATAAGATTCTGGTAGACTTTTAGAAGAACACATGGGAGGTACATATGGAATGGTTGACTAGATTATTTAACGTCATATTTAGGACGGTTATGATTCCAGAGGATTGAAGGTGGAGTACAATGGTCCTATTGTACAAGTACAAAGACGATATTCAAAATTGCAATAATTATAAGAGTATCAAAATGCTAAGCCACATTATGAAAGTCTGTGAGAAGGTGGTCGAGATGAGGATGAGGAGAGATGTGTCGATATCCGAGAACTAATTCAGATTCATGCTGGCGCGATCGACCACATAAGCTATTCATCTTGTCGGAAGATTATTGGAGCAGTATATGGACAAAAAGAGAGACTCATACATGATGTTCATTAATTTAGAGAAGGTATATGATAAAGTCCATCGCGAGATCCTATGGAGATGTTTGGAGTCTAAAGGTATGCTTATGGCCTACATCAGGGCAATTAAGGACATTTATGAGGGTGCCAAGACCGGAGTTAGGACATTGGGAAGAGACTCTGAAATACTTTTCGACAGTGGGGATCAACCCTTAGCCCGTTCCTATTTGCTCTGGTGATGGACGAATTGACACGACATATTCAAGAGGAGGTGTCGGGGTGTATGAAATTTTCAGATGACATAGTTTTGATTGACAAAACGCGCTGTAGAGTTAATGATAGGTTGGAAGTTTGGAGAACGACCTTAGAATCTAATGATTTCAGGCTAAGTAAGACTAAGACGGAGTATATGGAGTGCAAGTTTAGTGATATGACACATGAGACAAATGTGAAAGGGAAGATTGAGGCACAATCTATACCAAGGAGAAAGGTTCAAGTATTTTGGTTTCATAATATAAGGTAACAGGGAGATTGACGATAATTTTGCACACCGTATTGGAGCAGAGTGAATGAAATGGAGGCTCGCCTCGGAGGTGCTTTGTAATAAGAAAGTGTCGCCTAGGCTAAAGGTAACTTCTACAGAGTGGTGGTTAGTCCAGCGTTGTTGTATGAGGCAGAATGATGGCCAATCAAGAACATTCACATTCAGAAGATGAAGGTAGCAGAAATGAGGATGCTCAGATGAATGTGTGGTCATACTGAGAGATATAATTAGAAACGAAGTTATATAGGACAAGGTCGGAGTGGCCTCTATGGAGGACAATATGAGATAAGCGAGACTGAGATGGTTCGGGCATGTGAAGAGGAGGTGTGAGCATACGCCAGTTAGGAGGTGTGAGAGATTGACGATAGCAAGTGTTATGAGAGGTAGAGGTAGGCCGAAGAAGAATTGGGGGAGATGACTAGACATGACATGGCACAGCTCCAGCTGATGGAGGATATGGTCCTAGATAGAAAGAATTGGAGGTCGAGGATTAAAATATAAGGTTATTAGGTAGTTTAATTTTGTCATACTGTGAATGATAGAGGTCGGGGATAGCCTCTTCATCTCATCTTCTTCTTCTTTTATGTGTAATATTACATAGGTTCCGGTAGATCCATATTCTTATTTGTGTATTACTATGTGTTATTTCATTTATTTTTTATCGTGATATATTGTTGTCTTATTTTCCTTAAATTTCTGCATTGACTATGTCTCTTTTGAGCCGATAGTCTATCGGAAACAACCTCTCTACCCCACAAAGGTAGAGGTAAAGTCTGTGTCCATCTTACCATCCCTAGACCCCCACTGGTGGAATTACACTGGATATGTTGTTGATGTTGTTGTTGGTGTTGGCATGGGGGTGGGGTGCATAAGGTGGTGGGAGTGGTTGGGGTTTGGTGGGGTGAATGGTTGGGAGTGGGTTGGATGGTGGTAGAATAGTTGGTTGAATGCAGACTTGTTTTCCCTATTTTCATTAGAGAGGTCATTTTTCTCATTTTTAAAGAACTTGTTTCTTTAAAGAAAATACTTTTCAAATTATTTTACCAAATCAACATAAGAAAATTGAAAAACATTTTCTGAAAAATATTTTCCTCCCTATCGAACATACCCTTGGTGTGCATAAATTTGTTTAAGCTTTAAAATTATGATAATATGACATATTATGTGAGTAATCAAATAGTACATTTAGGTAAAGTCTATTATAAAGTTATACTGAAGTGTCATGACTTGTATTGTGTATGTCATACTTTTGAAATATATGTTTTCCTGTAGCTTTGAAACAACTTAGATTGAATATATTATAAATCATCTTTGATTTGTCATGGTTTGCGATAACGTTTTTGAAATATATTTTTCTCCTGCTATGTGATGATGAATAGCTTATGTGATCTGTGAGTAATCTAACGAGACAAGTAAATTGAATATATTATGAATTTTGACCGGTCTATCATAACTTGTATGTCACAATTCATCAGTTTTAGTTCCTCTTACTGATGTCTCTTTATCATTTTTTGTCGCTCGACTTAAGAATATTTTAGTCCGTAATTATTTGATTAAACTTAAAATAGTTAAATCCGCCAATATAAAAAGGTAGGGATAAACTTGAACATTTTGAAATAGTATTGGGGGCAAATTTAACCTTTTTTCCTAATATAAGTATTGGTTACGTTTTAAATATTCCCGTCGTTGTTGTTATTTTTTTCTCTTATGAGAAGCGTCGGAGATCGGAGCCTCGTTTTCCGGGTCCAATCTCTCTCTCTCTCTCTCTACATTATAGGTACTTTCTCTCTATATAATTTAACACAGTTTTGGACCATTTAGGTTAATCAAATTCATTTTGGTTTGTATATAATTTGTTTCAATTTCGTATAAATAGTCGAAAATCAGCTTATAAAGCCATTTTATTTCCTTAAATTAGGTTTAATTTGAGCAAATTGTTTTATATCGTGATATTTTGCTATCTTATTTCTTTGAATTCCTTTATTGACTATATTTCTTTTAAGCCGAGGGTCTATCGAAAACAACATTTCTACCCCACAAAGGTAAAGTTATACATCCTACATTCCTCAGACCCCACTTGTGGATTTACACGGGGTATATTGTTGTTGTTGTAGGTTTAATTTGAGCAAATTGACTAGCTAGTTACAATAATGTTACGATTTTAAAAGCAAATTCATTTTGGCTTGTGTATAATTAGTTTCAATTTCATATAAATGATGGATGTTAGCTTTATAAAGTCATTTTATTTCCTAAATTAGGTTTTATTTGAGAAAAATGACTAGTTAGTTACAAATGTTAGGTTTTTGAATGAATTATGGTTGATTAGAGCAAAATGGTGTTAATTGATTGATTGATTGATTAATTTCATGTGCTTTTCAACTTTAAGATGTTTCATTTTGGATATATTTGGAACAGCATTATCGAATCTCGGAAATAAAGGAGAAAAAAAATCAAATTCTTTATGCTTTTTATGCTTTCTTTTGAGTCGGGGTTCTTTCGGAAACAACCTCTCTACTTCTCAAGGTAGAGGTAAGGTCTGCGTACACTCTACCCTCCTCAGACCCCCACGTTGGTATGTTGTATTTTGGCTTGTGTATAATTTGTTTCAATTTCATAGAAATGATGGGTGTTAGCTTTATAAAGTTATTTTATTTCCTAAATTTGGGTTTTATTTGAGCAAAATGACTAGCTAGTTACAATAATGTTAGGTTTTTGAATGAATTATGGTTGATTAGAGCAAAATGTTGTTAATTGATTGCTTGATTAATTTGAATTGGGTTTAATTTAAATGACTATTTAGTTACAAGTAAAGTTAGGATTTTGAATGAATTGTGGTTGATTAGAGCAAAATGTTGTTAATTGATTGATTAGTTTCATGTGCTTTTCAACTTTAAGATAAGATGATTAATTTTGGATATATTTTGAACAACATATCTAATCTTGGAAATAAAGGAGAGAAAAAAATCAGATTCATTTTGGCTTGTGTATAATTTGTTACAATTTCATACTAAATGATGGATGTTAGCTTTATAAACTCATTTTATTTCCTAAATTGGGGTTTAATTTGAAATGACTAGTTAGTTACGAATAATGTTAGGATTTTAAATGATATGGGAAAAGCAAATTCATTTTGGCTTGTGTATAATGTGTGTTATAAATGAGGGATATTAGCTTTATAACGTCATTTTATTTCCTAAATTGAGTTTAATTTGAAAGGATTTGTTATTTACTAGTAAAGTTGGGATTTTGAATGAATTGTGGTTGATTAGAGCAAAATGTTGTTAATTGATTGCTTGATTGATGGATAAATATGATTTTTTTGTGTTTTTCAACTTTAAAATGTTTTCAATTTGATATATTTGGAACAACATTATCAAATCTTGGATATAAAGGAGAAAAAAGTGGGAGTGAAGCAAGCACTAAGAGCTATTGATGCATTTGATTTGTTAATTGAATGCTTAATTGATCGATAAATATGAAAGCTTGTGAATTTATTGTGCTTTTTCAACTTTATGATGTTCAACTTTGGATATATTTGGAACAACATTATCGAATCTTGGAAATAGAGGAGAAAAAAATGGGAGTGAAGCAATCACTAAGAGCTATTGATGCATTTCCGCGTGCTGAAGACCACTTGTTGCAGAAAACCAAGTCTGGCGCCTTCGGTATTCGATCTTAATCCTTTTTACTTCTGTACTTTTTCTTTGTGGGTATAAAATGGGACCCGCATTGAGAGGAGTAAATAGAGAGGATTCTTATAGCTAATCTTAACTAACGTGAGAATGAGGTGTAGTTGATTGATTCTCAGTGTTCTTAATTGTTTTAATGAAATGGGTTCGCATCTAGAGTTCATATAGCTGATCCGACAAATTTTTGGGATTGAGGCATAAGTGATCAGAAACGAAATGTCTTGAAAAGTTTCATTTACCCTTGTGAGTGGAATGAATAGAGAGGATTCTTCTAGCCAACCTTAACTAATGTGGGAGTGAGGCATAGTTGATTGATTCTCGGCATTCGTTCTCAATTGTTTTTAGTGAAATGGGCTCGCATCTAGAATTCATGGTTCTTATAAATAATTTGGGATTGATGCATAATTGATCAGAAACGAAATGTCTTGAAAAGTTTTATTTACCATTGTGAGTGGAACATATAGAGAGGATTCTTATAGCCAACCTTAACTAATGTGAGCGTGAGGCATAGTTGATTGGTTCTCGGCATTCGTTCTCAATTGTTTTATGGGCTCGCATCTAGAATTATATAGCTGACCCAACTAATTTGGGATTGAGGCATAATTGATCAATTCTATGTATTTCGTCTTACTCTTCTCTTCTCTTTATGTGGGAACCTAGGAATTGTTTTGTATTTATTGGGATAATCATGATCTAGTTTTGATGTAATCATCCAATTCAGGACATGATTAATAAAAGATCATTTAAGTCTTCCAATAAAATAGTAACCTTTTCTTTATATGATCTTTGTTCAGAAACTAAATGTTTGGAATAGGGCTATCCAACGGGGCGGGTCCCGACGGGAAGGGGGCGGGTCGGGACTCGGGTTCCAGCGGGAAGGGGGAGGGTCGGGACGGGGTTGGGTCGGGATCGGGATTTAATTTTTTTTGCCACTTAATTTTAAAAAAATAATATATACAAACACTTCAATAATTAAACAAGATAGTGTAATAAAAAAAATATCCCAAGGTTGTTTTTGTGCCTCTTATACTATTTAATAGAAATATTTTTTTTTTGTAATACAATTTCAAAATTGCAACTTTGTGTTGTTGTTCAAAAGTTGCAAATGACAAAGTAAAATTGCAATTAAAAAAATTACATGTTCAAAAGTTCACTCGGACAAGATTTCGTTGTAGTTGTAGTCTTCTTCGTTGGTCTCTAGTTGACCGCACCTTCTACGCTCCGCACGAATCTGAATAGAACTGCAATCTCCAATGTGTCTCCCGCCAATGATTGTCTGTGATCTCCTATTTGAAATCTTCCCGCAGAAAAAGCGCTTTTAGACGCTGTTGATGACGCTTGAATCTTCAACACATCTCGGGCCATCTTTGTTAGTGTCGGAAATGTCTTCTCATTCTCCCTCCAGTATTTCAGCAAGTCTTCTTGTCCTTCATCATTGTCAATTAATTCGTACGGTACAACACCCTGTAAAACATAAACATCAAATTTGCTAACTTGTGAAGAAGTTGAACCACTACACATTTATTTCTAAGGCCTTGAATACTAGCAGCAGAAACCGCATGTTTTTTATAAGGTTGCAGCGAAGTAGTAAAAGATGGTGCAGAAGCCGGTTGATTATTTGCACTTTGTTGTTGGTAATAAATATATACTTATTTGCATTCGGTGTGTATGCTAGACGTAACTTCTTCTTTAGTTGGTTCTTCTCTGTTGGAAGTACTTCTATACAATCATAAATCGTTTTTACAAGTGTTTTACAACCGCCTACTTTAATAGTTGGATTTAATACAGCACCAACAATATAAATAGTGGGGATAGAAAAAAAATATTTTTTAAAATTTTTAAACATCTTTTCAATAGATGCCTTATAAGTTGGTTTTTACATACTATATAAAATAACATATTTGAAATAGTAGGATAATAAATACCGGAAAATTTTTTAGTAGCTTGATAAAATTTCTCTAAAAATTCATTAAGTTCTAAAAAAAATCCCCAATCATTATCTACAAGCATATCCCTTGGATTTTTATTATGGGCGTTAAATAATAAAGTAATAGGTTGTATATAATCGTAAGCAACAAGTAGTTGCTCATACAGAGAATTCCATCTAGTCTAAATTTTTCTATAAGGTAATCCACAATCATGACATATTTTTTTATACTCTTTGCGTCTTTGTATGTTTTTACATTTAAAAATAAAATTTATAGCAAATTGTATTTTATCAAGAATGTTTTCAAAAAGTTTTAGGCCATCCTTTACAACTAAGTTATAAATATGGCACGCACATCTTATATGAAACTGATCAGAAAAAGATGGAGTTAATCTAAGTTTTAAAAGTTTTATAGCATAATCATTAGAAGAAACATTATCTAATGTAATAGTCAGAATTTTATTAATTATTCCATAGTAATCACAAATTTCATTAATATTTTCTGCAATAAAACTTTCAGTTTGCCCATCATCTATATATCTATATGCTAAAATATGTTTTTGCATAGACCAATTTTGATCTATCCAATGACATGTTACCGTTAAATAATCATTACAGTTAGTACTACGGTCTATGTCAGAATTGATAGCCACTTTGCCATTAAAATGATACAGTGCATAATGTAAATATTGTTGATTTTCACTTGCAAATTTAAAAACATCCCTTCTAACAGTTGATCTAGGAAAACCATTAAAATCAGAATTATATGTTTCTCGAATGTAATGAATAAAACCAGGAGAGGAAGGAAATGAAAAAGGCAAACCCTCCACCGCAATTAATTTGCCATATTTTCCCTATCTTTGTTTTTATCATATTTAGGATAAAAAAGTCCCCCGTAGTCGGGTTAATTTGACCTTGTACTAGGTCGGGGACACTATGGGAACCTTGTCCCAACTCAGATGGCATTGTCACACCCGATTTTTTTAGCCTGGAATTGATTCCACCTAGATGTATGCTTGCCTTGTACATGTATCAATAAACCTCCCGTCCCACCTTGACCTTTTCTGGTTTTAAATCTATAAATATTTTTACAAATTTTACATCTAGCTAGTTGATTCTCTTGGTCCCTATCAAAAAAATGTCATGCAGGTGATTTTAATTTTCATTGCGTGGGGCCTCGATTCATACTAGGGGAATAGGAGGCATTGAAGTTGCAGTTTCAGGCTGAGACTCAGTCTGAGCCTGAGGTTGAGGTGCACTAGTGGGTGTGTCATCTATATTATCGTCTAAATTAAAGTCGGTTCATCTATTTCGTCATCTAATGATATATCATTAAAAAAAGCCAGTTTCATCAATATGACTGAAATCAATCAAATCATCGGGACTAGGAATAGGATTACTAGAAGAAATACCCTTACCCTTGTTACCCCTACTAGAAGAAGCACCCTTACCCTTACCTGTAATCATACGTTTCAATCCTTCCATTTTAATTATACAAATAAATAATAAAGTAAATGAAATTAAGTGCGATAATTAAAATTAAGTAACAATAATAATTTAAAGAAGGAACGAAGGTACCAAACGTCGACGTGTAATCGAGGTTGAAAATTGAAATTTTGCTCGATGGATGATCCTCAAGCTAGTTGCCAACTTCACTCCCAATTTTTGTACTTTGATATATGTAAATGAGCAAAAAAATATAATATTTCGTAGGCAATGTAGAATTGTTGAGAGATAAATTGGGAGATTAGAGAGATGGTAAGAAGATTTGTGAGAAAATGAAGAGGAAAATGAGTTATTTATAGTTGAGAAATAGGGTTAAAGTGTAAATATTAAGGGGTAGGGTGGGTTTATGGGGTGGGGCAAAAATGGTTGTTATAGCCGTTGCACAACGGCCAAAATTGCAACGGTTATTTTTGCAAAGGGGGACGGGGACGGGTCGGGATCGGGACGAGACGGGGTTAGGATCCCAGGCCCCGTCCCGAGTTCGAACCCCGACACCGACAATTTTTTTTTAATGGGGGATCGGGCCTGGCCGGGTAGCGGGCCGGACCGACCGGCCCATTGGACAGCCCTAGTTTGGAAAGTGTCATTTATCCTTGTGAGTGGAACATATAGAGAGGATTCTTATAGCCAACCTTAACTAATGTGAGAGTGAGGCATAGTTGATTGATTCTCTGCATTCGTTCTTAATTGTTTAGAATGAAATGGGCTGGCATGAAGATTCATATAGCTGACCCAACTTAAGTGTGATTGAGGCATAATTGAAATTCTATGTATTCAGTCTTATCCTTCTCTTCTCTTTATGTGGGAACCTAGGAATTGTTTTGTATTTATTGGGATGATCATGAGCTAGTTTTTATGTAATCATCCAATCAAGGAAATGCCGAAATGACTAATAAAAGATCATTTTAAGGTTTCGAATGAAGTAGCAACGTTTTCTTTGTATGATTGCTGTTCAGAAACGAAATGTCTTGAAAAGTTTTCTTTACCCTTGTGAGTGTTAGTTACATTTTCACCTTTTTGTTTTGTCCATCTTTGATTTCTTTCTATTTGGTTCTTTCATTCTGATAATATAATTCAGAGGACAGGGTTTGTGACTACTCTTATTCTACAAAGTATTCTCATACCAAAACATTAGAATTTTAATCCAACAATTATTTAGTACACTTTTGGTTCATTGTTAGAGGAGGTTTAGTTCTTAATTACAATTTCCATCTTCATCAAGTATAGGGGTTTTGGTTGATGTTGGCTTGAAGAGGTGCATGCTTGATACTTGTGGAGAATAGGTGAATGATGTGTTCATCAATTGTTCTCTCAATTATCTAGAGTAAGGGCAGCCTGGTGCACTAAGCTCCCGCTATGCGCGGGGTCCGGGGAAGGGCCGGACCACAAGGGTCTGTTGTACACAACTCAATTATCTAGAGTACTGCCTTGAAACTCAGGCACTTCACTTCCTAATTTCTCAGACTCATGTTCCTCCAATTAGAGATTTTATGGCCTTGTCCCACAAGCACCGGGACTTGTTTTTGCTCTTCCGTCCGTTTGCCCCCACATATTTCTTGCCAAAGGATTATTCGGTGGATATGGCATAAGGTACCTCTTGCTTCTAAGCTATTGGCTTGATTCTAGTACACAATCCCTGGAACATCAACCGAGAAAGCTAATCCCAAAAGAAGGAGAAAATCAGTTAGAGATTGGAGATATTTCAGCTGATTTTAGGGGAGATTTATTTTAGCATAGAATTATTCATCAGATATTGGAACTCATTTGATACATAAGTTTTCATGTTCTGCAGATAAGAGTATTAGATATTTGAATTACTGGCTTTTTCTTAGTCAGTAAATGACCATGACACTTGATTGTTGTTGAGCAACAGAACTTTCACTCATCTGCCACCCTCCCCAATTGTTTTTTCTCTAGATTATCATGATGTTTTGAATGTTAAAAATAGAAAAGATAGCTATTTTGTAAGTAACATATTAGAAGGATGCAGCCTATCGATGGTGAGTGCCACAATGTTTATGTGGGTGAAAGGTGAAGTTGATCTTTACCTGAATCGCTAAATATTTGTGAGTTATCTGTGTTACCTATACCCAAGCTTTACTGTGAGATGTCATAAACAATTCTCTTTAACGTTTTCACCGATTTAGCATTACTTTTGAATGAACCTGTAGAAGATTTCTTGCTTATTTTGTGTCTGTACTTTACTCGAGTTTGATTCTTTTACTAACTTTCCTCTTTCTTGCTTTTCATTACCAGTTTCCGTTGTGGGGCTGCTAATCATGGCAACATTGTTTTTGCATGAACTGACTTACTATCTTAATATATATACTGTTCATCAGGTAGTTTGCATCTCTTTGATGAAATCTTCTTCAGGTTTAGCTTGGTCTAGCTCATTTGAAGTATGTTTGTGCTGTGACTTTGCTCTGTGCAGATGGCTGTTGACTTGAGACGTGGAGAAAATCTTCCCATTCACATAAATATGACATTCCCCTCTTTACCTTGTGATGGTAAGTCAATATTCACTACTTGCTGTCCGTATTTGTTTATTTTAATTTGAGTTCTGCTTTTCTTTGTTAATATTTTTTTCTCAATGTTTCAGTAGTTGATCAATTTATTCTTTTTGGTAGTTCTAAGTGTTGATGCTATTGATATGTCGGGGAAGCATGAAGTAGATCTTGATACAAACATATGGAAGGTAATTGGTCTACTGTGGCTAACGTAAAATTTCGCTGTCCATCGAACTGAAAACTAAACGAGAGTGTGTTGTAGTTTGTACTACAGGGTAATGCATAACACCGTCTATTACGGGTCAGTAAATTGTGTTTCTTACTGTTTCAGAAAAAAAGAGACTAGGGTCATAATGTTAATGTTGTTGGATTCTAGTTAAGGAAACTTTATGCCTTAGATGGATTAAGTTTGGGATGAATCAATTTGTTGTCAGACCTACAATCCCCTATTTGTGGGACTGGGTATGTTGTTGTTTGTTATCAGACCTACAATAGTCAACACAATTATTCTGGTGCCTTTCCAGTCAAAAGTATTGTAAACTTTTGTCATATAGCAATTCTTTTTCTATAATATAACGAATATAAAATGCCTCGAGTTTTGATGGGTATGACTTGCAACATCGATTATGCCATGCTTAGGTTGTGGGTAAGATACTTTGATGTCCATTCTAGTTTGTCATAATTACTTATCATCCTCCTACCTTCTAAAGTTTTAGTCTTTAAACACTATTGATTTTATAAGAAAATGTCTCCTTATCGTAAAAGCCAAAAAGGGAAACCTAACAAACGCAAAAGAGATGTAGGTTAGAAAGATTGACCTTTTTACTTTTCTACTAACAGTTCATAATGGTTTATATTATGTCAGTAGTTTCGTAAGCTAGATTGTTCGTAAAAGATTTAAGGATCTTTTAGCAATAGGAGGTTTGTCCGAAAATTCATGTCGGGACGCTCAACTACAGAAGCCATTCATCTTGTAAGGTGACTGGTGGAGCAGTACAGGGAGAGGAAGAGAGACTTACACATGGTATTGATCGACCTAGAAAAGGCTTACGACAAAGTTCCAAGGGAGGTCCTATGGAGATGTTTGGAGGGTAGAGGTGTATCTGTGGCGTACATTAGGGCGATCAAGGACATGTATGATGGAGCCAAGACTAGGGTAAGGACAGTAGGAGGAGACTCGGAGCACTTTTCAGTTGTGATGGGGTTGCATCAAGGATCATCTCTTAGTCCGTTTTTATTTGTCTTGGTGATGGATTGATTGACGCGACAAATTTAAGGTGAGTTGTCATGGTATATGTTTTTCGCGGATGACATAGTCCTGATCGATGAGACTCACAACGGAGTTAACACTAAGCTGAAGGGTTGGAGACAAACTCTGGAGTCTAAAAGGTTCAAGTTAAGTAGGACCAAAACAGAGTACTTAGAGTGCAAGTTCAGTGACGCACCACATGAGACTGACGTGGAAGTGAGGCTTGGTACCCAGGCCATCCAGAAGAAAAGTAGTTTCAAGTAACTTGGGTCTATTATACAAGGCAACGGGGAGATTGGTGATGATGTCACACATCGTATTGGTGCAGAGTGGATGAAATGGAGGCTCTCTTCCGGAGTGGTATGTGATAAGAAGGTGCCACCAAAACTTAAGGGCAAGTTTTACAAAGCGGTGGTTAGACCGACTATGTTGTATGGGCAGAGTGTTGGCCAGTTAAGATCTCTCACATTCAAAAGATGAAAGTTGCAGAGATGAGAATGTTGTGATGGATGTGTGGGCACACTAGGAGAGACAGGTTTAGGAATGAGGCTATCCGGGACAAGGTGGGAGTGACCTCGGTGGAGGGCAAGATGCGAGAAGCGAGACTGAGATGGTTTGGACATGTAAAGAGGAGAGACACAGATGTCCAGTGCGGAGGTGTGAGAGGTTGGCTATGGACGATTTCAGAAGAGGTATGGGTAGATCGAAGAAGTATTGGGAAGAGGTGATTAGACATGACATGTCGCAGTTACAACTTACCGAGGACATGACCTTAGATAGGAGGTTATGGAGGACTCAAATTAGGGTAGAAGGCTAGTAGGTAGTCTCGCTTATCCTTTCATATTAGTAGTCGCAATATTGCTCTATAATTTCGTGTTCTTTGATTTCTGCTACTATCTGGTATTTTTTGTACTTCGATTATCTTATTTTATCTATGTCGCTTTCGTTATTTCCATTTTCATACTGCTTTGAATTTTTTGTCCTTATCTGACCTCTTTTTATGCTTTCTCTTGAGCCGAGGGTATGAAACAACCTCCCTACCTTGTTAGGGGTAAGGTCTGCGTACACTCTACCCTTCCCAGACCCCACATTGTGGGATTTCACTGGGTATGTTGTTGTTGTTGAGGTTTGTCCAAAATACCGATAACTTATAAGGCCCAGAGGTGTAGTGTAGTTATGGAAATGAGAGAGGCGGTACTCGGTAGAGGCTTTGTGCTAGTAAATTACAACGCTACTGTAGTTTTCCCAAGAAAATGTGATGCCTCACAATATGTAGGTCAATTATTTTAATTTCCTATCACCTGGTCGTTATAACCCTAAAATTTTAGGAATGTCAGTGTAATTCACCCAACATTTCTCATACTTAACTTGGTATTAGCAGGCTAGAACTTCTGAATGTCTTTAATCTTGACATCTGAATAGGCGTACCCCGGCATACACACCTTCCCAGTTTCAGTCTGTTAGTCAAGCAAATTTGTCTTTCCAATCTCTGTAACACTGAAGCAAATTGTGAAGATATTTGTTATTTGTCTTCTATTTCATGTTTATAGTAGATTTTGCAATTTTGTTTTTCTTCAAATTGGCATTTATTTTCAGATTCAGTCTGTAGTGTATGCACGCCCAGGCATATCCTTTTCTTTTTCATGCCCTAAGGTTGAGAGTTTTTGCAGCTTCGCTTGAACAGTGATGGCCATATCACTGGCACTGAGTATTTGTCAGACCTTGTTGAGAAGGAACATGAAGCTCATAAACATGGTAATGTCTTTGGTTCTTCTGCATTTGGGTAGTAGCATTAGTTTAACTTCTGCTTCTCTTTATCCGAGTCCAAGTTGTACAGGTATGCTTTTGCCTTGAACCTGCTTAGTCGGCTTGGCCGTTGATCATGTAACGTTAATTTCTGTGACAAATATAAAGAACTTTGGTTATACCTTAGTGACTTTTATCAAATTCCCTCTTTCTGGAAGTGGTTAAATGGATTCCAACTTGCAAAAAGCAAATAACTTGAGATATTTTGTTTATATGGATATATCAGTTGATTAGTTTGTGCTCTAACTTGTGTAACATAATTGAGTATTAATCTCCTACAAATTGATAACATGGTTTTAAGTAACAATTTTTACCAGATGTGCACAAAGAACATCACGAAGATTCGGACAAAGTCCATCTTCAAGGCATTGATGAAGAATCTGAAAATATGATCAAGAAGGTTAAGCAAGCATTGGCTGCTGGGGAAGGATGCAGGGTATGTTTTGGGCGCTTTGTTTTATGCCTGTTCTCGTATTTGTAATTCCCCTCTCTTCACCACCTCCCCTCCCCCACTCATTATCTTTCTCTCTTTGGGCCTAAAATATGCTGCCACTTTGGCTAAGTGATGGTAGTGTTTCACCAACTGATGCTGACATTGTTGCGTGCAGGTATATGGCGTTTTAGATGTCCAGCGGGTTGCTGGGAATTTCCATATATCCATTCATGGGTTGAACATTTTTGTTGCTCAAATGGTCAGCTCTGTTGATATTTTATAATTTATATATATTTGATGGACATACATGATAACTGTTGGAAAGTGTTCAGTATCCCATTGAACTTTGTTTATTCTAAGGTATCTATCAGGTTAAATTGTGTGAGCAGTTGTTTAGGGGGCTATAGTTGGAACATGCTAAATAGAGTTTGTTTAACAAACTAGGGCAATAACCCTCCCAAAGGTGTGAGAGTTGGACAGTTTTTTTCGTCTGCTTCCGGTGTTCTATCAAGTTATATATATTGGTGGTTTAACTAAAGTGAAAGCTCTGATTCAGTCAAACTTGCTAGTTATTTTGTACTTTTGCATGTCAAGAGGAGGATTGTGCTGAAGCTACTTTTCAGATTTAGCTTGTATTTTGATCTATGATTCTTAACATGTACAATGTGTTTCTACATAGTTTGTGAAACAAGTATAAAGAAATTAGCAATACCATATTTCTCAAGTTGGTGTGAGTGAGTGCAGAAGCTGATTTTTATTTTTATTTTAATCCACATTCTGAAGTACATCAAGTTCTTCTCAAAGGTTGCATTTTACAGCGACGTTCAGAGAAATGAGAAGAATAACCTTTGAAGTAGTATTTCTTTTTTCTCCTCACTTCCAGTGTGTTTGCTCACTCTTTATTTGCATCCTTTGAAAATGCAGATTTTTGAAGGGCCTACTAATGTCAATGTAAGCCATATCATCCATGATTTATCATTTGGGCCCAAATATCCAGGTATTCACAACCCGCTAGACGGAACATCACAAATTCTGCGTGGAGCAAGTGGCACATTCAAATATTACATTAAGGTTTGTGAAGATCTAATTTAGTGTCTAGTTTTAAATGCATTGCATAGAGTATTTCAACATAGCCTTGACCATTCTTTCTTTCATCTTCTTTTTAACATAAGGAGCCTTGACTAACTTTCTAAAAGTGGTGGAATGAACAAACTTGACTAACTTTCTTGAAGTGATGGAAAGAACAAACTTGTATTATCGCTGCATCCTTCAGTAATTTGTCTGGATTATTTTGTTGCATATGAATATGATACATGAACTGAATTAAAGTCCTAACCTTGGACTCTTTTCCTTTAATTTAGAGACCTAATTATCTTATTCTTCACCAAGGCTTAATATCTGCAATAATTGGCCTCCAGTGTGGAAAACATTTAGCTGATTTATACTCTTTTTGAATCCTGTCCCATGTGCCACCAATGGCTTTTTCCACTTCTTTGTTCCTTGATAAGTTGGACCAGTAACCTCATGGTTGGAGGTCAAAGATCTCATCCACTAGGCCAACCCCTCTAAACGATTTAGGGGTTTTGTATGTTACGAATCTAAAATAGACAAATGAAGAACTTTTAGATGGGACAATTCACAAAATAAAGAGAGGGCTTAATTCAAGTCTTACTGCCACTCAAAAATATTTCCATGTGTTCGGATAAAGGAAAAAAATGAAGACGTGAGGAAGCGTGTTGTAGACTTGAAATCGGTGTGTCTCCTTTATAACAAGATTAGACTTAGATGAGACGGTTCACACAATCTAACAGTGTTGACAAGGAACATTAGTTTAAACATGTATCTAGGTTGGCTTAATTGGATTTCCTTGTGAATCTTTTGGGAAGACAAGTGTGGATTCAAAATGACTTTTTTCTTCTGGATATGCACTTGTGTTTCCATATTTTGACGTTCTGGTTTTTGTTATGTAGGTTGTTCCAACTGAGTATAGATATATATCAAAAGAAGTTTTACCGTCTAATCAATTTTCTGTAACGGAGTACTTTTCTCCCATCCATGAGTTTGAACAGACATGGCCAGGTGAGTCTCAGTTATCCTTCTCCCTTTCCCTCTTGCTGTATTTCATTGTTCACTGAGTGTCTTTTGCCACTATATGCAGCTGTATACTTCTTGTATGATTTGTCACCTATTACCGTGACCATCAGAGAAGAACGTCGTAGTTTTCTGCACTTTATCACTCGGCTCTGTGCAGTTTTGGGTGGAACATTTGCCTTAACAGGTTTGCCTTTAATACTTAGCTATATGATTTAGTTAAGGTGAAAACACTGATAAGCCATAAGTCCCTGTTAATTTTGTACTCTTCTATTCGAAATGCTCCTTCATTTAATTGAACTGAAGGCTCTTGACTTGAATATCTGTGAAGAAGTGAAAAATCATTTTCCCAGGGGCACAAAATGTGTTGAGCGATGTTTGGTGTGAGAAATTTTGAGTCTTAGACTTGTCTTTTTTCTTCCTGATCACCCATATTATCAATAACTGAATGCTAATTCGTAGGGGGAAATCCTTCTCCAATAGTCTCAAGCAAGTGAGTGAATCTCTTTTTCCCTGTTCTCATGCAAGGAATCTCTGTTTAAAATTTATTTTTGTTCTGACCATTTACTGATACTTTATAGACTAGTGCATCTGGAACTGGAAGTGACTAGGTTTTGTTATCATTTCCTGTTATCAAGTACACACATTGATGGATTTAGATTGGTATAGTTTCTCTTCACGCTTACAAGATACGAATTTGACAAATCACCTGATGCTTTTGGCTTACATCTACTTTACTTGACTGCCATTTTCCCCGTAAATTGTTTCTTGCAGAAGAACTTGCTGTTAGTCGGCCTCAGTCAGAAATTTTAGTATATGGTCAAACATAATGATATGTTGGTATTTGTTGTGTAATAGGCATGCTAGGTGGATGGATGTTCAAATTTCTTGAAGCTGTTACAAAGAAAAACAGCAGAACTATTGCACGCTAAACGTAGAGACATTGCACTACTGATATGTTCAGCCAAGCTGAATTGCAGAACTAGTGCACTAGGCAGGAGCTTTAGCCAACAAAACAGATCAACAGCAAGTTTATGCACAAGTGATTTCCTGTTTCTTTTTATTCTCTGATTTTGGTAGCACTAGAACAACAATACCCAAGTTTATTCTTGCTGTTTTTGAAGAAAAGGAATTATTCATTGGTAAATGTAACAAAACTTAGAATTATGCAGATTTCAGTGACATTTTTGTTCACTTGATCTCTTTTATATAATAAAAGAAAAGAGCTTCCCAAGAAAAGCTTTTCCTTCTCAATGAGCATTTTTATTCAATATTTTTAGTAAGATAATTCCATTCTTTTGAAAGGGAAGGACGTTGAAAAGAGAAAGTAAAGTTGCTTCCAGAAAAATATTTAACACATAATTAGGCATAATAACTTTACAAGTTGTTAGCTTATTTGTTCTAATGATACTGCCCGAGTGTCCAGAATCACACAATAAAGTCTACAATAGTTCACAAGAATCAATATTTTCAAGTGCAAAAGCAAAACTAAATACACTTTCCTCTGTAAGCCCTCTTTCTCAAAATTGATGGGTTTGGTCGGAATTCTTAGGCGGCCTCACCAGGAAAAATGAATAAATGTTACAAGGTCTAGGCTTGTACAAAATTTATACTGAAATCAGAACATTACAACCACTAGGCACTAGCAAGTACCAATATGAGCTCTCACAAAAAAAGGTATTCATATCAAGCTTGAGCTCAAAAAATTTATAAACATAAATTGAAGAAACACAATGCCAGCAATGGTAAGAACTTGGTAGCTATAGATTACATATAGCATGTAGGTGCTTTCTGAGACCAAGTGGATATTGAAGTGTTATTATATAATAACGAACTGTAGCATCATCATCTATAGCTGCTGCTACTCCGCTGGTAATCAACGCATACACTTCACATATCGGAGTTCATATGACCATCCATCGAGTGGCCCACACCTCCTGAACCACCAAAGCCATTACATGAGAACATGTTAAAACCGTAAGGGGCTTCCTAGGGGTGTCAAATGGGCGGCTTGGGCTGAATTTGGACAAGTCAAAATGAGTTGAGTTAATAATTGACCCACCCAAAAGTTACTTGGGCTGAAATAAGTTGGTCTAAAATGGGCTAAAAAGCGGGTCATAACCCAACCCGCCCAATTCTTAATTTTTTTTGTTTTAATAATATTTTAAGTACCTAATAAAACTTTTATTCCCTTTATTTGACTATATACATGACAAATTAAAAAATGTCTTTTTGAAAATATTTTGACAAGGTTCTTATGGGTCAATTTGGGCTACTTATAAGCCCAATTAATAGATGGGCTGAGCTAATAAATGGTTGGATTGTGTTTTCGCGGGTTAATTTTGCCACCCCTCCTAGAGCCTCCTTTGATAGAGGCAGCATGATATTACCATATCATTCTTTGCTGCTGGTATTATACATCATACAAGAAATATAAACCGCCCATTACGAGCATAACATCCTAGAGACTTGGCTTTTCTAATCTTCTTTTCAACATTTTGTGTTCAGTGGTTAAAGTGTCTGCATGTATTGGTATGCTTCCGTGGAAATACAAGTCACCAGTAAGCACATCATCCATATAAAGATTATCAAGAAAGAAGAATGAAACTTGCCTTGCAACGGAGTTAGAAATAGTTCCTCCCCCGACTCTGATCACCATTCACTACTATCCTTGCCATCTCCGTAGCCATCAAAACGGCTTGAACGGTCATTATTTCGGTCATAATCCGAATCTCCAAATCTTCTAGACCGGCCTGAACCAAATTCTTCCGCAAAATTAGTTGATCTTGAACTTTTGGAGCTTCCAAAACTACCAAAATTACGGAAACCACCCAAACGTTTTGAGCCTCGTGTGTCTCCTGAACCACCACCAAACTTTCCTGAGCGGCCTGAGCTAGATCCACCATAGCCACCCCTTGATCTTCCTGAACTAGTTCCACCGTATCCACCTGTTCGAACAGAAGATGAAGTGCCTTCTCCACCAAACCTGCTGCTCTTATTTCCATAGCCACTGGAACGACCTCCACCAAAATCACTAGATCGACTACGCATGGTGCCTCCTCCATAGGAGCCAAAGCGGTCGCCACTTTTTCCCATATCACTATACATCTCTGCTGCTGCTCCAGCCTCTACTTTAATTGTTGGAAGCTTTTTTCAGCAAGTACATGCAGAGAAGAAAATTCTATGAGATAACATTCTGCATAAACAGGGAAAAACTATCAGCATCACAAAGGAGAAAAGTTCAGTCACCATCAGCCAGCAAATTTTCCTTATTTAAGATTTAAGTTTAGGAGATGAACCATCAAGAACTATTAGAAAGTGAGTATTGAAGAAATGCAAAATATTTCAGAAAACTAAAGACCTGCACTTGCAGTAAGAGCCCCAAAAAGCTATGGAGATTTTTTTTTTCTTTTTTGACGCATTAAAGCTACGAAGATTCAAAGTTCAAGCTCTTTTTTTTTATCAACAAAAGGACAAGAAAGGAAATAAAAAAAAAATAGAACACTCAAAGCAAGCTCCTTGAAGGTAAAAATCACCAAAATCCATATTGTCTCTAAGGTCCAATATAAAATTTGTAAAAAGAACTTCAGACTGTCCATGTAAATAATAGATGCCTAAGCTCATTAACCAATGGAACTCATATTTAGATTCCAGCATACGACACCTGGCCTTACTAAGCTCATTCAAAATTTTCCACTAAAACTGTCCCTGACATCTAGGGTGACCTGATTTGCTTACAAACCCAAAATAAGAACTTTTGTTCTGACATTTCTTGCTCGTAAGAACTCTTTTATGGGTTTCCAAGGGAGATTAAATATTCACTTTAGCACTATCAATTCAGTAGCTACTTCAACAAAATGATATATTCACGGGTACATCCAGTGTGCACAGTTTACAATCCAGTATTACAACTACCTCTATATTAGCATAATTTGTCGCTTAAATAGTAACGAGTCTGTGGCTAGAAACAGATCATTATGCAAGTACCAGAACACAAGTGTAGCATCTACTCTAACAGCTTTAGTAGCTGAACATGCATCTATTGCATCCTTCCTTGTTTCCATAAGTGAAGATGTCAACAGATCCACATGAGGATTTGAAAAAGTAAAACTGTACGGTATAAGCATCCTTACCTCAGTAAATCTGCATCCGGCATCATGTTCGATACCTTTTAAATCCCTATGCTGCTTTGAGGAATGCATGAGAATGGTACTTCCTTTCTTCCCAGCACGTCCAGTTCGACCCGATCGATGAACAAAGATCTCTGAATTGTTCGGAAGTTCATAATGTATCACCTGAGCACCAAAATCTCTACTTTAACTTCAGATAGCAAAAGACAAAAAGCAATTAACGAAGACTCTAAAACTTCAAGCATGAACACATTTCTTTTCTTTCTTTTCGGATAACTGCATAAAGACTTTTTTTTCTTATAGTCATTGAATAATCACCTGATTAAGAATGGATGACTAGGAACTGCTTCCTTCCCTGTATAGCCTTTTGAGTTCACTATACATGCAGCTATTGTAAAGCCATTGTAGTGCTCTTGGAGCACATTTCTCTTATTGATTAAATATTAATTAATATTCTTAAATAAGAGTTTGTTTCTGAAAGGGTGTTCAAAAATGTTTTTTTGGCTGTATACTCGGTACATGGAGTGAAATTTTCTCAAGATACAATGCCGTCCAGATGATCCTAAAATTCACAAGTATCTATATGGCACTGATTATATGTTAAAAGAATTTAATTAAAATTGTGTCCTACACTTTCTAACTAAGATTCCATAAACATGTAAGTCTGTTATAGTAACTTGAACCTCAGGTGAGGTATGCAGCCATAACTCTTTCGTAGTACCTAATATGGATTTATAGGCTTGTCTTCCCTCCCCAGTTTTTCTTTTCAGAAAGTAGAAACAGAGGGGAAGACAAGGAACAAGAAATGATTGAAACACTGTTAAATAATTAGGCAAATAAAAGCATGAAAGACCAACCAGATCAACATTAGGTACATCAAGTCCTCGAGCAGCAACATCGGTGGCCACCAATACATTGAATTGACCTTGTCGGAAACCAGACAGAGTTCTCTCCCTCTGGCTTTGTGTGATATCTCCATGCAAAGCTTCACATTTCAAAGTTTTTTGCATTGCACTAGCCAACCTATCAGCATCACGCTTTGTTTGAGTAAAGACAATACACTTGCCTCCTTTTCCATGCTCCTGAAGAATAAATATATGCTCAGCCTTGAATGATTTTGGAAAAAGAACAAGAAATCACTTTACTCCTTATGGTATATGGTAACTTATAATGATATTAGTAGCCTGTTTGGCCCAAGCTTTCAAAATCTGCTTATTTTGAAAAGTGTTTTTTGTCAGAAGTGCTTTTTAGAAAAATACTTTTGGAGAGTGAGAAATTATGGGTTATTGAATTGTTGTATCTACATTATTACATTGAGTCTCATTTATAGATATTACATCTCAATCCTTTTTCAGGTAGGATACTATAAAATCCTATTCCTACTCCTATTCTAACATTCCCCTCAAGCTGGTGCATACAAGTCATATGTACCGAGCTTGTTACAGATGTATGTAATACGCGGACGACTGAGTGACTTGGTGAAAATATCTACAAGCTTATCACTAGACTTTACAAAATTAGTAACAAATATCTCCGGAGAGTATCTTTTCCCTGACAAAGTGACAGTCAATCTCAATGTGCTTAGTCCTTTCATGAAATACCGGATTTGATATGATATGAAGGGCCGCTTTGTTATCACACACAAGTTTCATTTGACTGATTTCTCCAAATTTTACTTCTCTGAGCAACTGCTAAATCCAAACCAGCTCACAAGTTGCTATAGCCATTGCTCGATACTCTGATTCAGCACTAGATCGAGCAACGACGCTCTGTTTTACTCCAGAACACCAAATTACCTCCTACTAACACACAATATCCGGATGTAGACGTTTATCAGAGGGTGATCCTGCATAATCAACGTCTGTATATATATATCCAATGATCTGCTTATCGGCTCGATCTTCGAAAAGCAGTCTTTTACCTGGGGCTGACTTAATATATCGCAGAATGCGGATAACTGCATCCTAATGACCATCACATCGAGAATCCATAAACTGATTTACAACACTCACAGAAAACAAAATGTCAGGTCTAGTCACTGTGAGATAATTCAACTTACCAACCAACCGCATATATCTTCCAGGATCAGTGAGTGGCTCCCCTGTCCTGGCAAAAGTTTACCATTCGGATCCATAGGAGTGTCAATGGGTTTACAACCCATCATTCATGTCTCCTCAAGAATGTCTAAGGCATACTTGCGTTACAAAATAACAATACTTGACGTGGATTGGGCAACCTAAATATCTAAAAAATACTTCAGTATGCCGAGATCCTTAGTCTGGAAATGCTGAAAGAGATGTTGCTTTAAATTA
This sequence comes from Anisodus tanguticus, assembly GCA_034509755.1. Classification (NCBI taxonomy): domain Eukaryota; kingdom Viridiplantae; phylum Streptophyta; class Magnoliopsida; order Solanales; family Solanaceae; genus Anisodus; species Anisodus tanguticus. The sequence goes on from CM067558.1 coordinate 39,066,816, forward strand.
GTGATACTATCTTGATCATTGCCAGTTATAGCGATATCGTCAACATAAACCACCAAATAAATACTCATATCTGGAGCAGAATGTCAATAAAACACAGAATGATCTGATTCACTGCGGGTCATACCAAACTCCTAAATTCCTGTGCTGAATTTACCAAACCAGGCTCATGGAGACTGTTTCAGACGATAAATTGACCGACGCAATCGATACACCAGATTAGACTCCCCTGCGCAATAAAACCGAGTGGTTGCTCCATACAAACTTACTCCTTAAAATCACCATGGAGAAAAGCATTATTAATGTCCAACTAATAAAAAGGCCAATGGCGAACAACAACCAACAACAACATACCCAGTGAAATTCCACGTCGTGGGGTCTGGGAGGGTAGAGTGTGTACAGACCTTACCTCCACCTTGATAGGTAGAGCGGCTGTTTCCGGGAGACCATCGGCTCAAGACAAAGCATAATCACAGGCGCAAAGCAAGAGAAACGGTCAGACTCAGACGAGAAATTAAAACATTATGAACATACAGATAATAAAATCGAATACGCTATGGTAGTGCATTCTAACAACAGGAAGCAGTAGTTAACACAACTAAATAAGATAGACAAATTACAATAAAGAACACATAATAGCATGAATCAAACTACATAGGACTATAAAACACTAATGCGCCTATAAGTGTGATAGGCTAATCGAGCCTACAGTAATAACACTACACTATCATTTTGTAAGCGTAAGTAGGACTACGCTCGACTACCTACTACCCTTCTATCCTAATCTGTGTCCTCCACAACCCCTATCTAAGGCCATGTCCTTAATAAGTTGCACCTACACCATATCTCGTCTAATCACCTCTCCCCAATACTTCTTCGGCCTACCTCTACCTCTACCCCTCCTGAACCCGTCCATAGCCAATCTCTCACACCTCCGCACTGGGACATCCGTGTCTCTCCTCTGCACATGGCTGAACCATCTCAACCTCTCTTCCCGCATCTTATCCTCCACCGAGAACACTCCGACTTTATTCTGGATATCATCGTTTCTAATTCTACTTCTCCTTGTATGCCCACACATCCATCTCAACATCCTCATCTCCGCAACTCTCATTTTTTGTATGTACGAAGTCTTGACTGGCCAACACTCCACCCCATACAACATAGTCGGTCTAACCACCACCCTATAGAACTTGCCCTTAAGTTTTTGTGGCACATTTTTGTCGCACAAAACTCCAGATGCGGGCCTCGATTTCATCCACCCTACCCCAATACGATGTATGACATCGTCATCAATCTCTCTATTCTCTTGGATAATAGACCCTAGGTACTTGAAGCTTCCTTTCTTTGGAATGACTTGAGTATCAAGCCTCACCTCCACGCCTGTCTCAAGGTCTCTCCCGTTGCTGAACTTGCACACCAAATATTTTGTCTTGGTCTTATTCAACCTGAACCCTTTAGATGGCGGACAACAACCATGTATAGAAAAAGACGAACAAATGTTATTTTAGCCATGGGAGAGAAAGTATCACTGTAATCAAGCCCAAATACCTATGTATACCCCTTCGCAACAAGGCGAGCCTTAAGCCGATCAACTTGGTCGTCCGGATCAACTTTGACTGCATAAACCCAACAACAACCAATAGTAAATTTACCTGAAAAGAGGAACAAGCTCCCGAATACTACTCGTGTGTAAAGCAGACATCTCGTCAATCATAGCCTATCGCCATCCAGGATGAGAAAGGCATTTGATAGCCCTGTTCCTGAATATACACAGAATAAGGCATCAATGAGCCCTAGAAGGTAGTCAAAAATGGTACGCTAAGCTCCTTGCTTTGTCGCTTCTGTTTTCGGAAAGAAGTTTGCTTACACCTTGCTTTATATTGAAAGAAGTCTTCCTCCTTAAGCTACTGGCCTGGACTAATTGTAAAGAAAGAAGCCAGGAGGCCGCTAGAGAAAGGGTTCCGTTTTCGAGTCTGTTTCCGATTCTTCTGACCTTGAATCTAGGTTTCCCCTAATGCCTCCTTGCTGCTTTCAAAGCCCAGCCAGTCTGTCTGGTAATTGATTCTGTATTCAAGGTAGGCTATTTCGTCCTAGCTTTCCAATTTATCTGTCCTAACAGCGTTCGAAGCCTAACAGCTAGTCCGAAAGGAGCGAAGCAAGAGCCCGAACAGGTCGTTATTACTTAAGTAAAGGAGCGAAAAGCCACTCTTAGCATTGTAAGGAGTGGCGCGGAAGCAACTCTCTTGACCCGATGTAAAGAGCGGAGTGGTTTCATCTGTAGACTTAGGAAGGGGACAGAGGACAATGATGATACAAAGACATAATGTGATGATGCTAGATGATACAACAACACCAACAACATATCCAATGCAATCCCACAACGTGAGGTCTGGGGAGGGTAGAATGTACACAAACCTTACCTCTACCTTGGTAGGTAGAGCGGTTGTTTCCGAGAGACCCTCGACTCAAGACAAGCAAAGCAAAAAACTGTCAAACCCGATCAAAAACTTAAAGCAGTAAGCAGATGTCTTACGAGTGGACCTTTTACCTTTTCGAAGTGCAATCGACTGATCAAGAGGAGACAAGTCCGCAGTAGGTGCACGGTCTGACGCATGACATGAATCATTTGGGCCTGATATAGGGTCTGATGCCGGATGCGGTCGACGATGATAAATCAGAAGTGGTGGCACTGTGACTGGAAATGTAGAAGTAACTGTAGATTCCTCAAAGTTCAGTGTAGATAAAACTTGAGGTATAGATAAGATCTCAGAGATATCAGAATGATCAGAAGGAGACCTAAAATAAGGTTGAGACTAAAAATGTGACATCGGCAGACATGAGATATCGACGGAGATCAGGTGAGAAGCAACGATACCCCTTTCGAACTCAAGAATAACCAAGAAAGACACATTTAATAGAGCGAGTGGCTAATTTATCTATCCCCGGAGCTTAGGTTATGCACAAAACATGAGCTCCCAAAAACACGAGGAAGAGTATAGAGATGACTGAGGATATACTATGAAATATGGAGTCTGATTTTGAATAGATGATGAGGGCATTCGATTAATTAAATGACAAGATGTGAGGACTGCATCGCCCCAAATGCGCAGCGGAACATGGGATTCAATGAGAAGAGTACGAGCAGTCTCAATGAGATGTCTATTCTTCATTTCTCCTACCCCGTTCTACTGAAAGGTGTACGGACAAGATGTTTGATGAATAATTCATTGGTGAGTCATAAACTGATGAAGGCATTATCACTACAAAAAGTACGAATAGAAACACCAAATTGATTTTGTATTTCAGCACAAAAACTCTTGAATATAAAGAATAACTCAGAACGATCTTTCATTAAGAATAGCCAAGTACATCTGGAAAAATCGTCAATGAAACTAACAAAATAACAAAATCCTAAAGGTGAACTGGCTCTACTAGGACTCCAAATATCGTAATGAACTATTAAAAAAATAGACTCTGCACGACTCTCAGCACTATGTGGAAAGGTAGTGCGAGTGTATTTTCCAAGTTAACACAACTCAATCTAATTTGGACAGACTAGACAAACTAGGCACAATCTTTTGTAGCTTGAACAGACTCAGATGTCCCAATCGTTTATGGATTAAGTCCACGGATCTATAATGGAGCATGCTATGGAGGAATTAGGAGAGGTAAGATAGTAGAGACCTTGTGATTTATATCCTGCACCAATCACATGTCTCGTACTGCGGTCATGCATAACAAATCATCAAGAAATATTATGGCACAATTTAGGGCATGTGTCAAACGACTGATAGATGCAAGATTAAAAAGACAACCAAGAACATAAAGAACGAAGTTTAGAGTGACAGAAGATAGGGGATTAGCTTGTCCAACCCCTTTTGGTTTTGTTTGGATCCCATTGGCTAAAGTAACCGGAGGAAGGGACTGTAAATAAATAATATTTGTCAAAAGTGATTTGTTACCAGAAATATGATCAGAAGCACCCGAGTCAACGACCCACGATGGACGGATACTAGACTGTGCAACACAAGCGAAGGAATTACCAGCAACAGAAGTATTAGGCTGAAAATCCATGGCTACTTGTGGAGACGTCTGCTTACTTGCTCGATACTAAAGGTACTCGTTGTATTCTCCTTCAGATAAAAGCCTCGGACTTCCTTTAGTATCAGACCCCTGGATACCGAAGGCATCCTTGGGGTGATCTCGTAGTTCCTACGGGTGGAAATGATGGGGTCAGTCCATGGATTTTCCTTTCTTTTCTGAGCAACATGAGCATTGTTGGGTGGTTGACCATGCAGAACATGACATGTCACGAGTGTCCAAACTTATGACAATGACTACACTAAACAACATTGGGTAGTGGACCATGTAGAGCACGACATACCTCGCGAGTGTGTCCAAACTTATGATACTAACTACACTTAGTTCGAAATTTTCCATAACGACCTCCTTGTTGATTATCCATAGACTGAGATATCCGATTCTCTATGGTTTGAGATGCAAGAACAGAGGAGTCGACAGTTGGTGATGGAACCACTGTGTGATTAGGAGGCGCAACAAGACGAAGTAAACGAGAAAATAATTCATTAATTGTAGGAATCATAGGACTAACCAAAATCTAATCACACACCGAATCAAAGGTCAATAGAAAGTCCAGTAAGTGTGAGAACTAGAAACAATATCTGTCTTTGCTCTTGTTGTTTTTCAACGTTTGTAGTGATTGACATCAACTGCTCAAATTCCTCCATGATTGCTTGTACATGTCCCAAGTAAGTAGACATTTGATTCCTTTCTTTTTAACTTGGTCATCCGAGATATCACATCATAAAATCGAGATATGTGATTAGTGTATAAAGCGCGAGCCTTTTCCCAAACTTAATAACATGTCTGGAAGCAACGAAACAAGGGCATCAACTTGGGATCAATAGATCGCCATAGGAGATTACATAATTGAGCGTCAACCTTCTCCCACTGTGCTTTGGTCTTTTCTGTCGCATTAGCCTCTGCTTTTTCATTAATCACAATAGTCTTTTGCATTAAGTGATCTTGAACACCTTGACCCTAGCACCACAACTCAACCGAGTAAGCCAAAGCTAAATAGTTTAAACTTTTCATTAATGGTTCGGAAGTAATCATAGGGCTTGAAGTTCCAATTCCCATGTTTTTGGGATTAAAAACATCAAATCCGAGACATGATTTTAAAACATTAAAAAATCTTACCAATAGGCTGATGATGCTTAGAAACCAGAATCCAGAACTGTAGCAAACAGTTACCGGAAAACAGTCACCGAAAACTTGCCAAAAAAACTAAAAGTGGTCAGAATCATGAACAAATTGGATGTGTAGGCTCGGAATGGAGAGACGAGTCAACTGCTGGAAAAAGTGACTGTCGGCGCCTAAAAATAGTTACAATGATCGGAATCTAAAAAAAAATTGATGGGTTTGGTCGGAATTCTTAGGTGGCCTCACCAGGAAAAAAATCAGTTCAAACATGACCGAAAAGGCCCTCACGCACCGGAACGTGGAGCTAACTCGCCGCTGGTGCCGCAACTTCAGGCGGCGCGTGGCAGGTCTTCTACAGGTACGATTGGGTAGGGTTTGGTCGCAGGAGGATGGAGAACCTCGTGGTGGTGTTGGTTTTCGCACAACATTGACCAAAACATAGATGGTTGCGAGCAGTCACTGGAAATTGCACAGTGATGGAATTTTATTCGCCGGAAGAGCTGGTATTTTGCACAGCTATATTTTCTCACCAATGCTCTGATACCATGTGAGAAATTATGGGTTATTGAATTGTTGTATCTACATTATTACATTGAGCCCTATTTATGAATATTACATCTCAATCCTTTTCCATGTAGGATACTATATACAAATCTTATTCCTACTCCTATTCTAACAGAGAGTAGCAGTTTGTGTTTGGCTAATCAATTTGAAAAACATTTTTTTCCAATATTATAGGCTTATAACAGTAATTTGTGCTTGGCTTAGGTTCCAAAAGTGCTTCGGGAGAAAAACTACTTTTTTAGCTTCTGAAAAAACAGTTTCTGCTACTAGTCAAAGCCACTTATTTTTTCTCTAAAAGCTTGGCCAAACACCTCAATTTTCTAAAAGAAGCACTTCAGCCTCCTAGAAGCTTGGCCAAACAAGCTATTGGGCTATAGACTCATACCGATATTAAGGGTCCAAGAACTGCTGGTTTCTGACGCATGTCACAAGCAATTGAATACAAGGAAATGCCATCAGCTAACTTCTGGTCAGAGTCTCCCACCTGCACACACATTTACACAAAATTAATGAGCATAGAAAACCTCTAGGGTATACTCAACAAAAATAAGACAGTAAGTTCCTGTCCAAATAGTGAGAATAGTGGCCTCACAAGATCAACATGAACTGGCTTCTTCAAGAACTTCTTGGTAAGTTTCAATATCCAACTTGGCATTGTGGCTGAAAACATCATTGTCTGATGTTTCTGCCTAACATTTTCTAGAATGGATTCAACATCCTCGGCGAAGCCCACATTAAGCATCTGATCAGCTTCATCCAGAACAACAAACTGGATATCTGACAAATTCAAAGACCCTCTCTTCAGCAAATCAATGATTCGACCAGGTGTCCCGACAACAATGTCTGCTCCCCTTTGAAGAGTACTGATTTGGCGTTGAATGGGGACCCCACCATAAACACATAGCGTATCCAAAACAGGAGCAGACTCATAAAATTCTTTATCCACCTGCTTTGCAAGTTCTCTGGTGGGAGCCAAGATCAATGCTAAAGGATTTCTTCCCCTTCTGTATAGTTTAAAATAACCAAACAAAGTTCAATTGTAACAAATTTAACATTATCAACAAATAAGCAGAATCAAATAGAGAGTCATCAATAACTCTCTGACAAGCTTAAGACGAGATTTTTTTTTTGATAAGGAATAATATTTGGGATAATTACATTTTTGAACTGCTCAAAAGAATAATAGCCCGCAAATGTATAGGTTTTGTATATTAAGTATAAACATACATACATATAATATACATATTGCATACACAAAATATACATATATACATATTGCATACACAAAATATACATATAATATACAGTGTAAAAGTTTTGTATATCAAGTACACACACATATAAATATACATATTGTATACACAAAATATACATAAGCACTAATCAATGTATATGTTTTGTACATTTTGGTTAGCACCCGTAATTAATTTCAGTCTATAGGCCAAAAATGAAAATATCCCATGATATTTTATGCTTCTACCATATCTAACTATTATCAAATAAATCCCAAAAAGGAAACAGAGTGAACAAACCCATTCTTTCTGTTGAAGTTAATGATCTTATCCATAATAGGAATGCCAAAAGCTAGTGTCTTTCCGGTTCCAGTTCTAGCTCGGCCAATCATGTCGGACCCCTTCATTGCTGGTTCCAGAACAGCTTTCTGATACAAACCCAAAAGTAAAAGAATCCATCTTGAATCAGAAACTTTTTTTCATATGCAAACTGCATTACAACTACTATGAACTGAACAAACTCATAAAAACCATGTGCAGAAAACCCTCTATAATTCTAAATTACTCTTTTCATTAAAAAAAGAAATATCAATAAACACACACAGGAAATTAGGAGTTACAAATGCTGCTAATTTTCCCGAGATAAATGACCCATGCGCGGAGAACCTCCTATTAAGTCTAAATTACTCTTTCTGTCAAAGATATGTTAAAACAATCAATATAACACACAAAAATAGGTAAAAATAGGAGCTAAATGCTTTTTTTCACAGATGGAAATGACCCATGTGCAGAGAACCCTCTATAAGTCTAAATTACTCTTTCTATCAAAAATCTTGAATACCGTCAATGAATACACAAATAATAGCAAAATTAGGACCTAAAATTGATGTCTTTCTTTTAACAGAGAGAAATTGTAACAGTTTAAAACACCTGAATTGGAAAAAGACTAGTCTTTTTTTGGAATTAGGAAAAAGACTAGTCTAAACTACTCTTTCTATAAAAAATCCTGAATACACATCAATAAATACACAAAATATAGCAAAAATAAGAGCTAAAAGTACTGTCTTTCTTCCAGACAGAAACTATAACAGTTTAAAACACCTGAATTGGAAAAAGACTAGTCTAAATTACTCTTCCTATCAAATATCTTGAATACCATCAATGGATACACAAAATATAGCAAAATTAAGAGCTAAAAATACTATCTTTTTTTTTCAGATAGAAATTATAACAGTTTAAAACACCTGAATACACATCAATAAATACACAAATATGGCAAAATTAAGAGCTAAAAATACTGCCTTTTTCTCAGATAGAATCATAACAGTTTAAAACACCTGAATTGGAAAAGACTAGTCTAAATTACTCTTTCTACCAAAAACCCTGAATACCATCAACAAATACACAAAAATATAGCAAAATTAAGAGCTAAAAATACAGTCTTTTTTAACAGACACAAATTATAACAGTTTATTTAAAACACCTGAATTGGGAAAAGACTAGTAATTCCCCTTCGTGTCAAATTTGAAACAATTTCCTCACAAATACCAAGCTTCGAAATCTCAAGGCCCTTCATCACACTCTTGTTCTAAATCCACCATTGCCGTCGCAGTCGCAGCAAAACCCCTTACATTATACCCAAATTTATTAACCCATTTCATTGGTGGTGCTGATATCGTTAAAGAAGTGCTAAATCTATGCATTTGAGAAACTGTAAGGGCATATCTGGGAGTGAATTCGAGGGATTTTTGTCATTTTTATTGTTTTATCCCCGGATAACTAATAACTAATCCTGGTACTATTATTACACCATCTGGTAGGGATAACTTATTCCGGTACTATATAACTTATCCCGTGATTAGTAACCAAACAAGGAATAACACATTACTCCTTCGTTCCATAATAAGTGGTATTTTTAACTTATGCATACCCCTTAAGAAATTGCTCACTCCTAGAAAATTATGAATGTTTTTACTTACTTACCCCTAATTAATGCCTAGAAAATAAATGCTACTTAACGATTCTTGAGGGTAATTTTGGAAGAAGAAGGGAAATTTCTTCTTGAATCCTAAAGCACCACTTATTTTGAAATAAAATGAAAAGCCTAAAACACCACTTATTATGGAACGGAGGGAGTACTAAATTTTTATCCCACGACTATTTATGCTTATCCAGCATATCAAATGACTCCTAAATTATCCTTTCTATCAAAAATCTTGAATACCATCAATTAACACACAAAAATATAGCAAATTATGAGCTAAAAATACTGTCTTTTATAGAAATTATAACAGTTTAAAACACCTGAATTGGAAAAAGACTAGTAATTCCCCTTTGTTTCAAAGCCGAAACAATTTCCTCAGAAATACCAAGCTTAGAAATCTCAAGACCTTCATCACATTCCTCTTCTAACTCTACCATTGCAGTTGCAGCAAATCCCCTTACACCATTATACCCAAATTTACCATCAACCCATTTCTTAGGTGGTGTTGATACAGTTAAAGAAGTGGTAAAACGGTGAATTTGAGAAACTGTAAGGGCATTACTGGGACTAAATTTGTCACTAAAAATGTGGGAAATGGCATTTATGTATACCCTTTTTGAAGTTAGTGAAGATGAAGACTTTCTTAGTAGAAAAAGACTGTTCATTTTGCTGTATCTTAAAGGACATGGAAGGAATAAAGCCATTTTTGGTGGTGCTAGGGTTTAAGATAGGGTTTAAAGGGAAGTAGAGGGAGTGTTAAAAGGATAAGGTTTTCAAGAAACACTCTGAAAACCAAATCGAAGTGGAAAATCTAACCTAAAGGGACTATAAAAAGATATGGGAAAAAAGATATTTTGGTGTAGTACGTGAAAATGACAAGAATAGTCACTTGAGTATATTCATAAATTATTTTGGTTTTTAAGTTTGTTAAAATTTAGTAGCATTTTTATTTTTAGTTAGGGGTGGACGTTCACTTCTTCGGTTCGGTTTTTTCAAAATTCAATTCAATTTTTTTATTTACGACTGTTTATTAGTGTAGACTAAGGGTGGCCAGTGGACCGGGCTCGGGTCTGGCGGGCCGGGTCTGACGGGGTCGGGGCGGGACGAGCCAGGAGGTCGGGTCTAGCGGGGTCGGGTCTAGCGGGGTCGGGTCTGGCGGGACCTGCTCCAGTCCCGTCCCGATCCCGATCCCATCGGTATCGGGGCGGGGCGGGCTCGGGCTCGGGGCGGGGTACGGTCGGGTTTTCCTTCTTTCTTTTTTTTTTAAATAACATATGTATAAAAAAAACTCAATAAACAAAACAAGATAGTGTAATAAAAATATCCCAATGCTGTTTTTGTGCCTCTTATATTATTTAATAGACATATGATTTTTTTTGTAATACAAATACAATTGTCTAAAATCTAAATTGCAACTTTGTGGTGTTGTCCAAAAGTTGCAAATTACATAATAAAATTGCAATTAAAAAAATTACATTCTCAAAAAAACCTGTTCTAATTGCTTGATGATTTCATGTGGTTCTTCGCTTGGAATTGGTATTTGTTGGTCAAATTGATCCACGTCGCTTCCACTACCTTCGGTTAAGATTTCGTTGTAGTTTTCATCATCTTCTTCGTTGATCTCCGGTTGACCGCACCTTCTCCGCTCCGCTCGTATCCAATCTCTCGAATAATACGCAATTTCCGAGCCGTCTCCGGCCAATGAGTTTCGTGGTCTCCTATTTGATATATGCTGCGAGAAAAAGCGCTTTCGACGCGATTGATGACGCTTGAATGTTCAAAACATCTCGAGCCATCAATGAAAGTGTCGGAAAGGTCTTCTCATTCCCCCTCCAGTATTTCAGCAAGTCTTCTTGTCCATCTTCATTGATAACTTCTTGATACGGTACAGAACCCTACAAAACAAAAATATCCAACTCGCTAATTTGGTTAGTAGTAGAGGTACGGCCGCACATTCTATTTCTGAGGTTGTGTTGAAGATGAAGAAGATGGTATGGAAGCCGGTAAGTTACTAGCATTTTCTTGTTGATAAAATTTATATATATTTTTGCATTGGTGTTTTACGCTAGACACCGCTTATTCTTTAGTTTGTTCAATAGGTGGTGGGTGATTTAGATTTTTGGGACTTGGAGGTGGTAGTACTTCTATACAATCGTAAATAGTTTCAATTAGTGATTTAGTACCGTCTATTTTAATAGTAGGATTTAATACAGAACCAATAATATAAATAGAGGGAATAGGAATAAAATATTTTTTAATTTTGACAAATATTTTTTTAATAGCTGCCTTATAAGCTGGTTTTTCCATATATTCACTAAGTAATAAAAATATTAGAGTTATATAAAATAACATAGTTGAAATAGTAGGATAATATATACCGGAAAATTCTTTTGTTGCTTGAAAAAAATTCTCTAAAAATACAATAAGTTCGGAAATTTTTACCCAATCACTATCTAAAACCATATCAGCTGGCTTTTTATTATGAGAGTTAAAAAATAAAGTTATAGGTAATTTATAGTCATAAGCAACAAGTAGTTGCTCGTATAAAGAATTCCACCTAGTGGATACTTCTTGTGGAATTCTTCTATAAGGTAGTCCACAATCGTGACAAGTTTTTTTATATTCTTTTCTACGTTGTACTTTATTACTTTTAAAAATAAAGTTTATAGCAAATTGTATTTTACTAAGAATGTCTTCAAAAAGTGATAGACCATACTTTACAATTAAGTTATATATATGGCACGCACATTTTATATGAAAATGGTCTGAAAAAGATGGAGTTAAACTATTTTTTAACATTGTAATTGCGTAATTGTTATTAGAAGCGTTATCTAATGTAATAGTCATAATTTTATCGGTAATTCCATAATAATCGCACACTTGATAAATATTTTCTGCAATAAAAGTATCAGTGTGCCTATCATCTATATATCTATACGCTAAAATACGTTTTTGCATAGACCATTTATAATCTATCCAATGACAAATTACAGTTAAATAATCATGGCCGTTAGTACTACGACCTATATCAGACGTGATAGCTACTTTGCCATTAAAATGATATAATGAATAACGTAAATATTGTTGATATTCATGCGCGAATTTAAATACATCTCTCTTAACAGTTGATCTAGGAAAACCGTTAAAAGCAGGATTATATATATCTCTAATGTAATGAATAAAACCGGGAGATGAAGGAAATGAAAAAGGCAAACCCTCCACAACAACTAATTTTGATATTGCTTCCCTATCTCTATGTTTTTTGTATTTAGAGCCTACAATTCCCCCCCGTCATAGGGTTAATTTGACCTGTACTTGGTCCGGGACGATGTCGTATGTGAACCTTGTCCCGATGGAGCGCGTTTGCGCACCCGGTTTTGAAGCCTGGTATTGGGCATACCTAGCTGGATGAGCACTTACTACGTGTCTAATTAAACCCCCGTCCCACCGTGACCTTTTCCAGTTTTAAATTTTAAAACATTTTTACAAATTTTACATATGGCTACTTGATTCTCTACGTCCCTATCAAAAAATGTCCATGCATCCGATTTTAATGGTCGTTTTTTGGACCTCGTCTCATACTAGGGGGAATAGGAGGTATTTCAGTTGAAGGTGCACTAGTGGGTGTGTTGTAATCAACATTAGTGGGTATATCATCTAGATCATCGTCTAAATTAAAGTCTTCTTGAGTTCCAGAAAATAGCTCCTGGTCTAAATCTAATGGTATTGTAGGAAAATGTTGAGTATCAACAAAATCATCCCGTGTAGGAATAAGATGACTAGAAGAAGTACCCTTGCCCTGGTTGCCCCTACTAGAAGAAGCACTCTTACCCTTACCCTTAAACATACCTTTTAATCTTTCCATTTTAATTATGATAATAAATAATTAAAGACAATAAAATTAAGTGCGCTAAATAAAAATATAAAATAAACAGACAATAATAATTTAATGAAGGAACGAATGTACCAAACGCCGACGTAACGTCGACGTGTAATCGAGAGGTTGAAAATTGAAACTTTGCTCGATGGAAGATCCTCAAGCTAGTTGCCAACTTCACTCCCAATTCCCAAATGAATTAATAAAATTGAATATTTAGCAAACAATGTAGACTTGTAGAGAGATATATTGAGAAATTAGAGAGATTGTAGGAAGATTTGTGAGAAAGATGAAGAGAAAATGAGTTATTTATAGTTGAAAAATTGGGTTAAAGTGTAAATATAATAACTTATGGGTTAAAAATAAATATTAAGGGGTAGGGGGGCCTAAAATGGCCGTTGGTGCAACAACCATTTTTGCAAAGGGGGGGGGGGGGAAGGGCGGGGTCGGGGTAGGGACGGGCTCGGGGCGGGGTCGGGTCAGGCGGGCCTGGGGCGGGCTCGGGTCTGGCGGGACGAGACATCGTCCCGTCCCGAGTTCGAGTCCCGCCCCCGTTTTTTGTTTTTTTTTTTAAGCGGGGTCATGGCGGGACCGGGGCAGGCTCGGGACGAGGTCGGGCCGTCCCGGCCCACTGGCCAGCCCTAGTGTAGACCGAATACTGAAAGAACCGATCGCTAATTTGGGCACACTAAGGCAAATAGCCAAATGCATGTCTGTGAGCATTAAAAAGGATTTAAAAAGTTTATGTAATGAGAATTTCGATTAACTGAAGAGCTGGGATTTTATAATTGAGAACCTAATAGAATATCTTACTTTCAAGAAAATTGATATGAAATCGACCCGAGTACCGAACTAATTCGGTAAGTCCGATTTTACGATACTTCGATATTTATGTCCATCCCTAATTTTCATCAAATATTTCATAAATTTTAGTTGTTATATTTAAGGAGGACCGTAAAAAAATGAACGAAAACTCACATTTGAAGGTGCAATTTTTGTTATTTTTAATCTCTTTTTAATATCCGGTATAATTCTTTAGGTGTAGCTTTTGATATGTTTGGTATATGTAGTGTCTACGACAGTTTTTGGTATGCAGTTTATGGAATTTGATGGATTTTTCTAGTGCTTCTAGTTAAAATAATTAATAGTTCTCGCTAAATCTAACAACCATGTTTGTTAAACATTTGATGGAGATGGAAAGTGCTCATTTTTAATAAATTTAAAGGATCAAGACGGCTCAAGAGTATATTAAGGGGTTATTTTAAATCTACCATAAAATATAAGATATATTGTCATTTTCTCAATATAGTTTGGTATTCACAACAAATATTTGAACCGAATTGATATATAATTATATTTGTTATGACAAATTAGTCTAGATATATTCGTGATCCTCATGTAATGTTTACAATGACTTTAATGGAAAATATTGCACGTTATGAAGGCGATCATGTCAATAGTGCATCTGCAGGTGAAATTTCCGACAACAGAAGGAATCCAACAAATTAAGGGAGAACAATCTGCCGCAAGAGAGATGTATGCCATATAGGAAACTGAAGCAGCGGCAAACCTGAAATAATAATTAAAGAAAGCAGATTCCGCATCAGAAGATGTCCATTGGGTTCCGCCAGGAGAAACAGAACTAGCGTATCCGGAAGAGGAGTTTTCAGATCGGTACCAAGTGCCTAGATATTTCCAGGTACTGGATGAATCGGACGCCATCAACTTTACAGTGGAAGAGCTTGAGCAGATAACTCTGCGAGAGGAAACTCCCGACATAAAGGTATACTTGGGCACGGGGCTAAACCCGGATTTTAGGAATTTTATTCTTAATGATCTTACAGCTAACAGTGATTGCTTTGTTTGGTCGCATAAGGATATGACAGGCATCCCTCTAGAAGTCGCAACTCATAGGTTGGGTCTGAATCTTAGTTTCTCTCATGTACGACAGAAGAAGCAGCCTATCACCGAACTCCGTAACAGGTTTGTGAAAGAAGAGGTAACTAGATTACTTAATATGGAATCAATTCGGGAGGTTAAAATCCGGATTTGTTAGTGAATGTAGTTGTAGTACCTAAAAAGGAAAAGTACTTTATGATGTGTATTGACTATAAAGATTTAAATAAAGAATTCTAAAAAGACTTATTCCCGCTGCCGAACATAGATCAAATGATCGATGCTATAACCGACCACGTGATCATGAGTTTCCTCAATGCGTATTCCGGATATAACCAAATAAGGATGCACCCAGAAGACCAAGAGAAAATAACCTTTTTGACTACTTTCATCACTTATTGCTATAATGTTATGCTAGGGCTACTTATCAAAGATAAGTAAATAAGATGTATGAAAAACAGATAGGAAAAACTATGGAAATATATATAGATGATATGCTTGTTAAGAGTCTTCATGCAGAGAACCGTTTGAGTCATTTGCAAGAAACGTTCGAGGTGCTGAGAAATTTAATATGAAGCTCAGCCCCGAGAAATGTGCCTTCGGGATAGGCTTCAAAAATTTCTTGGGTTTCTTGATTTCTCAAAGAAGGATTGAGATAAACCTTTACAAGATAAAAGCTATCAAAGATATACCAGATAAACTTAAAGATGTAAAAATGATACAACGGCTGACCGGGCAAGTGGCAACTCTAAGCAAGTTTATCTCCCGGTCATCGGAAAGTGTCATAGGTTCTTCTTACTTCTAAAAAAGAAGAACGACTTTGTATGTACGCCCGAATGCCAGCAGGGCTTATGAGACCTGAAAACTTACTAATCCAGTCCTCCGCTCATGTCAAAACCAAAAGATGAGGAGCAACTCCTTATATATCTCGTGGTCTCAGAGGTAGCGGTAAGTGCAATTCTGATACATGAAGAAAAAGGTACGCAATTCCCTATTTATTATGTGAATAAAGTTATGTCAGGGGCCGAAATACGGTACCCACTGCTCGAAAGATTAGCTTTTGCTTTAGTTATGTCGTCGTGTAAGCTTTGACCATATTTTCAGTGCCACCCAATAGCTGTAGTAACTACGTTTCCACTTAGGAACGTGTTACATAAGCCCAAACTTTCAGGGCGATTGGCTAAGTGGGTGGTGGAATTAAGTGAATTCGATATTGAGTATAAACTCCGTACTGCGATAAAGTCGTAAGTCCTCGCGAATTTTGTGGCTGATTTCAATCCGGGGGTGACCCCTCAGGCAAAAAAAAAAAGTCATTTTGGTCTCAGATACTTCCCTCGGGATTTGATTGCTTCACACTGATGGAGCATCCAATGTCAAGAGGATTGGTTTGAGAATAGTGTTACATACTCCCACCGGAGAAGTCTTAAGACATGCAATTCATAGTTCTTCTTTAACTAACAATGAAGCTGAGTATGAGGCTTTGATTGCAGGTTTGGAATTAGCCCAAGGCTTGGGGTCCCAAATAATTGAAGTAAAATGTGACTCGTTGTTGGTGGTTAACCAAGTTCATAGAGTGTTCGAATACAAAGAAGTACGTATGTCAAGGTACCTCGAGAAAGTTTTGAAGTTGCTTTCCCGGTTCCAAGAGTGGACGCTGGTGCATATACCCTGAGAAACAAATGTAGAGGTAGACGCACTTGCGAACTTGGGCTCCAGCACGGAAGCAGAAGGCCCTAAAGCCGAGTCGATTGTTCAGCTTCTACATTTGCCCCTGGACTCAGAAGGGTATGATGAGGTGAACTCAATCAGCCTGACTTGGGATTGGAGAAATGAATTCTTGGACTACCTCATAAACGGAAAGCTCCCGGAGGACCCGAAAACATTCAGATCTCTGAGGACTAAAGTCGCTCGGTACTGTGTTGTTGATGGAAAACTAATTAATAATGTTTCATATGATAATAAAGAAATTGTTTAGCTTGTAATTCACAATTAAGTTTTTGATGTAATTTCATGTGAGGATTTGCAAGAATGACTCCCACAAGGAGTGGTTTTGAGTTTTGGCCCTATTTAAAAAAATGACCTTCACCTAAAAAAATTGATGGGCAAGAGACTTGTTGCCCAATGGATATAAGTTATGAATATAAATTAGTTTTGTGTTTGAGGCAGGCGTTCGAAACATTTTAATAAGTTAAAATCGTGAATCTACTCAACCGGCTATATATTCTGCCTCATAGGTAAAAGTTTCATGTGTTGTTCAACTGTTCATAAGATATGACAGAAGGGCAAAACTTGATACTATTTCATTCTATTGTGCTAAATAGGTCACAAGTTGTGATGTATTGGCAAAGTTACATGTATTATTCAATTATTCACAACTTTTTCTTTTATTTTGTAAAGAGTCATTCTTATAATCCACAAATAATAATTTGCACATTGTTAACTGGAAATCTGTTGTTAAATTATTATTGAAAAAATATAATTGAATTTGTTCATGATTATTTCTTTAGAAAAGTAAGTCCGTAAGGAAAATAATTTATTCATAATCTCACACATCTTTGAATAATCTCTATGGTTCTCCCTTCTGCTATTTACCAGTATTGCAAAGCCTATTTTAACTAGAACTAGATTACCTATTCCGATGTAATTTTGACTGTAATCTTAATTTTAAATAAATTAAATTAAATAAAAAATAATAAATTATAAACAATTTTGAGTTTCTATTTTAACTTTGAAATATTCGTCAACGAAAAATTCTACTTCGTACGCAAAATTAACTTGTGAGCACGTTATGACTGGAACTTATCCCTATGGACAAAAAATATTTTAGGAATAATTACTTGCTATAGTTAACTCTAAGAGATAATTATTGATAATAACTATCTTTTAATTTTATTATATTTAGTAGCTACAATTATTTTATAAATTATCATTCGTAGCTATAGTAAAATACATTAGGTTTATGAGTTGTATTTATTCCTCACTCCTCTCTTCTCCCTCACCTCTCTTTGCGTCCCTCTCTCCGCCGCTGCTCTACTGTTGGAGTTCCGGCGATGAACCACGACTACAACACTTCTCTCCTCTCCCTCTCTATGCATAGAGATTACTTTTGTGTACCATTTTCATATTCCAATATACAACTTAATTTTTTGGTTTAGTTAGTTTCTTGAGATTTCACATTGAGAGAGCCAAAGTATGTTGCTTGCTTGCAGAGATCGTAACACGACACTATAGACACAAAGAAATTGATTAAAAATAAAAAGGGATAAAAACAACAAATCGTCACTAACAATTTCATTGATTACAGAATGAAAAGAAAACATGAAGGATGAGAAGATTATGTCACCGTAACCGTCAGATCTGGGAGTGACGGTCATTAGTTCTGGCCGACGGTGGTAATGATGGAAGTGACGGTGATCAGATCTGGCCGGCAGCGACGGTGGTGCGGTAGTGACGGTGACTTAGATCTGTCCGGCGCCGAAAAATCACACGAACCAACTGATGGAAGTGTATTTTATATCTTGTATTTCAAATCGGAGTGTATTCTTATTTTCTTGTATCTCTTATGGGGTGTATTTTATTTCTTGTATTCAATATTTGAGTGTATTTGTTAAATTTTTAGTGTAAAATTTGGCATTTCTTTATGTATTTTTCGCTTGTATTTTGAAGGATTTTTTTTTTGTATACAAATAAATAGAGTGAATTTGAATATAGCTTAATATTTTCAACTATGTTTTTGCATTTATAGTTTTTGAATACAATTGATTTTAAATAAATAAATTAAATACAATGTAAAAGTAGTTACAAATGAATATAACTGAGTTGAATACATATGACTTGAATACAACGAAATCTTACTTGAATACAACAAAAATTGAAATACAGCCGAATTTTAAATACATGTTACTGTAGCTATGAAATGTAATTAGCAAAAGTATAACTATGCTTAAAAAAACAAAAATGAAGTCATTTGTGAAAATTTCTCATTATTTTATCCAATGGACTTTTTAAAGTTGTCACTTTTTAAAACTAAAGTATTGGATCCATTTTGAGATTCTATTTTTATTAATTTATTCAACAAATAAACATGTGTGTAGCTTGCAATGTGGAGTTTTGATCTAATTAACAAATGGATGGCTGGCTAGCTAGCAATGATACCTCTCTCTCTCAAGGTATGTTTGCTTTTCCCCTCTTTATTTGTGTACAATCACACATGTTTGATTAGGGAATATAACAGAAACTTGAATTACATCAACTTAAAAGATAAAAAAAAAACATCTTTTGAGGATAGTATATGGATAAATTATCAGTTGAAGTAATGTAAACACTGTGTTTGATATAATGTCCGAAGATCATCAATTAATAGAATGTAAACTTTTAGCAGATAATATGAATGCTAAACCTTCCCCAGATTGTGTGAATTAGCATTAGATAAATAAGTTGGTATATGTGCAATGTAAAATCCAGGTTCCTTATTGATGAATGATGGACAATGCAATTATAATTTTAGTCCTTGTAAATTACTAAAATTTTAGTCCGTGTGATATCTTTCTAAGCACAATTAACCCTCAACTAATTGAAATGTGCACTTTTGATCCCTTTGCTTGTAAATTTATTAATTTACCAGAATTATTAAATGTTCGTCATTTAACTACTTATATGTTATGTTAAACTTGTATGTTATTCCATATTTGGAGGTAATATAGTACTACTAGTAGTCTAAGTAGATATGTTTCTTACATATAGGGACTTGAAACACACATTTTAATTAATTGAAGGTTAAATATGCTTAGCAAAATATCACAAGGACTAAAATTAAAATTTACCAATAATTGAGGGACTAAAAATATTATTATCCCGATGATATAGACATCATAGACAAAAACTTAACAAGGGCCAAGCTCAATGCAAATGGTTGTAGATGGTAAATCTGAAAGAGCAAGGGGTGTATAAGGTGCTCAGGAACTAGACTACAGAGGGCATCTTATAATAGCTATTGCAAATGATATTTGAGAGTTTACCAATAAATTGGTGTAAACATTGTTGAAATATAATCATAGAAATGTTCTTCTAGCTTGAGGCGTGTTGTTTAGGATACTATCCTGAATGATATTTTACCCAATGTAGATGTATCCTTAGGATTCAACAAACTATTATAGTATAAACTAGGAGCACCCAACATATTAGATTTTTCTGTATTGGTATATATATATTGGGCCTCACGTATCTTTCTTGCTTAGAAATGGAGTGGGCCTCGCGTTCTTGCGCCAGGGAAGAGGGGGGGGGGAGCAAATCCACATCTTTTGCCTTCAAGCCCATTTTTCACGTGCCCCCCCCCCCCCCCCCCTTTTCTAGCTCTTTACAGGCCTACTAAAGAACAATTCCTTATCCATGAGGAACACTTTCTTTTTTTACACTTCTTTTTGAGATACCCTTTCATTTAAGACTACTTAACTCCCTAAAAAGCTACAATGAAGCTGTATTGATTCCTTTTTTTTTTTTGCTTCAAGAAGTTGTTAGATAGTTTGTAATATATAGATGTCTGAAATTGAACAAACACATATGTTTATGAAAGGGCATGACTATTTTGAAAAGTCATCTCTCAACTTTTATAAATATAAGGACACTTTTAAAGTAGCATATAGAAAAATCTACAGATATAAACAAGGACTTTATTGTATTCTTAAGGAAATTGTTTGTATTTTTCTCAATGTGTATACGAACAATATCTCTTTAAAGAAAGTCAATTCTTCACGCCTCAAAGTCATTTCTTCTTCGATTATGTTTACCTGTTTTTCTAACCGAAGCTACAGTGATAATTTGAAGTGAGCTGTTTGAGAAAAATAAAAGTTTAACTAGGTTGAAATGTTACACTATTACAAGGAAGGAAATAAAGTAGTGAATTAATAAGGCAATGAGGAAAAACAAAAAGGAGGAAATAGTAAGGATGCAGTTTAAGCCATCAGAAAATAAGGGAAGATTTCCTCTGTTTGTTTTAATTATTTAGTTTCTCTTAGTGCTAAAAGACTAGACGTTCTCTGTTTTCATATAGATAATCAAAATATGAATATATGAATGAGGCAAACTCTTTACTCCCTCAAATATTATATTAAAATCGAACCACCTCAGTCTCTTATCCCTCAGAACATCACCCACCGCCGGGTTGTGATCCTAAAAATAAGTAGAATTTCTCTTGCTCTACTTATTTTAGGATCACAAATCAGTGGTGTTGTTCCATTACATAAGAGACTGATGTCCTTCAATTTTAATATCGTATTTTGATAGGATAAAGTATGAGGATTGTCCAAATCTATATAAGGAGTCCATGTTCCCATTTCATATCCGATGTGAGATTTTTAACACTCCCCACACGCACAGATCTTGTTAACTGGAGCGTGTATAATATAATTTGGGGCCCAACATCGGTGAACAAAGAATTAGAATGGGTCTGACTCTGATATCATGTAAAGAATGGATCTTAGGCCTAATTCAACCCAAAAAACTAGCATATAGGGTGATAATTGTCCAAGTCCATATAAGGAGTCCATGTTACCATTCCACATCCGACGTGGTACTCTTAACACTGAGCATGGCGAAGCAAACTTAAGAAGCTCATTATTACTTTCAAATGAAGACATCTCTCCTTCCAAGTTTACGAGTACTTCAGTCCTCACTTTGGTTATCCAGCAACACAAACATATTGACGGGAAAAGTAGCCGAATCCGCTCTTCTTAGACTCCCCCACATCCAAAATCTATGTCATGTAATGGGAATTTCCTTAAACTAGTAAATCTATACATAGAAAAATCGTTGCTTGAGCTCGGCTCGTTCATCTCTCTAGCTATTTCAGACACCCTTGTCCCTTGAACATAGCAACTCTTCTGATTTAATATATTTGAGCATATCTTGGACACTCTTTTCCTTTCCTAAGCTCACCAACTAGTCTTTGCAAATTCAGCTCTTCCTTATTCGCTGCTGATACAGCGAAAGGAAGTATCGCATTCCCGAACAAGTCTGCTGGAACAAGTGCATCATTATTTTTTCCGCGTAAGTTTACTGTTTTCACCAATAACGATGGCTTAAAAATGTTGGAAATCTCACGAAAAATATTTGATCACGAACACGGTAGGAATTCTTGAAAGTTTGAAGCATGTCCAAGGACACTGTCCTTAACGATATTTCACCTGATGTAGGTGTATCCCGGATTCAATAAGTTCTTATGGTATAAAATTAGGAACCAGAATCTAACAAAAAATTCAAAAAGGTAGAAAACTCAGCATAATAGAAAGAAGGAGTTTGTCTTGATTTCTACCTCTCCAAATGAAAGAACTTGTATATATATAGGGGAAATAAAATCAACTCATAAGAATGAAGTTATGACGATATTCAATTGTCAGATTAATGGCTTCAAGGAATAATGATAATAAGGAGTCAAAGAATCAGTTACTAATTAAACCAAAAGCAACGGTAGGAATTGTATTAGAAAAAAGGGCAATCAAGGCTATTCAAGGAGTGGATATTAAACCCCAAATATTCTCATAATGAAGGTCATTAAGACTATTCAATGATTGAAAATTTCCAAAGATGATTATATTAATATTTTTGAGATATTAATATTATTTTATCAACAATCCCCATATATCTCAAAAATAATAATAAAGAATAGAATGAAATAACAACTTTTATTGAGTTTTATATCAAAAGGAAAAGGAGAAAAAATATTTTGTTGAGTTTTTACATATGAGTACAATGCATCGAATTTGGTGTAGCATAGACTAGAATCAGACCTAGTTAACATAAGCTTAAGCTCACAGAATAATCAATGAAATTTAAAACTTCTATGAACCAAGAACTCTTTTGTAAGCCCAGAGTCTTATCTATCACATTATACTCGCACAATCACTATCGTTATCGCAGTTTTGCGCTAAGAGGCAATGCACGTGTCCTGGTATTTATAAGTGCTCTAAAAATCTGTCACAATTTCATAGGAGTGACACCACTCCACACCCATCAAGTGTATTCTGCAGAGCAATACACCACCTATAAAGGATGTGTTAATGAATTAAGAGTTTATAACTCAGTCTCACTTTTCTTGCAGATTTGTACTATATACACACCATAATAGATCACGAAAGGGACAAAATTTATAGTGCACAAGATTAAACAATGACTTATTTTTACCATATGAACCTACTTTATGGGATCTCCAATCACATAGGTTGGGTTACCATCATGTTCGATATACAATCTAACAAAAGTCCCATTCCCGTCAAAGCTTCATTTATTTATTTATTTTCCAAAAGTTATGTGAGAGGATAGTCTAAATTCACCTCTGACTTCACATAATTTATGGATATGATTACATCCCATAACAACGTTGTTTTATCACTTTATGTCTCAAAACACATGTATTTTGTCGTCACCAAAATTTTATTTTTCCACGGTAGCTAACACTGTTTGCCAATCACAATATATAGACATGTAGGTTTTATTTCAACCTCAATGCTCACTAAGAAATATGTTAGCCTCGTTATCAGCCAACTCAAAATCAGAAACTCATATTTTTATATGATCTATTTGGCTGATTTTCATATTATTACACCCTCAGCAAGAGTAAACACATAACCACGAATGAATTTTAGGATCCATTTAGTATCATTGTACCCCTCTAGTACAACAAATAATTCACTTTATTTAGTAATGTAACACTTTATCATTAGTGACATCAAATAATACACCAAAAGAAGAATAACACCATAATATATTATAGGATCATTATTAACAAGTACAAAATTCATCACCAAAGTATTTTTCATTCCTTATACTTTGCCAGTCCTCAAATATTTATTTTCAGAAACACTTTGAATAATACTACCAAGTGAAATATTATCACTTAAAAAAACCTTTTCTTATCATAACTCTAGTAAGACACTGTAACACCCGCATTTCAAAAAATTTAAAATAGGAGAATATTATTTTCATAACTCATAAGTCACCGCAACCCCCACATTTTCAAAAACTTTAAAATAGGAAAATGATATTTCATAAATTATAAGAAATATTCAAATTTCACGTAAGACATTTTATCTTATAAATAACAAGCTAATAATATAACTTCACCCAACTAGTTATGTAAAATTTACTTGCACTATGTCATATTCAACATGAGAAAAGTTAAGTATCAATACTAATACTTTCGTCATTTATATAAAAAATAATAGACACAAATAAACTATGGTTATAATATGTCACGACCCAAATTACTAAGTCGTGCGGGCACGTACCATTTCCCACTTCGATAGGTGAACCAACCCCTTAAAGATTCACCAACAACATACATAAATAAGAAGAACAATAGAAGTCTAAAAATATAGATATATGATAATGCGGAATACAACAACCACCCAAGGGATCTGATCTGAATAGTACAAGAGCTTCTAATATACAACTTAAATGAAAGTTACAACTACAACCTGAATACTCTTCTGTTTAGAAAGATAATTAAATAGAAAATCGAGATGAACTTTATGAGATCCTTGAAGGCTAACCGAACCTCTGTGAAGTTCCTACAACAGCTCTACACCCCGAAAAAGGTGTAGCAAGAGTAGTGTCAATACAAACACTATGTAATGGTAGGTATCATAAGCCGACAATAGTTAGCTAACATATATATACGAAAGAAACTGAAGGATAGACATGCTCGCAATCAAGTACAAGTAATATCACAGTCCAGGAATAATCAACCCAAGTATAGATAATCCAGTCAGAATTCAAGAGATACGAAAATGAGTAATTACTAAGTGCGCTCATGTAAGATTTGTAGTAAGGTGAATTACACTAGATCTCAGTACTCTACAATCATAGCCTAGACGGAATCTCTAGTCCTCGAAAACATCAAGTGTCTAAGTAAGAGATTAATAAGCAAACACCATCTCAAGTGAATTAACAATTTAAGAATCAAGGCTGAACCGCATCACGCAACACAATGAAAACAACAACCAGAATCAGAGATATGAGTGGATTCAATGTGAATATATATGTAATGCAGTGCAATGTAATGCAATGGCCAACTGTCTCATAACGTACATACATGCTCCGGGCGAAATATATCACCACCCCAGCAGTCATAACCTATAGTGGACCCGTGAAGTCCATGTACCAGTCACTCTGTATCACACAGCCTAAAGTGACTCTTCCACCGAACACCCCGCTAGCCTTTCTGTATCACTCAGCATAGAATGGCGACGTAATTAATATGTCATAAGAATCAATGTTGTTTCTTTCTCACTTATCACCATCACGCCAATCACAGGTAATGCCAATGTATCACGAAATCACCATCACGCCAATCACATGCAATGTCAATGTATCATGGAAATGAGGATGAGTGCATGTATGAATGTCAAATTCAACACTAATCATGAGATGAATAAACATAACAACATCCGTAAATCAACTACCAATACAAATTTATTCTCAAATCTGTACAATGCCACGTCCAGAATAATTTTCATTCGGACTACATAGATAACAACAATTTTATATATTCAAGAGAAGCCATATGAAATAAGCATATAGCAAACACTATAATAAGAAGCCTATGATGTTTCACTTTCCCTCTTATCATTATTAATGCCAAGTCACAATTTACAACAAAGTATTATGTAGAATGTGTATGAATGATATGCATGTATCACGATATGAGTATCAAGTCAAGTCCTTCCCTCTATCCATGATAATGCCAAGATAAATGAGAGACAACTATATCACAATCAGGATATGGCAACTAAGTGCAAGTCCAAGGTCAACACTAAACAGTCAAGCCAATAAATCACAAGAGACAATAAGTCCACAAATCAGTCAACCATAGCCAACCTAAGTAATACATCCCAACTTCATACCCAAGGCATACATGCTTTCTCCAAAAATATCTAACTATACATACGTTTTGCTAACCGAAGTCTAACCAGAAGGTAAGCCGTAACCTACCTGGAATGCCTAGCGGAAGTCGCAACAATCACACTTGAGCCTTTCCCTTCCGAGGATCATTGTCGTACTCGAAGTCTAATATTATCGAAATCTAAGTTAGAGCATGAAATTAACAACACCCATAACATTAAAGTATCATTCGAAACCAACCCAACTATTAGAGAAGGGAAAATAGACTTATAGGGGTAAAACAATTAATTCGAAGGTGAAATATGAAATTCAATGTTCTAGGAGTTAAATATTACTAATCCCTTGTTAAAACAACTCAAGATTAGGTCAATTTCATCATACAAGCAAAACCTTCAATTTTGAATATGAACCGTAATTTTTCCAACAATCAATTTCATCAAGAAAATGGAAGATTCAAGCCTAACAACTATTAATTAGTGAACCCCAAGCTTAGACTAGTAAAACTCATCAATCAATTTTCATTTTAAGCTTAATCATCAAACAAACCCTAACTAGGTTGAACTCATCTTCCCCAACTAGATTCTAGGTTGTTTCCATCGTTAGCATATTAAAGAAGTTAAAGAAAGGTAAAACAAGGCTAAGGGGGCTTATCCTAAGAAGAACCCACCAAAAGTTACTTGAAATCGCCTTAATAGTGCTTTAGATAACTATTTTCGAAATGAGGGAGTGTCGGATTTAATGACAGTTAAAAGCAATCTGGAAATCCGGTTGTCCGCGGTCCCACACAAAAACCCAAAAACTCGCTGCAGCGGATCACCGTCTGCTGCAGTGGTCCTTTTCCGCTGGGGCGCACTGAGGCCTGCCCCAGCGAATACACCAGAAAACTAGAAATTTCATCCTTATACAATTTCAACCCGAAATACGATAATCATCCGAGACCTCTACGACACAATTAAGATACATGAGGTCCATACAATACAAGGACCTGTAATGGTTTCAAGTATTTCATTATCCTGGTGGATGATTTTACCAAGGTAACCTGGATACACATTCTTTCATCTAAAAGCAATGTTTTAACTATGATTAAAGCTTTCACTCTTATGGATAATGTTCAATTCAACTCTCATATTTAGTGTTTCAGATCTGATAATGCCATTGAATTAGACAGCAATTCTGAAGCACAACTCTTCTTCTCCACTCATGGCATTCTCCATCAAACAACCATTCCACATTCACCCCAACATAATAGGGTGGTTGAAAGAAAACACAAACACCTTTTAGAAGTGTCCAGGGCTCTTCTTTTCCAATCATAACTCCCTCTTAAGTACTGGGGTGAGTGTCTACTTACTGCTACCTATCTTATTAACAGAATACCTTTCACAGTTTTACAAAACTCCACTCCTTATGAAAAACTTCATTCCTCTCCTCCTCTTTATGCCTATTTGAAGACTGTTGGATGTTTGTGTCATACTGCCGCACCCAGATCAGGCAGAGACAAATTCCAATCTATAAGTATACCAGTGTCTTTTTGGGATACCCTTGTGAAAATAAGGGATACAAACTCCTAAACCTCAACACTCATTCTATATTTTTCTCTAGGGATGTTATTTTTCATGAGCATGTGTTTCCTTATCACTCCTCTACTCCATTTGTTTTTCCTGATTCTTCTCATTCCTATACTGGGACATCCTAGTTCCCACCTCTCTTACTCCTCCTACTCAGTCTTCTATTCCACTATCTCCACATTTATATACACACAATTCTCCTCCTTCTCCAAACATATCTTCACCTCTTCCTCCATCTCCTATGGCTTTAACTGTATTTCTCCCTCATACAACATCCACTTATGTTCCTCAACTTCCTAACAGAAAATCCTTTAGAACTTCTCTCAAACCTATATATCTCTCAGATTATATCTGTAATTATGTTATTTTTTCCAATTCTGCTCCTTTAGATTCCAAGGTTTCCTCTCTTGAATTACATTTGCAAGAGCCTAAGTATTATCAACAGACAGCTCATCATCCTGCCTGGAAGGAATGTATGTTGAATGAGTTCAATGCTCTTGAGGCAAATCAAACATGGGACATTGTCCCTCTTCCACCTAAAAAAAACCATACCTTGTAAATGTGTGTATAAAATCAAACAAAAGGCCGATAGTCCTATTGAAAGGTACAAGGCTAGGTTGGTTATTAGAGGTGATACTAAAAAGAAGCATAAACTACATTGAGACTTTTTCCACTGTTGTTAAACTCACCACCATAAGATGTCTTCTGTCCTTGGCTGTTAAAAGGCATTGGACTGTTTTCAACTTGATGTAAATAATGCCTTCTCTATGGAGATCTCCATGAGGAGGTTTACATGAAAATTCCACTTGGCCTTGATGTATCTTATTCATCTTCATCCTCTCCACTAGTTTGCAAACTCAAGAAATCCCTTTATGAACTTAAACAAATATCTAGACAATGGTTTTCAAAGTTGTTTCAAGTGCTTCTGTCCAGTGGTTATATTTTCAGTCAAAATGATCATTCTTTGTTCACTAAAGTATCTCATGGATCTCTAGTTGTTCTTGTTGTATATGTTGATGATATATTGTTAGCTGGAGATAATTTGGATAAAATAAATTCTCTCAAGAGTTTTATGGATGCCCAGTTTAAAATTAAGGACCTTGGTAATGTTCATTACTTCTTGGGCTTGGAAGTGACCCCTCATTCGCAAGGGTATTGTGTCAGCTAACATAAATTTACCTCTGATTTGTTGGCTGAGTACAAATGCTCTCACTTCAGCCTTGTAGTCACTCCTTTAGATCATTCCATCAAGCTACTTAGTGATGCAGGTGATCATTTGCCTGACCCTAGCAATTACAGGAGTCTAATTGGTAAACTGAATTTTCTTCAGCATACCAGGCCTAATATTTCATCCTCAGTTCAGCTTTTGAGCAATTCCTTTAATGTCCAAAAGTTCCTCATATGTTGGCAGCCATTCATGTCCTTAGATATCTTTCTAAGGACCCTGCTCAAGGGATTTTATTGTTCAATGATCCAGATACATCACTCATTGCCTATTCTGATTCTGATTGGGCTGCTTGCCCATCTTCAAGGAAATTTGTCACTGGTTTTTTTATTTCTCTTGGTGGATGCCCTGTCGCGCCCTATTTTCGACCCGCTCCGAGGTCAAAAGCGGAGCATGACGTGTCGGTGATTCCTGGGTATTGTTAAGGAGTCGCCACCTAATTATTTTTATGGTGAATTAGGACACCTACCTATTTTAAATAAATGCTGCAATGTAACTCTAATTTTAAGGTCTGCGAAACTAATGAGATTCTAGGTAATGGTTCTTTATTATCCTAAAGGGAAGGGGTTAGGCATCCTTTAAGATCCGCTAACTTGCGGTTATCCGATCAAACTCAGGTTAATTATTGTACTAAGGAAAATGCATGTTTTTAAAAAAAAAAAATAGAAAGCTAAAATAATGTTGCAAGTATTTAGTAAAGGAATACATTTTTATAAGTATGCATTTGTAGGGTATTTAAAGAAAAATACATGTAAAGTTGAAAAGTATGCATTTGGGACAATTAATAGCAAGGAAAAACGAATTACTTATCAAGCCAAAGAAGTAATTTTTGGAAATCATTTTGAGTTGTACAATTAATAAAGTGAGCATAAGATGATCAAAGCTTGTTTTGAAAATTTTAAATATGCATGACGAGCCTATAAATAAATAACTAGCGGATGATTTCTATGTTTAAATTAACCGAGCCTACAAGCAAATAAGCTATTTAAACATACAATACGACCAAAGAGTTTAATCTAAATTTGCTTGTAGGCTCGGTTAATTTAAACATAGAAATCCTCCGCTAGTTATTTATTTATAGGCTCGTCATGCATATTTAAAATTTTCAAAACAAGCTTTGATCATCTTATGCTCACTTTATTAATTGTACAACTCAAAATGATTTCCAAAAATTACTTCTTTGGCTTGATAAGTAATTCGTTTTTCCTTGCTATTAATTGTCCCAAATGCATACTTTTCAACTTTACATGTATTTTTCTTTAAATACCCTACAAATGCATACTTATAAAAATGTATTCCTTTACTAAATACTTGCAACATTATTTTAGCTTTCTATTATTTTTTTAAAAAAACATGCATTTTCCGTAGTACAATAATTAACCTGAGTTTGATCGGATAACCGCAAGTTAGCGGATCTTAAAGGATGCCTAACCCCTTCCCTTTAGGATAATAAAGAACCATTACCTAGAATCTCATTAGTTTCGCAGACCTTAAAATTGGAGTTACATTGCATCATTTATTTAAAATAGGTAAGTGTCCTAATTCACCATAAAAATAATTAGGTGACGACTCCTTAACAATACCCAGGAATCACCGACACGTCATGCTCCGCTTTTGACCTCGGAGCGGGTCGAAAATAGGGCGCGACATGCCCAATATCATGAAAATGCAAAAAGCAGTCAACCATATCTCTCTTCTCTGCTAAGGTTGAATACAGAGCTCTGAGAAAGATGGTTGCTGAGATTTCTTGGCTCATTCGACTGCTTGGTGATTCAGAACTCTCTGTTTCTGCTCATCTTCCTATTCACTGTGACAGTCAAGCTGCATTACATATTGCAAAAAATCACGTGTTTCACGAGCGTACTAAGAATATAGAGATTGATTGCCATTTTATTCGGGATTGTTTATCTGCTGGTATGGTTTCTTAGCATTTCATTCGCAGTTTTGAACAACTTACTGACATTTTTACTAAGGCTCTTCCTGGTGGTCCTCATCACTTCATCTTGAGCAAGCTTGGAGTGTTTACACCTTTCTCTCTTTTTTGAGTCACAAAATCTAGAAATATCATAAAATATCAGTGTGATAAAAGACTCAATTAAAAAATATTCCCTAATTCTAATTAGGAATTCATTGGGCCCTTTAGGAACATGCCTTCCAATTGAGAATTTTTATTCATCTTACCGTTTAATAACTCATAATCAGATCTTAGTAATTAATTATTTGCAACTTGACAATTTTAAACAGACCTTTCAAGTGATTAAATTTAAATATTATTTAGTGGATGAAAATGAATTTTTTAAAATCCCGATCCATGTCGTAACATTATTTTAAATCAATTCAATTTGAATTGATATTTTCTCCATCACAATTATTGTGAAGAGACAAGCTTGAGGGGGAGTGTTTACAACTTTACATTAATATGAGTCCACAACAATCACACGAGGCCCAACAGCTGAAGGCCTATATTACCTGAGTTATGCAGATTTAAGTTTATTTGCAATAGTTAGACTTATTTTTTATTAGTATCTATATTTTCCAAATCTCTTGTATGTATAAATAAGAGGTTGACCATTGTAAAGACCAATTTTGAGTCGGTGAACTCAACAAAATATCTCTTTTCTCTCTATGAAAACTCTAACTTCTTCTTTCTTTCATTCTTCAATTTGTTCCGCAATTGTGATTCTGGCTTCGAACATCTTGAAGCAGCCATTTTGGTTGGATGCAAATGGTCTCTTTACTGTAGGGCACTTCTTGTTGTTTAACCCTCATCTAACTCATGATGTATATATAGCTTTGAAATTGGCAGCTAAAGGTTTGGCCTAACAATAGATAAAAGATGCTAGGTGATTTATTTTCCTCAATTAATTGAACATAAGAATCCCTTTGCCATTTTGTTTTAAGGTTTTCACTCGCATAAAGAGATTGTTGACTTTCTAAGGTATCTTTCCACGTTTGAGCATCAGAAGTGATTCTGATTCGACATTAGAAGTTAATTGATTTTTCTCCAATAACCGAATATTTTTGTATGAAAATACTGCATATTTGATTCCATCCGATCAAGACTTGGTGGGTAGAGTTATCCAGCGCATGTGCTGATGGAGGTAATATGTATACAGTGGAATAGTCGAAGTATGCACAAGTGAGGCCCGCACCACCTCTGTTATTAAGAAAAAGAACCCGGAAACTAAAAAAATCCTACTTCACTATGCACATGTATGGAGTATGGTTATTTCATAAACATGATTAATGATGTGAACATAGCAATTTGAAAGATCATTGACAAAAAAGATACTAGTTACTATGTGTGGATGATTTCTTCTTCCTCTCCATGCATACTCCTTTTTGTTCTTTTTGGTGTAAACATCGAGCGCGTAATTTCATCTTTTGAATTGAAGCAATAAAGATGAACTCTCAATCAACTCCAAGTTGTTCCTTGATGGTGCAATAAAGTTCTTTTAATTTCTTCCCTTAAACTAACTGAATTTGAGGGAGAAAAGTTCGATGCAAATAACTTTTTTTGGAAACATCTAAAGCTACACCATGTGCTTGACAAGTAGGGCAGGTAAATAGAAACAAAAAGGGAAAGGCCTATAGGATGTGAGGGATAGATTTTAAAGGCTGAAATTCAATATCTGTAGTAATATAGTATAAGTTCGGCCAAGAATAAGATCACTAGCAATGCCCTTTTGGCTTTCTATTTAAGTTCATTGCTACTATTATTTTATCCCAAAAAATAAAGCTTAACCCTAGTAATGGTTCTAGACAGTTTCAACAGTTCTTTCGCTTTCAAGACAAATTCACGTGTTCATACCTCATAAAATGAATTAAAAGGTTGAGGAATCATTACCCAGATGAAATAACAAAGTAAAAGCTTCCCCTATCTCGTATAATAAAGCAAGGAGGAAAGAAAGATAGTTTATTTTCTTTCTTTATATTTTTTTGTTTTTTTTTGTTTAAGATTCAACAATTCCAATCTTTTTCTTAATCTGATCAAACTTTCTTTCTTTATTTTTGTTTGAGATTCAACAATTCCAATCTTTTTCTTAATCTGATCAAATAGGAATTTTATTTCGTACTCTTTCATAGCATAAATATTGTTAAGAATCCTCCGACATGAAAATGAAAGAGTTTGTGATGCTGAATAAGCAAACATAGAGCTTAAGGAGGCAAGTTCATAGACGATAAAACATATAATCTAGTGCAACATAGCGTAGAAAGCTTTACGTAAAATAAGTGTGAGTTGGATTTTCACCAAATATAGTAAAAGAAAAATGAAACTATATATGTGGGCAACGACGATTATGAAGAAGGTAGTCTCTGGACCATTATATATATATATACGGTAGACAATGACAATTATGAACATACCAAATGAATCAAAAATCTATCTTCTATAGAATAGAAGAGGCAAAAGCATGGTAGGATGACAAGTGTCATCACCACAAAAACCCAAATTTAAAAATAAAAATAAAAATAAAAATCTGCAACAGTTAAAAAAAAAAGCACAAGTAACTTCCAATTGCCAAATTTAATGTAAATCAACAATATTCAAAACCAACTTTCTAAACATATTATCAAAAAATAAAAAGAATTTGAAACCAAATCAACTATCATTGCCTAATATTCGGGTAATGGATCTAGCAAATTTAAATAGGAGAAAGTGCTTTAAAAAAGAGATGCTATTTATATTGAGTATTAAGTGAACCAAAGTCAATTATAATAATTCCTAACAAATGATAAACATAAAACAATAATGATCAAATATATTATTTAATAATATATACTTGAATATTTGAGGATTCAAATTTGAATTTACAACAATACTCCAAAACAAAAACTGTTTAATTATTTAGAAAAAAAGTCGTACAGAAATAATGTAGGGATCTAGTAGCTCAGTTGGTTGGCTACCTGAACTTTCACCTTGTTGGTGAGGGCTCAAATCCCCATGTTATAATTCCCTCCCCGTTTCCCCTTCCCCGACCCCTATGTAGTAAAACAAAGTTTTACAAAAAAAATTTAAAATAGTGTAGCTATTTTCCTGTTGGAATCAATTCACCGTGATTAATCCACATTAAAGTTTCCTATTAATCCACATATATAAAGGAATATCTTTGTAGTAGCAAAATGGATTGTTGTCTGTTGATAGAAAAAATATATATAATTTCTATTATTTGAAAGACTTTTGTAACCAATTAACCATTCAAGTCAAATTACCACAAAGATCTAATGATCTATAATAACGTTGGTTCTTTGCTTTGCTTTGATGTATAGCTTCTTATAATCTATATCTATATATAATATAAAGTTAGCCATAGACAAGGTGATGTGGCATCTCTCTATGTCCTCCATTTCTATTTATCTTTTTTCTCTTTTTTTTTTGACATTTTTTCTATTTTCTCATTTATATTCTATGTAAAAAAAAAACTCAAAAATCACTCATTTAAGTCTCTTAATTATGTTAAATATTCTTAAGTTCATCATAAAAGGTCAATAATGAAGGAACATTATTGTGAGCATGTAACATTTCTTCCACTTCTATCACAATTTAATTCATCCTAATTATCACTAAAATTACTGTGTATGATAATGGAGAACTTAAAAGGCATAATATATATTATGAGTGATGTGGCAACTCTCTTTTTTGTTGGCTTTTTTCCTATTTTTACCATTTTTGTTCTATATTAA
Source organism: Anisodus tanguticus (assembly GCA_034509755.1). Classification (NCBI taxonomy): domain Eukaryota; kingdom Viridiplantae; phylum Streptophyta; class Magnoliopsida; order Solanales; family Solanaceae; genus Anisodus; species Anisodus tanguticus. Next base: position 39,100,963 of record CM067558.1, read on the forward strand.
AAAAACTTAAAAGTCACTTAACTAATATTTAATTCTCTTAATTATGTTAATTATGCCATGTTAAAAAGCTGAAAAATAATTTCATTTCCTTAAATACACATTCACTGTTTTCTTATTCCCTAACCATTTGTTCTTTTCGCATTCTTTGCAAGAAACTATTTATAATGTACATCCATTTTATATTTGCAAGATCTTGGAAATATTTGAATTGGAATTGGATGCACAGACAGATATATTTAGAGATAGTAGTAGTTTATTAATAAGTCTGTTCAACCATCTTCTTTGATTGTCTTTGGTGTACTTTAATTTCTATTTTGCAAAAGAGTTACACTATGTTGGTTGTTTTCTAAATCTGGCCACACTTATCTTTTCTGTTATTAAATCTTTTGTATATAAATTTCTTTATGTGTTTTGTTCTTTACCAGGGATAGACAAGGTGATATGGAAGTAAAAAAAAATGACAAAAAGTTAAGGTGGAGTTCTTTTCAACACAATTCTTCTATTTGAATTTGTTTTTCTGTTTTCCTTTTATGTTGGCTTTTTATTAAGATTGTCTTAATTTTACTTGACACGGTGTTTAAGAAATAAAAAAAACTTTTAAAATGTGTGGTTTAAAATATTTGTGTGGCTGTAAATTATCTCATAAAGTTAAAATATTTTTAAATATAAAAATGTGTCAATTTTTTTGGAATAAATTAATAAGGAAAGTAAGAAAATCTTGTGGGAGTATATCTTTGCCTTACATATTTAGCTTTTGTTATTTATGTGTATTTGGAGAAGTTTTAGAGTAATACGGGATTTTATAATGTAGATGTTAAAAGGAAGATGAGAATGCAAATTTAATATTTCTCATTGTTCTTCTTCTTCTATGTCAATAAAACTTCTCCAAAAAGATCATTTCATTTCACGAAGTCATATCCTTTTTTGGCCTTTTTTCTATTTATTGTCAATGTTAAAAAGAACCAAAAGTTACTCGTTTATTTTTCTTAGTTATGTTAAAAAAAATTAAGTCATTTTTTAAACTCTCTTAATTTCTATTGTTAATAATGTACATAGATTCTTTGTATTAGCGAATATTATCATATATTTTGTAATTAATAGTAGTATATAATTATGGTAAATATAAGATCCTTATTCAATTAAAATTCAACATTGTACACACTATATATATTTGTTTTAATGAAAAATACTCTCGAAGGGAGATTAATACATTCTTACATGGCATCAAGAGCCAAAATCTAAAAACACCTAAATCTACTCTTCAAATTCCACCCACCCCTCTCTAATTCGGTCGGCGGCCATACCCCACCCGAACCCTATTTTTTTTTTGGTTCTTCTCTTCTTCACCAAAATCCAGCCCCTCCAATGGCTCCCATGGCTACTCCCACCTCTCCCACCACTTCATCTTCCTCCCCAGTCGTCACCCACACCCAACCCACTACCTCCTCCACTCCTTCTTTCCATCCAGATTTCGTCGTCACCAACATCAGAACTTCATTCCCTTGGTTCTTGATCAAGAAGACGGTCAATATTCTTCGTGAGTTGAACTCTTTCAAATTCATGCATGTCCCTATAACGTGCTTGATCATATTGACGACTCTCTCCCTCGCCCCTATGAGGTTTATGAAATGGTCTGGCGCCGTCATGACGCCATTGTCAAACAGTGGATTTATGGCACCATCTCTAAGGATTTGCTTCATACGATCATGAAAATCGGCGCCTCGGCTCGTGAGTTATGGACACGGTTGGAAAAGTTTTTTCAAGACAACAAGCACACCCGTGCGGTGTACTTGGAGGAACAATTCAATAATACATGTTTTTAAAAAATTTCTAATATGTTCGAGTATTGTAAACATTTGAAGCTAGTTGCGGACCAATTATCCAATGTGGGGACACATATTTTCGAAACAAAGATGGTTCTCCAACTAGTTGATGGCTTACCGAAAGGTGAATACGATACTTTAGCAACCATGATACAACAAGTTGATCCCCTACCTAGCTTCAAAAATGCCCGATCACAATTATTGTTGGAAGAAACCCGTGCCAAATATGACGAACACAATCAAAAGGCGTTGGCAGTTGAAAATCCGGTGACAAACGCCGCCACCACCACCCCGCCGCCAATGCCGGACAACCAAAAGCCGCAAGGCAGCCGCGGCGACGGTAGAGGACGCGACCTAGCAGGCCAGCAGCATCAGCCCAACCAATAAATATAACTTTAATTCTCATTATTCTCTTTCTCCTTCCGCTTTTCTAATCCCTTAATGTAGTAAAAACCTTTTAAAATTAGAATTAAAAAACACATTTGAACAATCAGGTAGGAAAAGTGAACGACTAATAGTTGAGTTGTGTTTTGATAAATAGTCAGTAAAAGTTCAGATAGAAAACTCGCACACCTAATAGTTCATATAAGAAACTCAAGAAAAAATAATAGTTTGGATATGTTTTTTACTGTCTATTCGTATTATTGTGAGTTTCTCACACAATAAATGTGATTTTTAATTCTCATTATTATCTTTCTCCTTCGGCTTTTGTAATCCCTTTTAGTAAAAACCTTTTAAAATTATTTATTCACATTATTTTCCTTCCTCCTTCCTCTTTTCTGATGCCTCAATATAATAGAAAATATTTTAAAATTATTTTCTTTTAAACAAAGAGAGATATATAGAACTTATAATTGCATAAGGATTTATTTCTGAAAATAAATACTATTCTATCTCATTTTATGTGAATGTATTACTAATTTGAGAAAATAAATACCTATCCTATTAGATTTTTTCTTGACTATAATTTTCTCAAGCTCTTTTTAATATATTTTGAATCATTAGCTATGTTAACTTGTAGTACTTTTCGTATAGTTTTATAATACACAAATTTTATTCTGAAATATTTTAAAAAATCTATAGCCAAATTTATAGTGTGTGACTTTTTGCACCCTTAATGTGTATTCTATTTTGTGTTTTGCAACGCTATTATAGTATTATTTTTTATGACTTGCACCTTAACAGTCACCTTAACCTCTCTAATTTCTTGCAAAATAATAAACTTCTCTTTTTATAAAGGAAAAATGGTCAAATATAACATGTAGTACTTCTCTTTTTATAAACGACACAGGTACTAAATTACTTGGGGGGGGGGGGGGGATCCCATTATTAACATATTTTGTACTTTAAAAAGAAACGATATCTTGTTCATCTCCATAAGAATCTTCAAAAGACTTAATTGGTTCTTTGTGTTCTAACTTGAGTTTTCTTTGAATGAAAGGACAGGGAAAACATTACTTGCTCGTCTCATTAATGTCCCTTTTGCAATTGCAGATGTAACACTTTAATACGGACAAGTTTGCAATAATTTTTTGCTTCAAGTTGATTTAGTGCTATTTTGTTTTCCCTTTGTTCCTGAAATAGCTTTGTTGTGTACCTTTTTCGCAGAATTTTGAGACAGCTGCATCTCAAATTTAAGATCATTTGATTGAGAATTGAAGGAGATTGCATCAAAAAATTTGAGCATTCTTCTTGGAGCAGAAGATGAAATTAGGGTTGGTCGGGAAAGAAATTGGATAATTTAATATGATTTGAACTTTTCCATTCAAATAGGGTACAAATGTAAACTTTATAAATTACAGGGGTATATTTGTTCAAAATTACTAACGGATGATAAAATTGGCTAATAAAATAAAGTAGAAGATTATATTTAACCCTTTTCCCTTTTATAAATACTACATGTGGGCAAAATATGAAATACAAATAAGAACCCATTTGGCCATAGATATTTTTTATTTTTTTCTGGATTTTTTTTCACTTTTTTTTGAAAACTAGTGTTTGGCCATGAAATTGTATTTGAAATATGAAAAATACCTCAAACCTTGTTTTTACAATTTTCACTTTTTATTTTTGGTCATTGCTTTTATCTTTCACTTTTTAAATTTTACCCTACATTTTTTATAAATTTGACCCCGTAGTAGATTCGACCAATGAGTTTCATGAACTTGATTATATCATCGTATTAAAGAAAGTCTATATAAATCATGTTTAATGTAATAGAAAATGATTGATGAGCGGTGTTTACGCACTCGTTATGTTTATTAATTGTTTTGAGTGATTTTGCTAGTTTTAAAAAATTAAGAGGTATAAATCATATTTCATATTTGTTAGAAAAATACATTTCAACAATCAAATATTATTTGCAAAAACTATGACCAAACACAATTCCAACTCTAACTTCAAAATTTTCAAAAAAAAGTGAAATTATTTTTGGTTTCTATGGTCAAACGCCTACTAAGATTACATTTAAAGAGAGCTGAAATCATTTTTGGAGTTTGTTCCTCTCTCTCTAGTTTATTATGAAGAAAATGTTTATCTGTCTTTGGTTTTTAAAGAGTACTTTTTTTTATTATGAAGAAAATATTATAGAGGAAAGGAGAGTCTTAGAGTAACTGGTAAAGTTGATGTCATGTGACTAGGAGGTCATGTGTTCAAGCCGTGAACAGCTTCTTGCAGAAATGTGAGGTAAGACTGCGTACAATAGATCCTTGTGATCCGGTCATTTCCCAGACCCCGCCCATAACCGGAGCTTAATGCACGGACTGTTTTTTTTTTCTTTCTGTTTTTCATGGAAGTTTGATGTCTTATCCTTTATTCTTGCTATTTACTTCATTAGTAGAGTTATATTGATGGTCATATCTTATCCTCTAGTTAGGCTTTTTCTTTTTCAATCATTCATCTGGCCGGCCAAGTAAATAAATGTATAGAATTGGCAATCCCAAAATAAATAACTACTTTCTCAATTTATTTTTACTTATTCACTATATTAAAAATAAATTTTTACTTTTATTTTTACTTATCACTTTTAGCATATCAAGAGAAGATAATTTCATTTTTTCTGTTTTACTCATAGTATTAATTACTCATTTTAAATTATTTTTCAAGTCCATTAAAATTATGCACCAAATAATATGAATATCATAGTAAATTATGTATTTCATTTTTTTTAAAGTTGTAAAATCAATAATAGACAAATAAAAGTGTGTAAAATAAATAATGGACAAATAAAGGTGAACTGAGGAATTAAATGTATAGAATTGGGGGAATAGAGGAAAGGGGGGTTCGATGTTTTTGTGAATTGGTGGACGAATCTTCTTAGCTTAATGTTTAAAAATGTTAGCCTGATAGTTTGGTTTTGAAGGGGAACAAGACAAAAAAAATCAGCTCTCTTTAATTGTAATGTCATTTCTTTTTATTTTTTCTCTCTTATTTGCATTTTCTATTTTGCCCTCATGTAAAATTTATAAAAATAATAGTTTTATTATTTTATAAGAACTGATAGAGGGTTAGGATACAAATTATAAAAAATAATAGGATAGAATAAGATGTAAATCACAAAATAAGACACATATGGATGGTACAAAATCCGACGGACTCCCAAATTTATAATCAAAATTAAGTATTTTTATTTCCTTCGATAAATTAGGACGGCATGAGTAATAATGGAAAAAAATATATGTTAAACGTGCTTCTACTTTTTATTGGTCCAACTGCTATGGATTACTACTAGATTTATATTCTTTTGAGTGCACATGCACAGCCTAAGTTGGATTCAAGTCGCTGTCTTCTTATCTCTTCATGTGCAACATTCACCACGTCTAAGATACCATCATTACTTAATTAAAAGAAAAGCGATTGATAAATTCTATAGTTAAACTTTAATATAATATAAATTAATTAAAATGATCGGTCAAAAAGGTACTGTCCGAAAAAAAAAACAGCAATACTTGATATAATTTTGTATGTTGGTTAGTTGTATTCTGAAATAAATTCACTATTTATTTTACGTCAAGCAATACGTAAAATAACACCCGATATAACAATAAAAGTAAGGCGTGTAGATAAATCGACTTGTCAAGTTTTCATTACAATAGGACCCCACAAGGGAAAACACATGAACCATTAACATCCTTATTGCAATTATTACTTTTTAAGTGATCACATTATATAAATATTTATTAGAAATTTAAACTCATTTCTAAAACTCTTGCAATAAGATACAACAACCACATATCCAATGTAATCTCACAAAGTGGTATCTGAGAAGGGTAGTATATACGTAGACTGTTACACCCCGTATTTTGTACGTCATTTTCATTGTGGGGTAACTAACATAAGCTTAGTAAGGTTGAGATTCATTCACAAGGTTAACAAATGTTTAGATGAGTGTTAAGTATATTTCGTAAGAGCTCGGGGCTAAACGAATCGAATAAAGTAAGTTCATTGAAATTCGGGGAGAACTATGCAAAATTTTGGATAGAATGTTACCCCATATCTTTGGGGTATATCTTTTATCATGTAAGGAATTATGGAGTCCATGGCATATCTAAATTGAAGTTCAGAGATTCTACTTTCCAACGCAACAAATCGTTTGTCAATCGGAGCTCTGACAAAAGGTTATGTGCATTTTAAGAAAATGCATTTCGGCAGAAATAGAATGCGGCCGCAAACTGAGTTTGCGGCACTGTATTTGGCTCGCATTTTGGACGTTTTTGGGCATCCCACTGCCTAGAGAATGCGATGTACTTGCGGTGCAGCAAGTGGTAACTTGCGGCCGCAAGTTCCACCGCAAATTCGAAGTGGTGGGGCGGTTCTATGGGTTTATAATCCAACTAAGGCCTCATTTTCACCCGAACACTTTGCGGCACCGTATTTGGCTCGCATTTTGGACGTTTTTGGGCATCCCACTGCCTAGAGAATGCGATGGACTTGCGGTGCAGCAAGTAGTAACTTGTGGCTGCAAGTTCCACCGCAAATTCGAAGTGGTGGGGCGGTTCTATGGGTGTATAATCCAACTAAGGCCTCATTTTCACCCGAACACTTCCCAAAACTCTCTCAAACATTCCCCTAGGGCTCCTACATGATCTAGGAGCTCACATAAATCCAAAGGCAAATCATCCATAGGTAATCACTAAAAAGCTTAGGAATCTCCATAGGAGTAAGGAATAGTGAATGATCCTTTTTATGCTTGGAAATAATGTTATGGTGCAAGCTCTCTTGGATAATTTAAGGTAAGGTATTGGTGCTATTGATAGTCTTAAGCTTCTCATAGCTTTGTTGAGATTGTGGATGTAGGGAACTTGTGAGAGTTGAGATAAAACTCCATCAAAGAACTCTTATGAACCTTGATTGTTTCTTGAGTTAACTTGGAGATGATCATAGCTTGAATTGAAAGATATGGCGTTAGAAATCATGGATGATGTATGGTGATCTTGGGGTTGTTGTTAGTGTTATTGGTATAGTGTTGGAGAGAGAATAGATGGCATGGATAGTAGCCATGATCATGATAACTAGAGGAATATGCACTCTAGGTACTCGTTGGATTATTCTAGCAAATCGATTCTTAATTATCGATCGTATCTTAATCCAAAACCTCTATATTGTGTAGACAATCGTTTATATCGTGTGCGAGGGAACGTAATCAGCTTCATCGACAAGGTATGTAGGGGTTACTTTCTTCTTCATTATGTCATGATCCTTTCTATGACTACCGATACGAAGATGTCCTCGAAAAGATCCTATTCCTAGATGACTGAGAAGATACTTGAGGTTAATCCACTCCTTGATTATGTGTGTATCCGTTGTTCGTCGAGTTTACACTCTGTCATTGAAAATATCCCTTTTAGGGCTAAAACAAGAGTAAAAGATTCTTCTTTCTAAATGAGCGTCGTAAAGTAAAAGAGTATATGAGTCCACATAAGAGTAGAGTGGAACGACCTTATGTCACCCCGACTAATTGATGAGTCCTTCATAGGTTCGGTATGACCCTATATGTATATATCATGTATTTATGTTGCCCACATAGGCTTATAGCGTTATATACACGGTTATACAGATATGAAACTGATGATATTGCCCACAGAGGCCTATGACGTTATATACACAATTTATTATATACAGAATACTGCCCACAGAGGCCTATGACGTTATATACGCGATCGAATCCTTATATATACACACAATGGAGTCTAGTAAGATATGTATGAGGTTTCAGATGGTATTTTTGACTTATTTGATTATTGTTGTTTCATTTACAGTTGATTATGCCCTACAAATTTAGTACATCTTTCGTACTGATGTCCCTTCTGGGTACTGTGTTCATGCCCGCAAGTACAGATAGGCAAGGCAACGCTCCTTCTCAGTAGGTTACTTGTCCAGTTGTGATCGTCGCACTCCTCTCTCTCAGAGTTGTTGTACAAGTGTCACTAAGTATTGTTGTACATATGACTAGTATTTTGGGGTATGGTGGGACATTGTCCCGATCGTTAGCGTATTATGCCACTCTCAGAGGTTTGTAGACTTGTGTGTAGCATGTATAGTTATGTCGTGGCCTTGCCGGCTCTTTTTGTTAGTAATGTACTCTTCTGGTGGCCTTGTCGGCCTTGAATACCTATATATATGCTATTGGGACTCTTCTGTGTGCAGGTTGTTGTCTATTCTTGACTCATTATGGTTAAAAGGAGGCCTCGTCGGCCCAAGTTGTTCATTACAGGTCTCAACACACTATTGTTGGTCCGCTCAGGCCTTTCGATGTTGGGTTTCGGCCACCCCCTCACCCCAAGGTTAGGGTGTGACAAACTTAGTATAAAAGTAGGTTTGTCCTAAGGAGTCTGCAAGTCATGCCTAGTAGAGTCTTGTTTATGGGTGTGTTGTGCACCACACTTATAAATAAGAGGCTACAAGGCATTTAGGGATGGTTTCTGTTCTTTTATCTCATAGATCGTGTAGTAGAGCTTAGTCGTAAGAATTCGAGTCTAACTTGTGCTTCATACAATTCTAGTTCTTTCGGTTACCATAAAGACTCCAGCCAGTCCATATTCGTGGCGACTAAATGAAAGCCCCCCTCAGCGGGTTATCGATACGCTAGAGGTGCGAGTGTAATACTATCATCTCGGAGTATGGACATTTGAGATACGGAAGAGATAATAAATACATAGAAATGTAAGACATTGATTTTAGGATGTAAGAGAAGTAAGGTAAATGAGGTGCAGAGTACTCGCATACAAGAGGTTATAAGGAAATTGACATTCCGATACGATAATGTAAGTATTGTTATCCCGCTTTTCATAAAGGCAGAATCGCAATGAGAGGGACCTATATAGATCGAGACTTAGTAGAGGTTAGAATAGTCCTTAGTATGGAGAATATGAGGAAAATAGTATAGTTATATCAAAGTCACTCATTTGGATCATGTATACATGACGTATCCAGAAAATTGTGAAACGAATATGACTTTCAAATAATCTTGATGCTATGAGGGACAAGTATTTACTTCCTTGTACATAAGGTAATTGTTTCCCTTAGAAAGGCTTTTGTTTGGAGTAAACAGAAAGAGTAAGCGCCCAGTAGATAAGGCCAATTAAAGAAGAGAAATTTATAAGCAAGGGAATGTTTATTTCAACTAAGATAAGAAATAAGGTGGATATCAAAGGAATGATATCAATGTAAGTGGGACACCTTAGCAAATATGAAAAGCGATTGAGAGTCATATAATAAAAGTATGGTAATACGACATAGTTGGTAGTCAAGTAAAACAAAAGACAAGGACAAGTAAATGTTAAGTTGTGAAGACGAGTGTGTTATGAGACTAAGTGCCTACAATGAGATTTGAATAGCCAAATGATAACCGAATACACCGATCAGTCGATCTAGCCTCCTGAATTAGGAAATATCAACATCAGAAAAGTTTCCTTTGGTTAGTCACCCCAAATGATTGTGCTAGGTGAATTCTGAATTTATGATATTACGTTACTCCGATAACATTATGAAAGCCCAAGTTTTGCAGGAAAGATGATAAGATGAAAATAAGCTATGAAGATGGGTTGTAGAAAATAGTCAAGGCATGCTATGGGAAATGAATTGAAAAGACTTTCGAACCTATTAGACCTTTGATGTTTGAAAAGTCAGTATGAGAAGTACAAAAAAAAAGTCCTCCCCCAAGATACCTGGAATGAAAAAGTAAGAGTATGACGATTGAGTAGTTGGTTGGTGAAAGATCCGGGTATGGCAAGACAAGGAAATTTGGAAAAGTCACTGGATCATGTAACGTTGCCAATTGGATTAAAACGTGCAATAATTCACAGAAAGCATGTAAACAGAAGCAACAATAGGTAGAAGCTTGAGATACATATATAAAATAAGCAAGAAAAGGAGCAGATGAGCCTAAGAATACCCAGTAGACATTGAAAAAGTATGCCAAGGGACAATGAACAGATAGAAAAGATAAAATGTCGAGTCAATAAATATATATACGAGCATCCTTGAATCGATTAAAGGTTCTCCAAGATAAATGAAGTAACATATTTATAATTCAACGTGATTGAGGAAATAGTTTTCACAAGCGCCATTGACGGAAAGTTTTAGCCATAAGGCAAATGAAGGAGTTCAGATCTAAGTATGACGACCAAATTTAGATATAGCCGAATAACGTTATATAACATTAAATCCTTAAGAATTTAGTTTGGACTCCATAAGAGAATAAGTTAATGACCAGTTCTATACCAGATAAGTACCACCAAAGATAATAATTGGCAGTTATGTTTGATACTACACATAGGCACTAGAACGTTTCATAATGAATAACGACGAATGGGTGGGTAAGTGTTAAAAGACGTAAGGAGAGAAAGTCTCTTATACCCACGAGTAATGAGAAAGTAAGAAAAGGTTTTCTTGAAATCTTGAGTGAGAGTTCGATGAAATTATCTATGGAATATTTACGGCTGAGGCACCGCAACTATAAGGGTTGTAATACATAAACAGAGAAGCGAGGCTAAATTTATGAAAAAGGGTGATGACTTAAGCAATATAAAGGATCTCATGTCATAGTCCTATACCTTTGGGATTAAGTAGTATCATAACCTGTACAATCAATTGTGTACCCACAAGCGGGTTGACTAGTGCGGAGCGTATCAACTGATCAAGTGGAGGCCTAACTAATTAACCCAGAAGACAATACTCTTAAGCTTTAAAACTCAATAAAGTCATCCTTCACATGGAAAGATAAGGAATATTAAGATGAAGATCCCACTCTTGGGGAAATTGGAGAAGGTATTTAACAAAGGAGAACTGCAGCCCTTGAGCTTAATGAAAGGGAGACTCTCAGGTACTATGGCTAGTTGTGTATTCCCAATATAGTGGAACTATAAAATAAGATTACGATGGAGGTCCCCTAAGCGCGGCATAAGTATCCAGGAAAGATGTACTAAGATGTATCAAGGCCATTAATGGAGGTATTAACTAAACAACATGAAAATGAACGTTATAGAGGTTGTGTCCATCGTACTAATTGTCAACAAGTAAGAATTGAGCACCAGAAGCCAGTGGGGTATACATAGGACATTAAGGATCCGATGAAATTGGGAGATAATTAGTATGAGTTTTACCAAAGATTTATCACGCTGTTATTATGAATTAACTTGTCAAAGTAATTTCCAATAGGTCGACTAGCCGACTCATTTCTTGCCAATCAGAACTATCTATATGGCTAAGGATGATGTGAGATTGTATGATTAAGATGTTGAACCTTTATGATGTCTTTGGTTGTACGATATTTGAAAAAGGACACTCAGTTTATAACCAAGTTCAGAAGATCGTTCGAAAATGGGTCTTGGGCAGTCTGGTTAGCCCTACCCTTAGATTGATATACAAATCAAACATATTATTCAAACGTCCAAAAGCATGAGTAGTGGGTGCTAAAGAAAGTTGGGATGACCACATATTCATTAGAAGGTTGCATGCCACGACATCTATCGTGTTAAGCATCATAATGATACCCTATGAAGCCCTGAAGGAGCGGAGAGGTAGGACACATATATTGAAGGGTTAGAAGTAAGTAAGCCAGAATTAATAATATCTGAATTAAAGTATAAGGCCATAAAGCAGATAAAGTCGCACAACAGAAAGTGTTAACTGCATGAAATTGTCGGTAAGTTGTGCTCAGATGGATAACGACATGACTTAGAATTCCAAATCGATGGTTTATGAAAGTATTGCCTATGAAAGGCAGGATGATAATTGTCAAGAGAGGTAAGCTTAGCCCTAGATACGCTGGATCGTATATTTGGTCAGGCAACCTATGAGCCAATACTACCCCCATAACTTGGATCAAATTATTCAGTGATTGATACGTCAATGCTCGGAAGTGCATAAGACATTCCTCCCGTGTTACTCATGTAGATGATGTTCAGATTATAGAGAACTCATTGCACGAAGTAATCTCAGTTGCTATCTTAGATCATTAGATCCAGGAGTTTCAAACCAAATAAATAACATCCGTTGCAATATTGTGAGAAAGTAATAAGGTGGAAAGAAAAAAGAAGAAGGAAGAAGAGAGAACATGACATGGGATCCTAAGGAGGACATGAAGTTCAGATATCCTCATTGGATTCAGATTATAAGTTTACGTTAACATTCATGTGATACGATTTCCCTATTCCTATCTTATTTGATGAACCTTATCTTGTATGCCTTGAATATGCGATGTTGTTTATACAAATGTGATGAATGCAACTCAAACTACGGGACTTAACAGTTGAGGTGAGTTATGTCTAACCCTTTTCATTTATGGTTAGATATACGGTCGTGTGGGACCAATATTATTATATGGTGTGGTTTGGTAGCCCTATGTGGCATTAGATATGTATTCTGGCTGCCTGACAGGTTTTGGATAGTTCTGTTTACAGAGAAAACTCTGTAGAAATTTTTAAGAATCATGAGAGTTAGAAGTTCTAAGTTGATATCCTCAACATTCAAGAACGAAGGTTTCTAAGGGGGGAATGATGTTACACCCCGTACTTTGTACGTCGTTTTAATCATGGGGTAACTAACATAAGCTTAGTTAGGTTGAGATCCCATCACAAGGTTAGCAAAGGTTTAGATGAGTGTTAAGTATGTTTCGTAAGAGCTCGAGGCTAAACAAATTGAAGAAAGTAAGTTCATTAAAATTCGGAGAGAACTATGAAAAATTTTGGACAAAATTTTACCCAATATATTTTGGGGTATATCTTTTATCATGTAAGGAATTATGGAGTCCATGACATATCTAAATTCAATTTCAGAGAGTCTACTTTCCAACGCAATAAACCGTTCATCAATTGGAGTTCCGTACAAAAGGTTATGTGTATTTTAAGAAAATGCATTTCGGCAGAAATAGAATGCGGCCGCAAATTGAGTTCGCAACACCGCATTTGGTACTGATGATATTGCTCATAGATGCCTATGACATTACATACACAATCTATTATATATAGAATACTGTCCACAGAGGCCTATGACGTTATATACGCGATCAAATCCTTATGTATACACACATGGGAGTCTAGTAAGATATGTATGAGTTTTCATGTGGTATTTCTGACTTCTTTGATTATTATTATTTTATTTACAGTTGATTATGCCCTACAAATTTAGTACATCTTTCGTACTAATGTCCCTTCTGGGGCATTGTGTTCATGCCCGCAGGTACATATAGACAGAGTGGCGCTCCACCTTAGTAGGTTGCTTGTCCAGTTGTGATCGTCGCACTCCTCTTTCCTGGAGTTGATGTACAGGTGTAATATGTACGGTTGTACATATGATTAGTAATTTGGGATATGATGGGGCCCTGTCCCGACTGTTGGCGTATTATGTCACTCTTAGAGGTTTGAAGGCTTGTGTATAGCATGTATAGTTATGTCGTGGCCTTGCTGGCCCTTTTTGTTAGTAATGTACTCTTCTGGTGGCCTTGTCGGCCCAAGTTGTTCATTACAGGTCTCAGAAACTACCGTTGGTCCGCTCAGGCCTTCGGGTGCTGGGTACCGGCCACCCCCCTAAGATTAGGGTGTGTGACATAGACTTTACATTTACCTTTGTGGGATTTTGAGGATGTTTTCGATAGACCATCAGCTCAAAAGAAAAATAATCGATGCAATAAGATATCACTTCCAAATGTATGAAAGAGACTTTTAAGAATTATGGTGGGTGAAAAAGATCATTTCATCTTAATTAAAAATCTCAAGTTCGAGGCTTCGGAATGATTTTTTTTTAATAAGGAATAATTATCTTTTAATAATCTTCTTGAGTATAAATTAAGATTAATAGAAACCTAAAAATGAATAACGAACGTCGAATGAGAAATGGATAAAAAATATTTGAAAGAGACCCCTAAATATTGTGATGGAGTAAATAAGATCCATCTATCCTCTTATTGAATTTGAGCTTACCATATGAATAGAATAGAAAATAATTTTTTCAGATATCTTATATATATTTTTTTAAATTTCTTATAGGTAAAAGTTTAAATCTCTGATAAAAAAGTCATATTTTTTTTTTTAAAGGAACGAACATCAAATGGGAAATGGAGGAAAAGTGTATGAAATGGAAGATCAGTGACATAAGTCTTCTTTCCACACTTGATACCTCTACAGTTTTATGTAGTTGCCATAAATACAAGACACGATTAATAAATTACTACTCTATATACTACTTACTACTACTGCTACAAAGTAGGGAGTAATAAATTATATTAGTACTCCGGATTAAAAAAAGTAACCACTTAGAGTGTGTTTGGTATGAATAAAAATATTTTCTAGAAAATGTTTTTTAATTTTTTCATATTTGATTGGTCAAAATGTATTGGAAAACATTTTTCTTAAGAAAATAAATTTATTAAAAATGATAAAAAATGACTTCCGTAATAGAGGCAAGAAAAACAAATCCACAAATGACATTTCAAGTTTATTATCTCCCCCCATCCCTTCAAAGCCTCCAACCCCCATCTCATTCACTATCTCACTTCCACCACCCCCGAGCACCAACTCCTCTCCCATCTCATCTCCATAGTATTTTAGTAGATTACATATAAATATTCTTAGAATAATATTTTTTTGCTTACATACCAAACACTAGAAAAGAAGTAAGAAATTTACTTATTTTTCAAAAAATATTTTCGAAAAACATTTTCCATGGAAAACATTTTCTTTCATAACAAACACACCCTTAATCATTATACATCTTTTAAGAAAATATTAATTTCTAGACAAAAATAGATAATTTGATTAAAACACATCTAATTAAATAAGTATTGAGATTTGATCATTTAATACTTAATAAGAGTCAATTTGAAAAAGTAAGATTAATTTTTTTATTTGACAAGTAAATATTTTTTTACTTAAAAAATAAAGGCTCAATGTATACTCTATAGTCCGAAATTACTCTTTCTGTTCCAAAAAATTATTTTAATTTGACTTGATATAAAATTTATAAAATAAAAAAAAGCTTTTTAAATATGTGGTTCAAAACTGTAAATTTTAAAGACAAACTAATAAGTAATCTAATATAATCATTTAGTAGTAAACACTAAAGTGTGGTAGTTCCCAAGATTGTGCCAGCACTTGAGCAATCTTTCACTTTCAACAATCCTTAAAATCTTTGAGGGTCCCCCCTCTTCTTTCTTTACTCTTCCCTTTCTTCTGTAGCTTTGAATACCTTGAATAGAGTCACACTGAAACAAGAAACAAAAATAAAATGAGAGCTCAAAGATCTGTACCAAAAAGCTCCTTATTTTACTGTGCTTTTTCTTAGTTTAGTGTTTCAAGATTTCCGTTTTGCTGTAACCATTTGTTTCTTTGGTGAAAAGGGTGTTTGGGTATTTCTTGTTTTGTGTGTTTTCTTGATTTTTTTTAGTGATCTAAGGACAAGTATGAAGCAGTTGCCATTGGTAGTGTTTAGTTGTGGAAGTGGATTTGGATGAGAAAATATGCTTGACTACTTCTTGGTTTTTGCTCAGGGTGGTGGGGGTGGGGTTCAAACTAGTTGCTAAAGTTTTCATTTTTAGCTTTCATTGTTGCTCTTATATATATATATTTTTTGGGCTTTTCTTTTTTAGTGTTTTTTGGGTTATTTAGGAAAAGTAGTTTCTTGATATTGAGGGAATGAAGGTATCTTCATGTGGGTTCAATCTTCAGCCAGAGGAAGGTGTGTCTTCTTTTTCTCTATTTATTTTTGGTATTTTTTGTTTATTGAGCTTGAATTGAAGTATCCTTTGTAATGACATATACTAGTCCCTGTTAGTTTGTCTCGGTACGGAATTTTAGAAATAAAGAGAGTCTTTTGAATCTTGCGCTCATAACTAAAAATGTGCCTAACGTACCAAAATGTCTTTTTAATCTTGTTGGTCTTAAATATGCAATATTGGGTATAAAGAGTTACTCCCTCCGACCCAATTTATGTGATACCGTTTGATTTGTCGCAAAGTTTTAACAAAAAAGAAATACTTTTTAAATTTGTGGTCTAAAACAAATTTTAGATATTGTGACTATAAATCATTTCATTAACTTTCAAAGTGGAAATTGAAAGCTATGTTATTTCTAATTGTAGAAATGACATTCTTTCTAAGACAAACTAAAAAGAAAAGAGCGAATTATATTATTTTTGAAATAGATTAAAAAGGAAATTAAGACAAACAATTTTTAAAATGGAGGGAATATATATTTCTTTTGCTTGAGGGTGAAATTTTTTGATGTTTGATTATGGCAGGAGGGGAGAAGAAATGCCTGAATTCAGAGCTGTGGCATGCTTGTGCAGGGCCACTGTTCTCTCTTCCACATGTAGGAAGCAGAGTAGTGTATTTTCCTCAAGGGCATAGTGAGCAGGTTAGTAGTACAACTTATGTTATGCCATAAGCTCATAAACTTCATTATAACATAGGTGTCTGGTATGGTTGGTAGTAAACTCTGTTGTTCTGGTTCTTCATGGTGATGCTCAACTTTTAAGTTTGAACTTTTTTTTCCTTTCTTTTAATGGTGGGCAAGGGGTATAAAGTAACATTCAAGATTTTCTTTGTCGGATAACCCTGGTGTCCATGCCAGCTTGCACTCACCTCCATTAATTCCATGGGGCACCTACTACCTCAGTCCAACATAGGTAGCGAGTAACTCTGTCCACCAAGGCTTGGACAGATGGAGAAATCACGTAGTGTTTTTGCCTCAGCTGGATTCGAATCTGAGACCTCATGGTTCTTACTACGTCATTGACCACTAGGCCGCACCCTTGGGTGCAATTAACATTCAAGATTTAACTTGTGCCATATGAGGGTATGCTACTACGTTGTAATTTTTATGTATATCTGTCATGCCTCCCTGAATTTTTGAGCTTGCACTTGAAGGGGTTAGCTATTTTTGAACTTTCAGGCATGTAGTGCTTACCTTTTCCTGTCAGGAGGATGATCCTACGTGTGAAAGTAGGCATAGGGTGGCAATCTTTCTTTCTAACTCTGGAGAACTAAGTAATTCCCAGTGACCTTTTTCATCATGTCAAACACATTTAGTTGTTGATATAGTTCTCTTTATCAATTTGTGAGATTATGATTCATGAGCCGCTATTTCCTAGAATTGATCTTGTTCTTGATATAATTCTGCATTAGTTTGGATATAAGATCTTGTTTGACTAATTATTGGTGCAAAAGAGAATAGATTGTGCTATGACCCTGTTGAATTCCTAAGAACTTCTCTTAACTATTGGTGAAGTGATGTTACTTGAAATACTTTGTACTGCTCTTTTAGTTCTGTATAGCTCGAATACTAGTGCTAGGCACCTTTAATTTTATTAAGGTCTTACAGGTTGCTGCATCAACAAACAAGGAAATAGAAGGTCATATCCCTAACTATCCTGGATTACCGCCTCAACTTATCTGTCAGCTTCACAATGTGATCATGGATGTAAGTTTGACCCTATATATTCTCTCTGGTGTGAAAATCGCGTGTTTTGGAGTGTTAACAGTGGGTAGAGACTGAAGAATTTCTAAATTACAGGCAGATGTTGAGACTGATGAAGTATATGCTCAAATGACTTTGCAGCCACTAATTCCAGTATGTTACATCCATCAATATATTTAGACTTAATACATTGACAACCCCTTAAAGTTGCCAGTAAATGTCATTTAGACACTCGAACTATAACTTGTTCCAATTGAATACCTGAACACATGATAAATTGTTCTTATTAGACACTTTTGGTTCAAATTTTGGAATTCTTTTGCACATGTTCTCAAATCTCAAGTGTCCATTACGTAGATAAATTAATCACTTAAAATATGTATCCTCCTTTATTATACGCATTAGCCTCAATAAATCATAAAACCTCAAGTCTGTTTCGATTGAGGCTAATGTGTATAATTAAAGGAGATGACATTCTTTATGTGGTTAATTTAATACCTAATCGATGCTTGAGAACATGCGCAAAAGTTTTTTCAAAATTTGAATTGAAAGTGTCTAATAGGAACACTTATTATGTGTTCAGGTGCTCAATTGGATCAAGCCGTAGTTCGAGTGTCTAAATGAAATTTACTGGCAAGTTCAAGGGGCTGTTGATGTGTTAAGCCATTTATTTATATGTTTTGTTTAGAAATTCTTAAAAGTGCTAATTGACTATTTTTCCATAGCAAGAGCAAAAAGATGTGTGCCTGCAACCAGCTGAACTTGGGACGCTGAGTAAACAACCAACTAACTATTTCTGCAAAATATTAACTGCAAGCGATACCAGTACTCATGGTGGATTTTCTGTCCCTCGACGAGCTGCAGAAAAAGTTTTCCCTCCTCTTGTAGGTCCCGTCAATCGCACTCATCTGCATTTTTTTCTTTAACTTGAGGTGTTCCATGAGCATTTGGTTTTAAGATATACTGCTAGCGGCAGTGGTGTTTGACCGACTCAAGTTATATCTTGCTTTTGCAGGATTACTCTCAACAGCCTCCTGCGCAAGAGTTGATTGCGAAAGATCTTCATGGAAATGAATGGAAGTTCCGGCATATTTTTCGTGGTGAGTTTCTGTTCAGACAGTTGATAGAGTAGTATTACATCAAAGACCTTGTTACAATGTTGTCATGGTGGTTGGTACCTTGATTTAACTTCTTTTCCCCCCCTGCTAAACTGGTACCTTGATTTAACCTTTTTCCCCCCTGCTAAACTGGTACCTTGATTGAAATTGGCTATGCTGAAAGCTCTTAGGGATTTTATATCTTCTGTGGACATGATTTTTTTTTTTTAGTTATTATCCTCTTATTATATGATGTAAAGCGAGAGGTTCTGGATTCTAGTCTCTGAAAATTTCTGATTGCAGTGCTATGATTTATGAAATTGGACACTAATGATTTAATTCCTCATACTTAGGCCAACCAAAGAGGCATCTCCTGACAACAGGATGGAGTGTGTTTGTAAGTGCGAAGAGACTGGTTGCGGGCGACTCAGTTATCTTTATCTGGTAGAAAAATATCATCCTAGTTATTGCAGTTCCTTTAGAAGTTTCTGTACAACCTTTTAAGACTCACAGTTGACGTGTATATATGTGTATAAAATGTATGTATCTAAGCTGCAGATGCAATTTGACTGCTCCGTTGCTTGTTTATATACAGTAATTAAGGTGGCTGCTGATTAACTGGATTTGTTATGTCTTTTCTTATATACACACATTGAGTAGGTGGTTGGGTGGGATCTGTTACATTTGCGTATGTGCTCCTTTCTCTGGTAGAATACACACAAACATTTGAAATCTCCACATTTTGTGTTGTATACTTGGCAAAGCTAAATATTTACTGCTCGAAAAATTTATAGCCAAATATAATATATTTTTCTCTCCGTCCCAATTAATGTGACTGTTCGAATTTCGAGAGTCAAATGAATTATTCTTTGACCACAATTTTTTCATATGCCTTTTAGATACTTTGAATTATTAACTATTGTAACTTTTGTACCGAGGGTCTACCGGAAACAGCCTCTCTACCTCCCAAGGTAAGGTTAACGTCCGCGTACACTCTTAACATCTGGGTATGTTGTTGTAACTTATAGTACTTTTTATGTAGTTCCCAAATATGTAAATTTTATTTCGAAAAATTAAAAAATTCTATGTCCAATTGTACGGTTAAAATTAAGAAGTTTGAATCTCAGAAAATTAATAGTGTCACATTAATTGGGACAGAGGGAGTAAGAATCTTCATGAAGTTTAGGACTGGTTGACAACTTTTACCTGTCAGCATGCAGTGTATATTGGGTTCTGGTGTAGCTTCTTCAATCATTTTGCAATTAAATAAACTCTCTTGTTTTACCCTCTCAAATTTATATCAATTTTATCTGGCTAAATGCTGTCATCTCCCATCAGGAATGACAATAATCAATTGCTTTTGGGGATACGACGTGCCAATCGTTCGCAAACTGTTTTACCTTCCTCGATTTTGTCAAGTGATAGCATGCACATCGGTCTTCTAGCTGCAGCAGCTCACGCAACTGCAACAAATAGCCGGTTTGCAATATTTTTCAATCCAAGGTAAAGGTTGCATTTTAGTTTACCTAACAGACTTAAGTTCACATTTGATATTTTAGCATTCCAATTTCAGGGCTTGTCCATCAGAGTTTGTCATACCCCTCGCCAAGTATGCTAGAGCAGTGTATCATACTCGAATTTCTGTTGGCATGAGGTTTCGAATGCTATTTGAAACAGAAGAATCGAGCGTCTGCAGGTAGGTATAATCTTCTGGAAATATTTGACAAGCATTTTTAAAGCATTATGAATGACACAAATGTCTGTTATCCCTTTCTCTCTCTAATTGACACAAATAGTTTAATAATGTCAATATCTTTGGTCTCAGGTATATGGGCACAATTACTGGCATCGGTGATTTAGATCCTGTTCATTGGCCAAATTCTCATTGGCAGTCTGTAAAGGTTAGTTCATAGGAGCTGGTCAAGTATTAAATAATTAAATTGAAACTAAGGCAACTTAAATCCTTTTAGTACTCGTGGAATTTCATGTGCATGCTGTCCATTTTTGTTTTAGAATTTCATCATCATTCCGCTTATCATGCAGGTTGGATGGGATGAATCAACTGCAGGGGAGAGGCAGCCTAGAGTTTCGCTTTGGGAAATTGAACCTCTGACAACTTTTCCAGTGTATCCTTCTCCTTTCTCCCTTAGGCTGAAGCGGCCATGGCCATCTGGACTGCCTTCATTTCCTGGTCTGATATATTTTTGCTGTTGTTACCGGGGGTAGGGGTGGCAAAATCTGCCATAAAAGCATAACCTGCTCAACCCGCTTAGGTTTGGGTGGGTTAATGACCGGCTTATTTTATTAACTCAGCTCATTATCCGCGTAATTTACCCTATTTAAAAACTGGGCTGATATTGTCTAAATATTTTTAAGACGACTTTTTTATTTGGTATGTTATATATAGTCATAATCAAAGGAAAAAAGTCTTATTAGGTATTTAAACAAATTATTAGAAACAAACAAAGAATTTAAAACTTAGCAAGAGTTGTGCGGTTTGGGTTATGACCCAATTTTTGGCCCGTTTCAGTCCGAGTAACTTTCGGGCGGATCATTGGGTTATGACCCGATTTTTAGCCGTGGTCATGAGGTAGCTGTTTGGTTACATTTAAGTGTGATCAACATATAAAGGGTTATACACGTAAGTTTCTCAATGATTAAGTACTTAATAATCTCTCATAATTCAAACATAATACTCATCTAATAAATAGAAAATAGTTACCGGGCATATATTTTACAAATCATCCAATAATTTCATTCCATTAGTACACCAGCCATGAATATTGATTTTAAAAGATCTTGCCCATTTTCCTCTTATGTGAATTTCGACTTTTTCTCTGTTTGAGCCATTGTAATGCATTCTCCAGTAATTTGTAACATGAATGAGTCCTTTAATTGGAGATCTGAAACAAAAACGACAAAGCTGGTTAGCTAGATAAAGTGCTCAGATTTATTTGTCTTTTCCAACAAACATGAGGTATACACATTCTTCATAAATCCACAAGAACTCCAAATCCAGAAGCTTTTGGAGTTACTTGTAGCTTGACAAAGGGTGCATTCTTTAGCCAACCTTGTTTGTTGGGAAGGCAAAGAAATCCAGGCAAGATAGTAACCAACTTTGTCATTTCTGTTTCAAATCGCCTTGCACTAATTTAACAGGAAATTAGAGAGAAAATGAAGTGTTAACGATGAAAAATGAAATTGGTGCTGCCAGCAGTGAGGGAAATTAAATAGATTTGCTATTTAGTAGCTTAGTATGAGCCTAGTATAGGGGGGTCAACATTATTGTACCTTTTGAACAATATGGTAGCCGGTAGGACTAAAAGCTAAGAGTTGAGTTCAAAGAAAAAAAACACTCTCCCCCACTCGCACCACACTCAGAATGGGAAAGGAACTCACAAAGGTATTGAAGGGTTTCCACTGCCGTTTATGACGTCAAGAAAGATAATGTCAAGAATGACAATGATATGACAAATGTACCCTTTGATTAAGTAGACTCCTTTTTGAGTGACATTGAGTGAACTGGAACGCATGAAGACACTTACCCGCTCTCCCTCGGGTGCTGAATTTTCTTCTTTGTCCAAGTTGTATTCAACAATTAATGTAAGATGTAACTACATAAAAAAAAACTATCATTAGAATGTACTATCACTGCCATAGGGGTAGGGGTAGTCTCGTGGGTGCATCATCTCCCATGTATACAATATATTGTTATCTAACTTCCTTTCCCTTTCCCTTTTCATTAGAATTATTTTCCATTACTTTGAAGAGGAGCAAGTGGAGAGTTGGTCTTCATTAAATTCCTCACCAAACACATTCTCATTAATATCATCTATACAAGTCGTTGATGGAGTTAATGAAAGAGACAATCATTCTCACAATATTGACCCTGCTATTGTTGATGTAGATGTCCAGGTCATTGAGGGAGGTAATAATCCATCTTCTAACAATGATAATGTAGAATATAGTAATATTGAAGAACAACATTAAATATTAGCAGGTCCTATAACATGTTCTACTTACAATTGTATACAAAATTTGTTTGATTTTTACATGAAACATGCCAAAGCCAAAGGGTTTAGTGTAAAAAAACAAACTATTAAATCCACACATGGTGGTTACCCTAAGTATAACTTGTTCAAATGTGACAAGGGAGGCAAGACTCAAAACGACGCTAAGTATAGTAAGATAGTTGAGTGCCAAGCGCGATTAAACTATAAGGTAGACGCTGAATTGTTGGAGGAACATTTGGAAGGAAAGAAGTGAAAAAATATTTGAAGGCAGAAAATGTTCATTGCAGAAGATCCAATGGAAGGTAATTACTTCATTAAGTTTTTGGTGTAAAGAACAATATGTAGAAGAGGAAGTCCAATTGGTGGACTTTTTAGGACTACTGTAAGTATCTTTTCTTTCAGTAAAGTGTAAATTTTTGGAGGTGGCCAGTGTATGCTGAGGAATACAAAGTTACCAGTTTCAAAAAAGAAATAGTATGTTATGTAATGATGGTTGAAATTGAGCATACCCATGATTTAGTACATGATTTGTCTTGGCTTATACCTGGACGTAGGCAGATATCTCGACCATTGAATAGGGCGGTTGAGGCAAATGATAGAGCCGGTATGAGAATATGCACTAACATTAGAACGATGCAGGTTTTGAATAGCTACTCACAGGAAATGGGATGCTTGACATTAGATTGTAAAATTATATTCTAAATCAGAGAAAGTTTTTTGGTGGAACATGGAGATGCAAAATCCATGATGGGTTTTGTAGAATAGAAGATAAAAATGATGACTTCTTCCATTCTATTGAGCTAGACGAGCAAGGTAGATCAAAAAATGTGCTTTTGATTTGTCCGCAAGCCAAAATTGCTTATGCAAACTTCCACGATGTGATTGGCTTCAACACCACGTATTTAGTGAATAAGTATAATATGTCATGTGCATCATTTGTGGGCGTTAATCACACTTTACCGTCAATTTTACTTGGTTGTGCATTGTTATCGCGTCAAAATATTCAAACATATAGGTGGTTGTTTCATACTTGGATTTATGCTATAGGAGGTAAGCATCAACATGTATGTTGACTGATCAATGCTCGAGCATCAAGCAAGCACTAAACATAGAGGTGCCTAACACCATACACGAATTATGCGCATGACATATATACCAAAAGATACCTCAAGAGTTCAGAGCCAGCAACCCTAGATTACAATCAATAAAGAACGAATTCATAGACATAATCAAAGTATCTATAACGATAGTGCAACGCAAAGCTAAATGGTCATCCTTTCTTGAAATTCATGATTTGCAAATCAATGATTGGTTGGTCAGTTTGTATCACGAAAAGCATCAGTTTGTGCTTGTTTACCTGAATGGTCACTTTTGGACTGGAGTGAAATCACCCAAAGGAGCGAGGAGATTCAATCTTTCTTTGATCGCTACATTAATAGAATGGGTGCACTCTATAAATTTGTTGGGCAGTATGAGTTAGCGGTCCGAAGCAAATACAACCTTGAGATCAAAGCCGACCACAGGGCCATATACAATGAAGTGAAATGCTAAACTGGTTATGCTTGGAAACTTAAACTGGCAAGGGCTTTAACTCCAAGCATATTTAAGCTAGTCCAATTGCGAGCATTTCAAGTTGGACAAAGAAGAAAATTTAATGCCTGAGGGAGAGTGTGGGAGTGTCTTCAGGCCTCCCTCTCAATTTTAAGAGGGTTTTACTTAATCAAATGGTACATTTGTCATATCACTGCCATTCTTGACATTATCTTTCTTGACGTCAAGAACAACAAGAAAACCCTTTCCTTCTGGGTTCCCTTCTCATTCTGCGTGGGGGAGTGTTTTTCTCCTTTTCAGTCAACTCTCAACTTTTAGTCATATCATAGTTTTGTCTAAAAAGGTACAACAATGCTGACCCCTTATACTAGGCTACTAAATGGTTACTCTTTTTAATTTCTCACTCGTCATCACTACAGGCAACGCAATTTCATTTTTTATCGTTACTCTTTCTCTTTTTCTCTAATTTTACATTTAATCCTCTATTAAATTAGTGCAAGGCAAGTTGTGAAACAAAAATAACAAAATTGGTTACTTAGATATCTTGCCCAGATTTGTTTGCCTTCCCAACAAATAAGGGTGGTTGAAGAACACACCCTCGTTGTCAAGCCAGAAGTAATTCCAAATGATTTTAGATTTGGAGTTCTTGTGGCTTTATGAAGAATGTGTATACTTTAGTCACACCTATAGGTGGCCAGTGGGCCGGGATCGGGTCCGTCGGTTCGGGATCAGCGGGAACGGGTCAGGGCGGGACGGGGGAGGGGCGGGATCGGGTCGGGACATGCGGGATTCACCGCCGTCCTGTCCCATTTCCGATCCCGTTGGAATCGGGTCGGGGCGTGATCGGGCTGGGGCGGGATCGCGGCGTGGCGGGGCATTTTTTTTTTCTGCACTTAATTTAAAAAATAACATATATATAAAAAACTCAAATAATTAAACAAGATAGTGTAATAAAAATATCCCAAGGCTGTTTTTGTGCCTCTTTATATTATTTAATAGACATGATGTTTTTGTAATGAAATACAATTATCAAAATTGCAATTTTGTGGTGTTCAAAAGTTGCAAATTACATAGTTAAATTGCAATTAAAAAAATTACATTTTGAAAAAAACCTGTTCTAGTTTCTTGATAATTTCCTGTGGTTCTTCGGTTGGAATTGATATTTGTTGGTCAAATTGCTCCACGCCGCTTCCACCACATTCGGATAAGATTTCGTTGTAGTTTTCGTCTTCTTCGTTGATCTCCGGTTGACCGCACCTTCTTCGCTCCGCTCGTATTCAATCTCTGAATAATACTACAATCTCCAAGCTGTCTCCGGCTAATGAGTGTATGTGCTCTCCTATTTGATACATCTCGTGCCATCATTGAAAGTGTCGGAAAGGTCTTCTCATTTCCCCTCCAGTATTTCAGCAAGTCTTCACGTCCTTCTACATTGAGAACTGCTTGGTACGGTACAGAACCCTACAAAACAAAAATATCAAACTCGCTAATTTGGTTAGTAGCGGTACGACCGCACATTCTATTTCTGAGGCTTTCAATACTAGACGCAGAAACATCATGTCTTTTGTGCGGTTGTGTTTGAAGAAGAAGAACATGGTATGGAAGCCGGTAGGTTGCTAGCACTTTCTTGTTGATAAAACCTATATATTTTTTTGCATTCGTCTTCTACGCTAGACAACACTTCTTCTTTAGTTGTTCAATAGGTGATGGGTGATTTGAATTTTTGGGACTTGGAGGTGGTAGTACTGCTATACAATCGTAAATAGTTTCAATAAGTGATTTAGTACCGTCTATTTTAATAGTCGGATTTAATACATCACCAATAATATAAATAGTGGGAATAAGAATAATTTTTTTTAATTTTGATAAACATTTTTTAATAGCTGCATTATAAGCTGGTTTATCCATATATTCATTAAGCAGTAAAAATATTAGAGCTATATAAAACAACAGAGTTAAAATAGTAGGATAATATATACCGAAAAATTCTTTTGTTGCTTGAAAAAATTTCTCTAAAAATACAATAAGTTCGAAAAAATTTCCCCAACCGCTATCTACCATATCAGTTGGATTTTGATTATGAGAGTTAAAAAATAAAGTTAGAGGTTTTCTATAGTCATAAGCAACAAGTAGTTGCTCGTATAAAGAATTTCACCTAGTGGGTACTTCTTCTGGAGTTTTTCTATAAAGTAGTTGGCAATCGTGACAAGTTCTTTTTTATTCTTTTCTTCGTTGTATTCTATTATTTTTAAAAATAAATTTTATCGCAAATTGTATTTTACTAAGAATGTCTTCAAAAAGTGATAGACCATCCTTTACAATTAAGTTATATATATAACACGCACATTTTATATGTAAATGATTTGGAAAAGATAGAGTTAAACTTTTTTTTAAAATTGTAATAGCGTAATTGTTTTTTAGCGTTATCTAATGTAATAGTCATAATTTTATCAGTTATTCCGTAATAATCGCACACTTGATAAATATTTTCTGCAATAAAAGTATCAGTGTGCCTATCATCTATATATCTATACGCTAAGATACGTTTTTGCATAGACCATTTATAATTTATTCAATGACAGGTTATCATTAAATAATCATGGCCGTTAGTACTACGGCCTATATCAGAAGTGATGGCCACTTTTCCATTAAAATGATATAATGAATAACGTAAATACTGTTGATATTCATGTGCGAATTTAAATACATCTCTCTTAACAGTTGATCTAGGAAAATCGTTAAAAGCAGGATTATACATATCTCTAATGTAATGAATAAAATCGGGAGATGTAAAAGGCAAACCCTCCACATCAACTAATTTTGCTATTGCTTCCCTATCTCTATGTTTATCGTATTTAGGGCCTACAATTCCCCCCGTCGTAGGGTTAATTTGACCTTGTACTTTGTCCGGAACAGTATGTGAACCTTGTCCCGATGGAGCGGACGTTTGCACACCCGATTTTGAAGCCTCGTATTGGGCATATCTAGCTGAATGAGCCCTTGCTACGTGTCTCATTAAACCCGTCCCACCGTGACCTTTTTCAGTTTTAAATTTTAAAACATCTTTACAAATTTTACATCTAGCTACTTGATTCTCTACGTCCCTATCAAAAAATGTACATGCATCTCATTTTAATGTTCGTTTTGCTAGACCTCGTCTCATACTAAGGGGAATATGAGGCATTTCAGTTGAAGGTGCACTAGTGGGTGTGTTGTCATCTACATTAGTGGGTGTATCATCTAGATCATCGTCTAAATTAAAGACTTCTTGAGTTCCAGAAAATAGTTTCTCGTCTAAATCTAATGGTATTGTAGGAAAATGTTCAGTATCAACAAAATCATCCTGTGTATCTAGAAATAGGATGACTAGAAGTACATTTGCCTTCGTTGCCCCTATAGAAGAAGCATGACCCCTACCCGTAAGCATACGTTTAAATCCTTCCATTATAAATTTATAATTATACTAATAAATAATTAAAGTAAATGAAATTAAGTGCGCTAAATAAAATAAACAGTCTAATAATTTAATGAAGGAACGAATATACCAAACGACGACGTAACGTCGACGTGTAATCGAGAGGTTGAAAATTGAAACTTTGCTCGATGGAAGATCCTCAAGCTAGTTGGTGCAACGGTTATTTGTGCAAAGGGGGGGGGGTTTCGGGCGGGATCGGAGTCGGGATCGGGATCGGGTCGAGCCGGGACGGGTCGTGACTAGACCATGTCCCGTCCCGGTTCGGGACGAGACCCGCCCCAAACCCGACCTTTTTAAAAAAAAATAATTTTTGTGGTATCGGGACGGGACATGGTCTCGTCCCGCCCCGATCCCGCCCAACCCCCCTCCCTTTGCACAAATAACCGTTGCACCAACGACCATTTTACATTTTGGCCGTTGTGCAACTGCCATTTTTGGCCTACCCCCTCCCCCAACCCCCCTACCCCCTTAATATTTATTTTTAACCCATAAATTATTATATTTGTACTTTAACCCAATTTTTAAATTATAAATACCTCGTTTTCTCTTCATCTTTATCACAAATCTTCCTACAATCTCTCAATCTATCTCTCTATAAGTCTACATTGTCTACTAAATATTCAATTTTATTTATTCATTTGGGAGTGAAGTTGGCAACTAGTTTGAGGATCTTCCATCGAACAAAGTTTTAATTTTCAACCTCTCGATTACCCGTCGACGTTTGGTACATTCGTTTGTTTATTTTATTTAGCACACTTAATTTCATTTACTTTAATTATTTATTAGTATAATTATAAATTTATAATGGAAGGATTTAAACGTATGCTTACGGGTAGGGGTCATGCTTCTTCTAGTAGGGGCAACGAGGGCAAATGTACTTCTAGTCATCCTATTTTTAGACAGAATCCTATTCCTACACAGTATGATTTTGTTGATACTGAACATTTTCCTACAATACCATTAGATTTAGACGAGAAACTATTTTCTGGAACTCAAGAAGACTTTAATTTAGACGATGATCTAGATGATACACCCACTAATGTAGATGACAACACACCCACTAGTGCACCTTCAACTGAAATGCCTCATATTTCCCTTAGTATGAGACGAGGTCTAGCAAAACGAACATTAAAATGAGATGCATGTACATTTTTTGATAGGGACGTAGAGAATCAAGTAGCTAGATGTAAAATTTGTAAAGATGTTTTAAAATTTAAAACTGAAAAAGGTCACGGTGGGACGGGTTTAATGAGACACGTAGCAAGGGCTCATTCAGCTAGATATGCCCAATACGAGGCTTCAAAATCGGGTGTGCAAACGTCCGCTCCAGCGGGACAAGGTTCACATACCGTTCCGGACCAAGTACAAGGTCAAATTAACCCTACGACGGGACAAGTCTCCAGTTTTGAACTACCGCAGACTTGTTTCATAGTTTTCAACTGAGCCTTAAATACGATAAACATAGAGATAGGGAAGCAATATCAAAATTAGTTGATGTGGAGGGTTTGCCTTTTACATCTCCCGATTTTATTCATTACATTAGAGATATGTATAATCCTGCTTATAACGGTTTTCCTAGATCAACTGTTAAGAGAGATGTATTTAAATTCGCACATGAATATCAACAGTATTTACGTTATTCATTATATCATTTTAATGGAAAAGTGGCCATCACTTCTGATATAGGCCGTAGTACTAACGGCCATGATTATTTAATGATAACCTGTCATTGAATAAATTATAAATGGTCTATGCAAAAACGTATCTTAGCGTATAGATATATAGATGATAGGCACACTGATACTTTTATTGCAGAAAATATTTATCAAGTGTGCGATTATTACGGAATAACTGATAAAATTATGACTATTACATTAGATAACGCTAAAAAACAATTACGCTATTACAATTTTAAAAAAAAGTTTAACTCTATCTTTTCCAAATCATTTACATATAAAATGTGCGTGTTATATATATAACTTAATTGTAAAGGATGGTCTATCACTTTTTGAAGACATTCTTAGTAAAATACAATTTGCTAAAAAATTTATTTTTAAAAATAATAGAATACAACGAAGAAAAGAATAAAAAAGAACTTGTCACGATTGCCAACTACTTTATAGAAAAAGTCCAGAAGAAGTACCCACTAGGTGAAATTTTTTATACGAGCAACTACTTATTGCTTATGACTATAGAAAACCTCTAACTTTATTTTTTAACTCTCATAATCAAAATCCAACTGATATGGTAGATAGCGGTTGGGGAAATTTTTTCGAACTTATTGTATTTTTAGAGAAATTTTTTCAAGCAACAAAAGAATTTTTCGGTATATATTATCCTACTATTTTAACTCTGTTGTTTTATATAGCTCTAATATTTTTACTGCTTAATGAATATATGGATAAACTAGCTTATAATGCAGCTATTTAAAAAATGTTTATCAAAATTTAAAAAAATTATTCTTATTCCCACTATTTATATTATTGGTGATGTATTAAATCCGACTATTAAAATAGACGGTACTAAATCACTTATTGAAACTATTTACGATTGTATAGCAGTACTACCAC
This sequence comes from Anisodus tanguticus, assembly GCA_034509755.1. Classification (NCBI taxonomy): domain Eukaryota; kingdom Viridiplantae; phylum Streptophyta; class Magnoliopsida; order Solanales; family Solanaceae; genus Anisodus; species Anisodus tanguticus. Next base: position 39,131,403 of record CM067558.1, read on the forward strand.
CTCCAAGTCCTAAAAATTCAAATCATCCATCACCTATTGAACAAACTAAAGAAGAAGTGTTGTCTAGCGTAGAAGACGAATGCAAAAAAATATATAGGTTTTATCAACAAGAAAGTGCTAGCAACCTACCGGCTTCCATACCATGTTCTTCTTCTTCATACACAACCTCACAAAAGACATGCTGTTTCTGCGGCTAGTATTGAAAGTCTCAGAAATAGAATGTGCGGCCGTACCGCTACTAACCAAATTAGCGAGTTTGATATTTTTGTTTTGTAGGGTTTTGTACCGTACCAAGCAGTTCTCAATGTAGAAGGACGTGAAGACTTGCTGAAATACTGGAGGAGGAATGAGAAGACCTTTCCGACACTTTCAATGATGGCCCGAGATGTATCAAATAGGAGAGCACATACACTCATTAGCCGGAGACAGCTTGAAGATTGTAGTATTATTCAGAGATTGGATACGAGCGGAGCGGAGAAGGTGCGGTCAACCGGAGATCAACGAAGAAGAAGACGAAAACTACAACGAAATCTTATCCGAATGTGGTGGAAGCGACGTGGAGCAATTTGACCAACAAATACCAATTCCAATCGAAGAACCACAGGAAATTATCAAGAAACTAGAACAGGTTTTTTTCAAAATGTAATTTTTTTAATTGCAATTTTACTATGTAATTTGCATCTTTTGAACACAATTGTATTTGTATTACAAAAAAAATCACGTCTATTAAATAATATAAGAGGCACAAAAACAGTATTGAGATATTTTTATTATCTTGTTTAATTATTGAGTTTTTTTATATTTATGTTATTTTTTAAATTAAGTGAAAAAAAACCCGCCATGGATCCCGCCCCTCCCCGATTCCGACTGGATCGGGATGAGACTTAGGCAAATCCCGATCCTGCCAAACCCGGCCTGACCTTCCCGAGCCCGGCCCACTGGCTACCCTTAGCTGGAGTACTAATGAGAATGAAATTATCGGATGATTTCTTAAATATATGCCTTGTAATTATTTTCTATTTATTAAATGTATCTTATGTTTGAATTATGATAAATTGTCATGTATTTAATCATTGAGAAACTTATGTGGTCACACTTAAATGTAACCAAGCAGCTACCACGATTGTTATTGAAATTCAGCCCATTTTGACCCGCTCAAATTTAGTCCAATCCGTCCATTTGACATCCCTACCAACTACCAAGGGGAGTACCTAATTCATCAATTTGATTCAGTTCTAATTTAGTTGTTCGCTTTCTTCTCATCCATTCAGGTCTATCAAATGGTGGTATGAATTCGAATTCTCCACTTCCATGGCTGCGCAGTGACATGGGCGATCAGGGAATACAATCACTTAATTTCCATGGATTTGGTGTTACTCCATTCATGCAGCCAAGATTTGATGCTTCTTTGCTAGGTTTGCAGCCTGACATTTTGCAAGCAATGGCAGCACTCGATTCTTCTAAGCTTTCAAATCAGTCGCTTATGCAGTTTCAACATATCCCTAGTGGTTCAGCATCTTTGATTCAGAGCCAGCTATTGCATCCGCCCAATTCACAACATACTTTGCTCCAAGGCTTCCAAGAAAACCAGTTAATATCTCAGGCACAGATGGTGCAGCAACAATTGCAGTGCAACCAATCTTATAATACTCAGCCGCGACAGTTGCAACACCAGCAAATTAATAATGGTCAACAACTTCAGGAACCCCATCAAGTACACTCTCAGTGTCAAGATCAGCAGCAAACCGAAGCTCAATTGTGTTCAGCTACTCAGTCACAGCTTTCTCATTTACAGGTCTTAGGTTCAACTGGTTCTCAACAAACATATTCTGATATAGTTGGTAACCAGGTTAATACATCTAACAATTCCACCATGCAAATTCTCCTGAGTTCATTTTCCCATAATGGAGCATCCCTTCCTTCCTCATCATCAAAGCGGATTGCTCTAGAATCTCAGCTCCCTTCACGAGCTCCGTACATAGTGACGCAAGCTGAAAATTTGATGGTACCTAATACTAAGATCTCAGATCTTTCCACTTTGTTTTCAACAATTCCTGGCAGAGAAGTTTTGGATTTTCAAGGAGTAGCAGATAGCCAAAACAACGTGCTATTTGGAGCTAATACTGATTCATCTATCATACAGCACAATGGTATGTCAAACTTGAAGGGTAACAGTGCGGACAACGGATCTCTACCTGTGCATTTTGCAGTGGGTAGTGAGTATCCCGTTAATTCAGACATATCAACTTCAAGTTGTGTAGATGAATCAGGTGTCTTGCAGTCCTCAGAAAATGTGGATCAAGCAAATCCACCTACAGGAACCTTTGTGAAGGTGAGAAACACTGAACCTTTTACTTACTGATGATTAAATGGCAGATCTTTTAATTTTAAAAAACTTATGTTGGGAATATTTGTCAACATAATTTCTTGATTCACGTTGCTTGGTTCTGGCAGGTTCACAAATCAGGGTCCTTTGGACGATCACTGGATATCTCCAAATTTAGCAGCTATAATGAGCTGCGAAGTGAGCTAGCTTGCATGTTTGGCCTTGAAGGCCTGTTGGAGGATCCTGAAAGATCAGGCTGGCAGCTTGTATTTGTTGACCGTGAGAACGATGTTCTACTCCTTGGTGATGACCCCTGGCAGTAAGTATCCAACTTGCTCCTACCACCAACTTTTTTTTGGAGAAGGGGCGGGGTGGTTCTGTGAAGATTTCATTTGACTCAAATTACTGTCTTCACTAATAGTTCCGATATGTGAGGTTTTTGGGATAGTCTTTGATGATTTCTTACAACCTATCAAAAATCAGTCTGGATTAGACCACTTCCATAACCACTTGGAGGAAATAGCTTACATAGGCAAGCGACATCTCCAGTAATTTCGTCTGAGGAGAGAGCTCGTAGGAATTTCCTCTTTGGTTTACATTTATGAACTTTCATGGATAATTAGTTTCTGCTCCTCTTTAGACATTATGAGCAGAAAGTCTATTATTTCTGTATGACACCAATCTTAGTTTCCACACAAAATTCTGCCAATTTCATTGCTGAGCTACTTAAAGTTTTCGACTATTATCCGTTCTGTCATCATATGTCCCACTTACACATTTCTGAGTCTGCTTATTTACCATCTTTTGTTATTAAGATTTAACCTGTTATAGGCTTATACCAGGTTGCCTCCCTTATTTTACAGGTTATCTATTCTACTTTTACTATCCTTTGTGTGACCTAATAGCGTTATATTGTCACTGCATTGAAGTTAAACCTTAGTTATTAGTACTACATTTTAAATTAATCTGTCTTGCTACAGTGAATTTATGAACAGTGTTTGGTACATCAAAATACTCTCTCCACTTGAAGTGCAACAGATGGGCAAAGAGGGCCTCGACCTACCAAGTGCAGTCAAAACGCGGAGGATCTCTAGCAATGGTAATGGCTGCGATGATTTCATGAACCGGAAAGACTCTTGCAACTTTATGAACGGAATACCCTTGGGGTCACTTGACTACTAATCTATGTTGCTCGGACACTCGAAAAATGTTTCTGCACCTGTGTTGGATCCTCCAAAAATGCACAACTTTTTGGAGGATCCGACACACACCCGTCGGTATTTTTGACGAGTCCGACCAACATAGCTACTAAGGGACAATTAAGTGATCCTAGAGGTAAATGTACCATGTAGCTGTTCTTGCCCTTGGTTAATATCAGCAAATTCTTTGTACCTTGTTCAATCAATGTCATATATCTTTTCTACCTAAAACAAGGGGTCAAGTCTGATTTGAAGCTTGTAATCCAGATAATTACGATGTAAATTATAATGTTTATTGTTGTTAAGCCTGTGGAACTACCTTCCAGAGACAACTGTACAAACAATGATACTAGCTGAAGCAATGGTTTCTACGTGTTGCCTTTTTCTTTTTTTATTTTCATAAAGAATAGACTTGATTATCAACAAGCTCTCCGCTTCAAATTTTTAGACAGGTGACATTGAATTTATTTAATACATGATATTTTATTTTTTGATAAGGTAAAGTTTTATTAAGTACCAAGAAGGTACTAACAGTTACAAAAGACTGCTGGGAATATTCATACAGTCAATTACAACATCTCCCTAGCAACTCTAGAAAGTCCATATATTAATCTATATTATCAATGAAACTACTACACCAACAAAATAAATTAGGTAAACACTTGTTTTAACTCTAGAAATATGATCTTTTTGCCCGTCAAAACTAGAGTTATTTCTTTCAAGCCAAATAGTCCAGAATACACACAAAGGTATAGTTCTCTAGATTTGCTTCAATGCTTTATGAGTACTCTGGTGTTGCCAGCTCTCCAATACTATCCCCCCCCCCCCCCCCCCCCCCCGATATTTTTGCTTTACTTGAGCTGAGGGTCTTTCGTAAACATCCTCTTTATGTGCTAAGGTAGGGGTAAGGTCTGCATACACTCTACCCTCCCAAGACCTCACTCATGGGATTATACTGGGTCTGTTGTTGATATTATATTATTACCCAAGACACAATTGTTGAACCAGGCATTTTACCGGAGCGAAAACACTGAGTGTACTTGCTGTATAATCTCAGCATACCTTCCCATCAAAACCCCAATTCCGCGACGAATATACAACAACAACATACCCATCGAAATCCACACCGTGGGGTCTGGGGAGGGTAGAGTGTACACAGACCTTACCTCTATCTTGGTAGGTGGAGCGGCTGTTTTCGGGAGAGCTTTGGCGAAATTTCGCTATGAATATGTCCATTATATTTTACTAGAAATGACCAAACACTAAAAAAATGTGGAAGACTAGCTAAGTACTTCCGAAGTAATGCCTTGGACTTGGGCTAGGAAGAAATTGGGTTGATTTTCCTTAGGACTTTAGTTATTAACAAGGCCGGTCAGATTCACTGTGTAAGCTATGAGTTTGGCTTATAGACCTTACATATGTATTACTTAAGAATTTACTAAATATGTCCAAATACTAAATTTTGAATCCAGTTATTCGCAAAGTTGCTGTCCCGGAATCCCCAACTCGTAAAGTTCAAATCTTGGATCTATTCTAGAGAAATTCCGTGGCTACCTAACTTTTTCACCACTCAATGGTAATCAAGATGATCCATACCTAAGCTTCCAACTGAACTATAAAGATACACATTGACTTAGTTTTACCTACCCTTTTTCACTGCAAAAAAGAAGGGGGGAAAACAAGAAAAAAAGGTGAAATACTAGTCTATACATTAGTTTAACCAGGACTGGTAGTTGCACCTGTACTGTTCACCTTAGTGAATTTTGTACAAACATATTTACATCTACACATATTCTGTTCCTTTCAATGCAAATAAGTATAAATTGTTAAAAGACAGAGACATTGAGAACAGGAACAATGGAGGACCAACAGCCATTGCTACCTAGTATACTTCACTCAACATCCAAGTTATCAGACATGTCATCGGACGAAATCGAAGAGTTCTTTGAACACAAGAATGTGTCTTTCAAAGGGTATTTCAAGTTGTTTGCATGGGAGTCAAGGCTACTTTGGCTTTTGTCTGGGGCTGTTATTATAGTCTTGATATTTAACTACATGCTTGGCTTTGTCACACTTATGTTTGTTGGACATTTAGGTTCATTGGAGTTAGCTGGTGCTTCCATTGCTAGTGTGGGAATTCAAGGCCTTGCTTATGGTGTCATGGTATGATTTTAAGTGATATATACTAACCGTCAAAAGATTTTCTACACCATCTGTGTAGTAGTTTAACACGTGATAGCTGCAGCCTGCAGGTTAGTTATGATTTATACCAGTTAAACATATAGTAATACTTGTTGTAGGGATTTACTTATAATTACCTTATAAATGATCTGATTGTGTAAATGTATATTTATTTACACATCAACTAGATGCACGAAGCATCCAGCATTTATGTAGGGTCTGAAGAAAGGTCGCATCCTAAGGGGGTGTGATATTTTACATTGTTAGTGATAGAACTTAAATTCATAAAAAGTTATAAAGATTGTTGGAGTTTTAAACTAAAGATTGTTTGACTTTGCACTCGTTGTTTCAAATCCTGGATCCGCACATATCATACATCTATGAGTATAGTATGTCTAACATGTGATAGCCACATTTAGTTACAATTTTTACCAATTTACCAGCTAATACTTATTGTAGGGATTTATAAAATTACCTTATGAGTGAACGGGTTGTGTAAATATATTTTCACCGTCGGTGATAGAACTTCAAACTCATAAAAAGTTATAAAGTTCGTTAGAGTTTCATATAAGTGTCAGTGATGCGCTCGTTGTTTCAAATCGTGCATTCACATGTAATCATATCCTTTTAACTTTGCAAATATTTGGTAGGTTTTTGTCACTTGAATTATAGAGTTTTATATCTCCTTTGACAACAGTTGGGCATGGCAAGTGCTGTTGAGACAGTTTGTGGCCAAGCATATGGAGCAAAAAGATATGCAGTTATGGGAGTAATATGCCAGAGAGCAATTATACTTCACCTTGTAGCAGCTTTTCTCTTCTCATTCCCTTACTGGTTCTCAGGGCCATTGCTTAAATCAATAGGTCAATCAGAGACCATATCCGAACAAGGCGAATTGTTCGCCCACGGATTGATCCTTCAGCTCTATGCATTTGCCATAAGTTGCCCAATGCAAAGGTTTCTGCAGGCACAGAACATTGTCAATCCTTTGGCTTATGTCGCGGTTTCTGTGTTCCTTGTCCATGTTCTGATCAGTTGGCTTGTGGTTGATATCTTGGAATATGGTTTACTCGGGACTGCCCTCTCACAGAGCTTTTCGTGGTGGCTGTTGGTCATCGCGCAAGGTCTTTACGTCATTTTTAGTCCTTTGTGCAAAGAAACTTGGACTGGTTTCTCTATGAATGCTTTCAATAGCATTTGGCCTTACTTCAAGCTTACTGTTGCCTCTGCTGTCATGTTATGGTTAGTTCAGACTCTATCAAGTGGGCCGGGTCAACCCACAACCCGGCCCATTTACCCATCTAAGTAGACCCCTTAACCAGCCCGGTCCACCTGTGTTGGCCAATCCAGTCTCTTTAAAAAGAAAGAGGCCTGGACCGGCTTCACATATGCCACGTCGTGAGGCCGGCCCGGGACTGCTTAGTGATCCATGGACAAACCGGCCCGGCCCGGTTAACTAGAAAAAGTTTCCCAACAGTCACCCGCCACTATCAACAAATTAGTGGCACACAGCTCGGTTAACTAAAAATATCCCAACTATGAGCAGCCACTATCAACAAATATGCTCACAAATACACTTTTGTAAAATTTATGTTTATGTAATAATTTTCAATTCTTTTTCTGAATGTAGCTTGGAGATATGGTACTTCCAAGGCCTAGTGCTTGTATCAGGGCTACTTCCTAATGCTACAATCTCACTAGACTCCATTTCTATTTGGTAAAATTCTCCTTTCATGTTCTGTCTTTCAAATGACTTGTTCATATGCTCACAACTTTTATTGGAAATAACAGCATGAATTACTGGAACTGGGATATGCAATTCATGTTGGGACTAGTAGCTGCAGCCAGGTATTTATACATCAGAGGGCCTATATTCTTGAAAAATGATTATAAGTAGCCGTAGGATGTATAATATGTGTATAATCATGTATAATCAGTGTATATACTACGTATACCGGTTAGGAAAAGTAACAGTAAATCCAATCAGCTATTCGTGTAAAGATCCCATAATAATTTACAGGATACACCTGAGGAATCAGTTCATTTGGGAGTTAAACAAGGCATTATGTATCAATTTTAACGTATCGATGTACTTGCAGCGTTCGAGTTAGTAATGAGCTCGGAGCAGGACATCCGAGGGTCGCTAAATTTTCGGTGATTGTAGTGAACATGACAAGTATCATGTTCAGTACAATTCTCTGCATTATTGTGCTGATATTCAGGGTTGGATTAAGCAAACTCTTTACAAGTGACTCACAAGTCATTGAAGCTCTCTCCAGTTTGACTCCATTACTTGCCATTTCTGTTTGGTTGAATGGCATTCAGCCTATTCTCTCTGGTAAAGAATCCCTTGCATGCTTGCTCTTTGTAGAACTAATTTATTAGAGAGCTTAAGTAATATGCACTGAGGGTGAAAAAATATTTCAATCAGGTCACTTAAAAGATAGTTGTGGGATAACCTTTATATGTGTTGATTGGTAACCCGGAAAAAATAGCAAGTTAACTGCTATAACATGGTAATACTGTTGTGATTAGTGCAATAATTACACTATCAGTGTAAGTGGTGCTTTAGCCAAAGGGGAATGTGCAACGGTTGGATTCAACATGCTCTTAGAATAGCTGGGGATATCCGAACGCCTATCCCAACACGGGGAGCTTATCCACTACATCAACATAAGTAGTCTAGTCTAATAGTTTTTGTTCTTAAAATATCATATATGCACTGATGCAGATCCTTTCTAAATCTGGCTTCAACTGATCATACGTCAGACACGGGAACATGAAGAACGAAAATAGACTTTTATGTTGAAGTCTTTCTCGTTGGAAGGATGGGGGGCGCCTTGCACGTCTTATAACTTAAAATATTTTTATCAAATTCTATGCTTTCTTGCCTACAATTAGTAGCATGGACTCTTATAATTCTTGCAAATTTTAGGTGTGGCTGTTGCAGCGGATGGCAAGCGGGGGTAGCATATGTCAATCTAGCTACTTATTATTTAATTGGCCTCCCAATTGGATGTATTCTTGGCTTCAAAACAAGTTTGCAAGGAGCAGTATGTCTTTTACTTTTCTCCCCTCTTAACATAACTGGATAATCAGAAGCACAAGTTGACCCGGACACTATAATTATCAAACAATGCAAAACAACAACAAATACGCCTCAGTCCCAAACAAGTTAGATAAACAGATCATTCTGCTTCTCTTCCTATTTTGGCCTTTTGCCTGCACACAAAGAAAATGATTTTGTTTTTTACAGGGAATATGGTGGGGGATGATTGTTGGAGTTATCCTACAAACATGCACCTTGTTTGTTTTAACTGTCAAAACAAACTGGAATACTGAGGTAACTTATTTGCTGCTCCATTTTCATTACTTCACACTTGCACCAGACACTGGCATTAGCTAATGATTCTAAGTTTATATGTCTTTTAAGTTATATTCAAGCGCAAAGGAGGATATAGAGCTGGTTCAATGAGTTTAATCCATGTACATGTGCCAAAAAAAAAAATATGTGTGCGCGTGTGTGTATACAGTATATAGGCTTATTCTGACCCACGGACAATGAAATCAATGACTATAAATCTTAGATTCGTCTCTACTTAAGCAGGCATCCTTCCCTTGATTCTTTTTCCAACGGAAGGTTATGGGAATATTTCATTGTTCCTAGATTGGTATAAAACTGACCATGTTAGAATTTTTGGATTAATGGAATGAAATAAAGTAGGCCCGCAGAAGAATTTTTTCCCGACAATTTATGGTCTGAATTTAGCCGGATCCCAAATGTGGACAACGTCCTAGGGCTAGAGATATGAGAGACCCTTTCGTAGATTCGATTGGTATTGATTCCTAGACTGAGCCCTACGCTGCATTTCCAAAATGCAGTCTAATACTAATCAAGTGGACATACATATTACGAGAGGCGGATTTACAATTTGAAGTCTCGGGTTCTATAACGACCTCAAGTTAATATATATTAATACCTGAGCATAGTCAAATGCTTATAGATACAAGATCTAGACAAAAGCTATTGAGTGTACTTTAAATCCGCCTTTACATGTTAACTTACTAAAAACTCTCAACTGGAATATTGCAGGTTGATAAATCTGCTGATCGATTGAAGGAAGCTGGAAATAGAGAAAGTGAAGATGTTGCAGACAGTCCTTGAGTTTCTGCTCCAAAATCTTTTAAGACCATTTTTCATGATTTACATTTGGACAACAAGTGTTTGTGTGAATGAATATTCCCCTGAACTGTCACAAATTCTTCACCCCAGCTTCTTTGGGACGTGGGCGTTGAAAGAGGAAAATCATAAAGATCATGGCACCAGCAAGATTTTGTATCGCCAAGATTCCAATATCTAACAAGTGAATTCTATCAGAGATTAATTCACAACTTATTTGTATCTTCTTCTCATTTTGTTTTTGTGAATGGCTTAGATTCATCATCAAATAATTTTGCTTCAAGTGTATGTAGAACCTTAACTTGCTCAAGAATCCTAAGCTAAATGAAAAAGGTAATTCTTTAAAGGCAAAATAATAGTAAGTATTTCTAGTATTTGGTAGTTACGAGTTCACCCAAAAAAAATGGATCTTACTGTAAATTTGTTTTAGAAAATGAAAAGAAGAAATGATCAGTGATGCCTCTGCCAATATGAAAAGAAATTGCCTTGGAAAACAGATACACCTCATTACGCAAAAATAAGGTAATTCATCAGATAATTCTTCTTAAACCCCAGCATCATCACAGGCTGCAACAATTCACAGCACTGTGTTACAACAAAAACGTCCTCTATTGCCCAGTTCACCTGGAAATGGATAAATCTTCGACAAGGAGAGACTACCCACTTAGCTGATGCTAAATTTCAACAATATTTTGCTAAGCAGCCATGGTGTCGGTTCAATCCCATGTCGCGACTAAATTAAAATGTTTCTGTATATATGAACCTAAGAGTTACATTCTGGATATCAAAATGGGAATAGGTGTTTCCTCACCCATGACTGGCTGGAAAATATCCAACTCTCCATGTCGCTCTAAAACACGCATCCTGCAGTCTTCAGCTGCTGATAATCCTGTTGAATATGCACCATGCACAGAACCTGGGTAATCAGCACTCGTTGCCTCCCCAGCAAAGAATAGGTTATCTACTGGTATTCTCAGCCTTTCATATAGATCATGTGGCTTCCCTACTGTATCATAGCTATATGATCCCAGAGAGTCTATGTCTGTACCCCAATGAGAAACAAGATATTGAATCTGCACCAAGAACGGGAGAGTAAGATAACAAGTTAGATATCGTAATTATCATGACAATACTACTTTCATTATAAGGGAGGGATGACTCAAACTATAATTGCTTCATAGAGCGCTTCTCGTTTCCACCTTAATGAGTGAATTGAGTTATCATTCAAACCAGCCAAATGCTTTTCTTTGGTCCACTTACTACTACAGGTAACATGAAAGTTGGCACAAATCACAACCATAGGTAAGATAGACTTGTACTGATCTTGTTTAGATATTGGTTTACGACAGAATATCAAAATTTGCAATTTTATTCAAAAACATCATGTTTGACAAACAAATCTAATGACCTAGAGAAATAGAGAAACAAAGAAAGATCATGTAAAGCACTCTTCAGACAGTTAGTCAGGCTTCTTGCACTTTGAAGTTCGGAGAATGATTAAACTAGAGGAAGGGTGTGTTTGGTATGAAGGAAAATGTTTTCTTGGAAAACAAGTGGATTTGTTACTTTATTTTCTGGTGTTTGGCAAGTAAAAAACTATTATTCCAAGGGAATTTATATGTAATCTAAACACTATGGGGTGGGAGTGAGGGTTTGGGGGTGGCGGGGGGGGGGGTAGGATTGTCAAGGGGTGGGTGGGGAGGAGACAATGAACTTGGAATATCACATGTGGAACTTGTTTTCCCTACTTCCATTAGGGAAGTCATTTTCCTCATTTTTAAGGAGCTTGTTTTCCAAAATATTTTGACCAACCAAACGTGAGAAAATTGGAAAATCAACATGCATAACAAAGAGTTAATTCACAGATTAATGCTAACCAGACAAAACAGAGAAGTGAATTTCCAGAGCAACTTGAAAAAGTAAAACCCAAAAGACTTGGGAGCAAGAAGGGGAGTGTAGAATTACAGGAGTAGTCGCATTGGGAAGAATCCTCTTAAGTTGTGTAAATGCAAAATTTGCAGCAGCTTCATCAGACAGTTTCCCAGTGTCACGAGCCAGCTGCCCAGCAGGCATATAAACAAGGACAGGATGGCCAGTAGCCTTATGAAGATTAAGAAAGTAACTGCATTCATAGGAGCTTTCTGCAACTACTCCCAAGAACTCAACATTTGGCCAGAACACTTCTTGAAAGTGCAGAATAATCTTGTTCTCAATTCCTACACCAAGTTCTTTAATGGCAGCCTCTTTCCATTCAGGTAATCTTGGTTCAAATTTGATGCGATTTGATTTTAGAACACCAAGAGGAATAGCAATAATGGCAGCATCGGCTACAAAAGTACTCCCATCCTCAACTGTTACCTTCACACCGTTATAACGTCTAACAACTTCTGTAACCCTGAGGAATGATTCCAAGAACAAATGAGTCACTACAACTGCTAGTAAATCTTGGGGAGGGGTCAGGGAGGTATTCTTTACCTGTGATTTAAGCGAATGTCAAGCCCTTTTGCTAATGTATTGATGACAGGCTTATATCCCCGGACCATAAGACCATGCCCACCAGGTAACAATTCTTCCTGTATATCACAATCATGAATCTGTAAGGCAAAACTTCAAACAACATTTTCAAGAACAATAAACTATACTCATGCCTATTTTATGTTTTTCTTCTCACACTTGACTAATAGGAGAGCGATAGTTACAATCACATATATTTTTGTTACAAAGGACATTTTCAGAGCTTCAGACATCTTAGATAGTGATCATTTGACACAGGTATTAGGAGATCTAAACTTTCCTGAGCTGATATAATCCCTTCAAATATTCAAACTAGCTACAAGTAACTCAAATGTTAAATAAACAATCAATATACTCTTTCGCCCTATTTTATATGACATAATTTGACTGCCTACGTACCCTCACATGGTAGGATAAGGTCTGCGTACACATACCCTCCCCATACCCCACTTGTGGGATTAAACTGGGTATGTTGTTGTTGTATAGTTTGACTAGGCATATAGCTTAATAAATAACTTGACTTATTGTATTAGTAACAAGAGTAGAAAATACTACAGTAGTTGATAAGTTAGTGTCATACGGAAACATCATATCATTGTTTAAATTAATTTAAATCCTTGAAAGAAGTGAGACTTGCATGGAATAATATATCATAGACATGAGGCAGACATCTTAAACATCCCAACATGAAGAGTTTGTGGGATTGAAGGAGTATCTGGAATGAACGCTTGTGAAGAAAGATAAAACTGGCTTAAGGCTAAGTAGCCGAGGACCTGGGACTGCAGATTATCTACACTGAAGTTATTTCATCTCTTGGCCAATCATCTTTCTAACTACTATCTTCTCCGTGAAAGTTGTATTAAATTCCTATATTGCCAACTTCAATCTCTCAGCCAAGTGTCCTGCTCACCAACATTATTTGTATTCTATATTGTCAAAAGGGGCCTTTTTTTCCTCATTCCCCAAATATCTTTACTTATTAAGTTATTCTACCTACACTAGACAGATGACATAAACCCCATATGTCTTTTCAGTTGTATACTATTGTAAGACCATTTCTAACATCAGAAAGTTCCTAGAAACAGTCCAAATGTCTCTGGAAAGACAATGATCAATGAGAAGATACGCATCCTTCCAACAACTAAGCTCTGAAAAAAGAGTCAAGGAAATCAACCTGGTCCCAACATTTGAGTGATATGGTATCCGCATCTGCAGCAAACCAGCCTTCCATTCTGCATAGGTACCACTGCAACACCTTATGAGCAAGGCCATTCAACCTGTATTAACAGTTTTTCTCTTAGTGAAAAGTTTATGATTTTTAATTGATTTGGGGGAGAGGTGGTCAATATGTAAGCAAAATGGAATTAAGTAGGACCTTAAATCGGGTCTCCTTTCAAAAACCATTGATATAGCACGACTGATAGACATGTCTTCACTGAATTCTTGCCTAATTTGATCAGTCTGCAGCAAAAGCCAGTCAGCTTATAGTCATTAAATGTCCAAAATATTACATACTTTAAATACATGGAAGGCGGATCCTTTCCTTACAGAAAGAACTAGATGTTTCACGAAATGATTCAAAGAGATAACGGCGGGTAGAAAAAAAAATAAAGAACTTGCCTCCTTCAAAATGCTCTCAAAAGTCTCGCCAACCTTTGCGACCAAGTCCTGAGGCACTTGATTACCCTCCATGTCAAAAAGCCCATAACTGGAGAATCAACAGATATGTTAGTTTATTATCTTACATGCTTAGAAAGGTCAATACAGAAAACTAGCAATCGCAAATTTTTCCACAATTCCACATAATGACATGTGGAAGCGTATAAACTTGATATGTAAGTTTTTATGCATAAACTTAGAATACAACCTTTCCAGATCATGGTCGTACAAAACTGAATTGTCACCACTTGTACGATAGAGAGGCAATCCTAGTTTTCCAATAAGAGGTGCCAAAGGATTCTCATTGCAGACGCCATGCAACCTAAACCAGTTAAAACTTTAATATCCATAGGAGGCACAATGCATCTGTTTACAGTGTAATAAACAAGCAAGTAGTTACCATGATGCACCCAAGTCAACAGGAAAACCAAAAGAATAATCAGTGTGAACTCGGCCTCCAATTCTATCTCGTGATTCTAGCACAACCACCTACAAGAAAATATTAACTTCATGAAACATATCCACCATCACCATTATAGCAAGTAAAAGATTATAAGAAGGTCATATTTATACTAAAACAAAATTTCTAGGCATACCTGAAATGATTCATCATGAAGAGCCCGAGCAGCTGCAAGGCCTGCCATACCACCACCTATTACAATGACAGATGGCGAAGCCACATACCTCCGTCCAACATTGGAGAAGCAAGGAGCTACAGAGAAAAAAACAACACACTTAGTAAAGATTTTTCCAGAAGAAAATGATAAGCATCCATAAGGTTAGACACAGAAATGTAAAACATCACGCTTTAAGTGATCATATAGACAGCCAAATCGGAAGGTGACAAAATTTTGTATTAGTACAAGCAAAATACAAAAAGGTCACTCTATTTTATTCTTCTTGTGCTTCTGATTCCAAACACATGATGGACTGCAATAAGTACTCCCTCCGTCCCAATTTATGTGGCACACTTTTCTCTTTAGTCTATCCAAAAAAGAATATCACCTTTCTAAAATTAGAATCAACTTAACTTTAGAATTCCCCTTAAACCCTTAATGAAATGATTTATAGCCACACAAATGTCTAAAGTTTGTTTTAGACCACAAATTTCAGAGTCTTCTTTCTTTCTTAAACTTTGTACCTAGTCAAATGGTGCCTCATAAATTGGGATGCATGGAGTATCATTTATCGGGTGTTTTGTCCGTTGTTCAAATTCTAATCAAGAACTCAGTTATACTAAAATGAGCAAACTTTGTCTCTTTGATAAGCAGGATATCTGGGTATTCTGGAAACAAGAAAAGAAAAAACGTCTCCTAAATGGCGATTAACCAGTAAAAAGGTCTACTGATATGTTATAAACCTGGTCCAGTATAGAAAATCTATTAGAGGCCAAAAAATATGCAGTCACAGTGACAAAAAAACTGTTTAAAAGCATATTCCTTACGAGTTGAAAACTTAAAAAATGATTCATATAAAACCAAATTGTTGTTTTCTGACATGTTTCGAACCTGCTCCGGCATAGAAATTCTACAAATAACATGGCATTATTCTTGATATAGAGGACGGAAAACAGGTAATGTCACAGACTGTTGAAAAAGCATATTTGTTGCAAGTTGAAAACTTTAAAAGTCAATTTTTGAACAGTTAATGGTCAAACACCTGAACTATCACTTTGCCCCAACTATCATGTGTTCCTTTTTCCTATTTGAACTATCACCATCTATGTGTTAAAACACACCTCGAGTTTAGGCATGTATTAAAACAAACCTCGATATTTCCTACCTGAACTATCGCCATCTACTCAACTAGGTGTGTTTTAATATAGTTGGTGATAATTAAGGTAGGAAAAGGGAACAACTAATAGTTGGGGTGTGAAAGTGATACTTCGGATGTGTTTTTGACCATTATCTCATTTTTTTAATGATAAAATAAACCAAACATTTCAAATTCTGATGCTACAGTGTACACATATTATAAGAAATGCATAAATCAAAACATCAACGGACTTAATTCAGCTCTAATAAGTACAAATTAATTGTTAAAAAACTAACCAAACTGAATTAAGTATAAGCATAAACAGATCTAGAATGCACAGTCTGTATGTTCAGAGTGGTCCCAGCCTATTATATATATACTCCTTCCGTCCAAATTTATTTGAAGGTTGACCAATTTAAGGAGTTAAACAATTATTAATTATGCAGACTTATAGTAGTTTTCAAATATGTATAAAATACTCGAACAATCTATATTTAAAATTAAATTAAAGAAAAAGTTGTTTGACTATCAAAACTGATCAACCTTCAAACAAATTGGGACGGAGAGAGTATATACAATTTTCAAACTTTTACATCTCTATTTAAAAAAAAATCTCTATACTGTAATCCGGGTCAGAATTGGTAGGTTCTGTTAAAAATTGATAAAAATTACTAAAACTAACCTCTTTGGAGCTGGCGATTACTCTTGTTTTGAGAATCCATTGGGTTATTGACAATTGACCCAATAAAATATTAGAATATTTAATTGGATTAAGATATATTAAATCTTAATAATAACAATCTCAGTATTAATGAGTTCCTACAAATCTGAGGGGTAAAATGGAGAATATAGATTAAAAAACAAGTAACGAAGAGATTTGAATTTGAACAGAAACCCAGTTTGATCAACACACACATGCGGTAATCCCAAATCAACAAAGAACAACACAAAAGGGCAAAATAGTAATTTAAAGAGAAAAAAAAGGAGGGGATGGAAAGTTGAGAAAAATTTCTCTCCTGATCAGAATTGAACGGAATTCACAAAAGGGGAATGAATTCCGTTTGAATTAATTGTTTTGATCGGAGAGAGAATTGAGAGAATGAAATTTGAATCAGTATATATATATATATGTGAAGGTTTTTTGGGAGAGATGAAGGAGGAATTTGGGGAATAAATAAAATAAAATAAAAATATACTCGCGTTTAGGCTTTTTATGGTGTTTGGTTATGGAGGTGTGGAGTTTGTTTCCTACGTGGATATGAAAGTGGAAAGAGGAAGGAGGAATGGGGTAAGAATTTTCTAGGTAGGAGTGGGCGTATTAGATTTAAAAAATTTGATTTGGATTTTTAGTTTTCGGATTGAAGAAATTATAATCCAAATAAGCTTGGATCGGATTGGACTTTTTAAGTTCGGTTTCGAATTAATTGGTTTTGATATTTTGAATTTTCGGTTTTGACTTTTAAGCCTTTAAAACATAGTTATTAGGAATGAAATTCATATACCCCAGTTACCAAGTTACATGTCTTAGCATAATGTGAACAAAATATGTTAGTAAAGTCCGCTTGGGAAGCTCAATTAGTTATCAAGGCGATATTTGGAAAATATGTTAGTAAAGATTTATTACCACTAAACCAAAAGTTATCAACTCACCTGGTTCAATTCTACATTATTCCCTTTGTTTCATTGAAACTGCCTTATTCTTAAAGTAAACTTCAGCTTTGCAAGATATATTATATTTAATTTTAGTAAAAAAGTTTATATTAGACTTAATATTATAATAGGCAAGGTTGTAGGGTACTAATCTATTGGACACTTGGGTTAGTTGGAACATATAATATGGGTAGGGATAAATATAAGGTATAAAAAAAATTGGATTTTCGGATATCCAAAAATTCAAAGTACTAAATTCGATATCCAAAAAATTCAAAAATTAAATTCAAAGTCCAATTCATAATCTAAAAATCTAAATCAAATATCCAAGAAAATCGGATTTCGATTTGGATTTCGGGTTGGCCCAGACTATGCCCACCCCTAATTCTAAGGATTCATTAATTACTCCTTATGTCTCAAATTATTTGTTCCTTTTTTTATTTATATGCTTCTTAAGAAATATTAATTAGGAAGAGTATTTGACCTACTTTATCCTTATTTATATTTAAGTTATACTCTCTCTTCATTAAATATTTACTCTATTTATGTGTCATCTTCATTAATGACAAAAGGTAAAATAGAAAAAAAATAATTAAATATATCTTGAACTTCTAAAACAACAAATAATTTGAGACTGTTTTTAATAACCACGATAAATAATTTGAGATGGAGATAGTAATGGACTAGTATTGAATTGTTTATTTTTTGGTGAGACGTTATTTTTAAAAATATTTACTCATCATTTTTTCTCTTATTCTTTAGGTAATGTTTAGTTTTTTTTTTACTCTTTCTTTCAATTTGTTTGTCTTATTTATTTTTATCTATTTAAAAAATAGTATCTCTTTCTTATCACAATCATTGCCTAATAGTTTTGTCTGTTGAACTGCTAATTTGCAAGATTAAATTGCCTAATAATTTCTCATTTTCACCACAATCATCTAAATAAAATATTCATGAACTGCTAATTTCAAGATTAAATTGCCTAATAATTTCTCATTTTCACCACAGTCATCTAAATAAAATATTCATGCAAGCAATGAATATGAAAATAATTCCTAGCAACAGAAGTATTAAGACGTGAGAATTAACAAGTTCAAAGAAATCAGTGAGATGTAAATGAGTCTTCACAGTTAAAGTTAATCCAGATGGTTTCGTAGCAAGACTTAAGGTCAAACTTGTGGTTAAATAGTATGCTCAGACTTATGGTGTAGATTATTTAGACACCTTCTTCCCCGTTGTCAAACTCACTTCTGTTCGCTTGTTCATTTTCTAGCTGCTTCCGAGAATTGACCTTTACATCAATTGGATATAAAATATGCGTTCCTTCGCGGTGATCTTCATGAGAAATTGTATATGGAGCAACCATCTAGTTTTGTTGCTCAAGAGGAGTATGGAAAAGTCTGTCATTTGAAGTCGTCTTTGTATGGCTTGAAGCAAAGTCCACGGGCTTGGTTTGGAAAGTTCAGTAAGGTAGTTCAAGATTTGGGGTTGAAAATGAGCAAATGCGATCACTCAGCCTTCTATCGGCAATCAATAGATGTCACTATCCTCCTTGTTGTATATGTTGATGACATTGTCATCACAAAAAGTGACTATGTGGGGATCTCTTTCCTCAAGTCTTTCTTACATGCTAGGTTTAATACGAAGGACTTGGGTCAGTTAAAATACTTTGGGAGTAGAAGTAAATAGAAGCAAGAAGGGAATTTTTTTATCTCAGAGAAAGTATATTCTTGACCTGCGTATAGACACTGGAAAGTTAGCAGCCAAACCTTGCAGTACTCCAATGGTTCCCAATATGCATCTTATAAAAGAAGGTGGTGATCCTTTTGATTATCCAAAGGGATATATAGAAGGTTAGTTGGGAAGTTAAACTATCTTACTGTGACTCGTCTGGATATTGCTTTAGCAGTAAATGTTGTTAGTCAGTTCATGTCCGCATCTATAGTCAAACATTGGGCAGCTTTGGAACAGATTCTATGTTACTTGAAATGAGCTCTTGGACTTGGCATATTGTATAGCAATCATGGTCATACTCGTGTTGAGTGTTTTACAGATGCAGATTATGCTGGATTCAAAGTTGATATGAGATCTAGTATAAGCTATTGTGTCTTTGTTGGAGGGAACCTAGTATCATGGAGGAGTAAGAAATAAAGTTTTGTATCTCGATCCAACACAGAATCCGAGTACAGAGCTAGGTCTATTCCAATTTTAGATCTCGGTCCACGCCCCAGTTGGGCCCTGAGCATGAAGGGGGGGGGGTGTTAGAGTGGGTTAGAGTCCCACATTGATTGGGAAACTGACTGGTGATTTGCATATATGGACTTGGGCAATCTTTCCCTCGTGAGCTAGCTTTTGGGGTTGAGTTAGACTCATGTGCTATATCTTACCATGATATCAGAGCATGCCAAAAGTCCTGAGATCGAACCTCATCGTCACGCATTATCAAAAAGAATTTTCACGTGCTTGGACCATGAAAAAAATCAGGTCAGCACGTGAGAGAGCGTGTTGAGAATATAATCAAATATTAAAAGTGTGCACTCTCTAACAGCTTAAGCTTTTAGATGAGATGATCACACACTTAAAAATAATACAACCTTGTCTAAATAGAAAGTATTCTATCAACTAAGAAGAAAACTAAATAGTAGTCATTTTAATTTTGAAAACCAGCAAGTGTAAACATAGTGCATATCTATATTTAAGTATTTTTTTTAAATGATTTTTTTATTACATGGGATAGGGAAAGGGAATTACAATGTGAAATTTGAATCCTCACTAATAAGATGAAAGTTATTACTACTCAATCCTTATATATTGTGTGCTATTTAAATAATGACAACGAAAAATACAGCTATAGTAACGCATCTCAATTTGCATCATTCCGTATTCCATTATGGTATATTGATTGATTGAGTAGGATATTGAATTTGGTGTTAGATATATGAGCTTATACTTAATAGGTAAGAAAAATATTAAGTATATGAATTTTGAATAACCAAAATTCCGAAATCCCCAATTGAAACCCGAAAGCTATAAAAATTAAATTCAAAATTCAATTCGTAATATGAAACTTCAAACAAAATATAAAATTTTGAATTTTGATTTTTCTCAAACTATATCCACCCTTAAATGTATATATTTGATTTAAAAGTACAAAGTGTATATTTAGGATTGAGTCATATTATAAGATTATTTAACGCAATTAACACTACTTATTATTAAGGCACCGATATTGACAGTGGTGCCTTTAATCTTATTAACTACTTAGCTGATATTTTAACTGTCTAACTAAGGTGAACAAAATATAGGATGAGTTTGCAAAATAAATGTTGGCAATTTTATCATAGTTGAATCAAGTTTAATTTTCTGTTATTTTTTTCCCAAGATTAGAAAAAGAATGTACGTGTGAAGTACGATCTAGAAATTAAAAAAGAGAGCCAAATGAGTATGGGCCAATAATATTAATAAGGTGAAGAAAGCGATTTCTAGGGCAAAGTGATTCTAATTTTGCTGGTATCGTTCTAATTCTATTGAATATTCAAGAAGGAATAATAAAATGACATCTAGAGCATAAGTATGATGCTCTTACCACTTTCTTTTTTTATTTGTTTAAGGATTTAATGCAGAGCTCTCAAATTTATATGGTATACTTTCTTTATTTCAATTTATGTATCATACTATTCTTTTTAGTCTATTTTAAAAGAAATGTCTTCACATTATTATATTTAAAAAAATAATTTAACTTTAATTTTTTTATTTTACTCTCAGTAAAATAATTTATTATTATACAAATATCTGTGGTTATTTTAAAGGGTTAAGGGTCAAAAACACACATCAAGTATCATATTTTTTGAATTTTCTACATGAATTATTAGGTGTGAGAGTTTCATACATAAACTATCACCAATTAGTTAGCAAAAGACACATCAACTATCAGTTGTTTACTTTTCCTATCTGAACTATCACCCACTTGTTTGCAAAACACACCTCATTAAAAGTGAACAACTGATAGTTGAGATGTATTTTGCAAACTAATTGGTGATAATTTATGTAGGAAAAATGAACAATTGATAGTTGAAGTGTATTTTGCAAAATAATTCACATGATAATTCAGATAGAAAATTAAAAAAAAAAATTTAAAATATGTTTTTAACTGTTACCTTTATTTTAAATAACAAATTTTAAAAGTTCTTTTTAGATTTTACATTTAAGTGTTGAATCAAACGATACAATATAAGTTGAGAGGAGTGACTATGACTTGCATTGCATCGAGTCTAGTAATGTATTGGAAAGTCTTTCGACAATTTGACTATTATATTATTTCACCACCAACATTGAATGTGACCATAGTGCATTTTATTGGATTACTATATTTATATTGGTCGTGCTGGGTATTAAATAATTACCTTATAATTTTAACAAATGCAAAGAAGAGGACGACAAATTGGAGTCTTCATCTGGCCCTGTGAAACTGGCTTTCTTGTCTGGTAGTGAACTTGGTCATTTGCAGGTGAGATATTTTCTATTACTAGTATCTCTCTCATTAATGGAAGACCATATAATAACCACAAAACGAAAAAGGGAAAAGGAAAAGCGAAAGAGACATAAAAGTAGGCAAATAAGAAGCATCCACGTAGAAGATATTACTTTAATAAGACCAATTATTAGGGGTGGACGTATATCGGTTCATATCGGTTTTGTATCCGAAAAATATGAACCGAATAAAAATTATTTTTTATAAAAAAACCGAATCCAACTTTTAAGAAAAACCAATATGTTCGGTTTATATCGCCGAATGTATCGGATTATATCGGTTTTTTCTAGTAGGCCGGGGCGGGTTGGGTTAGGGAATTTTTTTTTAAAAATTAAATTTCCAACACTGAAATTCACATTCACACCTACGTTACCACGAAATTTCGACGTTGGAATGTATTGTATATCGTGATATGTTTACTAAAGAAAAAAGGAAAATTAGAAACCGATTTGGGGAAAAATACAAATTGATTGAAAAACGGACGTTTCCGACCACGTCTCGAAAAATACGCAAAATTAAAAAAAATCAGGTAAAACGGACATCCGAGCGCATAGTTATGACCATTTAAAGTTTTACCAATTTACAATTACTTTCTCTCCCTACATTTTATGATAATGCTTCCGTGATATGTTAATCAAGTTCATGTCACATTCGACTTCCATAAAAGCTTCATAGATTGACTTCAATGGCTATGATTCAAGAGATAGTAGTAGCCTAAAATAAAAAATAAGATTAATTATATATTTAATTCGGTTTTTCGGTTCGGTTCGTATCCAAAATTTAAAAATCGAACCAAATCACTAAATCCTGATTCGGTTCGGTTTTTAAAAAATCGTGTTTTTTTTTATAAAAAACCGAATAAAAACAGAACCGAACAACCGGTTCATTTTTTTCGGTTCTCCGAATTTTTTGCCCACCCCTACCAATTATTAAGAAAACTCACTTCCCATTTGTTGAAATGCTAATAATTATGCGATTATAATGCAATAATTATTTGTGATTATTATATGATGATTAATATAAAATGCAAGGATTATTATATAATAATACCAAAGTGTAGAAATAACACTAACATTGTAATATAACTCAAAAAGAATAATTCCTTGATTATTTTTATCAATGTAAAAAGTTTATATACATGATATACAATAGTAATTATAGGTTATAATTACGGAAATTAAATATTTTCCTAACTAATATAAAATATTTCTACAATAATTACAGATATACAAATCACTAATTATACCAAAAGAATATATTTCCATATATTCTATCACACCTCCGCAGTCGTAGCGGGCAGTCGTTGTATGCTGAGACTGTCCCTAAAATCTTCAAACAGAACTAAGGGAAGACTCTTAGTAAATATGTCAGCAATTTGATAACGTGAGGGGACATGCAAGACACGTACTTTCCCACGAGCTACCTTTTCGCGAACAAAGTGAATATCCATCTCGATATGTTTAGTGCGCTGATGTTGGAGAGGATTCCCGAGAGATATATCGCACTAACATTATCGCAGTAGACCAATGTAGCTTTTTGAATATGAAAATGAAGTTATAAGAGGAGGTTACGGAACCAACAGGACTCAGACACCACATTGGCTACCCCTCGATATTCGGCCTCTGCGCTAGAACGCGACAAAGTGGACTGGCGTTTAGCCGACCAAGATACCAAGTTATCACCAAGAAACATACAATAACCAGATGTCGAACCCTGGTATCTGTACATCTACCCCAATCAACATCTGTATAAGACATGAGAGTAGATACCGAGGATGGATATAAGTGTAAACCATAATCAAGAGTGCCCTGAATGTAACGCACAATACGATTGAGAGCGTGCATGCGTTCTTCCCTCGGATCATGCATAAATAAACACACCTGCAACACTGCATAAGTAATATCAGCCCTCATAAATGTAAGTTATTAAAGAGCCCCCACAAGACTACGATAGTGGGAGAGATCCTCGTAAGGTGTGCTAGAAGTAGCACTCAGCTTCGGTTTAGTGTCAACCGGAGTAGGAGATGACTTACATGATGACATGATAGCCCATTCAATAATCTCTGCTGCATACTTCCTCTGGGATAGAAAGAGACCACCTGCATGACGAGTGACAACTATACCCAGAAAATAGCTCAATGACCCTAAGTCTTTCATAGCAAATTCTGAACTGAGAAGAGATATGCTAGACTCACGCAGTTTGTCAGACGAAGCAGTCAATATAATATCATCCACATATAACAGAATATATGCCATAAAAGTACCGTGATGATAGGTGAACAGAGAATGATCAGACATGCTGTGAAAAAATCTAAGAGTAGACACATAATCTACAAATCTTTTGTACCAGGCCCGAGGAGTCTATTTTAGCCCATACAAGGACTTCTTCAGCAAGCACACATGATTATGATGAGTGAGGTCCCTTAAACCCAATGACTGATGCATGTATACAGTTTCCTTGAGTTCGCCATGTAAGAACACATTTTTCACGTCCAGCTCATGAATGTGTCATGATTTTGAGAGTGCTAGACTAAGAACAATGCGAATAATTGCCGGTTTGACCACCAGACTAAATGTGTCTCCACAATCCACGCCAACCTGTTGAGTTTTGTTATCACCTACAAGACGGGCCTTATGTCTCTCAAAAGAACCATCAGATTTTTTCTTATGAGCAAAAATTCACATAGAATAAATCACATTAACACCAGGTGAACGGGGCACCAACTCCCACGTCTTATTTTCAATAAGAGCATTATATTTGTCATCCATGGCCATATTCCAATTCTGGTTATAAAGGGCAGATACGAGGTTATGTGGTAGGGGTGATTTAGTGTCATTAGAGTTGAGATTAAATTTGCGCTTTGGTTTAAAAATGCCTTGTTGGCTACGAGTAATGAGCCCCTGTACCAGAGTGGTAATGGGCTGTATATCAGTGGACAACGTGGGATGACCCAATTCAGAAGACACGGTGTCAGACTTGATTCAGATATGGAGAACAGTGGGTCAGTGATGGCTGGACTGGGTTGGGCCAGCAGGCCGTGGGACTGCTGGTATATTTGGAGGAAGAAAGGTATTTGAGCCAGTAGGCGGTGGGCCTGTTGGCAGATTTTGATGAATTATGATTTTATTAGAGGATAAATCATAACATTTGTAACCACAATGATTAGACGGGTAACCAAAAAACACACACGCGATAGAGCAGGCTTGAAGTTTGTTTATTGTAGCGGAGGGAAAAAAGATAGCATAAACACCCAAACACCCTAATACGAGAATACAAAGGGTCTTTGATAAAGAATTTTGAGTGGTGATTGGTATGCTAATCCTTTGCTAGGGAGTATGTTAAGAAGGTAAGTAGCCATTTGTAATGCATGATGCCAAAATGAAGGTGGTAATGAGGCATGAGCTAGTAATGTCCGAATAATATTATTAATGGTGTAAATTTTTCTCTCGGATTTCCCATTTTGTAAGGACGAATGTGGACAAAAAAATTGAAATGATATACCATTATCCTTACAAAATTCTCTAAATGGCCCATTATCAAATTCCCTTCCATTATCACATTGAATGTTCTTAATTTCCCATTCAAATTGAGTACGGATGAATGCTTTAAATGATAGGACTGTGGAATAAACTTGAGACTTTTTAGATAATGGAAACGTCTACAAAAAATTAGAATAAGCATCCAAAAATAAACATAATAACGGTGGCCCAAAAAACTCAAAATAGGAGATGTCCACAAATCACTATGAATAATATCAAATGGCAACAAAGTACTAGAATTGAAGGCAACAAACAATAATTTAACATGTTTCCCAAGCGGACATGAAGGATAAACATTAGCACTACGAGTACTATTATACTCAATACATTTATTGTTTTGAAGGGAGGAAAGAACACACGCTCCCGAATGACCCAAATACGCATGCCATAAGAAAGGTGCTAAAGCGGCAAACGTTGATGATGTGACTTGTTTAGTAGTGGTGGTGATGGAATAGAGCTCGCCCGGAATATCACATCTCATTAGAGGTATCCACGTCGAGAAATCCTTCATAGAAAATCTAAAAGGGTCAAAGTCAACAGAAACTCAATTATCAGTTGTAAATTTCCGAACATACACCAAATTTTTAATTAAGTTAGGAGCATGAAGTACATTTTTCAAGGCTAAAGGTGGGTTCGGGGGAGATAAATTTGTGTGAGCATAACCACGAATTAGAATTGAATTACCATTACCAACAATTATGCCATAATTTTTGCTCAAATTGAAATAGGACGAGAGATTACCTGGCACGGATGTCATATGAGAAGTAGCACCGGTGTCCATGTACCAATTTACATCCGGAGGGGTCGACGTCATGGGTGGGCCCGC
Source organism: Anisodus tanguticus (assembly GCA_034509755.1). Taxonomy (NCBI): domain Eukaryota; kingdom Viridiplantae; phylum Streptophyta; class Magnoliopsida; order Solanales; family Solanaceae; genus Anisodus; species Anisodus tanguticus. Next base: position 39,157,763 of record CM067558.1, read on the forward strand.
AGCAACGAAAGCCTGTTGAGGCTGAGGCCCAAGCAGGCCAGGTTGCTGCTAGGCTAAGGTATTTCGTGTCCCAGGTTGGCCTTGCTGCTGGGAACGGGTAGGGCGACATGGGCCACTTCCCACTGGCCCAAGGCAGGCCCCATGGACACTGCCCAGCAGCCCAAGCCTGCTGCCAGGGGTTCTGTGGCCTGGTCCTCTGCTGACCGCCACTTTCGCTTCCTCGTCCCCACTGTCGCCTCCTCGTCAGCCACAGCTGCCGCCGTTGTCATCACGGCCACCACCCTTGCCACCTCCACGTCTGCCACCACGATCTTTTCCACGATTTTGACCCTTTTTGCCACCCCCGTTGTTACGATTTTGACCATAATTTTCGGAGAAGGGTTGAGAGTAATTAGGTTTGCGGGACGTGGCCACCATTATGGCGGAATTGGCTCCGGTAGCCGCCTTTTTAGCCAATCATGCTTCTTCTAAGGTGAGCATGAAACGTGTTTGGTAGAATGGTGGGACAAGATTGCTTTGGCGAAGAAGAATTTCAACTCCATTATACACCACGGAGAGGCATGCAACCATATGAAGAACGAGATGATCATTCGTGACGGGCGCGCCAATATTTTTGAGTTGATCCGAGAACTCCTTGAGCCTTTGACAATAGACTGAGGCATTCGAAAAATCCTCCATATTTATGTGGGAGAATTCTTGCTCAAGGGTCACGACGCGAGAATTTTTTTATATTGGAATATATCACACAACCAATTTCAAGCTTCCATTGCCGTGACATCGGGTTCGATAATTGCCTGTAAGAGGTCCGTAGAGATGGTGGAATAAATCCATTAGAGCACCGTAGCATCAAGAGTTGCCCACAACTCTATTTCATTATTGGTGGAAGTCACCTTCTCCTTGCCTTTTTCCAGTTTGACGATGTGATGGAGGACTCTATGAGACCTTGTATGAATTTTAAAGAGTTCTGCCCACGTTGCGTACTGGACATTCTCCATTTCAAGAACAATAGGGATGTTCTTGATGTTAGAGACTGCAAGGGCAGAATGAAATGTATTCTTTGTGTTAGACATGATTGAGGAAGAAGAGGAGAAATAGGGTTTCAGAATTTTTTTTTGAAGGGAGGTGGACAGCCGAAGGAGAGTAGGGCGGCGGAAGGTTTGTGGAGAAGGAAAAAGTTTGCCCTAGATTGCTGATACCATGAAAGAGAATAATCCCTTGATTATTTTCATTAATGTAAAGAGTTTATATACATGATATACAATAGTAATTCTAGGCTATAATTATAGAAATTAAATATTTTTTAACTAATATAAACTATTGCTACAATAATTACAGATATACAAAATCACTAATTATACCAAAAGAATATATTTTCATAGATTCTATCAATAACTAATCGCAAGATAACTTATACCGAAATGAAAAACTTCAATCATCCTTATTCTTAATAAGAAACGATCCCTTAAGTACACAAGTGACATCCCCTTTTCTTAGGGTTCGTTTAGTTGGGAAACAAGTTATTTCAGGATTAATTTATTCCGGAATTAGTTATCCTAGGGTTAATCTCACCCTTAATGTGGGATAAACATAACACTATAATCCGAGATAACTAATCTCAAGATTAGTTATCGTAAGATTTTATCCCAACCAAACGTGGGATAAACTCATCCAGAATAATTTCAGAATTAATTATCCCTTATCCCTCGTTTGTAGTGAGACAAATTAGAATTGCCATCAAGTCCTTTCTTGCTAGAATATTCAAAGAAGTCCTTCATTGTAGTTGCTCTATACTTTGGAGGATTGCCTTTTGATAATAACTCCTCAATTGGTCCATAAATTCTGGAAGATGCCAATGGCCCTGTGCTGAAAAAGCTTGCCACTGATATTCTTGGACCAATTTTATTTGCCAATACTCTGTGCTCTATGCTTTTATACTTGTCATTTGATATAAGCTGACAAATTAAAAGTTGAACAAAAATTTAAGTCAATAGTTATTTGTTAATTAAAACTCATTAAAAGGAGATTTATATTTATTCTATGACTTTCATCGATTATCATCCAACTTTCAGTTTATAGTATCAAAATTGCGATGGAGAAATAACTCAACTAAATCTATATATGTCACAAAACATTTAGAAACATCAAAAAATAATACTAAATTCAATCCCTAAAAATATAAGTAGGTTGTCACAGGTAAAAAATAAAGCGAATTCAATCCCGAAAAATACAAGTAGGTTGTCACATGCATGTATAAATTTGTTACATAAGTATAGCTACGTGCCCCAGGGGCACAGGCGAGTTGGTAAGTAGCAAGATGATTGGGGTACAACCACTCCGACGTCGCGGGTTCGAATCCCTGTTGCCGGGTTTGTGTCCCGTTGATCCTCTTCCTTGCAGGGCTGCCACTCGCGCATATCCCTCGATTTACATCCCACCTGGCCAAGGGGCCTCTGGTACAGGTGGGGGGTTTCGCCTTCGGGACTTTCCCCTTCACAAAGTATAGCTACGTAAATAATTCATCTTACATAACTGACAAGACACCACTTAAAAAAAACACATTTTCCAATTCCACCATGTGGACTCTGATACCATGTAAAAATGGATCTTGGGTCTAACGCAACCCCAAAAAATAGCTTGTAGGGTGAAGATTGTCCAAGTCCATATAAGGAGTCCATGTTTCCATTCCATTTCCGATATGAGACTCTTAACACTACCTTGTACGCCCATACCTCGTTAACTGGAGCGTGGACAATATAATTTGGGGGCCAACATCGGTAAACAAAGAATTTTAATAAGCCTGACTCTGATACTATGTAAAGAATGGATCTTGGGCCTAACTCAACCACACCAAAATCCATTCTTTACATTTTTAAGTGGTGCTACATAATAATCATGTAATTGGTAATTGAATGAACACCCATGACTCATGAGAAAAGGCCAGGTAGCTTGGGTCATAGGAAGGGTCACGCTCCTAAAGGGTTATGTTGATCGGATTCTCTAAAAATATTATCGCATTCGTGTCGGATCCTTAAAAAATAAGATTAAATTGTTTCTGAAGAATTCGACACGTACCCGGTAACATTTTTGAGGAGTACAAGCATTATAGAATGTATGTCACCGCCTACCCTGGCACATTCATCAATGGCTAGTTTTATAGATTGAACCCCTAACTTATAGGTCACACAGAGACAACTTTACTGTTGCTCCAACGCTCTCCTTCGATGAACACCCATAAAAATATTCCTATAACATATTGGGCTAAGAATTAAAGAACAAAAATGACTTGCCTGAAGAATAGCTCCATGAGTAGGAGGAACATCAACCCATTGATTCTCATGAAAAACATGAAGTCCACCAAGATCATCTTGCAAAGGCACTGTGAAAATATTACTATCAGCATGTCTACTTGTGCCAATTGCAAGTTCTGGTTGTGGGCATGAAGGGTAGTAATTGCACAAAATGCCTAACTCCTCAGCACATCCCATTTCTTTGAGATGGTTAGGTTTGAGACCAAGACCCTCTGATAATAATTCAAGCAATGTGCATCCCAATTTCATCACATGATCTGAGTACTCAATTGTAATTTCCCTACAAGAATCCAAAAGTTTGATAAATTAAAAAAAATTTAAGTTATATATACTGATAATCGCATAGCGAAAGCTTAGTGCACCGGGCTATGTTATACTGATGATATAATTGTTACTAATAGGTTGTAACATGTTATTATTCTATCATATAGTTATTATATCAGCTTTGGTATGAAAAGTTACATGTTGTAATTGGGTGATTTACAAGAATGGCCTTGGAGTTAATTGATCTTGAACTTTTAATTCCGCTTGCCGCAGGGACAAAATTTCATGTTCTACAAATTTTGACTTTTATTTTTGAAGGTTTGCCATGGGGATGGGTCAAAAGTTCAGGACCACCTATTTTCAAGGTAATTAGTTAATAATTTTCTAGTTGTAATTTTATCTATTAGCAAAAAAAAAAAAACACTAATAAGTGCATATGATTAAACTCAATTAAAATTAAGAAATTGGCAGTAGATGACAGAAGCCGTGATATACACGGACAAAGTCATGTATATCAAATGAACGAATTGTGTATATTAAACTTACCATAGTTGTAGAATTCTTGTACAAGTGTAATTATGGTATTAGTCTTTTATTAGAAAAAACTATTTGAATTATAGTAGGAAAATGTAGATTTATTTTCCATATTTAGATATTGTATATTTGTATATATACCTCTTTCATTAATGAAAATAATCAAGTGATTATATTCTTTCATGGTATCAGAAGTCTAGAGCAAAATTACCTTCTCCCAAACATTTTCCGCCGCCCTCTTCCTTCTCGGAATCCGAGCGTTCGGCCGACGGCCGACACTTGTTTTTTTTCTCTCCCAAATTTTTTCTTCCAAATCCCTCACTCTCTTCTCGTTCTTTCATCATGTCTACCTCAAAGAACACATTTCATCATGCCCTTAAAATATCCAACATCAAGAACCACATCCCTATCTTTCTTGAGATGGAAAACGTCAAATACGTGACGTGGGTGAAATTGTTTAGACGGCACGAGTGTTTTTGTTATCCTGAAATATTTCCTCCAAACGTACCCATAATTCACGAGCTGAGGCACCTGATTTCATAATCGTATGAAGCAAGTCTTTAGAGATGGTGTCATAAATTCACTATTTGACAATAGCGTCAAGGCAACGCCATGTCGTGTCTGGGATGTCAAGAGGGCGAGGGACAGAGTTGTCAATATGGTCAAGTACGTTGTACGTGCATGCGTGAATATAAAAAAGTTTAACCCACGAAGAGTATTGACCATCTTCTTGATCAAGAACTAAGGGAATGAAATTCTTGATGTTCGTGACTGTAAACTCTGGATGGAAAGAAGAACTGGATGAGTGAGGGGGGTTGTCAATGACGACTGTGGAGGAGGCGGAAGCATTAGGAGAGGTAGGGGGAGACATGGTAGGCACAAGAAAGGATCACGAGAAAAGAAAAAAAAATTTAAAAAGTGGAGGTTAGCCATCGGCCTAGAGGGGGGGGGGGGGGGTAACCAAAGAAAAAATAGGGTTTAGGTGTTTTTAGGGTTTGTCTCTTTATACCATGTAAAATTGTATTAATCTCCCCTTCGTGAGTCTTTCTTATTAATACTAATATATATAGTGTGTACAATGTGGAGTCCTATTATTATAAGGATCATATAACTACCATAATTATACAACACTAATAATTACAAAATATATGGTGAATATTCTACTAATATTCACTAATAGTTAGAAATATTTCACTTAAACAATCCCAAAAAGGTTATAGAAAAAGGCAAAAATGTGAATTTTTGACGCACGTCTCTACCGAAAAGTTTGTCGCAAACCAATTTTTGTCCGTCGGAAATTTGGGGTTTTATTAGTAGAAACACAAATTTTGATTATTAGAAGGAGATACAAAACTTTTTAGCGTTTGGTTCAGTGTCAGCACATTATAGTGACCATAGAGTTAAGTTTTACTTGGACACCAAGTGTGGTCCTTTTAAAAAAATAATAAGCACAACATATTATGGAGTTGGATGTACTTGGACACCAAGTATGGTCCTTGGTCAAAAGTTCATATATTAAAGGGTAGCCCGGTGCATTAAGTTACCGCTATGCGCGGGGTTTGGGAAAGAGTCGGACCATAAGGGTCTATTGTACGCAACCTTACCTTGCATTTTTGCAAGAGACTATTTTCACGGCTTGAACCCGTGATGAGCTGGAGCCTTAACCCGACACAAGAGGGGCCCTATAGGATAGTGGGCTTAGTCAGCCCAACATAGGTTGTTAACCAAAAATGAGAAGTTCCCGTTCAGGCATAGCTGTTCACGAAAGGTGGCATGGGCCACTTGACTCGTTGGAGAGGGGCAAGACAAAACCTACTCCTAAGAAGTTGCTGAATCGAAGTAGTACATTATACATTTGCCCCTCTCTCTCACTCGCTAAACACTTTCTAAATCTATCTGTCTTCATCGAATTTTTGCTATCTGTCTTGAGTTAGACATACGCGTATCTTTGAGGGCTCACAGTCATCCAATAAATTTGGTAGAAATTCCACAACTCTGTATTTGTTCCCTGGTTGCACCCCATAATGGGTTCTAACTTACTAAATCGCATCTTTCTGTTTTCGGAACATCACATGTAGACTTTTTTTGGGGAAAATCACTCGACGCAGGGCCTCCCATAAAATTGCTCCATGGATCTCATCGAAAATGTTTGATGCTTCTTGGGGCTTCTTTGGCGACCGTGAAGTCACCGGATGAAATGTCGAGTAAATAGATCAGATCCGGACGTGGCTGTGAATCTGCTAAGTAAGGGGGGTTAAGGGCGAGGTCTTTTTCTGTTTTCACGGGAACTTCTCCTTTTTGGTTAACAAAGTCACTCGAAGCTCCCCGAACCTATGAAGGAGGCCAGAGAATTTCAGAAAGTCATTCTCTGCAACCTAAAAAAACTTTTCTGAGGAAGCGCTGTTCAAGTCGAGTTTCCTTATTGTCCCTTCCATGACACCTTTCGCTCATCCATTCCGCCCGTCCAGACGCGACACCCTTTCTCATTACGAACGTCTATGGAGCGTAGCAAGGAACCTTGGCTTCAGCTCTCGTCACCTCACTCAATCCTACAGCGGAAACTCGAGGAGAGGAGCTGCAAGCGAGCAAATAAGCACTTCTTGTAACCAAAATGAATTGGTGTGTTGCTACCCTTAACCGACCTGATCGTCCCAATCCGGTTGTCCTCACTAAGAACAGATCCACAGGACAAAAGAAAGATCTTGTTGTTTCTTCAACAATTTCTGATCTGTAGTGGACCTCCAGATCATATCTTTTTCTAAAATGAGAAACATTAATAGCAAAATCGAAATTTTCGCGAACAATGTAGCATAGTCCCTCGGAGTGTTCTGCGGAGGTATATTATAATATTGAAGGTTCTCTAGGATTTTGAGGGCTGACGGTACTCCTTTGGATGCTTTAACGCGACTAGCAGACCACGTCGTTCTTGGGAAGTTATAGAACGGGGTAGTGAAGGCTCGCAAAGTAGACAACAAGCAGCAAGCAAGAGCTTCTCAGCCCCCTAACCTTTCTATTCATAACTACTCCTCTTACTACAGGACTCTTACCTAGACAGTAATGGGACGTTCGGGATGAAGCCAATCAAAACAAAAAAGCAAAATTCGATTTGGATAATATGGCGTTGGGCCTTTCCTGCGCAGCTTAGGTGGAGGCGAAGAAGGCCTCTTTCCGGGGGGGGGGGGGCAGAGAAATGGTGCTTCATCTTCCCACATATTCCCGTATTTATTTTTGAATTATTTCGATTATTTTAGTTTAGATTATTTAGTATTTCGAATTTTATTTAGAAATTTGTAATAAAAATATAACAAATATAAAAAATAGAAATAATAAGGAAGAGTAGGATTTTTTTCAGGGAATGACTTATCTCTAAGCTTTGGCGGGACCTTGAATCGATAAATAGAAGAGAAGGGCTACTGGTCATCGCAGGAACTAAACTCCCTAAGACCTCATCCAGCGTTATCGGGAAATCCGCAGAAGATCTCTTAGGTCTCTGACCGCTGCTGCTTCTGCTACGACAGAGGATGGTGGAAAAAAGACTAAGGTGTATGAGTTCGGCTGTATAAGACGTCACTGTGACTAGCCTTGCTGCTCCCAAGATCATAGAAGCAATGATGCAGAAAAAGAAGATTTGTTGCAATGTAGCTCCATAAGAACCATAAATAGAAACACGTGAAATATTAGCAGAATCCCCGAAATTCAACCACATTTTAAAATGACTTTCATAATCCTGTGATACGTCGGATATACTACTAACATAGCTCTCGTATGAGAGAAGTAGGGCCTTCATCCTTAGTATCCATGTTGCCTCCATTTTTTGCTAATACCGTCTGACATATTATTTTCCAAGTAACTCTCTAGCTCACCGATAGGTATTACACGCTCCAAACCCCCAGGCAACCAGCAAGAAATCTATTGAAGAGTTGGTTCTGGGTTAGCCGAAAATCAAAGTTTATCCGGTCCCTGAAAAATTCACTTTTTATGATTACATCGGCAATAATCCAGAAAAGGGTGGATTGTTCCTAGCGGACTCAATGAAGAGAGGAGCCGTAGTGGTCCCTCCCGGACCGCCCGGATCCCACGAGTGAATTTAAAGTTCGATCTACATATATTGGTTGATCGTATATTTCATTATAGTTCTATGATTCAGAGTACCCTTTCCTCTCTCTTCAACGCTTTAAAACGAGCTAGAAAGCTTCTCTTAAAGCAGAAAAATAAGAGTTCTAGTAGTTTCAGCTATTCAATTCGAATAAGTGCCCTCACTTCCTTTCCTTACAATGATATGCCCAAAAAAATAAAAAGATGCCGTACAACACTGTGCGTTCTCCCGGTCCCGAGAGAACCCGAGATCTTAGCGATTAGTCAGTCCGGGTCCAGCTATCATAATTAGTTGTATCAATGAAAATCTCGTATGGTAGTCAGAGACAACATAGTAGTTGTGACGTGCGAGAAAAAATCCCATTTCTTTGTTGGAAAAAATCCAACAACCTTCCGTATTTCGATCCCGAAAGTCTCTATTCAATAGAGCGGACAACCAAGAATTTCTAATCAAGTGAATTTTGTTCTGGTGGGATCAATTCAATAAAAGAAAAAAGCAATTCGAGTGGGTCTTTAAACAATTCATTGCATTTTCTCCTAGACTTCGTAGGTAAATCCATTTTATTTTTCAACAATGAGATATTGGGGTTCCAAACCTTCCCCTGAGCTCTAGAATCTATAAATACCTTTTCCACTCAAGAAATGCTAAAGCTATTGATCTACATCTTTCCCCATAGCCCTGGGGCTTTGTCTCGATATCCTATGTGCGAAATATAAGGGAGGGGAGATACATGCTAACATGGGTAGGAAGCAGGAACCATTATATACAAAATTTTGGGAGTTACAGATCTCTGATACTACCATCGATCGACAGAGCGGAACGACCAGAAAAGGGAATGGCTCGTCTATCCCACCTAGCCAAGCCAGAAAAATAAATTAGATATAAATTAGATAAAATGAGTTGAAAAATCTGTGGGACCCCTCCTTCGAGGGCGCCTAGATAGTGAAAGGTTATCCCTTTGCAAGGCTGGAAGCTAAACAAAGTCACGAAGCTGACTGACTATGCTAGAGCAGAGCTCAGACCCTTTCCGCCTTTCATTCGATTATGCAAGAATCACTTTTTGGTACCGAAAACAAAGGTTCGAAATCCCAGTTGAAGCAAAGGTATTGAAGAGCAGATAGACTCCCCCTAACCTAGTCCTGGTTTGGTTTTCCATTCTAGTATACCCGTTCGAAGAGTCAAAGGCCATCTATCAGTGGCCGACTTTAAATCAATCATACGAGTATGCTATCTCCTGTCAATCTGAGTTCTCGAAAGCGACTGAACCAGCCACCCAGATGAGACTCCCGCTGAAAAACATTCTTTTTCCGATAAAACCTGCCACTAAGCTTTGACAAGTCGCTAACTTGCTCATTTTGTGATCGACAAGAGGCTACATCAATAGCTGTAAATTTCAGGTAGGGTAGGCTTGGAGTCAGAAGTCCTATTCTTCCCAACCAAATAAGCACTTTTACAAAGTTCACCTTCCCGCGGTCAAAACATGACTTACGAATAACAATCAGCCTTTACCAGGGACATGTCCTGTGACCTCCTGGTCCTTGATCAAAAGTTCATATATTATTTTTAATATATGGTTGAAATTAATTAGCATACCTTTTTTTAAAGTCATGATCAACCTTTTGCCATAACTTTGTCTACATGAAGAAAAAAGGACTGGAACTAGTAGGATTATAGTTTAGCTTATTCCTTGTTAATATTGAAGAAACTTTTTTCTTCTTTCTTGTTAATGAGATGATTAACTAGTATATGAAGAGGCAACCAACCAAAGCATGTCTGAAAGCCCAAGATAATACTATAAGTACTTGCTATTGAGTTATTTATAATATTACTGTACCTTCTCTATTTATTGCCAGTGACTTATTTATCAACTACAAGAGATGCACTACATGAGAAAGAGATATTCATCTATTTCATTTTATATGGTGGAATTTGAATGGACGATGAATTTGAGTAAGAACAAAAAAGTTAGTTTTTTTGCATATGTCAAAAGTATAACAATACTTATTGTCTTAAACATATCTTGACGTTTTTATAATTATAAAAAATGTTATTCAGAGTAAAACAAAATGCTTAAAATTAAGAGATTCTCAAAAATAAAGACGTGTCATTCTTTTTAGGAATATATTGTAAAAAAAAGATATGCCGTATAAAATGCAATAATTTTTTGGTGAAGGGTAAGTTGACAAGCTAAGGTCCCCCATCTTTGGTGATCTTTTTGAGAGACACTGATTTATGTAAATGGTTACCCTTTAATGAAGGGACTATTTTCTATAGTAACTCACAAAGTATAACCAACTTCTTTTTATATGTGTGTCCTCAGCATTTCTCTTTCATTAATCCCAATTATTTTATCTTCATCCATATGTTCTTCTACTTTTTAAATTGAAGTACACACTTGATTTTGATATATTCATAGATTTTCAGGGTAAAAAAGAAATATGGCACAAGTGGGAAAATCAGCTGAAAAGTTCCCAGAATATGTTCAAGACACGCAAGATGCCCATGTAAATAAAACACAAGTAAGATATATTCATTTTTCCATACTGCTGATTTTTAAGATTAACACATCCACATTTTAGAAATGCGACTTGTACGTAGATATATTTTGAATAACCTACTAGTGAAAACATTCCTAACGCTGATGGTATATATAATTTAAATTTCTTTAAGTTTATTGTATGTAATTTTACCTTATATTTCTGAAAGAGACTTTTCCTATATTTTTAAATTCGTCATTTCGAATAATACAATGATAATTTGTATTGTTGCGCCAAGGATCCGTTCACCTTGAATAAATGTAACTATTTTGACAGGTCATCTGTCTTATTTTCAAGATTATAAATTCTCAATTTAAGGAGGTTTACCCATTAGTATCATGTTGGTGACCTGATACCGTAAAAATATTCTTTACACTGGCGATTTATATAACTTAAACTCAGTAGAATTTATTGTTTTACCTTATATTTTCTAAAGAGGCTTTTTTCTATGACTTTCAATTTGTGATTTTCAAATCACACGATGACAATAACTTTTATTATTGTGCTAAAGATCTGTTCACATTGAGCAAATGTAAGTAATTCCGAATTGGTCTCAAGATTACAGATTCACATATTGAGGAGGCTAATCTATCGATATCCTTGTGACCTGATAGTGTAAAATAACCAAATAAGGTGTGCAGGTCTGTCCCTTTAGTAGGTGATTCACTACCGAAACGAAGAAAAGGCTGGATCAATTAAAGGGGGTACTACGAGCCCTTTGCCCCACACATTCTTTACACTAACGGTGTATATGACTTAAAACTAACTAATGCAATTTTATCTTATATTTATGGAAGAAGCTTTTTTATGTCTTTAAATTTGTGATGTTTGAATCACAAGAGGACGATAACTTTTACCATTACGCTACGAGTCTTTCACTTTTTTTTTTAAAATGTAGTAAGTATTTTCTAATTATTACTTCTATTTTTTCTTATAACAGGGTGGTCAGATCAATCATGATCAGCTATGTGATTACCTACATGATCAGCAGCTGCATCCCCAAGATGGGGCCCAACTTGAAGGCAAAATTGTTGCACTTTCCTTGTCACCAAGAGCACAGGCCCCTAACCATGGCATGCACAAGTGAAATATTATTTAGTTGAGGTGTCTCTATAGCTTGATTTGTTTTTTATATATAAATAAAACAGAGAAAGTGAAAAGGTGAAAATATTAATTTTTACCATAGAGTTAAGTTTATCAATTCAAACTAATATACTGGGGCAATTAATTAGTCTGCCTATTGCATGCAGTTGCGTACACAAGATTTTTGTACTAGCAGTGTCTGTCCGTTGTTACGATTTATCTTGTAAATGTATTTACGTCTAGAATTGTGGTGAATTTAAGTTATTATTTTCTATCCTATATTGATGTTTACTTAGTATTATTTTCAAGTGGTGTTGGCATATTATGTGTATCCAATATTACAGGAAAGTTTTGACCAAGCGATAAGTCGATGACACCCTTAATTAATCTAAATTCACATAGTATAAGTGTATTAAAAAAGTAATGGTTCCCTATTAGAGTTTTCTCATTCTCAAAATTAATATAAGAAATAGCTAATTTAAAATAAAGAGATCTTATTGTCACGAGTCCCACATCGGATATGGAATGGGAACATAGACTCCTTATATGGACTTGGACAATCATCACCCTACAAGTTAGATTTTAGGGGTTAAGTTAGGCCCAAGATCCATTCTTTACAATCATGTTCTCATTCCATATCCGATGTGGGACTCTTAACACTCCCCCGCACGCCCAGTCCTTGTTAACTGGAGCGTGGATAATATAATTTGGGTGCCCAACATCGGTGAACAAAGAATTGAAATGAGTTTGATACCATGTAAAGAATGAATTTTGGGCCTAACTCAACCCCAAAAGCTAGCTTATAAGGTGAGGATTGTCTAAGTCCATATAAGGAGTCCATGTTCCCATTCCATATCCGATGTGGGACTCTTAACCCTTATTTATCACGCCACAATAGTGATGTAATTATTTGGTGTAGTTCACAATTTTGGAATCTTGTCTAGCAATTTCACATGGCTATTAATGATCAGAGAAAAAAGTTCATGAAAAAGGAGGTCAATTATTGAATAGAAGAAGAGACCATCTTATGCCGATGTTAGATTCTTTTGGCTCTTTACTTTGTGTCCAGTCCAAGACTTAACAGATCTAATGAAAGCATCATATGGTTAGTGGTGAATCTCATTTGGAGGCATCAATCTATTCCTATTCTCTCTCTCTCTCTTTCTTTTAACAATTTCGACATTCATTTTTCTAAATTTACTACCTTAGATTAATCTAAATTTTCGAGAGTAGATCTACTGAGGGGTCGTTTGGTATGATGGATAAGAAAAAATAGTCATGGAATAAAATTAGTTTTGCCTTATCCCTTATTTGTTACTAAACATGATATAAGTTATTCCAAGATTAAAAATAGTACCAGAATAAGTTATCCTTGACAAAAGTTGAAATAATACTCTCAGAATTAGTTATTTCAGGATAAAATAATGAAAATGATAAAAAAAAACCCTGAGGTCCCTCAATTCCATTTTCTACTAAATAAGGTGGAGGGTAGTTTTGTAAACAAATAATTTTTTTAGAAATTTTGCAATGTGTATTACATTTAATGCAATAAAGTAAACAATCACTAAAAAATAATAGCAGGGTAACTAATCACAGTATAATTAAGCCGAATATAATAAATTCAACATATCTTGTCTTCAAACCAAACAACCTTTAAGGGCACAAGGAATTCATTCCAACTATATTCTTTGGATAATTACATTGTATATTTGTATATGTAATATTAAAAATAACTTTTTGCTCATCTTCTTGCATATTTACTTTTTTAGATTCTAAAGTTTTTTAATAAAGATCCTGATTGTGCCACTAACCAAGGCAGAAAATACTACATTTCCTACCAAAAAATTCTTTCATTATTCCGAAATATTTAACTTCAAACTTATGTTTAAGAATGTAAAGATTCCAACTATTCCAACTCGCCACGTCAAGGAAAAGATAGAAAAGGAAGAGACAATAAAGGTATGTATCAAAATTAATGCATAGACCGAATTAGTCAATTGTATGACCCTAGTTGTTAACATTTCTGAGAGGCCATGCATGATGCACCTTATTTGGCTTATTTTGAAAAAACTATGTGAAAATATCAAAGGAATGTACCATGTCGTTAGGATGAAAAGCTAGTGAATGTATTTATTTTCTACTCAATACTGCAAAGCTATGTGGAATGTTATGAACTTATTTTCTATTTTAATTAGATAAGTCATTTTTTTTCATTTTTAAGGAACTTTTTTTTTTAAAAGAAAATATTTTTTATAAATTTTAATTAACCGAACATGAGAAAATTGGAAGAAAAATATTTCTCCATACTGAACACACCCTTAATTGTAGTTACACAGATTGATGAGCTGGAGCGAGAAGTTACTCCTAGTTAGGGATGGCAACGGATCGGATCTGGACCGGATCCTACAAGATCCAGATCCAGATCCAGATCCGTTTTTCATACCTGAATCCAGATCCGGATCCAGATCCGTCGGGTCCATAAAAATCAGGTCCAAATCCGGATCCATCGGATCCACCGGGTCCACGGATCGGATCTGGATCCACATGTAAAAAAAATTGTCTTGCTAAGAATGTAACCTTGCTAAGAATTTTTTTTAAAAACTGACAAACGATTTTTACTTAGCTAACAGTTTACTATGTTTCAATTTTTCATATGAGATATTTTATTCGTTGTCTCGTTTTGATTGTGAGCTATTAATTGAAAATGTTCGACAATGACAATAGTTGTGAAAAATGCTGACTAGTATTTCCATAATGCAGAACTTGCATGTGCTTGAAATCTTCACAAATGAAGTGAATATAATTTTAACTATTTGTCTATGGAGATGTTAGTCATTCACTAATATAACATTGATTTTATTATCGAAGTTACCTCTTTATTTTTGGGTTTTTGAGTTAACGCGGGGATAAATTAAACTTGTTTTGAGAATTAAACTTGCAAGGATGTGCTTAACAATTTTAAGAAAATACTTATAAAATTACATTCTAGGTTATGAATATATTTAATAAAAAACGGATCCACGAGTCGGATCTGGACCGGATACGGATCTCAAATACAAGATCCGGATCCGGATCCGATCCGTCGAAATGGATCCGGGTCCGATCCGGATCCGTCGGGTCCAAATTTTAAAGATCCATATCCTATAAAACGGATCTGGATCCACCGGATCCGGACCGGGTCCAGGATCCATTGCCATCTCTACTCCTAGTTGAAGTAGTTAGTAGGGGTGGGCAAAACCCGGAGAACCGAAAAAACCGAACCGAACCGAAATTCGATTCGATTTTTTCTCAATTTTTTTTTAAAAAAAAAATGATTTTTTGAAAAACAGAACCGAATCAGGATTTAGTGATTCGATTCGATTTTTTAATTTTGGATACGAACCAAACCGAAAAACCGAATTAAATATATAATTATTTTTATTTTTTATTTTAGGCTACTGCTATCTGTTGAATCATAGCCATTGAAGCCAATCTATGAAGCTTTTGTGGAAGTCGCATGCGACATGAACTTGATTAACATATCATGAAAGCATTGGCATAAAATGTAGGGAGAGAAAGTAGTTGTAAATTGGTAAAACTTTAAATGGTCATAACTCTGCGCTCGGATGTCCGTTTTACCCGATTTTTTTTTTGATTTTGGGTATTTTTTTAGACGGGGCCGGAAAACGTCCGTTTTTCCAATCAATTTGTGTTTTTCCCCAAACTAGTTTCTAATTTTCCCTTTTTCTTTAGTAAACATCTCACGATATACAATACATTCCAACGTCGAAATTTCATGGTAATGTAGGTGTGAATGTGAATTTCAGTGCTGGAAATTCAATTTAAAAAAAAAACAAAAAATTCCCTAATTTGCAGAAGCAAAAATGTTTCTGCCTTTGCAGCGCCGTGGCTCCATGGTGGAGCACCGCGGCGCTAATGCAAATTTCCAGAAGCCGAAAGGCTACTGTCTCAGTGGCGCCGCGACGCTAATCAATAGCGCCGCGGCCCCCACCTGTCCAGAAATAAAAAAAAATTCCAGAGTTCAGAATGTTTAACCCAAAATTATTATTATACAATATATTATTTGATAAGTATACTGTTTATGTGCTAAATGTCAAAATGTTTGTCATTTACATTTCTAGAATAGTGTCCGCTATAATCGCTTGCTGAGGCGTGCGGCGCCGTTGTTTGATTAAACCTTCTTCTATCATGCATATTGGGTTGACGGTTCCCAAACTATATGTGTTATTAGTTTTGCATGATGTTATGATGTCATATTGGATATGTCATTAAAGAGTTGATTTTGGTTAGAACCCTGAATTAAAATGTTCCCCAAAACTTTAAATACAAGTCTAAATTAAAACGCGTAGTCCATTATAATTGTTAGAGTGCAAAATCCTTTTCGGCGATACGAGTATTTATGCCAAAGCATTTGCTCTAAGTCTACGAGGATCCAGACTCTTTCATAGATGTGTTTAACGTAAAAGCAAATGATAAACTTTTGTGGGTGTTTACACCAAAGTGTTTGCTCACAAAGGCCAAGTTTGCTTAGATACATAAACGCAGTCGTGTAATGGGGTTGACTTGCTTAGACAAATCTTGGCGCCAAAGTGTCGGACTAATCTAAGGACATAAGATTAAATGTAATAATTTGATCAACCAAGAGTTGCGAATAAGTTTTGCAATTGGTTTAGAACCTACCAAGATATGTTGTTGAAGTTATCAACCAAAGCAAATACGGAGATAGCATAGGCTTGGATCTTGGCCTATTATGACCTAAAATAATGTAAGTCCGTATTCTACCCTGGAGTCGTAGAAGTATGTTAAAATATTGGGAGCTAATTAAACAAAAGGCCTTGTCGATTAGCCTAAATGAATGTGTATAATAGGAAATAAATTTTGAATTTGATTTCCGGTCTATCTAATTCTTCAGATTATAAAATATGTCGAGCTTGTCGTTGAAAATATTGATTGAGATGAATAAACTTACTAGACCAAACTACCTTTAATGGTTAAGGAATTTGCGAATAGTATTGAGACATGAGAAAATTGAATACGTGTTGGACACAGTGTTCCCAACAGTCCCTGCGACAGATTCTGAAGAATATGCCTCCTTTGACAAAGATGCTTACCAGAAACATCTAGATGATGCCACTTCGGCACAATGCGTAATGATGTCTTCCATGTCCATGGAACTTCAGAGACATCATGAGAACATGGGGCCCAATGAGATGCTTGAACACCTAAAGAGCCTCTATGACTCTCAATCCCAGACCATGGAATATGAGTTGCTAATAGAACTGTTCAAATGTAAGCTCAATGAAGGGGGCCCGGTCTCGCAACATGTGCTAAAGATGATAGGGCTGATAGAGAGGCTTGCTTCAATTGGAACGAAGCTTGAAAAGAATGTCGCTACCACTCTCATCCTAAACTCTCTCCTTTGTTCCTTTGAGAACTTCATAGTGAACTTCAATATGAATGGAATGAATGATACTTTGTCGGAGCTGTACAACATGCTCAAGACCTTTGAGTCCTCCACTTCCAAAGGCAAAGTTGTGCTCATGGTGAGCTCTTCTAGCCGACCCAAGCCGAAAGGCAAGGATTGGCAGAAGAAGAAGGGCAAGGCAATCGTTGTGCCCGCAGCTATGAAGCCCAGGGGAGGTGTAAAGAAGAAGGTAAACGCGGCTAAGGATGAATGTCTCAACTGCCATAGGAAGGGGCATTGGAAAAAGGACTGCACGGCACCAGGAGGAGGAAAAGCACCAGGTGCTCCTGCCTTTGGTGGACAAGGTATGTACGTCATTGAAATAAATATATCTATAAACAACTCTCATTCCTGGGTATTGAATACCCCCTGTGGCTCACACATTTGTACAAATGTGCAGGGGCTAACTGATAGCAGGAAGGTTAGACCGAGAGAGGTAGACCTACGCGTTGAAAATGGAGCACGAGTAGATGTTGAGCGCGTAGGGACTTACATATTAAATTTACCTTCTGACTATTGTTTAGTGTTGAATGATTGTTTTTATGTTCCCTCGTTAACGAGGAATATTATTTCTATCCCAGTGTTGGACATGGAGGGCTTTTCCTCGTATATTTTTAATGGCAGTCACGTACTGTCTTTTAATAATGTTATATATGGAACTGCTCCTCTTGTGGATGAATTATATACACTGAACTGTAGTCAAGAGATTTTCAATGTACAAAATAAATGAGCCAAGACAAGTAATAGAAACTCTACCTACCTATAGCACTGCAGACTTGGTCATATCAACGAATCAAGGATAGCAAGATTGAGGAATTTAGACTACCTCGAACCATTTGACTTGGAGTCTTATGGTAACTGCGAATCTTGCTTGAGAGGAAAGATGACCAATAAACCACTTTCTGGGAAAGGTGTGCGAGCCAAGGAGGTGCTTGAGTTGGTCCATACTGATGTATGTGGGCCATTCTCGACTCAAGCTAAAGGAGGCTTCCCATACTTTATCACTTTTACTGACGACTTCACAACGTATGGATATGTGTATCTTATGAGACACAAATCCGAGGCTTTTGAGAAGTTCAAGGAGTACAAGTCGGAAGCGGAGAAGCAACTCTCAACAAGTATATATAGAGTTCTGAACATGGTTCCCTCCAAGTCAGTAAAAAAGACACCCTATCAGATATGGTATGGCAAGAAGCCAGCTCTTAAACATATGAGACCCTGGGGGTGCCCTGCATATGTCAAGAAGATGCTTACTGACAAGTTGGAATCTAAAAGTGAGAAATGTTACTTCGTGGGGTATCCAAAGGAAACTAAGGGATACTACTTCTATCTTTCTGGAGAACATAAGGTCATTGTTTCCAGGAACACAACTTTCCTTGAAGAAGAATATGTTTACAAGGAACATAGCTGCACAGAGATAGAACTTGAAGAAATTCAAGAACCACAAGATAACACAGAAAATGAACCCTTGTCGAATGACCTAAACAAGGATTCAGTGGGAGTATCTGGTGAAGATTGGGTACTTAGAGTACGCCCTTCAGCCAGTGGGAGTGTTGTGAGAGATAGTGCAGAAATACAAGGCTCTCATACACAACCAATGGATGATGATACAATGGTTGTACATCATTCCATACAGGAAATACATGAAAATGACATTCCTGAAAGCTCTCAAGGTGATGGATTATCCAACATACAAAGAACTTCTCACAGTCAGAATACAATGAACACTGAAATGTAGAATACTCAACTCCGTAGGACTACTAGGACTCATCGTCCACCTGAAAGACTTAATTTCCTTGTTGAAACACACAATGAGATAGATATTCCTGATGATGATGAACCTACAACCTACAGCGAAGCTATGTTAGAAATTGATTCGCAGAGATGGCAAGAAGCCATGAAATATGAGATGGACTCGATGTACATAAATCAAGTTTGTAACTTGGTTGATTTGCCAACAGGGGTTAAACCCATAAGATGCAAATGGGTCTTCAAGAAGAAGATTGGTGCATATGGCAAGGTACAGACTTATAAAGCAAAACTGGTGGCTAAAGGTTATTATTATCCTAAAGGGAAGGGGTTAGGCATCCTTTAGAATCCGCTAACTTGCGGTTATCCGGTCAAACTCAGATTATTTATTGTGCTGAAAAATGCATGTTTAAAAGATATGAAGTTTTAAGGAAAGAATATTGCAAATAATTTATTTAAAAGATACATTTTTTGCCAAATTGCATGGCTATATAAAAATAAATATAAAATGAGTTTGTTAGCAAAGTATGTATTGCATGACATAACTTATATAAAATAAAAAAAAACGAATGCATTTATGAAACATGACTTATAAGATGCATATAGAACAAAAGTACATACACATGTGAATTAGTTTTGATGAAAAGTATACATTATATTATGCCCATAAAGTATGCATTTTGTATATATGTGAAGTTGATTTTGAAATACATGAAAGCATGCATTTGTAAAGCATTATTTATAAAAGTACATGTAGAGTTGAGAAAGTATGCATTTCATAAAACACTATACATAACAAATAGATATAAAGTTCATTCGTTTACAAAAAATATGTATTAGGTGATAATAAAAGTAAATTTTATGAAAATCTTTCAATGTTGCAAATCGGATAAAATGCAAACCTTATTTTTTAGGATTAAAGAAAGTGAGTGATAAATAGCCAAATTATTTTGAAAGATATTAAAGCATGCATAACGAACCTAAAAATAGAGCAAAGTAACTAGAGGCTAAGTTTGGAACATACAAGACGGCCCTAAACAAATAAAGCTAGCGATGGTTTCCAATTCAAACGAGCCTAAGAAATTAACTAACGGCAGTTAGATTATCCTATTCATTCATCTATTCGCGGCCTAATCATTCTAAATATCCTAACAATCACACAAACATTAAAATAATTCTTACATGCCCAAGAATAGAAATAACGAAATTAAAGAATAATAATAAAAGAGGAAAATGGGGGAGGATGATGATGTCATCCCGCCCTATTTGTGTAGAAATTCCGAGGCTGGAGAATGCAATGAACATAGATGTGGTTCTTCATTTCGGACGAAGTCATGATGAGTCTCATAACGAGACTCTTCGTTACTCCCGATGCATTTCATGTAAATAAAAGAAAAGGATTAGTAGACGGAACGAAAATATAAACACATGAATATTCCTAATATATATATACACGAAATATACAACATTAAATGTACATAGGAATGAGTATTCATGGCCTTATATTCTACATATCCTTAAGACATTATTTTTTCAGATTTTGGCATATTAAAGTAGCCGAAGAAAGAATATATGTTAACACAACCGGTTCTAAATTTAAACAAGAATAAAAAAGGCAAGAAAGACCAATGTATAAATTATGTATACATACATAATAAATTCCGTTGGACTAATCTTAATTCTTAAAGAAACATGACATTCCTAAACTTAAACCAAACGCACATACTATTATATTAAACATGGATGATATACTCCCTTTAAAATTGCACATATTAATCTAGAATATAACATGTAAATATTGTCATTTTAATCAATTAAAGTATGCTCGTTTTTTTTTTTTGATTAATTAGGCAGCCACCAAACTAACAACTTACACAATGTTCAATAATTTGAATATCAACAATCCGAATATTTAATCAAGCCACAATTCTTCCAAACACGTATTAATCTTACATTATCCGTATTGCACTTAATAATGAACCCAAGATATCTTATTAAAGCTAATGACAATAACTAGTTAACCAACACATCGACGTAATATCATATATCACATATCACATATCTACTCCAAATCAGAAATATCCCAACGACATGTATACAATTATAAGCAAAACGTCGCATTATCATATTAATTAATCAAGACTACATCACTTAACAAAATATCATACTAAATCAAGCATAACACACAATCAAATAAGCTTAAAGAAATATAGAAGAATTGGAACGAGTCTAACCTTTTCCGGGTAGCGAACCGAGGCGTTGTTTGAATCGTCGAATCCGTTCGGAAATGTTAGAATTCTGATTTGTTGTAGATTTTCTGAATTCTGATTTATTTTTTTGAAAATAGGACTCTGTTTTCTGATCTCGGGCCCGACCCGGAATGACCCGACCCGACCCGGATTCGAACCAAAAATGAAAAAAATCAGATATTTTGAGGGTGAATTTAGGGAAAAGAAAAGTAGTATTTTCGGATTTTTGACCCAACCCGAAATGTGAAGAACAAAGAGATTTTTTTTTTGGATTGAAATTAAGAACCAAAAAGAGTATTTTGTAACGAAAATTAAGAACAAATCAAACCCCCCTTTTGTGTTCTTGGGACCCGAAAAAGAAACTCAAAAATCCTCCCTAAAACCTCCAAAAAAGCTCCGAAAAAACCTCTCCCATTTGTGTGAACCAAAGGGGGTTTTTATAGGTGTCAAACCCCAACGTACGTTCAACCCCCCTCATACCCCCCTAAAAACGAATTCAAATTTTAAAATAAAGGGGGACAAAATCTGATTTTTGGGGGCGTGTTCTTGGGGCATGTGTTGCGGAAAGGTGATGGGGTGGATTGGTGGTGTCAGGCGGCGGTGTGGCGACTGGTGGTGTCAGCCGTAGGGGTAGGGGCGTAGGGTGGCGGAGTGGGGGTAGTGGGTAGGGTGGCGGCCGATTGGGGTTGTTAGGGTGTAGGGTTTTTTTGATTTTTTGTTTTGGGTTTTGGGGTTTAAAGGGGTAAGGGGAGTGGGTTGGGTCGACGGGTTGGGGTGTTCGGGTTGGGCCGTTCGGCCGGTTTGGTTTGGGCTGTTTTGATTGTGGTGGTTTTAAATGGGGGGATGGCCGATTGGGCCTTATGGTTTTTTATTTTTTGGGATTTTGTTTTGTTTTGGGTTAAGAGATTTAGGGATGGTTGGGCTTTGGGAGTTTTGGGTTGTGGGAATTGGGAATCCGAAAATGGGGTGGCCGATTGGGCTTGGGGAAATAAGGGAATGGTTTGTTGGGCTTTGGTTTGGAAGATTTGGGTAGGAATTGTTTTGTGGGTTTGGTGAATTTTGTTTGGGTAGAATTTGTATTGGGTTTGGGAAAATGAAATGGGTTAGAAATTGTTTTGGGTTTAAAAATATAAAAGGGGTTTAACATTAAAAATATTATTTTTATTTTGTAAAAGATGTGAATTATTTAAAAATAACATAACGATGTGATAAAATATAATATTTGCGATACGCGTAATGCTTGAAAAAAATGGAAATGCGATGCCATTTTGCGAAAATAAAAAACATATAATATTATGGATAAAACTATGATTATGATAAAAAAAAATGCAAATGCCAGTAAAAAATGCGAGTAATAAATAATAATAATGAGAATGATAATACACACACACACACACACACACACACACACACACATATATATATATATATATATACGTATATATATATATAGATTAAAATTGTTTTGAGGTGTTAAAAAAAATATTTAAAATTGCAAATAAAATCATAAAAGACGGGACAAAATTGGGTGTCAACAGCGACAACACTGGTGCGATTGCGCAAGCTAAGGAACCAAGATTAACCAACAGAAACAAGCATGTACCAAAGAAGTACCACATACTCAGGGAGATGGTGGAGACTGAAGAGATTATATTAGACTATGTTCCCACAAACAATAATCTAGCTGACCCATTCACTAAACCATTAAGCTTAGTCAAGCATAATGGTTATTTTGAGAATATGAGCATTAGATATGTTGGAGATTGGCTCTAGGCCAATTGAAAGATTGAAAGTATATTTATGTCCTAGAGACAATCTGTATTAGGACAAATGTATTTTATACACATTCATATTATTATTAATGGAGATTAATATTTTGGCAGTTGCAATTATTGAATTATTATTAGATTGTTTGTAATTATTCATTAATGTGCATCCCTTGTGTTTACGGTGTCATTAATAGAGTGAAATATTTTATGATAGAGCGTAACTCTTAAAATAGCTTCGACTGATGATCATCGAGAATGAGATATCGAAGATATATGATAAGTCGACATGTGGTCTTCATCACATCCTTAGAGGATGTAGTATGTCTCACCTGCTACGAGTAATGGTTACTCGTGATGAACACATGGATACTTTGGAAGTATTGGTATACCCTGTTGATATACTGTTTGTTATACTTGTCTAACGTATGATCAGCGTGTGGGAGATAGAAGTTCTTAGACTTGAGGTCAATACACGCATTATCTACAAAGTAATGTACTTTGATCCCATCCTAAGCTCAAATGCCTTGTATGTTGAGATACGGCTTGTATTGGGTACATTACGATGTGGATTGAAGGTGGTAGTTGAGCCAAGATTAAGATTCATTCCTCGGATGTATGTTCGAGAGAACACTCGAATTCTCAGTGATATTAGGTTGACTAAGTCGTTGGCCAACGCAATAGACATATTTAGAATATGGTCTAGTCGTCGACTAATATAGATGAGATACAATGATTAACCCATTTGGATAGATACTTGAAAAATCCTAAGCTTGATCGGGTGTGTCGTGAATGAAAGGATTTTATCTTACCACATAAAGGTTAAGTTTACTGGATTCGCGTAAACGTACTTCACATATTGAGTTCGTCTTCCGGCGCCTTCTAGGAGTTCCGCGTAGACCTTAATTTGATTAATGTCAATATGAGAAGGCATGTAGGGTCACACTATGTCGATTGTCCATTTCGATCTAAGGATGTATTGAGAGAGTAATTAAAATGTTCGATTTGGAATCGAGATATTTAAATGAATAATGATTACATTAATTAAGTCAAAATTGGATTTTGGATTTAATTAAGAATGCATGGAAATTAAATCAAGGCAGTGCAACTGCACGTCGAGGGCCGCGGCGCAGTGCAGAAATTCATCAAGCACCGCGACGCCCATACCCTAGGGTCGCGACGCCTCTGCGTCGATTTTGGGCCAGACCCAAGGTCAAACCCTAATCCAATTTTTAACCTAATTTTCAACTATAAATAGAGGCATTCATTTTCATTATTCTACACCAATTTCTGAAAACATTCTAAGCCTTAGAGACTTAGAATCAAATACTCTCGAACCTCTGCCGGATTTCCTAGCTTTCCGAAGGAGAAAATACATTGAGGCTTGAAGCTTGCAATTGGAAGGGCAATCACATGTGCACCTAACAGTAGAAAAAGACTCCAGATTTTCCAACTTGTAAGTATATGTTTTATGTTACAAGTTTAATTGTTGTATAATCATACCAGAAATGTTGTTGGGATAAGTAAGAAACAAAACTTTTAAACTTCCGTTGTGCCTTACTTATGTGTTTTGTACCCAACAAAACCCTACAACCATTATAAGAATGCTAAAAAGATTGCCTTGGATTGTAACACTAGGCACAAAATCTTCATACTCATAACTCACGGTGATATTTGTTTGGTGATTTCTAGCCAACTAACGTGTCATCCATTTGGTCAAATCGAACAAATTTTGAATCTCATCAGCAGTAACCTTTTGTTGCAATGAGTCACCTTAAACGGGACACAAAATAGTCATCTTAAACACTATTATAACTTTTTAATCTCGTCTCTACATCAGGTAAATCTCCATTATAGTAAATTATGAATTTTAATTTGATTCTTTGTATGTGTATTTTTACCGGATTCAAGTAATGGTTACTTCTCCATTCACGTACCTTATTTTCAGGGACGAATTTATTGTCCAAATTATGATGCACGGGAACCATGATTCTTAGTAAAACAGGTATTTTGTGTATATATTTCTTAGGATTAATCTAATATTATTTGTTGACTCCATACTCTAAAAAGGCCGAATGATGTATTTGATTGAATATTGAGGTATTTAGCCAGGGATACAGGGATTGGTTCTCAGTTTAATAATACACCTATGTGCTAAAAAACCTAGATTCACACATCTACTCATTTCTAAACATGAAAATTCTTTAGTCATCTTCTACGGCTTCATCCCTGGATACTTTTGTTTAAAGTTTGCTCTTTAAATTTTGACTAATGTTTAAGGCCTTAAATATACTTTAATCGCGTCACTTTCTATTTCAGCACAATTTTGTGAGTGAAAATTATCAGCAAAATATATAATCAAACCAGATGTTTTTTGAGTAGGACAAAGTTTCAATTTTGCTAAATTCGTATGAAACAACAACTTCCTTGAATTGCACTTGAATTCCACCACATATTGCATATGCATAGGTAACTTTTTACGAACGTTTTCAGAATATCTTAATAAAAAGATATTTAAGCTTTATTTTGATAATATCAATATTATTTAATAAAATTGTAATACATGAATTGATATACACGTGCAACACACATGTAAGAAATGACATCATGCTCTACAAATGGCTACATATCTTCTTAACATACTTCCTATAAAAAGTTTGGCATATTCTTCCCCTCTTCAAATATTATATAATAAAACTCCTTCGTATTCACATCTTAGGGTCTTTGGGTACTTATATTATCCACTCTTTCCGTCAACTACAATTAAAAAACTTCAAGCCCGTTCTACTCCTTGTGTGTTTTTGGGTTATCCCTCTAATCATCGTGCTTACAAGTGTTTTGATTTGTCATCTAATACAATCATCATTAGTCGCCATGTTGTTTTCGATGAAACCCAATTTCCCTTTGCAAAGGTAAATAGTCCCGGGCCTAGTTCGTGTAATTTTTTAGATGACAATGTCTCCCCATATATTATCCACCATTTATCGGACCTGTACCGCACCCAAAATCCGTCAGCGGGCCCACTGCCCGCTGGTCCTCCGGTCCCGTCGCAGTCTACCGTTATTGGGCCAGCAATTGGGCCGCCTATCCAACCCAGTTCTGCTCCAGTTTCTGTTTCTGATATAGGTCCCAGTTCCCGTATTGGGACAGCAGGCCCACTGCCAGTCCGTCACCTGTCATGATATTTCCTAAAATCTACTTAATTCTCCCCCGAGTCACAAACCGGTCACTTGTAGTCAACGGGGTATTTTTAAACAAAAAAGATATTTTAATTTAAATTCTAATGTTCTTAAATTCTCCCTACCTCGTAACCTAGTGTCCGCCTTAAATGACCCGAATTGAAAATTGGTTATGACCAACGAATATGATGCTATTATTGCGAATAAGACGTGGGAGTTGGTACCCCATCCTTGTGGTGTTAATATTATTCGGTCTATGTGGATTTTTACTCATAAGGATAATTCTGACTGTTCTTTTGCAAGGCATAAGGCTCGTCTTGTAGGTGATGGTAAGACTCAGTAGGTTGGCGTAGATTGTGGTGATATGTTTAGTCCGGTGGTCAAACCAGCTACCATTCGCACTGTTCTCAGTCTCGCTCTTTCCAAAGCATGGCTCATTCATCAGTTAGATGTGAAGAATGCTTTCTTACATGGTGAGCTTAAGGAGACCGTTTACATGCATTAGCCCTTGGGTTTTCGAGACCCCAGATATCCTCATCATGTCTGCTTATTGAAGAAGTCCTTGTATGGGCTTAAGTGAGTCCCACGGGCTTGGTATAAGAGATTTGCAGACTATGTTTCGTCTATTGGGTTTACACACAGTAGGTCTGATAATTCCTTGTTCATATATCATCGTGGTTCTTTCCTGGCTTATATTCTATTATATGTGGATGATATTATCTTGACTGCCTCTACTGATACGTTGCGCAAGTATATCATGACCATGCTCAGTTATGAGTTTGCTATGAAAGACTTGGGGCCCTTGAGTTATTTTTTGGGGATTGTTGTCACTCGTCATGCAGGTGGGTTATTCTTATCACAATGTAAGTATGCGGCTGAGATCATTGAGCGAGTTGGTATGTCCTCATGCAAGTTTACTTCCACTCCAGTTGATACTAAACCCAAGTTGGGTGTTGCCGCTGGCTCACCGTATGAGGATCCGACTCACTATCGCAGTCTTGCAGGGGCACTTCAGTATCTTACCTTCACGAGATCTGATATTACCTATGTCATCCCTCAGGTGTGTTTGTGTGTTTGTTCATGCATGATCCTCGAGTTGAGCATATGAATGCGCTCAAACACATCATCTGATACTTAAAGGGCACACTTGATTATGGGTTGCATCTATATCCGTCTCGGTCTCTACACTTGTCTCTTATACATATGCTGGTTGGGGTGACTGTCCGGACACCAGACGCTCTACGTCTGGTTACTATTTGTTTCTTGGTGATAACTTGGTTTCATGGTCTGCCAAACGGTAGGCTACCTTATCCCTCTCCAATGCCGAGGCCGAGTATCGAGGGGTGGCCAATGTGGTATTTGAATCATGTTGGTTACGTAATCTTCTCTTGGAGCTTCACTTTCCCATTCAAAAAAGGCTACATTGGTTTATTGTGATAATGTTAGTGCAGTATATCTTTTTGGCAATCCAGTTCAACATCAGCGCACTAAACATATTGAGATGGACATCCATTTTGTTCGCGAAAAGGTAGCTCGTGGGAAAGTACGCGTCTTACATGTCCATTCCAGGTATCAAATTGCGGACATCTTTACCAAAGGTCTTCCATCAGTACTCTTTGAAGATTTTAGAGACAGTCTCAGCGTACGAAGACCGCCCGCTATGACTGCGGGGGTGTGTTAGTTATACCCGTGATATACATGGGTTTGTATACCATGTATATCACGGTTTCACCAAGGAAATTACCAAGTGTGAAACCGTGGTATACACGGTATACAAGCCTGTGTATATCACGGTTTTTGGAGTCAAATTGTAGTGTAAATATTGTATTAAATTATGCTTGTACACTTACCATAATTATATGATTCTTGTACAACTAGAATAGAAATAAGATTTTTCTATTATGGAAAATTGAAAATTATATATATACTCTTTCAATTAATGAAAATAATCAATGAATTATATTCTTTCATTTACGTCCTCCTTACTTGTAGTATTCATGATATTGGTTTTGATTCACTTTTTTTCTTTTGTAGTTTATTCTTTCGAAGGATTAGCATGAATGTATTATTATTATCATTATTATTATTATTATTATTATTATTATTATTATTATTATTATTATTATTATTATGATATTTGTGTATTTTATCGTAGAATACATAGTTCTCTAGCTTATTTTTATCAAATCATGTCATTACACATATAATGGAATGGAGGTGGTATTTTAGATTAAAAGCATGAAGCCCTTTAACTGAATACAGTACCTCTTTTTTACCCTTAAAATTAGTTCCACACTAAATAAAATAATTATTTCTTAATATAAGGAATAAATAGTTATCCTATGATTTAGGACTTTTCCCATACTTATTAGGTTTAAAAGTCCTTTATTTTCACCAAGATACACAAGAAATTCGCACGCTCACTTCCTTTAAAATTGGGAGTCCTTTTTTTCTCATATTTTAATATGTTTACATATATTTTTTTGCTATTAAATCTGGACTAAATTAGTCCAACCATATTTTTCTGAACTAAATAGACTAAAAGAATTATAACAAAACATAAATATAATAAACATAATATTGTAAATCACAAGAGAGGTTAACGTTACAAAGTAAGCAATGAGGAAAAGATCTGAAAGAATTTTCAGCTGGTGATTTTTTTTTGATAGTGTAATATCTAATAAAGGAAATTCGTTAAAAATTAAACAAAACCACCATTATTTCGTTTGTTGCTTAATTTTTCTTTTTGAATTTAGGGTTCAAATTCTTTGAGTATAAGTAGTAGGATTTAGTTAAAATCTAAGATATGTTCAAATACAAGAACTTGATTATATGTTTCTTTTTATTGGGAAAGCTCGACTCAATCAATAAAAGAGTAGAGAAGACTGACGAATCAATCTAGAATAAATTGGTTGTTAAAGGCTATCTAGCTATATTGAAAGAGTGTGAAATTGAAGGTAATATATAGTAATAAATTATTCATCAAAATAACTTACATTCTATTTGTTTTAGAATTATTACTTTTTATTATTTATAATATTTTACTACATAAATTTAGGTAAAATTGTTCACAAATCAACGACATCATATAGTCGTAACTTGATTTTTTCGCATGAATTTATTGTTATGATATAATGTTTTAACATGAGCTCCAACAGTTTGTTGCCCTGGAATTGTTATGAAATAATTACAAGATTTAAAAGACATTTGGTGTTGTTGCGACTCATGATTGAATTTTAAAAAAAAATGTCTATCACACAAACACTTTTTAATAATACTTAAACAAGGATACAAGGTAACATTACCTTATCATTGTGGCAAGTGTATTACGCAGAACTTCCTCATATATAAAAGAATAACACTTTTGTACAAATTAGTTATCAAGCATATGATGCATGATTCAAGTGAATAACATCGTCCAACAAATTCATGCATGAACGACAAAAAATTTCGACAAGAAATACAAAGGTTTAAACATAAAAATAAAAAAATCATTTCTTGAATTTTAACGACAAAAATAAATTTCTCATGTAGGTAATGGAAATCATAACTAAAAAATACATGTTTAAAATACAATTAAGGGAAATTTAAATACTTATTAAACATAATTCAATAATTAAGTCAATGTAATAACATTATTTCATCATTTAGCTCATCTTTAAAAACAAGATGCGCTCCTATGTGAGGAGGGGAGGGGGGGGGGGGGATGAATTGATTGTTGCATCTATTCTAACGTCCATCATTATTTTACATAATTTATTTTTTTATATAGATTTTAAAAAATATTGGCATAGTTATTCTAATTACATATGGCTCATTTGCACTTTTTCCCCATTTTGTGTTGGTCTTTAATTTTTGCCCTTCAAAATCAAACTAATACCTATAGGAGCATAAGTTGCGCATCATAATATCCATAAGCTATGCCAGCATCCTTAAAGAACTTATGTCCCTATAGGCATAAGTTCGATTTTGAAGCGTAAAAATTACACACCAATCCATTTGAAGTAGGGGTGCTTATCGGTCGGTTCAGTTCAATTTTGTGTATTATCGGTTCGGTTTATCATTTTTGATTTATAAATACGCTAAATCAATAATCAACCCAGTAAGATATTCGTTATCAATTTTTGATTTATCGGTTTTTAGTCCTTAATGGTTCAGTTTTTTGTTTAACCAATAAGAAAATATTCAGCCAATTTTTTTGCTTTCTCTTGTTTCCATTTGTTCATTTATACATTGTCTTCATGCATAAAAGTCTACACAAATTACAAGACAAAAATTATAAAATGTACTGTAGCAATCAAGCAGCAAATCATCAAATGATAATGAACTTTCAAATTGTTTAATGCATTCTAAATACAAATGATAAGCGAATTGAGAATTGAGAGAATAAGCGTGCATGCGGTAAGAATTTAGGCATAAGGTTTGTATTTAAAACTAAAATTTAAAGCCACTATTATATAATTAGGGATAAAAATTTAATTTAGTATAAGTTTATTGAATTATCGATTTAACCATTAACTAAATCCTTAAAATCGAAAATCGAACCGATAACTCAATAATTTTATTTACAAACCCGTTCCTTAATCCAATAATCCGACACCGCTAAATCAATAATATTTTTATTGGTTTAGTTTATCGATTAAATCGATTTTTGCATACTGCTAATTTGAAGGGCAAAAATTAAAGACCAGTCCATTTTAAGGATAAACCGTGCAATTATTTTATTATACATGGATGTGCTATATCAAATTAAACGGGTTGGGAGGGTTAGATGAGTTAGTCTAGGATGTGCCCAAACTAAACGGGGCAAGTGCATAGGCGATTTTAGGATTCTTATAGAAGGGGATCATTCGCACAAATGCCTCTATTTCGGGATGGTCTTTAATTTTTGTCCTTTAAATTTATGGTTTTTAATTTTTGATCCTTCAGCACTTTTCGCACGGCACAAAATGAGTAGCAGAAGAAAAAAATTAAAGACCACAGATATGAAGGAAAAAATTAAAGACCATGAATAAGAGGGCAATAATTAAAGATCTCAAATATGAGAGGAAAAAATTAAAGACCAGTGCTTTTGAACGGCAATTCGTGAAAAACTTCTATAAAGGGATAGTTCAAATTCATAAAATTTTACAAGTTAAGTCACTTCAAAGTTAACTTCAACAAACTTACATACGCGTACATTTGAAGTTATAGTTATCATATACAATTGAACTTAATGTGCATATGACTGAACTTGAGACACATATGAACTTCGTCCATATATTGTTAGAATATTATTATGTATTAATGTAGTATCATTTTATATATGGTAGGTAGTAAAATGTTAATTAGGAATATTATGTTAATTAGGTAGAAGATTATTAGGGATTGATTAGGAAAATTAGGCATGATTGACTCTTCCTAGTTACATGTATATTGTGTATATTGTTCCCTTTAAGGATGAATACATTGAGGAAAATACTTTCAAAGTCTTACATGGTATCAAGAGCTTAAGGAAAGATCCAAAATTAGTTTATTTTCTTCCAAATTTTCGGTCATCTTCCTCCCTAGAACCCTAGTGGCCGAAAATTTCTTCATTTTTTTACTCCATTATTGATTATCCTTCATCACAACCAATTATGTCTGAAACCAAATCATCCTTTCACTCTGCCCTTGTTGTCTCAAACATCAAAACACATGTTTCCATCAAACTAGAAACGAAAATCGTTCATTATGCGACTTGGGCGGAATTATTCAAAATATGTTGTCGTGCTCATAATGTTCTTCATCATATAATTCCTCCAAAAGATGGTAAAGGGAAAGACATAACAAACGATGCAGACAAGGAATTGTGGGATACACTTGATGCCACAATCCTTGGTTGGATTTATGCAACAATCTCCACTGACTTGTTGCATACTATAATGGAACCGGATTCCACAGCCATGGTGGCGTGGGAACGCTTGCGAGATATTTTTCAAGATAACCAAAACTCTCGCGTTGTTACATTGGAATAGGAGTTCTCAACCATTGACATGGCGGATTTCCCTAATGTTTCTACATATTGTCAACGACTAAAAGTGTTGGCCGATCAATTAAGAAGCGTTGGTTCACCGGTACTAATAACCGGTTAGTCTTGCAATTGGTCGTCGGTCTCACCGATGCGTATAGTGGCGTGGGAACTCTAATCCGTCAAAGTAATCCTCTACCACAATTTTATCAAGCAAGGTCCATGCTTGTACTTGAAGAGTCGGGCTTGGTGAAAAATGCCTCAACTACTTCAAATTCCGTCATGATTGCCACTCCTTCAAATGATGGTAATTTTTTTGACCCTTCTCAACAATATAAGGGACAAAAAGGATGTCATAACAATAAAAATAAGGGTGGAAATCGCGGAAATCGCAAAGGTGGAGGCCACCGAAATTCCGGTGGCGGCGGTAATGGCGGCAACACCAACTCCGGTAGTGGACAGTGGCAGCAGCACGGTGGCGAGGGGGTGGCGCGGCGTGGCAAGAAGACATCGGCGGGGGTGGCGGACAGTGGCAGCAGCACATCGGCAGGGGTGGCGGACGGTGGCAGCAGCCCAGCGGCTGGCAGTGGCCTTGGACTATACCACCCAGCCCAGCACCAACAGGCAATTGGATCAGGCAGCCCCAAAGGCCCACTGGCTAGCCTCAATAAAACAGTGGCTATTATCCACCAATTTGGCAATAGCAGCAACTGGCCTAGCAAACCCATTTCGCTGGGTCTGTTAACACAGGTAGTGACAATGGGCCTCAGCCGACCCAATGGCATGAGGCCCATTCAACAGGGGCTCACCCCACGAAAATTGAGTCCGCCATGCACACTCTTAGACTTAATCCACTGGATTCAAATTGGTATATGGACTCCAGAGCGACGTCCCATATGACGTCCTCCCAAGGTAATCTCTCGTCCTATTTTAATTTAAGCAATGATAATGGAATAATTGTCGGAAATGACCATTCAATTCCAATAAAAGGTTATGGTTCTAGCAAATTTTCACTACCAAACCCACCTCTAATATTAAAGAATGTCCTTCATGCTCCCAAATTAATCAAAAACTTGGTTTCTGTTAGAAAGTTTACAACTGATAATTGGGTATCTGTCCGTTTTGACCCCTTCGGCTTTTCCGTGCATGATTTTCAGACGGGGAAGCTTCTCATGAGATGTGATAGCAAGGGGGAGCTCTATCCAATAAATTCGTCAACACAACAATCCAAGTTTCCTTCTATTTTTGCAGCCTTGGCACCATCTTTATGGCAACAATGTTTGGGACATCCGGGAGAGGCTGTTTTGGCTTCTCTGAAACAAAATAATTTTATTTCTTGTACCCAAACACGGACTCTAAATAAGTGTCATTCTTGCACACTTGGTAAACATGTTAAGTTGCCATTTATTTCCTCTACTTCATGCACCCTTTTGCCATTTGATATTTTACATTGTGATATTTGGACATCACCCATTTTGAGTTCTTCTGGTCATAGATATTATTTTCTTATACTTGATGACTACTCTAATTATTTGTGGACATTCCCTTTGTCGAAAAAATCACAAGTGTTTTCCACTTTTCTCACTTTTAGAGCATTCATACTAACTCAATTTGAATGTGATATAAAAAATATTCAATGTGACAATGGGGGGGGGGGAGTTTGACAATAAACAATTTTGGGATTTTTTTCAAAACAAATGGTCTTTAGTTTCGTCTGTCTCGTCCTCATACTTCATCACAAAATGGGAAGGCGGAACGCAAAATTAGAACCATAAACAATATTGTTAGAACATTTCTTTCTCATGCTTCACTTCCCTCCTGTATTTTGGCATCATGCACTCCAAATGGTCACTTACCTGTTGAATGTCCTTCCTCATAAAAACCTATCATACCAAGCTCCTCTAAAAATGTTTTATTTACGAGAGTCCTCATATCATCACTTAAGAGTGTTTGGTTGTCTTTGCTACCCCCTCTTTCTATCCACCACAATCACAAAACTCCAAGCCCGATCTACCCTATGTGTTTTCTTGGGATATCCTACTCATCATCGCGGTTACCAATGTTATGATATTTCTTCCAAAAGAATATTTATAAGTCGTCATGTAATTTTTGATGAAATAATTTTTCCATTTGCTAAGATACATGCCACCAGAACTCATACCTATAATATTTTGGATGATAATAAACTTTCGTATCTAACACATTTTTTTCACAGCTCGGCACCTATTGTTAGTGTTGAAAATCATAATTCAGGCCCATTGGGCCAACGATCTATGGCCCAACTGACTGATATTTCAATGCAGCAGCTTGGGACTTCAGTTCCGAGGCCTAGTCCCACTTCCACACAATCTGCCCGGTCCAGCGGTTTGGGTTAGTCCACCACTACGGGCCCAAATCCAGCACAAGCAATACAGTCCACTGGACCCTCGGTTTCCCACTCCTCGGTCAGTGGCGTCAAGTCCACTGGCCCAACAAATCATCTGGTCACCCGTAGTCAACATGGAATTATCAAACCCAATACCAAATATAGTCTTCACACCTAGGTCTCGAAATCACCTTTGCCTCGTAATCCAGTGTCTGCTCTAAAAGACCCGAATTGGAAAATGGCCATGGATGATGAATATCATGCTCTAATTACAAATAGGACATGGAATTTAGTACCTCGTCCATCTAATGCTAATATAATTCGATCTATGTGGATTTTCAGCCATAAAGAAAAATCTGATGGAACTTTTGAGCGGCATAAAGCTCGTCTTGTAGGTGATGGGAAGACACAGCAGATTGGTGTAGATTGCGGGGAGACATTCATTCCAGTGGTCAAACCAACAACTATCAGAACAGTTCTCAGCCTGTCTCTCTCAAAAGGATGACCACTTCATCAATTGGATGTCAAAAATGCCTTCCTATATGGACACCTCAATAAAATTGTATACATGCACCAACCGTTGGGATACAGAGACCCTAAATATCCAACCATGTGTATTTGCTCAAAAAATCATTATATGGCCTCAAGCAGGCTAGGGCTTGGTATAAGCAGTTTGCAGATTTTGTGTCACACATGGGTTTTTCGCACTGCCGTTTAGATAATTCCCTGTTTATTTATCGTCAGGGTAATCATACTGCTTATCTTCTTCTATATGTGGATGATATTATTCTAACAACATCTTCAGACTCTCTACGCAAGAATATCATGTCACAGCTTAGTTCTGAATTTGCTATGAAAGATCTTGGCCCACTACACTACTTTCTATGAATTGTTGTGACACGACATACAAGTGGATTATTTCTCTCCCAGAAGAAGTATGCATCATAAATTGTGGAACGAGTTGGAATGTCTTTCTGCAAACCTTCGGCAACTCCGGTCGACACAAAGTCAAAATTGAGTGCCATCTCTAGAAAACCTTTTCTTGATCCGACGTTATACCGCAGCCTAGCAGGAGCTTTACAGTATCTCACATTCACCAGGCCAAATATTACCTATGCAGTGCAACAAGTGTGTCTGTTCATGCATAATCCAATGGAGGAACATATGCATGCTCTGAAACGCATTGTGCGATATATTCAGGGCACTCTGGAGTATGGATTACATCTATACTCGTTCTCTGTTTCCAAACTTATTACTTACACTGATGCAGATTGGGCAGGATGTCCGGATACAAAACGATCCACCTCCGGGTATTGCGTCTTCCTTGGTGACAATTTAATCTCATGGTCCTCAAAAAGGCAGGCCACGGTATCACGCTCAAGTGGTGAAGCAGAATATCGTGTTGTGGCCAATGTTGTATCTGACTCATGTTGGATTCGGAACCTGTTACTTGAACTTCATTGCCCTATTCCGATTGCAACAATTGTATAATGTGATAATGTTAGTGCAATCTATCTCTCAGGGAATCTCAACCACCATCAACGCACTAAACATATTGAGTTAGATATTCATTTTGTACGCGAGAAGGTAGCTCGCGGACAAGTGCGGGTGCTACATGTCCGAACGCGTCATCAAATCGCAGATATCTTCACAAAAGGACTTCCGCTGATATTATTTGAAGATTTTAGGGACAGTCTCAGCATTCACCGCCGTCCAGCTTCGATTGCGGCGTAGTGTTAGAATATTATGTAAATCATAATATTATTATGTATTAATGTAGTATCATTTTATATATGGTAGGTAGTAAAATGTTAATTAGGAATATTATGTTAATTAGGTAGAAGATTATTAGGGAATGATTAGGAAGATTAGGCATGATTGACTCTTCCTAATTACATGTATATTGTGTATACATTGTTCCCTTTAAGGATGAATACATTGAGGAAAATACTTTCAAAGTCTTACATGGTATCAAGAGCTTAAGGAAAGATTCAAAATTAGTTTATTTTCTTCCAAATTTTCGGTCATCTTCCTCCCTAGAACCCTAGTGGCCGAAAATTTCTTCATTTCTTTTTTACTCCATTATTGATTATCCTTCATCACAACCAATTATGTCTGAAACCAAATCATCCTTTTACCCTGCCCTTGTTGTCTCAAACATCAAAACACATGTTTCCATCAAACTAGAAATGAAAACCGTTCATTATGCGACTTTGGCGGAATTATTCAAAATATGTTGTCATGCTCATAAAGTTCTTCATCATATAATTCCTCCAAAAGATGGTAAAGGGAAAGACATAACAAACGATGCAGACAAGGAATTGTGGGATACACTTGATGCCACAATCCTTGGTTGGATTTATGCAACAATCTCCACTGACTTGTTGCATACTATAATGGAACCGGATTCCACAGCCATGGTGGCGTGGGAACGCTTGCGAGATATTTTTCAAGATAACCAAAACTCTCGCGTTGTTACATTGGAATAGGAGTTCTCAACCATTGACATGGCGGATTTCCCTAATGTTTCTACATATTGTCAACGACTAAAAGTGTTGGCCGATCAATTAAGAAGCGTTGGTTCACCGGTACTAATAACCGGTTAGTCTTGCAATTGGTCGTCGGTCTCACCGATGCGTATAGTGGCGTGGGAACTCTAATCCGTCAAAGTAATCCTCTACCACAATTTTATCAAGCAAGGTCCATGCTTGTACTTGAAGAGTCGGGCTTGGTGAAAAATGCCGCAACTACTTCAAATTCCGCCATGATTGCCACTCCTTCAAATGATGGTAACTTTTTTTACCCTTCTCAACAAAATAAGGTACAAAAAGGATGTCATAACAATAAAAATAAGGATGAAAATCGCGGAAATCGCGGAAATCACAAAGTCTTACATATATAGCTCAATTTTAAACATATATAACTATTTAAATAATATGGTCAAAATCGACTACCAAGTGAAAGTAACACAAATTAACCTTTTGATGAATCTGTTTCCAACTCAATTCGTCCAAATTTATTCGAGTCAGGTGAATTACATTTATATGGACTAAATTTGACACTTTTAAAAATACCAATGAGGGAGAAACGGGAAAAGAATTAACACTACAATATGCAAACCAATAAATACAAGTTATGTGTCCTTTATACACTTATTTATCACTTCATCAAAATTTAAAAAATATGTTTCTCACATTAATTTGTACTTGTTAAGGTTAAATTCTTTATTTTAGTGTAAACACTAGGTGCGGGTAATAGGCGCGAAGCTACAATCAGCGAAAAGTAGTCAATTGAACACCTTTTATCAAATTATACTTTCTCTGTCCAATTTATGTGATATAATTTGAATATGCACGAAGTTTAAGAAAGAAATAAAAAAAAAATAAACTTGTGATCTAAAATAAGACATAGATAGTTGTGTGGATGTAAATCATTTCATTAAGGGTAAAAGATAAAGTTTTAAGTTAAATTATTTCTAAATAATATAAAAATGTATCATTTTTTTTTGGGACAGACTAGAAAGAAAAATGTATCACATAAATTGGGACAGATAGAGTACTATATATAGATCAAATATACTTTATATAGAGAGATAATGATATAAAAAAAATACATGCAGTATCACATTTTTGTGAGTTTCTACCTGAACTATCAAGTGTTTGTATTTTCTAGCTACCTCAACGATCACTAACTATTTACCAAAACATAACTCAACTAGTATCTGATAGTGCATAGTGTATAATCTAAAGTATCACTTTTTTGCGAGTTTTCAACCTAAACTATTAGGTGTTTGTATTTTCTATCTGAACTATCACCAAATATTTATCTAAACACACCTCGAAATTAATGAGTCAATTTTCATGTAGATGAAATTTTATGAGCAAATTAAACTGTTTGTATTTAAATACTTGATCTAGTCAGCCTAGAGGTGATGGACTTGGGAGCACTCTCTCGGATAGCAAGTGTGAGTTTGGGCCACTACAAATAAGTTATTGTCTTACTTTTATCAACACATACAGATATCTTATCTTATGTCAGCCAAAAAATCAAATAAAAAGAGAAACATGAAACCAGAATATCTAATGTAAGCTCAAAAATTGAAACAAAAGAAAACACTCAGAAGAATAATGGATTCAATTCAGCAAGTAGGACTTCCAGTACTTGGAATTATAGCAGCAGCTGCTGTTACATTTTATGCAGTCAGCTTTAATGAAATTAGAGAGGTATTTTACATTTCTTTCAATTCTTTTTTTTCTTTTTTTTTTTGATAATCCAGGTTTCCAGGCTTGCGCCTGACTACTTCACTGGTATTAACCAGACGTCCTGGAGGTAATAGCACCGGTCCTTCAACACTATTACCAGGTAAATCGCGGGATGTGCTCCGGTGGCCAATTTTTCTGGAAGCGTACAACTGATCAATGAGACAATGTCAAATTCCCCAACATGCAGAGTTTCTTCGTGCTTGCGGGGAATCGAACCCACGCTGTCCCATGCCAGAGCGCCTTATAGCACCCAGGCTTTGCCACTGGACTATGCCCCGGAGGACACATTTCTTTCAATTCTTCTTCCTTATTGAACTTGGTACAAAGGAAAATATGTTTTAGGAAAAATGATATTCTGAAAAAATAAAAGATTTTCTTACTTAATATTAATTGTATTTGGTAAGCAAGTAGTGGGGGTAGGACAGGGGAGGATCGACTCTTATACCTATCGATTTACGTGAATCTAGTAGCTTATGGTCAAACCTATATTTGTATTAAGGAATCTACAAAATATGAATTGTTTTTAGAGTGAATCAATTATTATTGTATCCTCCCTCTATTTCAATTTATGTGAACCCACTCGGCTAGACACGAAGTTTAAGAAAGAAGAAAAAACTTTTAAACTTATGGTGTTAAATGAGTCACATATATTTTGTGTGATTATAAATCATTGCATAAATGTGAATTATTTTCAAATATAGAAAGTGGTCATTCTTTTTTGTACAGACTAATAAGGAAATAAGTTCACATAAATTGAAACGGGGGAGTATTAAATTGAGATCACGATAGGAACTCATAAACTTTAAATCCTGGATCCGTCTCTGGGATATGGTTTGGGGGGCAGAAGGTGTGGGGTGGGGGTGGGGGTGTGTTAGAGAGTGGGAGAAAACAATCAATGTGAAATGACCAACCAAACATGAAAATTTAAAAAATATTTTCCTCCATACCAAACACACCTTTAGTATAACTTACTGAATATTGGTAAAAACTTACCCACACAGAATGTTTACATCAAATCAATACATGCATGCCATGTGTTTGGTTATAGAGTTCTTTACTTAATCATGATTAATTAACATGTACTTTTACTTCATTAAATCACTTAACTATGATAAGTTGTACTTAATTTGATGTAAACACCCGTGTAAATAATTTTTTACCCTGAATATTTGTGTGTATTAGTAATTGCAACTTTTTTTTTTGTTGGGAAATTATAGAAATCTTTGAGAAACTATGAGGATTCAGAAGAATCTGAAAGTGGTGGATTCAAGTATGTTAGCTCTAGAGAAAGGAGAGCTAGAAGAAAAGTTGATAAACAGAAACCCAAATCTTGAAGTTTATGTACTCATATTCAGTCCAACCAATATTGCTGTAAGATCAGCATGAATATTGAATATCTTGTTTGGTTTGCTACCTCTTTCATAGTAATTGGAATAGTGATTTCAGTATTTGAATTTTATAGGTAGAATATTCATTAAATACATTGATATTTGAGTTACTAGGTTTGAAATTTAATATTTGTATATATTGACAATTTTTTAATATATATACAAGAACTAGATCAAACCTATTGAGTTCGGAGCATTTATTACTAATAAAATAGACCCATTACCAGAATTAAATAAAAGAAGAAAATGACAATCGTTCTTCTATTGTTATGATTTTATTGTTAAAAATATATCTGGAAATAAGAATCTTCTAGCTGATTTCTTAAGCAGATATCAGGATGTCAGTCAACAACGACAGCTTTGAAGACTATATCAGCAATATAATAAATGAAGTTATCAGCAGCAACCAAGTCATGGCAACCAAGATACAAGAATTGGATGAAATACTCAAACAAAATAATAGCCTTATCAGCCAATTAAAGGAATGCCTGTCGGACTACCAGATTTATAAAAATCTAAGAAACTCTCCAAAAGATAACATGGAGACTACAAGCTTTCCTACCCTCAGTTCAAGACTAGCACACCTACCATCAACATCCCAATTACCAACATCCCAAATACCAACATCACAAATATTATCTATGGCTGAGAAATTAACATTCTCACCAGAAATCATTACCACCTATGAAGCCATTACTAAATACTACACCTATAAATCCAACCCCAATATATTACGAGCCTCAAGATTTAGTAAGTATCCAGGATATTTATGTCTTGAGAAAACAGACCCAAATGTAGCCTATAAACTTTTTAAATATGGATTCCTTGACAAAATTATGGTAGATGACTCCCTTAACAGCATATCGAAATTACCAAGTACTATATACCAATCGGTCCAATCCATGAAAGAAACATTCGGACCAGGAATTTATGGAATACAAATATTTGATGCCTCCACAGATCTAACAGGGAAACCTATTGTTCTATGCCAGCTGTTCAAAGCAGGAAGGAATACTAACATCACTGGAGATAACACAGACTCCAAAAAAGAGATGCCATGCAAAATAAATCAATTTCAAGATTGGCTAAGCAACAAGAGAGCCATCGGACTAGCAACTCTAGTAGGAAGACTAGAAGACATGATAAAAGCAGGCAAAGCAAGTATCATTGGAACTACCAAAGGAGGAGAAGTGGAAGAACTAGTTACAATATACTATAATCATGACATAGTAATCCAAGATACAGTAGAACTAACAAACATGATGAACAGAATAATAAATATGAAACATAAGCATGCCAAGGAAACGATAGAACAATATCAAGCTATAACCAAGCAAAAAAGAAAACCAATAGCTCTAAGAGATATGAGTATAAAACAAGTTATGAGCATAAAAGAAGAAGGACCCAGTGATCCGTTCTCATAATAGCATAATAGCCTGGTGGGGAATAATGTAGTTTTACTACAAAACCCATCATACCAGTTCATCAAAAATCATGTAGTTTGACTACGTGGTATATCAACATAATAGCATAATAAATCGGCCCAATGTGATACATCACATGAGCCCAAAGTGATAAAAAAAAAATAGCAAAAGAGAAGAAAAAGATGAAAGTGACTTATCAACAGTGGAAAAGAAAAAGAAAAAAGATGAAAGTGACAACAGAAGAGAAAAAAGAAAAAGAAAGAGATGAAAGTGACAGCAACGGAGAAAAAAGAAAAAGAAAGAGATGAAAGAGACAGCAACGGAGCAAAAAGAAGATACCAAAGATGACAAGAAGACAAGAAGACAAGAAGACAAGAATCAGACAA
This sequence comes from Anisodus tanguticus, assembly GCA_034509755.1. Classification (NCBI taxonomy): domain Eukaryota; kingdom Viridiplantae; phylum Streptophyta; class Magnoliopsida; order Solanales; family Solanaceae; genus Anisodus; species Anisodus tanguticus. The sequence goes on from CM067558.1 coordinate 39,199,806, forward strand.
GATATCAGGAAAATAAAGTTTCCTTTATAAATGTAATAAATTAGTTTATGGCAAAAATAGTAAGAGCCGCCAAATACCGTAGCACCACAGTAAAGGTCGCACAGTAAAGGGCATAATACTGTAGCACCCCGAGGATATCTATATAAAGAGCCTCATTGTATCAGTGAAGGACAAGTTTTTCCGAAATAAAAATTCTCTCTTCGATATCTCTCTCTCTCTAGAAAAAATACTCTCTCTAAAATTCAGAAATCTAATAGCTTCATATTAACCAAAAATCATGTTTAGCTAAAAACCTTATATCAGTCTATAATCCTGACAGAGTAATATTATAATCTAAGAAGATCTACTTCAAGAAATCATAAGAACAAGAAATAAACTTTGAAGAATATATAATTAAACGCATATTAGTTTAAGAACCTTGACTCTTTTTGGAATCATTGGAAAGAAGCGTAGAGACTTCATAAGCACCTAGGCTATAGTACCCGTAATGCGAGGAAGCAAGAAAGGGGAAGGCTGCCAGGGTGAAGTTGTGGTTTCCGGTGATCCGAAGATTACTGCAAAAGGTATGGTTCCTTTACTAGTATGTTTTAATTATGTATTTGATAAGTTTAATTCTGTGATTATGATTATTGATAAGTTGGACCTCTATGATTATGATATTAAGAATCTGGAAGAGATTTTAGATTGATTTAAATTAAAAATGGTTTTAATACTTGTGTTACTTATATTTATAATATTTGTTTGTTATTACCTTGAATACAACTATTTTAAATTCCGCAATGATCGTAATATTAGAAATAATATTGTAAATACCACCGATGTTCTTCCCTCTTTAGGGTTATCAGGTGAGGAAGAAATCCACCCCGAAATTGGTATCAGAGCCATAAATAGGACAAAAACAGATCTAGAAACTGCCAGAAGAATGAATAGGACAGAATGGACTAATATCTACAACACTTATAGACGTTATGAGTATGACTCAGATGAAACTAGTGATAATAATTTAGAACAATTTGATACAGAAAATTGGAATTCAGAATGAGAACTATTCAATCTTTCAGAAAAATAATAAGATATAATAAAATGATATGGAGATGTAGAGAAATTAAACAACGTTTAAAAACAATGAGGGAAACAACTGAAGAATTTTTAAGAGAACAGAATAAATGGCTAGAAATAGTGAAAAAGGAGAAATGGTTCTATAACATAGAAATGATAGAATAAATAAATAAAATATGTATGGATGCGGCAGCAGCAAGAAGACAAATAGAAGAGATAAAAATAGAAATCATTATACATGATCGTATAATAAAAGATCTAATATCAGATCTAAGTTTTGAAACAAATCAATATTAAAAATGAACTCATCATTTGAAGAAATTAAGAAGCTAAATCAGGCAAAGTGGTTATGTCAGAAAACAAAGACCTTATTAAAACAAAAGAAGTAACATAAAGAAATGGAAATAATGTATAAAATAAAGATATTTGCAATGGAAAAAGAATTAGATAAGACCCAAAAAATTGTAAAATCTGAAGAATTAACAAGATTATATATACAGATAATTCAGACACAATCAGAAATAAGATTTCAAGATGAATACATAAAAAGTATAAACATGGATCTATCCGCAACCAGTAGTTCTTATGGGTGAAGAAATAATAAGAAGACAACAAAATATGTTAGAACAATTAGCACATATAGTAGAAAAAATGTTAGAATATAATAGAGATATAAATCAACATATTGTAAGTTGTAGAATAGGTATAGATCTAATAAAAGAAAGAGATCAACGCCTACAAGAAAATTCTGAACAAATAAAAAATCAAAAAGAAACCATAAGAGAATTGAAAAATAGCCTAGCGTTAAAAAATGAAATAATAAGACAAAAGGAAGAGGAAAATATGAATTTAATGGAAAATAAATTAGGAGAAATAATCAGAAAAGATAGTGAAATATCAGATCTGAAAAATATAAAACAGGAACAATACAAATACATAAACGTATTAAAATATGGATAAAGGAAAAGAAATAGCAATAGATCTATACAATACACACTATCAGATAGATGAATATGAAGGAGGAACAACACAAACATTAAGTTTTAAACCAGAAACGTATCAAAAAATACAAAATGAAGAAGATAGCTATCGATAAAAAAGATATTTAAAACAAAATGGTTTGAAAGAAATAAAGAAATTAGGTATATAATCCAAAAACACGAAAATATAATAGACACAAGAAGTGTAAACGGAAAAGCGAAATTAATTTAGTAACAGATGAAATAATAAAAAGAGAGTTATCAAAATTATCAACAAAAGAAGCTAAAAAATATAGGAATATATATTTTGGAGGAGTAGAATTCACAATAAAAGCATATTTTCAGAAAAATATAGATACGCCTATACAGATATACATATTGGACGACAGAATATTAGAAAATTTACAAGATGCATTAATATCAGTAATAAAAGGAAATTTAATATACCAAAAGTTAAAATTTACAGTACAACCTGATTTTAGTATTTCATTAAAGGATGAACATAAAGACTTAGAATTAACATTATATTACAAATTAGATGGAATAAAAATGCCCCCGGAAGTAAAGTCATAAGTATAGAAACAAAAATGGTATACGCCTTAACAGGAAATCATCATATAAAGAAACAACACGAAATGAATATCTTAGTACCAAAAATATATCAAGACATTCTAGAAAGAATAGAACATAAAGAAAACTCAAAAATAACTATACCAAAAGAAATACACATGGACTTTAGCCATAGGACCACAACGATACTACAAAAGATAAAACCAAGGATAGAAGGATCCAGATTAAGCATCACAAATGAAATAATAACAAAACAAGAAAACTCCAGAATACCAAGAACAATGGATTTAGTAAATATGACAAGTAATAGATTGAGTATTAAAGTAATTATATTCAACGAAATTACATCAACTAATTGTATAACTAAAATTAATACAGGAGCTGTAAAAAGCTTTGTACATATAAGTAAGATAAATGAAAAAGACTGTCAACTGATTCCACCAGAAACCTTTAATTATCCTGAAAATGATAGAGAAATAATAGTTACCAGAAGCATTAATCTGAGATTTAAAATTCAAGATTTAGAGTATAAAATAAACATTGCAGTAATAGAATATGATAGTTTTAATGAATTACTATTAGGAAGCGATTTTCTAACTATGATAGATTATAGGATTACTAATAATGGAATAGAAATTAATGATCAAGGTAAAACAAGATTTGTTAATAAAATATGAATATTCAAGATAAGATAAATAAAAAGAAACGAAAATTAAAAAGCATAAAACAAATGCTATTAGAAGAATTTATAGATTCACAACTTAAATACTTAGAATATAGTGCTAAAGAAGTAAGATTGGAAAATGAAATAGAACAGTTAGAAAAAATAGCAAACCATAAACCGGGTAAAAAATGGATAAGTGTAGGAGATGGATGGATGAAAAGAATAAATAATTCGAGTAATTTTAACGAAAAAGTCGATGAAATATGGACATAATTAATAATAAAGGAAAAATTAGAAAATCTTTTCACAAAAATGGATGAAATAAGAGAAAATCAAGTCCAAACACGCGAACTAATACGAGAAGAACTAACAAAATTATGGAATGTATCGAAGTACCAACATTAAAACTAATATTAGAACAACTAAATACAATAGTAGCCCAAGTGAACAAAGAAAAAGGCAAGGAAAAACAGATGGACGAAGGAGAACCTAGTGACCAGGAAAACACCATAGCGAGATATAGTTCAATTAAAAATGACGCAACCTGAGATAGTACCAATAGATGCATGGAGAAGAAGTAAAACCCCGATAATGATAGATATTAGTCAGATAAAACCAAAAATACCAAAAGAAGTAGGAAAAACATTAGACGGTCTAAAAGCATTAAGTAAAAAAGGACAATTTTAATGAATAATACTGAGCATAGCGCAGTAACATTCATTAGAAATCACGGAAAAGATATATTAGAAAAGGAAAGATACAAATATGAACCCATGAAAAAACAACAAGATCCTAAAGAAACCTTAATTAAAAATGAAGATAATTTAAAAGAAAGAAATATTTGTGTAGAAGAAAGAAATTTAAAACTTGAAAATAAAGCCCAGAGCCAAAAAATAAATGATATGGTAATTCCAAATTTACGGCTAATAATTCTTTATTGGTAATAAATGATAATGAAATCTTTTTATTCCAAATTTTACGGCTAATAATTCTTTTTCATTGATATGGTAATTCTTTTCATTGGGCTTCCAAGTTCCACCTCCATATCCGCATATTAATGATTTTTCTTTGTCTATATCTTCTTTGTCATAAGCTATGAGGACTGCTCCCCATCCTACGTCACTGGCATCTGTAAATAGTTCTAACTGGTCCTTATCTGTTGGTATTCTATGTTTTGGTAAATTTGTTACTCTTTCTTTAATATCTTTTATAGCTTTATCTTGTTTCTCTGTCCATTCAAAAGTCTTGTTTTTTCCCTTGATCAAATCTTGTAATGGCTTTCTTAGGGCTGGTAAGTCTTTTATGTGATCTGAGGCATAGTTTACTATTCCTAGAAACTGTTGTACTTCCTTTTTATTTTCTAATTTATCTTTAAAATTCTTAATCTTCGTTACTATGTGTTCCTGAAGTTGGAATCCTTCCTTACCTATTATATATCCTAGATATTCTATATTATCTTTAAAGATTTCGGATTTCTTTTCTGATAGTAAAATTCCATGTCGTTTTATAGTTATTATGAATTCTTCTAGGTGTTTGATATGATCTCCTAAGGTTTCTCTGTATATTAATATATCATCGACATATACTATACAATATTCTGTTAATTTTTTAAACACTTGGTCCATTCTTCTTTGAAATATTTGAGGTGCATTTTTTAGTCCAAAGGGTAATACATTCCACTTATAATGTCCTTGAGGGGTACTGAAAGCTGTTAAAGGTTTTGATTCTTTGGTTAGTTTTATTTGCCAAAATCCACTTTTACAGTCAAACTTACTAAACCATTTCTTATTTCCTAATCTATTAATAAGGTTTCTTTTATATGGTAAAAAATATCCATCAAATATTGTCTTCTTATTTAATTCTCTATAGTCTACGACTATTCTAGCTTTTCCTCTTTTTTGTTCACTATGTTTTCTTACTAAGAAAGCTGGACTACTATGTGAGCTTTTACTTTCTTGTATTAGTTTCAAATCTAGTAGTTCTCTTAATTGCGTTTCGAATTCTTTTTGATCCGTTGGGCTATATCTAATAGGTTTACATCTGATAATATCATCAGGAATTATTAATTTTATTTCCGCATATATTTTTTCTTTTTTCCCATAATTGTATTGGATTTTCTCCAAAATTCATTTTTAACATTCCAATGTAGTTTTCTTTTAATATTTGAAGATTATTGTTTCGATTTATCCTATTACATAATTTTAATGTTTGTATCGGTAGTATTCTTTTTAATATGATCCATCTGTTACAAGGTGTTTGTAAGCTTAAGGTGTTATTATTTATAACTTGGGTTTTGAAATAATCTAAAAAGTTATTTCCTAATAATACTTGTTGACTCATATTATTGTCTTGGTATATTATTGGTAATCTAAATATGGTCTTATTTAACACTATTCTTACATTTTCAGCTATAGTGTCTAATTCTTTGGTTTGTTCGTTAAATACTGTTACTCTTATTCTATATGTCCTAGACCTTTTCCACTTATGTGATTCTAAAACTTCTTTTCGTGCCAAGCACATGTCTGCTCCACTATCAATAAATATTTTTTGTTTCATTAACTTATTGGGTTTGTATTCTACATGGGCTTCTATGTAGATTGCTACCATTTATTATGAATCATTTTCGCTATCTGAATAGATATAATTAACTGTTCCTGCTTCTATATCACTTTCGTCCTCTGTTTGACTAATATAAAATTCTTCATCACTATACCACTTATTATTTTCTTCTCTTATTTGTTCTAAGCTCATAATAAACTGCATAGTATTGATGTATTTTACTCCTTGCTTTTTTAACTTAGGGCATTTATTGGCATAATGTCCTTTTTCGTTGCAATTCCAACATTTACATTCCTTTGGTGCTTCTTTTGTTTCCAAAGGTTTTATATATCTTTTTCTTCTAAACTTTCGTTTGTTTTTAAACCTTTTTCTAGTATCCGGGGTATTATTGTATTTTCTAAATCTCTTATATCTCTTTCTCCTATAAGGCTTATAATATGATTTATTATAATTTTTCCTGTAATTTTTGTTTTTATTGAACGTTTTTTCCTTATATTTTCTAAAAGTCTTTCTATGTTTTTTATATTTTCGTTCTTTTTCCTGGTTATCGCATCCAAATACTAATCTTTTTTCTGTAAATCCACATATTTCTCTTAGTCCTAATTTTTTATCTTTTTTAACATTTTGTTGTAGTCTGTATTCTTCGCATTTTCTCATTAAGTAGGCTCGTAGTACTCTTATTTTTTCTCCTAACGTATTTTCTTTTGGTTCTAATTGTTTGTATTCCTTAGTAATTTCTGTATTATATGGGTTTGGTAAATGATCATAATAGAGTTGTTGGTATATTATTCCTTCATCTGGTAAGAATCTTGCTTCATAATAGAATTTAGTAATACTTATTGTATATTCTAGTAGTTTATTGATCTTACAACATTTCATATTGTTTAAATTCATTATTATTTCACATTTTCTTTCTGCCAGTACATTTTCTCTAGCTACTAGCCATCTTTCTCCTAGAAATTCTCTTTTTAATACCATATCGAATAACATTAATATTCCCTTCCAGTCTTTAACATGGTGAAATATTTCTCCTTTCATTTGATAAGCTATGGTTTCAAACCAAAATGCTACTTTTCCGATCATCGTTTTAGATATTAATTCATACATATAGTCTAAATCACTAGTATGGGCTGATCCCATTAATGCTAAAGACATTCCTACATTCCAATCATTTATTCTTCTACTTAGTTCTTGTTCATCATACACATTATCTAAATCCAGAAAATATCCATTCATATTTATTCATTGAGCCATTGATCCTATAAATTCACTAAATTCTGCTCTATGTCCTACTGGTATATGTGGTGGTAATTTAGTAGGTTTTCTTGTTATGACTTCTAAAGTTGGATCTACCATTTCTTCTTCAGGGTAGTTATTGGTATCTTCATTTATTATATTATCTGATTCTACTTCTGTTTCAAAAGGTTCATTGTATTCATCTTCTATATCGCTTTCAGGTTCTTCTTCTATTATTGCGTTTACCCTTTGCATTTTTTGTAGAGCTTCTAGTATTTGATTATTTTCTTGTACCGTTTCAGAATTGTTTTCATCTTCTATTTCCTCCGTAATTCTTGCTACTTGTATTTCCTTACCTATCACATTTTCTTTATCGGTGCTACTACTATCATTAGTATTGCTATTTCTTTCATTTTCATCACTAGTGTTGTGTATTCTTCTTACCTTCTTTTTTCCTTTTAACCTTGCTATCTGTTGTTTCATAATGTGTAACTCTTCTTTTAATTCACTCATTTCTTGTTTGACTAATTCTAATTCTTTCTTTGTTTCTTTTATTTCTACTTTAGCCTTTTTTAATTCATACTTGGTGTCTTTATACTTAGTCTTATATTTTTTATACTTTGTCAACCACTCTTCATTGGTGGATAGCTTTAAATTTGTATTTTCTTTTTCTAATTCTATTATTTTTTGGCTCTGGGCTTTATTTTCAAGTTTTAAATTTCTTTCTTCTACACAAATATTTCTTTCTTTTAAATTATCTTCATTTTTAATTAAGGTTTCTTTAGGATCTTGTTGTTTTTTCATGGGTTCATATTTGTATCTTTCCTTTTCTAATATATCTTTTCCGTGATTTCTAATGAATGTTACTGCGCTATGCTCAGTATTATTCATTAAAATTGTCCTTTTTTACTTAATGCTTTTAGACCGTCTAATGTTTTTCCTACTTCTTTTGGTATTTTTGGTTTTATCTGACTAATATCTATCATTATCGGGGTTTTACTTCTTCTCCATGCATCTATTGGTACTATCTCAGGTTGCGTCATTTTTAATTGAACTATATCTGCTATGGTGTTTTCCTGGTCACTAGGTTCTCCTTCGTCCATCTGTTTTTCCTTGCCTTTTTCTTTGTTCACTTGGGCTACTATTGTATTTAGTTGTTCTAATATTAGTTTTAATGTTGGTACTTCAGATACATTCCATAATTTTGTTAGTTCTTCTCGTATTAGTTCGCGTGTTTGGACTTGATTTTCTCTTATTTCATCCATTTTTGTGAAAAGATTTTCTAATTTTTCCTTTATTATTAATTATGTCCATATTTCATCGACTTTTTCGTTAAAATTACTCAGAATTATTTATTCTTTTCATCCATCCATCTCCTACACTTATCCATTTTTTACCCGGTTTATGGTTTGCTATTTTTTCTAACTGTTCTATTTCATTTTCCAATCTTACTTCTTTAGCACTATATTCTAAGTATTTAAGTTGTGAATCTATAAATTCTTCTAATAGCATTTGTTTTATGCTTTTTAATTTTCGTTTCTTTTTATTTATCTTATCTTGAATATTCATATTTTATTAACAAATCTTGTTTTACCTTGATCATTAATTTCTATTCCATTATTAGTAATCCTATAATCTATCATAGTTAGAAAATCGCTTCCTAATAGTAATTCATTAAAACTATCATATTCTATTACTGCAATGTTTATTTTATACTCTAAATCTTGAATTTTAAATCTCAGATTAACGCTTCTGGTAACTATTATTTCTCTATCATTTTCAGGATAATTAAAGGTTTCTGGTGGAATCAGTTGACAGTCTTTTTCATTTATCTTACTTATATGTACAAAGCTTTTTACAGCTCCTGTATTAATTTCAGTTATACAATTAGTTGATGTAATTTCGTTGAATATAATTACTTTAATACTCAATCTATTACTTGTCATATTTACTAAATCCATTGTTCTTGGTATTCTGGAGTTTTCTTGTTTTGTTATTATTTCATTTGTGATGCTTAATCTGGATCCTTCTATCCTTGGTTTTATCTTTTGTAGTATCGTTGTGGTCCTATGGCTAAAGTCCATGTGTATTTCTTTTGGTATAGTTATTTTTGAGTTTTCTTTATGTTCTATTCTTTCTAGAATGTCTTGATATATTTTTGGTACTAAGATATTCATTTCGTGTTGTTTCTTTATATGATGATTTCCTGTTAAGGCGTATACCATTTTTGTTTCTATACTTATGACTTTACTTCCTGGGGCATTTTTATTCCATCTAATTTGTAATATAATGTTAATTCTAAGTCTTTATGTTCATCCTTTAATGAAATACTAAAATCAGGTTGTACTGTAAATTTTAACTTTGGTATATTAAATTTTCTTTTATTACTGATATTAATGCATCTTGTAAATTTTCTAATATTCTGTCGTCCAATATGTATATCTGTATAGGCGTATCTATATTTTTCTGAAAATATGCTTTTATTGTGAATTCTACTCCTCCAAAATATATATTCCTATATTTTTTAGCTTCTTTTGTTGATAATTTTGATAACTCTCTTTTTATTATTTCATCTGTTACTAAATTAATTCTGGCTTTTCCGTTTACACTTCTTGTGTCTATTATATTTTCGTGTTTTTGGATTATATACCTAATTTCTTTATTTCTTTCAAACCATTTTGTTTTAAATATCTTTTTTATCGATAGCTCATCTTCTTCATTTTGTATTTTTTGATACGTTTCTGGTTTAAAACTTAATGTTTGTGTTGTTCCTCCTTCATATTCATCTATCTGATAGTGTGTATTGTATAGATCTGTTGCTATTTCTTTTCCTTTATCCATATTTTAATACGTTTATGTATTTGTATTGTTCCTGTATTATATTTTTCTGATCTGATATTTCACTATCTTTTCTGATTATTTCTCCTAATTTATTTTCCATTAAATTCATATTTTCCTCTTCCTTTTGTCTTATTATTTCATTTTTTAACGCTAGGCTATTTTTCAATTCTCTTATGGTTTCTTTTTGATTTTTTATTTGTTCAGAATTTTCTTGTAGGCGTTGATCTCTTTCTTTTATTAGATCTATACCTATTCTACAACTTACAATATGTTGATTTATATCTCTATTATATTCTAACATTTTTTCTGCTATATGTGCTAATTGTTCTAACATATTTTGTTGTCTTCTTATTATTTCTTCACCCATAAGAACTACTGGTTGCGGATAGATCCATGTTTATACTTTTTATGTATTCATCTTGAAATCTTATTTCTGATTGTGTCTGTATTATCTGTATATATAATCTTGTTAATTCTTCAGATTTTACAGTTTTTTGGGTCTTATCTAATTCTTTTTCCATTGCAAATATCTTTATTTTATACATTCTTTCCATTTCTTTATGTTTCTTCTTTTGTTTTAATAAGGTCTTTGTTTTCTGACATAACCACTTTGCCTGATTTAGCTTCTTAATTTCTTCAAATGATGAGTTCATTTTTAATATTGATTTGTTTCAAAACTTAGATCTGATATTAGATCTTTTATTATACGATCATGTACAATGATTTCTATTTTTATCTCTTCTATTTGTCTTCTTGCTGCTGCCGCATCCATACATATTTTATTTATTTATTCTATCATTTCTATGTTATAGAACCATTTCTCCTTTTTCACTATTTCTAGCCATTTATTCTGTTCTCTTAATAATTCTTCAGTTGTTTCCTTCATTGTTTTTAAACGCTGTTTAATTTCTCTATATCTCCATATCATTTTATTATATCTTATTATTTTTCTGAAAGATTGAATAGTTCTCATTCTGAATTCCAATTTTCTGTATCAAATTGTTCTAAATTATTATCACTAGTTTCATCTGAGTCATACTCATAACGTCTATAAGTGTTGTAGATATTAGTCCATTCTGTCCTATTCATTCTTCTGGCAGTTTCTAGATCTGTTTTTGTCCTACCCTTGATTGGAATAACCTTGCTTGGCATGATTTTTGGCAAGAGGTGGCAATCAGGCGGGTCAAAACGTGTCAAATGAATAAAATAGTTATGATCCAATCCATCTAAAGTTTGCATGGATAAAAATAAGTGGGGTCATGGTGGGTCAAATGACGGGTCTTAAATCAACATATCCTAACTTCCATACTTCTTTTATTTTTTTGAAAAAAAATGTGAAAGTTTAATGTATTTTTCTTAAATTGTAGTTGCAATTTGACCTATTGGCTTACCCTATTTGACCTGTTTTGATTGAATTATTGATGAGTCATTTTGAGTTCAATCCAAGCCGCTCTACGAAGAATGTCCAAATGTCTTTTTACATGACTTGATTTCACAAAGCTTGGACGGTATTGATAGTGAATATATTTCATATATATTCACAATATATTCTATAATTAATATTTAATTAATGTAAAAAAGAGATCCTAATTCTATTAGGACTACAATTGTATACTCTATATATATTACATTAATAAGAGAACTCCATCAAGGAGATTTACACTATTTTACATGGTATCAAGAGCCAAAAATCTCTCCCTACCCTAAACCCTAGTGTGGCCGTCGTACCACTCCCCTCTGCCTCCCTCTTCCGGCGGAAAATCAGCCTTATACAACCCCGTATACCACTGCTCATTCGTGATATACAACCCGTATACCCTGCTCCTCCCTGATATACAACCTCTTCTCTACATACAAACCTGTATACCCCAGATAAACTGTGATATACAACCCCCAATCTCTCCCCTTCTTCTCAAAACGAACCTGTCTACCACTGATATACAGCGATATACACAGCACCCAGCCCCCATATTCCCTGTTTCTGGCCCGTATACATCAGGTATACATGCGATATACACCACCCGAGACACCTATCACCCACGCAGAACTGTATACCGCTGTTATACAGCTGATATACGGTAGCCCCTCACCCGATATTCTTCCAAATATTTTTGGCTACCCTAATGGATTCTCCCGCTACCGCTTCCTCAACTCCTGACGTCACAAATTATCCTCCCTCTTCCACCCCCACCACTTTTCATCCTGCTTTCGCCGTAACCAATATCAAGAACTTCATACCGTTGATTCTTGATCAGGAGGATGGACAATACGTGTCATGGGTTGAACTCTTTCATATTCATGCATGTGCTTACAACGTGCTTGACCACACTGATACCAATTATCCCCGCCCTCCCGACGTCGACGACGTGATATGGAGGCGCCTTGACGCCATCGTCAAACAGTGGATCTATGGAGCTATCTCCAAGGACTTACTTCATACTATTATGAAGACCGGAGCTACAACCCACGAGTTATGAATATATTCCATATATATTCACAATATATTATGTAATTAATATTTAGTGTAATTAATGTAAAATAGAGATCCTAATCATATTCTTAAGACTACAATTGTATACTCTATATATATTACATTAATAAGAGAACTCTATAAAGGAGATTTACACTATTTTATAGGTATCATAGAGATAAAAAACAGTTGATGTAGATTGACAGCCAGCGGAAAACTAGTATAGCTATAATAAATCCCCCAAACTAATCGGATATATAAGCCTAGTTAACTGATTGATTTACATTCTTCATCTAAAAGTGGCTAATATAGTTTCATTTCAATTGGACTTGCATTTTTTTCCAACTCTTTTCAAGCTTTTTGCCATGAGCCTTTACATCTCCTGGGATTTGAGTTCTTCCACTCTCTTTTCAGTATCCTTCAGTGCTTTCCCATATTTGCTTATCAACTGCACAAAAAAAGAAAAAGACAGTTTTAATCGTTTATAGCTCTTACAAGAAACAACTTCACCATTGCAAAGAACGGCTCCTAATAGATCATAGAAACATGATGTTGTGTTCATGATACACGATATATAACAACAAACCAGTTCTGAGCTTATTTAGCAAGAAACCAAGTAAACTAACGTTCAAATAGAAGTATGATGCCCATTTCTTAATATATTTCTAACAGATGCAAAGCAATAGGAACATACCTCGTCAATTTCTTCCAGACTAAGAATGTACGGAGGAGACATCATTATGTTATCACCAGCAACACGTACCAACATCCCGTGCTTCTCACACTGTGCTCCAAAATATGCACCGATACCTGAGCAAAAGAATGAATGATTTGTCAAACGGACCTTAGAGTTTTAACTTAAATCTTGGATAGGAATAAAAAGCGAAAACATACCCCATTCAGGAGGGAACGGATCATTAGGAGATTTGTTATCCGTAAACTCTGTACCATGTAGCAAACCGGTTCCCCTTATCTGAAAAAAGAACAACAAAGTAAATGTGAATTAAATAAACGGTAGGTAATTGAGACATTTTAGCTGGCTTTTAACGTCGATAATTACTGTACCTCCCCGATTATGGGACTGTCGGAAAATGCTTTCAGACCTTCTTGGAACTTTGGTGATATTCTGTTTACTTGCTCAATAATATTTCTTTCCCTGAAAATAGTTCGAGTCTTTTCAGTGCTTCTGCAAAAGGTAAGTACCTAGTAGTGAAACTATTATTTTCTATGTTGCTCGGACTCTCCAAAATGCTGCGGCATCCATATCGAATCCTCAAGAAAAGCACTATTTTTGGATGATCCGACACGTACCCGTTGACTTTTTTTTTGAACAGTCTGATCAACATAGCCGTTTTTGACATAATTCTTTCACTCCATAACTAAAAAGGTTGAAAGTCAGAAAAAAGGTTGCATACTTGTAGATCTTCAGTGTTTCCAAGGCAACCGCACACGAGACAGGGTGCCCCGAATAAGTAAATCCATGGGAAAATGTACCTAGTTACAGCGAAAAATAAAAAAACGGAGAGAGAAAGTTATGAACAATTTGATTACCAAGAAGGAGAGAAATATTATCGAATGGATAATATGCTCACCAAGTTTGTTGCTTTGAGAATATATGACATCATTAACTTCAGGGCTTACAAGGACAGCACCAATTGGCATATATCCAGAAGAAAGAGCCTAAAAGCATAATTAAGGGGAGATAATTTAGAATCCAGATATAAGGTAAAATTTGCGTAGATCGTACAGAGTTAAAATCTACCTTTGCTACAGAGACAAGATCAGGTTTAATGTTGTACTTTTCACATCCGAACATTGTCCCGAGCCTTCCAAATCCACATATGACCTCATCCGCGATGATAAGAATGTTGTACTTCTTGAGTACAGCTTGGATCTAGAAACGAGTAGGATGAAAATTATTGTTTCAGCTACTTATAAGCATAATCCCTAGGAAGAAAAATGAAAAAGTGTATTCTTGTCGAAAAGAACTAAAAAGTGCAAGGAAAACGGACCTTATCAAAGTAGGTCGCTGGAGGAGGTATGACACCTCCTGCCCCCATGACTGGTTCGGCGATGAAAGCAGCTATCTAGTTGATGAACAAGTAAATTATCCGAAAAATATTTCATCATCTATATATGATGCAATTAAAGGAAACACGATAAGTGATAAAAAGTTGATAGAAGTTACTGTTTCAGGTCCCTCTTTGAGTATAAGATTTTCCAAATTATTCGCCAACCTAGTCGAGAACTCCTCTTCCGTCTCACCTGACATACACACATCACACATTTTCCTAAAAAGTTCATGTTTTGTGCACCGACTGATATAAGATCAGGATACAATAAGAAGTAGCGGTTAATAAAAACCTGGCAGATGAAAGCGCCAATAATGAGGGCAGTCGGTGTGCAGAACAAACGGAGCTGGTAGATCAAATTTCTGATGTAGTGCAGGAAGACTGCAGAAGAAAATATTAGCGTAACGAATACTTGAAACGAATAATAAATGATCTCCCAGAATGGATAAATTTATTACCCAGAGAGACTGGCGGAAATGAGAGTTGACCCGTGGTATCTGTTTGAAGGTAACAAGCATAAAGATCATATTAGTCAACGGAAAAACAACACACACACACACACACAAAGAAGCAGAGGTTAAGGAATATACTTACGATTTTGTTCGAGCAATAAATTTCTTTTTGTCTGGCCTCCCGAGTGCATTGTTGTAATACCATACCAGCTTCACCTATAGATTGAAGTGTAAGTGTCAAATGTTACTTATATCCTAAAAATCATTCCTCAAAATATCCTTGAATTAACTAATCATTTTCTTCCAAAAGAAGGAAAAGAAAAAACAATTTGTAACATATATAGCAGCATGTGTCAAGAACAATGTGGATGCAAATTGGAATAATTTTTCGTCTCTGCGCGATTGTAAATGTGTGCACACCAAAAATGAACAAAAATACTATAGTATTCTATCAAAATTCCCAACAAAACATGGATTTTTCTTTCTATTATTTAGCAAGTTAATTGTGTAACAACCTGTGTGTCATTGGCTTCTGATCCACTGTTTGTGAAAAACGCTTTCGCCATTTTATTTGCAGTAAACAGATCTAGGAGTTCCTTTGCAAGATCCTGTACGTTTGAAAATAAAATCAGTCTGAGATCTAAGTAAAACTTAAAGCGAAACCTGGACAGCGAGGAGATTTCTTTTGTCTTTCGTGATAAGGTAACTACTTAGAATTTTACGTACCAAAGAAGGTTTTGTGGTACGATTCCAAAATGAATGGTAAAAGGGCAACTCTTTGAGTTGTTTCGTTGCAGCGGCAACAAGACGAAGCTCATTTCCACCTACAATAATGTGTAACAAGACATCTATGTGTAAAATATTTCGAGGAAAAAAGTGGCAACTAAAAATAGTGCAAATAGGGATTGTAAGCTATGTTGCTCGGACTCTCCAAAAATGCTACTGCACCCGTGTCGGATCCTAAAGAAATGTACTACTTTTGGAGGATCCGAAACGCACATGTCTGCATTTTTGAAGAATTGAGCAACATAAATTGTAAGTACCTAAGGATGTGCACCACAAGCCAGCTAGAGCATCGAGGTATTTCTTCCCGTTAATGTCATAGACATAAGAACCCTATGACAAATGCAAAAAATGTTTAACACAGAAGTAGTTTCTGGAGTAGATAGCAAAAGAAAGATGCAAATCTAACCTCGGATTTTTGTATAACTAAAGGTTCCAAATCAGTAGTATGCCACCCGGCAGTGAAGGGTGCCAACATATCATGTCCCTTATATCTGCAAATGTAAAGACCTGTGATTACTAACAAATTTGTAAACTTGTAATATATCATGTGTACTGAAATACAAAGTTATTGGCAATATAGCATGATAGGTCGAGATAGAGATCAAAAAGTAAGAAAGCAAAACAAAATTCACCCTCTATAGTCAGTTGCTGAAAGATCATTCTTCAAATATGGCTCGGTGCTACTCCATCTGACCTGTATTGGGTCGCAAGCGATTTGTTTCTGCAAATTGCTAACAGCAGGGATACGCTTTACATGGGAACCAACCTGTAAAACGCAATAAATTAGGAATCACAACAAAATTGAAGATTGTAAAATAAGATACATTCGGATGAAAAAGATGCATAGATGCTGTTATAAAGAAATCAGTTTCCTTAGCTATAGAATCTTGCAACTAAAACAAAGTATAAGATATCAACATGAAGCAAAAAAATGAGCATAGATCACTATTCAGCTGGAACTTATCGAACAATTTATCACAGTTTTCGTAGTTGAGTATTTACATGGAAAACTGATAGATTGTTCAAGAACTATGAGGAAGGCCCTAAAACAGTTTGTTTAACATACCAAATGGTAAACTACGGCTGTTTAAATTTCTTAGGCAATCTATGAGACCGTTCTGTAAATTAACCAAGATAATTTGATCTTCGAGTCAAAACACACTGTAAAATGACCTGATTCACAGTCGATCATGCCACATTCTCCAAAGTGAAATCCATGACATTCATCCGTCCAGATTAAAAAGCAGAATTTGGATTTCTGGACTTGTTGTCAAGCACCTTTCTTTGATATTAGACCATGGGAAAAGGCCAAGGACTTTGAACTTTAGGTCTAGAGGAGCCATGTTTAAGAAAAGAAACTACATAGTCCCAACTCCCAAGTGTGATGCTCCCAAATACACTAGGAAGTACCCGAACCCAAAATGACCTATGCTTCTGGGACTTTTCAAAAATGTCTAGGTGCATGTCGGATCCTCCAAAAGCAGAGCATATTTTAAGGATCCGGTACAGGTGCAACATCTCTGGAGAGCCCGAGCAACATAGAAAATGACTATATATCAATCCTCTATAACAATGACGATGCCTCAATATCGAGCAAGTTGGGAGGTTGGCTACATAAGTCTTCAATGCATGACCATGTCACTCCATTTAAGCATCCAAGTTCCAACTTGACTATTAACTCTTTTCTCTCTACACTGGAACAAACTAAACTAAATTTCAAGAATACTCGGAGGCAGGGGAGGATTGACAAGCTTATCTACAAGTTTAACGGAACCCACTACCCATAAACTCAAAATTCTAGCTTCACCACTACTAGGAGGATTATTTTAACTTATGAAAAAGGTTAAAATAACCAAAATGAGGTAAACTTTTCCAAGTCCAAGTAAGAAAAAGGAGCAAACTTTACAATGAAACACAAAAAGTGCATACTAACAGAATATTACAAGTTTGAAAATACAAGAACCAAACACAAAGCAAGAAGAACCAAAATGGTCATTCAAGAACCAAAAAACAAAAAATCCCTAAATGCAGCAAAGATTTTGATAAATAAAAAAAAACCCATTTCCCATAACAAATTAAAAAAAACAAAAAAATTAATAAAACCAAGAACCCCATTTCAAAAACAAATGAAAAAGCAATAACACAAACCTGGTTGGTGGCTGCTATAATCCTGGATCCAATCAAATTAGTAAATTTGGCCATTTTCTTGAAAATTCCTTTAGGAATTATGATTAAATATACACAAAAACCTCCCTTTATCTCTGTTCTCTCTTTCTTAAAGCTATAATAAGATTTTAATTATGTTTAAACAAAGCATGCAGAAAGTTGAAGAGAACAAAGAAACAAGATATTAGAAAGAAAGAGAATTGACAAGTGACTATCGATGACTAAGCTATCTTGTCCTAAAATGTATAAAGATATATATTTATATGGACAAAAAATTTAATGTGTCATAATCCATATTCATAGGACATTCAAACAATAATTTTAATTTTTTTAAGGTTGTAATATTTTTGGGATGTAAAAAGACCACAAAGCTTAAGGTACATTGAATTTGGACACTAGTCATAGTAAATTTTCGTGCTTAAAATTGCATGGAAATGAAGTTTTTACCAATGAATCTTCTTCAAAATCTTAACATAGGGATACTTCTGGTACATTGAATCTGGACAACATTTTGTGGGCAATTCTATGTGTACTTACACAACAACATAGAGTACAATTCAGTTTGGTTAAATTGCATTCATCAAATTTTTCACCAAATACTTTTACCAACTCATATTAACCATGTAATCACTATGTGAAAAATATTTACACAATCTGTTCACTTTTAACTAAGTAAAATTCTTACCGTAAGCATTAATCTGTGACCTAATAAAAATGATAACTAAACTTTTAAGGGTTAAAATTGTAATGATGAATTTGATTGTGAAGATCAACAAATTTCATTTAGTGCTTCAGAGAAGATAATAAGAGTTCCTAGAAAATAGTCAATTTGATTACTCTCTCAAGTTATTAAGATTTAAATAGTGATATAAATATGTTCAAGATAAAAAGAAATACGTACAAAGATTCCATAGTTTACACGTAAAGGTAAAGATTCTTTCCAACTTCGAAAAAAAAATCTTTCAAAGTGATTCTAAATGACCCGAATTGATCCTTTTATATGATGAATATCCTTAGACAATATTATTATATTTCTATAATATTCTTATCGCTCTATCTATGATATTCCTCTTTATATGTGACTTGTGCAGGGTGGTAGTTAAATTATTAGTATATCTTTAGGTTGAGTCCGGAACTTAAATGATCCAAAAAATGAGAAAAGCAATCAAAATAATTCTAAAAAAAATTGTTGTATTAATACCTTTTGCGCAGTAATTTACTGCATAATAGGACTTAATCGTAACGGCCCGGTTAAGTTCTATTGCGCAGTAAATTACTGCACAATAGGGGGACTTTTTTCCAACACTTGGTATAATTTGAAAGGTTTGAAATTCATGTTTTTTTCATACTTTGATCAAAGATTAGTCATGTCTCAAGACTCCAGAATGTCAATATTTTATAGAGAACGTGATATTTTTTTATGCGAACAATAGTGTAGGCTCAATACATCAAGGATATCTAAACGTTCGGAACGTCGTTTTAGGGGTTGTAAAGTGTCAGAAGTAAGTTTTATTTGGAAACTTGTTATCATTAGGTTTAAATGTTTTACTTTTTAGGATTTTAATTTAAGCGTTTTATTGTTTAGTCAAGGCATTACTTTATTTCGAATATGTCAAGATTTTTTTTCTTAATTAATTTAGGACGTCGCACGAGTTAGTAATAAACGATAATAAAGACTAAGATAACTAATTATAATTATGAAAAATATACGCAAAAAATATAATATTAACTTAAACTGTACAACTTAATTACATATACACAATCTCTAATGGGTCCCACACGTGGTAGACATTAGAGTAACCTTAGGCCTAAGGCTAATACGATCCCCTCCACGATCACCATCATCTCCATCCCCTTTCTTCCTCCTAACAACAGGATGCTCTAAGTCATGATCATCCGCCACCCTTTTTTTGCCGTCCTTCCTCGGAGTCCGGACCATGGCATGCATGTGACCGCTTTTAACTGGCATGATCGGAACTAAATTGTTGGGATCAGTAAGGTCAAAATCATCAACATCGTCCTCACGAGGAGATAGAACCACAGGCGCAGAAGGATGAACCTGGAATAATATATAAATAATTAGTATAAATTTTAATTTATATTTAATACATTAACTTTGGGTAAAAAATCAAACTTGTGTGACGGCATGCTCCTGAGAGAGGTCTGGTGTAGGATCTGAAGTAGTATCATAAATGGGATTCTGAATGACTGGAGCTGGAGATGGAAAAATTATTTAAAAAATCAGTATAAGTATTTTAACTTTTTAAAATAAGTATTTTAAATACTAACCTTGGGCTAAGAATATCCTCGAAGTCTATGAATGAGAAGTCGTACTGCAGCTCCTTGCCACCCTGTACATCATGAACTACCGTTGCGCACGCACTGGTGCGTCATATAAAGCATAATCTATGTCATCACGTACAACGACGTACGCATTCTGGCTCTGCTAGGATGAAGATCAAGGTACATCTGAAAATAGATATTTCAGTGTATATGTAGGTGTCGATGGTCGGTAAGAAGTCGATTGGTGGCCTAAATTCGATGAATACCGCTAGGTTGGAGTGGAATCCGAAGCATGCTCGTCATGCTCATCTACTAGACGGAGTCCTCTGCCGCCACCTACTCTGTCACCACCTCGACACGATCTCCTCGGCCACGATCCTCTCGGCTTCATCCCCTCTGTCACCCCCCTTCTACCACCACCACCTTTATCACCACCGCCTCTAGGACCACGATCACGATCATCTGTTGTCTGATACGAGCCCTGAGGAACATGTTCATGCATATGTCCGACCTCTTGTACTCGTTGGATACCCGACTCAGCTATCTGAACAACCTGGGCAGCAAATTTCGTTGTCTCCAGGATATCCATATATTGTACTCCCAACTGGCACATTATCTATACGGTCTGTAGCTGCATTTATTTGTAAATATTAATAATTGAATAAATTTTTAACGTAATAATTAAGAATTAATTAAGTTTAAGTGCGGTAAACTTACCAACTCCTCATACTGTCCCGCGAGTGTTGCGTGTCCTTGGCCATCTGGATCACGTATATCATGGTTGTCAATCAAGCTGCGTGTGATCTTCCAGTACCACTCCATATAAACTCCGATCGGAGTCGTATTTCCGACCACCGTTGTGCTCTGCAGCCTCTGATCCCAACGATCGATATAAGTGTGCATAAAGGCCCGGTATATAAGAGTGGCAATCGAACGCTCGTCCAGCATATAGTAGTGGTGCTCTCAATCAGTCGGGTCAGAAATATTCTATGCATGCCTAAATAATTGTAAGACGCGGTGGGATGCATGATTCTCAATGATCTTCATGTGTATCAATGAACACCGGACATCCACACGGTCTCACCAGCCTTGCAAAATGCCGACAATTGATCCAAAAGCTGAACATACGACGTCCATATAAAAACCTGTAAAAAATGACCACAAATTAGTAAACAATAAAGACAAAAAATAATAAAAATCCATCTGTCATATAATCAAGCTGATCTATGAACACAAGAATACTATGGTGCGTATCCATATCTTGGGATATGCATGTCGTCCATCTCTGTGCGTAGGGCATGTCATCATTAATGAAGTCAGGTTGAGGACGCACAGGTACAGACTGAAAAGATAGTATCCTATCCCACACTCATAACTGAAATGGTTATTAAAAATATAATTTATTAGTTTTTATTTCAAAAGCTATATTTAAAATAAAAATTACACACACTTAAATACATTACATGGAGAAAAGCGAAAACTCCACCGATATCACTCATAGCACTCATAGACACTCGACATAGACATCGATACAGGTAAGTCAGAACAACATCGTCCCAGCCGTAATCTCCCAATCGGTCCAGATCGGTCAACTGATATCACTCATTAGAGCCCATAGACGCTCGACATAGACATCGATACAGGTAAGTCAGAACAGCACCGTCCTAGCCGTAATCTTCCAATCGGTCCAAATCGGCCAAAAATAGAAAATACTTTAAGCTCACATAGAAACCCAATGTGTTCGGGAACATGATGCCCCTGAATATGATGAGTAAATATAGACGGGCACGACGATCCACAATCTCCTAATCTGTGTTGTCTGTAATAGGATTCACCATGTCTGTGGCGTGTAAGTAAGCATAGAGAGCAGACATCGCCACTCGATTATGTCTATGGATATCATCGGGCTGAGGCGCGTATCCAGTGAGCCTAGTCAACTCATGCCCTAATGTCGGTTGATGATGAAGATCCTCAGTGTATAATGGGAGTCCATCTACCCGTAGTCCAAACATGACCTTCACATCCTTAAGTGTGATAGTGGCCTCACCAGTGCAGAGATGAAAGGTATGGGTCTCCGATCGCCATCAATCAATCATGGCCGTCACAAGTGCCCGATCATGTTGTACCCGACCAACAGTGATGCAAAGGTAGATACCACCCCGATACAATATCTCTAAGATGCGGGGATATAGGGGTCGATCCTATATAAGATCCCACGAATATTCCACCCTACGGGAATGGAACAACGTCCTCCTATGTATATGGCTAGTCCATAATAGCCCAGACCTATGATTATCATGTTGACTAAGTATTGATCTATCGATGGGTCCCGGATGAACGTTGGGATCCGTGGAGGTGTCGTATCTGTACAAACAATGTTTAAATTATTCATTATCTTATAATATTAATTATCTAATCCTTTATTGAAAAATTATACTAACTTATCATTTATCGAAAAATTATATTAACTATCTAAATTTGAATTAGAATAATTATGTTGTTCAATCCTAAACTAAGGATTAACTATTACTAATATATAATTGATAATTAATTATTATACTAACTACAATCAATAAAAAATATATTAATGATATTTTTAATCCTAAACTAATGATGTTCAATCCTAAACTAAGGATTAACTATTACTAATTAATGATTAATTATTAATTATTATACTAACTACAATCAACGAAAAATATATTAATGATGTTTTAAATTCTAAATTAATGATGTTCAATCCTAAACTAAGCATTAAAGTAATGACAAACTAATTCATTTAATAGGAAATTATATTAAGTAACCAATTAAAAATTAGATAACTAATTGGCACATTAATAATTAACATGGAATAAATAATTTTACAAATAAATAAATTAACCATTAGATAATTAACAAATAATTTTTTTAGGAGATTACTATATTTTTAGGGGAAATTTCAGAAAAGTAAATTTCACCGACTTACATTGCAAAAATATAGCCCAAAATTTACATTGAAAACATATAGCCCAAAAACACTTTTATACAATATTTTACACTTATATACAAAAGACAGATACATTATGTATATAGGTGTACGAAAGTGTACAATGTGTAGATATATACACTAAAAATATAATTATATAATATTATACACGAAAATACACACTTATACACATTTATATAATATTGTATAAGTTGGTATAAACATAGATCTAGACTGATTTTGAATAAGAATTGCACTTTTATACAAGACAGATATGTATATAGGTATATAAAAATATATAATAGTGTATAAAGGTTGTGTATACATCCTACACTATTATACAATATTATACACTATTATACAAAAACTAACTTTGTCTTCTTCCTTGCATCTGTTTTAAAATTTAACTTAAATCTACTTCAAATCACTTCAAATTTAAGTTTTGAACTCCTCTTGATGTTTTCGAGCAACACCCAATGATGTATCTAAGCAAACCCAACAACACTTATTTCAAAATTAATCTCAAATTTTATATTGACGAACACTCTGTCGAAGTCCAGCAAGATCCTCATTCCGGCAAAGAAGATAAAGATCGAATTTGGTTCTGACATGGATCCCAGAAAACCCAACAGTGATATATGTATCAGAAAAATCCTTCGAATTTCGAATTGATACAAAACCCAGATGAAATTTTGCTACTGTGTTGCAACCCTTAAATGATTGAACTATTGACAGAAACAAAACAAGAAATCTTGAAACTTTTCAATTGTTGAATTAGGAATCCTAAGTTAGAATCTGAGAAGTGGAGTTAACTGAAATGGTAAATTGGACTGATGGAAAAGAATGATATGAAGGGACAAAGGCGGCAAAAAGGTGAAGCGTTAGAGAGGGGGGAGGAGGGAGGCGTGGATCATTTTTGAAAGATTAAAAAAATAGTTAATTTTGATATCATTGTTATCCTAATTAACATAGAGCGTAGTTATTTTATTTTTATTATAATCAATCAATTAACAAATAATTAATATATAATTAACAAATTATTAACAATTAGGAGATTACTATATTTTTTCTAATTAAATAATTAACAAATAGAGCAATTTTTAAAAAAAATGAAAAAATCGGGCTGGACAGTGGGTGGACTGCCCTTATTGCGTAATTTTTTTTTGGAAAAACACAACTTTTTCAAAATTTGAGATTATGTAACATGAATCATGCTTAGGATTATAATGTATTTAATAATATAATTAGAAAGCTCATAATTGTTATTAATCTGTATTCCAAAAAAAACCAGTAAACAATAATAGTTGAATAATGAACAGAATCAGTGTTGGAAAAATAAAAATATTTTTCATAATATAATCGAGCCCACTTAGTTCAAAGTGTGTCCTTAAGGAAATTATTCCCCTCACAGTACTCGAGGTTGATGGAATATCCCCTCCCAGGATAGAACGATTATCTTACCAGAATAGTAATACTCCAAATTCCGGTAGCGGCGAACCACTCAACAGTAGTATATCACACAGAATTTGTTTATGCAGAAGAAGAAGAAGAAGAAGTTTGTGTTGTTCAGAAAATTCGTAAGTAATATTCTGAGGAATCAAACGAATTTATAGCCATGGAAGTACTATTTCTGAAGGTTTGCAACCTTTCTGAACAGCCACTGAAAATGGTGGGAAATTTAAATAAGGAAAAGAAATCGGGTCGCGGGTCAGACACGCGGATCCGGCCGGCCGCATGGTCGCGGGTCACTAACGGGTAGGATTGGATAAGTTAATTAATTTAATTAAATAATGATTAATTAAATAATTAAAAATTAAAGAAAATTTGGTCCAAAAAGATTATCAATCAAATCATTTGACCAAATCCAAATCCAAATCCAAATCCGAATCCGAATCCGAATCCGAATCCAAATCCGAATCCGAAGCCGAAGCCGAAGCCGAAGCCGTAGCCGTAGCCGTAGCCGAAGCCGAAGCCGAGCCGAGCCGAGCGAGCGACGACGACGGCGCGAGGGGTCCTTGCCCCCTCAACCCTTTTACTGACAAGAAGGAGTAATTCTACTTATAAGTAGAAGAACTTTTCTTTCCACTACCGATGTAGGACAAATGCTTATTTTATAAAGCAAGAGGGAACTCCCACTTTTCTTTCCACTACCGATGTGGGACAACTCCCACTTTTCTTTCCAATCATTTCCCATTCACCAATATCAATACCCAATAATCCCCCACATGAATGGGGAATGGCTATAATATAAAAGTGCAGACAAGTGTGATATACAAGCGAGAATTGACTGCATCTGGATAAGTAGGTTTCCCTTTGAACTTTCCGTAGTGAACTTATATCGGATATACTCGATCAATCGGTAGATTTGATATCTTTGAACCGTCGAACTTTGTTGTATACCTAGACAACATAAGTCACACAATCAACCTTCAACCATTTATGGTTCTCACGGTTGTGTTCGTTTCAGCCATGAACACTTCCTGGTTTCATGAGTGCGTAGAGAATGGGCCTTCACTGTCATTCCCCTTTAAAGCGGCTTACACTTAACACTCACATAGGTGACTTCTAAAAATGTGGTCATATAGCCACATTATCTGGTCATACACTGCCAGATTTAGATAATCATTAAAGAACCTTAATGCTTTATTAACTCATTAACAAGCCATAAGGTTTTATCCTTATTTCGAACATTGTCTTCATCCGAGAATGGGTTGAGTTATTTGACAATGTTGAACCGTCGATCACAACTTTGTTTGATCTCCTTGAACCTAGCTCTTGGGATCTCCG
Organism: Anisodus tanguticus; assembly: GCA_034509755.1. Lineage (NCBI taxonomy): Eukaryota > Viridiplantae > Streptophyta > Magnoliopsida > Solanales > Solanaceae > Anisodus > Anisodus tanguticus. The sequence continues at coordinate 39,225,693 of CM067558.1, forward strand.
GTCGCTAGGTAGAGTTACCGCCATGATGACTTGTCCTCGGCCTTAACCCCATTCCCATTGATGATCTACTAACTCCCTCTCTAGATAAGCCTTTTGTAAGCGGATCCGCCACGTTATCTCTTGACTTTACATAGTCAATCGTGATAACGCCACTAGCGAGGAGTTGTCTAACGGTATTATGTCTTCGTCGTATGTGACGAGATTTTCCGTTGTACATTACGCTTCTGCCCAACCTATTCCGCTTGTTGTCACAATGTATACATATAGGAGCCAAAGGTTTGGGCCAGAATGGAATATCTTCTAAGAAATTCCGGAGCCATTCAGCTTCTTCACCGGCCTTGTCTAAAGCTATAAATTCAGATTCCATTATAGAGCGGGCGATGCATGTATGTTTTGATGATTTCCAAGACACTGACCCACCCCCAATTGTGAAAACATAACCACTCGTGGATTTAACTTCAAATGATCCGGTGATCCAATTTGCATCACTATATCCTTCGATCACGGCGGGATATTTGTTATAATGCAAAGCATAGTCTTGGGTGTGTTTTAAATACCCCAAGACTCGTTTCATTGCCATCCAATGAGTTTGATTGGGATTACTCGTGAATCGACTCAGCTTGCTGATAGCACATGCTATATCTGGTCGTGTACAATTCATAATATACATCAAACTTCCCAAAGCTCGTGCATAGTCCAATTGTGAGTCACTTTCACCTTTATTCTTTTGAAGTGCAAAACTTACATCAATTGGAGTCTTTGCAACATTGAAATTTAAATACTTAAACTTGTCAAGTAATCTTTCAATATAATGAGACTGCGATAATGCTAGACCTTGTGGAGTTTTATGAATTCGATACCTAAGATCAAATCAAGCAACTCCTAAGTCCTTCATATCAAATTTGCTAGCCAAAGCATACGCTTCGTAGCATTTATATCGGTAATATCTCTACTCATTATCAACATGTCATCAACATATAAACAAACAATGACTTCATGATTTGGAGTATTTTTAATGTAAACACATTTGTCACACTCATTAATCTTAAATCCATTTGCCAACATTGTTTGGTCAAATTTCACATGCCATTGTTTGGGTGCTTGTTTAAGTCCATAAAGTGACTTAACAAGTTTGCACACTTTCCTTTCTTTACCAGGAACCACAAAACCCTCGGGTTGTTCCATGTAAATTTCTTCCTCCAATTCTCCATTTAAGAAAATTTGTCTTGACATCCATTTGATGGATCTCAAGACCATATACGGCCGCCAGTGCCACTAACACCCGAATAGATGTTATTCTTGTTACCGGCGAGTATGTGTCAAAGTAATCAAGGCCTTCTTTTTGTCTATAACCTTTGACCACAAGTCTTGCCTTATATTTGTCAATAGTGCCATCAGCTTTCATTTTCCTTTTAAAAATCCATTTTGATCCTAAAGGTTTATTTCCGGAGGAAGATCAACCAATTCCCATGTATGATTGTTCAAAATTGATTCAATCTCACTATTGACTGCCTCTTTCCAAAATGTTGAATCAGAAGAAGACATTGCTGCTTTAAATGTTTGAGGCTCATTTTCAAGCAAGAATGTCACAAAATCTGGTCCAAAGGAAGTAGATGTCCTTTGACGTTTGCTACGCCTTACATCCTCTTTACTTGGTGTATTTTCCTTTGGTTCTTCCCGCGGTCGTTTAGATCTTTCACTTGATGACTCATATTCAGTTTTATACGGATAAATATTTTCAAAGAACTCAGCATTATCTGATTCAATTACCGTGTTAACATGAATTTCGGGATTGTCCGATTTGTGAACCAAAAACCGACAAGCTTTCTTTGTTTGTAGCATAGCCAATAAAAACACAATCCACGAGTTTTTGGTCCGATTTTTACCCTTTTGGGCAAAGGAACTTGGACCTTTGCTAAACACCCCCACACTTTGAAATATTTCAAGTTGGGTTTTCTTCCTTTCCATAGTTCATATGGAATAGATTGTGTTTTCTTTGTGGGGCACCCTGTTGAGTATTCGGTTAGCTGTAAGGATAGCCTCCCACCACAAGCTTTGCGGTAAACCGGAACTTATTAATAAGGCATTCATCATTTCCTTTAATGTTCGGTTTTTCCTTTCCGCAATTCCATTTGATTGTGGTGTGTAAGGGGCGTAGTTTGATGAATAATTCCATATTCTAAACATATCTCGCAAAAGGAGATTCGTACTCTCCACCCCTATCACTTCTAATCATTTTTATCTTTTTATTCAATTGATTTTCCACTTCATTTTTGTATTGCTTAAATGCATCAATTGCTTCATCCTTACTATTAAGCAAATACACATAACAATATCGAGTGCAATCGTCAATAAAAGTTATAAAATACTTTTTCCCACCGCGAGATGGTATTGACTTCATATCACATATATCTGTGTGAATTAAGTCTAAAGGATTTGAATTCCTATCAATAGACTTATATGGATGTTTAACAAACTTAGATTCAACACAGATTTCACATTTAGATTTATTACACTCGAATTTAGGCAATACTTCTAAATTAATCAATTTTCGCAAGGTTTTGTAGTTGACATGTCCTAAACGAACATGCCATAAATCATTTGACTCCAATAAGTAAGACGAAGCTGAATTTTTATTAATACTTGTCAACAACCATTACATTGAGTTTGAAAAGGCCCTCGGTGAGGTAGCCCTTTCCTATGAACAAATCATTCTTACTTAATACAATTTTCTCACTAACCAACACACATTTAAACCCGTTTTTGACGAGTAGTCCATTTGAAACTAAATTATTCCGAATTGTTGGAACGTGCATAACATTGTTGAGAGTCGGACCTTGCCGGAAGTCATCTTCGAAGTATCTTCCCATATCCTTCAACCTTGGTACATTGCGAAGTATTTCCCATAAACAAGACCTCTTCGGGTCCGGCGGGAGCATAGGTTGCAAATGCTTCTTTTGTAGCGCAAACATGTCGAGTGGCACCGAATCAAGCCACCACTCCTTTGGGTTTCCAACCAAATTGCACTCCGATAGCATTGCACACGGATCATTCATATCATCATTCTTTTCCACCATATTGGCTTGTCCTTTTCCCTTGTTCTTTTTTGGGAGACGACAATCGGGGCTTTGTGGCCGGCTTTCCCACAATTAAAGCAGGTTGCCCTTGAACTTTTTCTTATTGGAATCCTTCTCCTTTCCGAAGGCCTCTTCCTTTTCTTGTTCTTTTTCAGAGCAGCATCTTCAACGATGTTTGCCCCTTCAATTGGTGAAGTCTTACGGTACCTCTTCTCAGGGGTTTTGTTATCTTCCTCGATCTTGAGACGAATCACAAGATCTTCCAACTTCATTTCCTTTCTTTTGTGCTTAAGATAATTCTTGAAATCTTTCCATGAGGGCGGCAACTTCTCAATCATTGCAGCCACTTGGAATGCTTCATTTACTACCATACCTTCAGCAATAAGGTCATGGAAGATAAGTTGAAGCTCTTGAACTTGGGTTCCAACGGTTTTTCCATCCATCATTTTGTAGTCTAGGAATTTGGCAACCACAAACTTTTTCAAGCAAGCATCTTCAGTTTTGTACTTCTTTTCAAGTGCACTCTATAGTTCTTTGGAGGTCTCTACTGCACTGTAGACGTTGTACAAGTCATCTTCTAAGGCACTCAAAATGTAGCCTTTGCACAAAAAATCAGCCTGTTTCCAAGCCTCAGTAACCATGAACTTTTGGTTGTCAGGCATGTCGGCGGCAGGCATGGGAGGGTCCTCACTGGTGAACTTTTGCATACCAAGGGTGGTAAGCCAAAAGAACATTCTTTGTTTGCCATCCTTTAAAGTTGGCACCGGTGAACTTCGCAGTTTCTCGGCCCGGTGGCACAATGCGGTACGGGTTGTAGGAGTAACACGGTGCAAAAGTAATTGCAGAGGTAGTTCCGGTCTCAATTGCCATTATTCGTTTGTCATCTTTGTCAAATCGACAAACTGTTTTAGTTAATAAAACCGAATAGCAATTCAATCACGGACTTAAACGATGAAGATTTTATTTCTTCAAATTGCAAAGTATAATTATGAAACTTTAGTATTCCAACGAAGTTTTTATATCTTCGAGTCAGAATACTAATATTCATATGGAGTAGAAAACTGCACAAGTTTTAATCTCCAAACTAGAATGCAGCAACGATGAAGTTTTTATGTTCTTCAAATCGTTGTACAAGTATGAGCTTTAATATTCCAATGAAGTTTTTATGTCTTCAAGTCAGAATATGAAATTTCACACGGAGTAGAAAACCACTACACAAAAGTTTTAGTCTCCAAAACAAAATACGATTAATCTAAAAATATAATTTCCTTAAGATTGTTATTAATCTGTATTCCAAAAAAACCAGTAAACAATAATAGTTGAATAATGAACAGAATCAGTGTTGGAAAAATAAAAATATTTTTCATAATATAATCGAGCCCACTTAGTTCAAAGTGTGTCCTTAAGGAAATTATTCCCCTCACAGTACTCGAGGTTGATGGAATATCCCCTCCCGGGATAGAACGATTATCTTACCGAATAGTAGTACTCCAAATTCCGGTAGCGGCGAACCACTCAACAAAAGTAGTATATCACACAGAATTTGTTTATGCAGAAGAAGAAGAAGTTTGTGTTGTTCAGAAAATTCGTAAGTAATATTCTGAGGAATCAAACGAATTTATAGCCATGGAAGTACTATTTCTGAAGGTTTGCAACCTTTCTTAACAGCCACTGAAAATGGTGGGAAATTTAAATAAGGAAAAGAAATCGGGTCGCGGGTCAGACACGCGGATCCGGCCTGGTCGCGGGTCAGGGTCACTAACGGGTAGGATTGGATAAGTTAATTAATTTAATTAAATAATGATTAATTAAATAATTAAAAATTAAAGAAAATTTGGTCCAAAAAGATTATCAATCAAATCATTTGACCAAATCCAAATCCAAATCCAAATCCGAATCCAAATCCGAATCCGAATCCGAATCCGAATCCGAATCCGAATCCGAATCCGGCCGGCCGGCCGGCCGGCCGGCCGAAGCCGTAGCCGTAGCCGTAGCCGAAGCCGAAGCCGAGCCGAGCGACGACGACGGCGCGAGGGGTCCTTGCCCCCTCAACCCTTTTACTGACAAAAAGGAGTAATTCTACTTATAAGTAGAAGAACTTTTCTTTCCACTACCGATGTGGGACAAATGCTTATTTTATAAAGCAAGAGGGAACTCCTACTTTTCTTTCCACTATCGATGTGGGACAACTCCCACTTTTCTTTCCAATCATTTCCCATTCACCAATATCAATACCCAACAATAATAAAATACTTAGATTAAAGGTTGTTTTTGAGTTTTGGAATCAAATTCTACGATGCTTTGTTTCGAAATTCAAGCTTTGAAACGTATTCCTTGTCTTGAATATACTGAGAATCTTGACTTTCGGGTAAAATATTAACACGAAAATGATCTTTTTCAGTTGTGGGACCTCAATTTTTGGCGTTAGTGGCGGTTATCAATTTTTTTAAAGTGAAGTGAAGAAGCATCGGGGAAGAAACTGATGGCCCGTTATGTTTGTCCCTATTGCGTCAGTAATTTACTGCACAAAAAAAGTTAACTGCGCCATTACAATTAACTTTTTTTGCACAATAAATTACTGCACAATAGGAAAAAATATATCAAAAAAATTTATTTGATTATTTTAGTTGTTTTCTTCACTTTTTGGATTATTTAAATTCCGGAATCCTTTAAGCTTATCAAGTTAGGTAACCAGTCACAACTCATAATAGAATATGAATAGGAATAATACACACCACACAAGTAATCATGAACATGATTTAGTGCACTTCTTTTGGATTTAGTGTAACCAATGACCCAGTTTTGTCGTGTCCATAGGGAATTCATTTTCTTCTTTATTAGTATTACATTTTATTATCCACTTGTATTTATTTTTATTGTTAACGAAGCTCCACTGGAATGAGTGGATTCCACATCCACATTATTCAAGAAAAAAAGTCTATATTTTCTCCTTAACTTTAAATTATGGTCTAAAACTATCTTCGAGTTAGAGCTTCGTCAAGTAGGGGGCGAAGCTATCATGCAAAGTAGGAGTTCGACATAACATAGTAACTTTAATTCAAATTCTATATATTTATTAAAAATTTTATTAAATATATACATATTATAAACTTTAAAATGCATAAACTTTAAATTCAGAATTCATAAACTTTAAAATCTCAAATCCTTCTCATCCAGGACAAAAATAGAACTTTTTCCTAAAGGCAGGAGTAATATTGGACCAAAAGTTTAATATAGACCAAAAGTTAACTCAATTATAAATTGTACAAAGCAAATTTGACACTTTTCAATCCAAGTCATGATCCAAGAAATCAAATAACCTTTTTTTTTTCAAATACTATTTTTGGATTGGCAAATCAGACAGCAGTACATCTGAAATAAGTAAAGAAAACTAAAAATAGACAGACATTGCCCTCGGGGGCACATGCGAGTTGGTAAGTGGCAAGGTGATTGGGGTACAACCACTCCGACGTCGCGGGTTCGAATCCGTGTGGTGACAGTCTTTGCTGAAATATTGCAAGGGTTGTTGCTGGGTTCGTGTCCCATTGGTCCTCTCCCTTGCAGGCTGCCACTCGCGCATATCCCTCGATTTACATCCCACATGACCAAGGGACCTCTGATACAGGTGGGGGGTTTCGTCTTCGGGACTTTCCCCTTCACAAAAAAAAAAAATAGACAGACATTAGTGCAAGCAAACTCAGCTACCCTCTCAGTGCAAGTCATGGTCTTTCAATTGGTTAATCTGTCAATTATAATGAGATAGGCACATAGTGGAAGAAGTTGGCATGTGATTGTATTACATTTTGACAAATTAGGTGACTATGCACAACCAATTATATAGCCCATTTTCAGCTTACTCTAGCTTTGCATTAATTACTAGCATTAACGGATGACGTTGATTGAATTATTTTGCTTCCTTAATGATATTGTACAATTTATGGTTCACTTGTCTTTTCCTTCTTCTTTAGTTTAACCATAAAATATTAAGTATCTAAATTTCACGGACTCAACTCATCTCGATTCGTATTAGGTAGGCTCACTAAAAAGGTAAAAGGCTTTGTTTTCTCATTTCCGAGACTCAAATATAAGATATCTTATTAAGAATATAATAATGAGATTTAACCCATTTGATCGCTCGCCAAAAATAACTACGGTTGCTAACCATGCAATATACAAAAATATATAATAATTATATATAAAATATGTATAATTTTTTGGATACTAATATAATATATAAAAAATATACAGTTTCTGGCTATTATTTCGACGGACGATTATACAAAATCCCTATAATGATCCCAATCATCCTACTACGCACTTGTCTTACCGTTACCTAGTTGTAGAGCATATCAGAGTTACAACTGGCAAGTTAAATATCAAGTTCTAAAAAAAAAAGTTACAGTAATACTTTTGAAGTGAAGAATATCTAAGACTTAAGCTATGTGCTTAAAACAAGAATGCAAGTACAAGTTTGGTGATTGTTATGGCAACATTGTAAGATTAGGAGACACCAAGCTACCATTGAAGTTCCATTATAGGTTCAAGAGAGAACCAAAGAATGCCTCTCATCCACCACATACACTTGCAGTTGTGTTACGCTGGACAATCAAACTGAGAAGAAACGGTAAATATTTATCTATATCATATCATTATTTACACCAAACCAAATAATTTAATTTTACTAGTTAAAAATTAATGTGTGAATACAGATCACTTAGCCATGTAAGTTAAGTGATAATGCTTGTATTTAAGACATTTGTCTTGCATTCATTAATTTGACGTGAACACCGAGTACATGTAAGTTTTTACTTGAACAAACCTTGCTTCGAGTATCATGTGATAAGTTATGGGAGAAAATATTATTGAATTGTTGTATCTACATTACTACATTGAGTCTTATTTATAGACACTACATTACAATCCTTTTCCATGTAGGATATTATATACAAATCATATTCTTATTCATATTGTAACACACCAACCTGTTGAGTCTTACCATCACCCACAAGCCGAGCCTTATGCCGTGCAAACGAACCGTCTGAATTGTCCTTATGAGCAAAAATCCACATAGACCTAATAATATTAACACCAGATGGACATGGCACCAACTTCCACGTCTTATTATCAATAAGAGCATTATATTCATCAGTCATAGCAATTTTCCAATTCGGGTCATTTAATGCAGACACAAGATTATGGGGTAAGGGTGATTTAAGAACATTAGATTTTAAATTAAAATGTCTTTTCGGTTTAAAAATACCCCGTTGACTACGAGTGATAGGTCTATGACTCGGGGGAGAATTGGGCGGATTTTGAGAAATAACGGAACTAGTGACTGCCTGCTGGCCCAACACGGTAGCTAGCTACTGTTTCAGATGCAGCAGTGGGAACAAGAATTGGGCCAGAACTGGGCTGGGGAGGCGGCCCAGTTTCTGGACCCATGACGGGAGGCAGTGAGTGACCTGTAGAACCAGCGGGCAGTGGGCCCGCTGGCGGATTAGGGGAGCGGAATATGTCCGAAAAATGGCGAATAATATACGGGGATATGCCATCATCCAAAAAATTATACGAACTAGGCACGGGATTACTAACCTTAGCAAACGGATATTGAGATTCATCAAAAATTACATGGCGACTAATGATGATTTTATTAGATGACAAATCAAAACATTTGTAACCACGATGATTAGACGGATAGCCCAAAAACACACAAGGGGTTGACCGAGCCTGAAGTTTGTTAATTGTGGTGGATGGAAAAGGTGGATAACACAAGCACCCAAAGACCCTAAGATGTGAATACGAAGGAGTCTTATGATATAAAATTCGAAAGGGAAAGAATATGTCAAACCTTTGGAAGGAATTATGTTAAGGAGATATGTAGTCATTTATAGAGCATGATGCCAAAAAGACGGGAGTACGGAAGCATGAATCAATAAAGTTCGGACAATGTTATTAATGGTACAAATTTTACGTTCGGCTTTCCCATTTTGTGAAGATGTATGAGGACAAGAAAAACGAAAATTGATCCCATTAGTTGCACAATATTCCCGAAATACCCCGTTGTCATATTCTCTGCCATTATCACATTGAATATTTTATATTTCTCGTTCGAATTGGGTTCTAATGAAAGCTCTAAATTTTAAGATGGAAAAAACTTGAGATTTTTTCGCTATCGGAAAAGTCCATAAAAAATTAGAATAATCATCCAAAAAGAGAACATAATATCGATGACCCAAAGAACTAAGAACAGGAGATGTCCATGAGTCGCTATGAATAATATCAAATGGCATTAAAGTATGAGAATTAGAGTCTACAAACGGCAACCTAACAATTTTTCCTAAAGAACAAGAATGACAATTTGGAGTACTACGCGTACCCTTACATGAAATAAATTTATTTTTATCTAAGGAAGACAAAATGGACGACCCTGGATGACCAAGACGAGCATGCCACAAGGAAGGAGCAAGGGCTGCAAATGCTGACGGCAAGGCTTGACTCGATAGACCGAAACTTGGTGTGATAGGATAAATATCTCCCATACTATCACACCTCATGAGAGGACTCCCCGTCTTGAAATCCTTCACAGAGAAACCAAATGGATCAAATTCAATAGAAACGAAATTATCAATGGTGAATTTACGGACATATACTAAGTTTTAATCAATTTGGGGGCATGTAGGGTATTTTTCAAGATAAAGGGTGAATGGAGGGGAGGCAAAGTTTTATGACCATAACCACGAATTGGAATAGAATTATCATTACCAACAATTATGCCACGAGGGTTGCTCAAATTGGAATAAGACGAGAGCGTACCTGAATCGGATGTCATGTGGGTAGTGGCACCGGTGTCCATATACCAATTTGGGTCCAGAGGATTTAAACCAAACGTGTGCATTGCTGCTTCAATGTCGGTAGAAGTGGGGGCCTCTGCGTGATGGGCCTGCGGGGGCCGAGGTCCAAGTACCCCTGCTTGCCGCCTTGGCCCAGAGTGATTACCGAAAATGGGTCACTGCATGTTGGGCCTCTGCTGCTGCTGGCCAGCCCACTGCCAGTGAGGCTGCATCGCTGGGCTGCCACTGTTTTGGGCTTTTGGGAATAGGAGAAATTTTGGGCTAATTTTGGGCTTTTGAGAATAGGGGAAATTGTTTAGGTGGACAGATTAAATTGGACTTTGGGTTTGAAAATTCCGTGTTGGGCACGGGTTTCCATACGGTGTGAGGCTGCTGGCTAGGTAAGAGTGTGGGTTGACTGGTCGATTATACTGTTATGGCGGTTGACTAGCTTGCTGGCCAGTAACCTTACCACGTCCCTTGCCGGTCCACTGTCGCGGCCCCTGCCGCCGCGGCTCTGTCACGACTTACTATTCTCCGACAGTGGCGGCTGGCCGGCGACAGTGTGATTTGGCGTAGGCGTTTCAACTGCTAACTCATTTTGGTTGTGCTCGTCTTGCTTCGCACGTCGGGTTTCCTCCAACAGTAATTGCGAACGGGATTTGTTATAACTAGGTAGAGGGTCAGCCTGTTGTATCATCGTGGCCAGAGTGTCATATTCACCCTTTGGGAGGCCTGCAACCAATCATAACACCATATTTGTTTCGGAAACAAGCGTACCGACGTTGGACAATTGGTCTGCCACCAGTTTCAACTGCTTACAATACTCAGACATATTAGAAAAATTGTCAAGACGGGTATTGTTGAATTGTTCTTTCAAGTACACTGCACGAGTGTTCTTGTTGTGTTGAAAGATTTCTTCCAAGTGTGTCCATAACTCACGGGCAGAGGCACCCATTTTCATGATCGTGTAGAGTAAATCCTTAGATATTTTGCCATATATCCACTGTTTGACGACGACATCGAGATGACACCATGTTGTGTCATCGATTTCGGGAGGGCGAGGGACGGAGTTGTCGATATGGTCAAGCATGATATACACATGCGTGAATGCGAAACAGTTCCACCCATGACCAATATTGGTCATCTTCTTGATCAAGACAAGCGTCATAAGACGTGGGAGTAGCCATATGATTCATTAGGGTTGTGGAGAGACACAGGAAAAGAAGAAAAACAGAGAGGGGGGGGGGGGTAACCGACTGCCGGAAATTTTTTAAGGGGGGAGGGGGGCGGCGGTAATCGAAGATGCTCTATGTTTTTAGGGTTTTAGCTGTGATACCATGTAAGATAATATTAATTTCCCTTGGAGAGTGTTCCTCATTAATACCAATATATATATTGTACAATGTAGAACCCTAATACGATAAGAATCCTAGTTTACCATAATTATACATCACTAAATATTTACACAATATATGAGATATATTTTAATTATGGATAGGGATTATTGTACACGTTAATACTAACATTGCCTCCGTTGCAGGTAATTTTTTTTTTAATAGGCAGGTAAGTAACAGTCTGAATTAAGCAAATATGACATTCAGTCAAGCAAGTTCTAGCATATTAGACACTTCGATCTCCGATTAAGTAAATTATTGTAAATGGTACTCTCCCTGTACTAATTTATATGAGACATTTTCTTTTACGGTCAATTTCAAAAAAATGACACATTTTTTAATTTGGTATCAATTTAACTTTAAACTTTATATTTTATGTTTAACGATATAATCTATAACAACACAGATATATTTGATTTATTTTAGATCACAATATTCAAAAAAAAAATTATTTCTTAAATTTCGTGTCCAGTCAAACTACATCGTATAAATTAAGACGGAGGGAGTGAAGTTTCCAGCTTTATAACACCACGCTGATATTTCACTTCTAGAACAATATAACGCTTAAAATTCGGTGGCGGGGGAGAACAAGGGTTATGGTTGGAGGCGAAAATTGAAAATGGGAGTGATATAAGTTTCTTTGTTTAGGCGGAAAATGACGAATGACTGCACTAAGTACGTTTAAATATTACTACCTCTGTCCCAATCAATTTATATGATGTAGTTTGATTGGACAAGGGATTTAAGAAATTAAGAAAGATTTTTTAATATTGTAATCTTAAATAAGCCAAAGATATTTGTGTTGTTATAAATCAGTCCGTTAAGCGTAAAAGGTACTCCCTCCGTCCCATATTAGTTGGCCACATTACTAAAAATATATGTTTCAAATTATTTGGCCACTTTCTATAAACAAGATAGAATTAATTAATTTTTTCCTACTTTGCCCTTAACATTAATTATTTTATAAAGTAATCAATATTTATTAGAGTATAATTAATTAGAAAGAGATAAGAGTAGTGCTGTAAAAATACCACTTATTTATGATTTCTTAAGGGACATGTAAAAAAAATGACCATGTAATATGGGACGGAGGGAGTAAAGTTTAAAGTTGAATAATAACCAAATAAGAAAGTATGTAATTTCTTTTTACTGACTAAAGAGGAAAGTGTGTCACATAAATCATGACACAAATAGTAGTAAATAAACCCAAACTTTCTATGAAAGTAGGCATGTAGCTACTTGAATTTGTTCTTGCAATCGTTTAAGTACTTAAATTTCCTTATTTATTTTTTTGTTTTTTCTCGGTTAATTTACGCAAATATTTTCTTTTTAGAATTTCTTTTAGATATTGCCTCTACATTTAAAAGTTATGAAAATATATATAATCCTTAGAAAATTACTCTTTCTGTTAGACTCGGATCTAATATTTGCTCATGTATTACTCAATCTTATAAACAAAAAGGTTTAGAAAGTTCGAAAAAAATATTTAAACCATGGTTTAAAAGGTTTAGAAATTACAAGAAAAAAAAATTAATCATTTACTAAATAACTATCTTAAAACGAAACAACTTGTAAACAAATTTTACCAAAAACTGAAAAGAAAGGATGAAAGAGAAAGGGGAAAACAAGGAAAAAGAGAAATAAAAAGAAGAGAAAAGGAGAAAAATAAATAGAAGAAGGGAATTTTGTTCGAGAGAGAATACGTAATGTTTTTTTTTTTCTTGCACAGTTATTTTATTGTCTGACAGACATGTGAGTATTGTGTGTAGAATTTGGACCGCATAAAAATATTGAATTCCAATAGTATCATTTTTTTATCATCAAGGTATTCTTATGGGTAAGAAACAGCTCTACGGGTGATTTTTTGTCCTCTAAACTTTATTTTCAGGTTGAAAACGCTTAATTTTAAGTTGATATCCTCCAAATCAGATGTGGTGAAACGGATGGTACTGCTCCTCTTTTAATTAGAGATATGAGTTTCGAGTTTTGCGTATTGAAAAATTCTTGATTGGAAGCGTTCCTACGCGGCACGGATCTGAATTAATCAAACTTTAGTACGGATATCAAACACTTAATGGAAAACCAAAAAAAAGTTGATATCTTGCCTATGCAAAAAGAATTCAAAACGTCACGTATGTGCTTATTATTTTTTCGAACTATGAAGGAAGGAATAAAGGTGGAGTCAGAATTTAAAATTTATGGATTCGAGATTTTAATATTTTAAGTTACTGGATTCAAATTAATAATTTCTACATATTCAATCAATTTATTAAGATAAAAAATAATTTAAACCAAGCTAATTTTGAGTTCGATCGAACAAGTAATCTATATTCTGGCTCCGCTCCTAAAACGTGAATAGCAGTAAATTAGAATTATTTCTTGCTTATCATTAGACTGCAACTTAATTCAATAGTGATAAAATCATAAAAATATACTATTGAAGATTGGGATCGACCTCGGACTCACGACACCGACATCAGATCCAAGCTGTTTGGTAAAATCCTAGTTTAAGTATATTTGACAAATTATAATTTATTAAAATAAAGTTTCCTTGTTAGACTAAGAATAGGAGAACTTTTACCTCTATATAAAGATGTCATTATGATAATGAAAGAAAGAAAGAATACTCCAATTATAATTTTCTTCTCTCTAAAATTTCATCCCCTCTTGATTTTAACATGATATCAGAGATACGTTGAAAGAATACAAAAAATCTAAATAATGGCGGGAGATGGAGAAACTGGTGAAAAAAACAAAGGAATCGCCGGTGAAAAAACAAAATTCAAAAAAAATAATCTCCCCATATGACATTACGTCAAACGATAATCCCAGAATTGTGATAACACAAGTCCAGTTGAAGGGAGAAAATTACAAAGAATGGGCTCGATCCATGAGGACGGCCCCAAGAGCAAGGAAGTAATTTAACTTCGTTGATGGTACGATCAAGAAGTCGGATGAAGAATCACCGGACTTGAAAGACTGGTGGACTATAAACTCTTTATTGGTGTCGTGGATTCGTAACTCCATCGAACTAACTCTTCGCTTAACAATCTCGCATAAAGAATAAGCGGAGGAATTATGGACGAGCATCCAGAAACGGTTCGTTGTTATCAATGGACCTCAGATGCAAGAACTGAAAGTAGAACTTACGGAGTGCAAGCAGAAGGGAAGGACCATAGTGGATTACTATGAGAAACTAACCAAGTTATGGGAAGAATTGACAAACTATGAACAAATTCCGACTAGCAAGTGCGGAAAGTGCACATGCAATATGGGGATGATCTTGAAAATCAAAAGAGAAGAAGAAAAAGTGCATCTTTTCCTCGTGGGGTTAAATAAGGCAATGAATAAAATGGTGATATCGAATATACTGGCTCAGGAATCATTGCCATCATTGAACAAAGTCTATTCGAACTATTGCCTTTGCCGTTCAAAGAAAAAACTATATCGTGATCAAGGTAAAAGGAAGAATGATGGTGCATTCTGCACACATTGCAAAAGATCCGAACACGTTATGGAATGATGCTTTCAACTTATTGAGTATCCAGAATGGTGCCCGAAAAATAAAAAAAGAGACGAAAAATCCGGAGGAAGAGGACGATGTCAATAACAACAACAGATTCATCCAGAATCCGATCATGGAAGTGGCAACTACCTGGCTAACACTGTTGCTGTCAAAGATACACAGACGGAGATAGACTGGATGAATACAAAAGGAATATGACCTCACAATCTGAGCAAAGAAATCCGGAAAATGATTATTCACATGTTTAATTCATATGGAATAAATCTGAATGACAAGATGGATGGTAAGATCGAAAACTCATCCTGGATTATTGAATCTGGGGCTATCAATCACGTGACAGGTAATCCATAGAAACTGAGCGATTAATGGAACATTCCTGAGTGTCCGGTTGAGCTTCCGAATGGAAGTAGCTTGGTGGCCATGAAAGAAGAAACGACCAGCCTAAATAATAGGATTTGGTTGAAGAATGTCCTCTATGTTCCGGACTTAGCTTGCAATTTAATTTCTATATCGCAACTTGTTGATCATTTAGAATGTGATGTAAACTTTAACAAAACTATGTGTGCTATATAGGATCTCACCACGAGCAAGCTGCTTGGAACGGGTGAGCGATGAGGTGAACTTTACTATTTCCAAAACGTGCCACAAATACGAGCTATGAAGGCGGAGGCAGTTGATTGATTTGATCTAAGGCACAAACGGTTAGGTCATCCTTCTACACAAGTGACAAAGTCTATTACGGCGTTAGGTATAAAAGGAAGGAGTTTTAGTTTAGATAAAGAATGCGATGTATGTCAAAGGGAAAAACAAACAAGAAGTGTTTTTCCTTCAAGTAATAATATAGCTTCTGATATTTTTGATATGATTCATTGTGGTTTATGGGGGCCGTATAGAACACCTTCTTCTTGTGGTGCTTCAGAGTTTTTGACAATTATGGATGATCGATCACGAGCCATGTGTATTTTTTTTAGTTGATAAGAATGAAATATCCCAAACCCAGAAAATTTTCTTCGCACTGGTGGATAGAAAAGTTTGGTAAAAAGGTAAAAATTGTTAGAAGTGATAACGGAACTGAATTCATATGTATGAAAAATTACTTCTTCGAACATGGAATTCTTTTCCAAGCTTCTTGCACATGAATGTCGCAGCAGAATGGAAGAGTTGAAATAAAACACTGTCATATTCTTAATGTGGCATGAGCATTGAGGTTTCAGGGTCATCTTCCGATCAGATTTTGGGGAGAACGTGTTTTGATTGCGGGATACTTAATCAATAGAACACCATCATCGTGTTGAATGGAAAAACTCCCTATGAAATTTTATATGGAAAGGCACCTAATTATGATCACCTATGGGTGCTAGGGTCACTGTGCTATGCACACACGATGGGAAAAACAAGAGACAAATTTGAGAGTCAAAGTCGTGGGTGCGTCTTCTTGGAATACCCATACGGACAAAAAGGTTGAAGATTATATGACTTGAAAACGATGAGTATTTAGTCTTGAGAAATGTGTTGTTCTACGAGACTAAGTTTTCTTTTCCCGAAGAAAAAGGTAAATTGATTGACAATATAGAAGTGGCCCTGGGCGAAATGAAGGAAGAAAGGAATCAACATGATTTCAAAGAAAAACAGACAGATAATGTAGGTATGACAAAGCTCGAATGGAAGAAATATGGACATTAGATACCGAACCTACGAATCAGCTAGAATTAGATCGGACAGATACTAGTCCGAATAATGAAAATATGGAAGAAATACAAACGGAAGGTACACTGGCTAATGAAAATCCACCGGAGGAATAATTGGGTCGAGATAAAAGACAGAAGCATGACTCAATTTGATTGTATGACTACGTTACTGAAAATTTTTGAAAAGAAAGTCCATCGTTGAGTTCGCCCGATCCTCAACAACCCTTAGGTGTGCCTTATCCTTTAGCTCACTATATATCCTATGATAATTATTTCTTGCAATACCAAAACTTCCTTGCAGCAATTACCACAGGAATTGAACCAAAATCCTTCTCGGGGGCCATGAAGAAGGAATGTTGGAGAAAACCATGCAACAAGAAATCCAAACATTGGAGGACAATGACACATGGACATTGAAAACATTACCACTGGATAAGAAATCACTCGGATATAGATGGGTGTACAAGATCAAATACAACTTGGCACAACTGAACAACATAAAACTCGATTGGTCATCTTCGATAATAAGCAAGAGGAAGGTATCAACTGCTTGAAATTTGGAGTTGCGTGGTATATGGATTCAGGCGTTTGAAATTTGGAGTTGCGTCAGATGGATACTCATAATGCATTTTTACACGGTGCATTGACGGAGGAAGTTTATAAGAAATTACCACCGGAATTCTGTGTGTCTGGCCCAGGGCAAGTATGTCGACTTCGAAAATCCTTGTATGGATTGAAACAGTGTGCTGATTTGCCAAATTATCAAGTGCTTTGATGAAATATGGGTTCAAACAGTCATACTCTGATTATTCACTATTTACAATGCATCGGGGAGGGGGGTTACACAACTTAACGTCTTAGTTTACGTGGATGACTTGATTATCTCCGGCAATGACCATAGTGCAATTGCACGATTCAAAGATTATCTGCGGGCCTATTTTCACATGAAGTATTTTCTGGGGGTTGACGTTATACCTAGACCAATCGAATTATTTCTTTGTCAATAAAAATATGCCTTGGATATAATCTCGGAGTCCGGACTGCTGGGAGCAAAACCAATTAATACTCTCATGAAACATAATCATAATTTGGCGTTCGCCAAAGGGGCTAATTTGGAAGATTCAAAACCATACCGACGTTTGATTGGTAGATTGATATACTTTAGTTTTATATGAGACCGGAGTTGTCCTATTGTGTGCATGTTTTGTCCCAATTCATACACCTGAAGGAAGCACACTGGAGAGAAGTTCTCCGGGTGGTAAGATACTTGAAGAACAACCCTAGGTAAGGAATTGTGTTGATAAAGCATTGTGATTTCTGGTTATATGGGTGTTGTGATGCGGACTGGACTGGATATCTGTTGATCCGAAAGACGCTCACAGGATGGTTTATCTCCCTCGAAAATTCATAGGTGTCGTGAAAAATAAAGAAGAAGCACATTGTCTCTCGCTCGTTAGCAGATGTTGAATACCGTTCAATGGCAATGACGATTTGTGAATTGAAATGGTTGAAGGGAATCCTACATAGCTTGGGTGTCGAACATAAATCTTCAATAAATATGTATTGTGATAGTTAAGCAGCATTGTATATTGCACGAAATCCGGTGTTCCACGAATGGACTAAACATATTGAAGTTGACTATCATTATGTCCGGAATGCACTCCAATCTAGTGTAATACTTCCGAGTTATGTATCAACTAACGAACAATTGGCCGATGTGTTTACAAAGGCTTTGGGCAATCACAACATGAATATCTACTTGGCAAGTTGGTGATTCGAGACCACATGCTCCAACCTGAGGGGGTATTGAAGATTGAGACCGACCTCAGACCCAAGACCGACCTCATACCCACGACACAGAATCAAGACACCGACGTCGGACCCAAGCCATTTGATAAAATCCTAGACTAAGTATATTTGGAAAATTATAATTTATTAGAATAATGTTTCCTTGTTAGACTAGGAATAAGAGGACTTTTATCTCTATATGAAGATGTCATTATAACGAATGAAAGTAAGAAAGAATTCTCTTATTATTTTTCTTCTCTCTAAAATTCAGCCCCCTCTTGATTTTCACAGATACAAACTACTATTGTTTTCAAGATTACAATATGAAAGATTAATGCGATGTATTAGTGAATATTCACAATATATTTTGTAATTATTAGTGTTGTATAATTATGATAGAAATATGATCCTTATTGTATTAGGATTCCACATTGTACACACTATATATATTTGTATTAATGAGATAGACTCCCCAAGGGATATTAATACAATTCTACATGATATCAGAAGCCAAAACTTCCTCCCTACCCTAAACCCTAAATTCGGCAGCCCTTCCCCTCCCTTTTTCGGCGCCAAACCGGATGTATACTATCGGTATACCTCTTATATATGTTGATATACACTGTTATAAAACTGCCAAGACCTCCACGACCCTATATACCTTTGATATACCACTAGTATACAACCTTTTCACCTTCCATTTCTCCAACATGACGTATACTACTAGTATACAACCTTCCTGAGCCGATGTACACCTAGTATATGGCTGAAACTGCCAATTTACAGCCTCCCTAAGCTGATATACACCTCGATACAACCTCCCTAAGCTGACGGGCCACAGTATTCAGGCCCAATTTTCTAGAGCCCAGCAGTCCGCTCCAGGCCTTCCCCAAACCAATTTGGGCCAGGCTTTTGGCACATTGACTCGTCAGCAGCCCGATAATGTGTGGTATATGAATTCGGGCTCCACGTCTCACCTCACCAATAATTCTGGTAATCTTCCTCAACTGCGCAATTTAAATACTCCGCAATCTATTATGGTCGAAAATGGTCATCGCATCTCAATTCAAGGGTTTGGCCACACACTAACCCCACCACCGCATCCCTACTTCTCCCTTAAAACGTCCTATATGCCCTGAACATTATCAAAAACATAATCTATGTCAGAAAATTTGCCACCGATAATTCCGTATCAATTAATTTTGATCCATTTGGGTTTTCTATAACGGGCTTCCATACCGAGAAACTCCTTACGAGGTGTAATAGTGAGGAGGACCTCTATCCTTTTCTATCCACGTCCGCTTCCAATATCAACCCTCCCATATCACTAGCTGCCCTCGTCACTCCTCCCACCACTTTAGCAATAATATCTCCATCAACGTGGCATAGTAGACTTGGTCATCTGGGTGCTCATGTTTTTTATTCTCTTAGAAACCGAAATTTAATCCAATGTAATAAAGGGAACATTTTCCATAGTTGCTCATCTTGTCATCTAGGAAAATATGTTAGACTATCATTTACGCATTCTCTAAGTATTATTTTCTCTCCCTTTGATATTATTCATGCAGAATTATGGACTTCTCCTATAACTAGAAACCTAGGCCACAAATATTATTTGGTGTTTTTGGATGATTTCTCTCACATACTTTGGGTCTATCCGCTTAAACTCAAATCTCAAGTGTTCTCCAAATTCATTGAATTTCGTATACTGGTTAAAACACAATTGGGAAAAGACATCAAAATGTTTCAATATGATAATGGTCGTGAGTTCAATAATTCTCCTTTTCATAAATTTTGTATGGATAATGGCATGATCTTTCGTTTCTCGTGCCCCCATACCTCCCCTCAAAATGGTAAAGCCGAAAGAATTTTCCGTACCTTTAATAATATGATTCGTACCCTTCTTTTTCATGCGTCTATCCCTCATACCTTTTGGGTATATGCATTAAAAATGGTAGAACACATTCTTAACATCTTACCTACCCATGCGATTCAAAATAGGACACCAACCGAAATTCTCTACCGTCGGATCTCTACCTATGACCACCTTAGAATTTTTGATTGTCTGTGTTACCCAAATATGACATCCACGGCCCCCCACAAATTGGTACCTCGATCCACTCTGTGCGCCTTCCTACGTTTCTGGTCAAACTATAGGGGGTACTTGTGATATGAGCTCTCCACCGACAAAATCATAATCTCATGTCACATCACGTTTGTTCAGTATGTTTTCCCATTTGACAATATTTAAAAATTCTGAGTCACTGATTACCAATTCCTCGACGATTCGGACACATCACCGCTTGTCCATAATACACTCCGTCGTGCTGCCACTGTTCCAGCAGCAGCCGATGCACCTACTGCCATCGCAGCTCAATCACCTCCCGGTCAGGTCACTGCCACCACTGGTAGTCCCATCATCAACTCCCTAATATGTCCCGTCATTTCTGCCACCATACCCGATATATCTGATAAATCTCGGATCTGACCCCCAGTGTATCTCCCACCTACCAGCCAAACCAATCGGAACACCCAGTGTCACCACCCACTGTTGCTACTCCTCCCGTCACCCAAACCAGCAACCAAAAATACCCATCGCAAGTCGATCACCGCACTAATCTCCAAACCACCACACCGAGACCCCGACATAACTTTACTCCAAACCCAACATCACCGGACCCGGCTTCATTCCACTCACAACCACCAGATATGACCGGCTACCCAACCCCACCAAACCCATTACCGTCTCCCGACACCACCAGCCAAATCCCCCACCCTGTCGACCTACCCATACTGCCACTCCCAACCGTTACTGCCTTACCGATTCTGATCTCGCAACATGCCCCAGACCCGACACCCAACAAAAACACCCAATCTGCCCCTGCCCCCACGCACCGTATGAAAATGCGTGCCCAATACGGGATTTTTAAACTCAAAGTCCAATTTAACCTATCCACACAAACCATATCCCCAATTCCCAAAAACCCAAAATTAGCCAAACATGACCCTAATTGGAATGCGACCATGCATGAAGAATTTAATGCTTTAACAAAACAACATACTTGGAATTTGGTTTCTAGATCGGATGGGGTGAATGTGATCTGATGTATGTGGCTATTTCATCACAAATTCAGAGATAGTGGTGACTTAGAGAGATATAAGGTACGACTTGGGGCTAACGACACTAATCAGCATGAGGGTGTTGATTGTGGTGAGACATTTAGTCCGGTTATTAAACCGTCTACCATTCGTACAGTTCTGAGTATTGCTATGGGTAAGCATTGGTCAATTCACCAGCTTGATGTCAAGAATACATTCTTACATGGGACTTGAAAGAAATTGTTTACATGCACCAGCCACCAGGCTTTTTCCATCCAAAGACCCCTCATTATGTCTGTCTTCTGCGTAAGTCACTCTATGGTTTAAAACAGTCCCCCAGAGCGTGGTATGACCGCTTTGCATATTTCATTATGCATATAGGGTTTGTATACAACAAGTGTGATCATTCTCTCTTTATTTTTCATCGAGGTAGTAACATAGCTTATTGTTGTTATATATGGATGATATTATTCTTACAGCCTCCTCGAATGTGTTCAAAAATGAGATTATTGCTTTGCTTAAGTCCGAATATGCTATGACTGATTTTGGGAAGTTGAGTTATTTCTTGGGGATATCAGTGACTAGATCTGCAGATACTATGTTCCTGTGTTAGAGTAAGTATGCAGTGGAGATTGTGTACATGGCTAAAATTGCGAACAACAAGATTATGCCTTCTTTAGTTGACACTAAATTGAAGCTCAGTATTGTTGATGGTGATCCAGTGTCTGACCCCACTCTATATAGGAGCCTTGCAGGTGCACTTCAGTATCTTACTTTCACCAGGCCTGATATTGCTTATGCTGTTGAGCAGGTGTGTTTGTTTATGAATGCCTCTAGAGAGCCTCATTTTACTGCTCTTAAATGTATCATTCGATACATTAAAGGCACACTTGACTATGGATTACATCTCTACCCCTTTGCACCAAACATGATGTTATCATACACGGATGCAGATTGGGCAGGCTGTTCGAACACGCGACACTCCACCTCCGGCTATTGTGTGTTCTTAGGGGATAATCTCATATCATGGTCTGCCAAGAGGCAAGCCACCCTATCCCGTTTGAGTATAAAAGCAGAGTATAGAGGCGTTGCAAATGTAGTTGCTGAGATCTGCTAGCTCCGAAACCTCATTTTGGAGCTTTAGTGTCCCTTGCGTAAGGCGTCTTTGATATACTGTGATAACATATCCGCAATATACTTATCTCATAATCCGATTCAACATCAATGAACCAAATACATTGAGATGGATATATATTTTGCTCGTGAGAAGGTTGCTATAGGTCATGTTAAAGGTGTTGCATGTTCCATCTTCATATCAGTATGCAGATATCTTCACCAAAGGACTTCCGAAACAACTATTCCTCGACTTCAGATCCAGTCTAAGCGTCCGGCCTCCTCCCGCTCTGACCGAGGGGGTGTATTAGTGAATATTATTTGAATATTCACCATATATTTTGGTAATTATTAGTGTTGTATAATTATGATAGAAATAGGATCCTTATTGTATTAGGATTCCACATTGTACATACTATATATATTTTTATTAATGAGATAGACTTCCTAAGGGAAATTAATACAATTCTACCCAATGAGTTGTAGATTGAAACTAATTACAATCACTAGACTGAGAGCTTCTTGAATCTCACAAGACAATTTTCACGAGGATAAGTATAAATCTCTGGATTAACCTGCTCAAGCCTGCATGCAGAATAACAATTAATTAAAATTATAAATGGTTTAATTTGTAATTTGTATTTTATTTTTATATCATATATTTCATCTGTCTCAATTCATAGGGAAAGGTTATGAGTACGAGAGTCAAAATAATTATTTTTTCGATAAAAATTTACCAACAAATTCTTTAAATTTTTGGAAATAGAATTCATATATTTTAGTCCCTTTGGAAATATTTGATAAAAAATAAAATAAAAATATATTTGAAATTATTTAAAAATTAATAATTTAAAATATTTAAAAATATTTATGAAAGATATGGTCAAACAACCACCTTCTTTAACTCAAATAAATAGCACTCCAATTGCCACATAAATTAGGGCAAAGTGCACGGTTACCTGATTTTACGGCAATCATTTAGTTTGTGACAACTTCAGATATATGGTATATGGAGTTATAATTAAGTCTTAATAAAGTCAAACTCCAAATATTGCATCTGAAATTTCATATAGCTGAAGTTCTAAATGACAGAAGTCCAATCAAATTTGCCTGAACTTCTGCCATATGTTGTCTGAAGTTTGATTTTATTCAACCTAACTTCAGATATTGCATATTGGAAGTCGATATTTATGCAAAAAATTTAAAAACACGAGTATAGGTAAAATTATGATGTCAAAACATGTTGTCTCTTGAAATTTTTACCATAAATTAGGACAGAAGAACTTCATATGATCAGTAAAAGAGCTATTACCTGTAGTAAAGAAGAAAGTAATGAAGAATTACTGAAATTTCAAGTCTGGCCAAATTGGATCCTGGGCACACTCTGGGGCCCATTCCAAAAGGAAGAAAGGAGCCTGGCTTAGTTTCAAGATCCTGTAAAAATTTCACTTAATCATTAACTAATGAGTAATACTTATATAGTAATTACATGGATATTATTATTCGCTAAGATCGCAACATGTGATGTACTAGTTAGGCCATGTCATGGGTCCGAATTCGGCCGCAGAGCAAAAAGGTTGATATTTAAGTGGAAAAGGTTAAGGTGAACTTACGCAAATGTCTCCTACTTAGATCACCGTTTATAATTTTTTTCAAAATTTTAAAAATTGTGCAAATATATCCCTAAGAATAGATAAAACACTGGAATATAATGTCATTTACGTCTATAAAATTTTAGATTCTAGTACGCGTTTTTTTTAAAAGATTTTCATTTTACTTAAAAGGATCTTTAGATCATAGTCGTCTAAATGATTTATAAGTTGCAAGAGAAGTAAAAATAAAGTCATTTGCTAAATATTTGTTTCAGAAAAGGATAACCGATGAAAATTTATGAAAGAATAAAGAGCGAACCCATTAATTATCCACCAAATATCGAGTAGTACGCAATTAGCCCTTGAGAATTTGTCGGTCATATAGAAAATATAAGTGAAGAAAATTTCATGAACACAATTGCATGCCACTTACATCCCATCTTGAAGGATTAAATTCCTCAGGCTGGACATAAATATCAGGATCCATATGAATATTCCATAAAACTGCAAAAAACTTCCACCCCTTGGGTATGGTGTACCCTGCACATACAGGAGATAAACGAATGAATCATTGGATTTAATTAAGTGCAAAGTTGAAGAGGATATACACTCCTCCGCCCCAAAATACATATCATGTTTTGCTTTTTGAGAGTCAATTTGATTGATATTCGAAGCTAAATTAGATTAGATTAATTTATTATTTTAAAATTAAAACTTAGAAACTCAAAAACTATATTGAAAGTACTATAAGTTATAATTGTCATATTAATATAATAAAAAATACTTCTTAAAATATTTGTCAAATTTATATAATTTGACTCTTGAAAAGCTAAATGTGACATTATTATGGGACTGATGAAATATACAAGTAGAAGAAGTCAAGGCTGAGTACAAACCATTTATGTTGTAAGGGGTATTTGTATCTTTAAGGAATACTGTCTGGTTGCTAGCAATACGCAGTGTTTCATTGATTACCTTTCATTATTGAAAGAGATATAGGAACAAATAAGAATGCATGTTAGTCCAAAATAGTCTGATAATGAACTTGAAAGGTAAAGATAATGAGTTTAAGTAATATACATTGTCAGTGTAAATAATTTTACAGTATCAGTCATTTTTTCCTTGTATCGCCAAAACGATTTAATTTATATAAATATTTTTTATTGCTATAGCGAAATGTTATTATAAAAAGCATATAATATAATATGAGAGCCACCCTTGGCATTAGAAGCCTAGTACAGTCGTATCTGATGTAAATTCTCTAGTACTGTTAGCTAGGTAGAGAAGATAACAGTGGCATTTAGGGAAAATAGGACTTAGGGGTATTATTTTATTTCCGGACAGAAGCTGACTGGGGATGTTAGCTTGCTTTGTAATTCTCATTCAGGTGATTAATAAAAGCTGTTAATTACTTAAAAAAATATAACATAATATGAAAAATCGGATCCAAAAAAAATCTTGACCGTTATAATAAAATATTATTATAGAGAATGAGTGTTATAGAGAGGTCTAACTGTAATAAGTGACGTATATCATAATCCTACATTTTAAGGAGGTTTACCTATAGATATTCTTTGAATAACCTAATGGTGTAAAAATTATTTACGCTGGCGATTTATATATATACTTAAACTCAAAAAAATACTCTTTTATTTCAATTATGTGACCTTATTTTCTTTTGAATCTATTTAAAAAAGAATGACCCATTTGTAAATTTGAAAACAATTCAACTTAATTACACACTTCCTATTTTATTATTAATGAGAAGCAAATTGGTTAATAGGAAAAATTGGTTAATCTTCATTTTTTTTCTCATTAGAACTCTCTGTTTAATCAAATTATGCCAGATAAACTAAAAAGGGATGGAGTAATTGTGTTACGTAAAAAAATTCACGGGCTAGCCACTTTTTCGAATGTTTTTTTGAAACATAGCTAGCAGGCGTTTGAAAATTCGTTGAAAAGTAGTCATTTTGATGCGAAAACACCATGACATTTCATGGATTCCAAACTTTAAAAAAAGTAAAGCTCCATATGAATGTGTGTTCTGATCCCAGTAAAGAAGATGTAGTACAAAGCACCAACCAAACTGACATAGTAAACAAATTAGAAATACGGAAAGAAAACCAACAATTGAACCAGAGAATACGATTGCAAATATCTTACCTTACTAAGATACTTCATCTGTTTAATCTCGTCAAAACTAAGGCCAACATTTGAAGATGGTCTTCTCTTAACTATATCTTCTTGTTCATCCTATAAAGCAAGAGTTAGTCAAACACCATCATATAAAATAGAACGAAGTAATGAGTACACATTTTTGCTTTCTGCAAGAACTCGAAATATTTTGTCAAATATCATCATATAAAATAGAACGAAGTAATGAGTACGTACTTTTGCTTTCTGCATGAACTCGGGATGCTTTTCCAAAAACATAATTGCCTTTGTAGCCATTAGAGCAACAGGTTCATAACCAGCAAATGCAAACAAAATTAGCATCCTAATGATCTTCTCATCACTTAATCCTTTTCCTTCATTATCATCAATATCATCTTGATGAGTGTCTAGCAACATATCAATTATGTTGGATTTTGGCATTGCTTTATAATCCTTTGCTATCATGGCTTTTCTTCTTTCATCTAATATCTTTCGAAATATATTAGCTAGTGCTCTACGAGCCTGAAAGAATTAATAAAATGATATAACTCAAATTAAGCAGAGAATTGATGTTATAAGGAATGTTGCATTCTATTGGGTTTTAAACCACACACATCATGTTAATATAAACCCTCTCAAAATACAGTTTTAGCTCATTATAAGTCACAAGTCGATATGGTATCACAAAAAGAAAATGTCACAAGTTCTAATCCAATCGTCATCAATTATTACGAAAAAAAAAGAATTTCAACATGCTTGGTCCATATAAAAAAAAGCTAGTCTTCCACCGTGTTGAAGACATAATAATTAGGAATATATAATAGCAATTTTTGGTCCTCAATAACTGGTAAATTGTGATTATGATTCTTGTGATATATGAAGTCATGCCCTTCTAATCCTTCTGCTTGTAACTCTTCACGACATTACTGAATTATCAATCATTACTTATTTATTTATGTGCAATATCTATAATGCCCTGATTATTCGTAACAATTCCTTAGTACGTGGTAAGATTGATTTCTAAGTTTTAAGTTGGTAAACGTGCTTACATAGATGCTAATTAAATGACATTAATTTTTGTGTGTAAATTGCCAAAAAGTATTTAAAAGGGATGAAAAGTGTTGAATGTCAGGGTAGGAAACAACTCATTTACGCTCTAATACGCAACCATGGACCACCCCACGCAGTCTAGAATTTAACCAAGTGCAGAAAATAGCAAGTTCTTCCCTCTAATACACAATCGCCATGCAGCCTCTAATTTGGCCAAGCGTAGAAAATAATTCAGTTCCCCTCCAGTACACGATCACTTTAATTTGTAGGTATAAATTTTAGATTATGGTAATGACTTTTATATTAGGGTTTTGAGCATTGGATCTTCTCCCACAAAGTAAATATAAAGTAGGACAAACTCTAACACTCATAGGTGAGTATTGTGGATGTCGTTTTAAAGATTATTCCACACCATTGATTCTAGTTTTAACATGGGTTTACCTTAAAATCTTTCAATTTTACCATTAATAAAGCTAGCTTCAAGGATTGGAGAAGAACCCTCATCAAGGAAAATTAGGGTTTTTGATTTGAAAGGTAAATTCCTTACCCTATATTGAATTATTGTCAAGGATTAACATTATTAAGGGTGTTAGAGAAAATAAAGCACTACAATAAACAAGATTTTTTCCAAAAACCTAGAATCTAAAATTTGAACATTGAGTCTTAAATTGGGGAAAACTATGAAAACTTTAGAAAATGGAGATGAATTGATTGATGTAGTAATTGTTCATCGAGGTGAATAACAAGTTATTTTCTTAAGGTCTTTTCTCAATAAAGTCATGCTTTAATATGCTTGATTAGATATTTTTGAATGATAATGTGAGTTTAATTAGAGAAAGCGAGCTCACGTACAATATACATGAGCGTTTGAGTTAAGCTTTAGATGTTATCAGTTTATGAAGAAGTGTTCTTTTAAGTTTTCATGTTAATAGTTATTGATGAAATTATGTATTGGCATGAGCATGTGTAAGTTTTGATGTTTGACAAAGTAAACAAACTTGAGAGAAAATGAATGAACCAAACACATAAACATGTTCCATGAAAGAACACACAGGGTTAATAGAACAGGTTCATAGACATGTTCTATCACAAAGACAAATGCAGATGGAACAAAAGAGGAATAGATGACTCAGGCACAGAGCAGGACAATGAAGAACGAACTGTTAGTGAATAAATCAGAGTGAGGTGAAGTAGACACCGAGCAAGAGCATGATGAACTATCCCAAGAGTGAATAAATTAGAGTAAAGGGATATAGACACGGAGCAAGAGCATGATGAATGAAATAGACAGTGAGAAGATTCTGAGAAGGAAGAACCAGGTGCTTGAACCAGGTCCAAGGACTTATTCCAAAACAAGTTCTACAGCGACTAGAATTTGTATTTTTATGTTAAAGACTTGGCGGTCAAAATTGCAGGATTCCTTACCATAATTATCAAGATACTTCAAACTCCTACAAGGACAATGAAGCCGCATGAAAAAGCAAGAATCCTAAGTCAACTCAAACCCTATTACATCTAATGGGCCTATTCACGAAGGGTTTGGGTTTTGCTGACTTGTTGTGGACTCAATGCTATATATATCCAAGTCTTGCCATGAAGAAGTTTGCACACTCACAAAGAGATAATCGAGATATTGAGCAATCAAAGCAATACTTGAGAGAGTTCTGATTCCTGCAGTGCGTCCATAGTATAAGAAAAAGATTGAAGATATTGTTATGTAGAGTTTATGTGTTACAGTCTTGAGTTTAGATTCATGTATTAGGTTGTACATTTATCCACTCTCATAGAAGCATTCAATTAGGTATAAACGTTTGTCAAATTCAACTTCAAGTTGGGGGATCGACTTTAAGCTTGCTTGCTAGTCTAGGGAGACTAGTGAGATAGGAATTAGAGTTTTGGTTCCTATGTTACAGAGTGTGTAACTTCAATTTTCAAAGGCTCATAGTTGTAGTGGAGTTTGGAAAAAATCTTACAGAGGTGTAGCTTGTGATTTTTTCACCCTTGTGAGCCGGATGGTTTCCACGTAAAATTATTGTGTTTTTACATTCCTGTTATTTCTATTATGCAAACACTATCATAGAAGGGTAGAGTAACGTGTTCTATCCTACATACGAAAATTGGGTACTGCATAGGATAGGGATTATGTCGTGCAAGTTAACATTATGTATGTTTGAAGTTTCTTTATACGTGTTATGAAAATGTGTAAATATTTGATTTTTATGTTTTAAAGTGAAGACACTATGATGTGCTTTAAGTGCCATAACCATATTAAAGTTGAAAGTTTGAAGATCTAATTTAAACCTTAACGAAATGGTAATTGTACAAAGGATTACTATAATATTGTTATAATGAGACACAACATGAATGGTGATCATATAAAGGGTTACGAATAGCCGTACAAAGGATTGCTAATATTTCTCCAAATGAGGCCTAGAAAATTTGGTGGTAGTACAAAGAGCTACGAGTAACCGTATAAAGAATTACTAATCGCTATAAGTAGTGAACTGGAACTACCGAACGGCTAAATAAAGAAAGAATATACCTAATTAAGAAATACTTAGTGATTGTTTCTTAACTATGATATTGTTTAGATGGTGAGATATTATGAAATGTTTCCTTTCAGAGTTTATGATATCTCATTCATATTTTATTTAAAGTCTCGTTCTAGATTTAGTTATAGCTGGCCAGTGGGCCGGGCCGGCCCGGTCTCAGCCCGGTCCCGCTCCGACACCGACCTGAACCCGATTATTTTTAAAAAAATATTTCGCAGTAATGGGACTCGAACCGGGACGGGACATGGTCTCGTCCCGACCCGTCTCAACCCGCCTCAGTCCCGACCCGATCCCGATCCCGCCTCCCCTTTTGCAAAAATAGTCGTTGCACCAACGACCATTTTACATTTTGGCCGTTGTGCAACGGCCATTTTTGGCCTCCCCCTCTCCCTACCCCCTTAATATTTATTTTCAACTCATAAGTTATTATATTTACACTTTAACCCAATTTTCCAACTATAAATACCTCATTTTCTCTTCATCTTTCTCACAAATCTTCCGTATAATCTCTCTGATCTCTCAATACTCAATCTATCCCTCTACAAGTCTACATTGTCTACTAAATATTCAATTTTATTTATTCATTTGGGTGTGAAGTTGGCAACTAGCTTGAAGATCTTCCATCGAGCAACGTTTCAATTTTCAACCTCTGGATTACACGTCGACATTACGTCGGCGTTTGAAACATTTGTTCCTTCATTAAATTATTATTGTCTGTTTATTTTATTTAGCGCGCTTAATTTTATTTACTTTAATTTTTTATTAGTATAATTATAATTTTATAATTGAAGGATTTAAACGTATGCTTACGGGTAGGAGTCATGCTTCTTCTAGTATGGGCAACAAGGGCAAGAGTCCTATTTCTAGACAGAATTCTATTCCTACACAGGATGATTTTGTTGATACTGAACATTTTCCTACAATACCATTAGATTTAGACGAGAAGCTATTTTCTGGAACTCAAGAAGACTTTAATTTAGACGATGATTTAGATGATACACCCACTAATGTAGATGACAACACACCCACTAGTGCACCTTCAACTGAAATGCCTCCTATTCCCCCCAACTATGAGACGAGGTCCAACAAAACAACCATTAAAATCAAATGCATGGACATTTTTTGATGGGGACGTAGAGAATCAAGTAGTTAGATGTAAAATTTGTAGAGATGTTTTAAAATTTAAAACTAGAAAAGGTCACGGTGGGACGGGGATTTAATGAGACATGTAGCAAGGGCTCATCCAGCTAGGTATGCCCAATACGAGGCTTCAAAATCGGGTGCGCAAACGTCCGCTCCATCGGGACAAGGTTCACATACTGATACTGTCCCGGACCAAGTACATGGTCAAATTAACCCTATGACGGGGGGAATTGTAGGCCCTAAATACAATAAACATAGAGATATGGAAGCAATAGCAAAATTAGTTGTTGTGGAGGGTTTGCCTTTTTCATTTCCTTCATCTCCCGGTTTTATTCATTACATTAGAGATATGTATAATCCTGCTTTTAACGGTTTTCCTAGATCAAATGTTAAGAGAGATGTATTAAATTCGCACATGAATATCAACAGTATTTACGTTATTCATTATATCATTTTAATGGCAAAGTGGCTATCACTTCTGATATAGGCCGTAGTACTAACGACCATGATTATTTAACGGTAACTTGTCATTGGATAGATTATAAATGGTCTTTGCAAAAACGTATCTTAGCGTATAGATATATAGATAATAGGCACACTGGTACTTTTATTGCAGAAAATATTTATCAAGTGTGCGATTATTACGGAATAACTGATAAAATTATGACTATTACATTAGATAACGCTTCTTCTAACAATTACGCTATTACAATTTTAAAAAATAGTTTAACTCCATCTTTTTCAGATCATTTTCATAAAAAATGTGTGTGTCATATATATAACTTAATTGTAGAGGATGATCTATCACTTTTTGAAGACATTCTTAGTAAAATACAATTTGCTATAAACTTTATTTTTAAAAATAATAGAATACAACGAAGAAAAGAATATAAAAAAACTTGTCACGATTGCCAACTACCTTATAGAAAAAATCCAAAAGAAGTACCCACTAGGTGGAATTCTTTATACGAGCAACTACTTGTTGCTTATGACTATAGAAAACCTATAACTTTATTTTTTAACTCTCATAATCAAAATCCAGCTGATATGGTTGTAGATAGTGATTGGGTAAAAATTTCCGAACTTATTGTATTTTTAGAGAAATTTTTTCAAGCAACAAAAGAATTTTCCGGTATATATTATCCTACTATTTCAACTATGTTGTTTTATATAGCTTTAATATTTTTCTTACTTAGTGAATATATGAAAAAACCAGTTTATATGGCAGCTATTAAAAAAATGTTTATCAAAATAATAATAAAATATTTATTCCTATTCCCACTATTTATATTATTGGTGTTGTATTAAATCCAACTATTAAAATATACGGTACTAAATCACTTATTGAAACTATTTACTATTGTATAGAAGTACTGCCACCTCCAAGTCCCAAAAATTCAAATCACCCACCACCTATTGAACAAACTAAAGAAGAAGTGTCGTCTAGCGTAGAAGATCAATGCAAAAAAGTATATAGGTTTTACCAATAAGAAAGTGCTAATAACCTACCGGCTTCCATACCATCTTCTTCTTCTTCAACACAACATCACAAAAGACATGTTGTTTATGCGACTAGTATTGAAAGCCTCAGAAATAGAATATGTGGCCGTACCGCTACTAACCAAATTAGCGAGTTTGATATTTTTGTTTTCCAGGGTTTTGTACCGTACCAAGCAGTTCTCAATGAAGAAGGACGTGAAGACTTGCTGAAATACTGGAGGGGGAATGAAAAGACCTTTCCGACACTTTCAATGATGGCCCGAGATGTTTTGAACATTCAAGCGGCGTCTGAAAGCGCTTTTTCTGCCGGCAGATAACAAATAGGAAAGCACAGACACTCATTAGCCGGAGACAGCTTGGAGATTGTAGTATTATTCAGAGATTGGATACGAGCGGAGTGGAGAAGGTGCGGTCAACCAGTGATCAACGAAGAAGAAGACGAAAACTACAACGAAATCTTATCCGAAGGTGGTGGAAGCGACGTGGAGCAATTTGACCAACAAATACCAATTCCAACCGAAGAACCACAGGAAACTATCAAGAAACTAGAACAAGTTTTTTCATAATGTAATTTTTTTAATTACAATTTTACTATGTAATTTGCAACTTTTGAACAACACCACAAAGTTGCAATTTTGACAATTGTATTTGTATTACAAAAAAATCATATGTCTATTAAATAATATAAGAGGCACAAAAACAGTCTTGGGATTTTCTTATTATACTATCTTGTCTTGTTTAATTATTGAGTTTTTTATATATATGTTATTTTTAAAATTAAGTGCAAAAAAAAAAAAACGCCTGGGATCCCGACCCGACCCGATTCCGACGAGATCGGGTCGGGATCGGGGCGGGACTTCGGCAAATCCCGCCTATCCCGATCCCGCCCGACCCCGTGCTGCCCGACCCGATCCCGCCGGTCTCGAGCCCGGCCCACTGGCCACCCCTAGATTTAGTGAGAGTATCGAAAAATCACTGAACACCCCTAGATTTAGTGAGAGTATCGAAAAATCACTGAGTATCATTGTGTTGTACAATTGAACTGACGTTTTTTTGTGGAAACTTATGTACAATGGCCTATGTCAATGTAGGTTCAGATTTCATAAGCAGGCTACAAGTTAGGTTGCTCCCTTATTCCAGAATTACTTGGTGAGCTCCACTTTTGACCGTAAAGTTTTCCATTTTCCATACAGATCATATCTATATTTACGTAATTATGTTGGGATTAAGCAGAAATTATTTGTCCTGTGCATTCTAGCTACTTAGTATTCCAGTAAAGCTTGAAAGAGGTGTCGTAAAGTTGGGTTATAGTCGTTTGCTCTACATGATTACTTTCTTGGCATTATTCAATTATTACAAGGTTGATGTTCAGGATATTTAAGGATTGTTTTTTGTTAACGTTGATTAGGTGACATGTTAGTACAAGTTAAAAAGTACGGTCGGTTAAGTTAAAGACACCTAAAATCGGTCACGACTCGATCAGAAATCAGCTTGACAATATCAAGATTGCATTAATATATCAGAGCAATATAGTTTAAAAAATAATGTAAATGAATATATTTTCTACATAAATGTATGTGCACCTCCCGATTTGTCAGATATATTATGAAGAATCGCATGAATAGCTTAAGTTGTTAGATAGAACACACTTTTAAAATTTGAGTATATTTTCAACACACCCCCTCACATGTTGACCTGATTTTTTTCATGATTCAAACACGTGAAAATTCTTTTTGATAATGGGTGGCGGTGAGGTTCGATCCCAAGATGTTTGGCCTGCTCTGATACCATATTGAAGTGTATGATCATCTGATCTAAAAGCTTAAACTGTTAGATAGAACATACTTTTAATATTTGATTATATTCTCAACAGTGAGAATGTCCAAAACATTAGAAGCATAAAAAAATTCAAATGAAAAAAAAGATAGCAAAAACTGGAAAATTCACATTTTTGTTAGTTGAAGGTTAAATGTGTAAGCCTGATATCATAAGGACGAACATAAAAATTTAGTCATAGACAAAAAATAATATTATCCCAATTAATTAGTAAAATAAAAGTACACTTAAATTATTACTCTTTTTGTTTCATAATAAGTGTTCAGCTCTTAAGAAATTGCTTACTCTTAGAAAATTATGAGTGTTTTTACTAACTTACCTCTAATTAATGCTTAGAAAGGAAAAAAACTACTTAATAATTCCTGATTATGTAAATAAGGATAATTTTGAAAGAATAAAGTCAATTTCTTCTTAAAAACCTAAAGCACCACATATTTTAAAACAAAATAAAAAGCCTAATTTATTTATGAATCGGAGGGAGTAAGATGAAATGATCAAACAATTCTTACCTTGATTGCCTTATAGTAAGGAAATCCGGGGAAATTAATGGGCAAGTTGTAAACACCACTAATTAGGCAAGTAGTCTCCTTGAACACAACATCAAACAATTCTTGATCAACCTGATTATCACCACCTATAAGCATTCTCATAAACACCTCAAATGTGAGCTTTTTCATCTCAGAGAGGAACTTAATGGGCTCTTCCATGGCAGCCCATTTCTCGAACGAAGTTTTCACAACTTCGTTCGTACAATCAAAGTAGGCATTGGATAACAATCCATGGCTTTTTATCGGAGCTGTTAATCGACGAATATGCTTGTCTTCTTCGATTGAAGTTGTTAGTCCCACTAGCTTTTTCATATAATTAGGCATACCTCTATCAAGATTCTCTTCATCCATCAAAATTTTCATAGTTATTTCGGGCTTTGTGACAATAATGCTTGGCTTCCCAAATATGTATGACTTGTACATTCCTCCTGGCCCAAACCTTTTATTTAAAAAAAAAAAAAAAAAAGTTGTAAATATCATGAGTAATTGGTCATTAGGGTGTGTTTGGTACGAATGTAAGTAATTTTCTGATAATCATTATTGTATTATATTAAAAAAAATATATTTTCCATTAAAAGTAGGGGAAAAGGACATTTTCTCACTTATGTTTTTTTTTCTCCTAGAGTTCATTTGAAGTCATCTCTCCGATACACTGTTCTTTCTATTTAATTTACGACTTCTTTAATCAAATAGTTACTTGGTGATTAATAAAAAGCTCCTTTAATTGCCAAAAAAAGACAATAAGTGTGAGCTAATTTTCTCGCAAAATCAATCTCTGGTCTTCTATACTTTTTTAGTTGCTTTCATAATTTAATCAGTTATATCCTAGTATATTTTTTATTTCAGCAAACTAAAATAGAAAATAGATTTTTAAGATGAAAAGGAAGGGAAAAAAACTATTTTTGCATCACTCAAATTTGACAATTAGTCGTACAAACTTCTTTCTAAATTTCATAGTGTTAAAATAGAGAGACAAAGTTTATATATTCTTGATAAGTGTTTTCTGAACAGAGAAAATTTCCCGAAGTACCAAAATAAAAACATATTCGCATTGAAAATTACTTTCAAGGAAAAATATATAGGAAAAACACATTTTCTTACGACTTGCATTTTTCTCCAAGAGTCCATATGAAATACTCCCTCCGTCCCAATTTAAGTTTTCTTAGTTTGACTTTGCACTGAGTTTGAAAAATAAAGGTAGATTTTTTAATCAAATGGTCTTGAGTCTTTTAAATCTTGTGATTTTAAACTTATCATGGAATTACAAAACTTACTAAATATAAAAAGAGATACTTTTTTTTGACAGATCAAAAAAAAAAGTAAAACATTTAAATTGAGACGGAGGGAGTAGTTTCAAAATTTTGTAGTGTTGGATAGTAAGACAAAACTTATATATAATCTGAAAAATGTTTTTCTGGACGGAGAAAATTTTCCTTCATACCAAACACGCCCTTGAATATTAAATAAGTACAACAATGAAGGATTGAGAAACGTAATTTACCTAGTAACAAAGTAACATAAGAATGAGCCTGGATCGCTACTTGTGGAACTTTTGAAGTAAAAAAGTGTGTTCCCAACATATGGCCAGCCCATATCACCAGAAGGAATGTGATATTTCTTTGAAATAAATTTGATTGTATAATACCATCCATTTACTCTCTTTGATATACTATAAAGTGTTAGAATCCCAACTGCAAGAGCTGTGAAGAAGAAGGCTAAATCATACACCATTTTTAGCTTTTTTTTCTAGTCAACTACAATATGAGGAAAACTTTGTGAAACTTGTGTGAGTTTTATGTTGGTTTAAATAATATGACTTCTTTCTAGGAGTCTGTAATGGGATTTTTTGAAAATGACAATCAGTAATTACACATAAGAAAGGGCGGAGTGCACAATGCTAATCTCTCCGTCTCATAATAAGTGTCTTCTTAGTAAAAAACTTTGTCACTTAATAAGTGTCATCTTAGAAAATCAAACTATAAATTAGCTAATTTTTTCTAATTCTACCCTTAGACAAAAATTGAAAAGTTAAAGTAACGTCTAAATATAATTGGAAAAGCCTCATAATAACTTGGTATTGTTAGATTCACAATGTCAAAAGGTTTACTACTTGTTTATGCTCTAATCAAAAAGAAAAAAAATATATTTTTATTATATTGGGGTAATTTGATAAACTTCACATTGTATTATTACTTTCTTAATATGCGTGTTTCTTGCTAAGATGACACTTATTATGGAACGGGGTAGGTAATTTTTTGGGTCCCCATTTAATTTGTGTTTTTTTTTAATTTTTTGCAATTTATCCATTTTGGGAATAACTTCATATGTACGTGATTGAAATTGAAAATTCGCATCTAACTTCAGACATTTTTGTCTGAAATATGACCCCGTGACAATCAAACATCGGAGATTTTTGCCTGAAGTTCGGTATGGCCTTCCAAAGCCAATTTTGAACAAATTTTTTTTATAGAAGTTGTGAACTTTGCAAGGCCAAACTTCGAGTTTTACCTGGTTTGCCTAACTTTAGACATTTTGACTAAAGATGTGGTCTAAACAAGGTCAAACTTCATACATTTTTTACTGAGATTGTAGAGAAATTTTCATGTACGCCTGTACTTTAGTGCAAAAATAATTATTTTTCAAATCTCAACCATCCAACACATGATTCAACAGTCAAATCCACCTCAAATAATTTCAGATTTAAAACACAAGTTTCATATATCATAAAGAACAAACCTCAATCATAAATTTGTCAAATTCAAAAAAACAACAAATCTAACAAATTAATTTAGCACTCTCTTAAATTTTTTCACATATTTGCATTTCAGTCATACATGGTTGAAGTACGTATAAAATTTAACTAAAAATTTAGTCTGTGTGTCAAAAAACTTTAGTCATGTGTCTCTTTTTTTCTTATCATTGAATTCGCCGGAAACAACCATTTCTGCCATTAGCGCACGTCCGCACCTACCCCATTCATGACCTCTTCTTTTTCCTCCGAATTCCGCCATTAGAACATAGTGTAAAATGACACGTGGTGGAGCGTGCAGTACACAACCCTCCACAAGGTTGGTATTGTATTTTCTAGGGGTTATTAGTTCCACTCCAAACAAGAACAGGGTGGTAAGAGGTAGGGGTGAGCGGGTCCGGGTACCCTAACTTTTTTGAACTATCCGGACCCTACCCAATAAAAGATTGGTTCCTAAATTTACTACCCGGAACCTACCCGTAGCAATCATTACCCGAAACCTACCCGGACCCTGCGGTTCCGGATAGGTTCCCGGGTACCCTGTAAATGGGTAGAGATAAAACTAATTAACCTCTGAATATTATGTCTCTCTTTGCCATATTTGGCTCCACACTTTACCCTCCACAATTCTCAAACAATTATTGTAGGGATGCACTTCACCATGAACAACACTGGTAATTTTAATTTTCCATTACCATTAGTTCATCATAGTTGCTTCAATGGTATGTTGGTACAGGGGATGCCAATAGGGCCACACAAGATCTTCCATATTTCTTAGGAATAATTTTCTGCGCAATGTAGATGTTCAAGTTCTCTTTTTTCGAAATTCTTCAACAACGACACTTTGAAGGTATATCAATTTCCACTTTATCATTTCTAGCATCAGTAGGAATTATGTCTCTCACCTTTCTTCGTAGAATGAAATTCATACTGAAAGGCATATTTTTATGCCAAGTCATGATATTTATCTAAAACTTGATTTTTTCTTCTTCAGAAGGTGCTAAGCAGAATCCACAATGAAATTTTCTTTCCGTTCTATTGTCTAAACTGGCATGTCATCAATGTCAGGATTGAGAGTGAGCTGCACATTGTTTATGTGAGTCATCAAATGACCAAGAAGTATTAGATCTCGGGTATCAGTTTCGGGTCTGGGTACCCTGTCTCTATTTGCCGGAATCGGAACCGGATCCGACATTGATCGGTACCTAATTTTACTATCCGAAACCGATCCGTTATTATAATATATCTACCAGGAACCTACCCGTTAGTGTCGGTTCCGGTCGGGTATCTGGGTACCCTGTACCCGTGATCATCCCTATTCTCACGTTCTCGTTTTTCTGCATTGGTGAACTGATTGTTGATACAAAGAAAGAAAAAGTAGAACCTCGTAGGTGATATCAGTTGATATGTTCTCAAACTCTGGTCATTCATGCACATTCTGCGATTTATTGGTAGTAGTGCCGAAGGACCGGATTGCTATCTCCAGAAATAGTCTGACTTAAGCCGGGATGTTGGATATAAAAAAAAAGTACAAATGATAAATCTGCATATGGATGTCTCATAAATATCTTGCACAAAAATGTTCTGATGTTCACCTGCAATGGACCAATTATTATGATGAAATTGGTACTCCCTCCGAATAAAAAAGAGTGTTCACTTAGCCATTTACACACCCCTTAAGAAAATATTAAATTTTTGTCAAAAATATATAATTTAACTAAAATATCTTTAATTAAATAATTATTGGAATTTGATCAGTTAACACTTAATAAGGGAAAATCTGAAAATATAAAATTAATTCTTTATTGATTTGGTAAGTAAACACTATTTTAAATAAAAAATAAAAGCTAAGTTGATATTCTTTTTTATTCGGATTGAGTAAAATAAAACCTATTGAAATCATAAATATTTATGGTCCAGTTTTAAGTGGAAATAGTGACAGAATTGAATAAGCTGCAGGCACACACTCTAAGAGCTTCTTCTTTTTTATACATTCTTGGAGTACAAAATTAGGTGACGGAATAAAAGGCAGAACTAATTAAAGAGTACTACAAAAATCTTAAAAGTCAATGTCGGCTATTTGAAAATTGCTCTAGGAACACCATTTTCATGAATAATTTAGGGGAAAATACTTGAGAAATTAAACTTCACTATACCGATTTTCATATAATTGATATTGGACTCTACTCAGTAATATATATCTAAAAACTGATATTCAAACTTACCACTTTAATGTTGTAATATATTAGGACGACTACTTATTTTACATATTACTACTTTATGAATTATTAAGTTTTGTGGTTCATTACAAATGTTTTATCATCATATCTTTATGTTGAGACAGAGAAGATCAACAACACCAAACATATGAGATCTTTGTATGATGATTATTATTATTTTTATAATCATGATGTTCGTGTTTATTTGCACGCACCTTAGTATTTCGTGAGGTATCTGCTATCTCCCACCAATATAAATATCGAAGAATTCTATTTACCAACGCTTACAGAGAATAAATTACCTAGTAATACTTTAGTCTCCGCTGACATATGAACCTGAGAGCTTATGAGCTTTTAACCCACTTCATTGACCACTATGATCATAACTTAAAGTGTTCATGAATATTTTTTAAAATTCAAATTGTAACCGATTTTTCATCATTTTCTACTTCTATTTAACTTATTGCTAGAAGTGGATTCATAATAAGGTTCTTATCACTAGGCATATATATTATACTTTCTGAAGTTACAATTTCAAAATTCTTAACATTATTTCATATCGAAGAAATTGACTTTTGTTGAATCCTCTGAAACTTATTGGATCAAAGTTCAATATAACTGTTCTCATCGTACGAAAGTGGAGGTGGAAAGTCATTAATTAACATTAAAAAAGTAGCTAACAATAATAATAATAATAATATAATAGTAGATAGCAACACTATTTCTGTCACTTGTAGTATTCTATCAAAACTATTTCACATTTATAACAAAGGGCCCATCATATTAATAATATTGTTATAATGTGGGAAACCAAAAAAAAAACACATTTGTCCACCAATTCCCCCCCCCCCCCCCCATTTATAACGAAGGACCCATCATACTAGTAATGTGGAAAGAATCATATATTTATGGGTGAGAATCACTTATAAGTATTGAAAATTAAACATTTTCTTCCACTTTAAATTATAGACATTTGTCCCATTTTATCTTAAAATCATATCATTGACAGGTGATTTTGTATAGAGGTGAGCGGGTTCAGGTACCCTAATATTTTTGAACTATCCGGACCCTACCCGATAAAAGATCGATTCCTAAATTTACTACCCGGAACCTACCCGTAGCAATCATTACCCGGAACCTACCCGGACCCTGCAGTTCCGGATAGCTTTCTGGGTACCCTGTAAATAAAAAAAACACAGATTAAGCAACAATTTTTTAGCCTATGAGAATCAAAAAGAAAAAGTTGTTTTATTTTGCCAGAGTAAAAAAGAACTCATATGACAATCATTATTTTACCAAAAATAATGGTGATTTTTTTCCCTTTTCAAAAGGTGAAACATCATAAAGATAATTAAATAATAATTTGAGGGAAATAGTAAATGACAATTTTGTTTATTGTATATGACAATTATTATTTTACCAAAAATAATGGTGAATTTTTTCCTTTTTCAAAAGGTGAAATATTATAAAGATAATAAAATAATAATTTGAGGAAAATAATAAATGATAATTGTCTATTGTATAGTGTTTTAATGAAGGACAAAAAGTTCAATCAACGTTTCTAAGACCCTTCGTGTTTTTTAATATAATATAGATAATCCACTTAATTAATGTTAAATGATTTTCTTATGGACATGTCAAACCTTTAAAAATCACTTAAAAAGTGAATGCATGGAGTATTAATTATTAGTAACAACCCCTTTAGTATTTAATTATGAGTAGATTTCACATAACTCTCTCCTTCATTCACTTTTACTTGTTCATTATTGATTTTGCACGCCCCTTAAGAATTAATAAATAAAATATACGTGTTATCATAATACCATATTCATTGGTGTATAGTCTTAGAGTGTGTTTGGTATGAAGGGAAACATTTTCTAAAAAAAAATATCCAATTTTCCCGTATTTGATTGGTCAAAATGTCTTGAAAAATATTTTTCTTAGGAAAACAAGTTCCTTAAGAATGAGGAAAATGACTTCCCTAATGAAAGTAAGAAAACAAGTCCATAAGTGACATGCCAAGTTTATTGTAACCTCCCAACCCACAACTCCCCTAACCCCTCTTCACCATCTCACCCGCACCACCTCCGAACACCCACTCCCCACCCATCCCAACCCCATAGTATTTTAGTATTACATATAAATGCTTTTAGAATAATTATTTTTTCTTACATACCAAACACTAGAGAATAAGTAAGAAATCCACTTATTTTACATGAAAATATTCTCTAGGAAAACATTTTTCTTCATACCAAACACGCCCTTAATAAATTTGAAAAAAGATTTGGAAATGAGCCGTTAATATTAAGGGTAAAACAAGAAAAATAATTTTGTCTTCCTCTTGATATGCTAAAGTGAACAAGTAAAAGTAAAAATTTATTTCTAGTATAGTAGACAAGTAAAAGCGAACGAAGGGAGTACATAGATAGGATTGGTTCAAAATTTAAACAATTTTTTCATGAGTGTGATCCTCTACAATAAGGACAATGATCATCAAAGTATGAACAAGTACCATCCGACTAATTTTCATTAGATGATGCCATTTACAAAACTAAAAAATAAAGAACAAAAAAAAAATAACTACACAAATATTCACAAGTTTGGACAAAAGCAAGTAAGCTTAGACTCCCAAACTAACCCAAATACGCCAAATTATTCCCCGGCAATGACGTCAAAATTGATAACGTTCAAATTCACTCCTCAAAGAAAAAATATACACGGTCGTATGCAATATAATTTACCCAATTATGAGTAGGAGTCGAATTCATAGGGAACAATATACTAGGCGATCAAGCAAGTAAGAAATTTTCACTTCCTACACTAAGCCAAACACTTGATAATATTTTAATTTTGAGAAAGTCACAACTAATGCGAAAATGTAAACTAAACTAGAAAGAAAGTAAAATGATCAATGGCCACAAACATGGATATAAGGGAAATTGCTCTCAAGTAACGATCCAATGTATTTCACGATTTTATAACTAAGAGTGAGTTGATGTTAATAGATAATGATTTCTAAAATCTCATCGAAAGTCTTCCAACCAAATCAATGAATTTAATTCTAGCTCTTCCAAGCCTTAGTGTGTAGTTAAGCACCATCAATTTAACCTCAAGTTAACTTTTTTATTCCTAGCTCAAGTTATTAGATGAAGTTTAAAGCCCCAAATCCTTGCTATTTACTCTTTTCCTAACATTTACTTTCTTTTTCAAGAAAAATAAAGACATGTAGGCACAATCAATGTTGGACACCATTAAAAGACATTAAAGTTTAAAGAATAAATAGAGAAATATTAACCCATTTTATTTAGAAATAAATATCATTCAATACATAAGCATAACAAGAGATTCAATCCAAACTTTAACAATGTATATTTTCAGGAACAAGTTTCAAGTAATGGAATAAAATACTACACAATTAATTAGTCAATACATAACAAGGAATTAAAGAAATAAAAAAATTCTCATCAAGATCTTCAAATCTTCATTCCCCAAGTGTGTGCAAAAACTCTAGCTCTCCAAGCTTGGCCAAAAATGATAAATAATTTCTCCAAGTCTTGCTTCTATAGTTCACCAATTTTTCCAAGTCCAAAAATGATGAAATTAACCATCAACTTTTCATATTTCAAAATTACAAATCTGGCCACATTTTGCATTTTAACCATTTTTCTCACTTTCTTCAATTTGGCTCTTTTTTGCCTTCTTTTCACTTGATTTCTTCCCGATCACTTCTAAATTACATAAAACCTATAAATGAAAGTAAACGACATTAAATGCACTATTTTATTAATAGAATATATCAAAAATTTAAAATTAAAGAAGAGATAAGTTAGTAAAACACCAACTTATCAACAACCAGCTGACGCAATCTATGAAACCTCTAAAGGATGATTTTTTTTAGCTAATCCTCACAATAAATAAGTAAATGACTGACTATGAAGACAAAGGAAAGACTATGAAACTAAGCGGAGCATACCAAAAGCTGTTGGAGTAGGAAATATCCTAACATGTAACATGCTCGTCTGCAAATCATGGACCAACATTGACAATGTAGGTTCCAAGTAAGTGGAACATCAGTATATCAAAATGGTACTTAAGGAGTATGTAACAACCCGTTCGGTCATTTTTAGCTAAAGACCTTTATTTATCTATTTTATCCTTTTCGTGGTCTCTTTGTGGGGTTTGTGATGCGCGAGGATGGGTGGCATGGATCCCGAGGTCCATTTATATGAGTTTCGGATGAAAAATCCAAAACTAGAACCTTAGAGTTGAATAGTTTGACTCAAGGCTAATTTTTTAGTAGATGGGTTCATTTCTTGGTTCCGTCATTTGGGTCCAAATCTAGTGGTGTAAATTGTACTGTGATGCTATTTCGTTTTGACCAAAAGTCCATTTGAATTATTATGTGTAACCTAT
Organism: Anisodus tanguticus; assembly: GCA_034509755.1. Lineage (NCBI taxonomy): Eukaryota > Viridiplantae > Streptophyta > Magnoliopsida > Solanales > Solanaceae > Anisodus > Anisodus tanguticus. Next base: position 39,269,967 of record CM067558.1, read on the forward strand.
TTTTATGTATTTTGTGTTGGATATGTAAAGCAGTACGGGAAGTAAATAAATATTACAAGTGTTCGAAAGGATAAACAAACAAGTCAATATTCAGAACAGCCACAAGTTTGTTGAGTCTTGTAACTTGATAACCTGAAATCAAGAAACACACTAAATCTGGATTGTTACAACTGTGGCTGAGTCGAGAGATGACTCTCTGTCTTTAAGACAATATTGCCCCGTATATATGCTTTTACGTTAACAGGCAATAGTCTCTCAAGATAAAATAGCAACTAATCAACACTACAAAGCAAATAGGTTGATTCTAACGAAGAAAACAAACACGAAACGACTTGCTGAAGAATGAAAAAGGAAGGAAAAATTTTCTGTTTTGTCCACTATTTTTGCTCACATTTTGGACTCCCTTTCTATTTCTATGTAGTATATTGTGTAGTCTCAACAATTGAGTCAAAAGGCTTCAATATATAGCATAAGGGGAGGGACTTCTCAACTACCAAGTAATTGTTATTTATGGCCAAGTAATGGTCATTAGTGAGGGAGTTAATCAGTTAAGTAAATGACTGATTTTAATGTGCTACATAAAGGAGCTTTTAGGGAGGAGTTATGTGTAGATTAATGGAGTTTTTAACGTTCCAAAAACCAACCCAAACGGTAGGCAGAAACTTTCTGCCTTCCGTCGTTCCCAATTTCATCTTTTCAGAAACTCTAGGGACCAAACTGTAAATATTAAATAATTTAGGGGTCTATCAGAAAAGCCCAAAGCCCGTGACCCGTGACCCGAGCCCAAACCGGAAGGGGCGGGCGGCGGTGGCGCGCGTATGGACTTAGCCTTGAACCCAAGCACATCTAGGTCCTCCCTCCTTCAAACACATGAGTTACTCCTTTGAGTCCCAAACCCTTAGCCAATTTTGAGACTTATAAAGAGAACAATTCTTCTTTTTCCCACCGATGTGGTAGATTTGTCCCACACCATATTTCTATGCCTCAAACACCTTACTTCGTGGACCAGTATCTCTTTCATTTCTCAACAAAATTTGACGATTCTTGGCCCTACGGTCATTTACTCACTTAGTAGATTATGCACGTGTGAAGAGATAAAGCCTTCAACATGCGGAACCCTAGTGTTTAAGTCATTAAATATGGGTGGACGCATCTCCCCACCAAAGGCAAATTTCTAACAATCCCCTCTTGAAAGAGATTTTGGCGCACACACATGGTGCCTACTTTCAGCAATCTTTCAGCGAAAAAATATTGCATCAGGAGAGGTAGCTTCTACTTTGAACCTTCCCTAGTTGATTACCACCGGACTTACTTATTGCGCGGTGAACGTGATGTCTTGAACCGTCAGTGTTCAGTGTAAGCCAAGACAATGATACCAACACAATAACTCTCCTTATTCATTTTTTTCTTATTATTTTGTCCTTTGTGGCCATGGACACACTTGGATTCTTAAGTGCGTTCATTTCAGTCGGCATGTCCTCGCACTTAAATAGGTGATCTCCTACAAGGTATCCTGCTATACCCCACTTCACAAGTGTTAGGAATCATTAAAAGTTTCCCCAACCTTAACCTCAACCGTTTGAGGATCGTTAAAGGTTTGGAAGCTTAACCTTTACCCACCATGCAGGTAGCACTTAAATGTCTATCGCGGGAACATCTTTGGATTCATGTTTCCCTACAGAAATCATCATCCGTAGTGCTTTTGCTTCCACCGAAGCGCTCAACTGAACCTTTTGCAGCTTAGTTTTCCCATTGAACCAAATTATTGGGATCTCCAGTCAGTATGGTTAGGTTACCACCGCAAATATTCGTATTATTTGGGTTTTAAGCCCATTCCCGTAGACAGGCAGAACACTTGATCTCCGAGTAGTCCCTTAGTTAAAAAGGTCCGCTATATCCTTTGATTAGTAATCAAGGAAGTGACACCCATGATGATCAACTGCCATACGGTCTTATGTCTTCGACAGATCCTGACAGATATGTCCAGACGCCGTCATCCGTGTCCTTCCTGAAGTCGACCGGCTAGCCACAGTGTATAACTGCTGAAGGCACGGGTTTCTCCCAATAAGGGACGTCCTCTAAGGAGTCGTGAAGTTACTCAACTTCTTTCATGCTTTGTATAAAGCGATAAACTCCAATTCCATCATGAATCGGCCGATGCAAGTTTGCTTAGAGGATTTTCCAATACCCACCATACACATTTACTTGTGGCTTTGGTATTCTTCACATCTGATGTCCAGTTTGCATTACTGTGTTCTCCCAGAACTGCTGGACATCCAAAATACCATAATTCGTAGATAAGCGAATATTTCAGATATCGTCATATCTGACTTAACGCCTTCTATCGATTATTTCCAGAATCACGAGTGATCATTAGTTTAACTGATCTGCTTTGTAAGCCGATACCAGGTCGGTTGTAGTGTGTACAATACATTGAACTACATGTGACCTGCACATATCGCTCCTTGTCTATGAGTTCACCATGATTCCAATTAGTTCTATGATTCATATCTATTAGTGGCTTCAACGAGACTGTTAATTATCTCACAACTGAGTTTGAAGTTAGACTAGTCCGTTAGATGTCTTAGAAATCCAATTCCTAAGATGTCATCTGCAATACCTATATCTTTTGTTTCAATATAACTTCTACTCTCAGACTGTTGGTTTTCCAAATGTTGACTTTCTAACTTCAGAGTCATTGCTTTTATGGTCAGATTCATTATTTCAGTTTTATCTGAAACTTCCAGGACCAAAATGAAAGTTCAGGAAGAAGTCCAACAGTCCAGCAAACCAACTCTGATCCTCCCCTTCCAACTCTCCAGTTAAGAAGGCTGTTTCAATATCCATGACACACAAGACTGCAATGGCCCTGGATGTTAAGCTATTCACATGGAAGCACATGTACAAGTAGTCGAGGCCTTATACTCATCAGTAGATCCATCTACTTTGTACTCACTTTTGAGTATCCACTTTTACAACCCAAAAGTTCTTTTCCCGGAGGAAGATCAACCATTACACAAGTATGGTTCTATATGATGGAATTTATTTCTCTCTTTGTAGCTTCTTTCCAAAGTAGCGCTTCTGGAGATGACAATTATTTGTTAATTTTCCATGGTTCATTCTCAACCATACAAGCTAGAAGGCCTGGAACAAGTCTTTGTCCCCTCTTTGCTCCATCTCGGTTCAACATCTAGAATCCCTGAGTTCTATAGATCTGGAATTTTAAGTTCCGGATAGACAGCAACTTCCGAGTCCTGTAGATATGGATCGTCTAGTTCTGAACAGTCAGACACTCATGGGTTCTTGTTAACCTTAAGCAATTACTTCTTTTTCCTTTTCAAGGAAAGTCATCTTCAAAGAATTCAGCATTCCTTGACACCAAGAGGCGGTAAGCATTACTGTTATTTGCAGATCCAGTGTATATGCAATTTACAGTCTTAGGTCCAACTTGACATATTACGGTATTCCAACGTCTACCAAGCCACTCCACATCACAACATTTGTATGTGAGATCCTTTTCATGTTTCACACGGAGGGTTATCCTTATCCTTATGTGTAGTTCTGTTAAGAATCGCATTAGTGGTAAGGATCGCCTTGCCCCACATAATTTGGGCGTACGTCTTTGTGCTTGGCTAATACCGTTGGACTGAGGTGAGTAATGAGCAGTCGTTTAATGAACGATGATTCACATTCTCCCCCTCTATCACTACGAATTCCTCAATCCGTAGGCTTGTTGATTTTCAACTTCTACTTTGTAGCACTTATCCGCTTCAATAACTTCATCTTTGCTTTTCAACAAACAAAGGATACAATACATTGTACCATCATCAATGAAGGTCACAAAGTACTTGTATCCTCCCTCTATTTTGTATAAACTTCAAATCACCCATGTAGGTGTGACTAAGTTCTAGAGGAGCGGTGCTTCTTTCGCTATTCCTTTGACAGAATGGAAAGGTGATTTTGCCTCTTCGCCTACCTCACATTGATTTTGAGAGTTTATGTCGACAGAAGGCAACAATCTCAACTTCATTAGCTTTTGAATGACTTTCTATTTAACGTGTCTTAATCTATGCTGGCATAGATGCATGGATTACAAAAATATCATTCATTTGGCTACAGACATACTGTACCATTCTTAGTTATTACAGACCTGTTGGACTAGTCTCATACCAGTTTGACCAACATCGTCCCTTAAACCAAGTTTGGAACATGTATCACCTCCTTTTAGAGTGATCCCATTTCCTGAAGTTATATTGAGGATAACCTCTCCAACCCCTTCTACTTTAGAGGTGGCGTTGTTTCACGTGAACAACCTCTTGCCCATGGTTAGGGCGTAACTGGATCATATGTGATCTGGATACTCTGGCCCACTCCAGTTGCTTTTGGCAGACTGAGTGTCCAATTTCTTTTGGCCTTCAGATCGTTTAAGACCTGGAAACTCTGGCCCACCTTACTAGGTGTCCATTACTTTTCTGTCAAATGAATTCTGGCCCCACTTCAGTCACCCGTAGGCTTTGTACGACTGAGTGTCCAATATTATCATATCAAATGAATTATGGCCCACTCCAGTCGCCCGTAGGCTTTGTACGACTGAGTGTCCAATATCATCCTATCGAATGAAGGATCTTCTATCAAATAGTGTGACAGGTTCAACGTCTTAAGATAAGCCATTATCTTTTAGTCTTCTTCCCTTGAGATTGGTGCCCAGACAATTGTTGGCGCTTACTTAAGAGTGATAACTGTTTTCGCACAGTCAGTAGATCTTTTTCCTCGTATGTGCGAACATACTTTACACACTTTTAATAATTACACTAAAAAGAACGGATCTTTTTAAGTCATTTACAAAGTCCAATCTTTAAACGGGAAGGAAGGTGAGATTAAACTTCTGATTTTAAAGCGTAAGGAATATAAATTATTTCGTGAAAACATTTTCATATTCCTCCTTACTTTAAGTCATTCTTTAATCAGACATCATTTAATTTTATCTTGACAAGGAAGAAAAATTACTTATCCCAGTTTCAGATTCTGGCCCACTTCAGTCACTTCATCAGACTGAGTGTCTATTTCCTCCTTACCATAATTCAGATCCTTTATCTGGGACAGATATATGCCTTCTGCTACAAGATAGAACCACATCTTCAGCCTTCTCCTTTTGTCCCAATTGACATCCTCAGCCTCTCGTGGGCGCTTGTTCCCACCACTCTCAGGAGCGGTGACGCCATGAACACGTTGACCTTCAACAACATAATCATAAGTCTTTTCTACCAGAAAACCACAGCCATATCCAGATTTGGTCACACAACTTTTGACCGACATCTTTCGAACACTAATACGATCTTGTCTTAAACTTGTTGGATATGTAAAGCAGTACGGGAAGTAAATAAATATTACAAGTGTTCGAAATGATGAACAAACAAGCCAATATTCAGAACTGCCGCAAGCTTGTTGAGTCTTGTATCTTGATAACCTGAAATCAAGAAACACACTAAATCTGGATTGTTACAACTGTGGCTGAGTCGAGAGGTGGCTCTCTGCCTTTAAGACAAGATTGCCCCGTATATATGCTTTTACGTTAACGGGCAATAGTCTCCCAAGATAAAATAGCAACTAATCAACACTACAAAGCAAATAGGTTGATTCTGACGAAGAAAACAAACACGAAACGACTTGCTGAAGAATGAAAAAGGAAGGAAGAGTTTTCTGTTTTGTCCACTGTTTCTGCTCACGTTTTGGACTCCCTTTCTGTTTCTGTGTAGTATATTGTGTAGTCTCAACAATTGAGTCAAAAGGCTTCAATAAATAGCATAAGGGGGAGGGGGGGGGGGACTTTTGAACTGCCAAGTAATAGTTGTTTATGGCCAAGTAATGACCATTAGTGAGGGAGTTAATCAACCAAGTAAATGGCTGATTTAATGTGCTACATAAAGGAGTTTTTAGGGAGGAGTTATGTGCAGATTAATGGAGTTTTTAACGTTCCAAAAACCAACCCAAATGGTAGGCAGAAGAAGCCCAGGGACCAAACTGTAAATATTAAATAATTTGGGGGTCTATCAGAAGAAGCCCAAAGCCCACGACCCGAGCCCGGGAAGGGCAGCGCGCGTGTGGACTTAGCCTTAAACCCAAGCACATCTAAGTCCTCCCTCCTTCAAACACATGGGTTACCCCTTGGGGTCCTAAACCCTTAGCCAATTTTGAGACTTAAAAAGAGAACAATTCTTCCTTTTCCCACCGATGTCGTAGATTTGTCCCACACCATATTTTCATGCCTCAAACACCTTACTTCGTGGACCAATATCTCTTTCATTTCTCAACGAAATTTGACGATTTCTTGGCCCTACGGTCATCTACTCACTTAGTAGATTATGCATGTGTGAAGATATAAAGCATCCAACATGCGAAATTCTAGTGTTTAAGTCATTAAATATGAGTGGACGCACCTCACACCAAAGACAAATTTTCAACATTTTGTATTTGTACTAACTATGTTCGAGGTTAATATTCTTATGCCGAATAAATGCCGTGGCAATTAATCAAAGAAATCACATGTGTGTTGTACTGTTAGTTTTATTTGGCAAGAAAAAAAAATGTTTAGTGATGATAATTAAAGTTTCATACAACAAATTATAGATACCATATTTGAATGGCTTCAGGAGACATCAAAGAGAAAAATTGTTGAGATGGATTAGAAGTCAACACCAAATTTATTTTAATATTTATTGTTCCGTCATTCATTCGGTTCTTTTTTTTTTTTTTTTTTTTTTTTTTTTGATAATCCAGGTTTCCAGGCTTGCGCCTGACTACTTCACTGGTATTACCCAGACGTCCTGGAAATGATGAGACCGGTCCTTCGGCACTCCACCACCAGGTAAATCGCGGGATGTGCACACATGGTCAGTGTCTTCTTGCGTCCAACGGATCAATGCTACAAGGTTGACCCCCCCACAAGCCCCATCCACAAGGCTTGGCGGAGACCGAACCCACACTGCAACATGCCCGCGCGGTTTTTAGCGCCCAGGCTTTACCACATGTATGTGCCCCGGAGGACGATATCCGGAGGGGAGAATCGAACTTGCGACCCTAAGGCCGCAAAATTGACTCTCTGCCAGCAAGCTGACCCCTCTAGATAAACTGTGGTAGGGTAAACTTTTTAAAGTGACTGGTCCCACCGCATTACGGCCCCATACCCCAGAAAACCCCACCTCCGGCCTAGCCCTACGGATTAGTATACTGTCCCACGTATTTTGTTTAATTAAAGTAAACAACAAAGAAATTTTTGGTTAACCTAAAAAATATGTTACTCCCTCTGTCTTATATTACTTGGACGATTTCCCTTTTATACACCCTTAAGAAATTATAAATAAGAATAATATTTTTACTACATTACTCTTATCTCTCTCCAATTAATTACACTCTAATCATTATTGGTTACTTTAAAAATAATTAATATTAAGAACAAAGTAGAAAAAAAATTGATTAATTCTATCTTATTTTAGAAAGTGGCCAAGTAATTTGGAACGGATACTTTTAGTGATGTGATCAAGTAATATGGGACGAAGGTAGTATTAAATTAGTATATTGACCATAAGTTAAGTAAACATCCTATATGGTTATTGGTTTGGATTATTATACTGAAACGTTGTATTGGTATAAAGTTTTATTTGTGTGTGCAACATTATTGGTTTTTATTTATTTTTATTGGAAGTACTAATATTTGATAGAGTATTGTTGACACCCAATTTTGTCCCGTCTTTTCCGATTTATTCGCAATTTTAAATATTTTTGACACCTCAAAAACAATTTTAATATATATACATATAGGTATATATATACATATATTATTATTCTCAATATCATTATTATTATTATTATATTTCTACCACCATTTGCCTTTTAAAAAAAATCATAATCATAGTTTTTATCCTAATATTCTATATTATTTTATTTTAGCAAAACGACATCGTATTTTTTATTTTTAATTAAGCATTAAGCATTTCACAAATATTATATTTTTATTATTATCACATCGTTATTTCATTCTAAATAATCTATATTTTTCTCAATGCATTCTCTTTTAATAATAAACCCTTTTATTTTATTCCAAACCCATCTCACCTAAAATATTCCCCCAACCCACCAAAAAGGGGGCCCAATCCGCAATCCCCCATTTTTGGCCCAAACCCTATCTTTTATTTACCCAATCTCGTCCCTCAACAGCCCAATTCCCACCAGCCCACTACCCACTGACCCGAGCCCAACTCCCTCAACCCAAATCCCAATCGTCGAAAAAACCAGACACACCCAATCACCCCCTCCCCCCTAAAAAACAAACAAAACCAGACGACCTAAAAAACTGGCAACCCTTCCACCCGTCGCCTCCCTTTACCCGCCGGACAAACACCATCACCACACCACTGCCACCATGTCCCCTCTACCATCGAGCCCTCGCATCACTCCAGTCCCCTTTTTCCCTTTCTCTGCAAACCCCAGAGCTTTGAATAGCTCGTCCGAGTCAGATCGAACTGCAAAGCATGCATGCTGCAGTGGACCTCTAGAACACCTTCAAGAACTCGATGGGTAAGAGCATAAACTCGTACCCCTTCTTTATCGTCTGGGTTTTCGAAATGAAAGGAAACCGTCACATTTTCAATCTTTGTTTTGAATTCGAATTTCAAACCTTAGCCATTAGGGACTCAATTGGGCTATAAATAGAACCCTTTGTGGGTTGTTGAGGGGATTCGGATTTTCGGGGAACAAAAAGCTCTCGTTTTTTCTGAAAAAACTGTCGACTAAAAATCAATCTTTTGCGTTTTTTTTCCCACAAAGTTCTGGAGAAACGAAAGTCCCCTTTTGAACAAGCTTTGATTCTAGAAAAATCCTTTTTTTACTCCCGTTTCTGGTTCGACAAAGCCACAAAACGCTGAAGCTCTTGTTCTTTTCTCAATCGCATAAACAAAACTTCTCCACGATTCGAAACGACACCTCGGTTCGCTGCCCGGAGAAGGTCGGTAAGCTTGAATTCGTCTCAGTTTATTTTATTTTTTATGTGTTATGTGTGCTATTTTTTATGTGTTATGTGTGCTGATTAGTTTAGTTTTCTGATTATAATGCCTGATTTCAAGTATGATAGCTTATTTTAATTTAACTAGTTTAATTAGTAGATTTAGGTATTACATTCTGGATTAACATGTATAATCTGGTATGAGCTGTCTTTGTGTATTTTTATGATTTAAGAGCAATATAAGTTTGTTTGTCTTCATTTTGGATATCTATCGGTAGGAACTTGTATGATAGAATCTGAGATAGCCAAATATGCATTTGCTTTATTCTTGTGGATTCTTGAATCAAATTGTATAAAATGTGCTAAGTTTGTTTTGACATATATGACTCGACCTGCATCTATTTTGTTCTTAAGTGGTAAACAATTATTATTCTAAATTTCATTTTAGTTAAAGGACAGAAAAATAGTTAAATACCTAATGGTGTTTCGAGTTTAGTTCCTTACTGTTTGCTTTTCCCCAACTAATAAGTTCCCATCTTAAACATAAGTTTTGCAGTAACTCGAATATGAAAACAGTTCAGTTTCTTTCTAAGTTCCTGCCTATATTTGATAAGCTAATTTGTTGAAGTTTTCAGTTAGTTTTGTTGTATGCTTAAGTGCCTTTTGGTTTATATTGGAGAGTAATAAAATGCTGAAAAGAAATATTTGACTGGTTGGATTGCTAGGATTATGTTTGATCATTTGTTTATCTGGAAGATGACTGCTCCAAGCTCATTAACTGGATTAAGTGTTCACAAGTCTTTAACATTCCCATTTCGGTGTATGTTGCTTTGCAAATGTTGACATGTAGTTTGTAACTCTCCATTGTATTTCTTGTTTGGAATTAACTGAGTTAAAATGTTTCAAGGCCAGGGAATGTACTCATTATGAGTATACTTGGCAAAAAGGGTGGATATATTGGAGTGTTCATCCTCCCCTTGCCTTGTTTCTGGTCTGGGAACTTAGATCATTACCCCTTCCTTCATCCCTAAATCAATGGACAGATCTGTCTTAGTTGTTGGTATTACCTTTGACCTTAACTTTACAAATCCAGTTCTTTATGCTTGTTTAAAGGGGAGCTGCATCTGTCTAGAAAAGATTTACCAAAGCTTAAGTGACTAAATACATCTAATTTAGCCCATGAATTGTAGTGTGCGCTTATTTGACCTTTTCTTCGTTGAGAATCTTGACTGAAGCAGTTGAAGGCTCATCATTAAGCTTCTGTTTTAAGGGCAAAATGAATGTGCATTCTATTTGGGAACATCTTATTCATTAGAAAGATTATATCTTATGTGTTATATTCCAAAACTTGTGATTTAGCATGATTTAGGATTTTTCCTTTAGTAGTCTTCTTGTTATTCTCATATTGTTTTGCCGAATGAAAGTTAAGGAGTGTATTAAGGATTGGTTTAGCCTCCTTCGATAGCCTGCCATGCCTAAGGTTTTAGAAACCTTTCGAATCTTGTTGCGGCATCGAAAATGAATGGTGGTAGCCCCTCTTTGTCTTCTTATCTTTCAAATTTGAGGTTTAGTTTGATTAGTCTTTAAGTTTACTTTTCCCTTATGTCTTTGCTCTCTGATAACCACTCTAACGATTAACTACTAAGTTTCTTTTAAGTTGCTAGTTTGTTAAAGATAGGTAATTCTTGATACTCATCCTTCACCCCTCTTCTTTTGCATGGTATGGGGAATGTTCAAACCCCAAATGTCCTTCAGGTGCTTCTATGGACTGTTGTCGCATTGAGAGGGCTTATTGTCATGATTCTCTTCCATTCTTGAACTGCTGCTCTATGGCATTTGCGTAGTTTTCAAGGTGTTATACTTTGATTAATGAGCTGCTATAACTGGGTTAGTTGTCACTACCCTTTTGAGGTAAACTCCGGCTACTTTTCTTGCTGCTTTGTCGTACTTTGGTGCACTTGCTGTGCTACCAGTGGTTGTGGTATCCTGCTGCACCTTGAGATTCCGGATACATGTCATCTTTAAATAGTTCTTGCTATGGGTTTGTTTCCTTTTGGCTGCTGATTCTGAGACTGCCAGTTGCTGCAATACTTGGGCTGATTACGGCACTCTTTAGTCATTATTTTGCTGATGTGTTTTCCGCAAACAGCTGCTACAATCTTGGCCATTTACACCTCATTTTGGGGAATGTTTTACTGATGCATTTTGCTGAGATTAAAGTGTTGCTAGCTTGTTAGGCAATCGCTGTGATTTGATAAAGATCTCACTGATTTGAACACGATGCTATACTTGGGGTCGATGAGAATAATTAATTTGAGGCCATGACCCTTCCGGAAAGATTGTCCCTCGGTTTGCTTTCCTTCGGAAAAATGGCGATGATGAGACTTATAATAAAATCACATGCGAGAAACCATCATGCGTTGGCGAGGCAACTGGATTGACCGACGAGTCATTAGTTTGCAGCCACGACATGAATGAAATTTCTTTTACTTAAAAAAAAAACATAAGTCTGAGCCTTCTGCAATCAAAACTTCTATTGTTTTGTACGGATCCGAAGGTTTTTACTCGTATTTATTTATTGCTAACTATCTTTTCTTTTACATCTTGCGAGGAACATCTAAACATACGGGATAGCAAAGGGGGTTCTACAGAGACAAAAGAGAACAAGATTGCCGGACTTGTGCCCAAGGCCTAAGAGATGACACTCCCATTGCTTTAGCCAATACTGCTTTAATTTCTTTTTCTGCCTTCCTTTTATTTTGTATTGCAACTTAATTACTCTGCTTGTATGATTACTTGAACACTTAGAATAATTAGGCATTGAATTAATACATTAATAGGTTAGTTTAAAATCGGAAATCCGTCGTTAGTTTATTATTTTAGGCTCGTGTAGTTTTAAAATTTTGAAATCCTTTGTTAGCTTATTTATTTTTAGGCTCGTCATGCATATTCAAAATTTTCAAAACAACTTTGGTCATCTTTTATTCGCTTTATTAATCTTACAAATAAGTTTGTCTTTTCCGATTTGCAACTCAAAATGATTTCCAAAAAAAGAATTACTTTTTTGGCATTATAAATAATTTACTTTTCTATCAATTGTAAAAAATGCATGTTTTTATCTAAAATCAAACTTTACATGTATTTTATAATCAATGCAATACAAATGCATGTTTTTCCAAAAAAATACTTTACATGTATTTTTTGCCACAAATGTATGTCTTTTATCCCAAAAAAATAATTTTACATATAGTTGTATAAAAATGCCATGCATACTCTTTCCGAATTCTATGTAGGAATTTATTTCTCAAAATCGCAATTATCTTTGCGAGACCTTCAAAAGAATAAATGGTAAAATCTTTACATTATCAAGTGCATCTTTTTATTAATTATTTGCAAACATCTTTTTAACTTTATATACTTTTAAACATGCATTTCCTTAGCACAATAATTAACCTGAGTTTGATCGGATAACTGCAAGTTAGCGGATCTTAAAGAATGTATAACCCCTTCCCTTTAGGATAATAAAGAATCCTTACCTAGAATCTCATTAGTTTCGCAGATCATAAAATCGGAGTTATTTTGTAGCATTTAGTTAACATTTAGGTGTCCTAATTCACCTTAGAATAATTATGTGGCGACTCCTCAACAAAGCAGCATTTTTATCCAATCCAGAGAGAAAATCGACGCCATCACGTCGTGAGTCGCGGGTAAAAAACCGACGCGACAACATGGTGACTCCACTGGAGAATTTCAAGTTTTTAACCATAGCAAATCTAGGTTAATTATTGTTGCACTTTATTTTCTCCTTATTTGATCTACTGCTTTAAATTGTTTCCTTTTTGAAACTATGTATGTTTAACTTCTTTAAATTGCTTCTTTCTTTACTGCTTTTCTTAAATTGGCATTTTGCTCATATTTCTTCCACTTCGGAAAATTGACACTATCACACATACACGCGAGGTGTGTTTTGCGCACCCGCAAAATTTTCTTTTAAATTACCCAATTTTAGGAGAGTTGACGTATGCGCGGAGTGTTCGGACCATCCGGTGGCCGCGTAGCCTTCTCACTCGAGTAGTCCGCTCGAAAACCTTGAGTCTAGTAAGCCAACTCTTAGAAAATTTAGGATAGAGTTATAACACCCTTTATCTTAAGTCATGCATGCATACACCTTAGGTGGGTCGATCCTTGGCATCGACTTCACCAAATTATCGATGGGTCTTACGACCCAACGACCAATCAGCATATTATGTGTAGCGTGACAATGATAGACGGATCCAAACATATCCATGACTTGTCGAAATTGGAAAATTTCAGCCTTTATTTCCAACGGAAAGCATTTCAATTTAGTGGCTTGGATCAATCTATCATAATCTCGCATATTTGGCGTTTAGGCCCACCTCTGACATAAGAGAGGCCCCATATATATTAGGACGTACATTTAATTTTCATGCAATCTGCTTGTTATTTTCCGCTGCTTTCCAATCTGCGCATATTATTTGAAGCAATAATTACTCGCCTTATACTAACTCAGTTTTCTTCATTTGTCAGAATGTTTATTTCGCCTAAATTATTTTTCCCAAATGTTGATTCGCATTAACTAAAACTGGCGGAACACCCCTACTTCACGAGATCAAAGGCACGATCATTCAGCAAAATGACTAATTCAGATGCATCCGAACAGACTGGCCTGGGACTTATCGCTCTTTCGAGAGATGAACCAGAAACTTCAGAAAATAGAAATACTACCGTCCGGGAAGAATACATCGCCCGACTGTTGCAACAAATGGCAACCATGCAGACTGAGATTGAGCGGCTCCAAAATCTCACCAACTGGTCCATTAGCCTCAATACTCCACTCTTTGAACAAAGGACGAATGCAACTGCACCGCAAACCTTGTCATCTCATGAACCGCCATTTCTCCAAAACCTTCCCGAAAATTCCCCACTAAGCGAAACCAATCTTCAGCACACTAACCCACAGCCTATCAACCCACAAGTTAGTCCACAACAAAGCCTGCTACAAAATGATCCGACATCCTTCATAACTCTACATGCACCTCAAGCTTCACTTACCCAAACTATCCCACTCGTCCAAAATACCCCTCCTACGTAAAATCATCGGGAAACCCAACAAATATTGGTGGCACACATAGCTAACCACAATAAACAGTGTGTGCCACCAGTATATGTAACGGAAGCCCAACCTTTTACTACCACGATACCAAACATGACTCTTCAGGAAACTGGCCAGTATGAAGAGATGGAGAGGCAAGTAAGGATCAGAATCGATGAAAGTATGGCGAGAGAAATTCATAGCCTAAAAGAAGCATTCAAGAATATCCAAACCACTAAGGGGCATGAAGGACTCGAGTAAGAAGATCTGTGTATGCATCCCGACATTGAATTTCCTGTCGGATATAAGGTGCCAAAATTTGACTCGTTTGATGGGAAGGGAAATCATCACGCTAATTTAAGATCGTATTGTGACAAACTGATTGGGGTAGGTAAATACCAGGCTATCATAATGAAGTTGTTCGTAAGGAGTTTGACAGGAGAAGCACTCGACTGGTACACGAGCCAAAACCTGCGAAAATGGCGTAATTGGGGCACGATGGCACAAGATTTCGTGGACAGATTTAAGTTTAACACTGACACAGTCTTGGATAGATTTTATCTGATGAAGTTGGAAAAGAAATCCACAGAAACCTTCAGAGAATATGCCATGAAGTGGAGGGTGGAAGCAGCAAAAGTTCAACCACCGATAGCGGAAAGTGAGATGACCGCTCTCTTTGGACAATCTTTGAAAGATGCAACATACTATGAAAGAATGACAAGTGTCATAGGACGAAGTTTCTCTGAAGTTGTAAGGATGAGAGATTTCATAGAAGAGGGTATCAAAACTGGAAGAATTACAAACTTGGTAGCGTTGCAAGCAACGAGTGAGGTAATTTAGTCAGACTCATTTGGGGGAGCAATAAAGAGGAAGAGGGACGAAGTGTCCCCTGTCATGACGGTCCAGAAACATAGGCCAAATCAAATGTCAACCTACCAAAGGCCAGCACCCCAGCCTCCCTACTACAATCAAAACACCCAAAGTCCTCAGCTTTCCTATTATAGCCTATACGCCCAAAGCCCTCAGCCTTACTATCAATAATCACCCTTAAAGAGGCAGTGTTGGCTAAAAAGGTCGCAACTGGAGCAACTTCCGCCATGATAGAGGCCTCCCCACAAAATTTCTACTCTCCATTATCTTCGGCTAATTCCACTCCAAATTGGAACAACGGGGATGGAAAACGTGGTCAAAATTGGAAGTCTGGCGGAAAAGGCGACGGTCGCGGCAGCAGTGGTCAGGGTGGCAGCCGACAGAGGCAACCACAGCTTAGGTTAGGGGAGTGGGCTGGGCAGTAGGCCAACCGTGTCGCTGGCCAGTGGGCCTGACAATGGCCCAACTGGCCCCGTTACCCCTTTCCAGTTCAAGCAGTCTACCCAGCGAATTGGGCCAGCTAGCAGAGGCCCAATTCGCAGCCAGTACCAGAGTTTACCCAGCGAATTGGGTCAGCTAGCAGAGGCCCAATTTATAGCACTTTTAGTCCAATCAACCGACTGTTGAGCTTTGTCAGCAAGTCTTCACGACTGCGGGCCCAGCAACAGTTCCGACACCTACGGATATCGAGGCCGCGATGCAAATCCCCTTAACATAAATTGGTACATGGACACCGGAGCCACTTCTCATATGACGCCCGTGCAAGGTAATCTCTCGTCTTATTTCAATTTGAGCAAAGATCATAGCATAATTATTGATAATTGCAATTCAATTCCAATCTGAGTCTCCTCCTACTGTCTGTACCCTGATCTTAGCTCCATCATACATATCCTTGATCACCCTAGTGTACGCCACATGTACACCTCTAACCTCCAAACATCTCTATTGGACATCCCTCGGGACTTTGTCGTGTGTCTTCTCGAGGTCGATGAAAACCATATTTAAGTCTTTTTTCCCTCTCCCTATACTGCTCCACCAACCTCCTAATAAGATGAATGACTTCTGTAGTCTAACTCCCCGGCATGAATCCAAATCGGTTCTCGAAAATAGACACGCCTCTTCTCACCCTCATCTACAAGACTCTTTCCCAAACTTTCATAGTGTGGCTTAACATCTTGATATCCCTATAGTTGTTACAACTCTGGATATCATGGTTGTTCTTGTACAACAGAATCATTGTGCTCCACCTCCATTCTACGAGCATTCTCGGGCTCTTCCAAAATTCAACTAGGTCTCATTAGGCCCGGTCGCACGTCCCCTGCGCATCCTGCGAACATCACCCTTAACCTCTTCAACCTTAATGCTTCTACAATACCCAAAATCTCGGTACCTACCAAATTGCTCCAGATCTCCTAGCATAATGTCTCTATCTCCTTTCTCGTTCAAGATTTTATGAAAGTAAGATTGTCACATCTGCCTAATATGCGCGTCCTCCACCAGTACTTTGCCATCCTCATCCTCGATGCACCTCACGTAATCCAAGTTACGGGCCCTCCTCACCTCGGCTAGTCTGTACAACTTCGTATCCCCATATTTTTTCGCTAATTCCACATACAGGCGTTTAAAAGCCGCCGTAACCGCAAACTTTGTCTCCTTCCTCGCCAACTTATAGAGTTTCCTATCCGTCCACTTCTCTACCTCATCCTGGATTTCTACCAATTTTGCATACGCCATTTTCTTCGCTTCCACATTCTCTTAAATTTCACCATTCCACCACCAGTCCCCTCGATGCCTACCACGGCTACCCCGCGAGACCCCTAGCACTTCTCTAGCTACCTCTCAAATATAACTGGTTATCATGTCCCACATAACGGTCGCATCCCTACTACTCCCCCAAGCCCCCTTGGCCATCAACCTCTCCCCCATCTCCTTTGCACTAGCCATAGTCAAAGTCCCTCATTTGATGCTTAACCTATCATCCACAACCCTCATCTTCTTCTCTATCTTGATCTCCAAATCCATCACCAAAAGCTTATGTCGGGTTGAAAGATATTTCCTCGGGATAACCTTGCAGTCTTTACAAAGGCTGTTGTAACCCTTCCTAAAGAGCAAAAAGTCTATCAGAGTCTTAGCCACCGAACTACGGAAAAACACCAAGTGCTCCTCCTTGTTCAGGAACCTCGAATTGGCTATCATCATCCCAAAGGCTCTAGCGAACTCCAAAAATGAGACGCCTCCCCCATTCTTATCCCCGAAGCCAAAGCCTCCATGCAAGTTGTCATAACCCCCCGGAAGTGACTCGATATGTCCATTGAAATCCCCTCCTACAAATAACTTCTTAGTGGGTGGTATACCTCCCACCACCTCATCCAAATCCTCTCAAAAGCGCCTCTTCTCCTTCTCGTCCAAGCTCGCATGCGACGCTTAAGCACTAATAATGTTCATAGTGAATCCTTCAACTACCAACTTAATTGTCATCATCCTGCCATTGACCCTCCTAACCTCTACCACCTGATCCCTTAGCTCGTTGTCTACTAAAATGCCTACCCCATTTCTATACCTCGAACTACCCGAGAACCATAACTTATACCCGTCCACATCCTTAGCCTTAGGTCCTACCCATTTGATCTCATCTACACAGGCTATGTTAATCCCCATCTTCTTAAGAATTTTAACTAGCTCTATGGACTTCCCCGTTAAAGTCCCAATGTTCCAAGACCTTATTCTCAGCATTGCATCTCCCTTACCCCACTTACCCCCTTAACCCTCACCCCCGTCCCCGACTGAGAACATGACCGTAGTCTACCATCCTTTATCAAAGCCACTAGAGTCACAAATACTATATACAAACACTATACTATTATCTAATTGCAAGAAGTAAGAAAAGTATGAATCTTATAATCAATACAACAAGCACAGAATGCAGCAACTAAATCAGTTACCAAAGCAAGCAAAATGCAGCACTTAAACTAATGCAATTAATTAACTAAAGAGAAAGATAGACAAAGCTCAACAAGTGAACCGGAGGTACCAATTCCAATAAGAATGAACCTGGACTTTAGATGCTCATCCACAAACTGATGGCGTTTTCTTGTGTTCTTCCTCTCTTGCTTGCTTATTGCTGAAGATTCCCTCTGGTACAGTGCTAATTGCAGGTCGCCAGAAAACTGGAGTTTTCGGCCAGCGATTTGGGTTTCCAAACAGAAAACTATATGAAATTGTAGCTCTAGCTCACCGAAATATTCACTGGCGTCGGAGCAGCCTAGTAACCTGGCCGCCGTCCGAGTGGCAAAAGCAGGACAATCGAAAAAACATAGAAACATAGAGGAGTAGACGAAGCAAAGGAGGAAACGATAAGCGAAGCAGAAGTAAAAGGGAAGATGGCGGAAAATTTTGTCGGCGGAGTAGTCCGACGACGTTACCTGGTCACCGGCCGAAATGAGTTACCTGGTCGCCGAGCTGGTTGCTGTCGGCAAGGGATGGTGGGGATGGAGATCGTTGGGGTGAGAGGGAGAGGAAAGAGTAGAGAGGAGAGAGAGGCCCCAGTGGAGGCTAGAGTACTAGCCGTTTCTGGTGTAGTTGTAGCTGTTAGGTCAGAGAGGAGAGAGGGGCAAACCCGTTAGGTCAGAGGAGAGAGAAAGGTCAGATTTCATTAAATTGAAAATATATAAATATTAAACTGATAAAAGAATGAGTAGCAAAGATATCACTAAGGACTCGGTCAACACCACAAAATCATGAAGAGATTTCAAAAGTAATAAAAGACAAACCAGCAAGGCGATAACATCATTGCCATTCTCGATCACCAAGACAATACTTGGATATTTCCATTTTCACCAACAGTTAATCTCATCTTATAATACATATACTAATACTTTCCACCAAAGCCATGACATCATTTCATTTTTTTTGTTATAGTAATAGTGATATTAAAATCAACTTGGGCACACTTTAATAATTTCATCTAGTACTTATTCCCTCTCATTAGTACACTCATGGGCGAAACTAGGATACCCGAAGAGAGTTCATTCGAATTTCCTTCATTAGAAAAAATATATTACATATATAAAGTTAAAATTATTTTTATAAAAATTCTGATTCAACCTGTGTATAATTATTTAACTCTATCTATTAAGATTTAGATAAGTAGAAACCACATTTTTTGTTTATTTATTTCTACCAAAATATGAATATGATATTCACACTCATTTCATTAACCAATAGGTCACGCTCCTGAGGGTGAGGTCGTTGTCATTCTTATTAACAAGGCAACTCACACTTGTCTTCACTCCAATTAGTCTCCACTTAATAGGTGTTTCAGGACTCCACTTAATGTAAAAGTTACTTGGAGTCCTGAAAATACCTATTAAGTGGAGACTAATTGGAGTGAAGAATAGTCATCATCAAGCATAACAAAAGTCAAGTTTCCTAGATCTTCATCTTCAATAATAACAAACTTCAAGTGTGTATAAACCTTTGAGCCAAAAAAAAAACAAAAAAGAAAGGAACCATGAAAATAGAGTTGATTTTCATTCCTTCACCAGGAATTGGTCATTTAGTATCCACAGTAGAAATGGCAAAGCTTCTCATAACTAGAGAAAAACACATGTCTATTACGGTCCTTATTATTCAATTACCTAATGACAACAACCTAAGTTCTTATATCACATCAGTTTCCAGTTTCAGCTCAAATTTGAAATTCATTCAACTCCCTCAAGATGAATCTGTTTTGCAACTACTCAAAGTGAATATTTTCACCTCTTTTATTCCTGGTCATAAATCTGCAGTTAGAGATGCTGTGGCTGAAATTCTCAAGTCCCAATCAAATATTAAACTAGCAGGTATTCAGATTAATTTCACGTATGATTATTAAACTTTACTTGCCTAGGTTTTAGTATAGTGGTAAGAGTATAACTCATGAGGTGTGGGCTAGGCGCACGTTGCAAGTTCAAACTCTGCTGTTAGAGGTGAACTTAAAATTTTAAATTTTTCCGTTCATGATTAGATTATTTACACATAAGTGATCTCTTAATACAAAGGAGTATATAATTTGGGCTGAACCCGTAACTTATGGTGTAGGCCTTGTTTGCTGCAGACAAAAGTGTGGAGGGGTGGATTCGTTATCTACCAAGTTTCGACCCCTGTGTCATAGACCCTTAAGAATTTCTCTATTATAAAAAAAAAATGAAATTTACCTACTATAATAGTAGTTAATAAATTATTTTTTGTTACATTAAAATAATTGAACTTTAGTAAGTCTTGGTAATTTAAGTGTCCTCACTATCCCAGATAGTGAATGTATACCTACTACTAGTAGTACTGTAATATTTTGAATATGAATATAATCTATCCATTCATAACAAAAATAATTGAACTATACCCAATGTAACAGCAAGATCATGTTGGGTAATTTTATAGGTATAGTGGGCAACACTTAGTGTTTTACTGTTATAATGCATAAAGTTGAGCTACTTTAATGCTAACCAAGAAAAAAATATTGTAATGATGTTACTATTATAGTGGTTAAAGTCTAGTGACTTTTATGATTATAGTTAAAATTCACGGATAAATTTCTCAGATGATCACGTAGCTATCACTTTTTTTCACAAAAGTCACTAAACTATCGTTTCTAACACAAAAATCACTAAGCTTTGAGTATGCTAACACAAAAGTCACTAAACCGAAAAATACCAACTTTCCGGTGGATAATTCATTTTTACTCTCTTTTTTAAAAATCTAATAAATAAAAATTTAGTTAAAATGCTCTGACAAGAGAGGGTTGCTAAGATGGTAAGCACCCTCCACTTTCAACTCGAAGGTTGCGAGTTCGAGTCATCAAGGGAGTAAAAGGGGAGCTCCTGGGAGGGGGATAAAAAAAAAGTTAAAATGCTTCGACCTAATTCGACCCAAAACCTATATGTAGAAAGCAAATTAAACAACCCTTAAAATAGTAGGAAAAAGGAAAGAATATGAATGGTTATTTACTAAATTTCATATGGGTTTTGGGTTTTGGGTTTTGAGTCGCCGGGTCAGGTCAGAGCTTTTTAATTAAAATTTTATTTATTAGATTTTGAAAAAATAGAGCAAAAAACGAGTTATCCATCAGAAAGTTGTATTTTCCGGTTTAGTGACTTTGTGTTAGTAAATCTATATATAATATAAAGTTAGGTATAAACAAAGTGATGTGACATCTCTCCATAACCAGAAATTGTATTTTTTTTTTCTCCTTTTTTTTGCTCCATTTCTCTTATTATTATAACACAAAATAATTTACTCCACTAACTGAATTAACTAAAGCCTCACCCCACGTAACACCAGTAATTGCACCAGTAATTAAGCCCAAGTAACCGTTTGTTATTAAGCCTAAAGAAACCTTTTGTCTACTCAACCCACGTAGTAGCAATGTAAGATCATATTTTCTGATAAATGAATTCTGTAAAAAAAATCCTTAATTACAACTACTCGACTTTTAACGTAAATGAGTAATGTTTCTATAACGTAAAAAAACGAGATATGTTTTGATCATGGAAAGTCAGCCAACTAATTGCTATAAATTTCAATGAGAATACGGAGGCTTCGTTGGTGGCCATCGCACACATCAGTCTATTGCTATGGCTATTGGATAGTAGATTTATGAACGCTAATCAACACAATTCTTGGGATAACAGTTGGGTCCCTTTTGCATCTGGAGGACCATTGCCTGAAATTTTACACCCTATAATTTTATTAATCAAGGTGAAAACCTGACACTGATTTCTATCTTCTGAGTACAAAACGAACTAACATAGGTGAGTATTTTTGACTGTTTGTTTGTGTCTGCTCAATATGATCTTGTTTTTGGGGAGGATCCACTAAATGGACCAACGGAGCACTGTCGGGTCGATAGCCCTTGACCCGAGATCTCTTTTTAACAAAAAATAGTTGGATTTGCCAGCCTTAGCCGAAGAAGATTGTTCATATAGTAGTAGGTTTGAGAACCGGTTCTGTAGGGTTCCTCTTGCCTAACGGAGTCAGCCCAACATGGACAATGATAGATAGACCAAAGATTTACGCAGTACTTGCATGCTTGCTTTGCACACCGGCACAGCAGAATTCGTAGAATTTTACTTTGTTCGTTTCCCTTTCATCCTCCTCTAAACAAGCATGAATACCAACTATGTTTATTAAATTGAGTTTGGTAGAAAGACAATAGACAATATCGTTATGGGTTCATAGAGAATAAAACTCGGCCTTATGATGAAAAGGTTAGCTATACTCTTTCTTACAACAATAATAACAACGATTGTGCCTCAATTCCAAATAAATTGAAGTTACCTATATGAATCCACTCTGACCATGTTATTCCATATAATTCATCTAAAGAATTGTCTTAATGTTTTTCCATAATATTTGGAGTCCCTAAATATTCCTACTGAATTATTTAATTGCAGACTCATTTTATTATTATTATTTCTCCTACCAATGAAGATCTAGTAATCTCGATGTAATGCAATCAAGAATTCTTCTCAAGTAGACTCAAGAGGTCAGAGTTGAAGCTCGCCTCTCTCCTTTTCACCCTCTCTAGTTGTCGACAGGATACATAATTGAGTTTTTTCTCTCTTTTTTTTCATTTATATCTTTTTCCATTTCTTTTCGTGCCTCCTTTCCTCTTTAGTAATTTTTGTAGTAATTGTTATTTGTGAGAAAAGAGCAACCAACCAAGGCAATTCTGATGAGAAGATTATAATTTTTATTTTATTTATATAGATATATACAAAACACACGCACACACATTTTTTTATTTCTTCTATACGACTAAATTCATATATATTCATGTATTCGCTAATGTCTTTATGACGGCGCGAAGCGCGGATCTATTCACAAGTATATGAAGAAATCAAGGAAAGGATATTTTCTGATTTAGTGACTTTTGTATTTGTAAATATATAAAGAAGTCAAGGGAAGAAGTATAAAGTAAATAACCCTTAAAATAGTAGGGGAAAAGGAAGAATATGAAGGGTTATTTACTGATTTCATATGGATTTTGGGTTTTGAATCAGGTCGGGTCGGGTCCGATTTTTTAATTAAATTTCTATTTATTACATTTAAGAAAAAGAGAGAAGAGTAAAAACTGAGTTATCCACCGGAAAGTTGGTATTTTTCGGTTTAGTGACTTTTGTGTTAGTATATTTAAAGTTTAATGACTTTTGTATTAGAAAAGATAGTAAAATGACTTTAGCGAAAAAAATGATAGTCACGTGACCATCTATGAAATTTACCCTAAAATTCACTTACTTTAACGTTATAAGAGAGTTTTGTAACTTTATTATTATGGTTGATAAAGTTTAGTGATCATACGATGAAATTAACGTGCAGGTATCGTCATCGACATGTTCTGCACCTCTATGATAGATGTGGCCAATGAATTTGAGCTACCAACCTATGTTTTCTACACCTCTAATGCAGCCACTCTTGGTCTTCAATTTCATTTACAGAACCTTAGGGATGAATTTAACATAGATGTTACCAATTACAAAAATGACCCTGAAGCAGAACTTTATGTATCAACATATTGTTGGTATTTTTTCTATGTACTTTATAAAGCAGTACGGGAAGTAATAACTATTACAAATGTTCGAAAGGATAAATAAATGGTCAATCTTCAAAACTGCCGCAAGGGTGTTGTGTCTTGAATCTTGATCACCTAGCAAAGCCAACGTTGAGAGCGCCGCAAGCTTGTTGTGTCTTCAATCTTGATATCCTGAAATCAAGAAATAACTAAATCTGGACGGTTACAACGTTGTGTGTTGAGTCGAGGATAGCCCTCTATCCTTAAGACAAGATTGCCCCGTATATATGCTTTTACGTTAGCGGGCAATAGTCTCCCAAGATAAAACAACACTATAATCTCAACACTACAAAGCCAATAGGTTGAGCCTGGCGAAGAAAACAAATATGACTTGACTTGCTGAAGCTATGGAATAGGAAGGAAGAGTTTCTCAATACTCTTCTCTTTTGTGTCTGTGTATATAATGTGTCTCTGTAGTGTATATCTTGTGTATATGTGTGGGTTTGCTCACTGATTTTCGTCTGATTTTCAGTCAAGAAAGTGCAGTTTTTCAACTGTTTTTGTCGATTTTCAGGCTGTTTTCTTTGCTCGTTTCTGCTAGTTTCTTCCTACTTTTTTTCAGCCAAGTGAAGCTCAATATATAGCAAGAGGAGGGGCTGTCCAACAGTCACAAACAAGGCTGTAATGGCCCTTAAAGGAGGCCATTAAAACAGCCAAGTAATGGCTATTAAGGCCATTGAAAGAGGTTACTCACGCCCAAGTAATGGGCTGTTAATGGAGGAATTAATCAGCCAAATAATGGCTGGTTAATGCTCCAAAATGCAGTCCAATATTTACGAGAAAAAGTCTCCCGAAATTGCGGGGACCAAAGCGTAAATATTGAAACTTCGAGGACCAAAGCTGTACATATAAAAGAATTTCGGTCCAAAGCGTACATATGAAACTTCGGGGATCAAAGCGTACATCGGCGAGTTTCTCGGTCCAAAAAGATAATATCGAAAGGCCACTGACCCACGGCCCGCCGACCCACGACCCACGACCCGTGACCGTGACCCCGAGCCCGAGACCGGACCGGACGGGACGGGCGGGGCGGCGGCGCGCGTGTGGGCTTAGCCTTGAACCCAAACACATCTAGGTCTTCCCTCCTTTAAACACATGGGATACCCCTTGGGGATCCAAACCCTTTACCACATTAGAGACTTATATAGAGAGCAATTCTTCCTATTCCCACCGATGTGGTAGATTTGTCCCACACCACATTTCCATGTCTCAAACACCTTACTTCGTGGACCAATATCTCTTTCATTTCTCAACGAAATTAGACGATTCTTGGCCCTACGGTCATCTACTCACTTCGTAGATCATGCATGTGCGAAGAGACAAGGTCTCCAATATGCGAAACACTAGTGTTTAATTCATCAAAGATGGGTGGACGCATCTCCCCGCCAAAGGCTAATTTCCAACAATCCCCTCTATGAAAGAGAGATTGTGGCGCACACACAAGGTGCCTACATTTCAGCAATCTTTCAGCGAAGAGATATTGCATCAGGAGAGGTAGCTTACGCTTTGAACCTTCCCTAGTTGAATACCATCGGACTTACTTCTTGCGCGGTGAACGTGATGTCTTGAACCGTCGGTGTTTAGTGTAAGCCAAGACAACGATATCAACACAATAACTCTTCTTATTCATTTTCCTTCTTACGTTTCTCGTCCGTTGTGGCCATGGACACACTTGGATTCTTAAGTGCGTTCATTTGAGTCGGCCATCCTCGCACTTAAATAGGTGATCTCCTACAAGGTATCCTGCTATACCCCACTTCACAAGTGTTAGGAATCATTAAAAGTTCCACAACCCTAACCTCAACCGTTTGAGGATCTTTTAAAAGGTTTGGAAGCTTAACCTTTACCCACCATGCGAGCAAGACACTTTAATGTCTATCGCGGGAACGACTTTGGATTCATGTTTCCGTACGAAATCATCATCCGAAGTGCTTCTTGCTTCCACCGAAGCGCTCAACTGAACCTTTTGCCGCTTAGTTTTCCCATTGAACCAAATTCTTGGGATCTCCAATCAGTATGGTTGGGTTTCCACCGCAAAGGTTCGTATTGTTTGGGTTTTAAGCCAATTCCCCTAGACAGAGCGAGAACACTTGATCTCCGGGTAGTCCCTTAGTTAGTAAACAAGGATGTGACACCCGTGATGATCAAGCGCCATACGGTCTTATGTCTCCGACGGATCCTAAAAGATATGTCTAGACGCCGTCATCCGTGTCCTTCCGAAGCCGACCGGCTAGCCACGGTGTATAAGCTGCGAAGACACGTGTATCTCCCGATAAGGGACGTCCTCTAAGGAGCCGTGAAGTTACTCAACTTCTTTCATGCTTTGTATAAAGCGATAAACTCCGATTCCATCTTGAATCGGCCGATGCAAGTTTGCTTAGAGGATTTTCCAAGACCCACCATACACATTTGCTTGTGGCTTTGGTGTTCTTCGGATCGATGTCCGTTTGCATCACTTTGTGTTCTCCCGAACCATTGGACATCGAGAATACTATAATCGTAGATAAGCGAATAATTCGGATATCGTCATATCGACTTAACGCCTTTCTATTGATCATGTATTGAAATCATCGGTGAACCTTAGTTCAACCGATGTTTGTAGGACGATACCGGGTCGGTTGTAGTGTGTACAATACATTGAACTACACATGACACTGTGCATATCGCTCCTTGTCTATGGGTGCACCATGATTCCAATCGTTCTATGATTCCTATCCATTGGTGGCTTCAACGAGACCTTGTCTACTATCGACCGATCCGTTAGATGTCTTAGAAATCCAATTCCTAAGATGTCATCGTGATACCCATATCTTTCATATCGAGACTTTGTTTCAATATGACTTTTACTTTCAGATGTTGATTCTCCAATTGTTGGCTTTCTAATTTCGAGTCAATGTTTCGTGGTCGATTCATTGTTTTGTTTTATACGAAACTTTCGGGACCAAAATGTAAACATTTCAAGGACCAAAATGAAAGTTCGGGAAGAAGCCCAACGTTCGGCAAATCAACTCGATTCTCTTCTTCCAACTCTCCGGTTGGGAAGGCATTTCAACATCCATGCCACGTAAGACTACAATGGCCCTGGATGTGAAGCTACTCACGGGGAGCACATCTTACAACCCAAAGGTTCTTTTCCGGAGGAAGATCAACCATTACGCAAGTATGGTTCTATATGATAGAGTCTATTTCTCTCTTTGTAGCTTCTTTCCAAAGCGGCGCTTTTGGAGATAACAATTATTTGTTAATTGTCAATGGTTTATTCTCAACCATACAAGCTAGAAGGTATGGAACAAGTCTTTGTCCCCTCTTTGCTCCTTCTCGGTTCAACATCTAGAATCCCCGAGTTCGCGGATACGGAATATTAAGTTCCGGATAGCCGGCAACTTTCGAGTCTTGTAGATACGGAACGTCTAGTTCGGACGGTCGAGCCCTCGCGGGTTCTTGTTAACCTTGAGCAATTACTCCTTTTTCCTATTTCAAGGAAAGTTATCTTCAAAGAATTCAACATTCTTTTACGCCAAGAGGCGATCAGTACTACTGTTATTTGCAGATCCAGTGGATATGCACTCTACAGTCTTAGGTACAACTTGACCTGTTTCGGTATTCCAACTTTTATCAAGCCACCCCACATAGTTTGGGCGTATGACTTTGCGCTTGGCTAACACCGTTGGACTGAGGTGAGAAATGAACAGTCGTTTAATGAACGATGCTTCACATTCTCCCCCTCTATCACTACGAATTTCTCAATCCGTAGGCTTAGTTGATTTTCAACTTCTGTTTTGTAGCGCTTATCCGCTTCAACAACTTCATCTTTGCTTTTCAACAAACAAAGGATTACATACGTTGTACCATCATCAATGAAGGTCACAAAGTACTTGTCTCCCCCCTCTATTTTGTATGAACTTTAAATCACCCAAGTAGGTGTGACTAAGTTCTAGAGGAGCGGTGCTTCTTTCGCTATTCCCTTGACGGAATTTGGAAAGGTGACTTTGCCTCTTCATCTACCTCACATTTATTTTGAGGTTTTATGTCGACGATAGGCAACAATTTCAACATCGTTAGCTTTTGAATGACTTGCTATTTAACGTGTCTTAATCTATGATGGAATAGATGCACGGATTACAAATATATCATTCATTTAGCTACGGACGTCTTTGTACCATTCTTAGTTATTACGGAGACTGTTGGACTAGTCTCAAACCAAAGCTTGACCAACGGCGTCCCTTAAACCAAGTTTGGGATATGTATCACCTCATCTTAGAGTGATCCCAATCCATGAAGTCCTATTGAGGACAACCTCTCCCGGCCCCTTTGATTTTAGAGGTGGTGTTGCTTCACATGAACAACTTCTTGCCGTGGTTAGGGCGTAACCGGATCATATGAGATCCGGATGCTCGGCCCACTCCGGTTGCTTTGGCGGACCGAGTGTCCAATTTCTTTTCTCGCCTTTCTTTAGGCCTTCGGATCATTTAAGACACTGGAAATTTCGGCCCACCACACTAGGTGTCCTTTACTTTTCCTATGAAATGAATTCGGCCCCACTCCCGTCGCCGGAGGCTTTATATGACCGAGTGTCCAATATCATCATATCAAAAGAATTTTTGGCCCACTCCCGATCGCTTGGGAGGCTTTGTATGATCGAGTGTCCAATATCATCCTATGAAGGATCTTCGCAAATAGTATGACGGTTCTACGTCTTTAACGTTAAGATTGGTGCCCGATAATTCTTGGCGCTTACTTAAGAGTGGTAACGGTTTTCGCGTACGTTAGTGGATCTTTCTCCATCGTATGTGCGAACCTACTTTACACACTTTTAATCACTACACTTAAAAGAACGGATCTTTTTAAGCCGTTTACAAAATCCAATCTTTAAACGAAAAAGAAGATGAGATTAAACTTCGATTTGTTAAAGCGTAAGGAATATAAATTATTTTCATATTCCTCCTTACTTTAATCCATTTTTAATCGGACATCATTTAATCTTTATTCTTGACAAGTAAGAAAAACTACTTATCCCGATTTCGGATTACGGCTCACTCCGGTCACTTCATCAAACCGAGTGTCCAGTTCCTTCTTACCATTATTCGGATCTTTTGTCCGGGACAGATACATGTGCCTTCGCTGCAAGATAGAAGTACATCTTGATCTTCTCCTCTTGTCCCGATTGACATCCTCGGCTCTCGAGAGCGCTTGTTCCCACCGATCTTGGTAGCGGTGACACCATGAACATGTTCATCATCATCACTCTCTTCTACCAAAAAACCATTGCCATATCCAGATTTGGTCACACAACTTTTGACCGACATCTTTCGAACACTAATAGTAATACTATACAATCTTGTCTTAAGTTTTTGGTATTTTTTCTATGTACTTTATAAAGCAGTACGGGAAGTAATAACTATTACAAATGTTCGAAAGGATAAATAAATGGTCAATCTTCAAAACTGCCGCAAGGGTGTTGTGTCTTGAATCTTGATCACCTAGCAAAGCCAACGTTGAGAACTGCCGCAAGCTTGTTGTGTCTTCAATCTTGATATCCTGAAATCAAGAAATAACTAAATCTGGACGGTTACAACGTTGTGTGTTGAGTCGAGGATAGCCCTCTATCCTTAAGACAAGATTGCCCCGTATATATGCTTTTACGTTAGCGGGCAATAGTCTCCCAAGATAAAACAACACTATAATCTCAACACTACAAAGCCAATAGGTTGAGCCTGGCGAAGAAAACAAATATGACTTGACTTGCTGAAGCTATGGAATAGGAAGGAAGAGTTTCTCAATACTCTTCTCTTTTGTGTCTGTGTATATAATGTGTCTCTGTAGTGTATATCTTGTGTATATGTGTGGGTTTGCTCACTGATTTTCGTCTGATTTTCAGTCAAGAAAGTGCGAGTTTTTCACTGTTTTTTGTCGATTTTCAGGCTGTTTTCTTTGCTCGTTTCTCGCTAGTTTCTTCCTACTTTTTTTCAGCCAAGTGAAGCTCAATATATAGCAAGAGGAGGGGCTGTCCAACAGTCACAAACAAGGCTGTAATGGCCCTTAAAGGAGGCCATTAAAACAGCCAAGTAATGGCTATTAAGGCCATTGAAAGAGGTTACTCACTGCCCAAGTAATGGGCTGTTAATGGAGGAATTAATCAGCCAAATAATGGCTGGTTAATG
This sequence comes from Anisodus tanguticus, assembly GCA_034509755.1. NCBI lineage: Eukaryota > Viridiplantae > Streptophyta > Magnoliopsida > Solanales > Solanaceae > Anisodus > Anisodus tanguticus. The sequence goes on from CM067558.1 coordinate 39,299,717, forward strand.
CTCCAAAATGCAGTCCAATATTTACGAGAAAAAGTCTCCGAAATTCGGGGACCAAAGCGTAAATATTGAAACTTCGAGGACCAAACTCGTACATATAAAAGAATTTCGGTCCAAACTGTACATATGAAACTTCGGGGATCAAAGCGTACATCCGGCGAGTTCTCGGTCCAAAAAGATAATATCGAAAGGCCCACGCCCCACACCCCCACGCCCCACGGCCCACGCCCACGACCCACGACCCGTGACCCGTGACCCCGAGCCCGAGACCGGGACCGGACGGGACGGGCGGGGCGGCGGCGGCGCGCGTGTGGGCTTAGCCTTGAACCCAAACACATCTAGGTCTTCCCTCCTTTAAACACATGGGATACCCCTTGGGGATCCAAACCCTTTACCACATTAGAGACTTATATAGAGAGCAATTCTTCCTATTCCCACCGATGTGGTAGATTTGTCCCACACCACATTTCCATGTCTCAAACACCTTACTTCGTGGACCAATATCTCTTTCATTTCTCAACGAAATTAGACGATTCTTGGCCCTACGGTCATCTACTCACTTCGTAGATCATGCATGTGCGAAGAGACAAGGTCTCCAATATGCGAAACACTAGTGTTTAATTCATCAAAGATGGGTGGACGCATCTCCCCGCCAAAGGCTAATTTCCAACAATCCCCTCTATGAAAGAGAGATTGTGGCGCACACACAAGGTGCCTACATTTCAGCAATCTTTCAGCGAAGAGATATTGCATCAGGAGAGGTAGCTTACGCTTTGAACCTTCCCTAGTTGAATACCATCGGACTTACTTCGCGCGGTGAACGTGATGTCTTGAACCGTCGGTGTTTAGTGTAAGCCAAGACAACGATATCAACACAATAACTCTTCTTATTCATTTTCCTTCTTACGTTTCGTCCGTTGTGGCCATGGACACACTTGGATTCTTAAGTGCGTTCATTTGAGTCGGCCATCCTCGCACTTAAATAGGTGATCTCCTACAAGGTATCCTGCTATACCCCACTTCACAAGTGTTAGGAATCATTAAAAGTTCCACAACCCTAACCTCAACCGTTTGAGGATCTTTTAAAAGGTTTGGAAGCTTAACCTTTACCCACCATGCAGCGGCACTTTAATGTCTATCGCGGGAACGACTTTGGATTCATGTTTCCGTACGAAATCATCATCCGAAGTGCTTCTTGCTTCCACCGAAGCGCTCAACCGAACCTTTTGCCGCTTAGTTTTCCCATTGAACCAAATTCTTGGGATCTCCAATCGTATGGTTGGGTTTCCACCGCAAAGGTTCGTATTGTTTGGGTTTTAAGCCAATTCCCCTAGACAGGAAACACTTGATCTCCGGGTAGTCCCTTAGTTAGTAAACAAGGATGTGACACCCGTGATGATCAATCGCCATACGGTCTTATGTCTCCGACGGATCCTAAAAGATATGTCTAGACGCCGTCATCCGTGTCCTTCCCGAAGCCGACCGGCTAGCCACGGTGTATAACCGCCGAAGACACGTGTATCTCCCAATAAGGGACGTCCTCTAAGGAGCCGTGAAGTTACTCAACTTCTTTCATGCTTTGTATAAAGCGATAAACTCCGATTCCATCTTGAATCGGCCGATGCAAGTTTGCTTAGAGGATTTTCCAAGACCCACCATACACATTTGCTTGTGGCTTTGGTGTTCTTCGGATCCGATGTCCGAGTTTGCATCACCGTGTTCTCCCGAACCATTTGGACATCCGAATACTATAATCTCGTAGATAAGCGAATAATTCGGATATCGTCATATCCGACTTAACGCCTTTCTATTGATCATGTATTGAAATCATCGTGAACCTTAGTTCAATCGATCGTTTGTAGGACGATACCTGGTCGGTTGTAGTGTGTACAATACATTGAACTACACATGACCCGTGCATATCGCTCCTTGTCTATGGGTGCACCATGATTCCAATCGGTTCTATGATTCCTATCCATTGGTGGCTTCAACGAGACTGTCTACTATCGACCGATCCGTTAGATGTCTTAGAAATCCAATTCCTAAGATGTCATCTCGTGATACCCATATCTTTCATATCGAGACTTTGTTTCAATATGACTTTTACTTTCGACATCGTTGATTCTCCAACTGTTGGCTTTCTAATTTCGAGTCAATGTTTCGTGGTCGATTCATTGTTTCGTTTTATACGAAACTTTCGGGACCAAAATGTAAACATTTCAAGGACCAAAATGAAAGTTCAGGAAGAAGCCCAACAGTTCAGCAAATCAACTCTGATTCTCTTCTTCCAACTCTCCGGTTGGGAAGGCTGTTTCAACATCCATGCCACGTAAGACTACAATGGCCCTGGATGTGAAGCTACTCACGGGGGAGCACATCTTACAACCCAAAGGTTCTTTTCCCGGAGGAAGATCAACCATTACGCAAGTATGGTTCTATATGATAGAGTCTATTTCTCTCTTTGTAGCTTCTTTCCAAAGCAGCGCTTTTGGAGATAACAATTATTTGTTAATTGTCAATGGTTTATTCTCAACCATACAAGCTAGAAGGTATGGAACAAGTCTTTGTCCCCTCTTTGCTCCTTCTCGGTTCAACATCTAGAATCCCTGAGTTCTGCAGATCTGGAATATTAAGTTCCGGATAGCCAGCAACTTTCGAGTCTTGTAGATACGGAACGTCTAGTTCCGGACAGTCAGGCCCTCGCGGGTTCTTGTTAACCTTGAGCAATTACTCCTTTTTCCTATTTCAAGGAAAGTTATCTTCAAAGAATTCAACATTCTTTTACGCCAAGAGGCGATCGCATTACTCGTTATTTGCGGATCCGGTGGATATGCACTCTACGATCTTAGGTACAACTTGACCTGTTTCGGTATTCCAACTTTTATCAAGCCACCCCACATAGTTTGGGCGTATGACTTTGCGCTTGGCTAACACCGTTGGACTGAGGTGAGAAATGAACAGTCGTTTAATGAACGATGCTTCACATTCTCCCCCTCTATCACTACGAATTTCTCAATCCGTAGGCTTAGTTGATTTTCAACTTCTGTTTTGTAGCGCTTATCCGCTTCAACAACTTCATCTTTGCTTTTCAACAAACAAAGGATTACATACGTTGTACCATCATCAATGAAGGTCACAAAGTACTTGTCTCCCCCCCTCTATTTTGTATGAACTTTAAATCACCCAAGTAGGTGTGACTAAGTTCTAGAGGAGCGGTGCTTCTTTCGCTATTCCCTTGACGGAATTTGGAAAGGTGACTTTGCCTCTTCATCTACCTCACATTTATTTTGAGGTTTTATGTCGACAGTAGGCAACAATTTCAACATCGTTAGCTTTTGAATGACTTGCTATTTAACGTGTCTTAATCTATGATGGAATAGATGCACGGATTACAAATATATCATTCATTTAGCTACAGACGTACTGTACCATTCTTAGTTATTACAGACCTGTTGGACTAGTCTCAAACCAGCTTGACCAACAGCGTCCCTTAAACCAAGTTTGGGATATGTATCACCTCATCTTAGAGTGATCCCAATCCATGAAGTCCTATTGAGGACAACCTCTCCAGCCCCTTTGATTTTAGAGGTGGTGTTGCTTCACATGAACAACTTCTTGCCCGTGGTTAGGGCGTAACCGGATCATATGAGATCTGGATGCTCTGGCCCACTCCAGTTGCTTTGGCAGACTGAGTGTCCAATTTCTTTTCTGCCTTTCTTTAGGCCTTCAGATCATTTAAGACCTGGAAATTCTGGCCCACCACACTAGGTGTCCTTTACTTTTCCTATGAAATGAATTCTGGCCCCACTCCAGTCGCCCGGAGGCTTTATATGACTGAGTGTCCAATATCATCATATCAAAAGAATTTTTGGCCCACTCCGGTCGCCGGAGGCTTTGTATGACCGAGTGTCCAATATCATCCTATGAAGGATCTTTCGCCAAATAGTATGACAGTTCTACGTCTTTAACGTTAAGATTGGTGCCCGAGATAATTCTTGGCGCTTACTTAAGAGTGGTAACAGTTTTCGCACGATTAGTGGATCTTTCTCCATCGTATGTGCGAACCTACTTTACACACTTTTAATCACTACACTTAAAAGAACGGATCTTTTTAAGCCGTTTACAAAATCCAATCTTTAAACGAAAAAGAAGATGAGATTAAACTTCGATTTGTTAAAGCGTAAGGAATATAAATTATTTTCATATTCCTCCTTACTTTAATCCATTTTTAATCAGACATCATTTAATCTTTATTCTTGACAAGTAAGAAAAACTACTTATCCCAGTTTCGGATTCTGGCTCACTCCAGTCACTTCATCAAACTGAGTGTCCAGTTCCTTCTTACCATTATTCGGATCTTTTGTCCGGGACGGATACGGTGCCTTCTCGCCGCAAGATAGAAGTACATCTTCGATCTTCTCCTCTTGTCCCGAGTTGACATCCTCGAGCTCTCGAGAGCGCTTGTTCCCACCGATCTTGGTAGCGGTGACACCATGAACATGTTCATCATCATCACTCTCTTCTACCAAAAAACCATTGCCATATCCAGATTTGGTCACACAACTTTTGACCGACATCTTTCGAACACTAATAGTAATACTATACAATCTTGTCTTAAGTTTTTGGTATTTTTTCTATGTACTTTATAAAGCAGTACGGGAAGTAATAACTATTACAAATGTTCGAAAGGATAAATAAATGGTCAATCTTCAAAGCGCCGCAAGGGTGTTGTGTCTTGAATCTTGATCACCTAGCAAAGCCAACGTTGAGAACTGCCGCAAGCTTGTTGTGTCTTCAATCTTGATATCCTGAAATCAAGAAATAACTAAATCTGGACGGTTACAACGTTGTGTGTTGAGTCGAGGATAGCCCTCTATCCTTAAGACAAGATTGCCCCGTATATATGCTTTTACGTTAGCGGGCAATAGTCTCCCAAGATAAAACAACACTATAATCTCAACACTACAAAGCCAATAGGTTGAGCCTGGCGAAGAAAACAAATATGACTTGACTTGCTGAAGCTATGGAATAGGAAGGAAGAGTTTCTCAATACTCTTCTCTTTTGTGTCTGTGTATATAATGTGTCTCTGTAGTGTATATCTTGTGTATATGTGTGGGTTTGCTCACTGATTTTCGTCTGATTTTCAGTCAAGAAAGTGCAGTTTTTCAGCCTGTTTTTGTCTGATTTTCAGGCCTGTTTTGCTGCTCGTTTCTGCTAGTTTCTTCCTACTTTTTTTCAGCCAAGTGAAGCTCAATATATAGCAAGAGGAGGGGCTGTCCAACAGTCACAAACAAGGCTGTAATGGCCCTTAAAGGAGGCCATTAAAACTGCCAAGTAATGGCTATTAAGGCCATTGAAAGAGGTTACTCACTGCCCAAGTAATGGGCTGTTAATGGAGGAATTAATCAGCCAAATAATGGCTGGTTAATGCTCCAAAATGCAGTCCAATATTTACAGAAAAAGTCTCCAGAAATTCTGGGGACCAAACTGTAAATATTGAAACTTCGAGGACCAAAGCGTACATATAAAAGAATTTCGGTCCAAAGCGTACATCCGGCGAGTTCTCTGGTCCAAAAAGATAATATCAGAAAGGCCCACAGCCCACAGCCCACAGCCCACAGCCCGTGACCCGTGACCCGTGACCCGTGACCCGTGACCCGTGACCCGTGACCCCGAGCCCGAGCCCGAGCCCGAGCCCGAGCCCGAGACCGGACCGGACCGGACCGGACGGGACGGGCGGGCGGCGGCGGCGCGCGTGTGGGCTTAGCCTTGAACCCAAACACATCTAGGTCTTCCCTCCTTTAAACACATGGGATACCCCTTGGGGATCCAAACCCTTTACCACATTAGAGACTTATATAGAGAGCAATTCTTCCTATTCCCACCGATGTGGTAGATTTGTCCCACACCACATTTCCATGTCTCAAACACCTTACTTCGTGGACCAATATCTCTTTCATTTCTCAACGAAATTAGACGATTCTTGGCCCTACGGTCATCTACTCACTTCGTAGATCATGCATGTGCGAAGAGACAAGGTCTCCAATATGCGAAACACTAGTGTTTAATTCATCAAAGATGGGTGGACGCATCTCCCCGCCAAAGGCTAATTTCCAACACATATTTCAATCCATTTCCAGCAAAATGTTTGCCCTCTGTAGTGTTAGACAAGGAAGGAGGTTCCACCATGTTTCTCGATCTTACACGAAGGATTCGAGAAACCAAAGGTATTATGATAAACACATTTGTTGAAATCGAGCCCCACGCGATCAACTCGCTCTCACGAGACAAGAATATACCACCCGTATACCCCGTCGGACCGGTGTTGAACCTTAATGATGTTGAAAGTGACAACTTAGGTTCATCAGACAAGAATATTATGAAGTGGTTAGATGACCAATTCCCTGCATCTGTAGTGTTCCTCTGTTTTGGTAGTGGTGGAAGTTTTGAAAAAGAGCAAGTTAAGGAAATAGCCTATGCTTTGGAGAATAGTGAGTGTCGGTTTTTGTGGTCATTGAGGCAACCACCAGAGAAAGATGCAAGGCTCCCGAGTGACTATGAAAATCTTGAAGATGTCTTGCCAGAAGGGTTCTTGCAAAGAACACAAGCAATTGGAAAGGTATGGTTGTTTTTTTTTTCTTGTCGTTTTTCATATGGTGTCTGGTCTCGCTTTGAGCCTGGTTAATCTAGATTCGCGTCAGGAACTCCAACTTTAGGGGTAAAGTACTTTCTACTAAAGGCGACTTCATTCTCAAAGTTCAAAACTGAAATATTTGATTTAAAGATGGAAGAATACTTACTATTCCGCCATAAAATTTGGTATTTGGTGGTGTTGATTTTATTTTGAATGATTTAAAGCCTAGTGTGCTAAAAAGCACAATTTTTTTAAAAAAGACGTTCCAATTTTTCATAATTTTATCTTATGGCTCTTCATCTTTTCACTCTCTTCATCAATCCCTTTTCCTTCTTTTTCCACTCCAAATAAAATAGCAAAAAGGTGTAAGAGTTCTCGGAAAATTTTATTTCATTGTACATTATAAAATTGTTGGATGGTGCATTGTCTTTTGGGAGTCGGATGGCACCTTGTTATCTTGATAATGACAAAAACCTTCTTTGAAGACCTCTTTCTATTTTGAAAAATTTAAAGAGGTAAGCCCCGTTCTCATTGAACCGGTCAAAGAACTACCTTCCTAGAGCTATCTCCTTACAACGATCTTTGTTCCCCAATTCATAATTCGGAGCAGTTGGCAAGTGGATTCCGTGCCTGGGTACTAAACTATAAACTAGAAATTCGATATTGAAAGAGTGAAATCTAGCCTTTTGTCTTTATCCTTTATGGGTCTGGGCTAATTCTTGAAAGCAGCAACTCCTACACCTACCGAAACGTTAACAAAAGACGTCTTCCATAGTGTCTCAAATCAATTTTTCACATCCTAACTTAATTTGTTATTTATTACTACTAATCATTGCATCTTATTATTTCCATCTCTAATATTTTCCAACAGGTGATAGGATGGGCACCTCAATTGGCAATTCTGTCTCATAAAGCTGTGGGAGGGTTCGTATCACACTGTGGATGGAATTCGACTTTGGAAAACGTTTATTTTGGGGTGCCAATGGCCACTTGGCCAATGTACGCGGAGCAGCAAGCGAATGCATTTCTATTGGTTAAAGATTTGGGAATGGCAGTCGAGATTAAGATGGATTACAGGAAGGATCTGAAGTCGACAGGAGAAGAAATTACTGTGAAATCAGAGGAGATTGAAAAAGCGATAAGGGAACTTTTGGACCCCGAGAATGATATCCGGATAAAAGTGAAAACGATGAAGGAGAAGAGTAGAGCGACAACAATGGAAGGAGGATCTTCTTATAATTGTATTGGAGGTTTCATCCAAAGTATCATGGAGAATACTCCATAATTAGCCATTTGATGACCGTATAATAATACAATTTATGTGTATTTTGTATTTTAATCAGTTGGTTATGTATCGTCGTTTATAAGTTACTAGTGAAGGTTGCCCGTGCTGAGTACGAGCCCAAAATTTGTATTGGTTGTTGCAACTATCTTTTGTAATCTCTAATTTGTTTCACATGACATAATAATACTTCAAGCTTGTGAAGATGGTAACAACAAACTTTATTATCTAGAGGCTCCTATTAGCTCTCTAACAAGTTATTGCACACGTTTCACCAAATGTAATTCCTTTCATCACACAACATATATTCAAAATTACGAACAACAAGTCGATTTCTTTTGTTATTTTAATATAAGCTATAATTCTTATAATTGCAAGTCCGATGACAAAAATGTCTTACGGAACAAAATAGGAGAAATAAATTCCTTCCAATCAGAGGAATGTCATCAAGTTCGAGCCTTGCGAACAAAGTCGTCATCTTTTATAGGGAGCGCTCGCGCAAAACATTTCAATGTTCAAATTGAACAACAAGCTGATGCTATACAGGAAACACAATAATCAATACTACATATTTTTAACAGATAATTTTGGATAACTCAAAGCTGCAAATAACACAAGGTCTCTATCGATCTCTATCTCCCCAAAAAAATTTAGTATGTGACTTGTTAAACAGAGCAATATACATGTGATTAGGGATGGCAACGGATAGGATCTGGACCGGATCCTACTAGATCCAGATCCGTTTTTCATACCTGAATCCAGATCCGGATCCAGATCCATCGGGTCCATAAAAATCATATCCGGATACATCGGATCCGCCGGGTCCACGGATCGGATCTGGATCCACATGTAAAAAAATTGTCTTGCTAAAAATGTAACTGTGCTAAGAATTTTTTTTTGAACTGACAAATGATTTTTACTTAGCTAACATTTTACTGTGTTTCAATTTTGAAATGTTCATATGAGATATCTTGTTCGTTGTCTCGTTTTGATTGTGAGCTATTAATTGAAAATGTTGGATAATGACAATAGTTGTGAAAAATGTTGACTAGTATTTCCACAATGCAGAACTTGCATGTGCTTGGAATCTTCACAAATGAAGTGAATATAATTTTAACTAATTGTCTATGGAGATGTTAATCATTCACTAATATAACATTGATTTTATTATCGAAGTTACCTCTTTATTTTTTGATTTTTGAGTTAACGCGGGGATAAATTAAACTTATTTTGAGAATTAAACTTGCGTGCTTAACAATTTTAAGAAAATACTTATAAAATTACATTCTAGGTTATGAATATATTTAATGAAAAAAGGATCTACGGGTCGGATCTGGATCGGATACAGATCTCAAATACAAGATCCAAATCCAGATCCGATCCGTCATAAACGGATCCGGGTCTTATGAATATATTTAATAAAAATGGATCTACGGGTCGGATCTGGACCGGATACGGATCTCAAATACAAGATCCAAATCCAGATCCGATCCGTCATAAACGGATCCGGGTCCGATCCGGATCCGTCGGATCCAAATTTTGAAGATCCATATCCTATAAAATGGATCTGGATCCACCGGGTCTAGGATCCATTGCCATCTCTACCTGTGATAGACACCCAATATACAGCAGTGTATATCACAGCAAAGCGATGGATCGAACTTGCCCAAAGCGGTGGGCTTTCAAGATCGGCCCGAAATCTCGGCAGTGGCCCATTTCGGACAGATTGTGGACAATACAATCTTGTATATATGGTATATATATATTTGTAGTATATTGCAGTGTAAAGGTTACCTTAATTAGTGTTATACACTTACCATAATTGTATAGTTAGAATTCTGGTAGAATAAGGTTTTAGAAATAGAATAGGAATAGGATTCTCCTATTATGGAAATATGTAACTTGTATATATAGCCTTTCAATTAATGAAAATAATCAAGGAGATTATTTCTTTCATGGTATCAAGAGACTAGGTCTAACAAAAGTTTTTTCTCTCCCAACTTTTGCCTCTCTCGGCCGAGACACCCTCCCCCCCTCGGGTTTCTCTCCCAAAGTTCGTCTTCCGCTCTCAAACACATCTCTTAAATTTCCCTTCCTTCTTTGTTCTTTCAATATGTCTAAGAACAATTATCACCCTGCCCTCATGGTTTCTAACGTCAAGAACAGTATCCATATTGTCCTTGAGATGGAAAACATCCAATATGCGACGTGGGCGGAGTTGTTTAAAATTCACGCTATCTCCCTTCAAGTTCTTCATCACATCATTCCTCCCGCTAGACCCCTTCCTGCGGAGGATCCTGAATTATGGATTACTCGTGATGCTACCGTTCTCTGGTGGATCTACGCCACTATTTCAGTGGACCTTCTACAGACGATTATTGAGCCGGATACCACGGCTATGGCTGCATGGAATAGATTGCGTGATATATTCCAAGACAACCAACATTCACGTGTCGTCACACTCGAGCAGGAATTCTCTCTAGTTCGAATGGACGAATTTCCGAACATTTCTGCATATTGCAAGAAACTAAAGGAGTTGGCGGATCAACTCCGGAATGTTGGCGCACCGATAACTAATAATCGTCTAGTTCTACAGTTGGTTGCTGGTCTTTCAGAGGCCTATAATGGTGTTAGAACTCTCATTCGCCAAAGCAACCTTCTTCCTGACTTCTATCAAGCACGCTCCATGCTTACTTTGGAAGAAGCCGGTTTGGCTAAAAAGGCGGCTACCGGAGCAAGCCCCGTCGTCATGATGGCGTCCTCTCCTAGTTCTCCGGGTTTTGTTAATAATTCGAGCCAAAACCATAATCATGGTGGCGGCAAGAATAATCGCAAAAATAATAACAAAAACCGCGGGGGCAAACGCGGCGGTTCTGGTGGCGGTTCCGGTGGTCAGCAAGCAGGCGGTGGGTCCCATCCAGGGAACAGTGGCCCACCACCCCCTGGTCCCAGCAGTGGGGCCCATGGCAGTGGGGCTGGGGCAGTGGGCCGTGGGCCAGCAGCCCTCACAATTCCAGCGGCCGGGGGCTGGCAACACGGTTCGAGCCCAACACCCATGACGGTGGCGGCCGGGCGGTGGCCGGCCGAGCGGCGGTAGCTACGGCCCAGCTCCATCACGGACAGGAGTTCTTGGGCCCCGACCTCCGCAAGCCCATCATGCATCAGGCCCCACTCAGACCGATATCGAGGCCGCGATGCACACGTTGGGGTTGACTCAACCGGACCCAAATTAGTACATGGACACCGGGGCCACTACTCACATGACTTCCGAATTAGGTACTCTCTCCTCTTATTCCAATTTGAGCACCCCTCGGGGTATAATTGTTGATAATGGCAACTCTATTCTAATTCAGGGTTATGGTCAGAAAACGTTGTCTCCCCCCAATCCACCCCTTCTCTTGAAAAATACTTTACATGCTCCTAAATTGATTAAAAATTTAGTGTCTGTCCGAAAGTTCACTACTGACAATTCTGTTTTCGTTGAATTTGATCCTTTTGGTTTCTCTGGGAAGGATTTCAAGACGGGGAGTCATCTCATGAGGTGTGATAGTAGGGGGATTTGTATCCTATCATGCCTGGTTTCCATCCATCGAGTCAAGCCTTGCCATCAGCATTTGCAGCCATCTCTCCTTCCATGTGGCATGCTCGTCTGGGTCATCCGGGGTCTTCTATTTTATCAATTTTAGATAAAAATAGCTTTATTTCATGTAAGGGTACGAGTTGTACTCCACTTTGTCAGTCTTGTTCATTAGGAAAAAATTGTTAAGTTGCCATTTGTAGACTCCAATTCTCATACTTCAATGCCATTTGATATTATTCATAGCGACTTATGGACGTCTCTTGTTCTTAGTTCATTGGGTCATCGATATTATGTTCTCTTTTTAGATGATTATTCCTGATTTTTGTGGACGTTTCCAATTGCGAATAAATCACAAGTGTTTTCCGTCTTCATCAAATTTAGAGCGTTCATTCGTACTCAATTCGAAAGAGAAATAAAAAATATTCAATGTGATAATGGGAAAGAGTATGACAATAGGGAGTTTCGGGAATTCTGTGCTAATAATGGGATCAATTTTCGGTTTTCGTGTCCTCATACATCTTCACAAAATGGGAAGGCCGAACGCAAAATTCATTCCATAAATAGCATTGTCCGAACTCTCTTAATTCATGCCTCCATATCTCCATATTTTTGGCATCATGCTCTACAAATTGCCACATATCTTCTTAACATAATTCCGTCTAAAGGTCTGACATATTCTTCCCCCGTCAAAATCCTATATAATAAAAACCCTTCTTATTCTCACCTTAGGATTTTTGGGTGCTTGTGTTATCTGTTATTCCCATCCACCACAATTAACAAACTTCAGGCTCGGTCTACCCCGTGTGTATTTTTGGGTTATCCGTCAAATCATCGTGGTTATAAATGCTTTGACTTATCCTCCAAGAAAATCATAATTAATCGCCATGTCATTTTTTATGAAACCCAATTTCCGTTTACAAAAGTTCATACTCCCGAGCCTAAGTCGTATAATTTTTTGGATGACCAAATATCCCCGTATATTATTCAGAATTTTTCGGACATCTCCCGCACCCAACATTCTCCAGCGAGCCCACTGCCTGCTGGCCCCATGCCCCGTCCATATGGTATTAATGTTATCAGGTCTATGTGTATTTTTGCTCATAATGAGAATTCAGATGGGACATTTGCTCGACATAAGGCGTGACTTGTTGGTGATGGTAAGACTCAGCAGGTTGGGATAGATTGTGGTGAGACGTTTAGTCCGGAGGTCAAACCGACTACCATTCTCACTGTGCTTAGCTTGGCTCTTTCAAAGACTTGGCCAATTCATCAGTTGGATGTCAAGAATGCCTTCCTACATGGTGATCTCAAAGAAACAGTCTATATGCATCAACCGTTGGGTTTCAGGGATCCTAACAATCCGCATCATGTCTGTTTATTGAAAAAGTCCTTATATGGGCTTAAGCAGTCTCCACGGGCCTGGTATACGAGATTTGCTGACTTCGTCTCGACTATTGGGTTCACTCACAGCAGGTCAGATAATTCCTTGTTCATCTACCGCCGTGGTTCGTCCTTGGCCTACATTTTATTGTATGTGGATGATATCATCTTGACTGCCTCTTCCGATGCCTTGCACCAGTCTATCATGACCATGCTCAGTTCTGAGTTTGCTATGAAAGACTTATGGCCTTTGAGTTATTTTTTGGGGATTGCCGTCAAGCGTCATTCAGGTGGCTTGTTTTTGTCTCAACGGAAGTATGCCGCTGAGATCATAGAAAAGGCTGGGATGTCATCCTGTAAGTCCACTTCCACACCAGTTGATGCAAACCCCAAGCTGAGTGCCACAGTAGGTGCACCATACGAGGACCCGACCCGCTATCGCAGTCTTGCAGGGGCCCTCCAGTATCTTATCTTTACCAGACCGGATATTACGTATGCAGTTCAGCATGTGTGTTTATTCATGCATGATCCCAGAGTTGAGCACATGAATGCAATTAAACGCATCATTCGGTATATTCACGGGACACTGGACTATGGGTTGCACTTATATCCTTCATCTACATCCACACTTGTCTCGTACACGGATGCTGATTGGGGTGGTTGTCCCGACACAAGACGGTCGACTTCTGGCTACTGTATGTTCCTTGGCAACAACTTGGTCTCATGGTCGGCAAAGCGTCAGGCAACTCTATCACGCTCAAGTGCAGAGGCAGAATATTGAGGGGTAGCGAATGTGGTCTCCGAATCATGTTGGCTACGTAAATTGCTTTTGGAGCTTCATTGTCCCATTCAGAAGGCAATCTTGGTATATTGCGATAACATTAGTGCCATCTACCTTTCAGGTAACCCAGTTCAACACCAGCGCACCAAGCATATCGAAATAAGAAATATTTTTTTGTGGTGAAAAATCCACATGCAACGGATCACATTCACCCCCTCCGGTCTAGGAATCGAATTCCATATGTGTTGTTTCGTTAAAGCATTAAATTCCTTACACATGCCGCATTCCAATTAGAGTCAAGTTTGATTAGTTTTGGGTTTTTGGGAATTGGGGAAATTGTTTGTGTTAGTAAGTTAAACTGGACTTTGGGCCTGAAAAACCCGTGTTGTGCATGAATTTCCATTGGGTGAGTGGGTACCGAACGGTGACAGATGGTGTCAACAGGATAAGGCATTAGGTGAGATAACGGGTCGGGTGATGCTGGGTATGGTGTCGGTGGTGGGTTGGGACTGTACCGGTGGTGTATTGGTGTTGTGTTGGTATTGCGGGTACTAGGAGTAGTTGTGGTCGTAGTTCCAATGAATGGTAGGGTTCCGGTGGAGGGATGGTTGACTGGGTTAGCGGCTACGGTGGTTTTTGGAGGCTGTAATACAGTAGGATGTGGTGGTTGGTTCCGGTTGGTGGTATGAATGATTACCGGTGGTGATCCAAAGATGTTTTGCCGATTGTCGGAGGTGGTGGCAATCAGCGACAGGTGTGACAGAGATAGAGGCGGTGACAAAGGCGCAGACACGTTGTCGTGGTGGCAGTGATGGGGTTATGGTGTTGGACTGACGCAGTTGGCTGGGGATAACGGGGGAGATGCCGGAGGTGGCAGTGCCCCGATCGGGGTTTGACTGAGCAGTGGTGGTGGCAGATCAGACTGGAGGGGATGGGGAGCTGACGATCGGATTGCCAGTGGTGGCAGTTTGTGCGCCTGCCATCGCCGGAACAGTGACAGTCTGACGGAATGCTTGTTGGACAAGCGGTGATGGGTCCGAATCTTCGAGAAATTGGTAATCAGTGACTCGGAATTTTTTAATATTGTAAAATGAAAAAACATACTCAACAAAAGTGACATGGCGAGAAATTATAATTTTGTCGGTGGAGAGCTCATAGCACATGTATCCTATATGGTTTGACGGAAAACCAAGGAAGGCACACAAAGTAGATTTGGGTGTCAATTTGTGGGGATCGTGGATATCAGATTAGGGTAACACAGACAACCGAAGATTCTAAGATAGTCATAGGTAGGGATCCGACGGTAAAGAATTTTGGTGGGTGTCCTATTTTGAATCGCACGGGTAGGTAGAATGTTGAGAAAGTATTCTACCATTTTTAGTGCATATACTCAAAAAGTAGGAGGGAGAGATGCATGAAAAAGGAGAGTACGAATTATGTTATTAATAGTTCGGAGAATTCTTCCGGCTTTACCATTTTGAGGGGAGGTATATGGGCACAAGAAACAAAAAACCATGCAGTTAGCCGCACAAAATTTATGAAATAGAGAATTATTAAACTCTCGACCATTATCACATTGAAACGATTTTATGTCTTTTTCAATTTGCGTTTTAACCAGTGTACGAAACTCATGCGCTCGCCTCATGCCTAAGACTCTCTATCAATGGCGCATTGGGAAAAGATTTCCTCGATCTCGTTAAGTTGTAAACCCATTACTTTGTCTATCTCGCAGAACCTTTGGTCAGTTCAAAATGCTCATAGACATCTGTATTTGCCTGACGTTTTATCTTCATTATAATGTCATTATCTCTTGACATATATCTTTAATGTCTACCTTGTATCCATATGCGTCATTGGCCCCTTTTCACATGTTTAGGTGCTAATCTCGAGCTTTACTCATTGTTACTTCCGTTTACATACCTTCTGAGAGGTATGATTTCATATGTTGTAGAACCGATGCTTCGTATGTTTAGATCCAATTCACTGTGTTACATGATCCCATGACTTGTCAAGCTTTCTTGTCTTATCATTATTAGATTTCCTATCGACCGAGTGCTTATTCGTCTTACCTTTACATTTCTATTTCAAGTTGCCTTGAGGGGTCTCTTACCTCAAACTCTCAAAGTATTTCTCATATTATCTTCCTAAACATCAGAGGTTCCTCACCTTTGGCCGAAGAGTTCTTACTGTCCCTCATCTACCTTTGGTCCTTATGTTGTTCTAGAGTAATCATACCTTTGTGAAACCTACATAACTATAATCTTATTCACCTTTTATCCTTCTTGTCATAATCCTTCCTTCTACTCGTCATTAAATGAAAAATATTTCTGCCTTGATACTTGATCATACCATTCCATTCATACTTATTAACTGTATTCATATTTCTTACAACCATTATTTGAGTGTTCCATAGTTCTCATCCTCAATTGCCCCCAACAAGCTATGTTATCCAGAGGTTATTTAAAATTGTAACATGTTGCACAATGAAGTCGAAGACCCTACCAGTCCAATACCTATAGCATACCTTAGCTTACTAACATTGATACATGTAATTCTCAATAATACGCGGTATCGGGCGAGAGGCTTATGTCCCCTTCCACCACTGTGGATAACTCGATCCTTATATATGACTTGGGCTCACTATTCTGAGTATGTCACTTTACGTGATCTTCTTGAATTTATTGATGGTCACTCTTCACATGATTCGGTTGGGGCAATCCATTCTCGTTAATGATGTCCTGGGAAAATTCTCAATCTATTTTGGGTAAGACATTATAATTTTGGTCGCACGTACATAACATATTCCCTCATTCTAATCAGCACGAGTCGTTATAAAGCGTGTAGATTTTCATAACTTACTAAACCTTCCAATGATGGCTTCTGCTTTTTCACATGTACAACTCATAGTCATATTATCCTTACCTTTGTGCATCAACATAGGACACTTCGGAACGTCATGGCCATGGCTGCCACACTAAACCAACCCCCTGTACCTTTGCGGCATAATCCGGCATGCGCTTGACCACACTAACTACAAGATGGTCGGGACGGTTTCACTCGACCTTTACAACTTTGACCCTGAGATATTGGCATCTTTGAACCCTTTTAAATATCGACGATCCCTGACTAATAAATTCCGTAGGTTATTAGCTCTCTGACCCCTCAAGGCCTATCTCTATTAGATGCTCCAGGATGATGTCGTGCCTGGGAGAGCAACCAATTGATTCAATACTTGCACCGCTTTCCTTACATCTTTATTAGATGGAACCGGGGATAAGACTGATGGTACGGCAGCTTCCTTCAACTCCTCCGGTACTACTAGATTCGTTGATACCTGAGAAAGTAACTTGCTCATATCCTTTGACGGATTTGTCTCAATAGAGAGCATATTGCTCGCATATACACTCAATCTCCCTGCTAATCATAGCCCTATTAGAAAAATGCATTACTGTAATCATAAACACGTTAAGGTTTACAAAGAGATTTCTTCCAACTCAGCTCTATAGCACGATTCTAGATCAAGAAAGAAGGTAAACATCATCCTAAATGCCCTATAGCCTCCTATCTATAAATGTGGTACACAACACACCCATAAATAAGACTCTACTAGACACGGCTTGTAGACTCCCTAGGACATACCTGCTCTGATACCAAGTTGTCACAACCCAAACCGGAAGGTCACCACGGGCACCCGAACCTTACCCGTCGGGTACCCCTAACCGTACATTTAACATCTAGTCATAGTTAATCACGGCCACAAGGGTCGTCACTCAGTACCCTGCTGACATATGAAAATAATATACTGGAAAGCCCAACTTATATATATACGCATACCAAGGCCGACAAGGCCATATATGACAATTATACACAAGACATCTGTCTACAAACCTCTAATAAGTACACAATATCAAAAGGTCGGGACAGGGCCCCGCCATACCCATATGTACATGTAAAAATATACCGTACCGAGATTAGACCGACACTCCGAAATAAAGGGAGTGCTCCAAAATTCGTTGAGTAAGCAACTTACTAACGTGGATCGTCGTCTTGCCTACGTGAACCTGCGGTTATGAAACGCAGCGTCCTCCGACAAAAGGGACGTCAGTACAACTGATGTACCGAGTATGTCAGGCATGAACAATAGCATAACAGGGATATAACAATAACTGAAACGGAAACAGCCGATAGTAACAACCGACTTGTGGTGAATGCCTCTTAGGGCCATAATATGGCTAAATGCCATACACAATGCAAATGCGGTATACATATATATATTGGCCACACATGGGCATCTTCCTTCCCATAACAGCCTCTGTGGGCATCATATCAAATCGGCCTCTGTGTGCATAATCATTATCATATTGGCCTCATTGGGCATCTTCCTTTTCGTGATATATGTACCAGTTGCAGGTGGTGACGCGTATATAACGTCATTTCCTTTTCCACATCCCCTACATATATATATTAATACCATATAGTAGTGTATATAACACATGTGGTCCAGGCTAATACATGAATATAATGCAAATGAAAATGCATGAATGACAATGAAACATTCTGAACTTATCGGATGACATAATATCCTTGTACCTTCGGCTAACATTGGAATATTAACATGTACCTTCGGCTAACATTGGGAATATTAACATGTACCTTCGGCTAACATTGGAATATCAACATCTTTCCCAGATACCTCAATAAGAATTTAGGAACATATTTAGGCATGTTTTCAACATATGAATCAATAACGTGCACATTCTTAACTACTAAGAGTAGAATAATTTATGGAATAATATTACGGTTACGTTTCATTACATAGAAAATACCAAAAAGAAATGAATGATTTGCCTTAACATACCTTAATTCAATTCTCAGATGACTACGATGAGTCAACCCTCCCGATAGACGTTAACCTTGAATCTAAGCTTTAAAGGTTAGAAGCCAAATTAAGACACTCAACTACTATATTTCATTACCAAATGATGGAACGATCATATTTGCTAATTAGCTTCTAAAATGAATGGATCATTTGGATTATCATTGTGTGAATCACATTGTCTATTTTTAGCCAATATTGTGTCACTTCCTGAAGATGTTTCATTGTAGTCTCTCAATTCAATTAAAGTTAACCTACTCAATTTTGTTTTACTGGTCCCATGAACCTTATCATTTGGATAACCCGTTGCTGTCTCTGCACCACTATCAACATTTTCAATTTTACCCCCTGATAGAGTTGAGTTGGAGATTGCAACTCGTATGTTGTTATTTGACAGATTAGCAGCAGGGGTATTTCTATCTATTTCTTGGCTTGATACCCGTATAAACAATCAACTTCTTTGCTTTGTCTTTATGTATGGAAAGAATGATACAAGAATTTCTACTAAGTTAACATAGAATCAATGTTAATACCATATGCCTTTACACTTGTTATTATTGCACATTATGTGCATATGACTCATCAAGTCTAATGCATCCCTTAGTCATCTTATTGACACTTGAAAAATTGTAGTCAAAATCTAATTGGTGTCCATATAATATTTATCCACTAATCTTAATTAATTACGTGTCTTCCACTACAATCCTCAATTTAACCACTTATCCATTATACACATAATTAATTTCTCCATCTCAATTCACTTAAATAGTAATCATTTTTGGCACACCCCAAATATTATTACTAAGTCATCATTGTCACATCCTTTTTAAATCCTTAAATTATTTCGGGACCGCATCCTTTTATATACTAAACTCTTGATGTGAATACCTCAATATAACCAATTTCATCGGCCTCAAGTCTACTCGCATACATCTAGTTGTTCAAACCATCGCCCAAAATTACGGAGTGTTACAGCTGAAGAGGATAAAAGATGCTTTTGGGAGGAATTGGATGAGGTTGTGATGGGTATCCCGCAGACCGAGAAACTAGTGTTAGGGGGAGATTTTAATGGTCATATAGGGTCTACTTCAGAAAGATATGATGAGGTGCATGAGCGTTCGACTTCGGGGATAGAAATGAGGGAGAAGTTTCCCTTTTAGACTTCGCGAATGCTTTTGAGTTGGTCATAGCTAACTCGAGCTTCCGAAAGAGGGAGGAGCATTTGGTGACCTACAGGAGGCGGTGGCTAAGACTCAGATAGATTACCTGCTCCTTAAGAAGGGTGATAAGGGTATTTGCAAGGACTGCAAGGTTATCCCGAGCGAGAATCTTACAACCAAACATAAGCTCGTGGTTATGGACTTAGAGATTGAGATAAGAAAGAAGAAAATGGTTGTTCATGACCGGCCACATATTAGATGGGAAGGCCTAACTGAGGTCAAAGCTTAAGAGATGAGAGAGAAGTTGGGGGATTGGGAGAGCAGTGGAGACGTTGATACTATGTCGGCTAGGACGCCCGAATGCATTAGGGAAGCAGCTAAAAAGGTGTTATGGATCGTGAGAGGCAACTCAGGTGGGCGTAGAGGCGACTGGTGGTGGAATAAGGAGGTCTAAGAAAAAGTAGAAGCCGAGAGGGTTACGTATGCATCGGTAGTGGAAAGCACTGACGAGGAGGACATGTGGAGGAATAAGAAGAGGTATAAGGCAGCGAAGAAGGAAGCGAACGACTACTGAAGTTATTAGGTTCTGTGGCATTTGTTATTTGCATATGAGGAGGGGGTTTTCGATATCCGAGAACCAGTTCGGATTCATACTGGGGTGATCGACTACTGAAGTTATTCACCTTGTCAGGCGATTGATGGAGCCGTATAGGGACAAAAATGGAAATTTACATATGATGTTCATTGACCTGGAGAAGGCATATGATAAAGTCCCTAGGGAGGTACTTTGGAGATATTTTTGGAGTCTAGGGGTGTGCATGTGGCTTATATCAGGGCAATTAAGGACATGTATGAGGGTGCCAAGACAAGGGTTAGGACAGTGGGAGGTGACTCAGAGCACTTTTCGATCGTAATGGAGTTGCACTAGGGATCAGCCCTTAGCCTGTTTCTATTTGCCTTAGTGATAGACGAATTGACGCGACATATTCAAGAAGAGGTTCCGTGGTATTTGTTATTTGCAGATGATATAGTTTTGATTGATGAGACATGTAGTGGAGTTAACGATAGGCTGAAAGTTTGAAGAACGACCCTAGAATCTAAAGGTTTCAAGTTAAGTGGGACTAAGACGGAGTACATGGAGTGCAAGTTCAATGACGTGACGCACGAGACAGATATGGAAGTGAAGGTCGAGGCACAAGCTATACCTAAAAGAGGAAGCTTCAAGTACCTGGGGTCCATAATACAAGGGGACGGTGAGATTGACGATGATGTCGCACACCGTATTGGAGCAGAATTGATGAAATAAAGGCTCTCTTTGGGTGTGTTTTGCGATAAGTGTCGCTTATGCAGAACACTAGTGTCGCTGTCAAATAGTAAACTTTTTCCAACCATCTTTTTGACAAACTTAAGAAAGACTTCCATGCCTTTTTTATTGTATGCCTATATAAATTTACTTTTTCAATCACTATTCATGCTTTTTTTTTTAAAAAAAAAAATTCATAATGAGACTATCTTTGGGCGAATCTCCAAGCTACCTTAATATTTTTAACGATCATGCAACTTAAATTAGTTTTACCAAATTATAATTTCTAATGTGAAACCCATCGTTCAGACTGTTTTCATTTAATAGGGCTATATATAAGAACCAACCTAAGAATACAAATGTAGAAATTGTACGTCACCTTTCAAGGATGCATCTTTAATTTGGGAAGATAATGTCTATGGCTTGTTGCAAATGTTCTTTAGCTATATTATCCTTTCCGCATGAGTTTGATAAAAACTAACACAGCAGATCAGTAAAAATAAAACATAAATCTTTGTAGGATATCTTGATTCAAATAAAATTGATCATAGATCACTTCCTCACTTAATATAACAATATAAACTTGACGGATATTTTAGTGTTTTCTTTTCACTTCCGCTATTTTTTTCTGTAAATTCTAAATGGAGAAATCCCATTCCAGTCTACAAACTAGGAACAACCTAAACAAAAGCTCCTTGAAAATGGGATATGAATTGCACACTAGAACCTGTTGTGTGATATACAATATGTACAATAGACTGGAGGAAATACATAGAAAAGACTATAAAAACATAATATACAATTACATTACAAGCCATCAAAATTCATCATACCACCTATGCTAGAAATTTTGAAGAAAAAACGAGGGAGACGCACACTCAAGCAGGTGACTTCTGAATCAATATTTCTTTCAGAGAACTAGCTAATCTTCGGAACACTTTAAGGTCATGACCTGTTTTATCCTGCAAACAAATAAAAGATGAAAATGAAATGTTAAATTCCCAAAATTACAGCAAGCATTGCTAGGCGGGTATAAAAAATTTACATATTGCAAAACATGGCTGAACAAGAGAAATATTACAAGCTCTTCTTTTTTATAATCGAAAAATTCCCGAGGACAAATGGTGCACGGTTCAGAACTTGGTGAATAATGGGTCCGCCCCTTTATCCTTCCACACTTAAGTACGAAACTTTTGTCTACGGTAGGATTCGAACCCATAACACACAGCTAACCCACACATTACACACTGAGGGCAAGAATTATTACAAGCATTAGCATGTAGGTATAGAAAGTTTACTTATTGCTGAACATAGCTGCTCGTGAAACTCTGACTGGGACAACATACTAAGAATCATAGAAAGTTACGTCTTTAAAGAGGACTAGTAACCTTAGAAGCTAACTTAAGACTATGCAAAAGAGCAGAACTAAGAGGCTACACTGAGAAGGAAGGCGTTTCAGTTAGCATACCTCACTTAGCAATTCAAGCCTCTCCAAAGCTGAAATTAACTTTCCACACAGAAAATTCAAGTCGTCTTTTGAGTAGGGTTTGGTGCCGCATTCGAAAGAACTGCAATGGCCAATTGAAGTTAACCAAGCAGAATTTGCACAACCATTGAAGGAAGAAAATTTTAGTAATAATCATACCCATCCTGAAAATGGACAAGGATAATATTCATCACGTTTTCCGCCAGTAGAAGTAATAGTGTCATAAGTTGATTCCTATCTCCAACAATCTGGCACATCTCCAACATAGCGACATATCTCCTGGAATATAACCAATCAGAGAAATTAGGCTGATTAGCATACTAAAGGGATTAGCAATGTTAGATCATCCAGTCAGCACAATAATTTTGAGACATGACTGTACATATAACATGTGATGATCAACAAAATCTACATTTTGCAACAGAGATTAATGAAATAAAAGTTGAGTGTACTTTCTAAGATTTGACCTCCAAACAGAATCTATTCTGTGCCTTAAAGAGATTAAAGAAAATTCAAGGATATATTATGTCCTGAAACAGTTCTAGTAGTTATTCTTTTGGTGCTGTCATCACTGCCACCAGAGCTGGTGCGAAAGAACTATTAATCTATCAGCAATTAAAAGAGAGATAGAACAGAACACATGAGTTGGACAGATGCAGTTGCAGTAATAGGAAGCTTATAGACACTAAATGAGAGAGACACACACACAGGAAGTAAAAGACAAATAGCAAATTTTGCCTCAGCACAGACAGCGTTAGATCCTCTAGTCCTCCAATAGAACTATAGATTGTTAAAACCCAACCTAGGTCCGCCATTAACAAGCTTCTGAAGTTAGGAAGAAGAGATTCTAGTATTAGTAACTAATTATCTTTCTAACAGAACTAACTAATCTGTACAACCAATTCAACCTCTACTTATTTCAACACTCCACCTGAATCTCTCAGACATTACAGGAGAAACATGAGAAAACAAAATCTTAACTATGTTCTCCTAGTCAGTATATCCACCACCATCCAATTGTATTACATGAAGCTGCATGTACCTTTTTTGAATGTTTTCGGACGATGAGATAAAGCCCTTGGGAACACACATATTAATGATTTCATCCACTTCCTGTCTTGATAGTTCATTTATATCTTGAATCTGGGAAAATAAAGAGATTTAGAGCTCAGATAATCAATATTATTTCTTTATTCAGTAGCCAAAACACGTATCTTTCACCTTGCTAAGCAGTAAATATCTGTCTTCAGTAGCTCTTTCCAATGCTGTAGTAAGAGAGTTGAGAAGAAAACCAAGTAAATTCAAGGTTGGCTGTTGCTGACCAGCAGAAGTGCGATAGTCCATTGGACCATCTGAGACCTGATCCAAATACAGTGAACAAAATTGTGAGACATGCCATTTTGTATTCTCAAGGCACCAGCAAGAGAAAAAGACATAAGCATTCCATGCCTAAGCATTAATTTAAAAGTTACTAAGCAGGAAAATCGTTAAACAAGCCAATTTTGATGTACCGGCAATCTTAAAGACTTCTTTGTTACAAGAAAACAGAGGTAAGAGCTCAGGCTAAAGCAAAGACGAGAGGCATTCACTTCTCCCTTCCGCCGTTCCTGATAAGACATACAAAAGGAAACACAACTGAGAAAGTCTATGACTATACAACCTTCACCGCTGTATACATCTTGCCTCCAGAATACACAATCAAGCTAAACCTGGAAATTCGTATTACCTCCAGAAAACGTATGGATTGGTTTGTAATAAAAGAGTCTGGCTCACGAGAGAAATGAAAACGCATCATCACAAAAAGTCCTTGAACAAAACCATATTCATCGGTCTCTTCATATGGCCAAATCTACACAGGTTTACAGTTTAAAAGTACGTCGAGAAAAAGTGTAAGAATAGAGACAAGAATAGCAAGTGGCAATTTAAATGGCTAAAACATCAGTAATATACCTAAAAGACAGTATGCCAAGCAAACTGTACGCATATATGTACCTTTATAAGTATGCCAACAACCAGATTTATTTGTTCCATTGTCAAGTCATCAGCATCAGAAAGATCTTCCACCAGGATTTGATCAAAAAGTAATTGATGACTTCTTACAAATTCAATGACTTCACGCACTACTTTATTTTTAACCTGCTAGTCACCCACGTAATTAAAATGACAGATTTTAAGATAATTAGAAAATTCCAAAAATCAACAGGAATGAGAAGCACGAGCGCAATAAGGAGAAGCAGAAAAATAGAGGAAATAATGAGTACTTTATTTGTGCGCATTGAACAAAAGCAAATTAAACAGCAAAATCTTTCACTAATAATAATAATTTTCTATACACTAAATTAATAAATAAAAAAGAGATACTGTAGAATTAGGGATGACAATTGGAGTCAAGGAAGAGAGATCTATTAGTTACTCCGGAATACATAATATCTGCTGCGTGAGAAATAACTACAGAAGTGTTGAGCTTTTCCTAACCAAGAACAACCTTTTTACATTACATTCTCCGACATAGAGCAAGAAAATGTTACTTTAGCTGGCAAGATTCCACTGACACTTGACCTAGGATGTAATAGTGTTTCCATGTCATAAGGACTAAATACACACAGAAAAGTGAGGTCAAATGAGGAAAAACTGGCGAAAGAAATAATTTTTAAGGAAGTTGCTACCAAGGCATAGTAGCATCGTCATGACATTTAAATTCAGTCATATTGCTCAATTACTTTAAAGATACTATACCTATCTCCCAATTTGTTTGGCCTTTTTTCCTTTAACGTCCATCCCGAAAAGATTGGGACTTTCTAGATTTAGAATTTTTTAACCTTTTTTACATCCCATTTTACCCTTGCAGGAATTAACATGACTCTAATATGCCCACTGGATGCAAAAACAAAAGTCATTTGTTTCTTTCTTCCACTCTACGTCCAATCAAATTCCACCAAAAAAATTTGGGAGGGAGTTTATGACTGTTGGAATTGTGGTTGAGCCTAGTGGTTGCAACTGCACATAAGTGATACAGGATATCAGCCACACTAAAAGGCCTTTCCAGTTCTATTTTCCCCTTCCTCATTTTCATGAGCCCACCAAACAAAGTTTCTTTTTAAAAGAAAAATGATTGCATCATGTGCATTAGTGCCAAATTGCCAGAAGTGCATTCAGAGATCTCATGTTCTAGAACTATATAATTAGTTAAATCAACTATAAAGGTTAATTCTTCTTTTCTTTCTACAAAAGGTAAACGAAGCAAACCTCAAAAAATTCAGATGCATCAACCAATGAAGTAAGTGAAAACACCAATCTCAAGATTGGAGCTATGATCATTCGTTGTTTATCAACATCAACTGACAAATCTCTTCCAAATTTTCCATCCATGCGCCGGTAGCTTCCCTGGTAAAAGATTGTAACAATTTAGTCAAAAAGGACATTGCGAACCAAATCACATGAAGAGAAGAACAAATACCTTCAATTGCATGTTCAGTGCCTTACAGGCAGATATGTGCTCAAATGCACCCATTGAAAAAAGCACCTGGGCCCCAGATTTCCCATACTTGTGGCTAATTCTCAGAAGAAGAGCAAGTTCCGCTTCAAGAGTGCAGACACGCTGCATTGACTCCAAAGATAGCCCACCATCCTGATGGGAGATAAAACCCACAAAAAGTAGATATAAAAAATTTTAAAAAAAAAAAAACTACACATTTTTTCTTTCTTCCTAACGAGGCTGCATGAGCTTTGACATAATCATTGATTTTCCTTTGCTTTTATTAGCGCACTTTGAACAAAGACTCACTTACACAAGAAAAAGAATACAAAGTTTTTTAATAAAGATCCAAAATAAATGTAAAACGTCATCAACAACAACAAAAAGAAACGCAACCCTTTGTATTTGTGTGGTTGACATTGATCTACTGGAGTTAATACCAAAGAACTCATATGCTTCACAATGTGTTCCAAGGTGAAAAGCTCTAAAAAGTGATTCAGGTCTATTAGGGATTTAAGCACAAAGCGCAACGATTGAAAAAAATAAAAAAATATATGTAATTCCAAAAAAAAAGTAACGAATTCAATCGTAATTTTTGTTTGAACAACGGTAACATTAAAAAAAAATCAATCGTAATTTTCCTTAACAACTAATACACTTGCCTATTTGTATGGCTGTTTATTACCACTCAATTCAAGATAGAACTCATGGGCAATGAGGCGCACGCCTTAGTGCCCTTACATACACTGAAGCGCAGCTTAAGCGAGGCAAAGCCCCCTCCCAGAGTTGCTTCAGGGCTTAAGCGCGCCTTAAATGAGCCTTTGACAAACTGATGCTTCATTTATCTATAATTTTATATTACACAAATATATTAAAAGCGCGTAAAAGTTGAAGGTTAAAGTTAAATTGTTGCAAAATAAAGAAATGTATCATTCTTTTTGGGACGGACTAAAAAGAAAAGTGTCACATAAATTCGGACAGAGGGAGTAATAAATATTGAAACCTGAGAAAAGTAGAAGAAAATAATGGAAACTAGGAGGAAATAATGGAAACCTGTAAAAAAAAAATTAGTTGAAGAGATTTTACACCTAAAAAAAGAATTTAGAGGAGAAGAAATCAGATGCTCCAACAGGAAAACAGAGATGTATAACAGTAATACTTGAAGTAAATGCAAGAACGCCCAGATATCAACAGAGATCTTATTCGGATAATGTATCAAATACCTGAGAAAAGTTATTGATGTTCATAAGGCAAGACCTCAAAAAGCCTCTGCTTTGCAGTTGGCTTAAGAAAATCTTTTCATGATCAATGCAAATTAAAGCATCCAAAACATAGAGCGAAATAGTCTTTCCAGATTCACTGCCATGGGTTGCATCTTTTATGATCTGTTTTAAGAGTGAAACAATAAGAAAAATCGATAAGCTAGAGCAGCAGGAAAGCAATTGTAAAACATATACACTTCAAAATGCAAAAGGAAAATATGGAGCAGTACTGTGTTAGATACAGTGGAAAAGGAACAGGAAATCAAATTTGTTAGTTTGATCGAGTACAAAGTAGATGAATTATGATAATCATAGAAAGTGGAGAAATAGAGTTATAATGATATACATTAAAGAAAATAACTTGCGCAGATGAACGAGAGAAGTTAAATCCGCCTATGTGAGCTTGCTCACGTTACCGGTCACAAGCCCAGATATAGATCAGCATCAGAAGAAACAACAAATAAAATTAAGAATTCAGTTTCATCTGTGTTACCCACCAGATCTAGAAGTGGTTGAGCTTCCTTCCTTATTATTGAAAAATTTGCATGTGCCATTTCCGTCTGATCTTTGACAATCTGTTCAAGTTTAAGATGGACCAGAATGAAAAATTGAAATAAAAACTCTCTACATCATTGTGTTAAATTGATCCAGTAACAATATAACAAGAGGCAGGTGCAATGAGCTGTTTCCCCACTAAGATTGTAAAACCTTTTCAAGATCCAGATCATCATTTTCCTGTTCATCCATTGTCAATAATTGCATAACTGTGGTTGGAAGATCAGGATCTAGCATATGCTGACAGTACTGGATATAGCTAAGGAGCAAAGCATATTGGCTGTAATTAAGAAACAAACAACAAAAGTCAGAGACTTCCTTTTGTCTCTACAGACAAATAAAGGAATAGATTAATCAAATATGAAGCATTATACCGCCTCCTCAATGCTTCTGATGATTCATTTCTAAGAATTGCCAGTGTGAGCTTGAATAGAATAGAATGGCATGCTCCATTAGATAATTGTTTTGTCATCATGATGTCAAGACAAGTGACAGTATCAGAGTTTAAACCACTAGGGCATAAGAATCTTTCATCACGTAGCTTGGCCATGCATGTGACACCAACCTACACAAATATCTTAAGCAAATGAGAATAATAATCGAGGTAACTGAAATACATGGTGTCACCACTTCAACAAACCAAGAAGATGATAGAAGTACAACCTGCGTCAGTATCAGTGCCATCTTCAATGAGCAGTCGGGAGAACCAGAAGCACTGAGAGAGGCATCAAGCAACCTATGCATGGAAGTAAAAGTGAGACGGGATCACAGATTAGCAATAAAACTAAAACAAAAACGACATGGTCACTCACTGAAACAATATTTCAGAACGGTTGGGAAGAGAGGATATTTTTCTGGAGGCAGAGACCTAGAAGAAAAATTGCATAAGCAGGATATGTTAGCCCCAACACACTCACATACACCAAAGCATACCGACAAATGGAGAACAAAGTGACAAAGGAGAAGAAATGTGACCTCAACAATTTGAGACCAGCCAGTTAACATATGAAGCTGAGCTGCTTGTTCTTCAAGATTTTTGTTGTATTTCCAACCCCATCGTAACAGCTGTTGGATTGTATCTCGAATTTCATTTAGCTCAACTTCAGTATTAACGGAGCTATGCTGGGGATTAAACAAGTTGTATTTCTGAAAGAGGGATAAAAATTTAGAAGAAAAGTTATGCTGCACCTCCAATGGGTAAAAATAGTCTCACGTGGCTTAATAAAATAAAGGGACAAACAAAAGGAAAAGTTGGAGTGCTAAGAAATGCTGCACCTGCCATAATTTGTCACGAAATGCAGCTAGATCAATTAAACGGTCTCCACGTTCTGAGTAATAATAAACACCACCGTTTTCAGAGGTAGCAGGATTGGTAAGTATGTCTTCAGCCTGCAGAATGCCAGAAAATGAAAAGACTACTCCCCAAAAAAATAAAAGAAAAACTGATCCAAACCCAACAAGGTTCCTACCAGAAACCCATATTTCGTGCTTGCAACTGCTTGTGAAGATTTCAACACAGTATCAGGAGACTTAAACTGGACAACTTCAAGCAACTCCAATACCTATACATAAATGTAAATGGAAGTTGTTCTAACTTTCTGTAATAATGAAAACAGAAGATACTTATCTTACTTATACAAAAAAGGAAGGATTTTATCCAAACAATATTAATAATAAAATTGAAGTTATTAAGAAAACACAAGTGACAAGGAAGGAATACCGCAATAAGGGCTCATTTGGTTACCCGGATTACAAAATAATCCCGGTATTAAATTTGGTATCATTTTATACTTTGTTTGGTTGAATTTTTATTTTTGAAATTGAAGACAAATAAATAAAAGTGTGCTCTCTCTAACTGTTTGAGCTTTCAGATGAGATCGCCAGACATTTCAATACGGTACCAGAATATGCAGAGATCCTGGGTTCGAGTTTCCCATCGCCACCCAATTATTAAAGACCAAAAAGAATTGCATGTAATTAGCACATGAAAAAGAAGCAGGCTGCATATGAGGGAGCGTGTTGACGACAAAATTAAGTAGATAAAAGTGTGCTTTCCTAATAGCTTAAGCTTTTATACCACATCCAATGTAGGATAACAATCCACGGAATAGCCAGACATGGATAAAACAAATAATATGACAAATCACCTTTCTGCCAAAGCCCTTTTCAAAATTTTATATTATGAAGGTCAAGGTTAAAATTAGAAACAAAACTCTATCCAAGTTTATCCAGTTTAAAACCAAACTAACTTAGATTATACACTATATATCCATTTTATTCCACCGAACGAAACAAATCATAAGTATTAAACAATCCAACGAGAACAGTGCAAAAACCACAGGATGTAACCATATTCCTTGATATACTCATGACACAGTGAGCAGTAAAAACTTTACCTTAGTTTTACTAATCATTCTGGCTCCATTCACTCCAGGACTGATTTGACGATAGGGAGAAGATACACCAAGATCAACATCGGGTTCAAAAATTCCCTCTCCAAATAGTTGAGATAGAATACTTTGACAAGCTTCTCGATGAGTGGAACTAGACATGTAAGCCGCATGCAATTCTATTGTTAGCAGCTTCAACAGCCATGCTCTCTGAAGAAACACGGGGCATGTGAAACCAATTAATTAGATCAAGTAAGCAATGTTGAAGAAAAATTTGAAGCAAATTCCCCTAGTTAATTAGAGGAACGAACGAAGAACCACTAGCTCAAAAACAGACCTGATGAAGGGAACTGATACGAAGTGTCTGACTACTATTCCTTTTGGGAAGTGGAGCAATACCAATTATATCCAAATGCTGTAAAGATAAATTTAAGCAAATATTTGAGATAAATATTGATCCAGGAGAAAAAAGATCTATTCTTAAATGTGGAGTAATATACAAAATTTCAATCTACACAGTCGCACCTGTACAAAGAACCAATACTTTTTGGTGCTCAACAAATCCATCATAGGATTACAAGTCAGGGGATCGGTACATAACTCATAAAGAAGCTGCATATAGTAACAAATTGTAAGCTCACCAAAGTAGGAGTTATAGCAGTTTCCAAGAACATAGACTGACAAATCCTCTGCAGCTTAAAGTCAATAGACAATTTTTTTCACATGAAAAAGGCAAATAGAACATACACCCCGATACAATGATCAACCCATTCCAACCTGAAATGCAAATTCATGGAGCAAAGCATTGACTTCGGGTTTCAGAAGTTTTTCCAACACATCAAGAATGATCTTCAAGCAACTGCAGTAGAAAGAACGAATTTCAAGTCCTTGAGTAAAACAAAGGAGCAAAGGAGTTAAATATATATATATCAATTGAAATAGAACCTATAGTGAAATTTTGGATGAAGCATGGTCCTCTCAACAGCGCCATCGACATCAAATTTGAGTAATAGATGTGTGATATTCGGGGCAGGCCGGCTAATATTATCAATAAGCAGCTGCAATTGAAGAATCAGACAATGATCCTAACCAAAATTTAAAAGGAAAAGAGCACCAGCTTTGACCAAATTCGTTCTGTGATAAGTAAAAAATTATCAGAAAAGGATGATTTTATTGATATCCGGCATCAAGTGAATGCTGGTGAGTATGTAGAATGGGAAAAGGTGCAAATATACCCCTCAACTTTGCGATTTAGAGCAGATATACCCCTCGTTCAAAAAGTGGTGGATATATACCCCTGCCGTTACAAAATGGTGCAAATATACCCTTTTTGCTAACGGAAATTTTTAAAAAAAATCATTTAGCTTATTTTTGAATTAAAAAAAATGCGACGGGGCTTTAAAAAAAGGCTACCCATTTTTTTAGAAGACATTTTTCTAAAGCCACATGGTAAATTTTTTCCCGGGTGGGTCGGGTCTAGTTCGTTTAAAAAAAATAG
This sequence comes from Anisodus tanguticus, assembly GCA_034509755.1. NCBI lineage: Eukaryota > Viridiplantae > Streptophyta > Magnoliopsida > Solanales > Solanaceae > Anisodus > Anisodus tanguticus. The sequence goes on from CM067558.1 coordinate 39,331,377, forward strand.
GTAAACTTACTTTTTTTAAAGCCACGAAGATATTTTTTTAAACAAATCAGACCCGATCCACCAGAAAAAAAAATTATCATGCGTCTTTAGGAAAATATGTCTACTAAAAGAATGGGTAGACTTTTTTTAAAGCGACGAGACACTTTTTTAATTAAAAAAATAAGCTAAATGATTTTTTAGAAAAATTCCGTCAGTGAAAAGGGTATATTTGCACCATTTGTGTAACGGCAGGGGGTATATTTGCACCATTTTGTAACGGCGGGGTATATATCCACCACTTTTTTAACAAGGGATATATCTGCTCTAAATCACAAAGTTGAGGGATATATTTGCACCTTTTCCCATGTAGAATTAGCACCATTACATGTCATGTTATGTGCTGAAAAGATCAAACACAGCTTCTACATATGAAGCTGTATTGCAACAAAAAGAAAGTGAAGAAATACATATGTATTTGACTATAGTTACAGATTCTTTTCAGGATGCTACACCGACACCTAAGTAAGAACATAACTTTCCATTCAAATTGATTAGGCAGACTCATTTGAGGAATACGAAGCTTTGGTAAAAGGTACAACTTAGTTTCTTCATAATGTCCCAAGTTCAGGAACCCACAGACAATGATTGCCTAAAGAGAAAAACGAGAAATTCAATTTCTGATTGGAAAAAAAGGGAGAGAAGACTTCAAATTAATAAAAAAGAAACAGGGAAGCTTAATATTTAAATTAGGGGTCAGGACTTCAGAAACTCACGAAGAAGAAAAATAGTGTGTTACATTTAGTAAGAAAAATGTACACATTACAAATATAAAATGCAGAAATATGTGAAATTGAAAGCAGAAATCAGTTATGAAAGCTAACTGCGGAAAATTCACAACACTATGGTGGACAGACACTTATCTTGACGTTCCAAGGGCACACGCAGTATTACTATTTCAAATTATAGTTTGTTCACAGAGAGTTTAGAAGTTCTATTCTATCAACATATGCAAATACCATAGCAAGTTTTGGGAAATTGATGCTATCAATTGTGTTTACTTATAGATTTCTCAATTATAACTTATATTGCATATAGCAATACAGTAAAAAAAAAAAAAAAAGGGGGGGGGGGGGGGGGGGGAAGCCCGGTGCACTAAGCTCCCGCTATGCGTGGGGTCGAGTGCCTTCTTAAAATGTTATTGGAAGTTCTTTTCTTCGAAGTTAAAATAAAAGGTTCAAGTTTCCCCAATAGCACATTATCCAAGTAGATTAGGGATACAACGTACAATTACACAGTACAATACCAACTAATACAGAAGACAGACTCCACCTCATTCAAAGTTTTCAGCTAAACAACATTCTCCTCCATTCCTATCCTTCCAATGAAATTTGGCTAAAGAATACAGGATCAAGACTTGTTGCTAGAGAGTAAAACCTATCATCTTCCAATTCTGAAGGTCTTAGATCCAGGAACTTACTTGTAGTATGAGAACACCTGAATCTTCACGACAATCCTCTATAATTTGACATTCTTCAGATCGCAGCTCTAAGCAGGCAGCATAATCCTCAACCAAGCACCCGGCGGCATTGGATTTTAAGAGCAACTGAACAAGCCCAACCATGCGAGAACTGCCATCCACGTAAAAGCATCATCGATATCAGAAATTGGTACGTAACATGACACATTCCAATCCTTTCTTAATACTTAATATGATGCCACATTTCTTCTTTGGGTTGCCTTACAATAGTTTGTGCTATCCATAAAACTAATTAGAAGGGAAGAGAAAAGGTCGTAAACTGTAAAAGATAAATGCTCTTTGTTATGAAATAAGTAGCTTCATTGATGGCATCAAGAAGATGCAAAATAGTACAATAAACGTTAAAAAAATGTATTGTAAAAGGTAAATGGCCTTACTTGAATAGGTAAAAGTAATAGTGTTGACACGAAGGAGTAAAACTTCAACCAATGCATTTAATCATGTTGTTTGAACAATCAGGACTTGGAGGATGAAAGGATTACCTTAGGATGTTCATTATTTTGATAGACGATTGTTGAATACGGGGCTGCAAATCATATCTAACGTACTCTAATAAAGCCACAACTTGGTTCTGATCTTGTGAGAGAATGACATCTAGAGGCTGCATAGACAAGAAGCAATAGTTAGACAATGAGCTGACATCAAAGGAAAAGGCAACAACATGCAGCCACGCAACTCCAACAAAATCATTTAAGTTTAACTAGTGCGTAAACATGCTCACATGCAGCAAAGCGGAATCAGTTAAAAAATATTCATTGCAGAAACGTTGATTCGTTTAATGTCATTACTCTCCATCTATGAAAGTGTTTCCCTTGTGTTCTTCCCTGAACCACCTGTAACTTACTCGAGAAATTAAACATTTAATAATGCTGCCAGTGGCGAAGACAAAACAATGTTACCCTGTAAAGTGGCACTGATAGTACGTAAAACTAAAAGCATGGAAAAAACTATTCCTGTATGTTCTGGCCACTACGCAACCAGTTTCCACTAGACAAAGGTTCACAAATTAACATGCTTGGATAAACTCTTATTGGTAAATAATGTTAAGATAGAATAGGTCATCACATCCTGTCTTACAAATTGTTTATATGGGAAAAATAAATTGTATTACCAGAAAATACAGCAAAAGATGGCGGCAAGCCAATAAGGAGTGTAAGAGACCAAGAATAAACCTAAAAAACCTAACCAAGACATTCAAGAAACCGAATTCTAAATCCTTTAATACAATTCCTTCCCCTGTAGCTAACAGAGATGTCAAAGATAAAAAGGGTAAATGGACACCCTGGTATGCAAGAGTTTCATGTGCAAAGTGGTCTTAGATCATGGACTAACGTGAATATATATATATGCAAAGTGGTCTTATATTGGTAGAAAGCAAGGATGAGGTGGAGAAGTGGACGAATAGGGAACTGTATAAGATGGCGAGGAAGGAGGCGAAACTAGCGGTTACGGCGGCGAAAACGGCGGCTTTTGAACGCATGTATGTGGAATTAGAGGAGAAATGCAAGGATAAAAAGTTGTACAGACTAGCCAAGGCAAAAGAGAGGAGGGCCCGTGACGTAGACCACGTGAGGTGCATCAAGGACGAGGACGGCAAAGTACTTGTGGAGGAAGCACATAGGCAGAGGTGGCAGTCTTACTTCTATAAACTCTTGAACGAAAAAGGAGACAGAGACATTGTGTTGGGAGATCTGAAGCATTCTGGTAGGCACCGGGATTTTGGGTATTGTAGAAGAATTAAGGTTGAGGAGGTGAAGGGTGTTGTTCGTAGGATGCACAGGGGACAAGCGATCGGGTCTGATGAGATCTCAGTTGAATTTTGGAAGAGCGCAGGCAGGGAAGGTCTGGAGTGGTTGACTGGGTTGTTTAACGTCGTTTTTAAGACGGGGAGTTTTCTGAGAACCAGTTTGAATTCATGCTGGGGCGTTCGACTAATGAAATCATTCATCTTATCAGGAGGTTGGTGGAGCAGTATAGGGAGAGGAAGAAAGATTTACATATGGTTTTCATCGACCTCGAGAAGGCATAAGACAGTCCCTAGGAAGGTTTTATGGGAATGTTTGGAGGTTAGAGGTGTACATGTGGCGTACACTAGAGCGATCAAGGATATGTATGATGGAGCAGGACTAGGGTACAGACAGTAGGAGGAGACTCAGAGCACTTTCCAGTGACGATGGGGCTGCACCAGAGTTCAGCTCTTAGCACATTCCTATTTGCCTTAGTGATGGACGAACTGACGCGACAAATCCAAGAGCAGGTACCATGGTGTATATTATTAAAAGACGACATAGTCTTGATTGATGAGACTCGCAGCGGAGTGAACGTCAGGCTGGAGGTTTGGAGACAGACTTTGGAATCTAAAGGGTTCAGGTTGAGTAGGACCAAGACAGAATATTTGAAATGCAAGTTCAACAAAAGGAGCGACCTTGAGACAGGCACGGAGGTGAAGCTTGGTACTCAGGTCATTCCAAGAAAAGGAAGCTTGAAGTACCTAGGGTCTATTATCCAAGAGAATTGAGAGATTGATGACGATGTCACACATCGTATTGGGGTAAGGTGGATGAAATGGAGGCTCGCATCTGGGTCTTGTGCGACAAAAAGGTGCCACCAAAACTTAAAGGCAAGTTTTATAGGGTGGTGGTTAGACCGACTATGTTGTATGGGGCGGAGTGTTGGTCAGTCAAGACTTCGCACATACAAAAGATGAAAGTTGCGGAGATGAGGATGCTGAGATGGATGTGTGGGCATACAAGGAGAGATAGGATTAGAAATGATGATATCGGAGGTAAAGTGGGAGTGGCCTCGGTGGAGGATAAGATGCGGGAAGCAAGGTTGAGATGGTTTGGGCATGTACAGAGGAGACATGGATGCCCCAGTGGGAAGGTGTGAGAGGTTGGCTATGGACGGGTTCAGCATGGGTAGAGGTAGGCCGAAGAAGTGTTGGGGAGAGGTGATTAGACGGGATATGGCGCAGGTACAACTTACTGAGGACATGACCTTAGATAGGGGGGTTGTGGATGACACGGATTAGGGTAGAAGGGTAGTAGGTAGTCGAGCGTAGTTCTACTTACGCTTATAAAATGATAGTGTAGTGTTATTACTGTAGGCTCGATTAGCCTATCACACTTATAGGCGCATTATTGCTTTATAGTCCCCTATAGTTTGATTTCTGATGTTATGTGTTCTTTAGTGTACTTTGTTTATCCTATTTAGATGTGTTAGCTACTGCTTCCGGTTGATAGAATGCGCTACCATGGCGTATTCGATTTTATTATCTGCATGTTCATACTGATTTAATTTATCGTCTCAGTCTGACCGTCTCTCTTGCTTTGTTTTGTTATGCTTTGCTTGTGATTATGCTTTCTCTTGAGCCGGGGGTCTTCCGGAAACTGCCGCTCTACCTACCAAGGTGGAGGTAAGGTCTGTACACTCTACCCTCCCCAGACCCCATGGTGTGGATTTCACTGGGTATGTTGTTGTATATTATATATATATATATATATATATATACACACACATATGTAATGCACGAAAAGAATAGCATAAATGAAGAATTTAATAATTATTTGGACAAAGGAAATGTCAAATATTGTGATTAAGCAACACAGATGAAGTAAAATCATGATTATAAGAGACTTCACTTATTTCAACAAAAATAATGTGAATAAAGTTCAAAACCCTTTTTTGTCTGATTATGAATATTCCCTCAACCTGCATGATTATTCTGTCTATCTAATTACGGGAACTAATCAAGGGTTTTGAACTCTATTGACATTATTTTTGTTGATGTGTCATTTTCCCATTTATCACATTGCCGTATCCGCCGCATGTGAATCTCATACATATGAATATTTGGCTAACAATTATTCTGTCTATCTAATTACGGGAACTAATCAAGTTAAAATGTTTAAATAAAAAATTTTGACGAGTTCAAAGGGCTGCTTATGTATTCTGCCTTAAAGAAAGATACTTTTAGCATACATCGTTGCAAAATTTGTGATGTCAAATGATCAGCATGCATATACTTTCCCATGTCCCTCACTAATCCCTTTATTAGTTACATTTGTAACAAGCTTTGCACATATGACTTCTATGCACAAGCTTGATGGGGAGGGGTAAAAGCTATTCTAAATCATACCGTGTATCAATTAGGATAAGTCCGATTTAGTTAGATAGGTTCTTTCCCGCAATTAGATAGTCAGAATTATTTCTCCAATTTAATGTATGAGAAAAATACTGTCAGCAATTGTAGACAACCATTGACCCAACAAATTATTTCAGTATACTCCCTAGTCCCCCTCATGCAAAACAACACCTATATTTTTTGGTATTAATTTTTTTTATTACGAACAAGCATATAAATAAATAAAACAATCTAAATAAAAATAAAAATGGGTACGAAGATTATTTAATTACTACATATACCAACCCAAAGTCAAAGCATCTAAGCTAAGATCGTTTTAACTAGTTGTAAAATAACAACTATTATGGGTGTGTTCAGTATGAAGGAAAATATTTTCCAATTTTCTCTTGTTCAGTTGCTCAAAAATTATGGAAAACATTTTCTCTAGAAAAATAAGTTCCTTAAAAATGAGGAAACAGACTTCCCTAATAGAAGGTAGGAAAAACAAGTTCCACAAGTGGCATTCCACATTGATTGTCTCCCCCCCACCCTCGACACACCTCATCTTCACCTCTACCCCACAACCACCGATCCCCCACCCTCACCCATCCCTACCACCCACCCCCACCCCATCCCACCCCCCATACCGAACACAAAAAAATAAGCAAGAAACCCACTGGAAAACATTTTCCAAGACAATATTTTCCATAGAAACATTTTCCTTCATACCGAACACACCCTATGACACTTTACAATTGGTAATCGGGTGTAATCTGCAAACAGTGATTACAATTAAATTAGCAAAAGCTTATATTCATTCAAGTTAGCAGCTTCTTCCAGTGGAGTTTAGGCTATAGAAAAGAAAAGGCGGGAAACTCGAGATGAAATCTTGGATTCTTACCTGATACAAAGGACGCCAAAACTCAGACACAGCTAAATCTTTCTCCAATACGAGATTTACGATTTCCAGAGAGAGCAGCACAGCTTTTTCTAGAAGTTGCCCGTAAATTTGACTTGTTCCTTCAGAAATTAGATAATTGACTCCGGGAGAAAGAATACTCATGATATTCCGGAACACAGTTTTACCACTCATAAAATCCTGCATGACATTAAAAGATTTTACATAACTGAGCTGCCAACGGTAAGTATGGCAATAGTAACTTGATGCATACCAATACTAGCAAATACTTGCTCCCACTGTCACAGTTTATGTGGCACAATTTCCTTTTTAATTTGTCCAAAAAGAACACCTTTCTAAATTTAGAAACAATTTAACTTTAAACTTGCCATTTCACCCTTGATGAGATGATTTAGTCACACTAATGTTTATGGCTTATTTTAGACAACAAGTTTCAGAAGTCTTTCTTTCTTAAACTTTGTGCCTAGTGCCTATTCAAACAGTGACACATAAATTGGGATGGAAGAAGTATTATATATGAAACTTAAAAAGAAAAATATTTAAAACGTAAAACAATATCAGATAGCATCAAACAGGACAAAGACACACTAAATAACAGTATAGGTTGAGGAATTAATACTTTCATCAACACTATTACAGGCAGCTGCATCTGCAGTGGAGCAGATTGCCCTGCTTCTGACAGTTGAGATTGGTCCACAACACTGTCTATATCCTCATCTCTGATACTATACATACTCAGCATCCTGCAAATAACATTATTGGACATGAAAGTTAGCAACTTCTTTCATAAATCTATAAGCAACGATCAAAACCCCTCACAGACAAGGCCCAAGAGGGAAAAGATAAAAATATAGGGAGGGCCATAGAGAAAATTGAGATAAGACTTGCATCTGGAAATTTTTGAGGCAAGCTATGACAAGCTGCCACTTCTCACAAGGATCAGCATAGGCTCTCTGCGGGAATGGTCCAAAGACATGATCATAAATGAATTTAAAGATGCCAATGAATCTGCAAATGTGTAGCTCAAATGAGAAACAATACAATTGCCAAAGAATATTAAATGTGCAGTCACCAAAAGCCCAATACCTATGCCCTCTATCACTAACATCCTTTTCCGCGGCAATTAGTGTATTCAACAAGTTAATGAATGAAATAGTTGAAGGATATTGCTCCCTTCTAGCTTCTATTTCATTCAGCTCAAATCGCATATCATAAACCTGCATGAAAAAAGTTTTCAATGAGATAGTTTCCCTAGAAAATAGACGAAGCAGAAGGAAGATGGGAGAGAATAAGGAATTGTCTTGGGAAGGAAATGCCAATGCATTAGACCATGAAAAACAATCTCCGTATTAGAAAAACCAAAATTGCAACCTCACTCCAGCAGATTGATGGTCTTATCTTTTCCTTTATTACCGCCCAACCAACCCATTCCGACACCACCCCGGCAATATAGATCATCTGAATCAAGCTCTTAATCAATTGAACAGCTCAACCGTATGTACACGAGACTTCCCCAATTATATTAAATAATTATTACTTTGTTATATAAAAAAAAATCAAATAGCCTGCAAGGTAGAGTAAAAAACACAGATACCACCGACCTGTGTTGTCAAGAATTGTGTTGTGTTTCCCACAACTACAGGTAGATCATATTGCTCTAAATACCTCCAAGTTGTATCTTTCATAACTGGTGATACTTGAACAAAAGTAGCTATGGCATTTCTTAATGCACCCTAACAATCACAAGTACGAAAAATAATTAGTAGCAGAACTCAGTGGCAGGATCTAACCATGAAACTGAAACAGCAACTAAACCAAGAGTCACATGAAAAACAGAGGACTTACCTTAAGATAAGGAGGGACATTTTCATAACCAAGGAGTTTGAACAATGGCTCAATATCAGGGAACCAATTCTTCCTTTCTACGGGATTCGCATTTTCAACTACCTGCAGCACACAAAAAACCATCTCAAGCCTGTTATATCTGCTCACCAGCGCAGAAAACATATGTAGACAGAATTTCATGTATAATGTCCTGAAAATGGTTCAAATCAGATGTTGAATGATCTCTCGATTGATAACTTGAGAGAAGAATTAAATATTGTTTCATTTCTGCCACAGTTTATTATAGGGTTTAGTGGAAGTACAATATATACACATATGGTTGCATACTGTGGATGCATATAAGGAAAATGGCCAGAATCCAGATAACCAAACTCATAAAAAGTTCGGTACTGGAGTGTCTAGAAGGTTAAATTCTGGATGAATGCTTGCTTTGCATAGCCCCTTGATAGATGAATCCCCCCTCCCCCCCAAAAAAAAAGATATAGAGTTTGGCTGTACAACGTGATGCAACTGTGGGCAAATGTAGAGAAGGTAAAAGCTGAATTATCATTCTTGTGAGGCTCTAGAAAGAATGAGAAACAGAGTGTCTACTTAAGCTATTAGGTAAGTAGGCAAAGAAGAAATTGGTAAATAAGGGCAGAGACGCTCTGTCGTGGACAAAACATGGTGAAGAAATTTACTCAGTTAAATCTGAATACACAATTGTCCTCTGCCTTGGTATACTGCTTGTACATAGAAGATTTTCCCATCATTAATAAAATTATTTACCTTATCAAAAAGCAATATAGTACTCTGCCAACCATGAAAGCTTCATTTGGAAAATCAAGAGCATTCCATGGCTAGCTCGTTCTGGGTGTATTCTTTTGAACCAAAAAAAAGTACGACAGCGGTTAACTTTTTTAAGATTGGCATTTCACTAGATGCTACTTAGTCATGTCAGACTGGATATGTAAATCATCATTGCCTTCGTTGTTCAGTAGCAAGGGAGATGTTGAATTTATTCTTGAATCCTGGCTGGTGAACCAAGTCTTGTATCTAAGTGGAGAATAGTAGAAGGATGAACCAATTATCACCAGGTTCCGAAGCTGAATACAGCAGATTTCTTGGTTATCCAAAAGATGCGAAATTTTGTCCTATACTTTTAATCTCTTAAGTGTGTAACCCTAAATTTTAACTCAAACATTCCACAGACAGAAAGGGGGTAACGGCGCAGAAAAGCAAAACAAATTTATGGTATGCTCCCCCCCCCCCCTGCATGCTATGGGCGCTACAGGAAAAGAACAGCAGTTGTTTTAATGGTGAATGAAGACCAGTAAATCAGCTCAAGTATCTTCTGGATTTTTGTTTAAATGGTGTAAACATGTGATTATAAATGATATAGATCACATAGCAGAGAGGCCTTTTTTTTTCCTTAGCTGGTTTTTTGTGTGTGTGCGTGTGTGTGTGGGGGGGGGGGGGGGGGTAGTGGGGCAATGAAGAGAAACCACCAAGTCAGAGAACATTATGAATTGAGCATTAGATTAAACAAATTTTGGCATATAATAAATCCTAGAATTTCCTAACCAGACACAGAGTTCCTCATATAATCTTTCATCAATAAGACAAGACAACACAAGCAGGGAGAAATATGAAGCCTATTATGTTATCCTATTCTCTATGATATAATCTTAACCACCAGCTTTGCAGCTTATCCAAAATTCATTACAATCAACCAGGACTCTCCAAAATACAGGGATTTTAGGACTTTGTGGCGACTAAAGAACTAGGTAATTATGAATATATATTACTCCCTCCGTCCCAAAAAGATTGTCCTAGTTTGATTTGGCACAGAGTTTAAGAAACAAAAGAAGACTTTTGAATGTGTGGTCCAAAACAAACCTTAGAGATTTGTGTCTGTAAATCATCTCATAAAGTTAAATTGTTTCTAAATATAGAAAGGTGCCAATCTTTTTGGGACAAACTAATAAGGAAAGTAGGACAATCTTTTTGGGACAGAGGGAGTATATAGCTATGAAGATATGTTCCCATACAAAGCTCCCCAAAACAAGACATAAAATTAGTTGAGATAACATTTCAACCGCATTGCATTCTAGTCTATAATGTAAACTGTAAAGAACGAGGCAGGCCAGTGACACCACTCACCTTTTGCAGAACATTCAAGTAAGCAACAAGTGCCTTGGCATCTCCTTCCTGTATCTCTGGCAGAACTGCCCCAGGACTTTGCAGGGCTTGTTTGAACTTTTCCTCATAAATTGATAAGCAATCAAATAAAGTGCTCCATCCGATAGAACGGAATGTCTTTCCCTGAAGTAACTCAAAAACTTTGGAAGCACCTTCAGCACTAGAAGCCTGGATTCAATGAATGACAATCACAAACTTTGTTGAAGCTAGTTTATCATTAGAAGAGATGAAACATTCACCAACTTGGCAATATAGCCAAACTTACATACCAAGGTACTCAGCATTCTTAAAAATGCTACAAGTGTCTGAAAGTTAGTGTGATCCTCTCCGGCAAAGTTGACAAAAGTCCACAAAACATCATTACCAGACAGCAGCTCAGGTTCTTTCTAATAAAAGATCACAAACAAGGAAGTCAAAGTAAGACAAGACGACAAACAATACAAGGAAAAGACAACAGCACAAAAATGGGGAAAACCAGTGTCAATGGTGAAAATCCCTAAAAATACTCCAGGTCTATTATGGATTTAAGCACAAATCACAACTTAAATGTGGGCTTGATAAAGAAAAAAAAGTGCAATGATTGAAAAAAATAAAAATATGTGTTTCGAAAAAGAAGTAATGAATTCAATCATAATGTTTTCCCTAACAACTAATACACTTACATATGCCGATTATATTTGGTTGTTTATAACCACTCAATTCAAGATAGAACTCATGGGCAATGAGGCGCACGACTTAGTGCCTTGCCTACACTGAAGCGCAGCTTAAGTGAGGCAAAGAGCTTTTCTGAGCTTCAGGGCTTAACCGCGCCTTAAATGAGCCTTTGACGACACTGGGAAAAACAAAAGCAGTATGTAAGTTTTGTCACCACAACTTCATTCGTTTCTAACTTTTTTTAATATAATGGTGGTGACATGGCCGGCTTGCATGCACCTCAACTATTCCATCGACTACATGCATCCTCCCATTAGTTAGTACAAGATAACCAAGGCCCCACCAAGTGTTAGGCAGATAGGAAAATATCACCTAGCAATATTGTCTCTACTAGAATTAGAATCATGGTTTTCCATGGCTTTCTTTCTTGTATTTTAATAACGGTGGTGCCGAGAAACTTGTGCACACCTCGATTATTCCACCAAGTACTGGCTACCTCTCACCAACATATGTATCGGGCAACTCTACCTACAAAGGCTTGGGAGAAGAAATAACTTAGTGTTTTTTGTCTCTACTGGGATTTGAACCCTGATCCATCAAGGTTTGCACCAACTTTATTGACAATTAGGCAACACCCCTGGGTCTTGGACTTCCATGGCTTTCGTTCCAACTTCATTGACTGCTATACCACAAATTTAGGTTCATCTCTACAACCTCATTCTTAACTTCACTAAAACAACCTCAAGGCAATGCATACTATATACAAAAAACTTTGTCACTCCGCACAAGAAATAGCCAAACAATGTCGATAAAATAATCATTAACGCCCTTCAAAAACCACATAAAAACACCTACTGTAATGGGTCAATCTCACTTCGAATAGGTTTAAGAAGATAGATATGTTGTGATGAAGTCATGCAACAATGCATATCTTAAGCCCTGAAGCAAGGCATAAAACATGTTGACCGCTTCACCTCTCTTAATGCACGCTTCAGTATCGTCATCAAGGCTTTAAGACATACTTTTCCATGCCAATGAGCATCTTCTGAAGAGGCGATTCTAAATAATTGATATTTCGCATTATCGTATTTTTTCTTCAATTTCTTTGTTCATATATTTGTTACTCATGCTTATTATTATTATTAGTCTTGGACTACACATATATATTTGTATATTTTCTCCATTTATGCCTTTTTCCGTTAAAGCCCACACTTTATTTGTGCTTAATCCCCCAACAAACCTTAAAGCTTTTTTCCGCTTTTCGCTTTTGATAACATTGCCAAACGGTCCACTATGTAACAGAAGACTCCAATTCAAAGAGAACATCAGCATAAGATAGAAAATGATAAACCTTCCCACCCACCAACCATCCCAAAAAAGAAGAGAAAGGATAGCAGAAAAAGGCACTAACCTGGTAAATTTCACTCACAAACTCCAAGAGAGAGACAAAAATTTGTGGTGCAGGTTCAGCGGCCTTTTGGAAATGCCCAATTCCATCCACAGCATAATCATGTGTAGTAGACAAGTGGTACGGACCAAGTGCTATCATAGCCTTCTCTTTGGCTTCTTTAACCTGCAATAAAAAAGCGAGTAAGAAATTAAAAATAAATGAAGAGGACACCAATAGCTATGCTCCCACTCGGTAAATGACAAACATCTCATTGACAAGACTAAACCCCCACCACAAAATAATCTCAGAAGATTACTTGATACCAAGTTAAAGCTTCTTTTCGACAAACCAACATTCCAACAAGCACAGCCTATATTCATGATGGAATGCCTATATTCATGATGGTATGTTCAAACCATCTGAAAATTTTAACCAAACAATGCACATTAATCTCAGTTCTTCAGCTCAAACAAGAAAATAATCTTTCCGATTAAAAAAATTCCTTCAAGAAATCCCAGCGAGTATAGATTGAATAGAACAACAAAAAGCACATCCATGCAGTGCACCAAAAAGAAATAAGGGACAAGAGGCTACTCCTCCAGTGCTCAAAATCTTTCTCTAATTTATCAAAAGCTTTCCTCTCCATATCTGATAGCACATGTGATAGAGGAAGCAAAGACTCAAGCAATATACTTTAGGATTTGTAACGGATTCAAGTCAACAATATAAAGAACGAAATGATTAGAGAAAATAAAGATATGTGTTGTTAATATTCAAGCAATGAATCAAATCAGAAACCCAACATGAATCCTAGTTCACCCCAGAATCCCACGTATAGAAACGAAAAATCAAGACAATCTAGAGCGCCCAACTATGCATGGGCATCTACACACCACATAAATACAATTTAGTAAATGTGTAAATATATGCTTTCCCTTTAAAGGGCATGAACTCATATGGAAGTGTACCAAAATCCCAGCAGGTGGGGCTGGACAGCAAGCAAACCAAGACTCAGACTCCTTTAATTGAACTTGCCTTAAAAAGAAAGAAACTACACAATTGGGTGGAAATAACAAGCATAACTTCTTTTTTATAGGCAATTACAACCATTTACCCTCAAAAGAAACTAAACAAACCTTGTCCTTGGCCAGTGGATGAGACAAAAGGCACGTTATCATCTTATGCAAATAGGCATTGTACATGTAGATCATATCCTCATCGTCATTCTGCCCATGAGAGATAGTAAAGAAACTTGAGATAATTACAAAATGGAAGGACTAAGACAATTACGAAAATAGGGTCAAACCACAAGCATAATATGCTATCAGGACCATGTATTTGTTATACAGCTCAAGAACGTGCCAATTATCCATGACAACTACAGGAGTAAAACATCATAAGGCAGGTGACTCATCACGAGGCAGTGTACAAAAAAGAAATAACAGCAAAATTACCTAAGGGGCAATAGGCCAGCAACCAATATTCAATACACTATGTAGAAAATGGGATGCACTAAAGTAATGGGATCTTTTTCCTATTCTTTTGATAAAGTAATAAAGTTTATTAATGAAGAGGGAAAAAATGCCCGTAAGCTAGTAGTATAGTAGAAAGTAGAAAACTTAACAAAAATATATGATTTTCTACTATAGACATCCAATCTTCTGTGCTTATAGGCACCTCGTGGGTGAACCAAAAAGGTGATAAGAGGCTACTCCTCAAGTGTATAAAGATCATTCTCTACTCCTTGAAAAGCTCTCCTCTTTATCTATCCATATGGTGCACATAAGATTATATTTAGGGGTCGTTTGGTAGGTATATAAGAATAATGTTGAATAGGGTGTATTAGTAATGCTGGCATTAGTTATGCCGGGATTATTTCTTATCCACTGTTTGGTTTGGTGTATTAAAATTAACATGCATTACATAATTTTAAAAAGAAATTGGTTGCTTACAAAAATATCCCCCAACTTAATAATTGGAAAAGGTTTTGAGGAATTTCAAGGGCAATTGTGACTTTAGCCATATTTATGCATGTATTAAAACCCATTGCATTGCTAATACAATGGTTTGCTATGTATTAGTTATACATAGGATAATACCAAATAGAGTGTATAACTAATACTTGCATTAGTTATGGATAGGTTGAAAAGTATACCAAACAAGGTATTAGTAATACACAAAGCTAATGCATGCTTTATATTTTCTAATACTTCCTACCAAACGACCCCTTAAGATGTTATCTAATAGATTAAAGGTCTTGTATGAGTAGAATCTACTTTGCAAAATGTTCGTACTCCCTCCGTCCCAATTTATATGATGTAGTTTGACTTGGCATGGAGTTTAAGAAAGAAAGGAAAACTTTTGAAACTTGTGGTCCAAAACAAGTAATAGATATTTGTGTGGCCGTAAATCATTTCACTAAGGGTAAAATGGAAAGTTTTAAGTTAAATTATTTCTAATTATAGAAATGTATCATTCTTTTTGGGACAGACTAAAAAGGAATGTGTATCACATATATTGGGACAGAGGGAGTATCTACTTTGCAAAATGTTTTTCTGGATGGCAAACAAATTCTAGATACAACACTAGCTGCAAATGAAGTGACTGGTTCGAAAAGAAAGCAAGGGAAACCACGGATTTTGCACAAACTAGATCTTAAGAAGGCTTATGATCATGTTATCTGTGAGTTTCTTGATTTCATTATATTGAAGATGGGTTTTGGTGCAAGATGGAGGAAATGGATCAAATTTTGCAAAATTTTGTATCTCAACAGCCAGGTATTCAGTCCTCATGAATGGTAACCCATGTGGCATTTTGGGTAGTCCGAGAGGTGTGTGAGTAGGGATGGAAATAGGGCGGGTTAGGGCAGGTTAGGGTGGGGCAAGCTTTGACCTGCTTAGATTTCGACCCGCCCTGCCCTGTTTAGCATTTCTCAACAAATGCCCTGCCCTGTTTAGCATTTCTCAAACAAATGCCCTGCGCCCTGCCCCACCCCGCCCCGTTTATGTGATCTTTCATTTCTCCTCTTTATTTTCAACTTCTCAGCATGCCCTATTTATCAAGATCTGGAAATGCAGTACATTCAAACTTGTTTTTACATACAGTACATTCAAACTTTGTTTCTACGTACCTAGCATTTTTGTTTATTTTACTACACAGTAAACTACTGATTGAAGCTTATAAGACATAAACAACTAAAATTGATTGTATGCATTATTAAAAGAAAATTGATTTTACGGAGCATAATCACCTTTTTCCTCCTTTAATTTCTTAATCTTATCCATTTTTCTGAACTTTAAAGATAAACGATTTAGTGCACTGCTAGATATCAAAATATCTATATGCCATCAATGAGATAAAAAAATGGACTATCTTAGAATATTACTGTTTCATAAAAAAATGAAAGTAACTCTAAAGGATCTTATTCTATTAATCTCTGTACTTCAGAATCTGAAACGGTTAGCTTGAGATTCAGAAAACAACAGCAGTTCATGGCTCTTCATTATGAATTGGGAAGAGATCAAATAAATGGGTCAATTCTATTTTGCTCGATCCGCCCCGCCCTGCCCTACTACAAATTTCCAAAAATTAGATTTTGCCCTACCCCGCCCTGCCCCGTTTATTTGTTCCCCTGCCTTATTATGTGATTTACCTGCCCCGCCCCACCCTGCCCTGCCCCAATTGCTATCCTTATGTGTGAGACAAGGCGACACTTTCCCTATGTTGTTCATTCTAGTAACGTCAGATGGAAGCATTGACCAGGATGATGCATAGAGTTGTAGCAAGAGGTTACTTGAGGACTTTTTTGCAACGGTTGCTAGATGATGTACTGTGAGGGTTTCACACCTTTTGGTTGCGGATAATACTTTAGTGTTATGTGATGCTGACAAATGCTCAATTGACAAGTGTTGACATGATTGACCTAAATATCAATCTCAGAAATTGTGAGATCATCCCAATCATTTAGGTCCTAGAACAGATATTAAATTGTAAGGTTGGGGCTCTTCCTACACTTATCTTGATTAACCGCTAGCAGCATCTATAAAAAACCAAGTAGCTTGGAATCTGGTGATTAAGAGGGTAGAAAAGAGCCTCACTGGTTGGCAAAATGGGTATCTATCCAAAGAGGAAAGTAAGTGTTAATCGAGAACGTAATCATCGAGTTTTTATTTTGTGTTCCTGCATATTTCATGCCGTTGCTACATGCTCCAGTCAGCTTTACAGGAAATTTGAAGAAACTTTAGAGGGATCAACCAGGTAGAGGAAGTTTCACATGGTAAATTGGTGTGCATTTGGGATTAAAGATCTAGAGGTTTTAACAAGGCGTCACTAGGAAAGTGTCTATTGAAACTCGATGTGGAGGAGAATGCCTTTTGGAAAGGGGTGATTGCAAAAAATATGGAGTTTTGGAAGGGAGATGGACTAAAAGTGTTTCACTTCCCTATGGGTGCGGGCTACGGAGAAAAATCTTGAAGGGGTGAGATAAGTTTAATGGGAACAAATCATTCAGGGTGAGTAACGGGAGTTCCTGGGACAGAGGTGATGCTGGAATAGCATCTTGAGAATCACATTCCTAAACATGTAAGATTCTCATGCCAAAAGGAGATACCAGTACAATGGCTATGGAGTATTTGCTAGGGATCGAAGTCCATTGGGAATTTGAAGTTTAACAAGAACTTGCAATTGGGAGATTGCAGAATCTCAGAGTTTGGTCGAATCTATGTTGCTCGGACACTCCAAAAATGTAGTTGCTCCCGTGTCGGATCCTCCAACAATAAAAAGAGAAAAGTTGAGTTTTTTTTTTTTTGGAGGGGGGGAGTAAATCACATGTCATGTTAGACCAAAAAAATTGACAGGGGCAAGGAGAATTGCTAAGATAAAACTTCAATAGTTGATAATCAGATACAAGTCAATTCTCACCTGATAGGCAGGAGTTGGGGGGGAGTAAATCACATGTCATGTTAGACCAAAAAAATTGACAGGTAAGGAGAATTGCTAAGATAAAACTTCAATAGTTGATAATCATACACAAGTCAATTCTCACCTGATAGGCAGGAGTTAGGAGGATCTTATTCAACCAAGACAGGAAGACATTGTTGGAGAATATAACTTCCAAGCATGAATAGATGTTCCTTATATCATTATTTGATGAAGAACTTGCTGATGTGTCTTTTCCATCAAGTCCGCCATGTATTAACATTAGATGTACAACCCACGCACTCCTTACGCAATCAACATAGCCCTCAACAACAGGATCATTCCCAGCGACCATTACCTAGAAAAAAAAAGTAATAGAGGGTTTTGAAATGACTAATCACTGGTTGTCAAACATTTAAAGATGGTTGTCTGCTTACAGATTCCTGGAATTCATGCCTAAAGGACGCATCATGAGACAAGACCGATGTTTTATCAGGTACTGCACTCAATGCATCTGATATGAGAGCCACCACAAGGGAGAAGAGAAGGCTATATGTTATCTGCAGTTTTTTCAAAGGAGGATTAGTTAGAAGTATAGAGCAAAATACTAAAGAACAAGAAAAAGGTATAGCTAGAGGGTACACATGGCATGCAGTTCAAGATAGAGCATACTTTCATTCTGTCCTCTATTCAGCATTTGAAAAAGAAAAGGAGAAGGTAAAGAAAATCTAAAGCTGGATAATTCTAGAGGCAAACCCATAAAATCAGAAGGCTGGTACTCTTAAAAGGCACAACAATTGAGATGTTATACACAAACTGAGGCTGAGCTTTAAAATCCAATTCTAGGACAAAATTAGAGCCGGTATATAGAGACAGATGCTGAGCTTTAAAATCCAATTCTGGCAAATAATGAAAGTATGAACTTCACGTAGTTTGATATATATCAAGACGGTTAACAAATGAAGATAATAACATATGATGACTGAGCATAAAGTGGCACTTGCAGAAGTTACAAGGTTCTTATGCGAAAAGATACAGCTGCAAAAAGAACCATCTATTAAATGCCTAAGATCTGATACTTTAACTTCCCAGCCAAGCCAGTGTATTATTACTTCTTCTAATTTCATAATCAGTTATTCATCATTAAGCTTGAAAAAACCAAGGTCAAAAACTGTAAAAACCTGATGGCTTAAAGTGTCAGTGCTACCACTAAGCCCTGCTGCACTATCCTTGAGAGCAGAAAAGACATCCTTCACATCTTTAGGGCCTACAAAGAGAAAAACATAATTACTTTTTCAGAAAGAAATAAGCAATTACAGAATAACTAAATCGCTTTTATAGGAGAATAAACGAGATGTGGAGCAGTCCAGGCATACATGCTATTCCTGACTACACATGAAACTTGAAACATGGGCTAAGAAACATTGCTTCATTTGTGCTGTTAAAAGCACATTGGAAGCTTCATTAAAAGTACACCCATTCAGGGGGACAAAGTCATACAGAGAATCATAACGGGGGGAACCCAAATATCATGTCATAACAGTGGTAGCCGGACCAATTTGCGGGCACCTCAACTATTCCATCGAGAACCTACTACGTCCCACCAGCACAAGTATCGATTAACTACGCCCCAGGCTCAGGCAAATGGAAAGGGGAGAACCACAATATTAATTTAAGAATCAAATGAGTACAGTCTCTTCTATGTCAGCGCAAAAGCACATTGAGGATGTTTTGACTTCAATATTGGAGTCGTATGCAGAAAAATAAGGCCAGAGAAGCAGATATAGCAGATGAGGAATGATTGAACTCCAATGTAGATTACTTCAAAAACATTTAACTAACATTTATGAGCATAGAGCCCATAACTTCAGAAACATATAACTGATATTATGAGCAATTGAGCATGCAGTCTTCAGTAATAATGTGACAAGGCTAGGTTAGACAAGTGCTTGTTGTATAAAATACCAAGCCTCTTAAACATGAAAATTACTCTTGGTTATGCACAAACAAGATGTATCAGTCATCATCAAGATGAACTAAAAGAAAATATAAGAATGATTAACCCTCACATTGGTCCATTACAGGATTTACCGGGAAATCAGCTATGGCACAAACATCTTTCCCTGAAACCATGCAAGCCCAAATAGAACGAAGAAAAGATAAGGCCTCTCTTAAATGGAACTACCATTTTTTCCATTTGATGATGCACGTGAAAGAAAGAAGCCTAGAAATAGAAAGGCACGGCCACAGTCTTAACACAAACAAGGAGCTAAAAGAGTAACTTCTAATCAACAAATATGCCCTTGCATAACTAAATCCTTTTTGGGAGTGCACTTAAGCCACTCATCACTTACTAGCCCGCGCATTCAAAAATAAAAAGAATAATGCTACTATAAGTATGTCCTAATAAAAACAACTTCTATGACTAGAAAATTTTGGAAGTGAACAAACAGAAGATCAAAATATAACCATCCATAACTTACTTGCACGCACAACCAAAACAGAAAGGACAAGGCAATGAGCCAGAATGAGCCTTTCCCTGGAAACAACAGCTCTCCTTTCCACCAAAGCTCCTCTTGAATCAAGAATATAGCGTTCACAGTTAGGCCCGCCCAAACCAGCTGGCTCTTCTCGATTGAGTTCCTAAAAGTATACTCAACATATAATAATATCAAGAAACCATCAGCATATATTCATTCACCTCGCTTCTGTCAAAATGAACAACGAACAAAATTATAAACTCATGTTTCACATGATCACATGCACTGAAGGAACATTCTCAGAATCATCGGAAGGAGGACCACCGTCCTAGGTTTTGAAATAACCTGAAATTTAATTTAGATGACACTAGAAGATACTTTACAGCAAAATATGACTTCTGCTCATACTTAAGGACGTACTACTGAAAAATTTAACAATTGACTTGAAGGAAAACCTACACAAATAAAACACTCAGCGGACAAGAAAAATTGTCTATCTAAGCTCTGTCAATAAAGATGGTCAAAAATGAATAGATGTAACTAGAGGGGATAGACATGAAAGACAATTAAGTTAATCTAACAACCTTTACGAGTGAAATCAACCGCTTTCTAACTCCAGCATTAATGAGATCGTCCAAAAATCTCTGAATATCTGCTATAAGATCAAGTTCAAGTCCTTGGTCAAGGACAACAGCCTGCAAAATCACTTTAGTCATATCTAACAAGCAGCTAACAAGAGATAAATTTTTTAAAAAAGAGAGATAAATTTCTCTATCCCTTGAAACTAAGAATGAAGTATACCCTCAACAGTGTGTAAAATGCTGTTATAAGATCTCTTCTCTCTGTATACCACAGTCCAGCTGCAAGGCGGAATATCTCTAATGGCTCACGTCCCATTAATCCCCACTGCATGCATCAATAATTGGAAAGAGAGTGAAAATTGGTCATAAAATAAAGTGATATAAGAAAAATTTTGTATTGAAAGGAACTTAAGAGGTGGTGATTGAAAACCAATCAACTCCTAAAACTAAATGCACTTAAGTCAGGGAGATGTCTAGAGAGAGAAACTTCACTTTGAAACATTTAAGATTACTGAGCTATCCACATCATGGTTTGAAATCTCGCAGAGACATGGCGTAGTGAACAGAATCTCTCGATAGTTCAAACTTGTGATAGGGTTGTGATACATCATAGAAGGAAGGGCAAATCATACCGTACCTAGGACTCAACATTAGGTGGGCAGATTTGTGAGCACGAATGAGAAATTTGAAAAAAAGAGGGAGTTGATTGTGATACATTGTTTCTAAAAAATTACATCCAAGCCCCAAGGATGTTCCAATAGTCAAAAGATAAAAAGTTCATACATGCAGGGGGGGAAGAATTCAATATATGCCAACGCAATCTCAAGGAAAGCCTACAGTGATCTCCAAAAAGATTCTCTTGATTGGTCGTTAGTTAAATCTCATTGGAGGTAGCCAGCAAGAACGAAATAGAAAAGTGGGTTAAAGCTAAGTGAGAACTCTTAGCCAACGTCAAGCAGAGAGACATGAATAAGATATATATCATTTTGTAGTTCCTATCTAGATCCACAGGAAAAATGATCGAAGTAGAAAAGCGGGAGAATGATGGAATTCCCTGTTATAGGACTTTTTGTCCCGAATTGACAGTTGCATCAAGTCAATCAAAAACGTAGAGCTGTGAAAATGAGGCTAATTCTGCCACACCTTCGGTCGAACCAACTATTTAAGGAGGTGAGAGATCTCTGTGGGGGCTTCCTCCAAACAAACAAAGATACAAGGACGCAGAAAAATCAATCCTAGGTGCAAGTGCAACTGTTGGTGGTGTCTAGAAAGAAGCCTAACAAGCCGATGATTACAATGCACATGGCTCAAAGAGACTACCTTGTCCCAATAAGGGCAGATACTAGAGCCGGCAAACATAATTGTTCAGAAAGAGCAGCAAGGCAAATCTTCCAATAACAAAGAGAAGTAAAAGAGGAAACATTGCAAATTTCCACAAAGGAGGGGAAACAAGGCCAACATTCAAAAATACAGTACAAAAGAGTTGTTGAAGCTTAAATTGACTCAGATTTCAAATTTAGACAATCGAGTTAGTCTTCTATCAAACTTTTCAATAACCCCATACCAGATTTATGTTAATCTGAACTTAGCACCTAGTGGCAATCGCAAGCACTTAGTTGGAAGTAAACCAGTGCTACAACCTAGAGTGCCTGCCAACTACCCGATGTTAGGAACTGTATATATTGTACTTTTCAACATGTTGATGAGAAGACAAAAACAAAGCCTTAAAGATTAGGAGTGTGAAGTTTATAGAACATCTGGGATGATTCTGCCCCATAGAAATCAATGTATCATTTACATAAAGCAAATGTGAAATGGTAATTGAATTCCTAGAGACCCTGCCTACCTCAAAACCTTTAAGCCACTACATTAGAGTTAGCCTTATCCAACATTTTGCTAAATCATTCCATGGCAGTGATGAAAAAGAACGGTGAGAGAGGGTCCACCTACCTGAGGCTTTTTGGGGAGAGAAGGACCAGACTGGGGTCTTATTACATAGAACTAAAAGTTTCAATGTGGAGATGTTGTATTTAATCCACCTAATCGATCTATCCCCAAATCCCATTTTCCTCAGTATAGATATAAGATACGACCAAGTCTTGATCAAATGCTTTCTTTCTTTATGTCCAATTTGCACAGTATGTCTGTTTCACCACTCTTTTTGTGGGATTACACTAGGGGTGTTGTTGTAGACTGTTTCACCACTATTTAGTTTCTAGTCTAAAATTTCACTGGCAATGAAGGTTGCATCAGTAATCTGTCTGTTTTGAAGGAAGGCATTTTGGTGATTTGAAACAAGCTTCTCTATCACTTTCATTTGCCAATTTGGTTAGTCTTTGCTGCAATACAAGGTTGATTAGTCTGTAATCCCCAGGTTCAATGCAGTTTTCTTCTTGGGAAACAGTGCTACTGAAGAAGCATTGCAAGACCTGACAAAAAAACAACTTTGATGGAAATGGCATAGGCCCCCATGACTTCTATTGATGATGTCTCAAGGACAAGCCATGTGAAAGGTCATAGTATAGCCATATGCCGGTGCTTTATCAGGAGCACATGAATTGATAAAGGCAACTATTTCCCCCACTGTAATACTGATTAAACCATCAAAATATACAGTTTGTCTCCGTGATTCATGCTAAGTGTAGAGTTCTTGATAGAAGTCTAGCATCTCACCTTTGAACAGATCAATATCCTCTATTATTCACTCACACACACCCCGAGCATATTAATGCAATTGTTCCTCCTATGGGAGTTAGATTTTTTTTTTAGTATTTTGTCATTGCTTGTTTACACTAATTTGAGTTGCATGTCCTTGTGCCGAGGTCTACCGAAAACAACCTCATGTCTGCGTACACTCTACCCTCCCCAAACCCCACTTTGTGGGATTTCACTGGATATGTTGTTGTTGTTGTTTGGTGTTCCTGTCCCCTGTCTCAACCAAAGACATCTAGATTTTATCTCCATAAAATCTCCTCTATTTTGGCAAATTGTCGTAATTCCAATTTTAAGTAGAACATTTGAGTTTTCTCTACTTGTGACAGAAGCATGTTCCTGTTACAAGAACAAGGAACTCATCTAGAGCTTTAGTTTTCCTTTCATCCACTTTGTCGTAGACTTCCTTATTCCAAGTTGTAATGTCTTTATTTGAGACTCTTGAGTTTTTGCATGAGGATGAAGTCTGGGCTCCCATTAATTGTGTAACCCTACCCCAAGCCTTGACTTTATATAGAAAAGCTTCTGCTTTTAACCACATATTTTCACACTTAAAATAGGAGGGATTAGCATCCCAATCTCCACTTTCTAGGAGAATTGGCATGTGATCAGATATGACTCTAGAAAAGGCTAGTTGTTTCACTGCTTTGAAGTTGTCATTCCACTCAAGAGAGATAAGATATCTGTTAATTCTTAAAGCATGGATATCATCCTCCCCTCTAACCAGGTGTAGAAGGCCCCCTAAAGTGGTAGATCTACGATGCCTAGGTCTTTAATGATATCTGAGAAGGATTTTATCGCTCTGGACCTCCAAGTGCAATTGTGTCTCTCTGATTCATATCTACCTGCATTAGCATCACCCCTTTAAGACCCACTGCGCATTTTAAAGCCCTCTAAAGCTAAAAGTTCATGCCACATTTTTTCTCTTTGTGAATTGGTTCAAGGAAAATACACCCCTGCGGGAATAAATCCCCCCTTTGAGAAGAAATCCCTTGCTGAGAACCCACAATACTCCACTGCCTCTTGTCCCATAAAATTATGATGCCTCCACTCATACCATTTGGCTTTAGCTCCACCTAATTTGCACAGTGATTACCCCAAATCTGATGACCACTCTTACATTTTACTCTCTTGAAGGCAAATAATATCAATTTTCCATTTGCGCTTTAGTGTTTGATAGTCTCTTTTATTTTGGCCATTCAGCCACGAAACATTCCAAGATAAGACTTTAATCTTCCTCCAGAAAAGGATATGTAGAACCTACCCATTTCTCGACTACTCTTATTACCATAATTGATACCACAATCAATTTATCCAACTCATCATTATCGTTGTCCTTGCTTTTCCCAACTTTCTTGCCTACTGCCTTCTGTTGTTGATGGAATTATCTCCTTTGTTCCATTCTTAGAATCATGTCTAACACCTCCTGTTTGAACCGATTCACATTAATCTCAAATGCTTTACAAGTCTTGCCCATTACTAGCTTGGACCATTTCGATGATTCTATCACTGTCAGATCGTGAAATGGCAATTTCTTCGCACCGAGGGAAAGAGTATAATGACAAGTCAATGTTAGAAATACTAATCAGACTTGATTATGGCATCACAAAAGAGCGTGGAATATAAGAGTTGAGTTCCTTCTCTAGTTTGGCTATGTCGCCTACCTCTGAGCCTCTACAAAACGTGGCTTCGGATGTGGTGTTTGGAACAGCAATGTTTTTTGAGAAGGAAAAAAATATTTTTTTAGAAGGATTGGAACTGCAATGTTACTTTTTGCTCTTCTAAAAAATTATCCAAATTCAGTGCCTTGAATCTGAAATCACATAGAATGGCCTCCATTCTTTCTTTCCCTTATTGATCATTTGTTGGGCCTTCAGTTTTAGGCCTTCTGTATGATAATAAGTGTTGTCCAAACTTGATTAAAAAAATGATGTCTACAAGTTGGGCCCAAGTTAGAATTCTCAATAACTCTTGTTGGACTCGATTGAAAAGCTTCTCATATGTGCCCAATTTTGAATTAGAAGTCCTCAGCGCGAAAAGGCTGCTAGAGGATGGGACGTCGGGATAATAGCATGGCTCGAGGGAGTGGATTAGACAGTCACCCTCTGATCTTTACACCAGGAGTATTGACTTTTCCTATCGACTTTGGCTTCACAATAGCATCTGCTAGAATTGAGATTTCAAAGCAACAGTCCCCAATAATAAGATCCATCTTTATTGGCGCATAAGAATGAGAACCTTAATACATATTCTAGGTCATTGGAGAAGGGACCTATACTTTGTGTCTTCGTCAATGCTAATAAATCACCCACACAGATCTCCAATGATGCCATAAGTGTTCGTTTCCCAGGCATGGAGTGGAATACCAAATGCCTTGATCCAACGATGTTCTGAGTCTTTGTTTGTGAGCTCCGACCCAACTATAGGCGACCTCCCTTCCAGAGTGATAGTTTACTTTTGTTCCAAAACCACTCACTTGTCTAGACTCTTACTGCTTTTGCCTTGATGAGAGGTCAAACAAGAATCGGTTGTACTTTAAAGTTGTTATTTTGATACCAGCACTGATTTGCTTTATGAAACATTTTTGTATCACTTCAGGGTTGGGACTAAGATCAAAAGGATCGTTGAAGCACCCTATCAAGGCACTTAGATAGAAAATGATCATTGTCTTCTGTTGTCTTGGGCGAAAAGATTGTATTTTGGATTAAAAGCAATGCCCAAGAAACGTAGGATTTTATCTGCTATGTCTCCTCATCCCAAGTTGAAACATTCCTCCCGAATAATGATACTCTCTTTGTTCCACCTTATATGACCTAATTCGGAGTATGAGAGCCAAATCAAACAATTTTTAGTGTGAATTCAAACATAGAATCTTCAATCTTTGTGAAACAAAATTACATATTTAGAAGATACATAAAAAGCACAATAAGTCACAATAGTTAACTTCAAAATATGCAAAAAAGTATTTGAAAAAATTGTGGTCAAAAATAGCATCCCTCGACTCTCCAAATAGCAACAAGGTCACACAAACTGGAACAGAGGGAGCAGCAAATTTCCTTTCACCCAACCAAGTCTCAATCCTAACATAGCGACCAAAGCTATCGAAATTGAAATTTTAGAAGAGACTATATGTGTATGCTAAAATTTTCCTACCCCATCTCCTGCATCGATTTCCCAATCCCTGTGAAACCATTTTTCAAGCTTGGCATACCAATCGCAAGTTTCTTTGTCAATTTTGACTCTGCTGGAAAATCTCCAGCAACATTCTATTACTAAAAACCATATAGTTATCATCATCACTAATATCAAATAGCTTAAAGGATTTATCACCGGAAATGAAGAAAGGTTTCTTCACCATAGCTAAAAAGGAAAGTAATGGGCATCGAACTAGTAGCTCATCGGAGTTAGGACCATACGAAAGAGTTTGAAAGTAGGCCCATTTCCTAAGAGAGGGAAAAGATATTTTCAAACAGGAGAAGCTTAACTTTTGTATTGTGTAGTTCTTCTATCATCAAAAACTTCTTAAATTGAATTCCATCACTTAGGAAACTTGGACCCTATAAATTGTATATTACTCTTCACAATGAGCGAACTGATTACATAAGAAGTTTCAAAAATTCTACAAGACAAACAAATAAAGAGAATGACTTACCTCTTGATTGGCAGAAACAAGCAACCGAACAGAGTCTACTTCATTAAGATGCAGATCATCACTCAACTTTAGGGCCTAAATATCAAATAACAAATTAGACAATGCAAATGGTTCGCAACACCAAAACAAATGTGAAAGAGAAAAATTTACAATATGCACATGGAGATAAAATGAAGTGTTCTATCCAAAGACGAAGCAAATATAATACGTTTAAACTTCACCATTATGTGTTCATGTTACCATTTACCACAATATATTTTTATTACCGTGGAGTTCGGGCAAGCTTATATGCACCTCGACTAATTCGACAGGATACATGCTACCTCTCACACGCTTCACAATTATTTTTTAAGTTCATTCTAGGTGATTCTTGTCTCTCTCTTCCTCTAATCTCTTCCCCTAATATTTCTCTAATCACTATATCCATTAGTTGCATCAGTAAATCTTGCTTGAATTCCTCTAATACCTACATTGACTTCACTTGACACTAGCGATCCCAGTAGGTCAAGATGCGATCAGGCGAGGGGAGTAAAGAATTCTATAATCTAAAGTTTTGCCCTACCAAACTTTTTATGTTGAATTGTGTCAGAAAGAATAAGTTGTTTCATATCCCTACTTGTATGCCCACACATCCATTTCTGCATCCTCATCTCCGCAACTTTTATCTTTTGGATGTGTCAAGTCTTGATTGGTCAACACTCCGCCCCATACAACATAGTCGGTCTAACCACTGCCCTATAGAACTTGCCTTTAAGATTTGATGGCACTTTTTTGTCGCATAAGACTCCAAATGTGAACCTCCATTTCATCCACCCTGCCCCACCCCAATACGATATGTGACATCGTCATCAATCTTTCCATCCCCTTGGATAATAGACCCGAGGTACTTGAAGCTTCCTTTCTTTGGAATGACCTGAGTACCAAGCCTCACCTCCACGCATGTCTCAAGGTCGCTCCCGTTACTGAACTTGCACTCTAAGTATTTTGTCTTGGTGCTACTCAGTCTGAACCTTTTAGACTCCAGAGCTTGTCTACAAACCTCCAGCTTAGCGTTCACTCCGCTGCGAGTCTCATCAATCAGGATTATGTCGTCTGCAAATAACATATACCATGGCACCTCCCCTTAGATTTGTCACGTCAGTCCATCCATCACCAAGGCAAATAAAAATGGCTAAGAGTTGATCTCTGGTGCAGCCCCATCATAACTGGAAAGTGCTCCGAGTCTCCTCCTACTGTCCATACCCTGGTCTTGGCTCCATCATACATATCCTTGATCGCCCTAGTGTACGCTACAGGTACACCTCTAACCTCCAAACATTCCCATAGAACCTCCCTAGGGACTTTGTCGTATGCCTTCTCGAGGTCGATGAAAACCATATGTAAGTCTATCTTCCTCTCCCTATACTGCTCCACTAACCTCCTAATAAGATGAATGGCTTTTGTGGTCCAACGCCCCGACATGAATATAACTTATGCTAGATTCAATGTGGATATTATTTTTCCATATTTTTGTAACCAAACAATGAATAAAAGTTATGCTAGTTTTAATACATGAATATCTCTTCTCTAACCAGCAACAAAACGACCCCTTGGTATTTTTCCCTTAGGCGATAATGTTCTCACCAGAACCATTAGTACTTCTTCCCTTGATAAATCTAGTTGCATATTTGAGATAGTTTCATTCATTTTGAAGAAAACAATAAATAACATTATTTATTACTCCCACCATCCTTAAATACTTGTCGTGTTTAGCTTATCGAGAGTCAATTTGACTAAACTTTATAGCTAAATTGGATTAGATCAATTTAATATTTTAAAATTAAAATTTAGATATTCAAAAACTATACAAAAACTCCTATAAATTGCAACTTTTCATATCAATATGGTGGGAAAATACCTCTTAAAATGTCAGTACGTTCATGTAGTTTGACTCTCGAGAAGCAAAACATGACAAGTATTTTGGGACAGAGGGAGTATAGTTCACATACAAGAACACCTCATTAATGGCTGCTGTGAATATGCTCTTTTACACCTCCCAGTGTAAACAGCAAAGTGCAATAACTTATGGTAATCGAGTGATGAATTGTTTCCATTAACGCCCAGCAATTCTTTCCCGCCTCGAACACTTCCAGTAATAAGTTCGTCACAACCAATAGTCCAATACAACCTCATAATTACAACCTCATAATTATCTCATCTCTCTTCAAATTGAACCTACAACTACTTTTGATGGCCACTGGACGCAGTTTATGCAGCTGAAGATAAACTGTAGAATTACCTAAAACAAGAAAAGAAATACCAACTGCCATACAAAGCATAAAGGGGGAGATTACACTTAAAGATGTTGAACTGGTTCTGCTATGTAAATCAATTAAAAGGACCAAATTATAGCATAGAAAGAGATTTCTAGCTCACATTGAGATACAGCTCCCAAGGTTTAGGATCTTTATATTGCAAAACCCGTTCTTAAGTAGATAGCTTAGCGTCAAAAGTTTCTGTTATCCAGTTCTAATTTCCAAGGGATTATGATGCTTTGATAGTAATGAAAAAGGAATCCTTTAAGAAAAAACATGAATTAAATTGCACAGGGTACAAAGAGAATACAACATCGGATGGAACTCACAATTTGAACATCCTGATCATCCAGTGAAATTGGGCCAGAATCTGGAAGTCTCACTTCTTTGGACTGGACTTGAACTCGGTCCGAGGGCTTGGGGGGCTACATATTAAGGAAAAAAGTGTGAGATTGGTCACTGATAACGTTATTCTTTCACTATCATTCTTCCACATCACTGTCCATTTCAAAAATAAGACTCTGTTTTGGCCTATTTCATTCCAACAATAAATAATTAATCTAGAGATAATGCTCAAAAACACACTTGAACTATCCCTTTTTCGTGAGTTTCACACCCAAACCATCAGGTGTCCCTTTTCCTACCTGAACTACCACCATCTATGTATTAAAACACACCTAGGTGATAGTTCAGGTAGGAAAAGATAACAGCTGATAATTGACCTAAACAACTTTGAGGTGTGTTTTAATACATAGATAGTGATAGTTCCAAAAAAGTGATAGTTCATGTGCATTTTTGACCATTAACTCAATAATCTAAGTCAAATTAAAGTTATGGTTCTTTGTATCTCCAACATTCTTATATGACTGTGAAATCGGCTGTTTAGCTTCTAAACACGGTGGATAATAATTAGCCTACGCATTTTTCCTTCTTCACTTCAAAAGCTACACTGACATACCAAATAAAATGTACAGAAGTTTACCCATAACAACCACCTAATTCAATCAATCATTCAATCAACTGCTCCCTAAACCAAACCTAATTGTGGTCAGCTAGGATAAATGAATCCTTTATATCCATTCAGCAATATTGGAGACCTCCTTTTTTGCCTTTTCAATAAGGACACTGTTCTGCCCTATTTCATTCCAACAATAAATAATCAAACTCAAACTAAAGTTATGCTTCCTTATATCTCTGACATTCTTATATGGTTGAGAAATCTACTGTTTAAGCTTCGAAACTCTGGATAACTAAGCTCCCCTTTGGCCATAAATTTTGAAAATTTGTCAAAAAAAAATTGAAAACATTGTTTGTCCATGGAATTTGATCAGTTTTTGAAAGATTTTGAAGAAAAAAATACATTCTTCCACTCACAAAACTTTAAACTTTTTCCAAGTAAAATGCATGTCCAAACACAACTTCAAGTTCCAAAAATTACAACTTGAAAAACTCAAATTTTCGAGTTTCAAGTTTCAACTTCAAAACCTATTACCAAACGAGAGCCAAAAACTCCTTTTTTTTCAAGTTTCACAAAATCTATGGCCAAACGCTAGCTAAGTCTAGGCCTTTTTCCTTCTTAACTTCAATAGCTACACTGACATTTAAAAGTAATGCATGTCCAAACACAACTTCAAGTTCCAAAAACTATTTTCAACACAACTTCAAAAACTTCTTTGTTTTTCAAGTTTCACAAAATCTATGGCCAAAACGCTACCTAAGCCTTCGCCTTTAATCCTTCTTCACTACAATAGCTACACTGACATACCAAATAAAATGTATAGAAAAAAGTGATAGTTCAGGCGTATTTTTAACCATTAACTCAATAATCAAACTCAAATTAAAAGTTATGCTTCTTCGTATATCCCACATCCTAATATGACTGTGAAATCCTCCGTTTTAGCTTCGAAACCCGGTGTATAACTAACCTAAGTCTTTTTCCTTCTTGACTTCAATAGCTACCACTAACATACAAAATAAAATGTATGAAAATTTTCCCAGATAGGAAAGGAGGGACACTAACATACTCCAATAGCTATACTTATATGTATGTATTAGCATCGAAACTCGGTGGATAATTAGCTTACGCCTTTTTCCTTCTTCACTCAAATTGCTACACTAACATTACCAAATAAAATGTATATATTTGGTATTAACTCAATAATCTAAATCAAATTAAAGTTATGCTTCTTCATATCTGCCACATCCTAATATGACCTCGAAATCCTCCGTTTTAGCTTCGAAACTAGGTGGATAATTAACCTACTCCTTTTTCCTTCTTAACTTCAATAGCTACACTAACATACAAAATAAAATGTATAAAAAATTACCGGAAAGGAAAGGAGGGACACTAACATACTCCAATAGCTACACTTAAATGTATGTATTAGCTTTGAAACTCGGTGGATAATTAGCTTACGCCTTTCTCCTTCTTCACTCAAATAGCTACACTAACATACCAAATTAGATGCATATATTTGGTATTAACTCCATAATCAAACTCAAATTAAAGTTATGCTTCTTCGTATCTCCCACATCCTAATATGACTGCGACATCCTCCGTTTTAGCTTTGAAGCTCGATGTATAACTAACCTACTCCTTTTTCCTTCTTAACTTCAATAGCTACACTTAACATACAAAATAAAATGTATAAAAAATTTGCCGGATAGGAAAGGAGGGACACTAACATACTCCAATAGCTACACTTATATGTATGTATTAGCTTCGAAACTCGGTGTATAACTAACCTACTCCTTTATCTTCTTAACTTCAATAGCTACACTAACATACTCCAATAGCTACACTTATATGTCTCTATTAGCTTCGAAACTCGGTGTATAATTAACCTACGTCTTTTTCCTTCTCAACTTCAATAGCTACACTAACATACAAAATAAAATGTATAAAAAATTTACCGGATAGGAAAGAAGGGACACTAATATACTCCAATAGCTACACTTATATGTCTGTATTAGCTTCGAAACTTGGTGTATAACTAACCTACGTCTTTTTCCTTCTTAACTTCAGTAGCTACACTAACATACAAAATAAAATGTATAAAAAATTTACCGGATAGGAAAGAAGGGACACTAACATACTCCAATAGCTACACGTATATGTCTGTATTAGCTTCGGAACTCGGTGTATAACTAACCTACTCATTTATCTTCTTAACTTCAATAGCTACACTAACATACTCCAATAGCTACACTTATAGGTCTGTATTATCTTTGAAACTCGGTGTATAATTAACCTACGTCTTTTTCCTTCTCAACTTCAATAGCTACACTAACGTACAAAATAAAATGTATAAAAAAATTACCGGATAGGAAAGAAAACTCCAATAGCTACACTAACATACTCCAATAGCTACACTTATATGTCTGTATTAACTTCAAAACTCGATGTATAACTAACCCAAGTCTTTTTCCTTGTTAACTTCAATAGCTACAGTAACATAATACCAAATAAACTGAATGTATACATAAGTAGTTTACCGGATACGAAAGGAGTGATTGGAAAGAAGGAAGAGAATGACGAATAGCGTGAAGTAACTCAATCCTCTGCGATGGCGTAGGTGGTGTGGGTCCCAATACTGTAGATTCGATTAATGATAGCAAAATCTTCGGCGACACCATTGTTTCACCGGAAACTTAGTAAAAAAACCTAGTTTTCAATGAGGAAGAAGGCGGGAAAATAGAACCCTAGTTTTAGGGTTTATGTATGGAATAAGAAGTTGAACTCACCCTTTCAAGCGTTAGTAGTAATATTTTTCAACTCCGGTTCAAGGTTTAACGGTCTTAATTTAAATACGTTATCAATTTTTTCATATTTTGGAGCGCGGTTAAAAAATGAAATTTGGTTATTTTTGGTGATTTGAGAATTTCCGTTAAGAGATGGATAATTTTTAGCTCTTTTCCAAAATAGATGGGTATTTTTTACCCAAATTCATAACGGGAATATTTTGAACCCTTTTCACATAGTAGATTAAATTTCCTTATTTTATTCGTAATAGCATGATTTTATAGTTACACAAATACTACGACATATTTGTAATAGAAGTTTCAAAAGAATTTATTTTTTATTAAGTTTATGTTCAATAAATAGGTTCACATAAAATGAACCAATTAAAATAGTAGTTCTTAGTTCCATTTTTAAATGATTTATTAGATTATATACTGACTTAAATGTTAATTTAACTTATATATTGTGTTATTACATATTAGTAGTGACTAAAAGTATTGAACTAATTACTGTATAACTAGTTTTGATATAAAAAATACAATAACAACATATCCAGTGAAATCTCATACAAGAGGCTTGGGCACAACCATCATCAAAAGAAAATATGACTTTTTTGGCTCACCAACATTATTAGGACCTAAATTAAACCACATCGATGAACATGCACCTTAGGCCTAGGGTGTTCCTCAAGAATAAGTATATATAAAGAGATGAACACTCCCAATAAGACGGGAATTTGTAATTTCTATTTAGATATTTGGGCCCTTTATCTTTGTAAATGGAGACACGACCCGACTTGTAATGTTCTAACTGTAGGGATTTGGTGGGTTCGTAAACAAGTAGTAAGCACAGCGGAAATTCAAAATTTCTTACCCAACAACAATCCTGGCATAGCTTATGCGATAATCATGTTGTATGTTTAAAACATGATAAAAGAAAAACTTACATGTTTTCGTACGCGGGATTCAACATTAAGGTATCCACACGATTTGTTTCCTCGATTGCAAGATCTAACTCCAGTGTATTTCCTATTCAAGAAAGCTAGGAAATCTTGCTTTAGGAACTGAGAAGTTATTTTATGTCTATCTATAATTATGGGGTATGTGTTGTATGTATAGGAGTTCAGGACAAAACTTAATCAGATATAAACACAGGAAAACCTGGCCCATGTTATTGTTTAGTGGACAAGCCCTTCACACGCCCAAAGTGGACGTCCAAGCTCTCATTTTGGGCCAGTAATTTATGGCTCAATTGCTTCCATGTATTTGTCCTAGTACCCATATAATATATCTAACACATTTAATTAAATTCAAAATCCACTTTGACTTAATTAAATAATTTCTATCAAATAGAAATATTTCATAATTATTATAAATTAAAAATCTCGATTCTCAATCGAATATTTAATATTTTCTCAATACACTCTTAGATCGAAGAAACAATCGCATATAGTGTGACCCTATAGGCCTTCACATATCGACATTAATCTAATTAAGATACATACGAAACTCCTAGACTGCGTCATTTGACGAACTCAATATGTGAAGTACGTTTACATGAATCCATCAAACTTAACCTTTATGCAAAACTATAGATTCCTTTCATTCGTGACATACTCGATTAAGCTTAGGATTTGCCAAGTGTCTATTCAAATGACTTAATCACTTTATCTCACATTTATTAGTTAACAACTAGACCATATTCTAAATATGTCACTTGCACTAGCCAGTGACTTTAGTCAACCTAATAACATTGAGAAGTTGAGTGCTCTCTCGAATTTCCAATCAAGGAATGAATCATATTCTTGGCTCAACTAGCACCTTGATTTACACCCTGATGCACCCAACACAAGTCGTATCTTATCCATAAAGAGTTTAAGCTTAGGACTTGGTCAAAGTACATCATTCTGTAAACAAGGTGTGTATTGACCTCAAGTCAAATGACTTTTATATTCCACACGCTGATAACATTATAGACATGTATAACAAATAGTTTATCGGCAGGGTATACCAATACTTCTCCAAAGTATCTATGTGTCCATCACGAGTAACCATTACTCGTAGTTGTGAGACATATTACATTCTCCAAGAATGTGATGTAGACCACATGTCGACTTATAGCATATCATCGATATCTCATTCTCAATGATCATTAGTCGAGGCTATTTTGAAAGTTACGTTCTATCATTAATATCTCACTCTATTAATGACAACGTAAGTTCAAGGGGTGCACATATATGAATAATTGCAAACAATCAAACAATAATTCAATAATTGCATATGCCATAAATATTAATCT
Organism: Anisodus tanguticus; assembly: GCA_034509755.1. Taxonomy (NCBI): domain Eukaryota; kingdom Viridiplantae; phylum Streptophyta; class Magnoliopsida; order Solanales; family Solanaceae; genus Anisodus; species Anisodus tanguticus. The sequence goes on from CM067558.1 coordinate 39,366,681, forward strand.
CATTAATAATACGAATGTGTTCAAGTACATTTTTGTCCATAATGTAGATTGTCTCTAGGACATACATACTTTCACTAACAACTAGCAGGATTGTTGTATACAATCTCGTGTATACAATTGTGTAGTAAATTTTTTTTTGAAATTGATAATTGTGTATTTTTCAGCATTAAGGGCATGCTGGAAACCTTCAAAAGCGTTATAGCAAAAACAAGAAGTAAATAGAAATACTTACATGGATTTTAATAAACTATAAACTGATTTATACCTTCTAATCCCATCTCTTTACACCAAAAATAGAAAGATACTATACAATTCCATTTAACTTTCTTAATGGAATTGGATCTATCTTCAAAATATCTCTCATTCTTTTCCCTCCACAATGTTTACCAAATGCAATGTGGTATTATCCTCCACCATTTCTTCTAACTTTTACTACCGTCCATATTCATCCAACAACTAAGTAGATTTGCAGTGTGTTCAGGCATAGACCAATTAGAAAGTCTGATTCTTAATCTTCGAGCGCTTTGGTGCACAAACTTGGCTGTTAAGTTGAGAAATAAGGACCACTATTATGTAGTGAAATTGCAATGTAGAAATAAGTGCTTCTTAGTCTAATCAGTTTCATTGAACAAGAAACATCTTGAAATTATGATGGCACATTTTCTCTTTAAAACTTCTTATTTCAAACAAGCTTTTATTGCCACCAGCCATGTGAAGCACTTCAGCTTATTTGGAATTGGGCGCTTCTATATGCTTCTTCATAACTTTGGTTGTTCTCTATTCTGCAAATTACCCTCCCTTTTGTTAGCCCTTTTTACTGAGAATTGTTCATTATTATTATGCCTCCATCTCAAGATGTCTGGATCATTGTTGATGTCAATAAAGTCGTTAATTCTACTTAACAGGTTGGCAACCTTTTCCACTTTTCAATCATTCAGCAATCTCCTGAAGGATAGGTTCCAACCCTGTGTACTCCACATCTCATCTATTGTATTATCTCGATTATTAGAGACAATAAACAAATTTGGAAAAACTTCCATCAATGGAGGTTGCTCCTTCCAAGCATCTCTCCAGAATTTTACTATTTTTCATCTCATATTGTTATATGCACATTACATTCCAGCCTGGGCCACAAAGCTCTGATTGTGTTCCATGCTCTCACCCTATAAGTCTCACTGCTCTCTCTAGTACATCAAGGGTTTAGTTCACCAAACTTATACTTGATCACCTCTTTACATAGTGCATTTTCCCTACTATTGTACCTCTGCCACTTATTATTCTGCGTTTTCAAGTTTCTGATGCCCAATCCGCCCCTACGTGTACCTTTCATTGTTGTCTGTCATTTCACCAGCTTGTAACCATTCCCATCCTTTCATCCATGCCATAGGAATTCCCTTTTTAGTCTATCCAATTTTTTTCTGAGCATAGGATGGTAAAGAAAATAATGACATAATATATGTGGGAAGAGAGTCTAGAACATAGTTGATAAGAATAACTCTTTGCCAATTTATTTTCTATCTTCTCTATTATTCCATCCCAAATTTCCTTAGCTTTGTGTTTGCTGCCTAGAGGCATGCCAAGATAAGTGGTAGACAAAATTTCCATATTACATCCTAAAATAAGAGCAAGAGTTTGTATGTTTGGTACCTCCTTAATTGAAAACAAGCTGGATTTTCCATGTTTATCTTCAATCCTAAAGTGGCTTCAAATAGAGTCAAGATCATTCTAATGTACCCAATCTATTCAATCTTGGGGTCACAGAATATCACAATGTCACATGTTCTGCAAAGTTATCCTTATCAAGCTATCAAAACCCTTCATTGCAATAATGAATAGGAAAGGGGACCATAGATCACCCTGCCTAAGTCTCATTTCAGATGGAAAAACCCCACAGGTTCTCCATTTACAAAAATAGAGAACCTAACAGTTTTGATACAAAAATCTATCAATTTCAATCATTTCTCACCAAATCCCCTATGTCTAAAGATTCTTAACATAAAATTCCAATTAACATATTTATAAACTTTCTCTATGTCCAGTTTACATACAACACCTGCTTTTGTCCTTTTAATTTTGGAATTCACACATTCAATGGCAAAAAGTGCAACATCCATGATCTCTCTCCCATTTATAAAAGTCATTTGATGTTTGTTTATTAGCTTGTCAACCGCCTTCTTGAGCCTCCCAAGTAATATCTTTTCTACTATCTTATACACCCCACCATGAGGCTAATAGGCATGAAGTCCTTCAACTCTGCTGCTCTTACTTTTTTGAGTATCAATGCTATAAATGTAACATTAAAACTTCTCTCAAACTTTTGATTCTCATGGAAGTAGTGTATAGTCTTCAAAATATCATCTTTTATTGTTTCCCAGAGATAAATAGAATAACATAGGGAAACCATCAGAACTTGATGCCTTCTCCATAACACACATTTTTAAGCACTCCAAAACTTTTGCTTCATCAAACTGTCTTTGAAGCCACTCTTGCTCTTTCATAATAATCCCCCTGACATCATAAGCTACCGGGTCTGGCCTCCATTCTTCTATTTCTTGGTGTGAAATTATATTAATCTCCCTTGGGGAGTCTTTCTCATTAATACAAATATATTTAGTGTATAATGTGGAATCCTAATACAATAAGGATCATATATCTACCATAATTATACATCACTAAATATTACACAATATATGACATATATTCTAATTATGGTACAATGTGGATTGTACACGTTAATACACCCTGCAATCGGAGTGGGAGAAGGCCAGACGATGAGACTGGATCTGAAGTAGAGGAATAGTTGTCTAGGAAGACTTTTTGTGAAGATATCCGTGTACTGATAGGAAGAAGGCACATGCAAGACCTTAACATGACCGAGAGAAACCTTCTCACGAACAAAGTGAATATCCATCTCAATATGTTTGGTTCGCTGATGTTGAACCGGATTATGAGTTAAGTATCTGGCGGATATGTTATCACAGTACACACCAAAGACATTTTACGTAAGGGACACTGAAACTCCAAAAAGAGGTTTCGGAGCCAACAAATCTCAGGAACAACATTTTCAACTCATCTATACTCTGCTTCTGCACTCGACTAAAATAATGTGGCTTGCCTCTTGGCAGACCAAGAGATGAGATTATCCCCTAAAAACACATAGTAGCCGGATGTGGAGTGTCGCGTGTCCGGACAACCTGCCCAATCATCATATGTATAGGATAATAATCTGGTCGGTGCTGAGGGGTATAAGTGCAAGCCACAGTCAAGTGTACCCTTAACGTATCGAATGATACGCTTAAGGGCAGTAAAATGAGGCTATCTGGGGCATGCATGAATAAGCATGCTTGCTTAACGACATAAGCAATGTCAGGCCTGGTGAAGGTAAGATACTGTAGTGCACATGCAAGACTCCTGTAAAGAGTGGGGTCGGACACTGGATTACCATCAACGGCACTAAGCTTTGATTTAGAGTCAATCGGTGTGGAAATGATCTTGTAGTTTGTCATTTTAGCCCTATACATTATTTCTTCTACATACTTGCGCTACATAAAAACATATTATCTATAGAGTGAGTCACTAAAATCCCCAAAAAATAGCTCAACTTTCCCAAGTTAGTCATAGTAAATTCGATCTTAAGCAATGCAATAATCTCATTTTTCAACACATCAGATGAGGCAGTGAGAACAATATCATCCACATATAGTAGTAAGTAAGCGGCGCTACTACCCCGATGAAAAATAAAGAGAGAATTATCGCACTTGCTGCAGACAAACCCAATTTGCATAATGTACATGGCAAAACGCTCATACCACGCTCTGGGAGCCTGTTTCAAACCATACATCGACTTACGAAGATGACATATATACTGTTGGGCTACTGGATGGACAAAATCAGGCGGTTGGTGTATGTAAACAGTTTCTTTTAAATCTCCATGTAGAAATGCATTTTTCACATCGAGTTGATGGATCGACCAATGCTTACCCATAGCAACGCTCAGAACTGTGCGAATAGTAGCCGGTTTAACAACCGGACTGAATGTCTCACCACAATCTATGCCCTCATGCTTATTAGTACCATTAGCCACGAGCCTCGCCTTATATCTCTCTAAGTCACCACTGTCTCTATATTTGTGACGAAAATGCCACATGCATCGGATCACATTCACCCCCTCCGGTCGAGGAACCAAATCCTAAGTGTGTGGTTTTGTTAAAGCATTAAACTTTTCACACATGGCTGTATTCCAATTTGGGTCTAGTTTGGCTAATTTTGGACTTTTGTGAATTGGGGATATGGTTTGTGTAGATAAGTTAAATTGAAATTTGGGTTTGAAAATCCTGTATTGGGCACGGGTTTCCATATGGTGCGAGGGTGCTGGCTGGGCATGTTTGCTAGGTGTTGAGTTAGGTTCTCTATTTGGGTTTGGAATCAGGTGTCGGGTCTGGTTCTCTGTTTGCTGGGTGTCAGATTGTGGACTGGTACATTGGTTGGTGTGGGTGGTACCGATCTGGGTGGGTCGAGATTGGAAACAGTGGTGGGGTTGTGTGGTGTTGCCGATTTGGGTAGATCGTGATCGGGAAAGGTCGACGATGTGGGGTACGGTGTCCGTAGCGGGGATGGACTGTTGTTCTAGTTTGGTGGTGGGACTATGGTGGTACAATTTAGGTTTCCGGTGGCTGGTGTGGTTGTAGGGTGGCATTGGGATTGAGGTGGCGACACAGAAGTGGGGAAGGTGACCGAAGATGGTGCTGAGATATTGGGCCGATTGCCGGTGACCAGAGTGGCAATCGACAGTGATGGTAACGGAGAGTAGGCGGGTGACAGAGACGCAGAGTTGCGTTCTATGGTGGCGGCTGTAGGTGATGGAGATGGGTTGACGGTGGTGGACTGACACAGTTCGCGGAGGATGACTAGAGAGAGGTTAGACTTGTCAAGGAAAGTGTAGTCTATGTTTCAGAATTTTTGGATATTCAAAAATGAGAAGACAGTCTCGTTAAACGTGACATGACGAAAGACATGGATTTTGTGATTAGACAAGTCGTAGCACATATAGCCCCTATGATTAGAAGGAAAACCTATCAAGACACACGAGGTGGTACGAGGTACTAATTTATGATGGGCAGTGGAGACCAGATTTGGGTAGCACAGGCAACCGAAAATTCTAAGGTGATCGTAGGAAGGGATCCGACAGTAGAGAATTTCGGTGGGGTTTTTGTTCTGAAGAGTACTGGTAGGTAAAATATTAAGGATATATTATATCATTTTGACTGCATAGACCAAAAACGATGGGGGGAGAGAGGCATGGAAAAGAATAGTACGAACCATATTATTGATAGTATAGATGATTCGTTCGGCTTTTTCATTTTGGGGTGAGGTGTAGGGACAAGAGAAACGGAAGACCATGCCATTATTGGTATAAAAATTATGGAATGCGGAATTATTAAACTCACGACCGTTATCACATTGGAATGATTTGATGGATTTTTCAAATTTTGTTTTGATAAATGTGCGAAACTCGAGAAATTTGGCAAAAACTTCAGACTTGAATTTTAGAGGGTAAATCCAGATAAAGTGTGAAAAGTCATCTAATAACACAAGATAAAATTTATGACCTAGTGAACTAATAACAGGAGATGTCCATAAATCTGCATGAACAATATCAAAAGAAGAAAATGTAACAGTTAAAGAAGACTGAAAATGAAGGCGAACATGTTTGCCTAAAGGACAAGAAAGACACTGTTGGACATGTTTCCCATTATTACAACGAATTAAATTATTGTTTTTGAGAAAATCAAAGACAGAAGCTCTTGGGTGTCTAAGTCTATTGTGTCAGGTTGACAGAGAGATTGTGGCTAAAACGGTGGGAGGAGAGACTTGGGCATTTAGAGATGTGAGAGGGGTAACACTGGTACCAGACGTGGATAGGAAAGGATAGAGGCCCCCCTCACTATTGCACCTCGTAAGGAGTTTTTCGGTACGGAGGTCCGTTACAAAAAACCCAAATGGGTCAAAATTAATTGAAACACAATTATCGGCGGGAAATTTTCTAACGGAGATTAGGTTCTTGATAATGTTTGGGGCATTTTTGATACCGAACTCCCCCACCCCTCATTTAATGTGTGTTCAGGTATAATAATAACTGATCTGCTTTGCCCCCTAACAGAAATAACTGATATGAACCGATCATATTTATTGAACTTTTGTGAACAATAAATATTTGTCGAAAAGTCACGGCAACTGCAAGATTTGAAGCTTTTCCCTTTGTTCTCTGTTGCTTGCTTTAGTCTTTTACAAAGCCAAAGTAAGGCTCTCCTGCTCAACACCATGCCTCTGATAGATAATATGTTACTTTCCACCCAGTCGAACCATGTCTCAAAAGAGGAGACTCTCTCCGATGGTAGAAGACCACCAAAGAGGGAATCCTAGACACCCTGAAGGGATCTCTAGTGTCCCCCAAAGGAAGAGTGCCTGAGAGCATTAGTCTTATAACAAACTTCATTTTATTACAATTGTGTAGTAATTGGGAGTTCTATTACGCCTATGACCAATTTCAATTAATCAAACCAAAGTTCATGTCGTGTGTTCATGGTTAAAGCTGTTTGTTTCGCACTTGACTTCCAGAGTTCAAATCTTTATCCCAACATTCTTTCCAAGTAAACATGCAGGTTATTGTTATACACAATCTATTGAAGGTATAAAAGTTAAACCAAAAACCCTTCAAATGCTAATTTTTACTTTGAGAAGATGATTTCAAGGGCCGCCCAGCTTTTAGAAGAATATTTTTTTTATAACCATGGTGTCCAGGCCAGCTTGCGCGCACCTTAACTAATTTCACAAGATACCATCTCCCACCAGCACAAATACCGAGTTTTCCAAAGAATAATTGTAAACTCTTGTTTAAATTCTTGAATGTACTGTAGCATAGCATTAATCATGCCTTTCAAGAATGTGCCTCATTCACTAATAGTACATCCCATCAGCCATTTGGCCAACAAAAAATACAAGCAATGGCTAAAAAAAGATACCGTATAAACCATACATTTCTACTCCTGACTTAACCTTATAGCTGTATATAGTATAACAACTCCATCCCCCACTTATTACACCGTTCGAGGGCAGTAAGCAACGATCAATCGTTATTTAACTGTGAGACGTCCATTATAGCACGCCATTTGCAACCCGTCAGGAACTAAAGGCAGTGCTTTGTGTTAAAATCTTTATCAGACGACAAACCAGAAATAAGACTTTTTATTCTCTGTGCACCTGGTCCAGGTCTCAGTGACGTTATGTTTCTTAGAATGTACTGTGAGATGGTAGCATTTGCATCCCCACCATCAAACCAACTACCAGGAACAAAACCGTCGACTTTGCGCTCCAAGAGCTCAGAGTCAATCTTGTCAAGCACGGGTTCGTTCCTGCGGAATTTTCTTGCAAATGACGCATTGCTGTCGACCATGTTCTGGTAATCGTTAAGAGTGAGAACATGTGGATGTTGCTTTGGAGGGTTGTCCCAGGATATAAAATGAAGGTCGTGATTCACTGTAGTGTTCTTGAACTCTTCTGCATTGCATATGACAGTGTGGAAATCTCCTTCGGGTGTTGAAAGGAAGTTGGCGTAGTACATTAAGACTATCCTCGGTAGGTTATCCCACCCCCGTAATAGGTACTCCATAAAGGGGCGAGAAAGCATCGTCCAAGCAGAGCCTGAGGAAAAGTGATAACGGAGCATTTTCAAAATCTTTGATAGGTTATGGATAATGATATTTGATTGTATAGAAGCAAGAATTTATATTGCTAGTTTCATAGACGTGACAAAGAATGCAGAATTGAAACAGTGGTCACACAGAACAAAACAAGAGGGAACTTAACCTATAACAACTTATTCAAAAGTAAGAAACTTAGGGTGTGTTCGGAATGGAGCTAGAAAATGTTTTTCAATTTTTTCATATTTGGTTGGTCAAAATTTTTGGAAAACATTCTCTAGGAAAACAATTTCCATAAAAATAAGGAAAATAGGAAGTAGGGAAAACAAATTTCACAAGTGACATTCTACAATAATTGTCTCCTCCCCACCCTCCAACACATCCGACCCTCAAAGCCCCTATCCCCACCCCCACCCCCACCCCCATCTCCCATAATATTTACCTATATTATATACAAATATTTTTGCATAATATTTTTGCTTATGTACCGAACACAAGAAAATAAGTAAGAACCACTTATTTTCCAGGAAAATATAGCAAAACACACCCTTAATGTAAGTGCAATAGAAAAGTGCATGCTTGAAATGAGTTTGTCTACCACTGCCGCATTGATAAAGTATTCATTTTGATATTCAAGACCCCAAAAAAATGGTAGTTTGAAGTGTCTTTGCTTTCATCTTTCTATTTTGCAGAAGTCCTTCTCACAAACCCTTGAGAAGGAGCCCAAGTAGAAGGAAATAGAGACAAACGTTTGAGAGTTTCTGCATATCAAGATATCAATATCCTTTTCAGTTCAAACAACTTTTCTGTTCAGTCATCTTTATATAGTTTGCCAAAAGCTTGTGTAATCAGGTCCGGTCTGATATTCTTCCCAGTTTCATACAATTTGATGACTCAAGACATTCAAACAATCATGTTTAATGTTACGACAAAACATAGTTCACTGTAAAATGTGTTGAGATCGTATTGTAGTATGGGGCAATCATACTTGGACTAAGAGAAAATAACAGTTTAAATGCATAAGTGGACAATTAAAAAGGACAGCTGATTCTCAGACAGTAGTAGAAAAGATAAGGTGCACCTGGTTTTGGAGTTAGCTCATTTGAAGAATTGTTGGTATCAACATGCACAGATACTCAAAAAAAAATTATTCATAGACCACATCAGGGATAACCAACCAAAGATCTTCCATTTCAAGAAAGTCATTTGTGTGACACTTAAATTTAACATTGTTCTGTTTCCAAAATAACCATTTCTTCCCCACAACAAACAACAACAACAACATACCCAGTGTAATCCCACAAGTGGGGTCTGGGGAGGATAGAGTGTACGCAGTATGAAGGCTGTTTCCGATAGACCCACAACAAAACCCAAGCTTTTCTGTAAAAACATATTTCCCCTAAAATCTATATTTTTGTGTAACCTTCTTGAGAATATGCCTCTGGCTAACATGATCCCCACATGAAGTTTTACCCTTTAATTCATTTGGTGTTAGAAGAAGAAGTTTAGGGAATAGGATGAAAACAGTCACCCTTGTGGAAATTCCAATAGATTCTCAATGCATAAAGCTAAAAGATACAAAGGAAATTTTTTGAAGTGTGTTTGATACTTCGTTGTTAATTCAAGCAGGTTTACACAGCCAAATAAACATGACTAACTCGCGGAGATCTTACGGCAGAATTGGCTGAAAAGAGGCCTAAAACCAACTCAAAGAACAATTTACAGGTGCTTTATTGGAAGTTTTAGACGAATTAATACGTCTTTGAAAGCTGAGATTAACACAAAAATGCACAAAATTCTCACCTGTGAATAGTTTGAATGCTGTTGGCATACTCCTTTTCTGTGGGATCCAGAAGAGATCTGATTTATTCACTGTACAACCCTGAATCAATTAATACAGGCCTGGCTCTGTGGTATCTACAAGCAGAAATATAAAATCTGTAGTAAGCTAACCATACTGACTCGATATCATTAAATCTAATCACCAAAAATAGGTTGATTGATCAAATGAAAAGTGATTTACACACTCCTTCCATCCAAGGTCACTAGTATGCTCAATAAAATTAAGTTCTCTTGGCACGGTTGATAAAGTATGAAGTAAATCTGCCAAACACAATATCAAGGCACAAGATCATTAGATAGAAGGTCAATGAACTAGTTTTTGTACTTATATTACATCAGGCTGCTTAGAACAATTTCGAATCAATGTCCAGTTTGGATCCAACAAATTTACTAGTCAGATGATAGGATTAGCATAAGAGTTATGCTAAAAGTGTTGCACAACAATCCCCTGCACACAAAAGCACCTTCCCTTCCGCGAACGAAAAAAAAGGAATTCAACTAGTGTAGCAATCAAGTACATGAAAATCTTGTAGGGATCTACTTAGGTTAATTCTTCTATTTTGATCTTTACACAAATATCCGGTCAGATTCACTGTTTACTTTTCCTAGCCAGTTTACAAAAATCATACACAATTATACATGTATTATACTTGGATTATCCATATATTATACATCCTCCAGCTATTTTTAGTTTAAGCAGTTGTGTGAACGGCAAATTAGGTTAATTCTCCTATTCTGTATCCATTACATTCTATTGGGACTCATTTAGTTCCAATACTAAAAAGTTGTTGTTTTTAAGGCAAATTAGTATTCTCTAAGATCTCACATTTATATCTGCACGAATATACAAGTCTTTTCTCAATGAACCAGTTCCTGCACTTATATTAAATACGAGCTGCTTAAAACAATTTCAGATCAATGTCAAGCTTGGATCCAACAAATTTACTAATCTATTTGTCAGATGATATGATTAGCAAAGTATTCTAAAACGGTTTCACAATGATCCCCGTCACACAAAGTCCCCCCACCCCACAAAGAAAGAAAATAAAAAGAGTTCAATCAATGTATCAATCAAGTACACCTCAATTCGAACTAGCCAGGTAGTTACATGAATGTTCTGTATCCATCACGTTCTATTTAGGCTCATCTCATTTAAATAAAAGATTTGTTGTTTAAGCCAAATTAGGATTATCTTAAATCCCACACTTATATTTACACAAACATACAAGTCTTTTTTCCAAACTAAAAGGACTCTTGACAAGTATAAGGAATGAAGTAACAACAATAACAACTAAGTCTCAGGGTGTGTTTGATATGGAGGAAAACATTTTCTCAGGTTTGGTTGATCAAAATATTTTGGATAACATTTTCTCTAGGAAAATAAGTTTCTTAAAAATTAGGAAAATGACCATCTTAGTGGGAGTAGGAAAACAAGTTCTATAAGTGGCATTACAAGCTCATTGTCTGCTCCCATCCCCCAATTGTCCTCAACCTCAACCCCCACCCCCACCCCCACCCTACTTCCACCCCCATAGTGTAGTCCTAGATTATATATAAATACTCTTGGGATAATATTTTCCATCATACCAAACACACCCTTAATCAAAACTAGTTGGCTTCGCCTATATGAAAAATAAAAGAAAGGAAGCAATAGCAAGCAAGTACCACACTTATCCAATCTGAAAACCAAGATTCTCAGCAAATGAAGGTGAAATTGAAATATTAAACAAATAATGGCAACTAGTTCAGAAAAGGATACTCACTAGCAAACACACAGAAAAAGGGCAAGCATAAAAAGATTGCAAGAAATAGTTTCAACTACATACCATCTTGTGTCACCATGCCTGAAGTAAGAGCAATAACAACAACTAATTCTTAGGACAGAAAATGTTTTCTAATTTTTCCATGTTTGGTTGGTCAAAACTTTTTGAAAAATATTTTTTTCTAGAAAAACAAGTTCCTTAAAAATGAGAAAAATATCTTCCCTAGTGGAATTAGGAAAAACAAGTTCCTTAAGTGGCATTTTATTACTTCCCATCCTCCAATACACTTCATCCCCACCTCCTCCTCCCCCCAGCCCCAACCTCCACTACCCCCACAGCCCACCCCCATAGTATTTGTCTAGATTATATATTGTTGGTTACAATGATGCAGGAAACGGAAATATATAACTGCTAAGTATTACAAGCAGCTGAAATTACAATTAACTTGAACAATAAACTGGAATTACAAGAAACTGGAATTGCAATAAACTTGGTATCCTGAGTCGAGTGTTTGCACTTTGTCTTTAAGACAATAATGCCCCGTATGTATCCTTTCTACGTCCTGGACAATTGTCTCCCAAGATAAAACAGCAAATGAACAAATGAGCAAAGGAAACTCAAGTGCTACCGTGAAGAATTTTGAGTAATGAAATGATGCTGGAAGGTAGTAGGAAGAACTGATTTCGTTTCTGTTTTTGTGTTATGTGTGTCTCAACAATCTGGCCAAAGGGTCCTTTATATAATTGAAGGAGAGGCTTACCAACTGCCCACATAAGTGCCATTACTGGCCAAGTAATGACAATTATGGAGGTAGTAATTCACCAAAATAAATGGTGAATTGATGTGTGCACAACGGATTGGCATTTAGGAAGATTAATTCAGCCAAAATAAATGGTTGAATTGACTGCTGGTTGACGTTCCAGAAATCTGCCCAATTTGACTTTCTTGAAACTTCAGGGACCAAACTGTACATTGGAAAGAATTTTGGTCCAAAAAGATAATATCAGAAGAAGCCCACAACTCGTGACCCGGACCGGACGGGCGGCGGCGCGCATGTGGGCTTTCCTCCAACCGAAGCACATCTAGGTCCTCCCTCCTTTAAACACATGGGATACCCCTTGGGGTCCCAAACCCTAAGCCAACTTTGAGATTTATAAACAAAACAATTCTTTATTCCTCCACCGATGAGGGAGAATTGATCTCAATACCACACTTTTCCATGCTTCAAACACCTCACTTCGTGGACCAATATCTCTTTCATTTCTCAACGAAATTTGACGATCCTTGGCCCTACGGTTATCTACTTACTTAGTAGATTATGCACGTGTGAAGAACCGGATTCCCCAACATGCGGAACACTAGTGTTTAAGCCGTTAAAGTTGGTCGGACGCAACTCCCGCCAAAGGCAAATTTCCAACATATATAAATGTTTTTGAGACAATATTTTCTTGCTTGCCAAACACCAGTAAGAACCACTTATTTCCAAGAAGACATTTTCCTTCATATCGAACACACTCTTAATTAAAACTAGTTGGCATTGCCTATATGAGAAATAAAAGAAAGGAAGCAATAGCAAGCAAGTACCACCTTATTCAATCTGAAAACCAAGAATCTCAGCAAATTAAAGTGCCATTAAAATATTCAAAAAACTATGCCAACTAGTTCAGAAAAGGAAATTCACTAGCAAACACACACAAAAGGGCAAAGATATATAAAAAAATTGCAAGAAATAGTTTTAACAACATACCACCTTGTGTCACCAAAGGATAATCAGAAGTGTATTACCAACCATAGTTGGTCCTCTATAAGTAACCAAATTAGATCTTACAACAACTCTCACATTTCCAACTTCAACAAACAAAGGTTCCTTTTTTACAAAATTAACCAACTCTAATCTCTCATCAGCTGGTGCTTCAAGGTCTAAATGTACAACGTATTGGTTCAATGGATGGTACAATGACTTTAATATCCCTTTTAAACTCTCCCCATCTCCACTTGAACAAGATATCAAATATGTCAATCTTGTTGGAATAGGTCTAGTGTCTTAGGGTGTGTTTGGGTATGGAGGATAACCTTTCCATGAAAACTTTTCCAATTTTCTCATGGAAACATAGGTGACATCCCAAGCTCATTTTCTCCTCTACAACCCCGCCCCCAACCCCCACACTTTGACCAACCCACCCCTACCCCCGCACTCCTCACCCCCACCTCCATAATGTTTTCCTACACTATATATAAATGCTCTTGGGACGATTTTTTTTGCTTACTTACCGAAAACGGAAAAAGGTAAGAAAACCAATTATTTTCCAAGAAGACATTTTCCTTCATTCCAAACACACCCTAAATTAAAAACTAGTTGGCATCACCTATATTAAAATAAAAGAAAAAAATCAATAACAAGCAAGTAACCACATTTATTCAATCTGAAAAAACAAGAATCTCAGCAAATGAAAGTAAAATTAAAATACTAAACAAACTATGCAAACACACATAAAAAGATAGTAGCAAGTCATATGTCATAGCTTTGAACTACATACCATCTTGTGAAACCAAAGGATAATCAGAAGCACTAAGATTAATAAACCAATCCCACTCACCACCTTCCTTCAGCAAAATAGCAGCAGCATGCAGTGTATTACTAACCATAGTTGGCCCTCTATAAGTAACCAAATTAGATCTCACAACAACTCTCACATTTCCAACTTTAACAAACAAAGGTTCCCTTTCTACAAAATTAACCAACTCTAATCTCTCATCAGCTGGTGCTTCAAGGTCCAAATGTACAACATATTGGTTCAATGGATGGTACAATGACTTTAATGTCCTTTTCAAACTCTCCCCATCACCACTTGAACCAGATATCAAATATGCTAATCTGGGTGTTGTTGTAATTGGTCTAGTAGGTGGTATATGTAGTTTTGATTCAACAAAGATTGGAACTTTAGCTTTAATGAGTGATTCTTGAAATGGGGTTTTAGTAGAAATAGTGAAAATGAATAGGAAAAATGAGATTAAAAGTGCAAAAGCTAGTGGTAGCATCCATTTTGTTTTCTTTATAGTAAGTTCCATTTTCTTGATCTACTATTTTCAAGAATATATATACTTTTTCTCTTTGGCTTTCTATATGTTCCTGAAAAATAGTAGTAGTACTACTACTACTACCATTTCTTGAACTTTGCTTGAGTTGATGAAAATCTTTTGTGACTGTTCACTGAAAGTTTGGAGAGTTGTAAAAAGACATTTTTTGAGTTGGTTGTGTAAGAAATCTTGCTTAATTCGCTAAACACGGTGTCTAATGAAGTTTGTGGGGCATACCACCAACAAAAGTCTAATGAAAGGGATAGTTTATCTTTGTTTTGAGGCAAGAATTTTGTTTTATGATGTTCTGAATATGTTCTGCTCACTCTGTCACATATTAGTTGATTTTACTTTATGAGGGCCAAGTTGGCAAATTTTTAAAGTTAAATTTAATTAGATTAATTTAATATTTTAAATTATAATTTAAATATTTTCAAAGTATTATAAATTATAATTATTCTCATATTAATATGGTGAATAAAATATATTTCAAAATATTGATAAAAATTTATATAATTTGATTTTCTTTAAGAAAAGTGCACAAATAATATAAGACGAAGGAGCCGATGAGGAATCATTTTTATGTAGAAAAAGAATTATTTTAGTAAGTGTTTGAACATAAATTTAGTTATACTGGATAAAAAAAAAAGTAGTAGTTAAGTTAGGTAAAAAATAAAGTATTTTAAAATTAAAGTTATATTTGAATATGTATTTCACTTAAAATTTTATTAGTGTGAGGGAATTTAAAAGTGTTTTAGGATTGATTTTCCAAATTTAAAAAACTTAACTTTCAAGTTGGAATGGCGAATTGGTTGCAATGTATAATTAAATTGGACATGAGTAACAATGGAGTTAGAAATTTTAAAAAGAAAATATAAATAAATAAATAGAAGTTTTTTTTTTATGTTAAGAGATTCATTGTCTTACTTTTAGCTCCGCTAGTGATTAAAAGTATTCATTGAATATGTGATGTTAAATATTTTATGTTATTTTTATAAGAAGATTCAAAAAATGCAAAAGAAAAGGTAAATTTAGAAGCTTCACTTACATTCAGGATTCAACGGATTATATACATTCAGAAGAAAATATTTTTATTTATATCCACAAATATAATTTTCGAAAGAATGAGTTTAAACCCCCTTTCTTACTTTTAGTTATGCCCGTGATTAGAAATATTCTGTAAATTTTATTTTTTATAAGGAAATATTATGTAAATATTGTGATTTTAAATCTCTCATGTTATTTTTATAATGAACTGTCATTAAAAAGAAAATGCGGTAAAAAAAAACTAAATATAAAAAGTCAAATAATTTTTGGAACAAACTAGAAATAAAAGTAAAATAGATAAAAGATGGAGTAGCTTAAAGGAAAAAATACATAAGTTGCATCCTAAAATTGTTCACAAAAATTATTTACACACTTTAATTACTCTTATTCTTATTCGAAGTGGAACTATGACCTCCACAGACATACCAAAACTACCATAAATTAGGCAATGAAGTATACTCGCTCCACATCACCTTCCATGTTAGAAATTTTATTTTTAAAAAGCACTATATAAAAAAGAAAGATTGTTTAAGAAGAAAAATATTAAGAATCCATGAACTAAAACTAAGCCACAATAATAAAAGGAAATTTATATATTGTGTTTGTCCTCATTATTGTCCAAAAGTTAAATGATTT
Organism: Anisodus tanguticus; assembly: GCA_034509755.1. NCBI lineage: Eukaryota > Viridiplantae > Streptophyta > Magnoliopsida > Solanales > Solanaceae > Anisodus > Anisodus tanguticus. The sequence goes on from CM067558.1 coordinate 39,382,747, forward strand.
TGATGTGTGTAGTGTATCTAATGTATGTATAAAAGATTGATAATAACGTGAGAAAGAAAATTGCTTCGAATTTTTTGTTGAAAAATGATTCATGGGTATTGAAAGTGGCAAGAAATGAGTGCGTTGAGTTACTTATGTGCTTACCAAATTAATTGCATGCTTGATCAAACTTTTGAGAAGTTAAAAGCGTTACTAGTTAATTTTTAAAAGAAAATAAGTGTTTTTATAGGGTCAAACACATATTACTTCTCTAATATGATAAAAGTGTTTAGCCAAACAAAAACTATTTTTCTACAAAAATACTTCATCCGTTCACTTTTACTTGTTCACTATGGACATTGCACACCCCTTAAGAAATAATAAATGAAGTGTATGATTTATTATAATACTCATATCAATTGGTATAAATTTTTAATGGACTTGAAAAATAATTTGAAATGAGTAATTAATACTATGGGTAAAATACGAAAAAAGAAATTATCTTATCTTGATATGCTAAAAGTGACAAGTAAAAGTGAAAATCTATTTTTAGAATACTAGATAAGTAAAAGTGAACAGAGGAAATACTCTTTGTTTTATTTGTTTTATTTCTTCTTTCAAGAATTTTATCTCACCTTTTAGATCTTGTATAGTAACATCGGATTTTTTTGCTTCAATTTTTTCCAATACATTTTTCATGCTGAATGGTTCCACTTTGGCAGTGGATTTGATCTTACAAAATTAAATCTTTTAATTAGATTTAATTTTAATAAGTATTATCTTTTAACTTCTTCATCTTCTATTTTATCTATTAATTCAAAGAAAAATTCTTTATTTTCTCTAGTTATCACATTAATACTTCTTACTTCACATGTACATATTTCTCCTTTGCATTCACAATCATTTATGATACCATTCGGTCTCTATCTGTGATATTAATCCCATTTTACTTAAACTCAAGTTTTCAGCGATGGGAACACCCTTCGGGTCCGGCCCTATCTAGCAAACGATGGGGCTAATTCAATGGAAAATCGGGCTTATCAATGTCTAAACTAGAAGTTACTCAGTTATCTAGACCTAAGAGTAAAACATGAATAATGAAAGGGACAATAAAATAGTAGGAACACAGTAACATAATTTTGACAATGACTTAGGATAATGAGAGATTAAGTTGCTGCTCATAATTAGGGTTGAATCTTTAAATAAAAGTATAGTCATAAAATTAATAATAATGATAACATAAATAAATTAAATTACTGAAAGAAAATAACTTACTGATAACGAGGATCTTCTTATTGATATCTTAAAACAACACAGGAAAATTTTACAATGATGGGAATAGGAACAAGTCTTTGTTTTGAAAGTGGAGGCTTTCTAAAACTTGCCTCCTACTCCTCCTTCTCCTTCTCATTCCATTTTATAGGCTCTTATTTTTACTATTCACTAACTATTTGCTTACAATTTAATACTATTCATACTTTACAAATGTTTGGTTGCTCGTAGAGATCCTATTTTTGAGATGACATTTTTTTTCATACTCCTTATCTTCTGTCATTCCTTTTTGTTGTTCATGCTTTTCTTTTACTGAGTGATAACCTTTGCTGATTTGTCTTCCATTTATTTACTGCATGCTGATTACCTTGGCTGTTTACACAACCTTCCGATTTTCTTATCTTCTTTGATTTTCTTTTTCAAAAATCAAGAAGATAAACTTGGGTCATCTCTTGAGGATCTTCCATATCTCCATTATCTGGTCCTGATGTAGTTGATGAAGTCGTATCTAATAACTCTGTTATTTTGTTGACTTCAATTTTGTCTTATCTTGGGTGCCTGCATTGTAGTGGACTGATTTTGTGGTTCAGGGGTCCATCTTTTTATTTGAATGATCTTACTCAAATGTTTTAACCTATCGATCTCTTCAATTTCAAATGTCCAACTGATAATGTAGGAAACTCTTTTTGCAATAAAAAATTTACAATATTTAATATGATCTGCTAATGTAGATACTGATTCCTTCGATAAATATTTCAAATATAACTGTTGAAATGATGCAGATAAGACCTTTTCATTACCGTCGAAAATCTTCCACCATTCATAAAACCAACGAGGGATTACTGAACTGACCATCTTCTCACAAATATTTAACAAACCATGAATGAGTTTTTGGCCTTAAGCACATAAAATTGAACCAAACTTCCTTGTAATAATCATAATAATTATAAACTTGTGGACGGTAAGGTTTTGATAATGAAATCGGAGTATGCAAATGATGTGCTGCTAATCTGTTGGACTTATTATTCTTTTAATAGTAAATTTAGAATACATAATACTATTGGGGTCACTCTTATCCTTAAGATGATTTTCAACTATTATAGAATCTGTTTATGATAATATATATTCATAATAATCTCTGGTTTTCAAAGGATTATCTATCTCCACATAATTTCTGTTAGTATAACAAAATTTTAATAACTCCTGTACATTTAGCTCTAGGTGTTTTCTCTCTATTGCAATAAATGATAATGAAGTAGTTGTAAAGAATTTAATTTTTTTCGGGGAACCTGCTGATGACGAAATCTGTTTTTGTGGGTGTCAATGGTTGTAATTTGGTTTGACTGGTTATGAGTCCTTTTGAAGGTGTACTGGCTGGTGGTAAGGCAGGAAAATATGCTAACACAGTGTATTTGTTGGATAAATGCTTAATCTAATTTCCGGTTGGTTTGGCGGTGTATGTGGGTCTTATTGTTTTCCCTATAGAAATTTCCTAGTTAAAAAATCTGATAAAGAATTTATTTCTCATTTTATAAATTCTATTTGAAAATCAAAACTTGATAGTAATGCTTGTCATCTTACAAATATATGTTTTGAAACTAAATTTTTAACATCCTTTTGTAAAACATCTTTTGTTGCTTTGCAATCAACTCTTAACAAGACTTCTTTATTTATAAAATCATCTTGAATTTTTGTGATACATAACACTATAGATAAAATTTCATTTTTAATAGTACTATAATTTTTTTGCGTACTATTCCAAATGCCTGAGCAATAGCGAGCTAATTGTTCTGCTGATTGAGGAGAGAGTTTATGTTTAAATTGTAACACCCCGTACTTTTGGGCGATGATTTGAGCATCTAGACGTATGCAAGTAGACCTGAGCTTTGGGAAATTTATGTCATATTCACGTATGCAAATAAGGAGCTTAGTGTAGAAAAAGATGCGGTCCCGAACTAATTTAGGAGTTACCAAGTGGGACAATAATGATTGGTTAATTGATGAATTATAATGGCGCACAAGATTAAGTGGGCTAAGTATATGTATAAGTGGGAATATCTACGTGTAGTCTTAAAAGGAGCCACCTAAGTGACTAAGGTAATGTAACCAAAATGGTGGCAACATTTGGGATTAACAGATAACGTGGGGGTAATTAATATGGGAGGGGAAAATCGTGGTCCATTATATAGACTCCTTTGAGATCTTTGCATGTAACACCATCTTTCATTTTAAGATATACATAGAGACAACACCTTTCGCTAATCATAAGTACCAATTCATGGAAATTATATGAGCATCAACTTAGTGTTTGCTTTACAAACTAGCATCAACATTTTTTCTTGTTATGGCACCTTGGTAAAGTGGGCTAAATCTTGTAGGGAATGTTAGCAATAACATGTTTTCCAAAGATCTATTGGCAGCAACGTATTTGTGGAATTGCAGCACCCTTTATATTAATTCTCTCAAGGTATTATACATCAATCAAGTTGTTGGATTTAAGCTTTCTATAAGGTTAAGCATGAGGGGAGAATGGTTGGTTCTTGACATTTAAGATTAAGGTGTAGAGGAGGTTAATTTCGACACATTAGTAGAGGTTAGGAATTAAAGGTATGTTAAGGCAAATCCTTATTTCTTTTGACATGTTCTAAGTACGAAACGTAAACGTAATATTATCCCATAAATGACTCTACTCTTAGTAATTAAGAATGTTCATGTTATTCATTCCTATTATCAAAGCATGTCTAAATATGTTCCTAAATCCTTATTGAGGCATACAAAAAAGATGTTAGTATTCATAATGTTAATCGGAGATGAAGCGATAATACATCACTTCGACAAACTTTTAGTGTCTTATTATCATATCATTCATGCATTATATTCATGGACATACCTTGACCTCAAATGAGTTATATACTCTACTATATGTATGCATTATATATGTATGGGATATGGGGAAAGGAAAGACGTTATATACGCACACCACCTGCAGCTGGTACAGATATACACGATAATGATTATGCCCACAGAGGCCGATATGATATGATGGAATGCCCACAGAGGCCGATATGATATGATGGGATACCCACAGAGGCTTGATGGCGTTGTATACGCATATGTATATGCATGACCGCATTGTGCATGGCATTTAGACATATTATGGGCCTCAGAGACATTCTACACAAATATGATATTTATGCATATTATGGCACTCAGAGGCATTTACTACTGGTTGGTTGTTTCTTGTCTCAGTTTTACTTTTATGTCTCCGTTATGCTATTCTTCATGCCTGACATACTCGGTACATCAGTCGTACTGACGTCTCTTTTGTCGGGGGACATTGCGTTTTATGCCCGCAGACTCACATATGAAAGGCGACGATTCACATTAGTAGGTTGCTGACTCAGTGGATATTGGAGCACTCCCCTTGTTTCAAAATATCGGTCTAATTTCGGTACGATATTTTTTATGCATGTACATATGGGTATGGCGGGGCTCTGTCCCGACCTTATGATATTGCATACTCTTTAGAGGCTTGTAGATAATGTCTTGTGTATAACAGTCAGGTATGGCCTTGTCGGCCTTAGTATGTATATATGCATGGACTGAGTCCTTCTATTTGTAAGGTTTTACGTAGCTTCTTCCTAGTTTATCACCTCTATGTGTCAGCAGGGTACTTGGGACGGCCCTTGGGGCCCATAATTAATTATGGTTAGATATTAACCGTATGATTAGTGGTACTATGCAGGTGAGGTCCGGGTGCCCGTCATGGCCCTCCGATTTGGGTCGTGAAAAACATGGTATCAGAGCAGGTCTGTCCTAGGGAGTCTACAAGCCGTGTCTAGTAGAGTCTTGTTTATGGGTGTGTTGTGCATCACCCTTATAGACATGAGGCTACCGGGCATTTATGATGGTTACTTTCTTTTCTTGTTATAGATCATGCAGTAGACCTCAGTTATAAGCATTCCACTTCTAATCCGTCTCCTGTTTATGGTTCCAGCAATGCCTATAACAAGGAAGAAGTTCCAGAGTATGAGGACGTTGAATACGACTGCTGGAGAAGGTACCAACCGAGTGCCACTCGCTAGCGAGGGCCAGAGTGAAACCCACAGTACGACTCCTTTGTATGATTCCCCTAGTCTATCACCGATAGAGGAGCGTAGTGGGGCTACAGTACCCCTAGTTCATCCACCTGATACTCCAGATGAGGATCTTGATATGCGAAGTGTTGTACAATTTTTGACTCGATTAGTGGCCGCTAAGGCCCAACGTCAGATTCCCAGTCCTTCTGATAGAGCTGCTAGTGCAAGAGCTCGGGATTTCATTAACCTAGATCCTCCAGTATTTACGGGATCGGACCTGAATGCGGACCCGCAGAATTTTCTAGATTAGATACAGCGTACCTTGTAGGTAATGGATGCTACCGATAGTGAGTCGGTAAAGTTTGCTCCTTATAGACTGCGGGATATAGTAGTGACTTGGTATGAGATATGAGAGCATTCTAGGGGACCTCGTGCTCCACCAGTAGGATGGAGAGAATTTTCAGAGGCCTTCTTACAACATTTTCTGCCGATCGAACTTCGACGGGACATGCAAGATAAATTTATACGTCTTGAGTAGGGCAACATGAGTGTTCGAGAATATAGCTTACAATTTAATTCATTGGCCAGATATGCTCCTACGATTATAACTGAGATGAGTGACTGGGTACATAGGTTTGTTACTGGCTTAGGGCCGCACTTGGTTAATGGGTGTACTACGACTTCTCTGAATCCGAATATAGATATTGCTCGCATTCAGGCTTATGCACAGAATCTGGAGGATTGTAAGAGACAACAATGGGTAGATCGAGAGCGTGATAGGGGCCAGCATAAGAGGGCTCGATCCGTAGGTGACGCAGGAGAGTTTAGAGGTGGGCCCAGGACACAACTTTATAGACGTCCATCCTACCCGGCAGCCAGCACATCATTATCATTTTTAAGGTCGAAGGTTGATCGGTTTGTTCAAACTGGACCATGTCAGAGCTCACGAGCATCAGGGTCTTCTTAAACATATGAAAAATTTCGCGCCATAATGAACATGATACATCATTTCTACAACACCATTAAAAATAAGGGTACTCTCTTATTATAACCTTAACAAAAAGTTGAGGCTCCGAATACGAGAAGTATCGGGGTTTTAAGTTGATCGGAACCAAGTTAAGTCCGAGATTAACTTTGGAGGCCATGAGAAGCCCCGATGTAAAGATGAAAATACATCTTTAGAATAAAATTAAAGTGGACAGGAAGTTTTTAAGCTTCTAAAGCTTAGCCTGTTTCAGTGAAAAGAACCTTAAAGTTAAGTTTTGGTGCGTGAAGCAAAGTAAAAAAGTGTAAAACTAATGCTTGATTATGAAAATAAATAAAGAATGAAAACCAGACGCAGAGTTGCAAAAGGGAAAAGTTCATTCATTCATATTTTTTCCAGACTGAAGCAGTCCAGGTACACAAGATATTAACCGAGTCCAAAAGTGACCCGATAACAAAACAAAAGACAAATAAAAACTCACGCGAAAGATTACGACCTGTCCACTCCATGGTCCACTGGGGTGTTTCAAATGTTGCCAATAAAAAACAAAAAGATCTAAAAAGATTAGTTCGGGGAGAGGGGGGTCATCATCATCACCAGTCTCTTCATCAACTTCCACGCTTGAATCCTCTTTGTCCCCACAAAGAGCTTCCAAGGACAACTCAACATCAGTAAGGTCGATTTCTACATCCAAAATCTCTGAAGCAATATCGAAACCTGGTTTACTTACTTCCTGAAGAGCATCCATTCGGCTCTTCAATATGGCCAAGTCCCTTCGAAGTTTCCATCTTTGACATTTTGCTCGAAGTTCAGTATTTGTATACTCAGAAGTATGGAGTTGTCCCTGGCTCCAGCTAAGTTAGTAGCAAGATGGGCTATTCTTCCTTGGCGGGTCACGTAAGAAGTGGTCAGGACTTGAAGGGAATTCTCTCGATCCTTCAGAGAATCAATTGCATCCTACAAGCGCAACCAGAGAGAAGACTGAAGAGAGCCCGAATCCCTAGATCGGCTCGCAAAACTTCGACTTCTGCCCTGAGATGCTGGATTTATTCCTTTAGTTTCTTTTCCTTACAGGAAAGGCCAATCGCCTTAGCCAAATCCGCAGTGGAGAGAGCAGAGGCATGACCCTGAGCAAGGAAATTTTGTCAGAAATATACATTGGAGGACAGTTACGAGGAAGAAATTTGTTATCTGTAAAAACAAGTCTGCAAGGTACACATGGGAAGCCTCAAGGGTAGAGTAGGGGGATTTTTTTTGGAGAAGAAGCGGATGTCCCAGCCTCAGTACCAGAAGTAGGAATTGAGCTATGTTTAAAATGATAGGTAGGAGGATAATTTCTCATTATTTCCGGAGCATCTCGGAGGGGACTCCCGGGGCAGGCATCTTCATTATTCAGAGGGTTTCCTGGATCGGTATATTCATTATTTTCTCCCTCCTCCTCATCAATTTGAATGACACCTGCCTTATCCTCCACATGCAGCTCTTGCCAGTACTCCATGAGTCGGCGGCGATTTCTTACCCGAGAACCAATTCCCACATGGGTATCGAGAGCATCATCTCGAGCCTTTCGTTTCTGAATGCTAGAAGCAGATTGAAGGATGCTTGACAAAGCAGCCGCACGAGATGACACTTTTTAGGCCGAGGGCTTTTGTACCGGGAGCCCTGCGAATAGAGAAAACATGTTGACAAGCAGTCCCAGGAAAACCAGGATGAAGTGCGTAAAAATTTGGGGCTAAGGCTTACCGTGATATTTTCCCTTCCACCATGTGGAAGTGATACTCTTCTATGACCTAGTGATGTTGGGAGAGGCACGAAGAAGGCTTACCACCCACTCAAAAATCCCTTCAATTAGTTGTGGCTCAACTAAAACGGATGAAAAGTTATAATACTTACATTAGGAAGGGATTTTCCTTTATTTGGAATTCCAAGTAAATAAATTTGTTAAAAAAAAGATACTCACGGTAAGAATTCCACTCTTTCGGGAAAGGATCCGAAGAAGGTTGATGGATTTGGTCGGTCTTGATTAGAATAAAGTGGGTCAACCAACCCCGGTCATGGTTATCGTCCGCATTAATGAGGTTGTGGATTTCCTAAAGGTACAGATGGATAATTCCACCTCATAAAACCCTAGGGTAATAAAGAAAAAGTAGGTGGTCAATAGTGAACGGAGCATCGACATCATTGGCTAACATCTAAATGCAGTAAACTAGTCTCCAAATCTGCGGTGCAACTTGGCCTAAGCAAATCCTATACCGACGGCAAATATCTTCTATAATCTTTGGGATGAAGAGTTTGAAACCAATGGTGAAGGGATAAGTATATGTCATGGAAACCCTTCATGACAATGAACTCGATCGACATGGTCGACTATTCTGACAACTATGTCAGGAGAAAAACCATAATTCTTTATGATGACTGGAAGAATCTTGGCCGTTATTTTGAATTCAAAATTCTTGACATGTTTGTAGTTAGTTTGAACACGGAGATCTCCTGAAAAATTGAAGTTTGAAGGGAGGATTTTGGCAGCAGTACAATGTACTTCAATTTTCTGAGTTGTAGGAGAAATGAGTTCCTTCCTATGACGGTGACTTGGAGGATTGTCATTACCCTCAAGGGAGTGGGAAAAAGAAGATTGAGTAGAAGATATTGTTTAAGACGTTTGTAGAAGGAAGGAAGGTAAAGTTCTTAAGGAAATTGGCAAAGTGTGTGATTGCCTTTTGTGAAAAGATTTGACCTCCTATTTAAGGTAAAAGAATATAACATTTGGGGAATGAAAAGACATGTATCATCATTGCTACGTTTCACGACGTTCAGGCGATTGGACAGTTGTCGTCATTTCTGAAGCATTGAATGGATGTGACACTTGAAATGACTTGCGGTTATTACTTTTCAAATTTCCCGCCAAAGTATGAGGAACTTGCAGGTCGGGGGTTCAAATCCACTTCCCATTGCACAAGAGTCACGATCGGAAAGTGCGGAGACTATCTGTATAGGGCAAAATTTGTGTATAACAACTGCACGAATTATGAAGTGACATGTGGCAATCGATGTTGAGTCGAGTCCAAGTCATCTTGGGGTATTACCGGTAGCATTCAAGTGGTACCGAAAGCAATACAAGCGTAATCGGTACTGGTAATACAGAAGGCTGAACTCCTTTTGAATTGTAACAGACATCCGTTACCAAACCAGTCACATGTCTTTCAATGGAGCTTTAATGATATTTATTGAGATATTAATTATCCAATTATTACAACATTCATTCTCTTATATTAATGAGATCATAATTCATGGGCTGTGTACCCATATAGCTCATGTATAAATAGGTTATGTTACACCATTGTAACCCATCATATTCTAGTTATTACAAAATATTGATTGATATTTTCTTGATTTCTATAAATTCATACAAGTTATCGTCACTTTGCTCAGAAGCTGACACAAGGTTCAGACTAATCATTACTTCCTTTGTCTTATTATTATTATTCGTTTTCAGTATAATTTATCTAGAATTCATATCTAACGTGTCACTTGAGATCTACGTGTCCTTGACCACGTATACAAATTCAACTGTACCGTTTTACGGGTAAACAAATGCAAAAACAATTTTTTTGTTATGTGTATTAATCTCAATTTTGATTATCATTTCAATTTTAATAAATCGTCGAAGTTGCAAAATAACTAAAGATTTTGTGGAACGTAACATTTGTACTCTTTTGGTTTAATTTTCTATTATTCCTTCGATTTATTTCGAGATTGACAGGTGAAATGAACTTTCTCACTTTATTCTAGTTAATTTGTATATTATAAAATACAACAAACATTATTTTTTGAAAAAAAAACTCATTTATTATTTATATTCAAGATTATACTCATAAATATAAAGGATAAATAGAAAATAAATACCAACTAAAAGTCAACATTGTTAGTTGCCATGCCAAACTTTGCTCCAAGGAGTAATTGTTACACAGTACTCCTAGAAACAGCTAAGATTTGATACCAGAAATAGGATTTAAAATATTAAATCAGTGGTCCATATTATAATTGCCTTCACAAATTATTCATTGTAATTCCTGCAAACTTATTAAACTAAGCTTTAATTCAAATCTAAAGTAATAAATGGGCCCCACTTGCCCTCACAAGTATTCATAGTACTTCTTCTGTTTCATAATAAGTGGTGTTTTAGCTTTTTCAATTTGTTTCAAAATTGTGGTGCTTCAAAATTTCAAGAAGAAATTAATTTTATTCTTTCAAAATTATTCTTATTTACATAATCAAGAATCATTAAGTATCTATTTTTTTTCTAGGCATTAATTAGAGGTAAGTTAGTAAACACACTCATAATTTTCTTGGATTGAGCAATTTTTTAAGGGATATGCATAAACTCAAAGCACCGCTTATTATGGAACGAAGGAAGTAATGTGTTTCATAACTAGAATTTTAGGATTTAATCGTGATTAAGTAATACTCTATGTATTTTTAAACTCCTTCCATCCATTTTTACTTGCCATTTATGATTTTATATCATTAATTATACTAGTTATTTGACTTAATTACCCTTTATCTTTTTTAAGTTATTTCTGAAGATTGATAATATTGTTAAGACTTTTTTTTTTTGTAAAAAAACTGCTTAGAGTATTTATTAGAGCAAGAGTAGATTTGAAAAGAAAAAAGAACTAATATCTTTTTGATTTTTTAAAGTGATGATTATTTTGGATCAAATTTATTTGTTACAACAGTAAATTAAAAGGACGAAGGAAGTATCAATTTCACATTATACAGAGATAATTTAACTTATATTTATTTTTGGCTTAATGCGTATGTGAATCCTTAAATCGGGAGTTTCATTTTTTTAAACCTTACTTCACGTTTTGCTACTATGAGCTGTTTTATTTTTTTGGTTTGAATTAGTATGCATAAGAGTTGAGCTTAAGATATGTGTTAATCTGGGGAGTGGGTTGTTTTAATCGGTAGAATTTTTCATGTAGGATGCACTTGACATTCACGTGCAAGGTTAAAAGAAAATGAAACTTTCGATTGATGTCATGTCAGTCGAATTGTGTTTAATAGATACACTTAAGGACAGATTCAAGGACTCAATAGGAAAAAGACTTAGTTGAGGTGCAAAAATGAAAAAAACTGGACAAGTTTAAGGGTCTGAACATGTATTAAGCTTTTTTATTTTTTTTTATTTTTATAAATATCACGTGTGAGTAAGTCTGATGATATGTGCACCAACAAGGTTTGTGGTGATTTGGTAGAGTAATAAATACTCCTTCGTCCTTTAATATGAAAATTTTGTTTCTAACCGTGGCTATAAAATCATATTTATTATAGACCGCTTTATTTTTAAATATGAAAATTTTCAACATGAATATAAATTTAGTCAGATTTTAATACAAATACTGAGTACCGATACGACATAAAAAAGATGGTCCTTGCCATTGAATCAGTTTGCCCAAAAAGGAACTTTTACCCCTCACATGAGACTTTTTGACGTGAATTCAAATTTAATCAAGTCTTAATATAGATACCGAATATCGTACTGAAAGAAAATAGACGGAGTACTTGCCATTGAATCAATTTTCCCAACAATTTTTATTTGTTTCTCACTCGGTGTTCGGTATTCGCATTGGACCCTGATTATATTTGGATTCACGCCGTGTAGGCCGCGGGGGAAGCAATCCCTACCAAAGATTTTTTCAGAATTCGCGCCGCGTAGGGCCTACTGGGGGAGCGCTCCTACTAAGGATTCTTTTATATTCAAGACTCGAACTCGATATCTCTAATTAAAGAAAGGAGCAACTTCATCCCGCTACACCACATCCTTTGGTGGTCGAACAAAAAACATTGTTTTCTTACCAATACTATTAATTAAAGCAACAATGAACTAATTACCCAATATATATACTATTATAAAGCAAAACAATAAATTAGTTACCAAGTCAAAGAAACAACATCAGATTCAGTTTCACATCCCCTAACTATCTTACACATGCATATAAACTCTCTCCACACTTCTCCACTCTTTGTCCTGTAACGCCTCCACTTTTTCCTCCTTAATTTCTCCCTTTTTCTCACACCATATTCCCTTCTCATTCATCCAAAATATTCTATGTCTTTCTTGATTATTCATTCAAGAATCCCTTCTCATTGATCTAATAAAATCTTGAAATTATTTTCTTGTTTTTGTAAGTTTTGAGCCAAAAATATGGGGAAAGGTGGTAATTTAAGTGAAGGGGTTGTGAAAAAAATCTTGCTTTCATACATGTATGTTGCTATATGGATCTTTCTTTCATTCACTGTGATTGTGTACAACAAGTACATCTTGGATCGTAAGTTGTATAATTGGCCTTATCCTATTTCACTAACAATAATTCACATGGCTTTTTGTTCATCATTGGCTTATCTTCTAGTACGTGTGTTCAAAGTTGTTGAACCTGTTACTATGACAATGGATCTTTACTGCAAATCTGTGGTACCTATTGGTCTTTTATATGCATTTTCACTATGGTTATCAAATTCTGCATATATTTATCTATCTGTTTCATTTATTCAAATGCTTAAAGCTTTGATGCCTGTTGCTGTTTATTCCATTGGAGTTATGTTCAAGAAAGAGAATTTTAAATCTGATACTATGTGTAACATGGTGTCAATTTCGATTGGTGTTGCTATTGCTGCTTATGGAGAAGCTAAGTTTGATACATGGGGTGTGATGTTACAGCTAGGTGCTGTTGCTTTTGAAGCTACTAGATTGGTTATGATTCAGATTCTTTTAACATCAAAGGGTATAACGTTTAATCCGATTACTTCGCTGTATTATGTCGCGCCTTGTTGTTTGGTTTTCTTGTTCATTCCGTGGATTTTCGTGGAATACCCGATGTTGAAGGATACTTCTAGTTTCCATTTGGATTGGTTGATCTTTGGTACTAATTCGGTATGCGCGTTTGCGTTGAATCTTGCTGTGTTTTTGCTCGTGGGGAAGACATCTGCTTTGACTATGAATGTTGCTGGTGTGGTTAAGGATTGGTTGTTGATCGCGTTTTCTTGGTCCGTGATTAAGGATACTGTTACTCCTGTGAATTTGGTTGGATATGGATTGGCTTTCTTGGGCGTGGCGTATTACAACCACGCCAAATTGCAGGCTCTTAAGGCGAACGAGGCTCAAAAGAAGGCCGCGCAGGCTTCTGATGAGGAGGCGGTAAGATTGTTGGAGGAAAGAAAAGGGGAGAATGGTTTCAAGAAGAATGAATCTCAGGGTTGATTTGGATATTGATTTACTTTATATTATTATCCTTAGGTAGGATGACATTTGGGACAATAGAGGTAAAACCTGAAGATCAGACTATGGCTTCCTTGTTCGGATGATTTTAGGTTCTGAATCTTTTACATTATCTGTTTTGAGGATCTTAAATTAGTTTTGTTGCTTGTATTACCAGATCGTGCATGTACTTGAGCATGACTCGAGGCACTATTATGTTTATTTTGACACAATAGTAATACCAGAAGAGCTTTTTCTGATGAAAGTAACCGATTCATATCTCCATGCTTGGCTCTATGTCTTTGTTTGGTTTTTCTTGGAATATTTATTTGTCTTTAACTATCATTGCTTTAGGAGTTAATCAAATGCAGCTGTACTCTATTGAATAAACAATACGGTTGGGCGATAAATGATATGGTTTTGTTGGTGTTTTCTTTGAGTCAGAGAAGATATATGGTTGTTTGGTAGATGACATACTTCATATGAGTCCAAGATAACCGGGCTTACATTCCTTCTTTCATCATTAATTGAATTCTTTCTCTGCATCTCTTACTTACTTCAAATGAATCCTTAAGAAAACATGCTAGGTTACTCTTTTGGTCAAATATATTTTAGCTTGAAGAAAGAACATAAGGACTTCTTAGATATGCAAATGCATGCAAGTTAGCACTGCCAATTTATCCAATTTCGGTTAAGGCTGGCCAATGGGACGCGATGGGACGGGACGGGATTTGGGGGACGGTGGAGTGGGTCGGGATCGGGATAGGCTGGACGGAGGGGGACGGGATTAGGGGAACGAGAAGTGGTCCCATCCCGTCCCACATCCCGCTATCAGAGGACGGGACGGGAAGGGGGATTTGGGAGGACTTTTAAAAACTTTTTTTAGACACTTAATTTTAAAATATATATATTTAAACACTTAAATAATTGAACAAGATAGTGAAAAAATATCTCAAGGCTAATTGACTCTTATCTTATTTAATAGAAATATGATTTTTTTGTAATACAATTTCAAAATTGCAACTTTGTTTCGTAGTTCAAAAGTTGTAAATCACATAGTAAAATTGGCATTAAAAAATTACATATGCAACCATATTTTTTCTAATTTTTTTACAATCTCTTGAGGATCTTCTGTTGGAATTGGAATTTGTTGGTCAAATTGTTCAACGTCGCTTCCTGCTCCCTCGGATAAAATTTCGTTGTAATTGTAGTCGTCTTCTTCATTGATCTCTGATTGACCGTTCTACGTTCCACTCTAATCCAATCTCTAAATAAAAATGCAATCTCCAAGCTGTCTCCCGCCAATGAGTGTCTGTGCTCTCCTATTTGAAACCTTCTAGCAGAAAAAGCGATTTCAGAAGCTGTAGATGAAGCTTGAATATTCAACACATCTCAAGCCATCTTTGATAGAGTCGAAAATGTCTTTTCATTCTCCCTCCAGTATTTCAGCAAGTCTTCACATCTATTTTCATTAGCAATTGATTCGAACGGTACAACACCCTGCAAAACATAAACATCAAACTCGCTAATTTGTGAAGCACTTGAACCACTATACATTCTATTTCGAAGGCCTTGAATACTTGAAGCAGAAACCACATATTTTTTTATAAGGTTGAAGTGTAGTAAAAGAAGATGGTACAGAAGCCGGTTGATTATTTGCATTTTGCTCTTGGTAATACATATACATAGTTTTGCATTGTATTTGTATACTAGAGATAACTTCTTCTTTAGTTGGTTCTTCGGTTGGTTCTGTTGAAAGTATTTCTAGGCATTCATAAATCGATTCAATAAGGGCATTACAACCGTCTATTTTAATAGTAGGATTTAATACAACACCAATAGAATAAATAGTGGGAATATAAAAAATATTTTTTTAACTTAACAAATATTTTTGTAATAGCTGGAGCGTAAGTTGGTTTTTTCATATATTTATTAAATAACAAAAATATTAGAGCTATATAAAATAACATAGATGAAATAGTAGGATAATAAATACCAGAAAATTTCTTAGTAGCTAGAATTTTTTTTCTAAGAATACATAAGTTCCAAAATTTTATCCCAATCATCATCTACAAGCATATCCGAAGGATTTTGATTATGGGCATTAAATAATAAAATTATATGTCTTCTATACTTGTGAGCAACAACTAATTATTCATACAAAGAATTTCACCTAATTGCAACTTCTTCTGCAATTTTCCTATAAGTTAATTCACAATCATGACATATTTTTTAAAATTCTTTTCGTCTTTGTATTTTATTACCTTTAAAAATAAAGTTGATAGCAAATTGTACTTTATCAAGAATATAGCTAAAAAGTTTTAGGTCATCCTTTACAACTAAGTTATAAATATGACATGCACATCCAACATGAAAAATATCGGAAAAAGATGGAGTCCATCGAGTTTTAAAAATGTTTACAGCATAATCATTACAAGAAGCATTATCTAATGTAATAGTCATCATTTTATCAGTAATTCCATAATATTCACTAATTTCATGAATATTTCTTGAAATAAAAATTTCAGTGTGCCTTTCATCAATATATCTATATGCTAATATGCATTTTTGCATAGACCAATTGTGATCTATCCAATGACATGTAACAGTTAAATAATCATTACCATTAGTACTACGGCCTATGTGAGAAGTGATAGTCACTTTGCCATTAAAATGATACAATGCATAACGTAAATATTGTTGAGATTCATGCGCAAATTTAAAAACATCTCTTCTAAAAGTTAATCTAGGAAAACTGTTAAAAGCATGATTATACGTTTCTCGAATGTAATGAATAAAATCAGGAGAGAAAGGAAATGAAAAAGGCAAACCCTCCACAACAACTAATTTTGCTAAATTTTCCCGATCTATGTGTTAATCGTATTTCGGACCTATAACTCCACCTGTCATCGGGTTAATTCGATCATGTACTTGGTCGGGGACACTATGTGAACCTTGTCCCGACTCAGAAGGCATTTGCACTCCTGCTTTTTCAGCCAAGTATTGATTATATCTTGCTTTGTGAACCTTTTCCACATGTCTTATTAAACCTCCTGTCCCACCTTGACCTTTTTCAGTTTTAAATTTATAAACTTCGCGACAAATTTTACAAATAGCTAGTTGATTAGGAATGTCCCTTTCAAAAAATCTCATGCATGTGATTTTAATTTTCATTTTTTTGGCCTCTTCTCATACTAGGGGGGATAAGAGGAATTTCAGTTTCAGCTTGAGACTAAGTCTGAGCCTGAGATGGAGTTGCACTAGTGAGTGTGTTATCTAAATTATCTTCTAATTCATTTTCTAAATCATAGTCTGGTTCAGATGCAGAATATACCTCATGATCTAATGGTATATTAATATCAACATTAAAAAGTTCAGTTTCATCTACATGAGTGAAATTCAAAATTAGGATTACTAGAAGATGCACGCTTACTCCTGTTACCCTACTACCTCTACCAGAAAAACGTCCACATCGTTCTATTATAATTATGCAAATAAAGAATTAAAGTTAAGAAAATTAAGTATGATAATTAAAATTAAACAATAATAATTTGTGTACCAAATGCCGGCGTAACGTCAACGTGTAATCGAGGTTGAAAATTGAAACTTTACTCGATGATCCTCAAGCTAGTTGCCAACTTCACTCCCAATTTTTGAACTTTGATAGAAATTATCAAATAAAATATATTTTTAGTGTGCAATTTAGACTTGTAGAGAGAGATATTAGAGAGATGGTATGAAGATCTGTGAGAAAAATGAGGTATTTATAGTTGAGAAATAAGATTAATGTATAATTATACTAACTTAAGGGTTAAAAATAAATATTAAGGGGTAGGGAGGTTTATGGGGTGTTGGGGGGGGGGGGCAAAATGGTCGTTTCTAGCCGTTGCCAACGGCTATAATTGCAAATGGTCATTCTGCAAATGGGACGGGTCGGGGCGGAACCGAGATAGGCGGGACCAGCCCTAGTCCCGTCTCGATTTTTAATGAGCATAGCGTTAATCATACCTATCAAAATTCTATTTTTTCTTTCGGCAACACCATTTTGTTAGGGGTATATATGGAGCAGTGAATTGTATGTACTAAACCATGTTCTTGACAAAATAAAGTAAATTCAAAAGGATAGTATTCACCACCACGATCAGAACGTAAAACCTTAATTTTCTGTCCTAATTGTGTCTCTACTTCTACTTTATAAATTCTAAATTTATCAAAGACTTCATCCTTAGATTTCATCAAGTAAATATAGGCATATCTAGTACTATCTTCAATAAAAGTGACATAGTATTTGTTTCCACCATGAGTCATATGACTTTTTAGATCACAAACATCACTATGTACTAATTCAAGCAAGACATAATTTCTTATTACATATTTAAAAGATGTTCTAGTTGTCTTTGGTTGCACACATATTTCACATTTAGAAACATTATCAAAATTGCAATCAGAAATCAATCCTAATCTTTTCATATTTCTAAGAGAACCATAATTCACATGTCCTAATCTAGCATGCCATAAATCAACAGACTCAACAATATAAGTGTAACCATTATTTATTAAATTAAGCTTAACCATCCCATCACAAGAGTATCCTTGTCCATCAAACATTTTGTTCTTGGACAATACAAACTTATCAAACTCATACGTAACCTTGAATCCAGCCGTGTTAACAAGAACTCCAGAAACAAGGTTTTTACAAATGTCAGGGACATGTAAAACATTAGTAAGAGTAAAAATCTTTCTCAAAGTAAACGGGATATCAACAATGAATTTGGCAACCACTTTGTTGCTTTGGTTATTCGCTAAAGTAACTTCGTTTCCTTCTCCACTAACCGATTCGTATGACTTGAAAAGATTTCTATCTTTACAGACATGAATGGTTGCACCAGTATCGTACCACCATCTACTACCATGGTCTGCAACAGTGTTGGTCACTTGCACAACAACGATAAGCTTGCTTTTGTCATCGACCACATTCGCTTCATTTTTCATTTATTTCTTTCGTTGACGACAATCACGAGCATAGTGGACGGGTTTCTTACAGAAGTAGCAATTTTCCATTTTTTTTTTATCTTTCTTGTTGGGATCTTTCTTCTTAAACCGAGTATCAATCTTAGGTTTCAAAAAATTCGGTTTTTTCGATTCTTCCACAATATTAATCTTAGAATGATTTTCAGTTTGATGACTATCCTTAATCTCTCGTTTAGGAGTATCTTCTTCAATACGAAGATGACGCTGTAAACCTTCTAAGTCATAGTCAGTTTTAGCATGCTTAAGTTTCTTCTTGTAATCATTCCAAGAAGGGGGAAGACGAGAAATAATAACCCCAACGACGAATGAAGATACAAGGTCAATTCCAGCATCTTTAAGATGATTAACAATGAGTAAAAGTTCATTGACATGGGCAATAATTGACTTACTATCAACCATCTTAAAGTCCATTAAATTACAAATCAGAAATTTCTTGTTACCCGCTTCAGAAATTTTGTACTTGTTTTCGAGCGCAGTCCACAATTCATTTGATGTTTCAAGACTTCGATGGGCATTGTAAACATTGGCTCCTAGAACATTCAGAATATGACCACGGCACATAAAATCATCCTCTTGACGTTTCTTCCGTTTGGTCTTCAATTCATCGTTGTCCATTGGAGTCGCATCAGGAATTTCCTCCAAACCATCTTCAAGGATGTACCATAACTTGATAGTCATCTGGAAAATTTTAATAGTCTCTTGCCAACGAGTGAAACCCTCAACATCAAAACGTTCTAAACGATTCAAAGTCTGGTTCATTACTTGCAATGATTGAGCAGCAATTGAAGTTTCACCCTCCATGTCGCTAATTGTCTAAAAATTGTAAAATATGGAACTAACAGGATGAAACACAGACACCGAATTGTTGTTCTCTGACTTTAAGACTCTTATGCAGATTCTTTTAGACAATTATTTCGACCCTTCCCAATAAATTGGCGAGTACAATAGGTCACAGAAATATTGTCTTCAGGATACAATGAAGCCCTAACAACGATGTTGAATTCAAAGTTTGTACTCCATTGATTCAACCAAGAACACACAGTATGAAGTTTCTGATAATGCTTAGGGAAGAAAAGAAAAGCAGAAGTTTTGATTCTTTTTCATCAGAAGTTTTGATTCTTTTCCATCAGAAGTTTTGATTCTTTTTCATATCTATCTTTGAATGAGAAAATATTTTTACTACTTATAGAGATTTCGCATCCATTGGTGATGTCTTTTCATCACCAACATACACCTCCAAGAGCCATCAATGGTGGCTATTGGGAAAGATTGCGTCTGTTCAAATTCAAAATAAATATGAATAATGTTAACAGACTCCCCTTAAAGTTGAAGGGGCATCATATCAATGACTTTTGATTTTGCTGAAAATATCCCACACTTACTAGGTAGAAGATTGGTTGAGGATGGGACATAAAGGAACTAGCCTAACAAGTCATTGTAAAGTAAACTAGCATTGAGTCTTAATTGTAGCACTCAACAAGTCATTGTAAATTACCATTGAGTTTAGTTTTAGGGTAAAAACATCCCTGAACTATGGGCCAAGCCTAGGTTACATCCTTATGCTATAATAATGAACAAAAAACATCCCTTGTCTATCCCAGAAGTTGCAATATTCATCCTTCTGTTAGTTTTTGCCAAGGAACTAACGGCTGCAGTCAAAACGTATGCTAAGCATGTGAATTTTCCCAGAGATCTTCCTGTTCATCCTATCCTCCCCCAGTTGCACTAAAATCCAAATAAAAATTAATATAACCTTTTCTTCATTGTTTCTCTTCTTGTTCGTGGAACTAGCTTGTTTTTTTTTTCCACTTATGTGAAGCAATCGGGAAAGAGCCTGATAGATAGAAATGGATTTGGTGAACTCCGTGTTGAATTTTGTTGTACCACCAGCAAGTTTGGTGATGTTAGCTTGTGCACAACCAGTTGTCTTTCCTTAGTGAAGATATGAGGATAAAGTTGTTATATTATCACTGGAGAGATAATTAATTAGCTAAATTTAGACCATAATTCTAAATCTACAATTATGGTAGTGTATAAACCTACTTTAGGTAACAAATACATTATAATATACTACACATATATTTTCCAAATATACAATATTTTATGTACCAAAATATGCCAAAACCGAGACGCCCAATATGGGCAAATATGGGCTGATTTCGTGGCCTTTGAATAAGGCAATATACACTTGTATATTGTGTGTATATTGCCTTATTTAACACACCCCCGCAGTCATAACGGGCGGTCTTCGAACGCTGAGACTGTCCCTAAAATCTTCAAAGAGAACCGCTGGTAGACCCTTTGTAAAGATGTCGGCAATTTGATAACGAGACGGGACATGGCATACGCGAATGTGACCCTTTGCAACCTTTTCACGGACAAAGTGAATGTCCATTTCGATATGCTTAGTACGTTGGTGTTGAACTGGGTTACCTGAAAGGTAGATGACACTAATGTTATCGCAATATACCAAGGTTGCCTTCTGAATGGGACAATGAAGCTCCAAAAGCAAATTACGTAGCCAACATGATTCGGAGACCACATTCGCTACCCCTCGATATTCTTGCCTCTGCACTTGAGCGTGATAGAGTTGCCGACGCTTTGCCGACCAGGAGACCAAGTTGTTGCCAAGGAACATACAGTAGCCAGAAGTCGACCGTCTGGTATCGGGACAACCACCCCAATCAGCATCCGTGTAAGAGACAAGTGTGGATGTAGATGAAGGATATAAGTGCAACCCATAGTCCAGTGTCCCATGAATATACCGAATGATGCGTTTGATTGCATTCATGTGCTCAACCCTCGGATCATGCATGAATAAACACACCTGCTGAACCGCATACGTAATATCCGGTCTGGTAAAGGTAAGATACTGGAGGGCCCCTGCAAGACTGCGATAGCGGGTCGGGTCCTCGTATGGTGCACCTGCTGCGACACATAGCTTTGAGTTTGCATCAACTGGCGTGGAAGTGGACTTACAGAATGACATCCTAGCCCTCTTTATGATCTCAGCAGCATACTTTCGTTGAGACAAAAACAAGCCACCTGAATGACGCTTGACGGCAATTCCCAAAAAATAACTCAAAGGCCCTAAGTCTTTCATAGCAAACTCAGAACTGAGCATGGTCATGATAGACTGGCGCAAGGCATCGGAAGAGGCGGTCAAAATGATATCATCCACATATAACAAAATGTAGGCCAATGATGAACCACAGTGGTAGATGAACAAGGAATTATCTGACATGCTGTGAGTGAACCCAATAGTCGAAACAAAGTCAGCAAATCGCGTATACCAGGCCCGTGGAGACTGCTTAAGCCCATATAATGACTTCTTCAATAAACAGACATGATGAGGGCGGTTGGGATCCTTGAAACCCAACGGCTAATGCATATAGATTGTTTCCTTGAGATCACCATGTAGGAAATTCTTGACATCCAACTGATGAATCGGCCAAGTCTTTGAGAGAGCCAAGCTAAGCACAGTGCGAATGGTAGCCGGTTTGACCACCGGACTAAACGTCTCACCACAATCTATCCCAACCTGCTGAGTCTTACCATCACCAACAAGTCGCACCTTATGTCGAGCAAAGGACCCATCTGAATTCTCCTTATGAGCAAAAATCCACATAGACTTGATAACATTAATACCATATGGACGGGCACCAACTCCCACGTCTTGTTATCAATAAGAGCATTATATTCATCAGTCATAGCAATTTTCCAATTAGGGTCATTTAATGCGGACACAGGATTGCGGGGCAAGGGGTATTTAGAGACATCAGAATGCAAATTAAAATGTCTTTTAGGTGTAAAAATACCCGCCGACTGCGAGTGACCGGTCTATGACTCGAGGAAGAATTGAGGGAATTTTGGAAATTTTCTGGGCTCGGGACGGATCGGCCGGCGGGCGGGGCTCCGCCGGCCCAAATCGGAATCGGACTCGTCGCTTGGACCGGACCCGGGCCCGGGGTGGGTACATCGGCCCAATTGCTTGTACTTGTTCCGGTGGGTCAAGCCGCTTGCATCGGCGGTATTGTGGGTCCAGCGGGCAGTGGGCCCGCTGGAGGATTTTGGGTGCGGGAGAGGTCCGAAAAATTCCGAATAATATACGGGGATATTTGGTCATCCAAAAAATCATACGACTTAGGCTCGGGAGTATGAACTTTTGTAAAAGAGAATTGGGTTTCATCAAAAATGACATGGCGATTAATTATGATTTTCTTGGAGGATAAATCAAAACACTTATAACCACGATGATTCGACGGATAACCCAAAAATACACACGGGGTAGACCGAGCCTGAAGTTTGTTAATTGTGATGGATGGGAATAACAGATAACACAAGCATCCAAAAATCCTAAGGTGATAATACGAAGGGTTCTTATTATATAGGATTTTTAGGGGGGAAGAATATGTCAGACCTTTAGACGGAATTATGTTAAGAAGATATGTGGCCATTTGTAGAGCATGATGCCAAAAATATGGAGGTATGGAGACATGAATTAAGAGAGTTCGGACAATGTTATTGATGGAACGAATTTTGCGCTCGGCCTTTCCATTTTGTGGAGATGTATGAGGACACAAAAACCAAAAATTGATCACATTAGTAGCACAGAAATCCCGAAACTCCCTATTATCATACTCTTTCCCATTATCATATTGAATATTTTTTATGTCTCTTTCGAATTGAGTACGAATGAACGCTCTAAATTTGATGAAGACGGAAAACACTTGTGATTTATTCGCAATTGGAAACGTCCACAAAAATCTAGAATAATCATCTAAAAAGAGAACATAATATCGATGACCCACTGAACTAAGAACATGAGATGTCCATAAGTCGCTATGAATAATGTCAAATGGAATAGAAGTATGAGAATTGGAGTCTACAAATGGCAACTTAATAAATTTTCCCTAATGAACAAGACTGACAAATTGGAGTACGACTCGTACCCTTACAAGAAATAAAGCTATTTTTATCTAAAACTGATAAAATAGAAGATCCCGGATGACCCAGGCGAGCATGCCACATGGACGGAGAGATGGCTGCAAAAGCTGATGGCAAGGCTGGACTCGATGGACTGAAACCGGGCATGATAGGATACAGATCCCCCTTACTATCACACCTCATGAGATGACTCCCCGTCTTGAAATCCTTCACAGAGAAACCGAAAGGATCAAATTCAACAGAAACAGAATTGTCATTTGTGAACTTTCGGACATACACTAAATTTTTAATCAATTTAGGAGCATGTAAAGTATTTTTCAAGAGGAGTGGTAGATTGGTGGGAGACAACGTTTTCTGACCATACCCTAGAATTGGAATAGAACTGCCATTACCAACAATTATCCCCCGAGGGGTGCTCAAATTGGAATAAGATGAGAGAGTACCTGATTCGGAAGTCATGTGAGTAGTGGCCCCGGTGTCCATATACCAATTTGGGTCCGGTTGAAATAACCCCAGTGTGTGCATCGCGGCCTCGATATCGGTTTGAGTTGGGCCTGCAGCATGATGGGCTTGCGGAGGTCGGGGCCCGAGAACACCAGATCGTGCTGGAGCTGGGTCGTAGCTGCTATTCCCGCTGCTGTTGGGCCAGCGCCGGCCGGGCCGCCACCGCCGGGTCGTTGTCCGCCCCACCGCCCGCCGGAAACCGCCGGCTTTGGATGGTAGGGGTCGTTAGCCCATGGCCCATTTCCCCAGCCCCACTGCCATGGGCCTCAGGGGGGGTGGTGGGCCACTGTTCCCTGGATGGGACCCATCGCCTGCTTGCTGACCACCGGAACCGCCACTAGAACCGCCGTGTTTGCCCCCGCGGTTTTTGTTATTATTCTTGCGATTATTCTTGCCGCCACCATTATTATGGTTTTGGCCCGAATTATTAACAAAACCCGAAGGACTAGGAGAGGACGCCACCATGACGACTGGGCTTGCTCCGGTAGCCGCCTTTTTAGCCAAACCGGCTTCTTCCAAAGTAAGCATGGAGCGGGCTTGATAGAAGTCAGGAAGAGGGTTGCTTTGGCGAAGGAGAGTTCCAACCCCATTATAGGCCTCCGAAAGACCGGCAATCAACTGTAGAACTAGACGATTATTCGTTATTGGTGCGCCAACATTCCGGAGTTGATCCGCCGACTCCTTTAGTTTCTTGCAATATGCAGAAACGTTCGGAAATTCGTCCATTCGAACGAGAGAGAATTCCTGCTCGAGTGTGACGACACGTGAATGTTGGTTGTCTTGGAATATGTCACGCAATCTATTCCATGCAGCCATAGCCGTGGTATCCGGCTCAATAATCGTCTGAAGAAGGTCCACCGAAATAGTGGCATAGATCCACCGGAGAACGGTAGCATCAAGTGTAATCCATGACTCAGGATCCTCCGTAGTAAGGGGTTTAGAGGGAGGAATGATGTCATGAAGAACTTGATAAGAGATAGCATGAATTTTAAACAACTCCGCCCACGTCGCATAATGGACGTTTTCCATCTCAAGGACAATAGGGATACTGCTCTTGATATTGGGAACTGTGAGGGCAGGGTGATAATTGTTCTTAGACATATTGAAAGAACAAAGAAGAAAGGGAAATTTAAGAGAGGTGTTTGTGAGAGCGGAAGACGAATTTTGGAAGAGAAAACCCGAGGGGGGGGGGGTGTCTCGGCCAAAGGGAGGACAAAAGTTGAGAGAAAAAAACTTTTGTTTAGACCTAGTCTCTTGATACCATGAAAGAAATAATCCCCTTGATTATTTTCATTACTTGAATAGGTATATATACAAGATACAAAATATTCCTATTCTATTCCTAAATCTTATTCTACCATAATTCTAACTCTACAATTATGGTAGTGTATAAACCTACTTTAGGTAACAAATACATTACAATATACTACACATATATTTTCCAAATATACAATATTTTATGTACCAAAATATGCCAAAACCGAGATGCCCAATATGGACAAATATGGGCTGATTTCGTGGCCTTTGAATAAGGCAATATATACTTGTATATTGTGTGTATATTGCCTTATTTAACACATATAACTGAACATGCAGTGACAGGTCTGTCACTTTACATTTTAGCCAAGAGCTTATATTAGTGGAACAAAAATATAGGCAGCATTGAAGCACTTAATTGAGTCCGACAATGAGACTCAGTTGCATAGAGAGGGAGATGAGACTCCCGAAGCTGCAAGAAACTTAAAAAGTGTTGGGCTTTAAAGTTAAATTGAAGAGTGAATTGGGAAATGGAGAGAAATAAAATGGAGGAAAAATATTAGAATAAAAGTTCAATTGTGCATATGCACTTTGTCCCACATTGGTGAGGGAAATCAATACTAATGTGCTTATAAAGAGAAGCACTTCTTCTAGCTCTTAAAGAGTTGAGAAGAGAATTTTCCCTCACGTCGTCGTCGTTGCTTGACTCGGATTTGGAATTGGAATTGTTTAAATTAAAATCCGTGAATTTCTGAAATTCTTCTCTTCATTATCAGTGCATAATATTTTCAAACAAAATTGTAAGTGTCATGTGATTTGCTCCGCTATTTGAGTTCGGGGAGAAAGTAACCCAGATCCTTGGCAATAGTGAGGGGTTATAATTTTTAAGGACACACAAACAATTTGTGGGCTCGGAAATTTTTTCCTATTTCTTCTACATTTTTGTTCAAGTTTTTTTTTATTAATAAACAGAAACTAGTTTATTAATTAATGTTTCAGAACATAGTTAATAACAAGCTTAAGGAATTATAAATTTTGTTTCTGTATTCTGTTAATCTGCTCAAAAAGAAAGAAAAAAAATTACTCTTTTTGAAAACAAAATACTATTTTTTGGAGATTAAAGTCCTTGTGGCTTTCTACTCATATTGTTACTCGATTTGAAGGTACAAAAACTTCATCGAGTTAATCTAGTCGTTTGTACTCGATTTGAAGATATAAAAACTTCATCGAGTTAATCTAGTCGTTTGTATTCGGTTTGAAGATTAAAAACTTCATTGATTTACTAAATATCATTTGTGTGTGTCAATTTCTTTTTCAGAAAAATTATAACTGGAACAGAACAACAAACTGGTTCTGTTCTAAATGCTACCACCGCTGCGGCAATGGCTATTGCGTCGTCAAGTCGCACGACTCCGGCACCAGCAATGGATACGACAGAGAAGCCGGGAAAATTTACCGGTATCGATTTCAAAAGGTGATAGTAGAAAATATTTTTTAACTTGACCACCCTCAATCTACAAAGATTTATCAATGAGGACATTCCTGTCTTGGTTGAGGGAACTCCAGAGAATGAGAAATTTGTGGTAACTGCGGCGTGAAAACTTTTGATTTTTGTGCAAAAAATATATTCTCAACGGCTTGGAGGGTGAGTTGTATAATGTCTTCGGTGTGGGTAAAACTTCTAAAGAGTTGTGGAACGCCTAACTTATAAGTCCTTATTTGGTTGAATTTGCTCTTCGTCCTTTTCAATAGAGTCAATCATAGGTGTCACAATTGAAGTCAAATATTTGGATTGTACTTAAACCTAGGATATTATATTATCATGGCCAACTTTACTTTGGAGGTTATTGACTTGTAACTAATTTCTCTGCAAAATTGCACTTATTAAAGTTAGATAGCTCCTCACTTGTAATTGTCAATTAATGATAAGGTACAATTCCTCAATCCTTTGTTTCCTTGATATCTTGTGCCCAAATCCTATTCAATATATTGATTCTTAAGCATTTTAATGATAAGGACGCTAACACGAGTTAGACGCACGTCACAAAATTGAAAACCAATTCTATACCGTGAACATAACTTGGTATTTATGCTGTGAGTTAGGCAAAAGGACGGACCCATACTTCATGTAGTTTCGAACCCTATACGCCAATAAGCAGAGGCGGAACCAGGATTTGAGGTTTGTGGATTCGGTTCTTCAATTTGATTTTTTCAAACTTCAATTTGATTTTTCGATTTTTCAATTATTCAATTCGGTGTTCGGTACACATTCGAGTGTCTTTTGTTTTAGAGACTGGTTTTTGTTTTCTTCATTTGCTAATTTTATGTTTTGTTTTTAAAACACATAAATTTAAAAAGGAATTCTGCATATATAGAAAAAGGACAAAAACTTACACAACATAGGGAAAATAATTAAGACATTGAACCACCCGCTTGCTTTGTAACTAGGTTGGCGCGTACAACATCTATATTTATTCGTTTTTCTAACACAAATACAGTGGACCTTTCTAACACAAATACAGGTCTAAAAGCTACTGGTTCTTCCAGGCCCCCACGTTACACTGTAGCTCCGCCCCTGCCAATAAGAGTGGAGTTCAAGTATATATATATATATATTTTGTTCTAAAAAGTTGAGTTTTTCAGTTCCCTATATGGTGGGCCCTATTAGTCTACATCCTCCTTTTTCTTTGTGAAGGGGAAAATCTCGAGGGCGAAACCCCCCATCTGTATCAGGGGCCCTTTGGCCAGGTGAGATGTAAATTGAGGGATATGTGCGAGTGGTAACTCTGCAAGGGAAACGGGACACGAACCCAATAACAACCCTTGCAATATTTCAGCAAAGACTGTCACCACACGGATTCGAACCCGCGAAGTCGGAGTAGTTGTACCCCAATCACCTTGCCACTTACCAACTCGCCTGTGCCCCTGGGGACTACATCCTCCTTTTTCTTGATGGAATATATTAAGAACCGAGGTTCAGCTTTGCTTGTATTTTTCATCGACGCATGTCAGATGTATCACTCATCCCGCTCCTAATTAAAATAAGGAGTATTCTTGTGTGTTTTAATTTTTATAGGAATGAATCGCATATGTTCAACGAGAATTCATTGATAATAACGTTACCAGATTCAACGAGAATTCATTTTTATAGGCGATTTTCCTCATTCACTCGTCACACATATAACGTAATATATTTTATTTACATGAGAAAAACTAATCTGTCTGAATTTTTTTGATATCTTTTACAACTAAATATGTGCATATGCATTCTTTCTTTTCTGGTTTTACTTGCTTAGGCTCTGTATACGTTAAGGTTTTTTTTCCCGGATCTTTATCTTGAACTTATATCAATATTCATTAATAAATAATGTAATATGCCATCATCCCCTTTCAAGGAAATTATTTTCTTCCCACACCCTTTCATTTGAGTCGTCATAATATTACACTTGAAAATATGATCTTTTTATTCTATGGAATTTTGGAGAATTCACATTATATTTTCCTAATTAATATGCAGCTGCAAAAAATGGACTACTTAATTAGTCAAGAAAAAGTTCTATGCTTAACAACCAACTTTTCATATAACTTTTTACTCTTAAAATTTTCGTAAAGTGAAAAAATAGTTCTTAATATCCTTCACAACAATAGTGTCATCCACTTCTTAATTTAGGGTTAATAGCATTTTTGTCCTTCAATTATTGTAAAATTCTAATTTTAGTCCTTGTGATAGTTGACTAAGTATATGTGACCTTTAATTACTTGAAATATGTCTTTATGATCCCTTTTCATGTAAATATTCACAAATTTACGTAATTATTAACCGTTTCACCAATTTAATTATTCATGTGTTATGTTAAGTTTGTATTGTTACTCTATATTTGATACTTCTAAAATAGTAGACATAAAACATATTTTCTATTGAATCATATATCACAATGATCGTAATAAAAATTTACCAATTACTGAAGACTAAAGGTGTTATTATCCCTTGTTGATAAATAAAAGTTGAAATATATAGTCTAAGATAAGGGCACATCATACTTTCTACAAGTCATCCTATGAAAATGCAAGTAGTTGGCATAAATTAATATAATAGATTTTTTCTTGTTTTAATTATATAAGATGACTATAATCTTGTCTCATTTCTTATATATATGCTGCAATTTTGTCTTATCTAAAAGAAAATTTCAATGCCTCCAACAAATGGAATTTAGATCTGTACAAAAACAAAGAATATGAACCTCTATTATAATAATTTTGGTTACTCTTTTGTATTTATATATGATGGAAAATATACTAACCAAATTAATACTTATTTGTATTCGATATTTACACCAAATAAATTCAACTTATCATGGTAAAATGATTTGATGTAGTAAAATATGCATTAATTAATCAATGTTATTAAGTGATAGAAGTGTATGTACAATTTGGTGTAAACACTGAGGGCCCTTTTGAATAGAAGGAAATGAGAGAGCAGAGGTTATTTCAGTTTGAGTGCGGGTAATTTTTTACCATAGATATATGCAAAATAAATTTTCCTTAGCAATTTCATTTCGAATTTTGCCACTTATGGTGTCATCTGTCAACTTGACATGTCTTAAAGATTTTTATCAAGTTAATATGGTTTTCGTAACCTATCAAGAGATTTTATGAAGTGTATTTTTGTTTTTATTTTGGTAATATATTAAGGGTATATGAAGTAATTACAAATAGGAACTTTACAAGGGAAAGGATATTGTCTCATCCATTTTTGTTCTTGGCTAGACTAAAGATTTGCTTTTAAAATTTACATTGGGGAAATATCAAACATCCATTTCTGCAATTTTATAATTTTACAAACTTCCTACCATGCCATGATAATTAGAAAATGCTTGTAATACTGACTTAAAAAGGAAACTAACCCAGGAGTGAAAACAAATCCAATTATTCCTATAAGTTCAGTCAGGAGAATAATTTTAGTTTCATTAATCTTCAAAGGTAAATCATGGGAAACTAACCATTTCGATAATATACTCAAATCTTATTGAATTTTGTGAAGTCCACTTATTTCACGCATAAATACGAACTATTTATCGCCTCTTTATATACTCCTTCTGTCTCATATTACTTGGCCACATTACTAAAAATATTCGTCCTAAATTACTTGGGTCACTTTCTAAAAACAAAATATAATTAATTAAGATTTTCCTATTTTACCCTTAACATTAATTGTTTTTTAAAGTAACCAATATTGATTAAAGTGTAATTAATTGGAGAGAGATAAGAGTAATGTAGTAAAAATACTATTCTTATTTATGATTTTTTAAGGGGCGCGTAAAAGTGAAAGTGGTCAAGTAATATGGGACAGAGGGGATATCTTTCTATTTTGGTAGAACCTTATAGTCTTTCGATACACTTCGGGATCTGTAAAGGTCAAAATCTAAATTAGGTAAAAACTTATTCGAATTGTTATTTACATTAGGGGCAGATCCACCAAAAAAAACTACATGTTTTGCAGAATCCTATAGCTAATTTGTGCCAAATCTCATATTTATAATTAATAAAATCACTTAATATGTATAAATAATCTATCAAGAAACTAGAAAATAAAAAAATGTTATGATTAGAACCCGTAAACTCTAAATTCTAAATTCATCTCTGTTATATTAAGCCAATACATACAAATATATATCTTTCCTAGAGATATAATTGAATGATGCATATTCTCCTTTTAATTTTAAATTGTTGATATTTGTACTTTTAATTGTAAAAGTACATTTATGTAAGAAAAAGACAAAAATGAAGAATTCTGCAAGAAAAAGAGAGGCAAAAAAAGAAAAAGCCAGTAGATAGTTGCATAAATTACTAACTTTATAAATAGTGTATCCATCATAATAATGACAAAAAAACGAACAATATTCCTTAAACTGTATAAATAGTTGCATAAATTACTAACTTTTTTCCACACAATCATAATATCTCATCTTTGCAACCTACCAAACAAATTTATAAGTATTCTTTTGGTATTGCTTTCTCTCCAAATTTAACCCCCACAAAGACTTGGTGAGTCTTAACAGAAAATTAAAACAAAGTCTACCAATTTCATTTCATTCCTTTTACACTTGCACTCTTTCAGCAGAAATTCCTGTTGTTATTCTAATTTTCCATATCCAAACACTCTACATAATCCTAGCAGGTATAGAAATTTTTCCCTTCTTGCATGATCTCTCTCTCTCTCTCTCATGATCACTTTGTATGAAAACATTATTCAGAGCTTTAGGGTATTTTTCATGGATTCCTATCACAAATGGTTTGAGGAAAATGGGGTGGTGAGCGTCGGGGCGCGCGGAAGGGTTCATTCGAATCTCTTTTGTCGAAAAATCACATTGTATATACAAGATCAAATCGGTTCTATGTATGTTTAGTAGATGATGAACATTTTGATGAAAATTCTGCCTCCATCAGGGGTAGGGGTAGTACATTTTTTTTTTTTTGGGATGGGATAGTGACAGTGACGGTGGCGAAGTCAGAAATTTCGCCATTTGTTATATATATATGTCTGAAAAATAATACTTGACTTATACAGACACTATAATTTTTTTGACTAATAGTATTCAACTTACCATCCTGTTAAGAGTTCCATATTGGAAATGAAATGAGAATTTGTACACTTTATATGGACTTGGACAATCCCCTCTTCATGAGCTAGCTTTTGAGGTTGAGTTATATCCAAGATCCATTCTTTATATGGTATCAGAGTTAGACCCATTTCAATTCTTTGTTTATCGATGTTGAGTCCCCAAATTATGTCATCCACACTCCAGTTAACGGGATCTAGGCGTGTGGGGAAGTGTTAAGAGTCTCACATCGGAAATGAAATGAGAATTTAGACAATCCTACCTCATGAGCTAATTTTTGAGGTTGAGTTAGGCCCAAGATCCATTCTTTACACCTCCTTTGTCGATTGTAACTCCATTTTTGGATGGTGAGAATCTAACTCACACCTAAATTACGGGTGCGATTCTCATAGATACCACTAGATTATAAGTTATGATGACATAATATAAGATACATTCGCTGGTTGTATCTTCACCGCTAGATAGCAAGAATCGAACTCATGCTTATGTTATTCGTGAGATTCTTACTGATACCACTAGACTTTAAGTTTTGGTGGTATAAATATTGTCTTGACATATTCGCTAACTGTAACTTTATCCTGAATAGTAAGAATTTGACTCACACTTGTATACACTATGTGTGAGATCTCATTAATACCACTAGACTCTAAATTTTGATGACTCAAGATACTGTCTCGACAAATTCTTACTTTATTGGTTTTTTTTCTTAGTAAGAAGCTAGAAGCTAATAGAAGAAATTAAGAATGTGGAAGTTGAAGATTGCTGAAGGACAAGATGGGCCATATTTGTACAGTACAAACAACTACGTTGGACGACAAACATGGGAGTTCAACCCAAATGCTGGAACGCCAGAAGAACGGGCCGAGGTCGAAGAGGCCCGTCAACAATTTTGGAACAATCGTTATAAAGTCAAGCCCAGTGGCGATCTTCTTTGGCGAATGCAGGTTCAATTATAACTATTTTTTTTTCATTTTTTCCTCCTTTTTCTGTTTTTAAAAGTACTCTATACATTTGTAGTTTTTAAGATGATCACAAATTTTAATGATGAAGAGTCTAATATGATTGATTAAAAAATAAAGTTTTATAAAGAGTTTTTTAAACTCTTATCCAAGATTTATGAGTAAATTTTAGATTTCAGAATTGACATGTTAGGGTGAGCTTATTCATGCGACCATACACGTTTTTTAGTAGAAATATGTTTTAAGAATCAACATAGGTTGTGGTGGGATGGTTGGGGTCCCTCTACCCTTAATCAAAGGTTTCAGGTTCGAGCCGTGGGACAGGACAAAGTCATGTTGGGAACGCCCCCAAAATGGTCCTACAATACACGATCTGAATTTAGTCAGACTTCAAAGTGGGTATCAAACACCGAATGAGAAAAAAAAGAAATATGTTCTAAGAGATCTTTCCCCACATAAAAGATCATATGTAAAATGATAACTCATGTTTAAGTTTTTTTTTTTTTTTTTAAAAGTAATTGATGACACTCGTGTTTCATGAATCTATGTAAGATACATATTTTCCCTACTTCTTTAGCTAATTTCTATCCCAAATCATTGAAATTCCTAAGTGGGAAAAATAATTCTATGAAAGAGACATCCAATAAAGACAAGACACCAATGGAAGAACACCAAAAAAGAAGTCTATTAGAGGAAGACTCTATACTCATTTTTTATCCTTTCTTTTTTTGTACAATACAAGAAGAAAGTCAACAATAATAATATATTTTAGATTAACAATTGTCTTTGTCGATAAAATTTTATTCGCACCTAATATTTAATTTAACTGTAAATTTGAATTGATTGGTTGTTGGCAAGGAAACATAACTAGGGAAATCCTCATATTTCATCCCTCTTTTAGTGTCAAATAACATGATACATTAGGTCTACTCTGTTGGTTTGATTTGATACCATTTTTTTAAGAACAATTAAACTCCATTTATAAGAATATATCCCTATTTTAGTTATGATAAAGGTTTAATAGTCAGAATAATTTACAGTTCCTTCTTTTAGTATATTTAGATATTAAATAATGTGATTATCCTCTCTATTTAATTCCTATAGACGGATAGTATAAAAAAAATGCATATTATCATTTCATTTGATAATATAAGAACATATTATATTGAAAGATAATTATTAGCTGAATTAGTAACTTGAAAAAATAAGCCAGGTAACCTTCTTTAGCCAGTTAGATTCAGTGGAGCATAAATATTTAGAGTTAATTACACTAAACACTATGTAATATGAATATATCCCATGTATTTAAAATCAAATACTTACACCCTTTATATTATAAAAAACTTTACGTTTACCTCCCCTATGAAGTATATCGTAAGTAAATATATTAAAATGAAATTATAAATAAAAAGTTACTTTATGAAATTTAAAAAAGAGGATAAATTGCCACGGAAAGTTACTTGTGAGTTATTATGATGCGAAAATACAAACTTATATCGCGGAAAAAAGTTATGTAAATTTCAGTGTTGGTGATATTTTTGTTAAAATTCATTCTTCAACACAATATTTGTGCAGTTTCTTGGAGAGAAGAATTTCAAACAGAGTATTCCAGCAATAAAAGTAGAAGAAGGGGAAGAAATTAGCATTGAAATTGCCACAAATGCATTGCGTAGAGCTGTTAATTTCTTTTCAGCTTTGCAGGCTAGTGATGGCCATTGGCCTGCTGAAAATGCTGGTCCTCTATTCTTTCTTCCACCTTTGGTAAGTTCTTTTTTTTTCTTCCTTTTTTGAGTTTTAAGTTATAATATGCACTATAAAAAAAGTCAGAAGGGTTAGGGAAAGAATCGCATCTCCAGAGTATAATGTAGACAGTCTACCATGATATAAGTATTAATGACTGATTCCATATCTTGAAAATGTAGGCAGTCTACCATGACAGTCTACCATGATATAAGTATTAATGGCTGATTCCATATCTTGAACCTGTGACTTATGGTCACAGAGAGAGAACTCTACTATTGCTTCGAGTTTCCCTTCCTCAAGTTATATGCATTTATAGTGTAGAAAAACGCTTACACGATCAGATCACTTATAAGGCATTTACAAATAATTTATATGATAAAGTTTAGTTCTATGAGGTGAGTAAAGTTGAATATCTATGATAAAATTAGTAATAATTGGTAGCCTATTAAAAATGGCAATTGGCCTGTTATCGCAAAAAAAAAAATGCTATTACAAAATCCACCAATAATATTGAAACCTCTTTGCATTGTTAGTGGACACGACTTAAATTTATATGATAAACATTAGTAATTGATAAACTTGTAAAAATGATAAACAAAAGTGGATTCAAGATTTTTACTTGATAGTTTCAACATTTAAGATTCTTAGCACTGAACTCATTATATTTTTTAAATTATGAGTATAGATATAATGTTTGTTGGAGCTTTACTGAGCTTTCACACAATTTTATATTATGCATCGAAAATATTGAGTTTGAATGAGTCTGATACCCGAAACATTGGATCCACCCTGATAGTAACTATCACAAGTTAATGTATTTGTGCATATAAATCAAATCCTTCATATTTTTACTTTCTATATACTAAAGCTAATGCTTTGCCAATTTTCGTGGGACCAAAATTCAGGTTACGTGTATGTACATCACCGGCCATCTTAATACTGTATTCCCAGCTGAACATCGTAAGGAAATTCTTCGGTATATATACTGTCACCAGGTACATGACTTAATGTCACATTAAATATATTATTCTACCAGTTTGCTTTGCAAATTCCTAAAGAATTTAACTTACACACATTGACACTGTAATATTTATTTACATTATAGATAGACAATGTATACTACTAGTGCATAGAAATTAAACTCATTTTTAAATTGTTGACAATGTTTCAGAACGAAGATGGCGGATGGGGTTTGCACATAGAAGGTCACAGTACCATGTTTTGTACAGCTCTGAGTTACATTTGCATGAGGATCCTTGGAGAAGGACCAGATGGTGGTAAAAACAATGCCTGTGCTAGAGCTAGGAAATGGATACTTGATCATGGTAGTGTCACTGCAATTCCTTCCTGGGGAAAAACATGGCTCTCGGTATGATTAATTACCTTAACAACTTTTTAGTGTATCATAGATTAAGATTCAACGTATATACACTGACATCATACATAATTGTTACAATATCAGTGTATTTGACCTGTTTAGCACGTAATCTGCCTTATCTTTTAGATTACTAGTCTTTGTTGTTATGGATGGCTACCTTTAGTTGTCTTTTAGGTGACCTGATAATGTAAAAGTTCTTTCACATAGTTAGAGTATAGAAGTTAAACTCATTAAATTATATTATTCTCCGTTGTCAAGTAAACCTGCAACAGTTATGTTTATATGCCTTCTTTTTGTTGAGAAATATTCCCTCATTTTATTCAGATTCTTGGAGTTTTTGAGTGGTTTGGAACCAACCCAATGCCACCTGAGTTTTGGATTCTTCCATCTTTTCTTCCCATGCATCCAGGTTGGTCAATCTTTTTTAATTCCTCATGCACTATTCAACATCATTTTAATTTTCAGGATTTGCTTTGCAACATTTCAATCTACCTCGTATTTTGACCCTTAAATAAATGCAGCAAAAATGTGGTGTTACTGTCGAATGGTCTACATGCCAATGTCTTATCTATATGGGAAGAGATTTGTTGGTCCAATCACACCTCTCATTTTGCAATTGAGGGAAGAGTTATATGATCAACCATACGATGAAATTAACTGGAAAAAAGTGTGCCATGTGTGTGCAAAGGTATGACTGTCAGTGGTCGTTTAATTACCGAGATTAGAAATTCCCGACATAAAATCCGGTAGTATTAGTTATCCTTGTATAACTTTGTCTATGGACCAAATGAGTCCTCAGTTAGTATAGATATCATACCATTTTCTACAAATGCTCAAACATAAACTTGTTGCAGG
Source organism: Anisodus tanguticus (assembly GCA_034509755.1). Lineage (NCBI taxonomy): Eukaryota > Viridiplantae > Streptophyta > Magnoliopsida > Solanales > Solanaceae > Anisodus > Anisodus tanguticus. The sequence continues at coordinate 39,419,614 of CM067558.1, forward strand.
AGGATCTCTATTACCCTCATCCATTGGTTCAAGATTTGATGTGGGACAGTCTCTACATATGTACCGAGCCTCTTTTGACTCGTTGGCCTTTCAACAAGCTGCGAAATAAAGCTCTTGAAGTTACCATGAAACATATACATTATGAAGACGAGAATAGTCGGTACATCACCATTGGATGTGTCGAAAAAGTATGACAACTGATTCATTTTGAAAAGATTACACAATTACCTGTATTTGGTAATGACTTCGATTCTAATGTAATACTTGGATTGTGTAGGTATTGTCCATGCTTGCTTGTTGGGTTGAGGATCCCAACGGTGATTATTTCAAAAAACATCTTGCTAGGATCCCAGATTATTTATGGGTAGCTGAAGATGGGATGAAAATGCAGGTATGTAAATCTGAATTATACTAATTCACAAACTAGAATGAGTTAGAATATGATATATTATTACTGAATAGGGGACTATTTGTCGTTGAACTGCAGAGTTTTGGTAGTCAACAATGGGATACTGGTTTTGCTATTCAAGCACTATTGGCCAGTGAGATGTACGATGGAATAACAGATACTCTTAGAAAAGGACATGACTTTATAAAACAATCTCAGGTTTGGATATTTAAGTTACGAGAACTTGTTCTAATGGTTTGCTTTCAACTAAGTCTTATAGTGTGCGAGTCTTCTCGCAGGTGAAGGACAATCCTTCTGGTGATTTTAAAGGGATGTATCGGCATATCTCAAAAGGATCATGGACTTTTTCAGATCAAGATCACGGATGGCAAGTCTCTGATTGCACTGCTGAAGGATTAAAGGTATGTAAAATTCTAACTTCTTGTAATTGCATAAAAATGGTAAGATAATGCTAGAAAGTTTGCCTGATTGCTGCTTAACTTTTGTTTCTCTAGTGTTGCCTTCTTTTCTCCACAATGCCTCCTGAATTAGTCGGCGAGGCAATGGAACCAGGACGACTGTATGATTCAGTGAATGTTATTCTTTCCTTACAGGTAAACACTGAAAGATGTGTCCACAAATCATTAATCATTTAACCTGAAGTTGTTTTCTTCTTTTACAAAAATTCCAAGAGAATCCTATATCTTAAAGTAATAATAAGATCCACCTTAAATAAATCGCAGAGCAAAAATGGGGGCTTAGCAGCATGGGAGCCTGCAGGGGCCTCAGAATATTTGGAGGTAACTTTTTTGGCTAAGTAAAATAATCGTTTGAGTTTGAGATTCACGATATAGGAATCTCTATCTCTGTACTTTAATTCAAGGTTATTAAACTTGTTCTATAGTCTTCCACAACCTAAACAATAACTTTCCTGTTCTGTTTATCATTGACAGTTGCTCAATCCTACTGAATTTTTCGCTGACATTGTTATTGAGCATGAGTAAGATTTGTTTCTCTAGTTCCCCTCTTTCCCTTTTCCTGTTAGTCTCCATTTTACAGCTTGACACTGATTTAATTTCAATCCAGGTATGTCGAGTGTACTGCATCATCAATTCAAGCACTTGTTCTGTTTAAGAGGCTATACCCTGGACACCGAACCAAGGAGATTAACAATTTCATTGATAATGCAGTTAAATATCTTGAAGATGTACAAATGCCTGATGGTTCATGGTATATGATATTTCTCTTCCTAGCCTTTGAACTAACAACATATAATCTGTTTGTTTCATTTTATATGATAATGTTTGACTGGACACGAAGTTTAGGTAGAAATGGATTTTTGTCACATACTAAAAGTACTTATGAAACTTGCGGTCTTAAGCATGTCATTATATTTTTATGTATGTACCAACGGAAATTTAAACTTAAAAAAATTCCAAAATATAGAAATATATCATTCTTTTTTAGCAAACGAAAAAGGGAAGAGTTTCAATTAAAATGGAACAGGAGTAGTTACTTTCTGCTCGATAGCATATGACATGATTAATCATGTCAACAGGTATGGTAACTGGGGTGTGTGCTTCACATATGGTTCCTGGTTTGCTCTTGGAGGGCTTGCTGCAGCAGGCAAGTCGTATGGCAACTGTGCAGCTGTTCGTAGAGGCGTTGAATTTCTACTAAGAACACAAAGGTCCGATGGTGGTTGGGGCGAAAGCTACCGTTCTTGCCCAGACAAGGTAACATAAAAGCAAAAAAAGTTGCGTCAAACAAAAATAACCACAACTACGTCTCATTCTGTACATAGTTGGGGTCGTTTGTATGAATTATCAATATTCATCCCGCTCCATTATATTGGAACCTTTTCATTCCAATACTCAAAGAATTTAAGACAAGTTTTCCAACACTAGATGTTTTGTACGTTCTCTTCTTAACATGCATTTTCCCCTTTAAAGAAGAGGATGGCAGATAAAGGTAACTGTGGAAAAGATCAATATGACTTGGCTTTGTATTTGTCAAAACAGGTATATAGAGAACTTGAAACAAAAGACTCAAATCTTGTACAAACTGCATGGGCATTGATGGGATTGATTCACTCTGGCCAGGTGAATTCCTAGTTACTAGTAGTAAAAGCTTTATTTATTCACCATCGTAGTAAAAAAATTCTTGTTCAAGATTCATTTACCAACTTCCTCATTTGGACAGGTTGATAGAGATCCGAGGCCCCTTCACCGTGCAGCAAGGCTGTTGATTAATTCTCAGATGGAAGATGGTGACTTCCCACAGCAGGTAATCTGCAAATTATAAGCTAAACAAAGAAAAAAGATTTCTTCGACCGTTAAAAGATCAAGTTGTTAAGTATTAGAATGAAATGGACTGGATTTAAACAATACGGATAGAAGATTCATATAGTTGATACAAACTAGTTTAGGATTGGGTCACATTTGATTGATATTGATTGATTGTTGAAAGAGAAAAGCTCTTTCAAACTACCAAAGCTATCTGGAAAAGAAAGACATTATTAAAGTCTCATCATGGTCTAGCATGATGTGTGAGTTAGCGCACGACACGAAACTTTGTTATAAACAAAGCGTGGTATTTAAGTGGAAAATGGTAGGAGGTGGGGGTCCTTTATCTACTGAGTTCGAACCGTGCACCATTGGCTCTCGGTTATAAAACAAATGTTTTATTATCATAAGATTAATGCGGCTATTATCTTACTTGTGTTTAATATGTATGTGCAGGAAATTACTGGGGTTTTCATGAAGAACTGCATGTTGCATTATGCAGCATACAGAAATATATATCCATTGTGGGGTTTGGCAGAATACCGCAAAAATGTTATACTGCCATTACAAAACAACTAAATATATGTGAATACAGAGATGAAAGGAGTCTGTATAATAGAATGCAATTTGGTCCTTATTTATTTTTCCCAAAATAATGTATTTTAAATTTTTGTTTTGTTAATGTAAGTGATGTAACAGATTCAGATATCGTAGTCTAAACTATTATTGTTATTTTGTATGCATAAATTTGTGAATAAAGAAAATTACAACAAAGGAAAGCCTTGTTGTTTCATTCCCCCTCAAAGGCGAAAAGCTTTAGAAAGCACTCCAGGTCCACTAGGGCTTTAAGCTCCCCTTTTTTCAAAGAGAGGAGAACGAGTTATTCACATTTTATTTGATGGTCAGAGGCAAATTGAAAACTAAGCAGTGGGTGTGGGTATTCTAAAGATTCCCCAAGGAAAAAGATAGAGACGTCTCTTACATTATCTATAATATGTGGAAGTATCAACGTAATTTCATAGTCATTCGATCTGAATACATGAAGAACGTAAGCCAGGCTTTAGTAAAAAATAAGGTGCAACGAAGAAAAAAGTAAAAGTTTATATGTAATGCAAGAAAAAAGTAACAAATCATTTATAATGTTTCCTTAACGATTAATATATCTATTTTGCTAATTATATTTGTTGTTTCGTGTCACTTTATTCAAGATAGAACTCATGGGTAATGAGGCATACAACTCAGTGCATTGCCTACACTAAACCGTAGCTTAAGCTAGGCGAAACGCCCTCCATGAGCTTTTCCGAACATCAGGGCTAAGCGTGTCTTAAATGAGCCTTTGACAACACAGCCCCAGAAACATTTGGGAACAAAATCAAAATGCAAAGAAACTACTAAGTGCTATGCTCCGACAATATAAAAGGTTTTCACGCAATCAATAAATATAACTGAAATCAAAATACCAACAAGATTCAAAAGGATTCCCACCTATTAGCAAAGATCTTCATGATCTCTATCGAGTGAAATGAGGCTCCCAACAAAATCGAAACTTGTTGAACAACCTGCTCTACTGTAACAGGAATATCTCCTCCGTATTTGTTGTGGCATAGAACCAGATCATCTTCAGGAATTGTCAACAATATAGCATCTCTTTCATTGCTCCAAGCGATTGTTTTACAATTCTCCCTTCTGTTAGATAAAATAAAGCCATCTCGATCATTTAGTCACGTTTTCAAGTCAATAACCAGAATCCTGGACTCCATAAGGAACGCCATATATATAGTGACCGAGCAGAATTGCCACTAAAATGATTCAAAATATAAAGAAGTAAATAGATGAAGAATTAAAAGAGATTCAACATCTATCTAAGATGAAAACCAAGGCCACCATGAATAAGTGGTTTGTCTTAATTTTCCCGAGATCCAACTGCAACATGAATAGACCGCGTACCTGCATTCACGTAAAAGATTCAGCAAGCGAAGCATGAGTACACGACATACCCCCGTAGGCATCATAAGCTGACAACAACGGAAGTTACGTAACAGGCATAAACATCAAGTTAACTCTCACATAATCTTATACTAAACGGTTCGATAGATCATATAAATCAACCTGTCCACATAATAGTTCATTGAATCAATTTAGTCACATTGTTCATATAAGAGTTCAGGCATCACATATATCGCCTAATTCACATAAGAATTCAATCACATATAAGTACATTTCCATTCATGCAGCACACAAGAGTTTAGCATCAATGCCCACAATTTAAGACTATGTCTAAGTCATGTTCACATTTTGCCCCACACACCCGACCCAACCCATCCAATAGACGAGTTGACACTTAGTTCCCAACATCCTAATAAGAATGCTTTCCAAGACTGTTGCGATTAGTTCGAACTTAACTATATTAACTCCATTATTATCTCTAGCCTTTAGACTTAATTACGGTTCCCTACAGTTATGAACATGACACATATTAGTTCATTAATGCCTCCATTTACTCTAAGCAGAAGCCTACACCGTACACCCTCTGATTAAGGAGAAAATACTATACACATAAGGCATACAAGTCAACGGTTACCACACGACACCTCGACCGATTCTTTACTAAACACTTTATCAAATAAGCCGTCAATCACTCACAATATATAGACATACATAGCCCTTTTTAAACTTTCGTGATAGTTCGGATAAATAGACATCACCGACTATAAGCACAAATTGACATTGGATTCTTAGACTCAAGGTTGTAAATTACATAACCAAATACACAGAAAATCAAGCCAAGCATGACAACCAATCTAGTTCAATCAAAGTAAAACCAGTTGTCCAAGTATTCACAGAAACCAAGCCCAATCATGGCAACCTATTCCAAGTCAACAGAATCAACCTTATTTTCCCAGGTTCACTTACTCATGAATTCATCCAAATACCAATAATCAGTCCAAACCACATTACAAATCAACATGTAAACAATGTATAGATGTATGTATGCAATGCAAATGTCAGGTACCTTTCATTTGCAGTATATATGCGTTCAAATTCTGTGAACTGCTCACCCATGGGGGACCCGTAGAATCCATATACTCATCCGGAATTTTTCAATGGATCTTAGCTCTTGGTTGTACCAACATCCGTTGTAGGCATGCAACCCGGCCCTCTGCGTATCATCATCTTAGTGTTGCAGCCATTTCATAAAGTATTCTTACCTTTCCGGTCTCTTTGACCCACAACATTTTCATACCACTCGCATTTCAATATCATTAGAACCATAAGTGTATGAATGCAAATAACAATACAAGGCAAGTAATCAGGATGTATGAGATGCAACCAAGTATAAGAGATGAATATCACATGCTTTCAGGAAGTTAATAACACGTAATTCACGTAAAATCAAAATATCATATCGAAAGCAATGTGATGAATAAACACAACAATATCAATAATGGCGACCAACCCACATATTGGCGACAAGCACAAATAACAGCAGTCGAAATCAGCTTAAGGTTAATTTTCTAAATTACCCATCATCACAATTCAACACCGGTATCCATCCAAGCGTTCATCACAACCGCTAAGGTGGGACCCCCAAACACGACCAATACCCCTCAATATTTATAACTAATACGCACTTTTATCGAAGTCTACAAAAGAAAAACCGTAGCCTACCTCATTGTCGAACGGGTGCCACGAACTCCTAATCCTCGAAGTCCTTTGAACGAGTGTCGGATGGGCGTAACCCAAACAAGCACATAGATGTCCTAGTTTATCATGCACACAATTTACACATAAGGCTATTTCTAAAGGAATAATCGTTATCCGGTCCGATAAAAACCATCCAGGTAAAAGGAAAAATGAATCCGGGCTAAAGGGCAAAATCAAAATTTACTTCAAAAATGATTTACCCAACATCTATGAAGTCTAACATGTCCATTAACTACTCAATCTAACGGTAATTTTAACGGTATATCAAAAGTCCCATCCTTTATGAGAAAATCCTTTTTTTTTATTCCATTTAGGAACTAGCTTTAAAAACTCAATATTCCATTTTATTAGTTGTTTCCCCTCACTAATACATGATTAAAATTAGAAAATCCAAAGCTTTAGATTAATAAATCAAGTTCTCAAAAATTAAGGTTTGAACATCAAGACTCATCTTCTCCACCCAAGTTTCCACCATTAAAACATAACTTAATAACATGGAAATCATAAATAAGGTTAATAAGTCTTACCCCCAAGCTTTATTGAAGAAACTCTTGAAAATGCTCCACTACCGAGCCTCCAGACTTGTAAAATGGTTTTGGGAGAGTGAGGCTCGAAGTTGGAGGTCTTTAGAAATTAAAGTTTAGGTCTGCATATTGACTTCCGCTGGCACATAACTCTTTCCGCTGATGCGGTACCGCTTCTACGAAAAATACTTCACAGGTGCGAACTTACTAGATTCTCAGAAAATTCCGTTGAAGCGGACAAAACGACGATGGCGCGGGATCGCTGAGGCGACATGATTCTCGTCGAAGCGAAGACAGGACTTTCGAAAATTCTCAAGTCGATTAATCTTCTCTCTAAAACGGTTAAAGGTTACTCTTACCCATAAATTCAACGCGTAATAATTATCAGTAAGCACCCGAACGAGATATATTTTAGGAAAATATATGAAAAATTCATAAAAACCGAACGGTCGTTACAATATGGCAGCCCACACACATAATTGAATTTTCTTTAAGAAAAAACGAAGAGAAAATGATAAAAAAAACATACCAAAAATATCATTTTTTGTGAGTTTCCTACTTAAACTATCATGTATTTGACTTCAATTTTTATTTTGACATTTTCGCCGACCTTTATACCTATCCGACACTTTAACCTATGTCTATTAAACACAATATCCTGACATTGCAAATTAAGTGTTCATTACATTCTTTAAGCGCGTGAATTGAATCCAAACCAATATTTTCCTTTTAAAAAATATTTATTTCTCAGTGTCACCACTTTCGCCACTGCCAACACTCATGGGAAACATTGCAATACCAACGGTATAGTGAGAGAGCCCAGCTATATAAATCTCATATTAACACAACTGTGATATCGATGTGGGACTTAAGTTTTATACCTTGCAGTGGATCATAACACTCCGATTGGGAAATACGCGAGATGCCAAATGAGCCCCAACGTATGCCCGAAATTTCAACAACACACCTTTATTATACATACGGGGTTCTATCACCCCCTGAACTGTTTAAAAATGAAATTATTACCTCCCTAAATATTTACGTGGCAAAGTGAGTGTATTTCACTCTCTTTGATAGAGTGAGTACCAAAAATCAATACTAAAATTTTATTTTTAATAATTTTATTAAATATATCCTGGTATTTTTAAATTTTTCCTTTTCTTTTTCTTTTTCTTTCTAATTTCTTCTCATCCTCATTTGCTACATGGCCGAAGTCTTCCACGCTCTCGTTGCTATCCTCTTTTTCTTCTTCAATTTCTTCCTCTTCGGCCGACAATCGGGCATGGCAGAAGGAGAAAAATAGATTGAAGGAAGATAAAATGGTAAAATGGGGTTGAATTTTGTGGGTTTTACGGAGTGTATCTTGAAGTTGAAGTGGGTGTTGTTAGTAGTTAAGGAAATGCCGTCTGCTACTGAGAATTTAGGCTTTCAGTGAAGAGCTGAAGTGAAGTAGGTAGATGATACTAATTTATTTTAAAAAAAAAAACCTCGCTAGAAAAAATACCCACGGATAATAGGATCCGTGGGCATTTACACTCGTGCACTTCACTAGCCAACACATATGTGGGTGTGACTTTTAAGGGCGAGTCCACTTTTAAAATGCCCACGAATAATAAAATCTTCTCAAAGATAAAGTGTGTAATTGAAATTTTGCTCTAACGTCGGAAGTTCATTTGATCATTTTCTCGAAATACGCCTCACAGGAAACAACATTAAAATATGTCTCCAACCAATTAAATACATTTTGGGCAAGCACAACTATTCCAACTAGTTGAGACAACATATTTAAAAGAAAAAGATTGTAATCTAACATAAACGGAGATGTGATTTAAAGAAAGTTATAATCTCAGGCGGCTTAATTTAATTGATGGCCTAAAGCTAAAGCTAAATCTCAATATGAGACTGTAATATTCTTTTTTAATTAAAAACATACCTACATTATTTGATGTGTATCTTTCTAACTTTTTTAATACAAAGTTGTTAGTTGTTATTTTTCGGAATAGACTAACAAAGAAAATGTGTAACATAAATTAAAATGCAAGGATTGTTTTTTTTCTTAAATTAAAAGAGAATAGCAAGTTATTAGAAAAATAGAACCTAATTATGAAATTTGATAACTCGATATTATAACAAAATTTAACGACTTTGATTTGCCTGCTGCTATGCCTGACAACCCGAAGAAAAAAAAGAGTGCAATTTGATTTATTTTTACCCTTATTTTCGTGAGAATAAATAGTTTACTAGAAGGAAGAAAAGAGAGTATTAAAGTATATGTTCTTTAATGAGAATAGAAAAAGAAAAAATAAATTGAATTATTTATGTAAATTACCTCAAATGTATATATATACACTTTAAACTACATAACAAATAGTTCTATAGACCTTATATCCTTTTTCATTGAAGTATTTACTATATTTTGGATTTGGAGTGTTTAATAGGTAATGACCTAAATGGAGGTGTCAAAATAAAAATTGGAGTAAATTTTATGGGGCAGTCTATATGTATATAACAAAATATTTTCTACTACCCTTAATATCTAAATAATATAAAACGTTCAGTGTTAATTTTGGGTCTTAATTAATTTAAATTTTGACTGCATAAGGCTCATTAAATTTTTAAAAAAACGCTATCTATCAGGATTTTGTCATTCTAATCTAACTTTATACAATGTTTATACATAATTCTTTTTTCATTTTTTTATATTTAAAAAAATTGTTTAGTTATATATTGAACTGATTTTTAATTAGTTTCTCTAGATGAGTTTTTCAATTGAAAAATTATTTTCACTAATAAAATTTTAATTATTTTCCCATAAAAGTTGCTTAGTCCCATTCTTTAGTTTTGTCTTTCTCATACTGTGTAAACAAACTTCAAGTCTGAATTGTGTACTGTACTCAACAGGAAGCATCACAGCCACCCCCGATGTTGATCTGCAGTATTAGTATTTTTATGGAGATTTACTCATCACAGAGATGCACAGAGGAAGAGAACGAACTTCATATATCACTTTTCTACTCAATCCAAAATATACTTATATCTAAACATAACTTTAACTTTCAAATACTATTTGCAACTTTACTTTAAAAAATATTTTTTTCAAACTTGAACCAAATCAATGTCCAAACACAGCTAAGACAAATAGAAAGAGGATATTTAAATTGACTTTTTAAAAATGACTTAAAAGTCAAAAACTAAAAATCATAAGTTGATCCTATTTATTTTTTGGCTTTTGACTTACTTTATACATTTTTAGCGTAGAAATAAGTGTTTAAAATATTTTTTATGTTACTCAAACACCTCTTTTCTCAAAAAGTAGAAAAAATCTTATTATAAGTCAAAAAACACTTAAAATAAACGGATCCAAACACCCTCAAAATCACTCTTCAATTTGGGAAGAATTTTAAAAGTGCCTCATTACTTACTAAAACTCAAAACTGGGCCCAGAATTTCCACCATATAGGTCGAAAAGCCCTTTTACTTGTACCCTCACTGGCAGATTCAGATCAAAGAAAAAGAGACGAAAATGGGGTGGATCGGAGAACAAATCGATTCAATTAAATCAATTCAATTCAGACAACTCGTAACCCAAGCTATTAGTCTTGGTTCGTATTCATATCTTTGTATTTCAATTCAATTTAATTTATTTAGCTTTTTTTATATATATACACACACATAGATTCAGTTATTTCAATTCACATTGTTTGTTTCTCGAACCTATTAATCATCTATGTTTAGATCTAATTCTGACGCGCTTGGGTTGACCCGACCCAATGGATTTAAGTAGCCCCGGTGCAGCTCCCGCTAAGTGCAGGTCCGGGAAGGTCTATTGTAGTCCTGCACCTGGCTACTTAAATCGATTGGGTCGGGTCAACCCAAACGGGTCAGAATTAGATCTAAAAAATGGATTTAAGTATTCAGAATAAATTGACTGTTTCAATTCAATTCATTGAGCTTTTTTATGTACACATAGATTCAGTATTTCTTGCTGGAATTGTTTGTTTTTTTTTTCAATTTATTTGTGTGTCAATTGTGCTGCTGTATCTATTTTGATCTAGTCCGACCCGATTGGATTGACCCGAACCGATGGATTCAATATTCAGAATAAATTGACTATTTTTTGCTGGCTGTTAATTGTAAATTTCTGGCAAACCTTCATTTTTCCTGAATTTATTGGATTTCGGACTAGGGTACTGATTTTTTTTTTTTTGCTGGAATTGTTTGATTTTTCAATTTCGTTTATGTGTTTTTCAGACGTATTAATCAATCAATTGTGCCTCTGTATCTATTTTTATCTACTCTGACCTGTATGGGTTGACCTGTATGCGTTTGTTTGAAGAATGGAGCTTGACACTCAGTTTTCAAAATTTTCAAGAAGTGTTTCTTTGAGCTGTTTTTGCCTGAAGAAGTTGGCTATTTTTGGAAATAATTCCAAACTCAAATCAACAACTCAAAATTGACCTCTTGAAAAGAAAGTGAAGAACTGAGTATCAAAGTCATTGCACGATTTGAAAACATAGTTTCAAATTCTTTGAAAACATTTTTTTTTTTGCAAAATCAGTTCAACCAAACACTTCTTGAAAAAATTGATATTCAAACTGAGTTCAATTTTCCCAAACAAACTCTGAACAGCTTTACATGCAGGTAATGTTTTGAAATATCTCGGTCTATCCACCTCTTGCTTGCAAAAAAAATTCATTATGAAATGTGAAATCTGTAATGAATTCTTTTATTGTAAAGGTTAATACCCTTTATTCTGACCCTTTTTCACGTGATTACTTTCAGGGATGATTGTTACATCAGCACTTATAATATGGAAAGCATTGATGTGTGTAACTGGCAGCGAGTCACCTGTGGTGGTTGTGCTTTCTGGAAGCATGGAACCTGGCTTTAAAAGGGTGAGCTAAAGAGACTTGCTACTCTGTTTCTTTATCCTTCGCTAAAGATTCTTTACCAGAGGTTAAAAGACTAGAGGAAATTAAGATACGAAACTAAAGAAATAGAGTCAAAAGAAGATTGTTTGTGGTTTAACTATCTGGTATATCATCTAAATATGCATGATAATTGCCAGATATATCTTCTTATGGACGGCTTATTGCAGAGATAGACTTCAGGGTTTCAGTAGCAACCTCTTATTTCAAATAATAATGAGCATTCCTATATCTAACGCTGTGCAAGGGACGTCTTTCATGTGTCATTAACAATATGATCATGGAGTCTTTCTTACTGTCTAAGAACCCCAACTGAGAACTCATAAATTCTTTTTCTTTTCTTTGGCACTTTAGTGAGAAGTAGAATAACTTCTTTAAGTGGAGTGTTATTTACTCTTTCGACTTTGTATTACTGAAAGCATCGTCTACTGTCTTGCAGGGTGACATTCTTTTCTTGCATATGAGTAAGGATCCTATTCGTGCAGGAGAAATTGTTGTATTTAATGTTGATGTAAGTAGTGCTTTCCGGCGTCTTCTGTTTTACCTTTTTCCTGCTTGAGTTACTTAGGCTTTTGAGAAGATAAAATACACGATAAACAATTTTTTTTGTATTGTCAGCTTTGCCAATGACTTGGGAATTTTGTATGTTTCCTTAGAAACAAATTGGCACGTGTCAACAATTCTATTTTGTCCAGACCAACAGGAGAAGGCAGATTATCTTACTAATAATCAATTTTTTTGGCAGTGAGGGGGGGTTCAGAGCTAATAGGAATAAAATTTGATAGAACTGCTCTTTGATGTACAGTATATTGAATTGTGTTAATCGCCTCATACAAAGGTTTAGTTTATTAGAAGGGGCACATTTATGTATTCATAATGTGTTTATTTATCAACTTTAGTTTAAGTTTTTTTATTTAAACGAAATGCACAAGGATTCAATTTGTATAGAACATAGAACCCTAATCATGATACAACTCTTGAAACAATGGCCTCAATCCCCCACCACCCCACCCCGCCAAACAAAAAAGGAAAAGGAAATAAAAAATAGAGAGAGAAGGAAAAAAATGGACTCGGTCTCTTAACTAAAATACAATTCTTTCTCTAACTAATAGATAAGATACAATAGAAGTGGAGGATAATCAGAAGATGGGTCATTCCTTTAGTAAACACAAGTGTAGTGATGTACTTCAAGGAAATAAAATGGTTTATTGATAGACCCCATTTAGGTTTGCTCATAAATGCTTTCTATTTCATTGGTTGGACTTTAATATGTCAAAATCATATAGAAATTGTGAAATATGTGCCGTCATTTATATTGACTTTGAAGTTTACTTCTGCTGATGGCATGTTTTTGGTTGCACAGGGACGTGAAATTCCAATTGTTCATAGAGTAATAAAGGTATGTTGGGAAGTATACTCTCTATACAAAATATTGTTTCATCTGGTTGTGCTTGATTAAAGGAGCTTGGTTGCCTGCATCAAATTTTTCTGTGCGCTGGTAGTAAAACAAGGAATTTGCAAATGATTATGCATCTTTGACTAGGAAAAGAAGAATACAAGGGACTGATAAATGAAGTGCATTCCGAAGTGAATCAAGTGATAGATGACCCTCTTTCCTTAACTAGATTAGGGTATGTAACCAATCTGAGTGGGGTTGGTTTAGAGCCTGGCTAGTGATTTGCCCTTTCTGGAGTCATATACCGTTAATGAGTCTAACCAGAGAACAGGCAATAGAATTTTATAAATATTATCAGCAACTTCCTATATCTTTTTCTCACTTGGTAATTCAATTTGTAGTAACACTTGGTTGTATTTACTTCCAAACGCAACCCAACCCAAGTACCAGCCCCCTAAAGGAAAAGGGAAAAGGAATTAAGATATTGCTGAATCATGATTGATAAGAAGCATGTGTTTCCTGTACTTAACTAGTGTTGGACTTTGGTTGTGTGCTGCACTTGCTGTCTGCCCACTTGTTCTTCCTCTTGGGTAGACTAAAACACCATTATTCTTGTGTTTCCCCTTGTAGGTTCATGAGCGCCAAGACACTGGAGAAGTTAATGTCCTTACAAAAGGTAATTTTATGATGCATACTAGGTAGAGGTCAAAGATATGTCATATGGATCTCTCTCTCTCCGCATCAAGGATTATTATAAATTTATTACGATTTATAAGGTGCAGATCATTCATTCATAGTTTTCCATCTAATGAAAGAGTTTACTTCAGACAGTGATTTCTCTTCTCGGTTTCTTTGTAGATATCAAATGAAAAAGCCTTCTGTTACTTTGCTTGCCCCCTAATAATTGTTAAGCAAGGTTTATTGTTCCTAGTCCTCAATGAAGACTATTAATTTTTTTCCTTGTTTGTGATTCATATCATTAGGAGACAACAACTTTGGTGATGACAGACTTCTGTATGCCCAAGGTCAACTCTGGCTGCAACGTCATCACATCATGGGGAGAGCTGTTGGGTGAGTTGACAATTAGATATGCTCTTTAGATTTGGTTTCTCGTATCTTGAGCTCTGTACTTACTAAACCTATCAGCAATTGTTAGGTCAAGGTCCTTTATGGTGTTTCCTTGGCAGTCATTCCCTTCTACGCCTTATCTTATTTGAATATGTACTCCTTCCTTCCGTTCTACTCGATGCAGTATCGCAAGCGCCATTGACCAACCCATCATAAGTTTGCAGAATTCATATTGTTAATAGTTTAACCTGTGAAGTTTTCAACCCTTACGTAAACTTTGCGCAGAAGTTTATCATTATTCTCTTTTCTTTTTTCCCCCCTTTTTTTGATCATATTTTTTGTAGTAGTATCTCAGTCTTTGTGCTTTACCTATTTGTCTCTTGTATGCTGAGCCAGTTGCTTGTCAATTTCAGGTTCTTGCCTTATGTTGGGTGGGTAACTATAATCATGACTGAAAAGCCAATTATCAAGGTTAGTTGTGAATCAAACTTCTAATTCTGCTTTCACTTTATGCAACAAAGTGTTTGAGTTGTATAAGGTTGACTAGCTAGGTGCAATGAATGAATTCTAATATTAGGCTCGTTTCTTCTTCCTGCTTATGCAGTATATATTGATAGGTGCATTGGGATTGTTGGTCATCACATCAAAAGACTAGTGGACCATGGCTTCACATCAGGGGCACAAATGATAGCTTGAAATTAAAGAGAACTATGTATCTGCCATTTTTAAGAATCATGACTCATTTTTGGATAAATAGAACACTATTCTAGACATGATCAGACTCTCTCTCTCCCTCTCCCCCTCCTTCCCTTGCAATTTTGTTCGGTGGCAAGGACGCAACATGTGAAGTGGGTTAAGTGCAAGTCACGGGTTTGAACCTTGTCCACAGGCTTCCGCTGCAAACATAGTGTTGTAGTATTTAAGTTGGGAGGAGGGTGGAAGGGCTGGCTCATACTTTGGAGTTTGAACTTGTGCGCCAACTGGAGTTGGGCTATAGAAGCACATAGGGGTGATTTCTCCGATATCTGGGAAAAATGTGCGTCTGGGTTATTGACAGTGTTCCGACAACCAAGTGTCGTTAGAAAATTACAAAAAGCATTAACTTGATGATACGTATTGGCACTACTTAAAGAATAAATAAGGATCGGGACTCATGTTTACAAATGATGAGCTCTAGTCAATTGTTAGAGATTCCCAAAAGAACCATTCTTTGTTCTTCTTGATCATTAGTTACATTTGCCAAACATAAAAAAAACACTACTAATAGCTTAGACACTACTAATAACTTCTTGCTCAGTAACAAAGATTATGCTCTTCAAGGCCTAATATACCACGTTTTCACTACACTAGCATATAGGAACAAAAGCAAAACGCAAAGAGTTTTAGTTCTATACGCATATAACATAAATTCCAACACCGAGATTCAAAGGATTCTCACCTACTAGTCAATATTGTCATGATTTCTATTGAGCGAAACAATGCTACCAACGAATCCTGGTACATGACTCTTTTTCTTTAATTAATCTTATACAACATCAATTCGAATTAGTCGAGACCTCAAAGTAGATATTGAACATAAACAATAACATCCTTGTAATCTATTATAATAAGATCATTGGAAAAACGTTTAACTTTATCCTTATGTGATTGAAAATATTTGAAAATTACCAATTTTTGTTACCTTTTCATTGACAGACACTCTTCTATTTTTCCTTGACAAACCCGATCAAGATTGTACCATTGTGATTTGTGAATTACATAAAATATTTTGACTGTTTTCTGAAAATACCATCATTTATGTACTAAAGTCAAAATCTGTTTTCTATTGAAAATCTTTTTGGTAAGTTTTGAAATTTTAGCATTTGGTTGAATTTAATAACGGTTCTTATTGATCACAAACCTTCATATAGAATAAAATAAAACTCTGTATTAAATATCAAATGTTTGAAAATCGTTTTTGCTTCTCGTATAATAACACTAGCATAAATTATATTTATACGAGATACAACGTGAAATAATAATTATTGTATTACAATCTATAATAATTGAGAAAGTTTTCCAAATTTTTATTTGGGCCAATAAATACTATAGCCTATAGGTAAATTGAACAAAGGGTAAATTTAATATTCCCTCGGGATCAAAAAGAGTGGTCGCTTACCACATCAAGAAAAATATTAACTTATTTTTCTAGATTTGTTTTTATCAAGTGTTATGTGACCAAATCTCAATACCTATTTAATCATGAGCATTTTAATCGAATTGTCTATTTTTACCTAGAAATTAATATTTTCTTTAGGGATGTGCAAATGACTAAGTAAACTCTCTTTTTGATCCGGAGGGAGTAAAAATTAACCTACTTTTTTTTGCACGAATGTCCTTCCTATGAGCTAGTCTTTAATTTTTGCTCCTTAAATCATTGGTCATTAATTTTTGCCACTACTTCTCATTTAATGAAAATTTGTGGAAGTATCCTTGATTCACAGATCAACTAAATCAGAGATTCTAGGTTCGAATCCAGCAGAGGCAAAAAAAGAAAAAACATTCGCAAGATTTTCATAGAAATTATGCCTATTTGGCCAAAGTTATATAGAGACTATGTCTCTTGGGGCTAGGGATGGCAATTGGGTGGGGCGGGTGCGGGTACCCCCTCCCCCACACCTGTACCCACCAGAAAATTTTATACCCGCCACCCATGGCAGGTACAATTTCAACATTCATACCCGCCTAGGCGGGTATATTCCTAAATCCACACCCGCTCCACCACCCAAGTGGATAACCGCCACCCGCCAATACCCGCATGTACCCGCCAGCCATATTTGTAATCAATTCATTTGTGATCAATATGAAATAGTGATCAAACCCAAAATAAAATAGTCTTATGAATTAAATTAGTACATTATATAAACACGACAAACTACATAAAAAATACTAATGTCTCCATAAATACTTAAAGCAATACATGTTTCTTCATTTGAGAACATCTTGAAAGAACAATGTGTTGAATAAACACAACCATTGCTCTCCAAGGACCCTAGTAAACAATGAGATATTTCAAGTAATTCATTATTCAATAAAAGACTTGAGTAGTTTTCATCTCCTTGACATCACCACCACCTGCATAATGTATACTCAAAGTAGTTAGAGTCTAACTTCAATTTAATACAACATAATTAATTTAATCAAATTAATGTTACCTTTAATATCTGCCCAAATTCAGTTTTGAGCACACATCAATGGTTCCACCGTTTCAAGAAGAAGTCGACTACGATAAGGATCAAGTACACGTCCACTAGTGCTAAATGCGGTTTCCTATAGGACGATAGAAACTGGAATGCTCAATATATCCCTTGCTATTTGTTGGAGAACGGGATAATTATTTCCATTTGTTTTCCAATTAAGAATATCGAAATCATCCACAAGTGGTACAGTTTCAGCTTCCAAGTACTTCTCCAAATCAGATTTTAGTCAAACGTTACTATTGTCTTGTGACAAAAATTGTGCAAACTCTTGCATGTACCCCAGTCCAATACTACTTGTAACATCAATTGAAGACACGTGGCTACTACTGGATGGATTATTACCATTTTGTAGCCATACTCATCCACCAATTCATTTAGAAAATCATAAATCCTTTTTACCTCAACATCAACATCAAGCGCATCATAAATTTTAGCAAAGCAAAAACGAATGAGAGTCATCTTAAACCTAGGATCAAGTATAGTTGTCACGCCCATAAGACCATTAACATCTAACCAATACTTATTGTATTTCTCTAGCATTACCTAGACCATTTTTCCTATATAAATGGTAGGTGAGAACAACCAGTTGGTTAATAAGATTCTAATCTCACAAATTCTAGGGAAATAAATATTAGCAGTAAGATGTCGAGGCAGAAAATTGATGTGTAATATCATTAAACAATTTCAATAGTTCACATATTTTCACAACATTATCCCAATCTTCACTAAGCAGTGGATGTTTGTACAAATTATCTCGAGCACTTAAAACAACAATTAATGATGGGTGTGCTTTTGTATTTACATTTCGACGGTGTGATTTTCCAGTCAGTAATTAGTGATGGGTGTCGTTTAGAAGAAAACATCACAAAATCCAATTACATTTTTAAAAAGTTAGGCATGGTCAAAGCACCATACTAAACATTTTAATAATACAACTATCACTTAGGCCCTAAATATATTCAGATAATACAAAACACAAATTCATGATAAACTTGCACCAAGAAAAATAAAAGGGATCGATTTTTAGAAGGTTGTTGACACATATTTAGTAGTGGGCATTGCATGTAAGCACGCTGGTTTTAACAAAATATAAACTTTTTTCCTTTGAAAATAACTACCAAAACATAATTGATTATTTCTGTTCTTAAAAGAACCCAAAGGCATGTTCAGTTTGAAAATCAACCAGCTTAGAGTAGTTGATTTGGTTCACAGTTATAAAACCAGAACATATAGTTTGTAAACCAAAAATATTTTTCTAAATTTTATCACAAATGAAAACAAAATCAAACATTTTGTTCTCAGAGTAGTAAGTCCTCTTAATCAATACACGTTGTCAGAGTCTCAGGGACAGGGAGGCGTGAAGGCTAATGGCGGCGTGACGGAAAACGAGAGAGTGAGGAGAGTCGATAGTCGACAGAGACTAAAGAGTGAACGAGAGAGGGAGACGTGAAGACCGAAGAGTGAAGGCTGCTGAACTTGAGTAAGGACTAAGTGTAAGTGAGTAGGATTTTGCCTACTCACTTATTATTGGCATTGGGCTTATGGGCTTACAGACTGCTACAACTATTACTGGGCTTATGGGATGGGTATGCGGGCGGTTGGATGCGGGGAGGGGGAGGCGGATATAACTGCAAATCCACCACCTACCCGCCACCAGTGACGGGTACATTTTCAATACCCATTCCCGCCTACTACCCGCCAAAGTTATATCCATACCCGCCCCAACTGAGGCGGGTGCGATGCGGAATCCGCAAAATTGTACTCACCTGCCATCCCTACTTGGGGTATAGTTTTTATGTAACTAGCTGAACAAGATATCTTAATTTTTCAACTAAACTTTGACTTCATGTATAGTTATATAGAAACTATGCCTCTTAAGACATATTCTCTATACAACTTTGATCGAATATGCATAATTTATATTAAATCTTGTTTTGCAATTTTATTTTATTTTTAATTCTGGTGGGATACGAACCCACAATATAAAGAATATTTTATGTTATTTTTTTAGGCACAAAAATTTAAAATCACCGATTTGAGAGGCAAAAATTAAAGACCACCAAAAATAGAGGCAATGTGCAAATTGCCCGTTAACCTACCCCCATCAAACCCCCTTACCCCCCAAAAAAGAAGATATAATAACCCGAGGGTTCTCAAGTTAGACTTATTTGCATTTTGTATCCCCACTTCTTCATAAGAAACGCCTGCCACCAACTTGTTAAACCCTCGCCACTCTCAAACTCAAGAAACGATACAAACAAAAATGGAGATGGATATACCTCAAGAATCATATGAGTTGGATGTGGGTAATCTAATGGCTTCATACCCACATCACAACTTTTCTTCTCCACCTTCTTCCAGGTTTCACTTTCTTGAAAAAGCACCCTTCTTTAACATAGCTATTTGGACTATTTCTGCTTAAGTTATGTTTGTTTTCTTGATTTATGAGGTGAAAGAGTCACCTTGGGGTAAAGGGGATAACTAAAATTGTCAAAACACCAAAATATCCCTAGCTAGTCGGATTAAACTGGTTAACTATGTTCAACAACAACATACCCAGTGTAATCCCATAAGTGGGGTATGGGGAGGTTAGCATGTACACAGACCTTACCTTTGGTTAACTATGTTTAGTTTCTTGAAAAAGGACCCTTCTTTAACATGTTGTTTGGACTTTTTTTGCTTTAGTTATGTTTTTTTTTTGATCTATGAGGTGAAAGAGTCATATTGGGGTAAAGGGGTATGCCTAAAATTGTCAAAAGACCAAAAAAATCTATGGGAATCAGTGAAAACTTAGCTAAGAATGTAATAGATGACATGCTTTTTGGACGATTTTTGCTTAAGTTATGTTTGGTTTTTATTTATTTATGAGGTGAAAGGGCATATTGGGGTAAAGGGGTAGACCTAAAATTGAAGGAAATTGCCAAAAGACTAAAAAGTCCCAAGGAATCAGTGCAGATTTAGCTAAGGAATCTCCTGTGTGACTGGAGCGGGGTTTACACTGTGCTCACCCGAAGTGCAGCGGCTGCGGGTTCCCTTGTCATAAAAAAAAGAATATAATAGATGGAAGTTGTTAGCTATGTTCTTGAAAAGTACTTTAACATGTTTTTTTTCTGTTGAAAGGTGGAATCTTGGAAAGGATTTAGAGTAATATCTTCCACTATTTGGATGATTTTTGCTTAAGTTATGTTTGTTTTTTAATTTATGTGGTGAAAGTCATATTGGGGTAAAGGGGTGGACCTAAAATGGCAAAAAATTGTCAAAAAACCAAAATATCCCTAGCTAGTTGGATTAAACTGGTTAGATATGTTCAGTTTCTTGAAAAAGTACCCTTCTTTAACGTGCCTTTTTTTCTGTTGAAAGGTGCAACAACAACAAGACCCCCACCGTAACCTCTACCTTGGGAGGTAGAGAAGCTGTTTTTCTTTTGAAAGGTGGAATCTTGGAAAAGATTTGAAGTATTTTGATGATATTTGTTTAGGTGATGTTTTTTTTATTTATGATTTGAAAGGGTCATATTGGGGTGAAGGGGTAGACCTAGAATCTCAGAAAACTGTCACAAGACTAAAATGTCCCTAGGAATCAGTGCAGATGTAGCTAAGAATATAATAGATAGAAGTAGTTAGCTATGTTCTTGAAAAGTACCTTCTTTAACATGCTTTTTTGGACTATTTTTGCTTAAGTTATGTTTGTTTTTTAATTTATGAGGTGAAAGAGTCATATTGGGGTGAAGGGGTAGACCTAAAATGGCAGAAAATTGTCAAAAAGACCAAAATATCCCTAGCTAGTTGGATTAAACCGGTTAGCTATGTTCTGAAAAAGTAAACCTTCTTTAACATGCTATTTGGATGATTTTTGCTTAAGGTATGCTTTTTTTTATTTATGAGGTGAAAGAGTCACCTTGGTGCTAAGGGGTATACCTAATGGGAATCAGTGAAAACGTAGCTAAGAGTTGGATTAAACTGGTTGCGGTAACTTTTGCTTAAGTTATGTTGCCTTTTGATTTATTAGGTGAAAGAGTCATCTTGGGGTAAAAGGGTGGACCTAAAATGGCAGGATATTGTCAAAAGACTAAAATATCCCTGTGAATCAGTGCAGATGGAAGTAAAGTGTCTGTGAGACTGTGACAGTGATTCCTAGCACAGTTTCTTGAAAAGTTCCATTCTTTAGCATGTCTGTGTTTTTCTTCTGTTGAAAGGTATAATCGTGGGAAGAATTTAGAGTATTCTCTTCCACTATTTGGACAATTTTTGTTTAAGTTATGTTTTTATTTATTTATGAGGTGGCAGAGTCATTATGGGGTAAAGGGGTTGACGTAAAATTGCAGGAAATTGTCAAAAGACCTAAAAATATCTGAGAATCGGTGAAGAACTGTTTGTCTAAGTGATTCCTAGCTAGTTGGGATTAAACTGGTTAGATATGTAGAGAGAATGAGAGTTAGAGAACTCCTAGATTGTCTTTTAAAAGGGAAATCAATTGGCATTGTTATAAAATGGACCTGAATTGGGAACCCCAATTGTTTGTTTTTTGATTTATGAGGTGAAATAATCATATTGGGGTAAAGGGTTATACCTAAAATTGTTGAAAGACCAAAAATATCTATGGGAATCAGTGAAAACTTAGCTAAGAGTTGGATTAAACTGGTTGGGGTAACTTTCGCATAAGTTATGTTGCCTTCTGATTTATTAGGTGAAAGAGTCATCTTGGGGTAAAGGGGTATACCTAAAATCGCAGGATATTGTCAAAAGACTAAAAATCCCTGTGAATCAGTGCAGATGGAAGTAGTGTGTGTGTGTGATTCCTAGCTCAGTTACTTGAAAAGTTCCATTCTTTAACATGTTTTTGTGTTTTTTTTTCTGTTGAAAGGAAGAATTTAGAGTATTTTCTTACACTATTTGGGCGATTTTTGCTTTAAGATTGTTTGTTTTTTTCATTTATGTGGTGACAGAGTCATTCTTGGGGTAAAGGGGGTAGACCTAAAATCATTGAATTCTATGGGAATCGGTGCAGATTTAGCTAAAGAGTATAATAGATGGAAGTGATGTTTTAAGAGGTATATAGCTAGTTGGATTAAGCAGGTTAGCTATATTCAATGTCTCTTCCACTAGTTGGGTTTGCTTAAGTTGTGTTGCTTTTTGATTTATGAGGTGATAGAGTCATCTTGGGGTAAAGGGGTATACCTATTATTGCAGGAAATTGTTAAAAGAACTAAAAATCTTTGGGAAATCAGTGAAAACTTAGCTAAGAGTATAGTAGAAGTAAAGTTTCTTTGTAAGTGATACCTAGCTAGTTGGATTAAACTGGTTAGCTATGTTCAGTTTCTTGAAAAGTACCCTTCTTTAACATGTACTGAGTTCTCAGTGCTTTTTCTATTGAAAGTTGGAATCTTTGAAAGTTTTAGTATTCTCTTCCACTATTTGGACGATTTTTGCTTAAGTTATGTTGCTTTTGATTTATGAGGTGATAAAGTCATCTTGGGTAAAGGGGTGGATGTAAAATCACATGAAATTGTCGAAAGAGCTAAAAATCGTTGGGAATCAGTGCAGATTTAGCTAAGAGTATAATAGTTGGAAGTGTAATGTCAGTGTAAGTGATACCTAGCTAGTTGGATTAAGCTGGTCAGCTATGTTTTTGAAAAGTACCCTTCTCTCTGCTTTTTGCTACTCGAAAGATGAATCTTGGAAAGCATTTAGAGTATTCTCTTCCACTATTTGGACGATTTTTGCTTAAGTTTTTTTTTTTTTAATTTATGAGGTAGCAATGTCATTTTGGGGTAAAGGGGTTGACGTAAAATTGCAGGAAATTGTCAAAAGACCTAAAAATTTCTGTCGGTGAAGATTTAGCTAAGAGTATAATAAATGAAAATAAAGTGTCTCAAGTGATTACTAGCTAGTTGGGGTTAAACTGGTAAGATATGTAGAGAGAATGAGATTTAGAAAACTCCTAGATTGTCTTTTAAAAGGGAAATCAATTGGTATTGTTATAAATTGGACCTGAATAGGGAACCCCAATTGATTTTGGATTGAAGCGTGGTTGGTTGCCTTTGTTTGTTATGATAAATGGTTCAGCTCCCTTTTTGAGTTTTCCTTTCGGGATGCGATCCTTAATAGTTCACTGTTGGCTTACACTAATATCTCGGGGTCTTGGGGACTAATTTTGACGGGAAGTAGGGGCAAATCTTAACTATCTTCCAAATATTCGATATTAAAGGCGAATTAAGCCAATTCTTTTTTGCAACATATGAGACGTCTACTTGTCTTGATTCTAATTGAATTGCAACGAAAAGCTGTAAGATTGTGATTTCAATGCTTTTTTTTTAATGAGAATGACACTCATGGAATTTCTTCTATGCTTTGTACTTTCTTGCTCCAAATATGTGTTCTTTCTCAAAGATTATATAATGACATGATTCTTCGAGTTAACAAAGAATCAATCGACCAAGATCTTGATCTTAAAGCGATTTGATCAGCAGAATTCAAGAAATGGACGTATTTCAGGCTATAAGTCTTGGATTTAAGTGATTAAAAAATGAGGTGAAAGATGACGATCTGAACTGTGAGAAAAACTATTTATTCGTTTAAAACAAGTAAATATTGAGGGTGAAATGATGGAAAGAAAGTTAAGGTTTTGTGTACGAAATAAAATAAAATTTAATCAAGAAACGTGTTCTTGAAAGATCAAGAACCAATAAAGTTTCTAAGTCACCACTTAAAATCAATAAATGTGATAAAGAAACACCACACACAACTGAAAACAAGATACACACTATGACCACCTTCCTTGGAACCAAAAACAAGGATAAAGAAC
Source organism: Anisodus tanguticus (assembly GCA_034509755.1). NCBI lineage: Eukaryota > Viridiplantae > Streptophyta > Magnoliopsida > Solanales > Solanaceae > Anisodus > Anisodus tanguticus. The sequence goes on from CM067558.1 coordinate 39,443,951, forward strand.
AAGAAATAGAGAAAATAACTCCATTGCAAAACTAGGGCAAAGCTCAAAAACGGGATTATCCTATTACATAACATACAACAACATATCCAGTGAGATTTTACAATGTGGGGTCTGCGGAGGGTAGAGTGTACGCAGACCTTACCTCTAATTCGGTAGGTAGAGCGGTTATTTTCGAGAGACCCTCGGCTCAAGACAAAGCATAAGCACACATAAAGCAAAAGCAAGAGCAAAGCAAGAGAAACAGTTAAACTCGGTCAAAAAAGTTTAAAGAGGTATGAAAATGCTGTTATCAAAGCGAATAAGTCATGATAGAGCATTCTGAAAAAGTGAGCAGTAACTAGAGCGGATAAATAAGCTAAACAAAGTACATTAAAGAACACATAGCAGTAGAAATCAAATTACCGGGGATTATAAAGCAATACTGCGCCTATATGTATGATAGACTAAGCGTGCCTATAATAATAACACTACAACTCTCAGTTTGCAAGCATAGGTAGGACTACGCTCGACTACCTATTACCCTTCTATCCTAATCCGTGTCTTTCACAACCCCCTATCTAAGGTCATGTCCTCAGTAAGTTGCACCTGCGACATATCCCGTTTAATCACCTCTCCCCAATACTTCTTCGGCCTACCTCTACCCCTCCTGAATCCGTCCATAGCCAACCTTTCACACCTCCGCACTGGGGCAGTTGCACCTCTCCTCTGCACATGTCCAAACTATCTCAATCACGCTTTTCGCATCTTATCCTCCACCGAGGCCACTCCACTCTATCCCTGATATCTTCATTTCTAATCCTATCCCTCCTTGTATGTTCACACATCCATCTCATCATCCTCATCTCCGCAACTTTTATCTTTTGGATGTGCGAAGTCTTGACTGGCCAACACTCCACCTCATACAACATAGTCTGTCTCATCACTGCCCTATAGAACTTGCCTTTAAGTCTTGGTGGCACCTTTTTGTCACATAAGACTCCAGATGCGAGCCTCCATTTCATCCATCTGCCCCAATACGATGTGTGACATCATCATCAATCTCTCCATCCCCTTGAATAATAGACCCGAGATACTTGAAGCTTCCTTTTTTGGAATGACCTGAGTACCAAGTCTCACCTCCACGCCTGTCTCAAGGTCGCTTCCATTACTGAACTTTACTCCAAGTATTTTGTCTTGGTCCTATTCAGCATGAATCCTTTAGACTCCCGAGTCTGTCTCCAAACCTCCAGCTTAGCGTTCACTCCGCTGCGAGTCTCATCAATCTAGACTATGTCGTCTGCGAATAACATACACCATGACACCTCTTGGATTTGGCGCGTCAGTCTATCCACCACCAAGACAAATTAGAATGGATTAAGAGCTGATCCTTGGTGCAGTCCAATCATCACTGGGAAGTGCTCCGAGTCTCCTCCTATTGTCCGTACCCTGGTCTCGACTCCATCATACATATCTTTGATTGCCCTAGTGTACGCCACATGTACACCTCTAACCTATAATCATCTCCATAGAACCTCATTAGAGACTTTGTTGTATGCCTTCTCGAGGTTGATGAAACCCTCTCCCTATGCTGCTCCACCAACTTCCTAATAAGATGAATGACCTCTGTGGTCGAACGCCCCGGTATGAATCCAAACTAGTTCTCGAAAATAGACACGCCTCTTCTCACCCTCATCTCCACAACTCTTTCCCAAGCTTTCATAATGTGGTTCAGCTGCTTGATACTCCTATAGTTGTTGCAACTCTGGATATCACCTTTGTTCTTGTACAAAGGGATCATTGTACTCCACCTCCATTATATAGGCCTAGGGTCTCTTCTTTAATGATTATAAATTCCTATTCTACTCTAGAAAGGAAATAGCTAAAAACAAGGAAAGTAAAATCCCTATTTTATTAGAAAAAGAATAAAGAAAACTAGAATCCTACTAGAACTAGGATAATGATCCTACTAATGATAGGAAATTAAATCCCTACTATACTATAAATCAAGAAATAAGAAACCTACTTAGAAAAGGATTCGAGATACCAGGATTCCATTCTTGAAAGAAATTAATCGTCAAACTTTGAGCTTTTTGGACTTTCTTGCTCTTGAATTTCAATCTTGTGCTTCTTGTTTTTCTTTGATTTCTTGATATTCTTGATCTTTCATCATATAAGGAGTGTTTTTGTTCCTCATAAAAAAAATAAGGAGTGTTTCTGGTGAAGTTGATGTTTTGATGTTCTGACTAAGTTACAAGGATAAGGACACTCAACTGATTTATTATATTCGTCATATATTCTTGTTCCTAATATGTAGAGAGGAGCTGGCGAAGGAGTGTCTACAGGAGGCGACCAAATTAGTTCAAGCTGTTGCAGATGCCCTCTTCAACTTACCTTCAACAGAAAGCCCTGATGGTCCTCTAGTCGCGTTGCCGCAACCAACTACAAGATTGCCTAGAGAAAAACCTGTAAAATCTCATTTCTATTGTTTGTGCAAGAATTGTTTGTTTTTCATATAGCCTGTTTGGCCAAACTTCCAAGATCTACTTATTTTGAAAAGTGCTTTTCAACACAAGTGATTTTGGAAAGCAGCAGTTTGTGTTTGGCTAATCACTTTTAAAAGCACTTTTGCCAATATTAGTGTGGTAATTTATACTTGGTCAAGTTCCAAAAGTGTTTTTAAGAAAAAGCTATTCTTTTAACAAAACAACTTCTACTACTACTCAAAAGCACTTATTTCGTTCCTAAAAGCTTAGCCAAACACCTTAAATCTAAAAAATAAGCGCACTTCTTTTTTGAAAAAAATAATCACTGGCTTCCCAGAAGCTTGGCCAAACAATCTATTAATCAGTTCAAAGAGTTGTGTGTTAGAGCATGTATTTGCAACAATAAACTCATTTTCCCGGACATTCACGATACTTGCAACAACTGAACTGTCTTCTATTATGTTGGTACTTTCTGATAAAGACTAGTCAAATCTCGTAATTTCTTTGGGACACGTGACTAGCTCCAAATTTGAATTGAATTGAATCTGATATGCAGCATAAGCTATGAAAATACAATTTACTACAGAGGGTATAGGGTCAAAATGCTTACGAAGATGTTAACCTTCATGATTTGAGAAGTTATGTGGCAAGAATTATGTCGGTGATGCTCCTGATGACTTTACTAGTTTATTTGCCTTTCCCCCCAAATCTATAGTACAATGGTTGATGTAATAACATTTATGATATATTTTGATCCAAAGTTTGTTGATTTCATATTTTAAGGAATTCTTTCACTGATACTATTATCAAAGTTTTGTTATATAGGATGCTTAAGATGCCTCCCTCCCTCCCATCCCCCATCTTCTATATATGCATAGTGAAAAAGAAATCTTCTTTTTGATAACATTTTTTTTTGGATCTTTCCTTTTTGCTTGATTTGTTTTCTATCCAGTTGCCTGAAAATTCAGTTGTGGTATCAATAGCTAATTCTGATTTGATTGTTTCAGCTTCCAAGGCCTAAACCTCCAACAAAATGGGAAGTGTTTGCCAAGAAGAAAGGTACCATGTGAATAACTTGTGGGTCTTAGAATAGTTGATTCTTGATTTAATTGCCTTCATTGTAATTGTTTTTTGTGAAAAAATGTCTTGCAGGTATACAAAAACGTAAGAAAGACAAGGTTGTTTTTGATGACCAAACTGGTTCATGGAAGCGTCGACATGGCTACGATCGCGTAAATGATGACAAATATGTGCCAATCATTGAAGCCAAGGCAACTGATGGTAAATAAGGGAATTTTCATTCTCGACTTCTGCAATACTCAATTTGCTTTTTGTTCTCAAGCTCTTAAAGGGTCATAAGATCCTAAAATAATTGTATATCCTTAAGTATGAAGTTCATTATCTCAGTTCTGAATGGATACTGATTTTGATTGTACTCAACTATGTAACTCAAGTCCTCACAATGATAACTTTAGGGGAAAGCAACTTAATTTTTTCAATCACCATTTTTTTTTAAAAAACTCTGGGCTCGTTTGGCTATGAAATTTTTTCACTTTTTTCCTGAATAATTTTTCAGTTTATTTCAAATCATGTCTGGTTATGAAATTTCCAATCCAACTTGGAGTTGGATTCCAAATTTGTAAAGTGCGCCAAACCTGTTTTCCAACTCCATCTTCATTAATTCCAAATAAAGTGCTTTCTTCTGTCCTTTGCAAAAAGTATAACCAAACACAACTTTAATCTTGTCAGTGAAGGGAAGAACATATCTGCATTAGCATTTTGATATTGTTCTGAAAATGTTGTGTTTTCAGAGGCTGGTAAAGATCCTTTTGCTATGAGAGATGAAGATAAGAAGAAGCGAGTAGAAAAACAAGAGAAAAATCGACATAGTAACTTGAAGGAAGCTGCAAAAGCTGGTGCCTTGCCAAGGTCTTGTTCTTCTAAACTTCTCATATTGTTTTTCTGCCAAAACCTTATTCTTTATTAATTCCTGCCTTCTGTGAGGATTTATTAGTTTTTTTGCTCCATGTATAAAATCCATTGTTTTTAAAATTATCCATTTTAGCGTAGCTATTGAAGTGTTCTATTGATTAGCAAGATTTCATTCAGGAAAAACTCTCAAGCTCTGTTTTTATGAGTTGCTAAATTCTGTGAAGTCTGCATCTACCTATTTCTAAGCCTGTTTGGCCAAGCTTCCAAAAACTGCGTATTGTAAGAGTGCTTTTTAACAAGTACTTTTGGAGAGTAGCAGTTTGTCATGGGCTAATCCATTTCAAAATCACTTTTGTCAATATTAGAACTGTAATTTGTGTTTGGTCAAGGTTCCAAAAGTGCTTCCGGGGAAAATTACATTTTTTAGCTGTTGTTGCTACTCAAAAGTACTTGTTTCATTCCTAAAAGCTTGGCCAAAAACCTCAACTCTCTAAAATAAGCACCTTTTAAGAAAAGTAAGCCCTTTTTGGCTTCCTGAAGCTTTGGCTAAACAGGCTATAGTGTTTGTTCTGTTGAGTTGGTCCAAAGAGAATCCATAAGATTAGTGAGCGAATCAAAAAAATGGAAGTTCATTTTTGTTTGTGAGTTTCCCTTGGGGTTGATTTGGTGATGTCCTCTTTCTTGCTTTTGACTTTCTATAAAGTTTCCTCACTACGCTATGTTAGGTACATGAGTTGGCAACTTGCTGCCACTGAAAATATGTGCCTCACAGTCCATTTCTTGCTTTGCAGTCACGTTCAGCTTGCTGCCACATCACTCCCTATAACAGGAAAAACACAAGCTGCACCAAGGAAAATTAGCAAGGATGAACTCGGGAATGTCGCTGGAATGGCCGCAAATGCAACAGCTAGTGGCGGAAAATTTGACAAGAAGTTGCCTGGTGAAAAGCCCCCGAAACATGACAAGAAGTATCGGAAGGTTTGTATTATGGAAAGTGCATACGTAAATTTGCTAGGTTCTGACCTGATTGTATATATCTAAGTCCATTTCGCTCCTGTCTACAACCAGTTCTTACCAGTTGCGGAAGGATCAGGAATGGGCTCCTTAGAGAAACAGCAAACCGAAAAGGTTCTAAACAAATTGATGGCCAAGAGCTCCCATGAGATACTCAATGTGCAGAAGGTATGACATATAAGGGCTTTTTTCATTACCGACCCGTCGGCCAAAATTAATTAGTGGCACTAGCTGATATATACAAAGCCTATACATTGATTATGTATATTTATGTATAATATCATATGTATATTATATGTTTATTTATTCTTAATATACAAAACTTATACATTTGCTGACTAGCATTGGACTGTAATTATCTAGACATATAACCACCTTTTCCTGACGTCTCTGCATATGTACATCTCTGTCATTTTATCGTCAAGATTTCTACGTGCTAATTAGTGCGATTTTTTCACCTATACTGTAGGCTGTAAACATGTACAACGTGAAAAAAGATAAGAAAGGAAGGATCCAAGGAGGTAAAGGAGGTAGGTCATCGACAACTGATAAGTTGAAGGCGAGGAAGTCACCCTACAAGAAATCATCAACAAAAGGGCCTTCAAGTAAAGGAAAATCCAAGTGAAGAGTTTCATATTTCCAGTTGTAGTAGTATACATGGTAGTCAACCCTTCCTCATTTATCCTTTTTTTATTTATATTGTGTTGCAATGGAACTGAGAAGAGATTCTTGAAAAAGGAGACAATAGTATTTTTCATGTGTGGAGTAAAGTAAAATACCGTTAGTTAGAGTCCCAGAAAGATTTACTCAACTTTACTTTGGCTTTTTTTTCCATATCTCCCGAGCTAACTCAGTATATATGGAACGAGAATGACTTTTATGATATGACATGGGGCGAAATTAACTAGCAAGGTCATTCTCAAGTTTCTTTCAGTCAAGATTAAATCTGAATTTTGTATGCTAAGTGCTGAGAGAAGAAATTATTTAACATATATTGGTCACTTCGACTCTCATCTATGTACGTTTTTTCACGGTAAAACAATTAGACAACTTAAAAAAATGAATAGACATGGTTTATTTCAGAATTCTACTTTATGTATAGAAAATGCAGCTATATTATGGAAGCTTTTTCATCTATATTTTACTGAATGATAATAATTTAAGATGTGAAGACAAATTTGATAGCAAAAGGGAGTGAAAATTCTCTTCAATGGAAGCTCATGAATCTGACAATGCTTTAAGGAAACTATAACAATCAAATATTCTATTCCCTTCGTCTCAAATTATTTATGATTTTTTTTAGTTTACACGTTCCTTAAAAATATTAATTAGGAGGAGTATTTAACCTACTCTACTCTTATTTATACCTAAGTTATAATCTATCTTCACTAAATATTTACTTTATATGTTATTTTTATTAATAATATGTAAAATTAAGAAAAAATAATTAATTATACTTTAAATTTTTAAAATGATAAATAATTTGAGATGAAGAGAGTAATATATAGTTTTAAAGCGCTAGGAATGACTGATCTTTCTTAGAAAAGAAAATTGTGTAAGTTTTTCATTTTATTCTCCTAATTTTTCACTCTTTCACCGACACAAGAAAAAAGGATCGGAATAGAAATTGACGATCTTTTGTAAGAGAAGTTAATTTAATACTCATTTCGGATCAACTCTTATTTAATTTTCAAAAGAAAATTTCCTTAAAAAAATATGTATTTTTAAAAATTGAGGAAAAGACGAGTGTCCTAGCCTTTTGGGCAGGTGTTAAAGGCTGATAGTGGCACTAGATCCTAAACTGCACGCACCCTTTTCACCCATTGCTTTTGGCTTTTCAAAGTGCTTTTTGTCCTAAAGTTTCCAAATCCGCTATCCTCTCTCAAAACTATGGAACCGATGTATAATGTTGATATTTTCCAAATATTTCTTTGATAACCAATTGAACTGTCTAAGCGGATATATAACCTTGATATTTGATATATATAACGTAGGATATTGTCTTTCTGAATAGTGAATGTATCGTATAAAGTGAAATACATATTATTCGTTCTAACTAACACATAAATTATTAAAATTGTCATCTAAACACTTTCCAATTTAATCATTAATCTTTATCTTACCGGTAAATATTCTCTTAATTTTTAAACCATAGATCCAGATAATCCAGTCCAGTTCATGTACCGACAAACAAAAATCTAATAAACCGACCACAACAAGAACCTGGTAACATGTGAATAAACTACTTATAATATCAGTACCAAAACTGAAAAATCCCAGTGTGCAATACATAGTACTACTCCTTAAAGTGTTCAACAAAACAAGTGACTGGGACGTTGGAAATTAGCCAAAACCATCAAACTCCCAACACCAAAAAATTGGAATGCCTATAAATATATTCATTCTTACTGCACTCACAAACTCATCAGTTGTCAAATTAAGCAGCATTACTATTAAGTCTATATATCTTCTTCTTCAGTTGAATACAAAACTAAAATGGCGGCCAAGAATGAGAGTTTGGCTTCAGTGGACCAAAAACTAGCAATGGCTAAGCGTTGTTCTCATGGTACTTTGTCTTTCTTTCTTTGCTTGTACCTCAATAAAAAACCATCTTGATTTTTCCATTAATATGATCATCTGATGAATGTTTTTTAATTGATTGTATATTGCAGAAGGAGTAGTTGCAGGAGCAAAAGCAGCTGTTGTTGCATCAGTTGCCACTGCCATTCCAACTGTATGTTACACTATCTGTATTCAACAATTTTCAAAATTTAGGGTGTGTTTTGTATAATGGATTATTAAATATTGATAATAACGTCTAGTGTTAGTTAATGTAGTGAGATGAAGTTAAGAGTTGATATAATTCTCTAAGGAAAATGACCGCTCGTTCCGTCCTTCGCTTCAGGGCCTGTCCCTCGGTGTGGTCAGTACTCCATACTGTCGGGCAGCGAAGCTTACACTTGTTCACTAATTATGACGGTTCACCAGGGCCTCTTTCCTCCTCCCTTTTCTGCTCACCCGTAGGGGTCGGGACCCCACAAAGGGGGCAGTCAACGTGTCAGCCATTCTTCCCTCCGTTCAAAAGTGATTCTTCTTTCATCCTTTTGGTGGAAAAATGTAAACCAAACACCCAGAAAATGAGTTATTTATTGCAGAACATTAATTTTTCGTCGTAACAAATTAAACACACAAAGTTCTTGTATTCTAATGTTTCAATATTATGAAATATGCAGTTTGCTTGTGGAAAGATGATACCTTGGGCAAGAGCCAATCTGAATCCAACTGCTAAAGCACTCATTGTCTCCACAGCTGCTGGGATGGCATACTTTATAGTAGCAGACAAGACTATTCTGAAAACAGCAAGGCAAAACTCCTTCAAACAGGGTTAAGGCAACAATTAATGAATCACTAAACTCTTTTAGCACTAAGTTTTATCTGATATCAACAATACTATAATCCTTTAGTTTAAATACAATTATGGGATTGATAAGAGATCTGTTAAATAGAAACCTCTATTGATCCCTAGGGGATAGACCACAAAAAAAAAAGTAATTCTGTCTATGTATAACCAACATCAACATCTATTGTTGTGAATACAATGAAGTTATTAGTTGGCTTTTCTCAAACAGTGCATTAGCTTCATCACCATTTCAAGACTACAGTATCGTTTGTAAAGCTTACTTGAATACATCAAGGGAGATTACAGAGAAGTATGTACCTAAAATGTATGTCCATCTTAATGATCAACATATTGGATAAATAAGCAACCTCAAAGTTATTTTCTCAGCTTATAGAGTAGCACCTTTATCGGCTATTATCATTTGCTTACCACAAATGAGAGCATTCTAGCAATAAACTGGGCCATCACTTGCTTGATCTTTATCAGTTCACCAATAGTCCAAGCATGAGCAAGAACCGTCCTTGAAATGGTGAAATCGATTCCTGTCTCTTGCAATAATTTCCCTATTAAATATCTTTGATAATAACTTCGTGGCTTCATGACAATTTCCACACACACTAAGATTCTTAACAATCCGAAGAGTTGTCCCAGGCTTTGTGCTGATCAATCCAAAGGCAATCACCAACTTCTCGCTATGTTTTCCTTCCTTCAACTCCTCATCCATTTCATAATGTACCTCAGATATATCTGGAACATGGCCAGCCATTTCCAATAGCCTATTGACTTCATCCAACATTTTATAAATCTGGTTGATTTGCGGATGTTTTATATCACTAACAAGAAACTCATGGACTACTCTATCAATCTCAATGGAGGTACAACCAGGAACCTTCTTCATTCCTTGATCATTTTAAAAAGTTCTTACCAATGCTACTTTGTTCCATTCTCCGGCACCTGCATAGATGTTGGATAAGAGTACATAAGCACCAGGATTCTCAGGTTCCAGTTCAAATAGGTTCTTGGCAGCATATTCACCCAATTCAACATTCTTGAGGATTTTACATGACCCAAGCAAAGAACCCAATATTGCACCATCGGGTTTTATCTCCATGCTTTCGATCATAGCCATTGCTTCATCGAATTTTCCTGCTCGTCCTAGAAGGTCAATCATACATCCGTAATGCTGCAACTTTCGATCATGGTATTGAAATTTTCGTGACCGAGATCCACTAAACCAGCGCTAACGAATGTTATATCATCTGGCTTCATTCCTTCCTCCGTCATTTTCCTGAAAAGCTCCAGAGCTTCGTGTGCGTCCCCGTGCATCGCTAGCCCTGAGATCATCACATTATAAGAAGCTAAAGTTTTAGTTTTCATTCGTTGAAAGACTTGTTTTGCTGCTGCGATGGCTCCACATTTTGCATACATATTTATCAGAGTAGTCCATAGAGAAGTGTTGATAATGCTTGTCAAAATAGGCATGTATCCACTTGCCAAGATCTAGAGCACCTAAATGTGCACAAGCTGGAAGAATGCTCAACAAAGTAACAACATTAGGATCCATATTTTCCTGCTGCATTCGATGAAAAACAGCCAGCGCTTCTTTATAATTGCCCGTATGTGTATAACCCCCAATCATAACATTCCTCGACACAAGATCTTTCTCCTCTAAACCCTCGAATAACATCCTTGCCGTCTTAACATCGCCACATTTTGCGTACATATCAGTAAGTGCATTAACAAGCCGAACATTCAAACCAAGTTCATGATCTTCAATCCACGACCGAACCCAATTTCCCAACTTAAGTTCGCCTGCACGTGCACAAGCAGAGAGTACACTCAACAACGTACTCACCGAAGGTCACATTCACATTTCTCATCTCCTCAAACAACACTAACGCCTCCTCGAACCGAGCCATCTGAGCATATGCTAAAATCATCGCGTTCCACGATACATCTCTCACAGGCATTTCGGCAAACAGTTCACGAGCATCATCGATCCAACCCTTCAACGCATACCCATTAATCAACACCGTAAACGACACAACATCTATGTGAGAACTTTTATCAAACACTAATCGAGCATCATCCATTTCACCATTTTGAGCACACGTATTAATAAGCGAAGCATGTACATAAACATCATTCATTAACCCAACCTTAAAAACATGTCCATGAATCATTTTCCCACAACACTTGAAAACAAAAGGAAACGTATAAGAATTCGGTTGATTACCCGAAAAAAGCAATCTTTTATAAAAATCAATAGCTAATATGTGGTAATGAACTCAATGAGTATCCTCTAATTATCATGTTATACATAATGTGATTAGGGTTTTGAGTAGTATTAAAGATTGATAAAGCATATGAGAAGTCACCATATGGATTAGTGACACAAAATTCAAGTAATTTGCTTAGTGCAAATTGTGTGTTGTGTAAACCAAATTTGATGAAGTGTGAATGTACTTGTTTGAGGTCCTTAATATTTTTGCATTTGGATAAGAGGGAAAAAGAAGGGTGTGTTTGGAGGAGTTTGTAAGGGGGATTTGAATTTGGGAGGAAGTGGAGGATAGTGATAGGTAAAGTTGAAGGGTTGGAGAAAGAGAGTGTCATTGTTTTGTGTTTAGTTTGATACTACAAGTTAACTTGATATCATAGGGAAAATGGGGATAAAGATCCAATCTTGAAATTTACAACAACAACATACTCAGTGTAATCCCACAAGTGGAGTCTGTGGAGAGTAGAATGTACGCAGACCTTATCTCTACCTTTACAATATAGAGAGGCTGTTTTCGATAGAAATTTAGCCCCCCAAAAATTTAGCCCGACACTCGGTGCAAACACATGTCATGCGTTTATTAGTTTGGTGTAAACATCGGATGCGGTTAAATATGTACTCTCTTCACTATCCTGCCCTAACTTAAAGGGAGGCGGACCAAGAGCAAGGAACCACCTGCGTGATAGCTTAGGCAGGCGGATGAGGAGATATGTATCTTTAATGAAATTCTCAACAAAAAATGCAAAGGGATCTTTATGTTCAATTAGTTAAGTATGCATAATGAAGAAACTGTTAGAATTCAGGGTGTAAAATGTAAATAGACGAATCGGAAGAAAAAACATCGATGATGTGGATAAGGTAAGTTCTCAAATGTGTTAATGGTTTTCAACCTATGTTGCTTAGACTCTCCAAAAATGTTGCCCCACCCGTGTTGGACCTTCAAAAATCACTAACTTTGGAGGACCTGACACACACTGGTCGACATTTTTTAAGAGTTCGAGCAATACAGTTTTTAACAAGTTTTTTGCCCAAAAAACAACTGCATTAAGGGTCCCTTTTCTCACTGGTTTTCCTTAAGAAGAAAGAGAAAAAGGAAAGGAATTTATTTGGAGGGGTGAGACTAGGGGGTTGGTAGAGGTCTAACAACTTGTGTTTAATCCACTGTCCCAAAAGATGGACGTTTTTCTTAAGTATACAACCTATGCATGAACATTATGGGAGTTTGTTCAGTAGGCTCAGAAAGAATATAGATGTAGATGTCTTTAAGTATCTATTCTGATTTGTCAAGCTGCAGCTTTTTGTAATTGGCTCAAAAGTAGTTCTGCTATACAAATGTTGGTCTGTTACAAAGTATTTGACTAAGCATTTTTTATATTGTTCCAGGTTCTGTATGGGAAGTGGAGGTATAACCATAACTATATATACAACAGGGTAATATAACCTTTTTTCTTGTGGGACAACTGGTATGGCTTTTGATACAATATTGTTGGGATAAAATAAAGTATTTGTCACTGTTAAACAGGTTTGACTGAATGATAAGCTCTATCATATTTGTCACAGAGGCTAAGTTGCTCGGACTCGGGTGCGGGTATCAGATACGGGTACGGATCCGAGTGTCGGATTCGCCAAAATTTAAATTTTAAGATTCGGGGGTGCGGATCCAGGTATGGATACGGGTGCGGGGATTCGACTAAGAAAAGTCAAAATCTGTGTCTCGGCTCATTTCCCATGTGATTGAGGCTATGATATATGAGGATCCTCATTTCACATGAAGGAATGCTATTTCCCATGTCTTAAATCTGTTTTATCTTTCATTTTGAGAAATCAAAATCTCAATTTTTCAACCAAATTTGTCCATGGACTCCGGTCAAAGTATCCGAAGTTGGTTGACTGAATCCGAGACGTATCCCGCACCCGTCCCAGTCTCGTGTTGAGACGGGTTCGACATCAAAAACGAAGAGTCCGCGCAACTTAGCACAGAGGTGCAATTTGTAAGTTGAAGAATGACGAAAACCAAGAAACTAAATGGATATAAATTCCTTTGTTTATGTATTCTAGAGATCTTTGTTTATCTTCTGACTACGTTGCTCGAACTCTTAAAAATGTTGCCGGGTGTGTGTCGGATCCTCCAAAACTAGTGCATTTTTTGAGGATCCGGCACAGGTGCAACAACATTTTTGAGAGGGCGAAGAACAACCTGAGGTTTTCAAGTACTAATCTATGGAGGAAAAATACATAAAAGCCTTGGCAAAAGGATTACTCTTACATGCTAAAAACATTAATGTAAACTGTCTCTTTCATGTTGAGGTAGAAACATAAGTTGAACGGACATAGATGATCATAGGCAAATCCAGAATTTAAACTTGATGTATTCAATCTTTAAGGTTTTTAGTACGGAACTCATTATACTTTTGAAATTGTGCGTTTAGATTTAACGTTTGTTGAAAATCTAGTTTCAAGTTCCGTGTCGAAAATAGGGGGTTCAGATGAATCCATTTCCCTAAGGCCACATTTGCCTCTATGGATGATAGAAGGGCATTTAGAGAGATTTTTTGGTTGGGTTTTGAGATAAATGAGGCAATAATTAGCAGTTCAGATTAGATTGAGAATATTCAAAAGAATAACTATCTGGGAGTTGCTTGCCACCTATAACCAAAGATTGTTGAGCATCTGCAAGAAGTCAAAAGACAAAAGCCCCTGGCACCATAGGCGGATGGAGTATATAGTCAATGTGTTTAACTAAAACTCAGTATTTTTGACATAGAGCGTAGATATATATATGAAGTATCACTAAGTTTCATCAAATTTCAAATTTTGAACCCAATGGGTAGAGTGGTAAGCATCTAAAGAATAAAAACGTGAAATTTAAATCTTGGATCCGCCTCTGCCTACTTATAGTGCAGCTGTGGCTACTTGCTGCTGGTTGAGAGTTGATTAGTGAGTTACTTTTTTGATATGGGCTTTGGTCCAGCGACCCGATCAGTGGATACAGCGACCAAAAATATCCAACTGAACTCATTCCTATATGGTTATTTTGATGATGACGACCAATAAGAAAACAAGTTATAGTGGGCACTACAAAGGGCTAAGCCAAAATGATTTTTCTGGCTTTCTGTGATTCTTTTTTAACCACTACTAGTGAATTTATTTAGAACCAATATCAACCAATCTTTAATACCTTTATTCTGATGAGATTTGAGAGAGTGTCAACTCATTTTTTCAAACAGAGATGCATTATTTTGGCTATAATGAACGCATCCAGAGAGGGACAGGGCATCTACAATCATTCTTCTTGATTTTATGGTCACTATCATCAATATCGTTATTACTCGATGAGTTGTTTCCTTTTTTCTCATTTCCGTTTTCAAATAACTCACTCGTATAGATAAGAAGAATATATCTTAATTTAGCACTATTAGCAAAAGTAGCACTAGCTAAAAACTTACCTTCTGACAGCACAATAGGAATATGCAAAATTCAAAAGCAACGGCTATTTTATCATTGCCGTTAGGATGTAGATTCTGGCAAGTATTATTGAGGAGGATTGGCCTTCTTTACAGAATGGTCACATATAAAGAATAAAGTATGGAGCCTTGTCTGAGGTTTTCTTATCCAGAATATTCATGCTTTCTGGTTAAAAATGGTGATTATGATTCCTCCTTATCAAATCCTATGTCAACACGCGAGCTTCTGTGCTTAGGTGGAATCAGCTGCCGTTGCCATGTCAGCATTTATGGCCCAATAATTTGTCAAAAATATTGTCAATCTCACATGACTCTTGATTTTCTGCAATGTGAACATATTCTGTGTTTGTATGAGAGGCTTGTTTTTATTTTTTTGTTACACTTTGTGTTTATTGCTTGAAAATTATCACCAATTGACAACTGATTGGAACCGTCTCCAAGTTAGAACCTTTGCTGAAATTGTCCTAGCATAAATGCTTATTCAACTGTCCTTTTAGTAAGCGAGTTTGATTAAAAGAAAATCGCGATATAACCTAATACTTCACTATATTGACTATGGTCAAAGATGGTTCACTTTTTCACTTCTCATCTGCAATTGCAGGGATCAAATTCATAAAAGTCTTGTAGAATGCATCACTTTCAGAATCTTCAGAGAATATTGTTGATTTCTTTACTGATGAAAAACAAAGAAAAACGCCATGTGATGATCAATAACCTCACGAAAGAGGTGTTTCTCTTCAAGTTGCTACATTCAATACTGTCAGGAATAATGTAACTCTCATGTTTTATTCCAAAGTCATATATCACCTGTTAAATGCTTTTTAGTACTATATTCTTAGCAATCTATTTGGTGAAACTAAGGACTGATATAATATTCTCGAGAGCAAAGGTGTTTTCCAAAGGAAAACTAATCAGCATATTATGTATTCCAAATTGAGATAAGGGCTTAAGTTGATTAAGAGATCTAAAACTGGTTTTGTCAAAATAGACAAGTAAACACAGACATGACTTAACAGGTGATGAAAAGAAGTCCACTTTACTTCACTTTTGAATTATTACGAAGAATATAACACAAAAGAAGAATAGAACTTGCATCATGCATTATGAGGGAATTGATTCCTTGGTGGTAAAATTGTTGCAGTTTTTTCCCTTTGGAACCTGGACCATTTTCCACCTGAACGACATAAGCCTTCGTGTTAGGCAGTTGCTTGCATTGGCAATGTGGATTACACATGTTCATCTTATGAGTAAGTTTATGGATCCATATCATCTTGAGGGGCCATCGATCTTAGCAGGATCACACGGTGAAATAACCCCGCCTTTCATATAACATCTTCCCCTCATAACACCTACTAGAAATGGATACAGAACAAAGAATAATATATTGAGAAGCACTTTTTAGTAGAATAATGAACGGGGAACTGTGAAGGAGGGGCATTATTGAGTTTTTGCAAGAAATACTGCTTCACATGCATGAATTTGACAGTTGATAACTTTTGAGAGCCATACTTCTACACTCAAGAAGGAAAGAAAGTAGGAGGTTTATCCAATTCTTTTTTGGAAAACTTTGCGCTATCTTGTGGATCCCATTTAAGGAAACCGTTTAAAGCTCACAACTGATTTAAAAGAAAACTTTTGGGATCCAATAGTGAGTTCTTCCAACTATATAAACCTCCCCAAACCATTCATCAAAATTACCAGCTCCAGCAAACCATTTCTTGAGTTTCAAGTTTACGTGTAGCTGAGAAGCTCATTTCTTCAAATCCTTCATTTTTAGGTGAGGAATTGATAATTGGTTTTCCTTGAGTAGTTCATTTCATTATCTTAGATTAGAAGTAAATTTTCTCTTATTCCAGCTTCTACACAAAAAAAACTGCTAGTCTTTAATGCAAGTTTTTCAAAAATAAAATAAAAATATTAGGCCTTCAATACAAGATTTATGTGCCAAGAAATTTCTTTCTAAAATTAAATGACTGTTCATGTGTAAGCAATGCAGTTATTGCATATAGGTAGTATATCATATTAACTACAACCTTTTAAAGAATGAGGCTTCCAAGATGGAAAAACAATAATAAGAGTTCTCGGTTGTTTATTCATACCTCTTACAATGACCTATTTTGCTTCATTATGCAAATTTGTTCTCATAATCTTTTCATTTTTGCTAATTCAGATTTCAAAGACAGAAAATGAGCAGGGAAGGAGATTGGATGTGTGCTGCATGCCAGCACCTAAATTTCAAGAAACGGGATGCATGCCAACGGTGTAGCTGCCCTAAATATGCAACACCAGCTGATGTTGCCATGTATGGACTAAACAAAACAGAAGTCATGGCTGGAGACTGGTATTGCAGTGCCATGAACTGTGGTTCTCACAACTATGCAAGCAGAACAAGCTGCTACCGATGTGGTTCCGTAAAAAGTGACTATTATGGTATTGGGGCAGGTTGTGGATATGATGCAAGTGCAGTTCCTGGTTGGAAGAGTGGTGATTGGATTTGCAGCAGGTTAGTTCACATTTACTTTACATATAGTTCGGCTATATGAATCCTGACTAGAAGTCCTCTTATTTAACTGACATAACTTCCTTGTTGATCAACAGAATAGGATGTGGTATGCACAACTATGCCAGCAGAGCGGAATGTTATAAATGCAAGACACCTAGGGATTTTGGTGAGCCATCTTCTATGTGATTCTGGTACTGCATAGTCGACATTTTACTTTCCAACACCTTTTTTCATCTACTAATATTCTGTTCATTTCTCTATTTTTCAGGAGAAAGTGAGTTATACTGAGGGATGCGGCGACACTAAGTTTATATTGAGTATTTAACCTTCAAAGACCCTTCTTCTTATTATTATTCTGTTTTTGTCTTCTCTTTTACTTTTAGGTTTTCTTTAGATTAGTTTCTCAAAGAAGGGTTTAGTTTGTATTCTAATTAATGAAATCCCATGAGATTCTGCATTCTTTCTGTCTTTCAAGTTTGAGAAACTGCTTTAGTCATGCTGGTACAATGAATAATATTATGTAATCTTAACGATCGATCAATCCTGTTTAGGCCTACGGTGAAATGCAAAGGCTAATGTATCGCTTAGGACCACTATTTAGGCCTGTGAATTTAATTCACAGCAAGGAAAAAAGGAGAAAATATAGAAGGATCAGATATTAGATTTATACAATCTTTATTAGTGGTTTCATTCTAAGGGAACCAAATTACTTCCTTTAAGCATCAACTCTCAATTATTACACGGATAAGAACCTGACACTTACTTTTATAAGTGACCCAATGAACTGACTCAATTCCACCTTTTCTCTTCCTTTCTTTTCTTCAAGTCTCCAACTCATTTCCATTTCCATACTAATCTGCAACATTATCAAGCTAGCCATTCCATCATTGTTGAGCTAAGTTTACAACAACAACATACCCAGTAAAATCCCACAAAGTGAGGTCTAGGGAGGATAGAGTGTATGCAGTTCTTACCCCTACATTGAGAGGTATTGAGACTGTTGAGCTAAGTTTACATATAAAATTTAAATGCAACTAATATGAGGGAACCCCATTTGAGGGTTCTTAAGTTCAATATAATTTAAGAGACAAGAATGATCCAAGAACTTCTAAATCACACATTCACACTAATAAGGCAGCCTGAAGAGAAAAATTGTCATCATCAAAGCTTGGTTGCATCGAAGTGCAAATAAAAGGGCCTCTATACATTCTTTTAGGCTGAGATACCTAGTATGAGATGTTGAAGACATAATTAAGTAATTAACAATTCTAACAATTTAAGCTTTTTGATGAGATAGTCACACATTTCAACTAGTATCGGAGCAGGCAGAGATTCTGAATTTGAGTCTTACCGCAATCATGATCAAAAAGAATTTTCACGCGCTTAGTCCATGGTAATGAATCAAGCCCAGATGTTGGGGGGGGGGGGGGAGTTGAAAACATAATTAGTTAATTAAAAATGTGTTCTTTCTAAGAGCATAATGTAGAAATATGAAATTCTCCTTGTCGGAGGCTTCTCATTAATGTAATATATATATAGGTGTTTACAATTACAAATCTAATTGTATAAGGATACACACTTTACATAATTACATCAAATTAATAATTACAGAATATTTGGAGAATATATACGTAATATTCTCTATCACACCCTATCAGTCGGAGCGGGAGGAGGCCGGACGCTGATATTGGATCTGAAGTCAAGGAACAACTGCCGAGGAAGTCCCTTAGTAAATATATCCGCGTACCGATAGGAAGAAGGAACATGTAACACCCCAACGTGACCCATGACAACCTTCTCACGAACAAAATGAATATCCATCTCAATATGTTTGGTTCGCTTATGTTGAACCGGGTTACGAGACAAGTAGACAACATATACGTTATCACAGTAGACCATAGATGCCTTACGTAAGGTACAATGAAGCTCTAGAAGAAGGTTTATGAGCCAACACGTTTCGGCTACAACGTTCGCAACTCCTCTATATTCTACTTCTGCACTCGAACGGGAATAGTCAGAAGTAGATCGATGTGTATCGAGACAACGCCCCAATCGGCATCCGTGTATGATATCATCCTGGTCGGTGCAGATGGATAAAGATGTAATCCATAGTCAAGAGTACCCTTAACATACTGAATGATACATTTCAGAGCGGTAAAGTGAGGCTCCCTGGGATCATGCTTCAATAAGCGCACCTGTTGAACGACATAGGCAATGTCGGGCCTAGTGAAGGTAAGGTACTGAAGTGCACCAGCGAGACTAATGAGAAGGATCAAGCATCGGATCCCCGTCATTGGCGCTAAGTTTTGACTTCGAGTCGACTAGAGTGGGTATGATCTTGCAGTTTGCCATTTTAGCCCGATAGACAATCTCTTCGGCATGCTTACGCTGACACATAAAGATTTCATTCGCGAATCTGGTCACGAAAATCCCCAAAACATAACTCAACCTACCCAAATCTGTCATGGAAAATTTAGATTTGAGCAGGGTAATGATCTCGTGTTTCAGCACATCAGAGAAGGCAGTCAGAACAATGTCATTCACATAGAGCAAAAGGTATGCAGTATCATTACCTCATTGAAAAATAAAAAGTGAATTATCACTTTTGCTGCACACGAACCCGGTCTACATGATGTAAGTGGAAAAGTGTTCATACTAAGCCCTGGGGGCTTGTTTCAAGCCATACTGAGGAGCCGATGGATGCACAAAGCCAGGTGGTTGATGCATATATACAATTTCTTTCAAATCCCCATGTAAGAACACATTTTTCACATCAAGATGATGAATCGACAAGTTCTTTTCCATAACTATTCTCAAAATAGTGCGAATGGTGGCTAGTTTAACCATTGGACTGAAGGTCTCACCGCAATAAACTTCCTCTTGTTTCCCATGCCATTTGCCACCAGTCTCGCCTTATGTTGTTCAATTTTACCATTATCTCTGAATTTGTGACGATATAGCCACATATAGCGAATCACATTCACCCCCTCTGATTTTGGGGAAAGATTCCAAGTGCGCTGTGTAGTGAGCGTATCAAATTCCTCACGCATAGCTGTATTTCAATTCAGGTCAAGCTTGGCTAATTTTGGGTTTTTAGGTAGAGGTGAGATATTGTGAGTAGATAGGTTAAAGTGGACTTTCAGTTTCAAAATCCCGTGCTAAGCACGGGTTTCCATGCGGTGGGTCAGAATCAGGACTATTTGGGTGACGAGAAGTGAGGGCAGTGAGGATGTTTGGGTGATGGTAACTGGGGGCAGTGGGGTTGTCGGGGGCAGGGGGTGGTCGATGAGGGTTGTGGGGACATTGTCGGAGGAATTGGGTAGTGAGACAGTGGGCCGGCCTACTGAGATGGGTATTGGGCATGCTGTGTTTGGCCGACGAAATTGGACCATCCCCCGCATCCTTTTCCTCTACCACCGCGGCTGCCTTGCGGCGGTTGGTTTTTCATATGTTGCGGCTGGTCGACGGGTGTAGTGGGTGTCACCAGTGCATCAACCACCAACGCCTTTTGATTATGTTCATCCTGTTTGGAACGCCCGGTCTCCTCTAAGAGCAATTGTGATCGGGCCTTGTTGAAACTGAGGAGGGGATCAACTTGTTGGATCATTATCACACGTGTATCGTACTCACCTTTTGGTAAACCATTAATTAGTTGCAAAACCATCTTCATTTTGGAAACTGGTGTGCCCACATTAGATAATTGATATGTAACTAATTTCAATTGTTTATAATAGTGGGACATATTCGCAGAGTTCTCAAGATGGGTGTTATTAAGTTGTTCCTCCAGATACACGGCACATGTATGTTTGTTGTCTTGAAAGATTTCCTCTAGCCTTGTCCATAGTTCGTGAGCCGAAACACTTGTCTTCATAATAATATGAAGTAGATCTTTGGATATGGTTCCATATATCTATTTCTTGACGATAGCATCAAGCCTTTTCTATGTTGTGTTGTCAATATCAGGTGGATGGGGTGTGGTGTGGTGGCATCGTTGTGATCAAGAACGTTGTAGGAACAAGCATGGATTTGAAATAATTCCACCCACGAAGAGTATTATTCATCCTCTTGATCAAGAATCAAATGGATAAAGTTCTTGATATTTGTTACGGCGAAGGCCGGATGAAAGGAGTTAGGAGAGGATGAGGGATGAGGGATGAGGGATGAGGAGGATATATGACGTCGGGGGTTGAGGAGGAACCCTCGGGAGATTCGGGAGAAGCCATGAAGTGGTTGTTTTTGGCGGTGCAAGAAGAGAAAAAAATTAGGGTTAGGGAGGGTGCCGTCGGAAGCAAGGAAGGGGGGGGGGGCGAAAGGGTAGGGAAGGTGTTTAGAGTTTGTCTCTTGATACCATGTAGAAATATGAAATTCTCCTTGTTGGAGGCTTCTCGTTAATGTAATATATATATGTGTTTACAATTACAAACCTAATTGTATAAGAATATCTTCTTTACATAATTACATCAAATTAATAATTACAGAATATATACGTAATATTCTCTATCACATAAGTTTTTAGATGAGATGGTCACGTACTTCAATGTGAGTAATCATATCCATGTATATTTGGAGCTCAATAAAATATCTTGTTTAATGCAAGATTCATCCAGATAAGAAAAATCTTCAAAGATTGCTCATAGTTGATTTATAGAGTAGACTTAATAGGAATATGGAATAAATTCGTGTTACACTTGAATTTTTATAACACTTTCTATCTTAGAGATGGAGGGGGGGGGGTGAAAGGAACAGTTGCCAATTATACCACGAACAAGGAATGGGGGGCGGGGGTGAGCAGATCAGTGGCAAATTCAACCACGAACAAGGGATGAACAGTCACAAATTCAACCACAGATTTGCGTTTTCAACAAAACCTGGTGCTTCGAGATCGAGTCTATACGTATGTATGTGCACACGTAAAATAAGTACATATAGAGTTACATATACATTTTAGATCCACCACTCAAGTAGAGAGCTGAAGTGCATTGCATGGTAGGGGTAGAGAGACCCATCTCTGTCCCTCTACCCTAAAATTGTCTACACATTCTTGTTCCATCACACTAACTTTATCAAGATTCCTCATTGTATCCCTATTCTGTTAATATAAATTGGTAATTGATGAGAATAAGCCAGGCTTCAAAGCTTAATTAGTATGTTAGTAAACAGATAGAAATGCATGCATATGTCTTTCTGATATATTATGAAGACAATTCTGATAGAATATTACAAGAATATTCCCGTATCATTGTATATCTTTTATATTATATTAATTTATATTACAATTGTAATTAGAAAGACTTGTTACCTAGTTTGTAGTCATATAAATAATTATGTAACACTATATATTGTACATAATAATCAATGAAAAGACAGGGAACATATTCCTTTGTGGTATCAGCAGCCAAACCCTAAAATTTCTTACACTAAGCCGTCGGCCGCCTCACCCTCGCCGCTGACCTCCTCCTTCTCTTTTCTTCAATTTCTCGGCAACCTCCTCCTTCCTCTTCCCAAAATTTTCATTGGCTGAACAACCCAAATTCTATCTTGCTCTTGCTGTTAACAACATCAAGAACTTCATTCCTATTACCCTTGAGATGGAAAATGTCTAGTATTCCTCCTGGGTGGAATTATTTAAGATCTATTGTCGTGTGTATAAAGTCATTGACCATATCATCTCTCCTAAATCAAAGCCCACTGCCGAGCCTCTGGGGACATGTAATGGTCCCGATGATAAACTGTGGTCACGCCTAGATGCGGTTGTTCTATAATGGATCTACGGAACAATCTCGAACGATCTATTACATGCGATCATTGAAACCGACGCCACTGCACGACAAACGTGGGAGCGATTGGAGAGTATTTTTCATGATAACAAGACACAACGTGCCTTGTATTTGAAAAATCAATTTAAGAATATTCAGTAGGACGATTTTCCTAATGCGTCGGCCTATTGTCAAGAACTTAAGATGATTGCCGATCAACTCTCAAACGTTGGTGCACCGGTCACAAATCAATGATTGGTAATGCAACTCATTGTGGGTTGGAATGAAAATTATGATGGCGTCGCTACCATCCTCCAACAAAGCATGCCATTTCCTCCATTCTATGAGGCTCATTCGAGACTTATCCTCAAAGAAACTTGAAAAACCAAGTGGGTTGCGGCTAACGCGAGCATCGCTGAAGCCACCTTCATCACTACATGTGGCCTATCTGCTGACGAAAGGGGCCCGAGTTCCGGTTCACACTACCGATAACCTAATGACCTGAAACGTGGCTCGCCTTCCCGGAATCACCATAAAAGGAGAATTCCGGCAAAGGCCAGTCGTGGAAAAAGCAACATCAGTGGCAGGAGGGTATAGCCACTGCCTGCCGACAGCCACCCGCAGCAGCAGCGGTAGTGGCAGTAGCCTCCGTCGTGGGCTACCTACCCGCCATGGGCTGCGTGAGCCCATTCGACTTAGGCTGCTTTACTTTGCCCCTACCCGACGTCCTCCTAGGACTAACATCTGGCCCAACAACCCAACCTATATCCTCGATGCACATCCACAGTAGGCATACAATGCACATATCTCTCCTTTTTTAACCTACGCATCAATGAATATTGAGGTGGTTATGAACACGATGTCTCTCAACGTTCCAGACGACAGTTGGTACATGGATATTGGTGCCACATCTAATATGATGACATCCCAAGGTACTCTCTCGTCTTATTTAAATATAAGCAATTTAAATCGTAGTATTATTGTTGGTAGTGGACAAGGCATTCTCATTCGCGGATATAGACAATCATCACTCTACCCGCCACATCTATGTTAGCTTTAAAAAATGTCTTCCATGCCCTGAAACTTATCAAAAATCTAATCTCTGTATATCGTTTCACAACCGACAATAATATTTTCCTTGAATTTGATCCTTTTGGTTTTTCCGTGAAGGACATTATGACATGGATATGAATAATGAGATGTGATAGCACCGGGGACCTTTATCCTATCACCACATCCGTCAGCCATCCAGCCTCTTCTCTATCAACCTTTGCAGCAATTTCTTCTCCTTTATGGCATAATCGATTAGGACATCCGGGAGACTCTGTTTTATGCGCCCTAGCAAAAATAAATTTATTGATTACAAACATGTCCCCTCTCCTCTGTTTGTGAATCTTGTATTTTTGGGAAACATGTCAAGTTGTCATTTTATTCTTCATCCACTTGTACTTTAATGCCTTTTGATATAATACACAGTGATTTATGGACTTCTCTTATCTTAATCACGGTCGAGCATCGGTACTACATGTTATTTTTAGATGATTATTCAAACTTCCTATGGACGTTTTCCATTGGTAATAAGTCGAAGTCCATTCTATTTTTTCGTCATTCAACACTTTCATTAAGACACAATTTGAAAAGAATATCAAATGTTTTCAATGGGAGGGAATTCGATAAGAAACAATTCAAACTTTTTTGCGCCATACACAACCTTGCTTTATATTTTTCCTGTCCACACACCTCTCCACAAAATGGAAAAGCCGAATGAAAAATTAGAACCATAAACAAATTAATTTGTGCCCTCCTTTCCCACACCTCTATCTCTCATTTTTTTTGGCATTACGCTCTCTTAATGGCAACCTATCTCTTGAACACTCTCTCAAACAAGTCTCTCAACCACAAGTCTCCCATTCAAGTTCTCTATCTTCGGGATCCTTCCTATAAGGATTTACGAACTTTTGGATGTCTATGCTACCCTCTCCATCCCTCCACTCAAATCAACAAGCTACAACCTCAGTCATCCCCGTGTGTCTTTCTTGGTTACCCCCTAATCATCAAGGTTACAACTGTTACGACTTGTCTAGCCGAAAAATAATCGTTTCTAGGCATGTCATATTTGATGAGTCCCAATTCCCCTTTGCCAAACTCAATTCTCCACCTCCGAATTCTTATGACTTCTTAAATAATGGCCTAAATCCCCTTCTAATTCATCACTTACAAAATCAGTTGCTACCATCACCGGCGCCCGACCCAATCCCCACCGTCCTGCGTCGGGAAGCCCACCCAGCCCCGCAATGGGAGCCTCAGAACAGCTCCTCTTGGCTTTCCAATTAGGCTGCCGCCTTTCGGCCAGCGCCCCCGCCCACTCTTCCCGACACCACTGCCTCGTATCGGCGCTACCTCCTCAATCTTAGCCCCACCTTCCCGATCCCGTCCAACCCCCCGCGGCACCCCTACGGACAATGGAAACCCGTGCAATGCACGACATTTCCAAACCCAAATGGCTATTTAACTTGTCCAATTCGATTGCCCCTTCACCTCTTCCTCACAACCCGAAAGATACCTTGTCAGATACTAATTGGAAAAATGCAATGATTGACGAATATAGTGCTCTTATTGAAAATAAGACGTGAGCTCTAGTACCCCATCATCCTGATGCTAATGTTATTCATTTTATGTGGATTTTTTGACATAAAAAGAAATATAATGGTTCTTTTGAGAGACACAATGCCCGTCTTGTAGGTGATGGAATGTGTCAACAGGTGAGAGGGAATTGTGATGAAACTTTCAGCCCAGTGGTGAAACCGACAACTATTCGGACCGTTCTCAGTATTGCTCTATCTAAATCTTGGCCTATTCATCAACTTGATGTCAAAAATGCTTTCTTGTATGGGGATATTCATGAAACAATTTATATACATCAGCCTATGAGATTTAGGAATCCGATTCATCCAAATTATGTGTCATTTGAAGAAATCACTCTATGGACTGAAACAAGCTCCTCATGCATGGTACCAACGATTTGCTGATTTTTTATCCTCTGTCGGTTCACATAGCAAATCTGATCATTTACTTTTCATCTATAGAAATAGTAATGACATGGAATACATCCTATTATATGTTGATGATATCATCCTAACAACATCTTCTGATGCACTTCACCGATCCATTATGTCACTCCATGCCTCTGAGTTTGCTATGAAGGATTTGGGCTGTCACGACCCAAATCAGAGGGCCATGACGGGCACCCGGGCCTTACCTGCCGAGCACCACGCTTCACATACTCACCAGCTAGCCGAAATCAATCAAGGCCGCAAGGGCCGTTAACAAATATTCGGATGACACATAACATACATCACAGCCGACAAAGCCATACACAACACAACTACTATACACAAGACAACTATCTACAAGTCTCTAAAGAGTACATGACATCACAAGGACGGGACAGGGCCCTGCCATACCCATATGCATATGAAAAAATATCATACCGAGACTAGAATGCAATTTTGTAACAAATAGAGTGCTCCAACATCAGCTGAACCAGCAACCTACTAGCGCGAACCGTTCCACTGTTTACCTGAGCATGCGGGCATGAAATGCAGCGTCCCCCGACAAAAGGGACGTCAGTACGACTGATGTACTGAGTATGTTAGGCATGAACAATGGCATAACAGGAATACAAGAATAAATTGAAACAGTATCAGCCGATAGAAACAGCTGACAAACCACAGCTGATAGAAACAACTGACGAAAATGGCTGACCGGCAGTAAATGCCTCTGAGGGCCCTAACACATATGCCTAAATGTTATGCATAATGCAAATGCGGTATACATATAAATATTGGCCACAAAAAGACATCTCCTTTCCCATAACCGCCTATGTGGGCATCATGTTATATCGGCCTCTTTGGGCATAATCATATCATATTGGCCTCATTGGGCATCTTCCTTTTCGTGATAGTCTGTACCAGCTGCAGGTGGTGTGTGTATATAACGCCTTTCCTTTTCCCCATCCCCTAAATATATATAATATTTACCATATAATAGTATGTATAACACATGTGGATCCAGGATAATACATAAATATGATGCAAATGCAAATGCAGGAATGATAATTAAACATGTTGAACTTATCGGATGACATAATATCCTTGTATCTTCGGCTAATACTGTGAACATTAACATGTACCTTCGGCTAACACCGAGAATATCAACATGTACCTTCGGCTAACACTGAGAATATCAACATGTACCTCCGACTAACATTGGGAATATCAACATCTTTCTCATATACCTCAATAAGGATTTAGGAACATATTTAGACATGCTTTTAACATAGGACTCAATAACATACACATTCTTAACTACTAAGAGTAGAATAATTTATGAAATAATATTACGGTTACGTTTACATGGAACATGCCAAAAGAAAGAAATAATTTATCTTAACATACATTGATTAAATCTTCAAATGGCTTATGAGAAATCAATTCTTTTGATGATTGCTTAGCATTTACTTACAAAGATAGTAAGAAAATAATGTTGCTGCTCCTATAATTGCTAATACATTGATGTTGATAAGAGTGGATCGTGCCTCTGCTAATATAAGTGCTAAATTCTAATTCACTAGATTTCCATTCTTATGAATTCCCTAAGGAAAACCCATTCTGCCATCTCATGATTTACTCCCTTTATAAACCACTTAGCATGACACTAGTTAACACTAGTCTCCCACCTGGCCATATTGGCGGTGGAGAGTATTAATTGATGCCACATGCTTCCTAGTAGTTGTAACATCCTGTAATTTTGGGCGATGGTTTGAGCACCTAAACGTAGGCAAGTAGACCCAAGCCTCGGGGAATTTAAGTTATATTTACGTATGCTAATAAAGAGATTAGTATATAAAAGGATAAAACTTCGAAATAATTTTGGACGTAACAAATGTGACGATGGGGATTAATAATAATAGTTATATATCCCCAATGAGGTTATGGACTAGTGTCATATCACAAGATTATGATATTGAGTATATGAAGGTTTTATAATTTATCAAGATTTAAGTGAATTGGGATCACAATATTAATTATGTGTGTGATTGATAAATTATACGAAGGTAAGTCACTTAATTAATGGAGTAGCGTGGCACGTTAGTATGCATGTGGCATCAACTAATGCTCTCCACTGCCAAAATTGGCAAAGTGGGAGACATTATGATGATAGTCCACTTTGTGCTCTCTTTGGGAATTATATCTTTGATTGAGAATTCTTGAAGACCAAAAGGAACGTACATGTTGCCTTTAACATTTCATTTTGTGAGCATTTCGATTTTATTGTGTTAGAGAAGAATGATAAAAAATAAAAGTGGCCAGTTAGTTCATTAGGTGAGAAGCAATTCGTTCCTAGTTTTTGGTTAGAACGAAATATTTTGCAAATATTGTTTCAAGGCTACGTTCTAGCAAGTAAAAGTAGATGGTTCCGTTATTATTCGAGGTATGTTAAGGCAAATTATTTCTTTCTTTTGGCATGTTCCATGTAACGAAATATAATCGTGATATTGTTCCATAAATTATTCTACTCTTAGTAGTTAAGGAATGTTCATATTATTGATTCCTATATTAAAAGCATGTCTAAATATGTTCCTAAATCCTTATTGAGGTATGTGAGAAAGATGTTGATATTCCCAATGTTAGCCGAAGGTACAAGGATATTATGTCATCTGATAAGTTCAGAATGTTTCATTGTCATTCATTCATTAAATATATACATATATTGGATTGGGTTGCACGTTTCGCAACATATATACATATATTGGATCGGGTTGCACGTTCCGCAATATATATATATATATATATATATATATATTGGATCGGGTTGCCCGTTCCGCAACATATATACATATATTGGATTGGGTTTCAAGTTCTGCAACATATATATATACCGCATTTGCATTGTGTATAACATTTAGGCATAGGTATTAGGGTCCTCAGAGGCACTTACTGCTGGTCGGTTGTTTCTGTTTCAGTTGTTATATCCCTGTTATGCTATTATTCATGATTGACATACTCAGTACATCAGTCGTACTAACGTCCCTTTTGTTGGGGGACGCTGCGTTTCATGCCCGCAGGTTCACGTAGACAGGGCGACGATCCACGTTAGTAGGTTGCTGGCTCAGCGGATTTTGGAGCACTCCCCTTGTTTCGGAGTGTCGGTCTATTTCAGTACGGTGTATTTTTGCATGTATATATGGGTATGGCGGAGCCCTGTCCTGACCTTTTGATGTCAGTACTCTCTTAGAGGCTTGTAGACATGTGTCTTGTGTGTAGTAGTCTTGTATGGCCTTGTCGGCTTCAATATGAGTATGTATATATATAAGTTGGTTTTCTGGTTAAGATTTTCCATAATCTTTTTTCGGCTTAGTCCGTATTTAATTATGATTAGGTGCTGACTGTACGAGTGGTGGAACCCGGCGGGTGGGATCTGGGTGCCCGTCGCGGCCTCCGGTTTGGGTCATGACAGTAGTGATTAGTCATTAGATGTTGTCTCTCTCAATTATACGTGTAGGTGTTGTCTTCCCAACACATATCTCTTAATCCAACAATTAACCAATTACACACATAATTAATTTCTTGATCCCAATTTCCTTAAATCTTGATGACTTATAAGTACCTCCATATACTCAATGTCATAATTGTGCGATGTAGTACTAGTCCATTGACTCTTTATGCACACACCAAATATTATTTTCGATCCCCGTCATCATACGTGTTATGTCCAAAATTGTTTCGGGGTTCTATCATTTTATATACTAAGCTCTTTATTTGCATATGTTTAGATGATTAACCCCACGCCCGAAGGTACGGGGTGTTACATGGGCCTCCTAAGCTATTTTTTGGGCATTGCTGTTACGAGACATGCATGTGGCTTATTTCTTTGTCAAAGGAAGTACGCCGAAGAGATCCTTGACCGAGCAGGCATGACGTCTTGCAAACCGGTCCACACACCAGTGGACACTAATTCCAAACTCATTGCCTCTTCGGGTTCTCTTTATGCCGACCCGACTCACTATCGCAGTTTAGCAGGAGCATTACAGTATCTCACTTTCACGAGATTAGACATATCCGATGTCGTGCAACAAATATGCTTACATATGCACAACCCGATGGATGAACATATGAATGCACTCAAACGTATTTTGCGATATGTACAAGGTACTCTTCACTTCGGCCTACACCTGTACAAGTCCTCACTCTCTTGTCTCACCTCTTATTCTGACGCTGACTAGGGTGGCTGTCCGGACACTCGTCGATCCACGTCAGGTTACTGTGTCTTCATCGGAGATAACTTGCTTTCTTGGTCTTCTAAAAGACAACCTACTCTATCTCGATCCAGTGCCGAAGCTGAGTACAGAGGAGTAGCGAATGTTGTTTCTCAGTCTTTTTGGATACGCAACCTTCTGCTGGAACTTCACTTCCCAATCCGCAAAGCTACATTGGTCTACTATGATAATGTAAATGCGATATATCTCTCCGGCAACCCCGTTCAACATCAGCGTACTAAACACATTAAAATGGATATTCACTTTGTACATGAAACAGTAGCTCGTAGACAAGTTCGCGTCCTTCATGTTCCTTCCCGATATCAGATTGCTGACATATTTACTAAAGGACTTCCGCACATACTCTTTGATGATTTCCGAGCCAGTCTCAGTGTATGGAAACCTCCCGCTTCAACTACGGGGGTGTGATAGAATATTACAAGAATATTCCAGTATCATTGTATATCTTTTATATTAGGTTAATTTATATTTCGATTGTAATTGAAAAGATTAGTTACCTAGTTTGTAGCCATATTATAAACAATAATCAATGAAAAGGCAGGGAACATATTCCTTTAAATTCTAATATGCATTATAAAGTCTCATTTTCAACTGGTAAGTACCATATCTATGAGAATGTGTATATCGATGGAAGTACATGCACATTTGGGAGGTTTGGACATGATCATGGAAAAACTGATTTCCTATACCCTCATTTAAGATATGTAACTACGTTTTGCTCAAAAGAAACCCCAACCAGAGGCGAACGGACAACACATTTAATAGTTTCAACTTAACCCATCATTTTTAAGAACTATAATACATGTGAAAAATCACTAAAATATCAACTAATGTTATATTTCAAACCAACAATTCCAAAAAGCAACGGATTCAACTATAATGCTCTTAAAGATTGAACTTTCTTCGAAGCCTTAAAGATAAACTTATCAAGTTTTAATTATGCATCTTCCCGTCGCTGCAACATAGTCTACTGCTAGATTTCCGTGTAAGAATAATCTATTGTTTCGTAAAGGTTCATATTCCATGCAAAATTATTATATGCCTTTTTTTTTTTATGTAGACAAGTGTCTTAGTTCATGTGAACTAGTTCTAATTCCATAGCATATTTCCTGGGGTCCAGACAGCCAGAACCAATTCTTATTAATCATATCTTTTATCTCTGCTTGTTAAAATCAGTGGCCCTTTCTTTCAAATATCTCAGTAAATATAAATGAATGCTTTTAACTGTCTTAGGATTCTATTCCCCAAGTTTTCTCTACTTTTTTCCAATCCAGAAAGAAAGTTCAAATTATTGAAGAATATTTAGGAAAAAGAAGGATGTTATCATCATATGCATGTGAACCCATACCTCTATACTCAAGAAAATAGTGCTTCAAATGAATGAATTTACCAGTTGACACCTTTTGAAAGCCATACCTCTACACTCGAGAAGGTTTATCCAATTCTTTTCTGAAAAATTTGTGCTATCTTGTGGATTCCATTTAAGGAAACAGTCTAAAGCTCACAACAGATAGGAAAGGAAGTTTTTGGGCCCAATATTGAGTTCTTCCAACTATATAAACCTCCCCAGACCATTCATCAAAATGTACCAGCTCCAGCAAACCATTTCTTGAGCTTTACGTTTGCGTGTAGTCGAGAAGCTCAGTTCTTCAAATCCTTTACTTTCTTTAGGTGAGGCATCAATAATGGGTTTTTTCCTTGTGTTGTTCATTTCATTATCTCAGAGTGGAAGTAATTTTCCTCTTCTTCCAGTTTATACACAAAAATAATGCAGGTTTTAAAAAAAATTAGGCTTCCAATACAAGATTAATTTGACAAGAAATTTCTTTCTAGAATGAAATGACAGTTCATGTGTGAGCAATGTAGTTCTAGCACATAGACAGTATTTCAAATGCAGTTGAGACCTCAAAGATGGATAAAAATAACAAGATTTATCGGATGTTTTTTCACGCCTCTAAAAATGGCCTATTTTACTTCCCTATGCAAATCTGTTCACATAAACTTTTCATGTTCACTACTTCATATTTCAAAGACAGAAAATGAGCAGGGAAGGAGATTGGATGTGTGCTGCATGCCAGCACCTAAATTTCAAGAAACGGGATGCATGCCAACGATGTAGCTGCCCTAAATATGCAACACCGGCTGATGTTGCCATGTATGGACTAAACAAAACAGAAGTCATGGCTGGAGACTGGTATTGCAGTGCCATGAACTGTGGTTCTCACAACTATGCAAGCAGAACAAGCTGCTACCGATGTGGTTCCGTAAAAAGTGACTATTATGGTATTGGGGCAGGTTGTGGATATGATGCAAGTGCAGTTCCTGGTTGGAAGAGTGGTGATTGGATTTGCAGCAGGTTAGTTCACATTTACTTTACATATAGTTCGGCTATATGAATCCTGACTAGAAGTCCTCTTATTTAACTGACATAACTTCCTTGTTGATCAACAGAATAGGATGTGGTATGCACAACTATGCCAGCAGAGCGGAATGTTATAAATGCAAGACACCTAGGGATTTTGGTGAGCCATCTTCTATGTGATTCTGGTACTGCATAGTCGACATTTTACTTTCCAACACCATTTTTCATCTACTAATTTTCTGTTCATTTCTCTGTTTTCAGGAGAAAGTGAGTTATATTGAGGGATGCGGCGACACTAAGTTTTTATTGAATATTTAACCTTCAAAGACCCTTCTTCTTCTTCTTCTTCTTCTTCTTCTTCTTATGTTTTTCTCTTCTCTCTTGCTTTTAGTTTTTCTTTTCTTCTTTCTTTAGATTAGTTTCTCAAAGAAGGGTTTAGTTTCTAACTGCATTGTAACTGTGCAAGTATTCTAAGTAGTGAAATCCCATGAGATTTTGCATTCTTTCTGTCTTTCAAGTTTCAGAAACTACTTTTGTCAGGCTGGTCCAATGAATATGATTATGTAATCTTAACGATCGATCAATCCTTTTTAGGCCTACAAAGAAATGCAAAGGCTAATGTATCGCTTAGGACCACCATTTAGGCCTATCTACTTAATTCTCAGCAAGCAAAAAAGAAGGAAAATTTATAGACGGATCAGATATTAGATTCATAGAATCTTTATGAGTGGTTTCATTCTAAGGGAACCAAATTAGTTCCTTTAAGCATCCACTCTCAATTATTACTCAGATAAGAACCTGCTGCTTTACTTTTATAAGTGAGCCAATGAAGTGACTTAATTCCACCTTTTCTCTTCCTTTCTTTTCTTCAAGTCTCCAACTCGTTGAGCTAAGTTTATACACAAAAATCTCAATGCAACTTATATGAGGGAACCCCATTTGAGGGAT
The DNA here is from genome assembly GCA_034509755.1 of Anisodus tanguticus. Classification (NCBI taxonomy): domain Eukaryota; kingdom Viridiplantae; phylum Streptophyta; class Magnoliopsida; order Solanales; family Solanaceae; genus Anisodus; species Anisodus tanguticus. The sequence continues at coordinate 39,477,409 of CM067558.1, forward strand.
CTAAGTTCAATGCAACTTAAGAGACAAGAATGAGCCAAGAACTTCTTTATCACACTAATAAGGCAGCCATAAGTGAAGAGCCGTCATGGTCAAGGCTTGGCCTTTGGCCGACAAGTTAGCAGTAAGCTCGGCTGCATCAAAAACAAAAGGGACTATATACATACTTTTAGGGTGAGACAAATAGTAGGAGTTGTTGAAGACTTAATTAAGTAATTAAATGTATGTTCACTATAACAGTTTAAGCTTTTAAAATGAGATGGTCACACATTTCAGCATGGTATCATTAGCAGATAGAGGTTGTGAGTCTGAGTCTCACCGCAACCCATTATCAAAAAGAATGTCCACGTGCTTAGTCCATGAAAAGGAATCAAGTCAGCACTTGAGGGGGCGTGTTAAATATATGCTCTCTCGAATAATTTAATCTTTTAGAAGAGATGATCACACACTTCAACAGGAGTAATCTTATCCATATACTTGGAGCTCTATAAGAAATCATGTTTTAATGCAAGACTCATTTAGATAAGGAAAAACTTCAAAGAGTTGTCATATTTGAGTTATTGAGTAGACTTAATAGGAATATGGAATAGACTTTTGTTACACTTGAATTTCTAAAAATACACTATCTATCTTAGGGATTTGGTTGTGGGGTGTGGGGGGTGGGGGTGGGTGGGGGGGGTGTGAAAGGAGATGTGAATTAAACCACAGACAAGGTATATGGGTGAGTGGAGCAGTGGCAAATTCAATCACGGATTAGCATTATCAACAGAACCCGGTCCTCGGGTTCGAGTCTATGTGTGTGCGCGCGCTCGCGCAGAGGGGGAGGGGGTAAAACAAGTACACATAGAGTTACATATACATTTTAGAACTCACTCTCTCAATTTACAACCTACAATGTCAAAATTTGTAGATCCACCACTCAAGAAGAGAATTGAAGTGCATTACATGCATGGCAAGGAAAGAGAGACCTATCTCTGTCCCTCCACCACGCTAACATTATCAAGATTCCTCATTTTATCCCCATTTTGTTAATTGAACTGGTAATTCATGAGAATAAGCCACGCTTCAAAGTTTAGTATGTTAGTAAACAGATAGAAATTCTTGTATGATTCTTTCTAATCTAGTAATATGATGACAATTTAAATATGCATTTTAAAGTTTGTCATTCTCAACTGGTCCTTATAAAGTACCTTGTCTATGAGGATGTGCATATTCATAGAAGTAAATGCACATTTGGAAGGTTTTGGACCTGATCATGACAAAACTGATGTCCTATCCCTCGTATAAGTCCCACAAACGTTTTGCTAGAATTATATCAAAGAACGAAACAAATGTATGCAACAACGTTTTGCTCGAATTATACTAAACCATACTTGTTCTGGACCCATAACGGTTTTGGGGAGAAAGGTGCATGCTTGATTTCCATCCCTTGGGGGTAGAAGCAACCCCAAGTAGAGGCCAAAGGACCATACAGATAATGGATTCAGCTGAACCCATCATTTTGAAGACAAACCATAAATATACAGATGAAAAATCACCAAAAAGATAATATCTCAAATCATCCATTCCAAAAATGCATCGTATTCAGCGATGAGGACCTTAAAGATTGAACTTTCTTCGAAGACTTACAGATAAACTTATCAAGTTTAAATTATGAATTTGGCTGTACGTCCAACATATACTACTGCTAAATTTTCCTGTAGGGATAATCCATTATTTTTAAAAGGTTCATATTCCATGCAAAATTATTATATGCCTTTTTTTATGTAGACAAGTGTCTTAGTTCATGTGAAGTAGTTTCAATTCCATAGCATATCTCCTTGGGGTCCAGACAGCCAGAACCAATTCTAACTATCATGTCTTTTATCTCTGCTTGTATAAACTTAGTGGCCCTATCATTCAAATATCTCTGTCAATAAAGGGTCATTTTCTTGTTTAATATTTTCTGTTTCAGTCTGTTTTAGGATTCTATTCCCTACATTTTCTCAATCCAGAAAGAAAGTTCAAATTATTGAAGAATAGTTAGGAAAAAATGGATATTAGCATCATATGCATTTGTCAACCCATACCTCTATACTCAAGAAAATAGTCCTTCCGTGCATGAATTTAACAGTTGACAACTTTTGAGAGCCTTACCTCTACACTCAAGAAGGAAGGGGAAGGTTTATCCAATTCTTTTTTGACCTATCTTGTGGATCCCATTTAAGGAAACTGTCTAAAGCTCACAACAGATCAAAAAGGAAACTTTTGGGCCCCAATAGGGAGATCTTCCAACTATATAAAGCTCCACAGACCATTCATCAAAATGTACCAGCTCTGGCAAACCATTTCTTGAGCTTCACATTTGCGTGTAGTCGAGAAGCTCAGTTGTTCAAATCCTTCACTTTCTTTAGGTGAGGCATCAATAATGGGTTTTTCCTTGTGTAGTTCATTTCTTAATCTCAGATTGGAAGTAATTTCCTCTTCTTCCAGTTTATACACAAAAATAATGCAGGTCTGAATGCAAGTTTTTTTTTAAAATTTAGGCCTTCAATACAAGATTAATGTGGCAAGAAATTTCTTTCTAGAATGAAATGACACTTCATTTGTAAGCAATGTAGTTCTAGCATCAGCATGGATAAACAATAAGATTTCTCTTCTTTTTTTCATGCCACTTAAAGTGGCCTATTTTGCTTCCCTATGCAAATTTGTTCACATACTCATGTTCACTACTTCAGATTTCAAGACAGAAAATGAGCAGGGAAGGAGATTGGATGTGTGCTGCATGCCAGCACCTAAATTTCAAGAAACGGGATGCATGCCAAAGATGTAGCTGTCCTAAATATGCAACGCCGGCTGATGTTGCCATGTATGGACTAAACAAAACAGAAGTCATGGCCGAGACTAGTATTGCAGTGCCATGAACTGTGGTTCTCACAACTACGCAAGCAGAACAAGCTGCTATCGATGCGGTGCCTTAAAAGGTGATTATTATGGTTATGGATATGATACAAGTGCTCTTCCTGGTTGGAAGAGTGGTGATTGGATTTGCAGCAGGTTAGTTCACATTTACTCTACAACAACAATCTCTGAGTAAAACAACTTTTGTCGGCTATATGAATCCTCAATGTCCATGTCGCTCCATTTGAGCTCATCTCATTCGAATTTGATATTAAGAAATTGAAAATAAAAAGTACTAGAAGTCCTCTATATATACTAGCAGCATATTTAACTGACATAACTTCCTTCTTGATCAACAGAATAGGATGTGGTATGCATAACTATGACAGTGTAACTGTGCAAGTGCAATACCTGATTTTGCATTGATAGGATGTGGTATTCTCAAAGAAGGGTTTAATTTCTAACTGCATTGTAACTGTGCAAGTGTTCTAACGAATGAAATCCCTTCAGATTTTGCATTCTTTCTCTCTTTCAACAACTGCTTTTGTCAAGGTGGTCCAATGAATAATATTATGTAAACTCAACAGTGAAACAAACCTGTTTACGCTTATGTATCACTTAGGACCACTATTTAGGCCTATGCACTTAATTAACAGCAAGAAAAAAGGAAGGGGAAATTACAGAAGGATCAGTTATTAGATTCATAGAATCTTTGTGTGGTTTCATTCTAGGGATTCCTTTAAGCATCAACTCTCAATTATTACACAGATAAGAACCTGATACTTTACTTTTATAAGTGAGCCAATTTCACCTTTTCTCTTTTATTTCTTTCCTTCAAGTCTCAAACTCATTTCCATCCATACTAATCTGCACCACTTTCAAGTTAGTCATTTCATCATTATTGAGTTAAGTGCATATAATTTCAATGCAATTAATTAGTGGAAACCCCATTTGAGGGTTCATAAGTTCAATGCAACTTAAGAGACAAGAATGAGCCAAGAACTTCAGAATCACCACTAATAAGGCAGCATACTTGGCTTTTGGCTCGATAAGCTCGCAGCAAACTTGGCTACATCAAAGTGAAAATAAAAGAGTCTGTGTACATTCTTCTTTTAGGGCGAGAGAACTAGTAGAATAATTATATCAGCCGTATATTTGGAGCTCAATATGAAATCGTATTTTAATGCAAGACTCATTTAGATGAGGAAAAACTTTAAAGATTGCTCATATTTGACTTAAGTAGACTTAATAGGAATATGGGATAGATTCTTGTTACACTTGAACGGTAGGAATATGTTCATTGTCTTTCATTGATTATTTTGTACAATATATATAGTGTTACATAATTATTTACATGGCTACAAACTAGGTAACTAATCTTCCTAATTACAATCGGAATATAAATTTACCTAATATAAAAGATATACAATCATACGGACAGGAAAAATGAAAAACAAGGCCATGTTTGGCGCAGAAAAGTTTGAATTGATTATTATCGAATTCCCTCACATTGGAAACATTTAATATTCTTTTCGAATTATGTCTTAATGAAAGTGTTGAATGAGAGACTTGGGACTTATTACCAATGGAAAACGTCCCTGGGAAGTTGGAATAATCATCTAAAAACAACATATAGTATCGATGCCCGACCGTGCCTAAGATAGGAGAAGTCCATAAATTACTGTGTATTATATCAAAAGACATTAAAGTACAAGTGGAAGAAGAATAAAATGACAACTTGACATGTTTCCCAAAAACACAAGATTCACAAACAGGATGAGAGGGGACATGTTTGCAATCAATAAATTTATTTTTGCTCAGGGAGCGTAAAACAGAGTCTCCCGGATGTCCTAATCGATTATGCCATAAAGGAGACAAAATTGCTGCAAAGGTTGATGAAGAGGAGGCTGTATGGCTGACAGAGGTGGTGATAGGATAAAGATCCCCGGTGCTATCACATCTCAGTATTCACATCTTTGTCATAAGGTCATTCACAAAAAAACCAAAAGGATCAAATTCAAGGAAAACATTATTGTCGGTTGTGAAATGATGCACAAAGATTAGATTTTTGATAAGTTTCGGGGCATAGAGGACATTTTTTAAGGCTAACGGGGGGTGTGGTGGGGAAAGAGATGATTGTCTATAACCTCGAACGGGAATGCATTGTCCACTACAACAATAATATGATGATTTAAATTGCTCATATTGAAATAAGATGAGAGAGTGCTTTGGGATGCCGTCATATGAGATGTGGCGCCAGTGTCCATGTACCAACTGTTGTCAAGAACGTTGAGAGACATCATGTTCATAGCTACCTCAATATTCGTCGGTGCGTAGGTTGAAGGAGGAGATACCTGTGCATTGTATACCTACTGTGGACGTGCGCTGAGGATGCCGGACTGGGCCTGTCGGGCCGGAGGTTAGGCCCAAGAGGACGTCGGGTATGGGCAAGGTGGAGCAGCCCATGTCGGTGCGGCCCACACAGTCCATGACGGGTAGGCAGCCCACGACGAAGGCTGCTACCACTGTTGGTGGCTGCCAGCCGGCGGGGGCTGCCTCCTACCGCAGCTGCCACTGTTGCCGCCGCAGTTTCCGCGGTTGTTCCCGGAATTTCTGCCTCTATTGTTATTCCGGGAACGTGAGCCACGTGTCGGATCGTTGGCTTGCTTGTGGGATGGGGCGGGAGCCGAGCCTCTCGAGTTAGCATGATTGCCTTCGGTGGTTACGAGAGCGGCGTCGGTTGTGCTAGCATTAGTCGCTGCCCGCTTTGTTTTTCGGGTTTCTTCAAGGATGAGCCTCATAGAACGGAGGCAATGACATGTTTTGTTGGAGGATGGTAGCGACACCGTCATAATTTTCGTTCAAACCCGCAATAATTTGCATCACCAATCATTGATTAGTGACCGGTGCACCGATGTTGGAGAGTTAATCGGCAATTATCTTAAGTTCTTGACAATAGGCCGACGCATTAGGAAAATCGTCCTGCTGAATGGCCTGAAATTCATTTTCCAGATACAAGGCACGTTGTGTCTTGTTGTCATGAAAAATATTTTCCAAGCGCTCCCACGTTTGTCGTGCAATGACATCGGTTTCAATGATTATATGCAATAAATCGTTCGAGATCGTGCCATAGATCTATTGTAGGACAACCGCATCTAAGCGGGACCAAAGTTCATCATTAGAATCATCAGTTTTTCTAGGGGTTTTGATTTTGGAGGGATGATATGGCAATGACTTTGTATACACGACAATGAATCTTAAATAGTTCCGCCCAAGATGAATACTGAACCTTTTCATCTCAAGAGTTATGAGAATGAAATTCTTAATGTTGTTAACTGCAAGAGAATGATGAAATTTAGGTTGTTCAGCCATTGAAAATTGGAGAGGAAGAGAGGAAAGTCAAAGAAAGAAGGGAGAGGGCTGCCGAGGGGGGAGGGGCGGCGACTTAGGGATCAAAAGAAGTTAGGGTTTGACTTCTGATACCATGTAGGATTATGTTCCTTGCCTTTCATTGATTATTGTGTACAATATATATAGTGTTACATAATTATTTACATGGTTACAAACTAGGTAACTAATCTTCCTAATTACAATCAGAATATAAATTACCTAATATAAAAGATATACAAAGATACGGGAATATTCTAGAAATATTCTATCATGAACTTCTAATAACACTTTCTATCTTAGGGATTGGGAGGGGGTGGGGGCATGAAAAGATCAGTGGAGAATTCACCATGAACAAAGGGATGAGGGGTTGGGGGTGAGCAGTGGCAAATTCAACCACGGATTAGCATTTTCAACAGAACCTAGTGCTTTGGGGTCGAATCTATATATATTTGTGTGCGCGCATGCGTAAAACAAGTACTTATAGAGTTACATATACATTTTAGAACTCACTATCTAAATATAGGACCTACAACATCTAAATTTCAGATCCACCACTCAAGCAGAGAATTGAAGTGCATTGCATGTCAGGGGCAGATAAAAATGATTGTATTATGATGACAATTTCAATATGCATTTTAAATTTTCTCATTTATGTCCTTATAAGTACCATGTCTATGAGGATATGCATATCCATGGAAGTACATGTACATTTGGGAGGTTTTGGACCTGATAATGGAAAAACTGATATCCTATCCCTCATTTAAGACTCACAAACCCCATTTGGAGAAGGCAAGGCAGATCTATTAACCATGTTTTGCTCGAATTATATAAAAGGAATGAATATAAATTATATATTCATTTTTGCTCGGAAACTTTTCTTTTGAGTCTAGGGTCTATCGGAAATAGCCTCTCTATCCCCACAAATGTAGGAGTAAGGTCTGCGTACATCATACCCTCCTCAGACCCCACTTGTGAAATTAAACTGGGTATGTTTTTGTTGTTGCGTCTACTAAACTACACTCATTCTGAACCCATCGATTTTTGAGAAAAAGGACCTTAAATATTGAAGTTTCTTCGAAGCCTTAAAGATAAACTTATCAAGTTTAAATCATGAATCCACCTGTGGCTCCAACAGAGTCTACAACTAGATTTCCATGTAGGAAGAATCCATTATCTTGGGAAGGTTCACATTCCATGCAAAATTATTATATGCCTTTTTTTTATGTAGACAAGTGACTTAGTTCATGTGAAGTAGTTTCAATTCCATAGCATATCTCCTGGGGTCCAGACGGCCAGAACCAATTCTAATTAATCTTGTCTTTTATCTCTGCTTGTTAAAATCAGTGGCCCTTTCTTTCAAATATCTCAGTCAATATAAATGAATGCTTTAACTGTCTTAGGATTCTATTCCCTAAGTTTTCTCTACTTCTTTCCAATCCAGAAAGAAAGTTCAAATTATTGAAGAATATTTAGGAAAAAGATGGATGTTAGCATCATATGCATTTGTCAACCCATACCTGTATGTTCAAGAAAATAGTGCTTCAAATGCCTGAATTTTTCAGTTAACTTTTGAAGCCATACCTCTACACTCAAGAAGGAAAGTTTATCCAATTCTTTTTGACCTATCTTGTGGATCACATTTAAGGAAACTGTCTAAAGCTCACAACAGATCAAAAAGGAAATTTTTGGGCCCCAATAGTGAGATCTTACCAACTATATAAACCTCCCTAGACCATTCATCTAAATTACCAGCTCCAGCAAACCATTTCTTGAGCTTCAAGTTTACGTCTACTCGAGAAGCTTAGTTCTTCAAATCCTTCAATCTTTTTAGGTGAGGCATTCATTATGTTTTTTTCCTTGTGTAGTTCATTTTATCATGTCAGATTGGAAGTAAGTATCCCCGTCTTCCGGCTTCTACAAAAAAAAAATGCAGTTTCGGATGCAAGTTTTGAAAAAAATTAGGCCTTCAGTACAGGATTAATGTGCCAAGAAGTTTCTTTCTAGAATGAAATAACTGTTCATGTGTATGCAATGCAGTTCTAGCATATAGACAGTATTTCAGATGCACCTGAGACCTTGTTAACTACTCCCTCCGTCCCAAAAGATTGTCTTACCTTCCTTATTAGTTTGTCCCAAAAAGATTGACACATTTCTTTATTTAGAAACAATTTAACTTTATGAGATATTTACAACCACACAAATATCTAAGACTTATTTTGGATCACACATTTCAAAAGTCTTTATTTATTTCTTATACTCCGCGCCAAGTCAAACTAAGACAATCTTTTTGGGAGGGAGGGAGTAACCTTTTAATGAAAGTGGCGTCAAAGATTGATAAACAATAAGATTTCTCGGTTGTTTTTTCATGCCTCTTACCATGGCCTATTTCGCTTCCCTATGTAAATTTATTCACATAATCTTTTCATGTGCACTTTCAGATTTCAAAGATAGAAATGATCAGGGAAGGAGATTGGATGTGTGTTGCATGCCAGCACCTGAATTTCAAGAAACGGGATGCATTCCAATGATGCAGCTGCCCTAAATATGCAACACCAGCAGATGTTGCCGTGTATGGACTAAACAAAACAGAAGTCATGGCTGGAGACTGGTATTGCAGTGCCATGAACTGTGGTTCTCACAACTATGCAAGCAGAACAAGCTGCTATCGATGTGGTGCCTTAAAAAGTGATTATTATGGTATTGGGGCAGTTTATGGATATGATGCAAGTGCTCTTCCTGGTTGGAAGAGTGGTGATTGGATTTGCAGCAGGTTAGTTCACATTTACTCTAAAGGAACAATCTATGAGTAAAGCCAATTTGGTCGGCTTATTGAATCCTCATTATCCATGTCGCTCCATTTGAACTCATCTTACTCCAACGCTATACAACAACAACAACAACAACATACCCAGTGAAATCCCACAATGTGGGGTCTGGGAAGGGTCAAGTGTACGCTGAGGCTATTTTCGAAAGACCCTCGGCTCAAGAGAAAGCATAAAAAGAGGCCAGATACGGACAAAAAATTCAAAGCAGTATCAAAATGGAAATAATGAAAGCGACTAAGCCATGATAAAGCCGTTTGAAAAAGGGACAGTAGCTACCACAGATAAAATAGGATAATCGAAGTACAAGAAATACCAGATAATAGCAGAAATCAAAGCACACTAAACTGTAGAGCAATACTGCGACTACTAATATGATAAGCGAGACTACCTACTAGCCTTCTACCCTAATCTGAGTCCTTCATAACCTCCTATCTAAGGTCATGTCCTCGGTAAGCTGTAACTGCGCCATGTCCTGTCTAATCACCTCTCCCCAATACTTCTTCGGTCTACCCCTACCTCTTCTAAAACCGTTCATAGCCAACTTCCGCACTGGGGCATCTGTGTCTCTCCTCTTCACATGCCCAAACCATCTCAACCTCGCTTCCCGCATCTTGTCCTCCACCGAGGCCACTCCCACCTTGTCTCGGATAGCCTCATTCCTAATCCTGTCTCTCCTAGTGTGTCCACACATCCATCGCAACATTCTCATCTCTGTAACTTTCATCTTTTGAGCGTGAGAGATTTGAATTGGCCAACACTCTGCCCCATACAACATAGTCGATCTAACCACCACTTTATAGAACTTGTCCTTAAGTTATCTTACTCCAACGCTATATAAAAATAAAAATAAAAAGTACTAGAAGTCCTCTATATTTAACTGACATAACTAACTTCCTTCTTGATCGACAGAATAGGATGTGGTATGCATAACTATGCCAGTAGATCAGAAAGTTACAAATGCAAGACACCTAGGGATTTTGGTGAGCTATCTTCTATGTGATTCTTGTACTGTATAGTTGACGTTTTACTTTCCGACACCATTTTTCATTTACTAACATCTCGTTCATTTCTCTGCTTTTCAGGAGGTGACCTGAGAGAAAGTGAGTTATATTGAGGGACGCCGCAACACTAAGTTTTTATTGAAGATTTAACCTTCAAAGACGCTTCTTCTTCTGTTTTTCTCTTCTCTATTGCTTTTAGTTTTTATTTTTATTTTTATTTTTCTTCTTTCTTTAGATTAGTTTCTCAAAGAAGGGTTTAATTTCTAACTGCATTGTAATTGTGCAAGTATTCTAATTAATGACATCCCTTGAGATTTTTGCTTTCTTTCTGTCTTTCAAGATTCAACAATTGCTTTTGTCGGGCTGTTCCAATGAATAACATTATGTAATCTTAACAATCAATTAATGCTTTTTAGGCCTACAGACAAATGCAAAGGCTAATGTATCACTTAAGACCACCATTTAGGCCTATGCACTTAATTCACAGCAAGAAAAAAAAGAAAATTGAAAGAAATAATTCCCTTGATTATTTTCATTGCTTGAATAGGTATATATACAAGATACAAAATCTTCATATTCTATTCCTAAAATCTTATTCTACCATAATTCTAACTCTACAATTATGGTAGTGTATAATCCTACTTTAGGTAACAAATACATTACAATATACTACACATATATTTTCCAAATATACAATAATCTTAGCTACAAAATCAGCCACAAAACCGAGATCACTAATGGCCATAAATCGTGGCACTTATTATGGCAATATACACTTGTATATTGTGTGTATATTGCCATATTTAACACACCCCCGCAGTCATAGCGGGCGGTCTTCGAACGCTGAGACTGTCCCTAAAATCTTCAAAGAGTACCGAGGGAAGACCCTTTGTAAAGATGTCTGCAACTTGATATCTTGATGGGACATGACATACGCGTACCTGCCCCCGAGCCACCTTTTCACGGACAAAGTGAATGTCCATTTCGATATGTTTTGTGCGTTGGTGCTGAACCGGATTACCTGAGAGGTAGATGGCACTAACATTATCACAATATACTAAGGTCGCCTTCTGAATGGGGCAATGAAGTTCTAACAACAAATTACGTAACCAACACGATTCTGAGACCACATTAGCTACCCTTCGATATTCTGTCTCTGCACTTGAGCGGGATAGAGTCGCCAGACGCTTTGCAGACCAGGAGACCAAGTTGTTGCCAAGGAACATACAATATCCTGACGTAGATCGTCTGGTGTCCGGACAACCACCCCAATCCGCCTCTGTGTATGAGACAAGTGTGGATGTAGAAGAAGGATACAAGTGCAACCCAAAGTCCAGTGTCCCCTGAATATACCGAATGATGCGTTTGATTGCATTCATGTGCTCAACTCTATGATCATGCATGAATAAACACACCTGCTGAACAGCATATGTAATATCCGGTCTGGTAAATGTAAGATACTGGAGGGCCCCTGCAAGACTGCGATAGCGGGTCAGGTCCTCGTATGGTGCACCAGTCGCAACACTAAGCTTGGGTTTTGCATCAACTGGAGTAGAAGTGGACTTACAGGATGACATCCCAGCCCTCTCGATGATCTCAGCAGCATACATCCGTTGAGACAAAAACAAACCACCTAAATGACGTTTGACAGCAATCCCCAAAAAATAACTCAAAGGCCCTAAGTCTTTCATAGCAAACTCAGAACTGAGCATGGCCATGATAGACTGGCGCAAGGTATCGGAAGAGGCAGTCAAGATGATATCATCCACATACAACAAAATGGAGGCCAATGACGAACCACGGCGGTAGATGAACAAGGAATTATCTGACTTCCTGTGAGTGAACCCAATAGTCGAAACAAAATCAGCAAATCGCGTATACCAGGCCCGTGGAGACTGCTTAAGCCCATATAATGACTTCTTCAACAAACATACATGATGAGGGCGGTTGGGATCCCTGAAACCCAACGATTGATGCATATAGACTGTTTCCTTGAGATCACCATGTAGAAAAGCATTTTTGACATCCAACTGATGAATAGGCCAAGTCTTCGAAAGAGCCAAGCTAAGCACAGTGCGAATAGTAGCCGGCTTGTCTACCGGGCTAAATGTCTCCCCACAATCTATCCCAACCTGCTGAGTCTTACCATCACCCACAAGTCGCGCCTTATGTCTAGCAAATGACCCATCTGAATTCTCCTTATGAGCAAAAATCCACATAGACCTGATAACATTAATACCATATGGACGGGGCACCAACTCCCACATCTTATTATCAATAAGAGCATTATATTCATCAGTCATAGCAATTTTTCAATTAGGGTCATTTAATGCGGACACAGAATTGCGGGGCAAGGGGGATTTAGAGACATCAGAATGTAAATTAAAATGTCTTTTAGGTGTAAAAATACCCCGCTGACTACGAGTGACCGGTCTATGACTCGTGGAAGAATTGAGTGAATTTTGGGAATTTGTTGGACTCGGGACGGATGGGCCAGCAGGCAGTGGGCCTGCTAGCCCAAATCGGGAAACTGGGACGTCGTCTGGACCAGTTCCAGAATTGGGCTGGACTGGCCCAATTGCTGGGACTGATCCAGAAATTGGAATTGTGGACGGCACAGTGGGTCCAGCGGGCAGTGGGGCCGCTGGAGGATTTTGGGTGCGTGAGATGTCCGAAAAATGCCGAATAATATACGGGGATATTTGTTCATCCAAAAAATTATACGACCGAGGCTCGGGTGTGTGAACTTTCGCAAAAGGAAATTGGGATTCATCAAAAATGACGTGGCGATTAATTATGATTTTATTGGAGGATAAATCAAAGCATTTATAACCACGATGATTAGACGGATAACCCAAAAATACACACGGGGTAGACCGAGCCTGAAGTTTGTTAATTGTGGTGGATGGGAATAATGGAAAATACAAGCACCCAAAAACCCGAAGATGAGAATAAGGAGGGTTCTTATTATACAGCATTTGGAGGGGGGAAGAATATGTCAGACCTTTAGAGGGAATTATGTTAAGAAGATATGTGGCCATTTGTAGAGCATGATGCCAAAAATATGGAGGTACGGAGGCATGAATTAAGAGAGTTCGGACAATGTTATTTATGGAACGAATTTTGCGTTCGACCTTTCTATTTTGTGAAGATGTATGAGGACACGAAAACCGAACATTGATCCCATTATTAGCACAGAATTCCCTAAACTCCCTATTGTCATACTCTTTCCCATTATCACATTGAATATTTTTTATTTCTCTTTCGAATTGAGTACGAATGCACGCTCTAAATTTGATGAAGACGGAAAACACTTGTGATTTGTTCGCAATTGGAAACGTCCACAAAAATCTAGAATAATCATCTAAAAAGAGAACATAATATCGATGACCCATTGAACTAAGAACATGAGATGTCCATAGGTCGCTATGAATAATGTCAAATGACATTGAAGTATGAGAATTGGAGTCTACAAACGGCAACTTAACAATTTTTTCTAATGAACAAGACTGACAAATTGGAGTACGACTCGTACCCTTACAAGAAATAAAGTTATTTTTATCTAAAACTGATAAAATAGAAGATCCCGGATGACCCAGGCAAGCATGCCACACGGAAGGAGAGATGGCTGCAAAAACTGACGGCAAGGCTTGACACGATGGACTGACACCGGGCATGATAGGATACAAATCCCCCTACTATCACACCTCATGAGATGACACCCCGTCTTGAAATCCTTCACAGAGAAACCAAAAGGATCAAATTCAACGGAAACCGAATTGTTAGTTGTGAACTTTCGGACAAACACTAAATTTTTGATCAATTTAGGAGCATGTAAAGTATATTTCAAGAGAAGGGGTGGATTTGGGGGAGACAACGTTTTCTGACCATACCCTAAAATTGGAATAGAACTGCCATTACCAACAATTATCCCCCGAGGGGTGCTCAAATTGGAATAAGATGAGAGAGTACCTGATTCGGAAGTCATGTGAGTCGTGGCACCGGTGTCCATATACCAATTTGAGTCCGGTTGAGTCAACCCCAATGTGTGCATTGCGGCCTCGATATCAGTTTGAGTGGGGCCTGCTGCATGATGGGCTTGCGGAGGTCGGGGCCCAAGAATTCCTGTCAGTGATGGAGCTGGGCCATAGCCGCCGCCGTTGGGCCACCGCCGCCGGGCCGCCACCGCCGGGTGTTGGGCTCGAACCGTTGGCCGCCCCACCGGCCGCCGGAAGTTGTCGCCGAGTAGAAGCACGCCTAGCCCACGGCCCCTGCCCCCCACCTGCGGGACCGCAGGAGTGGTGGGCCATCGTTCCCCGGACGGGGCCCACCACCCGCTTGCTGACCACCGGAACCGCCGCGTTTGCCCCCGCGGTTTTTGTTATTATTCTTGCGATTATTTTTGCCGCCACCATGATTATGGTTTTGGCCCGAATTATTAACAAAACCCAAAGAGCTAGGAGAGGACGCCACCATGACGACGGGACTTGCTCCGGTAGCCGCCTTTTTAGCCAAACCGGCTTCTTCCAAAGTAAGCATGGAGCGGGCTTGATAGAAGTCAGGAAGAGGGTTGCTTTGGCGAAGGAGAGTTCCAACACCATTATAGGCCTCCGAAAGACCGGCAACCAACTGTAGAATGAGACGATTATTCGTTATCGGTGCGTCCAACATTCCGGAGTTGATCCGCCAACTCCTTTAGTTTCTTGCAATATGCAGAAACATTTGGAAATTCATCCATTCGAACTAGAGAGAATTCCTGCTCGAGTGTGACGACATGTGAATGTTGGTTGTCTTGGAATATGTCACGCAATCTATTCCATGCAGCCATAGCCGTGGTATCCGGCTCAATAATTGTCTGTAGAAGGTCCACTGAAATAGTGGCGTAGATCCACCGGAGAACGGTAGCATCAAGAGTAATCCATAACTCAAGATCCTCCGCAGGCAGAGGTCTAGCGGGAGGAATGATGTGATGAAGAACTTGATAGGAGATAGCGTGAATTTTAAACAACTCCGCCCATGTCGCATATTGGACGTTTTCCATCTCAAGGACAATAGGGATACAGTTCTTGATGTTGGAAACCATGAGGGCAGGATGATAATTGTTCTTAGACATAGTGAAAGAACAAAGAAGGAATGGAAATTTAAGAGAGGTGTTTTTGAGAGCGGAAGACGAATTTTGGAAGAGAAACCCGAGGGGGGGGGGGGTTCTCGGCTGAGAGGGGTCAAAAAACTTTGGGAGAGAATTTTTTTTGTAAAACCTAGTCTCTTGATACCATGAAAGAAATAATTCCCTTGATTATTTTCATTGCTTGAATATGTATATATACAAGATACAAAATCTTCCTATTCTATTCCTAAAATCTTATTCTACCATAATTCTAACTCTACAATTATGGTAGTGTATAATCCTACTTTAGGTAACAAATACATTACAATATACTACACATATATTTTCCAAATATACAATATTCTTAACTACAAAATCAGCCACAAAACCGAGATCACTAATGGCCATAAATCGTGGCACTTATTATGGCAATATACACTTGTATATTGTGTGTATATTGCCATATTTAACAGAAATATCATAAAAGGATCAGATATTAGATTCATAGAATCTTTATGAGTGGTTTCATTGTAAGGGAACCAAATTAGTTCCTTTAAGCATCAACTCTCAATTATTATGCAGATAAGAACCTGATACTTTACTTTTATAAGTGAGAAAATGAAGTGACTCAACTCCACCTTTTCCTCAAGTCTCAAACTCATTTCCACTTCCATGCTATCTGCAAACACTTTCAAGTTGGTCATTTCATCATCATTGATTTAAGTGAATATAATTTCAATGCAACTAATTAGTGGAAACCCCATTTTAGGATTCTTAAGTACAAGGCAACTTAAGAGCAAGAATTTCTAAATCACACTAATAAGGCAGCGAGAAGTGAAGAGCAGCTGCCGCTAGCTAAAGCTTGGCTTTTAGATGATAAGCCAGCAGTTGGCTACATTGAAGTGAAAACAAAATCGAATGAGAACTAGTAGGAGTAGTCGTCTATTTGGAGCTCAATATGAAATAGTATGTTGATGCAAGACTCATTTAGATAGGAAAATTACTTCAAACATTGCTCATATTCAGCCTCTTTGCAGAAATGCAGGGTAAGACTACATACAATAGACCCTTGTGGTCCAGCCATTTCCCGGACCCCGCACATAGCGGAAGCTTAGTGCACCGGACTGCCCTTTTATTGTTTATATTTGAGTTATGAGTAGACTTAATAGTATGGAATAAATTATTGTTACACTTGATTTCTAAAACACTATTTTAGCGATGGGGGTTGGAGGGGTGGGGGGTGGGGGTGAAAGAAGCAGTGGCGAATTCAACCACGATCAAGAGATGAGGGGGTGGGGTGAGTGGAGCAGTTGCAAATTCAACCACGAAGAAGGAATGAGCAGTCACAAATTCAATCACATATTAGCATTTTCAACAGAACCTGGTGCTTTGGGGGCCGAGTCTATGTGTGTGTGCAAGCGCGCAAAAAATAAGTACATATACATTTTAGATCCACCACTCAAGTAAAGAGCTGAACTGCATTGCATGGCAGGGGAAGAGATACATATATATGTCCCTCCACCCTACAACAGTCTACACATTCTTCATCCACCACACTAACACTATCATGATTCCTCATTGTATTCCCATTTTGCTAGTAGGAACTAGTAATGGAAATAAGCTACATGTTGAAGACATATATTAATTAAGTAATAAAAGTGTGTTATCTCTGACAACTTATACTTTTAGATGAGATGATTTCCCACTTCAACATTACGCTTCAAAGTTTAGTTGCTTGGTAAATGTTATAGAGTATGTGGACATCCATGTTACAAAATGATATAGACATCCTTTTAAATGAGATAATTTCCCGCTTCAACATTATGCTCAAAGTTTAGTTGGTTGGTACATAGCCAAATGTAGATAGATCTATAGATTTTCTTTTTATCCTTCCTTAGTTAAAACTCAATTTACATGTATTTATACATCTTTGTTCTTCGAATAAGATATATGGAAGCTCCTCTATTCCGTTGTTATTCCATGTGGTATCAGAGCCCTTAGACTTGATCAATTTGCTCTTTCTTAGTAAGAGGTTCATTCAGTACGTCACCGTCAAAATGATCATTTTGGCTCACCTCCACCGTTGAAGGAGGCAGAATAGAGTTTCAGCCAGGAAGGACATCTCTAGAGACTAGACCATACATTTAATAGGTTCAACTGAACCTATTATTTTCAAGACAAAACCATAAATATACAGGTGAAAAATTACTAAAATATCAATAAATATTATATCCCAAATCAACAACTCCACAAAAGTAATGTATTCAGCGACAAGTACCCTAAAGATTGAACTTTCTTCAAAGCCTTAAAAAAAACTTATCAAGTGTAAATCATGAATTCGCCTGTGCGTCCAACATATTCTTACTGCTGAATTTCCCCTGTAGTAATAATCCATTATTTTGGAAAGGTTCACATTCCATGCAAAATTAATTTAATGCCTTCTTTTTATGGTAGACAAGTGTCTTAGCTCATGTGAAGTAGTTTCAATTCCATAGCATATCTCCTGGGGTCCAGACAGCCAGAACCAATTCTAATTAATCATGTCTTTTATTTCTGATTGTACAAAATTATTGGCCCTTTCTTTCAAATATCTGTCAATAAAAGGTCATTTTTTGTTTAAACATCACCGTTTTAGTCTATTTTAGGATTCTATTCCCTAAGTTTTCTCTACTTTTTTCCAATCCAGAAAGAAAGTTCAAATTATTGAAGAATATTTAGGAAAAGATGAATGTTAGCATCATATGCATTTGTCAAACCATACTTCTATACTCAAGAAGGTTTATCCAATTCTTTTTATGAAAATTTGTGCCATCTTGTGGATCCCATTTAAGGAAACTGTCTAAAGTTCACATCAGATCAAAAAGGAAACTTTTGGGCCCCAATAGTGAGTTTTTTCCAACTATATAAACCCCCTCAAACCATTCATCAAAATTACCAACTCCAACAAGCCATTTCTTGAGCTTCAAGCTTACGTGTAGCTGAGAAGCTCAGTTCTTCAAATCCTTCACTTCTTTTAGGTAAGGCATTCATTATGTTATTTTTCCTTGTGTAGTTCATATTATTATCTCAGATTGGAACTAAAGTTCCTCTCCTTCCAGCTTCTACACAAAAAAGCTGCTGTCTTTAGTTCAAGTTTTTTTTTTCCAAAAAATCAGTTTTTCAATACAAGATTAATGTGCCAAGAATAAAAATGAAATGACAGTTCATGTGCTCAAGTGAATCTGAGACCTTGTTAACTATAACCTTTTAAAGAATGAGGCCTCAAAGATGGATAACCAATAAGATTTCTAGGTTGTATTTCCATGCCTCTTAAAATGGCCTATTTTGGTTCTCATATGCAAATTTGTTCTCAAAATCTTTTCATGTTTACTAGTTCAGATTTCCAGACAGAAAATGAGCAGGGAAGGAGATTGGATGTGTGCTGCATGCCAGCACTTAAATTTCAAGAAACGGGATGCATGCCAACGGTGTAGCTGCCCTAAATATGCAACACCGACTGATGTTGCTATGTATGGACTAAACAAAGCAGAAGTCATGGCCGGAGACTGGTATTGCAGTGCCATGAACTGTGGTTCTCACAACTATGCAAGCAGAACAAGCTGCTACCGGTGTGGTGCCTTAAAAAGTGATTATTATGGTTATGGATATGATGCAAGTGCTCTTCCTGGTTGGAAGAGTGGTGATTGGATTTGCAGCAGGTTGGTCGGCTATATGAATCCTCATTGTCCATGTCACTCCATTTGAACTCATCTTAGTCCAACGTATATAAAACAAAATTGAAAATTAAAATAAAAGTCCTCTATATTTACTACTGGCATATTTAACTGACATAACTTCCTTCTTGATCAACAGAATAGGATGTGGTATGCACAACTATGCTAGTAGAGCAGAATGTCATAAATGCAAGACCCCTAAGGATTTTTGTGAGCCATCTTCCTAGTCAACGTTTTACTTTCCAACACCATTTTTCACTTACTAACATCTTGTTCATTTCTCTGTTTTTCAGGAGGTGATGTGAGAAAAAGTGAGTTATATTGAGGGATGCGGCGACATTAAGTGTTAACTGAAGATTCACCAGAACTCTTAACCTTCAAAGACACTTTTTCTTTCTTCTTCTTCTGTCTTCCTTTTAGTTTTTCTTTCCTTCTTTCTTTAGATTAGTTTCTCAACGAACGGTTTAATTTCTAACTGCATTGTAACTGTACAAGTGTTCTAATGAATCAAAACCCTTTAGATTTTGCATTCTTTTGTCTTCCAAGTTTCAAGCTTCTGACAGGGTGAGAATAATATTATGTAATGCAAAGACTAATGTATCATTTAGGACCACTATTTAGGTCTATGTATTAATTTTACAGCAAGAAAAATAGGAGAAATAACACTAGGGAGCCGCTTGGACATGATTTGAAATCATGATGATTTGAAGTTGAAGTTTTGTTTGGACATACAATTTGGATTTTTCAAGTTGTATTTTTTCATAGACATAAAAATCCCACAAGTTGTGGAAACCATCAAAACCCCATTCTCATACAATCTTACCAAATGAGCAGATCATAGTACATAACAAAATTAATACGCTACTAGAAAAGATTTCTAAAAAATACAACATCAATTGATCGAACTTTAGTTCAATAAAAAAGAAAAATTGAACTTGAGTTGTAGTGTAACTACTCTTTAATATAATCCTTCCACATGGTATGGACAATCTCTACCAACTTACAGATCTTTTAATATTTGATAAAATGATTAGTAAACATGATTAGTAAATATATCTACCTACTTATGAATCTTTTTTTACAAAATATAAACTTATGGGTCAAGTTTTATATTTAAAAAAATTGAAATCATGATTTGGAATCCCAAATCACACCTTTTTGGATGGTTTGGGATTTCAAATCATGATATGAAGTTGAAGTGAAATTTTTATCCAAATTGCATAAACAAGCGGTGATTTGAAATCAAATTATGAAATCATGATACGAAAAAGCATGGCCAAACACCTACTAAGGATCTGATATTAGATTCATAGAAACTTTATGTGTAGTTTCATTCTAAGGGAACCAAATTGGTTCCTTTAAGCAACAAGTCTCAATTATTACACAGATAAGAATCTGATACTTTTGCTTTTATAAGTGAGTCAAATCCACCTTTTCTCTTCCTTTATTTTCTTCAAGTCTCAAACTCATTTCCATTTCCCTGCTAATGCAAAGGCTAATGCTCTCCTCTTATAGTTAGATAACGCACTAAATACATACCTTATCTCAGGGGCATGAGTACACTGCTTTCACACTTGAACTAGGACCACATCATTTTTTAGCTAAGCTTGTATAATTTTAATGCAACTAAGGATGTGTTTGTAAGTAAATTTATAATAGCTCAAGAATATTATTGCAAAGATTAAGAACACCATAAAAACAAGAGATTAAGAATACCATAAAAAGACGAGACTAGATGCATACCTATAAACCACCTTGTTCATTGTTACAGAATATTGTAAGGATATTCTCTTACCTTAAATAGCTAGCTAAATCAGAGGAGAGATGTGTAGGATATTTACTTACCTTTGATATAACCTCTAGTAATTGTATAAATACATGTACTTCTGAGAAAGTAAAATATAAGTTCTTTCATTCAATTACATGGTATCAGCGCCATATCTTTGGATTCGCCGGAGTTAGGCTTACTGCTTCAACACCGGACTCGATTTTAGTCCAAGTTTCTTCTCCTCTCTTCTTTCTTCGTGGCCAATTTCTCTGGTCTCTACTGCTGCCATTGTTGACGGGTTTACAATTTTACTCTGGTGTTGGGACTTCAAAATTCAGATACAAACACCAGTGACTTTGGATTATTTTGGTCAGACCATATCTTTTTCTTCCGTATTAGTAGTTCTCTGATTTGTTCCGTATTTTTCCTAATTCCTGGTATTGGTTCTCTGATTTTTCGGTGTTTTTGGTTCCTAATTCCTGATATTGTCGGGTCTGCTCACATTTTATATGAAAATAATTTGAAAAAGATACAGTTAAAAGATCTTTTAAAATTCTAATAGCATAATTATTAGAAGAAGCGTTATCTAATGTAATAGTCATAATTTTATCAGTTATTCCGTAATAATCGCAAACTTGATAAATATTTTCTGAAATAAAAGTACTAGTGTGCCTATCATCTATATATCTATACGTTAAAATACATTTTGAATAGATCATTTATAATCTATCCAATGACACATTATCGTTAAATAATCATGGTCGTTAGTACTACGGCCTATATCAGACGTGATAGATACTTTATCAGGAAAATTATATAAGGAATAACGTAAATACCGTTGATATTTATGTGCAAATTTAAATACATCTCTCTTAATATTTGATCTAGAAAAATCGTTAAAAACATAATTATACATTTCTCTAATGTAATGAATAAAATCACGGGAGGAAGGAAATGAAAAAGGCAAATCCTCCACCGCAACTAATTTTGCTATTGCTTCCCTATCTCTAGATCTGTCCAAAGGTCGGGTCGGGCCGGGTGGCTTTTTTTTCTGTTTGCCCGACCCTAGCCCGATCCTGACCCTATTTTTTTAAAAAAATTCCGACCCTGGCCCTAACCCTTAGGGGACCATATGGGTCACGGGTCGGCCTTGACCCGTCGGAATTTTTTGGCGGGCCAGGGTCGGGTCGATAATTATTTTTTTAAAAAAAAAATTGAATTTCCAAAATTGAAATTGGCATTTACCCCTACATTACCACGAAATTTCGACATTGAAATGTATTGTATATCGTGAGATCTGACTAAAGAAAAAGAAAATTAGAAACCGATTTGGGGAAAAACACAAATTGATTGGGAAAATGGACGTTTTTCTAAAAATTGGTTGCGCCAAAGCGCCTTATGGAGTTATGGCTGTTTGACCGGCCCTGTCTTGAAAAATACGCAAAATAAAAAACAAATCGGGTAAAACGGACATTCAAGCGCAGAGTTATGACCATTTAAAGTTTCACCAATTTACAACTATTTTCTCTCCCTACATTATGCTTCCGTGATATTAACAGAACGACTAACAATATAAATATATAATTAATAATCAGCTACCGTTTTTATCTTATTTTATGTCGAGCTCAATGTAGATTAGAGCAATACATATATTATAAAAAACATGCATTATATCACTTATTAATGACAAAAAAATATATAAGTACAAAATAAATATTAATGAAGGAAAAATAATATAAATTATATTAAAAAAATACGCGGGTCGGGATCGGGTCGAGGTCGGGTCGGGTCAAATGGGTAAAATATTCTGACTCTGGCCCAACCCTGACCCTGGTCGGGTCCTCGCTTTTTCCGGTCGAGTGGCTCGCGGGTCCTGACCCTGGTTTTTCGGGTCGGATCGGGCGGGTCCCCGACCCGATGGACAGGTCTACCTATCTCTATTTTTATCGTATTTAGGGCCTACAATTCCCCCCCGTCATAGGGTTAATTTGACTTTGTACTTGGTCCAGGACAGTATGTGAACCTTGTTCCGACTGAGAGGGCATTGGCGCACCCGATTTTTCAGTCAGGTGTTGGTTCCACCTAGCTTTGTGAAAGTTTTGTACGTGTCTCAATAAACCCCCCATCCCACCATGACCTTTTCCCATTTTAAATTTAAAAATATTTTTATAAATTTGACATCTAACTACTTGATTCTCTTCGTCCCTATAAAAAAAATCATGCATCTGATTTTAATAGTTATTTTGTTGGGCCTCGTCTCATAGTAGGGGAATATGAGGTGTTCCAGTTGGAGGTGCACTAGTGGGAGTGTCATCTACATTAGTGGGTGTGTCATCTAGATCATCTTCTAAATTAAAGTCTTGTTGAGTTTCAGAAAATATCTCATCATCTAAATCTAATGGTGTTTCAGGAAAAAATTCAGTATCAACCAAATCATCTTGTCTAGGAATAGGATGACTAGAAGAATTAACCTTGCCCTTATTACCCCTACTAGAAGAAGTCTGACCCCTTACCCTTACACGTAATCATACGTTTCAATCCTTCCATTTTAATTTTACAAATAAATAATTAAAGTAAATGAAATTAAGTGCGCTAAATAAAATAAACAAACAATAATAATTTAATGAAGGAACAAATGTACCAAATGACGACGTAACGTCGACGTGTAATCGAGAGGTTGAAAATTTAAACTTTGCTCGATGAAAGATCCTCAAGCTAGTTGCCAACTTCACTCCCAAATGAATAAATAAAATTAAATATTTAGTAGACAATGTAGACTTGTAGAGAGATAGATTGAGAGATTGTAGGAAGATTTGTGAGAAAGATGAAGAGAAAATGAGTTATTTATTGTTGGTAAATTAGGTTAAAGTGTAAATATAATAACTTAAGGGTTAAAACATAAATATTAAGGGGCAGGGGGGAGGCCAAAAATGGTCGTTGCACAACGACCAAAATATAAAATGGTCGTTGGTGCAACTGTTATTTTGTGCAAAGGGGAGGGGTCGGGCGGGACAGGGGGCGGGACAGGGGCGGGACTGAGGCGGGCCAGGCCTGGGCGGGACGAGCCCAGGTCCCGTCCCGGTACCGAATTGTTTTTTAATAGCGGGGTATGGGCGGGACCGGGGTGGGGTTGGATCGGGTCGGGTCGGGACTGAGCCGACCTGCCCCATTGGCCACCCTTAGTATAAAGTGTATTCGAACAAAAGGGAGCAGTAATTAACACAACTAAATAAGCTAAATAAAATATACTAAAAAACACATAGCAGCATAAATCAAACTACAGTGGATTATAAAGCAATAATGTGTTTATAAGTGTGATAGGCTAATCAGGCCTACAGTAATAACACTACAACTATCAATTTATAAGCATAAGTAGGACTATGCTCGAGTACCTACTACTCTTCTACCCTAATCTGTGTCCTTCACAACCTCCTATCTAAGGTCATGTCATCAGTAAGTTGCATCTGCATCATATCACGTCTAATCACCTCTCCCCAATACTTCTTCGACCTACCTCTACCCCTCCTGAATCCGTCCATAATAATATATGATACTTGTTGTTGGATGAATCTTTCAAGTATTACAAAACTGTACACGGTGTCAGTTTGAAATGTACAAGTAAACGAAAGTGGAAGAAATGCCCAGTATTGTTAACGTTGATTAGTTCGTTTTACATACGATTCTTTGAGTTCTGCTTTCCCAAGTTGGGTCGTAAAAAATATTGTACTAGTGTTTTATGAAAATTCGAGACATAGTACAAATTAAGTAATATAATGCATATGCTTACGGAAAAAATGGTTGTCTATTAAGCTTCTTAAATGACTTTTGAAGTTTCAAAGAATAGCCGTTTGGCCCGTAGAAATTCGTAATCTTAACATAAAGATTATGTGAATAACAGAACTAACATATTTTGTGTTTGGAAGCACAATAGCACATTGCTTGTGGATGAGGATAGTATTAAGTCTTATCAATGCGTTATAATTTGTGATTTAATAATATAAATAAAATGAAGATAGTAACAAGTCATATCAATCCGCCATAACTAGTAAATAATTTAACAAGATAGGTAAAATGAAGATAGTATTAAATCATAAGAATCAATTATGATTTGTGAATAATTTAATAAGACCGGTTTGTCATGACTTGTACATTTTTTTTTAACAAAAGTAAGTATAATGAAGATAGTACAAAACCATACAATTATACAAATCCATTATGATTTGTGAATGAATTAACAAGAGATACTCTTCACGTATATCTTCGACTAATTTGACACATGGTTACAAAAAATTGAATTGAGCTTTCCCAGATATTTTAAATGAAATGAAACAACTACAGAGAACTCATGTAACACTTGCACCTAGTTTTCAAATTTGCAATTATAGTGTTAGTAATTAATTAATTGACCTCTCAGAGTAATTTTAGTAAGTCATACCTAATTACTGATTATGATGTAAGTAATTAATTGATTGATTGTCGAGTAATTTTATTTACTTACAAGTACTTCAAAAGGAAAAAGTGTGAAAAAGTATAACATGTTCAAAAAAAGGTACTATACCCTTACCATAATATTTATGATCAGTACAAATCCAGATTAACATATCCAGTCTTATGATTACATAAACTAATCTAGAAAAAAATATTGAAACATGCCCAAAAAGCAAGGACCATAACTCAAAAAATCCTAAAATTATTAAGATAGTGCAAGTAAATTAATTGGTTAATTGTCAGGAAAATTTATTTACTTACAAGCACCTTTAATAGGAAAAAGTGTGAAAAGAAAAATATAACACGTCAGAAAAATAATATACTCTTATCAAAATATTTGAGTCGGTATTGAATCCAGATTAATTGAATTAGTCGATTCACATATAGTTAAATAAAAGAATTACTAACATACCGGAAAAGCAAGAACCATAATCTGAAAAACCCTGAAATTATTAAGTCGCACATAATTTGCAACTATAGTGTAAGTAATTAATTAATTGATTGTAGAGTAATTTTATTTACTTACAAGCACCTTTTATAGGAATAATTTGTGAAATCGAAAGTATAACATGTAAGAAAAAACACTACTATATATTCTTAACATAATATTTTGGGTCAATACGAATTTAGATTAATTGAATCCGGAGGTTTCTAAATGATTAAATAAATTTCTTTCGAGAAAGTATTAAAACATGCCGAAAAAGCAAGTACCATAACCCAAAAGTTCTAAAATTATTAAGTCATACCTCATTAACGGTTATAACGTAAGTTATTAATCCACCGATTGTCGAGTAATTACTTACAAGCACCTTAACAGGAAAAAATGTGGGGGAAATATAACATGTCAGGAAAAAAAATACTATACTCTTATCATAATACTTCAGTCGGTATGAATCTATATTATATTTAAATAAGTTTATTTAGAGATAATCAAATAAAAAAAAAGTACTGAAACATACCGAAAAAGCAAGGACCATAATCCAAAAAACCTTAAAATTATTAAGTCCCACATAATTTTTAAGTATAGTGTAAATAACTAATTACTTGACCGTCGAGTAATTTTATTTACTTAGAAGTACCTTTAATAGAAACAATTTACGAAAATGAAATATAACATGTCAGAAAACTACCATTATGCTCTTGCCATAATATTTAAGTCAATATGAATTTAGATTAATTGAATCTATAGATTTTCAGATGATTCATTTTTTCTTTTTCAGAAAGTACTAAAACATGCCGAAAAAGCAAGGACCATAACCCCCAATAATCCAACTATTATTATAAGTCATACCTAAATTAAGGTTATAGCGTAAATTATTAATCGATTGATTGTCGCATAATTTTATTGATTTACAAGCATTTTTAATAGAAAAAAGTGTGAAAACTATATTATATTACCCTTATACAGTAAAACCTCTATAAATTAATAAACTCTCTAAAATAATAAAATCTTCCGGTCCCGACTTGGGCCTTTGTAAAAAATCATCAAATTCGATAAGATAATAAGATAATAATTTTTCGGAAAATCCCTTTATAAATATTAGGTCCCATTAAAACTCTAAATTAATAATTCATAAATATTATGGTAATTTGCTAAAATATGAATCTATTGTTACTTGATTTTTCTTAAAATTTAAATCTAATTGGATTTCATCCCTAACTTTTTTAATTGCAGCCAAGAGTTCCGGTGTCGAGTTCTCTAGCTGCAACAAAAAAAATTGAAGAGTTGTTGTAACGCTCAAAGCCTCCTTTCTCGTGACTGGTTCCAACGGTATTGAATCATCTTCAGCTTCATCAGTAGGATCTTCAATAATATCAGCAACAATTTCCTCTAAACTTTGAACCATTGAACATTCATCATTTTCACCCGGATAGTCCACCAATTTGTTGACGTCCATTTCATTGCGATAACCAACATCCTTGACCATATTCTCAAGCTCATGTAGGTTTTCTTCAAAGTTTGTCTCACTTGAGATTTCTTCATTTGAACGGATTTTGCAGTGCCGAAAGCAATTTGCTATTGACACTTGAGAAACATTGGTTGTCCAAGCGGAGGCGCAAAATTGATGGCATCTAAAACATTAATCTTTTCAGGATTAGGTAGCCCCAACTCATGACCTTCCAGTAGATTTTTGTAGAATCTCCTACGATAGTGCATCTTGAAAGCTCTAATTATTCCTGCATCACATGGTTGAATCTTTGATGTCATGTTAGGTGGCAAAAAAAATAACTCAACATTCCGTAACCCTTCAATATTTTTTGGATGGGCTGGACAATTGTCAACCATCAACAAGATTCTTCTGCCATTCATTTTGTGATCAAACCAGCGAACATATTCATCAAAAAGCACACTAGTCATCCATGCCATCTTGTTGGCACGATAATGACAATTGATGCTGCTCATGTTGATATTTTTGAAGCAAAGTGGCTTTGCATATTTTCCAATAATCCATAAAGGATTTTTTCCCGAACCATCCTCGTTGCAACAAATAACAATTGTAAGCCTCTCTTTGTCTTGCTTTCTTCCCTTAAGTTGTTTGGTTGCAAGAGAGTGATCAGCTTGTAACCTGTAAAACAGACTTGTTTCATCCAAATTAAAAACATCTTTAATGGGAAATTGGTTTATTTTCTCCCTTATAGCCTCCAGTTTCATTTCCATGTCCTGCATATCAACCGAACCACTTTCTCCAAAGCGACGGAATGATTTAATACCATGTCTTACCTTGAATTTTTCAAGCCAACCTTGAGAAAATTGATGTTCATGAGGGTGTTGAGGATGCAAAAGCTTCATTATATCATTTGCTTTCTCCAAAATAAGCTCTCCGGTCATGTTGACTCGATCTTGGTACTGAAGAAACCATTCATAAAGAACCTTCTCCATATCTGGATATTTCGTCGATTTGTGTCGCTTAATATCCCCACCCTTCTCAAAGTTGGCTGAAAGGTACTCCGATGATCTCTTGAGAGTGTTTGATATTGTACCTTGACTAACTTTCAAACGATATTTTTCATCAACCCACTCTTGTAAATCTTTTTGAGTGCATGTGGGATGGTCTCTCTTATACTCACATAATGCTTTACGCATTTGATCATTCATGGATGATTTTGCGATGCCTTTTAGATGAGAAGACATGGTTGGGTGTTATGAATTATTTTATTTCCATATTGAGATTTATATAGTATATGTTTCATTCATCATGCATGAATATATTTAATTGGCTATAATAGTTATTTAAGTGCAACGAATTAATGTAAACATGTATACATTATTTAAGTAATTTCAATGAATTGATACATGCGTCCATGAATATAATAGTTAATTGTATACAATGAATTGATACTATACATGAATATATTTAATTAGTTACAAAGAATTGGTTGATGCATGAATATAATCAATGAAACATATATGAATTCATTTATTTTCAATACATATGTATGTACTAAATTTGCTGAATTTAAAAAGTCTCTCTTTTAATTAATAAAATATTAATTTATCGATATATTAATATCTCTCTAAATTAATAAAATTTCATGGTCCAAGGTTATTAATTTATAGAGGTTTTACTGTATAATATTTGAGTCGGTATGAATCTAAATTAGTTAATCTTCGAGATAGGCTAAATTAAAATAAAAAACATATCTGGGGAAGTACCGAAACATGCCGAAAAAAGCAAGGACTTATGACGCAAAAAATACTAACATTATATAAACCCAGAAGCGTTAGCTTCAATAAAACTTTGAGCACCATAATCACCATCCCCATACCCTACCATATACAGTTGTATGTATAGATAGATATATACATTGTTAAGGGTTTGATATTTGAACATTTTTATTTGTATAATCAATGGATGAAGAATTGAAGAAGCGCTATACTGATTGTGTTTATTTTTTAGCATCTCCGCTCACTTGCAAAAAGGTTTTTTCTATCCTTTTTTTTTATTTACATTTACATTTCGTCGAATTTCCATTTTTGTTGTTGTTGTTATATATAACTGTACAAGAATTGATAAAAAATTGATTAACGCATTTCTGTATAGGTATTTACTTAATTCGTTGATTATCTGAATTTCTAACCTGAGTTCCAATTTGTATGTCAATTTTTTCATTTTCGAAACATACTAAATGTTTGATGTCATTCCACTGATAATATTGTTAGGTAGATATATATATATATATATATATATATATATATATATATATATATATATATATATATATATATATATATATATATAATGTGCTCGCTATTTAGGTTAATGCTGATATAATATATACCTTAAATTAATATCTTAAACTTTGTGTCTAGCAAACAAGTCGTATAAAATTGAGATGTATGTGTATGTGTATTCTGTTGGATGTACACATACACATGGTGATGAACACTCGTATTACAGGGTGATGTCTTAATGTACATTGATTATTTGCAATTTTAACCTGAGTGCTAATTTATATGTCAATGGTTTCATTTTTAAAATATACATTAAATGTTTGATGTCATTCACTGATAGTATTTTTAGGTTGAATTTTACCATTATTTGCCTTTTGAAATGTGATGTTCTCGCTATTTAGGTTATCACTGATATAATATATATATGTTTAATTAATATCTTAAACTTTGTGTCTAGCAAAGACATCGTATAAATTTAACTCGTTGATTATCTTAATTTTTAATCCGAGTTCCAATTTATATGTCAATATTTTTCATTTTGAAATGTACATTAAATTTGTATCTGCGATTCCACTAATAATATTTTTCTGTAGAATTTCTACAATTATTTGCCATTTTTGTATATGTAATATTCTTGCTATTTGTGTTAACACTGATATAATATGTACGTTAAATTAATATCTTAAACTTTGTGTCTGGCAACAACTAGTATAAAATTGGAATGGAGAGAGTGTGTATTCTGTGTGTGTATGGGTCCTTATACACTGTTAGATGTATTTGTATCTGGATTAGGTTGCATTGATTTCTTGGATTTTCTTTTACAATGGAATGGTTAAGTGGCAAATTTATGCGAGGGAAATTCAATAGGTTGAAGATTTTTGTGTTGTGTTAACGTTTTCAAGAAAATTGAGTCGACGATCCTATTGTGGTTTGCTGAAGTCGTGAATTCAGTTAGTCGTCTTCATTTAGTTTGCTGTATTGGCGATTTTTCTTCGTTTAAGTTATTATTGTGTTTAATTGTTTTTGTATTTATAATTTTAGTTATTGAGTTCAAGTTTAATCAATTATTCTTTAGAGATGATGGAATCACAACAATCAGTGTAGCAGGCTTCAATAATGAACATTTGTCGTTGTTGTTTAACTTATGCAACCTGTATCAGTTTTAGATGTTTTTGTTACCTGTGCATTCTTGACTCATCATATGAAGTATTGCACCCGATTATCCGGGATTTCTTTGACATGAATAACTTTGTTTGTGTGCATCTCGTCTCGTTATTTCAAGTATTGTATCTAAGAATCTGGTTTTCATGATATGGATTTTTGTTCCAGGGATTAGAATGTGAATATCGACATAGTGAGATAGCTAGGCACAACCCCAGGGATTGCTGGTACTGGCTGGCGGGAAGCTGTCTTAACCCAACATGTGTTTTTCGGCATCCGGTAAGCACAAACCTGTCATACTTTGAATTGATAACTGTGCTGACTTCAACGTATTATTACTGCGAAAATGCAACAAAATGAAATTTGCTTTTGTTTTGGCTTGAATATTTCGCTCAATTTAAACTAGTTTGTTGAATTCAGACATGTTTTAACTGTTTCATCTTTCAAAACTGAAGAATATTAGTGTTAGTCTATAGCGTAGGACAATTACAACTTGTCTTCAGTCTGCCTAAGCTCTAGAATGTAGAACCACCACGACCTAAAATGTAGGCAAATTGCTTCTTCGATAGGTAGATATCTCGTTAGTCTTTATCTCTTTTTCCCAAGAAAACGAGATATCTTCCTGTTGAAGAAGCACTTCTCCTACCATCATGAGTCAAGAAATATAGGTCTCCACTATAATTTACTGGCTCTCAAGACCTTTGTCAGCGACGAAAACGAGATATCTTCTTGTTAAAGCACTTTTTCCTATCATTAGGAGTCAAAAGATATACATCTCCACTAAAATTTACTGGCTACTCAAGACTTGTTTGTGTCAGCCAAATCCATGGCTACCATTTCTCGGGGAAATTTGACAAGCCTAGAGCACAAGTTTCAATTTCCTAAAAAGTGTACCGTGCAACATTCTTTAGGAGCAGCAAGGATATCTGAAACCTCAGGGTCCTTGAAATGCGCAAATCACTGAATTGACTAAAAATCGGTGCAATTACTTGAAGGTGTATGTGTTTACCGACATCTCTTATATTATTTACTTGTTCTTACTTGTCCTCTTCATACATATTTTTATTCATAAGAAATTTCATGTTTTGGATATCATACACTCTTAGCTAAATCTTTAAAAAATGGCGTTGACATATCTAGAGTTGGATATTCTCTTTCAAAATGATTTCCCTTACACCTTCAAACAACACTCTATCAAGTATATCTGTAAAGCTTTGTCAGCAAATTTTATATACTACGACACATCTAATTGAGTTATCCTACTTCTTAAGTCGTGGTGGTTCTACCATTCTGGAGGTTAGATAGACCGTAGACAAAGTGTAACTGTCCTACTTGTGACCTATCATAAAAGAGAGCTTAGGTTGGGTCACCCTAAGGGGTTGGGTTAGTGAGTTCCATCTTTTCGGCACTGCTAATATTGTGTTCACTTGTGCAAGTTTACATGAGTTTAAATCATTTTATCATTTTAAGTTTGATGTTAGTTTTTATGGGGTCTCCATATGTTGTACCATCTCGTTCGTGTAAATTCTTATATGAAGTTAGATAATTTATTTGGTATCCATTTTACTCCCCACCCTCCACCCGCTCTTTTCCTTTCCTTTCCAAGGGGTGGGAGCTCAAACATTCCCTTTTGCATGAGTGGTTGAATTGAGGGAGTTGTGTACACCTTTTAAATGGAAAATCACTATTTCCTATTTTTTTATTGGTTTTATGTATCTATCTTGAAAATGACATTATTTTGAAGAACAGAAAACACTCGTCAGAATTTATGTCTGTAGCCCTTTCTGCTGAATGATTTTTTTATGTGAAGTTCTCAAAACTTCATGTCATACGTAAAATATTTAAAGGAACAATAGCTATTCTTGCTTGTAAACTTTGAGGATATACCGACAGAATTCTGCAAAAACCTGCATAAGATTTAGCGAAGTGGAATTCAAGTACTTTGAGATACAAAAAGATTGCAACATGATCAGGGATTAGAATGTTATGGATTACTTAAGGACTTAGCAATCAAGAAATAAGATGCTTTAAAACAAATATTTGCCTGACCTTTCATGTCTTTCTTCTGACTTGACTTAAATTGCTTCTTGAACTTGTTATTTTAAATTCTTTGATCGTGCTAATTTTTCTCTGTCTATTTTATCAGCCACTGGAGAGCCGTGCTGAAACATCATCTGAATCTGCTCCTCCACCCAATAAATCTGCAGTGCCTGTTAACAAGAGAAATGTTCCCTGTTTCTTCTATTTCAATGGCTATTGCAATAAAGGTGAAAGCTGCTCATATCTGCATGGACCTGATGATGGTACAACTGTGTGCAAATCCTCGAAAGTAGCTTCTGGAGTTCCTGATGGACCAACAGCTGAGAAAAAGACATCTGCAGGAAGTGAAACTGGTCCTTCAGCAGTCGAAAAACATCCTGATTCTTCTGAAACGGGGCCCAAGGAAGCAGCACCTGAATATATAAAGTCAAAAGTGGATCTCCATTTGATGACTAATAATGTTGATGAGCACAGTGCTTCTCATGAGACTTCAGGATCTCCATCTGAAGAAGCTACTGCAGTCAGGTTAGATTCTTTAGTCCCTGCTGAAGGCTTTACCCAAGGAGGATCCGATTTGTCACCCAACAAGAGCTCAGACGAAGAAGTGGAAGACAACGTGGAGAGAGAAGAGTGGTTGGAATCATCTCCCGGTTTTGATGTTCTTGTTGATGATAGAGTAGAAGGTTTGGGTCACGAAGATGATCACCAGTATCAGCTGCACCATGATATGGAAGATAGGGAGCTTGATGAACGGTTTGCTGGATATGATTTGGAGAACAACCTCGAGTATGATCCTGCGTATCCAGATATGAGACTTGTGTCCGACAAAGAACTAGATGATTCTTATTTTAACTTTGAGAATCATGAAATAAATGAATATGTCGGAGAAATCCTTACCCCTGCTCATGGAAGACTGAGTGTACTGCGTAAAAGAGAGTTGCCTAGAGAACTGGCTTTTCCTGGCAGAGGCAATATTGACCTCCGGGACCTTCTGAAGAAGCGACGACGAGTCAATGAAAGTGATCCTCCAAATCACTTGTCTAGAAGGTTTGATCTGTCTAGGTCGAGTGCCCGTGAGCAACGCAGAGATAGGCATCGGCCACAGGGTTCCCAGTGGATGCCTCAAAGACTGGCTTCAAAAGTGGAAAGCAATGCTTCTTTCTCCTCCG
Source organism: Anisodus tanguticus (assembly GCA_034509755.1). Classification (NCBI taxonomy): domain Eukaryota; kingdom Viridiplantae; phylum Streptophyta; class Magnoliopsida; order Solanales; family Solanaceae; genus Anisodus; species Anisodus tanguticus. The sequence continues at coordinate 39,511,122 of CM067558.1, forward strand.
GCTTTGTGGATGGCACTAATCTGAAAAAGTTGAGACAATCTCAAGGAAGCAGTTACAGACAGCAGCATTTCAAGGACAGGAGACGGGGCCAGTCGCGGCCTTTTGCAAATGAACCCTCTCGGAGGATGGCTTTTAGGAAGAGATCGACTGAAGCTCCTAATATCTTTAGTGCTCCCAAGACTCTAGCTCAGATTAGAGAAGAAAAGAGGAGAGGAAGAGATGTAAATTCTTTTGAGAGAACAGGACCATCTGGAGGAAGTGAAAGAGAAGATTTTTCAGGTCCAAAACCTCTCAGTGAAATTCTCAAAGACAAAAGGAGGCTGGATTCAGTAGAGCTTGAGCAATTAGTAGAATTGAAGGGTTTTGATGAAATATGTCTGAAAGAATGTCTATAGGATTATGATGAAAACATAATTTTGGAAAAGCTTTTGATGTAGCTTGGTGCAAAAGGGAAGTGAACATTATAAAATTTTCTGGATTAGCATTTGAAACTTCACAAATTTTTGAAACAGTTAATCATGGATAAGTAGTAGAAGAAACTATGTAATTGAATATTACAGGTACATTGAAAAATAGCCTTTTTACTATGGAAGTGCACAGTGCATACACTGATTAATCTCTTTTGGTAGATCGATATTATATTCTATATGTACTTATGTTACCAATTATCTTGATAATCGTCATTGAGATTCATGTTAAATCAGATTAATATTTAGGTATAGAGGTTATCTCCTTTTTTTCTCCTATCTACTCTGATTAATCTCTGTAGATTGACATTACTATGGGGTTTTTAAGAAATTATTTCAATGGGATCAAGAGTGTTCTATATTTATTTACGATATCAATTGTCAATTTTTAATTATCATCATTGACATTTATGTCAATTCGAATCAATATTTAGGTATAGATATTACTCTATCTCCCCCCCCCCCCCTCCTTTCTAACAAAAAAAATGATACAGTAATGGTTTTTCTATTATGAATTGTGTTAGATCTAATATTTGAGACGTTACCAAATAATCAAATCAATCACTTCGAAATAATCTGGAAGGTTCGGAATAAATAAGAGAACTGTATTTGCTAGTGACATTTTATTACTCGTAAAATATTCATGAAAAATGTTTTTCTATTCAAAGAAGGCTACTACTTTTATACTAGCATAATTTTGACTGTCCTCAATTATTATTATTTCCCCAAACTTGGTTTACTACCTAAATATCCAACCTATTGTCTGATTGTGATCAAAAGTATAAGAGTATCTAATTTAATGATGTATTACCCAATCCTCTCAACCTTGACTCTGCAAGGGTCTGTTATACCACCAAAAACAATTTAGACTTCAAGTCATATTACTCATATATATTAACAGCATTAAGAATATATATACAATTAGATTACTTACATGATAATTACAAATAAATTTATATGATAAGTATTAATTGGTTTATTTTTTAATTGATAACTTTCAAAGTTGTTATAATAGTTCATTTGAGGGCATCTTGATAAAACTTATTTAATTTACATACATTAATAGCGCAAATTAAATAATTTTTACAGCACATCACCCAAAAGATAACTACATGTAATAATCCATAACGAATAAATTAGTACCATGAAAAATAAGACAACTTACCTGCTACAATATACATATTAAAATACACTATTATATAAAAAATGTATATATGTGCTATAGTTGCACTAATTTCAAAGGGCAAAGTAGTAATTCCAAACACTATAAAATAAGATATGTTTAATTTTCATGAAAACATCATTGTCCAACTAATCTTTCATATCTTATTTCTTGTTTGTATATATCAACATTAGAACAAGTCTTTTGACTCACTTTCACACCTAATCAGGAACCTCATAGATCAAGAAGAAGAAAATTAAGACTAAGTTCCTATGGCTGAACCAGCTATTGGAGAAATGTTACCAAGGTCAGAAATATCATTCAGAAGGCAAGGTTCATCAGGTTTAATATGGGATGATAAATTATTATCTGGGGAACTCAAGAAAATTTCAACACATGAAGATCAAGAAGAACACAAGAAAAAAGAAAAAAGATTATCAGAGCCGAAACCTATTAAATCTCGCGTTACAGATAACTACATGCAACCGTCCATCGATCCTCCATCTCCTAAGGTATCTGGTTGTTGTGGCATTTTTGGGAAGCCTGTTAAAGCTCAAAAACCAAGAAGAAATGTCAAACGTAAGTCTTAGTATATGTATGTATATTTTGGTGAAATTATATATACCTCCATGCTTGTTATCTACTATATGTGTTTTCTTATGGCTTTGTACTATGTTTCTTCTTCAGACATATGAATGAATCATCAATTTTTTGTTTTTTGTTTTGTAAGATGAGACTTTTGTTACCTTCATTTTGTGTTTTATCTTGTCTCTCTTTCTTCTTGTGATGATGGTGGTGTTCGGACCAATTTTCACTATTTATCGAGTATTTACTGCCCCACCAATACAATTGACATGAAAGTCTATCCACGAAGGCTTTAATTTAGTTTCTAATTAGTCTTGTCTTCCTTTCTTAATTTTTTTATGGCGATGGTGTAATTGAGCCAGCTAGCGGACACTTCAGTTATCTCATTGGTTATCTGCTATATCCCACTGATACTTTTGTCAAGTAATTCAGGGCTTAGACATATAGCTAAGAAGAAGAAATCACCTAAATTTGTTTGTCTCGAGTGAAATTTAAACCTGAGATCTGTCTAAGTCTAACCTCGTAATTTCAAAACTTTTGTGTTTTCTTATGGCTATGTACTATGTTTTCATCTTTAGAAATGAAATGAAATGAAGTCATTAAGTTTTTCGTGAAAAATGATGGTTTTGTTACCTTTTCATGTAGTCTTCTTCGATATTTTCTGTGCTAGATGGGCAAAAGTAGAAACAAAAAATGCATATTTTCTATTTGTTTTTTGTTTAGCCATTATTTTTTCTCATAATTAGATCATCAAACTCTCTTTCTCTCTGGACTATAGAGATGGGAAAAAATTATTAGTTACTCATATTTACATCAAATTTGTAATTTATCATGATTAAGTGATAAAAGAGATGTGAACGTACATTATTTAGTCATACTTAAGTTAAAAAGTACAAAGACGCTGAGAATATAATAAAATATTAAAAGTGTGTTCTATCTAACAACTTAAATTTTTAGATCAAATGGTCACATACTTCAGTATGGTATCAGAGCAGGGCAAAGATCCTGGGATCGAACCTCACCGCCATACATTCTCAAAAAGAATTTCCACATCCTTGGACCATGAAAAAAAATCAAGCCAGCACGTGAGGGGGCGTGTTGAGAATATAATCAAGTATTAAAAGTGTGTTCTATCTAACAGCTTAAGCTTTTAGATCAGATGGTCACACACTTCAATAAATTTAATTATTATATCGGATACGATTGAATTTTAAATCTATTTTATTGCTATACATTCTTTTCTTGTGTGAAGATATTTTGTTTTTATGCATATAGCAATGATAGCCATTCTTCAATATTAGAGACAGCTTGAAGGTTCAAGAAAGTTGGCTGCTTCTAATGTTTTTGACTTTTTGCTAACAAATTGATAATAATTCAAAATTCCAAGTTTGATCACCTAAAACAACAAGTGTTATTAGCTGTAGACCTTTGTTCTTATTTGGTGGAAACATATCTACCGATAAGTTACATCGAAAATTATGTCATCTTTTAAAGGAGAAACCAAAGGATGAAGTGGTTATTGTATTTAATATTTTATAAATAAAAACAAGTCATTTTCATGATAGATATATAAACCACCCAATTCCCAACTTAAATCCATTTATTTATTGTCTTGTTGCATTACAGTCCACATATTATATTATTACCACCAGTATGGGTCTTTCTTTTTAGCAGTCTTGTCCACTTGTTTTTAAGTAAAAATTAATCGCCTTTAAGTGGGGGAGGCTTAGGTTGAACAACCCCACATTAGTAATATTAATAACCAAAAAATAATTAAGTATTTAAGCTGTAGAGATAACATAAATGATTTATACATTATTAGTATAATTTAACTGTTAATTATAGCATATCCATTTTAATTTCCAAGATTGCTAACAAATGTTTATTATAGAGATTACGACGTGGAAGCAGATGCTTATGAGCTCAACCGAAATCAATAGCTTTAGGTCACATTAGATTTGTGTATGTGCTAAGATATTTACAAAATATAGTAACTCATGTGTTCAGTGGATTGTGTTATCATGAACTCATTAAATTCAAATTCTAGATTTGCCTTTACTTATAAATATCTTTTACGAGTATAAAATTGATGGTATGAATACTTTTACCTAATTGCATAGGGATAGACATGGCACCTAATGTCTGATTTGGCTCAACAGGCCTCGTGAATTTGTACCTTGGATTATGTTATTATCGAGCTAAAAAGTCACACTTAATTACCATGTGAACTTGTTTATGCCTTATTATATAGCTCTTCACTTTCCTATCTCATTCCGATGTAGAATTCTCCTAAAGTATCATGTTCACCTTTTTTCGAAAGCTTACCAGTCTAGGAACTTGCTAGTCCTTCTCTAACTTGTCCTTGTCGGTTGGCCCTCCGTCATGGGCGTCGACTAACCCCCTTATGGCATCAGCGTCCTTGCTAAGGTTATGCCCGACCATCCTACCGAGAGATTGTCTGGACTATCCAAATTCATGGCAAGAATTATCCGTTTCAACCGACCAGGCTTCACAGATTTGTCCCTTGTGTGAAAGATAAAATCACAAAACAAGAATAACAAATTGTGTACCGTAACGCAGTGGAAGAATCGTTAAACTTTCCACCAAAAAAATCGCCCCAAGTCGAGCTTTGAATCCCTTGAAAACAAAGTACTCTTCCACAAATAGATATCCGTCTTTTTGCTTTGTGTGTATATTGATATCATATATTTTTCACCGAATGAAAAAATATTTTGGTCTAGTTTCTTTTAACCAGAGAAGAAGCAGTCTTGGGAGAGAAGAAGTCGTTACTTCAAAACCAACAGACCCACGTATCTAACGTTGCCTGTAGTTGTAACTTCTCTATAGGCAACTTCTTTAACCTTATCTTACTAACCGGGTGGGTCAGCCTACATGGAGCGACCCACAACCCATTATCCACCATTGGGTTATGTCATGATCGAGCCAAAAAAGCCCGGATACCAATTAAACTTGTGTTATGCCTTATAAAACTTTTCACTAACCTCCGTCATTCTAATACCGGATTCGTCTAAGATATCATGTACACCCTTTATTCAAAAACTTCTCAGCTTAGAAATTTTGTCAGTCTTATGTAATCCGCCCTTCGTCATCGGCATCACAAAACCTACATAGTTTTCCTAAGGCTTAGTACACATATATAGTTTACTTCTCAAGCTTGTATCGAAAATTTTGAGCAATACTAACACGTGAAAAATGTAGTGACCATCGTATTTTCTTTATCCTTCACGCTATTCTAACTTCCAATCTAACAGTTATTAGTGATACGTAGAGGTATTTAATTTACCATTAGAGCAAGCTTTACTCGTTGTGGACTATATACGCACATATATATACTTCCTCCTGTCCTTTTTAAATGACTTTTTAGCCTTTTAAAATTACTCCAACTTACTCTTGCTGTAATAAAGTATTTGAATAGCTTTCTAAAAGAACTTTTCACTGTTTTTCTTTCAACATTTTCTAGGAGTGTAGGTATGTAAAGGGAGTATATTTTTTTTTCAATGAAAATCTAATTAAATAGTTCAGTTAAGTAATGTAATTACTTGAATGTTGGCATTAAATAGATAGTGAAAGGAAAGTGTAAACGGTATAGACAATGTCAATTTTAAAAATGAATGATGTTTAAAATCAAGCCATTAATGGTTTGTACTTTAGCCAGACTAACTTTTCCATTTATTAATTCCAAATGCTGATAGACCCCTCAAATACTAAGCTGAACTACTGTATGGCCCTCTACGTCAATTTCACATAATTCAGTTCATTATTGAACTACTATTAGCATATAAGTACAAATATATTTTCTGTAAAACAAGAAAGATTTTTTTAAAAAATAGTCTTTGGACAGAAATGATCATTTTGCATGAAAACATAAAAGACAAGTTGTTTTCGGTGAAATTAGTTCCATTCAAAAACACAGTTAGAGATTTGTATTTTAGGGTTTAAAGTCAAGTGAGTTGTATTCAATTCGGAGAACACCTCTACGAGTCCGATTTTATATGATATGATGTGGGCCAACACTCTAGCTGTCAACAAAGCCCAATCTATAAGCCGAGCTCAAGGACTACTGAACAAGTGTTCTCAACTATGGAGGCCCAAGAAGAAGAAGAAAATGGGGAAGGGGAACTGAAGATACGATGCCGATGGAGTATAGCTCGCTGGAATGGGATGAGGGTACTTTTCATCTCTCCATGGCGGCCTATTTAGGAGTTTCGGCTCCTCGAGCTCTGCGAGCTCACTGTACCATCAAGGAAAGAAAGTTTACAGCCTTGATCGATTCCGATAGCACGCATAATATCCTACAACCTCGGATTGTAGATCAACTCGAGTTGCCGATTTTAATGCTTACCAATGTAAAGGTGATGGTAGGGAATGAAGAATTTCTGGAATGCACGGGTCACTTCCTTAATGTTAAGGTGAAATTGAAGGGACAATAATTCAATATTCCATTTTTAATTTTACCTATTCAAGGGGCCGATGTCGTTCTCGGAGTTCAGTGGTTACGCACACTAGGGGTTGTTACCGCAGATTTCTCCATACCACAAATGAGCTTTAACCACCACGGCAAAGAAGTTCAGTTAATCAATGAGACCAATTTAACCTTCTCCACCCCAGCTCAACTAAACATAATGATCACTATGGGCTCTATCTTATCCCTACATGATGTCACACATGAGCCCACCCCTCCTTCACCTACACTCAAATCCAACCATCCCAATCTACTCCCAGAACTACAACAACTGCTGAGAGAATACCATCACATTTTCAAAACCTCTACTGAAATTCCACCCAATCACAAGCACGGCCATCAAATACATCTCCAACCTGATGCCAAACCCGTCAATGTGCGACCATACCGTTACCCTCATTTTCAGAAGGAAATTATGACGAAGCTCACTTGAGAAAAGCTAGATGAAAGAGTGATTCGACCAAGTAAAAGCTCGTACTCGTCACCGGTATTATTGGTTCACAAAAAAGACGGTACCTGGAGATTTTGTGTTGACTATCGAGCTTTGAATGCTATCACTATTCGTGATCGATTCCCAATCCCTACGGTGGATGAAATTCTAGATGAATTGAAAGGAGCTACATTGTTCTTGAATTGACTTGAGGTCTGGATACCACAAAATTTGGATGGATCCTCAAGATGTGCACAAAACAACCTTCGGGACATGCGATAGGCATTACGAATTTACAGTGATATCATTTGGGTTGTCCAACGCTCTTTCCACCTTTCAAGCAGCAATGAACGATTTGTTTCGGGAACAGTTGAGGCGTTTTGTGCTGGTTTTCTTTGACGACATACTCATATATAGTATCGGATGGGCTGAGCATATAGAACACCTCTCCAAGGTCTTTTTCTTACTCCATACTCATAACTATTATGCCAAATTGTCAAAATATGTATTTGGAGAGAAACAAGTGCATTATCTGGGACATATAATTTCAAGCGATGGGGTAAGTGTGGATCCGGACAAAATTCAGGCCATTTTGGAATGGCCCACAACTTCCACTATTACGGCTTTACGAGGATTCTTAGGCCTTACTGGTTATTACCGGCGGTTCATGCGAAATTATGCATCTTTTTCTTCGCCTCTCACCGACTTGTTATAAAAGAGATAATTTGCATGGAGTATTAAGGTCACTGAAGCATTCAGGAAATTGAAAGAATGCATGACCACCCTCCCGGTTCTTGTTCTACCCGACTTTGATAAAGAATTTGAAGTCACGACGGATACTGGTGGTATTGCCATTGGTGCGGTCTTGTCACAATCGGACCACCATTTGGCATTTTCAACAAGAAACTAGTGTCTCGTATGCAAGCAACTTTCACCTACACAAGAGAACTCTATGCTATTACTGAAGCAGTAAAAAAATGGATGCATTATTTGCTTGGAAGAAGGTTTATTATTTATACGGATCACATGAGCATACGACACTTACTTTCTCAAGCAATCCAAACACCAGAACAACAAAAATGTCTCACTAAATTGATCGGTTTTGAGTATGAAATCTGATACAAGCCTGGGAAGGAGAACTAAGTTGCTGATGCATTATCGCGGGTGGAGCAGCCCCAATTCACTACTATTTCAGGATCCATTGTTTCATGGATTACGCAATTGAAGGATTTCTATGCCACCACTAAAGCCGGAATGGAGTTACTGAACAAAATCACATCAGAAGCAAGGGTCAATGAAAAATTTAAGGTACATGATAGTTTGGTTTTCATCGATAAGAAATTATATGTACCTGATGAAATAGGGGTGCATTCGCAAATAATAGAAGAATACCATTCTTCTCCCTGTGGTGGCCACTCGGGAGTCAAGACGACTTTAAGTCTCATATCAACAGCATTTGCGTAGCCTACAATGAGGAAAAAATTGAGCAATTATACACAACTACTCCATTTGCCAACAGAACAAACCAGTGAACCAGAAACCATACGGATTACTCCAACGACTCCCCGTACCAAACCATGTATGAGAAGACATAAGTATGGATTTTATAACCCACATTCTCATGTCATGTAGCAAAACTGTTGTTTGTGTGATTGTTGACCGATTAACCAAATTCGCCCATTTTATAGCATTAGCCACCAAATGCACAGCTTCATACCTAACTTATATATTCCTCACTGACATATACAAGCTTCATGGAATGCCCAAAACCATAGTTTCAGATTGAGACTCTTTTTTTCTATGAAAGTTTTGGCAAGAACTCTTCTTACAGCTGAGTACTAAATTAACTTACAACAGCGCGTACCACCCGTAGACCGACGGGCAAACCAAAGTCGTTAATCGTAGCCTCCAGACCTATCTGCGTTGCTTTTTCAGTGACGAACCCCATAATTGGACCAGGTACTTAGCTCTCGCAGAATATTGGTATAACACGAGCCACCATACGACCATCAAAACCACCCCTTCCAAGCACTATACGGCCGCCCACCACCACCAACGACTCAATATCTACCGGGGAAATCCCAAAATGCGACCATCGACCCAACTCTAACCCACAAAAATAATCTCCTAGCAAAACTTAAGAATCTCTCCATAAAACCCGTCAACAAATGGAAGCCCATGCTAACAAAAAGCGAATGGCAAAGGAATTCAGTGCTGTAGACCGACGGGCAAACCAAAGTTGTTAATCGCAGCCTCCAGACCTATCTGCGTTGCTTTTTCAGTGACGAACCCCACAATTGGACCAGGTACTTAGCTCTCGCAGAATATTGGTATAACACGAACCACCATACGACCATCAAAACCACCCCTTCCAAGCACTATACGGCCGCCCACCACCACCAACGACTCAATATCTACCGGGGAAATCCCAAAATGCGACCATCGACTCAACTCTAACCCACAAAAACAATCTCCTAGCAAAACTTAAGAATCTCTCCATAAAACCCGTCAACAAATGGAAGCCCATGCTAACAAAAAGCGAATGGCAAAGGAATTCAGTGTAGGGGACTGGGTTATGTTAAACTCTGAACCTACAGACAAGTGACTCTACACTGCCGCAACTCCGCCAAGCTCGCAAAAAAATATTATGGGCCATTTCGAGTACCGCGGAAAATTGGCATAGTAGCATATGAGCTTGACCTCCCAGACAGGTGTCGCATCCACTATGTTTTCCACATATCACTCTTCAAACCTCACTTGGGAGAAACATACACCACCAGTGCGAATTTACCGCCCTAGACTATCACACGAGTCCTACATCTAGCATATTGGGTCCTTCTCCAGGCCCACACCATACGGGTCAACAGCACTAGGCCCAATTCTTTATGGCCGAACAGCAATAATAGGCATACGGTCTTATGATCCCTACCGAACTGAGTCAGGCCTACAACACTATGAATCTCCAAAAGCCCAACGACGCTTGGTATATGGATATGGGTGCCACATCTCACCTCACTCGTGACTCTGGTAATCTCCCTCAACTGTTTAATTTGAACAATCCTCAATTTATTTTGGTCGGAAATGACAATCGTATTCCAATCCAAGGCTATGGCACCACTCAAACACAACTACCTCACCCTCCCTTTACCCTAAAAAATGTTCTATATGCTCCTAACATCATTAAAAACTTAATCTATGTTAGGAAATTTGCTAGTGACAATTCTGTATCTATTGAGTTTGACCCTTTTAGTTTTTCTGTGAAAGACCTACGTACGGGGACAACTCTTATGAGATGCAATAGTGTGGGGGACCTATATCCTTTCAAATCCAATTCTGCTACAAGTGTCAATCCACCAACCTCTTTAGCTGCAATCTCCCCATCAACTTGGCACAGTAGACTCGGGTACCCGGGAGCACCAATTTTTAATTTTCTTAGAAGTCAGAATTTCATTCAATGTCATAAAGGAAAATTTACCCACGCATGCTACTCTTGTCCTTTAGGAAAGCATGTTAGACTTTCTTTTCAATCTTCATTGAGTGTAACTTTTTCTCCTTTTGATATTATTCATGCAGATTTATGGACATCTCCCATTACTAGCAAACTGGGTCACAAATATTATTTGGTATTTTTAGATGATTTCTCTCATTTTCTTTGGGTTTATCCTCTAAAATCTAAGTCCCAAGTTTACTCAATTTTCTTGAATTTCAAGCATATGTTAAATCCCAATTTGAAGACCATCAAAACGTTTCAATGTGATAATGGCCGTGAGTTTGACAATTTCCCATTTCATAAATTTTATACGAAAAATGGCATGGTGTTTCGCTTTTCTTGCCCACATACCTCACCTCAAAATGGTAAAGCCAAAAGAATCATACACACCATCAACAATAAGATCCGCACTATGCTTTTCCATGCTTCCATCCCCTCTTCATTTTGGCTCTACGCATTGCACATGGCATCTTACCTTCTTAACATATTACCAACCCTTCTTATGGTCACCTTTGAATTTTTAGTTGTCTATACTACCCGAATCTCGCCTTCACGTCCCCTCACAAATTAGCACCTAAGACTACTCCTTGCATTTTCTTGGCTTTCCCGTCGAATCATAGGAGGTACTTATGTTATGATTTGTCCACAAATAAAATACTAGTATCTCGCCATGTCACATTCGAGGAGAACGTTTTCCCATTTGCAAACGTCCCAAAATTTCAAGCCACTTACTACGGCTTCCTTGATGATTCAGACACTTCCCCACTCATTCGAAATGTAATACATGGAGCTAGTAGTCCGGTTCAATGCTCACCACCCTTGCCAGCTTTCCCTTCGACCACCCCTGCCCCTATTGACCACCCCTACTGCCCCGTCACAAACCTACTGCCTCACAGCTCCCTAAACCCATCGCCTAACCCACTGCCCCATCGACCACCCCCCTGCCCCTATCACTACCCTACTGTCCCAGTCACTGCCCCACTGCCCCAAAGCTCATTGCCCCATCAGTGCCCTACCACCCCCTGCACACTAAAAGTACACTTTAACCTATTCACTCAAACTATCTCACCTCTACCTAAAAACCAAAATTTGCCAAACTTGACCCAAATTGGAATGCGACCATGCGTGAGGAATTTGATGCACTCACTACGCAACACACTTGAGATCTTATCCCGAAACCAGAGAGGGTGAATGTGATTTGTTGTATGTGGCTATATCATCACAAATTCAGAGATAGTGGTGAGCTTGAATGCCATAAGGTTAGATTTGTGGCAAATGGCACGGGGCAACAAGAGGGAGTTGGTTGTGGTGAGACCTCCAGTCCAGTGGTTAAACCTACCACCATTCGTACTATTTTGAGCATTGCTATGGGGAAGAACTGACTGATTCATCAACTTGATGTGAAAAATGTGTTCTTACATGGGGATTTGAAAGAAATCGTCTCTATGCATCAATCACCTAGCTTTGTGCATCCATTGACTCCTCAGCATGTCTGCCATCTTTGAAAGTCACTCTATGGCTTGAAACAAGCCCCTCGGGCTTGGTATGAACGGTTTTTCACCTACATCATGCAGACCGGGTTCGTGTGTAGCAAAAGTGATAATTTATTTTTTATCTTTCATCGAGGTAGTGACATTGCATACCTTTTGCTCTATATGGATGACATTGTCCTGACTGCCTCTAATGTGCTAAAAATGAGATCATTACCTTGCTCAAATAAGAATTTTTCATGATGGACTTGGGTAAGTTGAGTTATTTCTTAGGAATTTCCGTGACCAGATCTGAGGATGCAATGTTTCTGTGTCAATGTAAGTATGCCAAAAAGATTGTTTACTGGGCTAAAATGACAAACTGCAAGATCATGCCTACTTCAGTCGACTCGAAGTCAAAGCTCAACGCTAATTATGGGGACCCGGTGCGTGATCCTTCTCTTTATAGGAGTCTCGCTGGTACACTTCAGTATCTTACTTTCACTAGGCCCGATATTGCCTATGCTGTTCAACATGTGTGTTTGTTCATGCATGCTCCCAGGGAGCCTCACTTTACCACTTTTAAACGTATCATTCGATACGTTAAGGGTACCATTGACTATGGATTACATCTTTTTTCATCTGCACTGACCAGGCTAATATCATACACGGACGTCGATTGGGGCGGTTGTCCCGACACATGTCGATCTACTTTCGGCTATTGTGTATTTTTGGGTGATAACCTCATTTCGTGGTCTGCAAAACGACAAGCCACGCTTTTCTGTTCGAGTGTAGAAGCAGAATATAAAGGCATTGCGAATGTTGTTGCCGAAACTTGTTGGCTCAGAAACCTCCTTCTAGAGCTTCATTGTCCCTTACGTAAGGTATCTATTGTCTATTGTGATAACGTATCTGCTATCTACTTGTCTCATAACCCGGCTCAACATCAGCGAGCCAAACATATTGAGATGTATATTCATTTTGTTTGTGAGAAAGTTGTCATGAGTCATGTTCGGGTGTTACATGTTCCGTCTTCCTATCAGTACACAGATATATTTACTAAGGTATTTCCTCGACAGTTGTTCCTTGACTTTAGATCCAGTCTCAGCGTCCGGCCTCCTTCCGCTCCGACTGAGGGTGTGTGATAGAGAATATATCAATATTCTCCATATATTCTATAATTATTATTTTGATGTAATTATGTTATCTAGATATTGTCATACAATTAGGTTTGTAATTCTAAATATTTATATATATTGCATTAATGAGAAGTCTCCAAAAAAGGAGAATTACACAATTCTACATTCAAAGTAGTGATACAATAGATTTCAGATATACCAAATGCCAAAAAGCAATAAAAGAAAAGAAAAAAATGATACGATACGACATATCTTAATGTTACCATCCATTATTAACCAAGGCCATTCATAACCTTGCCCTTAGGCCTTTAACAAATTGTCTCATATATGTCATTAACTCTGACAGATCTAGCTCCAACTTGTAGTATAATGGACGGAAATTTTAAATTAAACCATAGTAAATAATAGAGAGATAATTTTGGATACTTTTTCCGAAATATTTTGACATGTACACTCAATTTATGTTAGAGCTCCATTAAATTCAAATATAAAATACGAGACGATTTGCTAATTACACATCTTGAGATGTAGCCATGCACCTGATCACACATGTTGAATGATATAAATTGTGGAGAAGCAAATTCGAAATTGAGTTTATTATCGAGGCAGGAAGCTTTATAGTTTATACAAAGAAAAGTCTCATAATGATGTAAGAAGAAAAAGAACAATTGCGACTCCATTTGGTACGGTATCAAATATGTCTGATCATATTTATTGTTATGGTGGATAAAATTTTATAAATATAATAAAAAATAATTTATTAATTTATTAATATAATAAAAGAAATTCAATGATCACACGTGAAATTTATGTTATAAATTGATATATTTCACATTCCTGATTCAGTTTTTTGCACGGATTGGCCTTCAAAGGCATTAGTCTTTAATCTTTGCCCCTCAAATTATTGGTTTTTATTTTTTCCCTTCGCTTAAAAAAGGGTTGAAAATATTCCGAAGTTCCGGGTTCGAATTCCGCTCAGTCAAAAATTTAAAAAAAAATCGCAAGGTAGAGTTTGTATTTCGCAAGGCATAGTTTACTTGCAAACTCTCAGAGAAGGCACTCTCAGATAGGGTTTGTCTAATGCCAGACAGAGTTTGTAGGCAAATTATACCTTGCGAAATTCAAATTCTGTCTTGCGATTTTTTCTTTTAATTTTGGCCTGAGCTGGGGTTCGAACCAAGAACCCGAGAGTTTTAGGTGAAAGACAAAAATTAAAGATTTTCAATTTGAGGAGAAAAAATTAAAGACCAACGGAAAGAGGTACATTTGTGCGAATTGCGCCTCCTGATTCCACCACATCATATAGGCCAGTGTAGTTGGGCTTTTAAGTTCTAAATGCTGAAGATGCTTTGAGCCCAGATTCTAATAGGCCTACGAATTTAGCAAACCAAAGCCCAATTCTTCTCAAGGGGCCATTAGGGCACAATTAAGGATTTCTCGGACACTTGTTCCCCGAAAATGAACGGCGACCTGGAAATATCCGTCGATAAGCTTCCGATCAAACGTCTAGAATTCATCGAAGAACAAGGCGCCGAACGCTTCCCTTCGTACTGTATCTCTCTCTCTCTCTCTCTCTCTCTATATATATATATATATATATAGTTTGTGAACTTGATGTTTACATTATATATTGCGTAATTGTTGAAGTGATTTTGGATACGATGAGAAAACGGTGAATTTGATTCGGAGAATTGATTTTGAGCTGGATATATATATATATGTGTGTGTGTGTAGGTGTAGAATTTCATGCATAATCAGTTTAGGAGCTGGATATTTACATTTAGATTTTGCGTAATTGATGCAGTGATACGAAGAATTGATTTTGAGCTGGATATATATACATACTTGCTCTAGCGAATGATTGTTATACGCCTGTGACAAGATTATCATTTAAATAATACTTTGCTGTTATAGGTAAAAAGATGCATAAAATCTAAACTTTTATTTTTATTTGCCAAATCCTAAGCTTAATCACACTTTGTATAACGATGGAAAATATTGTAAAATATATATTCATATAATATTCTTTGTATAAATAGTGTAGTAAAGTATCAAAATATTTGGTCAAAATCTCTAGACTTATTATTAGTAATCTTAGAGATTCTATTTCTATAAAGATGATTAATCATTGTATTACTAAAAAAAGAAGATAGTTGTTATAGAGGGGTAATTTTACAAAGAAGATGAAGATAGATTGTTGCTGGTATAGGTAAAAAGTTGTTATAGAGGGGTAAAATATAACATAAAAAAATTGGTTCTGAGAAAAGCTTGGCTGTTATAGAGAGGTGCTGTTATATGAGGATACCGTTATAGAGAGGTCTGATTGTGTATACATACATAATACATATATATTGTTGCTGGTATAGGTAAAAGGTTGTTATAGAGGGGTAAAATATAACATAAAAAAATTGGTTCTGAGAAAAGCTTGGTTGTTATAGAGAGATGTTGTTATATGAGGATACTGTTATAGAGAGGATCATGTTATATGAGGATACCGTTATAGAGATGTCATATGTATACATATATGTATTATGTATGTATACACAATCAGACCTCTCTATAACGGTATCCTCATATAACAACACCTCTATATGTATGTATATACGTACATACATATATAGATGTAGAATTTTGTGCATAATCAGTTTGTGAATTTGATAATTACATTTAGATTTTGCGTAATATATGTATACACATATGTATTATGTATGTATACACAATCAGACCTCTCTATAACGGTATCCTCATATAACAACACCTCTATATGTATGTATATACATACATATATAGATGTAGAATTTTGTGCATAATCAGTTTGTGAGTTTGATATTTACATTTAGATTTTGCGTAAAATTGTTGCAGCGATATAGGATACGATGAGAAAACGGTGAATTTGATAAGGAGAATTGACTTTGCATGGGCGGTGGAGAGAGAGGAGCCAAGTAAGAAGCAGAAGAAAAGTAGTAGTTCTTCTGCTTCTTCAAAGGAGACAAGTAGTAATCAGCCATGGCAATGGCAGAGTTTGGTGGAGAATTTGCGATTAGCTCATCAAGAGCTTCAAGTCATTATCGATCTCATTCACACTGTAAGTTAACATTAGCATTTTCGCTCACTATATAGAACTTTGTGACATTATAATCTTAATGATTGAACTTCATTTCTCTATAATGTTTGATAACAAGTAGTTGAGATTAGGGTTTAATTGTTGTTATACTTATATTTAGTCTGGTGTTTGTGTGGAGTCTGGTCAAAGACTCAAATGTTAGTGTAGGGATAATTGTGAGATTTAGAGAACCCAGACAAGTGATTTAGTATTCCAATGAAATGAACTTGAATAGAACAAAATGAATAGCGAGGCTTTGTCAATGCTATTTGTTGGTACATGTTTAGTATGTGTTGTGCCTAGCTGGTTGTGTTTTGTGCATTTACCATAAGAGTAAAAACTGTGTGTTTTAGCTTAATAATGTGCTTGAAAATGGAAGATACTTGTCTTTAACTATATTCATTATTCGTCCAATGAGGTTTTTATGGGTATGAAGCTTTTTTTTTAATAATCGTGGTTGTCCGGGCCATCATGCGCGCACCTTGTCTAGTTCGACGGGATACTTGCTACCTCCCATCAGCAACAGGTACCAGATAACTCTATCCACCAAGATTAGGACAAATGGGGAAGAAATCACCTAGTTGTTTACCTAAGACCTCATGGTTCTCAACCCACTTCATTGGCCACTAAGCCACACCCGTGGGTGCTTGTGCTGGGTATGCAGTTTTAGGATGAACAGGTGTAGCGGGGCAGATGATACAGTAGTGTTTGCGTCATGGATAATGTAATGTAATTTTTTATGCGAATATAGCACACTGGTTTTGATTCAATTGTGAGGTTAATCATGAAGCGGGTTGAGACGTTCTTATCTAGTTATTTATATTAGTTAAGGTAGGAATCTAATTCTAAACATACAATTACAGAGATGTATATTAGTTTTAGATAGGAAATTGTACAGTACACCCATATATGATCGTGAATGTACTTGAAAAGTGGCTAGAAAACGAGGATTCAAGACATCCTATTCGCAATGAAGTAGAAAGAAAAGCTACCTCTAAGTTGCTTCAATAGGGAATTCCTTGTGTGTGTGATAAAGCAAGCCTCAGGAAAGGTTCAAAGTTTGATATACCACATGTCTAGTACTCGGTAGAGAGGATGTTTTGGCTTTTTGAATTGAATAAGCACGGAAGCACTTGAGTTGTTTTCTTCCTGTTGTGCACAACTACTATTTTTTCTGGAAGAAGTATTAGACAGCCATAAATTCTGGTCATTTATCTCTATACCCTCATGTAGATTATTGGAAAAGTTGTGCTCTGAATTTCCAGTAAGAGGAGTGATCATTGGCAAACAGATGCTAACTTACCTGGTAGACTTTCAATGCAGAATGAGTTAGCTCAGTTTGTAGAGCATATGCTTAGCTCTATCTGCAGATTGTGGTGATGCCTCATTCTATAAGGATTGAAATATGGCTTTTAGCTCCGGGAATCCAATTGAGATATGCAATGCAAAATATACTAGCTGATGCAGTCACTACTCACTTGTCTAGAAGGGTGAAATTGCTACTGTGTGAGTTTCTGCGTAGGATATTGTAACTTTTTTTTTTATAAAACGAGCTAGTTGAGGGAGTCATTGATGTATTCAATTATTTGTTCTCTTCCATTTGTTTCTTTATTTTGCTTTGTCTGATGATAGTCATAAAGTTGTGCATCACCTTGGTGCCTCTTTTGTTGATAGACGTACTTATTAAAAGAAGTCACTTCCTCAGTGTCCTTTTAGTGTCATTGTCAATTAACCTACTTAAGTAACCAGCTCTATATAGTTCATGTGCCTCAGAGTGTAGTCTTTAAAGTGGTTTCCATTTCTTTATGGTGCAGTAAGGTTATGTTTACATATATTTGTTAATAGTCAACTTATTAATGTGTTGCTGAATTAGCAATTGTTTCATTTGGGCTTTTTTTAATCATTTCACATGGATAATGTTTAATTGCAGTATTGTGTTATGATGAAGCACTGACCAAGTGATCGGTTTTTATTCTCTTACAAAAAATTAAATTGGATAAAAAGCTTTAAAACTTATATAAGAAAAAGAAGCAGAGTAAGCCATGACTAACTTTAATTTATCCAAGTTTAGTGAATTTGATTCGCTGGTTACTCCGTCCGGTTGATTTAATTTGTCATATGTGATCCAGTTTCATAGATAATGTTATCTTCTAGAAACATGGATAGAATGTCATGTCAATTTACTCTTCATTGTCAGAATGATAGAGACAACTAAGGATTAGAGAATTTGACTTAATCTTTTGGCCTTAGTTATTTAAGTGGCATGAGATTTGTCAATCCATTTGCCTCCTTCAATCCCTTCCTGCCCCTTTCTCCCCGGCATTTAAGACAGCACTGTTAATTAGGCATAATAATAAGCAGAATATATTAGA
The DNA here is from genome assembly GCA_034509755.1 of Anisodus tanguticus. Lineage (NCBI taxonomy): Eukaryota > Viridiplantae > Streptophyta > Magnoliopsida > Solanales > Solanaceae > Anisodus > Anisodus tanguticus. Next base: position 39,529,822 of record CM067558.1, read on the forward strand.
GCGGAAGGGAACTGTGGATTATATATTGCATTACTTACTCTGATGTTCTGCATACAGGTGGAGACAAACGACGCAGTGACAGTGGCTGGCATGACCAGGCCAAAGCAATTGCCTAACGAGCATCTATCAGACCTTGCTGTGTCTATGGCAACCAAGCTGCAATGCTTCCGTGTATTTTTCTTTATCCCTTCTGCAAGGTGTTTTGGTTGATGTATAGTTCTAAATTGAGTTGAACAAATAATCTGCTGGATTATTTTTAGATCTAATGGTTTGTTTACAGAATATTTGTGATTATTTTTCTTTTTGAATTATGCACTTCAGTATTAAAGCTCTACGTGTCTCATAATTTGGTTTTTCTTTTGCAGCATTTGGGGAAATATTTTAAGCAATCTGCCAAGGCTTTGGAACAACAAGTGGCTAGAGAAGCAAGATTTTATGGTGCTCTTATTAGGTTTGTTCTTTGTGACTACTAATTGTATTAGTACATTGTGGAACACACCAATGTGTTCAGTCATTTAGACTACCGTGTCTTTGTGCCTTTCCTCGAAATTTTGTCTGTGCATTCCTGATGAGCAGATAGATTGCAGCAAAATTGGAAGGTTAAATGGCATCGGATGGTTGCGGCTGCTTCTGGAAATGAAGGGTTTTACATTGATTTATTTGACACTTCATTATATGATCCAGCGGTTGCATTTCGCCCATCTTCTGCATCTGTGGTGCGTATTGAGCATGACCCAGCTGGGATGCTGGCTGTGAATTTGCTGCCAAATTCCTGCCACACTCTTCAGTTTGAATTTTTTGGTGCAAGCGCACTTAGTGGCGTCATAAAACATAGCAGAACAAAACCAAAGGGCTCTTTTGAGGATTCTTCTGGAGAAACTAAGAGAGAAAAAAGTGATGATGAGCATGTGAGAGAAACTCACTCAACCCTCCGTGAAGTTCATCGAGCAATCTTTGATGAGCAGGTATATTTCTAAGTTCCCTCCTTTCTCTTTCTAGTACTCTTTAAGTTTTTTTTATTAGTTTTTCGTGACCTACTTCCGTTTTCTGGTTATTTTCTTGGCCCTCGTTGCAGGTGTTTGATTTGGTTAATCGTGAAGCATTTAATCCAGCTTTGGGTGCTGACGTGACAGGACTACAAGAAAACTTGTTACGTTTAAGCATAGGTCAAAGAGCTTCTCTGTCCATTTCACTTGTGCCATCTACTGAAGATGATCAGACAGCTAATGCTGTGGATGATGAACATTCTGAAACTGCTATTGTGTCTTTTGAATCAGTTGATGCTTCAAAACTAGATGAAGGGAAACTTGACTTTAAGAAGTTGGGGTTTCTGAATCGTATTAGTTTTGAAATTTATTTGCAACAACTTTTTCATGAACATGTGTTTATAAAAAACAAAAAGAGATTATCATCTTTGGGTAAACCTCAAATATCTGCTCAGCCCACGAAAGATGGCCCTAATCTTTTGGGACATTTCTGCATCTCTCTAGCTCATAGGATCTTCTCAAACAAAGTCCTTGCAGAGCTTGAAAGTCTGGTATGACCTTATCTGGTTGGGTTTGTATGTTCCAGGCAATGTAACCATTATATCTGAAGAATTTCTTGTTCTGTCTGTAGGTTAGCAGGACACCATATGTCCAATTGATATCGCATCCCACTTGGCATTCTCGGACATCATCATGGACACTCTCCATGAATGTACCTGAGTCGATTCTCCATGCAGGAAGCCTGTCTCACTCATCTGACTATGTAAAGAATGTGAAATCTCACTTTCGTACGAAAGTCCTGGTTCGTGATGATTGCATTAGTCTGGAAGGGGAAGGTGCTCCTAATGTTGTTGGCCTCTTCAAAGGAAAGCCTGATAGTACTTGCCCTATGAACAGATGTGATTGTGGCTTGTCAGATCTTTCAATGGTACTATTGCAGCAGGTCTGTATCTCTTCCTCTTATTATTGTTTTAATATCTGAAAGTGCGACATACTATGAAAAAGAGTTCATTTTCTGGCGGGATAAACTTATATTCTTCCTAGAACTGGCCCTTCCTTAAAAGAAAGCCTATGATCTTAGACATTATTTATTTTTCCTGTGATTCAGTTGAACCATCGAAGTTCATTGAATCCTTTTCTGTTGTATTTGTTGGGATGATTTATGAGACACGGGGATCACATAGAGGGTGATAGCGACAAAGGTTTTCAAACTGTTTGTGTTCTTGCCTAGGATAATTTGCTATCTTGTGGTCAGGTGCCAAACTTATGGTGGGTAGCTATGGTCATGAGGGAGAGGGAGAAAGTTGTTTTGTTTCCAAAAAAATAGAAAGACCACAAATGTAACCCCCTCCCCCCAAACCATAGACTTTGCTTCTAGTGGTAAGAGCATAGCTCATGATGTATGGGTTAGGTGTCCGTCACGAGTTTGAACCTTGTTGCAGGCAAAAGCCTGGCATTTAATTGGGAAGGATAAAGAGGTAAACCTGTTATCCACTAGGTTTCAGACCGTGCGGCCAGTTGGTCCCTGGGATTTCTCAGTTATCACAAATAGGAAAAAGAAAAAGCACCACAATTCTACCCTTCCTTTTCTATTTACAAATCAGTATACAATCTGTGAGAAAGCAATGCCACTTCCATCTTGCAGCAACGCGGTCATCAATATGTCCTTAATTCAAGCTATTAATTTCTGCAACAGGTTGCCAGCCAGGTGATACGGTGGCTTCATGAAGAAGCTCTTATGGTTGGTATCAAAGCAAACCAGGATTTCTTATCCTTGTCATTTGAGTTAGAACAAGGCGAAACACTTAGTCTAGTGGCACACATAGACCCTGAAGATGTTCAAGGATGCATTTCCTGGTGGTTGCTGATGGAAGATGGATTCTCTGAAGAAAGCAAACTTCAAATGGACTTGAACAATGTTGAATCCGAAACAAGGAAATTTTTAGGTTATTTATCTTTAGAAGTGCTATACTCGACCTTAATGGATATGGTTAGCGTAAGTAGTACTGCAGGCCATTGAGTTGTATGTAACTTTTTGTACTTGTAATCGACTAGCAAATTTTCAAATTCTTGTGTCCACGATTAAGAAGTTTTTTGTTTCTTCTTTTCAATTAATGTTGCAATAGAACTACAATCTAGCAAAAAGAAACATCCCCCTTAGAAGAAGAATTGTATGTACAAATTGTGTAGCTGACAATTTCATGTATCCAGTATATCATAGCTGAATCATTGTGGATTTAATTTGCCAAGTACATTTTTTGTCAGGTTAGTTCCACCAGTTGGAGAAACATTAGGTACTCGAGTATACACTATTATTTTCTTGTCCTCCTATTGGGCAAGTAAGTTATTATACTCTTGCGTACAATTCCTGGAATCCCACTCATTCATACATCGTTATGAATCTAAAAACAATTTTAACTTTTAAGTCTTGACTAGAATATTTTATTCTGAGCCGAGGGCCTATCGGAAATACCTTCTCTATCTCCCAAGGTGGGTAGGGGTAATGTATGTGTACACTCTACTCTCCTCAGATCTAACTTGTGATTACACTGGGTATGTTATTGTTGTTACTTGTTGAGAAGCATAGTATTCAAAGTTTCTGTTTTCAAGTCGAGTTTTGGCAGTTTCAATCATCAAAACATATAGAAAGAAAATCAAGAAACCTCTTATTTGTGGCTATGAAGAATGGAGTGTAGATTTTAAAATTTTAATTACGTCTCTTTTCTCTGTCTTTATCCAATTGATCATCATTCATCAAGACATGTAAGAGATAAACCAAACACTTCATCACAATAAATAAGACAATTTTTTACTAGACTAACAAACCACTAATAAGAGAAGCTTCATCAACATGAACTCCACTCAAAAAGCCATCTTAAACCAATACTTAACATATACCCATTTGTAGTTATTATCATTATTTTATCCATAGAAGTATACAAAGAAATTCATCTACTTAAGCTTTGTTTAACAATAATCTTGTAAATTAGATAATGAAAAGGTTCTTGATGGCTTTCCATCTTTATGGGGATGTGGTTTTTGTTGGCTCAAGTTGACATTTTAAAAAAATTAACTTTATATTGGAGTGGAGTTGTGGGCAAGCAAATCATGCTCACTTTTGGCATTACTTGCCATGGCACAAAAGACAATATGGTCCTAGTATTTTATAATTTTCAATCTTGTCTCCACCCAAATATATTACTATATAATACATCTCTCATCTAGTGTCACAAAACCCCTTTATTTTATTTATATTTATATACCGTCAAACCTCTCTCTATAATTATCATTTGCTATAATAGCATTTCACAACGGTCTAATTTTTTCCGAAATCGATTTTTCATGTTATATTTTACTTCTTTATAATAACATTTTTACCTATAACAACAATGTCACTCATTATAGCGGTATACTCTTTATAAAATTACCTCTCTATAACAGTTATACTCAACATAATATTTGTAAGAAGTATATTATGTATAAAAAAAAATAGCAAGATATTTATGATAATCATCATTAATGTCATGCACATAGTAAATTTCAAGTATGAATATCTAAAAGAAAAAATATATATTTCTCATAGTGATCTGATTTTAGACTTGTAACTCTTTCAATCTTTGAAACTTACATTGATGAAGAGATTATTGCACATGTGATTGGAGCGGAAGAACAAAAGACCACAGATATAGAAGGTGACAACGAAAGTGTTGATGAAGAGCCTCAACCTATTGCTACTTGGGGTGAAATAGAAGAGTCAACTATTAAGCTCTTAGACAACCTTCAAAAGGAAAGCTATTAAATTCTCTTTTGCTGAAAGTTTGAACAAAAATTTTCATCAATTCAAGCGTTATATGATCGCTAAGAGACTTCAATTTACGAAATAATTTACAATTGTAGAATTCTTACTTCAAATTTGAAATTGTATTTAATTTCTCAATTAATTTTAAATGCATATGTTCCTTAGATTTTAATTATTTATCGATATGATACAACTAGTCATTGATTTATTAGTGTTTTTAATTTTTAATTAATGAGATATAAAAATTAATTGAAATTTTAAAATTAACAAGTATATTATTTTCGTTTATGACATAAAAAGCACATAAAATAATTCTTGAGTACTTTCATTTATAACAGCTAAATGAGATCTAAACATCAAATATCAATATCATATATAACAACACATCAATATAGCGGCTACCAAATTCTCGAAACCCTTTCTTATACCATAAAGTTAGTCCCGTTAGGAGCAGTCACATAGTAAAGTTAGTTCCGTTAGGAGCAGTCGCATAGTATATTTGAATTTTAAGTCCCAAGATTTTCAATCCTTTTTTCTTTCAAAATCTTCTTGTGCACAACGAAGTTATCTTCTCGAGGGAGGAGCAACAGTTCTACCTACTAGTTCAGCAAAACATAATATTTTTGGCTAAGAAACTTAAAATTCATAAATTCAAAATCATAACTACGTCTATACTTAAGATGCATAATTAACACTTACAATTCTCAGCTATATGTTTCATAATGGGACTCCATTCTTAGTTTCTTACTAGTTAGTAGTGATTATCAACACTATTCAATAACGAAGCAATGATACTGTGAGCAATATTACATATACAATTTATATTGAAATAAAACTTCAATTGTAAAATTGATAAATTACTACTTTCAACTCTAAAGTTTCCTCCTTCAAGGTAATAGTCAATTGCTTGTCACAACTCGAACTATAATATTACATAGTTCAAACTTGGCAAACAAAGGTCACTACAATTCAAATGAACCTTTCGTGCTTTCTGATTATTATTCCTTCCGTCCAGTTTTACTTGTCACATATTGACTTGTCACGTCTATTAAGGAGCTAAAAATAGAATGAAAAGTTTACGATATTACTCATAATTATTGCTAATTACCTAATGATTGAAATCAATTAAAATTTACCAAAAAATGTGCAACCAACTAATTAATTAATGGTTCCAACAAATTCACTTATTTCTCATAAAAATATGTATAGTTCCAAAGTGTTGGAAAAAAGAATTGAAAAAACTGACTTATTAATACTAAGGGTAAAATAAGAAAAAATGGTAAATTATCTCTTGATTTTCTAAAATAAACAATTAAAATTGAACAACTATTTTTAGTATAATGGACAAGTAAAACTGGACCGAAGGAATAGGTAAAAGAAATCTTATCCCATACGCTTTCACATTGTTAATTAACAATGATTAATTTTCACAATAAAAGAAGGAAAAAACCTTGCAGAAATAAAATAACATTAGTCCAATGAATTAGAATGTAAAACTGATTGACGATCTATATCTTTTAAACTACCGTTAATGAATATTCTTAAATTATAATTCAAATTATATAACCTATGATTCCATACCAAGAAATTTTTTACTTCCTTTTCGGTTTTGGGTTCTCAACAACAAATACATTTTTGATAGAAGTTCAAATTATTTTTTTGATTTGATTGTAGAGTGTATAGAGTATAGTGTACACCTATCATGTACACAAAATTGATTTTTATTTTAATTACGGTAAAGTAAATTTTGATATTTGAATGAGAATCTTGACGTAACTGGTAAAACTAATGTTATATGATTAGGAGGTCATAGGTTCAAATCGTGGAAATAGTCTCTTGTAGAATTACACAGAATAAGACTGTGTACAATAGACCCTTGTGGTCCGGCCCTTTTCTGAATACCGCGCATAACGAGAGCTTAGTAAACCATCAAAAATCCCTAACTAAAAAAAAATCCATTTTTTCCCAAAGTACTCTAATTAGGGAAGAAAAAGAATTTATTAGGGGAAGAATAAAATTAATTAAGGTTCAATAATAAGGAGGTAAAAAAGTATAGTCCATATATACCAAAAATTAAGGTTTCAATCAAAACATTCTTACCTAAAGGTACAAGAAACGAATCTGGCATTACCCGAACTGTTAATTTTGTTCACTACACCCAGTTATATATGCACAGATCTCTCTCTCTCTCTAAAAAAACATTTATTGGCTTATTTACTTGTCATTATTAACAACACTTGTTGTGTTTAGTTGTTACCCTTGTGCTTATCTACATTGAATTGTTCATTGATTACTCTACACAAAGGTTTTACGTTTTGGGTATTCAAGAATTCAACTTCTTGATTTATGAATTGGGTTGTCATAAAGTTATGATCTTTGATTTGGGTTCTTGAGAATTTTGTAATCTTGATATGTGTTTTTGAGAATTTTGTATTCTTGATATGTGTTTTTGAGAATTTTGTATTCTTGATATGGGTTTTTTGAGAATTTTGTATTCTTGAGGTGGGTTTTAGAGAATTTTGTATTCTTGAGATGGGTTTTTGAGAATTTTGTATTCTTGATATGGGTTTTAGAAATTGGACCATTTAGTTGAGTTTTGTGTGAATCTTGATTCAAGTGGCATGTAGCGTTTAGGTGAATGAGCTGTAATTTGGTAACTGGGAAATACAGTTACTACTTCTTACTGCTATATAGTTTGCATTTTTTTTATTCTTTACAAGTGAATTGGCATTGGATATTTGTTTGGAGTTTATAGAGAATTTGGAGCTAAATTGGCTTATGGGATAACTTGAAGGAGTTAGAAAGAACTTGTATACAGAATTTTGTTGATTTTTTGTTTTGGTATAGCAAAATTTTGTTAATATGTCTGGTGGAACACCTGTTGGTGGTGGTGGATATGTGAGGCAAAGGCTTAGTCAAGGATATGGTTCGAGTGGCGATGATCTTGAAGATGATGCTTGTTCTATATTGGTATCACAATCATATCCAATTCCGAGGACAAGAACATGGACTGAGATAGTAGAGAATTTTCTTTGGATTGCTTCTGCATTTTTCATTGTATACTATGGCGATCGGCATCATAATTTGATATTCCTTTTGTGGCATGATGATCGAATTAGGAGGTAAGCGTACTAGTTCAATTTCTACTTTTGACTTATTACTTTGAAGTAACCTATTTGATATTCCATATACTGCATTGATTGTTTTTCCCAACTAAAGGAAGAAAGGGTAAAAGAGAAGGATATGTAAGTAAACATGGAACGATAGGTTATCAATACTATATCTCAGTATCACTCGGGGATAGGTAAAAAATGTAGATTAGTCATTTACTAATACTGCCTGAATAAAACTATATCTAAGTATCACAATATCACTCGAGGTTGGTTTTTGCCCTGTTTTTAGTAGTGTTTTTGATAGTCATCGTTAGTTTTTAAGTCCATTCTAGTAGTTGGACCGAAGGTGCTCCACTCGAGCAATCTTAAGGGACTAAAGATGCTCAAAGTTATTTTTGAATGACCAAAATGGACCCACTCCCATAGATAAGGGTCAATTTTGGCTAAATTCTCTAGATTGCTCTTGTTTGATTTTTTTTAGCTTACATCAGATTATTGGATAGATGTTGCTATGTTACTGTGCTTGAGAGGCAGTTACTGTCATATGATTTCCTTGAATTCGACTGATTGGTTTTAGACTTGTATATGTAAATCATGTCAAATTAGCTTCGAATTTTAGTTGAAATACTTCCAACCAATCTTTTGCTTTGGTTGAAACGATATGCTTGTTTATAATGCTTCTATCTATAGCATAGCGGAAAATGATAAGCAAATTGTAGTGCTTTAAATAACTTACTTTTTTGTCTAGAGGCATCATTAGATGTCAGGAACGTCTAGGAGCACATTAGTTGTTAGACATCTTTTCATTTGTTCTGCATCTTCTTTTGTCTTGATACGCGTCTTTCCGGTCAGAGGTGGAGCCAAGATTTCAACTTTTTGGGTTCTGAATTTTAGAATGACGACTTCAAGTTATAATAACTAGGTTCTAAATTTAATATCTATGCCTAACTAATGATTTTCTTAACACAAATGCACTGTTTGAGCAAAAACTACTGGGTTCGGCCGAACCCGTACTGGGGCTTCCAGCTCCGCCCTTGCTTCCAGTTGGCTCCATTTGACACTCCCACTAAGCTGGCAATGCACCTTTGTGTTAAGTACTAAAATTCTCCTTTAGTTGAATCTTGAATTCTAGGATAGTAATCTCCTGAAACCTCTTCAGAGATGGAAAAACACTGCATAAGGTGTAGTGTTTATTGTCATTGGTAGGTTATTTGAAGTATACCATGGTAATCAATGAATAAACTCTCTTTTCTTCAGTTTTAATTTTAGATCAAAGAAATAAATTAGCATATGTGTAGGGAATGGATGAATGCAAGGGAAAATGTGGCACTTCTGTAGTTTGGATCTTTTGGATTCATTCATATATAGAGCTCACCAAATGCTTAATTAGTTTCTTCAACCACTGATGCTATTGGACCATGTAAATTTCACTTCCAAATCTCCTTTGATACCCTGTGCTAAAATCATGACAAGTTAAGAAATGAAAGATTGAATATTTAATCTGGGGAACAACTATTTGAGGCTCTTTTTGTGGAACAATGGATACAAAAATATGCAAAATATCTAAGTAATACGAAATATCTAAATTTTCATATTTGTCTGTAGTTACCCTGTATTACCTATGTTTTCCATCATTTCCACACAGTTCGTTCATGTAAGCATCCTTTTATAATTAGCAAAATGCAGTGGTTATCATGTTAATAACATGCATGTGATATATAGGAATTAGTAGAGCTGCTCGACTTTTTCACATGTAATGCTTTGAGCAAATGTATGTATCTTGCACCATTTTAGGCATGATGTGGGAGCTTTCTGTTGTTTGATATCAAGTACCTTCATTGATTCTTCACATTTCTGCTGCAGAATACCACTATACATCGGGATGTTTGGTGTTGGTTTGAATGTTTTATTTTTCATATATACAAGTATGTTGGCTTTTGGCGTCCGGAAGTCCTATGAGAAGTGGGAGATTTCCAGTACAGCTGCCCTTCCCTTCATCACTATGCTTGGGCTCCTATCTTTCCTCTTGTAAGAGACATTATGACCGCGTGAATTACACGTCCATTCAAATAATAATATACAAATATAGTATCAAATGAGTCTGTTTTGTTGAAATACAAGTCGTTTGTTTCAGGTTCTGTTATGCTCTGTGGCCTATTTGGAGCTTGTTGACTCTTCCTCTTGTGGTATGTTCTGAATTTTGCTAAATTTGATTTATTTCTGTAAAGATATGGCACCTGGTCCTAACTCAACCCCTAAAGCTTGGGGATTGCCCAAAGTCTTGGACTCTAATCCACTCTAACACCCCTTTCAAGCCCAGGCCCAACTGGAGCATGGACGGGGAGCCCAAACGGGAATGGACCTGGCTCTGATACCATCTAAAGATGTGACACCTGGGTCTAACTCAACCCTAAAAGCTAGCTCATGAGGGGAGGATTGCCCCCGTCCATATAAGCAAACCACCGGTCCATTGCCCCAATCAATGTGGGACTCTAACCCACTCTAACAATTTCCTTGTTGTCCTTTTATGTTACTGATTCACCAGTATAACAACTTCCAATTGTTTGATGGATATACATACAGTTGAGAAGCTTGATATAACTTGCATTTTTCTAATGAGTTATGTAAAAGAATCAATTGACAATGGTGCCCTAGGGCTTTGGTCTAGTTGTAAGAGCACGTGTAATGTGTGGGTTAAGCAGACATCCATGTTTCGAACCCTGCCATAGACAAAAGCCTGGTATTTAAGTGGAGAAGGGAAGAGGGGCGGGCCCATTATCCACTGAGTTCTAAACTGTGCGCCACTGGCCCTTGGGGAATACTCTGTCAAGAAAAAAAAAGAATCAAATGACAATAACCTACAAAGGGAAGAAAAGAAACATCTATATTTAGCACATCATTTTAGAGTATTACCACTTTTTTTCCCATTTCTTGTCTTACTAGTTTCTTAAATCTGATTGAATTATGGTGCCTTGTCTTCTATGTTTTGCAGTTCACTCTATTCATGGCTTGCATGGTTATACTGCCATATTTGGTTCTCGGGACATTCAAGCCGCAAACAGATTTGCTTCGTACAGATTAGATACGTTGGGTTAACAAGAATAGTTTTACATGTCACTGACTTAGCTGAAGGCATATACGAGTATTGAATGATTCAGATTCATTGCAGTTGTCCAAAGTTTGTTTTGCACATTAGTTTTGAATGAAGTAAATATCTGTAAGTTTTGATAGTGTTTCGTTTCAGAAGTGCGTCGGATTGTATAAGATTTTGCAACATGCATTCTGAACAAGAGTGAAATTGTCCCCCTCATGAACTATGCAACCTTGTAATGACTATCGCTTTTTTTCTTCTTGATGATTGAGAAATTTTCGAGGGTCAGTGGTGCATAGTTCAATATTCGGTGTATAATAGATTCACCCTTCTACCCCTTTTTATTTAAATATCAGGTCTTTTACAGATTGGAGGTTCCAAGTATGTGGAACCTACTTGATTTCGTTGATTAATATGTCAACCGTATGAGCCACTTCTTTTGCTCGAACACGAATTTCGTTGATTAATACTATGTCACGCGTTGAAGGGAGCCTTGTTGTAACTGCTAAAGTTGTTGTCATGTGATTAGGAGGTCACGAGTTTAAGTTGTGTTAACAGCCTCAGGCTGCGTACAATAAACTCTTGCGGTCCGGCCCTTTCCCGGACCCGGCGCATGTGGCATTTTCTTCACCCCCTATTTGAATTGGACTAACTTGGCTTTGAAATTGTCAGTGATGAATAGGGGTTCCATAAGTGTTAGTGTTCTATAAAAACACAAAAAAGGAGAAAAAAGATGAAATGCTTTGAACACCACGAACAACACAGAGGGATTGACTTATTTTAAGTGTATATTGACTTTTAAGTACTTTTTTGTTTTTGTAGTGTTTGATAATGAAAAAAAGTGCTCAAAAACACTTATTTTTAGGCATGAAAAGTATAAAAATAAATTAAAAGCCAAAAATTAGATATTATCAACTTATGACTTTTGTCTTTTAGCTTGTAAGTTACTTTTTAAAAGTCAATCTAAACATCCTCATATTCCATAACCTAAGACTACTTACAGAACTAATATTTTCACCTGTTGACATATACATAAGTAAACAAATGATAAAGTCAAAGGAAATTTTGTTCCAATTTGTGGTACGTTTTGCTTTTCGAAATTTATATTGCATAATTTTTTACTAATAGTTTAAGATATATTTTTTCAGTAAATTATATGAGAAAAATTGTAACTTATAATATTTTTTTTCATGTAGTTCTCAAATATATAAATTTTAATATTAAATTAATCTAATCTAAGTTAACTTCAAAATTTAGTTAAATTGATTCTCCAAAAGTGAAAAGTGTGGATGGAGGGAGTATTACCTATTTTTACCGTGTAATGGCACCCCTTGAACAAAAGTGGTTCCACCACAGCCTAAAAGGAAAAAAAAACGGACCATTTATTTACTATTACTTCGTCTGTCCCAATTTATTTGAAGATGGATCAGTTTGGGAGTTAAATAATTTTTTACTATTATTTTTATTAATTTTTATTAACTTGTTGTAACTGCTAAAGTCTGTCCCAATTTATTCCCAATTTTTTTATATATTGTGAATTATTAATTATGCAGATTAATAATATTTTTTAATGTAATTTTTAAATATATAAATTTTATTATAAAATATTTGAAGAATATTTAAAATTAAGTTAAATAAAAAATTGTTTGACGCACGAGCGAATACATATTTGTCAGTAGTATATTGAGTACAATAGCAGCAAAAAGAAAATTCTTGCATAAATCAGTGAATTTGGAGCGATCACCATTGATGACGCATCAAGGTAAAAGAGTTCAACTTTCTCCTCAAAATTATTAAAACAATTAGAAATATGGAAAGCTCAAAAGGAATGGATTATTTACAGTTGATACAAAAACTTGTGCAAACTTAGTTTTTGGAAGCTCCACCTTGTTACTTTATTGAAAGCTTTTGAAAAATTAGGTAATTTTATCCAATTTTGGTGGTCTGAGATTATTCATTTGTTGGAACATGAGAGCAGACTGTTACTATAATGTTAATAGTGATGGGAAGCCATTGCTAAAGATGAAAAAACAAGGAGCTTTTGAGGCGTTATTTGTATATGTTGGGATGTGGAACCCTTTGTGATATTACATTGTAATTTGTCTTCTTTTCCTGTGCTTGAATATCCATGAACCCTAGCATTTTTACTACTCACCCCCCAAAAAATATGAATTAAAGATCTCCTGACCTTTAATGTATATTTCATGATATATTTTATCTATAATATTCATGTTAGACTAGAAATAGTGCCTCACTTGATGGAGATACTGTTTTTTAAAGCTTTAGTACTTTCTTCCATGACTAGACATAGGAGGAGATCCTTGTGGTTGTTTGATACATGCAGGAAAATAATTCCATATTTTTGTTCACATGGTTGGGAATGAAATAAATCTAGCATCTCTTTCCCATCTGACTATAAACTCTTTCTCGTATTTACTATTAATGTGCATTCGTATTCTTATAAACAAATTTTATCAGTGTATTCATGTTAGATAACGTTATATGTCCAGATGTTTCCCTTGATGGTGATTCTTAGGTTCTTGCTTTTGTTCTTTCTTCGAAGATTTGACACCGAGAAGATTCTTATGGTTCTTAATACAGGCAGGAAAAAAATGTTCAGATCATTCCTTCGAGAGGCTGTCTCTAAACAGCTTAGTTATCATCCAGCTGTCACTAAACAGCTTTATTTTCATCCTTTCCAGTTCCATTCAGAGGTAAAATTTTCAAATCCTGGTACAATCCAATTCTGGGATACAGTAGTAGTGATGCATTCTAGTTTCTTTTAGTGCTAACTTTTGCTTTCTGTAATAGAGACAAATGCACAGCAGAAATAAGAAGGCAATGGAGTACATAGCTAGAGGGTGGAATGCTCTGCAGGAGGTTGATAGAGTAATTGATTATTGTGAGCATAATGACAAACGTCTCATTCCTTCACTTAGGGTACGTGTAGTAGCAAATAGCATGATACGGCTAGTCATCTTTTATTTATGGTTCTTTCGAAGGAAATTAATGTGTTTGTGTGTTTTAACCTCTGTTAGTGCTTTCTACTATATCCCTTTATCTTGGGTTGTGTTGTTGCCCCCAGATACATTGTTGTCAAGTTTTCATATTTATCTACTTAGAATAGAATGGTATCCTCGTTGTACGTCCATTTAGGAGATAGCAACATGCCCAAAGTAGCTCGTTGATCATTAGGTTTTCTCCAGTTTCTTGAATATGTCATGGACGTTAGTTGCTGCTAATGGTTGTAAAGAGAGCTGGTTCAATTAAAGTAGATTTATTGATCTTTCAGGAGTAAATCCTTCTTTTCTCAAGCACCCAACTTATGCTGTTTGCTGTCTTCTGAGTTTGAAGATGAGGATGTGAATTATTTTTCTGTTTTAAGGAGGAATTGAGGGTATTCCACAGAATTTGAAGTAGCAGCTACTATTGGCCTGGTAGCTAAACTACAATAGCATTCCTGTTAACAGTCAACTTTCTTTATGAAAATATCATCATTGTATATTTTGTTTGCTTCTTTCTATCTCACATGGTTACATCTCTTACATCAATCAGCATTTACTAAGAAGTACCTTTCTTTTGTTAAATATATTTCTTTTGAATGTCTGTATGTTAATTTTTTTTATATAATACTCCCTCCATCCCAATTTATGTGGCACCATTTCCTTTTTAGTTTGTCCCAAACAGAATGTCACCTTTCCTTATTTGACAACTATTTAATGGCACCATCCCTATTTTACCCTTGGTGGGTCCCACTTAATTTTGAATATGTACTTATGGTGAAGAAAAGTCAACAAAAGTAGGCACTAAAGTAAGGACAATTTGGTAAACATAACAAAATCTTCTTTTATTTCTTAAACTTCGTGTCCGGTTAAATGGTGCCACATAGTGTCAAGGGAAGGAAAAGATGTGGGTGAGATGGATCAATGCATACTATTTAAAGGGTCGACCAGCATGGGAGATTCAACCAAAGAATGCATCGTGGGTTGTCCAGAAAATATTCAAAGCAAAGTATTACATGGAAGCAGCTGGATATAGTGTGACAGACATAATACAAATGGAACATTTTTCAGTAAAGAAAGTCTATCAGAGACTGCAAGGAGATTTTCAAAAAGTACCATGGAGAAAGTTAGTGTGTAACAACATGGGTTGTCCTAAATGGATTTTCATTCTACGACTAGCTATTATGGAGAGGCTGCCTACAAAAGATAGACTTGAGAAATGGGGGATAAATGTGTATAAAGAATGTGTGTTGTGCAACAAGGCAGAGGAATCTATGGTACATCTGTTTTTTCAATGTGAGACCACTGCTAGACTTTGGCATATCCTTTTACAATGGCAGGGCATTCAGAGGAGGTGCTTGGATTGGAAAGATGAGGTTGAATGGGCTGTGCAACATTGTAGAGGACACAGTAGTGGTGCTGCTATATATAACATGACACTGGCAGCTGCAATATATCACATTTGGGCAGAGAGGAATGCAAGAACTTTTCAGCAGAAAAGTAGGACAGCACAAGCTATATCTAGGCTTATCATTCAGGAGATTTTTTTTCAGAGGTAGCTTAGAACCAAAGCTGGTTGTGTATCTGCAAAATCTTAATTTCTATCCTAGAACAGATTAGGTGTATGGTAGGTAAGGGGTCATAGGAGATTACACACACTAGGAATGATGTCCAGTTGGTGGTGTGCTTCCTTTTTTGTTTGTTTGTTGAGCTGTACAGATTCCACTTTGGTATAATGATATACAGTTATTTACCAAAAAAAAATAATGGTGCCACATAAATTGGGGTGGAGGGAGTGATACTTAAGCATATATTTCTTGGCAGAGCTTATCCATTAATATTCTTTTTCGTTGAATTTGACTTATCAAATATCTTTTCCATTGGTTCTTATGTGTTAGACAGCAAAGGAGAATTTTGAGTTGGCCCTGGAAGCAGACAACTCAAATACACATGCAAGATATTGGCTTTCAAAACTTCATCTCAAGTACCATGTCCCTGGGGCATGCAAAGCTGTGTAAGTTTTTGTCTATTTGGTGTGAAGATTGGGCATCTGTAAAGTGCACACACTTATTATCATTCATATGCTATTATTGCATTCTTCAAAGCAAGACTAAATAGATCTTCATGCTCCACTTAATAAGTTCCAACCTTTTTCTTTTTATATTCTTGAACTTATCATGTGTATGATTGAGTATTTTAAAAGTTTCCTAACTGATTTAACCATTTTCTGGTTATGAAAAATGATTGATTTCTTTGTTGTTTGTTGTTTGATCGCTACTAGATGTATCTATCTAACTTCTTGATTTCCTTATGAGATGAGACAGTTAATTATTTGACTTGAGTGATACCTTCAGCAAATGGAGTAATTAAAATGAAATTGAGCAATACTTTCAGCACTTCTTCATGAATTACACTGTTAAAACTTACAGCTATTATTTCTTCCTATTTTTAATGACAGAGGGGCTGCTTTGTTGGTGGAAGCTGCAGAGATGGGTGATCCAGAAGCTCAATTTGAATTAGGTTGCCGTTTAAGAGTTGAGGTGTGATTTTCTTTATCGGAACATATTAATTTTGTCAAGAAGAATGACTAATACTATACCACCTATGAGTTCATATGGTGTTAAGACTCTTTCTTGCTTTAGTGACAAACAATTTTAATGCCTACGTAAACTGAGTGTGGTCATACTAGGAGAGATATGATTAGGAACGAAGTTATACGAGACAAGGTCGGAGTGGCCTTCGTGGAGGATAAGATTAGGGAAGTGAGACTGAGATGGTTCGGACATGTGAAGAGGAGGTGCGAGGATGCGCCAGTCAGGAGTGTTAGAGATTGACGGTAGCAGGAGTTCGGAAAGGTAGAGGTAGGCCGAAGAAGAACTGGGGGAGGTGATTAGACACGACATGACACACCTCCAGCTGACCGAGGACATGACCTTAGATAGGAACATTTGGAGGTCGAGAATTAGGGTAGAAAGTTAGTGGGTAGTTGAGTTTTTGTCGTAGTGTGTGGGAGAGGTAGGTGGTTAGCCTCTTCTCCTCTTCTCCTTTTCTGAGTCGTATTGTTTAGGTATTGCATAGGTTCTCTTTATTTGTGTATTACTATGTGTTGCTCCATTTGCTTTATATCTGGATATTTTGTTGTCTTATTTTCCTTGCAATTAAGGGTGGGCAAAATACCCGGAGAACCGAAAAAACCGAACCGAATCGAAATTCAGTTCGGTTTTTTCTCGGTACCGAACCGAATTAGGATTTAGTGATTCGGTCAGTTTTTAAATTTTGGATACGAACCGAACCGAAAAACCGAATTAAATATATAATTATTCATATTTTTTATTTTAGGCTACTACTATCTCTTGAATCATAGCCATTGAAGTCAATCTATGAAGCTTTTATGGAAGTCGAATGCGGAATGAACTTGATTAACATATCACGGAAGCATTGACATAAAATGTAGGGAGAGAAAGTAGTTGTAAATTGGTGAAACTTTAAATGGTCCTAACTCTGCGCTCGAATGTCTGTTTTACCTGAGTTTTTTTTTTTTGGGTATTTTTTCGAGATGGGGCGGCCCAAACCGCCACAAGGCAGTTTGACGCAGCCAATTTGTACGAAAACGTCCGTTTTCCCAATCAATTTGTGTTTTCCCCCAAATCGATTTATAATTTTCCTTTTTCTTTAGTAAACATCTCACAATACACAATAGATTTCAACGTCAAAATTTCATGGTAGTGTAGGTGTGAATGTCAATTTCAGTTTTGGAAATTCAATTTTTTTTTAAAAAAATAAAAAATTCCTCGACCCGGCCCACTGGAAAAAACCGATATAATCCGATACGTTCGGCGATATAAACCGAACATATCGTTTTTTTTTTTAAAAAAGTTGTATTCGGGTTTTTTTTTTAAAAAAAACTATTTTTATTTTGTTCATATTTTTCGGATACAAAACTGAACCAAGATACGCCCACCCCTACTTGTAATCCTGCATCTACTACTTTCCTTTTGAGACGAAAGTATCGGAAACCGTCTCTCTACCCCATAAAGGTCGAGGTAAGGTCCTTTTTTCATCAAATGGGCGTTTCTGTGAATTTCTTCTTATCTACGCATTGGTCTCTGTTCTTCATTACTGCAATTCAAAACACAGCTCTATGATTATATCCACCTATTGTGGTCTGATTTAGAGCTAATCTGCTTAAATCTGTCACTACTCTCGTGTATGCGAGGAGAGAACTTGTACAGAATGCAAAATAATTTGATGCCCAGCCTTGTACCATGCTAGATCGGTGCAGAGGTTGATGAAATTTGATTATAAGCCTAAGCCATGCATGAGTTCTGATGGGCTTAAATTTTGATTCCAGAGAATAGAGACTAAAACTAGCTTTGAAGTTTAATGGTACAGAGAATTTCTGCTGAATTGATTTGACTTGTAGGGGTACTGAGGTGCTGTAAAGTGAAGTAGATGAACATGGAAAATGTAGAAGTTAGTGAATGAGAGGAAAGTATAGGAATTCTTGAGGAGCTGACTGTAAGTCTGCCTGGGAAAGGATATCTTCCTTCAAGATATTTTATGTGTACCATCAAACCATTCACAAACACTCGGCAATTTTGCATTGTCTCTCTGTTTTAAATGTGGAAAGATGATGTCCTAACCACTTGACAAAAGGGATCAAATAGCCATTTGTCGCTTTTGCGTCATTCCTTCGACGGTGAATAATATTCTTGATGTTAAACGCCATACTCCTTTTGACTGTTTGGTACTGACTCAGCTTCTTCTAGCTTTTCAATAACTGGTGCTAGTAATTGCTGACACCTTCTCAATGTGTTTTTATAATGTTTTATTAATTCCACTTTGGTTGAGCAATGTAATCACATATCTGAAGCCTTTTCTCATACTCTATTTGAGTTGTGTGTTTGTGTCAAACAAGTTTGTGTTTATGTATTCAGTCAGCTCGGTCATTTACAAACTTTCCTTCTTTGATAGATTAATATGTTGGGTGTTTCAAGGATATCTCTTTTTGCTCCATAATGTTCATCAGGAGATTATTGATTTTAGGAGTGTTGAATAGACTACCTTATTGAGTTTCCCCTGTTCTCTTATTCTGCCTTGAAGACATTCTGTATAGGTTTTGACAGTTTATATATATTGGATGATCTTCACAGAACGAGTATGTGCAATCGGATCAGCAAGCATTTTACTACTTGGAGAAGGCTGTTGACCAGGTGTTTATTTTAAATAGCAAAGCTGAGGTTATTCTTGCTTGCATGAGTGCCCTAAATTTCTTGCAAAAGATCTTTTTTTTTCCAGTTGCATCCAGGTGCACTTTACCTCTTCGGTGCTGTGTATCTTACTGGGGATTGCGTGAAAAAGGATGTTGGCTCTGCATTGTGGTGTTTCCATAGAGCATCTCAGAAGGTATAGTGATCTAACTATGTAATGACAAATTATATATTACACTTAAAAGGAAAATTGGATTTTTCAATGTACCGGATTTGTACATTTTGGGAAGCATATCGCGTTAACAAACTGTGATTGATGTAATTAGTCTTCTGCCTTGTAGAAAATTGTTTTACTAGCAAATAAGTCAAGAGCCTATCCACAATTATCCCCACCTAATTTTCTTTACTTGAATGTAGGGTCATGCTGGAGCAGCTATAGCTTACGGATCCCTTCTACTCACAGGTAGATTGTCCCCTCTTGTTATCCTTTTTTGCAAAAAGGTAACAATTTGCATATATTATCAGCACAGAGGCAGTGCCGGAAACCGTATTTACAATTCAAAAAAGAACAAAAGTGTGTCCTTGATCGTCTTACAAGGATTCTGTAACATCTAACAATGAGACTGTCCCCTCTTGTTATCAAACTTCATCTTATTTTTGTCTCTCTTGTTCTTAACTTAATGGGTTCCTGCTTAATTTTAAGTAATTCAATACAGTTGATTGGAATATCTTATGAGCTTTTTTCAAAGGCGTAAGATTAACATACCATTTTACAAAGCAAAAATTGAAGTTAAAAGGAGATGAGATGTTAGATTGCTGGTTGGGTATATATTGGACTTTTTTGTTCTCAGCAAATTAAATTTCTCTATTTCATGTGGCATCATTCAGGTGTGGAACTTCCAGAATCAATAACAAGATTTTATGTGAAGAGGGGGTCCTCAAGCAGAATATCAAGGAGGAATGGAGTTGATCCCGAGCTTAATCCGATTGAGCTGGCCAGAGAACAGTTTGAAATTGCTGCAAAAGCTGGATCTGACCTTGGATTTAGATGGTTACAAAGACTTGACGAAGAAGTGAAACGTCTGCAGTCTTCCTAGTTCATGAATGTCAGAGACTATAAAAGAGTCGATTAATTAATGTACCTACAAGGGTACGTTCAAAGCACTAAGCTGTTGAACATTATTATATTTGTAAATCTTGTTTTTGCACACCATTTCTCTTCTTGAGGAGTGTTATATATGATTACATATATGTGTGATTTACATACAGATATATTTGTGTGTGCGCAAGCATGTAATCAACCCTCCTCATTATGCTTTGCACAGAGACAGAGTTCTGTTTAGTAATTGAACTCTAAATTATATATACATGGAAAAAGTTTGTAACTGTATATCTGATATAAAACATCTGTTGCTCTTTCATTTTAGATTGAGATTGTGCTGGGAAAGAGTGACAAATTCGATGATGAGTCGATGGCTGCTGCAGCTTAGATATCTTGGGAATGATGAGGAACAGAGTTAAGAGCAACTGATTTTCATCGGTCTTTTGTTGTATGTCCTTAATTAGGAAAGAGTTGAATTTCTGGAGTCAGCTTTTTGGTTAAGGAAGAGGGGATCTATTAGAGTTAGGAGTATAGAATCTCCTAAGGAAAGTTTTGTTGCTTAACATCTTTGACCTTTCTGCATTGTGAATGGATTGATTATGGAGTGCTGTAAAGTGAATAATGGAAGATTGATTGTTTCGCTTAAATTTATTGGGGCTTCTATTACTGTTTTATCTTGTGGTGTAATTCAAAGCTGGTCTCTGGATAGATACCTTGTTGAAACTTTAAGCGTTCACCGTTCTGTTTTGAAGCAACTGCCTATTTGAGCTGTCAAGCTCGGGTAAAGGAGGAAGGTTGTGGTAAGTTGAAGGCCACGTAAAAGTAATTTGATTATGTCAAATTCTCAAAGTAGATACAGAGGATTCATATAGTTGGACTATTTTGCCGTATCTGTAAGGCCATTTTATGGAAGTAGTTGAATCACTGAACCAGAGAACGTACTGTTCTTTGCTTCTCATATTTTATGTTCAACCAAATACTACCATACTTATATCTTCCTCATTTGAGACTGAAACGTAGGTTCTTAGAAAAGCATATGCAAAAGATTGATAAGAACTTTTTCTTAAATGATCTTCATTAGTGCATAAACCGTTTGTATACCACCACTGATAAACACTAGAATAAACGATATTCACTGGGCCAAGAGCACTCCCTCGAGTAAAAGCTTCCACGGCCGGTTGACCAAAATGAGGATCCCAAATTGCATGAGCAATAGGTCTTACATGTAAAGGGTCTTGTACCCACGACTCAAAATAAGGATTCAAGAAAGCTCCTGGTTGTACCTCCATTGAGATTGATAGAGTAGTCCATGAGTTTCTTGTTAGTGATATTAAACATACGCAAAGCAACGAGATTTATAAAATGTTGGATGAAGTTGATAGGCTATTCGAAATGGCTGGCAATGTTCCAGATACATCAGAGGTATATTATGAAATGGATGAAGAGTGGAAGGAAGGAAAGTTAAGTCAACATAGCGAGAAGTTGGCGATTGCCTTTGGATTGATCGGCACAAAGCCAGGGACAACACTTAGGATTGTTAAGAATCTTCGAGCGTGTGGCAATTGTCACGAAGCAACGAAGATTATTCAAAGATATTTAATAGGGAGATTCTTGCAAGAGATAGAAATTGATCTCACCATTTCAAGGACTGTTCTTGCTCGTGCTTGGACTATTTTGGTGAAAAGGTCGCCTATTTGAAATATTATATGTTATGTTTTGGAGTTTACAAATAATATTGGAGTGACGAAGTTACTAGGGATTTCTCTCCAATGTGCTAAGATACTCCGGTCTTTGGTTGACGCTATAAAGATCAGGCAAATGATGGCTCAGTTTATTGCTAGAATTCTCTCATGGTATGATTAGTATTTGTGGAAAGCAAATGATAAATAGCGTATAAAGGCTCTGCTTCTATAAGTTGAAAAAAATAACATTGAGGGTTGCTGATTTATCCAATATGTTGATCATTAAAATGGACAATAAATTTTTGGTTCACACTTCTCTGTAAACTCCCTTGGCGTACTTGAGATTTGGCTTTCGAACTCTTGTCGATTTCCGAGGCTGTGGGCTTACTCCTTCTGGTTGACGGTCTTCTACTCTTTGATGTATGCCTGTTTGCCACAGATTCTGTGTTGTCCCGTCCTCGGTATTTTCTTCCTCACTTTGATCTTCATGTTCCTTTTCTGGACTTGGATGTACTTCAACAATTTGCTTCCCCATCTTCTTTTGCAAATTGTCTTCTATTTCCTGGGAATCTGGTAACTCTTCCTTTTGAGGTGACCACCATGATGCTACCTCATCGAATACCATATTTCTTGATGTATAACACTTTCTAGTTGTTGGGTCACAACATTTCCACCATTTCCTTTGGCTGTCGTACCCCACAAAGATACACCGTATCGCCTTTTTATCAAATTTGCTACATAGATGACTTGGCACAAACACGTAGCACACACAACCACAGTTTACTACCCCACAATTTTTCAAAGGGTGAAACGAATCCTAACTTCGCTTGAGGAAGTCTATTGATGACATGAGCTGTTGTTTTCATACCTTCTGCCCAAAATCTTCCTGGACCATTCTTCGAATATAGCATGCTTCGACATATCTCTGCAAGGTGTCGATTCTTCCTCTCAGCTACTCCATTCTGTTGTGGCGTATTTGCACATGTGAATTGATGGCGTATGCGGCATTCTCGTAGGTAATGTGAGAACTCATCTGATGTATATTCACCTCCGTTGTCTATTCGAAGGCATTGGATTTTTATGTTGAGTTCTCCTTCCGCTATTTCCTTGAACTCTTTAAATTTTGAAAAAGTTTAAGATTTTTCTTTTAGAAAGAAAACCCATACATACCGTGAGAAGTCGTCAATGAATGTAACCATGTATTGCATGCCATTGATTGATGATTGTTTGACTCGCCCGAATACGTCAGAATGGACCAGCTCCAATTGTGCTTTGGCTTTGAACTTTGAATCTTCATACGGTAACTGATGCGCCTTACCGTATTGGTAGCCTGCAAAAACGGTCTTTGTTCTGACCTCGAGTTGAGGAAAACCCTTCAACATAGATTTCTTCATCATCACCTTGAGTTTGTGATAGCTTACATGTCCAAGTCTTGCATGCAACAAATCAGTTGTTTCGTTCTTTCGAGTCTTGTTTACATAAGCTGACTCTGCTGACATTACATAGACAGACTCTAAGCGTCGTCCTCTCATCATCGGTGTTCCAGAGATTTCAAGATCTTGACATCTTGAGGTCCGAATAAGACATGGTGGCCTGATGCCGTAAGTTGCGCTGCTGATAGTAAGTTTTTCTTCATCCCAAGTACATGGTAGACATCCTGGAGTGAAACCTCTTTCAGACTAAATCTCGACATGATTGTTGTTTTTCCGACGTGAGCGATTGGTAGTCTTAAGTTGTTGGTTGTCACCACCACACGACCACCTTTGTACTCGGTCATGTTTTGTAGCTTCTCTTTATCTCCTGTCATATGATTTGAGCAGCCAGAGTCGACTATCCAATCATTATTGTAGTTGATCGTTCCAGGAACGGTAACTGCCAGAGCTAATTCTTCTTCCTCCATGGCGAAAGATGTTTCAGCGTCCCATTCTTCATCGCTTGTCTTTCCTGCATTTGACGTGGCTGCATTGCTTTCTGCATTGTTCTTTTTGAACCAACAATTTTTAGCCATGTGGCCCTTCTTCCCACAGTTATAGCATTTTCTATCAAACTTATTATTATTCTTTGATTGGACACCCCGGTTGTCTTTCTTTTGAGCTCCCCCTATTTGGGAGCTTCCATGATGATTATCCTTGTCATCATGTTTTCTAGAATTTCTACTAGCATTTGGTCGGTATCGACCTTTCTTATCACCGCTATCGAGTGCTTATTCGTCACTCTTTAGTGAGACTCCAGATATTTGCTTAGCCAACGCTTTTTGGTCAGCTAGCAAGTTTTCTAATTCAACAAGAGAAGGTTGCCTTGTATTGCGGCACTAAATTTTTTATATTCTGGCCTTAATCCATGAATAATAATTCTTCTAATTCTAGCATCTGACATGCCAGCAGCATAGTCTAATGCAGAAATTTCGCGACAAAGAGATTTCACCTTGGTAAAGTATTGGTTGATCGTCATGTCGCGTTGTCTAATAGAGAAAAGCTCGTTCTTCAGAAGCTGCAGTCTTGTATCATTCTTCTTGGTGAACAATATTGCGAAAGTATCTCACGCTTCCTTCGGTGTCTTAGCTGGCCTGATGTGCTCCAACATTTCATCTTCAACTGTGGTCCGAATCGCAAACATGTCTTTGCCAGCTCTAATATTCCATTTCTTCAGAGAGGATGCGTCTTCTGGTTGTGTGACCTCATTGCCACTAACGATCTCCCACAAGTCTTAGCCTTGGAGATATGCCTTCATATGCATCGACCACGTGCCGTAATTCTGATTGTTAAGTTTCGTGATTCCACCGACCACTTAAAGGTCACCCATCGTGTCTTAGCTAAAATTCTATTTTTTACCAAGAAATCTTGATTTCGATAACAAGTTCTGTAGTACTAAACCACACATGAACACTCTAAGAAACTCAAACGACTCTTTGGTATGAACCGATCTAGCTCTGATACCACCGACCACTTGAAAAATGTAATTACTTTATTATTGCGAAAGTAATTACACCAAGACTTGAACACTATAACTTGGCCACAATATACACCAAGTTCTTACTCTTTTATTTTTACCAACACTTGACACTCATACTTTAGCTTACACACACTTTAGACTCACTTGGAGACTTTTTGGATGCACACTTGGAACTTAAGTACTCACTTCTTACTTGAGTACAACTTACTTGCTCTCACTTCTTGAGAATTTCTTACTCACTTAATTACAACTCAAATAGACCACATCTATTTATAGGTGGTGATGAACGAATCTAGTTAGGATACTTAATTACTACTCTATTCTGTAATATTCATCACTACCTTTTTCTATAATAACTCTTCTATTTATTTCTAGAGTTATTCTTTCTAGACTCCACTTTAGAATTTTTCATCCTAAAGTTCGTCTTTCAACTCTCTAGAACTACTTGAACATTCTAGATTGATTATCCATTGTCTTAGATATTAAGTTGATGATGACTTTTAACATTATATTCACAATCACAACAATATTTTTTAGATGTTGGTAATACATAAATAGGGATTACAGTAATGTTGATATCAGACACTCTCTTAGTGCTAATGTTAAGAGTCCCACATCGGATATTGAATGGGATAATGAACTCCTTATACGGATTTTGACAATCCTCTTGTAGAGTTGAGTTAGGCCCAAGATTCATTCTTTACATTGTAGGGTGAGGATTGTCCAAGTCCATATAAGGAGTCCATGTTTCCATTCTATATTCGATATGGGACTCTTAAACAGCTAAAATACTTAAAAGAGTTTGCTGATGGATTCACTTATTGAGGCTTAATTAGCCCTGTTTGAAGGAGTTTTGCCTAGCTGTTTTCAGAATGGTCTTGTCTGCTACTATAAAGTATGCCATTCCAGCAGCTGTGGAGACAATAAGAGCTTTAGCTGTTGGATTCAAATTGGCTCTTGCCCATGGTACCATTTTCCCACAAGCAAACTGCATAAAATTTCATTAACATTTTAAACATTAGAGCACAAGAATAAATTGTGTGTTTGGTACGACAGAAAATGTTCAAAAAATAACTTATTTTCTGGTGTTTGGAAAACATTTTCCACCTAAAGAAGGAAAATGACTTCCTTACTTTTGGTGAGAAAGTCATTTTCTTTTATGGTTATCTTAACTCTTAACTTCAAACTCGCTACTTTAACTAACGCTTAGACATTATTATCGATCTTTAATACTTCATCGTACAAAACACACCCTAAATCTTGAAAAATATTGAAATAGATAGATAGTGTAGCTTACAGTTGGAATGGCAGTAGCAACAGATGCAACAACTGCTGCTTTTGCTCCTGCAACTACTCCTTCTGCATTTATAATTATAAACAACAGTCATCAGATTATCAAGTAAATAGAAAATTTAAGGTGGGATTTTTTTTTTGTTGAGGTACAAGACAAGAAAGAGAAAGTACCATGAGAACAACGCTTAGCCATGGCTAGTTTTTGGTCCACTGAAGCCAAACTCACATTCTTGGCTGCCATTTTAGTTTTATATCAAAAATATTTAATTTCAACTGAAGAAGAAGATATATAGAATTAATAGTAATGCTGCTTTGCAATTTGATGAGTTTGTGAGTGAAGCAAAAATGGATATTTATAGGCATTTCAATTTCAGGAGTTGGGAGTTTGGACAAAAGAGTTTGATGGTTTTGGATAATTTCCAACGTCCCAGTCACTTGTTTATTGTTTCACACTTTTTCTTCAAGCAGTACTATGTACTAGTGCATACTGGGATTTTTCAGTTTTGGTACTAGTATTACTATTATTAAGTAGTTTTATTCACATATTACCAGGTTCTTGTTGTGGTCGGTTTATTACATTTTTGTTTGTCGGTACATGAACCGGGTTGAGTGATCTACGGTTTAAAATAGAGAAAACGTTCAAAATCGTCTTTGTGTACTATTATCCAAAATAACTTTAAGTTTACCTACCGTTATATTTTTGGCCATATCCTTTTCTTTCGAGTCAAGAGTTTATCAGAAATAATATTTCTACCCATAAAAGTATAAGTAAAATTGTTCTCGTCCCGAAGTCTGTTCTCTGCCGTTTTATCGGCTGACGAAATCGGGAGACAAATTGATTCATTAACTTAAGCAATTTGGGCTGAAAACAGAATTCTAATTTCCAGCAATGGGTTTCCAACTACTCCAGAAAGCGTTAGGACGGTGTTATGAGTAAACTAAGAGGTAAGAAACATGAATGCAACTGAGTACAGTAAAGTAAATGATAAAATGAAGTAAAAGGATAAAGATAGATAAAAATTGAGTTGTTTGATTGATTGATTGTGTCATATATACAAAGAATGATCCTATTTATAGTACAAAAAAGAAAAAAAATTGTACAACGTGATCCCCCCCCCCCTCCATGTCAGCCATCAAGTAACCCACTAAGTTCAATGGCCGACTATGGGGGAGGTGGTGCCGATTTTCTCGCCCTCTACTCCTCTTGCTCGGATAATGGCTCTTTCTTTTAGCTATTGTTGGCTGTTATCGCTTTTAGGGGTCCGAAAACCCTTTTGACTTGGTCGTTGAGGCGTTTGCATCTGAGTGGGTCCCAGTCGTACCTCTAACTAACAACTCGGCTAAGATGCCTTAGTAGCCGATAAAGTTCTTGTAGTCGACGGCTAGGAGTAAATTCGGCTCTGGAGCAGTTCGATTGTCACTGAATTTAGCTAAACACTTCAATTATTTTTTAGTGTTAACAATTCCCCCCCCCCCCCCCCTACATTAACTCGAGTGTGACTATTGAGTTGATGTACCCGAAAGTAGCCATCGTTTCAGTCTGACAGTCGCGCAAGTCACTTCAATCGTCTCGTCTCCAGTGCATGCAATGATGATCACTTCTTGAAATGTGTTTCTCCTTTAACCTAGGCGTCCCCATTACCACGAATTGGCTCTGATGATTTTCGGTCGTGCTTTTGAAAATAATAAATTAATCTCAGTCGCGCCTCTGAAGGTTATTTAAAGAAAGGTATCTCCCTATAGATTTCTCACCTAACCTTTGGCCCTTTTCTTAGTCGAAAACCATGGCTCCATCTTTTTTATCTCGAAGATCAGGAAAATTTATTCTAGCCGATAGTGACCTGACCCCTGCCTTGGCCTTCATTGAGCTGGTTCTGACTCCATTCGGTGGATCGGAACAAGGTGATTGTCTCTTATTTCAGTACCTCAGCTCAATAAACCATGATTTTCTTTCTACTTGTGACTGGTTCATCGGCGGCTGTTGTTCGGCCAACCTTTGTACTTGGCCGACTAAGGTCACTCATTATTCTGGTTGGTTGGACCGAGTGAAGTTGGTCACAGAAGCCGAATGGAGGCGCATGGGTCCTTTTGATGCCGCCGCACTGTCAGAATTTGATATCCGCTGTAACGCCTGGCTCGGGTATGTGCGGCGCCTCTGTTTTTGTGCTTGATTTACTTGGATGTGGGAATCCGTATCCCATCCTTTAACTTCAGCATTGCTCTCAGCATTCTTGAGCAAATTTAGAATAAATCCCGCAGATTTGATGGGTCATTATATTTTGACCATTTGGTATGGCATTTCTTCGCTTGAGCAGTACGACCAACCTTACTACACAAGCGTGTGAAAAAATGGCTTTCTCTGTATTTTGTGACCGAGCAGCCGGTATGTGGCTGTCATTTAGCCATACATCTCCCGTCGGAGGGAATTATCTTATTTTGTGCGACCAGGCAGCCGGCCTGTAGCTGTCGTTTATTCATGCATGCCCCAAATAGAAAGATAGTACTTTTTTAGATACTTGTCGTTTACATTCCTGTCCATTTCTTTGTCATGCATGTTTATTAGTCGATATGTGTTGTCGGTGATCTGTTGGCTTACTACGAAAGGTCCTTCCCAATTTGGTGACCATTTGCCGAATTTACGATCTTTCATCCCAATTGGCAAAATAGTTTTCCAAACTAAGTCTCCTTCGGCAAACCTCTTAGGCTTAACATGTTTGTTGTATGCTTTAGTCATTTTACGTTTACCGACTTCAATTTTCTCTAGGGCCATCAGTCGATCTTCATCTTGCTGGTCTAACTCCATTAGCATGGCCTGTTGATACTTCTCTAAACTTAGTGAGTTCTGCTTGGCCACCCGTAAGGATTTTAACATCTGAAGACAACACTGCATCTTGGCCATAGATTTAGCCGATAGGATGTCATCCCCGTAGTTGTAGATTTGGAGTTTCTGATTGCCCATTTCATTTAACACCTGTCTTTGTAAAACAAGTTTATTTAAACTTTTCACATAACATACACAACACGGGGCATTAAATAACACTCGAGTTTTGTACAAGCGTAGAACAAAGAAAAACAAAGTTAGGCGTAAAACTCCTATCGGCAGCTCAAATGTTGTTGGCCGCCAGATCTGGTTTTCTGTTGTGGTTCCCCTATCTGCGATGCCTCGGCTATTCTTGCCTCAGAACTTAGGGCGGTCAGCCGATGCCACAGGTCACGTATGATTTGGGTTTCCTTAACCATTTAAATCCTCCAAGGTAAGCCGTGATTCGGCTAATTATTTTATTTCAAACCCTTGCGAGGTAAGATTACAGGATTCCCAATATCTTTCTTCAGACTGCTCTGTGATGGCTATGAGAGCCACATAGGGTGAATAGAGGACAACCTCTATATTTTGAACCCCTAGTCGGAACGGGTTATCATCCGCTGGGACGATTTCTATCTTATCTCCTTCTCAAAAGATGAGCTTTTGATGCATGGTAGAAGGAAGGCATCGACTGGTGTGAATCCAGTCCCTGTCCAGCAGAATAGTGTCGGATGGCTTGTCATCTATAACAAAGAAGGCAGACCTGGCCGTCTTAGGACCTACAGTGATTTCTGCTACTAGAATCTCCAATGCTTCATAGGCTTCTCCCATAAAGCTAGCCATTTTCATGTTAGTTGGGATGAGATCCTCCTTTGTTTTGTTAAGATCCCTCAAGGTAAGCAATAGCATCACATTCAGCACAACCCCATTGTTGACAAACACCCGACTAATAATTTTGTTGTTAATGTAAGCCTTGGCTTAAAGGCGTTTGATGTGTTTAACCATATCTTCTGTAGGTGCACCAAATACGGTGCTCAAAGTGTCCCTAGCCGGCGTATCGGCTATTGTGGCCCATTTTGTGTCTTCTACGCAAACTTCACCTTCTAGGCTATCCAGCGCAGAGCGGCTGGCCCAGAACTCACATGAGATTAGGCTGACCATTTCAATGTCTGCCCTTATCTCATCAACCAGGTCATAGCTAAAGAAATCGAGGATGGAGTCCCCTCCTTTATCCAATTAGGCTAACTAGAAGCTCATATATTCCATTTTCTGGAGATAAATGGGGATCGGTTGGGGATCTTCTGACTGAATCATCTGCATGATCTGTGGGATAGCCTCGGTTAGAGGTCTATTTGGGGCCACGTTCTCTTGTCGGGGTTCCTCCATAGGATTGTCGGTAGGCTGTTCATTCAACTCTGGTTGACCCGACGTCTCTCCTTCAACCAACATTGCCCCTGAAGCAACTGAGCCGAATGGCCGCTCGATAGACTCGGCTACTGCAGACTAGGGAATCTCCTAATTTTTTGTTGCCTTGGTGTTGGAAATTAGATGCAATGTCTGTTGCATCTTACGCAAGGCCTTGGCACGTTGCATCCTTTTTTTCTGAGTCCTAGATGCGACCCTCGGTGGTGCCTCTTTCTTTCCGAGAGCCTGATTGACAGACCACTTCCCCCCTTCTGTGTTGGCGGCTGGTTTAATCATTCTTCTGGGTCTCGTCTGGTCCTCATTTTTCATCGTGATACATAAAGATGAAACACCCTCGTTCACCCTCATTTACGTTAAACTCGACCACCCTCTGTTTGGTTTTAAGGAGTGGTTCTTCATCTATTCGAGGCACGCTCGATTGCTGGTTGGTTGGCATCCGTACTTGCCCCCCAGGCCTATACTCGGCGTCGATAGGGACCCTTCTGAACCTCATGGTTTGTTCCTGAAGTTCTCGTTTAAGGGTGGCCATGGAAACTGCTCCTAGCTGGCTGTCTGTCATCACGAATGTCATGTAGGCTGCCTAACCAGTTAAACACAGAGGTCCTTGTGTCCTTCTCCCATTTGGTAGGTTTCTTGGGGACCCACACCCTCTTCATTGGTTGTCTCCCTTTGGTGTCCCTTGACTCATCGGGCTTAGCAAAAGATACCATAGATATTGGTACCGCGGGAAAGGGGTCGGAATCAATGGACATTTCAGCCATACTCTTGTCGGCTAGCTTGAACCTCCCCTCTTTGATGCCCTTTTGGATCGCCTTTCTTAATGCCACACAATTAGAAGTAGAGTGACTGTATGAATTATGCTACTTGCAGTACTTCTTATCTTTGAGTTCCTCAGCAGGCGGAATCCTATGACCATCAAGCAGCCGAATCTGCTTGTCTTTGAGCAGATGATCAAAGATCTGATCTGCCTTCCTGATGTTAAATGAGTAACCGACCCTGTCATCGGATGAACTCGTCTCTTTTCCTTTTACGGCTTTCAAGGCTGGGCAAGAGTAAAGCTTACCCCTAACAATCTCGGCCACCATTGGGTCTGTCATGCAGTCGGCTGACTCTAAGTCGGACTCATCCGCTTCAATGATGGATACCAAATGAGAGCCTCGATTTTGGCTGGCTCTTCTCCGCTCCTTCTCCTGGACGTACTGCGCTATTTGGCTAGACTTTTTGGCTAATTGGCTCAGGTCAGGGCAGGATTGTCCCACCAACTTCTCCTTTAATTGATCAATAAAAAACTTAACTGAGGTAGTAGGCTCCCATACCGCATCTATTCAAAAGCTAAAATCTCAAATGAGGGATCTATCTCGAGAACACAACCGTCAACAAAAGGGACATCTTCCTAGCAATATGATTCCGACCCCAAAGAGTATCGGGGATGGCTCTTCATCTCATTGTATGTATATCACGACGCGGAGTGAGAAACTACTTTAAAACAAAAATAAGAAAGAGGTAGAAGAGGGTATGATTGAAAATGAAGAAGAGGCACAAGTTGAAGTGCCAATTATTATTGAAGAGGCATAAGTTGAAGTGCCAATTATTGTCGAAATTGATAATATCCTGGAAAATTCAAAGGCTCAAGAGGTGAGCAATGACACCGGCAAAGGCAAGGTGACATGAGCACTTAGGCCCCTTACTCAACTTTTCAAATCTTCACCTCCTTCCCTAAAAGGTTGGTGAAGAGGACCGAAGACGCCAAGTGTCAAAGATTTTATGACCAATTGAAGCAATTATCGATGAACATCTCATTCCTTGATGATTTTCAAGAAATGTTGGGTTTTTCCAAGTACTTGAAGGATTTGATCACTAAAAGGAAGCCAATCAAGCATGATACAGTGAGTGTCACTCATCACATTAGTTCTATTATATCCACCACACTCAGCGAAAATAAAGAATATCCGGGTGCTTTCACCATTCCATGTACAATCGGGAAACATGATTTTACAAGAGCTTTTTGTGACAACGGTGCTAGCATAAATCTAATGCCCCTTGTAATTTACAAGAAATTGAAATTGGGAATGCCTAGATCCACTAGTATATGATTACAAATGATCGATCGGACGGTGAAAAGAACGGTTGGTATTGTTGATGATGTTCTTGTCAAAGTGGGTGAGTTTCTCCTTTCAACGGATTTTGTCATCCTTGATTGTGCGGTTGATAAGGGGATTCCTATTATATTGGAGAGGCCATTCCTCGCTACCAGACTAACTCTCATGGATTCAAAAAAGAATGAGATCAAATTTAGGGTGAATGATGAAGCAATTACTTTTCAAGCAAGCAAGAGAATAAAATTGCCAAGTGCTTATGAAAACATATAAGTGATTGATGTGGTAGATGTGGTCGAAGAAGGCATATAATTCAATAATGGAATAGGATTTTCTTGGGGAAGCACTAGCGACCATCTTGGTGAATTTTGATGATGAGGATATGAAGGGATACGTCGAGATCGTGAATTCACTTGAAGGGTTGGGATATTATTCTTACCAACCAAAGAAACTTTCTCTTGATCTAGAGAACCGAGCAACCCCTCCTACTAAGCCATCGATCATTGAACCGCCAAAACTTGAACTCAAGCAACTTTCATCACACTTGAGGTATGAGTTTCTCAGCCTAAACAAGACTTTACCTGTGATTGCTTCTACCTTGTTGAGTGAAAATCAAAGGAAGAAATTTCTTGAGATCTTGAGAAAGTATCGAAGAGCTATTGGGTGGTGAACCATAGAGGACATTCGGGGGATTCCTTATGATATTTGTGAACACAAAATCCAACTTGCAGAAGATAGTTCCCCGAGTGTGGAGTATCAACGAAGATTGAATCAGCGAATGCAAGAGGTAGTGAAGAAGGAGATCATAAAATGGTTAGATGTCAGGGTTGTCTACCCTATTACGGAGAGACTATGAGTGAGTCCGGTCCAATGTGTTCCCAAAATGGGCGGTATGATGGTTGTGCCTAATGATAAAAATGAGCTCATTCTTATGAGAACTGTCACCGGGTGAAGAGTTGTAACATTCAGTAAATCTGGATTAATAGAGAATGAATTAAATGAGTGTTGATGTGTCATTTTAGTTATGTGAATCCTTTTGGGCTGAATTCGGGTGATAGATATTCGTTTTATAGTCAAACCAAATAAGAGAGTTCGTAAACGTTCTTAAATTCGTCTAAGTCTGAGGTAGTTTTCACTTATGCTCTATTTTCGGATAGTTACATTTGGAATATGAGAAAATGCAAAACTTTAGAAGTTGTTTATCTTTGAAATACCTTTCCAACCATATATGGCGGAGCTCAATTCTAGGAGTTATGCCAATTTTACCGAGCATCAGTGCCCTCGCGCGTTGCGCAAGCATCGCGCTGAAAATGTGTCTCTGAATCTCACTCTCAGAGGCACGTGCGATGGGTGTGCAATGAACGAGCATCGCACAACCCTTTTTGTGCTATGGACGTGCGATGCACAACCATAACATGGCCTATTTTTCTAGTTCCGAATTTTGTCAGTTTAAAACCTCATCATAACTCTTTCCCACTTCGTTTTGGATGAATGTTTGAAGGAAAATAACCCTAGATACCTCTCTTAAACCCTAAGGTTAGTTCCTAATCCATCCATATCAATTATACGCCGAATTCAATCTTGTTTGACACTAGTTCCTCTTCTCAAATCCTAGATTCTTGAAAACTCAAGGAAGGAGACGAAGGGAGGTGTGGAATTTCATCTAAAAGGTAAGATCTATGATTTTTCTGATATTATTGAAGATTATTAGGCTATTATAAAGTATATTACAGGGTTAGTATCAACGAATGATTCTTATGAGGTTCAAGTAAAAAGTTTTAAGGCTTGGAAAAAGCCCTAGTTTTCAAATAAGTGAGAAAACTCGTAGAAGTAAATAAACTAGACTGAATGACTGAAGGTTGACTAGACTGTGTGTGATTGGTCTTGAATGTGCCATTGTTCAGCAGATATAGACCTCCTACGGCTTCACCAAAAATCAGCCTTTTCAACATTGAATGGTCCTGTATTATGAAACAAGCTTTTTTAGTAATAAGAACTCCAAGACCAGTATTCTCAACAAATTGACTAACTGAAAGAAAATTATGTTTGAATGAAGGAACATATAAAATATTTATCAAAATAATATGAGTTAGAATCACATCACCCATATGCTCGACTGTGACTTTAAAAGAATTAGGAAGAGTGACAGAAATAGGGATGGGAAGTAATTTAAAATTGTGAAATAAAAATTTGTCAAAAGACATATGATGAGAAGTCCCTGAATCTATTATCCAGGGGTTAGATTTGAAAATAGAAGATGTGTAATTTTAAAAAATGTTAGAGATACCAACCATGTTAGCATTGTGTTGTTCTTCTGTTCCATTGCTTGTATTTACTGCTTCAAACATTTCAATCAATTGATCTCTTGTGAAACCCTGAATGTTGAAGATAGAAGACTTGTTGTTTCCAATAATTCTGTTTGCTGGGAAATTTCTCATACTGCTAGAACCCTCTTCATAACCTGAGATAGCACCATTAACTATACATTCTCCTGTGCTTGCAATATTAGCTTTTGCATTGTTAAAAGGCTTCTTAGTCTTGTTGGCGAACTTGAAATCTGATGGAAAACCTATTATCCTATATCATCTTTTTCTATCATGGCTTGTCTTCTTACAATAAGTGCAAAACAAATTATTATTTGTTGGTTCATAGTGTTGAACATTTCCAGGGATGAAGTTCTGTGTGTTTCCCTTCTTTGCAGAAAAAATTCTTTGTTCATTCCATTTTACTGCATTAAAAACTGAAGATTTTGTTGTGACTAAGTACAAAATGTATCTTCCTTTGAGATTCCTCATGTAGGATGATAGAATAGGTCTGATTTGTAGAGGGTAGTTGTTTCATCATGAGAATATTTTCTCTACATGCTGAAAATGCCTCATTAAGCCCCATCAAGAATTGTACCAGCCTCACATCTTCATTCATTTTATGATTGTGCTCTTTTGTTCCACACTTGCACTCACAGCTACCCACCATGAATGTGTTGAGCACTTTGAGTTGATCCCACATTATCTTCAGTTTGTTGAAATAGCTTGCAACATCATTTATTCCTTGTGTTATATTGTTAAGATCTCTTCGTAACTGAAGGAGTTTTGAAACATCAGGCTAACCATACATCTCTTGCAGCTCATTCCACAAATCTAAAGTTGTTTGTGAGTAAATCGCACTCTCTGCAATATCTTTTCCTTGAGAGTTGAGTAGCCAAGAAATGACCATGTCATTGAACCTCTTCCATTGGTCAAAATGAGGTGAGGTCTCATTTGGTACTTCTGCTTTGTCATTGATGAATCATAGCTTATTTTTTACTGAAAGATAGATCAGAACTCCTCTCTTCCAATTTTCAAAACTGGATCCATCAAAGCTAACATTTATTAAATTCATACCGGGTGAGTCTGAGGCATTCAAATAGTAAGGGTGAGATGGAGAAAGAAGATTTGAATCTGCTTTCTCGATAGAAACAGTGGGAGTGATTTCTGGTGCCATTTTTCAAAGTTGATAGAGATGAACTTGAGTTTGTAAGAAGAGAGTGAATATGAAAGAATTCTAAAGAGAAATTCTCGGAACCTGCTCTGATACCATGAAGGATTTCAGATAAATTCGATAATGGAAAGGAAATGAGAAATTTTCTCTTGTATTTCTTGTATGTTCAATGAATACAAAGATGTGTATATTTATACAATTATGCTAAGGACTAGTCTAGTATCTACAAATACTCAAGGATTAAAATGCTAATAGCTAAAACTATGAAACAAACTTAAAAATAAATTTTGTACAACTCATAATATAATTCAGAAGGGAATAAAGTGACATTTATTATTGTGTGATGTTGTGTATGCTAGTTGTGTTGAGAATGAGCATCTTTGGGTTGTGTTGCTTTGGGTTGTGTTGAAAGAATTCAGGTTGAATAAATATGAGCCCAACGTATTAGAACTAGGCCCAAATAATGACGGAGGTCCAATCATACTCTTATCCCTTAGGAATAAACCTCGTTCATAACGAAGTGTGTCTGATATTTTTGACTTCACAACATCATCTTTTTCGTTGATAGCTAGCATAGAAATTAGGGTTCCGTCAGAACTTTGACTAGTATATCTTGATTGAAATGCTTTTTTTGTGGAATTGATTAATGAATGAAATTGAGATGTTTTTTGAATAGACAAAATCATAATTCTCTATTTTATGTGTATATGTAAGTCAAAGTCAAATAAACTATAATTATCAATTTACCGTATCGCAAAATATCAAAACCGAATTTAAAACCAACATCTCGAACTAATTTGGTATGCTAATAAATAGCATTTTAAAAAATTAAGAACTTAAATTACCAACCCGAAGTTTCGCCGTAAAATGTCCACCCCCGGTACAAAGAGCTCACCAGAGACCAATGGTTTTGGGAACTTTAGGCCAAAACAATGGACAAAGGGCAATTATATAAGTGCGTGCGTTTTAGGATCTAGTGCCTGTGGTTCAGTGTATCAGTGCTTAACACCTGCCCAAAAGCTAGGACTCTCATTTCCAACAGTATACCATTAGGATATATATATATGTAAACGCCCTTGATAGATTCAAATATGTTGCAACAGTGGTAGGTAAGCTTTACAAAATATGTTGTTAATCTCGAAATGTTCATCAAGTAGCAGCATCTTTAGTAAAATTAACTGTTTAATATATGCCATGTTTCTCATTTTAATCTGACTCGTTTGGCTATAGATTTTGATTAAAAGATTTGAAATAATACTTAAACATGTATTTGTTTATCAAATACATAGCATGAAATCTTCAAATTCCAAGATGATTTCATCTCATTGAGGGCGAAACCTTCAAAATCCAAAAAATAATAAAGCAAGCTTTTAAGGCGTCGCCATTTAATGGGGCAAGCACAACGAAGTGTAATTGTGAAAACATCGAAAGATCTAGCCAAAGAAAGTGATAGTCGTGTAGATTTGTTCCCATGATTCGATCATTCCTAGTAAAATGTTGCGTGTTCGAATCTAATTGCTTTTATGCAAGAAAGGGGATCACCATCTAAGTCTATGTATTCCTCAATGATTGATATGATAGCGTACGAGAACCCTATTTAGGGAGCGCAATATTGAACTTGAGATTCTATGCCAATAATAAGTCGAAGAAGTGGACCTTAGAGCCTTTACTTTATGTAAAATACACTCACTCTAACGGCGTATCTTTTGTCTATAGGTTAGCGAGAAACTGAAAACATTGTCTTAACCCATTAGGCATAGGCAGTTAGTAAATAACTGCGTACTCTCCTTTTGTAGAACAGAAAAATAAGATGATTTACTTTGATAAGAATTATCACGATATTTTTAGGTAATGTGCGCAAGCTGATTCAGATGTCATCGTCACAAAAAGAAATATTATCACTGTAGCTTTACAATCTCATTAATTGATTATCACATTGGAAAGGCATCAAAACCAGCTCGGTCACTATTTTTTGAGTTTATAGAATTGGAAAAATACTGGTACTCCCTCCGTTTCTGGATTTCGAATGTCAAACAATGTTTTTTATATATTTTTAAATAGAGGATAGTTGTTAATTATTGTAACTTATAATACTTTGTAATTTCAAATATATGAATTTTATTTGAAAACTTAGAGATTTTATGTTGGAATACATGATTAAAAAGAAATTTCACTTTCGGATTCAAATTGTGTCAGGTAAATTGGAACGGGGAAGTAGCTAATTAACACAATGCTTGATATAAAACTTTTATTATATTTACAGCAGTAGAGATGTAGGTGGTGCTATTACATAGACAAAAAAAATCACATTCTTGATTCACTCTCTCCCAGTGGATCAATAGAGGTTTCTACCTACCTCATGTGACTCCATCTACTAATCTACTGATTGTGCTTAAACAGGGATTACAGTAATATTGATTATCAGATAAAACCTAGTACTGAAAGAGTGAGTCACTAATTGTTGCCTAATTATCCCTGTTTGAAGGAGTTTTGTCTTGCAGTAGCCAGAATGGTCTTGTCTGCTACAATAAAGTATGCCATCCCACCAGCTGTCATATTACAAACTTTTATCAGCAAAAAACATATTACAAGAGGGTAAAAGATTTGTTTACAATGTCTAGTTAATCACCTAAAAAATAGTTGCACGTTAAAAATAAGAGATAATTACATGTTAAAAATAAGGCAGAGAACCTCCTAGCTACTATAACAAGTACTAGTAATTCTTTTAATTAGTTCAAGTTACGTACATTTGCTAAATAAACCTCCTTAAATATAGGACTTTGTTATATATATAAGTATTATTTAATAATAATAATTATTATATTTAGTTAATAAGAAGTTAATGTGATCTTTATAAAGGGGTGTGTTTATTATTTGGTAACCAATTCTTTAAAAAGAGAAAGTTGTGACTGTTGGCTGTTGAAATGGTTTGTGGAAGAAGTCTTAGAAAAACCAACGAACATAAATATGTTTCAACATCACTTTGTTATATTCCAACTTCAACATATTCAGTCATTTCTTCTTGTTTCATTCATCCAATTTCTCTTCATTGGATTTGGTTGAATTTTTGTGGTAGAAGCAATCAAATAATGCAATTTTGATTTTCAGAGTAGGCATTGTATCATGAGGATGAACTTTTTCATTAACCATTTGTACGGTGTGGGGGAAAATTACTATCCTAAAGATAGTTTCCTGAAAGCGTCTTGCCTATTCGTTCAGTGTTTTTCATTAAATTTTCTTTCATTATTTCTCTCTTTATTTTGTTTATTAAATTTGTCTTACATAAAATTACCCCATTATATTATTTTCAGAATTTACTACAACATACTTGTATTTTCTAAAATAAGATAAATTAGCCCCAACAAATAGAGGTAATCTGATGGTGTAAGAATTCTTTATATTGAAAATGTATATATAAAATTTAAATAAAAATAGACAATAAGATGAACCAAATTAGTTCTCATCATGAATTTTGTACTGTGCACATTAGTTACATAAAAAACACATTTTGAAAATTTTTCCTGCCTCATGTGAGCACATTATTGAGTCTCAATAGAGTGTTATAAGTTAGAATCTTATTTCATATGCCATGAGGTTCATTAAGGTTGTAAGTAACTTCTAAGTAGTTGAGTGGATATACAGAGAGTGTGATTGTGACTACAGGTACCTGTGGAGACAATGAGGGCTTTAGCAGTGGGATTGAGATTTGCTCTTGCCCATGGTGACATCTTCCCACAAGCATACTGCATACATATTATTTCAAATATATTACAAGGTAATAATATTTTCATTAATTTTTAGTATTCAAAATTTCATCAAATACTATCCAATTTGCCAAACACCAGAGGATACTTTCTAGAGTTAAGGGTCAAAAATACATGCCAAGTATCACTTATTTTGAATTTTCTATCTGAACTATTAGGTGTAAGAGTTTTCTAACTAAACTATCACCAACTAGTAAGCAAAACGCAACTAAACTATCATTTGTTCACTTTTTCCTACCTGATAATTGAGGTAGGAAAAGTTGTTGAAAAGTGAACAACTGATAGTTGAGATATGTTTTGCTAACTAATAGGTGATAGTTTAGGTAGGACTCTCACACCTGATAGTTCAGGTAGAAAATGATTCTTGAGGTGTGTTTTTTACCCTTTATCTCATAATTATATTAAGTTGTTTCCTGTAAAATGACTTTTTTTAGTACAAAACATGCCTAAATCTTGAAATATATTCCTAATTGAAAAAGTTAATGTAGCTTACAGTAGTAATGGCAGCAGCAACGGATGCAACAACTGCTGCTTTTGCTCCTGCAACTACTCCTTCTGCATTTACAATTATAAACAACATCATTCATCAGATGATCATGTTAATGGGAAAAATAAGGTGGGTTCTATTTTCTTTTTAAGGTGCAAGGCAAGAAAGGCAAAGTACCATGAGAACAACGCTTAGCCAAGGCTAATTTTTGGTCCACTGAATCTAAACTCACATTCTTTGCCATTTTAGTTTTGTTTCAAAAAAGACTTATAATTTCAACTGAGGAATTATAAGATAGAACACAGTAGTATCTCTGTTTTGCAAGACTTGATGAGTTTGTGAGTGTAGTGAGAATGAATATTTGTAGGCATTTCAATT
This sequence comes from Anisodus tanguticus, assembly GCA_034509755.1. NCBI lineage: Eukaryota > Viridiplantae > Streptophyta > Magnoliopsida > Solanales > Solanaceae > Anisodus > Anisodus tanguticus. Next base: position 39,570,482 of record CM067558.1, read on the forward strand.
TTAAGGTGTTGGGAGTTTGGACAAAAGTGTTTGATGGTTTTGGCTAATTTCCAACGTCCCAGTCACTTGTTTTTGTTTCACTTTTATTTTAACTTCTCAGTCAGTACTATTATAATTAGTACTAGTGTTATTTTATTTTAAAAAATTGTGTACTATTATTATAAGTAGTGTATGTATTTGCAGGTTATCAGGTTCCTATTGTTGTGGTCAGTTAATTATATATATACTCCTATGTAGATACGTTTGTCGGTTGTCGGTACATGAATCTGTAGTTTTAAAGGGTAAGTAATTGGACTTCAGAGTGTTAGGAGTAGGAAATAACAGTGACTCTTTATTGGTAAAGTAATGTTAGTATTGGATTGGATATATTAGAGCCTGATCTAAGATTTCTATCTAGAATTTGGTGCACCATTAAAGATAGAAGAAAAAAAAAAGTAGTAAGTGGAGATAGTGTGTTGAGAATATAATCAAATATTAAAAGTGTGTTCTATCTAATAGCTTAAGTTTTTAGATCAGATGGTCACACACTTCAATATGGTATCAGAGCGGGCCAAAGATCCTGGGATCGAACCTCACCGCCACTCATTCTCAAAAAGAATTTTCACGTGCTTGGACCATGAAAAAAATCAGGCCAGCACGTGAGGGGGCGTGTTGAGAATATAATCAATTATTAAAAGTGTGTTCTATCTAACAGTTTAAGCTTTTAGATCAGATGGTCACACACTTCAATAAAGTGCACCAATTCAATCTTTTTGGATCATGAGTGACAACAGTTAATATTATATCGATTCTAGAAAATATGTATATAAAATAACTAATTTTACCGAAAGAATATCATAGATTACGTATACCGTATTTTACGAGTATGTAAATTCGCCCCTGAATATAATGGACTGCAATCCAGAGAATAATAAGGAAATATTGTATTCCTAAAAATGTTAGTTTTTTTAATTTTTTTTACATAATACTATCACATTGTTTGATGAAGTTCACTCTAAAAACTAATGGCGGTGGATGGTAGCTAGCAACCAGTAAGGGCGGCAGTCGATAATGATGGTTGTGAGGTGAAACTGGTGATATTTGTGAGATGGTAACTGATGATGGTGTAGCAAAAAATGATGGTTATATGGTGTAAATGGTTACGGTGTTGGTGTGGTTTTGTGGTGGAAGTTTTCGTTTTTTTTTTTTTTGGTTTTTCATCCTGATATGATATCGGGGCTTAATTGCTCAAACTTTTTCAAGGACTTGTACTAAAAGTCGAAGCAAGGACTTTCAAATTTTAGAAGTCATATACATGGAGAACGAAGCTATGGAAGCACTTGAAAAGAACCAATGGAGGACCTTCAAGCTATGGGAGATAGTATGGAGGAAGGTTACAAGAGTACTGAGATCCCAACGCCCAAAGCTTGACTCTTAAAGAAGCTCAAATGTTTGATGTGTGACTACAATTGCAAGCTTGGGAGTTTAAATGTCAAATGTGGCTATTAGTTAAATAATTGGTTATACATGTAAAGGAAAAAACTCTATAAGCTTGTCTTCGCCTATTTTCATTTTTAGCTTAAGTTTTGAAATTGATGAAATAATTCTTTCGAGTGTAGTTCTCCTTGTATGGAGTTAGGTTAGCTAGGATTAGCTAGGATTAGCTAGTGTGAGGATTAGGGTGAATTTTCTTAACTCTTACCTTGAATCTCTCTTGAATAATCTTGGATCAGATTTTCATGTATGAGTTTGAGTCTCTTTCTCCCTTGGATTAATTCATCTTTGGTTTTTGATTAGTTACAATTTGAGTTGAATTAATCCCTTCTTTTCTCTATTCTCATCTCATATTTCTGAATTCTCATCTATTGATTTCTTACCATCTTTATTTTCGCATTTGTTAATTGAATCCGCCTATCCCCAAGTCAGATCGTATCACATCCGATGTCCGATATTCATATTGGAACCGACTATATATATTCGTTAAGGGAGGAGCAGCCTCATCTACTACACCACATTCTTTGGTTGTAATTTTGTGGTGGAAGTTGATAATGATAGCGGTGATTGACAATAATAGTTCAGGCTATAGTAATTATGTAATAGTGATTGGTGATGGTAAATGTGTTGTAAAGGCTAATAGTGATGATTCTAAGGTGGTAATTAAGTGATAAAAAAATTACCTTCATAAAAAACTTTAGGGAAAAGGGTCAAATTTGTCCTTCAACTATCTTTTAAGGAATACATTTGCCCTCCGTTAATGTTTGGGGTCAAATATACTCTCACCGTTTGCAAACTTATTAAATTTGCCCTCATTTGGACGGAAAATCGTGTTGGACGCCACGTTGGATCCACGTGGACGCCACTTCGGATCCACGTGAAGGACAATCAAACACATGGCATGTGGGACCCACACCAAACCTCACTCACTTCTACTCCTCCTGTTCACCGTCTCCCGCTGCTCCGGCGATGAGCTCTAGCTCCGATGAACCGGAGAGGCCAACCACCGCCATCGTCGACGAGCCGCCTCCCTTCACCCTACTACCCAAACCACTGTTATCACACCACATCGCCCCCCACTGCTTTAACAACCAAACGACCCATGTACCATCACAACCACCAACAAACACTCCTTCAACAACCACAACCGCACCACCACTCTGATCTCCCACAACCAACGCCGACCACCCCCATTGCGTACACCACTACCACTATACCAGCACAACCACACCATAAACAAACAACATCACAACAACTAACAAACACTCCGGTGAACAAACTCCGGTCAGATCCACAAGCGGGCCCACCACGTCACCATCGTCTTCGACGAATCACAACAACGACAACATCACAACTCCCCGCATCCATCGCTGCTTCGCAATCACCGACAAACACCAGATCTGCCACGAACCAACAACCGAACAACCCATTCGACGTCAATCCGACGGCTCCCTTCTTCACGAATTCCTAGGTCACGAATAGGGCATATCCGACTTTGCCTTCTTCTCCGACGTAAAACACCTAGCTACTGCCTCCGACGACAAAACTGTCCGATTATGGGAAGTTTCCACTGGTTCCCATGTCAAAACCCTTACAGGTCACATAAATTATGTTTTTTGTGTTAACTATAATCCCCAATCTAATATGTTGGTTTCTGTAACTGCTGTGAATTTTAATCGGGATGGGTCGTTGATTGTTTCGAGTAGTTATGATGGGTTGTGTAGAATTTGGGATGCTTTAACTAGGCATTGTTGTTGGCTGCTTTGGTTTACCGGAGCTGGAGCTCCTCGCCGGAGTAGCGGGAGACGGTGAACGGAGGGAGTAGAAGTGCGTGAGGTTTGGTGTGGGTTCCACATGCCATGTGTTTGATTGTCCTCCACGTGGATCCAACGTGGCGTCCAACACGATTTTCTGTCCAAATGAGGGTAAATTTAACAAGTTTACAAACGGTGAGGGTATATTTGACCCCAAACTTTAACGGAGGGAAAATGTGTTCCTTAAAAGATAGTTGGAGGACAAATTTGACCCTTTTCCCAAAACTTAAGTGAACGTCTTAATTATTTTAAAAACTCTATACAAGTTTTTGAATAAATCAGACATACTCTAAACAAATATAAAAAATATAAAAGAATTTAATATATACAATTAATAGGATATAACTTAAATGATTCTGCATCAGAATTTCATTAAATAGAAACAAACAAGATCTGAATAGTTTTTAGTGATTAATTGTACTTGTCAATCATATATCAAAAGGACTGTAGTTGGTACTAGAAGCAGTTGCATAACTTGAAATTGGGCATGATGCAATGATATTTTCAAGATAGGTATTGTCTCTCAGTAAATACTCTGTGTCATTGAGTTTTCTTGCACTACTGGGGGATAGACCTAAGCTAGGAGAAGTTGATTTGATATGGAATAAAATAATGTTATGTAAGCATAGAGTGCTTGTTTGGTTGGCACAACAGAAAAAACTACTAACCAAGGCAAGACTGATCAGAATGAGAATTGGATATGATGATGATGATATGTGTGTTATGGGGTATACGCAGACCAGAGGACTCTGATCATCTATTTGTGGAGTGTGTGTGGGCTAAGGAACTATGGCAAGGAGTCTGCGCATGGTTAGGCATCAGTATACCACAAGGAGATGTCCAAAAACCTTATTATTCAGATTCAGAAGGAAACACTGGAACAAGTTCAGAAGAGAAACAGTTGCTGCTAGTTATGGTGCCATGTTATACCAGATATGACAAGTCAGGAATGGAAAAATCTTTAGGAAGAGCAGCCCGGTGCACTAAGCTCTTGCTATGCACGGGGTCAAGGGAAGGGCCGAACCACAAGAGTCTATTGTACGCAGTCTTACCTCACATTTCTGCAAGAGGCTATTTTCACGATATAAATACCAATTCTGTCCTAAAGTAGATACAATCTATAGTCATAGAGAGGATGAACATGTTTAGCGATTCAAAAATAGTTAGGAAATGCACTTGGTTCGTACATAGATTGTGTACTTAGAATTTCTTGAGGCCTAGATTCCTTGGTACCTGTAACTGGATGACTGAGAGACTGGGTGCTCCTTAGTTTGTATTCGTTTTGTTGATATGGTAATAGTTACAGTTTATTGTAAAAAAAAATTATATATCAAAAGAATATGGTGGGATAGTTGTGATTTCTCTACTTTTAACTAAAAGTTTACAATTTGAATGCTGAAATGAAGAACTTCCTGCTACGGGATTTACTCTCTCAATGAATTTATTTGTCGCAACATCAATAATAACATATTCAGTATATTTCTATAGGCGAAATCTACGGAGGATAGAGTTTATGCACATTATATTTCTACCTCATGAAAATAGGGAGGTTGTTTCTGAAAGACTTCCGCCTCAAATAACACATAACAAGGCTGTTTGAGAATGTCACACAAAAATAAACAAAACATAATAAATAATAATTAAAAAATATAATATAGCATTCATAGCAAAATAATGGTATAACCAAATAGAAAAAACAACAAATAATAATAAAAATAAATTTATTTACCTCAAATCTAAAATTAATCAAATTAATAAATTTTGATCATTTCGAATGCCAAATGAGTAGATCAAAACTATAGTTTGGAGAGTGCAAAAGCATAGCAGGGGACAGAGGCCAGTGGTTTTGGGATCTTTAGGACAAAATTAAAGGCACTTCCCAAAAGGCAAAACCATGGGTAAATGCCATATATCTAAGTGCGTGCCTATAGATAAGTGTGTTGCCATAGGATAAACTGATAAAAGTGCATGCTGTCTACTCCATCACCGTTTAACACCTGTCTCAAAAACTAGGATTCTCATGTGCTGGATTTTTATGAATTTATCTTTTAGTAAGTAGATCACATACTTCTTTTCTTTTTTGGCAGCACGTATTAGGATCATAATAACTTATCATGCGGAAGCTATTAAAATAAATTTTAAAAGATGATAAGTCGAATAATAAAAGAGAAATATATGAAAGAATAAAAGAATGCGTAATAATTTAACGTGATCCGATCAATCGATCAATATCAACAAGCATAAATGTAATCCATTATATAAAATATTAATAAAAATAACTTTACAAAATTCAATCAGAAAAAGAGATTCACACAAATAGCAAAATAATACTTGTGTTTCATAAATTTTTCCTCTAAACAAGAATTTCAAACCCCTTAAGACTATATGGTGAATGCTATCAAATGAGAAGGAAGCCTTAATTTATGGTAATCCAAAATATATGTCCTCAAAAAAGGATCAGGCAAATTAAATATGGAGATTTATATTTTTCTTGAAAAGAAAAAGAAAAACGTAATTATAGTTATAACAAAGTCAAGTCAAATACCTAACACGATGATTATGATTAATTGATTACTCTTTTCTTGCCAGTAAACAACTTAATTTAGCACTTGAAAATATTTTTGTTTTACTTCAAATAAAATTTGTTTTGTTATTTTTCAAATTCTAATTTAGCTAAAGCTACACACACATATAAGAGTATCTATTTAATCAAATATTTCCCCGTTTAATCTTTTCCCATACCTTCGTATGAAAGTTGAGAATTCTTGACTTTCTAATTTAATTTGCGTACTTATAATACTTCTCATTAGATGTGTTTCATCCGATAAAATAAAAACTATTTTCATTACCCAATATCTATCGAATAAAGATCTTTTTACTAATGCTTTTATTCTCTCACTTATAATATTGGTAACAGTTTTTTCCCCCCCTTATCTTGGATACATTATTGAGATATATTAAGTAGTTACGAACATAAACTCAAAAATGTCTTGTCATATCAGAAAAAAAGATTACTATACTAAAGATGCCATCAGTATAATATTAACAATCTGATATAGGTGAAATTTCTGATACAAATGGTAGAGAACTTTATATATTTTACATTTTCTTATTTGAAAGATGATCATATGTTAAAATTAACTAAGAAACTAAGGTAAACACATGATGATGTTATACATTTTCTTATCAGAGAGGTGATCAGACGTTAAAATTACCAAAGAAAGCCGAGAATGACCTATAATTTCATTATACTCTTATCTACTTGAAATGTTAGATTTACAATTTTGTCACAATTTTTTGTTTGATCTCAACTATGATATATCTAATACCTACCTAAAGTAAGTGGCCAATGAGTCCTAACTCCTATGTGCTAAAACAACTGCCCAGTTGGGTTATTGTCATTGTTTCAAACTTGTACCTTTACTTATGTCAAAAAAGTAGTGGTAGGTAAACCTAATTTCTAGGAATTGCTACTTCAAGGAGCGTTAGCTAATTAGTCACAAACAAGCTAGTGGTATGAACCTTTTAAATTACTGTGTCCGTTCTAATTTATGTGATATACTTTGGTCGAGCACAAAATTTAAGAAAAAAATATATGCTTTTTAAATTTATGATTTAAAAATAAGTCTTAGATATTTATGTTGCTAAAAATCATTTCATTTAGGATTAAAAATGATAAGTTTAAAGTTAATTATACTTATATATAAAAAAAAGTATCATTCTTTTTAGGATAAACTAAAAAATAAAGTGTATCACATAAATTGAGATAAATAGAGTACTTATCTTTGTAGCATGTTACTAAATTTTTCTTTCATTATTTGTTCAAAAATTACAGGCTTTTAATCCAATAAATATTCTCCGTCAATTTCAAAATATTTGTCAGCTTTTGACTTGGCACGAAGTTTTAAAAAGTAAAATAGATTTTTGAATCTTGTGTTCTTAATAAAGATATAAAGAATATACCAAAATATCTTTTAATCTTATGATCTTAAATATGCCAAGTGAAAAGTGGAATTAAAAAGTTATCAAATATGTTTGTTCAGGAACTCATTCACTTAGAACCCTGAACTTTATACTATGTAATGACAACATCTTGAACTTTTAATAATTGCAAAATGCCTTTTTCCTGTGATGGTGAGTGGTGAAAAAGTACTTGGACCACAAAATGGATAAGTCTGATCAGATTTATGGCTCATCTGGCTGGTCCAAAATCAGCAAGACAGTAAATTATCTTAGTTCAGTGGGCTAGCTATCTATTGGGCTTTTTTGTTGTTTTTGCATCAATAATGTCCTAGTGGCACAAAACAATTTCTTTGGTGGAATAGGGAAAAATTCTCTCCAAGCCCAACTATATACATAATGTAGTTTGATGTTAGGTATATTTATACGTCTTTTTCCCATATTTTTCCCATGTTTCTACCTTGTTTTAAAAGCTAAATGAACTAAATACACCTAACTATTAGTTACTTTGCGAGATCGAACTAATATATGTGTTATTATTGAATTTAGGTACTTTACGTGAAAAATGTGTCGGAATAGAAGAGCAATAAAAATGTAAAGTGTTGGACGACAAGGGTGCTCTCTGAGCAAGTCCCAAGGAGAGAGCAATCTCCGCCCTGAACCTCACCCAACGAGTAGAAGATGGAGCAAGGAATCAATATGAAGGATGTAAATTTTATCAATGTGGCATGCATTAAATGCAAAGTGAAAGAAATAACCCTTGATTATTTTATTAATTGAAAGATTATATATACAATTTACATCTTTCCATAATAGGAAAAATCATATTTCTATTCTACTCCTAAAACCTTATTCTACTTGGACACTAACTATACAATTATGGTAATACAATTATGGTAAGTGTACAATATTAATTACAACCAAATATTACCTAAACTAATATGTACAATTTCGTGACCTATCACGTGATATACACTATACTTTAACACACCCCCGCAGTCATAGCGGACGGTCTTCGTACGCTGAGACTGTCGCTAAAATCTTCAAAAAGGACCGAGGGAAGACCTTTGGTGAAGATGTCTGTAATTTGATACCTGGAAGGGACATGTCAGACGCGTACTTGTCCACGAGCTACTTTTTCGCGAACAAAGTGAATATCTATCTCTATATGTTTAGTGCGTTGGTGCTGAACCGAATTACCAGAAAGGTAGATGGCACTAACATTATCACAATACACAAAGGCAACCTTTTGAATAGGAAAATAAAGCTCTAAAAGAAGATTACGCAACCAACATGATTCCGAAACCACATTGGCCACCCCTCGATACTCGGCCTCTGCACTAGAGCGTGATAATGTCGACTGACGCTTCGCAGACCATGAGACCAAGTTATTACCAAGATACATGCAATAGCCGGACGTGGAACGTCGGGTATTCGGACAACCACCCCAATCAACATCTGTATACGAGACAAGTGTAAAGGTCGAAGATGGATATAAATGTAAGTCATAGTCAAGTGTTCCCTAGATGTATCGAATGATGCGTTTGAGCGCATTCATGTGTTCAACCCTGGATCATGCATAAACAAGCACACTTGCTGTACGTCATATGTAATATTTGGTCTCGTGAAAGTAAGATACTGAAGGGCCCCTGTAAGACTGCGATAGCGGGTCGGATCTTCGTACGGTGAGCCAGCCACAATACCCACACCTGCATGACGGGTGATAGGAATCCCTAAAAAGTAACTCAAGGGTCCCTAAGTCTTTCATAGCAAACTCAGAACTGAGCATTGTCATGATAGACTGGCGTAATGCATCAGAAGAGGCAGTCAAGATAATATCATCCACATATAACAGTATATACGCTAAGGAAGACCCACGATGATAAATGAACAATGAATTATTAGATCGGCTGTGAGAGAACTCAATAGTCAAAACATAGTCTGCAAACCTCTTATACCAAGCCCGTGGGGACTGCTTAAGCCCATACAAGGACTTCTTCAACAAACAGACATGATGAGGATATCTGGGATCCCTAAACCCCAAGGGCTGAGGCATATAGACTGTCTCCTTGAGATCACCATGTAAGAAAGCATTCTTCACATCCAACTGATGAATGGGCCATGCTTTCGAAAGAGCCAAGCTGAGCACAGTACGAATGGTAGCTGGCTTGACCACCGGACTAAAAGTCTCACCACAATCCACACCAACTTGCTGAGTCTTACTATCCCCTACAAGACGAGCTTTATGCTTCGCAAATGAACCGTCAGAATTATCCTTATGAGCAAAAATCCACATAGACCGAATAATATTAACACCAGATAGACGGGGCACCAACTCCCACATCTTATTATCAATCAGAGCATTATATTCATCGGTCATAGCAATTTTCCAATTCGGATCATTTAAAGCAGACACAAGATTACGTGGCAGAGGTGATTTAAGAACATTAGAATTTAAATTAAAATGTCTTTTGGTTTAAAAATACCCCGTTGACTACGAGTGACTGGTCTATGACTCGGGGGAGAATTGGGTGAATTTTGGGCAGTGATAGAACTGGACAGGAGCGGGACTGGGCTGGCCAGTAGGCAGTGGATTTGTTGGCCCAATAACTGGAACGTCAACTGGATCAGTTGGCTGGATTGCTGTCCCAGTTCCGAGAGATAGACTGGACCGTGAGTCTGGCCCACTGAACTGAGGTGGGAGAAATGTGGGGCCAACGGGCAGTGGGCCCGTTGGTGGATTTTGGGTGCGGGATACGTCTGAAAATTGGTGAATAATATACGGGGATATACCATCATCCAAAAAATTATACGAACTAGTCACGAGATTACTAACCTTAGCAAACGAAATTGGGATTCATAAAAAATTACATGGCGACAAATGATGATTTTATTAGACGATAAATCAAAATATTTGTAACCACGATGATTTGACGGATAATCCGAAAACATACAAGGGGTAGACCGGGCCTGAAGTTTGTTAACTGTGGTGGAGGGAAAGAGTGGATAACACAAGCACCCAAAGACCTTAAGATGTGAATACGAAGGAGTCTTATTATATAAAATTTGAAGGGGGGATGAACATGTCAAACCTTTGGAAGGAAGAATGTTAAGAAGATATGTAGACATTTGTAGCACATGATGCCAAAAAGAAGGGGGTACGGAAGCATGAATCAATAAAGTTCGAACAATGTTATTAATGGTACGAATTTTGTGTTTGACTTTCCCATTTTGTGACGACGTATGTGGGCAACAAAAATGAAAATTGATCACATTATTAGCACAAAACTCCCGAAATACCTCATTATCATATTCTTTGCCATTATCACATTGAATATTTTTAATTTCCCATTCGAATTGGGTTCTAATGAATGCTCTAAATTTTAAGAAAATGCAAAAAACTTGAGATTTTTTCGCGATCGGAAAAGTCCATAAAAAATTAGAATAGTCATCTAAAAAAAGAACATAATAGCGATGACCCAAAGAACTAAGAACGAGAAATGTCCATAAATCACTATGAATAATATCAATTGGCATTAAAGTATGAGAATTAGAGGCGACAAATGGCAATCTAACAATTTTTCCTAAAGAATAAGATTGACAATTCGGAGTACTACGCGTACCCTTACAAGAAATAAAATTATTTTTATCTAAGAAAAAAAAATAGACGACCCTGGATAAGATGGACTCTTTTTGCCGCCACCGTTGTTGCGGTTTTGGCTCGAGTTGTTGGAACCGGAAGGAGGAAATTGGACTCGGTCATCATGACTACGAGACTAGCACTGGTAGTCGCCTTTTTGGCTAAGCCAACTTCTTCGAGTGTAAGCATAGAACGAGCCTGATAAAATTACGGAAGAGGGTTGCTCTGACGAAGAAGCGTGCCAACACCACTATATGCCTCAGAAAGGCCTGCAACCATCTGAAGGACAAGAGTGTCATTGGTAACTGGCGCACCAACGTTGCGGAGTTGGTCCGCCAATTTCTTCAACCTTTTGCAATATGGTGAAACGTTAGGGAAATATTCCATATTGACGTGGGAAAATTCCTGCTCCAAGGTAATAGCACGAGAATTTTGATTATCCTGGAATATATCATGTATTCTATTCCAAGCCGCCATTGCCATAGTATCTGGTTCGATAATCGTTTGCAACAGGTTGATAGAATAGTGGAATATATCCACTGAAGAACAGTAGCATCAAGTGTGGTCCATAACTTAGGATCATCCTAGGGTTTCGGCACCTCTGTATTCGTAGGAGCTGCGGGGATAATGTGATGGAGAACTTGATGCTAGCGTGCATGAACTTTGAACAGTTCGGCCCATGTCGCATATTGGACGTTTTCTATTTCAAAAACGATAGGGATGTGATTCTTGATATTATAAACAACAAGGGCAGGGTGAAACGTGTTCTTAGCCGTAATAGCTACGCAAGACGTGATGTAGGAATTTGGAAGAAAATATTTGGGAAGAGAAAATAATTTTTGGGCACGGAAATCGAGGAAGGGAACTCAGAAACCGGACAGCTTGGACGGATTTTTTTGGGAGAAAAAAAAAATTAACCTAGACTTCTGATACCATGAAAGAAATAATCCCTTGATTAGTTTAATTAATTGAAAGAGTATATATACAATTTACGTCTTTCCATAATAGGAAAATTATATTTCTATTCTACTCCTAAAACCTTATTTTACTTGGACACTAACTATACAATTATGATAATACGATTATGGTAAATATACAATACTAATTATAACCAAATATTACCTAAACTAATATTTACCATTCCGTGACCTATCACGTTATATCACTTGTATACTTTAACAGAAAGGGCAGCAACCAAATGTCTTGATATTGGAATTGAAATGTGCAAAAGAGAATTAAAGTTAAAGAAACATACATGGCATTCGTGGTTAGGGATGGCAACGGATCGGATCTGGACCGGATCCTACTAGATCCAGATCCATATCCGTTTTTCATACCTGAATTCAGATCCGGATCCGGATCCAGCGGGTCCATAAAAATCATATCCAAATCCGGATCCATCGGATCCGCCGGGTCCACGGATCAGATCTGGATCCACATGTAAAAAAAAATACCTTGCTAAAAATGTAACCTTGCTAAGAATTTTTTTTTAACTGACAACGATTTTTACTTAGCTAACAGTTTACTGTTTTTCAATTTTGAAATGTTCATATGAGATATTTTGTTCGTTGTCTCGTTTTGATTGTGAGCTATTAATTAAAAATGTTGGACAATGACAATAGTTGTGGAAAATCGACTAGTATTTCCACAATGCGTAACTTGCATGTGCTTGAAATCTTCATAAATGAAGTGAATATAATTTTAACTACTTGTCTATGGAGATGTTAGTCATTCACTAATATAACATTGATTTTATTATCGAAGTTACCTCTTTATTTTTTTGTTTTTGAGTTAACGCGGGGATAAATTAAACTTGTTTTGAGAATTAAACTTGAAAGGATGTGCTTAGCAATTTTGAGAAAATACTTATAAAATTACATTCTAGGTTATGAATATATTTAATAAAAAATGGATCCACGGGTCGGATCTAGACCGGATACGGATCTCAAATACAAGATCCAGATCCAGATCCGATCCGTCAGAAACGGATCCGGGTCCGATCCGGATCCGTCGGGTCCAAATTTTAAAGATCCATATCCTATAAAACGGATCTGGATACACCGGGTCCAGGATCCATTGCCATCTCTATTCGTGGTAGAGGAAGAGCAAAGTGACAAAATGGTAGCAGGCTCGCTGGACGAAGCCCACAGTGAGGTATTGCTTTGCTGTGTTGCTCGCTCGGCGAGGTCAGTATCTGGAATTAAAAAAAATTCTAAGTTATTTTGGATTGGGTTATTTCATTTTGATTTTTTCCTACACTTATAAATAGTTCATAAAATAGGTTTTTACACAATTTTGGATTTAAGGAGAGTTTGGAGCCGCCGTGAAGGCCGAAGATTATTTGATTTTACCTTTTCTTCTCCTTACTACTAGTTTTTTTATATTTTCTATGGATGATTCGTTGTTTTTCCTCCATGTCTATGCGGAACTAAACTTCTCGTTCTAGGGTTGTGGTAAATCATGAATATTGATGTTTGAGTATTATTTTTTATCTTAATACGAGTTGTAGATCTTAATTGTTTCTTTAATTCTGTGCATAATTGCTTGATTGTTTGGCCAACAGTTAAGTTCTATCGACTATCTAATATACATACTTGAGAAAGATGTTGTCAGATTAGAGAAGGGTTAGAGAGGGCGTGATCTGATTATCCCTATAGTTGGGCTAGGATAGTAATATACCTAAACACCGCATTCAATTAAATACCGTGGACGAATTGCGTTCTTAACAGGTCAATTTCATAGGAATATATGTGGCGAACTGTTCTGAATCGGCGAGTAGCGGTTCAGGAGAATACTATGAGATTAATAATTCGATTAATTAACAGTCGTCGATAATTTGGATTAAGGAGATAGTTTGATAGCTCAATAGGATTGGTGAACCAACCGCAACCTTGAAACATTCATCTCATTGATAACATATCACCTCGCTCTTTCTTAGTTGAAGTTCATTATTTGTTTTCTATTTATTTTAGTTAGATTATAATTACAACCTCATATTTTTATCTCTTGTTTAGATAATTGGAATCGTTTGATTTAGTAAACGGTTAATCAAAAGTTCCTGTGGGTTCGACATCCGATTTTTAAAATCACTATATTCTTTGTACGATCGTGTATATTTGTGTGTGTGTTTGGGAGCAACATAGTTCATAACTACTTTTGGATTACAATAACATTTTTTTGCACGGATTTCCCTTCATATGGACTGGTCTTTAATTTTCCCCCCTCAAATCTGTGGTCTTTAATTTTTGTCCCTACTTCTTATTTAATGAAAATTTATGGGAATATCCTTATTCACGCGTCCACAAAATCAGAGATTCGGGTTCGAACCCCAACTAGAAAAAAATAAGTAATTTCGCAAGGCAAAGATTTCGCAAAAGTTATGCCTTAAGGCATAACTTCTATAATTCTGAGTTCGAACCCCAGCTCAGTAAAAAAAATATTTTCCGCAAGGAAATGCCTTAAAGGCATAACTTCTGTATAACTTGCCCGAATAGGCATAGTTTCCTCTGAAACTTCGTCTTGTGATTTTTTTTCTTTTTTTGACTCTGCTGGTGTTCAAAACCAGAACCTCTGAGATATTTTCGTACATTTTTTAGGCTAAGAGCAAAAATGAAAGAATAATAATTTGAGAGGCAAAAAATTAAAAATCATCCTAAAATAAGGACATTTGTGCGAATGATAAATAAGTTACGGTAACTACACAAATTCTTTCACAGACCATACTGCAAGAATATATCATGAATTGATTAATTTTACGCTTGTTTACCTACAGCAACCCACCTTTTTCGTTATGACTGCAATTTCCCTCTCCTTTCTCCCCTCTTTCCAGCCACGGATCGACGCTGATGAAAAAAAAATAAACTATGATAATTTAAAAAATTAAAGCAAAACTAGTGACAAAATAACTATACCAAATGAAAAACCTATTTTGAATTAATTGATTCAATTTACCATCAATACCAAAAAGGGTTGAAACATATAGATGAATAGAGAACAAATAATGAAAGATAAAAAGAAATGAAGGAATAAGCTTAACCATCAAGCATTTTAGTGGAATAGATAAGATTAACTAGAGGCCTCGGATTTAAGTCCTGAAAATGAAAATGAGTCATTTATTTTTGCCCCTATTTTATGTTGGTCTTTAATTTTTGTTCCTCAAATGAAACTTATGCTTATTGGGGCGTACCATTTTTAAGGATCCGACACAATTTTTGTCGAACGCTTTAAGTTACTTATGCCCTAATAGGCATAAGTTCAATTTGAGGGGCAAAAATTAAAGACCGGCCATTTGAAGGGGAAATCGTGCAATTAAGTTAATGAAAATAATTCTCGTAGGGATCGGTTCTCCCTTTAATAGGACTTTACGCAATATGAATTCGGATTAATCGGGGATCCAAAACGAATACCAAACACTAAATTAAAGAAAAAGACTTTGAAGAATATTCAAAAATTGTGTCTTCCAGTCCTTAGCACTTTATGCTTTGTTTAGTTGCTATCTAAGTTGAGAAGAACTTTTCTTACGCATGCAAAATGGAGCTGACACTTTCAGATAGGAATTATGCATTTTTCCCTTTAGCTTTTCAACAAATTCAAAAGTAGAATTAATTATTTCTCGAAAATGGAAAAAATATCAAGTGGTATCTACCTAAAACATAACAGCAATGATTTTCCTCTTTGATTTACAATGCACAATACACTACTACTACTTATGATTGCTACCACACTTGAAAATATCTTCTTTTTAAGGAAAAAATTGTTTGGAATAGAAAGGAATTTAGGGTCACTTCTGCGAGTTCAACTGATCAGTTTATTATTTCGGTTCAATTATATATATACAAAAAAAAATATAGATATATAATAAGATCACATTGAAATTTAGAAAGTATATTTGAATAGTAGCAGAAGTCGTTTTTCTCAAATTGATTTTTTTAGCTTTTTCTTCGGAACACTTTTTGAAAGCTTAGCCCATCAAAAATGTTGCTCTAATATTGACAAGAATACTTTTTAAATTGATTAGCCAAATACGAATTACTATTCTCAAAAGTACTTTTTTCTAGAAATATTTTGGCACAAAACACAATTTAAAATAAACAGAGTTTAAAATTGGGCCAAACAGACTGTAACTCTAAATCCTAGATTCACTACTGTTCTTAATTTGCCTGCCTAAGGTGGGCGATATATTGATTTTAAGTTTTTATGCACTGATCATATAAAATTTATTTGTACAATCAAGTCATCTAAAATGATAATCACAAGTAACTTTGTTTAATAACATTAATTTGTAACCTATAAATAAATTGGTAAGTAACCTTCTATAATATATTATGTACTATTAAATTAAGTTAATGATATACACCCCCATTTTAACTATCATTTTAGCTCCTTTTACGCATATTAAGAAAAATAATAAATACAAGATAATGTGGTTTATTAAGTTGTCCATATTTATACATAGATGATGAATTAAGCACTACTAAGAAAAAGTAGTTATTTAATATAAGGATATACTTTTAAAAAATTATTAATTATTATCTTGGCTTTCAAAAAACGGTAATTATTTTTGGACAATTTCTTTTCAAAAACAACACTATATATGTATATAGCTTTTAAATCCTTAATTCTCTGATGGTTTTTTTTTTTTGTTTTGGAACTTCTCAATCAACTGGTCAACTTGACCAACAACAAAACAAAATTAGTAGTCACTAGTACTAAATACATCTTAAAGCTAAATCTTTCTGATCTGCAGTACAATCTAATGATGTATAAAGCTCCAGTTTACGTAGAACTCAATAAAGGTAGAAGTTTAGGCTATGATAACTCTGGTCACAATAAGTGTACTGGTTTCCTCATTCTTTAATTTCAGTTTATTTTGAACTAATCATTGCAAATCACGTATAATGTAAAAGTTCACACAGATTGCAAATAAATAAATACCCTTTAAGGAATATTTAATATCTTTAATTATAAGTGCATTTGTTTAAATTCCTTCTCTTTTAAACATCTCACTCAATTAACACTCCACGAATCAAAGCAGTAACTATTAAGTAAGGCGAATTTAGAAAAAGTAATAAATGTTTATTATTTGTAACAAATTTAAATTATTAAAATGACAAATAATATGCATTGAAGTTAATACTTTATAATCATAAAAATTAGGTGAAATTCTTAGTTTTTGTGCCGACACTTCAAGTTTAGCCAAGTGTAATTAGAAAGCAATCGCTTTGTAATGGGAAAATAGTTTTTGTACAAAAATACCCCTAGTTAAAATATGGAAAAACTCTTGTACAGTTGCCTATTGGAGTTCGAAAATTTGTTAGGAGTTTTAAATTACATGAACGATTTCAAACTTTTATGAATGATTCATGAAGTTCAAACTTTTTTTTCAACTCAAACTTTAGAAACGATTCATGAAGTTTAAATTTATAAATATTCAAACTCCAACACAAAATATCTGATTTTTTCATATTTTTATCAAAATTTTATTTCCGTATTAACAAGTTGCCAAACGCCGAACAGTTTTAAAACGTTGGCTAAACTTAATTAGCGGTCCAATAAATAATTGTTTGCCAATTTCTTTTATGCATAAGTGGAAAAAGGAAGGAACATGATGGGCTAGTTATATTGTTGGTGTTGTTTTAATAATGAGAAAAAAATGATCAAGTGACAAGGATGAATCATAGGCCTTAGATATTGAATTACCTTGAGGAGAAAGGGTAAAAAGGATGTTAACAAAAAGAAAACAATATTGAATTCATGGTAACATTTTAATTCATTAATATATCTTAGCTAAATAAAGGACCTTTCTAGCACATGATTCTTGCTAGAGTTAGGAAATTTACTGAAATTTTAAATTTCATTAACCACGCATGAAGTTTAAATTTCTATCATTTCAAACTCCAAGTTCGATTTATGAAGTTTAATTTTTCATAATTTAAGTGTGAATTTTTTGCTCGAGTTATTTAAACTCTATAAACAATTCATGAAGTATAATCCTTTACCAATTTAAATTTTAGGAATGATTCGTGAAGTTCAAGCTAATAAATATTCAAACTGCAATAAAAGTTTTCTAATTTTTTTTCGTGTTTTAACTAGTATCAAAACTTTAATTCTATGTGAGAAAATGTCTAGATTCTGAATAATTTTAGAATACTGGTTAAACCTTAATTAACGATCCAAAAATTTGATATTTGCTAATTTCTTTTATGCATAAGTGGAAAAAAGGAAGGAACATGATGGGATACTTAGATTGTTGGTGCTGTTTTAATAATGAGAAAAATGATTAAGTGACAAGGATGTATCCTAGGTCTTAGATATTGAAGTACCTTGAGGAGAAAAGGTAAAAAAAGATGTTAACAAAAAGAGAACAAATATTGAATTCTTATGGTAATCTTTTAATTCATTAATTCAAAAAGAGAAAAATGATTAAGTGACAAAATTGGTGAAAGTGAAAAGTAGAATTTGTAAACTTAGGATGGTAGAAATATCAAACCAATATTGTGTTTCATGTTCATGAACTAATCTTGAATCACGGAATTGTTTGTGTATTCATTTCCGTTGCTTCTTTTTTAAAACTGATTTTAACAGTTTTTCTTTGAGTCGGGGATTTATCGAAAACATTCTCTCTATATTTAAGATAGAGATAAGATTTGCGTACAGTATTATACCCTCCCCAAATCCATTTCATGGGATTACGCTGAATATATTATTGTTGTTGACATTGTTTGTGTAGTAGTCATTAGTGAGAGTCATCTATATTATCAGTCTTTTAATATCTTTAGTCATAAGAGTATTATCTAATTATTTGTTGGATGTGCTAGTAATATCTCACATTGATAGCTGGAAAAAAAAGTACAAGGTTTATGAGGTCTTTTGGAGAAACTCTAGCAAGTTTTTCTCAAAACTTATAATATTACACTATATTAAGAATGTTTTTGGGCTGGATTAATCCAATAATTGATCATAGTCTATAGTCCGACGAACGAGTATAAAGATGGTGGAGCGCTGATGTGAGGCTCGGTTACTACCTTTACCAGTAGCTTGGAGATGCAAACACAAGAACAAACTAGCAGTGGGCTTCAATGGTCATAAATCCTCGGACAGTGTGGGTCGTGATGCACATAAATACTCGGATGGTGTGGGTGGCATAAAGTGAATTTTCATATATGCTTATGAAATGGACCATGTGAATCTTAGTTGGGGGGCTTGGTGATTGTCAGGTGGAACTCAGTTTGAGGAGAATATTGTTGAGAATGCAAACAAAGTCTCACATTAATTGCCGGAAAGAAAGGAAGCTACAATAAAAGTATAGAGATACTCTCGACTAATGTGAGACCTTCGAGAAAAACCCTGGGACTTGGCCTAAAGTGAAATGTATTACACCATGTTAAAAGAGTCTAGCTGAAATCTGTATGAATGTATATGTATATGCATATGATCAACAAGTCACCTATTCTGTTCTAGTTAGGTTAAACAAAGAGGATAATGTTACAATCAAGTTATACATTTCGAGCTTCTTAACATCAGGGTAAGAGACACAAAAATAAAAGAAGAAAAAAGAGATACATCTATAAGAAAACAACTAGCTCTCTCCTTCATTACAACTTTGCTATCCTGTTAACTAATTACCCTAATTATTTACAACTTTTAAAAGTAATCAAAATGCTGAGGGATTTGATAAGGTTCTTCCCTTTGTTTCTTGCTCAATTTTGGAACAACAGCAGCACCTCTAACACCTCTCAATTTCACCAATTCATTTGGTACTTCTGGTGGCTTAATTGACCTAATCAAAGCCCAATTTACACCTTTAAAGAACTCATGCCTCTTGATTTCAAGAGAACCATTTAAACTCCCGATTCTCTTTTTTGGATTTTTCGCGAGTAATCTGCAAATCAAGTCTTGAACTTTCACCATTTCTTCATACTCTTTGGCACTACTCATCCCGATTCTTGGGAAAGTTAACGGCTTTTTCAGTATGTTGATGAGCGTTTTCTCGTTGTTCTCTCCTTTAAAAGGGGTGGTACCAAAAATAAGTTCATATAGAAATACCCCTAGTGTCCACCAATCTACTGCACTTCCATGACCCTGCCCGGAAATAACCTCGGGGGCTAAATACTCGTGCGTGCCAACGAAGGACTTCGATCGAGCATTTATAGGTTCAGCCACAATTTCTTGATTTTGTTCTTGGATTTCAAGTTTTTGTTCTGTTTTTTGTGATAAGAAACATGATAGGACTGGTTGAATAGGCATAGCACAGTAAGAATTATTTCTTGGAGTTTTGACAATGGTTTTGGTTTTGGATTTTATGAGTGTTGGAACAACTTCATCACATTTAAAAGAGAGATCAAAATCTGAAAGCATAATGTGACCATCTGATCTTACTAGCACATTTTCTGGTTTTAGATCTCTGTATACAATTCCCATCATGTGGAGATATTCTAGTGCTAAAAGTATTTCTGCAGCATAAAACCTGTAAAAAAAAACAGATAAATATAAATGCTTGCATATTTATATCTTGTCACAAGATAAAGTGAGTATTATTTAAAACTTGTCATTAAAGCTTAGGGGTAAAAAGACTAAAATATAAATGCTTGCATATTTATATCTTGTCACAAGCTAAAGTGAGTATTATTTAAAACTTGTCATTAAAGCTTAGGGGTTAAAAGACTAAAATATAAATGCATGAACACTGTTAGGTGTAAGCGACAGCTATTTCATTATTTGTAATTACTCTATCATACAGTTAAAACATCGCATAATCAGTAGAGTTAAACTAAATAAATCTGTTAAATGTGACCAAAAATAAAAAAACTAAACAATAAATTTGTTCTATAATGGATGGACCAAAAATGTAATTATGCATAGTCGATTTCAGTTTATATGTAGATAGTGTAAATATTTGTCGATATTATTCGATTAGTTTAATCTGTTACAATATAATAACAGTAAGAGTTTAACTATACACCGATAGTGTAAAATAATTTTTCACCATCAAAGCAATTTAACATATTATAACAAGTTAATTATCATTTGTTACTGTGTGTTACCAACTAATACTTGTTAAATAAAGTTACATATAACTAACTTTTAAATGATATTGTAAAGAATGAATCTTGGGCCTAATTCAACCCAAAAACTATTTTATAGGTAAGGATTCTCCATGTTCTCATTCCATATCCAATGTAGGACTCTTTACACTTCCCCGCACGCCCAGACCTTGTTAACTGGAGCGTGAATAATATAATTTGGGGTCCAATATCGATGAATAAAGAATTGAAATGAGTCTGACTCTAATATCATGTAAAGAATGAATATTTGGTCTAACTCAACCCCAAAAGCCAGCTTGTAGGGTGAGTATTGTTAAAATCCATATAAGTAATCCATATTTTCATTCCATATCTGATGTGAGATTCCTAACAAATATAATGATATAAAAAACTTATATGCAACTTTATTTATGTGATTGACTGTGTAGATAGCTTTACAGTTTGCATAAAATTTAAATTCTAATACTACGAAAAGATCAAGTTTTGTGCACGGATAATGTATGTGTGGTCAAGAAATAGGTTAATATATTAATTTTATTTCGTTAAAATCAAGCACTAATTAAGGCTGCCATGTCAGTTGTTTCAGGTAAAATCCGGCCAAAGTAATTTTTGTGATAATAGGAGAATAATAGACTATATTTTATGTAACAAAAAAAAAATTACTTTTGTGTGATGAACACACAACTGAATAATCAACCATACTTACTTAGCAGAAGAAATACTGAAGCGTTTTCCGGGCTGCCGTTGCCGGAGGGCATGCAAATCTCCACCAGGACAATACTCCATAACCAAACACGAATAATGCGAAGCTTCAAATTGTGCATATAAAGTTGGCAAAAACGGATGATCAATTATCCTCAATATCTCCTTCTCCATTTCTGCTCTTTGTAATTTCTTTCTTATCGCAACCGCTTCTCTATCCACAACCTGTTGGAAATTATATACCAAAAACACAACAAAATTAAAGTAAGAAGAATACAAAGATTGAAGGTTTGACAATATAAACAACGGACACAGAATTAAAGATTTGAAATACGTGTGAAACACTTTTCTAAAAAGTAAGTTATTCCGCAGAGTAACGTTGAATTGATCTTTACAGCAAAAATAATTTACCCCGTCTGCCCTAATTTATGTGATAGGAGTATCAAATTTCAAAAACCAAATTTCTCTAGTTTGACCGCGAAGTGGAATATACAATCTTATTAAAAAAAATAAAAATAAAATTACATATTTAGAAGCTACATAATAGTTATTATAAGTCACCGGAAACGTATCTAACACTCTAGATAGGGGTTCAATTCTTTCAATACTGAACATAAATTTATATGTAAAAAATATTAAAATTATGTAATAAATTATAGATATGAATCTATTACTTTAAAAATATAGTAATAGATTGAATGCTAATAATCTTAAAATTGAATCTATATAGTTTAAATTTTAGATTCACATATGTAAATCACAATAATTAATAATTTATTAAGAATATAAATAAATTACAGTAAAAAAATTTCTTTTTTGACTTTCGAAATCCGAACTGTATTTTGGGACAGAGAAAATAATAACCAACACACCCTTTCATCTAAAATACTTATCATCATTAATTTTATTTTATTTTTAAAAAAAAAAAAAGAAACTCCAACAATACCTTCATAGCATAAAAACACTGAGGCAAACCAACAACAGGGTTTCTAATCTCACATAAATAAACACTTCCTAAATCTCCACCTCCAACCCGACGGAGTAACCGGAAATGCTCCAACTTAATTTGACCCGACCCGGCCCGGATTCTTTTAATGAGTTCCCAAGGTATTTGATTAGATTTATGTGGTTTATGTGAGTTGGAGTAATAAGGGAGTTCAGAAATAGAGCTACGAGGACTACTACTAATGGTGCTGAGATTGGTGGTGCTGCTTAGCCAACTACGATGACTAGAATATTCAGGCATTGTTGTTATTGTTGTTGAAGAAGAGGTTGTGCTGTCTTTGTCGGATTCATCAACAATATTTGTGGTGGTCATTATTATGGTAAGCACGGTTTTGAGTTTTGCTTACAGCTTTCTCTGGCTTTATATATATATAGATTTTTTTACTCATTGGTATATAGTTGATAAGTATATAATCCCTTTGTCTAAAAAACTTATCTTAGTTTGATTTGACACGAAAAGTAAATTTTTTAAAATATGATCTAAAATAAATATTATATATTTATTTGGATATAAATTATTTCATAAAGTTAAATTATTTTTAAATATAGAAATGTGTCAATCTTTTTTAGACGGAGAAAATTGTATTTTTATAATAATGGTGTGTGGACCAACTTCTATGCGCTTATTGGGCATCAACTATCTTCTACCGGTATAGGATAACTCTGTATATTAAGGCTTGAACAAATGAAAAGAAATCACATAATATTGTGATCTCCGCTAACTTTAATTAAGATAAATATCTATATATATATATATCAAGTACTCCTATATTAATTAAATCAAATAATTTAATTTTAATTGTTAAAATCAAAATGAGAATACACATTACTTACCTATGGTTAAGTAATAACTTCATGGATAAAAGACGGGTAAAAACTTACTGCATAAGGTGTTTACATCAACTCATATGAATTTATCAAAGTTAAGTCATTAAAGTTAAGATGACAATGTGTATTAACTAATTATGTTTTACTGATACGAGAGTATGTGAGGAATGTATCAAATACTTATTAGGACGTTAGTGTTAAGATCAAATAAAAGACATGTATCTTACATTTATTATTTTTTGTAAAACACCGAATGCAATAAATTTAATTCATACTAATTATAAATATTGTCGTTAACATATTTTAATTGTTTGTTGTATAATCTCTTTTTTTTAAATGCAACTACGCCGTATGGTGACGTGGCCCTTTATATCAGCAGCCCGATGCACTAAGTTTCCGCTGTGCGCGGGATCCGGAAAAGGGCCGAACCACAAGAGTCTATTGTACGCAGTCTTACCTTGCATTTATGCAAAAGACTATTTTTACGACTTGAACTCATGACCTCCTAGTCACGTGGCCCTTTATATCATTTTCAAAAAATATGTACAACTAGGCCGGATTTACACGAATCCATAGTCCCAACAAAGCAGCTATACAGAAGAAGAAATAACATTATAAACCAAGTGTCCCTTCAGGAAACATATACAAAAAAAAATATAGGGGTATATAGAGGGGCAACGTGGAGACTACACAGCTGATTTAAACAAACTGGTGCCTCTTGTGCTTGTGTCTAAAAGATGGCATCATTATCCGGTCAAGCCTGTAAAACGCCTAAATCCAATTCTCCCTAAAACCATCCGAAACAGCCACCAAACATCACACTACCGGCAGTAGCCGAGAACCACCACTTCTGTGTCCAACTTTGGGTTGATCCGAATATAACCAAGATCCGACCACTTAAACACTTATACATACATCATATACCCTTTCAGTGAAGTACTATAACCCATAAAAGCACATTTAGTAGATTGGGCAGAAAATTTATTGCGTTCAGTATGAGAAAGATGCACCAAACAAACACAACCAAATGTATGAAAATTATCATAGCTAAAATTTTGGTGATAAAGACGATAATATGGAGAGTCAAAATTTAACACTTTAGATGGCAGCCTACTAATTAAATAGACAACAGTAGACAAAACTTCAACCCATTATTTAGATGGGACAAAGGACTCAGTCAATAAAGTACGAGTGACATCCAAAAGATGACGATTTTTATGCTCAGCAACCCAATTTTGTTGTGGCGTATATAAGCAAGAGTGTTGTGAGATGATTCCTTTCTCAATCAAGAAATTGTTGAATTCATGAGACGTGTATTCTCCACCAGAATCAAATCTAAATATTTTGATGCATGTATAAAATTGAGTCTCAATGTAAGCCAAAAATGTCTTGAATATGGAAAATACCTTCAATTTGGAACAGAGAAAATACACTCATGTAAACCGACTATGATCCTCTATGAATGTCACAAAGTACTTGAAATGAGAATGAGAAATAATTGGTGAAATGTCCCAAACATCACTATGAATGATATCAAAACATTTTGCAGCACGACTATCAAAATTAGGAAAAGGAAGAGTTTTATTTTTGCCTAATTTACAAGTAGAACAATCAAAGGAAGCATCTGAAAATTAATTTTTATTTCTCGATAAACCATAAATTGATAAATGAGACAACATAATAGAATTTAAATATCCTAGACACTTATTCCAAACCTCAGTTTTATTAGTTGTAGAAGTGCAAGCAAAAGATAAAACGTGAGGAATGGAAAAACATATAGGAAATAATCTTCCAACTTTAGGCTCCTTCGTGATTATCGTCTCCGACACCTGATCCTGCACAAGACAACAATTACAAAAAAAATTCACATCACAATTGTTATCTACCAATTGTCTAACGGAAATAAGACTAGTGGAGAGCTTTGGTGATACACAAACATTCTTGCAAGTTTTAATATCTCCAATATTGGTAATAGGCAAATTACTATCATTGGCAACCTGAATTTGTGATGGACCGTGAGACTTACGAATATTTTATAGCATACTAGTTGAGTTGGTCATATGATTAGAAGCACCAGAATCAGCAAGCCAAAAATTAGATGTAATAACGTTATCTTGTATCCCCAAAGCAGAAAAGGATGACATAATCATTTGTTGTACCATTTCAAGAGTAAGAACTTGTCCAGCTGCTAGAGATGACTTATCATAAGTGAAACCATTTATCCCAGCTTGAAAATCATTGATCCTATAATTTTGAGGACGTGTTGGACACTCTTTAATAATATGCCCGTGTTGTTTACAATAACTGCAAATTTTCTTACCACAATTGCTAGCAATATGACCATATTGCTTGCAACTGTAGCATGAGCTTTGCACATATCCCAATAATTTCCTTTTCCTTGAGCAACAAATGCAACAGTGTGAATATTTTCTTTCTTGAAAGAGTTTTGTGTGAGTAGACTCTGCTCTTCACGAAGTGATTCCCTAAAACAAACATCCAAGGAGGGAGAGGGGTCAGGGTTCATCAAGTTAGAGTGAACACTCTCCAAATCAGTTCGCAATTTCATCAAAAATTGATCTCGCTTGCTTTGCTCATTAACTGCTTGAATGGTAGAGAGAGATTCAATATGTATTTTAGCATAAAAAATATCAGTGAATTCAGCCCATAAATTTTGAAATCTAGAATAATAATCTTGAACAGAGAGATCTCCTTGAGAACAATTAGCAATTTCATGCTCTAGCTGAAAGCGTCTTGCGCTATTGTCTTAGTTGTAAACCTTTTGTAAATAATCTCACATGGCCTTTGAAATATTATATGGCTTGAGATTAAGGACAATAAAGGGTCAATTGACCCTAAAATCCATGTCATCACCCGAGCATCTTTGACCTTCCATTGACTTAACTTTGTAGGATCAGTAGGAGCAGGATCACTTCCATCTATATGGCCCCGTAATTCTTTTCCAGAGACAAATAGTTAAAATTGAAATTTCCAAACAAAATATTTTTTTCCAGTGAAACGAACATTGAAGGACTCAAACTGATGCGAAGTCATGTTTTTGTACCGAAAACCAACAAACACAAGTATACGAAAGCAATAGCTAGAATAACCAAGAACAATAGCCCCAAGTGATTAGGACTAACTCTTGACGAGCAAAAAGAAAAAGAAAAACTCTCAAAAGATTGAAAGTAACCACAGATCAAGGACTCTATGAATCAAAGTGAGAAGGCCTTGATACCATGTCAAAAATAGAGAAAAACACAAAAGAGATTGAAGAATGAGTGTCTCAATTTGATTACCTAATACATCACATTACATAGGTATTTATATACAAGAGGAATAAGAGATAAAAGGTAGCAAAATATTCTACAATTAATATTAATCCTACCAAATATCTATAGATATGCTATACAATATTGTATGATAAATATAAAATATCTCTAATTATATTTTCATATATCTAAAATATCTCTATTTATATTTTTATATATCTAAAATAACTCTATTTATAGTTTATGATATAGAGAATATCTTGTCATCATGCTAAGATGCTCTATTGACTGATTTAAACATCCACCTAGGATAAGTCTTTGATATTATTTAAGATTGGAATTCAAATTCTTTGGTGAGTATTTAATTTTGCAGTTAAGTTATATAAACATACAATACGTATAAAGATTTTTATACCATTTGTGTAGTTTAATCTAAAATAGTAGGTTAGTTATCATTTTTATTAGGTTATTAATTGATTCTCTTATCATAATAATTGATTTATAACCTTATAATTAATATGACTGTGTAAATATTTTTAAGTGCATAAAACTTAAATTCATTATTTTTTTCTCTTACCCTTTCTCCATTAATGAAGGGGAGACTTGGAGGCTGGAGTAAGGGTAAAGTCGTCTCTATGTGACTTATTGGTCACGAGTTCGAGATGTAAAATCTGTCTCTAATGCTTACGTCGGGTAAACTATTTACACCCTCTTAAAGTATAACTCCTCTCAAACTCTGCGTGAACACAAAATGATAAGTGTATATCTTTCTGCCCTTTATACTCTTTTTTATCTATCCCACAACATTGACTTCAACTCTTACATAGTTGAGAATTTTCAAAAAAAAAAACCTAGATCAAGTATATGCATGTACCTATTTTCATAGAGGAATAATGCTTGAGTACACTAATACTCCAAACTCACTGACTTAAAATATTGCTCATTGTCTTTGAAAGACAATCCTCTATAACAATAACTGATCAAACCAAAACATTATTGTAATATTTCATAGACAAAATCTCATTTATTTGTAGAGACAAAGATCACAAAATATGTTGACTCCTTATTTTGATTGAACTTTTCAAAACCCAAAAAGTTTTTCTTTTGTACTTATCTTTCAAAAAATAAACAGCATAACAAAGCTTTTTAATTCATTTGTTTCAATTTTCCCCTTTGTGCCTGCTTGATCTTATCATTTTCACTTTTGGTTGCATTTTTGGCAGACATATACTGTATATGTTAGTATATAACAGAGGTAGCAAATATATTGAAAAACTCAAATCTCCATAACTTGCCCCATACATTCTTCTCCCTTGCCTACTAAAATCCCACAACACCTACCAAACATCTTTCTTACTACCAAATCTCATATCCTTACAAAATCCAAAGTACGGTGGAGGTTGGCATGTACTTAGAAGCAGTATTCATGGTCATTGGAAATAAGTACATTGAGGTGGATTAAAATAACCACCTCTCTACCATATGCCAAATTTACAAATTTCATTTTGATAAATTTTGAAACTATTAGTTATAATTAGAGGCGGTTTCAAGATTTGAAGTCAATGAGTGCAAAATACTAATGAAAGTTTTGAATAATAGAGGATGCAATTTATAAAAAACATAAAAATAAATTAAAGAATGAAAAATAAATCTTATCAAGAATATGGGATAAAAAAACAGAAAGATAAAGCTAGTAATGGAAGGAGGATAAGAAATCAGAAAAAAAATCTGTATTGATACAGAGTTCCACCATACAATAAAATGGACAGATTGAAGATGGCATAGCTGACATCCCAAAAGAAGAATTATGCACATATAAAACAATGTGATGTACTCCAAAAATAAAAAATTAATTAAATCCCGGAATTGCTAATATGTTGTTATTACTGCATAAAACTCCGGTACTATACATTGTTCTTTTTACCACGGGTTTTTGCATAAATTATGTGAGAATTTCTGTACTGTTTTAGACGGATGAGAAATGTTAAATAATATTAGCGAATATTCTCTGTATATTTTGTAATTATGATAAATGTATATTTAAGGTAACTTAGGATTCTAATTGTATTAGGAATCAACCTTTGTAAGGTAAGTTAGGATTCGTACCATATTAGGAATCAACCTTTATACAACTATATATATTGTGAATAATGAAAGGAATCCCCAAGGAAAATTATTCCATCTTTCATGGTATCAAGAGCCTAAAACCTAAATTTCTTCTCTTCCTCATTCTCGGCCGAAATTAGCATTTTTTTTTTCCGATTTCAGAGGAAAAAAAAATCTGCTTTCCTCCCTTTTTCGGCCAAACCAGAAAATTCCCTTCCCTCGGCAGGCGACAACCATGTCTTCCCCCACAAATTCCGGTTCATCCACTGGCACACTTGACAACCCCTCTCAACGTTCAGTATCTTCTTTTCATCCGGCATTCGCCGTTAACAACATCAAGAATTTTATCCATATAATTCTTGACCAAGAAGACTGTCAATATTCCATGCGGATGGAACTATTCTACATTCATGCATGTGCATACAACGTGCTCGATCATATTGACGAATCTGTTCCTCGTCCCACCGATGTTACATACTCAATCTGGCGTCGTCTTGACGCCATCGTCAAACAATGGATCTACGGCACCATCTCCAAAGACCTTTTGTGCACTATCATGAAAACAGGTGCTACGGCATGTGAACTTTGGGTCCGGCTAGAAGAAATCTTTCAGGACAATAAAAATACTTGGGCCGTATATTTGGAAGAGCAATTCAATAATACCCGCCTAGAGAATTTTAACAACATGTCCGAATATTGTAAGCAACTGAAACTCATAACCGATCAACTATCCAACGTCGGGACTTCTGTTTCAGAAACCAAGATGGTGCTTCAACTTGTTGCGGGTTTACCAAAAGGTGAATATGACACACTCGCAACAATGATTCAACAAGCCGACCCTCTCCCAAGTTTCAACAAGGCACGTTCACAACTATTGTTGGAAGAAACTAGACGTGCTAAACAAGAGGAACATAATCAAAAGGCGTTAGCCGTTGAAAGGATGGGAACACCTGTGGCCAGCAGCAACCAGCCATCACAGCATGTCCAGCAGCAGAAGCACCACCTGGTTGCGGTCCACCACCAAGCAAAGAATCGCGCAACAACTCGCATTGTTGCAAAAGAATAAAGAAGAGACCCGGCGGCTTTGTCCCCGACTGATTTGGGCCAGGCCTACACCACCGTGAACCTTCAACAGCTCGACGACAATTGGTACATGGTCACCGGAGCCACATCTCACCTCACTCGGTCGTCAGGTAACCTATCTCAACTACATCGGTTAAAGTGTCCTCAATTTATTACTGTCGGCAATGGTCATCGCATTCCAATTGAAGGTTACGGTAACACACACACCAAACATCCACACCCACCTTTCTCCATAAACCACGTCCTATACACACCTAACATCATTAAAAACTTAATCTCTGTTAGAAAATTCACTAGCAATAATTCTGTGTCTGTCGAATTTGACCCTTTTAGTTTTTCTGTGAAAGAACTCAATACGGGGAAAATTCTTACACGCCACAATAGTGTGGGAGACCTCTACCCATTTACTCAATCTTCCGCTGTCAGACCGCAAGCACCTCTATCCCTTGCGGCAATCTCTCCCTCCACTTGGCACAACAGACTCGGACACCCCGGAGACCCAGTTTTTACTTTTCTTAGGACTTCTAAGCGTATTCAATGTAATAATGGGAAAATTGCCCAACACTGTTTTTCTTGTCCACTAGGCAAACATACTCGTCTTCCATTTATGTCATCAAACAATGTTACTTTTTCTCCCTTTGATATTGTTCATGCTGATTTGTGGACATCTCCGATTGTTAGCTCTTTGGGTCATAAATTCTATCTAGTATTCTTGGATGATTTTTCACATTTTGTCCGGATTTACCCTTTGAAATTTAAATCTGAAGTTTTTACAAAATTCCTCGAGTTTCACAAATTCATTAAAACACAATTTGAAAAATCTATCAAATCATTCCAATGTGATAATGGACGTGAATTTAATAACTCGGCATTTCACAATTTCTGTTCTAAACAAGGCATGGTTTTCCGTTTTTCTTGTCCCTATACTTCTTCACAAAACGGAAAGGCTGAAAGAATTATACGTATCATCAATAACATGGTTCGCACACTTCTGTTTCATGCCTGCCTACCACCACCTTTTTGGGTCTATGCTGTCAAAATGGTAGAATCCCTTCTTAATATTTTACCAACTAGCACACTCCAAAACAAGACCCCTACCGAAATCTTATACCGTAGGCTACCATCATATGATTACCTACGTATTTTTGGATGCTTATGCTACCCCAACATGGCCTCCACTGCACCTCACAAACTTGCCCCTCGCACTCTGTCATGTGTCTTCCTTGGTCTATCTCCTAATCATCGGGGATACTTGTGCTATGACATTGCTACTCGCAAAATCATCGTCTCCCGTCACGTCACCTTTGACGAGACAACCTTTCCTTTTTCAAATCTCCGAAATTTCGACCACCGATTACATCTTTCTCGATGAACCAAGTCGTCCCCGATCATCCAAAATCTATACCAACAAAGCAGCCCACCTGTTCGACAAGATCGCCACCGTCGGCACCACCCCAACAACTCTCCTCGCTCACCCCTACACTGCCCCCGGTCGAGTCACCGAAACCGGTCCAAATTTGAATCGCTACCCATTGGTCCGAACCGGTGGACCAAAGCAATCTCCGGCCCCCGACCCACCGCCACCGCCGTCTCATCGTATGGAGACTCGTGCACAACACGGGATCTTCAAACCCAAGGTTCACTTCAATCTCTCCACACAAACCTTATCACCCATTCCAAAAAATCCAAAACTAGCAAAACTGGACCCAAATTGGCATGCGGCCATGTGCGAGGAATTTAACGCTTTAACCAAGCAGAACACTTGGGATTTGGTACCTAGACCCGAAGGTGTGAATGTTATCCGATGTATGTTGCTATTTCGGCACAAGTTCAAAGACAGTGGTGACTTAGAGAGGTATAAGGCAAGACTAGTTGCCAATGGCACTAATCAGCATGAGGGTATTGATTGTGGTAAGACATTCAGTCCGGTTGTTAAACCGGCCACTATTCGGACTATTCTCAGTATTGCTATGGGCATGCATTGGCTGATTCATCAGCTTGATGTCAAGAATGCATTCCTTCATGGGGATTTGAAAGAGACCGTGTACATGCATCACCTCCGGCTTTGTTCATCCCAAGACTCCGTAGTTTGTGTGTCGTCTCAGGAAGTTATTGTATGGATTGAAACAGGCACCCCGCGCTTGGTATGATCGTTTTGCCAGGTATCTTCTGCAGATTGGTTTTGTATGTAGCAGGTGTGATAACTCTCTCTACACATTTCACCGAGGTAGCCTTCGCATATTTGCTATTATATGTCGATGACATTGTTCTTACCGCCTCATCCGACGGTTTGAAGAATGAAATCATTGCTCTACTCAAAAGCGAATTTGCTATGACCGACTTGGGCAAGCTAAGTTATTTTTGGGTATATCGGTAACCAGATCTGCAGCCACTATGTTCCTGTGTCAGCGTAAGTATGCAGAAGAGATAGTGTACAGGGCCAAGATGGCAAATTGTAAAATTATGCCAACTCCGGTGGACTCCAAATCCAAGCTTAGTGCCAATGACGGTGCGCCAGTTTCTGATCCCACTCTATATCGGAGTCTAGCAGGTGCTCTTCAGTATCTTACATTCACTAGGCCTGATATTACATATGCCGTTCAGCAGGTGTGTCTGTTCATGCACGACCCCCGAGAGTCCCATTTTGCCGCCCTCAAACGTATTATCAAATACGTTAAGGGCATACTAGACTTTGGATTACACTTATACCCCTCTGCCCCAACCAAGTTACTTGCCTACACGGATGCAGATTGGGCAGGATGCCCAGACACACGTCGCTCCACCTCGAGTACCGTGTATTTCTTGGGGATAATCTTATCTCATGGTCCGCCAAGAGGCGAGCCACACTATCCCGTTCGAGTGCTTTGAAGCGAGAATATCGCGGTGTTGCTAATGTAGTTCTTTGAGATCCGTTGGCTCCGAAATCTTCTTTTAGAGCTTCGGTGTCCACTCCGCAAGGCGTCTATAGTCTATTGTGACAACATATACGCCATCTATATGTCTCATAATCCGATCCAACATCAGCGGACTAAGCATATTGAGATGGATATCCACTTTGTGCGAGAGAAGGTTGCCCGTGGTCGGTCAAAATATTACACGTGCCTTCCTCTTATCGGTATGCGACATCTTCACAAAGGGACTACCGCGACGCTCTTCACCGACTTCCGATCCAGCCTTAGCGTTCGGCCTCCTCCCGCTCCGTCTGAGGGGGAGTATTAGCGAATATTCTCCGAATATTCTCTGTATATTTTGTAATTATGATAAATGTATATTTAAGGTAACTTAGGATTCTAATTGTATTAGGAATCAACCTTTGTAAGGTAAGTTAGGATTCATACCATATTAGGAATCAACCTTTGTACAGCTATATATATTGTGAATAATGAAAGGAATCCCCAAAGGAAATTATTACATCTTTCAAATAAGAACACGAATATTAGTAATATACGTGAATTAAAAGATCTTCATATTTGTGTCCTCATTTCCTTGAAAATATCTAATTAGAAGTAATCTCTCCATTTTCAATTTCTGCATTATATCTGATTCGTTTAGTATAGTCAAAAGACTGATTCAGGATTTTAAGTTCACAAGTTCCTATAATGATCTCAAATTAATATACGATAATAATTGGTTTCAAATTTAAAAATTTATAGATATTTTGTGGATATAATCTGGATAAATTAAAGCTACTAAGCAGGACAACTCAATGAAATTGGTGGTCTAAAGCCAAATTTTAATAAGATAAAGTCTCAAATATATTTAGTAAACCTAGTATCTGCTTGTGTCGCACGTGTATCGATCGCATGCGTTGCACGTGCAGCATCTCATGTCAATAAAAAAAATATTTAAAAATCACTTATATATTATTGTGAAACATGTGTATGAGGAAACACCTAAAGTAAAAGAAATTAGTGCATGCTCAAAATGATGAATGATGATCATATTTCTCCAACATTAAGGATGTTCAAGCATATACTACACTCCCCCTCCCCAGAAAATGGTTCAAGAGAAAATGAGCCGAAACTAACCGGATTGTTGCCGGTAACAAATAAGGGCCTCCGCAGTAGTTTATAGTTAGAGCCCTTATCCACCAGAGACACTAGAAGTAGAAAGGTGAATGCCATGTTGGTATGTATAGCCATACGAGAGCGGTAGATTTTTAGTTATAGAGATGGAAAAGTAAAATAAAATTAATCAGATGATGTGAATTTGCGTGCATGCATGAGCAACTCATATAGTTATTCGCAGCTATGTCTAGAGGATTGCCCGAAGCCAGAAAGAGTCTCGTCCAATCCGTACTTGAATCAATTGGAGAAGGAATGGCATATGAGCAATGGAAGGCAGGCACAGCAGACTGATCAGTAATGGCGCACGAGAGCCTTTAGTGCCCCACCCATCGCAACTAGCAGCACACGCTTTAGCCTTTCTGTAGGTAGCATCCCATCTATAGGGGCGAAAAGCAACTCAACTATAAGGAGAGGAGTGAAAGCCGCTTGCTTGATTGTTTATTCTAATATAATATCAAACAATATTTTCTTTCGCATTTTTCCCCAAAAGACTGACTAACTGAATTTTGCATATTTGGTGTTTACCGTATTATGTAGAATTGGTTAGCTAGCGTATATTACCTTCTTCTTTTTTGTTTTATTACGATCTTTATTACTAAACTATAATATACTACACTCTTTTTATTTGTTTTATGAATTTTTAACTGTATATGACTAAACTTGCACGGTCCATTGATATTAAAGCAATAAGAACGAAAGCAGGCAACCAATTAATTGAAAACAAAAAAAAAGCAATTGAGAGTTTATACGTGTAAACTTTGACTGGACCTATTTTTATAGAACTCTTGAGAACTACGAAATATTGTGGAACAGAAAGTTTTGTAGCTTTGAGGGTTTAAGGCTCTTTCGCACTATTTGAGGGTTTAATAAATAGTTTTGTAATTGATAGTGTAAGATTGGAATAATTTTTCTTAGGAATTTCTTTCATTAATCACAATATATATATATAGTTGTACAGAGGTTGATTCCTAATACAATAAGAATCCTAACTTACCTTAAATGGTTGATTCCTAATACAATAAGAATCCTAACTTACCTTAAATATACATCTATCATAATTACAAAATATACCGTGAATATTCAGAGATTATTCGCTAATACTCCCCCTCAGTCGGAGCAGGAGGAGGCCGAACGCTAAGGCTGGATCGGAAGTCGGTGAAGAGTTGTCTCGGTAGTCCCTTTGTGAAAATATCTACATACTGATAGGAGGAAGGCACGTGTAATATTTTGACCTGACCAAGGGCAACATTTTCACGCACAAAGTGAATATCCATCTCGATATGCTTGGTCCGCTGATGTTGGACCGGATTGTGAGACATATAGATGACAGATATGTTGTCACAGTAGACTATAGACACCTTTCGCAGTGGACACTGCAGCTCCAAAAGAAGATTTCGGAGCCAACCGATCTCAGCAACGACATTAGCAACTCCGCGATACTCTGCTTCAGCACTCGAACGGGATAGCGTGGCCTGCCGCTTGGCGGACCATGAAATAAGATTATCCCTAAGAAATACACAGTAGCCTGAGGTAGAGCGACGTGTGTCCGGGTATCCTGCCCAATCTGCATCCGTGAAGGGGAGTAACTTGGTTGGGCAGAGGGGTAAAGATGCAGTCCAAATTCCAGTGTGCCCTTAACGTATCTGATAATACGTTTGAGGGCCGCAAAATGGGACTCTCGAGGATCGTGCATAAACAGACACACCTCCTGAACGGCATATGCAATATCAGGCCTAGTGAATGTAAGATAATGAAAGGCACCTGCAAGACTCCGATATAGAGTGGGATCAAAAACGGGCGCACCCTCAGTGGCGCTGAGCTTGGATTTCGAGTCAACCGGAGTTGGCATAATTTTACAATTTGTCATCTTAGCCCTGCACATTATCTCTTCCGCATATTTGCGCTGACACAAAAACATAATAGCTGCAGATCTGGTCACGGATATACCCAAGAAATAACTCAACTTGCCCAAATCGGTCATAGCAAATTTAGTTTTGAGTAGAGCAATGATTTCATTCTTCAAACCATCAGAGGAGGCAGTAAGTACAATGTCATCCACATATAATAGCAAATAAGCAGTGTTGCTACCTCGATGAAAAGTGAAGAGAGAGTTATCACACCTACTACATATAAATCTGATCTGCATAAGATACCTGGCAAAGCGATCATACCAAGCGTGGGTGCCTGTTTCAAGCCATACAATGACTTTCTAAGACGACACACATACTGCGGAACTGTCGGATGAACAAAGCCAGGGGGCTGATGCATGTACACAGTTTCTTTCAAATCCCTATGAAGAAATGCATTCTTGACATCAAGCTGATGAATCGGCCAATGCATGCCCATAGCAATACTGAGAACAGTCCGAGTAGTAGTCGGATTAACAACCGGACCGAATGTCTCACCACAATCAATACCCTTCTGCTAATTAGTGCCATTGGCAACCAGTCTTGCCTTATACCGCTCCAAGTCACCACTGTCTCTAAACTTGTGACAAAATAGCCACATACACCGGATAACATTCACACCGTCCGGTTTAGGTACCAAATCTCAAGTATTCTGCTTGGTTAAAGAATTAAACTCATCGCACATGGCCGCATTCCAATTAGGGTCCAGTTTGGCTAGTTTTGGATTTTTTGGAATGAGTGATAAGGTTTGTGTGGAGAGGTTGAAGTAAATCTTGGGTTTGAAAATCCCGTGTTGGGCACGAGTCTCCATGCGGTGGGTAGGCAGTAGTGGTTGTTCAGTGGTTTGACGAGGCTGGCTTGCGGGTTCTGGCTGGGTGGTGGTTAGGCTCGGGGCGATGGCTGGTTGAGTAGAAGACAGTGAGGGGTCAAGCAGTGGAAGGCTCGACCGAGATTTAGGTGGTGCCTGGTCGGAGACGTCGCCGGACACTGCAGTTGACGGAGCTGCTAGAGCAGTCTCTGTCGGGGCAGTGAAATGTTGTGTGGACTGGTGGTACATCGACTGGACCATGGGGGATAAAGTGGACTCATCGAGAAATGTGTAATCCGTGGTTTGAAATTTTTGGAGTGGCTATGTCATAGCACAGGTAACCCCGATGATTAGATAAGAAACCAACGAAGACACAGGGCGTGGTACATGGTGCTAGTTTGTAGGGTGCAGTGGAGGCCAGGTTGGGGTAGCACAGGCACCCGAATATGCGGAGTTGGTCATAGGATGGGAACCTACGGTATAAGATTTCGGTGGGGGTCTTATTTTGGAGAGTGTTTGTTGGTAAAATATTAAGGAGGTACTCTACCATTTTAACAGCATAGACCCAGAATAATGGTGGAAGACTGGCATGAAATAGCAGGGTACGAACCATGTTATTGATGGTATGTATGATTCGTTCAACCTTGCCGTTTTGGGAGGAAGTGTAGGGACAGGAAAAACGGAAGACCATGCCTTGTTTAAAGCAGAAATTGTGAAATGTCGAGTTATTAAATTCATGTCCATTATCACATTGGAAAGCTTTAATGGATTTTTCAAACTATGTTTTAATGAATATTTGAAATTCAAGGAACTTGACAAACACTTCAGATTTAAACTTCAGTGGGTAAATCCAGACAAAGTGTGTAAAATCATCTAAGAATACTAGATAAAATTTGTGACCCAAGGAACTAACAACCGAAGATGTCCACAAATCAGCATGAACATTATCAAATGGAGAAAAAGTAACAATGTTGGATGACATAAATGGAAGACGAATATGTTTGCCAAGCGGGCAAGAAAAACAGTGTTGGGCAAGTTTCCCATTATTACATTGAATACGCTTATTAGTTCTAAGAAAAGTAAAGACAGGGTCTCCTGGGTGTCCGAGTCTGTTATGCCAAGTTGACGGAGAGATGGCTGCAAGGGAGATGGGTGACTGTGGTCTGATAGCGGAAGATTGAGTGAAGGGGTAGAGGTTTCCCACACTATTGCAGCTCGTAAGAATTTTCCACGTATTGAGATCCTTCACAGAAAAACCAAAAGGGTCAAATTCAACAGACACAGAATTATTGTGAGTGTATTTTCTAACAGAGATTAAATTTTTGATACCATGTAAGATTGGAATAATTTCCCTTAGGGATTTCTTTCATTAATCACAATATATATATAGTTGTATAGAGGTTGATTCCTAATACAATAAGAATCCTAACTTACCTTAAATGATTGATTCCTAATACAATAAGAATCATAAGTTACCTTAAATATACATCTATCATAATTACAAAGTATACTGTGAATATTCGAAGAATATTCGTTAATAGATAGAAGTTTAGCCGCTCTGGTGATGAAAGATAAGGATCATGAGGAGCTTTACATGGTCCGTAATGTAATATTAGCCATATTGTAAAACATAATCAATGAAAGCAACAGTTTTGTTGGTTATCAGCGACTAAGTTTTCCCCTTTCTAACCAGTTCGAAAAAAATTACAAAAGTTAAATATAAAAATAATGTTATCCCTAAAAATCGAAATTAGGATGTTGGAGATAATTTTGAACACTCTGGACCACTTGAGCTAATCTTTTGTATTTGTTTGGGCCTTTAGGGTGTTCAAAAGTTAATATATGTACATAAACATATAAAATCTACCCCATATATACACTGTAATTTTTTACCGAGGGTGTTCACCTCCATGTAAATCTGCCCGTCCCTAACGAGAATCAAATTCAGCTTTTATATAAATCCACTAGCCTTTCAAAATGAAGGTACGTAAATGAAGAGTGACTGCATATATAGTACTCTCTCTATCTTAAATTATGTGATATAGTTTGACTTGACACGGAGTATAAGAAATAAATGAAGATTTTTTAATTTTATGATCTAAAATAAATCAAAGATATTCATGTGGTTATAAATAATCTCGTTAAGCGTAAAAGGTATAATTTAAAATTAAATTATTTCCAAATAAGGAAATGCATCATTCTTTTTTGGACGGAATAAAAAGGAAAGTGTATCACATAAATTGCGACAAAAAAAGTACTAAGTTTACGAAAATACATAGGTTATAATATCTGCATAATTTGTCTTTGCATTATAATCCTTGCATTATAATGCTACTATCCAAAAATTGGATAAAAGAAAAGCATACATTAATGTTAACACTCAAAAAATACATTTAAGTGTGTAGCCGAATCAAGTGACAGCCGAAGATGGAAACATCAAAATGAGCATGCGACATAATGCTAAGTCGATAACCTAATTGACTCGTAACTGAATCTACTAGTCCTAGTCTTCGACTCAAAAAGCTTCATCGGCTATTACAGTAGCCTAGTCGAGTCATAATTCCGAGGAACGATTAAGACGCACACATATTTGGACTCCTAGAAGACCAAGTCAAAGAGCATCCTAGACCCCAAGAAACGGTAACAACCAGCAGTAGCTAGAAGGAAGTGCCAATAATCGTGCAAGAGGGAATCAAGGAGCAAAAATCGGCACCACCTCGTCATAGTTGGCTAGTGGATTTAGTGGCTAACATAGGGGAATCACATTTTATTTCTTGTAGTATAAATATATGATCATTTGTACAGAAAAGGACACATCCAATCAATCAAAAAATTGATTTTTTCATATCTTCATTCTATCTTTATCGCCTTTATTGCACTCTAGTTGTATTTATGTTTCTTACCACTTAGTTTACTTAATCACCATCCTAACGCTTTCTGGAGTAGTTGGGGAACCCATTGGTGGAAGTTAGAGTTCCGCTTCCAACCCAAATCGCTTAGTTAAGAAATCAATTTGTCATCAGATTTCGTCAGCCGATAAAACGGCAAACATTTCGGACGGGCCCAATTAATTTCAGTGAAAGTGGAAAACACTTTAAAAGGACATGGATGTATATACTTAGAAATTGTATGTGTCTTTCTTCTGCAAACATTTTATCCTTTGTCTGGGGACATAATATTATGGGCAGCTTCAAACTCATGGGTCTCAGACATTTATTCGTCCTATTTTGTCACTTAGTAAAGCCCACTTTTTTTATATCTAGCTTCTCGGCTTACGCCAGATTATTCCTGAAGATAGTAGTCCGGGACCCTCAGCACTACTATCAATAAATCGCGAGACGTGCCTGAATGATCAGGGTTTGAGAACATAGCAGTTGATATCACCTACAAGGTCCTACCCTAGAAGAGAGCAAATTGCTCCCACCAAGATTCAAGTAAAGCCTATTTTATAAAATATATTTTCTACTGATAAATGGTCTTCACGTGGTTCAATTTACAAATCATAAAGTTCTAACTTTGTAGGTTCAATCTTCAATTTAAACTGAAAATGTGGAGCTTTAATTAATTTAATTCCATCATGAGGTCGACAGGATATATGTTTTAAGGAGAAAATTATTCTTAAATTATCTTCTTGCGTTAAATTAAGTTGACCATAAAGTCGGTATCTTATGATAATTATTAATCTATCTATTTTTATATAATAAAGCTAGGCATAGACAAGGTGACATGACACATCTCTATGACCAGCATTCATATTTATCTTTTTTCACATTTTTTGGAATTTTCTCCTATTTTTCATTTATCTTATTAATTATCAAATCTAAAAGGCTTTTGAATAGACACTACCTTATTATACTTTATTGAAGAAACTCAAAAGTTTCTAACACTACCACTAATATTTATTACAAAAAATAAAAAACGTTGAATATGCTTTGTTAGCAACTGCAGCTTTCATGGTAGTCATTAATTCAAAAAATTAATGGCAATTAAGAACGTAACAACGTGCACCGTGTATTATTTTGCATAATTACGTTTTCATTAAGAATCAAGAAGTGGTGTATTTTAGAAAAGCAAAAGTTGTCTCACAATCCATATGAATAATATCTAAAGGAGAGCTTGACAATTGTAATAATTAATACGAATGTATAAATTCGGGTCTTGCAAGTTAATATTTTCTCTCTTTACTCTCATATTATACTCTTTTTAGTCTTTCACGAATTTTTGGACTATGGTGGCCCTAATTTTCTTTTTTGTGGGTTTTATATGAAAGAAAATAGTGAAAGTTGTAATTGACAGAGATATAGTTTCTTAGACGGGGTACTTTTAAGATATTTAGCTTGTAGAGAAAAAAGATTTTGCTTATATGTCTAATTAGTGGAACAAATATAATTTATACAGTAACTTGTGATGAATGAATGCTTAAAATAAGTAAGTTATACAATTTAGAATTGACAAATTTTTATTTTTATATTATGTGTCTATGTATTGAAAGAAAAAGAATCTATAAAAGTGTACCTATGAAATAGGTTTTCCATATATCACTTTAAATTGTTATGATTTTAGCCCATGTAAATATTTTTTGATGGTTATAATCGGAATAGAATCGTAAATACCAAATGGAGTAATTCGATTAACAACTTTCTAGATTGTTTATTCATGTAAAGAAAAACTGTAACTTTTGTATATTTTATATAAATTGTTTCTTTTTCTTGTGTTTAATTTATGAAATATTAAAAGGTATTTCAAATGAATTTGTTAGGTGACTTAGTTAAATACTTAATTATATTAATTCTTTTTTGTTAGGTTATGAGAATACATCAAAAATTCCATTCCATAAATATTAGATTCGTAATTGAAAGAAATAATCACTTAATTATTTTCATTAATGAAAGAGTATATATACAATTTATAATTTTCATAATAGGAAAATCATATTCTTATTCTACTCCTAAAATCTTATTCTGAGTTGTACAATAATTATACAATTATGGTAAGTGTACAATTCTAATTTAATACAAAACCTAATATACCATATATACCAAATTGTGACCGTGATAAACAAGTAGAGTATATCACGGACTACTCTATTATTTATCAGTAATAACCGCGCGAAACGCGGACAAATTCCCTAATTAAATATATCGGTAGGACATTGGGTGTCGTTTGGATATAATAGTGACAAATTCAAGAGTTTAAGTGATCAACGAATATGAAATATATACTTCACTAAACATTTCCGTGATAATAAATTTAGATTTAACACAAACACATGGATGTTATTGAAAAAATTAACTATAATGTCTCAATGTATTCTCATCCTCTTGAAACCTCACTTCCTATTTTTAATTTGAAAAATTGTGTTGGTATATATGTATAAATTGAGTTGGAAGAAAGGGTATTTTCACAGTAGTGGAGTAAGAATTTTTACTGAGAGAATTTAACATATAAAAAGTTAAATACATGAAAAGCTAATAAATAATTCAACATCTATTATATCTACAAAATAAAATTTTAACCTCATTAATAAAGTATAATTTTCAGACAGAGGAAGTTTGGGTTACACCATGGCCCATGGTAACGTACAGGGGCTACTTTCTTTTGGGTATACCCATCTTGGATTCAGAACCATGGTCCAAGTAATCAAGATTTGCGCCGCAAATAATCCATTAAACGGGTTTGCTTCTTACTAAAATAAAAATCGGAGATCTCTAATTAAATGTAGAAGAATTTTGTTTATTCCACCATATTTGTATAGTGTACACCTGTTACTTGGTGATGCTGATAGTAACGAGTAATTAAAATGATTTATGCATTAGTATGATGTCTAGAATATTATTTTGGATCACCCAAAAATGACAGAAATATCTTCCTCTTTCGTTTTCTTGTAGTAAATTGCTACCTATTCGTTGTCTTCTTTTCTCTGCCTTCCGTGTGATATAAGTGTCACCCTTAGAAATAGAGATTTTTCTTATCTACATTCAATGAAAAATTTGTGTTACAAAATTTAATTTTTCCATCTCATTCTCACCGAATCAGCTCATCGGAAACATGCATGGTGGGAAACAGATTCCTATTGAAACGCTGAGAAACTTCTTGATTTTTTCGTGTAAAAACACTACTATTTAAATTTTTCCCACCGACATTCAGTGAAAATAGTCACGGTCCACTGAACATTTTTCAGTGGAAATTTTTTAATAGTATGTCTCTGGACTCTACTTATGTACATGGACTATTGGTTAAAAGAATGCAAAAATAATTCTATGGCAGTCTTCTAGAGAAAGACTCAAATTTAAGATGACCACATGCCCGGTTGGAGAAAACGGATGGGTTATGGCATTGCTAAGAAATGTTACACACATTAACCCAATCTAGTTCACAACTTCACGACCCTAATGGTTGATGAGAGGGGTAGATATCTTCTTGGTCAAAAGTAGATCTTATATATATTTAAGAGAGTTTAAGTTATGTGTGTAGACAGTGTCTATAATAACTTAAGTTTTTAGATGAGATGATAACATAAAAAAAAGGTAGCCCGGTGCACAAAGCATCCCGCGTTAGTAGGGTTCAGAGAAGGGCCGCACTCCAAAGGTGTGATGTAGACAACCTAACCTAATGCAAGCATTAGTAGTTGCCTCCACAGCTCGAACCCGTGGTTGCTATTCTTCTTTATGCCGGAAGAAAGTTCACAATATCTGGATTAAAAATCAGAAACATATAAAGGGATCACAAAAATGGGGCCGTTTCATCTTTAATCTGCTTTTACAGGTCCTGGATTACCTATCTAGTTCTAGAGTTGCTGGACACCTTAATTTGCAGCTATAAAAGAGTAGTTTCTTTCCTTCCTTAACGTCCATAATGAGAGTTTAACCTGTTTACACCAATAGTGTTTTACTATAACCTGCCTTATTTTTTAAGATTATCGATCCTACATTTTACCAGTAGATATCCTTTGATTGTGTGCTTAAGCATTCTTTACACCGTTGAGGTAAATAGATCAAACTCCCATCATATTCATCTTTTGGTGTCATTGCAAATTCAATACCTAATGAGTTTGTTTCACAACAAGGTGATTGTACTATGCAGCATTTGTTACCTCTTGGCTGGTCGAAAATTAAGCAGAATGCCTTGTGTCGGGCCATCAAAGCTACTTTATAGGGTACGGAACCATAATGGTGACCACTGTGGTGGTAGTTTGTAGGGTG
Source organism: Anisodus tanguticus (assembly GCA_034509755.1). NCBI lineage: Eukaryota > Viridiplantae > Streptophyta > Magnoliopsida > Solanales > Solanaceae > Anisodus > Anisodus tanguticus. The sequence continues at coordinate 39,614,389 of CM067558.1, forward strand.
TTGCACCCTAAAGTCGACTAGTGTAGATTCAAATTCTATTTCAACTGTGAAAACGAGACCCTATTACTATCGGTTAAGTAGCCCACACCCGAGCTCCTTAAGAGTCTGAATGCAAAAGGTCGATAGCACGAGGAGACATATACCTTCCAATTCTGAAGATGCTATGATGTAGGAGCATTTACATTAATCTTTTTTTCCTATTTCTCTCCTGCTTTGTTCTCAAACTACACAATTCGCGTAAATCAGCACAGTGAACTTGCCAGTTTCACAAAGATATGGTCCTTTCAGTTTAAATAACACTAAGATTGATCCATATTCTCGACACTTGCATGTTAAAATATTGATGGAATGTGTAGACGAAAAGAACAGCTAAAAACAAAGTGAATATTCCTTGCATGCTGTTGTGGCTAATGCTGAATAATGAAACACAACATTTTAATTGCAGTATTAGGTTTATTCACAAAACTAGAAGCAGAACTAGCAATTGCTTTCCAACTTTTATCAATTCAAGTATAAATAGATTAAAAAGCATTTGCAGCACACGGGCTGAGATGAGATTCATCAACAAAGACAATGTATACAAGTTACACTACTAACCAAACACAATCCTCCATCTCCACTCTCCCGAATCTTCTAATCTGAGAATAGAATCATTTGCTCGAACCAATCACCCAGCTTCAGCACGACAAATTTTGGAACACGAAGTTCCTTCCACCGTCCCCACCTGAAAATGATCACCGAAAAACCACTCAAATTGTTGCAATTTCTCAAATAAAAAGGTATACAAGGGGAGAATGAATTATAATTAACTGAAAAAACTTTATTATTACGTCTCACACAAATGACATTAGTTATGTGAGCCTTTTTATTTTTGTCTTAAAAAATGTGGGACCCAAATCTTACAATTTTGGATCCGTAATTTTGTGGTCTTACCTTTTTGTGACACAAAATAAAGATACGCAACTAATATCAATTGTATGAGTCACATAATAAAAAGTTTCTAACTATAGTAGCATATGCTCTTCAGTACCTACAGGGGTATATTCCAAGAGGAACAGCAGGCAAACACATGTTTGCGAACCAGAACTAATTTTCTGGTGTTGGTTGTCGACGCATTCTCTCGAGGCGCCTAAAGGGAGCGGACCCACCATCAGAGTGTTCATTTTCATCATCTCTAGAATCAATTTCCCCATCATAAGTCTCACCCCAAAGTCTTCTCGAAGGTCGTCTCCTCCCGGTTGCCTGAGCTCGGGTTCTTGAGGAACCTGACCAGCTACTACTCCGAGAATTACTCCTAGGTTGGAGAATCCGAACAAAGAGAAAAACAGTCAGCAAACCACCCTCATCGAAGGTTAAACTTGTACTTTCACTACCCTCTTCTCCAACAGATGACTGCAATGTACTAAGCAAATCTCCTAAATCTCTCTGCCGTTCCAATCTCCTCCAACTACGCTGCCTCTCAGGGTCCGCTTCTGTAGGGCGTACAAGTGGATGCTCCTGCCTAGCATGCTTACGCAGATCTGTGTATGTGCCAGTGAACTCGCATGTCTCGCTAGAGCAGCTTCTTAATTTAGCATTCATGCATCGACGAGCAGGGTCCACGACTATCCAATCATTTATCTGGCCACGGCAAAGAGGACACAGCATCTTCTTTATTTCATGGTTCTCGCAAGACAAGGCAGCACCTAGCGGTATAGAACCGCCTTCGGTTCTTTCACCTGGCAGTTCAGACAGAGCTTCTGATATCGCTGCCGTAGTAGGTTCGACAATAGAAGCTGAAGCTGGGATTTCCACTTGCTGTGTTGTTGATGCTGAAGCTTCTTCAAACGACTTTTTGAACTGATCAAAACAATTTGAGTGCCTATAACTTGTATCACACATAAAAGGACGGCAGCCCTTCTCATGAGAGGCGCACAAAAGGAGAATAGCATTATGAGGATGTTCCATACACACTGGGCATCGGGCATCTTCCCAGTCTTTCACATTCTCTTCATTTTCCAATGGGTTTTTGGACAACGATTGTCTTGAGTGACTCGAGCTACAAGAGTAAGGAGAAGCTCTGCTCCAATCAAAAGAAACAGATCTATCTCTCCTCTCCTTAGGCATGTTTAGTGTCTATAAGAATTAGAACTAACTGTCGAAGGAAAAAAAAATGATGTAAGCAGTGCTGAAACAAAAATCCATGCAGAAGCTTCCGCAAAAGACCAATATATAATATAACATGTGTATACCAGCTACAAGTCGAAAAAAGAGTTTTCATAAAGGATAAATGCATAAACGGGTCAACATTACGTGACCCCGCCAAACGGTTAAAACGCTCATTCAGTAACACTGTATTTTTTAGGCTACATCATCTGATCAGTTTATAAGGAATTAATAACACGTGTAACTGCCAGCCCTTTTGTAGAACTGAGCATCAGTTCAGATAGAAGGCTGAACAACTAAAGTACAAGAACAACACAAACTATAAGCCAGAACCAAAATTTTCCCTAAAAGGCTAAAACAGTACAACCACCAACTTCAGAAAAAAACAATGGAAAGATATAATAATCAACAATCAGCTAAGCATGAAATCCCAAATTAGATGGGAACTAGTGAATCCTATGTATAAGGTCCTCTTTATTCGGGTCCATTTCATCCCAATACTGGTAAATAATCTTTTTCTATGGATAAGTTAATAATAAATAAAAAATCTAAAGAGCAATTAGGGGCAGTGTCTAGACCTAAGGTTCTATTTCTCATAGTTACCCTAATGCTGAGATACAAACTTCAACAACAATAACATACCCAGTGCAATCCCACAAGTGAGGTCTGGGGAGGGTAGGATGTACACAGACCTTACCCCTACCTTCGTGAGGTAGAGAGATTGTTTCTGATAGACCCTCGGCTCAATATAGATACGAACTTCGATTAGACAAAAGAAACCTCATACAGACAACTAGCAAGCACCAGATCTAATGTAAGTACAACAAAAACTTAATTACAACTACAAGGTGATGCCTATGATTTTCTTACATTATGTTCCGTTCTTAACCAAGTCAGCGTTCAGAGATCATAGTCGTTCAATCTGTAATTTTAGGTTTATCATGTCTTATTATTTTTAAACTGGTAACTGTTTATCACATCTCTTTTTAGAACATTCCCAATCATCAGTGTCACACATGTAAACCACTTGACATGAAGGTCTACATAGGACATGAACAAACCATATTACATGATCTTCTCTCATTTTATCCACTATGTGTGCTATTTAGATTCTATATCTGATGATTTCTAATCCTGTTTAATCTTGTTCAACCATATACCTGTAAAGTATATAGAGAAAAATTCAATAAAGGAAGTCAACCAGTGTAGAGTGTAGTTCCCGTAATCAATACATGACAACCACTGGACCATCTTTAGAATTCAACACTACATATCACGAGATCATTGTACACATACCTACGGAGATTGAGAATCAACATCTAATTTTGCAAAACATTTGGGGGGGGGGGGGGGGGGGGGGGGGGGGGGGGGACTGCTTTGCTTTATTAGCCCAATAAATCCATCTCCTTTTGAAATCCAAATCCATGTACAACCAAGTTGCATCTAATCCAAATAAACAAGTGCTATTGGGAACTTCAACTATAATACACGCCAGGCATTGTAACACCCAATAGATACATATTCACTCTCAATTAAGGTATGCATCTCACTTATCCTGACCAAAATTTTCACCTCATATGGCTTAGGATGTGCATAAGAGAGATTGCAACAATGCAAGCTATCCTGCAACTAATAAAATAGAACTTTGGATTTCCACCCAACTCCTCGGCATAATACACCCGGGTCACTTAGAGCCTGATGGAAAACACTTCTATGTTTTCACAAGCCTCAGCCCAAACCAAAGGGAGCATCCATCCCACATTTGGCTCACCATAAGCAAAAACCGAAGCACATCTGGCTCACCATAAGCAAAAGCCGAAACTCTACAACATATTGAGGCTGCAAAACCCAACTAAAAACTCTAAATCATTTTTCACACCAAAAGTTTATTTCTTCTTCCTCAAAATATTGAATAAAAAGTCCAAGACTTATCATGTTACTTCTATCGAATATATTTTCTATACCAATTGATTAATTTACCAGAGTAATGTTGTCAAACCATCTCCTGTACCAACTCAAGAATCCACCAACAGTTGCAGAGATAATAAAGTATATATAAATCGAACCAACAAGATTTATCCACCAGGAAACAACCCATGACAACTGACATTAACAGAAATAACCAATCATTAAACCTTCCAATAATATCATGTGTAATTACCCTTCAACTTAAACCCAACAACTAAAAGCAAAGATCGTATCAATAGAAACATAATCAATATTATGTTATCACTTCTCAGTTTCCAACTCCAACAAGCTCAATTTCTCAAAAGCCACTTCTTCCGGAAAAAATGAAACCCAATTCCCATTTATGAATAAACACTAAAACCATAATCCTCAACAAATATCAGCTCAAATCAATGAACTCAAGCACATCTCCAATTAAATAAGCCCTAATTTGACACCAAACATCAAACCCAGTAGCTCTTATCTGATTTAAAAGCCCTAATCTTTTTAATTATAATACAAAACCCAAATCCAATTCATTGAATAAATCCTCAAAACAATCAAAAATCACATCTAAAACCAAACACTTCTCCAGTTCTTCGATTAAAAAGGCTAATTTTGACATCAAAATTAGGAACCCAAATCAAATTTTGTGAACAAACACTTAAATAATACAAAACCCAAATCTAAGATCGCGTTTTAAGCAACAAATATACAATCAAAAGCAATTTAAGGCTATACCTAACTAAAATTGACAAATAAAAAGGCCTACTTTTGACGTCAAACACAAAACCCAAATCAAATTTTGGGAATAAACACTAAAACAACATAACCTACATATAAACAACAAAGATACAATCAAAAGCAGTTTAAGGCTATACACAACTGAAATGAACAGATAAAACGCCTAATTTTGACGTCAAACACAAAACACAAATCAAATTTTGCAAATAAACACTAAAACAACCAAAACCCACATCGAAAATCTCATTTTAAACAACAAAGATACAATCAAAAGCAATTTAAGGCTATGCATAAACTGAAATGAACAGATCAAATAAAATTAGGTTATTTTTCCGTAAACGCTTTACCACATGTTTACAGTAACCGATCTGAACCACAGCTATAACAAAATCTCCGTTGTGACGAAGAATTTTTTGGAAACCCTAGTGTAGCTGAGTTGCGAAGCTGCTCTATTGACTCCTTTGATGAGAATGAAAAGACTCAAAATTTGAGGGGAGTAAAGGAGTATTTATATAAAATGTTAGGGACTTGTTGAGGTGGATGCTGACGTGGCGGAGTAAAGTTCACTAAAATACACAACATAACCGGTAAAACCCACAACGTGGGGTGGGTCGATATGAGAATGTACTAAGACATTACCTCTATCTTGATAGTTAGAGAAATTGTTTCGAAAGATCATCGGTTCAAGACAAAGCATAAATACAAATAAAGCAAGAGACATAAAGTAATAAAAACGATCAGATCCGAACACGAAATTTAAAACACTATAAAAATGAGGGTAATAAATGCGATTAAGTCATAATAACGTGTTCTGAAAAAAAAGCAGTAATTAACATAGATAAATAAGATAAATAAAGTACACTAAAAAATATATAGTAACAGAAATCAAAAGACAAAGGAGTATAAAGCAATAATGTTTGTACTAGTAGGATAGGCTAATCATGCCTGGAATAAGGTTAATAAAATGAAAAACAAATTTTGAAATTTTAAATGTGGTAAGTCGGCGCCGTTCTGTTCCTTGTTCTGGCGTTCTGAGCGAGTAAACAGCACGCGCCAGGTGCATGATTTCACAAATCTTTTATGCATTATAAAGAAGGGATTATAGCTTTTTAGTCCTTCGCTTAATTTTTATCCTTATGATATTTACCTAAGGCTGGCCATTGGGCCGGGACGACCCGACCCCGGCCCGACCCCGGCCCGACCCCGCTCTAAAAAAAAAAAAAATTTAACGGGGGCGGGACTCGAACTCGGGACGGGACGATGTCTCGTCCCGCCAGACCCGAGCCCGCCCCAGGCCCGCCGGACCCGAGCCCGTCCCGACCCCGACCCCGACCCCGACCCTTAAACCCCCTTTGCAAAAATGGTCGTTGCACCAACGGCCATTTTAGATTATGGCCGTTAATTGCCAACGGCCATTTTAGGCCCCCCCTCCCCCAACCCCCCTACCCCTTAATATTTATTTTTAACCCATAAGTTATTATATTTACACTTTAACCCAATTTTTTAACTATAAATAACTCATTTTCTCTTCATCTTTCTCACAAATCTTCCTACAATCTCTCTAATTTCTCAATATATCTCTCTACATTGTTTGCTAAATATTCAATTTTATTAATTCATTTGGGAATTGGGAGTGAAGTTGGCAACTAGCTTGAGGATCTTCCATCGAGCAAAGTTTCAATTTTCAACCTCTCGATTACACGTCGACGTTACGTCGGCGTTTGGTATATTCGTTCCTTCATTAAATTATTATTGTCTGTTTATTTTATTTAGCGCACTTAATTTTATTGTCTTTAATTATTTATTATCATAATTAAAATGGAAGGATTAAAAGGTATGTTTAAGGGTAAGGGTAAGGGTGCTTCTTCTAGTAGAGGCAACCGGGGCAAGGGTACTTCTTCTAGTCATCTTATTCCTACACGGGATGATTTTGTTGATACTCAACATTTTCCTACAATACCATTAGATTTAGACGAGGAGTTATTTTTTCGGAACTCAAGAAGACTTTAATTTAGACGATGATCTAGACGATACACCCACTAATATTGATGACAACACGCCCACTAGTGCACCTTCAACCGAAATACCTCCTATTCCCCCTAGTATGAGACGAGGTCCGGCAAAACGACCATTAAAATCGATGCATGGACATTTTTTGATAGGGACGTAGAGAATCAAGTAGCCATATGTAAAATTTGTAAAAATGTTTTAAAATTTAAAAGCGGAAAAGGTCACGGTGGGACGGGGGTTTAATTAGACACGTAGTAAGTGCTCATCCAGCTAGGTATGCCCAATACCAGGCTTCAAAATCGGGTGCGCAAACGGCCGCTCCATCGGGACAAGGTTCACATACCGATACATCGTCCGGACCAAGTACGTGGTCAAATTAACCCTATGACGGGGGGAATTGTAGGCTCTAAATACAACAAACATAGAGATAGGGAAGCAATATCAAAATTAGTTGTTGTGGAGGGTTTGCCTTTTTCATTTCCTTCATCTCCGGTTTTATTCATTACATTAGAGATATATATAATCCTCGCTTTTAAAGGTTTTCCTAGGTCAACCTGTTAAGAGAGATGTATTTAAATTTGCGCATGAATATCAACAATATTTACGTTTTTCATTATATCATTTTAATGGCAAAGTATCTATCACGTCCGATATAGGTCGTAGTACTAACGGCCATGATTATTTAACCGTAACTTGTCATTTGATAGATTATAAATGGTCTATGCAAAAACGTATTTTAGCGTATAGATATATAGATGATAGGCACTTTGGTACTTTTATTGCAGAAAATATTTATCAAGTGTGCGATTATTACGGAATTACCGATAAAATTATGACTATTACATTAGATAACGCTTCTAATAACAATTACGCAATTACAATGTTAAAAAATAGTTTAGCTCCATCTTTTCCAGACCATTTTCATATAAAATGCGCGTGCCATATATATAACTTAATTGTAAAGGATGGTCTATCACTTTTTGAAGACATTCTTAGTAAAATACAATTTGCTATAAACTTTATTTTTAAAAGTAATAAAGTACAACGTAGAAAAGAATATAAAAAACTTGTCACGATTGTGGACTACCTTATAGAAGAATTCCACAAGAAGTATCGACTAGGTGGAATTCTTTATACGAGCAACTACTTGTTGCTTATGACTATAAATTACCTATAACTTTATTTTTTAACTCTCATAATAAAAACCCAAATTTGATATGATTTTAGATAGTGATTGGGTAAAAATTTCCGAACTTATTGTATTTTTAGAGAAATTTTTTCAAGCAACAAAAGAATTTTCCGGTATATATTATCCTACTATTTCAACTATGTTATTTTATATAACTCTAATATTTTTATTACTTAGTGAATATATGGAAAAATCGGTTTATAAGGCAAACTATTAAAAAAATGTTTGTCAAAATAAAAAAATATTTTATTCCTATTCCTTCTATTTATATTATTGGTTATGTATTAAATCCTACTATTAAAATAGACGGTACTAAATCACTAATTGAAACTATTTACGATTGTATAGAAGTACTACCACCTCCAAGTCCCAAAAATCTAAATCACCCACCACCTATTGAACAAACTAAAGAAGAAGTGTTGAATAGCGTAGAACACCAATGCAAAAATATATATAGATTTTATCAACAAGAAAATGCTAGTAACGTACCGGCTACCATACCATCTTCTTCATCTTCAACACAACCTCACAAAAGACATCTTGTTTCGAGGCTAGTATTGAAAGCCTCGAAATAGAATGTGCGGCCGTACCTCTACTAACCAAATTAGCGAGTTGGATATTTTTGTTTTGCGGGGTTCTCGTACCGTATCAAGAAGTTATCAATGAAGATGGACAAGAAGACTTGTTGAAATACTTTTGGAGGGGAATGAGAAGACCTTTCCGACACTTTCATTGATGGCTCGAGATGTTTTGAACATTCAAGCGTCATCAATCGCGTCGGAAAGCGCTTTTTCGCAGCAGATATCAAATAGGAGACCACGGACACTCATTGGCCGGAGACATCTTGGAAATTGCAGTATTATTCAGAGATTAGATACGAGCGGAGCGGAGAAGGTGCGGTCAACCGGAGATCAACGAAGAAGATGATGAAAACTACAACGAAATCTTAACCGAAGGTAGTGGAAGCGACGTGGATCAATTTGACCAACAAATACCTATTCCAACCGAAGAACCACATGAAATCATCAAGCAATTAAAACAGATTTTTTTGAAAATGTAATTTTTTAATTGCAATTTTATTATGTAATTTGCAACTTTTGGACAACACCATAAAGTTGCAATTTAGATTTTAGACAATTGTATTTGTATTACAAAAAAATCATATGTCTATTAAATAATATAAGAGGCACAAAAACAGCCTTGGGATGTTTTTATTACACTATCTTGTTTTGTTTATTGAGTTTTTTTTATACATATGTTATTTAAAAAAAAAAAAAAAAAAGGAAAACCCGACCCCGCCCCGCCCCGACCCGAGCCCGCCCCGCCCGATACCGACGGATCGGGATCGGGACGGGGACCGGAGCAGTCCCGCCTGCACCCGACCCCGCTAGGCCCGCTAGTCCCGATCCCGACCCCCCGGATCGTCCCGCCCCGACCCCGCCAGACCCGGCCCGCCAGACCCGAGCCCGGCCCACTGGCCACCCTTATATTTACCTAAGGCTGGCCAGTGGGTCGGGTCGGCCCAATCCAGGCTTGACACCGCTCCGGTCCCGCCTCGAATTCGAGTAGTTAAAAAAATTATGGTATCGGGACGGGACAATGTCTCATCCCGTCCCATCCCGATCCGCTCCAGTCCCGCCCCGGTCCCGACCCGATCCCGCCCAAAATCCCTCTTTTGCAAAAATAATTGTTGCACCAACGACCATTTTACATTTTTTGCCATTGTGCAACGACCATTTTTGGCCTCTCCCTCCCCCTACCCCCTTAATATTTTTTTTAACCCATAAGTTATTATATTTACACTTTAACCCAATTTTACAACTATAAATACCTCATTTTCTCTTCATCTTTCTCACAAATCTTCTTACAATGTCTCAATCTATCTCTCTACAAGTCTACTAAATATTCAATTTTATTTATTCATTTGGGAATTGGGAGTGAAGTTGGCAACTAACTTGAGGATCTTCCATCGAGCAAAATTTCAATTTTCGACCTCTCGATTACACATCGACGTTACGTCGGCGTTTGGTACATTCGTTCCTTCATTAAATTATTATTGTATTTTATTTTATTTAGCGCACTTAATTTAATTTACTTTAATTATTTATTAGTATAATTATAAATTTATAATGGAAGGATGTAAACGTATGCTTACGGGTAGGGGTCAGGCTTCTTCTAGTAGGGCAACAAGGGCAAGGGTACTTCTTCTAGTCATCCTATTCCTACACATGATGATTTTGTTGATACTGAACATTTTCCTACAATACCATTAGATTTAGACGAGGAGCTATTTTCTAGAACTCAAGAAGACTATAATTTAGACGATAATCTAGATGATACACCCGCTAATATTTATGACAACACACCCACTAGTGCACCTTCAACTGAAATGCCTCATATTCCCCCTAGTATGAGACGAGGTTCAGCAAAACAACCATTAAAATCAGATGCATGGATATTTTTTGATAGAGACGTAGAGAATCAAGTAGCTAGATGTAAATTTTGTAAAGATGTTTTAAAATTTAAAACTGGAAAAGGTCACGGTGGGACGGGGGGTTTAATGAGACACGTAGTAAGGACTTATCCAGCTAGGTATGCCCAATACGAGGCTTCAAAACCGGGTGCGCAAATGCCCACTCCATCGGGATAAGGTTCACATACTGATACTGTCCCGGACCAAGTATAGGGTCAAATTAACCCTATGACGGAGGGAATTGTAGGCCCTAAATACAATAAACATAGAGACATGGAAGTAATAGCAAAATTAGTTGTTGTGGAGGGTTTGCCTTTTTCATTTCCTTCATCTCCCGGTTTTATTCATTACATTAGAGATTTGTATAATCCTGCTTTTAACGGTTTTCCTAGATCAACTGTTAAGAGAGATGTATTTAAATTTTGCACATGAATATCAACAGTAATTACGTTATTCATTATATCATTTTAATGGCAAAGTGACTATCACTTCTGATATAGGCCGTAGTACTAACGACCATGATTATTTAACAGTAACTTGTCATTGGATATATTATAAATGATCTATGCAAAAATGTATCTTAGCATATAGATATATAGATGATAGGCACACTGGTACTTTTATTGCAAAAAATATTTATCAAGTGTGTGATTATTACAGAATAACTGATAAAATTATGACAATTACATTAGATAACACTTCTTCTAACAATTACGCTATTACAATTTTAATACATAGTTTAACTCCATCTTTTTCAGATCATTTTCATATAAAATGCGCGTGCCATATATATAACTTAATTGTAAAGGATGGTCTATCACTTTTGAAGACATTCTTAGTAAAATACAATTTGCTATAAACTTTATTTTTAAAATTAATCGAATACAACGAAGAAAAGAATATAAAAAAACTTGTCACGATTGCCAACTACCTTGTAGAAAAATTCCAGAAGAAGTACCACTAGGTGGAATTCTTTATACGAGCAACTACTTGTTGCTTATGACTATAGAAAACCTATAACTTTATTTTTTAACTCTCATAATCAAAATCCAGCTGATATGGTTGTAGATAGCGATTGGGTAAAAATTTCCGAACTTATTGTATTTTTAGAGAAATTTTTTCAAGCAACAAAAGAATTTTCCGGTATATATTATCCTACTATTTCAACTATGTTGTTTTATATAGCTCTAATATTTTTATTACTTAGTGAATATATGAAAAACCCAGCTTATATGGCAGCTATTAAAAAAATGTTTATCAAAATTAAAAAAAAAATTATTCCTATTCCCACTATTTATATTATTGGTGCGATATTAAATCCGACTATTAAAATAGACGGTACTAAATCACTTATTGAAACTATTTACGATTGTATAGAAGTACTAACACCTCCAAGTCTCAAAAATCAAAATCACCCACCACCTATTGAGCAAACTAAATAAGAAGTGTTGTCTGGCGTAGAAGATCAATGCAAAAAAAGTATGTAGGTTTTACCAACAAGAAAGTGCTAATAACGTACCGGCTTCCATACCATCATCTTCATCTTCAACACAACCTCACAAAAGACGTGTTGTTTCTGCGGCTAGTATTGAAAGCCTCTGAAATAGAATGTGCGGCCGTACCGCTACTAACCAAATTAGCGAGTTTGAGATTTTTATTTTTGCAGGGTTCTGTACCGTACCAAGCAATTCTCAATAAAGAAGGACGTGAAGACTTGCTGAAATACTGGAGGGGGAATGAGAAGACCTTTCCGACACTTTCAATGATGGCCCGAGATGTTTTGAACATTCAAGCGTCATCAACTGCGTCTGAAAGCTCTTTTTCTGCCGGCAGATATCAAATAGGAGACCACATCGGAGACAACTTGGAGATTGTAGTATTACTCAGAGATTGGATACGAGCGGAGCAGAGAAGGTGCGGTCAACCGGAGATCAACGAAGAAGAAGACGAAAACTACAACAAAATCTTATCCGAAGGTGGTGGAAGCGAAGTGGATCAATTTGACCAACAAATACGAATTCCAACCGAAGAACCACAGGAAATTATCAAGAAACTAGAACAAGTTTTTTTTAGAATGTAATTTTTTTAATTGCAATTTTACTATGTAATTTGCAACTTTTGAACAACACCACAAAGTTGCAATTTTGACAATTGTATTTGTATTACAAAAAAATCATGTCTATTAAATAATATAAGAGGCACAAAAATAGCATTGGGGTGTTTTTATTACACTATCTTGTCTTGTTTAATTATTGAGTTTTTTATACATATGTTATTAAAAAAAAAAAAAAGGAAAAACCGCCCGGATCCTGATCCCGATCCCGCCCAACCCGATTCCGACGGGATCGGGACGGGACTTCGGCAAATCCCGCCAAACCCGATCCCGCCTGACCCGCCAGCCCCGATCCCGCCCCTTCACCCGTCCCGCCCCGACCCCGCCAAACCCGACCCGCCAGTCCCGAGTCCGGCCCACTGGCCAGCTCTATATTTACCTAAATATATCTAATTTTTTATTAAATATAATATATTGGTCATTTTACGTAGAAAGTATGTTAAATTTATGTTTTTTTTTTTAGAATTTTATTAACGTCATGTATAAAGCAACAATATAAATTTATCATAACGCAACAACAACATACCCAGTGTAATCCCACGAGTGGGGTCTGGAGATGGTAGGTTATACGCAGACATTACTTCTATCTTGGGAAGTAGAGATGTTGTTTCCGATAGATCATCGGCTAAGAATAGCGCAATGCAGCAATAACAATAAAGCAGTAAAACAATAACAAAGCAATTCAAATAAGAAAGAAATTTATCATAACACGTGAATAATTAAAAAGTTAAATGGTTATAATTTAATTTGTAAGTGTGAATTTTCACTATGAAATTTAAAATAAATGTTAATTAAAGATTAAATGTACTTAATCAAATATCACAAAAGACGAAAACAAAAAAATTTCAATAATTGAAGGACTAAAATGCAATTAACCTTATAAATAATTGCTCTTTTTTTGGTATCTCACTCGACTTTGGAGTCTTACTATATCCGAATTCGCACCGTGTAGGGCCTATTCGGAGGAAGCGCTCCCTACCAAAAAACTTTTTTACTCAGAGTTCGAACCTAAAACCTCTAATTAAGGGAGGAGCAATCACATCCATTGTATCACATTCTTTGGTAGTCTATAAACAGTTGCTCTCTCCCTTTCATTGGTATGTCTTAGCATAAATTTTTAAAAATAATTAGTGATTTTAAGTATTTTAATCTTAATCTATAGATATATTGCACCATAATATTTTTAAAATTTTATAATATTAAATGTTTATATTTTAATCGATATAGTAATATTTTTTTAAATAAATTAAAAAGGAAAAAAGAGCATAGTTATTGTACGATGTCCAATTAATGGACCATAAATACTAATAAGGGATTAAAAAATACAAAAATGTTACACGTAAGCTTTGCACATGTGACATAAAGTAAATTTTTAATCACATTTGCTACTATATTCTATACAATAAACTTTTCTTATGTTGAGAGGAGTCAACAATATATATATTTATAAGTTTACTCTTTTTGCACCATGTAATTTTCTTTATCCTCAAATTTAAATGGCCCCTAATTGTAGCGTGTGATTCCTCCAAAAGTTTTATTTTCTTTTCTCCATGTTGTGAGATTTCACTGAATATATGGTTGTTGTTGAACCATTAATAATTATTTGCAAATCAATTCCACTAAAGAAGGGAATTTCCTAATTTGTTCCACCAAAGAATGAAATTTCCTAATTTGTTCTATGTGGTAACAAGATGACCTAATAGCCACTTGTATCAGTGTATAATCTGTATTTTATCCCCAAAAAACAATTGAGAAAATACGTTTTGAATATGGGATGACACCTTATTTTCTGAATTTTTTTTTCTAATTCATAGTACCTACCCTTCTCATTTTTCTTTTAAATTTCTTCGGTAGAAGTAGAAGGTGCTCTTTTCTTCTTTCTTTTACATTAGATGGGGCTCACACATGTTTTGCAGTACCTCGTGAATATTCCTTTAGTATGAAAAGTTTTTAGTGTTAATCAAGTACCCACTTCTCCAATCGATTGACCGGCATGAAACCTTGCGGCTCCTTTTCTCCAATTTTTTGTTCATTTTGTTATCTGTTCTTTCTTTCTTTCTTTTCCCTTTGACAAAATAGTGGACTTTCTTTCATATTTTTAAGTTAAATTCTGTGGATTACAATTTTCATTGCAAACAGAACATATCATTTTGGGTTATGCTTTCTCCAAAATCTCTTTTAGAGTAACAGTAGCGAGGAAAGACTCATTTTGTTTTTAGCCATGAGCTCTTTCTCGACTTGTTCAATTAAATTCATGGCTTTCTGTCCTAATTTATGTGATTCATTGTGAAGTGATATTAATCTTTCTTGAGGAGTCTTTCATTAATATCAAAGCGATCATACCACGCACGGGGGCTTGCTTCAGGCCATATAGTGACTTACGGAGACGGCACACATAGTGAGGAACTGCTGGATGGGTGAACCCTGGTGGCTGATGCATGTAGACTGTCTCTCTCAGATCCCCATGTAAGAATGCATTCTTCACATCAAGTTGATGGATCGGCCAGTGTTTGCCCATGGAAATGCTCAAAACTGTGCGGATGGTAGCCGGTTTGACAACCGGGCTGAAGGTCTCACCACAATCAATGCGCTCCTGCTGATTTGTGCCATTAGCCACAAGACGGGCCTTATACCTCTCAAGATCCCCATTGTCTCTGAACTTGTGACGAAATAGCCACATACAACGAATGACATTCACCCCTCAGGTCTAGGTACTAGATCCCACGTGTGCTGTTTAGTTAAAGCATTGAATTCCTCATACATAGCCGCATTCCAATTAGGTCTTGTTTGGCCAATTTTGGGTTCTTTGGAAGTGGAGAGATGGTTTGGGCAGACAAGTTGAAATAGACTTTGGGTTTGAAGATTCCATGCTTTGAACGAGTTTCCATTCGATGGGTAGGGACAGTGGGTGGCGGAGTGGTGTCTGAGACGGGGGGTAAAGTCGGATAAGGAGAAGGTGGGGGCGAAGCCGTCGGAGGCGCCGCGGCTCCTGGATCGAGAGTCGCGGCGCTAGAAGGTTGACATGCTTCTCTGAAGTTTGGGCGCCGCGGTGCTGTCGACAGTGTTTCAAAAGATTGCTCTATGGAAATCAGGCGCCGCGGCGCCTCCTCTCGAGGCTGCGGCTCTGACGACGGAACAGAGGATGTGAGTTTTTCGATTATGAGGGGAGAGATGGCAGACTCGTCAAGAAATGAGTAGTCCTGTTTTTGGAATTTTGGAAGATTTGAAAACGGGAATGTGGTCTCGTCGAATGTGACGTGACGAGATATGTGGATCTGACGAGTCGACAAGTCATAGCATAGATAGCCCCTATGGTTCAGTGGGAATCCTAGAAAGACACATGGAGTGGACCTAGGAGCGAGCTTGTGAGGGGCGGTGGAGCTAAGGTTGGGATAGCACAGACAACCAAAAATCCGTAGATGATCATAAGAGGGGATTCTATGGTAGAGGATTTCGGTAGGGGTCATAGTGTGAAGAGTGCTAGTAAGGAGAATATTTAGAGTGTATTATGACATTTTAGCAGCATAAACCCAGAAGGGTGGAGGGAGGGAGGCATGAATCAATAGGGTGCAAATCATATTGTTAATGGTGCGGATGATTCTTTCAGCTTTACCGTTTTGTGGTGAGGTGTGAGGGCAAGAGAAGCGAAAGACCATGCCATTATTGGTACAAAAGCAGTGAAACATAGAGTTATTGAATTCACGACCATTATCGCACTGAAATGATTTTATGCCTTTTTCAAATTGTGTTTGAATGAACTTGCGAAACTCAAGAAATTTGACAAACACTTCCGATTTAAATTTAAGAGGGTATAACCAAACGTAGTGTGAAAAATCATCAAGCAATACAAGATAGTATTTATGACCGAGAGAACTAGAGATAGGAGATGTCCATAAATCGGCATGTATGATATCAAAAGGAGCAAATGTAACACTAGTAGATGATTTAAACGGAAGACAAATATGTTTGCCTAAAGAGCAAGAAACACAATTTTGGGCAAGTTTCCCATTACAAGCAATGAAATTGTTGCCTCTAAGAAAATTAAAAAGCGGGACTCTGGATGACCAAGCCCATTATGCCAAGTTGAAGAAGAAACGGTCGCTAGAGTGACGGGAGAGCAAGATCGGCGGCGGAGGTGGAAGTGAATGGATAGAGATCCCCCGTGCTATTGCATCTCGTAAGAGGTGTCCCCGTAAAGATCCTTCACAAGTAAAACCAAAAAGGTCAAAATCCACAGAGACAGAATTATTACGAGTAAATTGGCGGACAGATATGAGGTTCTTAATCATGTGTGGGGCATATAGGGTATTTTTTAGGGAGAAGGGTGGATGAGGAGGTTGTGTGTATGAGGTACCATAACCCTTAACTGGAATGCGTTGTCCACTACCAACTGTAACATATTGAGGATGCTTTAAACTAAACAGTTTAGGAATAGTACCTGCAGACTGGGTGACGTGAGATGTGGCGCATGAGTCCATGTACCAAGTATTGTCAGGATGTTGCATAGAGAGGGTGATGAACGCCTGACCCAACTTAGTGGGTGTCATGCCAAAGGAGGGCTGCGGGACCTGACCTTGCATGAAGTGGGCCTGCTGTGGGGCTGGAGCGGGGCCTAACAAACCGGGGTAAGACTACGGATTGTATGGCTGCTGGTACTGGAATGGACTTGGCGCCGCGGCTCTGAACTGGGGCGCCGCGACTCTGTACCGGTGCGCCGCGGCGCTGTAGACGAACTGCTGAGGAGCCGCGACCCAGTTGTTCTGCGATCTCTGTTGATGTTGCTGCTGTTGGTTCTGTTGACCGCGACCCTTGCCACTACCACGGCCTCCTCTACCGCCGCGACCTTTTCCACCCTTGCCACCGCGGCCCTGCCGCTGTTGGGAGTTGTCTGGTGGCGTCTGATCTTGGGGTTGTGTGTCGACAGCTAACACCTGCTGGGCGTGCTCATCCTTCTTAGCACGACGGGTTTCTTCGAGCAACAATTGTGAGTGAGCTTTGTTAAAACTCGGTAGCGGATCTGCCTGTTGAATTATGGTGGCCAAAGTTTCATATTCGCCCTTAGTAAGGCCAGAAATCATTTGTAGCACCATTTTATCGTCAGTGACAGGCGTGCCGATGTTGGAGAGTTGATCCGCTAGAAGTTTAAGTCGCTTGCGTACTCGGAGACATTGGAGAAGTTTTCAAGACGTGTTTTGTTGAAGCTGTTCTTCCAAATACACGGCACGAGTGTGCTTGTTGTCTGAAAAATTTCCTCAAAACGATTCCACAAGTCAAGGGCTGTGGAGTCAGATTTCATGATAGTAAGGAGCAAATCCTGAGAGATACTACCATATATCCATTGTTTGACGCCGGCGTCGAGACGATACCAAATAGAATCATCAACCTCCGTAGGGCGCGGAATAGTGTCATCAATATGGTCAAGCACGTTATAGAGACATGCATGATTGCGAAAAAGTTCAACCAGGGAGAATATCGGTTGTTTTCTTGATCAAGAATAATGGGAATATGGTTCTTGATGTTGGAAACAGTAAGGGCGGGATGAAACAGGGGTGATGACTTTGTGGTGGGATTTGTGGAGGTAGAGGCGTCAGAAAGTGTGGAAGAATCAGGGATGACCATTTAGAGAAAAGAAGAAAGGAAGAACAAAACCCGAAAAACAAGAAGAAAATCCGGGAGGGCGCGGCGTAGAGAGGCAGCCGGCGGCTGTGGAAGAGAAATGTTTTTAGGGTTTTGTTTATTTGGCTCTTGATACCATGTGAGATGATATTAATCTCCCTTGGGGAGTCTTTCATTAATATCAAGGTATATATATATAGAGTACAATATTCATCCCTTATACAATAGGAATCCTAAGCCTATACAAAAGAGGAATTCTAGTCTTAGCATAATTATATTTACACAATATATGGAAATATTTTAATTATGGATAGGGAATATATTGTTTCCTATATTTGCACGTTTACATTCATATTTTTTTTATTTTATCCAAAAAGGAATAATATCGTTTCCCTTTTAAAAGCTACTACTATTTAATTTTAGCATCCTTTTTACACTAATAATACGATTTGTCGCTCCTTGAATGAAAAAATATGTACAACTCTTATTTCCCTTTTGCATATATTTTGATTAATTATCAAATGTATTACTTATTTAATTTCTTCAATTTTGTGTCCAATCTTTGGATTCTATGCAAGAGTTCTCTTTCACTTTTTGTTAAATTTCAGAAAAAACTTTGTCCATCTCAGACATTTCTTTTTATCTCCTTTGTCTTTTATTCACATGATCAACAAACATGGGACCCCTGAATCTTGATTCACATGTTCAATCAAAGTAGAAGGAGAGTTCCAGGAGAGAGATTGAAAAATAAGAGAGCCACGAGGAAACATACATTGTGACATCCTATGTTGACCATTGAAGTAAAAGACAAGCAACAACTCGAAATAATGAACGAGCCATTCGAGATGAGTATTCATAATTAAGACCTCGTCCCACAGGACTCTGTATGCAGTGGTGAAATCAAACATTTCGCTAAGTGTATTCAAAATAGTCTAGGGAAGGGCACACACCATAAAAGTGTAATATAGGCAGTTGACGCTATGCATCAAAGGATTATTACACATGATCTATAAGTCACACACAGATAACTTTACTACTACTCCAAAGCTATCCTTCATTTATATAAAAAGTAGTACTAATATTTAATCTAGGTATAATTTTTGACAAATGATGTTACCACTCTTTGCCCAAGGTAGCTCCACCTCTACCTCTGATTATATGGATACCACATGGACATTGTAACATATCTAATACTATCACTTTCTTAAAATATTTCTACAAGTGGCCTAAGTGCATAAACACTCGTTACTTTCTGAAATGCAATATTGCCGGTATGGCTGTAAACAACCATCCACATTAACTAATGTTGGTACATTCTTAAGCAGTCCGAATAGTAATATTTATCTCACAACATTAACAAAGTAAAGAAAAACCAGGAAAAAAATAAAAGGGAATCAACAAGAAAAAAAAAGAATTTCAGAATAACAAAGGAGAATGAATAAAAATAGCTTACAATTAGGTAGAGCAAGTAACTATATACATACTGTTCAGTAGAAGCATAACACAAGGCTGAACGAAAGAAGAGGCGAAAATCACATGCATACTAAAGTACATTCGTTCATGCATAAGATAGGTGATCAAAACAGGGGAACATCTATTTCGTCTAAGGAACTAGACAGCATATCACATGATAATGGTTCTGATATAACAGTTGCAAATACCAAATATCCAACGAAGACGAAAGCAAAAAACAGAAGAGACATTGCCAAGTGAGCTTGCAGGAGAGAACAAAAATTGCAAGCAGATTCAAATACATAGAGTTGATAGAAAGTTTCTTCGAGATGTCAAACTTACGAAGATAAAACACTTAACATTGACTCAACAGCAATCACCAGAAAAAGAAAAGATATGTGATGCCTTTTCGAAAGGTATGTGAAATCTTAAAAACTAGAAGTCTAACTTAGAGGGAAAAAAAGGGAAAGGCTGAATGGTAGGCAAAAATCAGCCTCTCCTTCCCCTACCTCTTCCCCTTCCTCTACCTCGTCCTTTCCCTCTTCCTCTAAATCCTGCTGTTCCATGCGCTCCAACATCATCTCTTTCAAATGTGAACATGCTCATTCTAATATTCTCTGCCGCTGTCGTTGTACTACCTTGTTGTTCCTGAAAATTGGTATAAGAACTATATCAAATGGCATTTCCCAGCAAACTCTGATGAAATACTTGTCATTATAACTCTATATAAGCTTTAAGACTGATCGATGTTCACATGGATTTTGGAGACATTGATACCAATAATAGAGGCAAGAGAATTTTATAACATGTTCTTTCCTTCGACTGGTCCACCTCAAAGCAGTCATATTCTCAGAAATTATAAATTCGATCATAAATGAAAAAATATAAGTTGTACATCTGTAACCTATTCTAGTAAGTGGATTATAACTCTCGGCCAAGGCATGATCTTCCTTTCATAGCTTAAAGGGTGCATGTAGAAACCACATTATGAATCTGAAAGGGTGAAATTAAAGGTTAGATGCCACTATCATTTGAATATTGAAAAACATTTACTTACGTGAAAATCTTCAAAATCTAATTGCTGTTGCAGCTGTCTTGCAAGATCCTCATCTTGGCTAACATCAGGAAAATCATGTGTTACAGAACGATTAGCACCAGTTTTTCTCCTTTCCCATTCCTCTAGGGTAAGAAGGTGTGACTCATCTTCCTCTCTTCCCCTTCCTTTGTGCCTTTGCCCTCTAGAATGATGACCACCAGGAGGAGGCTGACTCATTTTCTGCAGTAGCTTTTGCGCAGCTGCTTGGTTTTGAACAGGGACAGCCTCGGCCACTGTCAGACAAAGATATGAAGGTCAGGATGCTTTAAGGATGAAAATAAATTCAATAAACAGTGAAACTAAAATTTTGATTTTTTCCAAAAGGGCATGCTGACACTGAAATTTCAGGATGAATTAAGAGAATGCAGCATGTATTTCCATTAGACAACAATTTGACAAGTAGGTTACACCTTCTTTTGGCCTTGATTCAGAGGTGCTTGGCTTTTCTTCTTTCCTTTCAATATGAGCAGGTGGTTTCAGTTCATTACTCATGTTCTCTGTCCTTGAATCATTGTTCTGGAATCTATGCATTTGAATAGCTGTGGAACTTTGAGCTTTTTCTGCATAAGTGAAACATGCTCTTTTTTACCAAATGACAGAGAAACATCTTCACACCAGAGGAGTATTGAGTACAGATATATTTGCTTCATAATATTGGAGGAGAAAAACATTCATTGCCTTGTACGGATCAACTAATAAGAGGTATCATTTAAAGATGCCATGCCAGACCCCCAGGTTAATAATCTAAATTCAGGATGACAAGGAGGGAAAATACATATTGTCAAATCAAAAGTGTCACGCCTCTGACCAGAATATTTCTTATGCTGAGAAGGGTATTTGTGCAAAGCTCCAATCTGCAACTTTTCAAATGGTGGTGGACCAGCAGTTCCATCCTCATGTGCTACTTTCAAAGTTGAACGGGAGAAACCTGAATACTTTTTGTTCATCTGCCATTCCTCATAAAGAGAACTAACAGCACCTCCTAAAACAGTAATCATTTTGGCATTCAAACACACAATACTACTGTGCACTGTAGCTTTGTTTTCCAAGCGCACCTGAAAAGCATAACATATGCAGAAAGGAGATCATTGTTAAGTTGTTCAGCATATCATAGTATACAACCAACAAACAAGACAGTCATGAGCTGGAACTTTTATCACCGACAATTAGTTCTAAATTAGTTGTTACCTTGTCCCAAAAAAAACAATTAGTTCTAAATTACACCCATTAGTTGGTCGCCTACGACAAAGCTTTAAAATGTCTATAGTATATGTCAATTGAATTGATCAGTGATCACCCCCAGGAGTCAAGAATTACACGATTCGTGAATAATTCCTTGTAAAAATGCTTAAAATAGAAATGAAATGAGATACATATTTTCAGTAAAGCACAAGTCAATAGGATGTATATGAGAAAGTAAACCATCTAGTCTGATTTTCCTTAGCAATTTGTCATAGAGAAGGGGAATACCTTAGTGCCAGGAACAATATCATCAGGAATTGATGGTATATGAGAGTACTCTACAGCAGTTATTTCAGAGTGCCCATCAGTGAGCTTTAATCTAAGTAGACGCCGATTGTTAGAACTTCCAGAACTTTCAACCATATTACTTCGGGATATATCTCTGACAGAAGATATCTGCTCGAGACCACGTGCAACCAGAGACAGAAGAAGGAAAGAAGCTCAGTGAAGAAGTTCATAAGTGCAGCACAAAATTTAAAAAAAATACTTAAGGGGAGACAAAAGGAAAAACCAATATCAACAGTTGGACAGAAATTTTTTAGTTAGTATCAAAGTTGCATGCACTAAAGCTAATTAACTGGTTTTCTGAAATTTACAACAATAACAACATACCCAGTGAAGTCCCACAACGTGGGGTCTGGGGAGGGTAGAGTGTACGCAGACCTTACCTCTAACTTGGTAAGTAAAGAGGCTATTTCTGAAAGATCCTCAACTCAAGACAAAGCATAGGCACAAGCAAAGCTAGAGAAACGGTCAGACCCGGATAAGAAATTTAAAGCAGTATGAAAATGAGAGTAACAAAAGCGAATAAGCCATGATAAAGCATTCTGAAAAAAGAAGAAGCATTAACTAATAAATAATATCAAAATTGAGAGAGAGCACAATGTTAAAGAAGAGATGCTTAAATATCTGGAACTATTAAATAAATGAACGCACATTGCGTAAGTCATGACTAATGGATAATTATGAACGCCCTATGGTATAACTATCAGTTTTTGACTTTTATCTACTTCGTAAATGTATAATATATTTCAAACAGAATTGAACAACACTTGTCCCAATACCTAGATCTCAGAGGCAGCTCCAAAATCTAGAGACTGTGAGTGTGAGAATGGGTGTGGACTGTAATAAAACATGTTTCGATATGCATATATAACCCCATGAAATGCATTATCTCTACAAAACTTCAAGCATGATACATTGATGTCTTTCATTGATACATCACAGACAACTTCACAAAACTTTGGCAAGATAGATTGGCAATTTTTTCACATCAAGCGAGTTTTGATGCGGCTACAACCCCACTAAGCCATTAGTTTATAGCACAAAAACAAAGTTGAAGAGTTCTCCCATCAAAATTGAGGAGTTCTTTGGCACAACTTACCCAAAAATGCAACAATATGTTCTTGCGGAAACAAAAGTTAAGTTTTTATTTGTGTGACCACCATAGCAATAAGAAATTCAGTGATCTCACAGTTAATGGAACCACTAACATCCATGATATACACACAAAATGATGCAAAATACATAAAAATTCTTCATACGAATTCCTTATGCAACAACAATATGTTAAGGCAGGTGTAATCGAATTCACTGCTTTCAGCTCAAACATTTCTACATATATAAGAAATTTTAAAGATGTGTGTGTATATATACACAACACGATGCGAAATATATATACATATAACTTCTTCATACAAATTCCTTATGCAACAAACATATGTAGTGGTAGGTTTAATCAAATTCACTGCGTCCAGCTCGAACATTTCTCCATATATAAGAAATTTAAAAAATGTATGTGTGTATATATATATATATATATGTTAAGAGTCACATATTGGATATGGAATGAGAACATGAACTTCTTATATGGACTTGGACAACCCTCACCCTACAAGCTGACTTTTGGAGTTGAGTTAGACCCAAGATTCATTTTTTACATGGTATCAGAGACAGGCCATTCCAACTCTTTGTTCGTCGATGTTGGGCCCCAAATTATATTGTCCACCCTCTAGTTAACGAGGTCTGGGCGTGCGAGAGAGTGTTAAGAGTCGCACATCGGAAAATGGAATGGGAACATGGACTCCTTATTTGGACTTGGACAATCCTCATCCTACAAGCTAGTTTTTGGGATTGAGTTAGGTCAAAGATCCATTCTTTATAATATATATTATATAATACTCTAAATATTGAATCTGCCTCGTACTCTCTATGTCCAATTTATGTGAAAGTCTTTCCTTTTCAGTCAATCCAAAAAATAATGATACATTTTTATATTTAGTAGCAATTTAACTTTAAAATACTTATTTTACCCTTAATGAGATATTTATAATCACACAAATATCTTTAACTTATTTTAGACCACAAGTTTTAAACGTCTTCATTTATTTCTTAAACTACGTTTCAAGTCAAACGCCTTCACATAAATTAGGATGGAGGGAGTAACAATAATCATTTAGCTACTATACATACATACCTACAAAGTCTTCATACAAATTCATTATGCAATAAAAATATGTAAAGAGAAAATTTTCAAAAAAGGGATAATTAATTACTTGAAGGATTTTAGGGCCTTGGAGATGAGACGATTTACGGAGGAGAGAAAAGTCGGGCAAGGATTTCCCACCAATGGATCGCAAATCCATGTTTAAGAGCTCCGATTCGATTGAATCAACGGTGTATGATTGAGCTGCAATGAGTGAATTTACGAGATTGGTGTCGCGGAAACACCAGCCTTTGGTGTTTAGGGTTTGAAGCAAATTTGAGGAAGAGGAATGTGGGTTTTCCATTTTAGCGCCTATGAGGTGTTTGATGTTTGAACTCAGAGAAACTTGTACTCTTTTGAAGGGAGTTGAGGGGTTTTAACAAAATAAAAAATGAAAGGAATTTTCCAAAAATAAATACTCCGTCCTTCCCATCTAAAAAGATTATTTTACTTTTCTTATTGGGTTGTTTAAAAAAAATTGACACATTTATATATTTAAATATAATTTACTTTGTAAAATGATTAATAACCACACAAATATCTGAGGCTTATTTTGAACCACATATTTCAAAAATATTTCAATATTTCTTAAACTACATGTCAAGTCAAACTAAGTAAATTTTTTTGGAATGTAAGGAGAATTTTTTTAGAATTCATCTTACAATTGAACTTCGAATTTCAAAAAACTTTATATAAAGCTGTTTTCATGATTTTCACTACAAATCAATCACAAAAATTTAAATTAAACAATTCCAATTTGTATTTATGTACAAACACAACTCCAATTTTCAACTTGAAAACAAATCAGTATTATTTTATTTCAAATTTAATAATTTTTATGTCTAAACGTCTACTAAATAGAACGAAAGATAGAACAAAGAAAGAACTAAATTTTAAAGCCATTTCACAATCACATGTATAAATTAATATTACTAATAAAATATCCTTCCTACATTTTTCTTGGACAAGTGCACAAATAGCCAGGTTTAGGATCCCTATTTAAAGAAGAGTGGGAGTTTATAAAATTTAATCACATTAGAATCAACTTCAAACTTGTCAGATAGAAGTTGAAAATCATTGAAACTTCAAACACATAGGTGATGGGTCTGAAGTTGGGACCGTCAAACCTAACTTCAAACCCAAATATATGAAATTGACATATTACATGTGCAGTATTTGTAGTCGTTAATAGGAACAAATGAAGAGGACCACAACAGCCTCCGCACTCGATTGGCTAATCAAAGTCAAAAAGCCCAGCTTCTTTTGAATGGATCACTAATAAAATCGTCGATTCTTCGAAATCGAACATCAGCTGGACCAAAAGCAAATTGTCGACATCTCAAGCAGAATGGTTTTCTTGCTTTCGAAACATTCCTCTTCCGACCACTCTTTTCATTTATTATTGAGAAATAGGAATTCCAAGTCGTATTTTCCATCAGAACCATCAATCTTAAGATTAATTAGTCACAAAGTCTTCGCTCTTCCAAAGCCTCATTACATCAAAACTTTTTCATAATTCTGTAAAAAAGAATAAATGATACAAACTACTGAGACACGTGAAATGAAACATAGAGAGTACACTTGATTTCTCTCGCTGTAAGTGTGCCCCAAGTGTTGGACATCACAGAAATACACACAAAAAAAAACAAAGTTTGAGGCATGTCAAGCTGGACACTCTCCTTAAGGATCATATTTCAACGGTAAATATTTATTCTTCATGATTGAATAAACTCTTCCAACAGTGGCGGAATCAAAAATTTCATTAAGGGAATTCACTTTAATAAAAATAGACTATATCAAGCTTGTGTTTCAAGTCAAGAAAATTCAACCCTTACATTTACCATGCAAATTATTATTTTTGGCTTGTAATATATATATATATATATATATATATATATATATATATATATATATGTATACTAAGCAAATTTTATAAGCAGGAGGTATTATATGAATCCCGTTGCTTCAGTGTGGCTCCACCACTGCCTTCCAGTATAAACTAATTAGAGCAAAAAACAACAACGAATTGATTAAATGTAGAAAATATGGCGGATCAAATGCCAAGTGCAGCAATGAATTTGTTGGAGAATAATCTTTAACAATGAATGATGGAGAATAATCTTTAACACTCCTCATAGCAGTAGAGCGCGGGACCGCAAGGTCACGATTTCGATCCCCTGCATAAACCTTCTTGCTTGAGCCTGTCACACATGGCTTGCCAAGTGTGGTTAATCGGCTGACGTGGTTTGCAGGCTATTGCGTCAGTCCGGGGTTTACCCTGTGCGCACTCGAGAGAGTAGCGGCTGCGGGTTCCTTCGTCAACAAAACAAAAAAAAATAAAAATGAATTCTCAATGTTGCAGCCCCAAAAGTAACTCAATGAAGTTTGGCTCTGCACATTCTTCAGGTAACATAACACACTTCCTAACGTGTCAAAGCGAGTCCACACTTGGCTCTTTCCTTCATATAAGCATACGGTTTCTTCACCTATTCAAACCACAAAAATCATTCTTTAGTTCATATCATAGATATATACAACATAAAATATCATATTTCAAGAATATACAATATAATGTCAGGCATTTTCAAGATCATTGATGGATTCGAGAAGAGACGGTCATGTTCACACGTAGATGATGATGGTGACGATGTATACGATTATGCTCCAGCGGTATTCTCAGAAGGAGACGGTGACGACAATGATGCAGACTATGACTATGCTCCCGCAGCATCCTTAGAAGGAGATGACGACGATGGAGATTGTCGCACCCGTTTTTACCACGGTTCGCGACGTAATGGGTCGATTCCCTGGATTGATTAATGTTGTTGAGGAGTCGCCACCTAATTATTCTATGGTGAATTAGGACACCTAAATATTAACTAAATGCTGCAAAGTGAACTTCGATTTATGGTCTGCGAAATTATGAGATTTTGGGTAAGGGTTCTTTATTATCCTAAAGGAAAGGGGTTAGACATCCTTTAAGATCCGCTAACTTGCGATTATCCGGTCAAACTCAGGTTAATTATTATGCTAAGAAAAATGCATGTTTTAAAAGTATAAAGTTAAAAATGATGTTGCAAGTAATTTAAAAGAATGCATTTTTGATAACATAAGAATTCTTGCAAGGGCGATTGCGGTTTTGAGAAATAAAATCCGAAAGAGCATGCATGACATTTTTATGCAAATATATGTAAAACTGATTTTTTGAATAAAAGTATACATTTATAAGGCATTATTTATAAAAATAAATGCAAAGTTGATTTTGGAAAAGGTAGGCATTTGCATGACATTATTTATAAAATACTTAAAAAGTTGATTTTTGGACAAAGTATATATTTGCATGACATTATATATAAAATACATATTTTTGCATTTGATAGTAAAGGAGGAAAGTAAATTATTTATAATGCAAAGAAGTATTTTTTTATGAAAGTTATTTTTAGTTGCAAATCGGATAGAAACAAAACTTTATTTGTATGATTAATAATGTGAATAAAAGACCAAGTTATTTTGAAAGTTTAAACATGCATGGCGAGCCTAAAATGAATTAGCTCCGGATTTCCGATTTTAAAACTGATCCATTAATCTATCAATTCAATACCTAATTATTCTAAGTATTCTAACAATCACACAAGCAGAGTAATTAAATTAAAGTACAAAATAAAAGAGAAGCGGAATTTAAAAGAAATTAAACTGTAATGGCTAAGGCGATGGGAATGCCATCCCTTGGGCTTTGGGCACAAGTCCAGCACTCTTTTCATCTCTATAGCTTTCCCATATTGTTTTGACGTTCCTCGCAAAATGTAAAAGAAAGATAGTTATAAATAAATAAATGCGAGTAAAAACCTTCGGATCTGTATAAAAAAATAGAAGTTTTAATTACGAAAGGCTCAGACTTATATTTTTTAAGTAAAAGAAATTACATTCATGTCGTGGCTGCGAACTAGAGACTCGTCGGTCAATCTAATCGCCTCGCCAACACATGTTGGTTTCTCGCATGTGGTTTTATTATAAGTCTCATCATCGCCCTTTTTCTAAAGGAGAGCAAACCGAGGGACAACCTTTCCGGAAGGGACATGACCTCAAATTAATTATTTTCATCGACGCTTGTGTAGTATCATATGTTCAAATCAATGAGTTTCGATCAAGTGCAGCATTCTGTTCTTTAAAAGAAAAGCAACAATAGTTGTTTTCATTCAATGAAACATCTGTTTATTTCCAAAGTGTGCTTATTCCCGTGAAAGAGGAAAATTTCAGTGACAACAACACCTCAAGGTAAAATCTTAAGACAACAACTAAAGTGCAGTATTTGTTCATTGACAATTTAATTAAAATAACAAGGGCAAAACTATCCAAAAAAATAACAAAACATTAACTGGGCAGTAGCCAAACGAAAGCAAAGCAGTAACAATAGAATAGTCTGCCGGAGCGGAAACAGAGCTCCGCCGGAGTTTATTTTTCCGGTGAGATTTCCACGGCGAGGTACGCCGGAGCGACACCACATGATGCCGGAATGTCTCAAAACGGGCAGATCTGGATGTCAACAGTGGGTCGTCAAAACCCACGCAAAATCGTGAGAGATGGGAAATGAGAGCAGTGGTATATTTGCATTTGTTGGAAATTTGCCTTTAGCGGGGAGATGCGTCCACCCATCTTTGATGAATTAAACACTAGTGTTCCGCATGTTGGAGGCCTTGTCTCTTTACACATGCATAATCTACTAAGTGAGTAGATGATCATAGGGCCAAGAATCGTCAAATTTCGTTGAGAAATAAAAGTGATATTGGTCCACGAAGTAAGGTGTTTGAGGCATGAAAATGTGGTGTGGGACAAATCTACCACATCGGTGGGAATATGAAGAATTGCTCTCTATATAAGTCTCTAATGTGGTAAAGAGTTTGGGACCCCAAGGGGTATCCCATGTGTTTAAAGAAGGGAGGACCTAGATGTGCTTGGGTTCAAGGCTAAGCCCGCCCGCCCGCTCGGGCTCGGGCACGGGCACGGGCTGTGGGTTGTGGGGACTTTATGATATTATCTTTTTGGACCCCAAATTTATGCAAGTAGAAACTTTGAGAAATGCATTGTCACACATACTTATGTTGTCTTGAGGTTGCCATGCGTGCATACCTATAACAATATAAGAGTGAGTTAGATGCCACCAAAAAATACTTTTTAGCATTGTACCTTTCCTCTTAACATAGCCAATCATTTAGGAAACTTGTGAAGGGTAACTAGTTGAGCTTGATCAAGCCCAACTCCAAGCGATTTGTTTCAAAGTGCTCATTGCTCAGTGCCCTGGTGAAGATGTCTGCTACTTGGTCCTCTGTCTTGCAAAACTTCATACAAATCAAACCTTTTTCAACATTATCTCTTAAGAAATGGTGCTTAACATCAATGTGATTGGTCCTTTTGTGTTGCATTAGATTTTTTGTCATGTTAAGTGCACTTGTATTATCACACAACAAGGGCACAATCAGTAAGCACACCAAAATTCTCAAACTATTGTTTGATCCATAATAATTGAGCACAACAAGAGATCAGGCATGATCCTAAAAAATATGTCATTATAGATATGCTCTTCCTATCCACCAGATATCCAGTATAATCAGCATCATCATATCCAACCAAGTCAAAATTATCTCCTGAATGATAGAAGAGGACCAGGTCCAGAGTCTTTTTAAGATACCTCAAAATTCTTTTTGCAGCCTTCAAATGAGATTCATTTGGATTTGATTAGAATCTTGCACACAATACAACACTGTAGACAATGTCAGGTCTGCTAGTAGTTAAGTACAGTAGAGACCCAATGATACCCCTATACATGGTTTCATTGACAGGAGAACTAGGTTCATCCATTTCTATCCGAGTAGCAGTGGTTATAGGTGTATCAATAGGCTTAATATTCTCCATTTCAAATCTCTTAAGCACCTCCTTGATATACTTTTGTTGACTGATCATGATATATTTTGGTGTTTGCTTCATTTGCAACCCAAGGAAGAAATATAGCTCACCCATCATGCTCATCTCAAATTCACTTCCCATGAGCTTTGAAAAATCTTCACAAAGGGAATCATTAGTGGAACAAAAAATGGTATCATCAACATAAACCTGAACAATCAACAAATTCCTCTCTCTCTCTTTTTCAGAAAAAGAGTATTGTTAATTTTTCCTCTTATAAAACTATTTTCAAGAAGAAAATTTGACAATCTCTTATACCATGCCCGAGGAGCTTGTTTTAAATCATATAGAGCCTTGTCAAGCTTGAGCACATACTCAGGATGCTCATGAATCTCAAAACCAAGGAGTTGCTTATTTGACAATCTCGCATACCATGCACGAGGAGCTTGCTTTAAACCATATACAGCCTTGTCAAGCTTGAACACATACTCAGGATGCTCATGATTCTCAAAACCAAGGAGTTGCTTGACAAAGACTTTCTCCTTTAGATATTCATTTAGAAAGACACTCTTGACATCCATTTGGAACAGTTTGAATTCCATATGAGATGAAAAGGCAATACGAATCCTGATTGCTTCCATTCTTGCAACAGGAGCAAAATTATCATCATAGTCTATCCCTTCTTCTTGATTATAACCTTGAACCACTATTCTTGCCTTATTTCTTGTAGTGTTTCTAAATTTATACAGCTTATTGCGAAATACCCACTTAGTCCCGATCATTGTTCTGTCTGAGGGCCTAGGGACCAGGTGTCACACCTTGTTTCTTTCAAATTGATGGAGCTCTTCTTGCATAGCAGCTATCCAGTCGGCATATTTTAATGCTTCATTGATATTCTTGGGTTCCATTTGTGATAGGAAGGTTGTGAAGGCACATATTTTTCTCGCCTTAGATCTAGTTTGAATACCGGAGTCTAAGGGAGTAATCAAATTTTGAAGTGGATGAGATCCCTTGTGCTTCCAGTTGGATACTTGAACTACAGGATTAGAGGGTCCAGGTTCTTCCATGTTCAATCCATCATTTATGTCAATAGAGGCATGACTTCTACTTCTTTGTACAGCTTCAGGAGTGCATGATACAACATTAACAACTCGAAGTTCAGCTTCAAGTGGAGTAATGGCGGGACTAGATTCCTCTGTGCCTTCTGGAGACTCTGCTATATCTCTGTTGCTTTGCTTCATTTGACTCATCAATTTAATCTTCTATTTGAGATTTCTATGGATTCATCAGGAAATTTTGAAAATTCCCCATCTTCAGCTTTATCATTGTGTGTCCCTTTATCACCTAATTCATTTGATTCATCAAAGATCACATGCACACTTTCCTCTACATGCTGAGTTCTTTTGTCTTAGACTTTGTATGCCTTGTTATGAGATGAGTAGCCAAGAAAAATTCATTTAGCACTTTTTGCATCAAATTTTCCTAAAGCCTCCTTACCATTATTGAGAACAAAACATTTGCATCCAAATACTCTTAGGTAAGTTAGCTTGGGCTTTCTCTCATTAAGTAGTTCATAAGGAGTCTTTTCAAGCAGGGACCTAATTATGCACCTGTTAATCACATGACAAGTAGTGTTGACAGCTTCAACCTAAAAATGTTTAGATACACTACTTGCTATCAACATTATTCTAGCCATTTCTTCAATTGTCCTATTTGTTCTCTCCACAACATTATTTTGCTGAGGTGTTCTAGGAGCAGAAAAGTTGTGACTTATACCATTTTCAACACAGAATTCTTCAAACTTGGCATTTTCAAATTTAGTACCATGATCAGACCTAATACTCATAATGTGATGCCCTAGTTTCACCTGAATCTGTTTCACAAAGGCAAAGAACACAGGGAATTTTTCATCATTGGTTCTAAAAAATAGAGTCCAAGTGAATCTGGAGTAGTCGTCAACTATCACAAAGATATACTTCTTTCCTCCTCTGCTTGGGATCCTCAAAGATCCATGTGAAGAAGATCGAGTATCCTTGAGGTACTCACTTCTTTTTTTGGTTTGAAGGAGGATCTGTCCTGCTTCTTTTTTATGCAAGCATCACACGCCTTGTGATATTTAAATTTGGCCTTTGACAGCCCACGAACCAGGTCCTTCACAACGAGCTTGTTCAGCAAAGAAAAGCTTGCATGTCCTAGTCGTCTGTGCCATAGCCCGCATCATCATCCATAACACTTAGTCATGTCAAGTCACTACTATTCAAAGAATCAAAATCTACAATATAGATATTCTTGAACCTTTTTGCTATTAGTACCACTTCACCAGTTTTGAAATTGGTGATAGTGCAAGAGTAGAACAAGAACTTCACCTCATTTCTTTTATTACAGATTTGAGACACACTTAACAAGCTATCCTTCAACTCATTTATATAGTACATATTCTCAATTGCATATGAGGGTATCTTCTCAATCTTGCCAACATCAAGAATGTATTCTTTCTTGCCATTACTAAAAGACACACTCCCACCTTGAAAGGCCTTGAGTGAGAGGAAATCATGCATGCTACCAGTCATATGCTTCGAGCATCCACTGTCCATATACCATCCTTTATTGCCTTCTCTCACCCCAGCCTGCAAACAAAATCACTGATTAGATATGGAACCCAAACTAATTTTGGTCCCTTATAATTATAGAATAGGTGAATCAGACTTCTTCTAGTCCATGCAGGCAAGATATTTTTTTTCTTTTGTGGGCACCAGGTCCCTCAACTCTGAGTCCCTTCTTAATAAAATTCTTATTTTTCTGAAATGACTGAAATCTGGCTTTGTATGTATCCTTGTAATGACCAGCCTGACCGCACTGAGTGTATAACTAATTTTCAGTTGTAGTAACATATTTGTTGTGGGGATTATATGGAGTTTTGTCCTTTTCAAAACCAATCCCTTGCCTACTCCCACCTTTACTCTTGTACATAGAGGTAATTACATTAGAGGACCAGGTCCAATGAAATGACTTATCAAGATCAATTTTTACTCTTTTTAAATCTTTCTATAGTTGTCTATTCTTTTCTACCTCACTAGCGAGACTCATTTTAGTTTTCTTGAGCTCCTTCTCAAGTTCCAATTGAGTCTCACTAGATACACCCTTTCCCTTAGAGGGAGTATCTATCCATTTTTTCATTTGATTTTCTAACAGGGTGTTTTCTTTAGCTACCTCATCAATCTGTTCTTTCAAATCTACAATGGAAACTATCAAATCATCCCTCTCTTGTTCTAAATCACCAATTTCTTCATTTAGAGCACTCTTATATTTAGCAAGAACATGATAAGCATCGAATAACACATTTGCTAACGATATTAGTTTTTTAGAGTAAATTTTCATGTTTTTCTGGATGTCAATAAAATTTACCTTTTCTGGCTCATCATCATCATCATCTGATTTGGCCATGGATAAAAAAATTGACTCATATTATGAAGGTTCATTGTCAATGGCCATCATCGATGTATCACCTTGGTCATCATCATCTTCAGATTCACTGGAGGAGTCTCCCCAAGCAGTGAGTGCTTGCTTCACTAGGTCATCAGATGTATCTCTGCTCTTGAACTTCTTATCGGGGACCTAGTTCCTCTTAGCAGTTTTTTTTGTACTGGTTTTCTGATTTTCCTGCTTGTGAAAAGGACATTCTTGAATGAAGTGTCCAGGCTTCCCACACTTGTGACACCATTGTCATTTTTATTGAAGTTCCTGCTAGAGCTTCATTTTCTTGGGACCCCACCATTTCTTCGAACCATCTTTTGAAATCTACAAGTGAGGTATGTCATTTCAGTTTTATCGCTGCTTGAGTCACTTTTGGCAGCATTGAGAATCAGGTTCTTCTCCTTCTATGACTCTCTTTTTTCAAGATTTTTAGCCCTTTTCATCTCGTAAGTCTTGAGATTTCCAATCAGCTCATCAATGGTTAGCGTTTTTAAGTTCTTGGCTTCGTATATGGCATTCACCTTGCTTTTCCAAGAGTCTGACAGGACATCAAGTAATTTTCTGACCAATTTGTTGGTTGTAATGACTTTTCTGAGAGAGTGAAGCTCATTTATTATAGAGGTAAACCTGGTATGCATATCTTGGATTGACTCATCTTCTCTCATTTTGAACAGCTCATACTCTATGATGAGCATGTCTATCTTGGACTCATTTACTTGAGTGGTTCCTTCATGAGTCGTTTGGAGAGCTTCCCAGATCTCTTTAGCAATTTCACAAGATGAGACACGATTGTACTCATCCGGTCCAATACCACAAACAATGATTTATTTTCCTTAAAGTTCTTCTCTACAACTTTTTTGTCCCCATCATTGTACTCCTTCCTTAATTTTGGAGTAGTTATAAAACCAGCTAGAGGTTCATAAGAAAATGAGGACCATCACAAATGATATCCCACAACTCAGAATCTTCATCCATGATGAAATCGTGCATCCTTATCTTCCATCACCCATAGTACTTTCCGTTGAACCTTGGTGGTCTTGTGGTAGATTGTTCTTCCTCTAGATTTAGTGGAGCAGCCATGCGAGAGATCATTTCTAGGTGTTAACCTTTTAGAAAAATACATGATATGATACCAATTGATAGAAACTAAGAGTTCACCAAACAGTATAGAGAATATGGTTCTCTATCTATTCCTTTAAGAAAAAACAGAAGGTACATAACACATGATATTTACGTGAAAAACTCCTTGCTCAAGGGATTAAAACCACGACATACCAAGTAGGATTTCCAACTTCACTAACTGTGCAACTTCATATTAAAACCTATTGCAACCTAGGAATTAAACTATTAATCCCTTACCCCTTACAATAACTCTATTGTAAGCCCTTTACAATAACTCTATTGCAAAGCAACAAACCTTGACTAACTCTAGCCAAAAACACAAAACAACAAAGGTTGAAATTTTTCCTACAATGACACTTCTTGAAAGTAGTGTAAGATTACAAATAAAGAACAAAATGACAAAGACTCAAAATAAACTAAAGTACTTAGACATCCTCAGTGTCGGGATCTGATCCTTGAGTTTGTAGCAGCTTTGTTCTTGAGAGCACCTAGAGAGCATTGTCGGCTAGCACTTGAGAGAATGCGATTTTTAGATTTGCAAGTATTAGGTCAAATCTTGTAACATGTTGTATATATATTGGGGAGCATGTGTGAAGAGATAGGGACAATCCATCTTTTGGTTTGGCCTCTAGTGAGATGCAGATGTGCTGCTGTACTATTGCCAGTGAACAGTACATCTTTACAGATGTAGTGTTGACTGTACGATAACCAAGGGAACGGATCACATACCTGGTCCCTATTTGGTTCCTCGAATATTTGGAAAATCATCAAAACACAAGATAACATAACTTATCAAAGGTCCTAGAGACTTTGAAATATCACTAGCTTATCCCATGAAATTAGTGAACTGAAAAGTGAGCACAATGTAAAACTACTGCAATCAACAGAGAGAAGCCATTGTTTAATTATATGTTGAACTGTGTAACTATTTAATTATTTAATAATATAAACTATATTTATTGCTTAATTAATTATGTCTTCAATGCACCCACTCATGTGCGAGTTTGATTTTTTTTATATGGGCCAAAAGTATAACAATAGGGTGGTGGTAAAATTAGAATTCACGACCTATTTTTACTCTTTTATCAATTTTATCATATTGAAGCATGTCACCATCTTATCTATTATGTGTCGTCGGTGTGCAGACTCGACCAACATTATAAGCTGCAGTAAGAATAAATAGCTTGCCTTTTCTTTTCCCAAAAGTTCTGCATCTTGGAATAGCTCTTAAGAATGTTCTGTCTTAGATCCAATTCCAAAAGAATGCATGTAAAGATGTCTTAACTCATTAAGTTGCAATTAAATGTTAAGTATCATGCAAGAAGGATATACTTAACCTCTTAATTGGAGTACTCATATACTTGAGAATTCATGCACAAAAGAATGTCGACATTTTTTCATTTGTCGTTAAAAGGATATATTTGAACGCGTTTATTTAGCGAATATCTGAACTATATTTTGTTCTAATGTGAATTTGATAGCCTTCAACCATACACTACTTTTTAAGCGCGTAAGAGTAAAGAAAAAAAAAATCAACTTCCAAATGGGATTTCTTTCAAACATTAATTGTCCCATAATATCATATATAATTATTTATTTGTTTCAACTATTTATTTCTTCTTAATACCATAAATATTTACCGCAATTTTCCTCCTCTTCCTCTTTCTGTATTTCGAATTAGGATATTAAAGTCTCGATGAAAATTACAATATATTTTTTCCTATTATTCAACTATGTATATATATTTTGAAAGATTTTTTTTTATATATACATAATTTGACTAATAATTATGTCGAAGTCGTTGCTCATAAGGCGCATTAACCCTTAATTTGAATATTACAAACTAATGCTCTGACATTTGACTGTATGAAATATTTCCGTGGTGTCTTGAATAAAATGAGACGATATACTGCGACAGTATTAATTTCATCGACTTTTTAAACGAACAATTGTAATCGTGAAAATTTTCACTGTATGACCATGTATGGGACTGTGAAATATTACTCATCTCGATTTTTAAAATCTGTCACTTTAATTAAGAATTTTAAATTTGATTACAAAGATTCGTCATTTTAGAAAATTAAGAAATTGATATTTTTTCTCTTTCCGAATCCATCCTTAACACTCGAGAAGGTATAAAATAATTAATTACACATTTAAGGAAAGGACAAGAGTAATTTAGTCAATACTTATGAATAGTGCTTTTAATTACTCCCTCCGTCTCAATTTATGAGATGTAGTTTGAGTGTTTGACTAGACACTGAATTTAAGATGAATAAAGACTTTTGAATCTTGTGGTCTAAAACAAAATAAAGATATTTGTATGGTTATAAATCATCTTGTTAATCTTAAAAGGTAAAATTTAAAATTAAATTATTGTCAAATAAGGAAATGTATCATTCTTTCTTAAACTTACTAAAAAATGTGTTATAAAAATTGGGACAAAGGAAGTAAATTTTTAATAGGTGTACGGAAAAATCTAAAACGACAAATAAAAAGGAGCAGAGGGTTCAAAATTACAATTTACATGACCTTTCAAGAGGATTCAAATAAATACTCCCTATGTCCTAATTTATATGACATAGTTTAGGTTTCGAGAGTTAAAACTTTTTTATTGTGATCGTACATTCAGACATACAATCTTTAAGGTTTTTAAGAAATAATTTACATATTTAAAAATTACATAAAAAGTATTAAAAGTGACAAGAATTAACTATTTAAAATATTTAAAGGACATACGAATAAATCACGGTAATTTTTTTCTTATTTGGCTCTCGAAATTCAAACTATGTCATATAAATTGGGACAACATAAGTAATATATATACATTTTTAAAAATTAATCTATCTATATAGTATAATTTTCTGATGATAAGATGTTAATTGACTCTCATTGGACGAGAGTAGCCCTGTCACATGTCAAGGTGAACATTTGTGGAGTCATTTTAGCACATAATGTCACAAGTCATCCTTTACTTCAAGAATTCAATACCAAGTTTTAAACCTTGCATATTCCCCTTTACTTTCCATTTCTCTTCTATAAATAACTTCTATCTTTTCTCCTCAAACTCACTACACTATATCTCACTTGCAATTTCCCTTAATTAACTACCATCATCTCTTCTTATTCAATCTTGTAAAAAATTAAAGTTCCAACAACATGTCCCAAATTTCAACAATATTATGAGCTTAATTTGTTTGGTATTCTTTGGTTACATTGGTAAAAAGGGCCATCATGGAATTCGTCATGTTTATGAATCGATGACGGAGGATCGACATATCAACGTATGTAACTATGCTCCGGTTACATTGTCCGAGGATGACGGAGATGACGATGACGATGATGATGATGTTGATTATGACTATGCTCCAGCTGCTTAATTAGAGAAATGTCTCGTCTTTGTAAGAAAACCCTAGCTAGCTAGCTCTTAAGTACTTAAAAATCTCTAAGATATGTTAAGTCTTAGTATCCTATTTTCTAGAAAAACCCTTCATACCATTTCACTATCTATAAATTAACAATTATCTAGCTTTTTAGTTATTTGTGCTTTCTTTACTGCGAATAAGCACTAGCTGTTTTGAGATATGTCTGATTATTGGCAGTTACAATAATGGTAATTGGATATTGATTATTGAGTTTGATCTTGCATTTTACCATATGTCTATGGTCTTTCGGTTTTACATTGTGTGATGATTTCATCATCGTAAAAATTATTTCTGGCTTGCCCTAAACTTCTATCGAGTGAACTGTCTACCATCACATACCCTACATATTCCATGTATAATTGGAAAAAAATGTAAACCATAAAATATGTGCAAAACATAAATCTTGGCACCTTGGTCCTCATATTATAAAGTACTTAGTACTGTATTTCAAAAATAAGTTTCATTCATTATATGCCATATTATGAAATCCTAACATAAATGGCAAAAGATATACCCTTATGAGTCGTTTGGTTGGAAACAAGTTATCCCAAGATAATTAATTATGGAATAAGTTTAGGGGTGTGCAAAAACTGATTTAACCGATAAACCGAACCAATAAAAACACTATTGGTTTATCGGTATCGGGTTATTGGATTGACAGTTTGTAAACAGTTTTATAAAATGTTTTATTGGTTTATCGGTTCGGTTTTCGATTTTAAGAATTTAGTTAATGGTTAAACCGATAACCCAATGAGCTTATATTAAAATTATCTTTTATTCATAACTATATAATAGTGGATTTAAATTTTAATTTTTAAATACAAACCTTACTTCTAAATTTTTATCGCAGGCACGCTTATTCTCTCAATTTTCAAATTCCTTATTATTTGTACTTTCACTGTTTAGAATGCATTAAACAATTTGGAAGTTCATTATCATTTGATGATTTGCTGCTTGATTGCTATAATGCATTTTGTAGTTTTTGTCTTATAATTTGTGTAAACTTTTATGCATGAAGACAATGTATATATGAACAAATGAAAACAAGCGAAAGCAAAAGAAATTAACAGAACATTTTCTTATTGGTTCAATAAAAAATCGAACCATTAAGGACCAAAAATTGATAAATCGAAAACCGATAACGAATATCTTATCAGTTTGGTTATTGGTTTAGCGTATTTACAAACTGAAAACTGATAAACCGAACCGGTAATAAACAAAACCGACCCGACCTGACCGATAAGCACCCTTAGATAAGTTATCCTCGGATTAGTTATTTCATCCTCCCACAGGGATAAAATAACACTACAATTGTGGGATAACTAATCCCGAGATTAGTTATACCATGATTTCTTTCCAGCCAAATATGAGATTAAGACACCTCAAATTTAATTCCGCATTTAATTATCCCTTATCCCTAATACCAAATGAGCCCTTAGTCATTACAACAGAAGATATTGATATCAAATAGCTATTTATCTACGTAAGTTCATTAGAAAAAAAGTAGGAGAGGAAATTCAGGATAAATATTACAACACTTGGACTGGAAATTACAAGGTTAATACGACTAATGGGCAAAGGGCAACTCGAACGTACTTTTTTTTAAACACAAAAGAACTCGAAAGTACTTTACTTCAGTCCCCGTACTGAAAGATGTGACTTCAGGAGTGGATTTCGAAAGGAAAGACTTACGGAAAAGAATCAAATTGCCCCGAATGTATTAGAAATAGTTTAAATTTTTCCTCCTTCCATTTATTGGACTCTAATTGCCCTTTAATGTTAATTTTTGGGTTAAAGTTCTCCTCTTTCCACCTGTTGGACCGCAATTGCACTTTGTGGTTAAAAATGCCCTCATTTTAACAGAATTATGAAATTTGTTCATTTTTAGGTTGAGAAATCATTATTAAATCAATTTATGTCAACACTTATTGTTGGAATTGAATTTTGTGCGAGAAAACTTTGGATCGCAATTGTTGAACAATCATTAGAGCTTGAGTTTAATTTCAAACCTGCAAATTTATTGGGGGATCAATTGAGTGTTTTCAAACCTTGAAATTTGAGGTATTTCTGATTTCAAAATATCATTTCTACAAGTTACTCAACAAGAAATCCGAGTTATAACCAACAAGTTTTGTTGAACTCTTAAGTTGTTATATGGACAAGTTATAACTCTTGAGTTGTTATCTGTTGGTTGCTGACCTCGATGGTTTCTAGCCTAGTAAAGTCGACACCACCATTGCTAAACTCAAATAATTCTAGTTGTTTCGGGTTAACTCAGTGGATTGATATTTATAGCTGGGCTTGTGGACCAATACATCAGTGCCTACGATTTAGTTAAAGGCCCACATATGTCATCAGATAATTTCGTTAAAAGTGGGGGTATTGTTTACCCGAAAATTGACGTTAAGGGAAATTGGGATCTAATAAGTAGAAGGAGGAGCAATTTTACCCTAAAATTAACGTTAAGGATAATTTGGGTTCAATAGATAGGACTGAATTTAAACCATATTCAATACGTTAAAGGGCATTTTTTACCCTTTTGGAAAGACATATTATAACCCTAAAATTTGGAATCCCATTATGGCACTGACCTTATACCTCCATGTGATCCACATGGCATCTGACCAATCCCTCTACCAATAGGAAATGACTCATGGTGTCTCTAAAAATGTACTGTGATTTTAAATTTTTGTCCCGGCTTAACAGGTTTTTTTTAAAAACGACCTTAATTTGAAAAAAAAACGTTGGGAAGACTTATGTTGTCCATTAGCCACAAGTTCTAGCTTTTGCCTATAAGGTAGAATTTATGGTCAATTGAACAAGTTCACTCTCTTAAAATATCCTGAACTTTTGTCTATAAGGCAGAATTTGTGATCAATTGAGTAGATTACTGTTTTGAAATATCCTAAACTTCTTATTTATAGGCAAAATTAATTTATATCCACAAATTATAACCGATGGGCAACAAAACTTTTGCCTAGAGAATTTTCTGAAGTGGTGGTTATTTTTATTTTTTTTGTTAAGGGAAAAATAAAATCAAAGACCACCTTATGAAGGCCATTTGTGAAGTCATATACATCCCACTATAATATTGAACAAGTAAGAATGAGTAAACGTTAACAATATAAAAAATGACCAATACCGCATCATTATAAGTGGATAGAACAACGTTTGATTTCCGAGCAAACATGCCTTATATAAGATATGAAATACACATCTCAATAATCCATGGTAACTCCCACTATCTTTGTAGCATATCAATCTTCATAGCACAAACTTAATTAACTTTCATTCTTAATTTAAAAAATGGTTCAAAAGTCTGAAACGATCAACTATAACAATTAACCTTTATCATATATCAACAATTTTAACATTTATAACATCATATACAAGTTTGAAATCATAGTCGTGCAATGACATGCACCTTTTATTGGATATATATTCATAAGTTTATGAAGTTAATTCTTAAACACTAATTAAACATAACTTGCATTAACATCAAATAACTATTTCTGGGGAACTTCTTTTAATTTCTAGCCTATTTACTTACTTTTCGTGGCGAATTTAATCGTCATAAATATGTATTTTGTGTGGTGACTCCTGGAGTTGCCACAAATAACATTGAATTCTAGTAACAATCTTACGGTCGCCACTAAAAACATAAGATGTAAGAATAAATAGTTTGCTTTTTTCTTTTTCCCAAAAGCTCAGCTTCTGAGAATACTCTTATGAATATCCTGTTTGGAATTGCATCCAATGCCAAACAAATGTAAAGATGTACTAAGGGCCTGTTTGGAAGGTCACCCCATGTGTAAACACTCCCCCGCACGCCCAGACCTTGTTAACTGGAGCGTGGATAATATAATTTGGGGGTCCAACATCGGTGAACAAAGAATTGGAATGAGCCTGACTTTGATACCATGTAAGAATGGATTTTGGACCTAACTCAACCCCAAAAGCTAGCTTGTATGGTGAGGATTGTCCAAGTCCATATATTCCATTTCCGATGTGGGACTCGTAACACTCCCCCGCACACCCAGACCTGATTAACTGAAGCGTAGATAATATAATTTGGGGGCTCAACATCGGTTAACAAAGAAGTGGAATGAGTCTGGCTCTGATACCATGTAAAAAAATGGATCTTGGGCCTAACTCAACCCCAAAAGTAATATTTGATTATATTCTCAATACCATGTAATTAAAATTGGGTGTAATTACACAGTTTGGCCTGTTTCTAAGGCCAAGTAATTATATGGTCAACATATAATTGGGTGTAATTGAGAGGTAGTAATTACACTCTTCAATTCTGAATGAGGGTTGAGAATTGAGTGTAATTATTTACATGGTGTAATTAAAAGGTTACTTATTTTTATTTTCTACTCGAGTTGAAGTAATTCTGCCAATGGTAGTAACAAAAAAATCAAATGTTTATGCAATAATAAAATTACCATAAACACTTGTTAGCATCTAAACACAGATCTCTACATGTTGACATGAACAGATTTCTCTTGTATAAACTCTATGGACCAAATTCACGTAATCCAAAATAAGTACTAAATCTACCAATGCTAGTAACTAAAAATCAGTGAAGTGTTTATGCAATCTACCTGATTAGACATGCTCACATTTAAAGGATCAGTAAAGCTGTTGTCACAATATTGTTGGTTACAAAGGTGCAGGAAACGGGAATTACAAATAACTGCTCAAACGTACAAGAACTGAAAATATAATTCAACAACAAAACTGAAATTACAATTGTTGAACAAGAAAAACTGGAAACTGTTTTTGCTGAGTCGAGTGTGGCACTCTGTCTTTAAGACAATATTGCCCCGTATGTATCCTTTATACGTCCTGGACAATTTGTCTCCCAAGATAAAACAGCAATGGAACACTTGAGCAAAGGAAACTCAAGAGCTACCGTGAAGAATATTGAGCAATGAAATGATGCTTGGA
Organism: Anisodus tanguticus; assembly: GCA_034509755.1. Lineage (NCBI taxonomy): Eukaryota > Viridiplantae > Streptophyta > Magnoliopsida > Solanales > Solanaceae > Anisodus > Anisodus tanguticus. Next base: position 39,657,773 of record CM067558.1, read on the forward strand.
AGTTGTAGGAAGAAACTGTTTTTGCTTGTGTATTTTAGTGTGTTGTGAAATGTGCCTCAAAAATGGTGCAAGGGGTGTTTATATAGGTGAGGGAGGGGTTGTTTAACTGCCTCCATAACAATCATTATTGGCCAAATAATAGCCATTATGGAGGTAGTAAAGCCACCAAAATAAATGGTGAGAAAGACCAACGGATTGGCCATTATAGGAGGAGTAATTCAGCCAAAATAAATGGTGAGAAAGACCAACGGATTGGCCATTATAGGAGGAGTAATTCAGCCATTTGGCTGAATTGAGTGCTTGGCGTTTCTGATCTTCTCTGCCAATTCTGACTTTCTGGAAACTCCAGGGACCAAACTGTACATCTTGAAACTTCAGGGACCAAACTGTACATATGAAAGAATTCTGGTCCAAACTGTACTTCTGGCAAAGTTTTCTGGCCCAAAAAGATAATATCAGAAGACCCACAGCCCGTGACCCGTGACCTGACGGGCAGCGGCGCGCGTGTGGGCTTTGCTCGAACCGAAGCACATCTAGGTCTTCCCTCCTTTAAACACATGGGATACCCCTTGGGGTCCCAAACCCCAAACCAATTTTGAGTCTTATATACACAACAATTCTTTCTTCCTCTACCGATGAGGGAGAATTGAACACAATAACACACTTTCCATGCTTCAAACACGTCACTTCGTGGACCAATATCTCTTTCATTTCTCAATGAAATTTGACGATTCTTGGCCCTACGGTTATCTACGTACTTAGTAGATCATGCATGTGTGAAGAATCGGATTCTCCAACATACGTAACACTAGTGTTTAAGCCGTTAAAGTTGGTCGGTCGCAACTCCCGCCAAAGGCAAATTTCCAACAAATATTTTATACATTGTTTGTTGATATTTCTCAGTCTTGATCCATACAAGATGAACATCCATTTAATTGCTCAGTTGATAAACTTCTAGTGTTTCTAGACCCTATGGAGATATGATTTTTTATGTTGAGTTATATAGGTTGTGCAAGCTTTGCGGTATTGCATATAATTTTAAATTTTTTGATATTGAGTTCTAAAGATTCTAGAATTTTTCTAACCTATCACTATTCTTATAATAATGCAGGCAATTAAAAAATATGAAGGCAATTAGGCAAATTTATAATAAAGCTATTAGTATACCAATCTTGCATCTACCGTACTTAGTATAGGGAGAACGTTAGAGCAGAAAATTAAATAAATCTATAGTGAGCACCTAAGGATAAGTGATAAACAGATAGTATCAAATTATTGAGCAGCTTAAAATCTGTTTGAATTCAAATGGCTGAAGCAAGAAATGCAAAATTAAATAATATATGTAAGTAAAAATATTGTATCATATATGAGCATCAAGAGGAATACACTGAGTGCTCGTTATCCTGAATAAAATGGTAGCCTATTCCACTTCTACGATTTTTTACTAAAACTGAAATTGATACCTGATACAATTCAACATCAAAAGCTAACTTGTAGGGTGAAGATTGTTCAAGTCCATATAAGGAGTCCATGTTGCCATTCCATTTCCGATGTGGGACTCTTAACAGTTTCATATTATGATCAGTTAGTATCTTCTCTAATACAATCGTCCTCTTTTGTTGCTTGTGAAAACTGCATTAGCTGACTTTTAGAGGATTGAAGTATGAGATTAACTATATGAACACTCTAGATCCATTACTAGTCGATTTTTTCAGCTGTTTTCTTCCACTTAATAATCAAATTAAATCAAGAACCAGTATAGACTAACAGAAATTGACAATCTCCCAGTGAATTGCAGCAATTTACGCCCTATAAATATCATACCAATTATCCTAAATGAAAACAAAGATGCTATGTGTTGGCATATCAGGTTAACTGAACCTTTGATATACTGGTTGTGTTGTTATCTCTCTTTTTTTCTGTAATCTCCTTGTATTTAACCACCAACTTGATCGTTTAGGATGACGAGAACTGAAAGAAAATAATTCACCACAAACAACGAATTGCTGGCAGATATAGCAACTGCAATAGATTCACACTATAATCGAAGAATTTATTTCTTAAATGGTCACTCAAGTTGTTCTAAACACAGTTCTTCCATCAGAGCTGATCAACAATTCACCATCTGCAAATATATATTTCGGAATGATTGGCATGATTTCATGAGGAATCCAGGTATCTCCCATGGTAAATAATTTAGTCCAAGATACAAGCTAGCTTTTGGGGTGAAGTCAGTAACAAACACCAACGTTTTTAGGGGAACCTGTTTTTAGTGAGAGAATTTCATATTGAAGTGTGTGACCATCTGATCTAAAAAATTAATCTGTTAGATATAACATACTTTTAATATTTGATTATATTCTCAACACGCCCTCTCACGTGCTGACCTAATTTTTTTCATAGTCCAAGCACGTGACAATTCATTGGGTGCTCCTTCATCCTCTTCGGGAACATTATAGTAAACGATATAATTGAATCTATCGAAAAAATTCTTCGAATGTGGTGGGAGTAGTACTAATTCTCTTGTGGAAGGATTCTATAGCATATATATTAATTCTCCTCCGCCCCAGCCTTGATTAAAAACAAGCCATCACAACAACAATGGATTTTGTAATTCCCTTGAACACATAGCAATTCCTGTACATCCTCAACGATTCGATGTGACGTTGTCGTCGTCGTCGACAAAGATGAACAATAAAAGGAATATTTATTGCCCTTAGTACTCCGTACAATAAGCAATTTATCATTTTTGGCATGATTGAAATGTTTTTTTCTTAAAGCAAGGTTCAGATATTAAAGTATTCCAAGACTTTGAAACACACTCGAATAGAAAAACAGACTTCACGGGCAACCTACTTAGGATATTCATAATTATTTCTTCTTGGTTGCTATAGAATAACAAACTGATGGAATGTTGAGAATAAAAATAAATATACATAATAGAATTTCATTGTTTAAACCTAAACTAAGAAGACACCCAATTTCTTTACTAGAAATCACGTAATTGATATTTGAGAAATACCCCAAATCAATTGAAGTACTAGAGATTTTTAAGCCTAGATCTGTCCAAAGAAATCTCTCGGAAGGTGGTGTTGTACACAGTTTTATCCCTACATTGTGAACGTAGAGAGGTATTTTCCGATAAATCATGGTCGAAATCAAATTGAGGTTAGAGGTTCTTCAGGATTTGCTGCATAACAGGTTATGCCTCTGCTCAATATTTAAATTTTCATCTAATTTTATACAATATACTCCCCGTGCTAAAAAGATTAACAATTTTGCAATTCGAGAGTAAACTAGTTGTTTTGTTACAGCAATTTTTCAGATGTCTTTTAAATATTTTAAATTATTAATTATGATGACTTATAATACTTTTTAACGTAATTTTCAAATATATAAATTTTATTTCAAAAATATAAAAATTATATATTCTAAAACACAGTTAAAATTTAAAAATTTAACTCTCGAAAATCGAAACAGCGTATTTTTTTGAGGCAGATGGAGTAATACAAAGTAGAAAGTATAGCTGGCCAGTGGGCCGGGCTCGGGTCTGGCGGGCCGGGTTTGGCGGGGTAGGGGCGGGACGAGCGAAGGGGGCGGGGTCGGGTCTGGCGGGACTTGCTCCAGTCCCGATCTCGATCCCGTCGGAATCGGGGCGGGTTCCGGCGGGTTTTTCCCTTTTTTTTTTTTAATAACATATGTATAAAAAAAAACTCAATAAACAAGACAAGATAGTGTAATAAAAACATCACAAGACTGTTTTTGTGCCTCTTATATTATTTAATAGACGTATGATTTTTTTGTAATACAAATACAATTGTCTAAATTGCAACTTTGTGGTGTTGTCCAAAAGTTGCAAATTACATATAAAATTGCAATTAAAAAAATTACATATTCAAAAAAACCTGTTCTAATTGCTTGATAATTTCCTGTGGTTCTTCGGTTGGAATTGGTATTTGTTGGTCAAATTGATCCATGTCGCTTCCACCACATTCGGATAAGATTTCGTTGTAGTTTTCGTCTTCTTCTTCGTTGATCTCCAGTTGACCGCACCTTCTCCGCTCCCCTCGTATCCAATCTCTGAATAATACTGCAATTTCCAAGCTGTCTGCGGCTAATGAGTGTATGTGGTCTCTTATTTGATATCTGCCGGCAGAAAAAACACTTTCAGACGCAGTTGATGACGCTTGAATGTTCAAAACATCTTGGGCCATCAATGAAAGTTCGGAAAGGTCTTCTCATTCCCCCTCCAGTATTTCAGCAAGTTTTCATGTCCATCTTCATTGATAACTTCTTGGTACGGTACAGAACCCTGCAAAAAACAATATCCAACTCGCTAATTTGGTTAGTAGCGGTACAACCACACATTCTATTTCTGAGGCTTTCAATACTAGCCGCAGAAACAGCATGTCTTTTGTGAGGTTGTGTTGAAGATGAAGAAGATGGTATGGAAGCCGGTAAGTTACTAGCATTTTCTTATTGGTAAAACCTATATATTTTTTTGCATTGGTCTTCTACGTTAGACAACACTTCTTCTTTAGTTTGTTCAATAGGTGGTGGGTGATTTAGATTTTTTGGATTGGAGGTGGTAGTACTTCTATACAATCATAAATAGTTTCAATAAGTGATTTAGTACTGTCTATTTTAATAGTCGGATTTAATATAGCACCAATAATATAAATAGTGAGAATAGGAATAAAATATTTTTTATTTTGATAAATATTTTTTTAATAGCTGCCATATAAGCTGGGTTTTCCATATATTCACTAAGTAATAAAAATATTAGAGTTATTTAAAACAGCATAATTGAAATAGTAGGATAATATATACCGGAAAATTCTTTTGTTGCTTGAAAAAATTTCTCTAAAAATACAATAAGTTCAGAAATTTTTACCCAATCACTATCTACAATCATATTAGCTGGATTTTGATTATGAGAGTTAAAAAATAAAGTTATAGATTTTCTATAGTCATAAGCAACAAGTAGTTGCTCGTATAAAGAATTTCACCTAGTGGATACTTCTTGTGGAATTTTTCTATAAGGTAGTCCACAATCGTGACAAGTTTTTTTATATTCTTTTCTTCGTTGCACTCTATTACTTTTAAAAATAAAGTTTATAGCAAATTGTATTTTACTAAGAATGTCTTCAAAAAGTGATAGACCATCCTTTACAATTAAGTTATATATATGGCACACGCATTTTATATGAAAATGATCTGAAACAGATGGAGTTAAACTATTTTTTAAAATTGTAATAGCGTAATTGTTAGAAGAAACGTTATCTAATGTAATAGTCATAATTTTATCGGTTATTCCATAATAATGGCACACTTGATAAATATTTTCTGCAATAAAAGTACTAGTGTGCCTATCATCTCTCTCTCTCTATATATATATATACGCTAAGATACGTTTTTGCATAGACCATTTATAATCTATCCAATGACAAGTTACCGTTAAATAATCATGGCCGTTAGTACTACGACCTATATCAGACGTGCTAGATACTTTGCCATTAAAATGATATAATGAATAACGTAAATATTGTTGATATTCATGTGCAAATTTAAATACATATCTCTTAACAGTTGATATAGGAAAACCGTTAAAAACAGAATTATACAAATCTCTAATGTAATGAATAAAACCGGGAGATAAAGGAAATGAAAAAGGCAAACCCTCCACAACAACTAATTTTACTATTGCTTCCATATCTCTATGTTTATTGTATTTAGGGCCTACAATTCCCCCCCGTCATAGGGTTAATTTGACCTGTACTTGGTCCGGGACAGGATCAGTATGTGAACCTTGTCCCGATGGAGTGGACGTTTGCGCACCCGGTTTTGAAGCCTTGTATTGGGCATACCTAGCTGGATGAGCCCTTACTACGTGTCTCATTAAACCCCTCGTACCACCGTGACCTTTTCCAGTTTTAAATTTTAAAACATTTTTATAAATTTTACATCTAGCTACTTGATTCTCTACGTCCCTATCAAAAAATATCCATGCATATGATTTTAATTGTCATTTTGCTGGACCTCGTCTCATACTAGGGGGAATATGAGGCATTTCAGTTGAAGGTGCACTAGTGGGTGTGTTGCCATCAACATTAGTGGGTGTATCATCTAGATCATTGTCTAAATTAAAGTCTTCTTGAGTTCCAGAAAATAGCTCATCGTCTAAATCTAATGGTATTGTAGGAAAATGTTAAGTATCAACAAAATCATCCTGTGTAGGAATAGGATGACTAGAAGAAGTACCCTTGCTCTGGTTGCCCCTACTAGAAGAAGCACCCTTACCCTTATTCTTAAACATACCTCTTAATCCTTCCATTTTAGTTATGATAATAAATAATTAAAGCTAATAAAATTAAGTGCGCTAAAAAAAAATAAACAGACAATAGTAATTTAATGAAGGAACGAATGTACCAAACGCCGACGTAACGTTGACGTGTAATCGGGAGGTTGAAAATTGAAACTTTGCTCGATGGAAGATCCTCAAGCTAGTTGCCAACTTCACTCCCAATTCCCAAATGAATAAATAAAATTGAATATTTAGTAAACAATGTAGACTTGTAGAGAGAGATATTGAGAGATTAGAGAGATTGTAGGAAGATTTGTGAGAAAGATGAAGAGAAAATGAGTTATTTATAGTTGGAAATTGGGTTAAAGTGTAAATATAATAACTTATGGGTTAAACATAAATATTAAGGTGGTAGGGGGGTTGGGGGAGGAGGGGAGGCAAAAAATGGTTGTTGCCCAACAACCAAAATCTAAAATGGTCGTTGGTGCAACGACTATATTTGCAAAGGGGGGGGGGGGGCTTTCGGGCGGGCTCAGGGCGGGCTCGGGACGAGACATTGTCCCGTCCCGATTTGAGTCCCGCTACCGAATTTTTTTTAAAAACTAATCGGGGTCGGGCCGTCCGGGCCCACTGGCCAGCCTTAGTAGAAAGCAAAAAGAAACCTGATCGGTCACAACTGACGGCAGTGGAAGGGTTTGAACTGAAACAGTCAACCGAGAGAGAGGCACTGAGGGTTTGGGAATTGAGACTATTATTTATCCTTCTCAAATACTCCCTCAGTCTTATATTAGTTGTACACATTATTAAAAATATACGTACTAAATTATTTGGTCATTTATTAAAAATAAGATACAATTAATTAAATTTTTTCTATTTTATCTTTAACATTAATTATTTTTTAAAGTAATCAATATTAATTAAAATATAATTGATTGGAGAGAAATAAAGGTAGTGTAGTAAAAAATACCTTTTTATTTATGATTTCTTAAGAGGCTTGTAAAAGAGAAAGTGACCAAGTAATATGAGACGGAGGAAGTAGTATTAAGATTATGTTAAGGGAAAAAGAATTAAAACATGTACTATTTCCGTCCAAAAAAGATTGACTTATTTTCCTTATTAGTTTGTCAAAAAAAAATTAACATATTTTTATATTTAGAAACAATTTAACTTTTAAGACGAAAAAGTACATCTTTACATTTGTTTGGAATTGGATGCAAAACAGGATATTCATAAGAGTTATTCTCACAAGCTGAGCTTTTGGGAAAAGAAAAAAGCAAACTATTTATTCTTGCAACATCTTATGATGTTGATTGAGTCCGAAGCCGAACAAATTACTGACACACTAATAGAAATCATTTTTTTATATATATGAATGATCTGAAGAGGTAACACTGATTCGTTACCTTTCTTTTGTTATATATAAAATATCTATCCTGGAATCTGATCTTGGAATATGGTTGGTTCCCATTTAAACAAAAAAGTTATTACAAAAGTCCAAAAAAATCACCACCGCTAAATGTTTTTAATTAGTGGCGACCATAAAATTGTTACTAAAATTCAATGTTATTTGTGGCGATTCCAGTAGTCACCACACAAAATACATATTTATGACTATTAAGTTCGCCACGAAAAGTAAGCAAATAGGCTAGAAATTAAAAGAAGTTCCCCAGAAATAGTTGTTCATGATAATGCAAGTTATGTTTAATTAGTGTTTAAGAATTAACTTCATGAACTTATGAATATATAACCAATAAAAGGTACATGTCATTGCACGACTTTGATTTCAAACTTGTATATAATGTGATAAATAGAAAATGGTCAAATGAGCCTCCAACATTTGATCGAAATATCAACTACACATCTTATTTTTGCGGGAATCTTAATATTTTTTGGCATTTTAAAAGTAGAATATATTGTTCTCTAAATGCTGAAGTGACAAAGAGATTATATTTCACTATCTTTGGGAGAATACGAGACAAAAATAAATTATTAAAACTTTATTTTATAAATATTTTTATTCATTATTAATTTTCTGATTTTTTAAATTCTTTCTTTCTTTTTCATCTTCTTTCTCTTCAACAAGTCACCAGATTTAAGTTGCCGGAAAAATTTTCACCGGCAAACTCCATTTTTTCTCATAACGAATAAGATCAAAACAAGAAAATTCAGGATCATATTCAGAAAAGATCAAAATCATCATAAATCAAATCAAGAATTTAGCTAGATAAGAAAACTTCATATCATGAAAACCCAAAAATAAACCTGCAAATTTGAGTAACACTAGACGAATCTCTACACTAATTGCTATGAAAAAGATCAGATCTTGAAGTAAGGAAGGAGATTGTGACATGCTCTGAAGAAGCACACGTGGAAGAGAAAGGAAAGAAAAAGAAATTTAAAAAATGGAATAATCCGGCGACCTCCATCATCTTTCTCTTCAACTCCGGCGATTTGTTTTTTAATAATTTAAGCTAGTGCAAAGTTTTCTTCGTTCTGGGTAAGAAGAATATCATACTAATCTTTGATTTTCAGTGAAACAATACTTTGTCAGGTGATTTTTGTTAGCCTTTGAATGATGGTTTCTATTTTTTCTTAAAATTTGGAGCTCTGAAATTGTTTAATGGTGGAAAATGGTGAAAGTATGTTGGAAAGAATAAGAATTAGGGAAAAATTAAAAAAATATATTTAAATTAAAAATACACTTGTTAAACGCTGGTTGACGCATGTATTTCATTGCATACTTCATATTTGGGTATAGTATTTCAGGGAGCAAATTATTCCACTTTTAAAATGATCAGGGGGTCATAGAATTTCCATAAAGATTTAGTGTGTAGTTGAGATTTCGATCAAATGTTGGAGGCTCATTTGGTCATTTTCTGGTGTTATAAATGTTAAAATTGTTGATTTATGATAAAGGTAAATTGTTATAGTCGATCGTTTTAGACTTTTGAACCATTTTTGAAATTAGAATGAAAGTTAATTAAGTAGTCGTGCTATGAAGATTGATATGCTACAAAGATTGTGGGAGTTACCATGCATTATTGAGATGTGTATTTCATATCTTATATAAGGCATGTTTGCTCGGAAATCAAACGTTGTTCTATCCACTTATAATGATGCGGTATTGGTCATTTTCGATATTGCTAATGTTTACTCATCCTTGTTCAATATTATAGTGGGATGTATATGACTTCACAAATGGCCTTCGTAAGGGTGGTCTTGATTTTTTTTCTCTTAACAAAAAAATTAAAAATAGCCACCGCTTCAGAAAATTTTCTAGGCAAAAGTTTTGTTGCCCATCGGTTATAATTTGTGGATATAAATTAATTTTGCCAATAAATAAGAAGTTTAGGATATTTCAAAATAGTGAGATTATTCAATGACCACAAATTCTGCTTTATAGACAAAAGTACATGATATTTCAAAGAACAAACCTGTTCAATTGATCATAAATGATATTTTATAGGCAAAAGTTAAAATTTATACCTAACGGACATAAAATGTAAATGTTATCATGCATCAAAGGTATACTAAACCTCTTAAGTTGAATACTCGTAAGAATGTCGACATCTTTGAATTAATGCATTTGTCGTCAAAGGACATATCGACTTTAATTTGTTCTGGAAGTGTAAACCCTGTCTATGTGGCATGCCAACTGAGCATCCACATAGATGAAACACACTTCCACTTGCCATGTACACGGCTCCACGAGCTAAATTTCTTTTTGGCTCGTTCAATTTACCTCCACATAAAGTTGCACCTCAAATTCGGACTATAATGGCATATTTTTCTAGGGGCGTCAAATGAACGGGTTAAATTGAATTTGAGCGGATCAAAATAAGTTGAGTTAATAAATATGTGGATTATTGACCCGCTCAAATGTTACTTGAAATGAAATGGGTTAACAAGCGGATCAAAATCCAACTCGTCCGATTCTTACTAAAATTTAATTGCCTTATTTATTTATTATTTATAATTTTTTAGTACCTTATAAATTATTATTTTTTCTTACGATGGCTATATATAACATATCAAATAGAAAAACATTATTTTTTTGAACATATTTTGATAGATTTCTCATGGATCAATTTGGGCTAAATATCAGCCCAAATTTTGATGGGTTGAAATGGATTGGGTTGAAATGGGTTGGGCGGAAATGAATTGAATTAACAAATGGGCGGATCAATAACCTGCCCAAACTTGAACGGATTGGGCGGGTTATGGTTTCATGGTTAAGTTTGCCACCTCTATACTTGACACGGGCAAAAAAATGAAGGCTACTGAAACCTGTGATCTTAAATACATCTTATACTGTTAAATCTCTCTATTCATAACAACATTTCATCATAACGCCCTGATTTTCTCCGAAATTGATTTTTCATGTTATATTTACTTCTATAACAACATTCTACTTATAACAGCAATGACATTCATTATAGCGGTACCCCCTTTATAAAATTACCTCTATAACAACCATACTCAAATATTGTGTAATAATATTTTGTAAAATATATATTATATATAAAAATAAAATAAGGGGCAAAGGGGCAGCCCGATGCACTAAGCTCCCGCTATGCGCGGGGTTTGGGGAAGGGCCGGACCACAAGTGTTTGTTGTACGCTGCCTTACCTTTCATTTATGCCAGAGGTTGTTATGTATAAAATAAAATATTAAAATATTTATGGTAATCATCATTAATGTCATGCACATAGTAAATCTTAAGTACGAAGAGTCAACTGTTAAACTCTTAGACAACTTTCAAGGGAAAACTATTTAATTCTCTTTTGTTGAAAGTTTGGACAAAATTCTTTGTCAATTCAAGCGTTATACTATCACTAAGAGACTGAAATTTATGAAACAACTACAACTGTAGAATTCTTTCGTCAAACGTAGAATATTTAAATTCTCAATTAATTTTAAATGCATATGTTTCTTAGATTTTAATTTTTTATCGATATGGTACAACTAGTTATGGATTTATTAATAATTTATTAGTCTTTTTAATTTTTAATTAATGAGATATGTTAACAAGTATATTGTTTTCGTTTATAACATAAAAAGTACATAAAATAATTGTTTGTATACTCTCGTATATAACATCTAAATGAAAACTAAACATCAAATGCCAGTATCCATACATCACAACACCTCACTATAGCAGCCATGAAATTTTTGGATAAACACTGCCATTATAAAAATGTTTAACTATAGTATTTATGTGGTTATAATATTTTTGAAACTTTTGATTTTAAACATGTCATAATAATATATTTGAGTAGTTATAAAAGCTTCTCATTAAGAATAAAATAAAAAAATATAAAATTAATTATTTTCAAAATTCGAAAATGTGTCGTTCTTTTTAAGACGAATCGGAGAAGAAAGTATTGCATAAACTAAAACAGAGGGGGTATGTTGGATGAGATGTAAAGCGAATTTTGGATGGGGCAGCCCCATATGCAGGCAAGCATATGGCTTTGCACATTCTTCATGTAACATAACACACTTTCTATTTCTAACGAATCAAAACGAGTCCAGACTTAGCTCTTCTTACCTATATATAAGCAAATGGTTTCTTCACCTATCATACACACCACAAATACAACCATTCTTCACATCTTATCAAAGAGATTATACATACAATAGCTGATATTAGCTCATAGTTAATATTTCTGTAGTCCAAGAAGAGATATATAGAATGCCTATCATTTTCAAGATTATTGGTTTCCAGAAGATAAAGTCATGTTCAGATGGAGATGATGATGGTGATTATGACTATGCTCCAGCAGCATGCTTAGAAGGAGACGGTGATGACAATGATGCAGACTATGACTACACTTCTGCAGCATCTTTAGAAGGCGATGACGATGATGGAGACTATGATTATGCTCCTGCTGCATGAATTCATTGAAGCTCGATTCTTGGTCCAAACAATCACCACAAAGAACATGCTAATAGCTACAGATTATAGCTACTTAAGAAGCTTACTTAGATTTTTACTCTACTTAATAAATAGTTGCAATTTTCATTTTCATTAATAGGAATGTCTAGGTTTATATGTTAGCTGAAACAATTTGCAGCTGATTTCTACATCAAGGATTCTAAGGTATTACGGATTCTAATATTATTAGCTTATTAGATACTCCTTTTATATTTGGGTCATTTAAACAATTTATGGTAAGTAGCAGAGCGACAGTGATGTAATTGTAGTTAAAAATCGTAGTAATAAAGTCTCAAGTACTGATGAAGTGATCATCTTCATATTTAACAATTGATCACAAGGTAATTACAAAATATGGTCTCTAAATTTATCAAACTATTTTTTATAACGAAAAAATCAACCATCATTACCTAAGAATTATGGAAGTCATAAATAACATTGAAGTACTTGTAGTTGTAGCAATTTTATGGTCCACCTCAAAACATTTAGTCGCGATTTTCTAGACTTTTATAACGACATTTTTTTTAGAGGAACCACCTAAGTTTCAAAATCAGACCCCCGGATGATATTTTGTATATAACAAAAGAAATATACACAAAAGAGGAGGACTATCAGCCTTTTTTTGGCTAACGAAAAGCGACTTATATTAAAAACAGGAAATTAAAGTGGTTCACTAGTTGTTGAATAAATAGGTTCTAGTGCCGATAGAACCTCGTAAAAAATCGTATTTGTTGCGATATGAGAGTTCCCCTGATGATTTAATGGTTTTTGCGAGTTAAAAGTTATTCTTCAGTACCGATTTGCTCAGCATCTATTTTGTGGAACTTCCTTTGTAGCGTACTTGTTTACTTTTTATTGCAAACTTAGTCGTAACAAATGTACATTTTCTTTGGCGACCCTCATGAGTCGTCACAAATAACATTCAAGTACTTGTAGCAATCTAATGGTAGCCACTAAATCTAATTAGTGGTGATTTTCTGGGCTTTTTGTAATTTTTTTAGAGGAACCATCCAGGCATCAAAATCAGATCCCTGAATGGGATTTTTTTTTTTTGTAATTTACACCTTAAGGAGGTGCTGCCTTTTATTTCATCAGAAAACAACAGAGGTTAGATATGACTAAACCCCTGAAGCATTCATAGTCTAGTATTATAGGGAGAAAAACAAATCCCAGAAAAGACTATTTAAATAAGCATATTCCTTCTTTGTTTATGTCTTATGGAAGCTATCTCTTGAAAATCCAGATAGTATGCACCACCAGCCTTCTTTGAAAGATCTTTAGCATCATAAAATTGTTTTTCTTGATTCTCCAAGCTCCATTTTGATAGAGCATCCGCAACTTGATTTGCCTGTAACAGTGTTGAACTCTGTTGGATGTCTGAGAGAGCATTTGATTAACATCATCTATTGAATCTTGAAACTGCCGAGCTATGTTGCTTTTGCCCTTTATCATGTTAACAATAATAAGGGAATCACTTTTCAAAACAATATTCTGAAAACTGTGTGAAATACACTATTGTAAGCCATAGATTATAGCCTTTGCTTCATCAAGATTACTGCTTCCCATTCCCATGTATTTAGCAAAGGCCATGATCATTCTTCCATTGTTATCTCTAACTATTCCTCCTGCTCCAATAGAGTCAGCTACATTGTGACTGCCATCCGTATTGAATTTTATCCGAATTAGAGGTCTGATCCACTTCACTACTATGCAATCAATTTTGTGTGAGCTGTTCATAACTTGTTTGGTGAGATCCTGTCATTTTCATATCCATTGAGTAGTAGAGTTGGTCATTGATACTATTAATTTTATATGATAGAAATTATGGTAAATAATTCTGGCTTTTGAAACTTTTTTCTTCCCATATTTATATTTTATATGCACATCTAACCTTTCATATTTTCCATAAAATAAATATAGGAATAATTTTGAGAAGATCTTTGTGTAAGCCATTTTTGGGCTTAAAAGACCACCATTTCATCATTTGGGTTCTGATGGAGCCTAGTTCCGATGGGATTCCAAAAAAATTCCATATAACTCTTGCCATGTCTCCATCTAGGAAGGTGTGATGGATAGTTTAATCCTTAGCCTCAGTACAACAACAACATTTAGTATCCACCTCAATACCGATTCTGTTAATTATGTTAATCAAATGGGAGTTTGTTCTTCAACAATTTTCATACTAAGAAAGACATCTTGAACGGTGTAGATTTGTGCAAGATATTATGAAGAAAATGATCTGGATTCTTGCTCTGTCTGTTTATCTCTCATGCTGAAGATGTTGAGGACTTTCCATTAGTAGAAAGCATCCAAATAGGTGTGTCAAGACAATGTGAATTCTCAAAAGGTATGCTGAGAATAACTTCGGCTAAATATTCAGGTAAGTGCAGATGGTCAATGTTCCAGTGCCCATTTTCAATTAGATCGTTAACAACATGAAGTCTATTAGGGTCATTGTGACTTATAATCTGAGCAATGGAACCACAACCTGTCCAGTTGTCCCACCATACACTTGATGAATCTGAGTTAACCTTCCATAATATTTGTTTTTCGGCTTTGTCTTTTACTGCTAGTATACTTTGTAATCCATGAGATAAACCTGCTCTCCATTTTATATCAACAGGATGAGCCAATCTACAATATTTTGTTTTGAGAAAGTTGGCCCAAATAGAATTAGCAGTTCTGAATCTCCACCATCTTTTCATGGCCAATGCATCACTGATATCTTTCAGTCTCCTGAAACCAAGTCCACTTTCTCTGATTGGATAGCACATTTTTGCCCATGAACTCCAATGGTGTCTCTTCTTTTCATCACTTGTTCCTCAAAAGAATCTAGTCATATATCTTTCAATTTGAAGAAAAAATTCATTGGGAGGTGTCATAGCAGTAAGAAGGTAGATTGGTTGGGACTGTAAAAAAACATATTTGATGAGAATAGCTTTCCCACCAGCTGATATAAGTTTACCTTGCCAACCTGATATTTTTCTAACCACTTTCGCAATAACATCACTGAAGGTAGAAATGAGCTTTCTACCAACATATATAGGATATCCAAGATAGATAAAAGAAAATTCTTTGTGCTTGTATCTGTAAATTTCTTTGATTCTGGACAGATCTTCTGACTTGGTATTAGGACTAACAAGAAAAAACTCTTATCATCATTGATTAGTTGCCCGTAGGTAGGGATGGCAACGGATAGGATCTGGACCGGATCTTACTAGATCCAGATCCAGATCCGTTTTTCATACCTGAATTTAGATCCGGATCCAGATCCAGCGGATCCATAAAAATCATATCCAAATCCGGATCCATCGGATCGGCCGGATCCACGGATCGGATCTGGATCCACATGTAAAAAAATTTACCTTGCTAAGAATTTTTTTTTGAACTGACAAACGATTTTTACTTAAGTAACAGTTTACTGTTTTTCAATTTTGAAATGTTCATATGAGATATTTTGTTCGTTGTTTCATTTTGATTGTGAGCTATTAATTAAAAATGTTGGACAATGACAATAGTTGTGGAAAATGCTGACTAGTATTTCCACAATGCAGAACTTGCATGTGCTTGGAATCTTCATAAATGAAGTGAATATAATTTTATCTACTTGTCTATAGAGATGTTAGTCATTCACTAATATAACATTGATTTCATTATCGAAGTTACCTCTTTATTTTTTTATTTTTGAGTTAACGCGGGAATAAATTAAACTTGTTTTGAGAATTAAACTTGCAAGGATGTGCTTAGCAATTTTAAGAATATACTTATAAAATTACATTCTAGGTTATGAATATATTTAATAAAAAATGGATCCACGGGTCGGATCTGGACCGGATACGGATCTCAAATACAAGATCCAGATCCAGATCCGATCCGTCAGAAACGGATCCGGGTCCGATCCGGATCCGTCGGGTCCAAATTTTGAAGATCCATATCCTATAAAACGGATCTGGATACACCGGATCCGGACCGGGTCCAGGATCCTTTGCCATCTCTACCCGTAGGGATGTCATCCTGTAAGTCCACTTCCACTCCAGTTGATACTAAGCCCAAGCTTAGTGTCGCGGCCGGCGTACCATACGAGGATTCGACTCGCTATCACAGTCTTGCAGGGGCCCTTCAGTATCTCACATTCACGAGACCAGATATTACTTATGTTGTCCAGCAGGTGTGTTTGTTTATGCATGATCCCAGAGTTGAGCACATGAATGCACTCAAATGCATCATTCGGTATATTCAGGGTACACTTGACTATGGTTTGCATTTATATCCTTCCTCGACGTCCAACTTGTCTCGTATACGGATGCTGATTGGGGTGGCTGTCCAGACACCAGACGGTCTACGTCTGGCTATTGCATGTTTCTTGGCAATAACCTGGTCTCATGGTCTGCGAAACGGCAGTCGACATTGTCCCGATCCAGTGCCGAGGCCGAGTATCGAGGGGTAGCTAATGTGGTCTCGGAATCATGTTAATTTGCTATTGGAGCTTCATTGTCCTATTCAGAAAGCAACCTTGGTTTATTGCGATAATGTTAGTGTCATCTATCGTTCTGGTAATCCGATTCAGCACCAGTGCACTAAACATATCGAGATGGACATTCACTTTGTCCGCGAAAAGGTTTCTCGTGGTCAGGTACACGTCTGCCATGTCCCGTCAAGGTATCAAATTGCCGACATCTTTATAAAGGGTCTTCCCTCAGTCCTTTTTGAAGATATTAGGGACAGTTTCAGCGTTCGAAGACCGCCCTCTATGACTGCGGGTGTGTGTTAAATATACATAATATACACACGATATACATGTGTATATTATGTATATTGCTCTCGGTTTCTCCATATTAACCGTTTATGGTGTATATAATTTAGGTAATGTTTTAGTCTCCTAGTTTAGGTAATGTTGTGGTGTAATTAGTATTGTACACTTACCATAATATTTGTATTACCATAATTGTATAGTTAGTGTCCAAGTAAAATAAGATTTTAGGAGTAGAATAGGAATAGGATTCTCATATTATGGAAATATGTAAATTGTATATATACTCTTTCAATTAATGAAAATAATCAAATGATTATTTCTTTCTGTAATGTTGTAGGGCTTGCTTAACCAAATTAAGAGAGAATTGATCCCCTGATCATCTGCATATGCAAGATGTGATATTTGGGGTCCAAATCTTAGCATTGAGAATCCTCTATACATGTAGTTATCCTTGAGTCTGTTTAACATTCTTGATAAAACCTCAGCACCTAAAATAAATATATAATATTTCGTAAATTCGGGTTAGGTGTGAATGAATCAAATGAGTGTTGACGTATTATATTTTAGTTATGTGTACCCCTTCGGGATGAATTCGGGTGATCGATAGTCGTTTTGAAGTCAAACCAAATAGTGAAGTTCGTAAGAGCTCTTAAATTCATCTAAGTCTGAGGTACGTTGCACTTATGCCCATTTTACTGTGCACTATGCAGTCTGCCTGATCGGTGCGCGATCGCGCACACGAAGCAATGTACTGCCCTTGGTGCACAATCACTGCGCGTTTGGGATTTCCAGTTGCGCGATCGCGCAAAGTGGGGCGACGTTTTTAAAAGCCTAACTTCGTTATAACTCACCCCCACTTCGTTTTTGGCAACTTTTTGAGAGAAAACAACCCTAAGGCTTCCCCAAACCATCTAAGGTAAGTTTTTGGTCAATTCCCATCATTATTACATCAATCTAACATCAAATTAACCTTAGTTCATCTCCCCAAATCCTAGATTCTTGAAAATGCAAGAGAGGATAAGGAGGAACAAGTAGAACTTCGTCTAAAAGGTATGAACATCAGTTTTTCTAATTTCGTTGATGACTTTTAGGCTAGTATAGATTATACTACGAGATTAGAATGCACAAGTGATTCATATGAGGTTCAAGAACAAGTTTTTAAGGCTTAGAAAATTCCTAGTTTTCGAAAATTAAGGAAAGCTCGTAGAAATGATTAAAGTTCTAATTTTTCTTAGCTAAATCCATTGTAGAGTGATTGTTGAACCTTGGATATTCTGTTTGGTAGCATTCTAGAGGGATTAGAGGCATGTCTCTTTTTCGAACATACTTTTCAATTTTTAAAATGATTTCCTTAGCAAGGTTTCATGTGCGCGAGGGGCAAGTCATCATAGAACCTTAGGTGTATCATACTATATATATATATATATATATATATGTATGTATTTGTGATTTTCTTCCTATCAAAAGATTGTTGAAACTGATTTATAAAGCTTTGGATTTTGAACATGATTTACCTCTATAAGGGACGTTTTGAACTTGATTTCGAAAGTTTGGATATTTCATGTGTTTTGCCCTATGAACGAGTTGTGTTGAAGTTGAAAATTAATTAGTGACTTGAACATGATTTCTAAACCTATTAATGACTTGATGTACCCCTAGAGACCATTTCATGATGCTACTTTCTTCACAAAAAGGGAAAGGAAGCTAAAGCTGATGCTGATGCTGGGGGAGGAAGTTAAAGTTGTTATGCTGCAGAGGAAGCTGAAGCTGTTATACATGGATAGAAAGCTGTTGCTGTTGTATGATGAGCAGGGAGGAAGCTGAATGATGTTGATGAACCTAAGCTGTAAATGTTTGTTAAATGTTTTGATGTAGATATTTGTTGACAATGGTTTATTTCTATTCGTGTTTTGTATATATTGGATGATGTGTGTATATATATGTTCATATTTTTTTCTAATCCTATGCATTGGTAGACACATGTTTGTTTGTATGCCATCACATGTTAAGGGGGAGAATAACCTTGAAATTGTTGATCACATATGTTGGACAACATTTGTGACAACACCATAAGTCAACTTTATATTTTAACGAGTTTTGTGAAGAAATGCAAAAAAAAGGAGATTGTTAATGTTGGATTTGATGTTGTGACATATGACCCAACATATCTCCTGAAGTATTGATTTGAATGTATAAGAATGTTGGGACAAATGTTACACAACATTCGGACCAACATTTTCAGAATTGATTTTGTCTTACTTCAAGTAATGATTACCATGTAGTAAATATGACTTGGCAAGGTAAAAAAGAGTTGGTAAACACGTGTGAAAAATGAGTCAAGGCTGCTGCTTTTCGTGAGGAACAAGTCAAAGTTGTTAGAGGTTTTTGCTCCTTGATCATCTCCAACAAATCCTACTAGCTGCCCACATTTCCCTCAACCTCCACAACCGATCGATGAGCCTTTCAAGGAAGACTCTATACTATAAATAGATAGGCTACTACAGTGAATCGATATCCATAATCAGAAAACAAAAATACCAAGAGAGCTCTCGGATTTTCATCTCAGAAATCCGGATCATCAGTGTTGCCTGAGTGTGTTGACAACATTCTGTCAAACATTACAATTGATGTTTAGATTCTAGATTAGTTTTGTATGGAGCGATTGTAATGAGAGGTTGTCTATGTCTATGTAGTTAAATTTTTCAGGCATAAGTCATCTACGACTTCAACTTTTAATTCCTTTCCGTTTTATATTGTAAATCTGTAAAGAAAGGAATTTGTATTGTTGTATATAATATATATACAGTACATTTGGTCATTGACCATCATAAGTTATATAATATATATAACTTATGAAAATTTAAAACTTCGTGTTCTTTAAATTACGCTGCATTTACTCTTTAAAGTTTCTGTTTTGCAAAGTGTTGTTACTGGTATCGGACGACATAATTGCCTACATTCGGAAATTAAATTGACATCCGATTTATTTCAGCTCCATAGCATTTGAAGGGTCTACTTTATATTCCAATTGGACCTTCTCTTAGAGGAATCCATATGATTAGTATGTGATTGAACTTGAACATTGGCCTTGTAGCCCGTGTTAAATATATAATTGCATATTCTATTTTGGAACATTTACACAAATACAACTTCTAAAAAACAGTATTTAAAAAATTTACAAGTAATTTTAAAAAATTACATAAATAATTTATTCTAATTTTTAACTTTTAATTACATTATGTACAAAACTTTTCATATCCCTTAAATATCTCTATGAAATGCATTAAAATAGAAAAATTGGCTTTCCTAAAATTCTAATTAAATATAAATTACCACTAAAACAGGATTTTAATTAATAATTGACACCCCATTTCATAAAATTTTGGCTTCCTTTCTGCCATCACATAATTATTATTATTTTTCTTTCTCTTCCATAAAATAGGAAAATTAACTCAATTGTATTTAAATTTTGTATATATTCAATAAAGTATACAATATATACCTCATATATGACTATTATATTGTGCTTGTTTAATATACCTAATATATGAATACAATCATGTATGTGCTCAAATATATATATAGTACTTTTTGTGTAATATACATAAGAAATGATATCATATATAGCATATATAATAGTTAATATAAATAACAAATAATATTAGATATAGTATATAATAGTGAAATATACGTAATATAAAAGTATAATTATATATACTTGTTCAAAACTTTGTAAAATATATATCATATAAATAGTAATATACTTGTTTGTGAATTAAAATGCTAGCTAAGTATGTTAGGGACTTTAGAAAAGAAATTAATGTGTTTTTATATGTATTTAATTTAATTATCACTAATATAGGAAATTCCTTATTTTTAGTCTTTTATTTATAGCATACATTCTTGATTTGTGGTATAAATCATATATACCTTATATATTATAGAGTATATATTGTAGAATATGTAATTTAATTAATAGTTATAGATTATGAAATATGTTATTCATTTATTAGTATTTATGTAACGTTCCCCTATTTATTCGGTATATTCCTAAATTATTAATAGTCCTAATTAATTCCAGGAAGCCCAAAAATGTCACTTAATTGACGGAAATAAGAAGGCCCAAGTTTGGAAGGAGTAAAAATGAGAATTATCATTAACACATGAAGTATTTTATGAATCCATTGATATTAACTTATTTTGTTTTGACATCCCGTCCTCCAATTCCACGGGGTTTAAACTAGACATTTAAACTCGGTCAAACTATTACTCCATAGTATTATAAGTCATAATCCTGAGTATAAGAAAGTGCAGACATTTTTTTCCGGGAAAATTACACTCAAATATCATTCGGTCATCTAGTTTACAAAATATGTAGACAATGTTTACGTAATGTATACTTTATACTAAAGATACATATAATATACATATCTATACATAAGGTATACATTCGAAGTGTATATATAGTGTATACTTCGTCCATATTGGTAAACCAGTTGGCCGAAGGGTGCATTTACCTAAGTTTCCCTTCTTCTTCTTTTTTTCCTTCATTGGACCATTGGATTCAGAGAGATTAAGGATTCCGTTTGCCTTAAGCCCGCATTCTTTGGATTGGACTAAGAAATAGAATTGGGCTGTTCCAAGAATGTCTTCCGTGTATATTTAGCCCAATATGATGAATGCCCAAATCCTGAAGCAAAATAATGGACACAGATCACTATGAATAATTTCTTGACCCAGGTCCAACTTCTTAGCAAAGCTCGATACAAAAGGACTAGCATGTTTATCCCAAATGAGGACATTATTTTTTATATCGAGCATTGCTAAGAAAGAGCCTTAGTTGTATGGTTAATTAAAATATTTAACTTATATACATTATTAGTAAATATATATTTTTTAAGTTAAGTGTATTTTAACTTGTCGTAACAGGAAATCTATCTTATTTTTCAAGTTATCAATTTTACATTTTCTCATATAGATACCTGTAGTTATTGATGGAGCAATTGTATTTGATTCGTCGCACAAGTTGTTGCATGAAGCCATTAGATCGAAGGCATGTCTGTATGGATGTGTCCCATCGTATAATCAAACTTTGAATAGAAAACTAATTATTCTTGTCTTTTTAGTCGACACTATATGCGACAACTAATGTTTAACATGAATTTGTAAATTTATAAACCCTAAACCCTAATTATAGTAGATACAAACAATCCGTATGGTTAACCTAAATAAATTTGTAATGGAAGTATAGTTGATTGGTATGTAAAATATTTCATTTTATTATATTTTATTTTGTAAATTTACTTTTAGTTGGCCAATTGATTTCCAATCTTCAGCAATACTCTAAGTACATCTTTTGCTAAGAGGCCGACCAAAGTGATTCTTATTCCATTATCCATTTTCTCACATGGTTTGGATGCTTATATGCTCTTTGATGCATTATACTTAAGTCAAAGCCCAAATAGAATTTTGAATAAATGCTAACTCATTAAGAGTAGTAGCATTATACGGTATATCTTGGAAAGGGACCCATAAATTGGCAAATCCAACATAAGATTAGTATCGTCCGCTTCATTCTTTTTTGTTGACGAAGGAACCCGCAACCGCTACTCTCTCGAGTGCGCACAGGGTAAACCCCGGACTGACGCAATAGCCTGCAAACCACGTCGGCCCGATTAACCACACTTGGCAAGCCATGTGTGACAGGCTCAACCAAGAAGGTTTATGCAGGGGATCAAACTCGTGACATTGCGGTTCCGCGCTCTACTGCTACACCAACTTGACTACCCTTGCGGGTTCGTCTGCTTCTTTCTGTGTTGATTTTGACGGGAGCTGACTTCTTGGGAAGCTCGTATAGGTATATATATATATATGTGAGCGCACAATGAGCGAGACTCAGTAAATAAGCTAGGAAATTATATCGTGTAAATAGGATAATTTATTTTTATTCTTTATTATTAAATGTTGAATATATCCCGTTGACACATGGGAGGATATTAGTATAGTGACAACAACGGTTCAAAAATTCTCGTAGATCAGTTGTTCTTACAAAAGACATTAATAATTGACGTATAAAGAGAACTTTATTAATTTGAGAAAGGAAAAAAAATAAAGAATCTAATTATCCAAAATGGATTTTATGGGATTTAATAGAATAATCAGTTTATTCATCATTTGAATACTTTGCCAGTTAAAAGATTCTTAAAGAAGAAGGCCTTACAACCCGTAAATGTACATTTCATTCGCTTTCCGCAAAGCCTAAAAAGAGAACAATTTTTCATTATAATGCAAAATATAGAGTTAAATACCAACCTTTCCCTTTCTATTTTTATCACTTTAGGCTTGGATAGGATTGACTATTAGAATTTTGAATTATTTGTAACAAATATTCAAATTGATTTGGGTAATATAGTTGGCTATATATTGGATAAGACAGACTAGGGATATTGAAATGATCTAAATTTGCCCATGTACTATTCAAAATTGCTCTTACCATTAGAGAATCTCCAGGAAAAAAATAGTGAATTTTACGTGTCCTAATTCTTTGTGAAAAATGGTCCAAATTTACCCCTTTATTGTATATGGTTTTGGATTTCTCTCAAATTAGAGCTCCATTTATTGAAGGATATTTTGTTTCCATATATATTTTTCATCAAATCATTGACTCATCATAATCATAGAGATTGTTGGGATTATTGACAAATTGTAATTGATTGTAATAGCTTACATTTAAGAGCAATATTAGGTGTTTTAGTTGTATATAAACTTGTATACTAGTTGTAGTGAAATAACACAAAAAGGAAATATTATGTTTCATTACTTTCTTACAGATTTTATATGGTATCCGAGCAGGTTTCTGAAACTTCCGATCTTCCTCTTCCTAACAAGGCTGGAAAAATTGAAACTTCATTCCCTTATTATCTTCATCCATCAGATCATCCTGGCCTGATTATTGTGACATATCTTCTAAGTGAAAATGGAGAAAATTACTTCACTTTGAGACGTAGTCTTATGAAAGCTCTCCATTCTAAAAACAAAGCTAGCTTTGTGGATGGAACGATTGAAAAAACAGATAATGCCTCTTCTGATTTTTAGCATGGACCCAGTGCAGTGCCATGGTCAATGTTACACCTCGTAAGATTAAGACGATAATTAAGAACGTCATTAAGGAAGTAAGATTCGGATATTGAATATAAGGAGCACTTACATATGTTAATACGGGAAATTAGTGTATAAACGGATGTTATCCCGGAATAGTTTTCTTTAGTGCTATACATGTGACGACGAGAATTAATCCTAGTAGTTGAATTTATTCCAATGGAGTTATGGAATAGTATTGTATTAAAATTATGACATTGAGGATACGAGGCTTTATGAAATTCTCGGGAATTAAAAGAAGTGGGTTTAAGATTTATTAATTGAAGAACTTGGGGTGGGCAAAGTGTGATAAGGAAATTCAGTTTTTTTTTTATATACCTACACTCACCTCTTCAACTTCATTCTAAACTTAACCAAAAACCTCACCTCTCTTCTCCAAACCCCCCCTGCTGGCCGAAAATCACCACAATCCCATACCCAATTTAAGATTTTTATCTTCTCTTCATAGACTACATTTTTTCACCAAAAATTAGAAGTAAAACAACACCAAAAACAGTGGCAAAAACAACCACTGCTGACCGAAACTCTAGCCCAGAAATTTTGAATTTTTGGAAGAAAAACGTGTAGGGATGATGGCTTAACATTGTAGAACACTTGCATTTCAATTGGAGTTGAAGAAGTGAAAAAAAAAGGGGAAAGAAATACGAAAACAGTGGGGATTTTCGGACAAGCAGTGGGCAGAAAATTGTGGACTGTTTTGGGACGAATTTGAGGTATAAAATTCTTCTATCCATGATATAATTGGAATGCATGTTGTTAGAATTAAGGTAATGAATTTGTGTTAAGGAGAAATTGGAATTTAAGCGTTGCATGTGACAATTTTGGGCTAGTTGCCAATTTGGGACAGATTTTGGTGTTATTGGATTCGTTGGTTATTGTTGTTATTATTGTCACTAATTGCATGATGAAATTGAAAGGAAATATTGATATTTAGTTGGAATTAGTTATATGGAAGTATTGAAATACGAAATTGGATTTTAGGAGTTAAGATAAGAGTTATGGAATTATGACATGTTGTGGCCAAGAACTTACATGAAATTGTTAGACATGCTGTGATGTATATGGACTGTTTTAGGGACTGTTTTGTGGTGTTATAATGCTGAAAATTTAGTTACCATTATGCATGTTTAAGTGTGGTAATTGCTAATGTAAGTCCTAAAGGAATAAGGGTGTAGAAAGGCTTCACATTCTACCCTCATTGTTGTTGGAACATGGAGTGTTTTGTGGGCTGTTTTTAAGGTGGATTAAGAGGCTAAATTTACATGAGAAGTGGGTGTGTAAATTCCCTTTATTGTTATTTTGGTTGTGCCCTTAATTGGTGCTTGATTATTGATGTTATCAGCCTCGTTTGAAAGTTGTGGAAACATGTATAAACAGGGGAAGTGCTGCACGAATTTGTATAGAATAAGAAGTCGTTATTCGATATAAAGTATGCTAGTAATCATAGAATTAACGAAAGTATTACCATTATTATAGGTTGAAGTTCTATAACGATGCATATTCTAATATTTGGTGGATTAGTTCGTCTAAAAGGTATGTGAAACCCTTACTTCTTTCTTTTGGCATGATTTAATGAAAGTACGGCGGACGTACTTGATTCTTTACAGTTTAATTCCTAAAGTGGATTGTTATGAGAAGTGCCTATGATTTTTCAGCAAAGAGTTTATTATGACATTATTATAATGATTTTATTGAGAGTCAAATGATAATTTTTACTTGCATATGGTTACTCATGATATCTACTCGTGCTAAGTGTTACTACTTCACCTCACCGAGTCCCGGGCCGGGTTATGTTCGTGCACAACCTTGCATTTTTTCACCGAGACCCTCACTAGAGGGCCGGGTTACGTAGGATGGATCCATAGATGAGATATGACTTTACCGAGTCCCAGCATGGGCCGGGTTACGATATGACTTCACCGAGTCCCAGCATGGGCCGGGTTATGATATGATTCCACCGAGTCCC
Source organism: Anisodus tanguticus (assembly GCA_034509755.1). NCBI lineage: Eukaryota > Viridiplantae > Streptophyta > Magnoliopsida > Solanales > Solanaceae > Anisodus > Anisodus tanguticus. The sequence continues at coordinate 39,683,892 of CM067558.1, forward strand.
GCACTAGTGGGCCGGGTTACGTTACATATATATATATATATATATATATATATATATGTATATGGACATGCACTCATGTTTTCTTGACTTGACTCTCATTTTTATAAGGCAACTGACTTTTATTGTTTAGGGCACAGTTGGATTTGGATCCTGATTTTTATACTGATCTCCTATTTTCTGTTGGCTACTTATGATCTCTTTTACAACTTCATATTTTACATACTCAGTACATTATTTCGTACTGACCCCCTTTCCTCGGGGGGCTGCGTTTCATGCCTGCAGGTACAGGTTTTCAGTTTGGTGAACCTCAGGCCTAGGTTCCTACTCAGCAGGTTGGGAAGCTCCTTTGATTCAGAGCTTTGTCATTTTGGGTACAAAACCCTATTATTTTGACTTTTGTATATTTAGGGGCACGACGGGGCTCTGTCCCATCATATGTCGTTATCCTTCTTGTAGAGGTCTGTAGACAGTTGTGGGTTGCACTGGTGTAAGGGTCAGAAATCTGTTTCGGTCAGCCATATTATTGTACTCTATGTTGGGGGTGTTCCCGTGTATATGTGATATTATCTGTTGGTAGCCTTGTCGGTTTGCCTGTTATATTATCTGTTGGCAGCCTTGTCGGCTTGCCTGTTATATTATGTTGGCTAGTTGTGAATCCTCAGGAGGCAGGTACATTCGGGGGTAAAGACAGCCTTGTCGGCTTGCCTACCCTGGCATATGTTGTTATTGCAGCGTTATGCTGCCGGATTTTAGACTCATTAAGTGTTAGTTGGATTATGTGTGACAGGTTAGTATAATGACGTCATTAGGACGGTTAGTCGCGGCCCGTCGGGTCGGGTCGTGACAGTTTTTCCTTGGATCACAAATGCTCTTGCAAAAGAACTTCAAGGGAATGCTACTCATGTAGAAACAACGAGAGTAGTGTGTTAATATTTAGAAGAAATATTAACTCAAGGAATAGCTCCAAGAGTTTATGAGTTGAAGCGTACCATAGAACTTCTACATCAAGAGAAGACTTCAGTTGCGTCGTATTACGACAAATTGAAGAGTGTCTGGGGAGAATTGCAAGGTCTGAATCCCACACCAATATACACATGCGGATGTACTTGCGATGCAGTGAAGAAAATGTAGATTATGCGAGAAGAAGAGAAAGTCTTTGACTTTCTGATCGGACTTGATGAAGCATACACAACTGTGTGATCTCAAATACTGAGCATCGACCCTTTGCAAAATCTTGAAAGAGCCTACACTATTGCAGCACAAGAAGAGAAAAAACACTCAATTGCAGAAAATCACATCCCCAACATTGAAGTTACTGCCCTTCCCACCAAAAGAAGTGATTCGCGGATGAAAGAAAATGGGAATGAAAAACGCAAATAGTTTCCACCTTGTGTACACTGCGGGAAAACGAATCATAATCAAGACTACTGCTACAAGGTGATTGGTTACCCACCAGATTAGCGCATACTGGGAAAAGGAAATGAGAGATAAAATAATTCACGAGCAGATCATAAACAAGCCAACTCCTCCAACGCTGTATTTACCGCAATGATGGATGGTGATAACTTGATGATTCCAGGATTAACACCTGCTCAACGAAAATAATTGATGGCTCTATTAAATGGACAAGAAGCACCTGGAGGTAACCCATCTGCAAATATGGCGATGTCAAATTGTTCGGTAAGACAGAAAATGAGTGGATTGTTGACACTGAAGCAATAAACCACATAACTCAAGATGTAAAATCATTATCAAATGTTGATAAACATCATGATATGCCACCTGTGCAAATACCTGATGGGAAAACAGTATATGTTCATGCCATGGGACAAATTACTCTTGAGAAAAGATTGATTCTTGATCAAGTTCTCGGAGTTCCAGATTTTTGTTTTAATTTACTGTTAGTTAGTAAACTAACACGTAATCTGTATTGCACACTAACTTTTGGGCCATATTCTTTTGTGATTCAGGACTTACACTCGAGGATACTGATTGAAGTAAGTAGAGAGTGAAATGGACTCTACTACTTGGAGCCAATAAAAGGGGGGGAAGGCATTAACGGCAAGCAACATGATTTCTGCAAACATGTGGCATATGCGGTTGGGCCATCTACTAGTTAGCTGTATTTCCTTAATTCCAAATTTCTCAGTTAGTTTTTGCAAAAGGAATTTCTTCTGTGATGCTTGTTAAAAAGAAAAACAAACAAGATTACCCTTTCCCATCAGTATGAATAAAACTCAGCATGTTTTTTTATTTGATTCATTGTGAATATGGGGCTCGTATAAAATAAAATCTCTCTGAATGTCATTTTTTCTTAACTATAGTGTATGATTTCAGTCGAGCGACATGGGTTTTTCTCATGAAACATAAGTCATAAACTAAGGATTATTTGTTGTAATTTTTCAATTGGGTTCGCACATAGTTTTGTATAGACATAAAAGGCCTCCGAACTGATAATGGTTTAGAATTCAGTCACCGTGATTTAATGATCTATTATTCTGAACATGGAATGGAATATCAAACTAGTTGCATTGACACTCCACAATAAAATGGGATAGTTGAACGAAAGCACCGTCATCCTTTGGAAGTTGCTCTTTCACTACGATTTCAAGCAAATCTTTCTATTTTCTTTTGAGGAGAATGTGTTCTTACTATTGCATATTTGATCAATTGTATGCCACTTTCCATTCTACAAGACAGAACTCCATGTGAAATGTTACTTGGAAAGAAACCCTCATACGACCATTTAAGAACTTTCAGGTGCCTTTGTTATAGACATGTAAACAGCAAACCTCATGAAAATTCGCTCCACGTTTCAAACCAGGGATTTTTGTTGGATATCCTAGTGGGCAGAAAGGATATAGGATATATGATCTCGAAAGTAAGAAGATTTATGTTTCTAGAGATGTCCAATTTCTGGTAGAGATTTTTCCTTATGTCGAGTCCACTTTGGGAGAACCAGTACAGTGATGACTTATGTACTGATCCTATCGAAGATCCATTGGCAGAATCAACCATAAATGAACCTATTTCACCCGCCATTGAACTTAGAGGTCCTGAGTCAGGTGAGACAGATCCTTGTATCGATGAACCAAATCCTTCTACAATTGAGAACCACCCAACTATCACTATTCCTAGAAAAAGACAAAGGCAAGTGTCTCGTTCACTATCGGGCTATCAATATGCATTGCCTCACTCCCTTGCTCCTGTAGAGAACAACACAGCTCCTTCCACTCATTCGACTAACTTGACGGTACATCTTTAATCTCATTTTATTTCATATTCTAAATTTTCTTCTAATCACATTGCTTTCTTAGCGGCTATCTTATCTAATGATGAGCCGGGATCTTTCTCTCAAGCAATCCAACATGAACGTTGGAGAGATGCAATGACAAAAGAAATTGTTGCTCTGGAAGAAAATGAAATCTGGACTTTGGAATTGTTGCCGCTCGAAAAAAGAGCTATAGATTCCAAATGGGTCTATAAAATTAAATACAGACCGGATGGGAGCATTGAATGCCATAAGATACGTCTAGTTGAAAAAGGTTACACTCAGATTGAGGGAGTCGATTTCTATGAGACTTTTGCTCCCATTGCAAAATTAGTCATTGTATGTTATTTATTGGAAATTGCTTTAGTTAAAAATTGGGAAATACACCAATTAGATGTAAATAAGGCCTTCTTACATGGAGATTTGAATGAAGAAGCGTAAATGAAGATCCCACAAGGGTTTGCCAAAAGGGGGAACAACGTGTTTGCAGGTTACGGAAGTTCCTCTATGGACTTCTCCAAGCATCTAGAAATTGGTATAAAAAATCACCGTTTCTCTTCTTGTTATTGATTTTCAGTAATCCGATGCAGATTATACTTATTTACCTTCACTTGTGGAGAATATTTTGTTGTTGTTCTTGTCTACGTTGATAATGTTATCATCACAGGGACATATTCGAATTGTATTTTTAAGTTGAAGAGTTACTTGGATGCAAAGTTCCACATCAAAAATCTTGGGAAGCTTAAGTATTTTTTTGGGGATTGAGGTGGCTCGCTCTCCAGCAGAGATATTTTTAAGCCAACGCATGTACTTGACATATTGGCTGATTGTGGTCTAACTGGTTGGAAACCGGATTCCTCTTCGGTGGAGCAGCAACATAAGCTTTCAAATGACTCTGGTGAGATTTACAAAAACCCGGAAGAATATCGTCAAATAGTGGATCGATTTTTGTATCTCAGTATTATCCGTCCTGACATCAGTTATGCAGTACATATTCTTAGTCAATTTATGCATCAACCCCGACAACCTCACCTTGATGTTTTCTATAGGGTACTTCGTTATTTGAAAGTGTCACCAGGACAAGGTATTTTGCTCTCTTCAAATAATAAATTATCCTTGCATGCTAACTGCGACGCAGATTGAGCAGGATGCCAGATGACACGCAAGTCAACTACTGGTTACATTAATTTTCTTGACTCTTTACCAATTTTATGGCGAGCTAAGAAGCAAACAGTAGTTTCTCATTCTTCTGCCGAAGTCGAATATAGAGCAATGTCAACCACCACCAGCGAAATTATTTAGCTCAAACAGCTCTTACAAGACCTGCATGTATCATGTACATCGCCAGTTTCTTTGTTTTGTGACAATCAAGCAGTTATTCACATTGCAGCTAACCAGTGTTCCATGACACAAAGTAAGTTAGCGGATATTTTTACCAAAGCTCTTGGTCGTGATCATTTCCATCAGTTGCTTGGCAAGTTGGGCATTTCCACTCTTCATACTCCAACTTGAAGGGGAGTATTGGAGGATATTTTGTTTCCATATATACTTTGCATCAAATCATTGACTCAATCATAATCATCACAATCATAGGGATTGTTGGGATTATTGACAAGCTGCGATTGTAATAGCTTACATTTAGGAGAAATATTAGGTGTTTTAGTTGTATATAAACTTGTATACGAGTTGTTGCGGTATTTATAGATGCTACGCAAGTGTACGTATCACAATTTATAATAAATTTTGGTAAGACCGAGTATCATCCACAGAGACTGATTTATCAAGTACCAATTAACTAATCTTTAGTTTCTATTTGGCTAATGAATATAAGTGATGATTTCTAACTAAAGAATTAACAAACTAACATGAATTTCTAGAATAAAATAGCAATGAAAACACACGAGGTTTAATTCAGTAATGAAGGAATTAGAGTTTCCAATCTCCTCAACTATCCACTCTATCATCCATTAATGCAAGACTTACGATTCTTCTTATTAAGATAGGAGGTTAACTGAGATATTCTATATTCCGGTTAGGACATATAAAACTTAACCTAAGTGAGAACTTTCTATATTTCTATGATAAGTTCGATCACATAGGAGGATTAAGATCAATAACCTAAAACTCTACACAGGCAATCGTGATACTCGCGTTCAAGATTAAACCTATGTCTAATCAACTATAGCATATCCAAATCTCCCTTTTCAGATCTCGATTTGAAATCATATAGATAATGAAAACTAAATGCCAATTAATTCTCATTCAATAAACGCAAGTTGAATAGATTATAATAGATGAAGAAGAACATTAACAATGCATTAAATCATAATAGAGTTTCAAGTGATTCGACGAAAAACCCTAATAAAAGTAATTAGCTCATAGTCATGCTAAGAACTAATTAACTTAATATCCAACATGAACTGAATTCAAGTAAAGAAAAGGAAAAGAACTTGAACAATAAATGTCTCTAATGGCTCTTTGTTCTCTTGTTTCTTGCCTCCAAAGTGTTTTTCCTTTTCAGAAAAATGTTTCCCCCAATATATATCACGAAAAAACCCCAACATGGACCTTTTTGCCCTTGTTAAATTTAGGTTTTTCGCTGCCCTGACGTCGTCGGCGCCGCGGCTCAGCTATTAGAGCGTCGCGGGGCTAATTCACTGAAGATCGTGTTCTCACTGTCTGAGGGGCGCCGCGGTTCTTCAGCCTTCTTCGTCCGGATTTCGATTAAATTGCTTTCCGAGCTTCCCAGGGCTTCTTTGACTTATCTCTTGTGATCAACTATGCATTTTTGTCCTTAATAACCACCTATTCCCTTTGGATTCGTCTTATTCCTTTCTGAATCGCTTAAAACTTGAAAACACAAAACAACACGCATAATACTACACAAAACAACTAAAAGACAAACGAAAGACTCCCTAAAATACACTCTAAAACAGTACTAAAATCTAAATAACACTAGTTGCAGTGAAATAACACAAAAAATAAACATTCTGTTTCATTACTTTCTTCAGATTATATACCATTAGGGATTAAGGGGGGAAACACGACTTTTCATAACGATGGAGTAATATTAGACAAAAAATTAAAGAAGGGCAAAGTTGCTCAATGAGTGGATTCTACGTGTTCAAATTCTTCGAGAAGAAAGGTCTAACTTTACTACTCAAGCAAGCACACAAGGACTGCTTAAATCTTTGATCTGTCTATCATTGCCCATATTGGGCCGACTCCAACTATGGTTTTAATTTCTATCAAATTGGTGCTCCGTTACATTAGGGGTCAAGACTTTTCCCTAACGACAGGGTACAATTAGGTCAATATCGGAAAAAGGGCAAAGAACTCAATTTCGAATAGTATAGGGCGGCAAATTTTTGCCCTTTCCCCTTATTTTATATACTTTACACATGAAATGTGTATTTTAATTTGCTAGACCTTTTGAGAACACAATTATGTTTCCATCATGTAGGAGTCATTTGTTTATTTTGATTGGTACGTAGTTAAGTTTTCCTTGCCTTGCATATCCCATGCCTAATCTTGGTTAGGAAGATTAGGTATGCAGTTAGTATCTTGCTTATCAGTATTAAGGGTTTTTTAAGGGATATCCATCATTTGTTATATGTAGGAGACACTAATTAAAGTACCTAAATACGTATATTGATAATAAACGAATCTCTCCAAGCAAAGTAAACTTTTATATATCCTCCAAAAGTATACTTTAGCATCATACCACTAATACTCCTTCAAAGTATACTACCAGAAAATATAGAATTGACAACAAAATTTTAGCAACAATAAATATATTATTGCTAAAAATATAAATGACAACAAAAATTTAATATATTATTGCTAAAAACATAAATGGCAACAAAAAAAACAACTTGTTATTGCGAAAATTTATCGCATCGGAGGTTATTACAACGTCATGCAATAATTTTTGTTGTTGTGAAAAGTACTCTTGGCAACATCTAATATATGACAAGAAAATTGATATTGACAAATGTATTTCTTCTTGTAGTGGTACTGAAGTTCTTTATGTATGAGTTCAAATTTCATCATCTTAATTTAGGGTATATAATTGCTAAACATCTGCGAATTTTTTACAGAAGTTCATTCCCAGGGATATCTCTTGAAAATTGGCTAGTCGAAAGATTTTGCAGCGGATATTTTGTTGGAAATTCCATATTTACTAATTACGACGGACTTACCTCAAAAATTTAAGTCGGAATTACTTGCGTGTTTTTAGTATATTTGACATCTTATGTAATACAAAAGGAAATTTAATTAGAAAATGGATTTATGTTATATATACAGACAATGTAAATATTTTTCAACAGTTTTAATCTAGGGGATCTTAATTTTTAACATCAGGTTAGTTATCAATTTTTATCAGATTCTAGATTCGCTATTAATGTTTATCGAGATACCACTAAAAAAATTCTATTCTCTTATTAAATTTTTCACTGAAAAATGTTCAGTGGCTATTTTCCACCGAATGTCAGTGAAAAAAACCTAAATAATAGTATTTTAGCACAAAAAAAATTAAAAATTTCCAACGTTTTAATGGGAACCTGTTTTTCACAATGTGTTTTTCAAGTGAGCTGGTTTTACGGGAATGACATGAAAAAAATATGTTTTATAACATAAATTTTTCACAAATTATCGGTAGAAAAAACTTCTATTTCTTATAGTGAGAAATTTACCTATAGCTACCTAAAAGTAATCAAATTATATATTATAAATATTTTTTTATTATTAGTGTGTAAAAATTAAAATCTGACAAACTATATAGTACTTAGTAGATATTGGAATGAGTTTCTCAAACTTTTTATAAGTTAGGTAGAGGTATTTAATTCTTTACGTGCCAGAAATCATAACATGCATGTCATATTTGCATAATGCATGCAAGAAAAAAGGTCCTAGCTAGCGAAAGCTGGCAGAAGGGAATATTTTGGAACAATTGGAAGGATTTTGGTTCAGAAGGAGATACTTATTTTTTTTATAATATAAATAATAAATTACATACGTGCTGCCGTGCTGGCTTTTAAAGAAAAGATATTCCATTAGACTATATATCCTTCCTTTAATTTGGCACTTTGAGACCAGTCTTTACCTCAATTTTGCACCAATGACACACAGACACGTTAATCTTTTTAATATTTAAAATGTTATGTGTTAATCCTTTCAAATAAAAGCACTTTGCTTGTTTTCATTTGAACACATATGCTTTGTATCTTGCAACTTGCAAGTGTATTGACTTTTAGATAAATGAAAGTATATTTGAACTATTGCCTTTTTTCTAGAATATTTCTTTCATTGATATACATCGTTTTGCAAAAGAAAAAAAAACACATTTCTTGTTTTTTTTACTTAAAACTTTTTGACAATAAAAAGTTCAATAAACAAAAAAACGAATTTGTTTATTGACGATAAGTAGAAAATCATTATTGGTGATATTAGATAGACCAAAGTTAAAGGGCTTTTTATTAAAAAGGAGTTACGGGGTTTTTTCCTTTTTTTTTTTTTTGATTAATTAAAAATAAAATGTATTAATCAGATTTTTATATGGATCGAAGCAAGGAACAATCTTTTGCGGCTTATCCGTTCTATAAGAGAACGGTTCAACTGCTTAGGCGGTCTGGCGCATTAAGGGACTAGATTTTCTATATTTTGAGGACCAAAAGGGCAAATTTTCCATCAAGAAATTGCATGAGATATACCCAACATACACATAGCGGCGTCCATTTTTCACAATAATATAGTAGTATATATATAAGATAAATCTATGGTGGGGTTTTCCTATTGCTGGCGGGGGGGGGGGGGGGGACATTCTATAAATTGGACTTCCAGACAAAAGGGATATTCAGAAGGACCATACATATATATTTGGGAATATCACCTTAACGTGTCACTAGGAGAATCTCATGCACAGGGACAGAAAAAAATACCTTGTTTTTTAAATTTAAATTGAAGTTATATGTATTGATAGTAAAACAAAATATAATCAGATCAATTTAAACAGTTATAGGCTCATACCAGTATGTTAGTTTTGATTTTTTAGGTTACCGTATAATGCTTGCTATATATATTTACTTATTATTATTTTAAGAAAATTTAATTTAATGATATAAAAAATCTATACACTATTAGAAGCATACATATATCTTAAACCCTTTTATTTTACAAATTAAACAGCAGATACCGTTAAGGATTGTAGTGAGATGGATAAAATTATTTCTTCATCCTAAATTAGAGATCTCGAATTCTAGTCTTAATGTTGAAAAAAACACTACAGAGCTCTATCTCTTTAATAAAAGCCTTGCACGACACTAATTTCGTCGGAACTGCATTGTAAATATCGGATATGGAATGAAAAAAACCAAGGAACAACTGATGAGAAAAAGAAAGGAGAATAGGAGGAGAGAATCTTCAAAAAAGTTATGTTTTGGAGAGTTGAGGAGTCTTGTAACTGAAGACTGATCATAGAAAGCAACAAATTAAAGCTTCTATCATTCACCCAATACACTTCAAAACACCTCTTTTTTCTCTCTTTCTTTTGGCAAAGACCAAAAGCTAGGGAATTAGATGCAGTCTCTCTCTCTCTCTCTCTCTCTCTTTCTCTTTCTCTTTCTCTTTCACTTTGTGTAATATTCCTCTTATGAAAAGGCCTATGTTGTTACTGTTACTACATGAGTGGAATTTCATATTTAATTTAATTTTTTTATAATATCAATGTATATTTAATCAGTTATTTTGACGAAGTTTCGGGTTTGAGCTCTAATAATAGAATCCTCTTAACAAGGAGAGCTAAAATCTTCCATATATAGTTAATTTTTTATGGTGCAAATTGTTGGTATTTCTATGTACTTTATAAAGCAGTACGGGATGTAAATAACTATTACAAATGTTCGAAAGGATAAATAAATGGTCAAACTTCAAAACTGCCGCAAGTGCGTTGTGTCTTGAATCTTGATCACCTTGCAAAGCCAACTTTGAGAACTGCCGCAAGTATGTTGTGTCTTGAATCTTGATATCCTGAAATCAAGGAACAACTAAATCTGGATGGTTACAACGTTGTGTGTTGAGTCGAGGATAGCCCTCTATCCTTAAGACAAGATTGCCCCGTATATATGCTTTTACGTTAGCGGGCAATAGTCTCCCAAGATAAAACAACACTTTAATCTCAACACTACAAAGCCAATAGGTTGAGCCTGTCGAAGAAAACAAATATGACTCGACTTCTTTGAAGATATGGAATAGGAAGGAAGAGTATCTCTCTACTCTTCTCTTTTGTCTCTGTGTATATAGTGTGTCTCGTAGTGTATATCTTGTGTATATGTGTGGGTTTGCTCACCGATTTTCGTCACGTTTTTCGCCCGATTTTCGTCACGAGTTTTACGCCTATTTTTCGTTCGGTTTTTTTCGGTCATTTCTTGCTTCGTTTTACAGCCAAATGAAGCTCAATATATAGCATGGAGGAGGGGCTGATCACTCGCCCAAACATGGCTGTTAAAGGCCATTAGGAGGGCTGTAAATGGCATGTTAAATGCCATTAGTGAGGCCGATTTAAGGTCTTGAAGGAGGTCGCTCAATTGCCCAACTAATGGGTCGTTAATGGAGAATTAATCAGCCAAGTAATGGCTGATTAATGCTCCAAAATTGCAGTCCAACGGCCTTCCGTCACCTTCCCAGAAACTATGAGGACCAAACTGTAAATATTGAAACTTCAGGGACCAAACTGTACATATAAAAGAATTCGGTCCAAGCGTACATATGAAACTTCAGGGATCAAACTGTACATTTGGCAGAGTTCTCTGGTCCAAAAAGATAATATTAGACAGGCCCACAGGCCCACAGGCCCACGACCCACGACCCGTGACCCGAGCCCGAGACCGGATCGGACCGGACGGGACGGGCGGGCGGCGGCGGCGCGCGTGTGGGCTTAGCCTTGAACCCAAGCACATCTAGGTCTTCCCTCCTTTAAACACATGGGATACCCCTTGGGGATCCAAACCCTTTACCACATTAGAGACTTATATAGAGAGCAATTCTTCCTATTCCCACCGATGTGGTAGATTTGTCCCACACCACATTTCCATGTCTCAAACACCTTACTTCGTGAACCAATATCTCTTTCATTTCTCAACGAAATTAGACGATTCTTGGCCCTACGGTCATCTACTCACTTCGTAGATCATGCATGTGTAAAGAGACCAGGTCTCCAACATACGGAACACTAGTGTTTAATTCATCAAAGATGGGTGGACGCATCTCCCCGCCAAAGGCTAATTTCCAACAATCCCCTCTATGAAAGAGAGATTGTGGCGCACGCACAAGGTGCCTACATTTCAGCAATCTTTCAGCGAAAAGATATTGCATCAGGAGAGGTAGCTTACGCTTTGAACCTTCCCTAGTTGAATACCATCGGACTTACTTCTTGCGCGGTGAACGTGATGTCTTGAACCGTCGTGTTTAGTGTAAGCCAAGACAACGATATCAACACAATAACTCTTCTTATTCATTTTCCTTCTTACGTTTCGTCCGTTGTGGCCATGGACACACTTGGATTCTTAAGTGCGTTCATTTGAGTCGGCCATCCTCGCACTTAAATAGGTGATCTCCTACAAGGTATCCTGCTATACCCCACTTCACAAGTGTTAGGAATCATTAAAAGTTCCACAACCCTAACCTCAACCGTTTGAGGATCTTTTAAAAGGTTTGGAAGCTTAACCTTTACCCACCATGCAGGCAGCACTTTAATGTCTATCGCGGGAACAGACTTTGGATTCATGTTTCCGTACAGAAATCATCATCCGAAGTGCTTCTTGCTTCCACCGAAGCGCTCAACTGAACCTTTTGCCGCTTAGTTTTCCCATTGAACCAAATTCTTGGGATCTCCAATCAGTATGGTTGGGTTTCCACCGCAAAGGTTCGTATTATTTGGGTTTTAAGCCAATTCCGCTAGACAGGCAGAACACTTGATCTCCGGGTAGTCCCTTAGTTAGTAAACAAGGATGTGACACCCGTGATGATCAACTGCCATACGGTCTTATGTCTCTGACAGATCCTAAAAGATATGTCTAGACGCCGTCATCCGTGTCCTTCCTTAAGCCGACCGGCTAGCCACAGTGTATAACTGCTGAAGACACGTGTATCTCCCAATAAGGGACGTCCTCTAAGGAGCCGTGAAGTTACTCAACTTCTTTCATGCTTTGTATAAAGCGATAAACTCCGATTCCATTATGAATCGGCCGATGCAAGTTTGCTTAGAGGATTTTCCAAGACCCACCATACACATTTGCTTGTGGCTTTGGTGTTCTTCAGATCTGATGTCCATTTTGCATCACTGTGTTCTCCCGAACCGTGGACATCCGAATACTATAATCCGTAGATAAGCGAATAATTCGGATATCGTCATATCGACTTAACGCCTTCTATTGATCATGTATTAAGATCATCGGTGAACCTTAGTTCAAGCGATCTGTTTGTAGGACGATACCGGGTCGGTTGTAGTGTGTACAATACATTGAACTACACATGACCTGTGCATATCGCTCCTTGATAATGGGTGCACCATGATTCCAATCAGTTCTATGATTCATATCCATTGGTGGCTTCAACGAGACTGTCAACTATCGACCAGTCTGTTAGATGTCTTAGAAATCCAATTCCTAAGATGTCATCCGTGATACCCATATCTTTCATATCGAGACTTTGTTTCAATATGACTTTTACTTTTCAGATGTTGATTCTCCAACTGTTGGCTTTCTAATTTCAGAGTCAATGTTTCTGTGGTCGATTCATTGTTTCTGTTTTATCGAAACTTTCAGGACCAAAATGTAAACATTTCAAGGACCAAAATGAAAGTTCAGGAAGAAGCCCAACAGTTCAGCAAATCAACTCTGATTCTCTTCTTTCAACTCTACGGTTGGGAAGGCTAATTCAACACCCATGCCATGTAAGATTACAATGGCCCTGGATGTGAAGCTACTCACAGGGGAGCACTTTTTACAACCCAAAGGTTCTTTTCCCGGAGGAAGATCAACCATTACACAAGTATGGTTCTATATGATGAAATATATTTCTCTCTTTAGCTTCTTTCCAAAGCAGCGCTTTTGGAGATAACAATTATTTGTTAATTGTCAATGGTTTATTCTCAACCATACAAGCTAGAAGGTATGGAACAAGTCTTTGTCCCCTCTTTGCTCCTTCTCGGTTCAACATCTAGAATCCCTGAGTTCTGCAGATCTGGAATATTTATTAAGTTCCGGATAGCCAGCAACTTTCGAGTCTTGTAGATACGGAACGTCTGGTTCCGGACAGTCAGGCCCTCGCGGGTTCTTGTTAACCTTGAGCAATTACTCCTTTTTCCTATTTCAAGGAAAGTTATCTTCAAAGAATTCAACATTCTTTTACGTCAAGAGGCGATCAGTACTACTGTTATTTGCAGATCCAGTGGATATGCACTCTACAGTCTTAGGTACAACTTGACCTGTTTCGGTATTCCAACTTTTATCAAGCCACCCCACATAGTTTGGGCGTATGACTTTGCGCTTGGCTAACACCGTTGGACTGAGGTGAGAAATGAACAGTCGTTTAATGAACGATGCTTCACATTCTCCCCCTCTATCACTACGAATTTCTCAATCCGTAGGCTTAGTTGATTTTCAACTTCTGTTTTGTAGCGCTTATCCGCTTCAACAACTTCATCTTTGCTTTTCAACAAACAAAGGATTACATACGTTGTACCATCATCAATGAAGGTCACAAAGTACTTGTCTCCCCCCCCTCTATTTTGTATGAACTTTAAATCACCCAAGTAGGTGTGACTAAGTTCTAGAGGAGCGGTGCTTCTTTCGCTATTCCCTTGACGGAATTTGGAAAGGTGACTTTGCCTCTTCATCTACCTCACATTTATTTTGAGGTTTTATGTCGACAGTAGGCAACAATTTCAACATCGTTAGCTTTTGAATGACTTGCTATTTAACGTGTCTTAATCTATGATGGAATAGATGCACGGATTACAAATATATCATTCATTTAGCTACAGACGTACTGTACCATTCTTAGTTATTACAGACCTGTTGGACTAGTCTCAAACCAGCTTGACCAACAGCGTCCCTTAAACCAAGTTAGGAATATGTATCACCTCATCTTTGAGTGATCCCAATCCATGAAGTCCTATTGAGGACAACCTCTCCAACCCCTTCTACTTTAGAGGTGGTGTTGCTTCACATGAACAACCTCTTACCCGTGGTTAGGGCGTAACCGGATCATATGTGATCCAGATATTCTGGCCCACTCCAGTTGCTTTGGCAGACCGAGTGTCCAATTTCTTTTCTTGCCTTTTCTTTAGGCCTTCAGATCATTTAAGACCTGGAAACTGTGGCCCACCTTACTAGGTGTCCATTATTTTTCCTATGAAATGAATTTTGGCCCTACTCCGCCGCCGGAGGCTTTGTATGACTGAGTGTCCAATATAATCATATCAAAGGAATTTTGGCCCACTCCAGTCGCCCGGAGGCTTTGTATGACTGAGTGTCCAATATCATCCTATGAAGGATCTTCTGCCAAATAGTATGACAGGTTCTACATCTTTAACTTTTAGACTCCTTCCGTTAAGATTGGTGCCCAGATAATTCTTGGCGCTTACTTAAGAGTGGTAACAGTTTTCGCACAGTTAGTGGATCTTTCTCCATCGTATGTGCGAACCTACTTTACACACTTTTAATCACTACACTTAAAAGAACGGATCTTTTTAAGTCGTTTACAAAATCCAATCTTTAAACGGAAAAGAAGATGAGATTAAACTTCTGATTTGTTAAAGCGTAAGGAATATAAATTATTTTCATATTCCTCCTTACTTTAATCCATTTTTAATCAGACATAATTTAATCTTTATTCTTGACAAGTAAGAAAAACTACTTATCCCAATTTCGAATTCTGGCTCACTTCAGTCACTTCATCAGACTGAGTGTCCATTTCCTTCTCACCATTATTCGGATCTTTTGTTTGGGATAGATACAGGCCTTCTGCTGCAAGATAGAAGTACATCTTCAGTCTTCTCCTCTTGTCCCAGTTGACATCCTCAGGCTCTCGAGAGCGCTTGTTCCCACCAGTCTTGGTAGCGGTGACACCATGAACACGTTCATCATCATCACTCTCTTCTACCAGAAAACCATTGCCATATCCAGATTTGGTCACACAACTTTTGACCGACATCTTTCGAACACTAATAGTATTATCATACAATCTTGTCTTAAGTTGTTGGTATTTCTATGTACTTTATAAAGCAGTACGGGATGTAAATAACTATTACAAATGTTCGAAAGGATAAATAAATGGTCAAACTTCAAAACTGCCGCAAGTGCGTTGTGTCTTGAATCTTGATCACCTTGCAAAGCCAACTTTGAGAAGCTCGCCGCAAGTATGTTGTGTCTTGAATCTTGATATCCTGAAATCAAGGAACAACTAAATCTGGATGGTTACAACGTTGTGTGTTGAGTCGAGGATAGCCCTCTATCCTTAAGACAAGATTGCCCCGTATATATGCTTTTACGTTAGCGGGCAATAGTCTCCCAAGATAAAACAACACTTTAATCTCAACACTACAAAGCCAATAGGTTGAGCCTGTCGAAGAAAACAAATATGACTCGACTTGTTGAAGATATGGAATAGGAAGGAAGAGTATCTCTCTACTCTTCTCTTTTGTCTCTGTGTATATAGTGTGTCTCTGTAGTGTATATCTTGTGTATATGTGTGGGTTTGCTCACCGATTTTCGTCACGTTTTTCGCCCGATTTTCGTCACTTTTCTCGCCTATTTTTCGTTCAGTTTTCTGGTCATTTCTTGCTTCGTTTTACAGCCAAATGAAGCTCAATATATAGCATGGAGGAGGGGCTGATCAATCGCCCAAACATGGCTGTTAAAGGCCATTAGGAGGGCTGTAAATGGCATGTTAAATGCCATTAGTGAGGCCGATTTAAGGTCTTGAAGGAGAGGTCGCTCAATTGCCCAACTAATGGGTGTTAATGGAGAATTAATCAGCCAAGTAATGGCTGATTAATGCTCCAAAATTGCAGTCCAACGGCCCTTCCGTCACCTTCCCGAAACTATGAGGACCAAAGCTGTAAATATTGAAACTTCGGGGACCAAATCGTACATATAAAAGAATTCGGGTCCAAACTGTACATATGAAACTTCGGGGATCAAAGCGTACATTTGGCGAGTTCTCTGGTCCAAAAAGATAATATTAGACAGGCCCACAGGCCCACAGGCCCACAGGCCCACAGCCCACGACCCACGACCCGTGACCCGAGCCCGAGACCGGATCGGACCGGACGGGACGGGCGGGCGGCGGCGGCGCGCGTGTGGGCTTAGCCTTGAACCCAAGCACATCTAGGTCTTCCCTCCTTTAAACACATGGGATACCCCTTGGGGATCCAAACCCTTTACCACATTAGAGACTTATATAGAGAGCAATTCTTCCTATTCCCACCGATGTGGTAGATTTGTCCCACACCACATTTCCATGTCTCAAACACCTTACTTCGTGAACCAATATCTCTTTCATTTCTCAACGAAATTAGACGATTCTTGGCCCTACGGTCATCTACTCACTTCGTAGATCATGCATGTGTAAAGAGACCAGGTCTCCAACATACGGAACACTAGTGTTTAATTCATCAAAGATGGGTGGACGCATCTCCCCGCCAAAGGCTAATTTCCAACACAAATTGAATTAATCAAACCAATAATTTGGATGCGAGTTTTAGCTCTAAGAACGGAACCCTCTTGGTAAGGAGCATAAAACTTTCTCATAGTCGGTCTTTCAGGACACAAATTCGAATTAATCGAATCAATAAATTCTAGACACTAAATATATACTGAAGCAAAAACAGTTTACTAATCTCACTTTTTATGTACTGCTATAGTCAGTAAACAACTAATAATCATCCTATTGTATTTTTAACCAGAAGTCTCAAGTTTGAATGTTGAAAATGTAAAATTTCCTAATATGAATTGCATCCCCCTTGAATGAGCGCAGCCTTATGCGGTACGAATTTGAATCAATTAAATCAGTCAGTTTCAAATACCAAACGATTAAAAAACAAATTAGGACATGCCATTGAGATTTCAAGTTGAAAAATATAAATTAGATAACTGATGGAAATCTCTTTAACCTCCCAATCTCATTAAAAGAAAACAAACATTTGGAGCGGGAAACTAATACGGTTATCTATAGTGTCATTTATAGGCCATTTCATGGATGGTATTGCACATATTAATCTACATATATATCCTAGTTAAATCAATAATTTAGATTCAGAAGCCTATAAATTGTGCCCTTTCATTCCAATTCATTCGTAGTTTCAAAAAGATTACATGAAAATTCTGGTTCCACAAGGTGCAATTCTTCTATTCATGAAATGAGATAACCTCTCATCAAGATACAAATGAATTAGGAGGTTTAAGGAAGCTATGTCTCCAAAAAAGAATTACTATGGAAAACCACAAAATCCCTTTTCTTGAGTGGTCTTATCATGACCATAACATACCCACAAGTAGTTAGAAACCATTAAAAAATAGAGGTTTAATTTTACTTAGATGATAGGAGTACGTAATAATCAACCAAATGGTTCGAAAAGTTAAAAATAAGTACAGATTTAAGGATTTTATAATATGGCAACATCTTTTTAAAGTGGTCCCGAATTCATGGGCAAGCAACAGATAATAGTAAAACATCTTAGTAGCTAAGAGGAAAAGAAAGCAAAAGCGATTTTCAAAAATTAATTATTCATTATGGAAGTAAAGTCGCAGTTAAACTATCTTTTGTCATCACATTAAAGTAACTGATCCACTATAATAGTATGTAAAATTCTAAAATTATTTTCCAAATGTATCCAATATTATAACAATAAAGTCACTAATTTTGCGCACTATAACGATTGGACCTATCCAACAAGGTGACTTTATTTTGGTTTTTATGTTTTGTGAATTTACTATTATATTGGATAAATTTTAGTTACTTTAATGTGATAAAAAAATATTTCATGACTTTACTATTATAACAGGTAAAACTCAATGATCATACGTGCAATTAACGTAGGAATTGCCGGCACGGGCTAGCTACTTGTGGTGGCACTATTTAAAAAGATAGCTGATTTGTAGAATTACTTAAAGTTTAGCCTATATTTTCAACTTCACACATACACTTGTATGATTTACGTACATACAAATTTTTTGATGTGCTTTTGAATTACTTGTGGATAATCTAAAAGGAGTTTTGATTTCAGTTTCTTCTTCTTCGTTGTCATAAAATAGAAGAGCCTTAAGTTGAACCAAGGCTGTGAAGTTAGGCTCTGTCAATGCCTAACTTCAAATCTCATGTCTGAATTTCAACTATGTTCAAATTCAATTCAATTTCAGATAAGATTCAGATCTTTAGTTACAAATTTCAAACGTGTAATCTCAACTTCAGACCCACATGTTTGAGTTAATTTTGAGGCGATTAAAGTTTAAAAATCTTGTAAATTTCAGCTATCCTTTAAATAGGAGTCCAAAATGGTTAATTGTGCACGTACCAAATTACCTTTGAAAATAGAACAAGAGTTAGCCATTTTTTTCTCAAATTTTACTATGCTATGATGATTTGAGAAAATTGTGCCAAAATTTTGGTCTAAGATCAAATCTTTCTCAAGATCAAGAGTTTTAAGAAATTTAATTAGAAAACAATATAGAGAATCTAGCTACCTTCCTATCCACTTCTTTAAAGTTATTTAGCAGAAGAAGATTCTCAATCCCTTAAGCTCCTTTAATATATTTTTTCTGAGACATAATTTGTTCCTTTTAAGATCCCTCTCTCTTACTTAGCTTTCCTTAATTTAGAGTCGTAGAATTGGAATTCCAGATATTCTTTTCTTTGAAGCAAATATTATATTCTTTGCAAACGAATGAATTTGAATGTCTCTCCCAATTGATTGAATAGATTAGATATTCTCTTCTCTCTCTCCCACATTATGCACTCAATTCTAGAAAACAATTATGCAACTTTTGAAGCAAAAAAGAAAGTTGCTTTGGTGGATTGATAAACTAAGCACCACCTTGAATATGTCCTCTTTTTCTCACCCATACTTACTACTTATAAAATGGTTTTAAAAAAAGGATAATAGCATTTTTCGTCCCTGAAGTATTTAATTATAAACTCTAAATGTTCATTAAGATATTTAATTAAACATATTTAATCTTTAACTAAAATATGTATTTAATTTCTATCCAGAAAATATGTAACAACGAGACTATTTTTATAATTGCATTAACCACAAATATGGAGTAATATTGTTATACAAACATAACATAAAACATAAGGAACTAAATGATGTAATGGTTAATACATTATTGTTCGTTAAATTTGTAAAGATTCGCAAGAAGAGAGATCAAATCAATGTGCATAATTTAAATTAATGAAGGTTATATATATATATATATGCTCAGTCAAATATCACAAGGATAAAATAAAATTTAATAGGACTAAAGTGAAATTTTTCAAAAGAAGAAGAACATAATCGGTGTATATGCTCTTGAAAAAAAAAACTTTGTAGTTGATAATCAACCATAAAATTTAATCAAAATTTACATTAATTGAAAGAAGTGGTGCATTTGAATAATTCGTTAAAAGGACAAGTCCAAGTACTACTATCAACCGTATACGCCATGAAAATAATTTAATAACTAGTTGAATTTCTTATCTTGAAAACGTTCTTCTTAGTGGCATACTGTCTGTAAGATACCCATTAAGCCAAAAGCAGAATTATAATCAGAATCTTGAATAACACAACTTACTAGATGAATCTTTTGTAGCATATTATTAGTTAAAGATATGAAAAAATGTAGGTTAAAGATTAAAAGAGGCTAAAAGGAAAAGGTAACCCCATGAGAAGAAGAAGAGAATCATCTTTTATAGTTTTATATTGAGTGATTAGAATTTCATATAAAGACTGTCCTAAAGTCCCAAAGGTTCCAAAATCAGACTCTTTCTTTTGTCTAACCACATGACTCTAAATTGATTCCTTCTTTCCCATATCAACCATTTAACTTATATAATTAAATACAATATAAATAACTTTTACATTATCGATGTAATTTTATCTTTTATAGTAAGTTAGCTACTTTATTTTTCAGGAAATTAATTCCATGGGTAGTTAGAACATTTTTATCTATAGGTGGATGAAGAATCGCTAACATAATAATTTTTGGACAACAAGTAGGCACAAAGTGATTTATCATACTCAAATATGAATCGTTCACTCGTTAGAGACATTTTATACGTCATCAAATTTTCACAAATTGAATGAAATCTGGATCCATGAAAATGATCAAGACCTTGCAAAAACAACACTCCTTCATATGGACTTCGAAACCGTTGATCAATGAATTATATATTGTTTGTGTCAATTGATCTAAGGCGTACCTTTACTGCTGAGGTGCCTCGACCTCCGAACTGTACGTGGGATGATTTTTTGCCTTATACAGCTGGACCTGATGACTTGGAGAAATTTAGAAGATATGGGGAAATCTAGCAATTGCCGGTCGGGGAAGGAATATAAAAGCTTAGTTCTTCACAAGAATATCTCCCAAATAAATCGATCCTATAGTGCTAGTGCTTCATGTTCTTTCGATATAGTTATTCTTTAGGTGACATAATAGTGTAACTTTTTTTATATTGTTGAGTGTATTGAAGTGAGTTATAACCATACCAATTTAGGTTCTATGGAACGATGTAAATCTTATAAAGTAATTGTGAATAAATTTCTTGAAAAACATTTTTTGGTAACTTGGTTAAAAGAATAATTAACCTGCTATTGTACTTTGAATTTCACGGATAATACAAAAAATTCTCCCTCATTGCGTATAACATAAGATCTATAAGAATTGACGGTACAAAAAAATATGTACACAATCAAGTCACATATAAGGTTATTGTAGGTAACCTTTATAATAACCATTAGTTAGAATAACAACACAACATATTTAGTGTAATTTTATAAGTGGAGTCTGAAAATAATAGTGTGTACGCAAACCTTACTTCTAACTCAGAAGATAGAGAGATTGTTTTGTGATAGACCCTCGGCAATAAACATTACGAGTTAGTAACATGATAAAAATAATAACCGACCTATTAGACTCCTATACATTGATAGTGTAACAAATCAGCTTCCTATGAATATAATTAAAATCATATCCATATATACCTCACGACAGCCTACCCCTTTCACACTTTCATGACTACCAACAAATGGCTTTTTGCCTTTACTCTTTGCAAGAAGTTACTATCCCTTCTTTTTTTTTCTTCTTTTTTTCTCTATCATTCCCTTTGCTTTTACTTTTTACTTTTTTTTCCCTCTCCAGAATCTTACTTTATTCTCCCCCGAACTCAACCCTCTAAAAAGGCCACCATCCTCTTCACAATATTTGAATCCTCCTTGTGTTCATAAACAAGCAACTCTTCCCTTTTCCCCTCTATCCCACAACTTGTGTTTCAAACCTAACAACTTTTTTTTCCTCTCATCTACCACCTTAACTCTTCCTATTTGAGCATGAAAAATCCATTTGTAGTTTGAGAATTATATTGAAAAAATACCTAAATTGACACTTGTACTTGCCCCGAATTTTAAAACTAGCCCTTGAATTCCCCTTTTTTCGAGTTCTTGAATTTTGATAAATATTGGCATCATGAATATAACATCAAATTCAGAACTAAGCCCGGAATGCAAACCCCATCAAAGCTACTCTATGCTTTTAAACTCTTTTGGGGAGAAAAATGATCAAACACAAAATCTTGAAGAATTCCTAGCTCGACTTGAAGAAGAAAGGGTCAAGATTGATGCATTCAAACGTGAACTACCCCTCTGCATGCAACTTTTAACCAATGGTACGTAACTAATCTCTTCATTCTTTTTATTTAGTACCATATATATATATATATATGATCAAATTATCAATATTATTTTGCTTCAAAGATTTACAAGATATTTTCTATAAGATATACATATAACAGTTGATAATTAAGATCACATAATTAAGGTAAATGTAGAAGTGGATATTCATAGACATGTTCCTTTGAGTATATGTGTCTGGTAACTATCTTTAATCTTCGGTTTATTCTTTTTTTAGCTTATCATAAAATTAATATGGCTTTCTTGGTGCACAATTTTATGTGTGAGATGTACCAAATCATGAATAGTAGGACTCAAAGGTGGGTCAATTTCTTGATTATATCATTTAAGAGTGTAAGTTGTATGCAACGACATAGTTAGTGCAAAGAAAACTACTCAATATAGTTACTTATAAGATAATTATAGGTAAATCTCTATATAAATAGTAAGTAACATGCTATTACAAGTTAAGCTGGCACCGACAAATATAAAAAAATGTAATTACTTCAGGTGTATAACATAAATCCTTCATTTAATAGCACAAAAGCACAAGAAATTAACACATCCTAGCTTAATTGGATAAATTTTATTCTTATTTTATGTTGCAAGTCTAATAATATTGGTTATTTTTTGGAATTAACAGCTATGGAGGCTTCAAGGCAACAACTTCAATCCCATAGGGAAAATAATCATGTTGCACACAGACCAGTTCTTGAAGAATTCATTCCACTTAAGAATGACAATCCAAATGTTGAATTAGGAGCAGAAAAAATAGCAGCAAATAACACAGTTGTTGACAATAAGGCAAATTGGATGACTTCTGCACAATTATGGAGTCCAGCAAGTGATCAAGAAACAAAGCAAGTACAATTATCCACTACTATAACATCTTCTAACAAAGAAAATGATCATATGGGCTTTTCTGTTAGTCCAAAATTAGCCTTGGACAACAACTCTTCATGTCCAAGTCCAACACTAGCACTTGCTTCATCTAATAAACAGAATGAAACATTAGTGGAAGATTATAACAAGAATTTGAAAGCAGTGAATATTAATAACGGGAGTTGTATTAATATTCAGCAACAAGATTCTCAAAGCATTACTAATGGAGGTGGCAACAACAGTACAAGTACTCAGCAACCACATAGAAAGGCAAGAAGATGTTGGTCCCCTGACTTGCATAGGCGTTTTGTTAATGCTCTTCAAATTTTAGGTGGTTCTCAAGGTATATATTTGTCCAACCCTATCTCCTTTTTTATTTTGTACAAGTTATACATACTGATTAAGGGAAACTTTGGAGCAACGGTATGGTTATCTCTTTGTGACCTATAGGTCATCGGTTTGTGCCCCTGGATTTAGCTAGTGGTGCTTGCGTCAGTGTAGACTGACACCCTTTAGGGTATGGGCTTTTTTTTTTAACCAGGGTGAACGAGAAATGCTTCATGCACGATATTCTCCCGAGTACTATTTATTCTAGATTTCCAAAGTCAACGCTTATTACTACAGATAGTTACTGCAATTACGTTGTAAGTGACCTAATTATGTACAAAACAATTACACAATTAATACATAGAAAAGAAAAACTTTTTTACAAGCGTATATAATTAGACATTTAACTTGTTAATAGTCTATTCTTACCAGTAATACTTACTCTAGGTTCCCGAATATACATAGAAAAAATAGGAATTAGTAAGATAATTGGTCTATGGAACTTTTAAACAAATTGTTGACAGTCAAAAAGAATTATCATGTAATCTGTAAAGAATGGATCTTGTGTCTAATTCAACCCCAAAAGCTAGCTTATAGGGTGAGGATTGTCCAAGTCCATATAAGAAATTCATGTTCCCATTCCATATCAAATGTGGGACTCTTAACACTCCCCCGCACGCCCAGACCTTGTTAACTGAAGCGTGGATAATATAATTTGGGGGCCCAACATCGGTGAACAAAGAATTTGAATGAGTCTGGCTCTGATACTATGTAAAGAATGAATCTTGGGTTTAACTCAACCCCAAAAGCTAGCTTGTAGGATGAGGATTGTCCAAATCCATATAAGGAGTGCATGTTCCCATTCCATATCCGATGTGGGACTCTTGGACTCCTTATATGAACTTGGACAATCCTCACCCTACAAACTAAATTTTGGATTGAGTTAGACCCAAGATTCATATAAGGAATTCATGTTTCCATTTCATATTGAATGTGAGACTCTTAACATCATCATTTGGTTTTCTTTTGTTACTTTGCATGCAAGCAAGCTAATCTTTTGATATGTAATGATTTCAGTGGCCACACCAAAACAAATCAGAGAGTTGATGAAGGTTGATGGATTGACCAATGATGAAGTTAAAAGCCATTTGCAGGTACATGTTAACCAATTTCAGCCTCACCCTTCAACAACCCCCCCCCCCCCCCCCCCCAAATACAAAATACTCATGCAAAAAAGTTGTAGGTGACACTCTACTACACTGGTAGTTGTACATATTCCATAATGGTAGTATTACATGTACTCCACTTTTACCTTTTTAGTTTTAATCTATTTAAAAAATTTAAAAACATTACTATATATTTAATAACATATGTTTAAATTATTTATTTTACACTTAATGACATGCTTTCATAGTCATACAGATATCATGACATATTTAATTCAATTCATTTGATTTGTTTATACAGAAATACAGACTTCACACGCGACGACCAAGTCCAAGCCGACAAGCAACAACAACAGCACCACCCCACCTGGTGGTTTTAGGTGGCATATGGGTCCCACCAGAGTACGCGGCCACTGCCGCACACGGTGGCGCACCACCTGCAGCCACCTTTTATGGACCACATTCAACTAGCCATGCACCATCAACCCACTATATTGCTGCCCCACAAGCAGTGCCTCAAGAATTTTATAGTACGCCACAACCGTTACAATCACTCCACCACCTCCAGCACCACCAACAGTTGTACCATCACGGTAGCCACATGTACAAGTCACATTCTCATAGCTCGCCGGAATCTGATGCTTTAGGAACCGGTCATAACGGTGGCCGGTCATCGGAGAGTATCGAAGATGGAAAATCAGAGAGTTGTAGTAGTGAAAATGGTGGAGAGAGGAAGGTTGTGGTACAAAAGTTCTAACAATTTTCTGTGATTGAATATAGTTTAGTGTTAATTTATTAAGATTAACTTAGATAAATAATTAGAAGGTTCTTGTTGTTGAAGGGAAAAAAATTGCTTCCTTTGTTATAGTACTACTCAGAGGAAGGGTAAAAAGGGAATAATGAAAAAAGGTAGTGTTTGTTTTGTTTCAGATTCCATATATTTCCCTTGTATGATTCGATATCCTGATTTGATAAAGTTTGGAAATCAGATTTATTTGGTTTTCTTGGCGTTTTGTGGGTCTTTTTCTGCCAATTTTGGCCTTTTGCTTACTTTTTAATAAAAGCATAAATATTTCTATCACTGTCACTCACATTGATACTTACTTATAGCTTCACTCAATTCCATTTCATGTGATCATGATATCTAATTAAATTCGGAGTTTAAGATAATAATTTGACTTTTAAAATATAGTAGTAATGATCGAAAAAAAATTAATTATTTGCTGATAGAAAAGCAAATATCACATCGACATTTATATGTGAAAAATTAGTTTAACATGTTTAAATTTATGAAAGTCGTGAATATTATATATGTATACGGTGAAAATCGACATGACACGTGGCAAGGTTTGAGTATAGAGTACGAGGTAGGCAGCTAAGTTCTGAACCGAATACAAGTAACATCCGGGTAGGTCGGATGTCGAGACAAGGCCGGATGGTAACCGAGCCAGTTGACACCAGATGAAGAACCGGAGGCGCCCAATGTATATTTGTTCCGGATATGGTGTCAGTCGTTACTCTTTGTTCATTAAGAGACATTAATAGGCATTTACTACAGTTAATTTGAGAGGGAATCTTGATCATTAACGTTTTGCTTCATAGTTATAAAAGGAGTTCAACCTTCATGTTGGAAGGGAATCAAATTCGCATTATTCACACTTATATGATTAGCTCTACTAATAATATACTCTCTAGTTCTCATTTTTGGCTCGAAACTGAAGTAATTTAGCTAAGGCTCGGACCAGTCTTGCTGAGAAGTTTAAATCAAGTTCACAGAATCCCATGCTAACTTTCTCACTTATTGTTTACTTTTACTTACTTATTTCTAACTATTTGTCATCTTATATTGCAAATTAATCCACGTATCCTTAAAATCACATACAAATTCAAATGTACCTTTTTTGGGGTAAATAGTTTGACGCTCATCGTGGAGCTAAGGATAATTGTGGTGATTTGTTCAAACTCAAATTTCACTTGTTTATTTTGAAATTTTGTGAACAGGTTAAAAATCACACTTTGACAAGAAAAGTCAGATCGGTGTTATCAATAGACACAACGGCAACAACAACAATAACATCAACAATAATGTCAATAACAACGACAATCCGAACAACAATGTCAATAACAACGACAATCCCAACAACAATGTCAATAACAACGACAATCCCAACATCAACGACAACAACGACAACGCCCCACCCATTGACCCGTTAAATGACAATGGTGAACCTCAGAATCATTCCATGATTTCACCCCGGGCGTCCAGGAGAAGTTGTGAGAAAACACCAGAAGATGACGATAAAGCAGATGACGGAGTGCGGATACTTGGGTTAGATTTGGTTCAAATCCTGAGCATGCTAGAGGAGCAACAGAAGGTGATTACTCAACTGCAGAAGCAGAGCAGCGGAGCAAGTGCGGCAGGTGAAGCTTGTCCCGTCAGTAATGAAGATTCAGGTCGAGAAGAAGATTGAGTTGATGAAAATGACAATGGATTGGGGACTAATGAGTCTTCGGAGGTCTTGAGACTGCTCCAAGCTTTGACCAAGCGTGTGGATACTAATGAAAAGAAGGTTGACACATACAATTCACAAGTAGATCAGATCACGGGAGTGCCTTCGATCTTAAAGGGACCGGACTCGAAGAGATACACTCAGTTACCATTCCCAGCAAACGCGGCTCAGAAGCTGATACCAAAAAGGTTCAAAATGTCAGATCTCTCAAAGTACGATGGAACCTCGGATCCGCAGTAGCACGTGACATCGTACACATGTGCGATAAAGGCCAACAACATGCATCTGGATAAGATAGAATCGATTTTGTTGAAGAAATTTGGTGAAACATTATCCAAAGGGGCAATCACCTGATATTCTCTACTACCCAAACATTCTATTAATTCATTTGAAATGCTCGCAGATGTTTTTATAAATGCACACGCCGAAGCACGAAAAGTTCAAGCAAGGAAAGCGGACATATTCAAAATTGCTCAGAAGGATTCAGAGTTGCTGTGAGAGTTCGTGACAAGGTTCCAAAAGGAATAGATGCTTCTTCCTTCGATATCGGATGAATAGGCGGCTAAAGCTTTTACCAAAAGGTTATATCCTAGGAGCTCCAGTACGTCATTGAAATTAAAGGAGAACTTGCTAGAATTTCCGATAGTAATATGGGCAGACGTACATAATAGGTATGAGTCTAAGATTCGGGTAGAAGACAATCAGTCCGAACTTCTACTAGGGTCAGCAGGACGAAACAAAAAATTGATAAATCGAAGAGGATAGCTGAGTCGGAGTTAAAATCTCTTAAGGACAGGTACCAACCCTACAAATAGCATGAAATGTCAAATTCCAGGTCAGATCGAGGGCGTGATCATGCCCAACTCTAGTCCTAAAAAGGTTAAGTGGTCGATGTAAATATAATTCGATCTACAAGTCCGGAGTCGAATCCCATAGAGAACTAACATTAGCTATAAATGTTCTATATTACTAAGAAAATAAGTTCAAACAATAATTATAACGATTAAGATTTGTATTTAAAACTACTCAACTATAATAATAAAATAGTAAAAATTATCAACTAAAGAGAATGAAGTTGGAAACAAGATTAAGGAGGTCTAGGGTTATGATTTTCCCAATTATCGGAATCCTTCTCGCTACGTTATATATAATCTAGCCGATTTCTTCTATACTAATCGTGAGCACTCAACTTATCATAATTCTTTCTCTAGCAATTACAATAATTTACTAGATGTATTCTCTCGAACTACTCTAGCTAGCAATTTCTCACCGCTCACTATGACCACGTCAAAGCTTCGTTATCTCTAATCCCGCTTTTAGACCTGCAATATTGAGTTATCATATACCTTAGGAGTGAAGATTTTTAACAACTAACTAAATATGTATTCTTTCTCAAGCAATACATAATAAATAGGCACAGTTAATCGATGCTCATTCAATTAACTGAAATAATCACGTAGTTGAACAAGTAGAAAACTAAAACGGCTCCATCAAAACCCTAGAGTAGAAAATTTGCTACTTATAAAATTATGTGAAAACACAATACTAAAATTCATAACCAACATAGGAATAGGAAGAAGAAGGAAAAAATTGTTGCCGAATCTTTTCTCTTCCTCCACGACGACTCCTTGCTCTCATTGTGTTGAAACCCCCAAAATAATGTGTATTAAGATGTATTTATATGACATAGAATGTGTAAGGAATCAAATAAACCACATGCGAGCCATCCAGCTCTAAATTTTCTCTTTTTTCTTGGCTCGTCCATGGGCTTGCATGGCGAGGATGTTGACGAGCACTCTCAGGCATGTTTTTGGCCTGACTCATCAACTTCCTTGCATTTTCCTTCCCTTTGTTGTTTTGTGCAAGTGATTAAACTTCTTGGCTCGTCAAGCATACTCGCAAGGCGAGCATGATAGGCGAGCTCGGGCATTCTCTAATCTTTCTTTTCTTATCCAAACTTACATCAAATAATCTATTTTCCAATCGTTTTCATCCAACAAACTTCTTATACATACAAAACACGTAATAAGCTAAAAGAAATATAATTTGTACTCAAACGACGATAAAAGTACTAAGTAGTGAGGCAAAATAATGACTAAATATATGTATTTTTGGCCGAACATCAGGGCGCAACAATCGTAACTTCTTATTGAAAGAGGAAGTGGAGATAGACGCAATGATAGAGGATCTACCAATAGGGGCTTGCAATTTAAAAATGATACATGTGGAGCATCTTCTAACAGTGTGGAAAGCATGAGGCTCTCCGAATACAATTTCAACATTGATGTTGGCGGACTTGTTTCGGCTATTGGACACATCAAGGATACAAGATGGCCGAGACCACTCCGGACAGACTCAGCTCAGAGGGATCCAAATTTAATATGTGACTATCACGGAACTCATGGTCACTGGACGGAGGATTTTCGACAGTTGAGGGATGAAGTAGCCTGGTTTCTTAAGAATGTCATCTGCGGAATTTTTTGAGTGAACGAGCAAAAGGAAATTTCAGAAACAAAGAAGCAAATAAACAAGAAAATCTGATTGAACCTCAACATATCATAAATATGATAATCGCAGGGATGGACGTTTCGAAAGAAACCATCATGACCGTAAAAAGGATGAAAGTCTCAATAACTTAAGAAAAGAGATCCATGGACTTCTTGCCGGAGGAAGCAATATCTTTCAGTGATGAAGACGCGGGGGCATCATTCAACCTCACAATGATGCGCTGGTAATCTCTATCTTTATTACTAAATGTCATATTAAGCGGATTTTACTTGACTCAGGTAGCTCGGCCAATATCATTCGGTGGAAGGTGGTGGAGCAATTGGGGTTGCTGGATCAAATTGTTCTGGCAGCCCGGATTCTTAATGGATTCAATATGGCTAGTGAGACAACGAAAGGGGAAATCGCTCTTCCAGTAAACGCAGCCGGGACAATTCGGCAAACAAAGTTCTATGTTATCGAAGGGGAAATGAGGTACAACGCATTGTTCGGCAGGCCATGGATTTATGACATGAAGGTCGTGCCTTCGACATTACACATGATAAAATTCCCTACCTCGGAGGCAATTAATTCAATTTGGGAAGAGCAACCGGCAACAAGGGAAATATTTGCGGTAGAAGAATCGGTGCAAACACCAAAAGAAGTGAAATATGATAAGAAGGGTAAAGAAGTTAAATAGCAATTACAGGATTCGAGCGCATCGAGTCTGAAAAAGGAAGAGGGAGAGAAGGAAAATTACAAGGAAGAAGAGGATTACTATCGCGTCCCAAGATTATTTGTGCGGCCGGATGATTCAGACGCCACAAAGTCAACCATAGAAGAGCTGGAGCAAGTTATCTTATCCGTGGATCTGCCAGATAGAAAGGTATACCTGGGCATCGGGTTATCCCCGGAGCTCAAGCTTAAATTAATTGAATTGTTTAAAGCTAACGCCGACTATTTTGCCTGGTCCCATTTAGACATAATAGGTATCCAACTAGAGATTACGGCCCACAAATTGAGTTTAGATTCAAGTTTCCATCCGATAAAGCAAAAAGGAGGTCTATGGCCGACTACAAGCATATGTTTGTCAATGAGGAGGTAACGAAACTATTAAATATAGGTTAAATCTGAGAAGTAGAGCATCTAGATTGGATAGCAAACGTAGTTTTCGTACCTAAAAAGGTAATAAATTAAGAATGTGCATAAATTTTAAAATTTTAAACAAAGCTTGTCCGAAAGACTCTTTTCTCCTACCGCACATCGATCGGATGATCGATGCTACGGTAGGGCACGAGATGCTAAGTTTTCTTGAAGCTTTATCCGGATACAACCAAATCAGGATGAAGCAAAAACTTCCTTTATAACTAGATAAGGGACTTACTGCTATAACGTGATGTCGTTCGGTTTAAAAAATGCCGGAGCAACATATCAACGCCTTGTTAATCGCATATTCGAAAACCAAATAGGTAATACGATGGAAGTTTACATTGATGATATGTTAGTTAAGTCCTTGAAAATAGAGGACCATTTAAAGCATTTGCAGAAGACATTTGACATACTCCGAAAGTATAATATGAAGTTAAATTCGGAGAAGTTTTCTTTTGGAGTCGGCTCGGGAAAATTCTTAGGTTTCTTGGTTCCAACAGGGGAATAGATATCAATTCAGATAAAATCAAGGCTATTGAATAAATTCTGGAGGTGCTTAAAGATGTGAATGCGATGCAAAGACTCACTGGAAGGTTGGCCGCCCTGAGTAGATTCATCTCTCAGTCTTCGGAGAAAAGTCATAGGTTCTTCTGTTTGTTAAAAAAGAAGAATGACTTCGAGTGGACTCCAGAATGTCAGCAAGCGTTGAGGCATTTGAAAAAGTAGTTGTCTAGTCCGTCACTGTTGCACAAACCGAAGGCGGATGAACATCTATTCTTGTATCTGATAGTATCTGAAGTAGTTGTAAGTGCAGTTTTGGTTCGAAAAGAGAAAGGTAAACAATTTTTTATTTATTATGTAAGTAGAACATTAGCTAGTGCAGAAATCAGATATCCTTATTTAGAGAAATTGGCATTAGCTTTGATAATGGTTGCTAGGAAATTGAGACCGTACTTTCAATATCATCTTATATTATAGTAACAACTTATTCGCTAAAGAATGTAATGTACAAATCTGAACTGTCCGGTAGGTTAGCCAAGTGGGCAGTAGAAATTAGCGGATATGACATAGAATATAAACCAAGAACGACTATAAAATCGTAGGTTTTAGCGGATTTCATAGCATATTTTACACCCGAAATGATTCTCGAGGTGGAAAGAGAACTTATAATCACCTCGGAAACAACTACCGAGATTTGGACCTTATATACGGATGGAGCTTCAAACGTAAAAGGGTTCGGACTATGGGTGGTATTAAAAACATCTGTGGGGTATGTTATTAGACGGTCGATAAGAACTGTGAAATTGACTAATAATAAAGCCGAGTATGAGGCTATGATTGCAGGTCTAGAATTGGTAAGGAGTTTGGGAGCAGAAGTCATCGAAGCAAAATGTGACTCGCTTTGGGTAGTGAATCAAGTGAACGACGTGTTCGAGGTGCAAGAAGAAAGAATGCAAAAATACTTAGAGAAAATCCAAGTATTGTTGCATCGGTTCAAATAATGGACCATGGAACATGTTTCACGAGAGCAAAATAATGAAGCAGATGCATTTGCAAATTTGAGATCATCCGTAGAAGCTGAGAATTTAACTCCGGGGCAGTGGTGCAACTTTTGAACTCTGCGATTGATGGTGGCCATAGTGAGGTAAACTCAACGAGCCTATCTTGGGATTGGAGGAATAGTTTTATCGATTATCTTCGAGATGACAAGTTACCAAACGATTCTAATGAGTCAAGGACCCTTCGTACAAAAATGGCTAGATATTGCATGGTTGATGTCCAGTTGTACCGGAGGTCTTTCTATGGTCCTTGGACGAGATATTTAAGGCCTGGAGAGAGTGATTATGTAATGCGCGAAGTTCACAAAAAAACTTGTGGCAATCACTCAGGAGCAGAAGTGTTAGTCCAAAAATTGATTAGAGTCGGGTACTACTGGGAGTAAATGGAAGAAGATGCTGAGTTTGTTAAGAAATGTGATGAATGTCAAAGGCATGCGCCTTTGATTCATCAACCGGCCTGAATTAATGCATCCGGTTTTGTCACCATGACCGTTCATGAAATGGGGAATGGATATTGTAGGTCTGCTTCTGTGGGCACCTGAAAAGGTATGATTTATTTTGTTTATGACTGACTATTTTTTTAAGTGGGTTAAAGCGAAAGCTCTCAAGAAGGTTAGAGAAAAGAAAGTCATCAATTTTATTTGGGATCATATCATATGTCAGTTCAGGATACCGAAGGAGATTATTTGTGATAATGGCCGCCAGTTCGTTGGGAAGAAGGTGACATACTTTTTTGACGGAATAAAAATTAAGAAAATAGTTTCGGCTCCATATCACCTGAGTGTAAATGGGTAAGCGGAGTCAACAAACAAAATAATCATTCAGAACTTGAGGAAAAGACTAAATGAGTCAAAAGTCAAGTGGAGAGAAATTCTACAGGAGGTGTTAGGGGCGTACAGAATGACACCGATCCAGCACATGCGAAACACCATTCTCTTTGGTTTACGGTGCAGAAGCTCTGATTCCGGTGGAAGTTATGAAATTGAGCTTAAGGTTCAGTCTTGCAACCGAATAGTCAAACAATGAAGCTATGACAGTTAAGCTTGACTTTGTCGCGCCCGTTTTTGACCTGCGGGCTTCGCGACGCGATGTCGTCGATTCCCTCTGGATCGATTAAAAATGCTTGATTTAAGGAGTCGCCACCTAATTATTCTAAGGTGAATTAGGGCACCTAAATGCTAACTAAAAATGCAAAATAACACCAATTTTATGATCTGCAAAACTAATGAGATTCTAGGTAAGGGTTCTCTATTATCCTAAAGGGAAGGTAGGCATCCTTTAAGATCCGCTAACTTGCGGTTATCCGATCAAACTCAGGTTAATTATTGTACTAAGAAAATGCATATTTAAAAAATATAAAGTTAAAATGATGTTGCAAGTATTTAATGAAATGATGCATTTGTACAAGTATACATTGTATGACATTAAAAATACATGTAAAGTTGAAAAAAAAGTATGCGTTTGAATGAAAATTGATAAAAATATATGCTATGTAAATTTTATGGGTGGCGAGCCTAAAAATAGGTAAACTAGCGATTTTCGGTTTTAAAACTAACTGAGCCTAAAATAAATAAACTAGCGATGTGTTTCCAGTTTTAGACTATCCTATTAATTAATTCTAAGTCTAACTACTCTAAACATTTCAATAATTTTAGAGTACAATACTATTACAATACAGAATGAAATAAAGCTGAATTAAAGAAGGTAAAAAATAACAACAAAATAAATAATCTCCGAGGGGTATTTGCCTTCTTTTACTTCATCCCTTGCAAGCTGTCAAGAACAAACGGTCAGAAATAATTGAATATACATAACTTCGGATCCGTATCCAAAACAATAAATGTTTTGATTACGGATGACTCAGACTTAAATTTTGAAAAGATCATTCCAATCACGTCATGGCTGCAAACATATGACTCGTTGGTCATTTTAGTTTCCTTGCCTACCGAACATGTTGGTCTCTCGGGTGAAAAAGATTTAAGTTTCATCATTGCCCAGAAGTTTTATTTTCCGTCTTTACAACTGTGAAGGCCTAAAAAATCGACGGATATTTTTTCATCGGTCAAGGTAGTATCGTGTTCAAATCAGCAAAATTATACCCAAACAACAAGCCAAAATCGAGAGACAAATCCCGCAGGGGCATGGCCTCAAATTTAATTTCATTGGCAAAGTGCAGTATTATTCAAATCAGTAAATTATACCAAAACAGTAAACTGAAATCGAGAGCCATTTTCTGAAGGGGTGCTACCTCGAATTCAATTTCATTGGCCTAAATGCAGTATTTATTCAAAGCAGTAAATTATACCAAAACGGTAAACTGAAACCGAGAGCCATTTTCCGAAGGGGCGCGGCCTCGAATTCAATTTCATTGGCCTAAATGCAGTATTTATTCAAAGCAGTAAATTATACCAAAACAGTAAACTGAAACCGAGAGCCATTTTCCGAAGGGACGCGGCCTCGAATTCAATTTCATTGGCCTAAATGCAGTATTTATTCAAAGAAGTAAAAAATAGTAAGATATCCGTGTATGGATGTTTAAATGCCAAAATAAACCAACAGTTTGCAATTAAAACGTACGACCCAAATTCTGAAATTTTCGGACCGAAGCAGGATTCAGAATGTTTTTTTCTGAAAAAATATGACCTGAGACTGAACAGTGACACGACAGGATTTCGGGTCGACCGGACCCGGAAAGACAACAAAACAGTAAAGAAAAATTAGGTAATCAACCTAGTTCTGCAGAACAGACCCGGATAGATGACCCAGATTTTGGGTCGACCCGACCCGAGAAATGCAACTCGGAACAGTGGTGACCCAAAATCAATTTTATTTTTTTTATTTTCAGATAACCAACAAAAATACATAAAAACAAAATCTGGAAATTTATTCAAATCGGGTCGACCCGACCCGGATCAGTGACCCGACCCGAATCGGATGTTTCAACCTGAATCGATTTCTTTCCAAATTTCAGATAACCAACAACAAAAATATAAACACAAAATCTGGAAATTTAATCAAATCGGGTCGACCCGACCCGGATTAGTGACGAATCGGATGTTTCAACCCGAATCGCTTTCTTTCCAAATTTTAGATAACCAACAACAAAAATATAAACACAAAATCTAGAAATTTAATCAAATCGGGTCGACCCGACCCGACCCGAATCAGGATGTTTCAACCCGAATCGCTTTCTTTCCAAATTTCAGATAACCAACAACAAAAAATATAAACACAAAATCTGGAAATTTATTCAAACCGGGTCGACCCGACCCGGATCAGTGACCCGACCCGAATCGGATGTTTCAACCCGAATCGATTCCTTTCCAAATTTCAGATAACCAACAACAAAAATATAATCACAAAATCAGGAAATTTAATCAAACCGGGTCGACCCGACCGGATCAGTGACCCGACCCGAATCGATTTCTTTCCAAATTTTAGATAACCAACAACAAAAATATAAACACAAAATTTGGAAATTTAATCAAACCGAGTCGACCCGACCCGGATCAATGACCCGACCCAAATCGGATGTTTCAACCCGAGTCAATTTCTTTCCAAATTTCATATAACCAACAACAAAAATATAAACACAAAATCTGGAAATTTATCAAACCGGGTCGACCCGACCTGGATCAGTGACCCGACCCGAATCGGATGTTTCAACCCGAATCGATTTCTTTCCAAATTTCAGATAACCAACAACAAAAACAAAAAAAACATGGTTCTTACCCGACCCGGGTCGGAAAACCCAAAAATAGTGAAGAACAACAACAATATATCAAAGCCAATATTCTGGAAATTTTATCCAAATCGGGCAGACCCGTCCCGAATCGGAAAAAAAACAAAAACAACGAAGAACAACAACAAAACAAAGCAGATTTCCGGATTGGGATTCTCGAAGCCAATAGGAGTATTTCAACCCCAAAATTTAAGAACAAAACTCACCATTTCTTTCGGATTTTGAACTTGTTTTTTCGGACTTATTTTTGATTTCCTTTCCTCGGGTTTCTTGACCCTTTTTTTAGAACCCGAAAATCAGAAAAATTTCTCTTTATACCCGAAATCCAACCTCCGAAAAATCCCCTCCAAAATGAAGAACAAAGGGGGGGTATTTATAGATGGATTCGTACAAAAAACCGAGCTTGAATTTAAAATAAATGGGATGAAATCAATGATTTTGGAACGGGTTTTGGGGGTATGGGTCGCGGGTTTTGGGGGATAAGGGTATGGGATGATGGGTTGGTGGTGTCAGGGACAGAGGGGTTGGTAGTGGTGTCGAGTGAGGTGACCGACGTTGTGTGGGGTCGCGGGTATGGGGGTGTGAGGTCGGGTACGGTGGATGGGAGGTTGAGAGAGAAAGGGTGTTAGGGTTTTAGTGTTTGGTATAAGGGTTGGGTTTAGGTGTAAGAGGGGAATAAAGGGTGTTGGGCTGGCCGGTTGGGCCTAGAGTTTGGGCTTGGGTGATTTTGGTTGGGCTTGGCCGAAAATGGGGGTGGCCAAATGGGCTGCCCCTTTTAAAATGGGTATTTGTTTTGGGTTGGAAAATAAATGGGTTATGGGTTTAAAATATAAGAAGGAACTTTATTATATAAAAAGAAAGCTTAGCAAAATTAATAAATTGTAAAGATAACAATATGATAAAATAAAATAAAAATATATGATATTTGTGAAATGTTTGATGCTTAAATAAAAAATAAAAATGCGATGCCGTTTTTGCGAAAATAAAATAACATATAATATTAGGATAAAAGTATGCTTGTGATATTAAAATGCAAATGACAATAAATATGCAAATAATATATATATATATATATATATATATATATATCTATATTTTAAAATTATTTTGAGGTGTCAAAATATTAAAAATTGCAAATAAAATCATAAAAGATGGGACAAAATTGGGTGTCAACAGACTTAACAGATGAATATCGTCAGCTAGCATTGCTACAGCTAGTGGCTCAAAAGAAAATAATAGGAAGGTATTACAATCGGTGGACAAATCTAAGGCACTTTCAAGTAGGGCACTTGTTTTAAGGAAAGTAACCCCCAACATTAGAAACCCCAATGAAGGGAAGTTGGGTCTGAACTAAGAGGAACATTATAAAGTGTCAAAGATAACCGGAAAAGGCTCGTACCAGTTGAAAGCTAAAGACGGATAAAGGTTGCCAAACAATTGGAACATAAGTCATTTGAAGAGGTACTATTGTTGAGGTATGTATTTGACGTTCATTTTACATTTGTTCCAAATTTACTAACTTTTGCGGGAAGAAACTGAAGTTGCAAGGAAATATCTGAGGACTAGAATTAGGTCTGAAAATACGTGTTGCACTCTTTTTCACTTAGCCTGATTTTTATTCCGAAAAGGGTTTTTCCGGCAAGGTTTTAATGAGGCAACAATGTAAATTGTATTACGTAATGGATGAGAATCGGACAGAAGTACTGGGACTGGGGACTGTCCAGTAGTTGAAGACTAAAATAGTGTTTGAGTTATCATACTTCAAACACAAACACTAGGGGGTGTCACACTCTCGGATGCTAGAATCGAAATGATCAAGTCAAGGAACTCGAAGTGTTTTTGTATTTTTAGCTCAACATTATTATAAGGGCTAAAGATCGAATGAATATTGCCCACGTAGTGTTAATGTTTACAAGAAAGTCATGTAAAGGCAAAAAGATTGAATGAATCTTTGTCCAGTTGTTCGTCCGAAGCAAAGCATAAATGAAATTGCACTTTGTCCAAAGTTTGCCTCGAAAGTTTATCTTCATGTTTCTTCTTTTCCGGTATTGCTCCGGACATTTGATAAAATCATTAAGCTTACGAGCTAAAAAATGATTAAGTCCTTAACTGGGGACTGTCGTCAATAGAAACATCTAGAACAGGAACAAAATGAATAATGTTCTAAATCATGCTTCTAAGGCACCAGATCAAACGAGTCTAGCCTATTTAAAGACACTTGAATTTTCTAAAAAGTTGAGAATAAATGAAATTCCAACATTCATGCCCGAAATGAATAGGAGACCTCTTATTTATAAGCATAAAAATAAGGTCATTATACTTGGTCATCAAATGACCCAAAACCGGAGGAATTTTTGCATGGTATGAAGCAAACTAAAGTAAAGGTTTGTATTCAAATTTGATTAAGTTATTTTTAAGATCGAATCAAAGCAAACTAAGTGATGGTTTGTAAAACTCCAAAGTTAGAGGAAATTAGCCCGAATTGAGTTAAGTTTGTTTTGCTAAGTTATTGACAATAAGAAAGCAATAACGGATACAATTATGACAAAATGGGTTTTTGATATATATCCATTCATAAACAAGGCCAGAAAATGGCCAGAACAAAAAGTATGAACAAGGAAAAGAAAGAGAAAATTACAAAGGCATGTAAGACTATAGTTCCGTCAGATTCAGGGTTGGAGTCCTCGGGGTCTTCTTCGGAGCTGTCACCATTTAGCTTGCGAAGGGCTATGAGTTTGAGGTCTTTTGTCTCGATAATCTTGTCATCCATGTCTGGGATCCCCTCACGAGCTTTTTCCAAGGTAAACCTTCAGACATTCCAGGTTATGTGCTCGGTTTTAAGCACTATTCAAGCTACTTCAGCCTCCATATCGGTAAAATATTGATCTCGTTCAGCCAAGGCTTAGTTTAGTTGGACCAAAATCTCGGTGTTCCTTTGTGAAGCAACCTTGAGTTTGGTTTTCAGGATAGTTCGGTGCTTTGAGCTTGCTGGCAGATTTGATCTTGAGTCGCCTTCAAGTCTCATTCGAACCTTTCCTTGGCAGCTTCTTGCTCAGCAGCTCGTTTCACTTCAATTGCGGTAAGCTCGATGGTGGCGTTCGTTCTTGGCATTAAGAAAGTCTTCCTTCTGCGCTTGGTAATGACGGACTTCTTCTTGTTCTTCAAGTTCCTAAGTAAGGATCTTGAGGTAAAAATAGTCATTTTCCTTGTTCAATGATTTGTTTTCCTCATTGATGAGTTTGAGGTCGTTCATGGACCGAAGATAGTCGCCCTTTATCCGGTCCAACTCTGTCCTAACAATAAGCAGGTCTCCGGCTATTTTTGCATCCTTTTGCCGGATGAGTTCTTTGAGATGCAGAATTTCTCTGTCTTGGGCATCCATTTGGCCCTTAAGATCTTTATTTTCCTCTAGACAACGGAGGAAGCCTTCTCCGACCAAAATGGACATTTGCAAGAGAAAGATGTTCAAATTCTAACATATCAAAAGAAAAGGGAAAAGGAAACATATAAATTTAATTAAGGCAAGTCAAAAAGCCTACCCGGTTGGATACATGCATCCCCTCATTGATGAGGCATTACCATGAAACATCCTTCATATTTTCCTTATCGGACTCAGACAACAAGGGCTTCAGGTAGCTCGTGACCCCGACTTGTCGCGATAAGAACTTGGTGTCTTTGGAAAAGGAGAGGGTTGCAGTCCTCATTCTATTCGGATCCATGCTCGGAGCCAAGAACATGTCCACAAGCTTGGATCGGGAAATTGCATGATTAACTGGAGAGCGAGATGATTTTCTTAGCCATTAGGGAGTGTGCAAATCCGGAGGTATTCATTGGCGGTCCCAGGTTTGTAGAGGTTCCAACATCACTGAAAAGGTGCTTAAAGTCTTCTTGCCCGAAGCTGGTAGCCGAGTTCGATGATGATTCAGAAGGAATAGATGAAGTCATTTGCCTCTTCGACAATGGTTCTTCATTCGTTGTTTTATCATCATCTTCGATGTTGACGGGCATTTGCTTGGAAGGTGATGGCACGGTAGTAGAAATTGGTATGATGTCGGAGGGGGGCATGGTAGCTTCGGCAGTTGTGGGTCCTTTGATTTTGGATGAACCCCTTTCTTCCACAGTTATTGTGTTCTTTACTCCGGAAGATCCACTTACTTCCGGAGCTCTTTTCCTCTTCAAAGAAGCCGAGGGAGACTTCGGAGGTTTAGAAGATTTCATTTCATTCGGTACTTCATTGATACGGTGAGCGGATGCAGCCGGATCAAGTACCGGGTTAGTGAGAATTGGAGCGGTCACGATTGACCTTAGGACTGAGGTGCCTTTTGGCAAACCTGAACATTGAAAAGAAAAAATGGTGAAAATATGCAGGGAAATAGTAGCAAAAAAAAGAGTTCGGAGGATACTAACCATGGTTTTGAGCTTTCCATCGATTTTTAGAGAGTTTTTTCCACGTCCGATCTTTGTGTAGACAAGTTCTTATGATCTTTTCAACCCAAGTGTGAAGGTTCTCGATAAAGTCCGGAGTCCGGCGGACAACTGAGAAGGTGACGAAGTAATTTAGGCTAAACCATCAATTGAAGATATTCATAATAAAGGGAAAGGGTTTTGATACTTACGGTTTAAATTCCATTTCTCCAAAAAGGGCCTGAACCTCGCCGGAATAATTTCAGTGGTGGGAACCACTACAAAATGCTCCACCCGGCCTCGATCTCGATCTCGATCTTCATTGATGCTGGAAAGAATGGAGAATTTTCCTCATTTGGAGATCTGGACGATCCCACCACGGAAGAACCTCGGAACGTGTAGTCGGATCAAGTGATCCAAGAGAAAACTTCACCGACTTCCTTGGCTAGAAATTGGAGAAAGGTAATGAACCTCCAGATGGATGGACCACTTTGTGCAAGACACAAGTTATATGTCTAACATATTTTGAAGATCACATTATCGATCGGAGGGTCGAGCTTGAAAGTGAAGGGGCCGGTGTAAACGTTGGAGTACCCAGACCTATAGGTGGTGACATCGTCGACAGGGCTGTGTATAATAATTGCGGAATGACCAGTCCAACCGCAATCATTCCGAACTGTGTTGAGAACAGAAGGACTTATGAAGGTCAGATAGTTCTTAGCCTTTTCACCTCGGTTAGATTTTGAAGTGACTTCATGGACGGCGAACTTGTTGTTGAAATGAAAAGAGGACGGGATCATGTCAAAAGCTCTAGGCTCAGGAGCATCCTGATTCTCAAGAGAATCACCGGCTCCTGTGGATTTATCGGTGGCCGGTGGAGACGGAGATGATGGTAAGGACTGTCTTGCAGAAGAACGTGTGTTGGTTTTAGACATAGTGATGAAGGTATGAGGATTTGAAGGTATAAAGATTGGAAGATTTGAAGGTGAGAAGAAAGGAAGGTTTGAAGATTGGATGATTTGGAGGGGATTTCGTAGAAGGTTGGAGTGAAGGAGAAGATGAGGGTTTTATAGTGCCTGGGTGATAATTGCATGTGGCTTCAGTATACGAACCGAAGAGGTGGCACAATCAGAGAACGACATGTGTCCGAATTAGTTGGGAGATGGGACGTGAGTCAGGGTTTGGAGAAGAGGAAACATTTCATTTTTCCGCCTATTTCGGAGTGATTTGAAAAGAAACTTACAAGAGAAGGCAACGTAGAAATCATTTCCACTTCCTGTCACTTCGGTAAACTTTGGTCCGAAAAGTGTGGGGACTATCTGTATATGGTGAAAACCGGCATGACACGTGATAAAGTTTGAGTATGGAGTACGAGGTAGGCGGCTACGTTCCAAACTGAATACAAGTAACATCGGGGTAGGTCGGATGTCGAGACAAGGTTGGATCGTAACCGAGCCAGTTAACACCAGATGAAGAACCGGAGGCGCCCAGCGTATACCCGTTCCGGATATAGCGTCAGCCGTTACTTTTTGTTCATTATGAGACATTAATTGACATTTACTACATTTAATTTGAGAAGGAATATCGGTCATTAACGCTTTATTTCATAGCTATAAAAGGAACCCAACCTTGATGTTGGAAGGGCATCCAATTCGCATTATTCACACTTATATCATCATATCTACTAATAATATACTCTCTAGTTTTCATTTTTGGCTCGAAACCGAAGCAATTTAGCTAAGGCTCGGACCAGTCTTGCTGAGAAGTTTCAATCAAGTTCACAGAATCTCAGGCTAACTTTCTCACTTATTGTTTACTTTTACTTACTTATTGCTAACTATTTGTCAACTTATATTGCAAATTAATTTACGTATCCTTAAAATTACCTACAAATTTAACTGTAC
The DNA here is from genome assembly GCA_034509755.1 of Anisodus tanguticus. Classification (NCBI taxonomy): domain Eukaryota; kingdom Viridiplantae; phylum Streptophyta; class Magnoliopsida; order Solanales; family Solanaceae; genus Anisodus; species Anisodus tanguticus. The sequence continues at coordinate 39,726,218 of CM067558.1, forward strand.
CTTTTTGGAGGTAAACAATATAAAAATAGGATAATCAGACATTTTTTAAACATTCAAAAATAAAATTAGAAAGTAAGTGTCATAGAAAAAAATGAGAGACAATGGAAACAAGCCGAGAGCCAAAGTTGGCCTATCTAGAAAGAAATTATATATGCCAAAAAAAGAAGAAGAGGTTCTTTATCGCTTCTAAACCTAATTATTCAGTGCAAGCAACCGAGAATTGTTATCAACTTTATTATTTCGATTGTGTTTATGCTTGGTCTATATGTTATTAGCTAAAGATTGATATATATGAGCACCTTTAAAATTTATTTCCTTTTCTTTCCGGAACTGATCTAAACGCACTTCTTTTTATGAATTAGATCTTAACTCATTAACCTATATATGTAGAATGAGATGAGGCTCCATGTACCCCTAATCTTCGTAATTTTATATCTTAGTCAATAAAAAAACTCAATTAATAATTCGACATTGGAACTTATGTTTGCATTTGCGATACTGAGCGGTGGATATACGCAAATTAGAGAATTGCGAATTCATAAATCGGCATGAATTAAGGTTCAAATTCTATGACCTTTTTTAGAGTTAGAACTGCACATTTCAAACTCCTGAAACAATTTACGGAGGTTGAATTGATAAGTGTTCAAACTTTAGTAGTCATTCTTGGAATAAGTTTTTGTGTTTTAATTGGGAGTATTTTTCTCGTATGAACTATGAAGTGCTTCATGTTCTGCATGATGCGAATTCAAATTAAATAAAGGAAAATTTATATAGTATAGAAAATATATAAAAGATATTTATATTTAGTAACTATCGGCCACCACTTTCAAAGATATAAGAGGGAAATTCTCTCCTCTTTTACCATCTCCACCACTGTCCCTTCTTCCTCCCTCAATTTTTCCAGCAACCACCGGCCACCACTAAACTACCAACCCTACCGTCCCTCCACTGCTCCTCCAACCAACGCCCTCCACTGTTCACCCCACCAGCGCCGCCCAGCCACCACACAACACCAGATCTGCCAACGCCACACACTTAGTCTCCCACTCTCTCCCAAAAACACCCCATCTACGATCCCACCCCCACGAGACACGTACTACTTCAATTGGCCTGTTTAATTTCAATAGGTTTCTCCAATGTATCATTATACTGGGGTTTTTTTCCTGAAATCTCGAGAAAGGAAAACTATTCTAGCTTGAAATTTCTATTTGATACCATGAATATTTCTTCTTAACCTCAAAATGTTTGCTGATATGTCAATCTAGTTAATAAACCTTGAACATGAGATGAAAAAAGAGGCGAACGATCTGAGTGTATTTGAGCTGATCACCGGACGGTGTATGTCAGTTTTGAGTGTATTTGTTATTTATTTTTTTGTAAAATAGAGTGTTTCTTTATGTATTTTTCATCTTTATTTCAAAGGAGAATTTTTTTTGTATGCAAATGAATACAGTGAATTTGAATACAGCTGAATATCCTTGTATTTTTTTTGCATGTATGTTATTTGAATACAATTGAATTTAAATATAATAAGTTGAATACAGTGTAAAAGTAGCTACGAATGAATACATCTGAATTGAATACATCTTATTTGAATACAACGAAATATAGTTGAATTAAATACAACGAAATACAGCTGAATTGAATACAGCGAAATACAATCAAATTTGAATACAGATTACTGTGGCTACGAAATGTAATTAGCAAAAGTGTAGCTATGCCTAAAAAAAATAAAGTATAGTCATTTGTGAAAATTTTCCTTAGGTAAATCTGTGAGTTTCGGATACTAAATGATTAAATAAGTAAAAGGAAAAAACCAAAAGATTGTACACTTTGCATTCAAAATCAAATACACCAGATTTCTTTCGTTGGACCATTGAAAAGTTTTGGAGGTTGAGGATTCAATATGCGTAAGCCCACAATTCTTTGGATTGGGATAATAACAAAACTGGGCTGTGTATAAAATGTCCATGCGCACGCATATTTAGCTTAGAACAAATTATTAAGGCCCAACTCGTGAAACAAGTCAATTGCACTTTTTCTTAATTTTGTGTTGGTCTTTAATTTTTATCATAGGCATAAATTCCATTTGAGGGTCGAAAATTAAAGACCAATCCATTTGAAGGGAAAATAACCATTAGTTGCACGGCTTTCCCTTCAAATGGGATGTTCTTTAATTTTTTCCCCTCAAATGAAATTTATGTCTATTGGGGCATAAGTTCTTTAAAGAATTTGGCACAAGTTGTATCGGATTCCTTAAAGAATTTATGCCCCAATAGGCCTAAATACCATTTAAGGGACAAAAATTAAAGACCAGCACAAACCTGGGAATTAAAGTGCAAATGACCCTGCAATTAATTGAAACGGAATATTGGATCCATTATGAAGAGTTTGTCTTCTTCTTTTTTACAATAAACTGTTAATTGAAACCTATTTGAAAAATAAATTTAAAAAGGACCATAACTTAATGAAGATATACAAATAATTCTTTCAAGGAGAAGCCAAACACACTATACCTATCTGCATGCTACCTACTACCTACTACCTACTACCTGGATTGAAAAATACAATAAATAAATAAATAAATTGTATAGAACTCTCGTGAAACAAAGTGCATGCAGTCAATGGTCCTTAAGTTCTAGTACTTTGTACGAACTGGACTTCAGGACATTGTGCTGGAATTCACCGGCATAAGTAGCGATGACAACAGATCAGATCTGGATCGGATCCTATTAGATTCAAATTCAGATTCGTTTTTCATATCTGTATTCAGATCCAGATTCATCGGGTCCATAAAAATCATATCAAAATCTGGATCCATCGAATCCACCGGGTCCACGGATCGGATCTGGATCCACATGTAAAAATTTTGCCTTGAATAATATTTCCACCTGTTGAAATTAAATCAAACATTCTAATAAAATTTAGTTTGTGAAACCATTTGGTTGTTTTCATATAGGATTATACTTTCAAATTCCTTGCTTGATAAATATAAAAACTTAGCAGAGGACTTCTTTTGTGTTATTTGGCCTTAACTTATCTATATTCCCCTAGCTTAACAGAGAGTGTAACAAATCTTAAGGTCCCTCTTAAAATCTCTAGCTTATGAATAGTTTGTTAAGATTTTATCCGATTTTGCTTGTCTAGAAATTAAATCAAACATTCTGCTAAAGTTTCCAGGGATTTCAAGAAAAATAGTAACAATAATGTCTACTTATGCTATTTTCCAGATCAATACAAATATGTTAACACTTGTTTAGGTTTTCCTTTTTTCAAAACATGTTGAGTTTATTTATAGATTGATATGTATAAAGAAGCAAGACTCGAAATCTCTTTTCTACTTCTTCACAAACCAGTAGCTGATACTTATAAGACCAAGTTGTGATTGTCCGGAGTTGTTTTAACATAAGTTAGGCTCTCCAAAATCAGTGATCATATCTTATGTGTTTAACATAAGTTAGGCTCTCCAAATTCATTCTAGGTTATGAATATATTTAATAAAAAATGGATACACAGGTCGGATCTAGACCGGATACGGATCTCAAACACAAGATCCAGATCCAGATCCGATCCGTCAGAAATGGATCCGGGTCCAATCCGGATCCGTCGGGTATAGATTTTGAAGATCCATATCCTATAAAACGGATCTAGATGTACCGGACCGGATCCAGGACCCACTGTCATCTCTAGGCATAAGTTTCGAATTCTAGGATAGGATTCTGAAATTTCATTTGTAAGTTTTGAATTTTAGGACACAATCTTGAAGTTTTATTTATATAATTTCGAACTACAGAACATGATCAATAGGATTTCACTTATAATTTTTTCCGAACTTACTGGTTAATTTCAATTACCTATTGTTTTTTGGGGGGGAAATTAAATATGTTATCGAATTATATATATCATGTTATCTTTTAATAGTTTGGAACAAAAATGTTACCGGTGTGACACATTTGGTTCATTCGTGGCATTATCTAAACCCTTCATTACTTACCACCTCCCACCCCTTTTTTTTAGTAACATATGTGAGCCATTTCATTAAGTTCAGTAGCATGTTTGAGCCCACCAGATAATACTGCTCTTAAAAGCAAAAGTGTTCCTGAAGCGAGACAAGATATTACATATACTTACTTTAAGGTTATTTTTTTACTTAAGTTATCTGACATCAGAAATTTATTAACCTGACCAATTTGAATTTGCATCAAATAGGCCTACTAAGGAGGAAAAAATGTTTCCTATTAAGAAATTATTAGAATATGTAAGTAATCTTTTATTTATAGAATATGTATATTCTAGTGTATATCCTTGTGATATTATTAACGTAATTGTAGTCTAAAGATACTCTTTGTAATCATGTATATAATTGACTAGAATGAATGAAATAAAGCATGGAAGACATTTCTATCATGGTATCACGAGCATTAGGTTAAATTTTTTTCTCTAACCCTAGTAGTCGTCCCTACTTCCATCCTCCTGCCTGCAACGCCTCTCAGCCACCATGTTTAGTGATCTGAAAACCACCTTTTCTTCTCATCTCCATCTTGCTCTTGTTGTCTCCAATATCAATAACTTCATCAAAGTCACACTTGAAATTGAAAAGGGCCATTACACTATGTGGGTGGAACTATTCAAGATTCATGCAACGGCTTATCAGGTTCTCGATCACATTATTCCTCCAACAACAGAGAAGTAAAAGGCTGTCTTATCTTCCGTCAAGGCTACCGATCTTGAGTTCTGGAATCGCGTGGACGCAGTTGTCCTACAATAGATATACGGTACAATTTCTAGGAATCTTCTTCATACTATTATTTAACCCGATTCTACAGTCGAATTACCGTGGAATCGGTTGAAGGATATTTTCTCTAACAATAAGAATTCTAGGGCTCTTTACCTAGAATAAGATTTTTCTAAGGTGCAAATGGAGGATTTTACGGATGTATCTTCTTATTGTCAACATTTGAAGACCCTCGATGATCAACTATCCAATGTTGGCTCTCCCGTATCGAACGACAGGTTGATATTTCAACTTGTTTCAGGTTTAACTGATTCTTATTTATTGTTGGTTCTCAGATCCGTCATGGTGATACTTTTCCCCTTTTTACAAAGCCCGTTTCATACTTGTTTTGGAGGAAACAACATGGGCGAAAAAGGTTGCAACTTCGAGTGATAATTCTGCTTTATTGATGACAAATGATGATGATTCGGGAGGATCTTCAAATGGTAATCACTCACACAATCGAACCATCGCAACAACAACCACAACACCACCAATCGAGGCGGCAAAAATAGTGGTCGCGGTGGCAAGGGGAAGGAGGGTCGTAGTGGTCAGTCCGGTGGACGAGGAGGTCAGACGCAGCAACAACAGTACCAATCCACTCCTACGCAAGCCCAACAACATTCCCTCTTTCAACAGTGGGCCTATCCACATCCATGGGCCCAGTGGCAACCCTAGGCCATGTCTTCCTGTCCTTACCCAACTGCAGGATGGCCCAGGCAGCCATCTACTTACAGGCAGCAGCAGCAGTCCGGTTTATTGGGCCCACAGCCTCAGTAGGCCCATGTAGCAATAGCTAGCCCAGCTCTCTCGACTTATGCTCCAACGGATATTCAAGCGGCCATGCACACTCTCTCCATTTCACCTCCTGATGATCAATGGTATATGGACACCGGTGCTACATCACACATGACCGCGAATGGAGCTAATCTTACGTTTTATTTCAATATGAACAACAATCGTAATATTACCGTTGGTAGGGGCCATACTAGTCCAATTGTTGGTTGTGGAAATGCATTGTTACCCAATCCTCATCCTCCCTTAACCTTGAATAATGTGTTGCATGCTCTCAAACTGATTAAAAATCTTGTCTCTATGAGAAAATTTATTGTTGACAATGATGTTTCTGTTGAATTTGACCCTTTCGAGTTTTCTGTGAAGGATTTTCTGACGGGAATGCATTTAATGAGATGTAAAACCTTGGGTGATCTCTATCCAATTACCACAAGACCTCATATTTGAACCTCTCCACCATCTACCTGTGCAGCTTTATCTCCCGAATTATGGCACAGTCGTTTAGGACATCTGGGAGCTCCTGTTTTAAGTTCTCTTCGCCAAAATAATTTTATGGATTGTAATAAATTTCGGGACAATTTTTTTGTCATTCATGCCCTCTTGGGAAACAAGTTAAATTACATTTTTATGACTCGTCTTCATACACCACATTGACATTTGATATTGTGCATAGTGACCTTTGGTCATCACCTATTCTTAGTTCAGGTGGGCATCGTTATTATGTTTTGTTTCTTGATGATTTTACGAATTTCTTGTGGACTTTTCCAATTGCAAATAAATCCCAAGTAAATTCCATTTTTCTATCGTTTTGTGCTTATATTAAAACACAATTTGAAAGGGAAATAAAATGCTTCCAATGTGATAATGGAAGGGAGTACGACAATGGTCCCTTTCATAAATTTTGTGAATTAAATGGAATGAGTTTTTGATTTTCTTGCCCTCACACATCTCCACAAAACGGAAAAGTCGAAAGAAAAATTCATGGAATAAATAATATCATCTGAACTCTTCTTGCTCATGCCTCATTACCTCATTCTTTTTGGCATCATGCACTACAAATGGCCACTTATCTCCTCAATGTACTCCCTAACAAAAAGCTTGCTTTTCAATCTCCCACAAAAATTCTCTATCAACGCGATCCCTCTTACTCTCATCTTGGAGTTTTTGGGAGTTTGTGTTATCCCTTACTTCCGTCTACCTCTAGAAATAAATTGCAAGCTAGATCGACACCATGTGTCTTCTTGGGATATCCGTCAAATCATAGAGGTTATAAGTGTTATGATTTATCGAGTCATAAAATTCTTGTTTCGAGGCATGTTATATTTGATGAAAACACTTTTCCATTTTCTAAGTTGCATACTCCTACTTCTTCTACTTATGAGTTTTTGGATGCAAGCTTGATTCCTCAATTAATCTCACAGCCTCAACCCATAGCCCACACTCTTGTTGCACCACTGATCCAATCTCATAACACTTCCCCTGTTTCTGTTTTGCCTACTCTGGCCCAGCAACCAGCGGCCCAATCTGTCTCAGCTAATAGCCCAGGCGAAAATAGCACTTCCACAACTTACTCCCTCGCCATAGCGCACTCCCTCTTCCCCCAATGCTCAGGCCCACACGCAAAACCCATTTTCACCCCCAGCAGCCTGCTCAAACCAGCCCTCACGCCATTCCTCATTCTCCACAAATGACCACAATAGCTCAACATGGAATTTTTAAACCCCGCAAACTTTTTAATCTTACTGTTTCGACTACAAATTACATTTCTTCTTTGCCAACAAATCCCATTAATGCATTAAATGATCATAATTGGAAATTGGCCATGCAAGATGAATATGATGCTCTTATTGAAAATAAGACGTGAGACTTGGTGCCCCATCCGTCTAATGCTAATGTCATTCGAAGTTTGTGGATTTTCAGGCATAAGAAGAAATTTGACGGGTCACTTGAGAGGCATAAAGCCAGCCTTGTAGTTGATGGTACGACTCAGCAAGATGGTGTAGATTGTGGTGGAACTTTTAGCCCGGTGGTAAAACCGGCGACTATTCGAATGGTGCTAAGCATTGCTTTATCTAAAAAGTGGTGTCTTCATCAGTTGGATGTTAAAAATGCATTCCTACATGGAAATCTAGATTAACTGTCTATATGCATCAACCTCTCGGATTTTGAGATCCTAAACATCCTGATTATGAATGCTTGCTTAAAAAGTCTCCCTATGGTCTTAAGCAAGCCCCTCGTGCTTGGTACAAGAGCTTTACTGATTATGTGGCTGCAATGGGATTTTCTCACAGTATTTCTAATCACTCATGGTTTATTTATCATCGTGGCAACGATATGACTTATATTCTTCTATATGTATATGAAATTATACATGCTTCCTCTTCAGATACTCTTCGACAGTCTATAATGTCTAAACTCAGTTCGGAGTTTGCTATGAAGGACTTGAGTCCTCTGAGTTATTTTTGGGCATCTCTGTTATCTGGAATTCAAGTGGTCTCTTTCTCTCATAGAAGAATTATGTAGAAGAAATTATTGACCGAGAAGGTATGTCATCTTGCAAACCATCTCCTATACCGGTTGACACTAAAGCAAAACTCAGTCTCTCTTCAAGTAATCCATAACATGATCCGACTGAATATCAGAGTCTTGCTGGAGCTTTGCGATGGTTGACTTTTACGAGACCAGACATCTCTTATGATGTTCAACAGGTTTGTTTGTTCATGCATGACCCTATAACACAGCACATGTCAACTTTAAAGCGAATTATTCGCTATATTAAGGGTACTCTAGAATTCGACTCCATTTTTATCCCTCTACGGTGAGCAAGCTCATTTCTTACACCGATGTCGATTGGTATAGGTGTTCAGATACCCGGCGATCGACCTCTGGCTATTGTGTATATCTTGGTGATAATCTGATTTCATGGTCTGCAAAATGACAACCTACATTATCTCGGTCTAGTGTTGAGGCCGAGTATTGTGGGGTGTCTAATGTTGTGTCTGAATCTTATTGGATCCGAAACTTACTTTTGGAGCTACATTGTCCAGTTACAAAGACCACTTTGGTCTATTTTGATAACGTTAGTGCGGTATATCTTTTCGGAAACCCGGTTCAGCATCAATGCACTAAGCACATTGAGATGGATATACATTCCGTACATGAAAAAGTCGCTCGTGGACAAGTGTGTGTCCTACACGTCCCTTCACGTTATCAGATTGTCGATATTTTTACTAAGGGGCTTCCGCTGCAACTGTTTGATGATTTTCGTGATAGTCTCAACGTACGACAACCTTCCGTTTCGACTACGGGGGTGTATTAGAATATGTAAATAATCTTTTATTTATAGCATATGTATATTCTAGTGTATATCCTTGTGATATTGTTAACGTAATTGTAACCTAAAGATATTCTTTGTAATCATGTATATAATTGACTAGAATGAATGAAATAAAGTACGGAAGACATTTCTATCAGGAATTTTCAATTTTGAAAACTCAAACTCAATACTCTTAATTAAAAATAAAGGAATTTCATCATTTCAGCACATTCGTTCATCGTATTAAGGTTCAAAATAATGCATGAGTGATTATACATGAGATCCAACTAATTGAACAGGCAAAAAACAATAATAGTTTTTCATCAGGGAAACTGTCCTTTCACTATCAATTACAACTATGATTAAGAACTAATGTCAAAAGGGTAATGATTACTAGTATATCTGTTAATCAGAACATGCAAATTCTCATGATATATTCCTCAAGGAGAGGCAAAAGGAATGTCAAGATTCTATACAAGATTGTTTGATTATACTAAGTCATAAAATGCATTGCGTTTATATATTGTGCTTTGCACTTTGCAGTTGTAATGAGTAGTCCTTTTTTCCTATGGAAAATTGTGACAAAATAGCCTTCAAGCACTTAGGTCGAATCACTATAATGCTCTTATAAAGGTTGTATATATGTGCACATCTTACAGCTTCAATTTCTTTCGAGTAAGTGTGGTGATATCAGTTCCAGCAAACCATTTTTTGTCTCCTTTTAGAAAGGAAAAAAGAGGATGAAATAATAGAGAGAAATTCAAAATTTAAGTTTAATAATGATTCGACCTCTGATCAAGTTTTAGTATTGAATTATAAAATTATGTAGACTACCTAATTACCCTCCTAAAATTTTGCATTAGTTATTTGAAGCACACTTAAATTATTAGTAGCTCTAATGACCCTCTTGAACTTGGCTATTAATAGCCTTTACCCTTCGACGATCGTAACCATGTGAATTATTTTGTCTATGTATTGGGGAGAGATGATTAGGTAGGACATGACACAATTTCAACTTGTCGAGGACATGACCTTAGATAGAAGGTTATGGAGGACGCTCAGATTATGGTAGAAGACTAGTAGTTAATCTTGCTTATCCTTTCATACTAGTAGTCACAATATTTCTCTATAGTTTCTTGTCCTTTGATTTCTGCTACTATCTGTTATTTCTTGTATGTACTTCGATTATCTTATTTTATCTGTGGTAACTATTGCTCTTTTTTCAGGCTGTTTTTCATGGCTTAGTCGTTTCCGTTATTTTCACTTTCATATTGCTTTGAATTTTTTGTCCTTATCTAACATTTTTTATGCTTTCTCTTGAGTCGAAGGTCTTTCGAAAACATTCTCTTTACCTCCCAATGTAGGGGTAAGTCTGTGTACACTCTACCCTCCCAGACCCCACGTTGTGGGATTTCACTGGGTATGTTATCGTAGGATTTTTAAAAATGAAATAAAATTTTTCTTTTTAAAATTTACTAATATTTAGACCATCTTTTTCAAGCTGATTTTGTTAAAATTTTGTTGAAACTCAGTTATTTAGCTAATTTTTTTTATTTGATTAAAAATAAATAAATTTCGGCACAATTTTTATAGACATGGTTTGAAAAGGTGTTTATATACGAAATATTTTAGTAAATTTTAATAAAAACATTTATACGCCCGCACAAAAATATTGAGTTCGAATAAACCGCTGTCCAAGAGCCATCCTCCACTTCTCAAGGGGAGGGAGGAAATTATGATTCAATAACTTTCAGTAGATTTTGCAATCATTGAGGAGTTGAAAGTTTTAACCTTCACGTCTTTTAAAACCATTATAAAAAGGAAAAGAACAAAGATATGCATCTTTTAAGGTAATCAATGGTCGATTGTAACATCTTGTAGTGAAAATCTGTCATCCCATCCGGTTGGATAAAATGCGTCCCACCTGCATTTGTTTTCTTCCCCGTGTTTTCCCTAAATTTCGCTATAAGAAAATAGTCGCGAAATTTATCACTAATCTATTAACGAATAGTTCGTCGCTAATAGAATTCTTGATAATATAATGTTGATAGTTGTTAAATACTAAAAGAATAAGCGACAAATTATTGTTTTTTAGCACAGACATTGTATGTTACTAATCTCTAAAGTATTTTTTTTGTAGTGTTTCCCCCTCAGGACTACTCTTTAAAATGATAGTAAAACAAAGACAATCAAAAGTTATTAAAGGATGATAAGTAACCTTTCATATTTGATCAATGATTCTGAATTTGAAATTTGGGAATAAAACTGCAAAATATGAGACGTTCACGAATTTGAATTAATCAAACCACAAAGTAAATACCAACCATCCGGTAACAAAAGAAAGATAAAAGAAGTTCAAAAATAATGAAGAGAAGAGAAATATGTATTGTTTTAGTAACAGAATGAAGATTCTTTAGTGAAGAGTGATTCACTCTTTAAATGAGTTTATGCAGAGCCGATTAGAATTAGTCAAGTTAAATCAAATCATAAAGTTTCGAATATCAAATAATTTAATTAAAAAAATTGATTTATTAATTAAGATTGCGTCTTTCTGAGAGAGCAAGCGCAATTACTTCGTCATCCTCCGATCATCTCCTTTTTCTCATTAAGAGTCGTTCCACCCCGTTGAAAAGTCCCACATTAGATGAAAAAGGGACGGTGGTCTCCTTATATGATTTTGAGCAATCCTCCTCTTAAGCTAGTTTTTGAGTTGAGTTAGGACCAAATATTCATTTCTTTACATAATATCAGAGCATGACTCATTCCAATTTGTTGTCTAGTCCACTGGTTGCGTTGGCCCATATTAAATTGACCACGCTTCAGATGTTCAGCCCTAAGCCTGAGGTGAGGTATTGAAAAGACCCACATCTGATGAAAAAGGGATGGATCATCTCCTTATATTGTCTTGGACAATCCTTCTCTCTTGAATTTTGAGCTAGCTTTTGAAGTTGAATTAGACTCGAGATTTATTTCTTAACACCCGGTGGATGAAGAGGCTGATGTTGGGCTAGCAATCAATATTATCTTGGTTGGACGAGGGAGAATTTTTTTTTTTTTTTTTGCTTTGGTAAATTCGCAATCGTAACTAAGTTCATTCTTAATTATAAATTGTTTGCTTTCTCTACCATTGAGATTTGAGTTCAAAGAAATATATTGAGAAAACAAAACCACATATCTCTTTCCTTGGTAGCACTCATGCAATAACATCTTAAAAGCTACTACTCAAAACAGGACAGTAAGTGGATGTGAATAGTTGTGGAGGGTGAGAACGAAGTCTCATGGTGTGTGGTGTAATTTCATTTTCTACTTCCCTTTCCTACTTTTAGTGGAAGTCTGTGTGACTGTTTAGCCATGCCTAGTCTGTGGAGGGACAATTAGTGGATGTAACTTGCTAAAAATAGAAATAACCTGCATCACAGGTTAAACTTCACCGATTGAATAACAAAGCATTACATTGTTATAACTTGAAGACAATGTTTTAAAAGACATTTTTGGGACTTGCCTCAGTGCTCGCCGTGGGGCGGGACACTGGTAAAATGCCTCGAGGCTCACGTGTGGGGCTTAGTTCTGTGAGATTTATGCCCTAAGCGCCCGAATGTACGTTCTAAACACTTCTAACGCTCAACGCTCGGGGCTCGTGTAACTGTTCTTACACAAATTATGTGTCAAATTTCTTAGTTAACATTGTTGACCCTCAATTCTTTAATAAATGAATGATGCTTAATATTTTTTTTCATCTATAGAAATAAGAATTCTAAGAGTAACTCAAATAACAATCCATAGTATTGCATATTTACTATTTGAGAACTGATCACGTCCAAAACTTGTCCTAAAAATGATAAGTTGTCATCGCAAATATAATATGATTTTTAAGTCCGGAGTCAATCCCACAGAGAACTATTTCAATCAACTTTCGTATCACCAAGAATATCAATTTAATCAACTTTCCGATGTATACTATTTTGGATGTTTTATGTAAACTAACAAATAATGAATAACAAGAGTACTACGGTTATCAAATAATAAAACGACTTTTCTTTCGATATTAAGACGCCTAGGATAATGACTTCCCAAATTGCGGACTAAACTCGTAACGTGTTAACTTTAATCTCGCCGAACTATTCTCTATTAATCGTGATTTTTTTCTTACCACAATTATGTCTCGATCAGGTGTAGTAATTTTCTAAAGTTATTCTCTCGAACTAACTATAGCTAACAATTTACGCTATTCACATGATCACGTCAAAGCTTCATTATCTTTAAACCCACTTTTAGCATAGTGTTGGTCTTGCTCTACCGATCCCCAACTTCTTGTAAATAACCAGTGGCACCAAATTTATGCTAGCTCCTAGGTCGTACAGAGCCGTAGCAAAAGCATAACTTCCAATTGTGCAGGGGATTGTGAAACTCCATGGATCACTCAACTTTTGGCCACATATCTAGTTGTTGGAAATTTGCCTTTGGCGGGGAGATGCGTCCACCCATCTTTGATGAATTAAACACTAGTGTTCCGCATGTTGGAGACTTTGTCTCTTCACACATGCATGATCTACGAAGTGAGTAGATGACCGTAGGGCCAAGAATCGTCAAATTTCATTGAGAAATGAAAGAGATATTAGTCCACGAAGTAAGGTGTTTGAGGCATGAAAATGTGGTGTGGGACAAATCTACCACATCGGTGGGAATAAGAAGAATTGCTCTCTATATAAGTCTCTAATTGGTAAAGGGTTTGGGACCCTAAGGGGTATCCCATGTGTTTAAAGGAGGGAAGACCTAGATGTGCTTGGGTTCATGGCTAAGCCCACACGCGCGCCGCCGCCCGCCCGTCCTGTCTCTGGCTCGGCTCCGGCCGTGGGCCGGGCCGCGTGGGTCGTGGGTCGTGGGGCACGTGGGCGTGGGGACTTTCTGATATTATCTTTTTGGACCAGAGAACTCTGCCAAATGTACAGTTTGATCCCTGAAGTTTTATATGTACAGTTTGGACATGACTTCTTTCATATGTACAGTTTGGTCCCTGAAGTTTCAATATTTATAGTTTGGTCCCCAGAGTTTCTGGGAAGGTGACGGAAGGCAGAAAACTTTCTGCCTTCCGTTGGGACTGTTTTTTGAGGCATTAATCAGGTAATGGCTGATTAACTCCTCCTTTATCACCCTCCTTCATATCCATAATTCAGCCCCTCTTGATGGCCATTTACATCCATTACTTGGTTGTTTAATGCCCTCCTAATGGCCATTAACAACCATGTTTTGGGCAGTTGTTTAGCCCCTCCTCCATGCTATATATTGAGCCTCATTTGGCTCAATTCAGTGACAGAAAAGACACAGAAAAAGCAGACTGAAAAACAGGCGAAAACAGTCACGAAAACAGTGGCCAAAAACTGCTCGAAACAAAGGATCGAAATTCAAATGAAAAACAGTGACCAAACCCTCACATATACACAAGATATACACTACAGAGACACACTATATACACAGAGACAAAAGAGAAGAGCAAAGAGAAACTCTTCCTTCCTATTCCATATCTTCAGCAAGTCGATTCATATTTGTTTTCTTCGCCAGGCTCAACCTATTGGCTTTGTAGCGTTGAGATTAAAGTGTTGTTTTATCTTGGGAGACTATTGCCCGCTAACGTAAAAGCATATATACGGGGCAATCTTGTCTTAAGGACAGAGGGCAATCCCTCGACTCAACACACAACGTTGTAACCATCCAGATTTAGTTGTTTCTTGATTTCAGGTTATCAAGATTCAAGACACAACAAGCTTGCGGCAGTTTTGAAGATTGGCCTATTTGTTCAACAAGACTCAATTTCTGAAGATTGAATATTTGTTCATCCTTTCGAATACTTGTAATAGTTATTTACTTCCCGTACTGCTTTATAAAGTACAATAGAGTACCAACACTAGTTACCACAACACTGCAAGTGTGAGTTAGTGTCACGGTAGCTAAATCCTGGAAGTCAAACTTTTGGGACATCAAATCTTTCATCATCTTCGCATATCCCAGCATCTCCTTCAATGCATCTATCAACAATATGTTCAACTGAACTTGTTTAAGCATCTCCATGAATTTCTTATATTGGTCATTTTTCTTGTGTTTTGCCAATCTCAGGGGAAAAGGTGTCGAATGTCTCTTCTTTCCACTGATTTGAGTGTTTTCTTGCTCAGAAACTTCTTCTGTTATTTTTGTATGAATCATATCAGCTTTCTTTTCAGGACTTAGATCAATTTCTTTTTCTTTGTCCTTATTAGTCTGTGTTTGTTGAACTGTCACCTCTGTAAGATTGTCAGACTCATCTAGCGCAATTGGAACCTGAACAGGCGACACTACATCTCGACTAGTTTGAGCACTCTCTTGTACAGCATCTAAATCTTTTCCATTCCTGAGACTCACGACCATTATCTGCTTCGGACATTGCTCTTTTGGATTCACATTTGTGTCAGCTGGTAGTGTTCCCTGAGGTCATTGATTCAGTGCCATGGATAATTGGCCCAATTGTGTTTCTATGCCCTTAATGGATGAGTCATGCGCAGCTATCTGTTGTTCAATCTTTCCACTATTTCTTAGGATTTTCTGCAACATACCTTTAATTTTTATATGTCACTATCGTCCTGATTGGTGAACTGTTGTTGTTGAGGGTAAATCATTAGTTGTTGTGACAACTGATTATAACCAGGTTGCCTTTGATACGTAACCATTTAACATTGCGGTCTGGCAGCCCCAGTAATGGTGGTATATTGTAGTTGAGGTTGTGCGAGTTTATATTGTGTATGTTGGTTCTGTTGTCCCCATTGTGCACCTTGTCTTTGACCACCAAAATTATTCACGTAGCTCACATCTTCTGAATAGCCCTGAGGATCATGTTCACTGCACCACAAGAAAATATATGGCTGATTAATACAAGGTGTGCATAATCCTCTATTTGTCGTATCAACTATATGAACATTCTTTGTCCCTGAGTCATCAATCTTTTTAGTCAACAAGCTCATTTGGGTCATCAACGTTGTATGTTTTCAGCCATGAGCCACCAAATGAACACATGAATGATTGGTGCATCTCTAGTCATCCAACTTGAATTTCGAGCCATCTTGTCTAACAATACTTGGGCTTCGGTGAACAATTTACTAAAAATGCTCCACCTGCTGAAGCATCGACATTAGCATTTACGCTATCTGCAAGCCCCCATGTAAAACCTCTGCAATAACATCTGATCAGGTATACCGTGATGTGGACGCTTCACCAACATGCCCTTAAATCTTTCCCATGTCTCTTGTAGAGATTCCATTGATTTCTGCTTGAATTGCACGATCTCGTCAACTTGTTATGTTGTCCTATTTGGTGGAGAAAATTTGTTCAGAAATTGCTTGACCAACTCTTCCCAAGTAGTAATTGAGTTGCTTGGGAGCGAGTTTATCCAGAATTGTGCTTTCCAGTCACTGAGAAGGGAAACAAAAGTAGTTTTATTACCTCCGATGACATATGTTGCTGCCTCTGAGTGACACAGATTGATAGGAAATTTCGCAGGTGCTGCTGAGGATCTTTTTATTCTTTTCTTGAAAACAACCCCTTATTTTGTAGCAAATGCAGCATGTTGTTTGTTATCTGAAAGCTCTCCGTTTGTATCTGCGGAACTGCAATAACTGTCGCCAAGTTGTCAGCAGTGGGTTGTTCCCAGTCATAGAGAGTAGCTTCTTGCATAATATTTGTTGCTCGTTCGGCAGCTGGATTAGGGTTAACGGGGTTGATTATGTTCCCCTCATTGTCCACCATTGGAACCCCGCTATTCTTGTTACCTTCGTTTCCAGTCATTCAAATTCAAGTTCTCGTGAGTTCTGTTTGTTCATCTTGTTTGCCCGATTCAATGCCTTGAATTCTCGTTCTGGGTCCGGTAAGGCTTCGAAAAGTTCGTTAGATCTATAAGAGTTTCTAGGCATACACTTGTAGCACACACAATTCAGAAAATTAGAACTTGAATGAAAACTAAAAAGAAAGTTGATAATAAACTAATGATCTTAGTGATATTTTCAAGTGTTTAACTAATTAATAGTTCCCCAGCAACGACGTTAAAATTTGATCACGCTCAAACCTTGTCTTAAAAAAGATAAGCGGTCGTCGCAAATATAATTCAATTTTTAAGTTCGGAGTCGATCCCACAGAGAACTATTTCAGTCAACTTTCGTATCACCAAGAATATCAATTTAGTCAACTTTCCGAGGTATACTATTTGGTTGTTTTATGTAAACTAACAAATAATGAATAACAAGAGTACTACTGTTATCAAATAAATAAAATGATTTTTCTTTCGATATTAAGAGGCCTAGGATAATGACTTGCCCAAATTGCGGACTAAACCTGTAACGTGTTAATTTTAATCTCGCCGAACTATTCTCTATCAATCATGAATCTTTTCTAATCACAATTATATCTCGATCAGGTGTAGTAATTTTCTAAAGTTATTCTCTCGAACTGACTCTAACAATTTACGTTATTCACAGGATCACGTCAAAACTTCATTATCTCTAAACTCCCTTTTAAATCTAAGTAGTTAATCTCTTAACAACTTCAAAGTGACATTGTTCAACTAAAATCTAATATCGCAATCTTTCTCAAGTAATGTGAGATACAACGACATTCATTAATCGTGGGGCCTTTAATTAATAGCAGTAGATATGTAGTTGAACAAATACAGAATAAAACAAATGACTCAATTATAATTAAATAGTCACAAATGCATCCAACAATTGGTGCCTTCAAAATCCTAGAGAAGAAATCTAGCTACTCATAATATTTTTTAAGCTCATAGCATAGAATTCCATAACGAACAAGTAGACGAATGGAAGAGAGTGAAACTCTAAGTCGAATTTCGTCGCTCCGCTCCGTGCTTGTTTTTGCCTCCCAAAATAATGTGTAGTCCTCCCGTATAGGTTTAGCAAGGTATATATATGACCTAGAATGTGCAGGAGATCTTTTAAACTAATTTAATGATTTTTCTTGGCTCGTCTAGATTATTGCTTTGCGAGGGCCACATGCGAGCCTGACCATCTCTCAAATTTCTCTTGTTTCTTGGCTGGTCTAAATTCTTGTTTTGTGAGGACAATTGACGAGCCCGGCCATTCTTCAATCTTCATTCCTTTGCTTCAAATCAAAGCCAAAATCAACTCTTTTCGATCGTATTCATCTATCACATTTCCTACACACATAAAACTCGTAATAAGCTCAAAACATCCAAGATAACGATATAACAACCCAATTATGCATAAGATATAAGGAGATAACGTAATATAAATATATACTTTCAGTCGAATATCAAGAACACCTTGAGGGTGAATATCACTTAACATTTTTTAAAAGAAAACATAGCTGAATTTTACTTCTCCACTTGTCATTGATCTTCATGTTTTTGTCCTATGTTTCAGAATTATCATATTTTGTTATTTCGCTATTTGAAAGTAATTTTATTTTTATTCATAAAAGAATGATGTTTTAATTATAATATTGATAAATTTTATTGATTATTTTCTTTTAGAGAGGTAAATCGCATAGTATAATAGTAATATATCTTATGAAATTGTGATTATTTTATTGTTTGAATTTTGAAAATTAAGATGTTAGAGTTGATTTACATCTCATAATAGCTTTTCTATCATTTCATTATTTATATATACTTGTAAAATCATGTTAGAAGTTTTATTTTCTATGAGTTTCTTTAATCTTGTCTTAATTATCTTAAATTATTAATGCATTTTAAATAATTTTGTGTCATTTACTCTTTTACTACATTAAAAATTTAAATTTTAAAGATCCATGGGGCTTACGCCACATGCCTCGGGGCTTACGTCTCGCCCTGTGCTAAGTAAAACGTCTCGCCCTGTGCTAAGTAAAACGCCTCGCCTCACGCCTCATCCTTTTAAAACACTGCTTGAAGCCATACTTAATTAGTAGATTAATTCTCTGTAATTGCTCTCTAAGTGATTTGATTTTATAAATATGTCTTACATTGTATGTTGGTACAATGAATTTAAAACTTTATCTCAAGGTTATGGTAGAATGGATATGACTAGGGGTGGCAAAATTAGCTCAAATCCATTTGGTCCGCTCAACCCGTTCAAGCTTTAATGGGTTTAGGCTAGAGTAATTTTGAAGATGGGCTGATTTGGGCTAGCCCAAGTAGACCCATCACAAATCATCAGCCCAAACTGACCCATCAAAAGCTACAAAATATGACTAATGTTATGAAATAGATATCCTTTGTATGGATGTCCATACACATTTTTGTATGTTACATGTACCTATTAATTTGTGCACTTAATACTTGTAACCTCTATTGGGTGGTTACATGTACCTATTGATTTGAGCACTTAATATTTGTAACCTCCATTGGGTGATTTCATCCTATAAATTGGGATGTTATTCACATTTGAAGGAAGTGAAATATACACTTGAAATAAGAAGAAAGTCTCCTCATCCTCTCTACTTCTTTGTCTACATCTATTGTCTTATATTGTTATTGCTATCATTTTATAACACATTATCAGCACGAGACTCTGCCATCTTGAGCAGATATTTTGGAAAGACTAAAGCAATTTCCAAATAAGTATCATATTATCTATTGTGTTTAATTGTGTTTATTTATGTACAAAAGAACATGTATATTTACTGACTATCCATGATAATTGTCTATTTGACCGTGGTTATCCATGTATAGATATTACACCTCTCCCTTTTTCCATTTCTTGAAATCTTGTTATTGGAATTTTCATGTCTATTTCTTAATTTATTGGAAATTAATTCTATGGTTCTTTGGTCCTTCGTTTCGTTTTGGGTTGAAATCAGAAGTGATCACCTTTCATTAGTTTCATTATAATAAAAAAAATTGTGTGTATAATCATCAGAAGTTGTAATATTTTTATAGGTCTATTATGATTACAATCAAAGATGTGTTAGAGAAAAATTCTCTACATCATATGTATGCCTTGATTTGCTCCTGAAGTAGCAATATCTTAAAAGAGGTTCTAAGCCATCACTATTTGATATGCTTAAGTCACGTTCGAATGATTGTATTCCATTCCTGAAGAATGAGAACTTGATAAATATTACAAATACAGATCCATTCATTGAAGTAAATGTGATAGTATATAATAAAGCTTATAAATACGGACGTGTGTTTGGTTGTGAAGTTATTACGACTCACCTCCAGAAGAGGTAGAATAGTTGAAAAAACTATTCTAAATATTTTATGCTTTACTCCTGGAGTAGTAAACTCAGAAATATACTCCCGAAATAGAAAATTTTGAACTCTATTCCCGAAGTAGTAGAACTTGGAACTTTATTTCAAAGTAATAGAACGTTGAACTCTACTCCCGAAGAAGTAGAATATTGAACTCTACTCTCGAAGTAGAGAAATTTTAAGTTTACTCCTGAAATAGTAAGACCTTGAAATCTACTCCTTGAGTAGTAAGACTCTGAAATTTACTCTTTAAGTAGTAACTCTGAAGTTTACTCTCGAAGTAGTAAATATGAAATTTACTCCCAAAGTGGTCAAACTTTGAACTTTACTCTTGAATAACTTTGTAGCTTTGTAGGTTATAACAATGATTTGGTTGGTTATCAAAATCTGGCATGCTTACTTTTATTTTTTTCATTAAGAGGCAATCGTGTGTACCAAGTCAAAAGATTATGCTACTGCTATAACTTGATGCATATAAAATAGTCACAAGATCTATCCTCAAAAGAATGACTAGTCACATAACAATTATTTTTCATGAAATCATTTACGATGTTCTAGCAGATAATGTTATGTCTACGATATATTTATGTTGGGTAATAATTACCTCAATCTGATAAGCACCATATCTTTTCAAAGTGAAGTTATAATATTTTAAGATGCATGTCGTACGGCTAAGTGATAAAGTACCGACTAATTATCATCTATGATGTGATAACATATTTGTGGAAATAGACCTGTTTGAATTGGGTGAAGCCGTAGGTATTATTGCAGGTCAATCGATTGGAGAACTGGGTACTCAATTAACATTAAGAACTTTTCACGGGCTTAGTCAAGTAAAACTGGGTTGCGCTACTTGATGCTCCGATCGAAAACAAAGTCTAGGAACAGCTACAAAGGCTTCAAGAGACAGCGGCTCGAGGCATTAAGAGGAAATAGAAAGATTCGTTTGAAGAGGTCCTCAACTCTATGATCCGATCCAACGATTTGGAAGAGGCCACAAAAAGGCCTTTTATGGCACGTTTACTCCTCAGCTGCTGAAAGTGAAATGGCCTACCGAGTCGGAACGTATGAATGAAGAAAGCAAAGTAGATGATTCTATGCCATCCTTTTCCCTTCTTGTCTATTTCCTTCGATCAGATAGTTCTGCTTCCGGTGCCGGAGGAAGGGTAGTTTCAAAGTTCGAGATATCTGAGCTCGCTTCTTTAATGTTATAATAATGTTGCCTAGATCTTGCCTCTTCTTTTGCTGGCTAGATGCGTAAGTCAAGATTCACGCTTGGGCCCTTGACGAGTACTTTTCTCAATAGATATATTTATCGATAGAAAGATATAGATCTCTATATGATCTATCTCCATATCTAAATATGGAAGAACCGACACTTAAAAGGCGTAACGAACGGAAGCTTCTCACCCTGTCCCCGACATTGTTCTCCGACGATGTCCCTTGGGCAAAAAGAGCCACCATTCTCTTTCTTTCTTCTTCGACTTCTTAGTAGATTAAGAATTACTGAACAATTGATAATGATTATGGCAATTGATTACAACTACAACAACCCTTTTGACAATAATTATTAGTTTGAGTCCTTTTTTGTTTTTCAGATATAAGGAGATATTTATGGATTGTCATTGAAATATAATACTAAATTATTATATTACTAAATTATTATATTGATCATATAAGTAAATTGTTGTATCCTAATAAGACTTATCATGATGTGTCAAAATTTCTTTAAGATGGATACAGAGAGTTGTTATATTTTAATAGGACTTGTCCAAACTTATCAGTTTTAAATATATAACACAGTTTGTTATATATTTAGTCTTCACTTTGTATTTTCTGACAATCTACTTATTTTATTTTGTGCATGTCATTTCATTTGAATATATGGATAAGATATGAATAACTTTCAAATCAAGTTTGGATTAGAATTGAATTATGCATTTATTATTTCTAAATATCCATTCGTTTACCTTTTCTTTTCATGACATCAGAAGTGTCTAATTAAATTTTCTTCATGACACCAACAGTGGATAAAAAATATTTGATAGTACAAAACCAATTAAGGGCTCTAGAAGGGCTAACTATTTATCAAGAAGATCATGTCATTAGTAGTGTCCAAGCAATATGTGATTATGGAGAATAGATTAAATGCTCCTGAAGAGCTTATATATTATTATGGCATTCGTTCTAGATTGTATTATACAAAGTTGTTATGATCGAAGCACAAGTTATAGTAAACCCGAAGTTTACTAAAGTAAATGACTATCATATTGAAGGTATAAATGATTGGATGACTAAATATCTACAAAATCATAGTGAGTAAGAAATATGTATTTGAAATGTTACCCTCATTATTCTCCAAATTGTATTGCACAAATATAAGCATGATGAAATCACATGTCACGATAAACCAGAAGTTTATTGTATAAAATAGAATTCATGTCATAGTAAACCAGAAGTTTACTAAAACAGATAGCACATGACATGGTAAACCTAAAGTTTACTAGTACAAATAATCTTATTAATTGACGTGATAATTTTGGTTGTCCTGATTTAAATCCGATGTGCTAAGTTTGTATTCGAAATATATTGAAGAACTAGAAGATTCTTCAAGAATTAATTTGCTTGTTCTCATGATAACTTGATTATACTAACTAATGTTGGGATTGAATTTCCTAAATTCTGAAAAATATAAAAGGTGAATAAGGGCATGTTCACTTGTTATGTGATGTCTTAAATAGATGCATCGATAAGACGGTCACATGTGCGTTTATTATCAACCCGCTGTTTGACATATGCAAAATTGCTTGCTCAAAATAATTGAGTTGAGAGCACAATTTTCAGATTATGTAATCAAGACAATTCATTTTGTTAATACTGGTTTATATTCAAGCTGGTTTAGCATTGAATGCCTCCGATAAATATCTAAACCATTGCGAATGAGAACAAAGCTTCATGTGTTGATCTGAAATATGATATATTGCATACAACGACGTTTGTATACTTCAGACTAATATATTATGATAAATTCTCCCCTCACACTTGGTTCGAGGTCAGGAATCAAATATTTTCATCTAATAGTTTTATTGTGCGATATATGATTAATGAATCTACCACGATGCACACAAATGGATTTCCAAAAGAAGGTGAAAATGTATGTTAGTTTTTCAAACATAAGGGTACAGAAAATAAAAAACTAAGAAATATATTGTGAATTATCACCAATATGATCCTCGTTCAAACAATAATTCAAGTCAAATGCTAGAAGCATTTGCTGACCCAACTATTTCATATTTCAGCTACAAGATGCTCCTAAATGTTGTACTCTTTTTTTCATATAAGGTTTTGTCCCATTGGGTTTTCCTTTTAAGGTTTTTAATGAGGCAACCAAAATATATATTATTAGAAATGTGTACTCTTTTTTCTTCACTAGAATTTTTTCCATTGGGTTTTTAATAGTAAGGTTTTAACGAGGCACATTATCTATGGCCATCCAAGGGGGAGTGTTATGAAATACATATCCTTTGTATGGATGTCCATACACATTCACTAACATTTTGTATGTTACATGTACCTATTAATTTGGACACTTAATATTTGTAACCTCCATTGGGTGGTTACATGTACCTATTGATTTAGACACTTAATATTTGTAACCTCCATTGGTGGTTTCATCCTATAAATTGGGATGTTATTCACCTTTGAAGGAAGTGAAACATACACTTGAAATAAGAAGAAAGTCTCATCATCCTCTCTACTTCTTTGTCTACATCTCTTGTCTTATATTGCTATTGCTATCATTTTATAACAATTAACTTTTTTTTAATTATTTCTTAGTTTTTGTATTTTAAAATTTTAAATTATTTTTTTATTTTTTATTAATTGTTTTTCATTTTATAATTTTTATTTTTTAAAATAATATCTTATTTTTAACAATTTTTTTAAATTTAATTTAATTTTTAATTTTTTAATTTTAATTTACAGCTTCAGGTGCATTTTGGGTGTCTCCTTGATCATCAGATTACAGTAAACAACACAACTCTGGCGGTGAACAGTGTCGGTGAATAGTATCCTGACAGTGAACAATACTCCGGCTGTGAACAATGTTTTTCCGGAAGTTTCGTCTGGCCAAACTATTTTCGGCAGCTTATTTCGATGGTTCTCAGGTGACTCTGTTCCCTATATCTCTTCCCTTCTCCTTTTTTGTTTTGCTTTGCTTTGCTTTGGCAAGTACTAGCAGATATATATTCAAAGCATCAACTGCCGGTCTTCCGCCAAATATTCTGAAGAAAAACAGTACTTGGACTATTGCTGACTTGATGTGCAAATATTGTACATATACGTTAATCACACTAAAATCTAAAACAAGAAATCGGGTATTGGCCGACCTTCTTTTCTCTATTTTCGTCGGCGAACAGGTTCGATTCAACAGGAGTTGGTACCTTCGGTTGCCCGTATCCATTCTCCATTCTTTGTCCTTACCCTTGTAGTTAAATTTTGCCGCTTCGTTGTATTGATTCGTGACTTTACGTTCTTGCATTTGCCCTTTTTGTATTTAGTGATAGCATTTTTGGCGTATTGGTTTTACTTGCCTCTAGATTCTTGTTAACTTGTGCTTTCACTTTGATCCCTTCCTGTTTAGGTAAATGTTTGATTAGTTTATTATTTTATATTTGCTTTAGTGGCTTTGGTAACTGATGGTAGACTAGGGTCATGTTCTCGGTCGGGACGGGGGCGAGGGTTTGGGGGGTAAGTGGAGTAGGGAGATGCTAAGTTGTGTCCAGGAGATCATAGAGTTAGTTAATATTCTTAAGAAGAAGAGGATTAATATAGCTTGTGTCCAGGAGACCAAATGGGTATGACCTAAGACTAAGAATGTGGACGGGTATAAGCTATGATTCTCGGGTAGATCGAGGTATAGTAATGGGGTAGGCATTTTAGTATATAGCGAGCTAAGGGATCATGTGGTAAAGGTTAGGAGGGTCAATGACAGGATGATGGCGATTAACTTGGTAGTTGGAGGATTCACTGTAAACATTATTAGTGTTTACGCGCCGCAATCGGTTTTGAATGAGGAGGAGAAGAGGCGCTTTTAGGAGGATTTGGACGAGGTGGTGGGTGGTGTACCACTCAATGAGAAGTTATTTGTAGGAGGGGATTTCAATGGACATATAGGGTCAGTTTCGAGGGGTTATGACGACGTGCATGGAGGCTTAGTCGTCGGGGATAAGAATATGGGAGGTGTCTTGCTTTTGGAGTTCGCTAGAGATTTTGGGATGGTGATAGCCAATTCGAGGTTACTGAAGAAGGAGGAGCACTTGCTGACTTTCCGTAGTTCGGTAGCTAAGACTCAGATAGACTTTTTGCTCCTTAGGAAGGTTGACAACAGTCTTTGTAAAGATTGAATTATTATCCTAAGGAGGTATCTTACAACCCGACATAAGCTTTTGGTGATGGACCTGGAGATCAAGATGGAGAAGAAGAGAATGGTTGTAGATGGCAGGCTAAGAATCAAATGGGGGGAGTTTGACCTTGGCTAGTGCAAATGAGATGAGGGAAATGTTGATGGCCAAGGGGGCTTGGGAGAGTAGTGGGGATGCAACCGATATATGGGACAGGACGGCAGTTGTATTCGAGAGGTAGCTAGATAAGTGTTTGGGGTGTCGCGGGGTAGCCGTGGTGGGCATCGTGGGGACTGGTGATGGAATGGTAAAGTCCAAGAGAATGTAGAAGCGAAGAAAGCAATGTATGCTAAATTGGTAGAAAGTGAGGATGATGTGGAGAAGTGGACGAATAAGGAATTGTATAAGATGGAGAGAAAGGAGGCAAAACTGGCGGTTACGACAGCGAAAACGGTGGCTTTTGAACGCCTGTATGTGGAATTAGAGGAAAAAGACGAGGATAAGAAGTTGTACAAACTAGCCAAGGCGATGGAGAGGAGGGTTCGTGACTTGGATCACGTGAGGTGCATCAAGGATGAGGACAGTAAAGTACTAGTGAAGGACGGCATATTAGGCGGAAGTGACAGTCTTACTTCCATAAACTCTTGAACGAAAAAGGAGATAGAAACATTATGCTGGTAGATCTGGAGCAATCCGGTAGGTACCAGGATTTTGGATATTGTAGAAGCATTAAGGTTGAGGAGGTTAAGGGTGTTATTCGCAGGATGCACATGGGACGAGCGACCGGGTCTGATGAAATCCAATTGAATTTTGGAAGAGTGCAGGTAGGGCAGGTTTGGAGTGGCTGACTGAGTTGTTTAACATCATTTTTAAGATGGCGAGAATGCCCGAAGAATGAAGGTGGAGTAAAATGATCCCTTTGTACAAGAACAAATGTGATATCTAGAGTTGTAACAACTATAGGGGTATCAAGCTGCTAAGCCACACTATGAAAGTTTGGGAAATGGTCGTGGAGATGAGGGTGAGAAGAGTCGTGTCTATTTCTGAGAACCAGTTTGAATTCATGCCGGGGAGTTCAACTACAGAAGCCATTAATCTTATTAGGAGGTTGGTGGAGTAGTATAGGGAGAGGAAGAGAGACTTACATATGGTTTTCATCGACCTTGATAAGGCATACAACAAAGTCCCTAGGGAGGTTCTATGGAGATGTTTGGAGGTTAGAGGTGTACATGTGGCGTACACTAGGGCGATCAAGGATATGTATGATGGAGCTAAGACCAGGGTACGGACAGTAGGAGGAGACTCGAAGCACTTCCTAGTGATGATGGGATGGACTGACACGATATATGGACTGACGTGATAAATCCAAGGGGAGGTGTCATGTTGTATGTTATTCGTAGACGACATAGTCCTGATTGATGAGACTCGCAGCGGAGTTAACGCTAAGCTGGAGGTTTGGAGATAAACTCTGGAGTTTAAAGGGTTCAGGATGAGTAGGACCAATATAGAATACTTGGAGTACAAGTTCAGTAATGGGAGTGACCTTGAGATAGGTGTGGATGTGAGGCTTGATACTCAGGTCATTCCAAAGAAAGGAACTTCAAGTACTTCGAGTCTATTATCCAAGGGGATAGAGAGATTGATGATGATGTCACATACCGTATTGAGGCAGTATGGATGACTCATTCCACCCTTAATCAAAAGTCTCGAGCTCGAGCCTGGATAATGAAAACAATTCTGGTATAGAGCTCTTCCCATTTAGTGAACTTTATACAACATTGTGAATTCATAATTAGTTCAGGCTTCAACACGCGCGGTATTAAATATCAGATGAAAAATAAATAAGAAATGAATTTAAAACAACATACAGTTTTACATTATTTTGTAATCCATTACTACCGGCCATGCATATTTTCTTGATTTGAGAGTTGAATGTAGTCCTATACATGTTTTTTGCAGCCCCTTGTGGTTGTCCAAATTTTTTATTTGAACACCTCAACTAAACTTTATTTCAATTAGACACCTGGGATAGGGTTTGACCATGCCATTTAGACACTTTTCACTGACTTACAACTTGCGTGATTTCCACACCAAACTGGCGCGTGAAGAGCCCAAAAAACATATTCTTTTTATTTCCTTCTTCTTCTTAATTCTTTTTATCTTTCTTCTCCATTTAATAAACCTTCCACCATTGCTATCTTGATCACCGAAAAAATGAAGACCGCAACCACCCTCTATGTCCCTAAGCGTTTACCGGACAAGAAATATGTTTTTTTGGGCTAAATCTATTTTATAAAAATAAGAAAAAAATTCAAAAACTTGTCATTAATTGAATCTTTAGAAAGCTTGAAGGTTTAAAATGAGTTAATTGATTTGATGAAATTTTTGAGAAATTAATGTTGGGGTTGTCTTTGGGTCTTCGTGAGAAATCTTTAGCTGAAGTTATAACAAATTTGGATGAGTTTCTCTTGAAAATTTAAATTTAAATTGTGGTTGGAACAAGAACAACATGAAGATGGTGAAGAACACCAAGAACAACTATTCATTTTCAGAATTTTCGATGTGTCCTTTTTTTTCAATTTCTTTTCGTTAATAATGTGTCCTTTTCTGATTGGGTGTAAATCAAGTTCTTTTTTTTTTTTCATTTTGAGGGTATTACTTTTAGTTTGTTATTAAATATTTAAATAGTTTTTAACATACCCGGTCTATTCAATGCTAGGCATAATGAGTATAAGGACCTCAAAAAAATATCTTTTCATTTTATTTTTTACTAAAAAAGACACATGTCCTCATTTTATTCGCCATTTGCCACGTCAACAACGAATGTATTGCACACACTTTGTAAGTTCGGTTGATTTAGCGAAAAATGTCTAAATGACACAACCCTACCTTAGGTGTCTAAATAAAACAAAGTTTAGTTGAGTTGTTCAAGTGAAAAATCTAGACGACTACAAGGGGCGCCGATGAGTTTAGCCTTAATTCATAGCCACCACCTCCACCACTTTCTTTATATGTTTTTATCGATTTTCGCTCAATGTTCGATATCCGCATTAGAGTTGATTATATTTGAATTTACGTAGGATAGAGCCTATTTCTGGAGGAAGCGCTCTTTACCGAAATATTTTTCATATTAAGAATTCAAACTTAAAACCTCTATTTAAGGGAGGAACAATCTCGCCAACCGCATCCTTTTGGTGGTATCACTTTCTTTATATAAAAAGGCTACTCCTTGTCTATTTCTCTCCTCTTAAAATTGCTCCTTTCTCTGAATCTTTCTTTCTCATTTTCCGATTAGATTTCCGGCGAATACACAACTCTGCATCTCTATATTTGTGTCATCTCAGATCTGCAACAAAGTAAAGAGAAAAAGCAAAGACACCCTTTTGCAGAGAAATTAATATGAACTTTCGTATGGAATCTTTACTTATCCTTATTTATTTATTCAATTCTTTACCATATTTTATCTTCATTATTTTTTGTATTAAATAAACAAACAAAAGGCTGCTAACAATGAAAAAATACATTTTTTCCACTGCATGCTTAAAGCTCTTTTTTAGTCTTTAGCTTCTCTTTTTCCTTAAAGGTAGTGAGTGACTGCAACAAGCTGCACAAAAATTGTGGCCGTTTGCTTTTTTGTTTTAATGGTTCAGCTAATGATGAGGCTTCCAAGTTTAAGATGTACAGAGAAGAGGACACAAATCAAGAAAAAGTGTACCTGAGTGCTGCGTTTTGTATATTTGTATAACTTTTATATTAGATAAATTTATATTTCGATTGTAATTAAGAAAATTTGTTACCTAGTTTGTAGCCATGTAAATAATTTTATAACACTATATATATTGTACAACATAATCAATGAAAGGTAGGGAAACATATTAATTTATGGTATCAGAAGTCAAATTCTAAATTTTCTTCCCCTAGCCGTCGGCCGCCACCCTCTCTGCCGCCCTACCCCTCTCTTTTCTCCCTCTCAGCGGCTCTCCTCACTTCTTCTTCCCCAATTTTCAATGGTTGAACAACCCAAATTCCATCATGCTCTTGCTGTTAACAACATCAAGAATGTCATTCCCATAACTCTTGAGATGGAAAAAGTTCAGTATTCCTCTTGGACGGAATTGTTTAAAATCCATTATCGTGTCTACAAAGTTATCGATCACATCATCCCTCTAAAATCAAAGCTCACTGCCGAACCCATGGAGAATCATGATGACGAACTTTGGTCACGTTTAGATGCGGTTCTACAATGGATCTACGATATAATCTCGAACGACCTATTGCATACAATCATTGAAACTGACACTACCACACAACAAACTTGGGAGGTATTGGAAAGCATCTTTCACAATAACAAGACACAATGTGCTTTATATTTGGAAAATCAATTCAAGGACATTCAGCAGGATGATTTTCCTAACGCGTCGGCCTATTGTCAAGAACTTAAGATGATTACCGATCAACTCTCAAACGTTGGTGCACCGGTCATCAATTAACGATTGGTGATGCAACTCATTGCGGGTTTGAATGAATCCTATGACGGCGTCGCTACAATCCTCCAACAAAGCACGCCATTGCCTCCATTCTATGAGGCTTGTTCGAGACTCATCCTTGAAGAAATTCGAAAAACTAAGCGGGTTGCGGCCAACGCAAATAACGCCGACGTCGCCATTGCCGACCCGAGGGGCTCGGCCTCTGCCCCCCAACACCGACAAGCCCACAAACCTAAACGTGGCTCACAATCCTAAATAACAACAAAGGGCGAAATTCTGGCTGAAACCGTGATGGCCGAACCGAAAACAGTAGCAGTGACGAAAGAGGGCAGCTTCCGCTGGCCGGCAGCCACCCGCCGCGGCTGCAGCAGCCTCCGTCGTGGGTTGCCTACCCAATATGGGCTGCGTGGACCCAGCCGGCTTGGGCTGCTCCACCGTGCCCCTACCTGACATCTTCCTAGGCCCCACCTTCGGCTCGACAGCTCCAGCCAGGCATCATCGGCGCACGTCCACAGCAGGCATACAATGCACATGTTTCTCCTCTTTCAACCTACGCTCCGGCGGATATTGAGGCGGCTATGAACACGACGTCTCTCAACGTTCCAGATGGTGGTTGGTAACATGGACACTGGCGTCACATCTCATATGACGGCATCCCAAGGTACTCTCTGGTCTTATTTCAATATGAGCAATTTAAATCAAAATATTATTATTGGTAATGGACAAGGCATTCCCATTCGAGGTTACAGAAAATCATCTCTCTCCCTACCACATCCGTCGTTAGTTTTAAACAATGTCCTCCATGCCACGAAACTTATCAAAAATCTAATCTATGTGCGTCGTTTCACAACCGACAATAATGTTTCCCTTGAATTTGATCCTTTTAGTTTTTCTGTGAAGGACCTTATGACAGCGAGGCGAATAATGAGATGTGATAGCGTCGGGGACCTCTATCCTATCACCACCATCGTTAGCCGTCCAGCCTCATCTCCATCAATCTTTGTAGCTCTTTTGTCCTTTTTATGGCATAATAAATTAGGACAACCGGGAGATATTGTTTTATGCTCCCTTAGCAAAAATAAATTTATTGATTGCAAATATGTCTCCAATACTCCTGTTTGTGAATCTTGTGTTTTTGGAAAACATGTCGAATTTCCATTTTATTCTTCATCCACTTGTACTTTAATGCCATTTGATATAATACACAGTGATTTATGAACTTTTTCTATTTTAAGCACGGCCGGGCATAGATATTATGTATTGTTTTTGGATGATTATTCCAACTTTCTGTGAATTTTCCCATTGGTAATAAGTCCCAAGTCTATTCTATTTTTTCTTCCTTTAGTGCGTTAATAAAGACACAATTTGAAAAGAATATCAAATGTTTTCAATGTGACAACGGGAGGGAATTCGATAATCTATAATTCAAACTGTTCTGCACCAAACACAACCTTATTTTTTGTTTTTCCTGTCCCCAACCTCTCCACAAAATGGAAAAGCCGAACGAAAAATTAGAACCATAAACAATTAATTCGTGCCCTCCTTGCCCATGCCTCTATTCCCTCTATTTTTGGCATTATGCCCTCTTAATGACAACATATCTCTTGAACATTCTTCCAAACAAGTCTCTCAAACACAAGTCACCCACTCAAGTTCTCTATCTCTGGGATCCCTCCTATAAGCATTTACAAACTTTCAGATGTCTATGCTACCTCCTCCATCCATCCACTCAAATCAACAAGTTGTAACATCGGTCATCTCCATGTGTCTTTCTTGGTTACCCTCCAAATCATAGAGGTTACAATTGCTATGACTTGTCAAGCCGAAAAATAATTGTTTCTAGGCATGTCATATTCGATGAGTCCCAATTCCCCTTTGCCAAACTCAATTCTCCACCTCCAAATTCTTATGACTTCCTAAATGATGGCCTAAATATCCTTTTAATTCATCACCTGTAGAATCAGTCATCACCATCACCGAAAATCGACCCCGTTACCGCCGTCCCGAGGTGGGAAGTTCACCCAGCCCCGCAACGGTAGCCTCAGGACATCCCCTATCGGCCCTCCTTCTCAGCTGCCTCTTGGCCAGTCCCCCATTTCCACGACACCGTTGCCCCATCTCGGCCTCACCCATCACTTCCGGGCCTATTCCCAATCCCGCTACCATGTCTCGGCCACCCCTTCCCTATCCCGTTATACCCCAGCAACACCGCAATAGATAATGGAAACCCGTGCTATGCATGACATTTCAAAACCCAAGCGGTTGTTCAATTTGTCCACTTCTGTTGCCCCGTCCCCTGTTCCTCATAATCTGAAAGATGCCTTGTCCGATCTTAATTGGAAAAATGCAATGATTGCCGAATATAATGCTTTTATTAAAAATAAGACGTGGGATCTAGTACCTCATCATCCTGATGCTAATATTATTCGTTCCATGTGGATTTTTTGACATAAAAAGAAATCTGATGGTTCTTTTGAGAGGCACAAGTCCCGTCTTGTAGGTGATGACAGGTCTTAACGGGTGAGTTGTGATGAGACTTTCAGCCTGGTGGTGAAATCAGCGACTATTCAGACCATTCTCAGTATTGCCTTGTCCAAATCTTAGCATATTCATCAGTTTGACGTCAAAAATGCCTTCTTGCATGGGGACCTTCATGAAATCGTATATATGCATCAACCTATGAGATTCAGGGATCCAGTTCATCCAGATTATGTGTGTTTTTTTAGGAAATCACTCTATGGACTGAAACAAGCTCCTCGTGCATGGTACCAACGGTTTGCTGATTTTGTACTCTCTATCAGTTTTTCATATAGAAAATCTGATCATTCACTATTCATCTATAGCAAGGGTAATGACATGGAATACATACTACTATATGTTGATGATATCATCCTCACTACATCTTCTGATGCACTTCGCCAATCCATTATGTCACTACTTGCCTCTGAGTTTGCTATGAAGGATTTGGGCCCCCCTAAGCTATTTTTTGGGAATTGCTGTTACGAGACATGCAGTTGGCTTATTTCTTTGTCAAAGTAAGTACGCCGAAGAGATCCTTGACCGATCAGGCATGCCGTCTTGCAAACCGGCCCACACACTGGTGGACACCAATTCCAAACTCAGTGCCTCTTCGAGTTCTCTGTATGCTGACCCGACTCACTATCGTAGTTTAGCAGGAGCATTTTAGTATCTCACTTTCACGAGACCGAACATATCCTATGATGTGCAACAAATATTCTTGTATATGCACAGCTCGATGGATGCACATATGAATGCGCTCAAACGTATTTTGCGCTATGTACAAGGTACTCTTCACTTCGGCCTCCACCTGTACAAGTCCACACTCACTGGTCTCACTGCTTATTCTGACGCTGACTGGGGTGGCTTTTCGGATACTCATCGATCCACGTCAGGTTACTGTGTCTTCCTCGAGGATAACTTGCTTTCTTGGTCTTCTAAAAGACAACCTACTCTATCTCGATCCAGTGCCGAAGCCGAGTGCAGAGGAGTTGTGAACGTTGTCTCTGAGTCTTGTTGGATACACAACCTTCTGCTGGAACTTCACTGCCCAATCCGCAAGGCTACATTGATCTACTGTGATAATATCAGTGCAATATATCTCTCCGGCAATCCCGTTCAACATCAACGCACTGAACACATTGAAATGGATATTCACTTTGTACGTGAAAAAGTGGCTCGTGGGCAAGGTCGTGTCCTTCATGTTCCTTCCAGGTATCAGATTGCTGATATACTTACTAAAGGACTTCCGCACATACTTTTTGATGATTTCCGAGCCAATCTCAACGTATGAGAACCTCCTGCTTTGACTGCGGGGTGTGATAGAATATTTTTAGAATATTCCCGTATCTTTGTATATCTTTTATAATAGATAAATTTATATTCCGATTATAATTAGAAAGATTAGTTACCTAGTTTGTAGCCATGTAAATAATTTTGTAACACTATATGTACAACATAATCAATAAAAGGCTAATCACATATCTTCTACATTTCCAATGCCCAAAACAAAATAAGTATTTTTATTTCATTTTACGATAACACACTTTCTTTCTTAATACGTAAAAAAATACACCTTTCTTCATCCATTTCGAAATTATTTGTCTGTAGTTATAATTTCTTTCACTTTAAGGGATCGTTTGATTTGAAACCATGTTATATCGAGATTATAATTTTGAGATTATAATCCACATTCTTATGATATAAGATAGTATCAAGATTTTAGTATAATCGGTATTAGTTAATACCAATAACTAAATATTGGATAAATGTAAGCCCAAAATTTAATGGCCGGGATTATTTATCCTAATTTTGTGATAGTATGAAGAGAGTACCCATGCAAATACCTACTTTATGATGTGTTTTAATTTTTTTAAAGTTCATGTGCAGTTAAATTAATAATTTGACATAAAATATAAGGTGAATACTAGTATTATTTTACGACTTCCCAAAACTCTATTTATTCCCTTTGATGTGTTTTTTGTGCTTCGTTTCTACAACTCTCTTCTCTCTCTTTCATCCCTTTTGCTTTTCTCGTCAACCAAACACTTCCAAGACTCACATTTTCCTGCAAAGTTAGTCTTGTTAAAAAGGTTTCGTTTTGCTCTTTCTGTTTCATAAAAAGATTATGTTGAACTTCTTTTGCCTTTGTAGTTTCTTGGTTTTTGGTCATCTCTCTTGAAATTTCAATCTTTGGTGTATTTGGTTCACTTAATAAGTCTTCAAACTCTACTATTTTCTCTTGTTTGTTGCTATGGAACTCCAATCTTGAAGCTCACTTGGGGTAAATTTTCTCAAGTATTCAAAGATAATTATTACTACTATTTTTTTTAATGTTTTTTCTTATTTTACTTTTACCTGTCTTTTCTACTTCTTACGTTTGATTTTACTGCTCCAACTACTCCTTTTGTTTCAAAGTCAAAACCAACTGTATACCAAATTCAAGCCACAAATTTCCCCTCATAATTTTCATAATAAATTATGCTTTATCTGTTACTCCACATGACATCATGAATTTGAGTTATATACACGAAAAGTGTTAATAATTTTTAAATTTAAATTACATGCATTGATAATGTAAAAAGATCAGCACATTTTAACATGTGATAATATGTTACTTGGAGTACTCTTTTACCAGGTTATCGAGTAATGTTTATCAAAAAAGTTGCACGTAATTATTTTATAAGTAACGTGATTATGTAATTAAATATGTTTTACCCCATTTATGTATAGAACTTAAATTCATAATTTTGCTTACATATTAACATATGCTGACATATTGAATATGTTACCTGCTTTATTTTTGTAGGTTATCAATCTAACTTATTATAAATATTATCTGTAAGATTTTATTGTCTAAATTCTTTTGACACTCCATCAGTGACTTTAAACCAAAACTGCATTTAATATTTCTCCGTGGAGTGTAGAAATATGAGATTTTGTACTCTCATTATTATATTACTGTGTACCTACGAGTAAAATAAAATAATGTTGGTCTTTTTTTGGCAGAAGAAGAGTAATAAATTCAGTTAATGCAAGAGGGGCTACGGAAGAAAGTGAAGGACACATATTCAAGCAGTAGGCTAGAGTTATAAAGATAACGTAAATCACGAGGTTTTATTTCTGTTTTTCTCTCTTTTATATTTTTACTCCGGGCTTTAATTTATGTGTCACATCTTTTTTAATTTATTAAAAAAAAGATAATTAACCGTTATATAAATATTTATAATTTATTTTAGATTCAAGAAAAACCATAATATATTGAATAGGATGCATGGAGTATAAAATTTGATGTTTTTAAATTACATACAACATTAGTCCGATCCGGTGAAGCTATAGCATTAGGCACGTGTCGGATGAGCTCAATAGCTTTGTTTAGAGTATATAGAAAAATTAAGAAGTATGCATAAATATTACTAGTAATTATGAATTCAGTAATTAAAATGAGATATGTGTTCGGTGATAAGATTTGGAATTCATAAATTTCAAATTTTATTTTTACATTTATCTGTTATATTAAATAATCTATTTTATTTTTAAAATTATAATTTTTTTATTTATAAACATCATTTGATGACTTGATTATGTAAAAATATACGTCTATATTAATAGTGTATGTAATTTAAATTTTTGATTTTTTTTTTTTTGTGTGTGTGTACGTGCACTTAATTGGTTGCATTATAAGGCAATAGGGGTGAGGCCAAGAAGAGAGGGGAGGGGTCGGCTATATGCAGACTTTTATGAAAGGCAGGGAGAGTAAAATAGAGTGTCATCTCTGTACATTCTCATCATTGCTCTTTCTTTTTTAGTCTCTTTTGGAGTTTAATTCTCAACCATATCTTTATTATCTTGGAATGGAGATGAACAGAACTAGAGAATTTACAGTATATTCTTTGCTCTCTCTCTCCTCCGTTTCCTTTTTCTTTTATAATCATAGCAATAATAATAATATTATTATAACGAAAGAGATAAAAAATGTCCTTATATTATATGTAATTGAGTAAAAATGCTTTCCGTTAATACTTTAGTCCAAAAATGCGCTTATAATTACTTTATTGGGTGAAAAATATCTTTTTTCTAATAAACATATTTTTCTTTTATTTTTAAACATATTCTTTTCTTAATAATTTTTTTAAAGAACCCCTCTATTGTTTCTTTTATTTTAAAATGCGATCTTTAAAAGTGATATTTTATTAGAAAAAGAATGTATTTTTAAAAATAATTTTTTTTTATTAAAAAGGACATTTTTGACCTAATTAAGTAACTATAAAGGTATTTTTGGATTAAATTTATTAACGGAGGACTTTTTTGTTCAATTTACATAATTTAAGGACATTTTTGATCATTTTCCGTTTTTATAATGAAGTGACGGTAATCCCACAAAACATAATAATAACATATTCAGTGTGATCCACAAATAGAGTTCGGAAAAATGGATGTACTTAGAGCTTACCCTTGTCTTTGTAGGGAAAAGAAGTTGTTTTGGTAAAAACGCACAAGCACAATTTTTTGTTTAATAGTCATCTGATAACGGAATTTGTTGATCTGGGCATTTAAGTTTATTGTTGCGTAACTTTATCAGAATTTTTGTAAGTTTTTATGTTTTAATCCTAAATCTTCGATTAGCGTAGATGATTTTCATATATCTCACTAAAATTCATTAATTTGACTAATTTAGATTAGCTTACCCTTATCTTTGTAGGGAAAAGAAGTTGTTTAAGTAAAAACGCACAAGCACAATTTTTTGTTTAATAGTCATCTGATAACGGAATTTATTGATCTGGTCATAAGTTTATTGTTGCGTAACTTTATCAGAATTTTTGTAAGTTTTTATGTTTTAATCCTAAATCTTCGATTAGCGTAGATGATTTTCATATATCTCACTAAAATTCATTAAATTGACTAATTTAGATTAGCTTACCCTTATCTTTGTAGGGAAAAGAAGTTGTTTAAATAAAAACGCACAAGCACAATTTTTTGTTTAATAGTCATCTGATAACGGAATTTATTGATCTGGTCATAAGTTTATTGTTGCGTAACTTTATCAGAATTTTTGTAAGTTTTTATGTTTTAATCCTAAATCTTCAATTAGCGTAGATGATTTTCTTATATCTCACTAAAATTCATTAAATTGACTAATTTAGATTTATGCTTTGGGAGCCATAATATTTAAGAGAGTTGTTCCTTACCAAATTATATACATTCATTTTCCAAATTCAAATTCAAGACTTCTAATGTGAACCTCATACCTACGGTTCCCCATAAATCATAACTTCATCTGTCCCAATTTAAGTGTTTTACTTTTCTTTTGATATATTCTAAAAAGAATGTCTCTTTCTATATTTGATAACTTTTTCAATTTCAAATCAAGTTTATGATCACAAGATTTAAAAGCTTTCACATATTTTTAATGTAAGACTACAAGATTCAAAAGTCTCTCTTTATTTTTTAAATTTTATGTTAAGTTAAATTAATACACTTAAATTGGGATGTAGAGAGAGTACTATTTTCTCCTTCACACGTGAGGAGTAGTTAAAGAAAGGTAATGAGTGTGACCTTTGCGTATGAGTCTTGATTTTATGGTCCCTTATAATAAAAGAAATAAAGAATTTAAGTGTTGATTTTATGGTCGTGACCAAATCTCCTTAAGCGTGCATTTTTGGGTTATAGCCCATGCCAAAGTCACCAACCTCTTAAAATATTGAACAAGATAAATAATATTTTCCTAGGAGGTGGCTAGCTCCACCTTATTTGCATTTTCTTGTGTTTTGAAGACAACTAAAAAAAGGGAAAGTTATACTTTTTTGCGTGTTTCATATACCAACTATTAGTTGTTTTCTTTTAATTTCTACCCGAATTATCATTATCTATGTATTAAAACACATATCGAAGTTGACTAGACAAACTATTATTTGTTTCATTTTTCTACATCAACTATTACCATCTATGTATTAAAACACATATGGATGCTAACTAGATCAACTATCAATTGTTCTTTTTTCTTACTTGAACTATCACCATCTACTAAACTATGTGTGTTTTAATACATAGACAGTGATAATTCATGTAAGAAAGAGAACATCTGATAATTGGAGGGGTGGGGGGTGGGAGGGGTGAAACTCTCAAAAAATAATAATACATCAGATGTGTTTTTGACCTTTGACCATTATCTCTATCGATCTACCCATGTCGTTATTTGGAATTGGTTCTTGTGAATGGTGATCCTATGGCTACATATTAGGAGTAATAGTTGTATATAATTTAACAATAGTAACGTCTTAATCTCAAATAAGTTAGGATTAATTATTAGAATCTTCACTCTTAATATATTTAGATCATAAAATCTTTTAGCTTAAAAGTTATCAATTCTACTTTTTCATATTAATCTTCTTTAAATGTTAACATCTAGGGGATTATTAGTGATTCACTTATTAGTTTCACATGACTCGAACTTTTTACATATTAGTTAGAAATGAATGTGTCTCGTGAATTAAGTCAACTCTAGTAGAGATAGAAATTAACGTATCGTACCTTTCCCTATTGCAATTTGCAAGTCGTGAATATAATGTCTTCACAAAAACCCCTTAGTCACATTTTGTTTTTCCTTTTCATTGCGAACAAAAAGTTCGAGAGAAAGTAGTAGTAATAAATAGTTGCCATTTATCAGTCTTGTTACTTTCATATTACTTAAAAATTTAAACAACATATTTATGACAATAGGAAATTTAATATGCCGTACGTACAATGACATATTATAGTTGTGGTCACACCTCTAAAAGTTCTGCTCATGAAAAAACGTACTCGTATTTAGAGTTTATATCAAATAGTAATATATATACATATATTACTCATTATTTTCAATTTATGTGTCATATTTTCTTACTAGAAATAATTTAAATTTGATTTTTTATTTTATCTTAATGAGATGATTTATTGTCACACAAATATCATTTACACGAGATTTTTCATAAGCGAAAAAGTGAACAAACTAGTTAATCACTCTAATAACAAGCAACACCATTTTTTATATTTATACCCACTATTTTCGTTTTGCTTATTTCGATGAAGCAGTGTCCTGTAATACTCCTTGGACCGAAATATATTCACCCTTGTGATATTTTAAATCATAATTTTTAAAAGTCTTTTATTTCTTAATTTCGTGCTTAGTTAAATATTATCACATAAATTATAATAATAACATATTCAGTGTACTCCCACAAATGACATCTGAGGAGTGTGGAATGTACGCTAACCTTAGCCCTATTTTTGTGGAGTAGAAAAGTTATTTTCGATAGATCATCGGCTAAAAAATTCAACCACATAAAATGAAACTGAACTGTAATGTGTATTTGTATATAAACTATTAGTATAAGTTAACTATGCTTGGTACATATTTTTATTTTACGATTATCGTTTCCTTGCTACACATATTTTTTTTTATCATTAAGCATATATCAATGTAGCATGGATTAAAAAATATCGAGTAGTTAAGAGTAGTTTGTTTTTATTGAGATTGGATAGTGGGATTCTATGTCTCAATTGATGTGATACACTTTGTTTTTCAATCTATCCTAAAAAAAATGATACATTTTTTAATTATGTTATAATTTAATTTTAATATTTATTTTTATACTTAATAAAATGATCTATAATTATATAAATATTTTTAATTTATTTTAAATTTTATATTAAATAAATTGAGACGGAGAGAGTAACCGTGAATCCGAGATGTACAAGTATGCAAAGGGGATAAAGAATAAACTTTGGCTTTGCAGTGCATCGTCATTTTCAGAAAAAAGGTCCCTTTATTGGTCAATGGGTTTATTCATTGTTTCAACTTTCAAGTGCTGCCCACTCTACAATACACTGTTGTCCTCTCTTATGCAGACAATTTGGACTATTTGGTTGGGAGACTAAAACCCCATTTTAAAAAAAAACAATTTGGGGGAAGGGGGGGGGGGGGAGTATCATATGTTATTGGGAATTTTTTTTTTAATCAATCCCCAAAAGGGATTTAAGTAGAATCTAATATTCTCCGTCTTAAATTATTTATCATGGTTATTAAAAATAGTTGTCTCAAATTATTTGTCATTTTAGAAGTTCAAAACATAATTAATTATCTTTTATCCATTTTACATTTTGTCATTAATGAAGATAACACATAAATAAAGTAAATATTTAATGAAGAGAGAATATGACTTAGATATAAATAAGGATAAAGTAGGTCAAATACTCCTCATAATTAATACTTTTTTAAAGAGCATGTAAACAAAAAAAATGATAAATAATTTGAGAGGGAGGGAGTAAAAACAAAAAAAACAAATTTTTACCATGGGCCACAAGCTTCCCATTTCACAAATTTATGAAGGGTAATTGAGGGATAAAATTCACAAATAGCTCCTTTCTAGGCATATAATTGAAAAATAGTTCATATCATAGAGTTTTAAATTTTATAGGTGAAATTTCATATTAACTATTATTATGAAATTTCATGCGTGGAATTAGAATTTAATTGGCAATTTCATGACATGACTTTTTTATAAACAAGGCCAAAAAATGGCCAGTATAGGTCATTTCTACGTAATGAAGCTGTCGAATTTTGAGCAAAGCCCTATTAGAAAAAAAACCTCTTAAGGGTGCCAATTTAACAATCAATAAAATATATGAAATTGTAGAGAAATCGGAGTTTAAATGCTAATAAATATTAAAGATAAAATTATATTAGGTGATTTTTTCTCCATATATCTTAGCTATAGTGAAATAGAGTTATCCCATAGAAGGTAACATTTAATCAATAAAATAATCGAGGCGCACATAAGTTAATATATGTACACCATTATAGGATTAGTTAATATTATCCTTTTTTTCTTTTTTGATTGACCTCCTTCTTTCTTTAATTCACATGCATACGGGTTAAATTTCAATTATTATCATGGGAGTTATTGAATGAATCTATTTCATTCTAATTCAATCTAGAAGAAAAAAGGTCCTAAGGTATAAAAACACTGCAATTATATGATCTTTTAAATATGTTAAATTTTCAGTTACTATTTTTTTTTCAAATCAGATTAGTGGAGAAGTAAATAATGTAAGAAGTGAAGGACCAAGCAAAGCTGCTACTGTTTTTATTAATACTTCTCCGTCTCAAATTATTTATAGTGTTATTAAAAATAGTTATTTCAAATTATTTGTCGTTTTAGAAGTTTAAGACAAAATTAATTAGTTCTTCTCCATTTTATCTCTAGTGGAATAATGTCATTAATGGAGATGACACATAAATAGAATAAAATATTTAATAAAGTAAGATCATAAATAAAGGTAAAATAGTCAAATATCTCTTTTAATTAATATTTTTTAAGGAGCATGTAAAATAAAAATGCGACAAATAATTTGAGACGGTGAAAGTACAACATTCAGAATAAATCACTTAGTCAGTCATTGGGCTATGGGCTAACCACTTGGACCGTTAATGGTGAAACCATTCTGCCAACAATCTATGATACATCTCTATCTTGGTTTGGATCCAAATTTGAAATTTAATAACTTAAACAATATACACTAGTAGTGTTCTCATGTCTTGTAGTAGCCAAGGTGAATTTAGTAGTTGAAGTTTATAAATTTCTACAGTAATTTTAATTTAATTATATTCACCGGGCTTAGTGCACCGGGTCCTTTTTTTTCCACGTAAAATTATTAAGTTTATGTGAACTACTCGCTGTTACTAGGGATGAGAATTACAGTATTAGGTACAACTGCTGATGAACCTATTAGCTTTGTTTAGATTCCTATTTGTATAGGAAATTATTAATATGTATAAATATTCAATTGAGAATCCAATAACTAAAATGAACAGTGTTTGATTATAAATTCAGAATCAGTAAATTTAAATTTTTGCTCCGCCTTTATAGGTTACAAGGTAGATTTCCTTTGAGTAGTTGCAATATTTCTGCCAAACTGTTAAAAATTCCTTCTATCCCAGGTATTTTTTTTATCAGCAGCATTTAGCATTAAATGCTTTTTTGTATTACTCACTCCGTCCCAAAAAGATTGATTTACTTTTATTATTAGTTTGTCCATAAAATATTGACTTCTTTCTATATTTAGAAACAATTTAACTTTATGAGATCATTTATAACCACATAAATATATAAAATTTGTTTTGGACCACACATTTCAAAAGTCTTACTTTATTTCTTAAATTTTATGTTAAGTCAAACTATACCGATCTTTTTAGGATGGAGGGAGTATTATCTTTGCTCAGAGTCACAGGCTCCAGCTATTGGGTTGCACTCTATATTTTGCTTACATTATAGACCAAAATTATGACACACTGGTGAATCACTTGATTCTGATTTATTTGAGCTACTACTCAAGTACATGCCTAAGGATCTAACTTTGTTTAAAGAAAATTGATAATATTAATATATTTTAATCTATTATAACAGTTCTTTTGCACTGTAATTGTAAATATTTAAGGTGTAAGCAACAGGTTCCAACTCTTTTTCCATTTATAGCTCTCATTAGCTAAGTAACCTTTTTTTAATAATTGAGAAATTCTCGAAGGTTACGGTTTAAAATATGGCCACGGACCTCAATAGATGGAATATATATATATATATATATATATATATATATATATATATATATATATAGGGGACCCTGAATCTGTATGTATCTTCTGTCACATTGATTAAGACACTTCATTGAAGAAGTTTGTTAGTATTAAGTTGACAGTCGATCAATTCTGTCACTTCACAGAAAGAAATTCTAATGCTTCATGTACAATGACTAGGGGCAGAGCTAGAGTTCTAGCTAAGGGTTCGACAAACCTGTAATTGCGTTAAGAAATCTATTTATGTATAAATAATTTATCCATAACTTGTAAGTGTCTTTTTTAGAATTAAGAACTCTTAAACTCAAAGTTCTTGAATCATCTCTAACAGTGAAGTGACAGTCAAGAATTCTAACGATAGGATTCAAAAAGTCCAAGCATGCCACACATGGAATTCAAACCTGCAGCCTAAAGAACACTTTAGTCTAACTTTGTCACTACACAAGAATCTGCCTTTATATATATGTAAAAAAAATTAATTACCTTATTTACACTATAATTTTCTGATGAAGGAGATTTAATTTAACCCGTGATGTTTACCTAGCTCTGCCCCTATATATATGTGTGTAGGTCTATAGACAGTGCTGAGCCAAGTTTGCTGAAGGGGTTCAACAATCCTCACTGAAAGATTGTACTATTATATTGCCACTGTCTATGTCGATAGGGGGCGGATGTATACAACAACAAGATACCCAATGAAATCCCACAACATGGGGTCTGAGGAGGGTAGAGTGTACGCATACCTTACCTCTACCTTGGTAGGTAGAGCGGCTGTTTCCGAAAGACCCTTTGCTCAAGACAGCATAAACATAAGCAAAGC
Organism: Anisodus tanguticus; assembly: GCA_034509755.1. NCBI lineage: Eukaryota > Viridiplantae > Streptophyta > Magnoliopsida > Solanales > Solanaceae > Anisodus > Anisodus tanguticus. The sequence continues at coordinate 39,770,168 of CM067558.1, forward strand.
AAGAGAAACGGTCAGATCCGAACAAGAAATTTAAAGCAGTATGACAATGATGGTAACAAAAGCGGATAAGCCATGATAAAGCATTCTGAAAAAAGAAGTAATAACTAACGCAGGTAGATAAGATAAACAAAGTGCACGAAAGAACACACAACAACATGAGACTATAAAGCAATACTGCGTCTACTAGTACGATAGGCTAAGCAAGTCTACAATAATACCAATACAACTACCAGTATGTAAGCGTAAGTAGGACTACGTGCAACTACCTACTACCCTTCCACCCTAATACGTGTCCTCCAAGATCTCCTATTTAAGGTCATGTCCTCAGTAAGTTGCACATGCGCCATATCCCGTCTAATCACATCTCCCAATACTTCTTCGGCCTACCTCTACCCCTCCTGAACCCGTCCATAGACAATCTCTCACACCTCTGCACTGGGACATTTGTCTCTCTCCTCTGCACATGCCCGAACCATCTCAACCTTGCTTCTCGCATCTTATCCTCCACCGAGGCCACTCCCACTCTGTCCCGGATATTATCATTTCTAATCCTATTCCTCCTTGTATGCCCACACATCCATCTCAACATTCTCATCTTCGCAACTTTCATCTTTTGAATGTGCGAAGTCTTGACTAGCCAGCATTCCGCCACATCCATATGTGTTAATAAATCTACTAACAATAACAACTATAACATCATACTCAATGTGATCCCACAAGTGGAGTTTGGGGAGGGTGGGGTGAACAAATAACTCAAATGGTCAATGGGTTCATTAGCATCCCAAACCCAACAACAACAAAAACAAGTATAATTCCACCAGGTGGGGTCTGGGGAGGGTAGAGTATACGTAGACTACCTTGTAAAGATAGAGAGATTATTTTTGATAGACCTCCAGCTCAAGAAAACATGAAAAGGCAGCATACTAGAAAGTAATGAACCTGTGTGTATTCTTGTTCCTTTTGGTGTCTACATATATCTCATGTACTTTTAGTACTCCCTCCAGATTAAAAAGAGTGTTCACTTAGCCTTTATATTTTGAGTAAAAAAGAGTGTTCTCTTATCAAATCAAGAAAGAATTAACCTTACTTTTTCAGATTTGCCCTTATTAAGTGTTAGGTGACCAATTCCCAATACCTATTTAATTAGGCGCATTTAGTCAAATTACCTATTTTTGCCTATTTTCTTAAGCGGTGTGCAAATGACTAAGTGGATACTCTTTTTGTTCCCAATACCTATTTAATTAGGGGCATTTAGTCAAATTACCTATTTTTGTCTATTTTCTTAAGCGGTGTGCAAATGACTAACTGAATACTCTTTTTGATCTCTAGGGAGTATTATTTATTTTTCTGAGTGAATTTCAGTAGCTTCATTAGGTGTTTTGCTTTTTTGTGAGGTGGCCTTTTTATAGGATCCTTTGTTTTTACTCTGCCCGTTGGTATCTGCATGGTATGCATGGCTTGCTTTGGCTATGTAACCTTTTCAGCTAAAAAACCTCTGTTGAAGACAAAATACTGTGAAAGATTTGATTCTTTACTACTATTCCTTTTGCATCTTTTTATCCCCTGAGATTCTTCGACTTACACGTGAAAAATGTCATGCCAGTAACTTTCATCAGTACTTTAATTATCTATTCATTGTCTTATTATGCAGATTTTTCATTCATCCCTATCCCCTAGTTTCTGATTCTTTAGCTTTCTGAATTGGTATTATCCAAAACACTTTATAAAACCAGCTGATGTTTTCATTCTATCTGTCATGTCAAGGTAATAGACATGCCTCAGTGGCAAATGAAAGATCCCGAGAAAAAACATATGGTTTCAAGAACTCCGTTACAAGAGTCGTTGAATCAAAACGCGCAATCCCAAATTGGTGGAGAGTGTAGAATCGAAGAAGTCAAGAGAAATAATGCTGGGAAGAGAAGGAGCAGGAGGAAAGGAAAAGGGATATTAGTCGAAAAAGTGCAGGATATCAATAATAATTCTGAGATTTCCACTGCTTGTTGTGCTTCATCATCCGAAAGAAGTCTCGTGTTTCCTCGTAGGCCGGGGTATGGCCAATTGGGTACCAAATGTTTGGTAAAAGCCAACCATTTCATCACTGAGTTATCTGAAAGGAACTTATGCCAATATAGCGTAAGATCACGATATAACTTCTTGGCGCCTATTGTGCTGATAATGTTTTGATCATGTCCTGAAATTCAGCTCCTTTAATAATTTTGAATGCAGGTAATAATTAGTCCAGAAGTTAAGTGTACAATATTAAACAGGGCTATAATGGCGGAGTTGGTAAAACTTCATAAAGACGCCGACTTGGGTAAAAGAATTCCGGTTTATGATGGAAGAAGAACGCTTTATACAGCAGGGTTGCTCCCTTTTAACTCGAAAGAGTTCGCTATAGCTCTTGGTGATGACGATGAATGGATAGGAATCACAAAGTACCTATTTCTCTCTTTTGTTTTCTTCCTTTTGCTCACTTTATGTTGATTAATAGGCTACATTGCTTAGACTCTCCAAAAATGCCTCCATACCCGTGTCAAATCCGTCAAAATGAACTACTTTTGGAGGACCCGACACACGCCCAATGACATTTTTGAAGAGTCTGAGCAACATAGTTAATAGGAGTGCTTGTTATTTAATTATTCAAATGGGAGTTGACATTGTTGATAATCGTTCCAGGGAGCGTAAATTTACTGTCATGATCAAGTTCATCTCACAAGCGAACATGCTTCAGTTGCGCGAACTTCTTTCGGGGAAACAAGTTGACAATCCTCCACAAGCACTTAAAATCATCGATATTGTGCTAAGGGAACTTGCTTCACAAAGGTGCATTCCATTTTATTTTTTTTGCTCTCTAATTGCCATGGTATATTATTGCAACTAATAAATCAAGTTATCCACCGTTATTTAGTTGTTCTCGTGTTCATTTAGGTACATATCGGTCGGGAGATTTTTCTATTCTCCGAATATTAGGAAACCACAGACACTAGGTAATGGTTTACAGTCTTGGAGGGGTTTCTATCAGAGCATAAAACCTACTCAAATGGGATTGTCACTCAATATTGGTATGACAATTATTAATTCTATAAATCATTGAATTTTGCCAACTTGATTTGATAGTATAGATGTTAAGTATTTCAATTTAATATCTTGTATTTCTCATACAGATATGTCAACAACAGCTTTCATTGAACCACTCCCGGTTGTTGAATTTGTTGCTCAAGTTTTGGGAAAAGATGTAAGTTCAAGGCCACTGTCCGATGCAGATCGAGTAAAGGTACATATTATACAAATGGATAAAATTAATTATATTTCACTTTATTAAAAACATCAACCATAAGGCAGCATATGTTTAGAGTCTAGAAAAGCGTTCTTTCCCATATCATCACAGATTATTCGTTGATTCCCAATTCTCTCTTAAGGATTTTAATTGGTATTTTACACTGATAGAATAAGCACTGCAGAATAAGTTGTGTCAATTATTTTCCTTAGATGTCACATGTATAATCCAAGTGGTTTAACTTTGCCATTTGGACTCGAGATGTTGATACTCTTAATGCCAAAATTTATTGATTTAGACAAAGCTGATCGATCATCTGTGCCTTAATCAGGTTAAGAAGGCTCTCAGAGGTGTTAAAGTTGAAGTTACACACAGGGGAGATATTCGAAGGAAATACCGAATTTCTGGTTTGACATCACAGCCAACAAGGGAGCTAATGTACTTTTAGTTTCACATAACTTCAGTTTTATTTTTTGTCTTTTGCATTTTTGCTGCCCTTAATGCTTTACTTTCTTATGCTCATTTAGTTTTCCTGTTGATGAGGAAAAGAACATGAAATCGGTTATCGAGTATTTCCAAGAGGTGTATGGATTTACCATTCAGTATCCTCATCTACCCTGTCTCCTTGTGGGAAGCCAAAACAAAGTAAATTACTTACCGATGGAGGTAAACACATGGAGCTACTTCAAGATTTTACTCGCTTTTATCTCAAGTGAAAAGTTTTCCAAATAACGATTACTATATTAGGCTTGTAAGATACTCGAGGGACAGAGATACACCAAAAGGCTGGATGAGAAGCAGATAACTTCCCTGTTAAAATCGTCATGCCAAAGACCACGGGAACAAGAAATGGACATTTTGCAGGTTTGTCGATCCATTGTCATGAAACCATAATATGCATATATACACACACACGCACCCATTTAAGCCAATTCTAGTAACAGCAACAACACGGTTTTATGTTAATAAAGTAAATGGTGTCTATGTCCAGACCATTCGCCAGAACGGATACAAGCAAGATCCTATTGCAAAGGAATTTGGCATCAATATTGACGATAAGCTTGCATCAGTGGAAGCTCGAGTTCTCCCAGCACCGTGGGTAATGATTGATATAGCTGTACTTATACGACTCATTTTCAAAACCCCTAACAGATTTATTTATTGGCTTTTCTTGTTTCTGTTAGTTAAAGTACCATGATGCAGGGAAGGAAAAGGAATGCCATCCACAGCTAGGTCAGTGGAACATGATAAATAAGGTAACAAAATCTTGCTGAAATATCCATGTATAAGATCCTTTGTATAATTACTATTTGAAGAATGATATTAATTGAACATATTGTGTGCGTTCATAATGCAGAAAGTAATCAATGGAAGTACCGTAAACCACTGGGCTTGCATCAACTTCTCGTGTAACGTCCAAGAAAATGCTGCCCGTGGCTTTTGTCATCAGCTGGCCCAAATGTGCCAAGTCTCTGGAATGGTAAGTTTTAACAAGTTCACATTATTCTCTATAGATAAATTGTCAGTGCCTACACATGCTGTCTAAGTGGTCTTGATTATTGACACTTCATCTCAGGAATTTAATTGTGAGCCTGTGATACCGATTTATAATGCAAGACCTGATCAGGCAAAGAAGGCACTGAATTATGTATACAATGCCGCTGCAAGTAAACTCGGAGGAAAAGAATTGGAGTTACTAATCGCGATTCTTCCTGACAATAATGGATCTTTGTATGGTATGTGCCAAGCTTTATTGAATCTTCTATAATGGTGATTACAGTCGTGAACATAGTATCTAGTTAGTTGTGATCTTCGGTCTAAAGGCTTTTGGTCCTGAAAATAATTACTCATATAAGTCCCTTTTTTCTGTTGAGTTTTAAGTTTTGCACGCCGTCATTTTTAACTCTCAGGTCATCCAAGTGATATCTGTAGGTAAGTCTCCTTAAAGTGTGGGATTTGATATGTTACCTGCTACAACAGATAACGATGACCTGATGCTGTAAACAATTGTTTACACTGACGGTGTATATTAGTTAAACTCTTTTCTGCTACATACATCGGGAAAAAATATTATGCTTGATATATCAGGAATATGAGTTGTTTATAGATGAGCGAATGTTGTTAAGTAACACATTGATCATCAATCTTTAGGTACTCTAAAGAAAATTTGTGAGACAGACCTGGGGATGATTTCTCAGTGTTGCCTTACAAAGCATGTACTAAAAATTAGCAAGCAATACCTGTCAAATGTATCGCTGAAAATCAATGTGAAGGTATGCACTAAATGTCCAGCTACTGCTAGCAATTCGACATGCTGAGATGATTATAATCCAATTTAACTTCCATAGTATGTGGCGGACGGATCTTTTAATTCTAATGCCTAATCATTGTGTTATAGATGGGAGGAAGAAACACTGTACTTTTAGATGCTTTGAGATGGAAAATTCCTCTTGTCAGTGACATCCCGACGATTATATTTGGTGCTGACGTGACTCATCCAGAATCAGGAGAGGATTGTAGCCCATCGATTGCTGCTGTGAGCATAAAAAAATTATTTGTTATATATAAAAGTTAGAATCTTTTTCAAGTGTTCAATTTGTAAATGTGATTTTCTTGATTCAGGTTGTAGCATCACAAGATTGGCCAGAAGTTACTAAATATGCAGGTTTAGTATGTGCTCAGCCTCATAGACAAGAACTCATTCAGGATCTTTACCGGACCTGGCAAGATCCTCAACGGGGCACAATGTCTGGGGGGATGATTAGGTGCGTATAATGCTTAATACTCCATCTGTCCTAATTTATGTGACCTCTTTTCTTTTTTAGTCAATCCAAAAAAGAATAACATATTTCTATATTTAGTAACAATTTAATTTTAAACTTCCCATTTTATCTTTAATCTACACAAATATTTTACTTTAGATCACAAGTTTCATAAGTCTTCTTATTAGTGTTAAAGTCCATGCCCAGTCAAGCATTTCCATATAAATTGGGACTGACGGTGTAGTTAATACCATCATTTATATGTTATTCCAGCCGAATAAAAAAGTGTCCACTTATCTTTATTTTTCGAGTAAAAAAGAGTGTGCATTTACCAAATCAAAAAAGAATTAATCTTACTTTTTCAGATTTGCCCTTATTAAGTGTTAGGTGGCCAACTCCCAATATCTATTTAATTAGGGACATTTTAGTGAAATTACCTATTTTTGTCTAGAAGTTAGTATTTTTTTAAGGGGTGTGCAAATGACTAAGTGGACACTCTTTGATCCTTAGGGAGTATGAAATGTAATATTTAGCTAACGTGAATGCACTGACATGTTTATTTCTGCCATTTTCCAGAGAACTTTTGTTGGCATTCAAGAAAGCCACTGGACAAAAGCCGCTGAGAATAATATTCTACAGGTACTATATATATATATATATATATATATATATATATATATATATATATATATATATATATATATATATATATATATATATGGTGTGATAATTTTCACGATCAGAAGATAGTAGAAATAATCGTTAACGTGCTTTATTTATGTATTAACAGTGTCTTTCACTTTTATGTAGGGATGGGGTCAGTGACGGACAGTTTTATCAGGTCCTACTTTATGAACTTGATGCAATTCGTAAGGTATATATGCAAATGTTGGCACCATTTCATATATTATTTTCAGTCGTGTGGTTGTCGAGTTCTCTAATTATTTTTTGGTACACAGGCTTGTGCATCTCTTGAACCAGGTTACCAACCTCCGGTAACCTTCATAGTTGTTCAAAAACGTCACCACACAAGACTTTTGCCACATAACCACAATGATAGAAATCATACTGATAGAAGCGGAAACATCCTACCTGGTAACACTTTTGGTTTTCTTACATTGACTATTGTGCTTAGACTTACTGAAACAGTTTATATCAAGAAATAGGAGAGACCTCATTTAATATGTTAACGTATTATGTTATATGACAGTGTTTGATTCGACACGGAATTTAAGAAAGAAAGAAAAAACTTTTAATTAGAGTTACTTGTGGTGTTAAACATGCCATATGACATTTTTGTGGCTATAGAAGAATGTCATTAAAGGTAAAATCGGAAGTTTAAAGTTAAAAAAAAGCCAAATATAGGGATGTTTGATTCTTTTGGAATAGACTTAAAAAGAAAGAGCATTACATAAAATGGAACACACGGAGTAACAACCTTGTTAGTTACTAATATGCTGGCAAGTGGCAACTGTTCTTTTTGACTTCTTTATGTGTTTATCTTCTTTTGTTGCTCGACTTACTATCGCCAATGCAGGTACTGTGGTGGACACAAAAATTTGTCATCCGACTGAATTTGATTTTTACTTATGCAGTCATGCCGGAATTCAGGTGAAGTGCTAATATTGTTTTAGTATGTAGTAATTTGTTTATGGAAGAAATCCAAAAGATTTAACAATGTTGGATTTGCAGGGAACTAGTCGTCCTGCGCACTATCATGTTCTCTGGGATGAAAATAATTTCAGTGCAGATGAAATGCAGTCTTTGACGAATAACCTCTGCTATACGTAAGAAATATTAATTCTCGACTAATAGCCTTTTCAAAAGTTGATTTCTATAGCTGTTGTTCGGCAAAATTCAATTCCTTAGTGATCGTTGGATTAATTGCAGATACGCTCGATGCACTCGATCTGTTTCAGTAGGTAAATTCCTAATACTCTCTCCTAAGACAATTAGAAAGCTTGTTTTAGATGTGTTAGCAGCCATTTTTTATTTTTAGAGGTGGATTAAAATTCCAAAATAACACACATTACAAAATCTTGATTCCGCCTCGTCTATATCTCAATCAATCAACATAAGCATCTGAAGAGTGTCAAATGCTAGGAGAAATAAAAACAAGAGATGGAATAAATCGAATGCAAATTCTGTTTCAGAATGTCATCAATTATGTCGTCCCGACACTAGTAACAACACTTGTTAAAACAATAATTTTAAAGAGTAAATGCAGCGAAATTTAAAGAATACAAAGGTTTAAAATTTTCATAAGTTATTTAATATATATTATATACAAAATTACAAATTTCTTTCTTTATAGATTTACAAGATAAAATTGAAAGGAATTAAAAGTTGAAGTTGCATGTGACTTCTGCTTGAAAAATCTAACTAAGTAGATATGGATAACCTCTCATTACAATCGCATCATACAAAACTAATCTAGAATCTAAACATCAATTGTAATGTTGGACAGAATGTTGTCGACACACTCATACAACACTTGTGATCCAGATTTTTAGGATGAAATCCCTAGAGCTCTCTTTGTATTTTTGTAATCTGATTCTCGATACTCGATTCAATGTTGTGGCCTCTTTATTTATAGTAGAGAGTTCTCTTGAAAGGCTCATCGATCGGTTGTGGAAGTTGAGGAAAAGATTGACAACTTGTGGTAGATGATTAAGGAGTGAAAATCTCAACAACTTTGACTTGTTCCCTACTCGACTTCTTCCCCAAGCTTTGAATCTTTCTCCCACGTTTTACACAGCTCCAATTCACCACGCTTAAGTCGTTTTTACCTCACAGTCAGTAAGGCAAAACTGTTTTTCGATGATGTTGGTCCAAATGTTAAGACATTTGTCCCAACATTTTTATGCATTCAAATTAGTACTTCAGAAGATATGTTGTGTCAAATGTCACAACACCAAACCAACATTGACAATCTCCCTTTTTTTGCATTTCTTCACAAAATACATTACAAAATGTACAAACGACTTAGTGCACTGTCACAGTTGTTGTCCAACACCTGTGATTACTAACAAGCTCCCCCTTAACCTGTGATAGCATACAAACAAAACTTGTGTAAACCAAGTCATAGGATTATAAAATGATGTGTGCACATATATATACACATATCACAAAGAAAGAACCCATTGTCAGAATAAACCATTGTCAAAGTAAACACCCGCATCAACCATTAACCAAAACAAAAAAAGTTCATAATCCAAACAATCATAAACCAAACATTAAAGCTTCTCCCTTGCTCATTATGCAACAACAACAACAACATGTGCACCTTCAGCCTCTTCCCCCTGCCCCCCTTGCACAGAAGCATCATCTTCCCATTTTTTGTGAAGAAAGTAATAGAAAGAAATGGTCTTTGGCTCGAACCAAGGCATACCTAGCAACATCAACCTCTGAAATTTGTTGGTTGATTTTTGCTATTTGACCCACTAGCCAGTTTGTTGACATGGTTGGTTGTATTGAACCAGTGTTGCCATGACTGTTGACATGGTTGGTTGTATTGAACCAATGTTGCCATGACTGTTGGTGACATTCATGGCAACATTCTCACATTCTGCTTCCTTCTTCCAAGGCAAGTCAATTAATCTTTCTTTGCTCTTTAGGATTGCCTTGTTTACTGTGTACAGTTCAGGAGCCTTCCCTAATGTGTCATCTCTTTTAGGCAGTCAAGATTTGGTAAATTAGAAAGGGAAATGGAAGAATTAAAGTTGATTCCTTTTTAGCCAAGTTAGCAACTTGATAAAAGATCATCTTTCCTAAATCAACTTTTAAGCCTTTTCCAATTTTAAACAATAGGGAAGCTTGTTCAGATGTCACAACTGACTCATTCAAGGAAGGAAGCCAATTGTGAATTGCAATTTTGTGAATGATGGAAAATAAGGCTGTTAGTTTTGAAGCTGGGCATCTAGGGATCCATTTTTTCATTATACCTCTAGTGAGGTATTCAATCATTTTATCCCTATTTTCTGTCACTTGTACTGCATATCTAACTTTCTCTTCAGCATCAAGTCCCATACATTGATTTATAATTGATGGTGCAAACTGATAAATTTTGTTATAGAGATATACCTTTCCAATTTTTTTGGAGGAGACATCGTCTATAGCAGGACTCAGATTAACATAAAACAACCTAATCACTTCATCAACATAAGGTTCTTTCTCTGTGACAATTTTGAGAAGCTGTCAATCCTTGAGGAATTCTATCAAGCCATATTCAGTACATGAAGTAATATCTAACACTTTCTCAGGTCTAATAACTCTATTCTTATACCAGTCCCATTTATCATAATTAACTTTAGAATAGAATTTTTCAGAAAAACAGATACCTCAATGTCTGAATCAGATATGGCTGAACTATCGGGTGTGGTCCTATTGGAGGATGTTGGTGTTTGTGCCTCTTCTGATGTTGGCTTAAATGTTGCCTGAGATATTGTGGCACCAGTGGCAACATTCGGAGCATCACTCGATTTGGCATATCTGGGAATTCCCTTAGGAAAGAATTGCTTCAGTGGAGTTTCATTAGGGATTTCCTTGTTTTCTTGAAACACATTTTGCGGTACAGAAGCAGTTGGTTCTTCTTCACTCTCATTAGTTGAGAGCACAAACTTCGTGTCGTCATCTTCATTACTCGAGCAAGCAGGTATAGATGTATCAAACCTAGACCTTTTGTAGCTTGGTTCTTCACGAACTGTTCTCTCAGACATTCTACTCGATCGACAAGTAGGGAATGTGGATGAACTTGGTCTTTTACCCAATGCTGAAATATCAGATGTTTCATCAACATCTATTGGATTGTTGTCACCATCTGGGTAGCTAATGTCTAAAGGTTCATCTAAACCTTTAAATACTATAACTTTTGACAAGTCCTCTGTGGATGGTGAAAAAGATAACAGGCAGGGTTGCTGAGGTTCTTTTTGATCAGACGATTCAGTGTTCATAGGAGGACTTGTGCTCATAGGGGTGTTGGTTGGAGTGTTGACTGACATTGGTGTTGACATTGGAGAGGTTTCCATCGGTGAATATTGTGGAGAAGGTTTTGGTAATTTAGGGTTTGAGATTGAGAGTGGAGTTTGATTTGGTGAGTCCATCAGGTAAGAGAATGTATACCCGATGTGATTTCCCCCCATTTTTTTATTTTTATGGGAAAATTCAAAAACTGATAAAATGATAGCAAATGAGAGGAATAATTATATACATGACTAACCTTTCTTAACAACAAAAATTCCTTAGTTTTATGTGTTTCATTTGTACACAATAACTTACACCTACAATATTGGGATAAAACGAATAAACATCATAATAAAGATAAATTTTAATCTCATCCTTTTAGGTTGTGAAATTCCAATAAACAAGGCATATAATAGGGAGAGAGATCTGATGATTCAACGATCAGATAAGTACAAATCCTAACACATCACATTATGAAAATGTCAACAGCAATGTTGGCAATATTTTGGACGACACAAGTATTTTTCATCCCACAAGAACTTTTCGTTTTGGCAACAAATCAAGACACATTTTATATGTATTTTATGAATTTGACCACTGGACAAATGTTAACATTTTCCTACCGTGTCCTTGATCTAATCATATAACACATACAAATGAATTTTCCATGTCAACAATAAAAATACTTATTTAGTATTTTCAAAATTATTTTGAAGCACTTGAAACTCCTATAGAATAGGAACAATATCTTTTCAAGGGCTTTACCCATTTTGCTCAGTTGCCAAATATGTGTATAGGCTGTCTTATTTTGATACACTTTTTTTATGATATATATGTATTTATATATCATCGCAGAGAACAGTATCACATTGGAAACACATTCTTATTGAAGGATCATGCTTGTGTGACCAAAATTTATGCACCATACAACAACAATAATCAGTTAGTGATATAACAAGGTAAATTTCACCCGAAATGTTAGATAACATTTCAGCCGACATTCACAAAAAATGCCTTCTTTTTAGATATTGCAAAGACAGAGATTTCTTCAAACTCGAAAATCTCTCATGGTCCAAAGCTTTTGTAAAAATATCACCTAGTTGATGAAGAGTGTCAACATGTTCAATTTTAACTAGTTGTTTTTCAACTAAATATCTTAAAAAATAATGTTTGATATCAATATGTTTTGTACGTGAGTGCTGAGCTGGATTTTTTGAGATATTTATCGCACTCAAATTATCACAATACAAAATCAAAATGTTGCTAGTAAATCCATAGTCGTCTAACATGTGTCTTAGCCATATTAATTGAGAGCAACAACTTCCAGCTGCTACATATTCAGATTTAACAGTTGAAAGTGAGACGTAGTTTTGTTTACGACTATACCATGAAACAAGATTATTGTCAAGATAAAAACATCCTCCACTTGTACTTTTTCTATCATCCACATCTCCAGCCCAATCCGAGTGGATTAGTGTCTTTGAAATACCATATTCCCAACTCACATGTGCCAGCAACATATCGAATAATATGTTTTACGACATTTAAGTAGGAAATTTTGGGACAAACTTGAAAATGTGCATAAACGCAAACACTAAACATAATATCTGGACGACTAGCAGTAAGATAAAGAAGGCTACCTATCATAGATCGATATAATGTTGGATTGACATTTTCATCAACATTATCCGTACATACCTTCTGCGATGAACCCATTGGCGTCTTCATTTGTTTAACGTTTTCCAAACCAAATCTCTTAACTATATTCTTGGCATATTTACTATGTGAGATGAAAATTCCATCATCACTTTGCTTTATCTGCAAGCATAAAAAAAAAGTTAGTTCCCCAATCATGCTTATTTCAAAAATGTTGATGACATAGCTTCACAAATGAATTTAGGTACGACTTTGAAGTCGACCCAAAGACTATGTCATCCACGTAGATTTGAGCAATTATATATCTACACCGTGTCGTTTAATAAATAAAGTACGATCAGCTTTGCCACGGTTAAAACCAAATTCAAGAAGAAAGTTAGTTAAATGACCATACCATGCACGAGGGGCTTGTTTCAACCCATACAAAGCCTTTTTGAGCTTGTACACATAGGGTGGATGGTAAGGATCTTCAAATCCTTTTGGTTGTTTAACATATACCTCATTGTCTAAATAACCATTTAAGAAGGCACCTTTTACATTCATTTGGTGTAAAGTAGTTTTCAGACAACAAGCAATGACAAGTAAAAGCCTAATTGACTTAATTCTGGCTACAGGTGCGAAGGTTTCATCGAAATCAATTCCTTCAACCTTAGTATATCCTTGTGCAACTAGAACTGTTCCCGATTCGTCTGATTTATTTTTAAAAATCCACTTAGTTCCAATTACATTTATATTATTTGGACGTGGAACTAAGTCCCATACTTCATTTCGAGAGAATTGTTCAAGTTCTTCTTGCATTGCTTGAATCAAAAAATTATCTTTAAGTGCTTCTACAACATTCTTTGGTTCTAATGTAGATATACAACAAGAAAGACTAACCTCTTGGTATATGGTTGACATACACACATATCTTACCATTTCTCTGTAGTTGAGTGGTTCTTTCCCTCTTGTTTTAATTCCTTAAAAAACTCCCCCTATCACTTGGCCCGTTGGATGATTCTTCCTAATCCTTGATGAGGGGTCCCTTCGAACTTGGTCTAACAATTCAACACTTGACTCCTCATCAGTGGCCTCTGTGGTCTCTATTGCAGTTTCAGATGTTGCTTTAGGTGTGACAACATTTGTGGCAACATCCAATTCTTCTACAATATGTGGACTTTCCAATGTATCTATAATGTTATTTTTAATAGTTTTTCCTGAAATATCAGAAAAATCATCAAAGATAACATTTATAGACTCTTGTACAGTTCTTGATCTCAGATTGTATACTCGATCAACATGACTATTTTGTGATTACCCAATAAAAATTCATGTCACTTTTAGAGTCAAATTTTTCCAAATAATCCATGTCATTTAAAATATAACAAATACACCAAAAAACATGAAAGTAACGCAAGTTTGGTTTCTTTCCATTTATAATCTCATAGGGTGTCATCTTTGTTCCTGGCCTTAGATAGACTCTACTAATTATGTGATTAGCAGTATTCAAGGCTACTGCCCATAAACATTTTGACAAGTGTTTAGAATTAAGCATTACTCTAGCAATGTCCTATTCTTTCGTTCTGTAACCCCATTCTGTTTGGGGGCAGAAAACTAATGGAAAATTCCCCTTTTTCATACAAATTTGTGAATGAACTATTTTAAAATTCTTTTCCATGACCGGATCTAATCCGAAAAATAGGAGAATAGAAGGTCTCAGGCTAGCTTTTGACTTATATGGCGCTTAGGCTTAGCTCATCAAACAAGTGCGCCAAAAGTGGGGGATGGTATCATATTCTCTTATAAGAGAGGCACGCCTGCTTTTAGTGCAAGATTTTAAACATGTCAAACGTTTGTGATTTTTCTTTCAAAAAATATATTCAAGAATATCTTGAAAAGTCATCTACTATCACAAAGGAATACCTTATGCCTCTTAGACTGTCTACTTCAATTGGACCCATTAAATCCATATGTAGCAATTGAAAACAGTGAGACATACTTGAATGTTGTCCGTCATGTTGGACAACATTATGAGAGACACGAGTTTGCTTACCTTTCAAACAATCTTCACAGACAGTTTACCTTTATGGCTAAGTTTAGATATGCCTCTAACAACTTCATATGAGACCAATTTTTCTAAATTGCGGTAGTTGACATGCCCCAACTTATAATTCCATAGTGTAGTGTCATCGATCTTAGCATTATTGCATGTCTCTTGTCTTATAACAAGATAGAAATTGTCACATGTTCTTGTACCTGTCATGACACATATTTGCTTCATTTGTAACTTTACAATCATTCTTATTAAATTTTACCTCAAGATCGTAATCACACAATTGACTAATACTAATCAAATTAGCCATTAAGCCTTCAACATGTAAGACATTTCTTAAGGCAGGAAATCCAGGAACATCCAAGACATTTCTTAAGGCAGGAAATCCAGGAACATCCAAGATCCCCTTTCCAATTATTTTGCTTTTACCGCCACCTCCATAAATCACGTTTCCTCCATTGAATCCCTCATAGTTCCTTAGAAATCCTTTTGTACCTGTCATGTATGTAGCGAAAACATCCACTATCAAAGTACCAAGAACCTGAAATGTTAGTTCTTAATCAGAAATTACAAGTTAAATCCATTTTAGGAACTCAAACTCTCTTAATTTTTTTTTTTTTTGCCTTTTGACTCAGAAATGTTACTTTGATATTTATCCGGGATGTTGGACAACAGATTAGGCAACATTTTGCTCACAAAATTTTGAAGTTTGAAACAATATGGTTTTAAGTGTCCAAGGGAGTTATAGTGATGACATACAAACTTCATATTCTTTGACATATATGAGAACCAATAATTCATCATTTTTTCTTTTACAAAGTGTATTTTCTCATTTTTATCAAAGAGATTAGAGGATGAGAGTTTTCGTACCCAATTCCTGCATGTGAAGGATTACTAAAGTTGAGTATCTCATTCAATTTCGAAGTCCCTGAGTTGAGCTTGCGAAAGGTTGCTTCGGCTAAATCCAATTTTGCACAAAACTTACCAAATTCATTATCCTTTTTGGTAAGTGCAACCTCAAGTCGGGTTATCGTGCCTGTTAATTCTAAATTCTCATGAGTTAAAGATTTTACCTTTTTGTCAAGTTGCTTGGATTCTATAATTAAGGCTTTGCAAATACTTTGTAATTCACTAATTATATCATCTTTGCATTCAACTTGATGCATACAATCATCCTCACTAACAGAAATAGAACCACTAAAGCAATTAACATCAGAATAGTTAAAGAATTCATACCTTTCGGATGTCGTTGCAGATGTTGAAGCAAATGTCGTGACATCTGAGACAACATTCTATACGACATCTTCATTATCCGATAGAGATTGTTCGAAGACAGTAGCCAGCATTGCTTGTGTTTCAGTTTCTCGATCTCCTTCATCTTCTTCTTCATCATCACTAAGAGAAACCCATAGGTTCTTACAAATTTTTCTAAGAGTGTTTGCACATTCGTTAGCATAATGACCCCAACCCGAGCATGCATGACATTGCACGGACTCAAATTGTTTGGGATCAAATTTGGTACGATCTGAGTTGGTTCTTCTTAGTTGATTTCCTTTTTGTACATTTGGAAGGAATCTAGTGGGCTTTTGATTGAAGACTTGGTTTTGGTGCTTTTTATATTTAGATTGATTTCTTTCATTGTTGAACTTTCTCACAATCAAATTGTATTTTCGAGTAAGGCAACATTTGCACCTTCACCAATTTCTTCAAGATTCTCATTTTCTTCGATTTGACTCTCCGAGGATTGAACTTGAAGTGCCACATTCTTGCTTTTATACAATTCTTTTCGATTCTCAATGTTCATCTCATACGTTTTGAGTATGCTTATCAAGGTATGAAGGTCCATTGTTCAATAGCACAAATCTTTATATTGAACTTTTCAGGAAGAGAACGGAGAGCCTTTTCAACAAGTTGAGTGTTGGTTAATGGTTCACCAAGCACTTGACATTCATTTGAGATGTCAATCAACTTTTCAAAATAAGATTTAATATCATCCGCTTCTTCCATCCTTAAACGTTCATAATTACTCATGAGCATGCGTAACTTTGTTTGACAAACACTTGAGCTACCTTCACAATGAATTTATAAAGTATCACATGCGTCCTTAGCCGTGATGAAGTTTTGAATGAGTTTGAACATGTAAAGATCAACACATCCAAAAATTGCATTTAAGGCCTTTTCGTTAAAGCTAGCATTATTTGTTTCTTATGTAGTCCATTCGGATTCAGGTTTAGCAATAATGTCACATTCCTCATCTGGTGGCAACATTGGAACAACATACCCATTGGTTATAGATCTCCATGCATGAATATCAATTGATTTGATATGCGAACGTAGGTGAATCTTTAATAAGCATAATTTGATTCATCTAAAATAGGAAGTTTATCAATAGTTGGATTTGTCGGATCCATAGCTTATGACAACAGGACCAAACACTTATTGTGTTAAGTGCCGGCTCTGATACCACTTGAAGGGTATCAAATGCTAGGGGAAATAAACATCAGAGATGGAATAAATCGAATGCCAATTCTGTTTCAGAATGTGGTCAATTATGTCGTCCGACACCAGTAACAACAATAACTTTAAAGAGTAAATGCAACGGAATTTAAAGAACACAAAGGTTTAAAATTTTCATAAGTTATATATATTATATAACTTATGATGGTCAATGACCAAATGTATTATGTATATATATATTATACAAAATTACAAATTCCTTTCTTTATAGATTTACAAGATAAAATGGAAAGAAATTAAAAGTTGAAGTCGCAGATGACTTCTGGCTGAAAAATCTAACTAAGTAGACATATACAACTTCTCATTACAATCGCACCATACAAAACTAATCTAGAATCTAAACAACAATTGTAATGTTGGACTGAATGTTGTCGACACACTCAGGCAACACTTGTGATCCAGATTTTTAAGATGAAATCCGAGAGCTCTCTTGATATTTTTGTAATCTGATTCTGGATACTCGATTCACTGTTGTGGCCTCTCTATTTATAGTAGAGTGTTCCCTTGAAAGGCTCATCGATCGGTTGTGGAAGTTGAGAAAAAGATTGACAGCTTGTGGTAGATGATTAAGGAGTGAAAATCTCAACAACTTTGGCTTGTTCCTTACTCGATTTCTTCCCCAAGCTTTGACTCTTTTTCCCACGTTTTACACAGCTCCAATTCACCATGCCTAAGTCATTTTTACCTCACAGTAAAATATTACTGCTTAGCGTGAAGTAAGTCGAAGATGTTGGTCCGAATGTTATGACATTTGTCCCAACATTTTTATGCATTCAAATCAGTACTTCAGAAGATATGTTGAGTCAAATGTCACAACACCAAACTCAACATTAATAGCATCTACTTCAAATTATTTAGGGTCCGCTATATAAATCCTCTGCATCCATTCTGCTTTATTAAAATCATTTAGTATTCAAAGGATTCATCATAAAAATACTCTTTTATGCCAGCCATTACCTTACTATGTCGTCTCTCTGTTAAGACAAATCATGTAAGTTGGCAACATTATGAGCTCGTTTGGCTTAGCTGATAAGCGTTTTGTGTTTAAAGTAAAAGCAGTTACATATTCGGATGTAAGTGATGAAGTTGATAATAAGCATATCGTTTTCATTAACCTTTGCAGTTCCTCCTGCATATTATGCCCATTTGGCGGCGTATAGAGCACGTTTCTACGTGGAACCTGATTCACATGGCAATGGTTCAATGCGAAGCACATATGCAACGAATGGTTCTGTCAACGTCCGGCCACTACCAGCATTAAAAGAGAAGGTGAAGAATGTGATGTTCTATTGCTAGAGGTGAATGTTGAATGTTACATAGTAGTAGTCAGTACATGTATGAAATTAGGATAGGGATCTAATCATGAAATGCTATGTTTATATAGTAGGGAACGAATTGCAATAAGAAATTTTGTACTAGATTCTCTGCTTTGTGTAATACATGTACAATGCCTAGTTAAAATTTAGGAATCAGATGAATAGCATCACTTGGAGATACTTGCAGTTAAATCAGTGTGTCAATGTGGTAGGTTGTTATATCTCTTATATAAACATTTAGACGCTTCTCAGGGATAGGACCCTCCCAAAGTTTTAAGTGTGTGACTAATGTAAGGGGTTTTTAAGCTTTGTAGCGGCTAAGTTCATGAGTTGGAGATGAGGGTCTCAAACCGTTGACATCTGTCGTAGGGTAAACCACCGCCTCTCAGGTCCCCCATTGATAGACTCTATCATAGAGGCCAATGATAGACAATAACTTCCCCCGAACACAACTTTTCTTAGTTCAGTTCTCTACCTTAACGACAGAAAATAGGATTGATCAAATTATATTGGGTCTGATCTGTAGTGATCATTTATCAAAGAAAGACTCATGGTTATCAAGTGATTGAACAACTGAGAGCAATTTACTTACAATACTAAGTTGACATTCATGAAATGCATCTAATGAATTATGAGTTCAATCCTGACTGCCGTAATGATTTTAACAATCAGGCCATATACATCATAACCAGAGTCGAGAAACTATCATTGTAATTTCATGCTACAATTAACGTTGCATCTACGCTGAATCTACCATTAATTGCAAAGAACCTCCCATTACTGAATTAAATTCATGCGGATGGAGCATAATCATAATCTCCATCATCTCCATCTCCTTCCAAGGATGCATAATCATAGTCTTGATCATCAAGGATGCTGCAGGAGCATAGTCATAGTCTTCATCACCATCACCACCTCCCTCTAAGCATGCTGCCGGAGCATAGTCATAGCCTCCATCATCATCTCCATTTGAAGACGACCTTTTCTTTTGGTACCCAATAATCTTGAAAATGCCAGACATTCTATATTTCTCTTCTTAGACAATAGAAATATTGAAATATGAGATATTGGATGTCGTATATATGATCTCTTTGATATGGAAAATGAAGAATGGTTTTTGTGGTCTGAATAAGTGAGGAAGCTTATATAAAGGAAAGAGCCAAGTGTAGACTTGTTATGACACGTTGGGAAGTATGTTATGTTACCTGAGGAATGTGCAGAGTCATATGCTTGGCTGTTTTAAGCTACTTTTGGGGCTGCCACATCCAAATTCACTTTACATGTCAATATATATGATAGTGTTAAAGTTTATTCTTCATGCTGGTGGTGGAGATAGAATATCTCTCTCCTCTTTCTAACTTTGTGCGTGGGAGATCATGGGTTGAATTTAAATAAAATACATGATGTGGGATCTTGAAAAATGGAAATAAGACATGTTACTCGCTATATCAGGTAAATATAGTTTGATATTATAAAAATGACAGCTCGGTGCATTAAGCTCCCGTTATGCACGGGGTTTGAAAAAGGATCGAAATAGTTTGATATTATATAAAACTTAATTAAAATTATATACATCGTCAATGTAAAGAAGTTTTTATACTATTAGATCACCCAAAAGACATTTACAGATAAGACTCGAAATGTAAAATTTATAATTTTAAAAATAAGAATAAGAATTCGTTGCAGTGACGATATATATTACTTAAACTCTTTAAAAAACATCATTTAATTTGCATCATTGTTGCTGCCTGCTGGCTTCACTTTCATAATTTTCTCTTCGCTACATGCAAATTACTCCTTGAAAAGTATTGAAAGGGAATAAGTTTGCAACTAGCTGTGGAAGTGAATGAGCCAAAACAAAATTCTTAGCCCGTGGAAACGTTTGCTTGGCACGTGGAACTGAGTACTATCTATGTGGATGCTGAGTTGGCATGCCAGTTAGACGAATATGTTGAGAACAATGTCCTTTGAGGCTTTGGCTAGAGATATAGTGAAAATGTCGACATTGATTCCTCCTGTGTAATCCTATCATTTCCAGATTCATTTTGTGATAATATACTTGTTATTGTTTTTGTATGTATGTATAAAAGGCAGTAAAATTGACCCACAAAATATGATTCACACAATATTTGTTTAAATTCGGATAAATTAATAACCTGCTTATTTATTAATTCAACTTATTTTAATATATCCAATTGGCCTATCTAAAGGTGGGACGATATACGATTCAAATTGACTCTCTGTCAAAATATTTTAATAATTTTTTGATGTTAAATATAGTCATAATAAAAAAATATATTCACTTAAATAATTAAACAAATTATAAGACATGCGGGTTGAACTAATTGAAACCTGGCTGCACTTTTGAATTAATTGATGCTTATCTCACCAGGTTCTATCGCACAGGCAAAGAAGAATGAGGGAATTATATGTTAAACAAGGTAATATACCCGTGATATACACTGAATATACAGAAGTATATATCACAGGTATACAGAAGCAGTGGCCCAGCAAAGCAGTGGACAGTGGCCCAAATCGACAGAGCTGAGGCTGAGGCCCATCACGGGATTTGGCTGTCAAGCCCATCACGGGCAGTGGCTAGATGTGTATATTAGGAAAGTATATTTTGTGTATATTGTAGTTTATTTGTTACCTAAATAAGGTTTTAGGAATAGAATAGGAATAGGATTTTCCTATTTTGTAACTTGTATATATACCTTACAATTAATGAAAATAATCAAGGGGATTATTTCTTTCATTATCATTGGATATCTTGAAATAACTTGAGCTATACCTATAAAGAAGGAGGTTCAAATTTTAAGAAAATGGAAGATTCTTATAAAGCCTTCACTGCCAAGCAGTGGTGGAAGTTTAGAACTTCCAACTGCTTATGGTCCAGATTTCTGAGAGAAAAATAATGCAGATTTGATCATTCCACCACCATCCTTTGAAAACATGGTCAATCCCAAAGCTGGAAGGCCTTGTTGGAGATCAGAAATGAAATTAATGATAAAATACAGTGAAAAGTAGGGAAAGGAAACAACATTTTTTGATTTGATAACTGGACAAAAAATGGCCCCTTTATGATGAAATAGAACACACTATGGTCTACCACGTATCAATGAAGTGTTCAAACAATGTCAATGGGATTGTACTACGCTAGATCCTCAACCAAATGATCAAGTCAAGGAGATTGGCACAATGTTGAAGACACACTACAAAAAAATTGCATTTTCAACCTTCACAATTTACCAGTTTTTTTGTAGTGACATCCCCTACTAGACAGAAATTGAATTCAGGAATTTCTCTACTACTTCAGCCTGGAATCTTCTAAGAAAGAAAAAGCTTCGCTTCTCTTGACTCTAAACTATGGTACAAAGACATACCCTATAAGATGTATTACATAGCATGGAGGGATATCAACTGCATATTAACAACTGATGACAAGGTTGTAATTTTTTTTTAAAATCATCATAGTTTCTAAATGTTGTTGTTGTTGTGTTGGTGATGTGTGATACCAGGAATGGAGACAACATTGAAAGTATGTATGTCCTACAGACAATCATTATTAGAGACAAATGTACTTGAATACATTCGTATTATTAAAAAGATTAATATTTATGGCATTTGCGATTATTGAATTATTATTTGGTTGTTTGTAATTATTCATTAATGTGCATCCCTTGAGCTTACATTGTCATTAATAGAGTGAGATATTTATGATAGAGCGTAACTCTAAAATAGCCTCGACTAATGATCATCGAGAATGAGATATCGATGATATGTTATAAGTCGACAAGTGGTCTGCATCACATTCTTAGAGAATGTAGTATATCTCACCTGCTACTAGTAATGGTTACTAGTGATGGACACATGAATACTTTTGGAAAGTATTGGTATACCCTGCTGATAAACTATTTGTTATACATGTCTAAAGTGTTATCAGCGTGTGGGAGATGAAGGTCCTCTGACTTGAGGTCAATACACACCTTGTTTATAGAGTAATGTACTTTGACCCTGTCCTAAGCTTAAACTCCTTATAGGATAAGATGCGACTTGTGTTGGGTGCATTATAATGTAAATTAAGGTGGTAGTTGAGCCAAGAATAAGATTCATTCCTCGATTGGATATTCGAGAGAACACTCAACTTCTCAGTGATATTAGGTCGACCAAGTCATTGGCCAATGCAAGAGACATATTTAGAATATGGTTTAGTTGTCGACTAATATGGATGAGATTAAGTGATCAAGCCATTTGGATAGACACATGACAAATCCTAAGCTTGATCGAGTGTGTCGCGAATGAAAGGAATTTATCATCTCACATAAAGGTTATGTTTTTTTGTTGGATTAATGTAAACGTACTTCATATATTGAGTTCGTCGTACGGCACAGTCTAGGAGTTCCGTATGGACCTTAATTGGATTAGTGTCGATATATGAAGGCCTATAGGGTCACACTATGTCTATTGTCTCTTCGATCTAAGGGTGTATTGAGAAAGTATTAAATATTCGATTTGGAATCGAGATATTTAAATTGATAATAACTATGAGATAAATTTCTATTAGATGAAAATTATTTAATTAAGTCAAAATTGAATTTTGGATTTAATTAGATGTGCTGAATATATAAACGAAAAACGGAAACCGAAATTTTGACGTGTGGCGCCGCGGCGCCTGCTAGGCTGAGCCGCGGCGCTGACTGACAGCAGGCCAGTTCGACTGGGTCACTGCACCTCGGTTTTGGGCCAGATTTGAGCCCAGTCCAAATCTGATTTTGACCTGGTTTTTTGCTATATATGCAGTACCTCTCATTTGTTAAATATACACAAGAATTACACCAATACTGCTAAAGCTAAAGCTTTCCTTTTCGGTATCAAATGGTGTATTGACAATGGGCACAATCTGATCATAGCTGAAACTGATTCCTTACTCCTCCAGAACTGCATAAAGGACATCTGGTCCATTCCATGGAGGATTAAAGAATCAGTTGAGGAAATCAGAGAACTAGTGTGCAGGCATAAAGTTATCAATAAGCACTGCTTTAAAGAAGCCAACAAAGTAGCTGGCAAGCTTGCAAATATGAGTCATTCCACCAATGTTACTAACTCTAACTCTATTCCTAGTCAAATTAGAGGTCTTTTAACATTGATAGATGACAATTCCCTTCCTTTAGAACATGATTTATTATCATTCCCCTTGAAAGGTGATCACATTACCACTTTAACTCCCATGTTTTTGCTCAAAACTTGTAAAAGAAGGCAAGGTCTAGCCCTCCTTCAAATGTAACCATTTCCCAGTGGCAATATCAAATGACCACTTCATATAAAAAATAACTCTTTATTTTCAATATCCTATCTGATATGTTAGTAATTGGATTCTGAATTTAATTTTTGTATATATTTAATGAATTTCTTAATACAACAGAGTTTAAACTAAAACTACCGGTACATTTACATATTTAATTTATATTTGTTTGGAATTGGATCTAGAACAGGATATTCATAATAATTATTCTCATATGTTGAGCTTTTGGAAAAAAGAAAAGGCAAACTATTTATTCATATAACATCTTATGATATATGTTGGTTGAGCAAATTCGTTACCCACGATAACACACTACAAGAAGTCGGCCTTTTTTTGATAACTAAAGTCGTTACAATGATCTGAAGAGGTAAGTATTAAATATACACAATATACACACAATATACATGTGTATATTGTGTATATTAATCTCGGCTGGCTCTCGGGTTTGGCACCTTTGTACCGTGTAATTTATGGTATATATTTAGTATCCTAGTTTAGGTAATGCTGTAATATAATTTGTATTGTTCACTTACCATAATAATTGTATTACCATAATGTATAGTTAGTAACCAAGTAGAATAAGGTTTTAGGAATAGAATAAGAATAAGATTCTCCTATTATGGAAATATGTAACTTGTATATATAGTCTTTCAATTAATGAAAATAATCAAGGAATTATTTCTTTCATGGTATCAGAAGTCTAGGTCTTAAAATCCTCTCCCCCTTTTTCTTCCTCTTGGCCGTCGACCACCAAGGCACAAAGACGAGACCAAAGTTTTTCCGCAACTTGTTCTCGGATTGGTTGATTCCGACGGTACCTCTACTTCCCAAATTTTTTCTCCCAAAATCCCTCAATCACATATTGTTCTATCAATATGTCTACATCCTGGAACACGTTTCATCATGTCCTTACAGTTTCTAACATCAAGAATAACATCCCTCTTGTTCTTGAAATAGAAAACGTCCAATATGCGACGTGGGCCGAACTGTTCAAAATTCACGCACGATCGCATCAAGTCATCCATCACATAATCCCCGCGGCTCCTGAGGATACGGAGGTGCCAAAACGCGAGGATGATCCTAAGTTGTGGACGACTCTTGATGCTACCGTCCTTCAGTGGATATATTCCACAATTTTTACTGATCTTTTGCAAACAATTATTGAGCCTGACGCTACGGCACATGCGACTTGGGATAGACTGCATGATATATTCCAAGATAATCAAAATTCTAGAGCCGTTACCCTTGAGCGGGATTTCTCCCACTTCAATATGGAAGATTTCCCTAATATTTCGGCTTATTGCAAAAGATTAAAGGAATTGGCGGACCAACTTCGCAACGTTGGCGCGCCAGTTTCAAATGATCGTTTGGTCCTCCAAATGGTTTCCGGCCTCTCCGAGGCCTATAGTGGTGTGGGAATGCTTCTTCGGCAAAGCAACCCGCTTCCGAAATTTTATCCGGCTCGTTCTATGCTTATACTCGAAGAAGCAGGCATGACAAAACGAGCGGCTACTGGTGCTAGTCTCATAGTCATGATGGCTGAGTCCACGGTGTATCCTACCGGTTCCAACAACTCGAGCCAAAACCGCAATAACGGTGGCGGCAAAAAGGGTGGAAATAAGAAAAATAATGGCAAGAACCGCGACGGCAACAACGGCGGCAACCGACAGAATGGTGGTGGCGGTGGGGGTCCTCGCGGTGGTCAGCAACATCAGCAGCAGTTCTGGAGCCCACAATAGGCCCATATGCAGTGGCAGTGGGCCCCACAGCAGCAGTTTGGGCCCAGCCAGTTTTCCCCACACAACAGTTTCAGCCTAGCCAATTCTCGCCCAACTGGCAGTGGGCGGCCCAAGTGCGATCCGGTGCCCACGGTCGGCCCGGTCCATATACGATCGCGATGCGGGTCGGGTCGAGACCGCAAGCAGGGGTTCTTGGGCCTCGGCCCCCGCAGGCCCATCACGCAGTAGCACCCATGTCTACCGACATCGAAGCCGCCATGCACACGCTTGGTTTAACTCCTCCGGATCCAAATTGGTATATGGATACCGATGTCACTACCCACATGACATCCGATTCAGGTACACTCTCGTCTTATTTCAATTTGAGCAACCCTCGCGACATAATTGTTGGTAATGGTAATTCTATTCCAATTCGTGGTTATGGTCATAAAACTTTCCCCCCCTCATCCACCTCTTATCTTGAAAAACACCCTACACGCCCTCAATTTGATTAAAAATTTAGTCTTTGTCCGTAAATTCACTATTGATAATTCTGTTTCTATTGAATTTGATCCATTTGGTTTCTCTGTGAAGGATTTCAAGACGGGGAGTCATCTCATGAGGTGTGATAGTAGGGGTAATCTTTATCCTATCACACCCGGTTCCGGTCTATCGAGTCAAGCCCTGCCATCCGCCTTTGCAGCCATTTCTCCTTCCTTATGGCATGCTCGTCTTAGTCATCTGCGGTTCTCTATTTTGTTGTCATTAGATAAAAATAGTTTTATTTCATGTAAGGGTACGCGTAGTACTCCAAATTGTCAATCTTGTTCTTTAGAAAAAAATGTTAAGTTACCATTTGTAGACTCAAATTCTCATACTTTAATGCCATTTGATATTATTCATAGCGACTTATGGACGTCTCATGTTCTTAGTTCTGTGGGTCATCGGTATTATGTTCTCTTTTTGGATGATTATTCTAAGTTTTTGTGGACGTTTCCGATAGCGAAAAAATCTCAAGTTTTTTCCGTCTTCCTAAAATTTAGAGCAGTTTGGGCCCAGCCAAAATTCATTCCATAAATAACATTGTCCGAACTTTATTGATTCATGCTTCCATACCCCCCATCTTTTTGGCATCATGCTCTCCAAATGGCTAACTATCTCCTTAACATAATTCCTTCCAAAGGTTTGACATATTCTTCCCCACTTCAAATTTTATCTAATAAAATTCCTTCATATTCACATCTTCGGGTTTTTGGGTGTTTGTGTTATCCGTTATTCCCGTCCACCACAATTAACAAACTTCAGGCCCGGTCTACTCCGTGTGTGTTTTTGGGTTTTCCGTCTAATCATCGTGGCTACAAATGCTTTGATTTATCCTCTAATAAAATCATCATTAATCGCCATGTCATTTTTGATGAATCCCAATTTCCATTTGCTAAAGTTAATACTCCCGTGCCTAGTTCGTATAATTTTTTGGATGATAGTATATTCCCGTATATTATTCAGCATTTTTCGGACGTCTCCCGCACCCAAATTCTCCAGCGGGCCCACTGCCCGTTGGCCCCACTGGTCCGTCACCCATTGCCGGTCCCGGTCCGGCCAAACCGGCCGGTTCTGCGATTGGGCCAGCCCGGCCCCATGTCGGAACCGGTCCGGTTCTCGCTCCGCTTACCGACTTGGGCCAGCAGCCCACCACCTGGCCGCGTCCGTCCCGAGTCCCAAAAATTCCCAAAATCCACCCACCTCTGCCCCGAGTCATGGACCAGTCACCTGTAGTCAACGGGGGATTTTTACACCAAAAAGACATTTTAATTTACATTCTAATGTTTTTAAATCACCCTTACCCCGAAATCCTGTGTCTGCATTAAATGACCCGAATTGGAAAATTGCTATGACTGATGAATATAATGATCTTATTGATAATAAGATGTGGGAGTTGGTACCCCGTCCATCTGATATTAATATTATTAGGTCTATGTGGATTTTTGCTCATACGAAAAATTCAGATGGTTCATTTGCCCGACATAAGGCGCGGCTTGTGGGTGATGGTAAGACTTAGCAGGTTGGTATTGATTGTGGTGAGACGTTTAGTCTGGTGGTCAAGCCGGCTACCATTCACATTGTGCTTAGCTTGGCTCTTTCGAAGGCATGGCCTATTCATCAGTTAGATGTAAAGAATGCTTTCCTACATGGTGATCTCAAGGAAACAGTATATATGCATCAACCACTGGGATTCAGGGATCCCAAACATCCTCATCATGTCTGTTTGTTTAAAAAGTCCTTATATGGGCTTAAACAGTCTCCACAGGCCTGTTATACGCGGTTTGCAGACTATGTTTCGACTATTGGGTTCACTCACAACATGTCGGATAATTCATTGTTCATCTACCGTCGTGGTTCATCCGTGGCTTATATTCTGTTATATGTGGATGATATTATTTTGACGGCCTCTTCCGATGCCTTACGCCAGTCTATCATGACAATTCTCAGCTCTGAGTTTGCTATGAAAGACTTGGGGCCCTTGAGTTACTTTTTGGGGATTGTTATCACTCGTCATTCCGATGAGTTGTTCTTATCTCAACGGAAGTATGCAGCTGAGATCATCGAGAGGGCTGGGATGTCATCCTTTAAGTCCACTTCCACTCCAGCTAGGGATGTCAACAGATCGGATCTGGACCGGATCCTACTAGATCCAGATCCAGATCCGTTTTTCATACCTGAATTCAGATCCGGATCCAGATCCATCGGGTCCATAAAAATCATATCCAAATCCGGATCCATCGGATCCGCCGGGTCCACGGATCGGATCTGGATCCACATCTAAAAAAATTTGCCTTGTTAAGAATTTTTTTTTGAACTGACAAATGATTTTTACCTAGCTAACAATTTACTGTGTTTCAATTTTGAAATGTTCATATGAGATATTTTGTTCGTTGTCTCGTTTTGATTGTGAGCTATAAATTGAAAATGTTGGACAATGACAATAGTTGTTAAAAATGCTGACTAGTATTTTCACAATGCAGAACTTGCATGTGCTTGAAATTTTCACAAATGAAGTGAATATAATTTTAACTACTTGTCTATGGAGATGTTAGTCATTCACTAATATAACATTGATTTTATTATCGAAGTTACCTCTTTATTTTTTGGTTTTTGAGTTAACGCGGGGATAAATTAAACTTGCAAGGATGTGCTTAACAATTTTAAGAAAATACTTATAAAATTACATTCTAGGTTATGAATATATTTAATAAAAAACGGATCCACGGGTCGGATCTGGACCGGATACGGATCTCAAATACAAGATCCAGTTCCAGATCTGATCCGTCAGAAACGGATCCGGGTCCGATCCGGATCCGTCGGGTCCAAATTTTGAAGATCCATATCTTATAAAATGGATCTGGATCCACCGGATCCGACCGGGTCCAGGATCCACTGCCATCTCTAACTCCAGCTGATACTAAGCCCAAGCTTAGTGCCGCGGCTGACGTACCCTACGAGGATCCGACCCGCTATCGCAGTCTTACAGGGGCCCTTCAGGATCTTACCTTTACGAGACCAGATATTACATATGCTGTCCAGCAGGTGTGTTTATTCATGCACGATCCCAGATTTGAGCACATGAATACACTCAAACGCATCATTCGGTATATTCAAGGTACATTTTACTATGGTTTGCATTTATATCCTTTCTCGACGTCCACATTTGTCTCGTATACGGATGCTGATTGGGGTGGCTGTCCCAACACCAGACGGTCTACGCCGGGCTATTGTATGTTTCTTGGCAACAACTTGGTCTCCTGGTCTGCGAAGCGTCAGTCGACTCTATCCCGCTCAAGTGCCGATGCTGAATATCGAGGGGTAGCTAATGTGGTCTCGGAATCATGTTGGTTACGTAATTTGCTTTTGGAGCTTCATTGTCCCATTCAGAAGGCAACCTTGGTTTATTGCGATAATATTAGTGCCATCTACCTTTTTGGTAATCCGGTTCAACACCAACACACTAAGCATATCGAGATGGACATTCACTTTGTCCGCGAAAAGGTTGCTCGTGGTCAGGTACGCGTCTGTCATGTCCCGTCAAGATATCAAATTGCAGACATCTTTACAAAGGGTCTTCCCTCGGTCCTTTTTGAAGATTTTAGGGACAGTCTCAGCATTCAAAGACCGTCTGCTATGACTCCAGGGGTGTGTTAAATATACACAATATACATGTGTATATTGTGTATATTAGTCTCGACTGGTTCTCGGGTTTGGCACCTTTGTACCGTGTAATTTATGATATATATTTAGTATTCTAATTTAGGTAATGTTGTAATATAATTAGTATTGTACACTTACCATAATAATTGTATTACCATAAATGTATAGTTAGTATCCAAGTAGAATAAGGTTTTAGGAATAGAATAAGAATATGATTCTCCTATTATGAAAATATGTAACTTGTATATATAGTCTTTTAATTAATGAAAATAATCAAGAGATTATTTATTTCAGTAAGGTTGATAGTTCCCCTCTTTTGTGTGCCTTTCTATTGTAAATATATAATATCAGGATCTGATTTTGGAATATAGGTGATTTTCCCCTCGCTCCCATAAAAATGTCGTTATAAAAGTTTGTTGCCATAATATAGCTAAATTTTCTTTGTCGCTTTTACATATTATTTCTTGGGATACTGATTTTCCAAGATGGATTGCAAATGATGCATTAATATCTTATGGACATGTAAAGAACTGGAAAAAAAACTAAATGCTTTTAGTGGCAATCATAACTCTAAGCGGGACTCTTAACAAAATTTATATTCTCCCCTCATAAACTAGCTTTTGGGGTTGAGTTAGGCCCAAGATTCATTATTTACAACTTCCATAGAATGTATTTATTTCTATCCAATTTAATTAAATTAGGATGAGTCTTGAGAAAACTCTAATATCATATAAGGATTTGTTTTTGATAATAAATTAGTTTATAGAATTCCAGAGTCCTATACATACAGATACATTGTATACAAAGAATGACGAGTCGTTGTATATCACTAGATATATAGAAGCCAATTATGTCAATCTCAACTACTATTTATTGAAGATATTTGTTTATGTTAATACACTAGGATTAGTTAGTTAATGATAGTAGTTAGTCAGTTAGTTGAGAAAGTTAGTTAGATTAGTTTTGCTAGGTTGTTGACAGTTGCACAATGAGCTGTGCATTTTTTGTAAATATTTGTTAGTTACTGGAATGAACTCACCGAGTTCTCATTTTCACAATTCTCAGATATGATGTTCTCCTTTCTCTCTCTCTCTCTCTGTGATTGGCTCAGCTGCACATGTAATCACCATTGATGCAGTGCAAGCTCTCTATCTGAGAATACATTACTGAATCTAATATGGTATCAGAGTCTATTGGTCGTTCCTGATCGATGTTGCGAGTTCCGCACTTCGAAATTTATTGATTTTTTCATCTAAACTATTCGATTCTCTGTTACGATTGATTCTTCAAAGACGATTTCTCTCAATTTATTGTTGTTGTTTATCGAACACTTGTTTGATAGTTTAATTTGACTGAGATCGATCATAGATCTCACTTCGTATTGGTCAATTCTCTTCCCTAAATCGCACTTCGATTTGACCTAATTTCACTTCAAATATGGCGAATGGAGACAACACGAATGAAGCAAGCTCCTCCTCTGAAAATGTAGGAAGTCCTCTGTATGTACATCCTTCAGACAATGTCGGTGTAATGTTAGTACCAGTACCTTTTGATGGGGGTGGGGTATAGGTCATGGAGGAGAGGTATTTTGCGAGCTTTGTCAGTGAAGAACCATTTAGGATTCATTAACGGTGAATGTAAGAAACCTAAGATAACTTCATCTGAATTTCATCAATGGAAAAGATGTGATGATATGGTGACATCATGGATACTGAACTCTTTATCTAAGGAGATCTTAGATAGTCTTGAGTATGTTAATGATTCTGTAGAGTTATGGAATGAATTGGAAGATAGGTATGACTAAAGAATTGGAAGATAGGTATGACTAAACCAACAGGGTAAAATTATATCAAATTCCAAAAGAAATCAATGACATTATGAAAGGAACTTTAGACATTACTAATTACTACACAAAGATGAAGAAGTTGTGGGAAGAGTTGAGTACACTGAGTGCAAAGAATCAATGCACTTGTGGAGCAAAGGAGAACTTTCACAAAGCAGAACAAGACAGACCTTTGATTCAACTCCTTATGGGGTTGAACGAGGTATACATTGTGGTGAGATGAAGAATCCTCATAATGAATCCTCTCCCATCCATGGCACAAGATTTTTCTATACTAATTCAAAAAGAAAAATAAAGGGAGTTTAGACCAAGTAGTCTACTGAAAATATCAACCTCCTTAAATGCCTCCACTGTGAACTATAGGAACTCATCTGGAAGGAATTTCAAAACAAATTACATAGAAACAACAACTATCCAGGAACTAGTACTCAACTAAGAAACTACAACTACAATGGAAGCAACAATTACTCAGCCAATAGCAGAAGTAACTTTTTTGTGAGTTTTGCAAGAAACCAGGACACACTAAAGATAAATGCTACAAGCTGCATGGGTATCCTAATAACAATCAGAACAACAATCAACATGGAAACTATCAGAGTTATCCTCAAACCAATAACCAGCACCCTAGGTTTGACAAAAGAAACAGAATTGCTGCCAATGTGCATAGTGACATGTTATATGGTTATCCACATATAGAGGAGAATATTATGTGAATGATAATCAGAATGCTGGTCAACAGAATCTCAATCTCACAAAAGAACAATATGGACAAATCATGAACATGCCGAAGCATTTCCAAGCTGAGAATACTGGAGAGGAACAAAACAATGATTCCAATGTAAACACTGGTTCTGCCAACTTTGCGGGTATGTAGTCTGCACTTCTTCCATTAATTTTAGCAAACCATCATGTAAATGTTTTGAATCAAAAAGTAATTTGTGAATCATATATTCAGGGCATCTAACAATATGACATTCAACAAAGCCTCCCTAACCAACATCACAACCTTACCCTATCCTTTGCTAGTCTCTCTTCCAAATGGATATAAAGTTAAAGTGACAGAGTTTGGTGATGTGATAATTACATCTAGGATCATATTACACAAAGTATTATATGTACCTAGTTTCATATACACCCTGGTTTCAGTTCATTATTTGACATTCTCATTGAAATGCATGCTACTTTTTACTGATGCATTGTGTCTATTCCAGGGCCCTTCAATGAAGAGGCCTCATGTGATTGGTAGTATCAAGGATGGGCTCTACTATCTTTGTTTCAGGTGTCTCAAGTGCAACACTGGCAGCACTGCCAATATGGCTTCTGTCTGTTGTTATTTTTCTGATAACAATTTCCCTTTTGTTAGTAATGAATTGTGCAATGTAAATAGTGGTAGTAGTATGATCACGAAGCATGATAATGGCATTCTCCCCTCTCTCCGTGTTTCCTTTCCATTTGTACACGTTTCCACTTGTCATAATGAAACTGATGAGTTTGTCGGGGATTTTTACTTGTTTGCTAGTAACAATGTAGACTTATTGTGGCACAACATACTTGACCATGTGCCCTTTGTCAAAATGAGAGATATTCTCACACTACCAGCAAAGTTTTCACCTAGACAACCTTTTACATGCTCCAATGCCCTATGGAAAGACAAGTCAGACTCTTTTTCAAATAAAGTACCAGTTACACCAATAACCTTTTTTAACAACTCCACATTGACTTGTGAGGCCCTTATCATACTAATATACATGACAACTATAAATACTTACTTACCTTGGTAGATGACTATAGTAGATCTGTATGGACTCACATGCTGAGCACCAAAAGTAATGCCCTTCAAGTTCTTAAAACATTTGCCTCTATGGTAAAAAATCATTTCAATACCTCCATCAAAACAATTAGGTCAGATAATGGCCTTGAATGTACTAGTAATGAAGCCACTCAGTTTTTTCAAAGTAAAGGCATACTTTATCAGAAAAGTTGTCCCTATACACCATAATAAAATAGTGTGATGGAAAGAAAACACATATATTTGCTTGAAACTACCAGGGCACTCTTGTTTTAATCCAAATTACTCCTAAAGTATTGGGGATAGTGCATTCTAATAACCACCCATCTCATAAACAGACTCCCTCATCACACTTGAAAAACAAATGCCTTTATGAACTTTTGTACAATAGAAAACCAGACTATTCTCATCTAAAAGCCTTTGGTTGTTTGTGTTATCCCACTGTACCAAAGGTGCACAGAGATAAATTTGAACCAAGAACTACACCCCACATTTTTGTAGGATATCCTTATGGCACAAAGGGTTACAAGGTAATGCGTCTTACCACAAAAGAATACATGTTTCTGGAGATGTGGTATTTCATGAATTTGTCTTTCCTTTTACTTTGTTTTCTGATAGTGTCTCTTTTCATACTATTCTTAAGTCTGTCCCTTTTGATGATTTTTCATCTAGTACTGAATCAAGGACTCGTAATACTTTGTTACCTGACACTAGGCTTGTAACTGTCACTGAACCTGACCTCACTATGAAACACAATTCATCACCACACATACCTACTTCCCTCACTCAACATTCACCTACTCTATCACCACATGTTCACACCTCTACTCTTTCACAATCACCATCATCATCTCCCACTCATCAACCACCTATACCAACTCAACATATAGTTCCACCTAGAACATCACTGAGACCTAATAAGCAACTTGAACACCTCAAAGATTACATTTGTTTCATTCCCACTTTGAAACCTTCTGCACCTAATTCTTACTTAACTGCCTTATTTTTTCAAACATAATCATATTTATCCTGATGCCCTGACCCTTACTAGTCAGATTTTTATTCAAAATGTTTGTCATTATATAGTGAGCCTTTATCATATGAAGAAGCAGTTCTGCACCCTGCTTGGCAAGCTGCTATGTCTCAAGAGTTTAAGGCTCTCTATGCCAATAACACATGGGATCTTGTGCAACTACTTGTTGATAAGCAGGCTATTGGTTGCAAATGAATTTATAAGGTCAAACATAGAACAAATGGTAGCATAGAAAGGTTTAAGGCCAGGTTATTTGTTAAAGAGTACACCCAACAAGTAAGAATTGATTACACTGAAACATATTCTCCAGTAGTGAAGACGATCAGTGTTAGATCTTTGGTGGCTTGTGCAGTAAAAAGGGTTGGGTTATGTTCCAGCTTGATGTCAACAATGCATTTCTTAATGGAGATCTCCATGAAAAGGTGTATATGCAAGTTCCCCTAAGTTTGGATGTGACTGGCACAAGCTTAGTTTGTAAACTTAACAAATCTCTCTATGGATTAAAGAAATCTAGTAGACAATGGTATGCTATGTTGACTGAGGCTTTATCCTTTAGAGGTTACCAACATTCCCATCATGAATATTCCCTGTTCTATAAGAAAAATGGTCCTCTAATTGTGTTTGTTGTTGTATATGTTGATGATGTTATCCTTACAAGAACAAATTCAATAGATATCACTTAACTTAAAATGTACTTGCATGACACTTTCAAGATCAAAGACCTTGATAATTTGCACTATTTTTTGGGTCTTGAAATCCTGCACACTGAGGAGGGGGCCATCATTTCCCAAAGAGAGTTTGTCCTTGACCTGCTCAAGGAATGTGAGTGCAATACACTTGGTACTTTCTCTTCACCACTTGATCTTACTGTGAAGCTCAGGGCCAAAGAGGGGGCACCATTGCCTGATCCCACATACTACAAAAGCTGATAGGAAAGCTTAATTTCATCACAAATACTAGACTAGATATTGCTTTCAGTATGCAGCAGTTGAGCCAGTACATGCAGGATCCTTGATAGCCACACTTGCAAGCATCATTTCATCTACTCAGATACTTGAAGAAGGATCTTACACTAGGCATCTTCATGTCAAAAGATCCAGATTGCACAGTGAAATTATTTTGTGACTCTGACTGGGAATCATGCTCAAACTCTAGAAGATCAGTTAGTAGATATTTGGTGTTATTGGAAAATAGCCATGTGAGTTGGAAATCAAAGAAACAAGAGATTGTGTCTCTATCTTCAGGAAAGGTAGAGTACTGGTCATTGAGAAAAGTTGTAGGTGAGATAGTATGGTTGAAAAGGCTATTCAATGCATTAACAATTTGTTGTCCATCTCCCATTGTAGTGTACTGTGATAGTCAATCAACTCTCCACATAGCCAGAAATTCAGTATTTCATAAGCGCACCAAACATATCGATGTGGATGACACTTTGTTAGGGATAAGCTACAGGAGGGGCTCATTTCCTTACACCACATTTCCACTGCTGATCAACTAGCAGACATCCTTATAAAGGACCTCACTGGGATCAAACACTCTATAACGTTAAGCAAGTTGGTTGTAAAATTATCACCACCAACTTGAGGAGGGGTATTGAAGATATTTGTTTTAAGTTAATACACTACGATTAGTTAGTTAATGATAGTAGTTAATTAGTTAGTTGATAAAGTTAGTTAGATTAGTTTTTCTAGGCTGTTGACAGCTGTACAATGAGCTGTGTATTTTTGTATGTTAAACAACGCAATATACATGTTTAAAATTCACGCTATCTCTTATCAAGTTCTTCATCACATAATTCCTCCCGCTAGACCCCTTCCTGCGGAGGATCCTGAGGTGTGGATTACACTTGATGCTACCGTTCTTCGGTGGATATACGCCACTATTTCAGTGGACCTTCTACAGACGATTATGGAGCCCGATACCACGGCTATGGCTGCATGGAATAGATTGCGTGACATATTCCAAGACAACCAACATTCCCGTATCGTCACACTCGAGCAGGAATTCTCTCTCGTTCGAATGGACGTATTTCCAAACGTTTCTGCATATTGCAAGAAACTAAAGGAATTGGCGGATCAACTCCGTAATGTTGGCGCACCGGTGACAAATAATCGTCTAGTTCTACGGTTGGTTGCCGGTCTTTCGGAGGCCTATAATGGTGTTGGCACTCTCCTTCGCCAAAGCAACCCTCTTCCCGACTTCCATCAAGCCCGCTCCATGCTTACGTTGGAAGAAGCCGATTTGGCTAAAAAGGCGGCTACCGGAGCAAGTCCGATTGTCATGATGGCATCCTCTCCTAATCCTTCGGGTTTTGTTAATAATTCGGGCCAAAACCATAATCATGGTGGCGGCAAGAATAATCGCAAAAATAATAACAAAAACCGCGGGGGCAAACGCGGTGGTAATGGTGGAGGTTCCGGTAGTCAAGCAAAACGTCGGTGGGTCCCATCCAATGAACGGTGGCCCACCACCCCCATGGGCCCAAAGCGGTGGGGCCCATGGCAATGAGAAAGCGATGGCGGTGGGACCGTGGGCCAGCAGCCCATACCAAGAAAGGCAGAAATTCCCGGCGGCCGGTGGGCGGCCAACGGTCCGTGCCCAATGCCCGGCAAGGTGGCGGCCCACGGCCGGTGGCCCGGCGGCGGCAAAGTGGTAGTAGTTACGGGCCGGGACCAAAGCACGGCCGGGAGTTCTTGGGCCCCGACCTCCGCAAGCCCATCATGCGAGCCCTACTCGGACCGATATCGAGGCCGCGATGCACACGTTGGGATTGACTCAACCGGATCAAAATTGGTACATGGACACCGGGGCCACTACTCACATGACTTCCGACTCGGTACTCTCTCATCATCTTATTCCAATTTGAGCACCCCTGGGGATAATTATTGGTAATGGCAGTTCTATTCCAATTCTAGGGTATGGTCAGAAAACGTTGTCTCCCCCCAATCCACCACTCCTCTTGAAAAATACTTAAAATGCTCCTAAATTGATTAAAAATTTAGTGTCTGTCCGAAAGTTCACAAATGACAATTTGTTTTCGTTGAATTTGATCTTTTCGGTTTTCTCGTGAAGGATTTCAAGACGGGGAGTCGTCTCATGAGGTGTGATAGTAGGGGGGATCTATATCCTATCATGCCCGGTTTTCGTCCATCGAGTCCAGCCTTGCCATAAGCTTTTGCAGCCATCTCTCCTTCCATGTGGCATGCTCGTCTGGGTCATCCGGGATCTTTTATTTTATCAGTTTTAGATAAAAATAGCTTTATTTCTTGTAAGGGTACGAGTCGTACTCCAATTTGTCAGTCTTGTTCATTAGGAAAAATTGTTAAGTTGCCATTTGTAGACTCCAATTCTCATACTTCTATGCCATTTGACATTATTCATAGCGACTTATGGACATCTCCTGTTCTTAGTTCAATGGGTCATCGATATTATGTTCTCTTTTTAGATGATTATTCTAGATTTTTGTGGACGTTTCCAATTGCGAATAAATCACAAGTGTTTTCCGTCTTCATAAAATTTAGAGCGTTCATTCGTACTCAATTCGAAAGAGAAATAAAAAATATTCAATGTGATAATGGGAAAGAGTATGACAATAGGGAGTTTCGAGAATTTTGTGCTACTCATGGGATAAATTTTCGGTTTTCATGTCCTCATACATCTTCACAAAATGGGAAAGCCGAACGCAAAATTCGTTCCATAAATAACATTGTTCGAACTCTCCTAATCCATGCCTCCATACCTCCGTATTTTTGGCATCATGCTCTACAAATGGCCACTTACCTTCTTAACATAATTCCGTCTAAAGGTCTGACATATTCTTCCCCCCTCAAAATCCTATATAATAAGAACCCTTCTTATTCTCACCTTCGGATTTTTGGGTGCTTGTGTTATCCGTTATTTCCATCCACCACAATTAACAAACTTCAGGCTCGGTCTACCCCATGTGTGTTTTTGGGTTATCCGTCGAATCATCGTGGTTATAAGTGTTTTGATTTATCCTCCAAGAAAATCATAATCAATCGCCATGTCATTTTTGATGAAACTCAATTCCCATTTACGAAAGTTCATACTCCCGAACCTAAGTCGTATAATTTTTTGGATGACCAAATATCCCCGTATATTATTCGGAATTTTTCGGACATCTCCCGTACCCAAAATCCTCCAGCGGGCCCACTGCCCGCTGGCCCAACAAGACCGCCACACCCAGCTCTTCCCGCCATCGGAACAGTTCCCAAAGAATCGGGCCGATCCCGGCCCAGCTCGGAACTCGGTCCAAGCCGAGTCCACCATTTCCGATTTGGGCCGGCAGGCCCACTGCTTGCTGGCCAGTCCGTCCCGAGCCCAGAAAATTCCCAAAATTCCATTAATTCTTCCTCGAGTCATAGACCGGTCACTCGTAGTCAGCGGGGTATTTTTACGCCAAAAAAAACATTTTAATTTACATTCTGATGTCTCTAAATCCCCCTTGCCCCGCAATCCTGTGTCCGCATTAAATGACCCTAATTGGAAAATTGCTATGACTGATGAATATAATGCTCTTATTGATAATAAGACGTGGGAGTTGGTGCCCCGTCCATATGGTATTAATATTATCAGGTCTATGTGGATTTTTGCTCACAAGGAGAATTCAGATGGGTCCTTTGCTCGGCATAAGGCGCGACTTGTTGGTGATGGTAAGACTCAGCAGGTTGGTATTGATTGTGGTGAGACATTTAGTCCGGTGGTCAAACCGGCTACCATTCGCACGGTACTTAGCTTGGCCCTTTCAAAGACTTGGCCAATTCATCAGTTAGATGTCAAGAATGCTTTTCTACATGGAGATCTCAAGGAAACAGTCTATATGCATCAGCCGTTGGGTTTCAGGGATCCCAACCGCCCTCATCATGTCTGTTTGTTGAAGAAGTCATTATATGGGCTTAAGCAATCCCCACGTGCCTGGTATACACGATTTGCTGATTTTGTTTCGACTATTGGGTTCACACACAGCAGGTCAACAATTCTTTGTTCATCTACCGCCGTGGTTCGTCATTGGCCTATATTCTGTTATATGTGGATTGATATCATCTTGACGGCCTCCTCCGATGCTTTGCGTCGGTCTATCATGGCCATGCTCGGTTCGAATTTGCTATGAAGGACTTAGGGCCGTTGAGTTATTTTTTGGGGATTGCCGTCAAACGTCATTCAGGTGGCTTGTTTCTGTCTCAACGGAAGTATGCTGCTGAGATCATAGAGAGGGCTGGGATGTCATCCTGTAAGTCCACTTCCACACCGGTTGATGCAAACCCAAAGCTAAGTGCCGCAGCAGGTGCACCATACGAGGACCCGACCCGCTATCGCAGTCTTGCAGGGGCCCTCCAGTATCTTACCTTTACCAGACCGGATATTACATATGCGGTTCAGCAGGTGTGTTTATTCATGCATGATCCCAGAGTTGAGCACATGAATGCAATCAAACGCATCATTCGGTATATACAAGGGACATTGGACTATGGGTTGCACTTGTATCCTTCATCTACATCCACACTTGTCTCTTACACGGATGCTGATTGGGGTGGTTGTCCCGACACCAGACGGTCAACTTCTGGCTACTGTATGTTCCTTGGCAACAACCTGGTCTCATGGTCGGCAAAACGTCAAGCAACAACTCGTCACGCTCCAAAGGCGGAGAGGCGAGAATATCGAGGGTAGCGAATGTGGTCTCCGAGTCATGTTGGCTACGTAATTTGCTTTTGGAGCTTCTTTGTCCCATTCGAAGGCAACCTTGGTATATTGCGATAACATTAGTGCCATCTACCTTTCGTGTAACCCGTTCAACACCGGCGCACCAAGCATATCGAAATGGACATTCACTTGTTGTCCGTGAAAAGGTTGCGAAAGGTCAAGTTCGCGTATGCCATGTCCCGTCTCGTTATCAAATTGCAGACATATTTACAAAGGGTCTACGGCGGTTCTATTTGAAGATTTTAGGGACGATCTCGGCGTTCGAAAACCGCCCGCTATGATCATGCGGGGGTGTGTTAAACAACGCAATATACATGTGATATACACTTAATATACATCGGTGTATATCACATGTATATATCATCGATATAAGCGGTGCGGCCGTTGGGCCACCAGCGTACGGCCAGGCAGCCCGGCGTACAGACCCGGCAATGAATGATCGCCCCCATTCTCCGGCGTTGGTCGTAATGCAATGCCCGGCCCGGCAAGAATGATCGCCCACCTCCGAGGCCATCGCAAATAGCCATTCTCGGCCAGCCCATCGGAAGGCAATAGCCTCACCATCTCGGCCGAATGAGTATAAAACAATAGTGTATATATGGTATATATATTGATAGTATATTGTAAGGAAAAGGATACCTTAATTAGTGTTATACACTTACCATAATTGTATAGTTAGAATTAGGGTAGAATAAGGATTTAGAAATAGAATAGGAAAATGATTTCCCTATTATGGAAATATGAACTTGTATATATAGCCTTTCAATTAATGAAAATAATCAAGGGGATTATTTCTTTCATTGTAAATATTTGTTACTTAATGGAATGAACTCACAAAGTTCTCATTTTCACAATTCTAAAATACTTTGTTCTCCTTTCTCTCTCTGCGATTTGAGCTGCACATGCAGTCACCATTGATGCAATGTAAGTTCTCTATCTCGGTATACATTTCTAAATCTAATAATATTTGCATTTAATTTGAATACAAGAGTTTGAATTTGATTCATCAATATCTCCAACAAGCAAAAGGTGGAGAAACAGAGCTTTGTTCCGTCTTATACTGCTCTTTTTATATGACTTGTGATTAAAAATCCTTCAAAACTAAATCCACCTGCACGCTATATATAAAAAAGGCCTTAGGATAATAGGAGGTTTCTTTTAGATGGTAATAGCTCTCCACTTCAATCCGAAAGTTGCGAGTTCGAGTCACCAAGGGAGCAAAGGGGATCTGGAGGGAGGGGTTAAAAAAAAGGCCTTAATGATTAATAATAGACTGATTGAGAAATGTCAAAAATTAAGCTCAAAGTTATAAAATTTGACCCTCGTACCCTGAAAATGTTCACATAAATATAAATTGAAACGTAGGGAGTATAAAAGTAAGCTAATGATCTAAAAACCCTTAATAACATCTACATATTCCTCCTTAGAAAAAAAAAGGAAGACTATGATTAATTAAAACTAAGGTTCTTACTTCTAGCTAATTCCTCATTTCTGCCTAGACACAAGGAGTTTGACCAAACACGTAGGCGTCTATTCTAAATTTGCCACGACCAAGGGCCTCCAATGAATTCGTTCGTGCAGCATGAGCATAATCATAGTCCCGATCATCATCTTCTTCCAAATATGTTGCAAGAGCATATTCATAGTCTCCATCATCGTCACCACCTTCCTCTAAGCATGCTGCTGGAGCATAGTCATAGTCTCCATCGTCGTCACCACCTTCCTCTAAGCATGCTGCTGGAGCATAGTCATAGTCTCCATCATCGTCACCACCTTCCTCTAAGCATGCTGCTGGAGCATAGTCATAGTCTCCATCATCGTCGTCGCCACGGCCACTCTCTAAGCGTGCTGCTGGAGGATAGTCATAATCGTCATCATCATCTTCATCTGAACACGATCTTCTCTTCTGAAATTCAATAATCTTGAAAATGCCAGACATATTATCTTTTAGAGAAATATATTCAAATATGAGATATTGTATGTTGTATATCTTTGATAGGAATATGAAGAATTGTTTTTGTGGTTTGAATAGGTGAGGATACCATATTCTTATATATATAGGAAAGAACCAAGTGTGGACTCGTTGAGACACGTTAGGAAGTGTGTTATGTTAGCTGAAGAATGTGCACAGCCATAAGCTTGGTTCCAAAATTAACTTTACATGTCATTTTATGACTTTGATGAGTAATGAAAGGTTACGTATTCTCC
Organism: Anisodus tanguticus; assembly: GCA_034509755.1. NCBI lineage: Eukaryota > Viridiplantae > Streptophyta > Magnoliopsida > Solanales > Solanaceae > Anisodus > Anisodus tanguticus. The sequence continues at coordinate 39,812,510 of CM067558.1, forward strand.
ATATCCTAGTGAATAATAGAATCTCTCTATGTTTAGTTTCTATCTCTCTAACTTTTTGGAGGTAAATTGAACGAGCCAAAACAAAATTTAGACCGTGCAGACGTTTGCATGGCACGTGGAAGTGTGCTTTATCTATGTGGATGCTTAATTGACATTGTCACGTAGATAGGGTTACACTTGAAGAACAAAGTCGATATGTCCTTTGGCCACAAATGATTTCAAAGATGTCGAGTATTCAACTTAAGAGGTTGACTATACCTTTCATGCAGGATGACAATTTTGTTTGGAAATGGATCTAAAACAGGATATTCATAAAGATTTTTCAAGATGCATTGCTTTTGGAAAAAGAAAAAAAAAACAATTTTGTCTTAAAACATCTTATGATGTTGGTTGAGTCTGGACAATCGTGACACAATATAATTGTCACTACAAGAAATCATCGTTTTTATGATGATTAAAGTCGCTATAAAAGCTTTTCAGTGGCGATCAATGATAGATTATTGTTTGTGAATATACTTTTAAAGGTTGCCACCAAAAATTATACATTTATAGAAACTAAGCTCGCCACAAGAAGTTAACAAATCCACTACAAAAATAAGTTCCACAAATTGATTTTGAGCAAGTCTTGGTTGAAGATTGGCTTTTAGTGGGAACTATAATCTCTCTAAAAATATTAAACTATCAGTGACAAGCGGATAACTCTCATATCGTTACTGGAGATTTTATATCGTTAAAATCGCTACAAAAATCGTTAAATCATCAGTTGCAACTCTCATGATTGCAACACATACTAATTTTTTTGGCGTCGCCACTAAAACACTATTTACCAAATTTTTTATAGATTTCTAGTGGCAACTTTAATTCTCTAAATTTAATATACAAGTATATTTCTATCTGTTAAAAAAATTAAACAAACTCCCACAATCAATGTCAATGCTCTGCCTAAAGTTGGTGATGTGATAAATTTTGATCCATTTTTTAATAGCTTTATACTGGCTTGATGCTGATAACACATGACCTGTGATAAAAATTCCTTCAAAAATCCAACCTAATGGACTAGCAGAGCGATGTAATATATATTATGGAGTAGACAGCTATTTTTTTATAAGTTCGTGTAATATAATAATCACGTGTGACCAGTTATTATATATGGAATAAGAATACGATTACATCAATACTCGAGACTATGTTTGACTACAATCCATGTCACGGTTCAAATGTCAGAAAAAAGGTGCATCTAATTTATAAGAAACCTTAACACCTTGATGTAGAACTCGATAAGCCGCAAAAAGTACTTTAATTTAATTTCAACTAATGTATAAACTTATATTTTCCTACTTAAAAAAAAAAGACTAGTTTTAATTGAAAACCTAGGTTCTAATTCTTCCTCATTCCTGCCTAAGACTTTCATATGCCTAAATTAGACCGAACTACACTGCGTCTACTCTAAATCCTGCCACTGTCAAGAACCATCCGATGGATAACTTTATGCAGGGGAGCATAATCATAGTCTCCATCATCGTCATCTCCTTCTAAGGATGCTGCAAAAGCATAATCATAATCTTTGTCATTGTCATCTCCATCCAATTATGTTGCAGGAGCATAGTCATAGTTTTCATCATCATCTTCTTCTAAGGATGCTACTGTAGCATAATCGTACTCATCGTCGCCATCATCATGTCCATCTGAACACGCCCTTCTATTCTGGAAATCAATAATCGTGAAAATGCAACATTCTATGTCTCTTCTTGGACTATAGAAATACGAAATATGATATTGGGTATTGTATGATCTTTGATAAGATGTGAAGAATTGTTTTTGTGGTGGGTATGATAGGTGAAAAACCATACGTCTGTGTATATATATATATCACAGAGAGGCATTATCAATGGAACTTTTTACGGCTCGACAGGACCTGACAGGACTGTCTTAACTCAGAACAGATCCAAAAAATGCTCTAACGTCACCACAGCTCAGCGGGCTAAAACAGGACCACTAGTTTGAGGTTCAGACATTCTGCCGGGGCTGTCCTCTGCCCAACCTTAGTACCTTCTCATATGAATCATCAGCTTTAATGAAGCATTAGTATCATGATTCCAAGTAGTCTAGTGCAACATAGTTCAACACAAGGGATTTAGTCGATCATAGGCTAACCCAAAAGATAAATATATAATAAAAGTAAAACAAAAATTTAAAATTACCTAAGAAGTCGAGATTGTGCTCAGAGCAGGGGATGTAAAGCAAACTTTAAGCTTTTATTGAACAGAGTTTTTTTACAAAGATAAGAGAGTAGTTGATCAAAGAATGTCTTCTACTTACAACTAAGGATCCTTATATAATGAATCATGTGATAATACAGACAAATAAAGTGGCCTAACACGTGGCCGACAGTGTTAAAAGATAAAAAGTAATAAAGTAGAATTGGTCAAAACTTATGGGCCCTATTATAGTACAATAATTTATCTACTTTATTAAAGTAGATTCTATTTGTGCGGTGGTCCCTTTTGTCGGGTGACGCTGCATTTCATGCCCGCAAGTTCACGTAGGCAAGGAGACGAGTCACGTTAGTAGGTTGTTGATTCAGCAGATTTTAGAGCAATCCTCTTGTTTTGGGGTGTCGGTCTATTTTGGTACGATATATTTTTACCTGTATATATGGGTATGGCGGGGCCCTATCCCAAACATTTTGATAGCATATACTCTATAGAGGCTTGTAGACATGTGTCCTGTGTGTAGTAGTCATGTACGGCCTCATCAGCCTTGGTATGAGTATGTATATATATAAGTTGGTTATCTGATTTTACATAGTCCTTTTTCAGCTTAATCCGTATTTAATTATGATTAGGTGTTGATTGTATGATTGGTGGTATCCGGCGGGTGAGATCCTGGTGCCCGTCACGGCCCTCCGATTTGGGTCGTGACAAAGTTGGTATCAGAGCATGTTTGTCCTAGGGAGTTTACAAGTCGTGTCTAGTAGAGTCTTGTTTATGGGTATGTTGTGCACCATACTTATAAGCATGAGGCTGCCTGACATTTAGGGATGATTTCCATTCTTTCATCTCATAAATCCTGCAGTAGAGCTAAGTTATAAGCATTTCATTCTTAATCTGCCTCATGTTTATGATTCCAGCGATGCCTACGGCAAGGAAGAAATTCAAGTGTGTGAGGGCGTTGGATACGGCTACAGGCGAAGGTACTAGCCGATTGCCACTCGTTGGCGAGGCCAGAGTGAGACCCATAGTGTGACGTCTTCGTATGATTCCCCAGTTCACCACCACTAGAGGAGATTAGTAGAGCTGCAATACCCCCCAGTTCCTCCACCTGATACTCCAGCTGAGGATCTTGATATGCGAAGTGCGGTACAATTATTGATACGATTGGTGGCCGCTCAGGCCCAACGTCAGGTTCCCAGCCCTTCTGATAGAGCTGCTAGCGCGAGAGCTTGGGATTTCATTAATATGGACCCTCCGGTATTCACGGGATCAGACTTGAATGCGGACCCACAAAATTTTCTGGACTAGATACGTCGTACCTTGCGGGTGATGTATGCTACCGATATTGAGTCGGTAAAGTTTGCTTCTTATAGACTGCGGGATGTCGCGGTGACTTGGTATGAGACATGGGAGCAATCTAGGGGACCTCGTGTTCCACCAGCAGGATGTAGAGAGTTTTCAGAGGCCTTCTTACAACATTTTCTGCCAGTCGAGCTTCGACGGGCCAGGCAGGACAAATTCCTACGTCTTGAGCAGGGCAGCATGAGTGTTCGAGAATATAGCTTGCAGTTTAATTCATTGGCAAGATATGCTCCTACAATGATAGCTGAGATGAGTGATCGGGTACATAGGTTTGTTACCGGCTTAGGGTCGCACTTGATCAACGAGTGTACTACGGCTTCCTTGAATCCGAGTATGAATATTACTCGCATCCAGGCTTATGCACAAAATCTGGAGGATGGTAATAGACAACAACTATATAGCCAATCAACGTAAAATCCAATTTTAGTCGTGTGATATTAGATCTCCCGAAATTAAAGATTAAATTAAGAAATTGAAATGAGAATCTTCCATTCTTGATCATTGTAGACTGAATGTTTAATTTATTTAGCTACATATTGTTTAATTTATTCCGAAAGCTCTATGCTGTCATAATGCTGGTTTCATATGACCTGTGCTAAAATTTCCATAAAAGATCCACCTGTACTTTCTATAAAAAGCCTTAACTGTTAACAAAGTAGACGAATAGAGCGATGTATATTGCTTAGTATACAAAAAACTATTTTTATTGTTTGCTGATTATATTATAACAATAAAAATTAAATATGGCCAACTAGTATGAAAAATACATGGATACGATCACATCATCAAGTGAGACGATTATGTTTGATTACATCCATTGCACTAGTTCTATAATTTACACGTGACTTTGATTTTCTTTTTCTTTAAATAGAGATGGGAGGCCCAACAGAACGAGCTTGGAGTAGAAGGAGCAAATCAATAGTATGCTCAATAGGCTAATTAATGAGTGGACCTGGAGTAAATGTATAAGTGGCTCGATAGACTAATAAGTTGAGAGAGAAGTTAAATGCAAATTTACGAATTAGTTGAGAGAGAAGTTAGAGCAATACTCTTTCCGTCCAGTTTTATTTGTTCACTATATTAAAATAATTATCCAATTTTACTTCTTCACTTAATTAATAAGTTAAATTTTTCAATTCCTTTTTCCAACACTACTTTTTATGGGAATACGTGAATTGTTGAAACACATTACTTAATTAGATTGTTGCATATTTTTTTGGTAAGCTTTAATTGATTTCAATCATTAGATAATTAGCAATAATTAGGGGTAATATGGTAGTTTTTTCATTTTATTTTTAACTCCTTAATAATTTTGTAAAATTAATATGTGACAAATAAAACTGAACGGATGAAGTAAAACATACAAATGAGATAAGGCAATGAAAACATGTTCAATTTAACTCTAATATCACGTGACATAATTTGAGCATTCAAACAAAAAAAACATTAAAATCCTTTGAAAAGAACATAAATGAAAAAATCGGTTGTTAAGAGCAGTGGCAGATTATGGTAGGGGTGGGGGCTGTGGCCCCTCTCAAAAAACTTATTTTTTTTATATATATACCTCTCTCTCACACGTCACTCTATTTTCACGTTCTAAATAAGACATCAGCTTCCATTTTGTTCTTACCCACTGCGGCCACCCCCATCGCATCTCAGCCTCAAGCCCCCAACAGTGGTAATCTCTCTCTTTCTCTCCTCTTTGTTGCTCTGTGAGTTCTTAATGACTTTTAATTTTTATACTATTGATTGTATTGAGGACGAAAAGCAATGTATCCCATTGGTTGAGAATCAAATATTTTCGAAAAGAAATAAAAAATTGATGAAATTCACTTATAGTTGTCCCACATCGATTTCAAGAAGAACTTGTGAAGTTTTGGAGTTCTATATTTTCTATTAATTCAAGAACCCTTACAAGTCTCATTTTCGAGCATAGAAACCCTAGATTTTAAAATTACGATCTGGAATTTGTCTTTTGCCAAAATCCTAACTATTCTTTTATTTTTCCAAGGTTTCTCCTAGTCTAAAATTTTCTTTTTCTGTGTGGCTGAGTTCGTGAGATTGGGAGAACTTTATGTTTGTTTCATCATATACGAGGCTATTTTGGGCTTATGAGAGTGGAATTAACAGATTAAGACTTTAAAAGCTGAATTTCTCTGACTTAGTTCTGTTTTCAGATCTAGATGTTATCTTTAATAATTGATTTATGTATTTTTTAGGAGTGGTACGATGGTCCAACTTAAGAAAATTGATGCATTTTTCAAGAGGAAAGTTTCCAACAAAGATGAAAATTGTAGAGCTTCGACATCGACACTTGAAAAACATCATTCCGATGATCAAACGGTTCAACTGGATGAGCAACCTTGCAAAATTCAAAAAGTCACCATGGATGAATTTGATGTCAATTGTTTAGAACGTGACCCCGAAAAACGTCCCCAAATTTGGGAATATCGAGTGAATCGAAGAGATGAAGTTCGAAGAGCTTATCTCAATTATGGTCTCTATCAATGTCAAGTTGAAAAGTATCCCCTCAATAGAGATAAGCATCCAAAGCGATTTCAACCATCTTGGTTCAAAATTTTCCCTTCATGGCTAGAGTACTCACCGACTAATGATGCTTCTTATTGTTTGCTTTGTTACTTGTTCAGTAAAAATCCAAGTGAGCATCCTGGAGTTGATGTCTTTACTAGAAAAGGATGCCCTCTAATTCAATTAGTAATGATTTCAAGTCTTTAAAAGAGCGAAGAACAACACTTTAATTCTAGGTACGTCTTTCCTTTTATATATTATATTTTGTTGTGTTGATGTTATTTTGAATCTTTGATAAAATTATATTTTGTTCTTATAAATTTCAATTATAATATTTTTGTTAATAGTTACCGCCCCCCTTAATATTTTGGGCAAGTTCCGCCACTGGTTAAGAGTCTCACATCGGATATGAAATGAGAACATGAACTCCTTATATGGACTTGAACAATCCTCACCCTACAAGCTAGCTTTTGGGGTTGAGTTAGGCCCAAAATCCATTCTTTACATGGTATCAGAGTCAGGATCATTCCAATTCTTTTTTCACCGATGTAGGGCCCCCAAATTATATTATACACGCTTCAATTAACAAGGTCTGGCGTACGGGGAAGTGTTAAGAATCCCACATCGGATATGAAATAAGAACATAGACTCCTTATATGAACTTGAACAATCCTCACTTACAAACTAGCTTTTTGGGTTATGTTATGCCCAAAATTCATTGTTTACATCGGCATGCATCTTTATGGCTGCCTTCGCGATCTTAAATAACCTTCTCTACTCGCCACAACAAAATCTTAGCTCGTGGAATTGTGTACATGACGTGGAAGTGTGTAGTATCTAAGTGGATTCTTACTTGGCATGCCACATAGACAAGGTAACAGAACGAATATGTCGACATATTCTTTGACGAGAAATGTAAAAATGTCGACAAATATTCTTTCGTAAGATTGGATCTAAAACAGATTTATAAATTTTATTCCATATGCAGTGCTTTCTGAAAAAATAAAACTATTCCTTGCTTATTTCTTTTATAATGATTGGTTGAGTTTGATGGTAGCACATATATGCTCGTGAAATTATATTCTTATAATTTTATTAGTTCAATCCGAATAGAACGATATATTTCTATCAGTCATTTATCCCAAAATTGAACTATAATGGTTTTGGTATACACCTAAGTCTCTCAAGTGGGTCGGGCCGGATCATTTTAACGCGGGACACATCGAGCCAGTTCGGGGTTTAGCCGGGCCGTTGTTAAAGAGCCGAGTTGGGGCCGGGTTTTGGGAGATAAAAGGGTGTTCGGCCCAGCCCCTACCCGGATAGGGGTACATGGCGGGCTTATCGGACAGGACCGGGTTTTAGTTAATGGCCCGGCCGGATTTTAGTTTTTTTAAAAAAATTCTAATACCAAAATAGACATTTACATTTACTAATAATAATAATAAAATTAACATTTACATCTATTGATAAAATTGCTAAACTAAAAAAAATTGTGATTGTCCAATTAAAAAAAAACTAGCCGTTGTAAATTTTAAAAACTAGTCGTTGCTAATTTTTTTGAACCCCTATTTATGAATAAACTATACTTTGGCTCTCTTTCCAAATTATAAATACCCCTCAATTCTTCTTCATTTTCACACAATTCTCTCTTTATCTAAATTTTATGTTTAACTAGTGTACACTCTACTTTCAACTTCTATGGATAATCTTCCACCTCCACCTTCTCCTCGAGTTCGAAGATCAACTTTATGTGCGGTGTGGATGCATTTTGAGAGAGTAGACGAGGAACATGTTAAATGTCAACATTGTGGTGACATATATATCCATAAGTCCAGAGCGTCGAGTATTGAGGGGTACCGGTGTGTTGCGTAGGCACTTGATGAAAAGGCATGCAGTTGAACTTTGAAGTTTATCTCTTCTTTAAATTTTTCAATCGATGTTTGCCGTTTAATTTGTATGTTTCGAACTTTTGATTTGCAATATTTCGTTGTTCAAGTTTGTGTGTTTTGAATTTGCAATGTTATCAATTTAAGTTTTAACTTTTATTTTAAATTAATTATGTAGTTGTTGATATGTCTATTTGATTGGACATGGAGTTTAAGAAAGAATAGAAAACCTTAAACTTGTAGTGCTAAATGAGTCACATATATTTTGTGTGGCTATAAATCATTGTATAAATGTCAATGATTTTCAAATTAATTACTTAACTTTAAGAATGAAGATGGATGAAGATGTATTTATAGTTTAAAGATAGGGTCAAAATGTAATATATTAAAATTTGGGATTAAAAAAACAAATTTATTTATAATGGTCATATATAATTGCTAATTGTTTAGGTAACAAATTATGATGTAGAGGTATGGGGTTCGAACCCCTATGTCTCTAAGTGGTAATATTTTTCAGAATATGGACAATCTTCGAAGTGGGCTGGACCGGCCCACTTGACAGGCTTATATACACCCCATGTTTCTTTTTAATAACTAAGAAAAACTTGACATTTATACCTTAAAAGGACGTAAATTAGTATTTTTCATTAGTTTATATCTTATCCAAGCGTTAAGATCAGCTTACAATAACAACCAAAAATTACGTTCTTTTACTTATTAAATGTGATTAAGTTACGTTTGTAGGAAATTTGTCTTTGGAGGAGAAATGCGTCCACCCATCTTTGATGAATTAAACACTAGTGTTCCGTATGTTGGAGGCTTTGTCTTTTTACACATGCATGATCTACGAAGTGAGTAGATGACCGTAGGGTCAAGAATCGTCAAATTTCGTTGAGAAATGAAAGAGATATTGGTCCACGAAGTAAGGTGTTTGAGGCATGGAAATGTGGTGTGGGACAAATCTACCACATCGGTGGGAATATGAAGAATTGCTCTCTATATAAGTCTCTAATTGGTAAAGGGTTTGGGACCCCAAGGGGTATCCCATGTGTTTAAAGGAGGGAGGACCTAGATGTGCTTGGGTTCAAGGATAAGACCACACGCGCACCGCCGCCGCCCGCCCGTTCGGTCCGGTTCTGGGTTGTTCTCGGGTCGTGGGCTGTGGGGACTTTCTGATATTATCTTTTTGGATCAGAGAACTTTGCCAGATGTACAGTTTGATCCCTGAAGTTTCATATGTACAGTTTGGACCTGAATTCTTTCATATGTACAGTTTGGTCCCGAAAGTTTCAATATTTACAGTTTGGTCCCCAGAGTTTCTGGAAAGTTGGTTTTGGGGTGACGGAAGGCAGAATTCTGCCTTCCATTGGACTGTTTTATGGAGCATTAACCAGCCATTACTTGGTTGATTAACTCCTCCATTTTCACCCTTCTTCATGTCCATTTAAGCAGCCTCTTTGATGGCCATTAACAGTCATTACTTGGTTATTTAATGCCCTCCTAATGGCCATTAACAGCCATGTTTTGAGAAGTTGTTTAGCCCCTCCTCCATGCTATACATTGAGCCTCCTTTGGCTCAATTCAGCGACTGAAAAGACACAGAAAAACAGAAGATACGTGACTGGAAAAACAGCACGAAAGACAGTGAAAACAGTCACGAAAAATAGCAAAAACAGTGACGGAAAAACAGTGTTGAAATACACACATATACACAAGATATACACTACAGAGACACACTATATACACAGAGACAAAAGAGAAGAGTAAAGAGAAACTCTTCCTTCCTATTCCATATCTTCAGCAAGTCGATTCATATTTGTTTTCTTCGTCAGGCTCAACCTATTGGCTTTGTAGCGTTGAGATTAAAGTGTTGTTTTATCTTGGGTGACTATTGCCCGCTAACGTAAAAGCATATATACGGGGCAATTTTGACTTAAGGACAGATGGATATCACTCGACTCAACACACAACGTTGTAACCATCCAGATTTAGTTGTTTCTTGATTTCAGGTTATCAAGATTCAAGACACAACAAGCTTGCAGAAGTTTTGAAGATTGGCCTATTTGTTCAACAGGATTCAATTTCTGAATATTGAATATTTGTTTATCCTTTCGAATACTTGTAATAGTTATTTATTTCCCGTACTGCTTTATAAAGTACAATATAGTACCAACAACATTTTGGGTGCTAAAATGCAGTTATTTCCCCCCATTTGTTCACAAGCTACCTTAAAAGGAATTCCACTTGTTACTATATAGCTATCTGTTGCAAAATGCACGACAAATGAAATACGAAAAGAAAAGAAAAGAAGAAAAAATTATATCAAAAGTTTGTGGCTGTACATATGTCTATATAGTATCATATATTTAAGTCCGAGACAAGATCAAAATATTGTGCTTTTCATTAAAAGTTGAAGAATTTATAATTCACACAATGGAAGAAAGTCCTGTGTCCAACACACTCGTCGAATATTTGCAGCAGCAGAAGAGTTCTTTTTTGGTTTATATAATAGCAAAAGGGTGTAAGAGTTAAAATTTGCCTCTGATGTATGCGAAATAGTTTAACGTAACTTTAATTTATCCTTTATTAAAAGTTAGGGTATTCATATCTTTGTTGTTATAATTTTGGTTCAAAATTACCTTGTCACTTACGGACCAATATTATATAAAAAATGGTACATATTAAGCAACGATTGAAATATTTGAAGGACCTTTGAACAATTGAAAAGATATAAATATACTTCATGTGGCTTCCGCCGTCAGGCGACGGCATTTTTAGACCTTTTTAACTAGTTGTTAAAGGTATATTTGAACCAGAAGATAACGGTGAAAATATTTATGATTCAATAGGTGAATGGAAAACATTTTAAGCCCCAAACTAATAATTAGGGGCTGCTTTGGTTAGGGGTGGGCATTCGGTCGGTTCGGTTTGAGAAATTCGGTTCGATAAAAGTAAAAATCGAAATCAAATCAAAATAAATTAAGTTTAATTCGGTTTTTGAAATTCGCTTCAATTTTTCAATTTGGGTATTATCACCTTGAGCTTTTCAAATATGTGATATGGAAGTCAATATTTTTTAAAAATAAACATATTTAAAAAAATTACATTATCATAATCCCACTCAATTTATCATTTGAGTCATGTTCATGTACAAATAAATTTAAAAGCAAATCACATTATATTGAAGTGTTATTTCTCGACGTCTTGATTAATTTTGATGAGACAACAATGTAGCTCTCTAGTAAATTGACGAACAACATATAATATTTGAACCCTAAAAATTTAATGACATTCAAAGATGAAATGATGAGGATAGATGTCATATAGATTATATACTTAAGAAAAAGATTGAATGACGAAATAGCTGGGCTTGCAAGAGAAGTGTTGAGCTATTTTTGTTATATCCATTTCTAATATAAGCACTTATATATTCTCGAGTTTCCAGGAATCCTATCATATGAGATAAATTAGCAATTTTAACTTTCACGTTTCATCTATCTTCTAACAAGACCAACATGAAGAACTTCAAATATCAACAATTTCGATTTTCCAATTTAATCATTTTTTTAATAAAATCGAAAACCGAACCGGATAACCGAATTTCTGAAAATTAAAAATGAAATCGACCGAAAAAATTAAAAACCAAAACCGAAATTTAAAAATATTCGATTTGATCGATTTTTTCGGTTTGAACCGAAATATGCCCAGCCTAGCTCTTGTCCTTTCCGTTAAAAGAATCCAAAGAAATGGATGAAGCGTAACGAAAAAGAAGTTGACATATTCATAATTGAATTACTCCCTCCGTCTCGAATTATTTGTCGCTTTTTTATTTGCACGCCCTTTAAGAAATATTAATTAGGATAAGTATTTGACTTACTTTATCCTTATTTATGTCTAAGTGATAATCTTTCCATTAAATATTTACTTTATGTGTCATCTTCATTAATGACAAATGATAAAATAGAGAAAAAATAATTAATTATGCCTTAAACTTTTAAAGAACAACATACCCAATGAAATTCCACAACGTGAGGTCTGGAAGGGTAGAGTGTACGCAGACCTTATCTCTACCTTGATAAGTAGAGCGGTTGTTTCTAAGAGACCCTCGGCTCAAGACAAAGCACAAGCACAACAAAGCAAGAGAAACAGTCAGACCCAGACAAGCAATTTAAAGTAGTATGAAAATGCTGGTATCAAAAGCGACTAAGCCATAATAGCGCATTCTGAAAAAAGAAGCAACAACTAATGCAGGTAAATAAGACAAACAATGTACACTAGAGAACACATAGCAGCATAAATCAAACGACATGTAATTATAAAGCAATATTGCGCCTCCTAGTATGATAGGCTAAGCGGGCCTACAATAATAAACTACAACTATCAGTTTGTAAGCGTAAGTAGGACTACGCTGGACTACCTACTACACTTCTACCTTAATCCGTGTCCTCTATAACCCTCTATCTAAGGTCATGTCTTCAGTGAGTTGCACATGCGTCATATCCCGTCTAATCACCTATCCCCAATACTTCTTCGGCCTACCTCTACCCCTCATGAACCCGTTCATAGCCAACCTCCGCACTGGGGCATTTATGTCTCTCCTCTTCACGTGCCAAAACCATCTCAACCTCGCTTTCCGCACCTTATCCTCCACCGAGGCCAATCCCACTCTATTCTGGATATCATAATTTTTAATTCTATCCGTCCTTATATGCCCACACATCCATCTCAGCATCCTCATCTCCGCAACTTTCATCTTTTGGGTGTGCGAAGTCCCGACCGGCCAACACTCTGCCCCATACAACATAGTCGGTCTAACCACCACCCTATAAAACTTGTTTTTAAGTTTTGGTGGCACATTTCTATCGCACAAGACTCCAGATGCGAGCCTCCATTTCATCCACCCTGCCCCAATACGATGTGTGACGTCGTCATCAATCTCTTTATTTCCCTGGATAATAGACTCATGGTACTTGAAGCTTCCTTTATTTAGAATGACCTGAGTACCAAGCCTCACCTCCACGTCAGTCTCAAGGTCGCTCCCGTTACTGAACTTGCATTCCAAGTATTCTGTCTTGGTCCTACTCAGCCATGCCTTGAACTTTTAAAACGACAAATAATTTGAAACAACTATTTTTAATAATCATGACAAATAATTTGAGACAGGGGAGTAATAGGTTAGCGTTAAGGAATGACAACTAGTTGACTAGAAGCATTGATGAGCAAAATATCTGAGTGAAATCATCAGCATTTAAGTGTATCTCTCTTCATATATTGATTAAACATGTATTAATTTAGGCCAAATTCATCAACAACCCCTTATGGTCGTCCAGATTTGTCACTTGAACACATCAAGTAACGTTTGTTCCATATAGATATTTGAGGTAGGGTTTGACTGTCATTTAGACACTTTTGCTGACATGACAACTTGGGTGAATTGCACACCAAACAGGTGCGTGAAGACCTTAAAATTTATGATTTTTTTATCTTTTCTTCTTCCTTTTCTCTTTCCAACTAGTTTTATTTTATATTTTTTAAATTATTTTTTCCTTTCTTCTTCTTTTTTATTTTATTTTTAAAACTAATTTTTATTTCTCCATCATAGATTTCAGCATTTTGTTAGAGTAAAAACCTTATTTCCCCATTTTCAATGGAGTCAAACAAGAAGGTGAATCAAATTTCTTGCTACAAGAAAGAAATGATAAACAAAAAAAAATCATGACTAAATTGAAGAAGTTTTCAGAACTTGTTGCTAGACCCAAGTATGGAAGAACTTTGTAAAGCACCGAAAAGTATTAATTGTAACCCCAAAAACTTTTCATGTTTCATAAAGTTATGCTCTCAAATTGGATAATGAAGATGATGTGTGAAATATGATGAACTTTTGTATAATTTTTCATCTGGATCTGCTGTTTTTTTCTTTGGGATTGCTTGCTTGATAAATTAATCATTGATGAAATGAGATGAATCTGTAAGAAAATTAGGAGGGAGAAAATCTAGTGGAAATGGTGATAGTGATAGAGAAGATGAACGAGAAAGAAAAAAACGAGGAAGAGGGTGCGGTTGGGGGAACGGCAGCGTCTACGGTGGACGGGTGGAGGACAGAGGTAGGGCTGGCAATGGATCGGAGGTGGATCGGGTGGAGCTCAATTCGCCTTCACCCGCCAACCATCCATCTATCACCCGACCCATCCATCATCCTATTTTTTCTTCATCCACATCCGATCGACCCATCATCCACGGGTGAATCGGGTGGATCGAGTGCTTCGCGGATGAAATTTGTTATAAGTTTAACCATTTGTTCTAGTTTAAAATCAGTGATAATGTTAGTAATTAGTGTTCTTAAATTATTTTTTTTAAATTCACAACAAAAATGGAGTGACCAAAACCAATATAAATACTCTTAGTTCCAACGTAGCAGTGTCTCATTTGATTAGCACCTTAAATATTTTTATTCATATTCCATTTTTATGTTAACTCAAGCAAATCATACTTTACGTTGCAAAATAAATAATTAAATTAATCAGACTTAACAATGAATAATTTTTTATATTTTCATAAATGATCACTAGCTAAGAACATTATAAAACTTTACTGTTATGGAAGTGAACTCTGGGCCAAAATCATGTTATTCTTGATTTGCCAAGTTTCATTATAAATTTTGTTTAATAAAATATATACAATTTAATGATAAAAAGTATTATCTAACTATTTATAAACGGGTAGATGGATGGGTCGGGTGATGGATCGGATGGTGGGTTGGATGTATGTCCACCCGAATCCGACCCGATCCATCCATCACCCGATTAATATATGTGTTTTTTCGGATTTTCGTCCATATATTCGGGTCGGGTGAATCGAATATCCATCGAGCCAGGGTGAAATTGCCAGCCCTAGACAGAGGGGTTAGGTAGTGGTGGAGGAAAATAGTTTTTTTGCTGCTTTTTTTAATTAACTAAATAGTTTTAAAATAATTTTTCTACTCATATTTTATTCTTTAATAATTATTTTTGGTAGATATGCCACATGTCTTCATTTAATTCGTCATTTTACATGTCATCGGCAAGTGTGTTACACTCACTCTATACATTTGACTGATTGTACAAAAAGTGTCTAAATGACACATCGGGGCCTACTTGAAGTGTCTATATAGAACAAACGTTACGTGATATGTTCAAGTGGAGAGGTTGTCAATGGTTTTGACCATTAATTTAAGTTAAGTACATTGATGGTATAAGAATTATTTAATCAATAAGGTAATATACAATGTCATAATTATTGGTAATTTTATGTATTAATTGATAACTTGATAAAAAAGCATAATTAATTTGCTATAGAGGTTAAACAACATGGAATTAATATAAAAAAAAAACTTTTACACTATCAACGTATATAACTTAATTAAAAAAAAACTCAATATTTTATTATAATTATAACTGTCGATATAGCATACATATCTCATAGCCGATTCTCACCAAATAAATCATAGTTAACAACTAAAAAGCTAAGATATTAATGTGTGAAGGGTCTTAACTAGCAAACTAGGATTCTAAGACCATCATCCCCTATCAATAGCCAACAATTTGGGATGAACAATGCCACCACTAGCCGTACTATAAGTACACACCAAATACCGGCAACTTAACATATCTAGAGTTTATTTCAGATAATTACCGCTAGCTAGGATTTTCTTACACAAACATGATATTATTCTGATTAAGCAGCCGGAGCATAGTCATAATCACCATCGTCGTCATCATCATCATCGTCTCCATCATCCTCAAACCATATAGACGGATCATAGTCACAACCGCCATTCTCGCCTTCCTTGACATGGCCATTTCCATTATTGTCCTTTTTGTCATAAAATCCAAGGAGTACCAAACAAATTGAGCTCGTCAATATTGTTGAAATTTGGGACATATTGTTCGTTTTTCTTTTAAAAGTTTGAAGGAAAAAAAGATGATAGTTAAGGGAAATTGAGCTATAGGGCAGTGAGTTGAGGAGAAAAGATGAATTAAGTTATTATTTATAGTAGAGAAATGTAAAGTAAAGGGAGAATATGAAAGGTTTAAACTTTAAACCTATAATGTGCTCAAAATGACTCCATGTTTATTTGTGCACTTCCCATGGAAATCTATGTCTTTTTGGCTACAACATTTCACAGTTCCAAAGGGTCATATTCGAAAATCAAAACTAAACGAAGTATAGGCTTTCATAAAAAGTTGATACAAATTGGTAACCACAATTTCGTTCAAAAAAAATTTACATACACATTATTCAGTATATGTACTTTTATTTTATATTTAATCTGTTTAAAGAAAGTGACACCTTCTTATATTTAATAAGATTTAAATTTTAACGGTTTCAATCAACTTTTGGTGACACTCTCTAATAAGAATGACATAATTAGCCGCGGACCCAGAATTCTTAAGTCATGGTGCTCATAAAATTTAGGGCCGAGATTATTTTTTATGGATTTTAAATCACGATATTTTTTAGTTTATTGGTTTCGAATAGATTATTTTATAATTATATTAAATGATTTTTTCAATACAAATACAGGATTTGAGAGCCAAAACTATTGAATTCTGTCGAACACATATTTCCTATTAGTTTATATCTTATTCAGGCATGTTTATGTTCGTTAAAACCAATTTACAACACCCAAAACTTACATTCTTTTAGATCTTAAATGTGATTGTCGAAATAGTAACTTAATGACATTTACGATTTTGGTGCTAAAAAATCTGTTATTTTCCCCATTTGTTCACAAGTTACCCTAAAGGAACCTCACTAGTGTTTGGTTTTACTTATGTCTATATATTACTTCCTCCGTTTCAATTTGTTAGTTATTTGTTTAATTGTGCACAGAGCTTTAAAAAGTAAACTAAACCCTTTAATTTTATGATTATTAATTAAAGATATTTATAGTGTATCAAAATGCTCTTTAATTTTATAGTCTTAAATATGGTGTGACATATTGAAATAAAAGAATTGTCAAATAAAAAAAAATAGACTAAATAGAAAAATGCTGAGGGGTACTATATATTTCATGTCCCAGACAAGATGAAAAGACGTGTCCTTTTCATCAAAAGTTGAAGAATATAATGCACACAATGGAAGAAATTGAAGTCTTGTGTCCAACACACTTGTCGAATATTTGCAGCAGCAGAAGAGTATTTTTTTTGGTTCAATATGATAACAAAAAGGGAACAGTGTTAAATTTATTTAAAGTATGTGAAATAGTTGAGTCTGTTGCGTTTTGCATCCCTAATGTATGTCTTCTTTTGTGATTCACACTCTTATCTTTTTTTTATGATTCGTACTCTAATTTTTTTATTTTTTTGCAAAATAATGAAAATACGAACTCGAAAGCCCTTAATTTATTTTCTGAATCGAGAAAAATTTTCCGAAGGCATCAGATTGACATTGTCAATTCCAACTGAAGATGGGTGAACTACAAAAGACCTAGAAATCAATTTTTTTGTCTGAATCTTGAGATATTTTTGGGTATGAGATTGTGTGTTTGTAACGTTCAAATTGAGTTTAGTTTCTGATTGGCGGGAATTTTTATTTTCTTATTTAGCGACAGTATTTCTTAATTTTGTGTTATTTCTTTTTTTGTTTGTGTTTCCAATTTTGCCTTTGTGGAATTTCTTAAAAAAGAATGTTTTCATTGTTTTGCGAACAAATAAAGAGGTTAGGGTGCAAATCATTAAAAAAAAAAGTAGAACACGGTGCAAATCACAAAAGAGGACATTTAGGGTTCAAAACGCAACGGACTCGAAATAGTCTAATTTTAATTTATCCTTCATTAAAAATTGGGGTTATTTATATCCTTATTGTTACAATATATTTTGGTTCGAAATTACCCTTAGTCACTAACGGATCAATATTATATAAGCTACGCAAAGCATACATATTAAGCAACAATTGAAACACTTGGCTAATTAAAATGATCCAAATATACTTCTAGGCAACTAAAAAGGTTCAAATATACCTCATATTTATTAGTGCCAGAGGCATTTTTTGATCTTTTCAACTGTTAAGAATATATTTTAACTAGAAGATAACGGTGAATATTTATGGTTCAATAGGTGAACCGATAACATTTTTAGCCCCAAATCAATAAATTAGGGGACAATTTGGTCCTTTCCGTTAAGAGAATCCAAAGAAAAGGATGAAGCTTAAGGTGTGTTCGGTATGAAGGAAAATATTTTCTTTAAAAAATATTCTAAGAAAATAAGTGAGTTTTTTACTTATTTTCTTGTGTTTGGTACGTAAGCAATATGAGAGGTGGAGGTGGGGGACGTATATTGTGGGATGGAGCTATGGGGGTGGGGTGGGGTGGGGTGAAGAAGAAGTATGTTGAAGAGTGGGGAGGACACAATTTATGTGAAATGACACTTGTGAAAGTTGGTTTTTCCTACTTTCACTAGGAAAGTCATTTAATTTCCTCATTTTTAAGAAAGTTGGTTTCCTAACGGAGATAATATTTTCAAAAATTTTAACTAACCAAACTTGAAAAAATATGAAAACAATATGTAGCGAACACACCCTAAAAGAAAAGAAATTAAACAGTTCAGAATTGAATTAAGGGAGAATTACATGTAAGTACAATCTACAGATATACAATGCAACAGTGCCATATATGCAACTTTGCAAAGTCGTAGCCCAAAACAATAGGCTAATACCTCCAGCTCTAAATAGGTTCTCGCAATCGCTATTTCATTTTAAAAAAAAAAAACTCAAATTCTAACTCAGTCACTGAATCAATAATTGTGCCTCAAACACTAGTTCAACTAATCAAATCCATTTGGGTGGTGAAAATTAGATTTTCAAGGATAAATGGGTTTAAATTTTGAATATAATTTTGTGAGAAATTTTGAGTGGGTATTATTTAGACTTGTTAAGAAATAGTCTAAGGAGAGCGTTTACAAAACTTGAAGTCATTTAATGGAGATTTGGATTGATTTTGAATAAGAATTGTGACTGAAAATAGAAGAAGTTAGTCTACAAACGCTTATACACTTTTATACAATGTTATACACTTATATACAAGATATGTACATTATATATATAGGTGTATAAAAGTGTACAATAGTGTATAAGAGATGTTTATACACTATTATACAATATTATACCAAAACAATCCGTCTTCTTCCTCGAGCCTCTTTTTAAATTTAACTCCAAATCTACCATCACTTCAAATTAAAGTTTGAACTCCTCTTGATATTTTCAATCAATTGGAACAACACCCAATCCAAACAACTAACAAACTCGAAAAATCCAATATTCAAAATCGAAGCTTTGAATGGCGTGATGGATTTTTATTCTTCAAGTTTTCAATCAACCACAATCTATAGACAAAATTAAATCCCTAAAATTGACATTAATATCAAATTTATATACAGCGAATGATGAAGGTGGGTGTGTCGCAGAGAAGCACCAAATTTTTCTTTGGATGAAGAGAATTAAAGGCCTACTCAAGTATATAATCTTCTCTAATGATTTATGTGACTTCAAGTTGGTGTCTTGACGAGTTGCTAATTATCAGCATTTAAGTTATTATTCTACCACCATATATTAATGAATTTATGTTTTGTATAGTGACAGTATAAAAGTTATTTACACAATCTATATACAAGGTCATAAACACAAGTAAATTTTCATAATAAATATTAATTTATAACCTGATAAAAAATAGAAGTAACTTGCTATAGGAGGTTAAACAAGACTGACAATATAAATAATTTTTAAATTATTTGTATATATAATTTAATTCTATTAAACTCAATATCTTACTATAACTGTAACGGTCGATATAGCATACATATCTCAAAGCTTCTACTGCTCATTCTCCCTAAAGAATCACAAACAACAACAAAAAAAAAGTTCTTCCTCAGTCGAGAGTCTATCGGAAACAACTTTTATTCTAACTCTCACAAGGTAGGGGTAAGATCCCATCCAGTCCACCCTCCCCAAATTCCATTTCTGAGATCACATTGAATATATTATTATTGTTGTTGTAAGGGTCTTTCTAGTAAACTAGGATTCTAAGGCCATTGTCTGATCCCCTATCAGTAGCCAACGGCTCGCGATGAGTAATGGTACAAGCACACGTTTAGTCATGGTCGACACATGTTTGCAAATATCAGCAACTTAACATGTCTAGAATCTTTTAGGTACTAAGGGCTAGCTAGCTAGGGTTTTCTTGATATTTCTTTAATTAAGCAACCGGAGTATAGTCATAATCACCATCATCGTCGTTATCAATATCACCCTCGGAGCATGCAGCTGTAGCATAGTCATAATAACCATCTGAAAGTATATTTATGTCCTAGAGACAATTTGTATTAGGACAAATGTACTTTATACACTTTCATATTATTATTAATGGAGATTAATATTTTGGCATTTGCAATTATTGAATTATTATTTGATTGTTTGTAATTATTCATTAATGTGCATCCCTTGAGCTTACATTGTCATTAATAGAGTGAGATATTTTATGATAGAGCTTAACTCTTAAAATAGCCTCGACTAATGATCATCGAGAATGGGATATCGATGATATGTGATAAGTCGACATGTGGTCTGCATCATATCCTTAGAGGATGTAGTATGTCTCACCTGCTACGAATAATAGTTAGTCGTGATGGACACATGGATACGTTGGAAGTATTGGTATACCCTGCTGATATATTGTTTGTTATACTTGTCTAACGTATGATCAGCGTGTGGGAGATAGAAGTCCTTAGACTTGAGGTCAATACACGCCTTATCTACAAAGTAATGTACTTTGATCCCGTCCTATGCTCAAATGCCTTGTAGGTTGAGATACGACTTGTATTGGGTACATTACGATGTGGATTGAAGGTGGTAGTTGAGCCAAGATTAGGATTCGTTCCTCGAATGTATGTTCGAGATAACACTTGGATTCTCAGTGATATTAGGTTGACTAAGTCATTGGCCAAAGCAATAGACATATTTAGAATATGGTCTAGTCGTCGACTAATATAGATGAGATACAATGATTAAGCCATTTGGATAGACACTTGACAAATCCTAAGCTTGATCGGGTGTGTCGTGAATGAAAGGATTTTATCTTACCACATAAAGGTTAAGTTTACTGGATTCGCATAAACGTACTTCACATATTAAGTTCGTCTTCCGGCGCCATCTAGGAGTTCCGCGTAGACCTTAATTTGATTAATGTCAGTATGAGAAGGCATGTAGGGTCACACTATGTCGATTGTCCGTTTCGATCTAAGGATGTATTGAGAGAGTAATTAAAATATTCGATTTGGAATCGAGACATTTAAATGAATAATGATTACATTAATTAAGTCAAAATTGGATTTTGGATTTAATTAAGAATGCACGGAAATTAAACCGAGACAGTGCAAGTGCACGTCGAGCGCCGTGGCACCCATACCCTAGGGTCGCGGCGCCTCTGCGTCGATTTTGGGCCAGGCACAAAGTCAAATCCTAATCCGGTTTTTGACCTAATTTTCAACTATAAATAGAGGCATTCACTTTCATTATTCTACACCAATTTTAAGAATAACAATCTAAGCCTTAGAGACTTAGAATAAAATACTCTCTCGAACCTCTGCCGGATTTTCTAGCTTTCCGAAGGAGTAGTACATTGAAGCTTGGAGCTTGCAATTGGAAGGGTAATCGCGTGTGCACCTAACAGTAGGAAAAAACTCCAGATTTTCCAACTTGTAAGTATATGTTTTATATTACAAGTTTCATTGTTGTATAACCATACCAGAATTATTGTTGGGTAAGTAAGAATAAAAAATTTCATGACCATTTCCAATTTCACCGTGCTTGACATGACCATTTCCAATTTCACCATTTTTTCATGGAAACCAAACAGTACCAAACAAATTGAGCTCATCAATATTGTTGAAATTTAGGGCATATTGTTCGATTTTTTTTCCAAATATTTAAGGAAAAGAGATGATAATTAATGGAAATTGCAATTGAGCTATAGGGCAGTGAGTTGAGGAGAAAAGATAGTAGAGAAATGGAAAGTAAAGAGGAATATAATGTGCTTAAATGGCTCCATATTTACGTGTGCACTTCTCATGGAAATCTATGCCTTTTTGGTTAAACATTTCACAGTTTGAAAGGCCCATATTCGAAAATCAAAACTAAACCAAATATTTCATAAAAAGTTGATATAAATGTTCACCAAAATTTCGTTCTCAAAAATTACTCATACACATTATTTCCTTCGTTTCACTTTATGTACGTCTTATTTTTCTCTTTAATTTATTTTTTAAAAAAGTGACACCTTTTAAATTTAATAAATTTTAAATTCTAACATACCCACTAAATATACCCTTAATGACACTATCTAATAAGAATAACATGGCCAGTAACGAACCTAGAATTCTCAAAGTCATGAATATTCATCTTCCTTTAATTGAAAGCTGTTACTAATAAAAGAAGGACGCTCAATCAATCTATTATAGTATGCAAGTGTTGGAACATAATAGGCTGTAATGTAAATGTAGGTCCTCCATTGAATATGAAATATTTAACACCGCAAAATTCAAATAATATTTTTAATAAGTTATACACATCTTTAGTTTAATATTATAAAAATTGAAAGAAAATTCTCACATTTAAAATTTTGTATCCGATAATTATAAGACACACAAAATCAAAAGGATGGTGTATTTCTTCAAAGGTGGTTTCTAATATTCTTTTAAGAAAAAAAAACTAGTTTCCCTTGGACTAAAAATCCAAACACTACGGCCTCCAAAAAATAATAAAGGGTAAAGGGAAAAAGGTGCAAAATATATCCTTCAACTTTGTGATATAGAACAAATATATCTCCGTTAAAAAAGTGGTGCATAGATATTCTTGCCGTTACACAAATAGTGCAAATATACCCCTGTCATTACACAAATAAAACAAATACATCATTTTCCCTAACAGATTTTCTTTTAAAAAAATTATTTAACTAATTTTTAATTAAAAAAATATCATGAGGCTTTTAAAAAATAAGTTGCCTATTTCTTTTAGTAGACTTATTTTCTTAAAGTCACGTGATAAAAAATTTTTGGTGGATCCGGTCTGATTCGTTTAATAAGATATCTCTGTGACTTTAAAAAAATAAGTCTACCCATTTTTTAAAACGAACCAGACCCAATCCACCAGAATAGAAAATTATCACGTGGCTTTAAAAAGAAAAGGCTATTCAAAAAAATTAGTTAGACTTTTTTTTAAGGTCACGCGATATTGTTTTTAATTAAAAAGTAAGCTAAATAATTTTTTAATAATATTTCGTTAGCAAAAGGATATATTTGCATCATTTATATAACGGCAGGAGTATATATGCATCACCTTTTTAACAAGGGTAAATTTTCTTTATATCAGAAAGTTAATGATATATTTGCACCTTTGCTCAATAATAAATGTAGCTAAACTTTTTTTTATGAGAGAGAGTTTCTTTTGTGTGAAAGAAAAAAGAAAAAAAGAGCTGCAAAAATTCCCAACCAATATTTTCTATGGCCAATATTAATTACACAATATCCAAACATACACATCCTTTTAAAACATACTCAACCCAAACAAACAAGAACAGAGTACTTAAAAACAAATGGCCATCTCACAACTTTCCGACCTCATTTTCCGGACATCATTTCACCGGTGCACCATTTTCCGGCAATGCCACCCTACTTCAGTCTTCCTAAATCCTCCAAAAAATACAAAAAATCTTAAATATGGAAAAAAATTCAAATGGTCTATTTATCAAAGTTTAGTTGATGAACAGAGCCTAGCAAAAAATCCAACAGTTGATATGAAAAAATTAGTGGAATTCTTGTATGAAGATCTTCCTCATTTATTTGATGATCAAGGAATTGATCGTACAGGTTATGATGATTATGTTAAGTTCAGGGATCCAATTACTAAACATGATTCAATTGATGGTTATTTGTTTAATATTGCCATGTTGAAACAATTGTTTAGGCCTGATTTTCAACTGCATTGGGCTAAACAGGTTAGCATTTATGTGAATTATAGTTATGAGTTTAACTTTTATGTACTGATAGCGTAAAATATCACTCTATAAGCTCAGATAACTACAACTAATTGTCCATAAAAATATGTACCAGTATCTCGGAGAATTGGTTATGAGTTTAGTACCGTCTTCGTTCACTTTTACTTGTCCATAGCACGCCCCTTAAAAAGTAATAATGAAATGCATATTTTATCATAATACTCATATTAATTGTGTATAGTTTTAACAGACCTGAAAAAATGATTTGGGGAATGAGTAATTAATGTTAAAGGATAAAATAGAAAAAATAAAATTATTTTTCTCTTGAAGTGTTAAAGTGGACAAGTAAAAGTAAAAAGTAATTTTTTTCAGAAGCACCTTTGGAAACTTGGAAAGTGCAAATTGTTGTTCTAATATTGATTATAGTGCTTTTCAAATTGATTAGTCAAACATAAGTTGTCACTCTCCCGAAGTACTTGCTAAAAAAAAATACTTTTCAAGATAAATAAATTTTGGAAAATCTTATTCCTACTATAACAATAAATGGAAAGTCCTATTCCTATTATAACAATAAATCATAATTACACTTGTACAAGAATTCTTCAACTATGGTAAGTTTACACTAAAACTTGAACTCAGATACACGTGTATATCACGTGTATACTTCTTCTGTCACATCCCCGCAATCATAGCGGGCGGTTGTCATACGCTGAGACTGTCCCTAAAGTCTTCAAATAGAACCGAGAGAAGACCCTTAGTAAAAATGTCAGTAATTTTCTACCTGGAAGGGACATGCAAGACGCGTACTTGTCCACGAGCTACCTTTTCGCGAATAAAGTAAATATCCATCTCGATATGCTTAGTGCGCTGATGTTGGATCGGATTTCTAGAAAGATAGACTGCACTAACATTATCACAGTAGACCAAGGTAGCTTTCTGGAAAAGTGAAGTTCTAATAGAAGATTAGTCAGCTAACATGATTCAGACACCACATTGGCTACCCCTCGATATTCGGCCTCTGCACTGGACCGCGATAATATAGCCTGACGTTTTGCAAACCAAGAGACCAAGTTATCACCCAAAAACATACAATAACTAGAGGTCGAACGTCTGGTATCAAGACAGCCACCCCAATCAACATATGTATAAGACACGAGAGTAGAAACGACGGACGGATATAAATGCAATTCATAATCAAGTGTGCCTTATATGTATCGTATAATGCATTTGAGTGCATGCATGTGCTCAATACGTGGATCATGCATAAGCAAACACACATGTTGCACTGCATAAGTAATATCAGGTTTCGTGAAAGTCAGATACTGAAGTGCTCCTGTAAGACTGCGATAGTGGGTGAGATCCTCGTATGGGGTGCCAGACGTAGCACTCAGCTTCGGTTTGGTATCCACTGGAGTAGAAGTAGACTTACAAGATCACATGCCAACTCTCTCAATAATCTCTGCCGCATACTTTTTCTAAGATAAAAATAGACCATCTGTATGACAAGTGACTGTTATGCCCAAAAAATAGCTTAAGAGCCCCAAGTCTTTAATAGAAAATTCTGAACTGAGAAGGGACATGATAGACTTGCGTAGAATATCTGATGAGGCAGTCAATATAATATCATCAACATATAACATAATGTATGTCAGAGAAGTACCACGCGATAGATGAACAATGAATGATCAAACCTGCTGTGAGAAAACCCAATAGTATACACATAATCTGCAAACCTTTTATACTAAGCACGTGGGGCCTAATTAAACCAATACAAGGACTTTTTCAGCAAACAAACATGATGAGGATAATTGGGGTCCCTAAAACCCAATGGTTGATACATGTAAACCGTCTCCTTAAGATCACCGTGTAAGAATGTATTTCTCACATCCAGTTGGTGAATGGGTCATGCCTTCGAGAGAGATAGACTGAGCACAGTGCGAATGGTTGCCGGTTTGACCATCAGACTAAATGTCTCTCCATAATCCATGCCAACCTGTTGTGTTTTATCATCACCTACAAGACGGGTCTTATGCCTCTTAAAACCGTCAGAATTTTCTTTATGAGTAAAAATCCACATATGCCGAATAATATTAACACCAGGTGGACGGAGCACCAACTCCCACGTCTTATTTTTAATAAGAGCATTATATTCGTCATCCATGGCCAATTTTCAATTCGGGTCATGAAGGGCAGACACTGGCTTACGTGATAGGAAAGATTTAGTGACATTAAAATTAAGATTAAAATATCATTTTGGTTTAATAATACCCCTTTGGCTACGAGTAACGGGCCCTTGACGTGAGGTAGAATTGGATGGGAGTTGGGCATTTCTCGGGTTGGCAGTGGAGTGGCCAGCAAGCAGTGGGCATGTTGGCCCAACAACTGGGTGAGCAGTAGATATCATATCGAAATGCGTAATGGGTCGTGTCATTGGAACAGTACCATTACCGGGACTAGGCCGAGACTCTGGATCAACAATTTGTGGGCCAGCATGCAGTGGGCCTGCTAGCGGATTCGAGTCACGGGACATCTCGGAAAAATGGTGGATAATATACGGTGAGATCTCATCATCTAAAAAAATATATGAACTAGACACGGAACTACACAATTTAGTAAATAGAAATTGGGTTTCATCAAAGATAACAGGGCGACTAATGATGATTTTGTTAGATGATAAATCAAAACATTTATAACCACGATGATTAGATGGATAACCCAAAAATACACAAGCGGTAGAACGGGCTTGAAGTTTGTTAATTGTAGTAGACGGAAAAAGTGGATAGCATAAACACCCAAAAACCCTAAGATGAGAATATGATGGATATTTATTGTAAAGAATTTTAAGTGGAGATTGATATGCTAAGCCTTTATGAGGGAGGATGCTAAGTAGATATGTAGTCATTTGTAATGCATGATGCAAAAAAAGAAGGTGGTAATGAAGCATGGAGAGCAAGGTACATACAATATTATTTATGGAACAAATTTGTCTCTCGGCCTTCCCATTTTGTGAGGACATATATGGACAAGAAAATCGAAAGATATGCCATTAGTTTCACAAAACTCTCAAAACGGCCCATTATCATATTCTCTGCCATTATCACATTGAATATTTTTAATTTCTCGTTCGAATTGGGTACAGATGAATGCTCTAAATTTGAAGAATGTGAAAAAAACCTGAGATTTTTTGGATAAAGGAAAGGTCCACAAAAAATTAGAATAATCATCCAAAAATAAGACATAATAACGATGGCCCAAAGAACTTAAAATAAGAGATGTCCATAAATCACTATGAATAATGTCAAAAGGCATCAAAGTACGAGAAGTAGAGGCTACAAATGGTAATCTAACATGTTTCCCTAATGGACAAGAAGGACAAAGTGGAGTACTACGCGTACCCTTACAAGTAATAAAATTATTTTTATGCAGAGAAGAAATAATAGATGACCCAGATGTCCCAAATGTGCATGTCACAAGGAAGGAGCAAGAGCAGCAAATGTAGAAGGTGTGGCTTGACTCGTGGAAATGGTGGTGAGTGGATACAGCTCCCTCTACTATTGCATCTCATTAGAAGTATCCCCATCCTGAAATCAGTGGTGAATTTTTGGACAGACACCAAATTTTTAATTAAGTTAGGGGAATGAAAAACATTTTTTAAGACAAGATGTGGATGTGGGGGAGATAAATTTGTATGACCATAATCGCGAATTGGAATTGAGCTGCCATTACCAACAATAATGTCACAATTTTTACTCAAATTGAAATAAGATGAGAGATTACCTTGTGCGGACGTCATATGAGAAGTGGCTCCGGTGTCCATGTACCAATTCGGGTCCGGGGAATGTAATTCGAGTGTATGCATTGCAGCCTCAATATTTGTATGTGTTGGGACTGGAGCCGGGCCCGTAGCAGTGAAGGCCTGCTGCCCCGGCCCAGCACTGTATCGTGATGCACTATTCGGGAAACTAGGTCTGGAGCCGACTGGAATTGGGCCCAGTTTCCAGGATATGGTGTTAGTGGATAATAAGGGTTATTGGGCCAATGGTCATTGGCCCAGACCCACGGCTAGGAGGCCCAAGGCTACGACTAGTTGGCATGCGGTCCACTGTTCCGAGCCCCAATGCTGCCGCCGTCACTGTTCTGGCCACCACCGACGTTACCACCGCGACTGCCATCGCGGTTCTTGCATTATTTTTACGATTTTGACCCCTTTTTCCACCACCATTAGTACGGTTTTTGGCTCGAATTTTCGGAGAATGGGTGAGGGTTGTCTAACGTGGCCATCATCATGACGGAATTTACGCCGGTAGCCGCCTTCTTAGCCAAACCGGCTTCTTCCAACGTGAACATGGAATGGGCCTGATAAAATGGCAGGAGAGGATTACTTTGACAAAACAGTGTCCCAACTCCATTATAGGCCCCGGATAGGCCTGCAACCATCTGAAGAACAAGAAGATCATTGGTAACGGGCGCACCAACGTTTCAGAGTTGATCCACCAATTCCTTCAGCCTTTTACTATAGGCTGAGACGTTCGGAAAATCTTTCATGTTGACATGGGAAAATTCATGCTCAAGCGTGACAACACGAGAATTTTTGTTATCTTGGAATATATCACGCACCCTATTCCAAGTTTCCATCGTCGTAGCGTCGGGTTCAATAATCGTCTGCAAGAGGTCTGTAGAGATAGTGGAATAAATCCAATGGAGAACGGTAGCATCAAGGGTCGTCAATAATGTAGGATCATCCTCGGAGGTAGGCACCTTCTCCTTGCCAGTGACCGATTGTATGATGTGATGGAGGACTTGATGCGAGCGTGCGTGAACTTTGAATAATTCCGCCCACGTCGCGTATTAGACGTTTACATATCAAGAACAATAGGGATGTGGTTCTTGATGTTGGAGACTGTAAGGGCAAGATGAAACATGTTCTTTGATGTAGACATAACGAAAGAACACTAGGTGAATTAGGGAGTTGGAGGAAAATTTGGAAAGAGAGGAAGAAATTGCACGGAACTCGAGGATGAATCACGGAATCCGAGACGGGAGAAAAGGGTAGCGGAAGTATTTTTGTGAGAAGGTATTTTAGCCCTAGACTTCTGATACCATGAAAGAAATAATCCTTGATTATTAATGAAGAGGTATTTATATACAATCCATAATTATGGAAAATCATATTCCTACTATAACAATAAATGGAAAGTCCTATTCCTATTATAACAATAAATCCTAATTACACTTGTACAAGAATTCAACTATGATAAGTTTACACTAAAACTTGAACTCGAATACACGTGTATATCACGTGTATACTCCTTCTGTCAATTACCTAGTTCAACATGTTAAAAATGAGATTAACTTATATATGCGGCAGTGCAAATAATTTTTTACGCGACTCGATTACCCAAAGATATCTACGAGTAACTCTTGAAGTTAAGGCAGATTACTTGTTACAACTAGCAAAGATGACCTGATTGTGTAAAATTTATTTGTACAGTCAGTGTATATAAGTTAAACCGGGTTAAAATATAATGATTTTATTCTTTATACTTTCGGTGTAAATAAGCTATTTCCATTGGCTACTGCTCTTATAGTACAGTTAATGCTGCAAAATATCACTCCCCTGTTTGTTAAATGCTGAGACACAGATGAACTGATGACGTAGACCAAGGGAAAGGGTCTGTCTTTAGTTATCTAAACTGTTTCTGATTGCTTAAGTGAGTCAACAACAGTCAATCAACTGTGCCTCAATTCCAAATTAGTTGACAGTCAGCTATACGAATTCAGCATATGCGTCCCGCTCATTTACTTGAGATGATTGGTCCTAATTTTTCTGTTTTTATGTGTTAATATACCTATTCCTCCCCCTTTATCTAGTCTCGGAACCCAGAGACGGATCTAGTATTTGAAATTTATGGGTTCTAGATTCTAGTACAACGACCGCAAGTGCTAGTAGAAAGATTCTTGTTTCGTATATATTTAGTAAATTTTTAACACATGTTGAGTTTGATCCAAAGCTATATTCACGCCTACATCCGCCCCTCTCTAGTCATGACTATGTTTATGAAGCTTACATAGATTGAGTTAGATTGTGATAAGAAGCGATCGTTAAAAAGGATTTCGTGAAGAAGCAATTCATTAAGTGAAGAACTTTACATGTAATGTACTATAGTTTGGTATTGGAGCAGAAGTTTCATATAATCTGTTTGCTTTGTGCTGCCTAACTTATATTTTTAAGGAATGAAATGCATAGATTATGAACTTGAATTTTTTTTGAGTGATTGAGTTTGTTGTAGACAGGGCCCTATGAAATAACTACAAGATGGACTATGGTGATGAAGTTCGTTCTTCTTCCATGGAAACCCGAATTAATCTTCACTGGCACTTCCGTTATGGGCGTCAATCCTAAAACAAACAAGTTTAACAGCCACGTGGTTTGATTCTTCACTCTTCCTCGATGCAAAATCAACTAATTAAATCGCCTTGTGGATTAGTTATCGACTCTTGTAATCTTGTTGAAATTTGCAGGACTATTGGGATTCAATTCAGAATAATGATTATTTTTCTCTAGAAGGTCTTGTCGATGTAGCAAAACAGGTGTGCTATCAAACTGATAGAATATATGAAAATATATTATGTGAATATTATTAGTGATCTTTTGTATCTTTAAATATATTGTAGTGATCTTTTGTATTAGTTAGGTGTATATTTGATTTCCGTAATTATAGTCTAGAATGGTTATTGTATATCATGTATATAAGTTAATTAAA
The DNA here is from genome assembly GCA_034509755.1 of Anisodus tanguticus. Classification (NCBI taxonomy): domain Eukaryota; kingdom Viridiplantae; phylum Streptophyta; class Magnoliopsida; order Solanales; family Solanaceae; genus Anisodus; species Anisodus tanguticus. The sequence goes on from CM067558.1 coordinate 39,843,288, forward strand.
CTAAGAAAATCATCAAGGGATTATTCTCTTTCATGGTATCAGAAGTCTAGGGTAAAGTTTCCTCTCCTCCCTCACTACACTTCCGCCGCCCTACTCGGCTACCTCCCCTCCGCCGCCCAATTCTCCTCCCCTTCGTCATGTCTAACACAAAAAATGTCTTCCCCTCCTGCTCTTGCAGTCTCCAACATCTCTATCGTCCTTGAAATGGAGAACGTCCATTATGCAACGTGAGCGAAACTTTTTAAAATTCACGCAAGGTCTCATAGAGTCCTCCATCACATCGTCAAACCGGAAAAAGGCAAAGAGAATGTACCTTTCACCGATGATGAAATGGAGTTATGTGCAACTCTTGATGCTACGGTCCTCCAATGAATTTATTCCACCGTCTCTACGGACCTCTTGCATATAATTATCGAACCTGACGCCATGACAATGGAAGCTTGGAATAGGTTGCGTGATATATTCCAAGATAACAAAATTTCGCGTGCTGTAACCCTTGACCAAGAATTCTCTCACAAAACTATGAAGGATTTTTAAAATGCCTCCGCATATTGTCAAAGGCTCAAAAAATTATCGGATCAACTCAAGAACGTCGGAGCTCCGGTCACGAATGATTGTCTCATTCTTCAAATGGTTGCGGGCCTCACCGAAGCATATAATGGGGTTGGAACTCTCCTTCGCTAAAGCAATCTTATCCCACCTTTCTACCAAGCACGTTTCATGCTCACTCTAGAAGAGGCGGGGTTGGCTAAAAAGGCCACAACCGGAGCATATTTTTCCATGATAGCGGCCACGTTTCAAGAAACTGATGGCTCTCAATCATTCTCTGAAAATTATAGTTAAAACCGTACCAATGGTGGTGGCAAAAAAGGGTCAAAACTGCAACTATGGTGGCAAAAACCGCGGCGATGGTAAGGGTAGCGGCCGTGGCGGCGGTCAGCAGGGGTCCAGGCCACAGCACCCCTAGCAGTAGCCTTGGGCCAGTGGGCAGGGACCTTGGGACTGGCTTGGGCCAGTGGGCAGTGGCCCATCCCGCTGTGCCCATACCAAACACCAGCCGGCAGAAGCAAACAACCCAGTTTGGGCCTCGACCACAACAAGCCTAGCAGCAGTTTGGCCTGCTTGGGCCTCGGCCACAGTAGGCCTTCGCTGCAACAGGCCCAACAATCTCCCCAACCTACATGGATATCGAGGCAGCGATGCATACACGTAGGCTAAATCCTCCGGATGCAAATTGGTACATGGATACCGGTGTAACTTCTCATATGACATCCGCGCAGGGTAATCTATCGTCTTATTTTAATTTGAGCAAAAATCATGACATAATTATTGGTAATGGTCATTCAATTTCAATTTGTGGTTATGTTCACACAAATTTGTCTCTCCTAAACCCGTCTTTAGCCTTGAAAAATGTCCTTCATGCTCTTCAATTGATTAAAAATTTGGTGTCCCTTAGGAAATTTACAACTAATAACTCGGTTTCTATTGAATTTGATTCATTTGGATTTTCTGTGAAGGATTTTTGGATGGGGATGCATCTAATGAGATGTGATAGTCGGGCCATCACCACCACATCACCACAGATCAAGCCACACCATCAACTTTTGCAGCTTTAGCGCCTTCTTTATGGCATGCACGTTTGGGTCATCCGGGCGCATCTGTTTTTGACACCCTTAGACAATCTAAAATTATTAAGTGTAATCTCACTCGTAGTTCTAATGGTTGTCCTTCTTGTCCTCTTGGAAAACATGTTAAATTGCCTTTTGTTGCTTCTAATTCTATTACTATGCTACTTTTTGATATTATCCATAATGATCTTTGGACATCTCCCGTTTTGAGCTCTTCGGGCCACCGTTATTATGCTTTGTTATTAGATGATTACTCTAATTTTTTGTGGACATTGCCGTTATCTAAAAAGTCTTAAGTTTATTCCACATTTATATCATTTAGAGCATTCATCCGTACTCAATTTGAATGAGAAGTTAAGAACATTCAATGTGATAATGGAAGGGAATTTGTTAATGGGTCTACGGGAATTTTGTAAGGTTAATGGTGTATCTTTAATGGGAAAGCCGAGAGAAAACTTCGCATCATTAATAATATTGTTCGTACATTACTAGCCCATGCATCATTACCTCCTTCATTTTGACATCATGCATTACAAATGTCAACTTACCTTCTCAACATCCTCCCTAGCAAAGGATTAGCCTACCAATCTCCACTCAAAATTCTTTATCAAAAAGACCCGTCTTATTCTCATCTTCGGGTATTTGGGTGTTTATGTTATCCTCTCTTTCCCTCCACTACCATAAATAAACTTCAAGCCCGCTATACCACTTGTATCTTTTTGGGTTACCCATCTAATCATCGTGGTTACAAATGCTATGATCTATCCTCGAACAAAATCATCATTAGTCATCATGTCATTTTCGATGAAACCCAATTTCCGTTTGCTAAGTTGCATAGTTTAACGTCCCATTCATATGATTTTTTGGATAATGGGATTTCACCTTATGTGGTCCATCACTTGGCCAAGCCTACACTGGCCCACTGACCGCTGGCCCAAGCCAACCAGACCAGTACCTTCTGCCCGATAGCCCACCCCAGCGGCAGTCCGCCTCTGCCAGGCATAGACCTCGGCCCATCTCGCCAGGCCCAGCCAGTGGCAGTCCACTGCCTGCTGGATCCGTCCCCTATCCATTAGGTAGTGGGCCAAGTCAGTCCAGTCGGGAATCGGACTAGCCCACTGCCCCCACCCAAATCCATCCCACTCATATTCCGGCTTCACGGCCAGTTACTCGCAGCCAACATGGAATTTTTAAACCAAAGCGATAATTTAATCTCAACTCTGATTGTACTAAATCTCTTCTATCACGTAATCATGTGTCTGTCCTTCATGAACCAAATTGGAAAATGGTTATGGATGATGAATATAATGCTCTTATTGAAAATAAGATGTGGGAGTTAGTGCCCCGTCCAGCTGATGTTAACGTGATTCATTCTATGTGGATTTTTACTCATAAAGAAAAATCTGATGGGTGTTTTGAGAGGCATAAGGCTCGTCTTGTAGGTGATGACAAAATTCAACAGGTTGGCGTGGATTGTGGAGACATTTAGTCCGATGGTCAAACCGGCAACTATTCACACTATTCTTAGTCTATCTCTCTCAAAAGCATGGCTCATTCATCAGCTAGACGTGAAAATGCCTTCTTACACGAAGAACTCAAGGAAATAGTATACATGCATCAGCCATTGGGTTTTAGGGACCCCGCTCATCCGAATCATGTGTGTTTGCTGAAGAAATCTTTGTATGGACTAAAACAAGCTCCTCGGGCCTGGTACAAAATATTTGCAGATTACGTTTCTACTCTTGGGTTTTCTCACAACAAGTCTGATCATTCACTATTCATATACCGTTGGTACTTCTATGGCCTACATTCTTTTGTATGTAGATAATATTATATTGATTGCTTCCTCTGATGCACTTCGCCAGTCTATCATATCACTTCTCAGCTCAAAATTTGCTATGAAAGATTTGGAGCCATTGAGTTATTTTCTGGGTATAGCTGTCACTCGTCATACATGTGGTCTGTTTCTATCTCAGAGGAAGTATGCAGCAGAGATCATTGAATGGGCTGGCATGTCATCCTGTAAGTCATATCCTACTCCGATTGATACTAAACCAAAGTTGAGTGCTACTTCTAGCACACCATATGAGGATCCCTTCCACTATCGTAGTCTTGCGGGGGCTTTTCAATATCTCACGTTTACGAGACTCGATATTACTTATGCAGTGCAACATGTGTGTTTATTCATGCATGATCCGAGGGAAGAACACATGCACGCTCTCAAACGCATTGTGTGCTACATTCAGGGTACTTTTGATCATGGCTTACACTTATATCCATCATCGGTATCTACTCTCATTTCGTATACAGATGCCGATTGGGGTGGATGTTCAGATACTATGTGTTCGACATCTGGTTATTGTGTGTTTCTCGGTGATAACTTGGTCTCTTGGTCGGCTAAACGCCAGGCCACTTTGTCACGCTAGAGCGTGGAGGCCGAATATCGAGGGGTCGCCAATATAGTGTCTGAGTCATGTTGGTTGTGTAACCTCCTCTTAGAGCTTCATTCTCCTATTTGGAAAGCTACATTGGTTTATTGTGATAATGTTAGTGCGATATATCTCTCGGGGAATCCTGTACAACATCAGCGCACTAAACATATCGAGATGGATATTCACTTTGTTCGCGAAAAGGTTGCTCGTGGACAAGTACGTGTCTTGCATGTCCCTTCACGTTATCATATTGCTTACATCTTTACTAAGGGTCTTCCCTTGGTTCTGTTTAAAGATTTTCGGGACAGTCTCAGCGTACGACAACCGCCCGCTACGACTGCGGGGTGTGATATAATATATGAAAATATATTTTGTGGATATAATTAGTGATCTTTTGTATCTTTAAATATTGTAGTAATCATCTTTAAATATTGTAGTAATCTTTTGTATTAGTTAGGTGTATATTTGATTTCCGTAATTATAGCCTAGGATGACTATTATATATCATGTATATAAGCTAATTAAACTAAGGAAATCATCAAGGAATTATTCTCTTTCACAAACTGGTTCAGTTTATGCTGCCAAGCTATGTTGCTCGGACTCTCCAGAAATGTTGTTGTGCCTGTGTCGGATCCTCCAAAAATGCACTACTTTTGGAGAATTTAACACGCACCCGTTTCCATTTTTGAAGAGTCCGGGCAGCGTAGCGTTGAAGTTCTTGGACCTTACTCAATTTGATTACAATTTTTGAGTAGTTAAGGATTTACAAGACCCCTGACTTGGAAACGCCCAGTTATCAGATACTAAGAAGAACAGCAGCTTACGAGGTTAGTAGCATCTTATAGCATCAACTTCAAGCTAAGAACCGTTACTTTTTTTATATTTTAAATGGTTTCTACTACCTTAAGCCTATGTTGCTTAGATCCTCCAAAATTTTAGCTCGACAATTGCATTAGAATTCTTAATGTTTTAAAACAGATGGAGCCAGTATTTAAAGGTAGTAGGTCCACCTCTTACTATATATACGTATTTGCAAAGCTTAATTTAAACTTCCTTATGCGTAAATCCAACATAGTTTATGTATTGGATCTGCCTTTGGGCTCCGAAACAGCAAATTGTTACTTCACGAAGGATCATTTACTCACCCTGCAGCATAGCACTGTTGTTCAGTCCAGGGGTGAATGATAAATCCCAACTAATGTTATAAAATTTACGATGTGGAATGCTCTTAATTTTCATTTATGTAATACAGGTAAGGAAATATGATCCTTTCATAGTTGTGGAAACAGAAGCCGACAATCTCGCAGGAAATAGAGGTTTCAATGATGTTGCCGGGTGAGATAATGACTGTTTTTCTTTAAAAAATCTTCTGTGGTGTTTTGTGATTCAGATTGGTAGAGCAATATTAACTCATCTAAGTATAGGTACATATTTGGCAAAAATGCTACGACGGAGAAGATACCGATGACTACTCCTGTCTTCACTCAGGCATTTGATGCTGAAAAATCTGAAGTGTCGATCCAAATAGTTCTCCCATCGGATAAATCTTTGAGCAGGTAACATATTTTATTAGTTGATACACACGGAAACAACTCACACAGAATGAAACTTAGTGGTCCTCTATATTGCTCGGATTCTTCAAAAATAATGTCTGGTGTGTGTTGGATCCTCTAAAAGTTATGCATTTTTGAAGGATCTGACACGGTTTCAACAACATTTTTGGAGGGTCTGAGCAACATAGGTGGTTTTCAATATACAAGTTGTAAGCCTCGTCTGCCTCCGTGAAAGAGTTGAACATAGTTCTTTTCTTTGTTCAAATGAGAATGATTGGGAAATTAAAGCCTTATTTTGAATAGCTTACCAGCTCCGAACAAAGAAGGTATTAGCTTAAGGAAAACGGAAGGAGGCATCGCTGCTGCACTAACATTTAGTGGAAAACCAACCGATGATATTGTTCGTGAAAAGGAGAAACAACTCCGACCCAGTCTTATAAGAGACGGTCTCAAACCTCAATCAGGTTGTATGCTTGCTCGCTACAATGATCCTGGTCGCACGTGGAAGTTTATAATGGTATGTTCTATGTTCTGGAGGATTGTTCGTTTCGTTACATCTCTGTTTAAGTTCCTCTTTTGCTTTAGATAACAGATCTCCTTTTGCTCTTTCTAATTCCCTTATCGATTATCAGTTCCTTGAATACGAACTATAAACTTTTCTTATATCTATCCAGCTCTTTATAATCTCATTAGAGATTTTGGACTTACAGTTTCCATCAAAATTTAAGATGTACAATTATGAACATGCCTTGTGATCTATGTTGTTCGGGCTCTTTAAAAATGTCGACAGTTGCATGTCGCATGTCGGATCTTGACCCTCCAAATTTAGTGCATATTTGGAGGATCCGACACGGCTGCGACTGTATTTTTGGATAGTTCAAATAACATATTTTGTAATCATCCGGATGATTAAAGCTACATGTCTCGGATAGGAGAGATTACTAAGTTCAATTTAAGGTGGTCTCTTTTTGAGGTTCTCCAATTGTCTGAAATATGATCTTAGCTTGTAATATCCAGTTATCAAGAGGGACTTAATAGATCATCAAAAAATTTATATCGTAACAATAATCTTATATTTCCGACTAGTTTGAGATTGAGGCTGCATAGGTGATTGATCAGCTAATAAGATTCAAATGACATTATGTTACGCTTGGGAAATTATCTATTGCTAAAATTTCCTCATTTGATGAAAGGTTTTTGTAGATGTTTGCTTTATACTTTTTCAGTGGTAGATCTAGAGCATAACTTACAGGTTCACCGGAACCTAGTAACTTTTGCCCACTCTGCATATATATTAAGAAATTCACTAAATATCTATAAATATTTTACTGTGAATCCAGATATTATAAACTTCAAATACTGGATTTGCATGTGCATTTTATGATCCTTTAGTGTCTCACTTTTTATAGTCATTTTGTGTCTAACCTACTTTTTTCTGTTTGGACTTGTAGAGGAATGAAGTTATCATATGGCTTGAAGACTTCAAGCTGGACTGAGTCTTGCCTATTTTTGGTGTTCATATATTGGTTCCAATTCTCAAAATTGCTGAGAGTTTGATGAGTGAAAGACAGGATATTCACAAGCAAAGACAGCTTAGAAAAATCTTCTTATACAGAAAAATGTCTCTAAAATGTTTAGAGGTTTAGAAGAAAATGTGGCTTGTAAATGCGATTGGTTTCTAAGATCACTTCCGGTCCTAGGCTTTTTATTAGTTAGTCTTAGTAAATGATAGCACATAAATGCTTGTGCTGAACTCTCTAAACAGATTTCTATTGTGAATTGCACCAAATTATTTATAGAGTTTAACTTCTGCACTTATGATGTAAACAATATTTATGCTGTCACTTATAAGTTAGTTATTGAATTAACTTCTACATTGATGATGTATGTTTGGCAATAATAATAAAAAGGCAAGAGGATAGGCCATTTCGTTGAACTAACATTCTTACCCTCGGTAGGAAAGTCAGAAATTTTATCACCGAGTGTGTTCAAGATTTAAGATATATATACAAAAAGTTGTTTTTTACCACGTATATAGTATAATTTTGAAAAATTGACATAAATAGTTGTCTGTCAAAATAATAGCAGCAAATATATATATTTTGTATATTAATATATAATATACAAGGAAATCTCTCATTGAAGGTAAACTAAGACGTTTAAATTAAATGATTTCTAAATTTGAAAGTCATTCTTTTTTAAATAGACCTAAACAGAAATAGGTTCAAATAAATTTAACAGATGGGAGTATTTGTACTTGGTGATATTTTGAATAAAATGGAAACTAAAACTATGATGTAGGATAGTCAACTAATAGTACAAAAAGAGGAAAATACTGGTATTCTTCCTATAATTTCAAGGTAGAGAAAGTTGATTGAAAATGTTCTGCTTGCAACTTTTGACAAGGTCAAATTTTCAATAGTTCAACAAAATGAATGACTTAGTAAGAACATAGTTCAAAGTTTCATACTATAGAATAATAGTTCTTTAATGGCATGGCTACAAATCCTACTATTTTTCTTCTTCATGAATATTTCTTATTCCCAAAACACATACAATTTTTCAAGGCCAACACCTTAGAGTTGGAGAAAAATTGGAATCATCAAACAAAGAATTCAGACTTGAGTTTCGGAATACCCCATAAGGGAATTTTGGCTACCTCTCCCACGCATCTAAGGCAGAAAGAAAGTCTTGCCAAGGGAGTCCCATCACCTACTAAAGAGGCGATAGTGGCATCGGTCTTCTCGTTCCATGAGGAAAAGGTCCGGAATGATTTTTTAGCCTTGATGCCAATAAAACTCACTATATAGGCATATTCTATAATTTACCCTCTAACAAGACATTATTCCCCGATGACTATCTCCCCGTTTGGGTTGCTAATCGCGATGATCCAATCCCATATGCATCAGGTAACAATCTCACATTGGATGATGATGGAAAGCTGAAAATTTTCTATGGAAGAGTTAGTTTTGTTTTGTTAAGTTCTTATAATGAAACAGCTAGAAATGCAAGTGCTACACTATTCGACAACGGAAATTTTGTGTTGGTGGAATCGAATACTAATGGTTCTGTGAATAGAAATTTGTGGCAAAGTTTTGATTATACTACTGACACACTATTACCTGGGATGAAGCTTGGGAGAAATTTTAAAACAGGACAGATATGGTCACTGACTTCTTGGATAAGCGACAATGTACCAGCCTCGGGGTCTTTTACGATTGGCATAGACACGAATGACATAGACCAATTGATAATATGGTGGATGGGACGTGTGTTTTGGACGAGTGGACGCTGGGGAAATGGGACGTTTGGCAATGTATCGCGAATATCTCACTATGACTATGTTAACTTGAGCTTTGTTTCGGCAAAGGAGGAGAAGTACGTGACTTACTCGGTCAATGAGAGTCGAACTTTGTCTAGATATGTGATGGATACGTTTGGTTTTATCAAGGAAAGAGGAGCAGCAGGACCTTTCTAGGTGTGTTTTTACAAGCCTAGTGCTGGTTGTGTGACAGCAGAACCGATCTAGCGCCTGAATAGAAATGGTTCGTGGTTCGAGAAGAGGCCAAACAGTGTCTCTGGTAATAGATTTAGGTTTGGGAACAACAACATGAGTTTATTTGATTGCAAGAGACAGTGTGAGAACAATTGTTCTTGTGCTGCTTTGCCTCCATCGCAGCTACTGGAACTGGTTGTGAAATTTGGAGTAATGTATCTATCTTGAGTTCACAAAATCAATCAGATGTTTTCATTCTTGATGCTGAAAGAGGTATGATCATATTTTCCTCATTATCTTTTTTGAGTGAATAGACTGTCACCATTTTGCGAGTCTCATACCTAACTATTACCCCCTGAACTATAACTCCCTTTAGAATAAAACCCCCGATTTAATATATATGGCAAAATGTTCGGGATAAACTAGCTAAGAGGCGAGTGGGACATGAAAAAAGTCTTAAAAGTGAGCCCATGTTAGGGGGTTATGTGAACACTCAATAGTTTAGGTATGGAACTAGCAAAACTGTTATAGTATTTTTTTTTTTTTTGGGGGTAACCTATTCACTCATTTTTTTCCATGTACACTTTCACTTGGAATTCTTTAGAGGAGCTTTTAGAGCGTGTTCACGTAGCATGTCATATTCGTCCAAGGGGTATTTTGATATGAGTTCATTGTAGTTCTGGGGTTCTATAAACACCCAATAGTTTAGGCATGGAACTTTCAAAACGTGATAGTTTAGGGGTTTTTAACCTGTTCACTCTCTTTTCTATGTTAGCTTCAATTTTTGACAGATATAAACAAAAGTAAACAGTTGATGCACTTTCATTTGCTCTCTTGCAACACCATTTCTCTCTGTCTAGCACGTAACTAGAGTCAGTAAATGGGGCTCTAACTATGACTTGTGCAATGTGTTTTCCTAGATTTGGTGCCAACAAGAAATCGGAGCGCCACAAATGTACCAGACGCATTCACTTCTTCGTCCAGCTTTGTCGCCAGCACCATCTCCCAATTCAACGGAGGGACTGTCTTAAAGGAACTTGTATGTATTGTGTCTAAATCTAGCTCTTGAATTATTGTATTATGTTTGAAGGTGAAAACCTTTTTTTGATTGTTCCCTCGATATGGTCTATTTAACAAAGGATCATACATTTTAGGCACGTATTCTCTTTTAGTATCATCATTACACAATTTAGCCCTTGTTCGAGTATATCTAGATAAAGCTCTCATCTGTTTAAAACTGCAGAAATGCAAAATGCATCTCACTGTTACCAAATTCAAGTGTGCACATATATATGACTAAAAGTGTGCTTTCTGAAGTATCGTGAATTTTGACTCGGTGTGTTGATGCAGCAATAAAATGGTGGATATGGCTTATAGCTGCAATTGGTTTGACGATATTATTAGGACTTAGCTCCCTATGGTACCTTGTACGCGGAAAAGGTGAGGACTTGAAGAATTTAGCAACTATGTTGCTCGGACTATGCTAAAATGCTTCCACACCCCTGTCGTATCCTAAAAAAAAATGTACTACTTTTGGAGGATCTGACACACATCAGGCGGCCTTTTTAAGAGTCCAAGCAATATAGAAATTCAATACTTGACTTTAGTTCTCACAACTTCCTCTTTCACTATCAGGAAAAGCAAAAGCAAGTGCTTTGCTATTGCTTAATCAAACAGCAAATAGATCCAAAAGGCGAAAATAGACAAGAAGATGAGCCATGAAGTGCAGTTATACTACTTCGAGAGCCTAGCAATGGCCACATACAATTTTTCACCTGAAAATAAGCTTGGAGAGGGTGGATTTCGACCAGTTTACAAGGTAAACATGAAGTTTTTAAATGAATATGCACTAAAAAAACTGGAATTAGCTAGGAACTTCGTCGCTAAATTGGATTAGCGACATATTTTTCTGTTTAGTTACAAAAAATTTCCGTCGCTGATTCCTGTTTTTTTAGTAGTGAAAATTCTTGGAAACATAAATACTGAAATGAGTCATTTTATTTTTAAGGAGAATTGCCTGATGGGCAAGAAGTAGCTATAAAAAGGCTTTCGACGAGTTCAGGACAGGGTCTATTGGAGTTCAAGAATGAAATTTTATTGATTGCAAAACTTCAACACACTAACCTTGTTAGGCTTTTAGGATACTGCACTCAAGGCGAAGAAAGGATTTTAGTATATGAATACATGCACAACAAAAGCCTCGATTTCTTCCTCTTCAACAATGAGAATACTTGCAGACAAATTTCATTCTTTATAATGATATGAACAGATAGTAACAAAAAGGAGCTACTAAATTGGGACACACGACTCAGAATCATCGGAGGGGTTGCTCAAGGGAGGTCTACTGTATTTGCATAAATATTCAAGGTTGACAGTGATTCATAGAGATTTAAAATCGGGCAACATCTTACTTGACGCTGAAATGAATCCAAAGATATCAGACTTTGGCGTGGCGAGGATATTTGGAAGGCAAGAATCTGAAGCAAACACGAAAAGAATTGTTGGAACACAGTAAGTAAATAAGCAATTTTTTCATATACATGGTTATATTACTCGAAATTCTGAATACAATTTCAGTGGGTATATGTCTCCAGAGTATGCCTTGAGAGGCATTGTTTCAACAAAGACAGATGTATTCAGCTTCGGAGTTTTACTCTTAGAAATTGTTAGTGGCAAGAAAGCAACAGCTGCTATGATTCTGAACATCCACTAAACCTCATAGGACTGGTAAGTTTCTAGACTAATAGTATGTTTGGTCAAGCTTCTGGAAAGGCGAAAGTGCTTTTTTTTCAAAAAGTACTTATTTTAAAATTTGAGGTGTTTGGCCAAAGCTTTAACAGAAAAAATAAGTGTTTTTGATGGGTAGCAGAAACTGTTTTTTAAAAACTAAAAAAGGTAGCTTTTACCCGAAAGTAAGGTCTGTATACATCCTACCTCCCCAGACTCCACTTGTAGGATTACACTGAGTATGTTGTTGTTGTACCCAAAAGTACTTTGGAACCTTGGCCAAGCAAAATTATTGCTATAATATTGGCTAAAGTGTCTTTCAAATTGAATAGCCAAACACGAACTACTAATCTTCAAAAATACTTTTTCGAAAGAAAAAAAAAACTTTTTAAAATAAACAGATTTTGAAAGCTTTGGCCAAACATGCAATAAATTATGAACTTATCTCATGAAACATAGTAACATAAAATTCTATTACTACTATGTTTTTAGGCATGGGAATTATGGAGAGAAGAAAGAGCTTTTGAGTTAATAGATGAAACACTAATTGAATTATGCTCGCGCGATGAAGTAATGAGATGCATTCATGTGGGACTCCTTTGTGTGCAAGACTATGCAAAAGATAGGCCTTCAATGTCAAGTGTTGTTTCAATGCTTATGAATGATAAGAGACAACCACCACCACCACCAGAGCAGCCAGGATTTTTCATAGAGAGGGGGGATCAACGTGCAGAGATCTCCGAAGAAGTAGAAAGATATTCGATAAATGGGCTATCAATATCAGAGTTGAAATCAAGATAAGTTTACCAATAGAGTGAATATTGAATTTAACATTCTTTTGTTGAAGTGTAAAAAGTTACCAACTTCAAGTCCTTATTTATGGAACTGATTGTGAGTCTCATTTCTTTGATATTATTACACTATTAAGTCACAGATGTAGTTCTTTCAGACCTTTACTTCTCCATCTGTATAAAGACAAGTTCCCTGTTAAACACAAAAAGCATAAAATATATTGCTAAGTAGACCAATTTTTTATTCATCATAGTTTTTAGCATTGATAGCAAATAGGAGTATAAGTTAATTCTAACCAATTTTGGAATGCTATTTTAGTGTTTCTTTGTTGTCGAAAATGTTTAGAACGAGTGAGTTCGATGCATTTTGTTGGAAAATGAGGAAAGAGGGTGTGTGGAATATTGGAGGAAGATCCAGAGTTGAAGTAAAAGATTATCAGTAGAAGAGAAAATTAAACGAGATAAGGCGACGCGAAGCTATATTCATACCTTCCCCCTCCCGCCTGATGGACACATCACTGACTATATGTATAACTTTAGAAAATACGCTTGTCACTCATGAGTTATATAAGTGGTTCACCAACTATATTTATATATATGAAAGTAATTTTCTCGTTATTAGAGAGAAGTAGAAGCCTTAGAAGGGAGCACTTGTGGTTGGTATAACGGAAAATAGGAGTGTTTGGTCATTCTGAAGTGACTTTTCATTATTCAGAAATTCATAATAATGAAAATGTTAGAGAATACACTTGTCCCTCGTCACATATATAAGTGGAAAGATGTTATAGAGAAGTTTCTGAACTCTCCAACATTTGTCAATTGGACAAAGGGGTAACTGGATGTACATATATTTTCTCATTCTGACTTATAACATTTTCACAAATTGGCTGTCAATTAGTTTTGCACTCAACCTGTTCATCCCAAATTACCAATCTCCTCCCACCCCCAAAAAAAGATCTAATTTACATTTATGGATATCACCTCAACTCATCACAATTCTGATGATTTAGCTTCATTGATTTCTTTATCACTAACAAAAACTAAACGATCCCCATCTCTGATCAACTCTATATCGTCGATCTCAGCTCCGTCTTTGCTTACAACTTTGGCCTGCGAGATCCCATATCTGCTAGAACCAATTTGAAGTAGCTCTTTAAAACTCTGTGGAACTAAAATGAGCTTTCCCCCGTTGTCTCCTTTCTCAGGGCAACAAACTGTCACTCGGGGAGCGTAAGTCTTGGTTGTTGTGGCACTTACATTTGACTCGTTTTTAGATAAAAGCACGTCGTGCTCATTGGTCTGCACAGCTGACATTATCCCGAATAATGAGTTATGGAAGTTATTAGTCCTACGTCTTGGACGTGATCGCCCTAATGATCCACCGTCTAATCCTAGAAATGAGACTCCATGGGATGCAGGGTAGATCATTGGCTCACTTTTGAACCTCCCAAGGAAACGAACCCCGTGTCGTTCCTCGGGGATAGGATCAACGGATCGGGTTCTCATCACTGCCCCGTATTCGAAGAGTTCTTTGATGTCGTCGTGTCCTTGTTGCTCAGCAAGGTCCCGGGGTGTCCAACCATGTTCGTCTACTTGGTCAACGTTAGCCCCTCGATCCAAGAGGTATTTTACTATTTCTATGTTTCCTTCACAAACAGCAACGTGGAGCGCCGATGACCCGTTGATCTTGGGAAGTGTGACGTCCCCGCCATGACGGACAATATCCTTGAGCAAATTCAGGTTGTTTTGTTCAACAGCAACGCAGGCGAAATGTCCCACATCACCGGCTGATAGTTTAGCACCATTGTCAACGAGTAAACGGATCACTGGCTCATGCTTGCCCATGATAGCCTCCCACAATGGCACATTGCCTTCTGAATCTGTGTGTACACAAGAAACAACATTTTACTATAACGGCCAGGTTTTCTTTGGAACCGACTTTTCAAGTTATGTTATATTATATATTCTCTATAATAATATTTCGCTATAACAGCCAAAAAATATACCGGTCAAACAACGTTGTTATAGAGAGGTTTGACTGAAGAACTAACTGTACCTTTACTGTTGGGATCGGCCCCAAAATCCAGCAGAAGAACCACACAGTTTTCAATTCCTTTAGCCGCTGCGATATGCTGATGAGAGAAAACCAATAAGAAAGGGGAAAAAAAGAGATATGAAGGTTGTAGATTCCACGCTCGGGTATCAGAAGTTTGTAAGTGCACATACCAACGCGGATCTTCCATTGTTATCTGATTCATTTGGATCAAGACCGCGCTTCAACAAGTGATGCAACAATAAGTCATCGCCTCTAAGTGTTGCAAAGCAAAGGGTGAGAGGCAGGTCCATTCTACCTCGAGCTAGCATGTGCTCGGTCTCCAGTAGAACTCCCTCCATAATTGGAGTCTTCATTTCCTTCAAGTGCTGCTCGCAGAAAGGAAAAACATAACAGTGATATTTTAGTCCAATCATGTCATTATTCGCGATTATCAAAATCAGAATATCTTCCGAGGCGTTCATACCTGAAGGAGATTATTCATGATTATAGTCCCGTCCCCAACATTGGCCTGGACGATATTCAGAAATGTGGTACGATTCATACGTAATAGCTGACAAAGTCTCTTCGTTCGTACTGTAAATAGTTGAGGCCTATAACAAAGAACCCCAATTTCTCCACAAAGATCACCCGCCCTGACCTCCCCAACAACCTGAAAGATATATTTTACTCAGCTCACTGTGGTTTCGGGAAAAAAAAAGATGTGCTTCATCAAAAAGACCGAGTGAATTGTATTGAAAATATGAAGGTCCGATAAAACTTGCCTGTTCAACTCCGCTTTTTAGTATCAATAGATCCTGTCAGATAAGTTCAACATTAGACTAGTACTATCAAGTAAAATACCACGGTACATGAAAATTTTAGCGTTCAGATTACAAGAAGAGGTTGAAAAATTACCACAGCTCCTGTTACAAGAATATAGAAGTCGGTTGGTGCTTCATTCTGCAAAATGACGTCCTCTTTGGGAGGAAAGTACTCTGCCTTCATCTCCGATACCTTGAATCACGGAGCGAATGTCAAAATATAAAAGAAAACACGCAAAAAAGATTTAAAACAGCGATTGGTTATCTGATTCATAAGTTACCAGCTGGAAGAGTAGATCGTTTGACACTCCGCGAAACAAGTAAACCTTATCTACTAAAGAGTAGAAAAGAAAATGTGAAACGCTTGAACGGATGGCTTTAGGAAGAGACTCGAGTGTCTCTTGCTGCTGCAGCCCTTCTGAGTCTGTTCTGAACTTCAAACACAAGTGTGCAAGCATCTGATCTTGAAGGCGAGCGGGCAATTGGTTCCTCTGTGCAAAGCTCGAAGCAGCTTGAATAGTGTCTCTCTGTAGCAGCAGAAGAAAAATGCATTTAAAAAACCTAATAAACTTATAGAGTTACTTATAAAATAATCAGACAACAAGATAATGAGTGATTTCTAAGACGGTCACTCAACTAATGTTAATTATCTCAAAAAGTCATATTTCTTTGTTTTGTAACAAAAAAGTCACTCAACTATTGTTAGTTGAGTGACTGTCTGTGAAATCAACTCCAAGATAACTTACTTACAAATTTTCTAGTCCTACTTGTCCCGTGCACGACCAAGTTAGTCATATTTCCTATTAAATATGCTGTCAATCCCAAGTTAAAGAGCATGTAGAAAATATCAAAGATCATTTCCCGCGTATTCTCTGGATGCAAATCACCATAACCGACTGTAGTAAGAGTAGTTATCGACCAATAAATAGAAGTGATATAACGAATCCATAAGCTCTGATTAAGGAAGTCATCCATAGAGGTTCCAATCCATGTCTTTTTTGGGTCGGGATAAGTAGCTGCGATCAGATAATAAAAGCATCCGGCACAATGAACAGCAAAAAGAGTAACCTACAGAGAAGAAAAAAGAAACAATATATTAATTAGAACAACATCGATCAACGCTTAATCGCAGAAGAGCGTAATGTACTTACACAAACAAGCTTTGCACATCGAACCCAAAAGTAATTGAAGTTCCTATCTTTCTCCAATCTATTAGAAAGAAACAAAGAAAAGGTTGGTATTGACGAAGCTTCAAGGGAAAAGATATGCATATATATAGCCAGACCTCTCTATAACAGTCATCCTCTACAACAACATTTCACTATAACAGCCAAGTTTCTAATTTTCATGTTATGATATATTATATGTTCTCTAGCAATCAAGACTCTCAATAACAGTTATCCTCTATAACAACATTTCACTATAATGGTCAAGTTTCTGACTTTCACTTTATGTTATATTTTACGTTCTCTTGCAATCAAGACCTCTCTATAACAGACATCTTCTATAACAACATTTCACTATAACGGCCAAGTTTATGACTTTCATGTTATGTATATTATATGTACTCTATAGCAGCATTTCGTTGTAGCAGCCAAAAAATATATTTGGACAAACGACGTTATACAGAAGTTTGACCATAGTAGAATTGATCACTAGAAGGACAAGCGAATTACCTGGCAAACAATGCACTAACTCTTCGTAGACGCCACAGGCGAAGCATATTGAATAATCCATACTGACGTAAAGGTTTAGGGGAAATCTTCACAGCAAGTTCTGAAGGGATTGTTGATATGACATCGAATAAGAACCAAGTACTCGTGTACTTCCAAGCGATCTTTCTGTGATTATCGACGAGTAGATAAGTAGTTCTATCCAAGTAAGCTACAAAGAAGGTAAGAATGATATCAATCGCGAAGAATCCATTGACAACGTTGTCAGTCTCGGCGAGCGGTCCTGCTGGTTTTCTCAGAAAGCCAAACTCGAACGGGGACACCCAAGCAGTGTAGACGACGAGTGCAACTAGAAATGTCTCCCACAACCTGCAAACATTATATTAACCTGAGCTGATTTTAGCAAAATTCATGTTATCATTTCTATGAATCAGACACCAAAATACAAACTAAAATCTCAAAAAAGAAGGGTAACGTGCTGAACATGTTAGCACATTTCTATTATACTTACAGGATTGTGTTTTTTAAGCAATGTAAAAACATAAATAGAAATCTGTAGCAACTACCAAGTACCAGTAACTTCACAAACTAAAACAATAGTGTTGCCAAAAATTTCGGAGCCGTTTTGTCCATAGATTTTGTTTCAAGAATTTAAAATAATATGTAGTTGTAGATTATTTCAAATACGTGTTTGTTTATCATACTGGCCCATTATTTCTAACTTCAAACTTGAAATATCGAATTTGAAGCTTGAAAGTCAGGTTTTAGGAGTCTTTCATGTTTTTACTTACAAAACTTTAATTATGTTTTTATATTCAAATATGCTTTTTCGACTTAACT
The DNA here is from genome assembly GCA_034509755.1 of Anisodus tanguticus. Lineage (NCBI taxonomy): Eukaryota > Viridiplantae > Streptophyta > Magnoliopsida > Solanales > Solanaceae > Anisodus > Anisodus tanguticus. The sequence continues at coordinate 39,861,284 of CM067558.1, forward strand.
TCAAACACTACTTTTTTTTAAATATCGACCAGTTCATGTCCAATAGCTACATAGTCTTAAAAGTTATATTCTGCTGCTAGAAATACATGTGTTAGATTTTTTTGATTTCTCTGTCAAAACCTGGAGAATTTTTCAACTCTATTAGATATGTCTGTCTCCAGAACTGAGATTAAGTTTGCACTTTGCAGCAATTATGGGCATTAGTCCCTTATATTTGTTAGCTGATATTGATGCTAATTGTTTAGATAATCACCTCTTTTGACACTGTAGTAAATATAAATTAGTCAACCTTATTGTAGCAAAGGTATAACGCAGATTTTTTTAGGAGCATTAATTGTCAGTTTGTGATTTCATAGACAATGTCAAATGATTGAAACCACCAATTATGTGAAATCTACAAGTTACTCCCTCCGTCCCCATTTAGTTTAGATCACAAAATTCAAAAGTCTTCCTTTATTTCTTGAACTTTTTGTCAAGTCAAACTACATGATATAAATTGGGACTTCATTTATTTCTTGAACTTTGTGTCAAATCAAACTACATCATATAAATTGGGACGGGGGAGTACTAGGCTGATCTCACAACACTATGGTTCCACGGAATTGACCATTGATGTAAGGAAATAATTAAAATTAGTCTGATATTTCCTCTCTGCAAGATGACGAAGGTATGATCAAAATGGTCCTTAAAGTATGAGTTTCGGTTTCACTTGGTCTTTAATATATAAACATGATGGAAATGGTCCTTAATGTATTTTAAAAAGTAATTAGTTTGGTCCTAACCCCTAAAAGAAAGTAAAATCGCTATTTTTTTTATCAAAATAGCGGTCCATAAAGTGGGATGAGATCATGCGAGACAAGAGTTCAAATTTAGAATCAACTAACTTTAAGTGAGTTCTGTCCACTTTTATTGGTGTTGTTGGGAAATAAAAAGTATTGAGTGAAGCAGTTAAGATGCATGTAAATTGACCTAAACACGGTTATAGAACAAGAAAATATCGACTAAACAAAAAGGGGTAAAGAAAAAGGTTTTTAGTTTCTGTCAAAAGAGGCAACTGTAGGAGTAGAAAAGACATAAAGGTATATAACAGTGCAAAAGATGATTTTTGTTTATGCTGCAGAAAGAGTCAAGAATAATATTGTGTCCCCCACCCACCAGGAAAAGAAAAGAACAACCACCTAATGCCTGTGCAACAAGTGGACCAAGATTTTAAATTCAACATCTAAAAAAATTCGGATATATATATATATAATATTTGTTAATCGTGGTGACGGGGAAGTTTGCTCGCACCTCGACTAATTTCAAAGTTTTGATAGATGTGAAGAAATACTTAGTGTTTTTGCCATCATTAATATTTGAATCTGAAACCTAATGATTTTCAACTCACTTCATTGATCACTAGATTACACATTTGAGTACATATATATCTATATATTATATCAAAATTAATGGGTTCAGTTGAATACGGTAGTACTAAGGCTGCATCAACCATTGTGTGCTAACTTGAAGGTGATAAATACTCAATAAAATAGTCAAAGTACCGTCAAGCCGACCAGTTTACCACCCCTATCAAAAAAATTAGGAAAAATGAGTAAACTTCGTTTTTACTAGGTTTAGATAATTCAATAGGCAGAACATTCAAGGAGCCATTTATTACAGATTTGGTAAAAGAAAATGGACAGACACGGAGTAACACACGGAGAAAATATAGCATTGGACAGATGTTAGAGTCTAGACATGTTACTCAAAGATTCTATTTTTCTCACCAACCAAAAAGTCAAAAGAAAATAGTGTAAAGGAATTTTCAAATATAGTAAAATAAAAGCTCATTAGTGGAAAAAAATTCGTAATCTGAACATTTAAAAGTAATATTCACAGAATCAAGAATAATTCATAGATCAAACATTAGGAAAAAAGTTTCTCACAACTCATGGTTATTATATCATAAATTTACTTTTTTTTGTTGAAATTTTGAAATTAAAAAGAAAGACGACTTTACGAGATAATAACTATAAATTGAGACACCATTTGATAAATTAACTCATAGAGATAAAAGAAAACTTCATTTTTTTGTTTGTCTTGTAGATAAAAATAAAAAGAAACATAGTGCTTAAAATATCATAGACGTTATTTTCGGCAAGCCCCCATAAGAAAATTAAACAAAGATCAAGATGAATTCCCTATTGCTATCCTAGCTTCCTTGGAAACACTACCTTACACTGGTTTAGGCGATATCCAGACTTTCAAACTTAATTATGCAAGGTGTGCTATAGTAAAAATAAATAACATTGTGGTGGAGCATACTAGAAGATCCTCTATACTTTAAAAAAACGACGAGAATGGAGAAGACTAATAGCAATAGGGGAAAAACAAAAGTATGTTGCTAACGTTGAACTATGAAGATTATAATACAAAATTTATCATCATTATGAAAAAATGTTGTTTCAAGCATCAAACACCAATTCTTGTTATTCATTCAATCAACTATATTGTTATGATTAATTCGGATTTGAGCCATGTAAGGCACACCAAAAAGGTCACTTTCTACTAGAATTTTTTCATCCTCAAAACTCTAAACAACTACACTCAATCTCAGTGATGGATTCAGAGTGTTACCCAAAGGTTTACGAGAATCCAGTCTATTTATTCAGATTTTGTAAACTTAATTATATATTACTATAGTATTAACTTGAGGTTGTCGTATGTTCATAAATTTCAAATTCTGAATTTATCTTTGTTAAATCTTATATAAGGTAGGATCCACTATATCAGCCATTTATCTCCAGTTCTTGTTTTAAGTAATATTCATCATAATCATGCTTTTTTCTTCAAGAATTCTCACAATCTTCAATATTCATAAAAACAAAAAAGATATGGACGCCCATAGACATAGAAATGAAATTTACTTCGGGTAGAGAACACTTCCCCTTAACGGTCTTAAACAATACAAATATAAAGTATAGTCAAGCTAGAAAATTCTAAAGTAAAATAAATGACAAAAGAAAAAAGAATAGAGACTCTTGCCTTTTAACCGCCCTTACGCGGCACAAACTTCAATTAATCGAGTCAGTAAGTTTCAAATATTAAATGATTAAACTCAAAAAAGAAGAATATTGAACCTGTAATGGCGATCATAAGGGGAAACAATAAATCTTTGAAGCTTGACTCTTCTATTACTTCTAGCACCAAGTGAAGGAAGAATCCCAGTAGAAAGACTATAATGGCTACTATCTCTTGATAATTGTTCAATTTCTTGTGTTGCACCACACATTGAAACTCCCAAAACTCCAAGTCCTCTATTATCTCCCATAGCTCTAATTTTTTTCTCTCTTGTTATTTGAGAACTTTCCTATTATATATATAGAGAGAGAGAGATGGAGTATTTCAAGAAATAATAATTATGAGGGTACAAAAAAGGAAAATTATTTATGGAGAAAAAAAAAGTTCCTTTTTGTAGCAGACACCTACCTATAGTCTCGTGAATCTTAATATGTGTTGTTGGTGTTATGTATAATTTGACTGATTTGAGAAAGGAAAAAGAGAGGAACTTTTACAGTCTTTTTGTTAGTCATTTTTTTGCCCTTTATTAGTTTTGGGCACATACATATATACTCTTCTTTACTATAAAAGCCTAGTGGTAATAGAACCTGCGGCGTGGGCAAAGAAGGGATGTAGTATTTTAGTTTTGAATATGATTCGAGTAGTATCCAAGCTTAATTTATCAGTGCTACTCTATTCCATTTGTTAGTACTAAAATCATTTCATATTTTTGTGGTGTTTATACTTGTGGTTTGTCGAGGTTTTATTATTCCATTTGTTCCAATTTAAATGGAGTTTCACGTACATCTAATTTTCAGGGTCAATTAGAGTATAGTTTCTTTCAACTTTATGAAATTGGTTTCATATTCGTTCATTAGAGATGGTTTATAGATAAGGTGAGTAATTATTATGTTCTTTCGGTGAAAATAAAATTAAATTTATCGATGACTAGTAATTGAAGCACATGAGAAAATGTATCTCGTCAAAAGTGGAAATATTGCAATGACATAGTCATCTCATGGTTGTTGAATTCGTTGAGGTTCCTTTTTAGTTTCAACAAATTTCGCTATTCATTTTGTCACAAGATTTTGAGGCTAAATGGATTCTTGGCCCCATTGAAGAGGTGAATAGGGGAAAATTAACTTTCACTCCTTAGTGTTTGTTCCGATTTTTATTAATTTATCAGAATAAAATTGTAAATTAAAAAAATATATATATTAATTAATTAATTATAAAGTTAATATAAACGACACGTATCATTTACGTTAGTAAAGACTTTTGTGAATGAGTGATGTTTTTCACAACAAAGATGGAAAATATTAAGGAATTAATAAGGTAGTTTATAAAATATGGTAACATTTTATCATATATAAATCATTGGGATATAGCAATTTGAGTCCCATTATTGATAAATTCTAATTTAAGTTCTTATGATGTATGGACAGACACATTTGATCTTTAATTAATTAACTACGTATTTTTTGGCCCTTTATATATGAAATATGTATCATTAGAATGTGTTACCCTGAAATATGAAATACAAACTTAACATAAAATATGATAGTTAAACGATGTAATGGTTAATAATTCCTTAAATTTATTAAGATTCACAAAAATTAAAATTAAAAGAGCATTATTAATTATTAAAGATTGAATATGCTTATTCAAGTGTCACATTTAATATTTAAGGAATTGAAAGCACAAATCCGTTAAATCATTTTTAAATGGAAATATATATTACAATACAATACTAAAGAAGAAGAGATGGATAAACATTTATTCGCAATCAGTATTTTCACCAATCAATGAATGTAATATATCTGCAATGTCACTTCACTATAATTGCGTGGTATTACATCTAACTTTAATTATGAACTAGGAAAAATAAATTATCTTATTCAATATAAATAAAGATACAGATAAATTTTCACCGACCAGTTCTCCTCATCAAGAGTCAAGACACTGAGTGAGAGCCCCAATTGCATTAGGCGACCTTCACAATGTACCTATAAGCCCTTCAATATTATAAATTTATATGTTTTATATTTACTCCTTCCGTTCACTTTTACTTGTTAATTTTTTACTTTGCACGCTCTAAGAAATAATAAGTGAAATACATATTTTATCAAGATATCTATATTAATTGGTGTATAATCTTAATGGGATCTAGAAAATTATTTGAAATGAGTAATTAATATTATGGATAAAATAAAAAAAATAAAATGGTTTTCCATTGGTATGCGTAAAGTAATACGTAAAAATAAAAATAAAAATTTATGGATGAAATATTTATTTATTTTCATCGACCGACCAATGAGGAAAAAAGATCATGGGCCCAACAAAATAAGTCAACTTTTGTACCAGATCGAGCAGTTACTTAATCTGGCATGATAGATAGTACTTGACTTCTTGGAAATGCAATGCTCCATCCACTCCTCCATTAATTTAGAAATAAATTCACTTGCTATATTTGACCTCCAATTTATTTTATCATTAATTCATACTCCCCGTCTATTTTTACTTGTCACATTTTAACTTGACACGCTTATTATATAGCTAAAAATAAAATAATAATTTTATTATATCACCCCTAATTATTGCTAAGTAACCTAATTATTAAAATAAATAAAATATACTTTAAAAGTTGTGCAATCACTAACATTTTCTTGAACTTGTCAAATTAATAATAAATTATAAGGGCAAAATAGGTATGAATTGATAAATTATCTTTTAATTTTCTAAAATATACAAGTATAATTAAATAACTATTTTAAATATAATTGACAAGTAAAATGGACGGAGAGAATATTATATTTTCATGAAATAATTTTTATATGGCACTCATTAATGATACTAGTTTTATGAAGCCCGTGACGGAAAGCGTGTCGATGAGTGCTGACAGGTTTATAAGATAACAAATTTTGGAACAATTGATGCATATTACACCTTTAGGCAAATCATTCTCAAGTCTAAATGAGAGAGGAAAAATGAAGATCTTTATAAAGTATATCAAATAAATATTTTTGTCTCGATACGCATCATTGTAAGGATAAATTCATGAGGTTTGTTAGATCGTAGTGGATAATATGTGTCATGGGATTGGGACTCATGACAAATATGGACCCGACGCTCCCCTAATATGGTGGTGGGACAAATCTCAACGAGGACACTAAGTCACTAATTAGGGGGGTGTATGTGACGTTCATGATAGAGGGCTGGTTAAGAATGAGACTGGCAGGTTTCTAGTCGGTCAAGCTTTCAAAGCACAGTGTGTATTACATATTAGACGAATCTCATATTGGAATGAGTGGAGAAAGTAATGGATGGTTTGTTTCGCAGTCTAAGTTGTTTCGGAATTATAGCCATGAGATTATAATTCTTGAACTAATTTATCCCACATGCAAGGTTGAATAAAATAACACCAAGTTTGATGGGATAAGGTGAGACTAAATTTAGACTTCATTTGGTTGAAGGTATAAATTTATCTTATCACACCTTATCCCCTGAATCAATTAACATCTAAGAACTTTACAAGACATAACATAAGTTTATATGGTACACACTTTTAGCTCGATAATGGCATAGCCTAAATATAATTCTATATGATTTTGAAAGGCTCAACTTCATGCACGTCACTAGCAACTTTTAGAGTCTGTTTGGCCTAGCAGTTAAAAAATGCTTATTTTGAGAAGTGCTTTTCAAAAAAAATTAATTTGAAAATTGTTTTTGACTGCTTTTTATATAGAGAAAAGTAAAACTCAAATATGATAATACAGTGTTTGGCTCACTTCTTAAAAAAGTGTTTTTATGTGTCAAATTACGAAAAAGGACAAATATCAATAAACGTTTACTATCAAAAAAAATTCTAGAGAAAAAATATTTTAAATAGATATTATGAAAGACTTTAATTAAATTTTTACTTTTAACTAATTAAAAGTTCAAAGTACATATTAAAAGTTTAATTAATATAATACATAAACAAATAAAAAATAGTAAATATTAATATAATATCAACACGTCGATTTAAATATACTAAAAACTACAATCAAAATAAAATTCAAAATTATTCCACAAATTAAAATTCAACACAAAAATAAGTAGAATCCTTCATACATCACAAAGATTTTCAATGATTTCATTCCTAATGAATTAATGAGGGATCTACTTTGAGTATTTATGGTAGGGATATTTTTATCTTGAATAAAATTAATTTCTGCTTTTACTTCTGCTTTTTTTCAAAAAGAAGAAATTTTTTGTTTGTTCCAAACGGCAGAAAAACTGTTTCTACTTCTTCTTAAAAGTTGTTTTATTAATTGGCCAACAAAGCGCTTTTGGCCTCAAAACCGCTAGGCCAAATAGGCTCTTAGTTTGGTGTTTTGTCTGCCAAACCATTAAATACTTATTTTGCGTAAAATAAAACAGAGAGTACTATTTTATATTTAAGTAATAAATTAATTAAGAAAAGATGCTAATTAGAATCTTAAGAATTTCAAACCACATGAAATCTCGTTGTTTAGTGGAGTATCTTATTATTGTGGTATTCAACAGAAGTTCAGAATTAATTTCAACGTTAATCAAAGCATAATTAAGAATTATAGATCTCAATTTGGCATACAATACTCAAAGTCTCCTACAGTAGAAGCTCTATTAATTAATACTCAATTATTTAATAAACTCTCTTAGATAATATTTTTGGTCGGTCCCGACTCGGAGATAATGTGCTAAATTAATAATTCGCTAAAATCATAAGATAATACATTTTTGATTACTCATATAGACCCCATGTAAAATATAAATTAATAATTCCTTATATACTACATAATACATGAGTGATTTATGAAGACTTCTTGAAAAAATGACTCAATTGTCTTTTGTTTTTTATTGAAATCAATGTCACATTGAATCTCATCTCTAATTTTTCTTATCATTGTAAGAACTTCTGGTGTTGTTTTCACATAGCTCAACAAGAAATTATTCAATGTGATTGTCGCTTTAATAGCCTCGTTTGGCGAAGGGGGCTCTACTGTAGAACTTTCATCATCATCTTTATTAGTTCCCATAACGCTCTCAATTATTTCTTCATCAGTCAACAACTGTACAACTACATTTTCTTCAGGGTAGTTCAGGACATGTTCGGCATCCATTGTTTGTGTTAGCATGATTTGATCTTGTGTTTATATAGGAAATATTTTTTAATATCCATAAAGCAGTACATTGAACACAAGCATAATAAAGTGGGAGATTGAAGGGTGCTTCATTTGATATAGTACATTGAACAATAATGAAGTGAAAGATTGAAGGGTGTTTGTAAATTGGGTATTTCATTATAAATTTATCTATAAATTGATAAAGTATTAATTAATATATAAATTAATAATTTAATTTATCAATTAATTAATATCTCTTTTAATTAATAAATTTTGGTGATTCCAAGAGCATTAATTTATAGAGTTTCTACTGTATTATGTGTTGGTGCTTACAAGGATTTGCAAGAAACGGAAATTACAAGTAACTGCTTATGTAAGAATTGAAATTACAATTCAACTAGAAAAACTGAAAATGCCAATGTAACAACAAAACTGAAATTACTATTTTGTTGAACACGAAAAGCTGAAACTTGTTTTTTTTGAGTCGAGTGTGGCACTCTGTCCTTAAGACAATATTGCCCCGTATGTATCCTTTATACGTCCCTGGACAATTCGTCTCCCAAGATAAAAAAGACAATGGAACTATTGAGCAAAGGAAACTCAAAAGCTACCGTGAAGAATATTGAATAACGAAATGATGCTTGGAAGATTTAGGAAGAAACTGCTTTGTGTTCTGCTTTGTGTAATTTCGTGTATATCAAGTGTGCCTCAACAATGGTGTAAGGGGTGTTTATATAGGAGGAAGAGGAATTTGATCGCCTCCATAATGACCATTATTGGCCAAATAATGACCATTATGGAGGTAGTAAAGCCACCACATAAATGGAGAAAATTACCAACGGATTGGCCATTATAGAAGGTGTAATTCGGCCAAAATAAATGGGTGAATTGAGTGCCGGACGTTTCGTTCCGGACCGTCGAAATTCGCCTTTCGAAAAATTTCGGGGACCAAAGCGTACATCTTGAAACTTCGGGGACCAAAGCGTACATCTTGAAACTTCGGGGACCGAACTCGTACATCCGAAAGAATTCGGCCGAACCGTACATCCGAAAGAATTCTCGGTCCAAATCGCACATCCGAAACTTCTGGGATCAAACTGTACTTCTGGCAAAGTTTTCTAGCCCAAAAAGATAATATCAGAAGACCCACAGCCCGCGACTCGCGACCCGTGAACCCGTGAACCCGAGAACACGGAACACGGAACATGGAACTGGAACCGGACCGGACAGGCGGGCGGCGGCGCGCGTGTGGTCTTTCCTCGAACCGAAGCACATCTAGGTCTTCCCTCCTTTAAACACATGGGATACCCCTTGGGGTCCCAAACCCCAAACCAACTTCGAGTCTTATATACACAACAATTCTTTCTTCCCCTACCGATGAGGGAGAATTGATCACACACCATACTTTTCCATGCTTCAAACACCTTACTTCGTGAACCAATATCTCTTTCATTTCTCAATGAAATTTGACGATTCTTGGCCCTACGGTTATCTACGTACTTAGTACATCATGCATGTGTGAAGAACCGGATTCTCCAACATACGTAACACTAGTGTTTAAGCCGTTAAAGTTGGTCGGTCGCAACTCCCGCCAAAGGCTAATTTCCAACAATCCCCTCTTGAAAGAGATTTTGGCGCACTCACATGGTGTCTTTTCATTTCCAGCAATATTTCAGCGGACCAATGTTGCATAAGGAGAGGTAGCCTCAGCTTTGAACCTTCCATAGTTGAATACCATCGGACTTACTTACTGCGCGGTGAACGTGATGTCTTGAACCGTCAGTGTTTAGTGTAAGCCAAGACATTAATACCAACACAACAAATTCCCTTACTCTCTTCTTCGTAATGTTTTGTCCGTTTTGGCCATGGACAACGTCTTGGATTCTTAAGTGCATTCATTTTGAGGCGGCCCGTCCTCGCACTTAAATAGGTGGTCTCCTACAAGGTATCTGCTATACCCCACTTCACAAGTGTTAGGAACCATTAAAAGTTTCCCAAGAACCTAACCTCGGTTGTTGAGGATCATTACGAGTTTTGAAAACTTAACCTTTACCCATACCGCAGATAGCACTTAACGTCTATCGCGGGAACGGCTTTGGATTTAGTGTTTCTTTTCGAAATCACCGTCCGAAGTGCTCATACTTCCACCGAAGCGATCAATCGAACCTTTACAACTTCGTTTTCCCATTGAACCAAATTACCGGGATCTCCGGTTCGTAAGGTTGGGTTACCTTTGTATTGGTCCTTATATTTTGGGTTTTAAGCCCATTCCCTAGACAGTGCAAGCCATCCGATCTTTAGGTAAGCCCTTTGTCAATGGGTCGCTATATTATCCTTTGACTTAATGTAATCAATGGATATTATACCCGTGGTGATCGTTACCTAACGGTCTTATGCCTCCGTCGAATGTGACGAGACTTGCCGTTGTACATAGCATTCCGTGCCCTTCCTAGAGCCGACCGACCGTCGCAGTGGATCATTACCGAAGGTACGGGTTTGTTCCAACACGGAACATCCTCTAAGAAGTCATGAAGCCACTCGAACCTTCTTCTCCCCGCTTTGTCTAAAGCGATAAACTCCGATTCCATCGTGGATCGGGCGATGCAAGTTTGCTTAGAGGATTTCCAAGACACGGCCCCACCACCAATTGTAAATATATACCCATTTGGTGGACTTGGTGTTCTCTATATCGATATCCGGTTTGCATCACTTTGTACCCTCTAGTACAATTTGGATATCTCGAATAGTGCAACCCGAAATTTAACGTGTATTTCGGTATTGTAATACCCGATTCAACGCCTTCCAGTGATTATCACTTGGATTACGGGTGAACCTAGCCAACTTATTGACTGCATAAGCAATATCAGGTCGGGTGCAGTTTGTGATATACATCAAACTACCGATCACCTGTGCATATCGCTCATGGTATACAGGTGCACCAAGATTTTTATCAAGCTTTTGATTTGTATCCATTGGTGACGCTATCGGAGAACTGTCTAACATCTTGAACTTTTTCAAAACATCCTCGATGTAGTGAGACTGAGATAAGACCAGTCCGTCAGACGTCTTAGAGATTTTAATCCCTAGGATGACATATGCGATACCCATATCTTTCATGTCGAATCATTGTTTCAACATGTTCTTAGTCTCTAGGATTACCCTAGGACTGCTTCATGTGATCAACATGTTGTCTACATATAGGCATATCATAACAAATGAGTCAGAGTTACCTTTCGTGTAAACACATTTATCACACTCATTAATGGCGAATCCCTTCGATAGTAGAGTACTATCAAATTTTTCGTGCCATTGCTTCGGGGCTTGTTTCAGCCCGTATAGAGATTTGATAAGTCGACAGACTTTCTTCTCTTGCCCTTGAACCACGTACCCCTCGGGTTGGTCCATATAAATTTCTTCTTCCAAATCACCGTTTAGGAAGGCTGTCTTAACATCCATCCGGTGTATCTCAAGGTCACGCAAAGTCGCGATCGCAATAAATACCGTATGGATGTCATCCGGGATACGGAGAGTATGTGTCAAAGTAGTCAAAGCCTTACGTCCGTCGATAGCCCTTGACTACCAACCTGGCCTTATACTTGTCTATAGACCCATCCGCCTTGTATTTCCGTTTGAGTATCCATTTACAACCCAACGGTTTATTTCCGGAGGAAGATCAACCAACTCCCAAGTATGGTTATGCGAGAATGGAGCTTATTTCACTCTCAATAGCTTCTTTCCGCAGCGGTGCTTCCGGAGTTGACAACGCCCGAGCAATTGTCCTTGGTTCATCACTAACCATATAAGCTACAAAGTCGGGACCGAAGGATGTATCCTTCCCGGCCCTTTTACTTCGCCTTAGATCCATCTCTCGGAGTCTCCAAGTTCGGGAATCGGAACACTAGATTCGGATGTTCACCACCTCGAGATTCGCTAGATCTCGAACCATTTAGATCCGGGCAGTCAAGGACTCCGGTTCTTGAGAGCTTTGTGCATTACTTCGTTTGCGAGAGGTTATGTCTTTCTCCTTTCTAGGAAAGGTACTTTCAAATAATAGAGCATTCCTTGATTCCATTATTGTACCCTGGTGGATATCTGGAATATCTGACTTATGCACTAAGAAGCGATAAGCACTATCGTTATTTGCATATCCGATGAATATGCAATCTACGGTCTTAGGCCCAATCTTGACTGCTTTGGCTTAGGTACTTCAACCTTTGCCAGACAACCCCACACCTTAAAATACTTGTAGGTGGGTTTCTTCCCTTTCCATGATTCATATGGAGTTTTGTTCTTACCCTTATGTGGGACTCTGTTAAGAATCGTATTAGCGGTAAGGACGGCTTCTCCCCACATGTTTTGGGGAAGTCGGAATTGATAAGCAAGGCATTCATCATTTCCTTTAATGTGCGGTTCTTACGTTCCGCCACACCGTTTGATTGTGGTGAGTATGGAGCCGTCGTTTGATGAATAATGCCTTCTTGGGCACAATATTCCTCAAAAGGCGCTACATATTCTCCCCCTCTATTGCTACGAATGGATTTAATCCGTAGGCTAAGTTGATTCTCAACTTCTGCTTTGTAACGTCGGAACGCTTCAAAGGCTTCATCCTTACTTTTCAACAAGTAAAGGTAACAATACCTTGTGCTATCATCTATATATGTCACAAAGTACTTGTTCCCCCTCTAGTTTGTGCAAACTTCAAATCACATATATACGTGTGAATAAGTTCTAGAGGAGCGGTATTCCTTTCGACGGATCGAAAAGAAAGCTTGGTGAGTTTTGCCTCTACGCACACCTCACACTTATGTTGAGGGTTTATGTCGATAGAAGGCAACAACTCCATCTTTACCAGCCTTTGAATAGACTTATAGTTTACGTGTCCTAATCTATGATGCCATAAATTAGAAGACTCAAGCAAATAAGAAGAAGACTCAACTTTATTTCCTTGACGCAATACAGACATGGCATTCACTTTGAATTGGCCTTCACAGACGAAGCCCCTCCCCACAAATGTGCCATTTTTAGTGAGTACAAATTTATTTGATTCAAACACTAGCCTAAAACCAGCATTAATCAATAAAGGTCCAGAAACTAGATTTCTTCTAATATCTGGGACGTGCATCACTTCCTTCAGAGTGAGTTCCTTGCCGGAAGTCATCTTCAGGACCACCTTTCCAACCCCTAGCACGTCCGAGGAAGCATTGTTGCCCATGAACAGCTTCTTGTCGGAGACCGGAGTGTACGTGGAGAAGGCATCTTTGTTGGAACAGATGTGTCTTGTTGCACCTGTGTCCACCCACCACTGCATCGGATTCTCAACCAAGTTGGCTTCTAGCACCACGGCCGAGAAATCCTCAATCATGTCATCCAGGAGCGTGTCCTTGACGACGTTAGCTTGAGCCTTGCCTTTCGACTTGGCTTTCTGTTGTTGCTCAGTCTTGAGCTTGCGGCATTCCTTGATCCTATGACCAGGTTTCCCACAGTGATGACAGTTACCTCTGAACGTCTCCGCTGCGGGGGCTTTGCCGTCTTTGTGGAACTTCCGCTTGTTGCTTGTTTTCCCTTTGGCCTCAGCCAGATTTGCCTTTGCCTCAGCATGTTGTCTACCCTTTGGCAAGGTCTTCTTATTATCTTCCTGGATTTGCAGTTTGATAACAAGCTCTTCAAAGGTCATCTCTTTTGTCTTGAGTTTCAAGTAACTCATAAACTCATTCCATGAAGGAGGTAACTTTTCAATCAGCGATGCAACCAAAAACTGCTCATTTGGTTTCAGTCCTTCCAAATCCAGGTGATGTAAAATCATTTGGAATTCCTGGACTTGGGACATCACTGTCTTACTGTCCACCATTTGGAATTTTAGAAATTTCCCAACGATGAACTTCTTAGTACCCGCATCTTGTGCGTTGTACTTCTTTTGCAGTTTTTCCCACAGCTCTTTGGCAGTGCCAACGGTGCAATAGACCGTGTAGAGAGGGTACGCAAGCGATTCAAGTATATAGTTCTTGCACATGAAATCGCTATGATTCCATGCGTCACGAACCATCTTCATGCCATTAATGACATGGATACCAAGGCCCCCTTCACCCGTTTCATTGGGCGAAGAGTCCATTTCATCTCCCGACTTGTGGAGGATCTTCCGTAAGGAACCGGGCCATGCCCATAATCGTTAAGTAAAAAAAGCATCTTTTCGCCATATTTTGAATTCTCGATCCCATGAATTTTTCAGGGCGATCATGGTGGTGTGATGAAGAGGGTGGAGCTCCAACAGTCGGGAAGGCAGCAGTGTTACTGCCTTGAGCAGGAGCCGCAGCAGCAGCAGTGAAGGCGGCGGAGTTACCGCTTGGCCGCAGCGGCGGTGGCGGGGAAGGCAAAGCAACGTTGCCTCGAGAGGAAAGCGAGCGAGTAGCAAAGCAACATCGGTCATATTTCCAGCCATGTTATTGCAGTTACCGTAAGCAAAAATATTATCTTAAGTTGTTGGTGCTTACAAGGATTTGCAAGAAACGTAAATTACAAGTAACTGCTTATGTAAGAATTGAAATTACAATTCAACTAGAAAAACTGAAAATGCCAATGTAACAACAAAACTGAAATTACTATTTTGTTGAACACGAAAAACTAGAAACTTGTTTTTGCTGAGTCGAGTGTGGCACTCTGTCCTTAAGACAATATTGCCCCGTATGTATTCTTTATACGTCCTGGACAATTCGTCTCCCAAGATAAAACAGCAATGGAAACTATTGAGCAAAGGAAACTCAAAAGCTACCGTGAAGAATATTGAATAACGAAATGATGCTTGGAAGATTTAGGAAGAAACTGCTTTGCGTTCGCTTTGTGTAATTTCGTGTATATCAAATGTGCCTCAACAATGGTGTAAGGGGTGTTTATATAGGAGGAAGAGGGACTGTTTGATTGCCTCCATAATGACCATTATTGGCCAAATAATGACCATTATGGAGGTAGTAAAGCCACCACATAAATGGAGAAAATTACCAACGGATTGGCCATTATAGGAGGTGTAATTCAGCCAAAATAAATGGTGAATTGAGTGCGGACGTTTCGTTTCCGGACCGTCGAAATTTCGCCTTTCGAAAAATTTCGGGGACCAAACCGTACATCTTGAAACTTCGGGGACCGAACTGTACATCCGAAAGAATTCTCGGTCCAAAGCGCACATCCGAAACTTCGGGATCAAACCGTACTTCGGCAAAGTTTTCGGCCCAAAAAGATAATATCGAAGGCCCCCGGAGCCCGGCCCCCGGCCCCTGGAGCCCGAAACCGGACCGGACGGGCGGGCGGCGGCGCGCGTGTGGTCTTTCCTCGAACCGAAGCACATCTAGGTCTTCCCTCCTTTAAACACATGGGATACCCCTTGGGGTCCCAAACCCCAAACCAACTTCGAGTCTTATATACACAACAATTCTTTCTTCCTCTACCGATGAGGGAGAATTGATCACACACCACACTTTTCCATGCTTCAAACACCTTACTTCGTGAACCAATATCTCTTTCATTTCTCAATGAAATTTGACGATTCTTGGCCCTACGGTTATCTACGTACTTAGTACATCATGCATGTGTGAAGAACCGGATTCTCCAACATACGTAACACTAGTGTTTAAGCCGTTAAAGTTGGTCGGTCGCAACTCCCGCCAAAGGCTAATTTCCAACATTATGTTACTACCATGATGTTGAAATAATATATGTATGTTCATTCCTAGCTAGTAATATTCCGATTTATATATGAACTCTAACATAGTTGGAAATTAAAATGATATGTTATCTCAAGTCTATCCATATGAATTATTAGAAATATAAAATTTACATCATTTAATTGTTTAAACATAGATTAGTGCTTGCTTATCAGTCAATAAAAGCACTAGAGAGAGTCATTAAAGTTCGTCTTCGACAATACTAGAAGAAAGAAATGTAAATAAATCATGAACACATGGTCATACTCTTAAGAAGATTACACTTAAGATTTTTAAAAGATTAATTAGTACTATAAAATTAGTGTTGCATACATATCATTTGCCAGCTCTTCCTCCATTACTTATTAAGTCCATTTTGTCGTTAATACATCATAAGGAAAGATAAACATTAAAAGAAGAATTATTATTTTTATTTTACAGTGACAGTGAGAATATATATATATATATATATATATAAAGTTTAATTAAGATGTATGTAAGCTAGTTGACTTGAGAATAAAATAACTGCATTGTGCAACAAATGGGGTGATAACACATCAAACAAAATTGGAATTGGTCTCCCAAAAAGAAAAAAAGAAACAAACAGAAGTCATCACAATATATACAAAAATACAGACAATTTTGGTGTTGTTGATGTTGCTTGATGCTTCCACAGTTCCACTTATGTTTTTTATGTTAGTGAGATGTTGGCCAGTCTATTTAGAGCTAAAATTTCAACGAGGGAATTAAAAACACTGCAAGAGTGTCAATTTTTAGCCATATTTGTTGCAATATTTGAAGCTTCCCTCCTTCTGTATTTATATAAAAATAATTATGCTATTTGCACCTAATAGAATTCAATTATACCCTTTCAACTTATGTAGCTCCGCTCTAATGATGCTGACTTGGGAGGGAGCTATTATGGACAAGGATAAATACATTATTACACTCTCTTTTTTAACTGGTGCCTAATTGTGGTCCCATTAATTTGTCTTCATGGCGAAAAATCCCACTTTGAATTTGGGGGTGGGATGGAGAGATAAAATGTTCTATTAAAAATGATTTTATTTTAAAATTTAAATTCGAAATTTTGATCAAGAATTGAGAGATACTTAACCACCCTACTACTATCTTAAGTACTAATACACTTAGAGCTCGTTTGATACGAGGGATAAGGGATAGCTAATCTCGAGATTAAATTTGAGATGAATTTATCTCACTTTTGATTGAGATAAAATCGTTCGGGATTGTAATGTTATTTTTATTCCTATAAAAGGGTGAGATAACAATCTCAGAATAATTAATTCTGATATTACTTGTTCCCCGGTCAAACGAACCCTTAAATGTATGCAAACAGGGATGAGAAGTTATGCAACCCAAACACATGCACATTCCAAGAAGCTCGACTAATTGTAGTATGGGATTTTTCAACCAAACAAATGAACATGGCTTGCTTGGTTGGTGAAGCTCCTATTTTGATTTGGTTTGGGATGGGTTCAAAGTATTGGTTGAATAACTAGCCTTTGGACTTTTCTAGGGTTAGGTATAAGGAGATGGAATTAATGTGACCC
Organism: Anisodus tanguticus; assembly: GCA_034509755.1. Lineage (NCBI taxonomy): Eukaryota > Viridiplantae > Streptophyta > Magnoliopsida > Solanales > Solanaceae > Anisodus > Anisodus tanguticus. The sequence goes on from CM067558.1 coordinate 39,878,732, forward strand.
GTTGACAATATTTTATGCAATTCCCAAAGTTTAGCTTGCTTTGGCGCCGATCGGGAAAGTAATAAAGGGACGTTAAACGTAATTCTAGAAGGGTCTGACCGTTCTTGGGAAAGTTTTTTAGACTAGTCCCACTAAGGTGGGGAGGAAATAAAGTGGCAAAGGCCCTTTCCTTCGCGCTTGCGTGCCGAAAGTGAAGAAGCTTTCGTCTCCTTACTTATAGTAAAGGCGAGCATGCCCGCCCTTTAGCATGCCACTTTCAAATCAATAATAACGATGTCATCGATATTCCAATCCGATCTTTTCTTTCTTCACCTTTTTATGCAAGCAGCCCTTCCATTCCAAATTAGATATTTAAAAATTATAAGAAATTTTTTATGTATGGTATAAACTACAATTATTTTATGTAAATGTGATGAAAATATATTTTTTTTTAAATATTAATCAAAAATCATATCATTTAAATCTCGAGAAGCGAAATGTGACAGATGATGGAGAGAGTACTAATTAAAAAGTATCCCTCCGTCCCAATTTATGTGATGTACTTTCATTTGGCACGTACTTTAAGAAATAAATGAAGATTTTTTAATCTTATGATCTAAAATAAGTCAAAGATATTTGTGTGGTTATAGATCATCTCGTTTTGCGTAAAATGTAAAGTTTAAAGTTAAATTATTGTCAAATAAGAAAAAATATATCTTTTTTTTTTTACAGACAAAAAAGAAAGTGAATCATTCTTTTTGGGACGAATGGAGTAATATTTACATAGCCAACTCATAAATTTGAGGCATTCAGGTGCATTATTGCACAGTTTGACTTTAAAATCTAATGTATAAAATGTGACAAGTGTTTCGACCACGTCGTTACTATATGGGGATAATTGGAGAGAATAGTTTTCATATGGATTAAAATAAATGAAGCAATTATCTTTTTCAACTTAAAATAGAAACCTTTAGGCTCATAACTTAGAAGCTCAAGAAAAAAAAAACTCGAGGCTCAAACACTGAAGCACGTCAAGATTCGAGGAAGAGAGTTAATAATTAATTTGCGGATTGCAAGACCAATTAAGCTTAAATTCAACATTTGAGGTTGCGTTAATCGAGAATATACGATAGTAAAAGAAATTATTCTATTTCTAAATTTCACCTTTAATTTTTAAAGAGCATAAAATTTTCGAATCACGTGTATTTTTTTCTCGTGAGGCCTTAGATAAAGGATTTTATGACTGTTCGTAGTTTCGCTAACAACCTAATACAACACTTACCATCCTTCCATCGACATTACTTGACATGAATTTTGTTTTCATTCTCATGTTTGTGGATTCGTTACGTTAATGTTAATCGACAATAGTACATTATAATTAAAGAAAATTGAGTCCCATCCGATCACCTATTTTCTTCTAAAGAGCATTAATTACCGCGATAACACGGACAAATTATTTGGAATTATAATTAATATAATATGTGCATTTAAAAGTATTTTGTCATTATAACTTTTAAATCTATACTCTATAGTCTGATGGTAAACTACAATTATAGAATTGTCTAGTGATAGCATGTGGACCATAGTGCCTAGTAAACTCTTTCCTAATATTTTGTTAATTATAGGTGATTGCAATTTGCAATTTGTTTGAAATTTAAATATAATTGGTGTTTCTTAAATTCAAATAAGAAAATCAATTCACTTGATGAATACATAAATAATAAAATGCTCCCTCCGTTCATTTTTACTTGTCAATTATTTCAAAAATAGATTTTCACTTTTACTTGTCACTTTTCGCATATCAAGAGAAGATAATTTTATTTTTTCTATTTTACTCATAACATTAATTATTCATTTCAAATAATTTTCTAGGTTCCATTAAGATTATACATCAATTAATATGAATATATTTGTAAAATATGCACTTCATTTATTAATTTTTAAGAAGCGTGCAAAGTCAAAAATTGACAAATAAAAGTGAACGAAAGGAGTAATAAAATAATTGCATGTCTATTTATATGGAGAAGGCCAGGCACAACCGACACCATAGATATATGGGAAACCACACTTGTCATAGAGCTCGGAAATTTAAAGGTTACTGTTCAAAATCGTATTGGGATGTATATGATTCCTTGATCATTAATTAGAGGCGTGTGAGAATTAAAAAAATCTTTAGAGAGAGCGATTCACTTTTAATAGGCTTTATTCGATGTGATTTTGAATTAGTCGAGGTCCGAAAATAAATATCGGCACCAAACAAGGAATCAAAAGGAAAACAACAACATTATATCCAGTGTAATCCCACACAGTGGGGTCTGAGAAGGGTAAAATTTACGTAGACCTTACATCTACCTTTGTGGGGTAGAGAGGTTGTTTCTGATAGACCATCAGCTCAAAAGAACGTATTCAATGCAAAAATTCAAAGAAAATAAGACAGCAAGATAACACAATAATAAAATAAATAAAGCAACACATAAGAGTATGGATCTACGCGAAACGCATAATCTAAATCATACTACAAGAAAGGGAGAAGATGAGATGAATAGGCTATCCCCTACCCCTCTCACACACAGTGTGACAAAATTCAGCTACCTATAAACCTTCTATCCTAATCCTCGGCCTCCAAATCTTCCTACCTAGGGTCATTTCCTCAGTAAGCTGGAGTTGTACCGTATCTTGTCGAATCACTTCTCCCCAGTTCTTCTTCGGCATACCTCTACCTCTCATAACTCCTGTTATCGACAGTCTCTCACACCTCCTAACTGGCGCATCCACTTCACATTCGCTTCTCTCATCTTGTCCGCCACGAAAGTCACTCCAACCTTGTCCCGTATAACTTCATTTCTAATCATGTTGTGATTAAACCAGATGAAAGCCATGAAAATCATCATCAGAAGAAGAAAAAGTAATGCATTGATCTGTATTCAATCATATATCTACTAAATGATACTTAGACTACTTATATAGGCTTAACTAACTCACTAACCAACTTGATGACTCTTAACAACTTAACTACCTAAGAACTAACTTTAGGAAAATAGTAAATTGCCCTTAATGAGCTTAAACATAATAACACTCCCTCTCAAGCTAGGAGGGATGAAATATGTTAATCAATCCTAGTTTGTTCTTGAGATGCTCATGTTGAACTTTAGGCGGTCCCTTTGTAAGCATATCTGCAGGTTGATCTGTTGTTGATATATACTGAGTAGCAACCATCCCTTGTTAGATCTTCTCCCTTATGAAATGACAATCAATATCTATATGATTTATCCTCTCATGGTACACTAGATTTGCAACTATTTGAAGTGATGCCTTACTATCACTGTAAATGTTAACAGGTTGAGAAACCTTGACACCAATTTTCATAAGTAATCCAATCAGCCATGTCAATTCAGCCACTATAGTTGCCAAACTTCTGTACTCAACTTCTGCTGAGTTTCTTGAAACTGTGATTTGCTTTTTTGACTTCCATGATACTAAAGAATCTCCTACAAATATAAGAAATTCAGGGACTGGCTTTCTTGTAACTGGACAAGCAGTCCAGTCAACATCACAATAGGTTGTGATCATGTCTTGAGGCTTATTAGACAATAAGATTCCTTGGCCTGGATCAATCTTGATGTACCTCACTAGTCTCAATGCAACATTCATGTGTGATTTTTTTTGTTGTTGTAGAAATTGGCTAAGAGTTTGAACTCCAAATGACAGGTCTGGTCTGGTCTGGTCACAGTGAGATACAACAACTTGCCTATTAACCTCTGATAGACTTCTTGGTTTGCAGTAGGATCATCTATTTTCTCAGTTTCCTTGATAAGTTCATCATATTGTCTTGTTGTAAGTTTGGTGTTGTTGTCAATTAGTGTTGATATTGGCTTAGCAGTAGACAATTCAGCCTCATATATTAGCTCCAATGCATATTTCCTCTAGTGCATGTAATTCCTAGTTTTGATCTTACAAACTCAATACCTAGAAAGTATTTAAGGTCACCTAGATCCTTCATTTTGAATGTCTTCTATAGTAATTCATTAGTTTCCTCAATCAGTTTTAGACTACTTTCAGTTAACAACATATCATCAACATATACAAGTATTATGATAGTACGATATGTTTTTCTGGTAAATAATGAATGATCATATTGACTCTGATGGAATCCAAAGTGAATCAATGCTTCACATAGCTTTGCATTCCATTGTCTTGGATCTTGCTTAAGATCATATAAGAATTTTACCAGTTTACGCACATTCTCCCCCTTACTAGAAAATCCTTGAGGCATGTTCATGTAAATTTCATCATAAAGATCACCTTGAAGAAAGGCATTATACACTTCCATTTGGGTATGTGCCACTATTGAGAAGCAGCAAATGATAACACAGTCCTTACTGTAACCATTTTCACAACATGTGAAAATGTTTCATGATAGTTAATACCTTTTTTTTACTATATCCTTTAGCCACTAGTCTAACCTTAAACCTCACCACTTCACCATTGGCCTTGTACTTGAACTTGTATATCCATTTGCACCCAATAATTGACTTTTCTTTAGGCAGAGTAACTAATTGCCAAGTCTGATTATTTTCCAGTGCAGATGTATCATCTTTCATAGCCTAAACTCATCTAGGGTCCTTTATGGCTTTAAAGTAAGTTGTTGGTTCTTTGGTATTGGAGAAAGTGGTGAGATATGCTTGATATGTAGGTGAGAGTTTTGAATAGCTCACATAGTTGTTTAGGCTATAGGGAATATCATGATGGATGTTTAATGATACAAAGTTTTTTCATCCATATTGGAGCCTTTTTCCCTTTGGATGACTGCCTTTGTGGAACTGACTGAATTTGAGTTGGTTGAATTCAAAAAATGGAATAGTTTCATTGAAGGTAATATCTCTATTCACAAAGAAATATTGATTAGTCATGTCATACAGAATGTAACCCTTTAACACCTCAGAATAACCTATATGTATTACAGTCCTGGTTCTAGACATTAGTTTATCATGTTGAGATGGATCTCTAGCATGACATAGGCACCCTAAGATCTGTAGGTGATTCAAAGAAGGTTTGTTACCATACAACTTTTCATAAGGTGATTTATATTGAAGAACAGAACTAGGTAACCTGTTAATTAAAATATATAGCTGCTAGCGCACAATGACCCCAAAACTTAATAGGTATGTGTGCTTGATATCTCAGTGCTCTAGTTACTTCTAGTATATGTTTATGCTTTCTTTCTGCTCCTCCATTCTATTGAGGAGTATAAAAACATGTAGTTTGATGAATTATTCCAAAGTTCTTGAACATATAATCACATACAAAATTAAGGAACTCAGTTTCATTGTCAGTTCTTATGATCTTTACTATTTATTGAATTGATTTCTAGTATAATTCATGAAGTGCTGCAGCACCACACATACATCAGACTTATGTTTAAGTAAAAAAAATTAAGTAAATCTTGTAAGATCATCAACTATAGTCAAGAAAAATTTGTTGTCATCAAAAGTAGGTACTCTACAAGGACCCCAAAGATCCACATGAATCAGTTCAAATTTACTAGAACTCTTGATACTACTAGACTGAAAAGGTAATCTAGTATGCTTAGCACAAGGGTACACACTACAATTTGTAATTTTCTCTTGACATGATGTAAACTAGTAGAAAATAATTGCTTAAGAACTAAATATGATGTATGGCCAAGCCTTATATGCCACAACATCAATTCTAGTTGAGTATTAGAACATAGTGTAGCTAAGTTAAAACTGCTTCCTTTATGATTCAGCAACCAGTATAGACAATTGATTTCTTTACCAATCTCGTTGATCCAACTCTTTAGTGATTTTGGATACTGATAACAAATTATGTGCAAACTGTAGCACAAAAAACACATTTGAGAAAGAACTTCTTTCAGAAATGTTACTTGATTCAGTATGTGTTACTAATGACACATCTCCTGTTGGCAAGTACACTTTCTTTGGATTCACAGTTTTTTTAACAGTGATTTTGTTAGTAAGTTAAGGGCTGAGACCATATGATTTGTAGCTCCTATGTCTACAATCCATTCATGCTTTGTTTCATTTAGATTCATAGCTTGAAGTTGAGTCTTGGCATTCATACATGTCACATTACCTGCTAGATTTACATAAGCTTTAGTAGATGAGGATGGTTGTCCTTGATTCAATATTTGCACTATTTGATCATATTGGTCTCTGGTGAATGGAACTCCTCCCACTTGAATTTGACTCATAGAATTTTGGCCATACTCACGAGGTTCTAATCCTTGTGCATTGTTGTTTGATCCTACATTACCAGTTGTGTTTGTATTTTGAGTATATACATTAGTGTTTTCCCCATAGTTTAGCATTGGCTACTGTGAACTAGTCTGTTGAAACTGACTTGTAGATCCAAGTTCTTCCGTTGTAACACTGTACAAGATCTCCCTAGAACTGCAGGAGCAGCGGGAGTGAGATTTTATGATTCATTAGGGTAGACTGAAGACCAAGCCAATCTCGGAGGAGGCATGCATCGTATAAGAATATGGCATCGAGCTTCTCTGGCTTTCCCTTGTTGTGACAAGGGGGTGAGGTAAGGAGTAGTATAAGAGTGGTTCGGTCATCGATAAGCCTCTCCTTGCAGAGTTCCCATTATTATAACCTACTAGTTTGTAGCACACATCTCTTGTATATCCTTTCATTTTGCAAATATCACAAAACAGATTTCTAGTATAGGGTCTCTTTTTCTGATTCACATTACGACTTCTTACATTATCTGAACTACCAACATTCCTAGTGAACATTGCAACCTCATAATTTACAGAATTTGATCATGGTACTGCACCCATGATCCCAGAATTTGCAGCAATTGTTTTTTGTCCTTCATCACTAATGATCATTGAGTAAGCTTGATTCACAGTTGGTAAGGGATTCATGAGCAAGATTTGACTCCTAGCTTGACTATAGGAGTCATTTAATCCCATTAAAAATTGATATGGCTTCAATTTTTGCAGATGGACCCTAAATCTTTGGATCTTTCACAGTTACACCCTAGAACTGGTGTTAGTGCATCAAACTCTTCTCAAAGATTCTTTAATCTTGAAAAATAAACGGACACATGATTGGTCCTTGAGTGAGTGTAACAATCTATTTGTGATGTTATAGGTCCTAGAACCATCTACCTTGTCGAATCTTTCTTTCAATTCTTTCCCAATAGACTAGGCATTAGATGTATACATAATTCCACTTAGTATTGACTTAGACACGACATTCATTATCCAAGATAGCACAACAACATCTACCATGTACCAGTGATTCCATACAGACTCAGGAAAATGTTCTTTAGTACATGTACCATCAACTAAACTCATCTTATTTCTACCCAACAAGGCAATACGCATGGATCTAAACCAAACAACATAATTCTTAGTACATGTTAGCTTAAATGAATTTATTTGACTGCCACTCACATCTGATGAATGCAAGAAAAATGAATGATTGTAATCCATTCCAGGTGCCTGAAATGAGCTGGAACTCGCAGAATTCACCGGAATTGCACTATTTGAATGTGATTGTTCTCCAGGATTTGCCATTTTTTCAGAAATTGAGTTTCAAAATTGTAACAATAATGAAGGCGGAAGCAATTGATGAATTTATGAACTCACCTAAAAAGAAATTCAACAAGATTCAAGAGTTCTTGATTCTGAACCCTCGTATTGAGATTATCAATCAATTTGAATTAAAGACAAGAGAAAGAATAAGAGAAAAATAAGAAACCAAATCATTAACTGAATTTCACTATAAGAGCCATGATGATGATGATGATGATGATGATGAGGAGGAGGAGGAGGAGGAGGAGGAGGAGGAGGATGATGATGAAGAAGAAGAAGATGATGATGATGATGATGAAGAAGAAGAAGAAGAGCATTGATTTGTATTCAATCTTGTATCTACTAAATGATACTTAGACTACTTATATTGGCTTAGCTAACTCACTAACCAACTTTATGACTTTTAACAACTTAACTACCTAATAACTTACTTAGAAAAAGACTAAACTGCCCTTAATGAGCTTATACATAATAACACATGTCTCTTCTAGTATGACCACACATTCATATGAGCATTCTCATATCCGCTAACTGCATTTTCTGAACATGAACGTTCTTGACTGACCAATATTCTGCCCATACAACAACGATGGTCTAACCACCACTCTGTAAAACTTATCTTTCAGCCTTGGCGACAACTTCTTATCACAAAGCACCCGGAGGCGAGCCTCCATTTCATCCACCATGCGCCAATACGGTGTGCGACATCATCGTCAATCTCCATGTCTCCTTGTATTATGGACTCAAGATACTTGAAACTTCCTCTTTTGGGTATAGCTTGTGTCTCAATCTTCACTTCCACGTCTGTCTCCTCCTCTGATACGTCACTGAACTTGCACTCCATATACTCCGTCTTAGTCTTGCTTAACCTAAAACCTTTAGACTCTAAGGTTATTTTCCAAATTTCCAACCTATCATTAACCCCATTGTTCATAAATAAAAGCTAAAAAGTCTCGAGTGTGGTGGAATCATTGTGATCACTCTACCCAAGGGCGAAAGGGTTCACCAAAACCATATAGAGAAATTACACTGCGTATATAAAAAGAATCAATGTGCATATACATTAAACGTTGAATTTCCTTTAATAAAAAATGCTTTACCTTCTTAATGAACTTATATATTTCATACAAATTCAATATTATCAAACATGTAACCTACGATTATCGGATCATTGAATAAATAAAAAGAGCAAAACCTCAATCATCGTATGATTTCCTTTTTTCCGACTACCCACAACATGGATGGAGAAACAAAAAAACGGACGAGGAACATGTACTGATGGGGCCTGTTTGAGAATGTTCTTTTTCCTTTTTAGAAAAAAAACATGTTACTTCTACGTACCCTATTCTAATCTTCTTTTATTCTTGCTTCTATAGTTTCATTACCGTTGAATGTGGATGCCAAATTTATTCCTTTAGTAAAGCAATAATCATTATTATCTCTGACAGATGCAGCTTTCTTGATAATGAAATTATTTGACTTCAGAATTTTCAAAGCAAAATATAAATTTATAGATAAAAATTTACTAAAATTTTGTAAGTTTAAATTTGAGAGGAACTGGAAATAGATTATTGACGACAATTATTTGAACTTGGTAAAAATTGTCGTAACACCTATAGCAGGAACATGATTCATTGTGATGCTCGTCAAAGACTGATCGAACCTAAAATTTTGAGTTAATGAATTATGAATTATAATTTTTTTTAAAGTATCTTACTATGTTCTAGTTATTTATACATATTAGATGATTATTTTGAATACAAATACAAAATCTGCATCAAACCTATTGAATTCGGAGAAACCATAGACGGAGTTGTAAATCTGCCAGTGATCCTCACAGACCAAACTACACTGTCTCTGCTTGCTGACGTTCGTCAAGCACATGCCTGCATTGGCCAAGATCCTCTTCTACTACCCATAGTATTAAATTTACAATGCATTATGTGTTAAGAATTTTAAAAGTCAAAGCTATCTACTTTAAATCTTGAATTCGTCTTCTTATTGTTAGAATAATTATGACTTAATTTTTATAATTATCTCTAATAATCATTAATCATGCATATAATGACTATTATAATATCTTTAATTTAGTGATTGTAAATTAATATCTTATATTTTAGGTTAATTAGATAAGTCTTTCTCAAGACTAGCATTATACCTTTGTATATATATATTTTACCATTGGAATGAAATCAGTCAAAGAATCAATTTCCTACATGGTATCAGGAGCCTAAAAAAATTCTTGCCCTAAACCCTATCTCCCCTTCGGTTTTCTCCTTAGCCGAAATTTTTCTCCTCCTCTATTTTTGTTCTTCTCGACCACAAATAGGGTTTTCCCTCAAAAATCCTAAACCTAAAACAACTTCTAAAAACCTAAACCTAAAACAACCCTAGCCGACACCCCCCCCCCCCTCGGCTAACACCTTCTTCTCTCATAAAACCCTAGTCAACACTTAGGGTTCTTTACTCCACTTCCATCAAAACACAAAATACTTTCTCTCCTTCCTTTGTTTTGATTTCTTGTGGAACTTATGGCCGAAAAACAAAAATTCCATCTAGCTCTTGCCGTAAATAACGACAAGAACTTTATTTTCATAACACTTGAAATGGGAAAAGGGCAATATACCACTTGGGCGGAATTGTTAAAAATTCATTGTCGCGCTTATGAGGTAATCGACCATATCATACCTTCTGAATCATCATCGGACACCACTACGGTGGACAAAAAGCTATGGTCTCATTTGGATGCTATAGTCCTTCAATGGATTTATGACACTATATCAAACGATCTTTTACATACCATATTAGAGCCTAACTCTACGGCTCAACATGCATGAGAACTTTTACAAAACATATTTCAGGATAACAAACTTTCTCGGGCCGTATATCTTGAACAATAATTTACTAATGTTAAATTGGATGATTTCTCTAACGTTTTCGCTTATTGTCAGGAATTGAAGGTGTTTGCGGACCAACAATCCAACATGGTTCGCCTGATTGATTGCAGGGCTCAATGAACAGTATGATGGAGTTGCTACATTCATTCAACAAAGAAATTTGTTGCCTCCTTTCTATGAGGCTCGTTAGAGGTTAATTCTCGAAGAAATACAGAAAGCAAAACATGCATCTTTCGGGGTAGTCAACACCGGAACTGCCCTCGTCTCCACCAATTCATTTTTCGAAAATTCTCAGCCACAAAATTCTTGTTCGGGTGGGAGTGGAAACCGAGACAATAATAGTCAGAAACGGGGGTCAAATTGTAATAATAACAAAGGAAAGAATAATTGTGGAAAGGGACGGGGCAGGGGCGGCGGCCAGCCAGCCTGCGGCAACAACCAATCAGGGCAGTGACGGCCCAACCAATGGCAGCCCACTGCATAGCCCGTCGGCAACCAGTGGAGGCAGTACCCACTGTGGGCCTGGGGCCAATAGTGGTCTGCCCCGCCATGCCCCTATCCAACGTCGACATGGGCGAGGCCTCCCTCTTCAAATCACCAACCCAAAATCTAGGTTCGCGTCCACAACATGCATTTGCGGCCCAGACACCATCTTCTGTCGGTTATGCACCCACTGACATTGAACAAGCCATGAACAACATGAATCTAAGTATTTCAGATGAGTCGTGGTACATGGACACATGGGCTACGTCCCACATGATGGCATCTCAATGTAATCTCTCATCTTATTTTAATATGAGCAGTAATAAAAATATTATTGTCGGCAATGGGCAGGAAATTCCAATTCGTGGTATTGGTCAGGTAAAACTACCCCCTCCACACCCACCATTATACTTGAAAAACGTCTTACATGCACCAAAACTGATTAAAAACTTGATATATGTTAGACGTTTTACAATTGACAAACAATATTTTTGTGAATTTTGATCTGTTTGGCTTTTTTGTGAAGGATTTTCATACGGGGATGCCACTAATGAGATGTAATAGCACGGGGAACTTGTATCTCATCACCATTGTTTTCAATAATCGCATTACCAAACCATCAACCTTTGCCGCCATTTCTCCTATTATATGGCACACTCGGTTGGGATACCCAGGAGCACCAGTTTTCAATAATATTATGAAGAATAAATTGTTTTCTTGTAACAAACTTTTGGACTCTTCTGTTTGCCAAACTTGTGTGTTTGGAAAACATGTTAAGCTTCCTTTTGCATCATCTATTTCACATACTCTTATGCCATTTGATCTTTTGCATTGTGATTTCTGGACATCGCCAGTTTTGAGTTCTGCAGGTCATAAATATTATATGCTCATTTTAGATGATTATTCCAATTTTCTTTGAATATTTCCCTTAGAAAATAAATCACAAGCCTACACCATTTTTAAATAATTTAGTGTTTTTATCAAAACTCAATTTGACAAATCCATTAAATGTTTTCATTGTGACAATGGAGGGAGAAATTCATAAATTCCCAATTTAATGATTTTTGTCACCAAAATGGGATGTATTTGCGTCTTTCATGTCCACATACATCACCACAAAATGGGAAGACCGAAAGAAAAATTCGAACAATTAACAATATGGTTCGCACTCTCCTTGTGCATTCGTCCACACCACCAAATTTTTGGCACCATGCACTTCAAATGGCCACATATCTTTTAAATATTCTTCCTAGTAAACTGCTCTCCAATGTGTCGCCTACACAAATATTGTACCACTGTCTCCCATCTTTTACACATTTTAGGGTGTTTGTGTTATCCTTTGTTTCCATCCACAACTATTAACAAACTTCAGGTCCATTCCACTCCTTGTGTGTTTTTGGAATACCCACAAAATCATAGGGGATATAAGTGTTATGACATGACAATTTGGAAGATCATTATTTCTCGTCACGTCATTTTTTATGAGTCTACATTCCCGTTTACTAAATCTCACGTGGCATCCTCACCTTCATATGATTTTTTGGACGACGGAATACATCCAATTTTGAATCACCATTTAAACACCTAAAACAATGTGGGACCAACCCAAACACCCCAGCCTAACGTCACAGCCCAACCACAAAATGTGACTGGGCCAGTCCGAGGAGCAGAGGTCACTGCCTCTCTTCTTTCGATGTCATCCCAGTCCACATTTAGTGGCGAGCAGGCCCAACGAAGGGAAACCTCTACCCTACTGCCCGTGACACTCACCTAGCCCACTATTTTGGGCCAACCTCGGACAGCTACCCAGCCCACTAGCATACCCAATAGCCCAACTCCCCAACCTCGGACCATTGAAACCCGTGCAATGCACGAAGTTTTTCACCCTAAGCGACATTTTAACCTAACAGCTTCAGTCCAACCATTACCACTTCCAAAAAACCCCAAAGCAGCCTTATCAGACCCGAATTGGAAAGTTGTCATGTTAGACGAATTTGATGCTCTTATCAAAAATAAGATGTGGGAATTAGTGCCACGTCCATCTAATGCAAACATAATTCAGTCTATGTGGGTCGTTTGTCATAAAAAGAATTTTGATGGCTCCTTTGTGAGATACAAAGCTCGTCTTGTTGGTGATGGTAGGTCTCAGCAGGTTGGCGTGGATTGTGCTGAAATATTCAGTCTGGTGGTTAAGACAGCAACTATCATGACTGTTCTTAGCCTGGCACTTTCAAAATCCTGATCGATTTATCAGTTGGATGTCAAAAATGCATTCTTACATGGCCACTTACAGGAAATAGTGTACTTGTACCAACCTTTGGATTTCCGAGATTCTACTCATCCGAATTCTATTTGCCTTTTGAAAAATTCTATATATGGTTTGAAACAGGCTCCCAGGGCATGGTATAACATGTTTGCAGGGTTTGTATCCAAACTGGGTTTCTCTCACAGCAAGTCGGATTAGTCTTTGTTCATTTATAGGAAGGGAAATGACATGGCATATATACTTCTATAAGTAGATGTCATTATTCTCACAGCATCATCTACATTACTTCGCCAGTCTATTATGTCCCTTCTTGCGGCAGAGTTTGCAATGAAGGACTTGGGTCCGTTAAATTATTTTCTCGGCATTGTTGTGACTCAATATACATGTGGTCTATTTCTCAGTCAAAAGAAATATGCTGAAGAGATAATTGACAAAGTCGGATGTCTTCTTGCAAACCGTCACATATTCCGGTTGACACAAAGGAAAAAATTGAGTAACTCTGCAGGTACTCCACACATCGATCCTACACATTACCGCAGCCTAGTAGGGGCCTTGCAATATCTGTTCACAAGACCCGATATTTCTTATGCGGTCCAGCAAGTATGTTTACACATGCATGATCCGAAGGAAGAGCATATGGGGGCCCTCAAGAGAATTCGGCGGTATGTTAAGGGTATTCTTCATTTTGGTTTGCATCTGTATAAGTCCCCCATTTCGAGTCTCTCATCCTATACAGATGCGGATTGGAGCGACTGCCCGGACACATGTCGTTCCACCTCTGGTTATTGTGTGTTCTTGGGGGACAATCTTATTTCATTATCGTCAAAACGACAATCCACGTTGTCTCGGTCAAGTGCTGAGGTAGAATACCGAGGGGTAGCCAATGTGGTTGCTGAATCATGCTGACTTTGTAATCTTTTGTTAGAGTTACATTATCCGATTGACAAGGCAACTAAGTCTATTGTGATAATGTGAGTGCGATATATTTATTCGGTAATCCTGTTTAGCATCAACGCACAAAACACATTGAAATGGATATATTATTTGTCCGAGAAAAGGTTGCACGTGGACAAGTACGTGTTCTCCATGGAACGTCCCGCTATCAGATTGCAGACATCTTCACAAAAGGTCTTCCACGCGTACTTTTTGATGATTTCAGGAATAGTCTCAGCATACGAGAACTTTCAACTAAGACTGCGGGGGACTGTTATAATAATTATAGGGCAATCCCATAATTATCTATAATCACCATTAATCATGCATATGATGAATATTGTAATATCTTTAATTTAGGATGATTGTAAATTAGTATCTTATATTTTAGGCTAATTAGATAAGTATTCCTTAAGACTAGCATTATACCTTTGTATATATATTTTATCATTGGAATGAAATCAGTCAAAGAATCAATTTCCTACTTATATAGAAGGCTTAAACTTAATTATTTTGTTTAGGAAACAAATTGTCTTTAATTCCATGAGCACCATCAATTAGTTTCTATACTTTTCTATGAAAAGCTGGACAATTTTAACCACTTGTAATAGTAATAAGCTTTTCATTGAAAAATATAGAAACTAATTAATGGTGCTCATGGAATTAAAGACAATTTGTTCCCTAACCAAAATGATTAAGTTTAAGCATTCTCTATAAAAGCACATTCTCTGTCTGACCATCATTAGCTAAGGGATTAGTTTAACTCAAACAAATAAGTGTATGAAATTGATTTCATTCCAATGGTAAAATATATATACAAAGGTATAATGCTAGTCTTAAGAAATACTTATCTAATTAGCCTAAAATATAAGATAATAATTTACAATCATCCTAAATTAAAGATATTACAATATTCATCATATGCATTTTTAATGGGGATTAAAGATAATTATGGGATTACCCCATAATTATTCTAACTGTCCCCCCGCAGTCTTAGCGGGATATTCTCGTATGCCGAGATTGCTAGATGGAAAATGAGGGGAACTTAAAATTCAGCTAGAGGTCTGCAGTGTGAGTTTGAACCATGGTGGGAGCAATTTGCTCTATTCTGGGGTAGGACCTTGTAGGTGATATCAGTTGCTTTGTTCTCAAACTCTGGTCATTCAGGCACATCCCGCGATTTACTAGTAGTAGTGTTGAGGGACTGAAACTACTATCTCCAGGAATAGTCTGGCGTAACCCATGAAGCAGGCCTCCAATGCCTGGTGTCCGGATAGCCACCCCAATCAGCATCTGTATAAGAGACAAATGTAGAGACCAATGACGGATATAGATGCAACTCATAATCAAATGTGCCCTGTAAGTAGTGAATGATGTGTTTGAGCGTATTCATGTGCTCAACTCGAGGATCATGCATAAACAAACACACCTGCTGGACGGCATAGATAATATCAGGTCTCGTGAAGGTAAGATACTGAAGTGCCCCTATAAGACTGCGATAGTGGGTCGGATCCTCATACGGTGAGTCGGCCGCAGCACCCAGCTTGGGTTTAGTATCAACGGGAGTGGAAGTAGACTTACATGAGGACATACCAGCTTGCTCAATAATCTCAACTGCATACTTTCGTTGTGATAGAAATAACCCACCTGCATGACGCGTGACAACAATCCCCAAAAAATAACTCAATGGCCCCAAGTCTTTCATAGCAAACTCAGAACTAAGCATGGTCGTGATAGACTTGCGCAACGCAACAGTAGAGATAGTCAAGATAATATCATCCACATATAATAGAATATAAGCCAGGGAAAAGCCACGACGATATATGAACAATGAATTATCAAACCTGTTGTGTGAAAACCCAATAGACGAAACATAGTTTGCAAATCTCTTATACCAAGCCCGTGGGGCCTGCTTAAGTCCATACAAGGACTTCTTCAATAAACAGACATGATTAGGATATTTAGGATCGTGAAAACCTAAGGGCTGATGCATGTAAACTGTCTTCTTAAGTTCATCATGTAAGAAAGCATTCTTCACATCTAACTGATAAATGGGCCATGCTTTGGAAAGAACCATACTGAGAACAGTGTGAATGGTAGTTGGTTTGACCACCGGACTAAACGTCTCACCACAATCCATGCCAACATGTTGAGTCTTACCATCACCTACAAGACGAGTCTTATGCCTCGCAAAAGAACTGTCAGAATTATCCTTAAGAGTAAAAATCCACATAGACCGAATAATATTAACACCAGAAGGACGGGCTACCAACTCCCACGTCTTATTCGCAATAAGAGTATCATATTCATCAGTCATAGCCAATTTCCAATTCGGGTCATTTAATGCAGACATTGGGTTACGGTGTAGGGGGATTTAAGAACATTAGAATTTAAATTAAAATATCTTTTTGGTTTAAATATACCCCGTTGACTACGAGTGACCGGTCTGTGACTCGGGGGAGAATTGGGTGGATATTAGGAAATATCAGGACAGGTGACGAACTGGCCAGCAGGCAGTGGGCCTGCTAGCCCAATACTGGAAACAGGAGCCGAGACCGAAACAGTGACTGGACCAGTTTCGATATTGGGTTGGGCAACTGGCCCAACTGCCAAAACTGGACTGGAAACAGTGGTGTGTGGCAGAATAGTAGGTCCAGCGGGCAGTGGGCCCGCGGGCAGAGTTTCAGTGCGGGACAAGTCCAAAAAATTGTGGATAATATAGAGAGAGACAGCGTCGTCGAAAAAATTATACGAACTAGGCACAGGACTACCCTCGTTAGCAAACGAAAATTAGTTTCATCAAACACAACATGACGACTAATGATGATTTTATTAGATGATAAATCAAAATATTTGTAACCACGATGATTAGACGAATAACCCAAAAATACACAAGGGGTAGAACGGGCCTGAAGTTTGTTGATTGTGGTGGATGGAAATAGTGGATAACACAAGCACACAAAGACCCTAAGATGGGAATACGAAGGAGTCTTATTATATAGGATTTGAAGAGGGGTTGAATATGCCAAACCTTTGGTAAGAAGTATGTTAAGAAGATATGTAGCCATTTGTAGAACATGATGCCAAAAGGAAGGGGGCACGGAAGCATGGACCAATAAAATTCGGACAATGTTATTAATGGTACGAATTTTGCGTTCGGCTTTCCCATTTTGTGAGGACATATGAGGACAAAAGAAACAAAAATTTATTCCATTAGTATCACAAAAATCCTGAAACAACCCATTATCATATTCTTTGTCATTATCACATTGAATATTTTTATTTTCCGGTCAAACTGGATACGGATGAATGCTCTAAATTTTAAAAAGGTGGAAAACACTTGAGATTTTTTCGCTAACGGAAAAGTCCACAAAATTAGAATAGTCATCCAAAAATAGAACATAATAACGGTGGCCCAAAGAAGTGAGAACAGGAGATGTCCATAAATCGCTATGAATAATATCAAATGACATTAAAGTACGAGAAGTAGAGTCTACAAATTGTAATCTAACAAGTTTTCCTAGAGGAAAAGATTGACAAATTGGAGTACTACTCGTACCCTTACAAGAAATAAAATTATTTTTATTTAATGAAGAAACAATAGACGACCCAGGGTGACCCAACCGTGCATGTCATAAGGAAGGAGCAAGAGCCGCAAAAGTAGATGGCAAGGCTTGACTCGAGAGACTGGATGTGGGCGTGATAGGATAAATATCTCCCCTACTATCACATCTCATGAGAGAAATCCCTGTCTTGAAATCCTTCACAGAAAACCCAAAAGGATCAAAATCAACAGAAACCCAATTATCAGTGGTGAATTTACAGACAGACACCAAATTTTTAATTAAGTTAGGGGCATGAAGGGTATTTTTCAAGATAAGAGGAGGATGTGGGGGAGACAAAGTTTTATGACCGTAACCACGAATTGGAATTGAATCCCTATTACCAACAATTATGCCACGATTGTTGCTCAAATTTGAATAAGACAAGAGAGTACATTGGTCGGACGTCATGTGAGTAGTGGCTCTGGTGTCCATGTACCAATTTGTGTCCGAGGAATTTAAACCAAGTGTGTGTATCGCTGCTTCAATATCGGTAGGGGTAGGGCCCGTTACATGGTGGGCCTACGGAGGTCGAGGCCCAAGCACACCCGCTTGCTGCCCCGGCCCAGAAATATTTCTCGGGTGCCACTGTTGACCAGAATAACTGGGCCTATTGATGTTGGGATTTTAGGCCCAATGTCCCGGGTAGGCAGTCGATGGATAATAGAGACTGTTGGGCCCACTGGCCCAGTTCCACGGCTATGGGCTCCAGTGCTGTGTCCAGTTGGCTTGCGGCCCACTGCCTCGAGGCCCATTGTCACCCCCGTTGTTGCCACCTCGGTTTCTACCACGGTTTTTACCATTATTTTTGCGATTCTGACACTTTTTGCCGCCACCGTCGTTGCGGTTTTGGCCGGAATTGTTGGAGATAGAGGGAGAGAAATTGGTCTCGATCATCATGACAACAGACGGGGCCAAGTGGCCGCTTTCTTAGCCAAGCCTGCTTCTTCGAGCGTGAGCATGGAACGGGCCTGATAAAACTGCAAAAATGAACTGCTCTGACGAAGAAGCGTACCGACGCCACTATAGGCCTGCAACCATTTGAAGGACAAGATGATCGTTGATAATGGGCGCACCAACGTTGCGGAGTTGGTCTGCCAATTCTTTCAACCTTTAACAGTATGCTGAAACGTTGGGAAAGTCTTCCATATTGATATGGGAGAATTCCTGCTCAAGGGTAACAACACGAGAATTTTGATTATCTAGGAATATATGACGCACTCTATTCCAAGCATCCATCGCCGTAGCGTCTAGTTCGATAATCATTTGCAACAGGTCGATAGAAATAGTGGAGTGAATTCACTAAAGAACGGTAGCATCAATGGTCGTCCAGAACTTATGATCATCCTCGGTTTTGGGCACCTCCGTATCCACAAGGGCCGCGGGGATAATGTGATGGAGGACTTGATGCGAGAGTGCGTGAAATTTGAACAGTTCGGCCCACGTCGCATATTGAACGTTTTCTATTTCAAGAATGATAGGGATATGATTCTTGATGTTAGAAACAGTAAGGGCAGGGTGAAACGTATTCTTTGCCATAATAGAAACACAAGACGTGATGTATGGAATGGGAAGAAAATTTTGGGAAGGGAAGAGGCACCACCGGGCATGAAAACTGAGAAAGAAGGCTCGGAAATCGATGCAAGAGTGGACGGGAATTTGAGAGAATTTTAGACCTTCTGATACCATGAAAGAAATAATCTTTTGATTATTTTCATTAATGAAAGAGTATATATACAATTTATAATTTTTCATAATAGGAAAATCCTATTCTTATTCTACTCTCAAAACCCTATTCTAGTTGTACAAGAATCCTATAATTATGGTAAGTGTACAAGACTAATATAATACAATATTTACAATAATAAAATCTTTTCAAAAACCGTGATATACACGGGTTTGTATACCGTGTATACCACGGTTTCAAATAAGGTAATTTTGCCTTGTGAAACCGTGATATACCTGGTATACAAACCCATGTATATCACGGGTATAACAACTAAGGACGTCCATCATAAATTAGTGTTTTTTAAGTAGTGCTTATCATTGACACTACACTCATTGTTGAAATAGTAAGATTAGATTTGGAAACAAAATAGAATAATAATAATAGTATATAATATTATTCTTAAAAACGTCAAATATTTTGAAACAAAATCAATTTATCAAGACAATTAATATTTGGAAGCGGAGTAATAGTTTTCTCTATTTCAATCTTATACTTAGTTGTGTGAAGTAGATTCTGAAGCTTATTTATACGTCTAACCTTGAGTAAAAGAACGTGTGTTATACGTTAGTCCTACCATAATAATTTTACCTTGGCGGCCAAAATATGAGTACTCTATATTTTATACTTATTGAATTTTTTGTGTATGTCGTACAGAATAATTGTATATATTGAAAGTATAGGTTCAGTAAATGAGAGAAGATCATATATAGTTATCGAATCTAGATAGCCTTCACCTATGTATTAGTTGGGTGTCTCACCAAACCACTCATGATGCTCTGTTACTATAATAAAAAATAAAAAAAATGATTGTGATATTCACTGTCACAGCAACCAACTCACAAAAATGACAGTATACTCTTATACGAAGTATTCCGTGCTTAAACAATGTCTTGGGAAGGATCTGAAAGGAGTGTAAGGTAGAAAATTTAGTATTAATAATTAATTTTACGGTTCAAAGTCATGACATATCACCGAGACAACTTTACCATTGCTTTCCTTCAAAGAAATCAACTTACAATATTAGAAAAATAAAAAGGTTGAATGATGTGATTTCTAAAACTAGATTGTGGTCAAATTGGAATTTCTTTCAAGAATCAATGAAGGGTGTTGTTTAGGCTGGGTCCACATTGATTCGTTAAGGATTGGCCCAAAGCCCCAAAGTCCCAAACAACTTGATGGAGTATGTCTTTAAAGATAGGAGATTTATTGGATTTTCATGGAAAGTGTCATCATGTTATAGTCATATATATGGTAAAAAATTATTCTCGTCCATATTTATGTCAGATCAATAAATACATGATATATATTTATATATTTATATATATATATATATATATATATACTTTTTTCAATTAATCACAATCGATGTAGATAGTTATGTGTACACAATCGATGTAGATAAGTTAGTACGATATATATCATGCTAGACTGGCCCTTGCTCTTTACATGGACTATCCTATATTAATTTTTTTTTAAAAGAAAAATAAGAACACATCATTGAACGATTTGCTATTCGATATTCTTGTTTTTGACTATAAGATACAGACTTTTTATTCGAATTTCTTTTTTTGACTTTAAAATATCAAGTTTCTATTCAAATCTCTTTTTCTTGGTTTTAAGATATCGACTTTCTATTCGAGTGGCTTTAAGCATACAACATCCAAAATTTATTGATCTAATTAATACGAATTTGCCCAGGATTGATTGGGATAACACGCTCTCTGTCGAAGAAGATATTTTTATAGAGTTTGAACTCAGAAACGTACGATTGAAAAAGGAGAGACATTTACCATTATTACACTCTAGTTCAGAATTGCTTTTTCAAAAAAAAAAAATGGATATCTATGTCCAATTAATAGAATATTTTCCAATATTCTAATGAAATTAATTGTATATCTCATATTTTAGGTAGAATTATAATCATTTTATAATCAGGTTAATTAGTTAACTAGTTTGTATCAAAGTAAATACTCTCGTAACCTTATATATATTGTAAATCATTCATCAATAAAATCAAGGGAAAATAATCCTTCATGGTATCAGTAGCCTAAAACTACAAACCCTACCCTAGCCGCCGATACACCTTCTAGGTCGCCACCGATTTTTCCACGTCGGCACCTAGCCCACGTTGGAACCCTAGCCGGCGACCTCTCCCCCCCTCTTTTACCACGACGGAATCCTAGTTTTTCCGGTCATTCTCCCTCCCTCTTCCTCCTAAATTTCCTCTTTCATGGCTGACAAAACCAAATTCCATCCGGCACTTACGTAAACAATATCAAAAAAATCATCCATGTAACTCTTGAGATGGAAAAGGGTCAATACTCCTCGTGGACGGGGCTTTTTAAGATCCATTGTCGTGTTTACGAAGTTATCGACCACATCATCCCTCTCACGCCGAAGTCCACAGACGTATCATCGGCTTCGACTTCTGATGATGCACTCTGGTCTCGTTTGGACACAGCCGTCCTCCAGTGGATATATGGCACGATATCTAATGATCTGTTGCACACCATCATTGAGACCGGTGCCACTACCCGCCAAACTTGGGGATGTTTGGACAGTAATTTCCATGACAACAAAACTCAACGAGCGTTATACCTTGAAAATCAGTTCAAGGAAGTTCATCAAGACGATTTCCCAAACGTGTCTACCTATTGTCAAGAACTCAAGTTGATTGCCGACCAACTTTCCAACGTCGGTGCACCAGTTACTAATCAGCGATTGGTTATGTAACTCATTGCAGGTTTGAACGAATCCTATGACGGTGTTGTCACCATCCTTCAGCAATGCACGCCGTTACCTCCGTTTTATGAGTCCCGTTCGAAGCTCATCCTTGAGGAAACCCAAAAAATCAATCGCAGCACCACTCGAGCCAACATTGCTGACGCCTCCCTCACCACCACAGTTGGGCCCTCCTCTGACGGCAGGGCCTCCCGGTCCGGCAACCAGAACCATCGGCCAGAGGACCCACAACAATCCATTTCCTCCCGTAACAACCGCTGGAGCATGCAGTCCGGCAAGAGCCACGGTGAAAGAAATTCCAGCAACAATGGCAGCGTGAAGGGGAAGTCCCCGCCAGTCAGAAATAGCCAACAACGACCGCGGCAGTGGCAGCAGCCTCCACCGTGGGCTGCCTACTCACCGTGGGCCACTTGGGCCCCATCGTTATGGGCCTCCCCTCCTTGCCCATATACGACATCCTTGTGGACTCCACCTCAGAACCGACAGGCCCAACCTGGCATACTTGGCCCACGTCCACAACAGGCCTACACAACACAGCCCCCCGCCATCTACTTATATAGTGACTGACATTGAGGCAGCTATGAGCACAATGTCACTCAACACTCCAAACGAAAATTGGTATATAAACAGAGGCGCCACATCTCACATGACGGCATCACAAGGTACTCTCTCGTCTTATTCCAATTTGAGTTAATGGTCATTTCTCCATATCCCCACCACATCTACCACTAATCTTAAAAAATGTCATTCACGCCCCTAAACTCATTAAGAATCTAATCTCCATACGACGTTTCATAACTGACAATTGGATTTCCCTTGACTTTGATCCTTTTGGTTTTATTGTAAAGGATTTTACGACAGATAGATGAATAATGAGATGTGACAGCACCAGAGATCTCTACCCTATTTCAAACACCATCAATAATCCAGCCTCAGTTCCCTCAACCTTTGCTGCTCTTTCGTCTTCCTTATGTCATTCTAGATTAGGACATTCGGGAGATTCTGTTTTACAATCCCTTAGGAAAAATAATTTTATTATTTGCAACCGTATTTCTAGGACTCCTATATGTGAATCTTGCGTTTTTGGAAAATATGTCAAATTACCATTTTCTGCATCCACAAATTGTACTTTAATGCCTTTCGATAGCATAGTGATTTGTGGACATCTCCTATTTTGAGTACGGCTGACCATCGATATTATGTGTTGTTTTTGGACGATTATTCCAACTTTCTATGGACTTTTCCAATTGGAAATAAATCTCAGGTTTACCCTATTTTTTCTTCGTTTAGTGCTTTCGTAAAAACACAATTTGAAAAGAGCATTAAATATTTTCATTGTGACAATGACAGGGAATTCGATAATAACCAATTCAAACAGTTTTGCTCCGAAAACGGTCTTACCTTTCATTTTTCCTGCCCTCACATATTCTCCCAAAATGGTAAAGCCGAACCGAAAATTTGAACCATAAACAACCTCATTCGTGCCCTACTTGTTCACGCCTCAATTCTCCTTCAATTCTGGCATTACGCACTCTTCATGGCCACATATCTCCTAAACATAATCTCAAACAAGTCTCTAGTTCAACGGTCGCCCACCCAAGTTTTGTTTCGTAGGAACCCCTCCTACCAACACTTGCGTATTTTTGGATGTCTTTGTTACCCTTTTCATCCGACCACTCACGAACTTCAACCCAGTCTTCTCTGTGTGTGTTTCTGGGTTACCCTACCAATCATCGTGGTTACTCGTGCTATGACTTGTCGAGCCGTAAAATTATTATTTCACGTCATGTCTTAATTGATAAGTCTTAATTCCCCTTTGCCTCTCTACATTCGCCACCTCAACATTCCTATGACTTCCTAGATGATGGCCTAAACCCTCTTCTAATTCACCATTTCCATAGTCCGTCGTCCCAGACCCCGGCACCCGCTACCACCTCGGCCAGTCCGGGACTAGCTGCCACCCGGTTCTCCCGACGGTGGCCCGGAACAGGCCGCCTCAGGGTGTTTCCGCAGCCAACTCTCGACAAATCGAGGTTCGGCCAGCCAGTACCGTCACTCATGCCCTTCCTCCTCTTCCCGGCAGTCTCGGGGCAAACCCTCCCTCCCGTCTCGCATCGCGAGACACACTCTCGAACCATGGAAACCCATGTCATGCATGGAATTCACAAACCTAAATGATTGTTTAACCTTTCTATTTCAGTTGTCCATTTCCCTGTCCCTCGTAACCCAAAGAATGTTTTGTCCAACCCTAATTGAAAGCAATGATTGATGAATATAATACTCTTATTGATAATAAGACGTGGGACCTAGTACCCCGTCCACATGATGCTAACATTATTCATTCTATGTGAATTTTTAGACATAAAAAAAATCTAATGGTTCTTTTGAGAGGTACAATGCTCGTTTGTGTAGGTGATGACAGGTCTCAACAGGTGGGAGTGGACTATGATGAAACATTTAGCCCGGTCGTAAAGCCCGCAGCCATCCGGACCGTCCTCAACATTGCCATATCCAAGTCTTAGCCCATTCATTAGCTTGATGTTAATAATGCACTCTTACATGAGGATCTTCATGAAACGATATATATGCATCAGCCTATGGGTTTCAGGGATCCTATTCATCCGGATTATGTGTGTATGTTGCGGAAATCGCTCTATGAACTGAAACAAGCTCCTCGAGCATGGTACCTGCGATTCATCGATTATTTTTCCTCTATCGGTTTTTCACACAACAGATCCGATCATTCCATGTTCATCTACAAAAAGGGTACAGACATGGTTTACGTATTATTATATGTTGATGACATCATCCTCACCACATCATCTGATGCTCTCCGTCGGTCCATTATGTCTCTTTTTTCCTCTAAGTTTGCTATGAAAGATCTGGGCTCTCTGAGTTATTTCTTGGGCATCTTTGTCACTCAATGTTCTGGCGGCCTATTTCTATGTCAGAAGAAGTACGCCAAAGAGATCCTTAACCGTGCAGGCATGACATCTTGCAAACCATCCCACACGCCTATAGACACCAATTACAAGCTCATCGATGATTCCAGCACATCATATTTAGACCCGGCTCACTATCGTAGCATGGTTGGGGCCCTACAGTACCTCACATTCACGAGACCAGACATATCATATGTCGTGCAACAAATTTTCTTGCACATGCACAGTCCAACGGAAGCACACATTCATGCCCTTAAACGTATTTTACGATACGTCCAAGGTACACTTCACTTCGAATTACATTTATACAGGTTTTCGCTTACCGGTCTCACTGTCTATTCTGATGTTGACTGGGGTGGATGTCCTGACACCCGACGCTCCACGTCTGGTTATTGTGTTTTCCTCGGAGATAACCTATTATCTTGATCTTCCAAAAGACAACCTACACTATCCCGATCCAGTGCAGAAGCAGAATACAGAAGTGTTGCCAACGTCGTCTCTGAATCTTGTTGGATCCGTAACCTTCTACTTGAGCTTCACTATCCGATTCAAAAGGCAACACTGATCGACTGCGATAATATTAGTGATATATCTTTTCGGCAATCCCGTCCAACATCAGCAGCGCACTAAACATATTAGTGAGTTACCTAATTTGTATCAAAGTAAATATTCTTGTAACCTTTATATATATATATATATATATATATATATATATATATATATATATATATATATATATATATATATATATTGTAAATTATTAATTAATAATTTATTAAGGGAACATATTAATTCACCACGTATGGTGATGGTTAAACAGACCCATAGCGTATATTAAAAGCTAGTACAGTATAATTATAAACACAAGAAGGAGTGACTATTTAAGTAGTATTGTTGCTTTCTGATATTCAATATTCTTCTTTTCATTACTTTTTCTTTTTCTTTTTTCTGCTTGAGTTAAGAAAATTGGTACTATTTATATTATATTTTCTTTGGTATATAATCATTCTTTGTAACCACATCTTAATTCGTGGTGCTTGGAAGTTGGATGTGTGTTCATATTAAAAAATTAACTTTTATACATGAATCATGCAAAAATTTCATACTATTAGATCGCTTAAAAATCAATAATAGATAATTGTCTACAATAAGTGCATATTACTCCCCCAGTCCAAATTTATGTGATAATATCTACTTACTGAGAGTTAGTTTGGCTAATTTTAAAAGGTAAATTGGATTAAAATCAACTTAATAATTTAGAATTAAATCTAGATACTTAAAATCTATATGTAAAGTAACATAAGTTGAAATTATACTGCTGTAAATATGATGAAAAAATATATTTTAAAATATTGGTAAAAAAATTAACATAGTTTGAGTCTCGAGAAACAAAAATTGTCGCGTAAATTATACAGGGAGCAAAAGTTTAGAAAAAAAGATAAAACACTAACTACCCAAAAATATTTACTCTTAATGATATAATTTTATATCCACACTGATAAGAACAAAAATATAACCAAACAAACTTCATGACATATTTAAATCTGGCATTTAAAAAGTTTTTCTTTCTTCGTTAAACTTCACGCTAAGTAGTCAAATTCCGCCACGTCAATTAAAATAGAAAAAATAACTTCTTCTTAGGGGTTAAAATACATCAACAAGACCTGCAAGGGTGGCTCAGTTGGTTGAGTTTGGAGCATCCATAATGAAGGTCTCAGGTTCGAAGCCCCCTGCCTACGACAGTAGAGGATTTGCCTTGTGGGTCGAGCTCGTCACACCGGGCTTGCCTAGTGCGGGTCATATTCTCAATCGAGTATTCCTCATTGCATACTTTTGTTTAGTATTTATTGCATCATATTTGCAACAGCTTCAGGGTCGAGAGGAGGCAAATACTCCCAGAACAGACTCAGCATTTGCTCCGATTGGAGTTTTTCCTCTTCTGTTAGAGAGACTTCGATAAAAATTTCTTGAAGTCTGTATTTGGCAAAGCGAGACAGAGAGGAACTTAGAAGTCGGAAAAAAAGCTTCTCTTTTGGTCTATCTACATTCCAGAAAATCCATATGCTCCGCGGACGGAGCAAATAATGGAGCTTTCCTATGTAGTTTGCGGGCAATTGCACAAGACCGAAATTTATCATGTGCGCAGAAGCGGCTATGAGTTCCCTTGTCATAAAGAAAAATACATCGATAAGTAATGTTATAAGTGTCGGTGTTCGTACTTGCCTAGTTGTTCTCAAGTCCGCATGCTAGTAACTACATGACTAGCACTCTAGATATATTTAGGCCCAGGCCCACCCAATTTGAAAGTCACTGACAAACTAGATTATGGCCCATTACAGCACTTGGACATCCAATTGCTTCATTTATTAAAAGAGAATATTACATATAAAAATGAGAATATATGATATTTTATGACATAATAATAGCTTATGTCGACATATGTGTATTTTGCCTAGAATAATCAGATAAACCAAATTTTCCACAAGTAGAACGTCGATTGGGAAATTGGAATATACCATTTTTTGTATTACATCCAAATTTTAGGACATAATAATACCATTTTTGTATTTAGAGACTTTTTTATACAAAAATAAAATTTTGACCAAAATAACTCTAGTTAAAATAGGAAAAAACTCAAGGAAACATTTATTGGAGTTTGAACTCCATGAATCATTCTCAGAGTTTGAACTGATACTCCATGAATCGTTCATGGAGTTTGAAACTCCAATGCACAACACGTGTACAAACTTAGACCGAACCAAGCCGCCCGACTTAATCAAGTCGGTATGTGCCGATTCAACTCACTTGACAAAGTATAACACATAACACATGGACTTTGCCCACGTTTAAAGTCGTGAATTCTATCGAATCCGGAATGAGTTCTTTACTATTTTCATTTTATGGAAAAAACACCGCTACTATTTAGGATAAAAATTTATTTACATTTAGTATATCAGGTTAATGTAAAATACATGTCTTCCATAATTTCATTTCTCTCTTAACCATCAAAATGATGATACTCCAGGTCATGGTCCATGACTCATGGAGTATATATTTTTGCTTACACTTTTAATTGCTCAAGTTAAATTATATTTAATTTAACGTAAGTGTGAATAAATATTGTAAAAGTTTGAACTTCGTGAATTGTTCATGGAGTTTAAAGTGATAAATATTTGAATTTCATGAATCATTCATGGAGTTTAAAACTCCAGCAATTGCATTAGAGTTCCACTTGTTAGAGCTTCAAACATCAGCACCATGTGTTGGGAGTTGTTCCGTGTTTTTAGCTAAGAATATCTTTGTTGAAATTTTACTTTTTGCACAAAAAAAGTGATTACTTTTCAATTGCATTTGAAATGGTGTCTAAACTTTGATTGACGACTCAAAAACTCACCATCGATCCCACCTAATTAGTACATAATAATAAGATAAACCGAATTTTCCACAAGTAAAACGTTGATGGGGAAATCTAATTGAACACACCTATTACCTATCCTGGACCATCTTTATTAATACTTGGACCACATGATTGTTGACAAATTTGTAGTTCGTTTATGGGCCATGTTGACAAATACTTTGGGCCTAATTTGTTCATGGTCCAGTCAAATTTTGGATTCGTCATTGATTTTTTATGATTTGGATAACTACTTGCTGACTTTATTGACTTTTACTTTTCCACTAGAACTAGAATATATAGCACAGACTTTTCTTAATTGTTTACTTTCGTTTTCGGTAAATAGTTGTTTAATTTTGCACTTCAGCTATAGATTCTATAATTTTAAGTGGAATAGTTCCTTTTCAATATTGTTCTTTTTATAATCGTGGTGTTAAATTAGCTTGCGCACACCTTTATTAATTCCACAAAATATATGCTACCTTCCACCAACATAATATTGGTAACACAAGAAAAGAGATATTGGATGATGGATCAAAAAATGAATGAGATAGAAGAAGAAATGTGGTATATTCAGTTTTATAGGAATTTAAGGCTCGTTACTAATACAATACATCTATTTCCGACTTTCTAGTCTAGATCAAGAAATGGAAGCTCGTTGTTGTCAAATTCTGGTCATTCATGCACATCCCGTGATTTACTGGTAGTAGTGCTGAGGGACCAGGACTACTCTCTTCAGAAATAGTTTGGCGTAAGCCGGGAAGCTGGATATCCAAAAAAAAAATGGAAGCTCGAACGTAACAAGAGGACACAACATTGGGACCCTCTTCACATGCACCATGTGATGGCCATTTTTTTAGTTTAACTGGTATCCAGAATCCATTAGTCGATTAAGCCATATTTATGTCGAGTAGGTTCTATTTAAAGAGAAGCGCTCCCTACCATTATTTTTTTTATTTCAGCACTCAAATCTGAATCTCTGATTAATGGGAGAGGAATTTAGACGTGGGTCCAAAATTTGAAACATACAGGTTCTAACATCAACCTCAAGTTAAAATATAATAATAACTGAGTTTACACTTAAGTATTTTAAGGACATTTAGTAGAATTCTTGATACATATACAGAGCTGGTAAAAACTTTCCCGTAAACCCATAATTTGTGTAGATCCATCTCTAGAAGGAGCCCGATCCATCCCCGCATCCATTAATTATAGGCATCCCAATGACGAACAGTCTTGGCATTGTCAACTGGGTCAAATTGGATTGGGTCGTAAAGGCACTATCGTTACAAAATATTACTAATGACTAACACAATTGCATGAGAATCTTCTTTAAATTTTCAACGGACAATTTGCAGAAATGTTCCAATTTCGGGGTGATCTTTAATTTTTGCCCATTAAATTGAAAATTTTTAATTTTTGCCCATATCGCCTAAAAATTCATAGGTTCTGGATTCAAACCACATCTCAGTCAAAAATTAAAAAAAATCACAAGGCAGAGTTTGGATTCAGACATAAGGTAAACTCTACCTTAAGGCAGAGTTTACCTTATGCCTGAAGGCAAGCAAACTCTGTCTTGCGAATTCAAAGCATGTCTTGCGAATTTTTTATTTTTATTTTTTACTGTACGGGGGTTCGAACCCGGAAACTCAGGATATTTTCGGCTACTTTTTTAAGCGAATGGAAAAAATTAAAGACCAACAATTTGAGGGCCAAAAATTAAAGACAAGTACGTTTGAACGGAAATGCGCGCAAAAGGAATACATGAGAACACGAACATAGTTATGGTGCTTGTGCAAACTTTTCTTAGTTTGGTGAATCCATTCAACAACTAATGGATGGATCTATGATAAAATTGAGCCTAATGTTTGCTCATCTAAAATTAAAGTGTGCTAAATGGGCTATTGTTACAACCGATCAACCCAACTCCTAAGTTTCACTGACAAAGAAAAAGCCCATAGTGAAATTTGGACATCAATCCCCAACCTAAACTGCAGTTATATCGATTAGCGGGCTTGCACGATACAAGTGAATTGAAGCCCACTTCTCGACGAGATTGTCAATAACGTGCTAATCTGTCAAGATACTGCGAAATTGTCAATAATGTGCTAAAATTATGACATATCGGAATTGAATTTAAGCGTAATTGAGTGTAATATTTTATTTTAGTTTGTTTGTCCGATTAAGTAATTACTTGGTCAATATGAAATTGATATAATTAAGGGAGCAATCAATTCTCTAAATGCAATTCTCAAGGAGGAGGTGGAGATTATTTGTAATTATATTCGTGTAATCAAACATGACACTGAAAACTCTATTGCAAATATGACAAATAAACAAATCTTTACAATTACTAAAATGTGTTTTAAAATGTGTGGGCGTAAGATGATGCGTTTTATATATGTCTCGACGAGGCGTAATCCCCGAGGCACGAGACGTAAGCCCAATGAATATTTAACTTTAATATTTATAAAATAAAAATTACATTCAAATTACAAAAAAAAAAAGTAGGAAAGTGTGTGTGTGTGTGTGTGTGTGTGTTTGTGTGTGTGTGTATGTACTATTAATATGATGTGTAATGACCATTAAAAATAACTCTTGAAAAAGTGAATGACGTAAAGATGCATTACACCAATACACATGATATGATGAAACGTGATAGAGTTGTAAAAATGATACTCTATCCTAACAATTCTTTAAATGACAACAATATAAAGTTATTGTTTTAAAACCTAAATCTAAACAACAAATTAATACCCATTATAATACAAATAACATGAATAGAATCTTCAAAAAAATTATCTAAATAAGAGGGATATCAAAAGAAAATCTAAAATTAAAAACTATCCCGAAAAATATAAATTGAAGAATGCTAAAAAAATTAAAGAAAAAAAGCATCAAGAAGGAAAACACAAGCATGGAAGAATAATTAGAATTGGATGACAAAACTATTTGCTTTGTAGTTTGCACTTTGCATACAAAAGTCTAAAGTATATATGTTACCCCGTAAACAAAGAGAAATGATTATAAAATTAGGATAAACAATTTGAATTTTTTTTTGGCTTTTTGAGATTTCTAGTTTTAGAATTTACTACTTATGAGTTAACTTTTGGATATATAACTTTTAATAGGATTTATTAAGCAATTTTGGCTCAAATTTAGAAAAGTTCTCAAGGCTTACGCCTCAGATGAATACCTATAATGTTGAGGCTTACGCCTAGGTGAACACCCGAAAGGTTGGAGCCTAAGCCCCGCCAATACGCCTTAGTACGTTTTTGGTACGCCTCGCCCGGGGGAAAGCTCCGGGGCTCACCCAGAAAATGCCTTTTAAAGCACTTTTACTAAGTTATGCAATTACTAGAGCAGTAAATGCACAACTAAGTACTTACACAATAATTCCAAACACACCTCTATTGTTATTGTTGGATAATTAGAGATATATTTTTAATGTTATTATTGGATAATTAGGATTAGCTAAAAAATTAATGTTGTTGTTGGATAATTAGCTGTTTTTTTTCCATTCTCATTTCTACTAATTTGTTAATGATTGCATGTACTTGATCCAAAATAAGATAGTTGATGCCTTTTCAAAAGATTGTCGCACTATGGGTACTCTGAATCCATTTTTTGCCACGTGGTCTTGATGATTGTGACATAGGCACTTGAAGTGCGACTAGGAGCATTTTAAGGAATTAATATCGATTCTTTGCTCCATAAAAGATATGAGAAACATATAGAAATAACACTAAAGTGAAAATAAAATTTTCAATTACCAACTTTTCCAAATATCCCCCTTGATAACCAATTGAGTTGCCCAAGTGGACTACAAATTCGCAACTTAGCGTGAATATCATGTCGATTATAATGCATAATTTATATACTTT
Source organism: Anisodus tanguticus (assembly GCA_034509755.1). Taxonomy (NCBI): domain Eukaryota; kingdom Viridiplantae; phylum Streptophyta; class Magnoliopsida; order Solanales; family Solanaceae; genus Anisodus; species Anisodus tanguticus. The sequence continues at coordinate 39,911,171 of CM067558.1, forward strand.
TGTGAAATCTTGAATTCTTCATTTCAGAATATTGATATTAGATTACAATATATGACAATTTTCTAATAATTTATCGATTATGAATAATTATCAAATTAAAATTTTATATCATTATTAACTAGTTTAATAAGTAAAACTTATTATACAATTAATTCATCGTAAAACTCATAATGATCAACTTTATCAATATTCTATTTTATTTCAAAAGTTGTAGCATTGATCCAGATAAACCTCAATTTAATGTTGATAGTTGATGCCTTCCCAAAAGATTGTTGCACGATGCATACTCTGAATCCCTTTTTTTTTTTGCCTCGTCATCTTGATGGTTGTGAACATCTGGCTTGAAGTGAGACGAGAAGCATTTAAGGAATTCTTTTTAATTATTTCATGATAAAAGCTATGAGAAACAGATATAAATAACATTGAAGTGTATATAAAAGTTTCAATTGCAAATTTGCAACTTAACATGAATATCAAGTTGATTATATCATTATAATACGTACTTTATATACTTTTGTGAAATCTTAGACACTTAAAAATTAAGTTAATTTGGATATTACATTATAATGTATGAGATTTTTCTTATAATTTACCGATTATGACTAGTTATCAAATTAACAATGTAGTACATCATCATTCAACTAGTTTAGTAAGTAAAACAAATTGTACAATTAAATTCGTCGTAAGATTCGTAATGATCAACTTTACGAAGATTCTATTCTACTTCAGAAGTTGTAGGATTGGTCCCGATAAACCCATTTCAATGCTCACCTCTCCCAATAATGTTGACGCTTAAACTTGTTCTAAAAAAAATAAGATTTCAAATAAATTTTTAATACTCAACAACTCTTGTTAGAGATAATCACAAAAATTCAAACATTATATCTAGTCATAAGGTAGATCGGCAACCACTCATAAAGTAGATGGCAAGCACTCCTCCGATACAAAAATTCACACACTTGCAAATTAATCACTCTAACTCAAGTTCTGTGTAATTTGTAATACAACAAGGGACACTAACGCAATATCACATTCCTAGTGGATCCAAGTGCAATATATTAGTATAGTAGCTTATAAATTACAAAAGTTGGACAAATACGGATTCAAATTCAAATTAAAAAAATAGTTAAAATTACTCTATTTGCTTATTCTGTTCTAATTTATACAAACACACTCTCCTTTTTATTCATTTTCAAAAGAAATGATATCTTTTTCTTATTTTACAACGATTTAACTTTAAACTTTATCTTTTATATTTAACGAAATAATTTATAGTCACACAAATATCTTTAATTTATTTTATATAATAAAGTTTAAAAGTGTTCTTTTATTTCTTAACTTTCGTATCAAGTCAAACTATATGGGAGAGTAGTATAATTTTGAAATTTTAAAAATTGGTATCTTCTATAATAATAATAAAATTAATTAGTAGCGGAAAAATTAAGTAAAAAAAAAACCCAAAAAGTGGCGTCAAGTTAAAGCCAAATTGGGTCATTTATAAACCCTACTTCGCCAATTCATTTTTCTTCACTCACATTAAAAAAACCCTAGCTCTCTTTCTCGAAGCTTCGCTGCGTTTATTTCTTCGTTTTTCGATATGGTGAGTTAATTTAATACTATGATTTAATTTCATATATTCTGTTATTGCATTTAATATTCATATGTTTTGTTGATTTTTTAAAGTTATTCTCTATAATTCGAACACATTGTTTATCTTAATTGGATTAATAATTGATCTTGTCTATAATCGATCCTAAATTGTTTGAGATTGAGGTGCTTATACGATTTGTTAATGTTTTATTTTAATTTTAATTTCAATTTCGTATATTCTGTTATTGCTTTTAATATTCGTATGTTTTGTTGATTTTTTTTAGTTTATTTTGTATAATTTGAACAAATTGTTTATATTAGTTGGAATGATAATTGATATCTATATAGATAAGATTGAGGTGTTTATACGATTTGTTGATGTTTTATTTATCTATAATCGATCCTAATAGTTTGAGATTGAGGTGTTTATACGATTTTTTTTTAAAAGTTTATTATCTATAATTTGAACAAATTATTTATCTTAATTGGATTGGAGTCTAAATACGAGAGAATTTGAATAGATGTGAATTATTTATTAGTATCGGAATGATAATTAATCTAAATATAGATGAGATTTAGGTGTTTATCGTTTCCTTGATTTTTTGGTCCAATTGTTCCATTTTTCATGTTAGAAGTTGGATTTACTTTGATTGAAATGATTTTTGAAGATGTAGATGTGTTTTATTTGGTGAAATATGATTAGGTTTGGATTCTTTGCGCTGGTACTTTTATTTTATTCTGTATAAATTGAACCAATTATTTATTTTAATTGGAATGAAGAGTCTGAATACAAAGGAATTTGTGTAGCTGTGAGTTATTATCAGTATTGGAATGATAATTTATCTTAATATAGACAACAAATCATTTGAGATTTAGGTGCTTATATGCTTTGTTGATTTTGTCCAATTGCTCTTTATTCTTCTTAGAAGTTGGTTTTTAACTTTGATTGGGATGCGTCTTTGAAGATGTAGATAGCTTTGTGATTAGGGTTGGATTGTAATTTTTTTGACGGGTTTTGTGTGTTGGTGTTTGTGAATCTATTGTTACAGGCTCTACCGAACCAACAAACTGTAGATTATCCAAGCTTCAAGCTTGTAATTGTGGGAGATGGAGGAACTGGTATGTTTCCATGTTTAGCTTTTTTATGTTTTCCTGTTATTTCTAGTAATTTCGCCTTGAAGAGAATGCCTCTAATAATAGTATGATGTCAAACAGTTTTTTTGCTATGATTTTCTCAAACACGTGTGAAACCTTATTGACTACAAAAAGATAAAGATTGATTGTAACTGTTGAGAATAAAATTATTTCAAAAAGTTTTACATGATCATGGCCTTGCACTGAAATTGATACATGGCGATCCTTGTACAGCGACTAGTTGGCAGAGATTAGTGGCTTGCTTCCTTTTTGTTAGAGTACCCTGTGGTGGTTCTTGTTGTAATTCATTCTACCTTTTTACAGGGAAGACAACTTTTGTCAAAAGGCATCTCACCGGTGAATTTGAGAAGAAATATGAACGTAAGTTTTTTATTTCTTAAACAGATAGCGTAAATTGTGGTTTTGATACTATGGGTAATTATCTTTTGTTTCAAAATAGGCTTGCATTGTTCCTTGTTTTCTTGGTTTCTTATGAGTCGATTATTTATTATATTTTGTTTTCCAACAGCCACTATCGGTGTGGAGGTTCATCCATTAGACTTCTTCACAAATTGTGGGAAAATTCGCTTTTATTGCTGGGATACTGCTGGACAAGAGAAGTTTGGAGGTCTTCGTGATGGCTATTAGTAAGTGACTCTAGACAGTTAAAACGTGCAATCAAAGGCTGGCAGTATTATTTGAAATATTGTATGCTGGTTTGTTCTGATAGTGAAGAATTGTTGATAACATGTGGTGTTCTACCGCAAATGCTACTATTGGCATTTCTACAATGTGGTCTTGTATCTCAGGTTATCATAGCTTAGGTGACAGAAATTGTGCTCACATGTTCATCTTTCATCTCTTTTTGAGCTCAGATATAACATTTGAACATGTACCTTGCTATTCCTAGTTATCTTGCTTGAAGCTTTTGGATAATGTATTTTGGCTCCTCATATTTGTCTACATTAATTGTGCAGCATTCATGGGCAATGTGCAATTATCATGTTTGATGTTACAGCCCGTCTGACCTACAAGAATGTTCCTACGTGGCATAGAGATCTTTGCCGGTGAGAAACTGTTCATAGGCTGCCATCATTATACTCAAACTTATAATTGATGATATGCAATTGAATCTGAAATGGCTTTCCATTGCTTCTTCCAGCGTTTGTGAAAACATCCCCATTGTTCTGTGTGGAAACAAAGTTGATGTCAAGAACAGGCAGGTTAAGGCGAAGCAAGTTACCTTCCACAGGAAGAAAAATTTGCAGTACTATGAGATCTCGGCAAAGAGTAACTACAACTTTGAGAAGCCTTTTCTCTACCTTGCTAGAAAGCTTGCTGGGTAATGCTACATATAAATCTGTTTCATGTTTTCTAGAGTCTATATACTGTAGGTGTATCGAACCTAATTTATTCTCCTACTTTTAGGGATGCTAATCTTCACTTTGTGGAATCACCTGCACTTGCTCCCCCAGAAGTACAAATTGACTTAGCTGCACAGCTAATGTAAGACCTCTTTTACCTGTGGTGTTTCACTGTTTCGTGTTTCTGCTGATATTCTCTGCTTTTGAGTATGTATATCAGAGTTGAGGCATATAGAGATACTCTTTGCATCTTAGTATTTATATTAGAGTTAAACTAGATGATTTTGATCTTGACTTACCCTTGCATCTTAATATTTATTTTAGATCATGCAAGTTGAGCCTGTTGCTTACTCTTATCTGAGATGTGAAAGTTGTCTTGTGCTTGAAATTGTGTTTTCTGTTTGTATGAGTTTTAACCATACTCCTGTATATTCAGGCATGAACAAGAGCTTTTGCAAGCCGCTGCTCAGCCACTTCCAGATGACGATGATGAAGCATTTGAATAGAATGCATAGCTCAGAGTTGACCAGTTCCACCCTTGCACCTTCCTATATTCGTAGTCCTTAATTTCTTTGTTGTTTGATGATTTGTTTGCTGCTTCCTAGTATTATAGATTGGTTACTAGATATGTTTATCTGAGACTACGAGGCTGTGGTTTATTAGGCTAGATACTGTTATATTCTGATCCTGATGTAATCGCGCACTTTGTCAGGCTCTGTTTGAGCTTGTTATAATATTACTTGCCTACATATTTGACAATTTTTATCTCATTTGGCCCTGTGCTTAATCCTAATGTTTGCTATAGTGAATAGTGAGAACTTATTAAATAGACTTCCTCTGTTTAAGGGGAGAAATTCATTTCAGAAAGTCTACGTTAGATGTTCTTTTAGAAAAAATAATAAGCAGCGCGGATTATGGTCCAGTGTGAAGTGTAACACTGGGTGTGGTTATGTTTTTTCAATACAAGGACCAAGAGTATTGCAATGGATGAAGCAGCAATAAAGTTCTCAATTGTTCATCAACAGACTAGTTAAAGCTTGTCGTTTCATGTATGTTGCCTTATTTTGCTCGAAATAAGGCAAAGTCATAACAAGTTTTCTGTAGGTGAACCTGAGAGTTGTGCAGGAGAGATGGAAACTGATTCGGTAGATGATTATCTAGTAGAACTGGAAAAGGCTAAACAGATGGTGGGAAGGAAAGATTATAAATGGGTAAAGAAATCTTAAGAGGCACATAAGGAGCAAATGAAAACGGGTGCTCCAAGGAGACCTAAACATACAGAAATGACTTACAAGTCTATTTGTAATATGAATTTGCTAGCTATATGGCATGAGAGTTCATAGAATAATGTGTTGTAACTTCTAACTAGACATCATTGCAATTACTGATATTGAGGATATGCCAATTGCCAGCCTTCGGAAAATTGGGAAGGAGATCAATCATTTTTTTCTTGGAGGCAAGTGGAAGAAAGTATTCGTCTTTACTTCTTCCAATTTAGCTTACATAAAATGACTATATTGTCAAGATACTTATAAAATATACCATAATTTAATTCTGGACTTCTCCTTCTCCCTATTTCATGAATAAAATAATAGATGCATCATAGTAAATTCATGTACTTGACATGAATCTACTTTATTTTTCAGTAAAAGTATCCTCACTGGTCATGTTGTAGGACTTCTTGATCCTCAGTTCCTTGAATGTGAAGCTAAATTATGGAAGGCTAGAGTTTCACATCACTTCCCTATCAATGTCAACTGTTCAAGTGAACTAACAATGACTTGCACTCTGAGAAAGACATATTTAAAACTTAAAAACTTTTTCAGAATTAGATCAGTGGTCTGAAGTTCGAACGTGGAGCCCATAAACCCTGCTGTTAAAATAGTCTAGTCAACTTTCTTGCCCAAATATTAGTGTTATTAACCTCTACCTCCGAATGGTAGGTTAAAGTATGCGTATACTCTATCCTTTTCAGACCTTACATGTGAGATTACATTGAGTATGTTGCTTTTATTAACACCCTACGGCTACTTTTGTGCCCTTGTATCTAAAAGTTGGTCACCTTTTTGAAACTAATATTAGTTTTGAATTTTAAACTTCAGACAAGATGATACTTAGCTTTTGGATTTATGGGTTTTGTTATGGACTTGTCTATGATTTTCTGGGCCATGTACCAAATGTGGGTTCTCATAGGTTAAATCAAGTTGTTAGTAAATTTGTCCCATAAAGGTCCAAAACTAAGGGGGCAGAAAGACAAAGCATGCTTATGGTTCCTTCATGAGTTGCCAAGTTTGTTGTATAAAAGTTCCAACAAACTAAGATAAAATCTTAATGAACATCAATCAAAAACCTGTTCCTTTGAAGTTACATTTCAACAACTTAGAAAGACAAATAGTCTTTAGACATGTAACCATAAGAAGACATGGGCTTCATTTTTTTGGGCCTCTATTGTGGGACACCTTTGAAAAGGCCCACTCAAAAACTCTTCTTCAGATCAAGTGAGGTGTACTCAATTCTTTTCTTTTTGGTCTGAAAAGATTGGTACTCCCCCGTTCACTTTTATTTGTCACTTTTGGACTTTTCACGTTTCTTAAGAAACAATGATTGATATAGACATTTTACCACAATACCTCTATTAATTAATAAAAAACCTCAAAAATTGAAACAAAATTTCCACAGGTAATTATTAGAGTAGCACTTTACAATTCATTCATCTCATTAATGAAGAGGTGTGTGTCAATCTCAATACAAAGTACTGGTTAGCTAAAATTGACTTACAAATTCAAAAAGTCTTGGTAGTAAATAAATTAAGGGTAAACATGAATAAAAATTATCTTCTCTTGATATGCGAAAAATGACAAGTAAAAGTGAAAATATATTTTTTGAATAGTTGATAAGTAAAAATGAATGGAGAAAGTACATTTTTATATTTGAACATGTTGAAAATCCTAAATATCAAAAGGTACTTTATGAAATTTCAATTGTGTTGAAAGTCTTTCTTTCTTACTCCATTCGTCCCAATTTAAGTGTTTTAATTTGACTAGACACGGAGTTCAAGGAATAAAGGAAGTTTTGAATTTTGTGTTCTTTAATTAAAGATCTATAAGGTCCTTTAAATCTTGTGATTTTAAACTTGTCAAAACTTACTAAATATAGAAAAAAATAATTTGGGACAAATCAAAAAGAAAAGTAAAATAATTAAATTGTGATGGAGGGAGTAAATGGCTGATCAAATGTTACATAAAATGAGATGAAAGAAGCAATAATCACTAATGCATAGTCGAACAATTTTAAGTTAGTGAGACAGAATATCACTACATTCATTATTTCTTTGTGAAATTTCAAACTTAGAACACGCGCGTGTATGCACACACACATTCTTGTTGCCCTTAATGGCATGCTATTGTAATATTGAAATGACATATATAAACTTATCTATATTATTTTAGAAGTATAAATATAAATATTGATCGACCAAAATAGCTTTAAAATATTAAACGACTTTAATACCTTTCAAAATGCTAAATTAATTTAATCGTGTAATATTTGTTGGACAAAATTGTACATTACATAATCTATACAAATTTAACTTGGACAATAACACTAGACAACGTAATATGAAATTCTTCTACTTTAAAACTTAGCTAAGATAATTTATTTTTATTATCAGTATACTCGAAGGAAAAATTAAGAAAGCAGATTTTCTCAGATTTTGATGTTTAAGAATTCAATTTAATTTTTGAATTCAACTAACAATATTGTCTTTGTACTTTTAGGCCTGTACAAAAGCCTATATTTTAGGACAAAATTTCAAGAAATGACATTTAGAGTTGGATAAGGAGTTAGTTATTGGACGAATACACAAAGTATTTTAATTAATTTTGGACGAATACACAAAGTATTTTAATTAATTTTTTTATTTCCATAATTTCTCGGTTTCTTTTTGTTTATAATAATTAAGACAGGAATGTTAGAAATTGACCTTTACATAACAAAAAATAGAAAAGGTATTTTTTGTGTGTGTGATATACTTTAAGTGGGATGATTTTAGTAACAAAAAATAGAAAAGTGACTTTTTTTGTGATAAATGACCATCAGTTAGAATATTATGTGCAAATTAATACAAATATGCTTAAATAAAATAGGAGGATGAGAAAAATTAGAATAGTTATCGTAAAATTAATTGATTATTTTTGTAAGTCGGTAGATATAAATTTTTATGTTGAAAAAAGTAAATAATTGAAATTGTTTCTTCATATAAACATTTCATCATGAAAATTTACAACGACGGGAGGACGTAATTTTTTTGAAAAAATGTTATATTTCACTTTTGTGAAAACATAAATTTATTTAAAAAGAAATAACTAAATATCCTAAAAATTGAAAGATATTCTTATAATTTAATTTTGCTTAGTAATGATCTTCAGTACTAATATCAGATTTGTTGTCACTTAATCCTTAATATAAGATTATCTTAGTCGTAACATGCATCCCTAAGAAAGAAAAACATATAAACCAAGAACATCATTCTCAAAGAAATATTTAGTGAATATAATCTTATATTGTAGTAACATTTTTGTTATTAAATTAATATATATAGTTACAAATAATATTATCTAATATTGTTTTGTGATGATGTTGATAGGGAATATCGTGCAAAACACATATAGACTATTTTATTTTAAAAACATGAATATAAATGTTGGTTGACCAAAATATCCTTTAAATATTGAATGACTTTTATGCCCTTAAAAGTTCAATTATTCCATAAATATTAATGTCCGAAATTGTAAAAATACCTACACAAGGAACCTAACTTTAGTACAACAACTACTACAAGTTTAGGCATTCTCATACTCTGATTGGGATTTGGGGGAGAGGACAAGAAATATTGGACTAGACTATTCCTTATGTAGATGTAGTGGAGAGGGGTCCGTGATTTGGGTCTTCTAGAGTTTTTTATAGTTTTGTTTAGATTTTCTTTTATTTTTTAAAATTTATTATTTTTATTTTAATAGTTTGTAAGAATCAAGTATTATTCACTACATATTGAAAACTCGAAAAATTAGTGTTATTATAAAATTGGGAATGTAAAATTTTAATAAAATAATGTCAACATTTTTGTACCTCATAAATAAATTTAATAATTACAAGTAATATTATCTGACATATTTTTTCTTGTGAAAATTGTTAGGGAATAACGTGCAAACGCACGTTCGTAGAGACTAGTGTACTAAAAAGTCTTTATCTTTTTTCTTTAAAAAAACATGAATTTAGTAAAATATGGTCATGTAAAATGAAATGGCAGAGGTAATAACCACTAAAGCATCTTGACACTAAGAGGCGGGTTCATAATTTTAAATTAGTCGGATAGAATATCATTGCACCCATTATTACTATGTGAAAAAGGTTTCAAACTAAGCCGTTCGCGCACGCACACATACAGATATATATGATTTTTCTTAAAATTATCAATTATATATAAGTCGAGTAGAAGATAATGGTTGCACCCTCCTGATTGATAATACAATACATTCACCAGTGTTTTCCTTCTTCTTTTTTCTCAATCTTTAAACAAACTTGTATGAAAACATTCAGACATGAGTTAAAGGGAGATGTCTGGTTTATTTGTCTTAGTCCAATTTTAAACATTAAAACAAAATTCAGAAGATAACAAATGTTTCATTTAAGTAATTAGGGGTGCACCCTATCAACGTAGTGCCAATAGATGTGTCTCCATCCATGTCTGTTCAAATCACAACCAAAGATGAAGCCCATTCCCACCCCACCCCACACTACCCCATACTAGCACTCATTGGCCCTTTTTTTTTAGGCCATTCTTTAGATTTATGTCGCCTTTAAAAGTAATTAATATAAAAATTTCTTGCACGACAAATTTAGTCCACTGAATTAACGGAGATAGAATTTAATGGTCTCAAACAGGTCGTTTGTGCAAATGAACCACCCCAACCATACTTGCAAATTGCAATGTATGGCTTCTATTTAGGCCAAAATTTAAATGATGTAATCGTTAGTTTAGTGGACTAAATTTCACCTCCAAAAGTTATCATATAAGGATTTTTTTAGGATAAATTTAGTTTACTGAACTAACGGGGACATAATTTAATAGTGGACTTAAAAGAGGCCATTTGTGAAAATTCCCAACCTCTGCTCCCACTTCTTTAATGGACTGAATATTGCCCACTAGGCCATCCCCATCATTCCAACCCAAAAGTGGGTGTACAAAAGCAGGTCTGTTACTTCACCAGCATGTTCAAAAACTAGATGAGGGGTGTGGCCTCAAAAGTACACAATTACAAGAAATTTTTTCTTGTCCTATTTGAAAAATAAAGGGCCCATGGGCCTATTTTTAGGTTTTGGGGTGGAGTTGAAGGCAACAATTAGTAACTTTCATTGTCGGTGGGTGGTTGTTTGCTACTATATACATGTTCCAAAATTGTTATATAGCCCACAAAAATTGTCGTGGAGTGGTAAATACTTTTTCATTTTTGATTAAATGTTTCAGGTTCGAGCCATGGGTATGAATCCGTCTTTGTTAGGGAGCATTTTACCCTATAATATAGGATTTTCCAACACATATCCTAATTTAATTAGGCTTCAGTATGAATACCGAACATCATGTATATTGGCTATTCAAGATCCCTCTGTCTTCTTACATGTATCTACATCTATGAATGATTTGTAAAATATCAAATAAGTAAACTTATAACGTGTCAAAACCAAAGGATCAGTAGAAACTAAAATCACATGCATAAGCTAAGTGTTATTTTCTTTTGATCATAATTAAGATGACACAATGTAGGTAGTGTTATGTAATAGTGAAAGAGACAGAGAGCTCTTGGAATAATTTGGGAGTTCTCAAGTGTCACATGGACTATCATGTGATGATATGGAATTTCAAGAAGCCAACATGGATCCTCTTATGGTAGGGTAAAGGGGTATACCATGATCATGAGATGTGATGGAGATCTAGAATTAAGAATTTAGTACACACGACATTATTAAAAACACGCATTTTTTAAGGAAAAAATTGATGGAGAACACTCGATAATCACTTAATATTTTACCTCCGTCCGCATATGTATACATTATGAGTAAAAAGATAACGAGTTCAGATGAACACACACTATATCCGTCTCTACATGAATATTTTACCTCATCTTGACGAAAAGAAATAAATGAGGACATGTTGGGGCATAGTGGCATGTGGTTAAGGTCACAAATGGAGAAGCAGAAAGAGGAGGATAGCAAGCAAATGTCCTTTTCTTTGCAGCAAGTAACACTTACTAGTGAGGGAGTAGTGGTGAAATCTAAAAGTTCATTGCCTTTTTCTCATTCTTTTTTGCAATCCTCATATTGGATTTGCTTTTTATGATTACTAGATTAGATTGTCATTCCATTGATTATGAGGCCCAATAAAGATCATTTTCTTTTGGGAAAATTATACTAATGCCGTTAAAATCAAACTATTTATCTTTATATCTCCCCTTTAGTTTTCATATCCCTAAATTATTTATCTTTAGTACCCCTATAATTTTTGTAGATAATTGTCTCATTTTTCCTTCTTTCTTTTTTATTTCTCTACTTCTTTTCTCCTATTTTCTCTTGTTTTTTTTCTTTCCAAATCATAGTATTTTTATTTCTTTTTTTACCATAATCTAATTTCATATTTAATTCTAGCTCTTTTCATTTTTTTATTCTTTATTTCTTCTTTTCTATTTAATTGTCTCTTTTTTCATCTTTTCTTTTTTATTTCTCTACTTCTTATCTTCTTTTCTTTCTTTTATTTTTTTCTTTTTCTCATTTTCCCTTCTTTTTTGTTCATTTACTGATATATACCATCATATACCGAGATGATATCATGAAGGACTACATATACCATGATGATATCATGAAGAACTGCATATACCATGATGATATCATGAAGGATTGCATATACCATGATGGTATCATGAAGGGTTACTTCAGTTATTCAAAGAGAGTCCTTCATAATACCATTATGATATATAAATATATGCAGATGGTATCATGGAGGACTGTTTCATTCATTCTATGGCATTTCTCAATCCTCCATGATACCATTTGTGTAGATTTATATACCATGATAGTATCATAAATGACTCTTTTTGAATAAAGCGTTGATTTATTCCTTCAAGAAAAATACAACTCAATTATCTATGACCCACATAGTATATATCATATACCAACAGGGTATCATGAATGACTGACCCACACATGATAAATCATATGTTTACAAGATATCATAGAGGACTGAGTCGTTCCTTCAAAAAAGAACTCAGTCATCTATGATACCCACATGCTATATATTATATACTGACAATGTATCATAGAAATTGGTTCACTACCTAAATAGTCATCTATGATACCCACATAATATATAGTATCACATACTGACGGGGTATCACAAAGGATTGATAACTGATTCATTCTGACACTACTCAGTCTCTATGATGCCAGCATGGTATATATCATATACTGACATGATATATGTATGTCTAATTTTACTTATGAAAAAATTATAAAAAAATAAACTCATATTTTAGATATAAATTTTGTTTGAATATGCAACAAAAAAAATAAAAAAATTGTTTGTATTAAATTAGATTTTAATAATAAAGCTAGTGAATTTAATATTTTTAATTACTTCTTATTGTAGTGAAATTACTTAATTTATTATATTTTTAGTAATCTAAAAATAATTAACTAGTATTTTTATCTTAAAAACACAAAAAGAGAAAAGGATAAAAAATAAATAAGAAAAAGACAAAGTAGCCAAAAAAAACAAAAAGAAATTAAGATGAAAAAAAAAAAAGAAACAAAACAAAATAAAGAAAGGAGAGGTAAGAAAGGACAAAAACAATTAGTTGGGTCGGGGGTCACACCAGGTAATTATTTTGGGATGAAGTATGAACTCGTAATTAGTTTGAGTTGAGGGGGGCAATTGGTGATGTTTTCCCTTTTCTTTTCCCCTTTTTATTAATTAGTATTAATTTCTTTTTGAATTTTCCTTATTCAAAATAAGACTCCTAATAAAGTTAGTTTATCTTCTATGGTTAACTTAACTACATTGGGTGTAAACCACCGGTGTGGATAAATTTTTACCCTTGCGCACCCTATTGTTGAATCCGTCTCTTGGAAGAAGAGGCTTAAGAAAAGGAATGTGTTAATTTTGATAGCAAAGAATTGATCTTTGGCGAAGAGCTTCAATGGAAGGGTGTGAATACTAAGGGATGTGGTGAGATGAATAGGAGTCCTTCACGTTTAATCAGAAGCTCATGTTCCACTTTTAGGAATAAAGAAATCCGGAATAGGGCTCTTTAATAAGCCTTATGCGGCGAAAACCTATATTCGTTGAGATAATGGGTGCGGCGTGAACCTAGATTCGTTGAGATGATGGGTTCCGAATAAAGATGGCTATATAAAAAAACAAAACAAAAAAGTGGAAGTGCTCTTAGGCAAATAGTTTGTTGGTTAAAACTTAAATGGTTGTCTATACGTTGATAATAGAAGTAGGTGTCACTCCAAATAAAACCCTTAAGAGGAATCAAAATTATCTTTGTCAGCTTAACATTCTTTGAGTTTACACTTAAATAGAAGTGCTCGTTTATTAGTGGGCTTAATATTTACTTATTCCCACTTTACTATCAGATCTTACTATATATATATATATATATATACTATAACTTACCTTTAATTTTATCTTTGCTTCTTTTTCCTCTTCCAATGAGTAAGTGCACATTCTCATGTATATATCCCTTACCACCTGAGCTTTCTGAAATGTCGTTGTTGCTCTTTGCCAACTTGCTATTCTGTCACTTCAAAAGACAAATGGCAAACTATTGACACCATTAAATGGGGACATAAAATCACAAACTTTGTATTCACGTTTACATATTACTTTGTTATAAAGCAAAAACATAAATTTAATGGCTAATGTATAAAGATGATATTTAATCTATATATTTTGTATAAATTTTCAGCGAAAGGTGTTTAAGACCACCCTTCGTCGATTGTAGCTTTACCTCTGCGTACATTCATTTTCCTGGATAGAACTTTCCTTTTACTTCTTCTTATTATACCTAAATTTTATGTATAAATAGCTCTCATTGACCATTTTTCAGTCATGTATTTAAGAACTAGTCATCATCATATGTAAAATTTGAACTTCATAATAATGACTATTTTTCAATACATGGATTAAAAGTTGCTATATATGAAATTTACCAAGTTTTACAAGTATCTAAAAAATGCTTAGAGATTATATTTTCTATTTTCAGAAAGCTAAATGATATGAGGACCTTGAGGTGGCGGATATATTTTAGCAATGCAATAATTTACTTGTACATAATTAGGTAACTTCTCCCAAAAATATGAGAGAAATTTTACAAGTATATATAAACTCTTAGAAGACTTCTATCTTCTACAATTATTTTTAAAATACTGCAGACAAGTTTTTTTTTTTTTTTTGAGGAAAAGCACATCTTGATTTGGAGGATATCTTTTAGCAATTGCATTAATTAATTTTTATGTATTTAAATTATTTTCATGATAATAATTTGTATTCACATAGGGAAATAACATTAGATTACGTACTTATCATCATTGAGATTTTAAATTGGAATTTCACTGTCATTCATTAACAAAATATTTCACATCTTAACCATGATAAAAATAATAAGGCTTCTGTGTGGTAGATTGATATAAATAAATAATATACTCATTTAATATCTAGACATAAACTTTTAACTAAAAAAAAGGTTGACACAATTAATTCTTTGACGGGTTAACACAAATCAATAACTTTATTAATTGTAACAATTTAGATGAAGGCATGACCGTTGGGAAAAGAGATGAGCAGACAAGGTTGGTATTAAAGGGACAAAACATATATCATGAAATGCAGCATTTTTTAAAATAATTTTTAAATGTAAACTTTATTTAATTAGATACATAATTACAGTGTCATTCCCAAGTGGGATAAATTTTCTTTACAAAAAAAGAAAGAAAGGGCAACAATGGTCATAATAGATGGCAGTGGCCATCACGTCGTAGTTATTTGGAAAAAAATCTTCATCCCTAATCTAAGTGGTGACATATGCATGTTTTTTCATAAAGTGATACAAATATCTGAAGAAGAGAATCAATTAATAAAACACTATGATAACAAATAATGTCATTATTTTGATATGTTTATACTTGATTTTTTTGTTGCTTATTATCTATCCATATATATATATATATATATATTGTTGGAAATTTGCCTTTGGCGGGAGTTGCGACCGACCAACTTTAACGGCTTAAACACTAGTGTAACGTATGTTGGAGAATCCGGTTCTTCACACATGCATGATCTACTAAGTACGTAGCTAACCGTAGGGCCAAGAATCGTCAAATTTCATTGAGAAATGAAAGAGATATTGGTTCACGAAGTAAGGTGTTTGAAGCATGGAAAGTGTGGTATTGTGTGTAATTCTCCCTCATCGGTAGAGGAAGAAAGAATTGTTGTGTATATAAGATTCGAAATTGGTTTGGGGTTTGGGACCCCAAGGGGTATCCCATGTGTTTAAAGGAGGGAGGACCTAGATGTGCTTCGGTTCGAGGAAAGACCACACGCGCGCCGCCGCCCGTCCCGTCCCGTCCGGTCCGGTCACGGGTCACGGTCTGTGGTCTGTGGTCTGTGGTCTGTGGTCTGTGGTCTGTGGTCTTCGATATTATCTTTTTGGGCCGAAGGCGGTTTGATCCCGAAGTTTCGGATATACGGTTTGGCCCGAATTCTTTCGATGTGATGTGCGTTTGGTCCCCGAAGTTTCAAGATGTACGTTTGGTCCCCGAAGTTCGAATTTCGACGGTCAAGACAGAAAAGCCAAGCACTCAATTCGGCCATTTATTTTGGTGAATTACTCCTCCTATAATGGCCAAATCCGTTGGTCTTTCACCATTTATGTTGGTGACTTTACTACCTCCATAATGGCCATTATTTGGCTATTATGGAGGCGATTCGAGCGATAAACAACCCCTCCCTCTCCTATATAAACACCCCATTACACCATTGTTGAGAAAAAAACAAGAAGCTAACGAAACGATGAGAGGCAACACACGAAAATACACAAGCGAGAAATTTCTTCTTCCTACAACTTCCAAGCATCATTTCGTTACTCAATATTCTTCACGGTAGCTCTTGAGTTTCCTTTGCTCAAGGGTTCCATTCTTTGTTTTATCTTGGGAGACAAATTGTCCGGGACGTATAAAGGATACATACGGGGCAATATTGTCTTAAGGACAGAGTGCTACACTCGACTCAAGCAAAAACAATTTACATTTTTCCGTCTTCTACAAAAGCGGAATTTTCGGTTTTTTACTTGTGTAACAATTGTAATTTTCAGATTTCATGTTGAATTATTGAATCTCTGTTTATCCTTTCGAATACTTGTAATAGTTAAATACTTCCCGTACTGCTTTATAAAGTACCATAAAGAGAAAAATCTCCCAACATATATATATATATATATATGTTAAGAGTCACACATCGTATATGAAATGGAAACATGGACTTTTTATATGGACTTGGACAATCCTCACCCTACAAGCTAGCTTTTGGGATTGGGTTAAGCTCAAGATCCATTCTTTATATGGTATCAGAGCCAGACTCATTCCAATTCTTTGTTCACCGATGTTGGACCCCAAATTATATTATCCACGCTCCAGTTAACAAGGTCTAGGCGTGCGGAGGAGTGTTAAGAATCCACATCGGATATGGAATGGGAACATGGACTCCTTATATGGACTTGGACAATCATCACCCTACAAACTAGCTTTTGGAGTTGAGTTAGACCCAAACCCAAAATCCATTAATAAATCAGATATATTTTTGAGGTTATAAATCATCTTATTAAATAATAAAATGATAATTTTAAAATTAATTATTTTTAATATAAAAATGTACGGAGTAAATCTTTTCGGAACAAGTTAAAGAGGAATGTACATTACATAAATTGAGAAAGAAAGAGTAAAATGTTTTTACAAAACTGTGTCCCACGACGCCACTAGGATCCCAGATTCAAATAATCAAATTCTTAATAAAGAGCACTTCTCTTTTATGTTATATGCAACGATTTTGAATTAATATATATATATATATATATGGTATGAAACATTAAACGAGGGATTCGAAAAAAAGTACGGATTGGTCCGTGAAGATTCTCTAACTGGCAGTGGCAGAGTTTGTTATCTCTGTATGCTTAACAAACCAACCTGACAATTTTATCTTTTTACACTTTATTGAAGTATGTGATTTTTTTTGTGTGGTTTTCTTGCTTTCCATATCTACCCCTGTCAATTAAAAAAGAATAAATTTAACCTTTTGATTTAAGGGAAAAAGGGTCAAATTTGCCCTCCAATTATGCTTTATAGTTTAACATTGCCTCCGTCAAACTTTGGGATCAAATTTACCATTCTCATTAGTAAACTTATTAAATTTGCCCTCAGTTGGATGGATTTCTGACTTGGACTCTACGTCGGATCCACATAGACGCCACGTAAGCTCACCCAATTCTTTTAATCCGTACCTGTTACCCCATCATTTAAATTATTTCAACCCGATACATTTTAGAAGAAGAGGTAGTGGTTCCGTTACCCCATCAACGCAGTGGTTCCGACCAATCAAAAAATAACATAAGGTGGGTTGATTTGTCGTCGGCGTTTCACCGAAATAGTGGGCGTGATGGTATCGTTTGGCAGTGGTGTTGAGGTCGTTTGTGGTTGTTGACTGAGTTAGGTGGTTCGCAGAGGTTTCGTGTTGACGGGGCAATCGTGGCGATGGAGAATAAGAGAGTGAGAGGGGAAGCAAGGGAAGGCGTTGGGTGGCTAGTGGTCTGGCGAGATTGTCGGAGTTTGGAGCTCCGTCGGTGGTGGTCGACGGATCTATTGGTGAGGCAGTGAGGGGTTGATGTTGTTGGTGGTGTGGTCACCGACGATGTTTGGATCTGGGTATTTGGGGGCTCGCTGGTGGTTCTGTTTGGTCATCACCAGTGGTTGTGCTTCATCACCGACTTTGCTGGAGACGGCGACGATGGTCTATATGGTGACTGAGGTGGTGGTCTAAGTGGTGACTGCTCCGGTTTACCGATTGGTCATCACCAGTGGTTGTGTTTCATCACTAACATCACCGACTTCGCCAGAGACAGCGGTGGTGGTCTAGGTGGTGACTGCTCCGGTTCATCGGTTGGTCATCACCAGTGGTTGTGTTTCGTCACCGACTTCGCCGGAGACGGCGGTGGTGGTCTAGGTAGTGACTGCTCCGGTTCACCGGAGCTAAAAGCTCCTCGCTAAAAATTCTCTCTCCCCGACCAGGTTATTGGTTACCTCTTCTTCTAAAATGGATCGGGTTGAAATAATTTAAATTATGGGGTAACGGGTACGTGTTACGGGTTAAAAGAATTGGGTGGGAGCCTACATGGCGTCTACGTGGATCCGACATGCAGTCCAAGTCAGAAATCCAACAAGTTGAGGGAAAAATTTAAGAAATTTGCTAACGGGAAGGGTAAATTTGATCTCAAAGTTTGACGAAGTGCAATGTTAAACTTAAAGCATAGTTGAAACGTAATTTTGACCATTTTCCCTTGATTTAATTACATCTTAAGTCTTGCAACTAAACTAATCATGGATTGTCAGCATGCCCTCGTTCACTTTATAAATTGCCATCAATTTTAATTAATCTCATCTTCCAAAAGAGACATTTTCCCATCACAGTTTATGTGAAGATACTTGTTAAGTTCTATGTTTAAGAAATTAAAGAATATTTTTAACATATAAGTCAAATATAAGCGAAATATCACATTATTATTGATGGAGTTTTACATATACAGTTTTCGAATCTATCATAGTTTGTTGGAGCTTCACTTATAAAAAGTACGAACTTCAGCACACCGTAAGGAGTTTTTCAGTGTCTTACCTAGGGGTAGTTTTGATCAAATAGTTTTCACCGCATTTAAAAAGTAGGTATTTTTTTAATTACATTTCAAACAATTATGGCTAAATACTAATAGCCGGTACAATAATGGTCATTCCACCCAATTTTATATATTTAATAGATCTTACCCCCGACCTGAATTCAGATTAATCGGGATCCAAAGCAGTTACGGTACACTGGCAAGAACCATGATGGAAACAGAATACTGCCTAAGAAAATAAACACATGAAAAAAAAGAAAATTCAACATCTACTAATACATAACTAGAAAGTAATTTTAGTCTTGCTCGCTTTCTCTTGAGCAAGGGAAGGGCAATTTTTTCAACGAAAAGTGTCCGAATGAATCCCTTGCGTTTCTAGCTCGATTGCTGAGCAGAAAACCTCAAAAAGTATACATATATGGTTAGGAAAGGGGGAAAATGTAGGAAAAGGGTATCAATTGGAAGTGAAGAAAAAACAAGAAATGTGTGTACAATTAACAACAATAGAGTGAGTTGGTCTCATATATTGGACAATAAAAATAAGGGTGTCCAATGGGGGTCCTGGCGGGATGGGGAGGGTCGGGACTTGGGTTCCGGTAGGCCTGGCGGGCTGGGCTAGGCTGGACGGTGGGAGGTCCCGTCCAACATCCCGCCGGAACGGGGTCGGGTCGGGACTAGGTTTTTTTTTTGCCACTTAATTTTAAAAAATAATATATAGTTATATACAAACACTCCAATAATTGAACAAGATAGTGTAATAAAAACATCCCAAGACTATTTTTGTGTCTCTTATATTATTTAATAGAAATATGACATAGTAATACAATTTCAAAATTATAACTTTGTGGTGTTATTCAAAAGTTGCAAATGACATAGTAAAATACTAAAATTGCAATTAAAAAAATTACATATTCAACCATACTCTTTCGAATTTCCTCACAATGTCTTGAGGATCTTCTGTTGGAATTGGAATTTGTTTGTCAAATTCTTCAACGGCGCTTCCTGCTCCGTCGGACAACATTTCGTTGTAGTTTTAGTCTTCTTCTTCGTTGGTCTCCGGTTGACCGCACCTCTTACGCTCCCACGAATTCAGTCTCTGAATAGAACTGCAATCTCTAATGTGTCTCCCACCAATGAATGTATGTGCTTTCCAATTTGAAATCTTCCTGTGGAAGAGGCGCTTTCAGACGTTGTTGATGACATTTGAATGTTTAACACATCTCGGGCCATCTTTGTTAGCGTCGGAAATGTCTTCACATTCTCCCTCCAGTATTTCAACAAGTCTTTTTGTCCTTCAACATTGACAATTAATTCATACGGTACAATACCCTGCAAAATATAAACATCAAATTCGCTAACTTGTGACGAAGTTGAACCACTACACATTTTATTTCTCAGGCCTTGAATACTAGCAGCAGAAATCACATGTTTTTTTATAAGGTTGCAGCGAAGTAGTAGAAGATGGTACATAAGCCGGTTGATTATTTGCACTTTGTTGTTGGTAATACGTATATAATTTTTTGCATTCGGTGTGTATGCTAGACGTAACTGCTTCTTTAGTTGGTGTGTCAGTTGGTTCTTCAGTTAGCTCTGCTGGAAGTACTTCTACACAATCATAAATCATTTCTACAAGTGTTTTACAGCCGTCTACTTTAATAGTTGGATTTAATACAGCACCAACAATATAAATAGTGGGATATGAAAAAAATATTTTTTAAATCTTTTAAACAATTTTTCAATAGTTGCCTTATAAGTTGTTTTTTGCATATATTCATTAAGTAACAAAAATATTAGAACTATATAAAATAACATATTTAAAATAGTAGGATAATAAATACCGGAAAATTCTTTAGTAGCTTGATAAAATTTCTCTAAAAATCCATTAAGTTCTAAACTTTTATCCCAGTCACTATCTACAAGCATATCCTTTGGATTTTTATTATAGGCGTTAAATAATAATGTAATAGGTTGTCTATAATTGTAAGCAACAAGTAGTTGCTCATACAGAGAATTCCACCTAGTCGAAACTTATTCTTGAATTTTTCTATATGATAATCCACAATTATGACATTTTTTTATACTCTTTGCGTCTTTGTATTTTTTTACCTTTAAAATAAAGTTTATAGCAAATTGTATTTTACCAAGAATGCTTTCAAAAAGTTTTAGGTCATCATTTACAACTAAGTTATAAATATGACACGCACATCTTATATGAAAATGATCAGCAAAAGATGGAGTTAATCTAAGTTTTAAAAGTCTTATAGCATAATCATTAGAAGAAATATTATTTAATGTAATAGTCATAATTTTGTCATTTATTCCATAGTATTCACAAATTTCATTAATATTATCTGCAATAAAACTACCAGTATGCCTATCATCTATATATCTATATGCTACAATACGTTTTTTCATATACCAATTTTGATCTATCCAATGATATGTTACCATTAAATAATCATTACCGTTAGTACTACGGTCTATGTCAGAAGTGATAGCCACTTTGCCATTAAAATGATACAATGCATAATGTAAATACTGTTGATATTCACTTGCAAATTTAAAAACATCCCTTCTAACAGTAGATCTAGGAAAACCATTAAAAGCAGGATTATATGTTTCACGAATGTAATGAATAAACAAGGAGAGGAAGGAAATGAAAAAGACAAATCCTCCACCGCTATTAATTTTGCCATATTTTCCCTATCTTTGTTTTTATCATATTTATGACCAAAATTCCCCCCGTCGTCGGGTTAATTTGACCCTGTACTAGGTCGGGGACACTATGGAAACCTTGTCCCGACTCAGATGGCATTGGCACACCCAATTTTTTAGCCATGTATTGATTCTACCTAGTTGTGTGCACGCCTTGTACATGTCTCAGTAAACCTCCCGTCCCACCTTGACCTTTTCCGATTTTAAATTTATAAACATTTTTACAAATTTTACATCTAGCTAGTTGATTCTCTTCGTCCCTATCAAAAAATGCTATGCATCTGATTTTAATTTTCGTTTTGTGGGGCCTCGATTCATACTAGGAGGAATAGGAGACATTCCAGTTTCAGTTTCAGGCTGAGACTCAGTCTGAGCCTGAGGTTGATGTGCATTAGTGGGTGTGTCATCTATATTATCGTCTAAATTAAATTCTGATTCATCTACTTCATTATCTACTGGTATATCATTAAAAAAAACATTTTCATCAATATTACTGAAATCAATCAAATCATCGAGACTAGGAATATGATTATTAGAAGTACTCTTACCCTTATTACCCCTACTAGAAAAAACATCCTTACCCTTACTCGTAATCAAACGTTTAAATCATTCCATTTTATTTATACAAGTAAATAATTAAATAAAATAAATTAAGTGCGATAATTAAAATTAAGTAACAATAATAATTTAAAGAAGGAACGAATGTACCAAACGCCGACGTAACGTCGACGTGTAATCGAGGTTGAAAATTGAAACTTTGCTCGATGGATGATCCTCAAGCTAGTTGCCAACTTCACTCTCCATTTTTTAACTTTTATATAATATTTAATAGTAGGAAGATTTGTAGAGAGATAAATTGAGAGATGGTAGGAAGATTTGTGAGAAAATGAAGATGAAAATGAGTTATTTATAGTTGAAAAATAGGGTTAAAGTGTGAATATATTAACTTAGGGGTTAAAAATAAATATTAAGAGGCGGGGGGATGGCCGTTATAGTCGTTGCACAACGGCTAAAATCAAAATTTGGTCGTTGTTGCAACGGTTATTTTTGCAAAGGAGAGGGGGACGGGTTGGGATCGGGACGGGGCCGGGCCGGGATCGGGACGGACGGGACGAACCCAAGCCCCGTCCCGAGTTCGAACCCCGACCCCGACATTTTATTTATTTTTTACTTTGGTGGATAGGGACGGGCTGGGTCGGGATCGGACCGACCCGGCCCACTGGACCGCCTTAAATAAAAACAAAAGAATAGCTAGCTGGAAAATTTAGGGGGGGGGGGGGGGGGGGGGGGGGTTGTAATAACCTATTGCCCTATCCCCTCTTTAACTTGTTCTCCTGTAGTCTGTTTTTGAACTTACCTGCAGAAAGGCTATAAAGCTTTCATCAAAATTGATGTAACTTCACAAAAAAGGCAAAGGCTAATAGAGACATGGACAAATTAAGCAGAAAAGAAAGAAAATAAAAACCATAGGTTATATGATTGGATAACACTTGCCTTCCCATGATTAGACGTAGCTGTAGCCCACATTCAGACAGTTGCAATTGAGGAGTCGTCACACTGTTCTTTGCGTGGACGAAACCTTCTTACATTAATTAGAGATCTCATAGCTTGAGCTCCGATGACAGAGTTGTCTTTAATTACTATAAAAAAAATTAGCTCTAAATTTTATTGTTAATTTGTCACTAATTTGCTCATAACTAACATTTTTCTGATGATTAGTCGCAAGTTCATAACTAAATAGGATTAGTGAAAGTTTTACTATATAGTTAAAGAATTAATAAAAAAAAATCAGTTCGAATTTGGATTAGTGAGATCTCAAAACGGGTAGTAAATATCAGGTGAAAAAATAGAAAAAAAATTAAATGTACCAAGCGATCGGTAATTCAGCTCACGTACTCCGTCCATTCCAACTTGTATGAATGTGTTTGATTTGACATGATAAGAAAAAAAGAGACTTTTGAAACTTGTAATCTAAAATAAGTCATACTAATATTAAGGCGCGATAAATCATTCATTAAGGGTATGAAAAGTTTGAAGGTAAATTATTACTACTAAATATAGAAAGATATTATTCTTTTTTAACTAATAAAAAAGAAAAAAACATCACATAAATTGAGACGGAGTGAGAAGGAGTACTAGTTATGTATCGAAGGAAGTTCAATTATATCGTGCAAATACGATAAAAACACTTTTTTTTGTATAAAAATGAATGGTTGAATCTTCTTAATAGCTAATTGTATTCTCTCATCGTGTGAGTCTATATTTTTTAAAATCTCCTTTAGTGAATATGTATGTAGAAATTATTATTATTTTTAGTAACTAACCTTGTTTATTTATCACAAAAGTAGAGAATTACAAAGCCATAGCATAGCAACAAGCCAACAACACTGCTAGCAATCCAAAAACAGAAACACCTCAGACCAAAACTACTTAGAGCTAAAACTTTACCTAACTAAGAAAGCAAATCAGAAAGTTCTAAATTATGATGTAGAAATTATTTATGTGATGTCATATAAGATTTGTTATGGAGTAAACGATATCTTAGGAATGATTTTGTGGATATTGCTTATATTAAGGAGCTTTTGTCTCTAATTACCTATTCATGTATTGCTAATTATTTATGTATAGATCAAATTCATAGATAGCTAGGCACTTTTCAGCCATGTTGTAAAGGATTTGGTTAATTGTGTAGCAGTGCCCTGAGCAGCTGTGGGGTTTTCACATAGTTAGTTAGTTAGAAACAAGATTAGTTAAGAGCTAAAAGATAGTTAGTTGGCTAATTAATTATGATAGTGTTATCTGTATTGTGGATTAGTTGAGAGGCGGTTATGTTTCCAAATAAAAGGTGGAACTCCCACCCCAGGAGCCCCCACACCCCGGTCCGACAGGTCTGTGAAGGAGGTAAATCATGGTGACTCAATTGATTTCATTTGGCGGTGTGTACAAAGGGCAGGAACGTAGTCAACGCGAGCTGATGAGAGAGGCGGTTATGTTGTGTATATATGTATGAGTATATTGTATATTCAAGAGTTAATGGAAGATATTTTCTGAAAATGCTCTCTTCCTCTTGAACCCCGATTCTCTTTCTCTCCTACTCTTATGCAATTTTGTTATGATCATGAAATTTAACACATGTAATTGACATTGTTCTAACGTTTCAAATTCTACAAATATAACGTTTCAAATTCCACAAATAACTTTATCTTGGATTTTCATTTTTGAAATTTAAAATTCTAGAACGATGACTATTTTTTAAAAATAGAATCGAAATGTGACTAGTGAACTCTATTTATACTCTTCATCATATCCTATGATGTAAGTGTAGTAACAATGTGGAGTTTAATGGGTACATAAAATGGTATATTAAGTTATTCAATCATGATTTTTGTTTCTCGTTCAACCAATCAAATATTATTATTGCAAAAGCTTATGCTGAAATTATTTTGTTAATAATGTGGTAAAAGAAATGATCTTCCACGGATTAAAATTCTCCTATACTATCTGTACATAGTTTAATCTGTGACGATAAGTAAGTTGCCATTTTTATCAGGATATTCATCAATGTACGTATTCCATTTAGATTGTTAGACCCCATATTTGTTGGGAATTTTAAAATTGATCTCCCAATATTATGTTTTGGTAATTTTTATTTATTAGCTAGCTAGTTTTCGGAATTGAGTTAGGTCCAAATTCCATTTTCTTAAGTTCCGTCCAAACATGATTTATTCGATATTGGGCTCCATCTTATATTATCCACGTTTCATAAATACAATCGGCGTACGCGAGAGACTATTGAATTCCCACATCGATAGAAATGTGCATTATTTGTCTCCTTATGATCAAGAAAACGACTTATTTTTCAAAAAAACATAGCATACTATATTTTCTTTGGTACCCATTACCAAACACACCCATAAGGCAAGTTAGTTGCACTCCCCATAACTATAGTAAAACATATGGAGAAATTAATGCCATGTAGACATCAGTTACCAGTATCCAAAAAAATTGCAATCTGTACAAGTTTGTTAGCTTTGGACTCTTGTACTCTACACATTTTTCATTACAAATTTAAAGAAAAAAAAATGCATAAAAAAATATGCCAATGTACTTTCCCATCATATTTCAGAAAGGATGTAACCATACAAAAAGATATTGGATTCTACTATTATTCCATCTCATTTTCTTGACAATTCTGAACACTACTAGCTAGTATTGTTATTCAAGAAAACACGATTCAGAAAAGTAACTGACAATTGAGTGAATTTGAGTTCTGAATAATATTTTGTTCCTAAAACTAATTATTGTTTGGTAATAAGAGAGTTCCAAGTCAAATTTGAGCATGCCTTACTTTTTGTACAATTAATGGAGTAGTAGATTCATTAGATTCAATCACTTAATGAGCATGAATGTAGATTATATGTGTATGATATATATTTTTGGTTACTGTTAGTTTGATGATTACACACTTCATAATATTATAATCCATGGGTTGAATCATCAAGTGCACTCAAAGGGTTCATCCGAACTCCATTCATGAAAATACTATATTATATTTATGGTCAATTTTTTTTTTATGTATATATAATAGATGTTTGAATTCTCATAATTTTTTAAGGTGCTTACACACTTTTATATTTCAAATCTCCTTAATGAAAAATCCTGGCACCGCCACTTGGTTAGACTTAACCATATACCCGGACTCGAATTTAAGATTTAAACTCGAAGAATCAAACTTAAGAGCGTTGAACTGATTATTGTACTTTTGAAATCTTGAATTTAATTTAGAAATTGATATTGTTAAATGATAGTGTTTTTCACATGTGTGTGTCATATATATATATAGAGAGAATTAGCTACACAATTTGTTGGTAATCTCCGGCTAATCTGTCGCTAAATAGAATTAGCATGGAATTTTTTCTATTTAGCTACAGAATTTTATCCGTCACTAATTCCTTATTTTCTTCTACACACGCGCTCACGCACACACATATTTGATTGATTTCGATCTTATTATTAAACATCAGAGGACTTTTATTCACAATAATTTTCTTACAACTCTTCTCTCTACTAGATGAAACTCCATTCCCACGGTTCAAACATGAGACTTCTTGTTAATGATAGACAATATTTTATCATTTCACCACTCCCCGGTGACAGTAAATCTTTTTTGTGTTCCACTTTGCTAATTTTTAACAAAAGTTAGAAGGGTGGTAATAGTATACTTTTATGGATTCTTGCTCATGTTGTGACTTGTGAATAATTAGTAGAATCTTTTGATTTCATGCGCAATAATGCGCAAAATCAGTGTATAATGAACTAACAATGATTTAATTAAGATTGAATGGCTTTTTCAATTTGATTCGGTTGACCGTTAATGTTACGAACTTTTTTGACCATCTAAAAAGATTTTGACTGATGTTAACTTCCATTTAACAGTGATCTTGATTAGTGATAATGGTTTTGAAATAAGATATCCCCAAATCACTAACTATAATTTGCAACTTGTGGAGGTCTAGTGAGGCCCATCAACCTAATAATGATGAATATGTAAGCATGATTTAAGGATCTTGAAAATGAAATAAGTAATATATACACGATCACGGTAAATAATTTTTTATATCATTAGGTCATCTTTACTTATTGTAATATGTAATTTATCTTATTTTTAAAAATTTCAAATCTTAAAAAACTTATATGTAGATATCCTTTAAATGACATGATATTGTAAAGAAATTATATTAACATATACCAACCTTAAACTCATAAGAAAAGGGGCTAAAAAGAATACATAGACCCAGACAGTGTAAAGATTTCGACCTTTTATAAAAAGATGTTTTCTATTTTCTTAAGCTACCAATTATATATGCATATAGATTATTACCGGCCGGTGTTCTCCTAAGTGATTTGATAGTATAATTATTTTTTTTGATAGATTATATATGCATGCACAAAAATATCTCATAAACAGCGTCAACATTAGTAGAAAAAGTGAACAAATTAGTAAATCATTACATTAATAGTTGGTAACATTCATTTTTTTTATATTTTATTAATTATTTTTATAAATTTACATATATCTAATAAAAAGTTTCGATGAAGTAATGTCACGAAACACCACTTGGAGCACGAT
Organism: Anisodus tanguticus; assembly: GCA_034509755.1. NCBI lineage: Eukaryota > Viridiplantae > Streptophyta > Magnoliopsida > Solanales > Solanaceae > Anisodus > Anisodus tanguticus. The sequence goes on from CM067558.1 coordinate 39,939,094, forward strand.
ATATTTGTCATTGTCGTCAGTACATACAACTTATACTCGAAAAATAAATAAGAAAAAAATTACTTAATGGAGCCTTGGAGTGTAAAATAAAAAGTTTCTATTCATTTGGGGAATTGTGGGGTTTTTCGTTATCCATGTTTGAATGTGAATTTTAGCTAATCTCTTTTGTTAAAGATGTGATATGGTGGGGTGGGATTTGCTAGTAGATCTTTAAGCATATCCCACTTTTTGCTCAATTGTTGGTTGTCTTTACAAAATCTTATAATATCACATTTTAAAGTCTCTTCTCTGATTTTTATTTTAAGAGAAACTATACAAAAAAGAGCTTTTTCTTCAATTACTTAATTTGTCTTACATATATAGGATCAAGTTTCATAACGACATTCACTTTTAATAATTATTATATGATCATCCCAATATTTATTAGATCAATTTTTGTACTCTTAGCAATTTTTCGGTTATTTCTGTCTCATTTTAAAAGTCTTTTCTCTGATTATATTTTTTTTTAAAAGAGTGCTTTATCTCCAATTATTTAATTTGTCTTACATATATAGGATAAAGTTTATAACAACATTCACTTTCAATAATTATTAGATCAGTTTTAGTACACTTTGAGTTTTTCTGTTATTTTTGTCTCCCAAATTTTGTAATTTTGTCTTCTTTTCCCTTATATCCACTATAAATAGAATTTTGCAGTGGAAATTTGTACTCAACAATTTTTGCAACAGAATTCTTCTGATTGTCCTCTTCCTAAGTCTTTGATACTCTAGTAAAGGCTCTATCATGATTCTAGAGAAGGTTTCCTAATTAGCATATTATTATCTAAATAATTAATACGAAGATAACCTAAAGTATGCATACTTGGTTTTGATTAAATGATGAGTTTACGTGTACTAATAATGTAAAAGATATTTACACAATCATGTCAGTTTAGTTACTGGTAAATCTCTGTAGCAAACATCACTTGGTATCGAATGATTAACTTGCTATTAAAAAAAATGTACTGTAAAGATTTCACTGTCATTATATAAAATTATGAAAAAAGTAATTCCAGTTGTTACCGATTAAATTATTCAACAAAACATTAGTAATCAATCAAGTAAATAAAAAGGACACTGCGGCGTTATACAAAATGGATCATAGGTCTAACTCAACACTAAAAATTAACTTAAAATGTGAGGATTGTCAAAGACCATTTGCCTCCCACTTACCAACACGGGACAATTCAACACCCCCTTATACCCATGCCAATTGAAGTGCTAACAAGATAATATGGGAGCTAAATATCGGGTGAAATAAATTTTGGTAGGCCAGGCTCATATACCATGATAAACAAAGAATTGCTATGATATCATGTCAAAATATATGACTATCTCATCTAAAAATTTAAGATGATATAGAAAACACACTTTAATTTACTTAATTATATTCTTAATACGATTCCTCATGTACGGACCTGATTCTTTTTTAATGGGCCAGAGACGTGCAATTTCTTTTTGATAACGTGTCGCATGAGACTTGAACCAAGAATTTGATGCCTACTCTGATACCATATTCAAATGAATCTTGACATAACTCAACCTCAAAAATTAGCTCAAAAGGTAAGGATTGTCAAGACTATATAAGGATATAAATGCCTCCCACCTACCGATGTAGAACAATTCAACATGGTGAAGAATTCGGTGTTCATGCACGATTCAGAGTAGGGGCGCACCCTGAGTGGAGATGTCAAGTAACCAACCTACTATAAGTTAAAGCATGAATGACTGATTTCACGATTCAAATTCAGAATATAAATTATTTTGAGATAATTTTATTGTTATACCAGAGCTCCCTTTCCTATCAATCAAGTATTTTAATTTCTTGAAAAGAATTTTGAATTGGAAGTTTGTAATTTAATCTTGTAGATAGAGCAGCCAACATATAACCAATATAACAACATGAGTCATGTTACATGACAATTGATTTTTACCTTTGCCTTCCAAATCTTCAGCTGGTAAATTGGCAGCCTTTTTTCTTTATCAGTCTTACATTAAAGTTGGACTAAAAGAATTGAAAGAAAAAAAGAACTTATAAAGCAAAAGTTTAAAAATGGATAAATATTGCAAAATAATAAAGGTACATCCATCAGCTTGCAGCCTTTGTTTGTTAAATTTATTTTGGTCATTTTCGATACTTCCAAAAATTGTTTTGTGTTCACTGCATTTTCTGCTTTGTCCTTTTCGATATATTAGAGCATACACGTGTAATTATAGTAATAGTCTTGTATTAGAAAAATTTATATTTGATTTCCGTAATTATAGACTAGGTTTAGTATTGTATATCATATATAAAAACTCTTTACATTAATGAAAATAATCAAGAGATTATTTTCTTTCATGGTATCAACAGTCTAGGGCAAACTTTTCCTTCTCCAAAAATATACTCCTTCCGCCGCCCTACTCGAACCCTAATTCTCGGCCGATGGCCGACCCCCCCCCCTCAAATTTTTCTGAATCCTTAATTCTCCTCTTGTTCTTCCATCATGTCTACCACAAAGAATACCTTTCATCCTGCTCTTGCAGTCTCCAATATCAAGAACAATATCCCTATCGTCCTTGAGATAAAAAACGTCCAATACGCGACGTGTGCAGAACTATTTAAAGTTCACTCAAAGTCTAATAGAGTCCTCCATCACATCGTCAGATCGGAAAAAGGCAAGGAGAAGGTGTCTTCCACAAATGAAATCGATTTGTAGGCAACTCTTGATGCTACGGTCCTCCAATGGATATGTTCCACCATCTCTACGGATCTCTTACATACAATAATTGAACCCGATGCCACGACAATGGAAGCTTGGACTAGGTTGCGTGATATATTCCAAGATAACAAAAATTCTCGTGACGTAACCCTTGAGCAGGAATTCTCTCACAACAATATGGAGAATTTTCTGAATGCCTCCGCCTATTGTCAAAGGCTCAAGGAGTTGTCGGATCAACACAAGAATATCGGTGCGCCCGTCACAAACGATCGTCTCATTCTTCATATGGTTACAGGCCTTTCTGAGGCGTATAATAGAGTTGAAACTCTTCTTCATCAAAGCAATCCTCTTCCGCCGTTCTACCAAGCACGTTCCATGCTCACCTTAGAAGAAGCAGGGTTGGAAAAGCGGCAACCGGAGCCAATTTTGCCATGATGGTGGCCAACACCGATGACCCTCACTCTTTTTTGGAAAATTCTGGCCAAAACCATAACAACGGTGGCGGCAAAAAGGACCAAAATTGGAAAAATAGTGGTAAAAACCGCAACGGTAGCCGCGGTGGTGGCAACGGTGGCAGCCGTGGTGGCGACAATGGTGGCAGTGGTGGAGGACGGGGTGGCAGCAGTGGCTAGCAAGGGCATGTGTCGCAGCACCACTGGCTGCAACCTTGAGCCAGTGGACCATGGCTGTGGGGCTGGTCCAGTGGGCAGTGGCCCACTCCACCTTATTCGGCTCCTCAATTTTGGGCCAGGCCCAATAGAAACCAATAGCAGGCTGGGCAGAACCAAGCCTGGCAGCAGCCTGACCTACTTGGGCCTCGGCCTTCGCTACCGCGGGCCTAGAGCAGCCCCGACCCATAATATCGATGAAGCAATGCATACACTTGGATTAAATCCTCCGGATGCAAATTGGTACATGGATACCGGTGCTACTTCTCACATGACATCATCACCAGGTAATCTCTCGTCTTATTTCAATTTGAGCAAAAATCGTGACGTAATTGTTGGTAATGGTCATTCAATTCCAATTCGTGGTTATGGTCACACAAATTTACCTCCCCGAACCCACCTTTAGCCTTGAAAAATATCCTTCATGCTCCTAAATTAATTAAAAATTTGGTCTCTGTTCGGAAATTTACTACTGATAATTGTGTTTCTATTGACTTTGACCCTTTTAGATTTTTTGTGAAGGATTTTCGATGGGGATACCTCTAATGAGATGTGATAGTCGGGGCGAGCTCTATCCCATCACCACCACCACCACCACTAAACAAGACACACCGTCAACGTTCGCCGCTTTAGCACACTCCTTATGGCATGCGCGTTTGGGTCATCCGGGGGCGTCTGTTCTTTCCTCTCTTAAAAGTAATAACTTTATTGAGTGTAATAGTACGCGTAGTACTAATGTTTGTTATTATTGTCCGCTTGGGAAACATGTTAAATTACCGTTTGTTGCATCCAATTCTAGTACTATGTTGCCATTTGATATTATTCATAGTGATTTGTGGACATCTCCCGTTTTGAGCTTTTTAGGCCATCGTTATCATGTATTATTTTTGGATGATTATTCTAATTGTTTTGTGGACCTTTCCGTTATCTAAAAAGTCTCAAGTTTATTCCATATTCCTATCATTTAGAGCATTCATCTGTACCCAATTTGAACGGGAAATTAGAAACATTCAATGTGATAATGAACGGGAATTTGATAATAAGACGTTTAGAGAATTTTGTAAGGTTAATAGTATATCTGTTTAGTTTTCTTGTCCACATACATCCTCACAAAATGGGAAAGCCGAGCGAAAAATACGCACCATTAATAATATTGTTCGGACATTACTAGCACATGCTTCATTATCACCTTCATTTTGACATCATGCATTACAAATAACCACTTACATTCTTAACATACTCCCTAGAAAAGGATTAGTATATCAATCTCCACTCAAAATTCTTTATCACAAAGATCCGTCGAATTATCATCTTAGGGTGTTTATGATATCCTCTATTCCCCCCACTACAATAAACAAACTACAAGCCCGCTCTACCGCTTGTGTGTTTTTGGGTTATCCGTCTAATCATCGTGGTTACAAATGTTATGATTTATCATCTCATAAATCATCATTAGTCTCAGTCTCGCTCTCTCAAAAGCATGGCCCATTCATCAGCCGGACGTGAAAAATGCATTCTTACATGGTGATCTCAAGGAGACTGTATACATGCATCAGCCCTTGGGTTTCAGAGACCCCGATCATCTTAATCATGCGTGTTTGCTGAAAAAGTCATTGTATAGGCTAAAACAGGCCTCTTGGGCCTATTACAAAAGGTTTGCGAATTATCTGTCTTCTGTTGGGTTTTCTCACAGCATGTCTGATCATTCTCTGTTTATCTACCGTCGCGGTACTTCTCTGACATACATTATGTTATATGTGAATGATATCATATTGACTGCCTCCTCTAATAAACTGTGCAAGTCTATCATATCTCTTCTCAACTCCGAGTTTGCTATGAAAGACTTGGGGCCTTAGAGTTATCTTTTGGGTATAACTGTAACTCATCATGTAGGTTGTCTATTTCTATCCCAGAGGAAGTATGCAACTGAGATTATTGAACGGGCTGACATGTCATCCTGTAAGTCATCTCCTACTCCGGTTGACACCAAACCGAAGCTTGCTACGAGGATCCCTCCCATTATCGCAGTTTTGCAAGGGCTTTTTAATGTCTTACGTTCACGAGGCCCGATGTTACTTATGCAGTGCAGTAGGTGTGTTTATTTATGCATGATCCGAGGGAAGAACACATGCACGCTCTCAAACTCATTGTGCGTTTCATTCAGGGCACTCTTAATTATGGTTTACACCTATATTCATCCTCCATATCTACTCTCATGTCTTATACAGATGCTGATTGGGGTGGATGTCCAGATACCAGACGCTCGACATCTGGTTATTGTATGTTTCTTGGTAATAACTTGGTCTCTTGGTCGGCTAAAAGACAGGCTACTTTATCGCGCTCCAGTGCGGAGGCCGAGTATCGAGGGGTAGCCAATGTGGTGTCTAAGTCCTGTTGGCTGCGTAACCTCCTCTTAGAACTTCACTTTCTTATTCAGAAAGCTACCTTTGTTCGCGAAAAAGTTAGTGCGATATATCTCTCTGGGAATCCTGTCCAACATCAGCGCACTAAACATATTGAGATGGATATTCACTTTGTTCGCGAAAAGGCAGCTCGTGGACAAGTACGTGTCTTGCATGTCCCTTCACGGTACCAAATTGCTGACATCTTTACTAAGGGTCTACCCTTAGTTCTGTTTTAAGATTTTAGGGACAGTCTCAGCGTACAACAATCGCCCGCTATGACTGCGGGGGTGTTATAGAATATACGTAGTATATATTCCTAATATACTACGTATATTTCCTGATATTATTAGAGATCTTGCACATGTGTAATTATGGTAGTAGTCTTGTATTAGAAAAATGTATATTTGATTTCCGTAATTATAGGCTAGATTTACTATTGTATATCATGTATATAAACCCTTTACATTAATGAAAATAATCAAGAGATTATTCTCTCTCAGAAATCAATAATGCAATGAAATGTTTACCAAACTATCCCTATTTAATAAAAATAAATTACTTTTTTCCCTTTTGATTAAAACATGTATGAATAGTAATCATTTATGTCTTGAATAGAGAACTTGTCAATAAATGTTTCTTGAATAGAGAGTTTGTCAATTTTTGTCTAAGAATATAATAGCAAAAAGTAACAAATTTATGTCTTGAATTTCTAAAGTGATACTTATTTTGAGACAAAATATTTTTACTAAGATGACACTTATTATGGTACGAATAGGTACTTTAACTGTCTACATGCAGTGGATGTCAGCATTTGAAGCAACAGCAAGAAAAATATATAATTAACGCCTTAATTCCAAATAAATTCAAAACTCTAGTATTTAACGTACCAAAATATTATTTCCACTTTCGAACAATAGGAATTTGAGCAATATTGGCAAATGGTCCAAATGCGGAAATTTCTTCAAGGCGAAGGATTTTATATAATATCCTACCTTCTTACGGGCGTAAAATAAAAGGGTAATAATTTTGAAAGATGATCTTACCTTCTATGGTATATATTACTTCCTCCGTCTCAAATTATTTATCGTAGTTACTAAAAATAGTTGTCTCAGATTATTTATCGTTTTAGAAGTTCAAGACATTATTAATTAATTTTTCTCCATTTTATCCTTTGTCATTAATGAAGATGACACATAAATAGAGTAAACATTTAATGGAGAGAGATTATAACTTAGACATAAATAAATGTCACTCTTCCTAATTAATATTTCTTAAGGGGCGTATAAATAAAAAAAATGACAAATAATTTGAGACGGGAAGTAATAATGAACGTTTAGACTCGACTAATATTTTTTATATACACAACAACAACAACAACAACAACAACAACAATAAGTGGGGTCTAGGGTTGAGAGGTATAAAAAATATTTTTGATAGACCCTTGGTTTAGAATAAAGAAAAAACAAAGCAAGTCAAAGAGAAAAAGGAGTTGTAACTACAACAAAACAGAACATTAAGTGTATAACAAGAGACACTAAATAGTAACAAAAATCGAAAGATAAGAGACTACATGAGAAATAATACAACTATAAGTAAGGAAGGATAAGCGAGACAACTTTCTACTACTTACTAACCTTCTACCCTAATTCGTGTCCCCCAAAACCTCATATCTAAGATCATGTTCTCATTAAGTTGCAAATGCGCATGTCTAATCATCTCTCCTTAATATTTTTTCGGCCTAACTACCTCTATCTCTTCTGAAGCCATCCATAACCAACCTTTCACACCTTCGCACTAGAACATCTACCCATCTCGTGAAGGTAACTTCGATTTGATCAGACCATCCTAAAGAGGAACGTGCCTACAAGGACTTTCTTTGTGAGAGTTAATTTTGTATTCCTGAATTAAGTGATTTTTGTTGCTCAGACCACCCTAAAGAGAAATGTGTTATATTCCATGAGTTAAGTGACTTCAATTTAATCAGTAAAAAGGAACGTGCCCACAAGGCCTTCTTTCCGGAAGCTTCGGGTAGTGGAACATGACTTAAAGTCATAGAAATTTGACAAGCTCATTCAAGGAGGGTCATAACTAGGGACGGCAACGGATCAGATCTGGATCGGATCCTACTAGATCAAGATCCAAATTCGTTTTTCATATCTGGATCCAGATTCATCGGGTCCATAAAAATCATATTCAAATCCGGATCCACCGGATCAACGGATCGGATCTGGATCTACATGTAAAAATTTTTTGCTTGAATAATTTTTCCACGTGTTGAAACTTTTATGATAAAATGAAACGCAATCTGATTGAAAAAAATGATTGAGTTCATTCAATCAACCTACACAAACATGACACCATTCTTTCAAAATACTGAACAAAGTTTTAGCATTACAAGAAAATAAAGACGATTGACTTCATTAGTGATGCTGAACATGTTGCAACTTTGAGCTAATTTTTGGAGGCTTTAGTGATGCTCCACTTGTAGTTCTACTGATTGACTTCATTAAACAACATAAAACAATGTCAGTCATATATCAAAAGTCCCAGTTTTTTTTTGCTGATCAAACAAATGAGAGAAAGATACTTAAAGCTTACGGCTAGCAGATTTAAGAAAGAGAAATTTAAAGAAGTGTGATAATTTTTTCTTTTTATAGAAATGAAAATATGGGAAACTACAAAGATCATATAGGTAAAAGAAATGAAACTTCAAAGACAAATTACATGGTTGTGTGACTTCTGCCTTATCCTGGTTCAACCCTTTACCAATACACAAATTATGAAAAAATTTAAGAAAATACTTATAAAATTACATTCTAGGTTATGAATATATTTAATAAATATGGATCCACGGATCGGATCTGGACCGGATATGGATCTCAAATACAAGATCCAGATCCAATACGTCAGAAACGGATCCGGATCTGATCCGAATCCGTCGGGTCAAATTTTGAAGATCCATATCATATAAAACAGATTTGAATCCACCGGATCCGGACCGAATCCAAGATCCACTGCCATCTCTAGTCATAACTATTGAACGACAATTCAATCTCAAGATATAATTCTACTCACCAAATAGGTTTGAGAATGATAAGATGACGTACCTAAGATGTATTAAAATTTCTATAGTCCAAGGATATTAATTAGGTTCAATAAATTGTAGCACATAACTTTAAGGGGTGATAATTGGTATGAACGAAAACATTTTTTAGAAGACATTTTCAAATATTTCTTTGGTTGGTTAAAATATTTTCTATAGGAAAATAAGTTTCTTGTAAGTCAAATAAATGATTTTTTAGTCAAAGTAAGTGTTAAACAAGGTTTATATCCGTGATATACACTTGATATACATAGTGTATATCACGGGAATATACAACAGATCAGCCCATCTCGACAGCCCAGAACTGCCCATCTCGGCAGTGGCTTCAGCAACCCATCTAGGCAGTTCAGCCCATCTCGGGAAGTGTATATTGTGTAGTATATTAGGAATGTATATTGATGTAATATTGTAGGGTAAATGTTACCTTAATTAGTCTTATACACTTACCATAATTGTATAGTCAGAATTATGGTAGAATAAGGTTTTAGGAATAGAATAGGAATAGGATTCTCCTATTTGTAACTTGTATATATACCTTTCAATTAATGAAAATAATCAAGGGGATTATTTCTTTCATGGTATCAAAAGACTAGGTCTAACAAAAAAAAAATTCTCTCCCAAATTTTGTGTCCTTCTCGGCCGAAACCCCCCCTCGGGTTTCCTTTCCGAAATTCGTCTTCCGCTCTCAAAATATCTCTTACTATTCCCAAACTTCCCCTTCTTCTTTGTTCTTTCAATATGTCTAAGAACAATTTTCAGCCTGCCCTTATGGTTTCTAACGTCAAGAACAATATCCCTATTGTGCTTGAGATGGAAAACGTCCAATATGCGACGTGGGCAGAATTGTTTAAAATTCACGCTATCTCCCATCAAGTTATCCATCACATAATTCCTCCCACTATCTCCCATCAAGTTATCCATCACATAATTCCTCACGCTACACCTATTCCCGCGGAGGATCCTCAGTTATGGATTACTCTTGATGCTACCATTCTCCAGTGGATCTATTCCACTATTTCAGTTGACCTCTTACAGGCGATTATTGAGCCGGATACCACAGCTATGGCTACCTGGAATAGATTGCGTGACATATTCCAAGATAACCAACATTCACGTGTTCTCACACTCGAGCAGGAATTCTCTCTAGTTCGTATGGAAGAATTTCCAAACGTATCTGCATATTGCAAGAAACTCAAGGAGTTGGCAGACCAACTCCGTAACATTGGCGCACCTATAACAAATAATCGTCTGGTTCTACAACTGGTTGCCGGTCTTTCTGAGGCCTATAATGGCGTTGGAACTCTCCTTCGTCAAAGCAACCCACTTCCCGCATTTTATCAAGCCCGCTTCATGCTTACTTTGGAAGAAGCCGGTTTGGCTAAAAAGACGGCTGGCGGAGCAAGCCCCGTCATTCTAATGATGTCCTCCACAAATTCTTCAGGTTTTGTTGATAATTCGGGACAAAATCGTACTCAGGGTGGCGGCAAAAATAATCGTAAGAATAATAACAAAAACCGCGGGGGCAAACGCGACGGTTCCGGTGGTCAGCAGGCCGGCAGTAGGCCCCGTAAAGTCAACGGTGGGCCTCTTTCCTATTGGTCCCAGCAGTGGGGCCCATGGCAGTGTGGCTGGGGCAATGGGCCGTGGGCCAGCAGCCCCTATTTGCCAGTCACTGGATCATGGAACCGGTGGGCTGGCCAGTCCACTTTCAGGCCCAACAATCAGCAGTCATGACCCACTGCCTACCGGCCCAGTAATTCCAGCAGTTATGGCCCAGGACAACCCAGTTATGGAATTTTTAGGCCCCATCCTCCGCAAGCTCACCACGCAGCAGGCCCCACTCAGACAGATATCGAGGCCGCGATGCACACATTGGGTTTAACTCAACCGGACCCTAATTGGTATATGGACAATGGTGCCACTATCCACATGACATCCGATTCAGGTACTCTCTCATCTTATTCCAATTTGAGCAACCATCGCGGTATAATTATCGGTAATGGTAACTCTATTCTAATTCAGGGTTATGGTCAGAAAACGTTGTCTCCCCCCAATCCACCCCTTATCTTGAAAAATACTTTACATGCTCTCAAATTGATTAAAAACTTAGTGTCTGTCCGAAAGTTCACCACTGACAATTCTGTTTCTGTTGAATTTGATCCTTTTGGTTTTTCTATGAAGGATTTCAAGACGGGGAGTCCTCTTATGAGGTGTGATAGTAGGGGAGATATTTATCCTATCACGCCCGGTTTCAGTCCATCGAGTCAAGCCTTGCCATCAGCCTTTGCCGCCATTTCTCCTTCCTTGTGTCATGCTCGCCTTGGTCATCCGGGATCCTCTATTTTGTCTATTTTAGATAAAAATAGTTTTATTTCTTGTAATGGTACGAGTCGTACTCCAATTTGTCAATCTTGTTCGTTAGGAAAAAGTGTTAAGTTGTCATTTGTAGACTCAAATTTTCATACTTCAATGCCATTTGATATTATTCATAGCGACCTATGGACGTCTCCTATTCTAAGTTCGTTGGGTCATCGGTATTATGTTCTTTTTTTGGATGATTATTCTAAATTTTTGTGGACGTTTCCAATTGCAAATAAATCTCAAGTATTTTCCGTCTTCATAAAGTTTAGAACATTCATTAGAACACAATTCAAAAGATAAATAAAAAATATTCTGTGTGATAATGGAAAAGAGTATGACAATAGGGAGTTTCGGGAGTTCTGTGCAAATAATGGGATCAATTTTCATTTTTCGTGTCCTCATACATCTTCACAAAATGGAAAAGTCGAACGCAAAATTCGTTCCATAAATAACATTGTCTGAACTCTCTTAATTCATGCTTCCGTACCCCCATATTTTTGGCATCATGCTCTTCAAATGGCGGCATATCTCCTTAACATACTTCCTTCCAAAGGTCTGACATATTCTTCCCCCCTCCAAATTTTATATAATAAAAATCCGTCTTATTCTCATCTTCGGGTTTTTGGGTGCTTATGTTATCCGTTATTCCCATCCACCACAATTAACAAACTTCAGGCTCGGTCTACTCCGTGTGTATTTTTGGGTTATCCGTCTAATCATCGTGGTTACAAATGCTTTGAATTATCCTCCAAGAAAATCATAATTAATCGCCATGTAATTTTTGATGAAACCCAATTTCTATTTACTAAAGTTCATACTCCCGAGCCTAGTTCGTATAATTTTTTGAATGATGGTATATCCCCGTATATTACTCACCAATTTTCGGACATATCTCGCACCCAAAATCCTCTAGCGGGCCCACTGCTCACTGGTCCCACTATTCCGTCACAATTTCCAGTTACTAGATCAGTCCCAGTGATTGGGCCGGTCCGGCCAATGGTCTCGGAACCGGTCTAGTTAATTCGCTCCGGTTGCTAATTTGGGCCAGCGGGTCCACCGCACCGCCTTGCCATCCATCCCGAGCCCAGCAAATTCCCGAAATCTACTCAATTCTTCCTCGAGTCATAGGCCGATCACTCGTAGTCAGCGGGGTATTTTTACACCTAAAAGACATTTTAATTTACATTCTAATGTCTCTAAATCCCCCTTGCCCCGTAATCCTGTGTCTGCCTTAAACTACCCGAATTGGAAAATTGCTATGACTGATGAATATACTGCTCTTATTGATAATAAGACGTGAGAGTTGGTGCCCCGTCCATCTGGTATTAATGTTATCAGGTCTATGTTGATTTTTGCTCATAAGGAGAATTCAGATGGTTCATTTGTTCGACATAAGGCGCGACTTGTGGGTGATGGTAAGACTCAGCAGGTTGGTATAGATTGTGGGGAGACGTTTAGTCCGGTGGTCAAGCCGGCTACCATTCACATTGTGCTTAGCTTGGCTCTTTCGAAGGCATGGCCTATTCATCAGTTAGATGTCAAGAATGCTTTCCTACATGGTGATCTCAAGGAAACGTTATATATGCATCAACCGTTAGGGTTCATGGATCCCCACCATCCTCATCATGTCTGTTTGTTGAAGAAGTCCTTATATGGGCTTAAGCAGTCTCCACGAGCCTGATATACGAGGTTTGCTAACTATGTTTCGACAATTGGGTTCACTCAAAACAGATTAGATAATTCCTTGTTCATCTACCGTCGTGGTTCATCTTTGGCCTACATTCTGTTATATGTGGATGATATCATTTTGATGGCATCTTCCGATGCCTTACGCCAGTCTATCATGACCTTGCTCAGCTCTGAGTTTGCTATGTAAGACTTAGGGCCCTTGAGTTACTTTTTGGGGATTGCCGTCAAGCGTCATTCCGATGGTTTGTTTTTGTCTCAACGACAGTATGCAGCTGAGATCATCGAGAGGGCTGGGATGTCATCCGGTAAGTCCACTTCCACTCCAGTTGATACGAAGCCCAAGCTTAGTGCCGCGGCCGGCACACCATACGAGGATCCGACCCGCTATCGCAGACTTGTATGGGCCCTTCAGCATCTTACTTTTACGAGATCGGATATTACGTATGCCATCCAGCAAGTGTATTTATTTATGCATGATCCCATAATTGAGCACATGAATGTAATCAAACGCATCATTCGGTATATTCAGGGTACACTGGACTATGGTTTGCATTTATATCCTTCATCGCCATCCACACTTGTCTCATACACAGATGTTGATTGGGGTGGTTGTCCAGACACCATATGGTCGACGTCTGGCTATTGTATGTTCCTTGGCAACAACTTGGTCTCCTGGTCTGCGAAACGTCAGGCAACTCTATCCCGCTCAAGTGCCGAGGCTGAATATCGATGGGTCGCCAATGTGGTCTCAGAATCATGTTGGTTACATAATTTTCTTTTAGAGCTTCATTGTCCTATTCAGAAGGCAACCTTGGTGTATTGCGATAATATTAGGGCCATTTACCTTTCTGGGAATCCGGTTCAGCACCAACGCACTAAGCATATCGATATGGACATTCACTTTGTCCACGAAATGGTTGCTCGGGGTCAGGTACGCGTTTGTCATGTCCCGTCAAGATATCAAGTTGCAGACATCTTTACAGAGGGTCTTCTCTCGGTCCTTTTTGAAGATTTTAGGGACAGTCTCAGCGTTCGAAAACCGCCCGCTATGACTGCGGGGGTGTGTTAAACAAGGTTTATACCCGTGATATACATTGTGTATATCACGGGAATATACAGCAGATATGCCCATCTCGGCAGTGGCTTCAGCAGCCCATCTAGGCAGTTCAGCCCATCTCGGGCAGTGTATATTGTGTAGTATATTAGGAATGTATATTGATGTAATATTGTAGGGTAAATGTTACCTTAATTAGTCTTATACACTTACCATAATTGTATTGTTAGAATTATGGTAGAATAATGTTTTAGGAATAGAATAGGAATATGATTCTCCTATTTGTAACTTGTATATATACCTTTCAATTAATGAAAATAATCAAGGGGATTATTTCTTTCAGTAAGAAAAACAAGTTTCATAAGTGATATTTTCGTGATAATTGTCACCCCAACCCCACCCACACCCCATATCCTGCCTCGTCCCCTCGTCCCCGCCCTAACCACCCTCTCCTACCATCACCATTACCACCCAAACCTCCTACCAGCACCCCCTCCCACCACTCCCCCTCCCCACAACTAAACCTCGCCCCTCATCCCCCCTACACCACCCACCCCACCTCCGCCACATACATTACAAACAAAATAGAAATTAGCGATAAATAAATTTGTAGTTAAACAACGAGATTCGTCGCTAATCATATTTATATTTAGCTATGAATTTGGCGAAAGATTATCAAAACATTGTGTTAGATACAAGCTATTTAGCAATAGATTAGCGACAAAATTCGTAGCTAATATCAATTTTTGTGGTAATAGTATTTGTCTAAATTATAATAGTCTTATAAATGTTCTTGAGTCTTGTAACAATAGTTTCTATTTACTTACCAACACCAGAAAATAAATACTATCAAAATTATTCCATCCGTTTCAAAATGTTTCTCTTACTTTCCTTTTTTAGTCCGTTTAAAAAAGAATATCTCTTTCCTTTTTTGACAACTTTTTAATTCCAACTTTCACATGACATGTTTAGAACCATAAGATTAAAGGATATTTTGGTACATTTTACATATTTTTAGTTAAAAACCAAAAATCACAAAGATTCAAAAAAATTCTTTACTTTCTTATACTCCGTACCAAGTTAAAACCGAATTAATATTTTGAAACTAAGGATGTACTTACTTTTCAGTTTCTATTCTCCGTGAAAAACATATACGCTTGTACCAAACACTCCTTGGCGTAGAACCACTAGGATCATATAGGACACATGTGACTAGACACTGCCACTACATCTTAAATACTTCATATAAAAAATACCATATAATGATGATAAATTTCAAATCAAATGTGAAAAACAAAGCATAATGTAAAGATGAATCCAAGATTTGATACATAACAAATTAACAATAATGACAATAAGGCACTTCAATCTTGTCAAGAGAGAAAGGAAAATAAAAAGCTGCCTCACCATTTTAGTTAGAAGACTCTAGGGAGAGGCAAAAAAAAATAGGTCTAATTGTTGAGATTGTTTGTATGAATAAGGTAGGACCCATGAAGGGCACATGGCTCAAACATGTCTTGGGATTATTAGGACAAGATTTGGGGGAAGTTGCCCTTTTGTGGGTACTCCTTTGTTGGTTCTTCCACAGCATATTTCCCCACACAAGTGACCCTTTAAATAGTCACCCTTGTTCCATGTGCATAAATTTAAGACAATATTCCAAAAAAAATAAAAAATTAAGTCTCAGTAGCATTTGTGAAGTCAAAATTTGTATTAAAGAGATTCATAATATAAAGAAATAAATATATTCAAAATTTAATAGGATTTATATTTACTATATATACATAATATTAATTTTGATCTTATATATATAATGTAATTTATTGTGAAAGAGATTTGAATGAACTATTTCTCTTAATGTATTAAAGAGGGTCTCTCTAACCGGTGAAAAGTGATGGGTATCCACTAACAATCATTCATGACTTGGCTCCGATAACGCAATTTTATAAGGAGTCCGTAGTTGGGCACTGGATTTCTTCAAACCTGAAGAATGCAACCCTCTAGTCTCTAGCTTTGCCCCTGACTGACGGTACAAAAAAATATGAACAACATGTCAACATTAATTGGTCATCAAGAATAAATGATAAGGATTTGTTATTACATTATATTGATAATGTAAAGAAACCATTACATTATCAATATATATACTTAACTTAAATAATAAAAAAAACTCATTTCCGCTGAAGTTCTCTTTTCCAACATATTAGTCCCTATTCACTTTTCCTTCCCTCCCTAACATTGGCAAACAAGGGACAATGAGTGCGACAGTACTCACTGCTTTTTTTGGTTCAATCTTATCTAGCTTTCACGCAATTCCTATATATAAAAGTAAGTATAAAGGTCGTGAAAATACATATATATTTTTTAAAAAATCATTGTCATAAATGTATAGAGAATAAATAAATATGATACTCCATACTTGCTAATTATAAATTCTGAATTCGCCTTTACTTTTCATTTGCCCAAATGCTTTTATGTGTGGTTAATGTGCACATATGGTTCAATGGTGACACATGTTGACACCCAATTTTGTCCCCTATTTTCCGATTATTTATTTAGAATTTTAAATATTTTTGACAGCTCAAAACAATTTTAATATATATATAAGACTTTTAATATTATCGTTCATTCTCAATATCATTATTATTACTATTCGTATTTTTTATTATCATTCGCCTTTTAATATCATAATCATAGTTTTACCCTAATATTTTATGTTATTTTATTTTTCAAAACGGCATCACATTTTCTTTATTTTTAAGCAATAAGCATTTCATAAATATTATATTTTATTATTATCACATCGTTATTTTTATTTAAATAATTTATATTTTTCTTCAAAAACATTTTTTAATAAACCCCTTTTATATTTTAACCCACATCCCATTTTCCCTTAACCCAAAAAATATTTTATCAACCCACAAAAAAAAAAAAAGGCGCCCAACCGAACATGGCCAATCGGCAACCATCTTAGCCCAAACTTTTTTTATCCTTTTCCACCCATATCCATTTTTTCCCTAAATCCCAAAACAAAACCAAACACACCATTTTCTCTCACCCCTCCACCAAATCAGTCGCGACCCACAAAACCCGCCGGTCACCCACACCACGCCGCTGACACCACCAAACCCCTCCCCGTCACTTCACCCATACCCTATCCCCCAAATCCCGCGACTTGCACCCCTAAAATCCGCCTCCAAAATCATCATTTTTGCCCCTTTTAATTTGAAATTCAAACTCGGTTGAAAAGGGGGTATGCGATGGAACGGTTTTGGTGGGGGGAATCCATCTATAAATACCCCCTTGTTCTTCATGCGATGTCTAACTTAAAGTGTCATGGTGTCCGACACAGTCCAAGCACGAATGTACATGTCTATATTTGATATAAATTGCTATGTATATTTAGGATGTTGTCTCTGAAGGGGCATTCAATCATTTATATATATATATTTGTTGATGAAGGAACCCGCAGCCGCTACTCTCTCGAGTGCGCACATGGTAAACCCCGGACTGACGCAATAGGCTGCAAACCACATCAGCCGATTAACCACACTTGGCAAGCCATGTGTGACAGGCTCAACCAAGAAGGTTTATGCAGGGGGTCGAACTCGTGACCTTGCGGTCCCGCGCTCTACTGCTACACCAACTTGGCTACCCTTGCGGGTTCAATAATTTATATTTGACCTCTATGTCTCTTTAGTTGGTTATGTACTTTACTTTACATGTCTAAGTGTGTTAAATATGGGCTTGCATATGTATAAATATGAATACTTGTTAATTGGGCTTATCGCATATAGGGTTGGTCTATTTCCCTCCTTCAAATCTGAAAATTATATGTTTGGGCCTGCTTTCTATTTCTGGGTGTTAATTGTTCCCTGAGGCCCAACAACACATTAGCTTTCATGAATTATTTATTTACATTTTTTCTTATGCATATATTTTCATGTTCCGTCGACTAATCATATTCGTTTCTTACGTTTACATGAAATGCATCGGGAGCAACGAAGAGTCTCGTTATGAGACTCATCATGACTATTGTCAAACGAAGACCCGCATCCACGTTCATTGCATTCTCCTGCCTCGGGACTTCTAAACAAATAGGGCGGGATGACATCGTCATCCGCCCTAGTCACTGCTTTAATTCCCTATTTCCGCATGTTTTATGTTTTGTTGTAATTTAATTACTCAATTTTGTGCGATCATGAGAATACTTAGAATAATTAGGCCTTGAACGGATAAGTTTAAGGGTAGTTTAAAATTGGAAATCCGCCGCTAGTTTATTTATTTTAGGCTCGTCATGCATGTTTTAGAACATTCAAAACAATTTGGTCATCCTTTATTCGCATTATTAATCATACAAATAATGATTTATTTTTATCCGATTTGCGATTTAAAATGACTTCCATATAAATCATTTCTTTGCATTACAAATAATTTGCTTTTCTCCTTACTATCAATTGTCAAAAATAGATATTTTATGGACAATGTCATACAAATGCATGCTTTTATCCAAATAATCAACTTCACATGTATAACATGCTTTTATCCAACAAAAAAAAAAACTTTACATATATTTTATAAACAATGTCATGCATACTTTTTTTGGATTTTATACAGAAATTTATTTCTCCGAACCGCAATCACCTTTGCAAGACTCCTCAAAAAGAATAAGTGGTAAAAATCTTTACGTCGTCAAAATGCATCTTTTAATTAACTACTTGTCACATCCTTTCAATTAACGTTATACTTTTAAACATGCATTTTTTCTTTAGCATAATAATTAACCTAAGTTTGACCGGATAACCGTAGTTAGCGGATCTTAAAGGATGTCTAACCCCTTTCCTTTAGGATAATAAAGGACTCTTACCCAAAATCTCATAGATTAGCAGACCATTAACCGGAGTTCATTTTTGCAGCATTTATGTTAAAGTTTAGGTCCCATAATTCACCGTAGAATAATTAGGTGCCGACTCCTTAAGCTTTAATTAATTTAGGAATCACCAATACGTTGCGACCATGTTGGATCCCTCTTCTTCACGGCGGGGTTAAAAAGGGGTGCGACAACACATTTATTCATCCCACAAATCCTTTTATAAATTAGATGTTGAGGATGTTTGATAAATTTAAGATTTGCCGAACTAATGTTAGAGAAGAATTAATCACATAAACTGTCAAAGGTTTGTCTTTATGGAATTTTATTACATTCAACATTCTATTTGTGAAAAAGTTCATTAGTTTTGTTGGGAACTTGAGTCAAACACATATTCTACATTCTTGACTTGTAACTATTAACGTGTGTAAAATATAATATTTAGCCATATTTAGTCTTGGGTAAGTATGACAGATATATGATCTCTGTTGTTTAAGGATTCCATATTGTACACCCTATATATATTTTGTATTAATGAGAAAGGCTCCCCAAGGGAAATCAATACACTCTTACATAACGTCCTATATGCTCCCAACATCATTAAAAATTTAATATATGTCCAATAATTTACTCGCAATAATTCCGTCTCTGTTGACTTTGATCCTTTTGATTTTACTGTGAAGGATCTTCGTACGGGGACACCTCTTACGAGATGCAATAGCACGTGGGATCTCTATCCTTTCCCATCCGCCTCCGCCGCCGGCTCGTGCTCACCCTAATCTTTTGCTGCTACTTCCTCGTCAATTTGGCATAATAGGCTCGGACACCCAGGAGCTCATGTCTTTAATTTTCTTAGAAGCAATAATTGTATTCGATGTAATGGGAAATTGGACCAAAATTGTGTTTTTTGTCAATTAGGCAAACATATTCGTCTTCCATTTAAGTCATCTCTTAGTGTTACGTTTGCTCCTTTTGACATTGTGCATGTTGATTTATGGACATCTCATGTCCCTAGCTCACTAGGTCACAAATATTATCTAGTTTTATTAGATGATTTTTCTCATTTTATTTGGATTTATGCTCTCAAATTCAAATCTGAAGTCTTTGCCAAATTTCTTGAATTTCACATTTTTATCCAAACACAATTTGAAAAAGTCATTAAATCTTTTCAGTGTGATAATGATCATGAATTTAATAATTCAACCTCTCACAAATTTTGCTAAAATAATGGCATGGTGTTTCGTTTCTCGTGTCCCCAAACCTCCCCTCAAAATTGAAAAGCAGAACGAATCATCCGCACAATTAATAATATGGTTCGTACTTTCCTGTTTCATGCCTCTCTCCCTCCCTCATTTTGGGTCTATGCAGTTAAAATGGTAGAATACATCATCAACATTTTGCCTACTAGTACTCTTCATAACATGAGCCCCACCGAAATCTTATTTCATCGGATTCCCTTCAATGACCACTTTCGGATTTTCGATTGCCTCTGCTTCCCAAATCTTGCATCTATCGCTCCGCATAAATTAGCACCTCGAACCACTCCGTGTGTCTTCATAGCTTTTCCGTCTAATCATAGGGGCCATATGTGCTATGACTTGTCCACTCGTCAAATTCACGTCTCTCGCCACGTTACGTTCGACGAGATGACTTTTCCCTTTGCAAATATTCAAATATTTTGTAACACGGATTATACCTTTCTATATGAGTCTGACACGTCCCCCATCATACTCACTGAGCTTGCTCGTGCCACCACCACTGCCACAGTGACCCCACACCTGCCATCTCCTACTGCTACAGTAACTACGCCACTGCCACCCACCACTGCTACCACAGTGACCACACATCTGTCACCGTCAACCGGCCAACCCATCATCCCCGCCGTTCATCTGATAGAACCTCCATTTTTTATGCCTTGTCCGCCACACGCCGTCGTTCCCCGCACCAAACCAGACCCAGTACCGTCAACCTCCCTCCACTGCCTCGAGTTAGAACCCAAAACTCCCACGGACACCAACCCCTCCCCTGATCATCATAGTAACCCGCCACCATCTCCGGCACCAACTACACCATGGAAACCTTCCCCAACATCAACTGACACTCTCCACCCCTCGTCGTTACCAAATCACCATCGACCCGTCATCCCGCCACCATTCCCAATCAAAACCCTGTCACCAACCTCTGTCTCACATATCCCTGACAACTACACTAGAAATCAATCCGATACAAACCCCACCTCCCGCTTCCCGGCACCAACAAACCAAGCTACCCCTGCCCCCAGTCACCACATGGAAACCCATGCCCGACACAGGATTTTCAAACCCAAAGTTCACTTTAACCTATGTACACAAAACATATCTCCAATTTCAAAAAATCTAAAATTAGCCAAACAGGATCCTAATTGAAATGCGGCCATGCGTGAGAAATTTAATGCTTTAACAAAACAGCGCACTTGGGATTTGGTTTCTAGACCGGAGGGGGTGAATGTGATCCAAAGCATGTGGCTTTTTCGTCACAAATACTGAGACAATGGTGAGTTAGAGAGGTATAAGGCAAGACTTGTGGCTAATGGCACAAACCAGCATAAGGGTATAGATTGTGGCAAGACATTCAGTCTGGTTGTTAAACTGGCCACTATCCGCACAGTTCTGAGTATTGCTATGGGTCAACATTGGTCTATTCATCAGCTTGATGTGAAAAATGCATTTCTACATGCGGATTTGAAAGAAATTGTTTACATGCACCAACCGCCTGAGTTTGTCCATTCAGCGGCCCCTCGGTATGTATGTCATCTCCGTAAGTCACTTTATGATTTGAAACATGCTCCTAAAGCGTTGTATGATCGTTTTGCACAATATATCATGCGAATTGGGTTTGTATGCAGCAAGTGACAATTCTCTATTTATTTTCCATAGAGGTAGTAGCATTGCATATTTATTATTGTATGTGAATGATATTGTGCTTACCGCCTCATCTGATATGTTGAAAATGAGATCATTACATTGCTTAAAACAAAATTCACCATGACTGACTTGGGGAAGTTGACCTATTTTGGGGGATTTCAGTGATCTGCAGATACTATGTTCCTTTGTCAGCGTAAGTATGCAACAGAGATTGTGTACAGGGCTAAAATGGCAGATGCAAGATCATGTCTACTCCAGTTGACTCTAAATCAAAGCTTAGTGTTGTTGATGTTGATCTAGTGTCATATCCCACTCTCTACATGTGTTTTGCATGTGCACTACAGTACATTACTTTCACCAAGCCTGATATTGCTTATGTTGTTCAGCATGTATGCTTATTTGTGCATGCCCCAGTGAACCTCACTTTACTGCTCTTAAATGTATCATTCGATACGTTAAGGGCACACTTGATTATGGATTGCATTTATAGCCCTCAACACCGACCAGGTTGTTGTCATATACGGATGCTGATTGGGCAGATTGTCTGGACACGCGACGCTCCACCTCAGGCTACTGTGTATTCTTAGAGGATAATCTCATTTCCTGGTCTGCCAAGAGACAAGCCACGTTGTCCCGTTCGAGTGCAGAAGCGGAGTACAGAAGCATTGCTAATGTTGTTGCTGAGATCTGTTGGCTCCGAAACCTTCTTTTGGAGCTTCAGTGTCCACTGCGTAAGGTGTCTTTGGTTTATTGTGATAACATATCCGCCATATATTTGTATCTCATAATCTGGTTCAGTATCAGCAAGCCAAGCATATTGAGATGGATATCCACTTTATTCGTGAGAAGGTTGCTCTCGGTCATGTCAAGGTATTGCACGTGCCTTCTTCATATCAGTATGCGGACATATTCACAAAAGGCCTTCCTAGACAGCTCTTTCTCGACTTCAGATCCAATCTTAGTGTCCAGCCTCCTCCCGCTCAGACTGAGGGGGTGTATTAACGTGTGTACAATATAATATTTAGCCATATTTAGTCTTGTATAATTATGGTAGATATAGAATCCCTATTATATAAAGATTCTATATTGTACACACTATATATATTTTATATTAATGAGAAAGACTTTCCACCGTACCTATAGGTAATTCCCTTTGTTCCTTTCACTCAAAAAACAAGAGAAATATTTGGTCCACTTGAAAAAAGGCTAATGGCTTTATCCGTCGTTTTCTCATTTGGAAGCTCAATAGATCAATATTTCCATTCAATAAAGTTAAAATACATATATTCAGGTATTTATGATTTAGTGTTTGGTAGCAAATTTCAACAAGTAAAGATACAAATCATATCACATGTAATTTATAGCAAATGATACCTAACTGAAGTATACTTAATTAGCACTCACCGTTATAATGGGTCGAAATTACATATGCAGTGTTTATATAAAAAACATAACTCTTTACTAGAAAAATCAAAATTTCTGACAGAACCATCGGAATTATAGATTTTCATCTGTAACACTCGTCGGAAATATTGATTTTTCTAGTAGTATGTGAAGTTATTTTAAAAAATAAGATTCAAAAGTTTTTAGAAAAAAATGTTGAACGCTTTTTGTAATTTGTAGCACTGGATTACTAGCTTAGCATACGAGTAAGCAATTTTGTGTATCACATGACTTAAATGTTTAGAACTTAATGAACTAAGAATCAGAAATGTGAAATTTTGTCTTGTAATATAGTAATCAATGTTCAACAGGAAAAGATGTCGTGGCAAGTATGCAGCATGACAATAATAAGTCAATAATTATACAATAAAGTTTCGATTTAATTCTATTTTGTGTCAATTATACTATAAAGTTTCAATTTAGTTTTATCTTGAATTTTGAATAAATCTTGGCAAGTATGCAGCATGACAATAATAAGTCAATAATTATACAATAAAGTTTCGATTTAATTTTATTTTGTGTCAATTATACTATAAAGTTTCAATTTAGTTTTATCTTGAATTTTGAATAAATTGAACCCAACTTCATCCCGAAATACAGACAAATACAATTAATAAATTTTTATTTTCCCCTTTTGTCTTTATAGGATATTTCATGCATAGAATTGTGCTTGACCTTGTGAATCACACGTGAATATTAATGATCTCTCCATCCTTAATTAATAATTTCTGACTTAAACTATATGAATGAAGAATCTTTAGTTAGAAAGTGTTTTACCCTCTTAATAAGTTTATTCAATATAGATAAGACTTAGTCTAACCAATATGCTTTGGCTATGTAGAAATAGCGTGGATTGACCACTTTTTACCTGAAATTTAATGTTTTATGAGCTAGCGTTTTAAATGTTGGGTAAAGGGGATACGACAACTACTGACCTTGAAAATGGGTGTTATTGAATTTTTGATCTCCGCTTATTCCATAGGCAAACCTTTAAGATCAAAAGTTAGACATTCTTCTCATGGGGCAAAACTTGATAAACTTGAAATTTCGCGGGGCAAGTAGGGTTAAAAGGTCAAGGCTATTTTTGTAAATCACCTCACTAAAGGCTTTTTGAAGAGTCATATTGCGGATTTTATTTACTTATTGGAAAGTGATTTAGTTCTAAATACTTATTAAGAGCAGGGGTGTGCATCGTTTGAATAAATCCGAACATTTTGGACTTTTATTTTCAAATTTTCAGATTTTGGATTAGATTTCGATTTTTTTTTCTTCAAAAGGTTGACCATTCTCATTCATTTGATAACCGAGAAAAAGAGTCATGAGTTTCATGTACAAGCCATATAGGAAATTATTCATCCCAAGAAACTGCATCAACTAAAGTCTTCGAAAAACTAGCTATACAGTGACTACCCTATTTTTGTTCCTTCTAATAAAAGAAAATCTAGCTACATCAAGGGTGGCCCGAAGTTGCATGATATCTTCATATACGTTTTGCACAGTCCACGGTGCTGACTTTAGTCCCTGAAATATCATTATCAACTCCATTGCATTCGATAGAATATGAACTTTCCTCCATTATTTGCGAACCGCAATCTGCAATGCCTCTCTAACTGCAATTGCTTCAGCAATGATTGACTTCTCAACTGGCTGAATTGGGAGCCTAAGGCATGGAACATCGAACCAATAGCATAAACTACCATAACACCAATACTGAAATCTCATGTGTTCCTTTGAACACCTGCATCTGTAAAACACAAAATCTCATCTGGATAAAAGGTTAGTTGTTCATCAATCAAAGATGTATCATTTTTATGGTTACAACTAGAGCCAAATTCTTTAATTCATGGTAATCAAATAAAGCTTGTGACACAATATTAGAACCATCTCACATTTCACTATTAAAAACCCAACTATTCCTAGATTTTCAAATATACCACATTAGATACACTGATAAATCCAAAAGCTTCATTGAATCTGGGAATTATTTAACATTTAAAAAGAGATCATACCACCAACTAGCAAAATTATTGATTCTATGAATATGAGGCCATAAAACATGACTCATTTTTCAGACAGCTAGAGATCTAGAGAAGTGAAAGAACATATGTTCAATTGTTTCTTCTTCCCTCCCACATATCTTACATGTTGCATCTTGTAGCTTTTTCCTCTTCGTTAGCACACTTTTAATCGGTAAGGCATTCATCAGACACTTTCTCAAAAAATACTTTAATTTATTCTTAATATTCATCTTCTACAGACCTAACAATTTTTTTTTTGGAAAGCACTGGTTATTCGATTCAATCCTATCATTTCTCCATTCTTGTGCCTCCAATAAAGATTTTGCTAGATGATAGCCTGATCACACCTCATAACTCTTAGATTTAATAAAGTGCCATAACACACTATCTTTCCCACCTGACCTAGACAGAGGAATAGAAAGAATAGCTTTGATGTCATCCTCACAGAATAAATCACTAAGCAAAACTCTTTTCCAAGTTGAGCTATCATTATCAATTAGATTTAAAACATTTAACTCCCTATCTTTATCACCACAAATTATAACAAGGTTAAAGTTATCATCCTAAGGTAGTCATGGCTCAGTCCATATATTAACAAATGCACCATCAACAATATTCCATCTCACTCCATTTCGTAAGAGGTCTCTTCCCCAGATCAAATTTCTCTAAATCCATGAAGATGATTTTTTTCACATCTGCATTCATAAACAAAGAATTTGGAAAATATTTGCTTTTCAAAACTTTAGCCATTAACGACTTTGAATTTTTCAACACTCTCCATCTCGTTTTAGCTAATAAAGTCATATTGAACGCTTTTAAATTTCTAAAACCAAGACCCCCTTTTATTTTTGAACCACACAGTCTCTCTCATTTCTCTAAATGCATCTTCTGTACCCCTCATCTTGCCCCCACCAAAATCTATTAAACAGAGATGTGATTTTTTTACACAAACCACCTTGCATTCTAAAGCATGTCAAGGTACATGTGGGTATATCAGAAAAGATCGACTTTAACAATACTTCTTTCCCTGCTGGACTTAAAAATCGTTATTTCCAACCCTTTATTTTTGCTCGAATTCTATCCTTGATAAAATTCAACATCTCATTCTTCGATCTTCCCACCACTGCGGTAAGACCCAAATACATATCATTGGTACATAATTTCATATTTATGAGCACATCACAAATCTCCTCTTTCTCTTGACTTTTTGTATTCTTGCTATAGAATACTGCATTTTTATCTGTGTTAATCAGTTGATCCGAACATCTAGCATAATTCTGCAGCATCCTTTGAACTTCATATTCACTTTGAGTCGAAGCTTCACAGAAAATGAAAGAATCATCTGCAAACATCAAGTGAGAAACTGACGGTCCATTCCTATTAAATTGTAAACCATCTCGTATATTTCGCTCCTCATCCTGTTTTAATAGAACCGACAATCCTTCCGCATAAATGACAAAAGGATATGGAGAAAGAGCATCTCCCTGCCTCAATCCTCTTGACGGAACTACATTATCTCTTATCTCTCCATTCAAATTAAATGAAAAAGACATAGAAGATATGCATTCCTTTCCTTGTATTCCATTATAAGCTCATAAATTCATGCGCTAAAATCACATTATCTATGATTTGTCTTCTACTCACAAATGTTGTCTGATTAGGAGAAATTACATGCTTTGACAGAGGCTTCATCCTACTAACCAAGATTTTTGCCACTATTTTATAAATCGTAGTGCACAGACTAATAGGCCTATATTGATTCATCGAGATTGGATCTTTGACAATGATTTTATTGCTTGTATGAGTACTTTATTTATATGATTGTGATAGCAACGAGGAACTATATATTAAGATAATTTGGTATAAATAATTTATTTGGTTGTTCATTTTGTAAGAAGGAGAAGAAGAGCAATTCAACTTATAAGTCGAGCCAAAAATTCAAATTATCCAAATTGATTTATTCGAAATCAAACTTCAAAAATCTGATTCAATCAGAACGTATTTGGATCGAATTCGGATTACATGTTGCGAAATTCAAAAACCAAAATTATAATCCGAAATGTGTTAAACCCAATCCGGTCCAACCGATGAACAGACCTAATCAAGAGTGATTTAGCTTTAAAATGGAAGGCCTAAATGTGGTTATTTTTGCACTTCGTCCCTTCAAATACCGAATGGTTAAATCGGGAAAAAAGAGCATGTACTAGCTACTAGAATTGTAAAAGGACGACCTAATTGACTTAACTATTTTTCAAATCATATGTCATACATATACTGTAAATATTAATTTACATATGATGTGTTTCATCTGTGTGTGCTATGATTTTCACATATTCAACTCAACGCATGGAAAGCATGACGCGTTTTAGGGTCAGAATTCCAAAAATAATTCAAAGAATTTCGGCCATTGAAAGCAAAGAAATGTTGTGTGTGTAACATAAAAATTAGAAAGGAAACAAAAGAACAAAGTGTTAGTTAGTTTACATTATATACTTGAAATGACTCTTCAACTAATTCCATCCAGGCTGAAATTGTTTTTTAATAATAAGAGTAATGAACACGTCGTTTGAATTAGTGGATGTGATTTTAATTTATATTCCCTCCAATGACTAATAATTAACAATTATATGACAAGGTCAAACTATTTCTTTACAAGGTAATAATAGTAGTAGTTTATTGATAGTAACACAAAAAATAATAATTACAAACAATGACAAATTTAGGATTTGATGTTTACAGATTTCTATGACGACTTTAAGTTAATCTACAAGAATAATTAGGTTCACAGTCAAATTTATTAATATTTAGTGACTTTTTTAATATATATATATGGTTTGTGCAAAAGCTATTGAATTCATGTTAACATGTGATCGATCCTCTAAACTAACCTCCAATTATAAATGTAATAGTATTTAATAATCATAATAATAATATTTATTAGGCAATAACAGTCAAATTTATGTGTATGATAGGCAAGAGAATTTTAAAAATAATGGGTGACCTATTGTCTTTGCTTTACTTGTGATTATGTTTTATCTTGAGCCGAGGGTCTCCTGAAAACAGTCGTTCTACCTACCAAGGTAGATGTAAGGTCTATGTACACTCTACCCTCTCATACCCCACGTTGTGGGATTTTACTGGGTATGTTGTTGTTGTGGTAATGGGTGGCCTATTGAAATAAATATACAGCTCCTACTAACCATTTTTCAACTTTATGAAGAAAGTCTTTTATTTAGAAGAAAAAGAAGGGATAAATTATAAAATAAAAAGTTAGAAAACCGCAAAACAACCGGTATTGAGGACAAACAGATAATTTCCTCATCAAAATATTTGATTAATATTTCAGCTCAAAATGTTCACACTACTAATTCGAGATTTTAATATATATATATATATATATATATATATATAATTCTTCCTTTAATACTTTTATGTTTTATCCATGCTTAAGGCTATGAAAAAAATAGAAAATTCTCTGAGTAGAACAAGTCGCAAAACAATACAAGTATACACATACACATATATATTGGTGGAATGATGGAACTCAATTATATTTGGTAAATTATACATGGTGTTTATTTAGAGTCCCTTAGGATTTAAGAAACACCATGAATTATTTACTAAATTTGATTGAGTTCTATGGATTGACATTCCGTTTCTATTTCTTCTTTTATATATATATATATATATATATATATATATATATATATATATTTGGTGGAGGGAGGGAAGAGGGTTGTTAGCAGTTGCATAAAATTAGATGACATGTGACAACATATTCCTAAAATAATAGTAGCAAGGTTACACCTCATGCCTGTCTGTTATCTCCTAAGGTTGCCCTGAAATGATGCTTGTGATTGAAATTGAAATTGCCATACACCTAATCAAAACACAGATTAGAATAATACTCATCAATTAGATCATCCATACCATCATCTTATGCAAGCATTTGTAATAGCTCAATATTCCATTGTCCTAAAGCATGCTAAATTATTAATACCGATAAATTCACTTATTTGAGTTTCTTCACATTATAGGTTTGATTTTATTTTATTTTTAAAAAAAAGAATTATTACGATAGATTGACCATCATCATTAAGTAAGCAAATTCATGATGAGTTCTCATAATATGGAATACTACGAGATAAACTTAAATGAAACGTATGGTCAATGAAGAAATTCAGATAGCTAGTTAATCCCAACTTACTTGGAATTGAGGTTATACTTATTGTTGTATATACATGAGTTATTCCAAAAGCATGCTAAAATAATATAGATAAAATTTGCCTGTGTGAGTTTGCTTGCAGTGGCGGTTCGACACTCGATTAAAATAGGATGGTTGTCATGGACGAATTCAGAAATTTTAATATATGGGTTATGAACTACAATTCTATTTGTTTATCGAGTTTTGAATTTTATACA
Organism: Anisodus tanguticus; assembly: GCA_034509755.1. NCBI lineage: Eukaryota > Viridiplantae > Streptophyta > Magnoliopsida > Solanales > Solanaceae > Anisodus > Anisodus tanguticus. The sequence continues at coordinate 39,968,770 of CM067558.1, forward strand.
TAATAAATGAAGTTTTAATTCACGAGTTTGAGCCAAATCTATTGGATTGTACCAAATACCAAGTATAAAGGTAGCTCTGGCCCTCGTTACAACGAGCCTTAGGCAATTTATTATGAATTTTCATAATGTAAAATACACGATAAGCTTAAATACAACGATATGATCAGTAAAAATATTCATACAACTATGAGCTATCTGATAGAAAGGGAGTATACACGGTACAAACTGTGTACACCAAGTGGCCGAAACATATTTGGTTACTTAGCATATTTTGTAGAATTCTTGTACAATTGTAATTATGGTATTAGTATTATATTAGGAATATGTATTAGTCTTGTATTAGAAAAATATAGATTTATTTCTCATATTTAGATATTGTATATCATGTATATATACCTCTTCATTAATGAAAATAATCAGGGATTATTCTCTTTCATGGTATCAGAAGTGTAGGGCAATTTTTCCTTCTCCATGTTAAACTTTCACAGCCCTCCTCTCCTCGGAAACCTCACTCTCGGATGCCGACTGAGTCTTCTTTTACGTCTCCCAAATTTTCTTCCAAATCCCTAATTCTCCTCTCGTTCTTTCGTTATGTCTGCTACGAAGAACACGTTTCATCCTGCCCTTGCAGTCTCCAACATCAAGAACTACATCTCTATCGTTCTTGAGATGGAAAACATCCAATACGCGACATGGGTAGAATTATTTAAAGTTCACGCACGCTTACATAAAGTCCTTCATCACATCATCCCTTCGGAAATAGGCAAGGAGAAGGTGCCTACCGCCATTAATGACCCTGCGTTATGGACAACTCTTGATGCTACCGTACTCCAGTGGATTTATTCCACTATCTCTACGGTCCTTTTGCAGACGATTATTGAACCCGACGACACAACGATGGAAACTAGGAATAGGGTGCGTGATATATTCCAAGATAACAAAAAATCTCGTGCCGTCACTCTTGTGCATGAATTTTCCCATGTCAATATTGAGGATTTTCCAAATGTCTCAGCCTATTGTAAAAGGCTGAAGGAATTGGCGGATCAACTCAAGAACGTTGGTGTCCCCATCACCAATGATCGTCTTGTTCTTTAGATGGTTGCAAGCCTATCCGTCGCTTATAAGGGCGTTGAGACACTTCTTGGTCAAAGTAATCCTCTTCCACCATTCTACTAGACCCATTCCATGAAGAGGTCGGCTTGGCTAAGAAGGCGGCTACTGAAACTAATTCCATTATGATGATAGTCACGTCCGATGACTCTCACTCATTCTCAGATAATTCAAGCCAAAACTGTAACAAAGGTGGCGGCAAAAGGGTCAAAATTGGAAAAATTGTGGCAAGAACTACGACGGTGGCAGTGGTGGCAGTGGGCCGCCTAGGCCTCAGCACCACTGGCCTCAGCCTTGGGCCAATACACAATGGCCGTGGGGCTGTTGGGCAGTGGTCCAACATGGCTTTTCCTTATTTTCCAGGCGTTCCAGCGAATTAGGCCAGTGGCCAGCCGAGGCCCAATTCGCAGTTCCAGCATTACCAGCCCTAGCAATCGGCTGGGCCTTGGCAGCAGGGTGGCCTGCTTGGGCCTCGACCTCAGCAGGCCTTTGCGGCTGCGGACCCAGTTTCTGGTTCGATAACTACGGATATTGAGGTCGCAATACATACACTTGGATTAAATCTCTTGAACGCAAATTGGTACATGGACACCAGAGCCATTTCTCATATGACGTCCACGCAAGGTAATTTCTCATCTTATTTCAATTTGAGCAAAGATCGTGGCATAATTGTTGGTAATGGCAATTCAATTCCAATTCGTGGTTATGGTCACACAAATTTGTCCACCCTCCCCCCACATCCACCTCTAGTCCTAAAAATGTCCTTCATGCCCCTCACTTAATTAAAAATTTGGTGTCTGTCCGAAAATTCACAACTGATAATTGTGTTTTTGTTAACTTTGACCCTTTTGGATTTTCTGTGAAAGATTTCAAGACGGGAGTACCTCTAATGAGATGTAATAGTCGAGGAGAGCTTTATCCAATCACCACCACCACCATTTCCACGAGTCAAGCCACACCTTCAACATTTGCCGCTTTTGCTCCTCTTTTGTGGCATGCCCATTTGGGTCATTCGGGGTCGTCTATTATTTCTTCTCTTCAAAATAATAATTTTACTGATTGTAAAAGTACGCGTAGTACTCCTATTTGTCCTTCGTGTCCATTAGGGAAATATGTTAGATTACCGTTTGTAGCCTCTACTTCTAGTATGTTGATGCCTTTTGACATTATTCATAGCGATTTATGGAAATCTCTCATTTTAAGTTCTTTGGGCCATCGTTATTATGTCTTATTCTTGGATGATTATTCTAATTTTTTGTGGACCTTTCCTTTATCTAAAAAATCTCAAGTGTTTTCAACCTTCTTAAAATTTAGAGCATTCATCCGTACCCAATTTGAACGAGAAATTAAAAACATTCACTATGATAATGAAAGGGAATATGATAATGGGCCGTTTCGAGAATTTTGTCACACTAATGGCATATCTTTTCGGTTTTCTTGTCCTCATACGTCCTCACAAAATGGGAAGGCCAAAAGAAAAATTTGTACCATTAATAATATTGTCCGAACCTTGCTAGCCTATGCTTCATTACCTCATTCTTTTTGGCATCATGCATTATAAATGGCTACCTACCTCCTTAACATTCTCCCTAACAAAGGTTTAACATATCAATCCCCACTTAAAATTACTTATAATAAGGATCCCTCGTATTCTCATCTTAGGGTGTTTGGGTGTTTGTGTTATCCAATTTTCCCGTCTACTACAATTAACAAGCTTCAAGCCCATTCTACCACTTGTGTGTTTTTGGGTTATCCATCTAATTATAGTGATTACAAATGTTTTGATTTATCCTCTAATAATATCATAATTAGTCGCCATGTTATTTTTTATGAAACCCAATTTCCGTTTGCTAAATTGTATAAGTCCGTGTCTAGTTCGTATAATTTTTGGATGATGAGCTCTCCTCGTATGTCATCCATCAGTGGGCTCAACAATTCAGTGACCCCAGCCCAATCACTACCGAATTAGCCACTGTTTCTCGGCTAGCAGGCACACTACCTGCTGGCCCAAATACCACACGTCCCGTTGAATTTTCCAGGCCAGCAGGCCCACTGCCTGCTCGCCCAGTACATCACCCGATTGTTGGCCCAGTACATCACCCGCCATCCGAGAGCCCAATTTCATGGCCAGCAGACCCACTGCTTGCTGGCCAGTCCCGGGACAGTTACTTGTAGCCAAACGGGTATTTTTAAACCTAAACGACATTTTAATATAAATTCTAATGTCACTAAATCACCCCTACCACGTGACCCATTGTCTGCCCTTCATGACCCGCATTGAAAAATGGTCATGGATGATGAATATAATGCTCTTGTTGAAAATAAGACCTTAGAGTTGGTGCCCTGTCCGCATGGTGTCAATATTATTCATTCCATGTGGATTTTTACTCATAAAGAAAATTCTGACGGTTCTTTTAAGAGGCATAAGACTCGTCTTGTAGGTGATGGTAAAACTCAATAGGTTGGCGTGGATTGTGGTGAGATATTTAGTCCAGTGGTCAAACCGGCTTCCATTCGCACTTTTCTCAGTAAGGCTCTCTCGAAAGCATGGCTCATTCATCAGTTGGATGTGAAAAATGCGTTCATACACATACAAGTACGTGTCTTGCATGTCCCTTCAAGGTATCAAATTGTTGACATATTTACTAAGAGTCTTCCCTTGGTTCAGTTTGAAGATTTTAGGGACAGTCTCAGCATACAACAACCGTCCGCTATGACTGCGGGGATGTGATAGAAATCGAGTATACACGGTACAAACCGCGTATACCAAGTGGCTGAAACATATTTGGTTACTTACCATATTTTGTAGAATTCTTGTACAATTGTAATTATGGTATTAGTATTATATTAGGAATAAGTATTATTCTTGTATTAGAAAAATGTAGATTTATTTTTCATATTTAGATATTATATATCATGTATATATACCTCTTAATTAATGAAAATAATCAGTAGATTATTCTCTTTCACTATCCAATCCAACTTAATTGAAATTAAAACGTAATTATTATTGTATATGCGCTAAATTAATCCCCATTTTCAATTTTATCGGTCAATGAAGAAAGTCCAAATCTTCATCATGGAATTAAATTCATATCTATAGAGATGTTGAATTCAAGATTTTTGAGCTGAAATTGAACTTTTTCTAGATGAAAAAAAGAAAAAAATGGTCATAAGACTTTGGCTATATAGCTAGCCCATCTCTTTTGATGTTGGTAAGTGATGATGGCCGGTTTCATTTTCATCCATTGTTATAGTATTTGTGAAGTTAATAAAATGCCAAAATAGATTCAAAGGGATATAATGAAACTACCTAGAAAAGACAAGGGCAACATTGTCTCAAAGAGTTAATAATAATATAAAAATATATATATATTTCTTAACAATATAATAAAATATTTTTTATTTAATTCGTTGACCCTTTTAGTTGCAATGGCGGCCCCTACGCCGTTGGCCTTGCCAAACAAACTTCTCTCTCTTTCTTTCTATTTCTATTTCTCTCACAAACTTTGTTGGCATTAAAAAGAGAAGACACTCAGAAAGAAGTAGCAAACATATAAACACATACAACACACACAACAAATTAATAAAAAGCCCAGTTTAACAACAATTACAACAACAACAACAAAGAAGAAGCAAAAGGGTGTCTTCTTTTTGTTTTTGTTTTGTATTTTGAGTGTTCAAAATGGAAAACTGGTTCAAGATTCTTGGACTTTCATTCTTGGTTTCAATTTTTATGATAAGGGTTGTGGCTTATTTATGGTTAAGGCCAAAGAAAATTGAAGAACATTTTGCTAAACAAGGCATTAGAGGACCACCTTATAAGTTCTTCATTGGAAATGCTAAGGAAATTGTTAGTCTAATGTTGAAGGCTTCTTCTCAACCTATGCCTTTCTCTCACAATATTCTACCAAGAGTTCTCTCCTTCTACCATCACTGGAAGAAAATTTATGGTAAGTTTTGATTATTACTATGAGCCGAGGGTTGGGTCTTTCGAAAAGAGTCTCTACCTATCAAGGTAGGGATAATATCTGCTTACACTCTAACCTCCCAACTTCATATTATAGGACTTCTGAGTATGTTGTTGTTGTTGTTTTATTGTTACTAGTATTTTTTACAGTCTAAAAAAAAGTTTGAATTTTTTTTGGTATGTTATAAAGTTGATGTCTTTATGTGTACTTTGTCTTTCTTGAAACCACTAAAGTTGTTAAAAAAAGAGTCCTTTTTTTGCAAATTTGTGTTTTTGTTTTGATATTTGAGCTTCATTTTTTTCAAGATAGTTTCTTAGTATTGTTAAAAAGTTGATGTCTTTATGTACTTTTAACAACAATTTTTTTTATTTGTGTTTTTGTTGTGATTTTTTTGAGCTTCAAGTTTGAAAGCTGGTTTCTTGTTTTGTACTTCTTTAATTTAGAGCTCCTTATGTCCTTTTCTTTCTGCTATTGATGAGTTGGTGAAGTTGTGAAGTTCAGTGTTTCAAAACACTGCTGCAGCATTATTTTTTTCATTTTTCATTTATCCCTTTTTTTAAAAAAAAAATCCAAGTAAATTAATTATAATCATTTTGTGGTCCAAATTTTGTAACTTCTTAAAGTTTCTTGTTTTTTATTTGAAGTTTTGGAACATCATACTCATGGGGTTTTCATGAACTTTTTCTTTTTTTTTTCTGTTACATTTTGTCCTTATGGTTCTTTTAGATTTTGTTGTAACTTAAAATTCTTGATAATGAAGTTGCATAATGTTTGTTAGTGTCATAGTTTTTGTTTTTATTTTATTGAGTTGTGCTCTCTTTTTTTACCCTTTCTGTTTTATTGTAGGGTCTACACTATCCATCCTCTCTGAATCACTGCTTGCCAATTTCATTTCTCTTTTTACTGTTTTTGTGCTTAACTTGTTCATAAATACATGTTTCTTTCTGTCATTTCCCTTTTTGTGTAAATTCTTCCCTTCTCATTATTACTGTTTTTGTGCTTAACTTGTTCATAAATACATGTTGCTTTCTGTCATTTCCTTTTTTGTGTAAATTCTCCCCTTCTCATTATTACTGTTTGTTTTTCAAGAATTTATGATTGTTTTTTGAATTGGTTCTTTTTTTTTTGTTTTTTGAAGTTACACATTACCTCGGTCGAAAATATTTACAGATGCTTGTTAATATACTATACGCTAATTATACAAATATTATACAGGTGCGACATTTCTAGTGTGGTTTGGGCCAACACCACGTTTGGCTGTGGCTGAACCTGATCTTATTAGAGAAATTTTTACTACAAAATCTGAATTTTATGAGAAAAATGAAGCTCACCCTTTGATCAGACAGCTTGAAGGAGATGGCCTACTTAGTCTCAAAGGTGAAAAATGGGCTCATCATAGGAAAATTATTACCCCTACCTTCCATATGGAAAATCTCAAAGTAAGTAAAATTAACCTTCTTGTTCCACATTTTTTTTATCTTAGTAAAAATGTCGGCTTCCCTATCCGAATCCCCGGAATGGAGTCGTAAAAACAATGTTCACGGATCACTTTTCGTATATTAAGAAATTCACAAGTGAAATTTCATGACATTATTATGGAGTTTTCCTAGTGAATTTCAAAATTTCATGATAGTGACTATATTTTAAATATATGGGAAAAAAGTGACCATTTGTAAATTTTACACTAGAAAGTTCACTATTGAAGGTTTAAGCACTCTCTCACAAAGGAAACGTTCTGAAATCTGAAATTTACATAATAGTGGTTATTTTTTAAAAAGAAAAGGTCCAAAAAATGGAAGTAGATACTATTTCTATAACTTTCTATGATGTGATTCTGAATTAATTGGATCAGTGAATATCCGGAGGCTCGAAAAATAAGGGATTCCATCTTATAGGATTTTTTTTTCATTTGACAAGTGTATAGTGTACACTAATTAACTTTCTTTTTTACTATAGTTGTTAATACCAGGGGCAGCAAGCAAAGTGGTTGAAATGTTGGAGAAATTGACACCAAATTCAAAGAATGGAGAGATAGAAATTGAAATATCAGAGTGGTTCCAAACTTTAACTGAAGATATTGTTGCACAAACAGCATTTGGCCGAAGCTATGAACAAGGAAAAGCTATTTTTAGGCTACAAGCTCAACAAATGGTCCTTGCTTCTGAAGCCTTCCAAAAAGTCTTCATACCTGGTTACAGGTACAAATAATTCTAATTTTTCTGACTAAAAATTATTTGCACCATATGGCCTTTTTTCGTGTCCTCTCTTTAAATTAGTGGACTAAATTTCGTTTGCAAAAGTAATTTAGTTCCGTGGGATTACACTTGGTATGTTGTTATTGTTATAAACACCTTTTTTCGTGTGCTCTCTTTAAATTAGTGGACTAAATTTTGTTTCCAAAAGTAGTTTAGTTCAGTGGGATTACACTTGGTATGTTGTTATTGTTATAAACAGATTTGGTCCACTGAGCTAACATGGGACATAATTTCAATGATGCCATCAATAGAATCCCTTTGTGCAAATAATCAAAATTTCACAAATACCACTTTATATCCTTGTAATTGATATCATGGAGTTCTAAATTCCAATGGTGATACTCCATGTTAATTGGTTATTTTGGAAAAGTATTTAGGTGTTGAAAAGTGGTTATTTATGTATGTTGACCAATTGCATAAATTACTCTATTGATGGTCGACTAGGATGGAGTTTCAAATTTTACAAGTGAAATTACAAAATATTGTCATAGAATGTACCCGTGGAATTTTAAAATCCATCACCGTAGCTATTTTTTAAAGACATGACTGAAAGTGATAAGTAAATACTATTTCTATGTTACTACTAAGTATAAGAGTAAACATTAACCTTTTTTTTTCGCCAATAGGTTCATGCCCACGAAGAGAAACATCAAATCGTGGAAACTGGACACGGAGATTAAGAAGTTGTTAATGAAATTGATACAAGATAGGACAGAGAATTGGGGGAAGAATGAAATGCAAGAAAACAATGGGCCTAAAGACTTATTGGGCCTTATGATCCAAGCAAGCCTTAAAGAATCATCATTATCATCATCCATTAACTGTCCTCTTAATCATCATAATTCTGCACTTAATAATAATAATTCTTCCATGATTACTGCAAATGATATTGCTGAAGAATGCAAGACATTTTTCTTTGCTGGTGAACAAACGACGTCGAATTTGCTGACGTGGACGACCATTTTGCTAGCTATGCATCCACAGTGGCAGGACCTAGCACGTGATGAGGTGATCAAGGTGTGCGGCTCACGTGCCATACCTTCCAAAGATGATCTTGCCAAGCTTAAAATGGTAGGTGTTAGTTCCTCCGTTAAATATTTACTCGCACTTAGTGTTTATACTGGCTAAGAAAATTTAATCTTTTAGCAAGTTTGTTGTTTGGACTTTTTAAGAAAATTTAATCTTTTAGCAACTCTGTTGTTCGGATTTTCAAAAATATCGACAGATGTATGTTGATATGTTGGATCGTTAAAAAATAGTGTATTATTTGAGGATCTTACACGGGTGAAACAAAAAATTTGAAGAGTTCGAACAATATAGTTTAACATTTTTAAATTAAGAAATACTGATATATATCACTTAATTATGATTAGCTAATTGATTTGGTGTAAACACTTACCGATAAAAAAAAATTGATGTAGCATCTCTCCTCTTCTCATTCGTTACTCTATTATTTCTTATTCACAAATGTGCAATTAAGACAAACAAAAAAAGAACATTCATCTTTTGTCTTTTAGTAATTAGCTAATTATGCTTACTGAAAAGTGAAAATGACCAGAGTACTGTCTTTTTCTCTTTTATTCACTCAAAATAAATTAATTTATTAACTTTTGCTTAAACAAGGAGATGTTGGAGTACTACTTGTGTGGATTCCATCACAGTAGAAGCTATGTACAACATTGCTCCAGTAGCAATTAGTTTTGAAAAGCTGTCATTGTCATGGAATAGTTATTTTTATAAATTTGAGTTTGTTTTTTGTTACTAATTTTTTTATTGTGTTATGATGTGGTGTTGCAGCTGAGCATGATTCTCAATGAGTCCTTACGCCTTTATCCTCCGATCGTTGCGACGATCCGACGAGCAAAGGCTGATGTTGATCTTGGAGGATGCAAGATTCCCCTCGGGACCGAAGTCTTAATCCCAATTCTAGCGGTTCATCACGATCAAACTATCTGGGGTAACGATGCTAACGAGTTCAATCCTTCTAGATTCTCTGAGGGGGTGGCGCGAGCCGCTAAGCACCCTATGGCCTACATTCCTTTTGGGCTCGGAGTTCGCCAATGCATAGGCCAAAACTTGGCGATCTTGCAAACCAAGTTAACAATAGCAATTATACTTAAACGGTTTGTTTTACGGTTATCCCCACAATATAAACATGCTCCAACAGTGTTGATGCTACTTCACCCTCAATATGGTGCACCCGTCATCTTCAAACGTTTGATCGACCCCACCATTGCCAAAAGCTCTTGACATGTCTATCCTTTTGGTGTGAGTGCATATATGCTTGAAGAAAAGAAAAAGAAAAAAAAGGCAAATAGAACTAAATGTGTTGTTGCAAGCAGTTTAATTAAATTATAGGAGTAGGGAGAAAATTTATTTCATTCCTTTTTCCTTGATTTGTTTTTTTTTTTCTTTACCTTTTCTTCACCAAATAGTATTGCTAACTAACCCATCAAGTAGAATCATCATCATGCCTTGTTATTTTATTTTGCCCAAAATTGCTTGGATTTTCGGCATGCTTATGCTAGGATTTTTACTTAGTGACTCAATTTAGTAGGCTTTCCCTCATTTTCTCAACTTATGTATATGTATATGTAATGTATATGGGCTCAAGCCTTAGTACAGTTTTGTAATATTCTCATGTATACCTTCCTTTTTGAAATGGTAGCTTGTGTTGCATCTCTCTCTTAATTAAATGGAACGATAAGACTCGATTAATGAATTGCAATGCCAAGTTTTTATCTGCTTATTAGTTTTATTGTTCTTATCTGCTTGAGTTTCAGGAAATCATACTCAAGTCAATTAATTCAACTATGCCTTGAATTGCAATGCCAAGAACATAGATAAATAAAGAATTGAATACTTCAAAGTGTAACTTTTTGACCTATATTTGAATTAGTTGGACCTCAAAACATTAATTATAAATCTCAATTATGTAAGGCCATCAACATAGATAAATAAAGAACCGTACACCTCAAAGTTAGACTTTTCGCCATTAATCCGAATTAGTCGAATTCAAAAGCACTGATTCTAAATCTCGAATTTGCAAGATGAGTATAGATAAACAAAGAATAGGACTTCAAACGTGGATTCAGATTAGCTAGTTCTCAAAGTGAATATCAAACGGAATTAGGAAACAAAAAAACAAGAATCAACAAAGTAACGACAATGGTAAAATTGCCACTTGTTACATTGGATGGTGCAAGAATGAAAAAAGGATCTAAGAAAATTGTGTTTATGTAGTTACCAATAGATTGGCAAAATCAATATAAAAATTGGGCATTGAATGTCGCTAGTGAGCCCATTGTTGCCGCGGCAATAGTCCCATCAAGCACACTTTGGATTTCGGACCAAATGTGAAAAAACGGAAAGAAATAATCTCTTAATTATTTTCATTAATTGAAAGAGTATATATATACAATTTACATATTTTCATAATAGGAAATCTTATTCATATTCTACTCCTAAAATCCTATTCTAGTAGTACAAGACTCCTATAATTATGGTAAGTGTACAATATAATATTTACAATACAATATTACCTAAACTTTGGAACATAACACGGAAATAAACATATACACAAACCGTGATATACACTATCACGAAATATCTTCCATATTCCATAATTAACACACCCTCACAGTCATAGTGGACGGTCTTCGAACACTGAGACTGTCCCTAAAATCTTCAAAAAGGACTGAGGGAAACTCTTTGTAAAGATGTCTGCAATTTGATACCTGGAAGGGACATGACAGACGTGTACTTGTCCACGAGCTACCTTTTCGCAAACAAAATGATTGTCCATCTCGATATGTTTAGTGCGCTGGTGCTGAACCGGATTCCCAGAAAGATAGATGGTACTAACATTATCACAATAAACCAAGGTAGCCTTCTGAATAGGACAATGAAGCTCTAAAAGAAGATTATGTAACCAACATGATTCAGACATTACATTGGCTACCCCTCGATACTCGGTATCTAGACTAGAGCGTGATAAAGTTAAGTGACGCTTGGTAGATCATAAGACCAAGTTATTACCAAGAAACATACAATATCCAGACGTAGACCGTCTGGTGTCTGAAAAACCACCCCAATCAGCATCTGTATACGAGACAAGTGTAAACGTCGACGAAGGATATAAATGTAAGTCATAGTTAAGTGTCCCCTGGATGTACCGAATGATGCGTTTGAGCGCATTCATGTTCTCAATACTGGGATCATTCATAAACAAACACACCTGATGTACGACATACGTAATATCTGGCCTCGTGAACGTAAGATACCGAAGGGCCCCTGCAAGACTGTGATAGCGGGTCAGATCCTCATAAAGGGAGCCAGCCACAACACCCAACTTGGGTTTAGTATCAACCAGAGTGGAAGTGGACTTACAAGATGACATCCCGGCCTTTTCAATGATCTCAGCTGCATACTTCCTCTGGGATAAGAACAACCCACATGTGTGACGAGTGACAGTAATCCCCAAAACATAACTCAAGGGCTCAGAACTGAGCATTGTCATGATAGACTAGCGTAATGCATCAGAAGAGGCAGTCAAGATAATATCATCCACATACAATAGTATATAAGCCAAGGAAGAACCACGATGATATATGAACAATGAATCATCTAACCTGCTGTGAGAGAACCCAATAGTCGAAACATAGTTTGCAAACCTCTTATACCACGCCCGTGGAGACTGCTTAAGCCCATACAAGGACTTCTTCAATAAACATACATGGTGAGGATATTTGGGATCCCTAAACCCCAAGGGCTGATGCATATAGACTGTCTCCTTGAGATCACCGTGTAAGAAAGCATTCTTCACATCTAACTGATGAATGAGTTATGCTTTCGAAAGAGCCAAGCTGAGCACAGTATGAGTGGTAGTCGGCTTGACCACCGGACTAAAAGTCTCACCACAATACACACCAACCTGCTGAGTCTTACCATCACCTGCAAGACGAGCCTTATGTCTCACAAATGAACCGTCAGAATTATCCTTATGAGCAAAAATCCACATAGACCGAATAATATTAAGGACGGGGTACCAACTCCCACGTCTTATTATCAATAAGAGCATTATATTCATCGGTCATAGCAATTTTCCAATTCGGGTCTTTTAAAGCAGACACGTGGTTACGGGGTAAGGTTGATTTAAGAAGATTAGAATTTAAATTAAAATGTCTTTTTGGTTTAAAAATACCTCGTTGACTACGAGTGACTGGCCTTTGACTTGGGGGAGAATTGGGAGGATTTTGAGAAATATCGAGATACGTGACGGAATGGGAAGCAGGCAGTGGGCATGCTGGCCCAACACTGGAAAGTGGTGACGGGACTGGTCTGGAACCCGTCACTGGAACAGGAGCGAAAATGGGCTGGGAATCTGGCCCACTTCTTGTCACTAGTCCAGTTTCGGGACTGGTTATCGTGACTGGAACTGTGGGGCCAGCGGGCAGTGGGCCCGCTGGTGGATTTGGGGTGCGAGACACGTCCAAAAAATGGTGAATAATATACGGGGATATATCATCATCCAAAAAATTATATGAACTAGGCACGGGACTATTTATCTTGCAAACAAAAATTGGGATTTATCAAAGATTACATGGCGACTAATAATGATTTTATTAGATGATAAATCAGAACATCTGTACCCACGATGATGGACGGAAAGAGTGGATAACACAAGCACCCAAAGACCCTAAGATGTGAATACGAAGGAGTCTTATTATATAAAATTTGAAGAGGGGACGAATATGTCAAACCTTTGGAAGGAAGGATGTTAAGAATATATGTAGCCATTTGTAGAGCATGATGCCAAAAAGGAGGGGGGTACGGAAGCATGAATCAATAAAGTTCGGATAATGTTATTAATGGTACGAATTTTGCGTTCGGCTTTTCCATGTTGTGAAGACGTATAAGGACACAAAAAATGAAAATTGATCTCATTATTAGCACAAAATTTCTGAAACACCACATTGTCATATGCTTTGCCATTATCACATTGAATATTTTTATGTCCCGTTCGAATTGAGTTCTAATGAATGTTCTAAATTTTAAGAAGATGGAAAAAACTTGAGATTTTTTCGCTATTGGAAAAGTCCATAAAAACTTAGAATAATCATCCAAAAAGATAACATAATACCGATAACCCAAAGAACTAAGAACAGGAGACGTCCATAAATCACTATGAATAATATCAAATAGCATTAAAGTATGAGAATTAGAGTCTACAAATGACAACTTAACTATTTTTCCTAAAGAACAAGATTGACAATTCGGAGTACTACGCACACCCTTACAAGAAATAAAATTGTTTTTATCTAAGGAAGACAAAATAGACGATCGCGGATGACCTAGACGAGCATGCCACAATGAAGGAGCCAGAGCTGCAAAAGTGGATGGTAATGCGTGACTCGAGAAATCGAAACTTAGTGTGATAGGATAAAGATCTCCCCTACTATCACACCTCATGAAAGGACTCCCCGTCTTGAAATCCTTCACATAAAAACCAAAATGGATCAAATTCTATGGACACGGAATTATCAGTGGTGAATTTTTGGACAGACACCAAATTTTTAATCAATTTTAGAGCGTGAAAGATATTTTTCAAAATAAGGGGTGGATGGGGGGAGACAGCGTTTTATGACCATAACCACGAATTGGAATTGAATTACCATTACCAATAATTATACCACGATTATTGCTCAAATTGGAATAAGACGAGAGAGTACCTGAGTCGGACGTCATGTGAGTAGTGGCGACGGTGTCCATGTACCAATTTGGGTCTGAAGGATTTATTCCAAGCCTGTGCATCATGGCTTCAATATCGATAGGAATGGGGCCCGCTGCATGATGGGCTTGAGGGGGCTGGGGCCTAAGTACACCGGGTTGCTGTCCCGACCCAGAACTGGGGCGAGAACCACTGGGCCAAACTGGATTGGGCTTGGAAAAACGTTGTTGGGCAGTCTAGTGGCCAGACGTCGAAACTGCTGGGTCGTAGGGACTGTTGGGCCACTGCCCACGGCCAGGGGGCCCAAGGCTGGGACTAGTTGGGTTGTGGCATGCCGCCATTATTTCGAGACCAACTTCCACCATGACCATCTCCGGAACCACCGTGTTTGCCCTCGCGATTTTTGGCATTATTTTTCCGACTATTTTTGCCGCCACCATGAGTACGATTTTGGCCGGAATTATCAACACCACCTAGAGAATTTTTAGAGGACGTCATCATGACTACGGGACTAGCACCGGTAGTCGCCTTTTTGGCCAAGCCGACTTCTTCGAGGGTAAGCATAGAACGAGCCTGATAAAATTATGGAAGAGGGTTGCTCTGACGAAGAAGCGTGCCAACACCACTATATGCCTCTGAAAGGCCTGCAACCATTTGTAGGACCAAATGATCATTCGAAACAGGTGCGCCAACGTTGCGGAGGTGGTATGCCAATTCCTTTAACCTTTTGCAATATGCCGAAACGTTTGGGAAATTTTCCATATGGACGTGGGAAAATTCCTGCTCAAGGGTAACAACACGAGAATTCTGATTATCTTGGAATATATTACGTACTCTATTCCATTCCTACATCGTCGTAGAGTCGGGTTCGATAATCGTTTGCAAGAGGTCGCTAGAAATAGTGGAGTAAATCCACTGAAGAACAGTAGCATCAAGGGTCGTCCATAACTTAGGATCATCCTCTGGTTTGGGCACCTCCGTATCCGTAGGAGCCGCGAGGATAATATGATGCGAGCGTGCATGTACTTTAAACAGTTCGGCCCACGTCGCGTATTGGACGTTTTCTATTTCAAGAATGATAGGGATGTGATTCTTGATATTAGAAATAGTAAGGGTAGGGTGAAACATGTTCTTAGCCATAATAGCAACGCAAGACGTGAAGTAGGGATTGGTGAGAAAAATTGGGGAAGAGAGAAATAATTTTCGGGCACGGAAACCGAGGAAGAGAGCTCGGAATCGGCAGTTTGGACGGAAAAAATTGGGAGAAAATATTAACCTGGACTCTTTATACCATGAAAGAAATAATCCCTTGATTATTTTCATTAATTGAAAGAGTATATATACAATTTACATATTTCCATAATAGGAAAATCTTATTCATATTCTACTCCTAAAACTCTATTCTAGTAGTACAAGACTCCTATAATTATGGTAAGTTTACAATGTAATATTTACAATACAATATTACCTAAACTATGGAACATAACACGGAAATAAACATATATACAAACATATTCCATATTTAACAAAAACATAAATACTGCCACTTTTAAGAAAAAAATTATATAGTATAAACATTTGAGGGGCATTAGAGAAAATTTCTTTTTTCAAGGAATGTCATTTGGCTATGACAAAGTTGAACTTTAATTATTACCAAATCTCACTCATATGTGTGAGAGAGAGATAATGACTTGTAAAAACAGAACATTCAAAAAGTTTTAAGAGAAAGCATAGAATGTAACTCTATTTAGTTACTAACGACTCTCGGCAATGTATATATTGACTCTTGCATTGATAAAAAACCTAATGAAGTGATAATCGATATGAATTGCAAAATCATGTAAATCATTGAGCCTTTAAACATAAGTCACGTTTGAAGCCATTATATTGAGAATATGCCTAGGCGTCATGCAAATAAATTATACTTCCTAATTCCTACAAATATGTGAGATAGGTGAAGAAGAGGGAACATGGTTAGTTTATTTTTCTTAATTAGCTAGAGTATTGATTGTTTACTTCAACATATATGTACACTAAATGCGAAGCAAAAGGCCAATAGTGCTATTTAATTATGAATTTCCCCCCAAGGTTTACATTAAGGGTATATAGCATTAATGATTAATGAACATTTTCATTTGAATAGAAATTAAACTATAAACAATACTCTCTTCGTTTCAAATTATTTGTCATGATTAAAAATAGTTTTTTCAAATTATTTATCGTTTTAAAAGTTTAAGGCACAGTTAATTATATCTTTTCTATTTTACCATTATTAGAATTTTATCATTAATGGAGATGACACATAAATAGAGTAAATATTTAATGGAAAGGGATTATAAATTAGACATAAATAAGGATAAAAGTAGTAAAATATCTCTTTTAATTAATATTTTTTAAGGACGTATAAAAAAAAACTACAAATAATTTTATATGGAGGGAATAATACTCGTGATACTGACATTTCATAGTAGAAGAGTAAATTATTGAAGTGCTTTTCTAGTAGAGATTTATATCTATTCTTTTATCCCTTTTCATGAGAATATTGACTGAAAGAAGTGGACGAATTTATTGCAACAAAAGATAGTTAAAGAGTTGGAACATATTTGCCATGAGGCTTTATGAAAATGGAAAAATTGATGAATTAAAATTCTTTATATTTCATATATACGTTAAAATTTCTTGAATTCTTGGGTTTTATTAATTATACTTGAAAATAGAGCTACACTTACTTGTATTCTATGTTCTCCTCATGTGATTACTTGTATAGTCGTATTTGTTCGTTTTTTCGCACAAAGAAAGAGGGGGAAATTACAATATTTTTATTGTTCACTTAATACGCTTCTATTATTTGGTTAGAGATTTTGATCTATTGCTAATAATAAATAGATTATATTCTTTCCTAAGTTGGAGAAAATGACGGGACTCAGAGTTTGAGGGTCAAAATAATTAATTTTTCTATTGATATTTTAAGAAATTAGTTTCTTAATTTTTCAAAGAAAATTTATATCCTAAAACACAATATAAACAATAGTACTAGAGGACTATGATTTCTTAATTAAGAATATTCTTGAAGTGTTAAACAAAGCAATATACATGTGATATACACTGAATATACAGCAGTGTATATCACATATATATTGATGGACTAAAGCAATGCAAAGAAATTTGGGCCACCAGCCGGTGCGACCCAACGATAGGAGCCCATTCTCGGCCAGATTAATGCAATACCCAGCAGTGGGCTCAGCCCATTCTCGGCCAGATTAATTACAAAACAATATTGTATATATGGTATATATATTTGGAGTATATTGTAGTGTAAATGTTACCTTAATTAGTGTTAGACACCTACCATAATTATATAGTTAGAATTATGGTAGAATAAGGATTTAGAAGTAGAATAGGAAAAGGATTTTCCTATTATGGAAATATGTAACTTGTATATATATAGTTATTCAATCAATGAAAATAATCAAGGGGATTATTTCTTTCATGGTATCAAGAGACTAGGTCTAAACAAAAGTTTTCTTCTCTCAAACTTTTGCCACCTTTTGGCCGAGACCCCCCCCCCCCCTCCCTCGGGTTTTCTCTCCAAAAAAATCTCGTCTTCCGCTCTCAAAAACCTCTCTTAAATTTCCCCTCATTCTTTGTTCTTACAATATGTCTAAGAACAATTTTCACAATGCCCTCACGGTTTCCAATATCAAGCTAAGTATCCCTATTGTTCTTGAGATGGAAAATGTTCAATATGCAACGTGGGCAGAGTTGTTTAAAATTCACGCTATATCTTATCAAGTTCTTCATCACATCATTCCTCCCGCTAGACCCCTTCCTGCGGAGGATCCTGAGTTATGGATTACACTTGATGCTACCGTTCTTCGGTGGATATACGCCACTATTTCGTTGGATCTTCTACAGACGATTATGGAGCCGGATACCACGGCTATGGCTGCATGGAATAGATTGCGTGACATATTCCAAGACAACCAACATTCACGTGCCGTCACACTCGAGCAGGAATTCTCTCTCGTTCGAATGGACGAATTTCCAAATGTTTCTACATATTGCAAGAAACTAAAGGAGTTAGCAGATCAACTCCGTAATGTTGGCGCCCCAGTAACAAATAATCGTCTAGTTCTACAGTTGGTTGCCGGTCTTTCGGAGGCCTATAATGGTGTTGGAACTCTCCTTCGCCAAAGCAACCCTCTTCCAGACTTTCATCAAGCCCGCTCCATGCTTACGTTGGAAGAAGCAGGTTTGGCTAAAAAGGCGGCTACTGGAGCAAGCCCAGTTGTCATGGTGGCGTCCTCCCCTAGTTCTTTAGGTTTTGTGAATAATTCGGGCCAAAACCATAATAATGATGGCGGCAAGAATAATCACAAAAATATTAACAAAAATCGTGGGGGTAAACGCGGCGGTACAGGTGGCGGTTCCGGTGGTCAACAAACAGGCGGTGGGTCCCAGCCAGGGTACAGTGGCCCACCACCGCCATGGGCCCCGCAGTGGGGCCAATGGCAGTGGAACCCGTACCATCCACAGCAGGCAGCAGCAGCTTCCAGTGGGCTGGCCAACAGTCCAGGCCCAGCGCCCAGCAGTGGCGTCCCGGCGGCCGGTGGCCCGAAGAAGCACCTCCAGCACCTACGGCCCAGCAGCATCACGGAATGGAGTCCTTGGGCCCCGTCATCCGCAAGCCCATCATGCAACAGGCCCCACTCAGACTGATATCGAGGCTGTGATGCACATGTTGGGGTTGACTCAACCGGACCCAAATTGGTACATGGACACCGGGGCCACTACTCACATGACTTCTGAATAAGGTACTCTCTCATCTTATTCCAATTTGAGCACCCCTGGGGGGATAATTATTGGTAATGGCAGTTCTATTCCAATTCTAGGGTATGGTCAGAAAACGTTGTCTCCCCCCAATCCACCACTCCTCTTGAAAAATACTTTACATGCTCCTAAATTGATTAAAAATTTAGTGTCTGTCCGAAAGTTCACAAATGACAATTCTGTTTCTGTTGAGTTTGATCCTTTCGGTTTCTCTGTGAAGGATTTCAAGACGGGGAGTCATCTCATGAGGTGTGATAGTAGGGGAGATCTGTATCCTATCATGCCCGGTTTCAGTCCATCGAGTCCAGCCTTGCCGTCAACTTTTGCAGCCATCTCTCCTTCCATGTGGCATGCTCGTCTGGGTCATCTGGGATCTTCTATTTTATCAGCTTTAGATAAAAATAGCTTTATTTCTTGTAAGCGTACGAGTCGTACTCCAATTTGTCAGTCTTGTTCATTAGAAAAAATTGTTAAGTTGCCATTTGTAGACTCCAATTCTCATACGTCTATGCCATTTGACATTATTCATAGCGACTTATGGACATCTCCTGTTCTTAGTTCAATGGGTCATCGATATTATGTTCTCTTTTTAGATGATTATTCTAGATTTTTGTGGACGTTTCCAATTACGAATAAATCACAAGTGTTTTCCGTCTTCATCAAATTTAGAGCGTTCATACGTACTCAATTCGAAAGAGAAATAAAAAATATTCAGTGTGATAATGGGAAAGAGTATGACAATAGGGAGTTTCGGGAATTTTGTGCTACTAATGGGATAAATTTTCGTTTTTCATGTCCTCATACATCTTCACAAAATGGGAAAGCCGAACGCAAAATTCGTTCCATAAATAACATTGTCCGAACTCTCCTAATACATGCCTCCATACCTCCATATTTTTGGCATCATGCTCTACAAATGGCCACATATCTTCTTAACATAATTCCTTCTAAAGGTCTGACATATTCCTCCCCCCCTAAAAATACTATATAATAAGAACCCGTCTTATTCTCATCTTCGGATTTTTGGGTGCTTGTGTTATCCGTTATTCCCATCCACCACAATTAACAAACTTCAGGCTCGGTCTACCCCGTGTGTGTTTTTGGGTTATCCGTCAAATCATCGTGGTTATAAGTGTTTTGATTTATCCTCCAAGAAAATCATAATCAATCGCCATGTCATTTTTGATGAAACTCAATTCCCATTTACGAAAGTTCATACTCCCGAACCTAAGTCATATAATTTTTTGGATGACCAAATATCCCCGTATATTATTCGGAATTTTTCGGACATCTCCCGTACCCAAAATTCTCCAGCGGGCCCACTGCCCGCTGGACCAACAGTACCGCCACACTCACAGAATCCAACCACCTGGAACAGTTCCAGCAACTGCGCCTGCCCTGCCCAATTCTAGAACTGCTCCAGAATCTGAGTCCAATTTTTACCATTTTGGGGCCAGCAGGCCCACTGCCTGCTCGCCAGTCGTCCCGAGCCCAGAAAATTCCCAAAATTCCATCAATTCTTCCTCGAGTCATAGACCGGTCACTCGTAGTCAGCGGGGTATTTTTACACCTAAAAGACATTTTAATTTACATTCTGGTGTCTCTAAATCCCCCTTGCCCCGCAATCCTGTGTCCGCATTAAATGACCCTAATTGGAAAATTGCTATGACTGATGAATATAATGCTCTTATTGACAATAAGACGTGGGAGTTGGTGCCCCGTCCATATGGTATTAATATTATCAGGTCTATGTAGATTTTTGCTCATAAGGAGAATTCAGATGGGTCCTTTGCTCGACATAAGGCGCGACTTGTTGGTGATGGTAAGATTCAGCAGGTTGGAATTGATTGTGGTGAGACGTTTAGTCCGGTGGTCAAACCGGCTACCATTCGCACTGTGCTTAGCTTGGCGCTTTCAAAGACTTGGCCAATTCATCACTTGGATGTCAAGAATGCTTTTCTACATGGTGACCTCAAGGAAACAATCTATATGCATCAGCCGTTGGGTTTCAGGGATCCCAACCGCCCTAATCATGTATGTTTATTGAAGAAATCATTATATGGGCTTAAGCAGTCTCCACGGGCATGGTATACACGATTTGCTGACTTTGTTTCGACTATTGGGTTCACTCACAGCAGGTCAGATAATTCCTTGTTCATCTGCCGCTGTGGTTCGTCATTGGCCTATATTCTGTTGTATGTGGATGATATCATCTTGACTGCCTCCTCCGATGCTTTGCGTCAGTCTATCATGACCATGCTCAGTTCTGAATTTGCTATGAAAGACTTAGGGCCTTTGAGTTATTTTTTGGGGATTTCCGTCAAGCGTCATTCAGGTGGGTTGTTTCTGTCTCAACGGAAGTATGCCGCTGAGATCATCGAGAGGGCTGGGATGTCATCCTGTAAGTCCACTTCCACGCCAGTTAATGCAAACCCAAAGCTAAGTGCCGCCGCAGGTGCACCATACGAGGACCCGACCCGCTATCGCAGTCTTGCAGGGGCCCTTCAGTAACTTACCTTTACCAGACCGGATATTACATATGCGGTTCGGTTCAAACAGTGTGTTTATTCATGCATGATCCCAGAGTTGAGCACATGAATGCAATCAAACGCATCATTCGGTATATTCAGGGGACACTAGACTATGGGTTGCACTTGTATCCTTCGTCTACATCCACACTTGTCTCTTACACGGATGCTGATTGGGGTGGTTGTCCCGACACCAGACGGTCGACTTCTGGCTACTGTATGTTCCTTGGCAACAACTTGGTCTCATGGTCGGCAAAACGTCAAGCAACTCTGTCATGCTCCAGTGCCGAGGCAGAATATCGAGGGGTAGCAAATGTGGTCTCCGAGTCATGTTGGCTACGTAATTTGCTTTTGGAGCTTCATTGTCCCATTAGAAGGCAACCTTGGTATATTGCGATAACATAAGTGCCATCTACCTTTCAGGTAACCCAGTTCAACACCAGCGCACCAAGCATATCGAAATGGACATTCACTTTGTCCGTGAAAAGGTTGCAAAGGGTCAAGTTCGCGTATGCCATGTCCCGTCTCATTATCAAATTGCAGACATCTTTACAAAGGGTCTACCAGCGGTTCTCTTTGAAGATTTTAGGGACGATCTCGAGCGTTCGAAAATCGCCCGCTATGAGCGCGGGGGTGTGTTAAACAAAGAAATATACATGTGATATACACGAATATACAAAAGCGGTGTATATCACATATATATTGATGGACTAAAGCAATCTTTCAATTTGGGCCACCACCGGTGCGACCCCAACAAAGTGGGAGCCCATTCTCGCCAGATTAATGCAATGCCCAGCAGTGGG
Source organism: Anisodus tanguticus (assembly GCA_034509755.1). Taxonomy (NCBI): domain Eukaryota; kingdom Viridiplantae; phylum Streptophyta; class Magnoliopsida; order Solanales; family Solanaceae; genus Anisodus; species Anisodus tanguticus. The sequence continues at coordinate 39,990,997 of CM067558.1, forward strand.
CTCAGCCCATTCTCGGCCAGATTAATTACAAAACAATATTGTATATATGGTATATATATTTGGAGTATATTGTAGTGTAAATGTTACCTTAATTAGTGTTAGACACCTACCATAATTATATAGTTAGAATTATGGTAGAATAAGGATTTAGAAGTAGAATAGGAAAAGGATTTTCCTATTATGGAAATATGTAACTTGTATATATATAGCTATTCAATCAATGAAAATAATCAAGGGGATTATTTCTTTCATGAAGTAATTAAAATTCGTAATCATTAGTTTTTTTACCGTAAAAATGAGATGAAGGATAGTAGAGTTTGCTTTGAGTTTGCTTTAAGTTTGCTTTGCGACGTACATTCTAGGAAGTTGAGGTGCCCTTTTTCAATAACCTTTGGCAAAGGATACAAGTGTATATTGCATAGCTTCATGCACTTTTAAAATAAATATGAAATTGCTTACCAACCTCATTGCTAAATTACTTTTAAGTTTTAACTAATAGAATTTTTTGATAATTTATCATTGTTTAGCTATAAAATTTGATTGTATACTAGTGATCAATGAAATGTGCGTAAATTTGAAGTCTAGAGTTCTATGTCCAGTAAATACAAATAAATATGGGATTATTTCTTTTCATTTATTTGACTTTTTAATGGGTAATTTTATAAAGTATTCGTATTGATGAGAGATAATAAGCATCTAATAAAATAATAGAAATATGTAAAAATTGACCGGTATAGCAAAAAAAAAAAAAATGGTATTACTACTACCACTAGGAGAGGAAGAAATTAAAGAACAATTTCATTGCCCAGAAAAAAGATGTTTTGTGTCTAAGCATGCATGAAAACAACTTTTTAGGGCTTTGAGTTGTAATTTTGCATGTAGCAAAGATAAAAGCAACAAATTACACCCTTTTTGTACTACTTTTTGGACTCTCTAATCCTTCTCATCATGCTCTAAGAATTTTGTTAGTCCCCATGAAATTGCATGTTCTTCGGAATTGGTAAACACTAGACAATTAAACTATCAATCTCTCCCACTCATTCATTTAGTGTAGTAGTTTTTTTTTTTTTAATTATAATTTGTATTTTTGGGTTTTGTTAATCGGAACCAAAGCATGCTTTGAAGCATGTGTAACCTTCCATAATTATTTCCTTTAATAATAAAATTCTAATTGTGAATTCCTAAAAACAACCCTTTGTATAATATTGATATAAGCTGTATCCATGCCGCATAGTGTTTCATAATAATGTCACGTAATTAAGATTTTATTATCGCATCGTTAACCTCGAGTTATGTGCTACGAAGAATCGTAGCCACCTGATTTTTTGATATTTTATTCGGGGTAATAATAATAATTTTATTATGCATCTAGTTTGCACGCTCTTTTATTTAAATTATGTACATTATACTCAGTTGATTTGCCATATTCACCTTTAATTAATTATCATTGTACATCGTGTACGCGTAACTTAGCAACACATTAATCAATTTCGTACAACTTGAAGTAACAACACATATCTTTTCTTTAAACTAATTACTATTAGCAAATTACTAAATAATTAGATGAAGTCAATTGCTTAGGTGCCTATAATTATATTGTACACAACATGCAGCAAACAGGAATTAAGCACGATTAATTAGTATTTGAATTCAAGTGTATGGACCCTTGATGGCATTTAATTATATATATATTTCTTTTTTTTTAAAATAGACACCCTTTTCTTCATTGTCATTTTTATGAATATCCTAATCTAGTGTACTTATTTAAAATTTTAAACATAGGAGGCAACTTTGTGCTTTATTAGTAAGCACGCTTCTAGATATTGAGGTAAGTGCAATGTTCCCCGGGCACTACTAGACGACAAACTATACATTCTAATGTAGTCATAAAACATGATTAAAATTATTAATTGTTCTTGGGATGGTTCAATAAAAAATGTTAGTCCCTTAGTCTCAAACTATCTTTCGTGTTCCTTTTTTAAACACTCTTAAGAAAACATTAATAAGGAGGGGATGTCGACTATATTTTACCCTCATTTATATTTTAGTATATCTTTATTAACTATTTACTCTATTGAGGTGTTTGTACGGTCCGGTAGGTCGGTCGCCCTCTAGCCAGTGACTAGCCCAGCTATAGAGCTAGGTGTACACCGCCATGTCGAGACTTTCTTTCGAAAGTGAGATACCGGCTTTCATAAGAGGGAAAGATCACTCCGTCATGCAATAATTCAAGAACAATTACTACTAAATATAAATAATTTAAGACAACTATTTTTAAAAATTACAACATATAATTTAAGACGGGGAGAGTATTGATATTTGCAGTGTAGTTTTCACCACCATAGAGTGTAATAGGATGACGGAAGTCCTTCATTCTTAATGAAACGTCCTCGGATTTCAAGTCCTAAAAATATTTTTTTTCAGCCGGAAGTGTTTTACACTTTAGGTCACATGATATACATCCAAATTAGTCGGACGACTAAGCTTCGAATACAATAACAATAATAACATACTAAGTGTAATCTCACAAGATGGAATTTGAAAAGTGTAGAGTGTACGTAGACCTTACCCCTTTCATGGACGAATAAGCTTTGAATACCAAATGATTAAATAAATAAAGATTGTTGATCCTTGTGCAGTGCGATAATCATATTTTCTAGGAAAAGTGATTAATTCTTAAATGCTCGAATTGCAACTATAATAATAATATTAAATATTGTAATACTAGTATTTACTGTCTTGTCATAATTGCTCTGAAACAAATTGAAAACAACTATTTTCACTTAAATTAAAGAAGGGTTTTGTAGTAAGTTTGTTACTTCAAATTATTAGTCTTAAAGGACTTAAGGAATGTTACTAAAGCACTGCAACTAATCAGGAGAGCTCTGAAAAACTTTACAATTATTAGCACTAAGTCAAGAATTGCAAGGTTTGTAATTCTGACCAACTGCCAACAAGAATAAGATTAACACAACCAAATATACACAAAATCACGTGAGCTAAAAAGTTAAGGATGTAGACCTTTCATTTTTTCCAGTATCCGATATTCGATACTTGCTTTGAGGGTCAATTAATTTGAATTTGTGTCGTGTAGAACTAGGATAAAACGCTCGTTACCGTAATTGTTCTTTTCTTAAGACTCGAACTCGAGACTCTGATTAATGTGGGAGGAAAGGGTAGAGTTAGAAGATTAATTACGGATTCAACACGGAGAAGTTCAATTTAATCCACCACAATTCTTGATCATTTATACTTTTGTATATATCTTGAAAAAATAATCCAAAATATAATAGGGTTGACAATGCATGACAACAAGAACAAAACAACTAGGTAATATATAGTATATATTATACTCTTCTACAACATACTCTGAAAATTTTCATATCCAAAGGAACTAAGCCAGCTCATTGATGGATTTCTTTTAGGTTTTAGTAGTAGATAACAGAGATCCCAAGTAAATGCTTGCTTAAGATCTGGTGTTATTAATAATAATAATTCTTTATCATTATTATTGTCATTGTTAGTTATATCCGTGATATACATGGGTTTGTATACCATGTATATCACGGTTTCATAAGGCATATTACCATAAGTGAAACCGTGGTATACACGGTATACAAACCCGTGTATATCACGGTTTTTGGAAGGTTTTATTTAGTGTAAATATTGTATTAATTAGTATTGTACACTTACCATAATTATAGGATTCTTGTACAACTAGAATGGGTTTTGGGAGTAGAATAGGAATAGGATTTTTCTATTATGGAAAATTATAAATTGTATATATACTCTTTCATTAATGAAAATAATCAAGAGATTATGTAAATAATAGATCTTGAGGCTAACTCAACCCCAAAAGTCAGCTCAAATGGAGGAGGATTGCCCAAGCCATATAAGGAAACCAAGGACCACTTATCCCACCGATGTGGGAGAACTCAACAACCCGCCTCACGCCCAAGGCTGGACATCTGGAGCGTGGACAATATAAGAGGGGGGGCCAACATCGGAAACAATGAATTGGGACGAGACTGGCTCTGATACCATGTAAAGAATGGATCTTGGGCTTAACTCAACCCCAAAAGCTAGCTCAAAGGGAGGAGGATTCTGCAAACGTAGATGGCAAGGCTTGACTCGAGAGACCGGATGTGGGCATGCACGTTTGGGTCACCCTGGGTCGTCTATTCTTTCTTCATTACATAAAAATAATTTTATTTCTTGTAAGGGTACGCATAGTACTCCAATTTGTCAATCTTGTCCTGAAGGAAAACTTGTTAGATTATTGTTTGTAGACTCTAAATCTCGTACTTTAATGCCATTTGATATTATTCATAGCGATTTATGGACATCTCTCGTTTTAAGTTCTGTGGGCCATCGTTATTATGTTCTATTTTTTTATGATTATTCTAAAAAAAAATTGGACCTTTCTGTTAGCGAAAAAATCACAAGTTTTTTCCACATTCTTAAGGTTTAGGGTATTCATCCGTACCCAATTCGACCGTAAAATAAAAAATATTTAATGTGATAATGGCAAAGAATATGATAATGGGATGTTTCGAGATTTTTGTGATACTCATGGCATAATTTTTTATTTCTCTTGTCCTCATACGTCCTCACAAAATGGGAAAACCTAACGAAAAAATTGTATCATTAATAACATTGTCCGAACTATATTGGTCCATGCTTCCGTACCCCCTTCCTTTTGGCATCATGCTCTACAAATGGCTACCTATCTTCTTAACCTACTTCCTACCAAAGGGTTGGCAAATGAGTCTCCTCTTAAAGTCCTCTATAATAAAAATCCATCATATTCCCATCTTAGGGTCTTTGGGTGCTTATGTTATCCATTATTTTCGTCAACTACAATTAACAAACTTCAGGTCCGCTCTACCCCTTGCGTATTTTTGGGTTATCTGTCTAATCATCGTAGTTACAAATGTTTTGATTTATCGTCTAATAAAATCATCATTAGCCGCCATGTTATTTTTGATGAAACTCAATTTCCATTTTTAAAGTGAGTAGTCTCGTGCCTAGTTCGTATAATTTTTTGGATGACGATGTCTCCCCATATATTATCCACCATTTATCGGACTTGTCCCGCACCCCGATTCCGCTAGTGGGCCCATTGCCCACTGGACATACAGTTCTCAGTCCATCTTCTGCTACAGTTCTCGGTCTGTCTTCTATTTCTGATTCCAGTATTGGGCCAGCAGGCCCGCTGCCTGCTGGCTAGTACGTCACCTCGTCAGTTTGTCCCAAAATTCGCCCAATTCTCCCCCAAGTCACAGACCGGTCACTCGTAGTCAACGGGGTATTTTTAAACCAAAAAGATATTTTAATCTAAATTTCAATGTTCTTAAATCCCCCATACCCCATAACCCAATGTCTGCATTAAATGACCCGAATTAGAAATTGGCTATGAACGACGAATATGATGCTCTTATTGAAAATAAGACGTGGGAGTTGGTACCCCGTCCTTCTGGTGTTAATATTATTCGGTCTATGTGGATTTTTACTCATAAGGATAATTCTGATGGTTGTTTTGCGAGGCATAAGGCTCGTCTTGTAGGTTATGGTAAGACTCAACATGTTGGCGTGGATTGTGGTGAGATGCTTAGTCCAGTGGTCAAACCGGCTACCATTCGCACTGTTCTCAATCTGGCTCTTTCGAAAGCTTGGCACATTCATCAGTTAGATGTGAAGAATGCTTTCTTACATGGTGATTTTAACGAGACCGTTTACATGCATCAACCCTTGGATTTCGTGACCCTAAATTTCCCCATCATGTATGTTTATTGAAGAAGTCCTTGTATGGGCTTAAGGAGGCCCCACGAGTTTGGTATAAAAGATATGCAGACTATGTTTCCTCTATTGGGTTTTCATACAGCAGGTCTGATAATTCATTGTTCAATATCGACGTAGTACTTCCCTGGCTTATATCCTATTATATATGGATGATATTATCTTGACTGTCTCTTCAGATGCTTTGCGAAAGTCTATCATGACAATGCTCAGTTATGAGTTTACTATAAAAGACTTAGGGCCCTTGAGTTACTTTTTGTGAATTGTTGTTACTCGTCATGCAGATGGGTTATTCTTATCACAACGAAAGTATGCAGCTGAGATCATTGAGCGAGCTGGTATGTCCTCATGCAAGTCTACTTCCACTCCAGTTGATACTAAACCCAAGTTGGGTGCTGCGGCTGGCTCCCCGTACGAGGATCCAACCCACTATCGCAGTTGATGATTGGGGTGGTTGTCCCGATACCAGACGCTCCACGTCCGTCTATTGTATGTTTCTTGATAATAACTTGGTCTCGTGGTCTGCGAAGCGTCAGTCTACATTATCACGCTCTAGTGCAGAGGCCGAGTATCGAGGGGTAGCCAATGTGGTCTCGGAATCCTATTGGTTACGTAATCTTCTTTTAGAACTTCATTGTCCTATCCAGAAAGCTACCTTGGTTTATTGTGATAATATTAGTGCCGTCTACCTTTCTGGTAATCCGGTTCAACACCAGCACACTAAACACATCGAGATGGATATTCACTTTGTTCGCGAAAAGGTAGCTCATGGACAAGTACGCGACTGACATGTCCCTTCCAGGTATCAAATTGCAGACATCTTTACAAATGTCTTCCGTCAGTACTCTTTGAAGATTTTAGGGACAGTCTCAGCGTACGAAGACCGCCCGCTATGACTGCGGGGGTGTGTTAGTTATACCCGTGATATACATGGGTTTGTATACCATGTATATCACGGTTTCACAAGGCATATTACCATATGTGAAACCGTGGTATACACGGTATACAAACCCGTGTATATCACGGTTTTTGGAAGGTTTTATTTAGTGTAAATATTGTATTAATTAGTATTGTACACTTACCATAATTATAGGATTTTTGTGCAACTAGAATAGGGTTTTAGGAGTAGAATATGAATAGAATTTTCCTATTATAAAAAATTGTAAATTATATATATATATTATTTTATTAATGAAAATAATCAAGAAATTATATATTTCCGTCATAAATGATAAATGTCTCATGTTTAAGCATTCATGCCAGAGGAAGTAAGTTGGCTTGTGTCTGCCCAATGTTAATGCTCTTGTCTGTGACAAAGGGGCAAAGGGCCATAATTCTTTTTAATTATGTATTATCGAGGAATAATCCTTCTTGCACATTACTTCTTAATTAATAGTTGTCACATTTCACTTTTCAAGAGTTGATTTCATTAATTTTCGGAGCTAAATTGGATTAAATTAATTTAATATTTAAAATTAAATTTAGATACGTAAAAACTATACGAAAAATACTATAAATTGCACTTCTTTTCATATAAATATGATGGAAAAACATCTTAACATATTGGTTAAAGTTCACATATTTTAACTCTCAAAAAATAAAACATGACAAGTATTTTGGAGCAGTTGTACACTCGCTGAGAAAAAATATTTAATAATAATAATAAGAGTTATTTATAGATTATCTTTTATCTCTCCTCAAAGTTTCCAGATCATTTATTCTTACAAGCTCAATTTTTGTTTTGTAAAAAAAATAATTAGTAGGCGTTTGGTAATGCGTTTTCAAATCATGATTTCATAATTTGATTTCAAATCACCGTTTGTTTACGCAATTTGGACATAATTTTAACTTCAACTTCATGTCATGATTTGAAATCTCAAATCATCCAAAAGGGTGTGATTTGGAATTCCAAATCATGATTTCAATTTTTTTGAATATTAAACTTGACCCATAAGTTTATATTTGTAAAAAAAGATCCATAAGTTAATAGATTTTATATTGTATTGATTATAATTGTCCAAAGCATGAACCATTATGATATTGATACACAGGTGACCATTGTCATAGCTAGTGTAGTGTTACAATTTTTTTTGATGGAATACCAAAGGAGTGATGAAATATTCACGGAATATGAACATGATGATACGGTTGCTAATATTGACCAACAACCGGCTCAAAGTAACAATGTAGCTTCGTCTTCTCGTTCATCTGATCGGAAAATGCATGCTCGACATGAAGAGATTGTCCATACCATGTGGAAGGATTATATTAAAGAGTAGTTACACTACTATTCATGTTCAATTATCTTTTTTATTGAATTAAAGTTCGATCAATTGATATTGTATTTTTTAGAAAGGCCTTCTAGCCGCGTATTAATTTTGTTATGAACTATGACTTGCTCATTTGGTAAGATTGCATAAGAATTAGGAAAATTTTGATGATTTTCACAACTTGTGGGTTTTTATGTCAATGAGAAAAAATACAACTTAGAAATCCAAATTGCATGTCCAAACAAAACTTCAACTTCAAATCATGTCCAAACGGCTAATGTGTTCTTGATTTTATGAAAACGACCTTTATTTTGGATTAAATTTATTTGGGCTAAAATCAACATTTAGACTGAACAGGAGGAAGTAATAACATAATTCCAATATCTCGTCCGCTTGGGCAGCTTAATTGGTTATCAAGGGGGATATTTGGAAAATGGCCAAGGATCGAATCCCGTCAGCGGCAGTGTGAGGGGTTACTTCTTGAAATAAAGGAGGGCCCCTTGTGCGCAGCGTAGTACTGGTCTAACCTTTGAAATCAATTGAGTCACCATGATTTACCTCCTTCATAGACCTGTCGAACCGGGGTGTGGAAGCTCCTGGGGTGGGAGTTCCACCTTTTTTGGAAAATAATTCCAATATCTCTGTTGAAAAATAAAAAGTCACTTAGCTGATCTTTAAGTATATCTTACCTGGTCCTATCATTACTTCTCCTTATTTATTTATTACTAAAGTGGTACCATTTAATTCTGTCATTCATACTTTTGCCAGATGGAAACTAACTAATAGTAATACTCCAGTCCTCACCTTTAAGGTTATGACGGAATGATAAGTACTCCATAATAATTAATTCGAAGCTCAGATTCAAATTTTTGATATAACAATATCTTTAATAGGGGTGTTTTGCCCTCAGAATGGACTTTCCGGCATGAATCTATCTTAGTCGTGCCACAAAAATAGATAGTATCTAACACCGCAGAAAAAATCAAAAAAGAAGAAGACAAGACTGAACCATTCCAAGAATATTGACATATTTCTGCCATGATGGGTGCATTATTTTTGTCCCAATTAATGATGGCTATACAATTATATACTAAAGGATCTCAATGGTATAGAGTATGTCTATTATTTATTCTTGTGATTTAATGTTTGCTCAAAATAAAGGCACAGGTATCATGTGACACTGAGGTGGGCTGAAAATGCAATGAACCTATGCTGCTTCTGCAATTAAATGCAGTGACATTGACACCAATCAAGGGAAAATGACTTTGCTAAATTCTGAAAACTATAAGAAGATGAAAGCTAGCTCATATGACATATGGCAAGTGTAAGTCACATGTCCTAAGTGTGGTTGTGAGTGAAATTGGGGACCAAATTGAGCAATGTCATAATATGTCACAAGAGAATGTAATTAATTACTCAATTTCATTTTTTCTTCTCTTTATTTTCTTTATTTACACAACTTAACTTTCAAAAATTAACAGTGTTTTCACTTACTTTTGACATAACTCAAACTTTTAATTTGTTGATTGAGTTAAAATTCTTATTATTATGTTCTTGACTTGCCAACTTGATCACTTATCTTATCTATCATTTTCTTAGCTAAAGGAATTATACTCGGAGATTAATGCAGAATAAGACATATCTTCTTCTAGGATTGATGTGTATTACTATCACCAATTACTAAACGATTTCTTAAAAAATCACTTGTGGAGTTTTATAAATTGTCCACAACAAACACACTCTAATTTAAAGATGTTTTACTCTCAATTTGTGGTGTGTAGAATGACTTCAAAGTCATCCCTTTTATCGTAGAACAAAGTAATCTTTAACTCTCATTTTATTGAAGAGCTTCATATAACTCTTCTTCCTTTAACTGGGGAGTTACGGTGGAGTTAACCTCTTGCCCCTGTTCTAACATTAGTGTATGATTTATGCTTGAGAAATCGTTAAGACTCTAGACAAACTATTAAGAAGCTCCATCATTCTAGGTCAAATAATCCAAAACGATCATTTCTTTTCTTTATTACTTGTGATGTAGCTCAAACTTTTAATTTATTAATCAAGCTTAAATTTTAGAAAGTTCAAATTCTTATTATTATCTTTTTGACTCCCATTTGCCGTTCTCTTAGCATATAATTTATGTCTGATTCTTTTGGATTGTCTAATTTAAATCGGTAATGCTTGGTAAGAACTTGTCTAGAATTTAACTGCTCCTTAAGGCTTCGATATAATCGGCTCATTTTCTTGTCAACTATAATGAAATGACCATGAAGATATTGACTCTCTCTCACACACTTTTAATATTATTTTTTACTTTTTTTGTTATTTGAAGAGATATTTATTTATTTTTTTATTTATTCACATAAGACAATAACTTAGGTCATGGAGGTCTAAAAGTCCAACCTATAACTCATTTACTACTCTCCTACTTTCTTCCTGTGAGGTATGAAGCATAATCACATGGGAGTAGCAATCATGAAAGATGCTAAAAAGACAATGGCAGAGGATTTGGTGGAACCACTTTTAAATGTATAACTCATTTGTAGGTTACTTTCTTAAAGGATCTTAATCAATCTTTCTCATACTAACATAATAATAAAGCAAATAACTCAAAATCAATTAATTTTTATATCAAAAAATTTAATGCCCTCTAACCTTGGAGTGATATTTTGGAATTTTGTAAATTATTTAAGAGACATTAAGCGCAGCCCGGTGCACTAAGCTCCCACTATGTGTGGTATCCAAGGAAAAGCCGGACCTTCTGATCACATGTCAATAACTTTATCAGTTACTACAAGGATCATTCACTAATGAAAATGCCATTTAGTAAGTGTATCTTATTATAAGTCACATACATTATTATTTTTTCTTCTCATGGATCAAGTGTATCAGTTGGATAGAATTGGAAATAACATGAATTAATAATTTAAATTAATTTGACACAAATATGAAAACAAATTAAGATGTATGATTTTCTTGAGTAAGCGATTATCTCCTCTATAAGCGAGAAGAGAACGATTATCGTAGTTCAATGTACGACACGCTAAGTCACTAAGCATTTTACCATGGAACTTATCCGCGATATGATCATAATATCTACCCTTACAAGACAAATTTAGAATAGGTATTTTCCAATTTCAACTAGGATGTGAAATTATTGACAATATTAAAATGGGGATGGACATAATATAGGGGATGAAGAAAAATGAAACTTTTTTCAATGCAAAAGCAAATCTATGATCTCTTCATTATGACAAGAAGGTATTGATGGGCCATATTCTGCTATTGGGCTTTCCATTTCGTTAGAGGTTTTGATTATTCAAGAAGTTCTCAACTTAAGGGTGGCCCAATAGCTACATATTGGACTCTTTTATGTCCATATTACTCTTTAACAAATGTCCATATTACTAATCTTATTTTTTTAAATCGATTTTAGTTACTAATCTTATTTTCACCCTATGTATACACGAATCTTATTTTCACCCTATCTTGACACGAAACCTAGTTAATATAAGGGGAACGTGTGCATGTCTCCTCAAACCAAAATATTAACCGCTCGTACCTTTTTCAAAACTAATTATCCGTCTATACCCTCAAAATTATGTTACCAATATGCTATCACCCTATCTCTTATATTCCATAATGGTTTCACATAGTACTTCTTTCATTTTTTTTCAACAATACTCATCAGCCCTCTATGAAACCAATATAGTATATATAATATACTGACATAGTATCTAGGAGAATCATGTTCATTTATTCAAAAAACACATTTTCTTTGGGAAAAAAAATCTCTGTGATATCATCATCTTATATACATATAGTGAGATGGTATCATTGAGGACTGTTTCAATCCTTCAATAAGACACTCTTCAGTCTTCCATGAGACCATCATAGTATATACCATATACTGAAATGATATCATAGAGAACTGCGTCGGTCCTTCAATGAGATACTCTCTTAGTCCTCCATGATACTTATGTTGGGAGATTTTGCTCTATGGTACTTTATAAAGCAGTACGGGAAGTATTTAACTATTACAAGTATTCGAAAGGATAAATAAAGATTTCAATAATTCAACTAGAAATCCGAAAATTACAATATAACAACAAAAGCGAAATTACGATTTTGTTGAAAGGCGAAAAATGGAAGCGGTTTATCTTTGAGTCGAGTGTAGCACTCTGTCCTTAAGACAATATTGCCCCGTATGTATCCTTTATACGTCTGGACAATTTGTCTCCCAAGATAAAACAAGCAATGGAACCCTTGAGCAAAGGAAACTCAAGAGCTACCGTGAAGAATATTGAGTAACGAAATGATGCTTGGAAGTTGTAGGAAGAAGATTTTTTTTTCGGTTGTGTATTTTCGTGCATATCAAGTGTGCTCAACAATGGTGTAAGGGGGTGTTTATATAGGTGAAGGAGGGGCTGAAAAAGCTGCTGAAAATCGCCTCCATAATAGCCAAATAATGGCCATTATGGAGGTAGTAAAGTCACCAACATAAATGGTGAAAGACCAACTGTTTTGGCCATTATAGGAGGAGTAATTCAGCCAAAATAAATGGCTGAATTGAGAGCTTGGACTTTTACGCTTTGACTGTCGAAATTCCAACTTTCGAAAAACTTCGGGGACCAAAGCGTACATCTTGAAACTTCGGGGACCAAGCGTACATCCGAAAGAATTCGGTCCAAACCGCACATCCGAAACACGGGATCAAAGCGTACTTCGGCAAAGTTTTTTCGGCCCAAAAAGATAATATCGAAGGCCCACGACCCACGGCCACGGCCCGACCCACCCGGCCACGGCCCACGGCCCGACCCACGACCCGTGACCGTGACCGTGACCCGTGAACCCGGAACCGGAACCGGCCGGACCGGACGGGACGGGCGGGCGGCGGCGGCGCGCGTGTGGTCTTTCCTCGAACCGAAGCACATCTAGGTCCTCCTCCTTTAAACACGTGGGATACCCGGGGTCCCAAACCCCAAACCAATTTCGAATCTTATATACACAACAATTCTTTCTTCCTCTACCGATGAGGGAGAATTACACACACAATACCACACTTTCCATGCTTCAAACACCTTACTTCGTGAACCAATATCTCTTTCATTTCTCAATGAAATTTGACGATTCTTGGCCCTACGGTTATCTACGTACTTAGTAGATCATGCATGTGTGAAAAACCGGATTCTCCAACATACGTTACACTAGTGTTTAAGCCGTTAAAGTTGGTCGGTCGCAACTTCCGCCAAAGGCAAATTTCCAACAATCCCCTCTTGAAAGAGATTTTGGCGCACTCACATGGTGTCTTTTCATTTCAAAGCAATATTTCGGCGGACCGATGTTGCATAAGGAGAGGTAGCCTCGGCTTTGAACCTTCCATAGTTGAATACCATCGGACTTACTTCTTGCGCGGTGAACGTGATGTCTTGAACCGTCGGTGTTTAGTGTAAGCCAAGACAACGGTACCAACACAACAAATTCCCTTACTCTCTTCTTCGTAATGTTTTGTCCGTTTTGGCCATGGACAACGTCTTGGATTCTTAAGTGCGTTTAATTTGAGGCGGCCGTCCTCGCACTTAAATAGGTGGTCTCCTACAAGGTATCTGCTATACCCCACTTCACAAGTGTTAGGAACCATTAAAAGTTTCCCAAAGACCTAACCTCGGTTGTTGAGGATCATTACGAGTTTTGAAAACTTAACCTTTACCCCATCTGCAGATAGCACTTAACGTCTATCGCGGGAACGGCTTTGGATTTGGTGTTTCTTTTCGAAATCACTATCCGAAGTGCTCATGCTTCGACGAAGCGATCAACCGAACCTTTACAACTTAGTTTTCCCATTGAACCAAATTACCGGGATCTCCGGTTCGTAAGGTTGGGTTTCCATTTGTATTGGTCCGTATATTTTGGGTTTTAAGCCCATTCCCCTAGGGGACGAGCGAACGCTTGATCTCTGGGTAGTCCCTTAGTTTGTAAACAAGGAAGTGACTCCCGTGATGATCAAGCGCCATACGGTCTTATGTCTCCGACGGATCCCGACAGATATGTCCAGACGCCGTCATCCGTGTCCTTCCTAAAGCCGACCGGCTAGCCACGATGTAGAAGCTGCTGAAGGCACGGGTTTCTCCCAATAAGGGACGTCCTCTAATGAGTCGTGAAGTTACTCAACTTCTTTCATGCTTTGTATAAAGCGATAAACTCCGATACCATCATGAATCGGTCGATGCAAGTTTGCTTAGAGGATTTTCCAAGAACCACCATACACATTTACTTGTGGCTTTGGTGTTCTTCGATCCGATGTCCGTTTGCATCACCTTGTGTTCTCTCGAACCGCTGGACATCCGAATACTATAATTCGTAGATAAGCGAATAATTCGAGATATCGTCATATCCGACTTAACGCCTTCTATTGATCATGTATTAAGATCATCGAGTGAACCTTAGTTCAACCGATCTCGTTTGTTGGACGATACCGGGTCGGTTGTAGTGTGTACAATACATTGAACTACACGTGACCCGAGCATATCGCTCCTTGTCTATGGGTGCACCATGATTCCAATCAGTTCTATGATTCATATCTATTGGTGGCTTCAACGAGACTGTCAACTATCGACCGATCCGTTAGATGTCTTAGAAATCCAATTCCTAAGATGTCATCTGTGATACTCATATCTTTCATATCGAGACTTTGTTTCAATATGATTTTCACTCTAAGACCGTTGGTTTTCCAACTGTTGGCTTTCTAACTTCGAGTCAATGTTTCGTGATCGATTCATTGTTTCTGTTTTATACGAGACTTTCGGGACCAAAATGTTAACATTTCGGGGACCAAAATGAAAGTTCGGGGAAGAAGCCCAACAGTTCACAAACCAATTCGATCCTCTTCTTCCAACTCTCCGATTTGGAAGGTCGTTTCAACACCCATGCCATGTAAGATTACAATGGCCCTGGATGTGAAGCTACTCGCGAGGGGAGCACTTTTTACAACCCAAAGGTTCTTTTCCGGAGGAAGATTAACTATTACACACGTATGGTTCTATATATGGAATCTATTTCTCCCTTTAGCTTCTTTCCAAAGCGGCGCTTTTGGAGATAACAATTATTTGTTAATTGTCCATGGTTCGTTCTCAACCATACAAGCTAGAAGGACCGGAACAAGTCTTTGTCCCCTCTTTGCTCCGTCTTGGTTCAACATCTAGAATCTCTCGAGTTGCAGATCCGGAATATTAAGTTCCGGATAGACGGCAACTTTCGAGTCATGAAGATACGGAACGTCTAGTTCGGACGTCGAGCCCTCGCGGGTTCTTGTTAACCTTGAGCAATTACTCCTTTTTCCTTTTCCAAGGAAAGTTATCTCCAAAGAATTCGACATTCTTTGACGCCAAGAGGCGATAAAAACTCGTTATTTGCGGATCCGGTGGATATGCAATCTACGATCTTAGGTATGAAACCACCCCACATCACAACATTTGTATGTGAGATCCTTTCCATGTCTCACACGGAGTGTTATCCTTATCCTTATGCGGAGTTCGTTGAGAATCGCATTAGCGTAAGGATCGCCTTGCCCCACATAATTTGGGAGTACGGCTTTGCTCTTGGCTAACACCGTTAGGGCGAGGTGAGTAGTGAGCGATCGTTTAATAAACGATGCTTCAAATTCTCCCCCTCTATTGCTACGAATTTTGCAATCCATAGGCATAGTTGATTTTCAACTTCAGCTTTGTAGCGCTTATCCGCTTCAACAACTTCATCTTTGCTTTTCAACAAACAAAGGATTCCATACGTTGTACCATCATCAATGAAGATCACAACGTACTTGTCTCCCCCCTCTATTTTGTATAAACTTCAAATCACCCAATTAGGTGTGACTAAGTTTTAGAGGAGCGGTGCTTCTTTCGCTATTCCCTTGACGGAATTTGGAAAGGTGATTTTGCCTCTTCATCTACCTCACATTTATTTAGAGGGTTTATGTCGACAGAAGGCAACAATCTCAACATCGTTAGCTTTTGAATGACTTGCTATTTAACGTGTCTTAATCTATGATGGCATAGATGCACGGATTACAAATATATCATTCATTTGGCTACAAACGTACTGTACCATTCTTAGTTATTACAGACCTATTGGATTAGTCTCAAATCAGATTTGACCAACAACGTCCTTTAACCAAGTTAGGAACATGTATCACCTCTTTTAGAGTGATCTCATTCCTTGAAGTCCTATTGAGGACAACCTCTTCCAGCCCCTTTGATTTTAGAGGTGGCGTTGCTTTACATGAGCAACCTTTTGCCCGTGGTTAGGGCGTAACCGGATCATATGTGATCTCGATACTCGGGTCCACTCTAGTTGCTTTGGCAGACTGAGTGTCCAATTTCTTTACTGCCTTTATTTAGGCCTTCAGATCATTTAGGACCTGGAAACTCTGGCCCACCTTACTAGGTGTCCATTACTTTTCCTATGAAATGAATTCTGGCACCACTCCAGTCGCCCGGAGGCTTTATATGACTGAGTGTCCAATATCATCATATCTAAGGAATTTTGGCCCACTCCAGTCGCCCGGAGGCTTTGTGTGACTGAGTGTCCAATATCATCCTATGAAGGATCTTCTGCCAAATAGTATGACAGGCTCAACGTCTTTAGCTTTTAGTCTTCTTCCGTTATGATTGGTGCCTAGATAGTTCTTGGCGCTTACTTAAGAGTGGTAACAGTTTTCGCACAGTCAGTGGATCTTACTCCCTCGTATGTGCGAACATACTTTACACACTTTAGTAATTACACTTAAAAGAACGGATCTTCTTAAGTCGTTTACAAAATCCAATCTTTAAACGGAAAAGAAGATGAGATTAAACTTCTGATTTGTTAAAGCATAAGGAATATAAATTATTTTCATATTCCTCCTTACTTTAATCCATTTTTAATCAGACATAATTTAATCTTTATTCTTGACAAGTAAGAAAAATACTTATCATTTAATCCTTATTCTTGACAAGTAAGAAAAATACTTATCCCAATTTCGGATTCTGGCTCACTTCAGTCACTTCATCAGACTGAGTGTCCATTTCCTTCTCACCATTATTCGGATCCTTTGTCCGGGACGAGATATAGGCCTTCGCTACAAGATAGAATAACATCTTCACTCATCTCCTCTTGTCCCAGTTGACATCCTCAGGCTCTCGAGAGCGCTTGTTTTCACCAGTCTTGGTAGCGGTGACACCATGAACACGTTCATCATCATCACTCTCTTCTACCAGAAAACCATTTCCATATCCAGATTTGGTCACACAATTTTTGACCGACATCTTTCGAATACTAATAGTAATACAATACAAATATTGTCTTAAGTTGTTGGGAGATTTTTCTCTATGGTACTTTATAAAGCAGTACGGGAAGTATTTAACTATTACAAGTATTCGAAAGTATAAATAAAGATTTCAATAATTCAACTAGAAATCTGAAAATTACAATATAACAACAAAGCGAAATTACGATTTTGTTGAAAGTCGAAAAATGGAAAGCGGTTTATCTTTGAGTCGAGTGTAGCACTCTGTCCTTAAGACAATATTGCCCCGTATGTATCCTTTATACGTCCTGGACAATTTGTCTCCCAAGATAAAACGACAATGGAACCCTTGAGCAAAGGAAACTCAAGAGCTACCGTGAAGAATATTGAGTAACGAAATGATGCTTGGAAGTTGTAGGAAGAAGATTTTTTTACGGTTGTGTATTTTCGTGGATATCAAGTGTGCTCAACAATGGTGTAAGGGGGTGTTTATATAGGTGAAGGAGGGGCTGAAAAAGCGCCTCCATAATAGCCAAATAATGGCCATTATGGAGGTAGTAAAGTCACCAACATAAATGGTGAAAGACCAACTTGTTTTGGCCATTATAGGAGGAGTAATTCAGCCAAAATAAATGGTGAATTGAGAGCTTGGACGTTTCGCTTTGGTGTCGAAATTCCAACTTTCGAAAAACTTCGGGGACCAAAGCGTACATCTTGAAACTTCGGGGACCAAAGCGTACATCCGAAAGAATTCGGTCCAAAGCGCACATCTCGAAACACGGGATCAAAGCGTACTTCGGCAAAGTTTTCTGGCCCAAAAAGATAATATCAGAAGGCCCACAGCCCACGGCCCACGGCCCACGACCCGTGAACCCGTGAACCCGAACCGGACGGGACGGGCGGGCGGCGGCGGCGCGCGTGTGGTCTTTCCTCGAACCGAAGCACATCTAGGTCCTCCCTCCTTTAAACACATGGGATACCCCTTGGGGTCCCAAACCCCAAACCAATTTCGAATCTTATATACACAACAATTCTTTCTTCCTCTACCGATGAGGGAGAATTACACACAATACCACACTTTCCATGCTTCAAACACCTTACTTCGTGAACCAATATCTCTTTCATTTCTCAATGAAATTTGACGATTCTTGGCCCTACGGTTATCTACGCACTTAGTAGATCATGCATGTGTGAAGAACCGGATTCTCCAACATACGTTACACTAGTGTTTAAGCCGTTAAAGTTGGTCGGTCGCAACTCCCGCCAAAGGCAAATTTCCAACAACTTATACAGAGATGGTATCATTGAGGACTGCTTCAGTCCTTTTCTTAATCCTCTGTGATACCATCATAATATATAAATATACTGTCATAGTATCATGGATGAAGGGGGTTTGGGGCAGGGGTATTCCGGTAAATATTCTTGACTGGTTGGATAAAAGCAAAATTAGTTTAGGAGAGAACATGGACATGTAAATATTTTACATTTAGGGATATTTTGTGTTGTTTTCCCTTAAAATAACTCTAGTAGTAACATTGTGACAAGTTGAGATGAGTTCGCACCAAACCGCAATGTGTCAAAATTACAGTCAAATTAATTCTAGAGGAGATAAACTAAAAATTCGTGTTTTATTTGTATAATTTTTGTTTAAGACATAGAATATTAGAGAAATGACACATTTATTTATTTATTTATTTATTTATATCAGATCTGAAACATAAACTGATTCTACCAATAGATGATTTACGGGGATCAAATTTGTCACTTCCACAAACAGGAGCTACATACTTTCACTAGAAGAAAGAAATAAATATACATCAGGATGGGACTATATGGCCCTAATCATAATAGGCCCAAAAAGGAAATCTATATTTAGCTTTGGTTCATTGTTTTGGGGGAAAATGCACAATAACCGATTTTGGACTACCATTTAAGCCATAGTCGTTGTATATAAGAATTTGCATATTTATAAATTTCGGAACTAGTTTTAGACATACACGATCGAAGTTGCAGAAATTTATGTATGAATTTTGGCCGCAAACTGCTGATATTCTTTTGTCTAAAGTTTGGCTTGCCAAGACCAAATTTTCGAACTTTGGCTTGCAAAAGCCAAACATCAAACATTTATGTCTGAAGTTTGGCTGTCCAAGGACAAACGTAAAACATGTATATATGTTTGAAACTGAAAGTGGTTTTTCTAAAGGTTGAACTATCAATCTTCATCTTTTGTTCAATGTTTCCAAGCTTTTTCAATAAAACCCATTTGATTTACTCAATTTTTATACGAATTCATGACTCACATTTTCAAACTTGCAATAATAGTATTCTTAATGCTGAAAACTCTTATCTAACTAAGTATGCAAAATTTTAAAAAGGTGACTTCACTTAATGGCGTTGTATGAGCTTTTCGTATAGTTTTCGAATATATAAATTTTAAATTTTAAATTTTAAATAATACAACAATATACCCATTACAATCCCACAAGGTGAGTCTGGGGAGGATAACATGTACACAAACCTTACCTCGACCTTTATGAGTATAGAGATTGTTTCCGATAGCCCTCGGCTCAAAAGAAAAGTAGCAAATGCAGATGGAAAATAAGACAACAAAATATCTAGATATAAAGTAAATAGAGCAACGCATAATAATATAAATTTTAAAATATTAATCTAATATAATTAAAGATTAGTTGAATAAATGCTCGAGAAGCAAAAGTGACAAGTATTTTATGGCGAAAAGAGTGATATTTTTCAATTTTAGCCAAATGTTGTCTAAAAGCGTCCCAAAAGTTACATGTTGGTAAGATTAAGGGTGTTTGTAGTATGATGTAAAATGTATTTCAGAAAATATTTTCCTATTTTTTCTTGTTTGGTTGCACTAAATATATTTTTTAAATATTGAGAAAAAATATTTTTCGGATCAATAAAAAGTTAAAAACACACCAACGCATCCCAAATCATTCCCTCCTTGCCTACCCCACCTCCCCCGCCTTACCCCCACATTCACCTACCCTCCACCTAGCCCTACCACCCCATGCTACCTTTGCCTTGCCCCACCTTCCTCCACCACTAGTAAATTGCACTCTGAATCAGTGGTAGGGCCAAATTTTTTACTAAGAGGGTCAATGATATAAAGAAGTAAACACACGAAGAAGTCAAGGGGTTCAACGTCTACTAAATATACATTTAAAAAAAAATTAACCTTATATATATAGTATAATTTTTCGCATCCAATCCCCCTCAGCCCTTGCTAACTCCGCCCCTGCTCCAAGTATTGTCCGTGAAAAACATTCTTCGTTGTCGTACCAAACACACCTAAGTTAAGATCCAATTTTACAGGCTAATTTGTTTGAATTATTTAAGTGAAATAATTTACTACTTAACTGTTATAAACGTTACGACAATAAAACAAGTTAAAGGTAGAGACAAAAAGAACTTTGTCTTTGTAATCTCCGGGTCTTCATTTTTCTTCCTAAGAGAGATACAGGTAACAAACACCATAAAAATAAAAGCCCTAATTTTCCTCAATTTCTTTAAAAAAATGCCAATAAATTTGTTTTTGTTTATTAAATTTCTTCATATTGTGCCTGTAGTTTGAGATTGACCTTCAATTTACCTGTTTTTTTTTTTGCTAGTAACTTATGGTAATTTTTTTTTTTGAGGACTGTTGTTTCCTTGTTAGCTACTACTCCCTCCGTCCCAATTTAAGTGTTTACTGGACACGGAGTTTAAGAAATAAATGAACAACTCTTGAATCTTGTGTTTTAAAACTTGTTTTGAAATTGAAAAATTTAATACTAAATATAGAAAACATACTAAAAAAGAAAATAAGACATTTAAATTGAGACGGACCTATTAATTTATGGTAAGATTTTTGAGCTTGTACTTTTTAAGCTACCCATCACTTCCCCACCTGCCCCACATGACTCCAACTCATGAGTTATTGTTTGGAAGAAATGGTATATTGTCAAAGCCAACCTCTTTGGATTATTTTAAGGGTCTCTGGATGGATGTTTGAGTACCCTTTTGTGTTATTTGATTTTGGCTGATGAATACTCTTTGCTAGTGTAGTTTGTGGAGAGAGTAGTTGTATAAGTAAAGATTTTTGTTTTTAGTTTCAGGATATCCATTTACGTTCGAAGACAAATTATTTAGCATTGAGTGAAAGTTCTCGAGTAAAGCAGATTGTGTACAGTACCGATATAGCTAGTTAGAAATTGAGGTGGAGTTGATTCATTATGCTTCATTGCAAATGTAATTGGATGTATGGTAACCAGTCAATTTTGAGTTGTATAGTTGAGGCACTTTCCACCATCTATCTTGGTTTGCCGTTTAGTGCTTTAAATAAGGAATAAGCAATATGGAACCCGGTAATGTAGAGAGTAGAGAAAAGGCTTGCAGGATGGAAAAAATGATATTTGTTCAAAGGAGGAAATGAAGTGTGTATCAAGAGTACTTTATCGAGCATAACCACATACTTCATATCTTTGTTCATGCTGTCACAAGAAAATTGGAAACTTTTCAAAGCAATTTTCTTTGGGAGTCAATAGACGGGGCAAGAAAGCTTCACTTGGTGCGATGGAAGACCCTCTCGACTGTCGGAATTAAAGATTTAAAGGTTTTCAATAATGTATTACTAGGAAAATGATTGTCCAAATTTGAAACTAAGGGGGAGGTGATAGACGAAAAATATGGGGTTTTGGAAGTGGGGAGGACAAAAACTACTACTACGGCTAATGGATGCGGAGTGTGGAGAAATATTTTGAAGGAATCTGAAGAGTTTAGAGCCAATGTGCCATTCAGGGTAGGGGATGGGAGGGGTAAGTCTTTGGCGACACAAGTGATATGTGGATAGCTTGTTGAGCATTACTTTCCCAAACATTTACAACATATCATGCTAGAAGGAATAATAGTATAGTCTGAGGCGACGAGAGGGAGGTTTTGTAGGATTTGAGGTTTAGGGGTGGGGGTTGCCTTTCCATGTAGCTCGATTTGGATTCTTAAGATATCGAGAAAGGTGTGCCTTTTACTTGGTTAGTAGCTAGATGATATGACCCGAGCAAGCTCAAGACCATTCACTCTTGGCCAAGCAAGGGAGCTCCAAGAATTACAATTCATGTTCATGAAGAGAGGAGCGTTGGAAGAACTTGAAGAGAATATCTCACGAGTGTATAATGTTAAGAAGAAGATACAAGAAAAGGGGTCACTTCACAAAGTGGCTAAAGAAGAACCCATGTGGGGTTATTTGTGCAAAGACCACTTTTGGACCTTTGTTGTAATAGACATAACTATAAATACTTGCCTTAGTTTCATTTGATGGGGGTTGATTTTTGGATGACAATTAATATTTTCATAGAATTCTACTTAGGCATATAATTAGTGGTAATCTTAATTAGAGTGTAATTTCATAGTTGTTGAAGAACCTTGTCCATGAATTCTCACATGAGCCATGCTCACTTGTGGAATTCATCTATAGTGTAGGTGCTCTTGGTTGTTTCTATTGGAGGGTTTGGTAACCAATCCAAGTTTTCCTTTAGATCATTACCATTTGTGTCTCACTTTTATCTTTAATTTCTTGCAATTTCAATTCATTGTTATCTTGTGTTTAAATTCTTATAGTTTCCCATTAGGATTCTATCACTAGAGGGGTGATCTTGACGGCTAAAAATCAGTGAAAGAGGAAAGTCACTTGCGTCAATTGGTTCTTTATGCGTAAAAGTTTGGATGAAGATGTTGACCATCTCCTTATACATTGTCCGGCAACTTCAAGGTTATTATTGCAAATAATGCGCTGGTTTGGATTGTTTTGGGTCATGCCCAGCACTGTGAAGAGGTAATATTTAGTTGGAGGTGTGGTGGAGGGCGGAGAAGAAACAAGGTGTGGATCGTGATTCGTGGATCTGTCATCTGTTAGTACTCACGTGGGTCGTGTGGTGAGAAAGAAATAGGAGAACTTTTGAAGGGGCGTAGATGAACTTTGTACAGTTGAGGAGTAGTCTCTTATCTGTTATTTCCTTTTGGTGCCCCCCATGATATCCCGTTAGTATACAAGATTGGGTGACATTTGTAGAAAATCAATTTTTTCTATGTTTTCTACTTTCTGGTTTACTTATTGTATACGGGTTTTATGCCCAAACATCAATAGTACTTGCTAATTTATCAAAAAAAGGAGCTTTAGGATGTAGATTTTAACAGAATAGCAACCGTTATAAGTTCATCTAGATCCTTTCTACTCAACTATATTGAGATGATCTTTGTAAAATGTGACTAATGGTAGCAAGGTGCAAGTCAATGACAGTTTATACTGACAATTGCTTCATAATTGTCGTTCTAAGTTCCAACTTTCAGGTGCCTTTATATGCAAATCTGAATTTTGGTGTTTGCAGGTGCCATTGTTTGATAAACATTAGCGGACATTTAAGTGGAAGCAGTATGAGTTTCACTGGGCCTTCTATGGGTTCTGGTTAGTTTTATGGTTTGTCTCCGTGTCTTATGGTCAGCGCAGATTGTACTATTTTGTTTTCTTCAATGGCATGCCAAGGTAGCCTTCCCAAAATGCAATGAAATCACGGAATCTAGTTTTCTGTTTGAGGCTTTTTTTTTTGGAATACCAATCAAAAAGGCAGTTTTGTTGCAATATTATTCTCTCAGGGGTGTCAATAATGAAAGAAATATGGCCTTACAATACATTTAGAAAAAAAAAGAAAAGGAAGGGTTTTGATTCTAACGGCATGACCAAACTCTTAAATATTCTTACAATGCATTTTTACTAATTTGCAAATAGGATGGTAAGCAAAGAAAAATTAGTGACCTATTATTTCTTGATTACTGAGATCACAAATAGTACAGAAATGAGACTGAATAACAGGGAAAAGTATCTGTATCTATATCCTGTTGACTCACAACTTCATTTCAAAGTTTCTTTTCTTTTCCTTTTTTTAATATGGCGAATTTATTACTCATTAAAGAAAAAAGAGTGTTATTGATCAACTGAAGACGTACCGTTAACGTATTATTTCTCTCCCCTTCAATGGTTCTAATACCATTAACCTTGATGTGCATCTATTCCAGTTGCAGGAACTGCTCGAAGGGCATTTGAGTTTGGACAGACGTACGTGGTGAAGCCCAAAGGTAAACACCAGGCAACTATTGTCTGGCTGCATGGCCTTGGGGACAATGGTTCGAGGTAAGCTTGTCCACACTTTCCTTTTACTTCTTGCTTCTTTGTTCAAGCTCCGTATGTTTCAGTATACATCTATCTGTCTCTTGGTGATCTGCTTGGATGCTGTTGGATCAGGAAAGTTTTAGCATTATTCAGCAACTGAATACATCTACCCCTCTTAAATATTGACTACCTCCAATCCTGCCGTGTTAGTTGTGTTGTTCTACCACAAAGACCGAGAAAGAATACTTAAATTACCTATCATTACTGTCAAAGATGCTTAAAACAATGGTTAACGTTCATTTAAGTTGATAGTTTGTAAATATATTTAGTCAAAGCTAAAGTTTTTTATTTTTATTACTTTTTGAGTTTTTCCCATTGCTTCATTTGCTCTATTTATCTTGTTATTCTGTTGTCGTTATTTTCCTTTCTATCCTGTTTTTGTCTATACTTCTTTTGAGTTGAGGGTCTATCGAAAACAACCTCTCTATCTCATGAAGGTAGGGGTAAGGTCTGCGTACAACCTACCCTCCCAAAACCCACTGGGTATGTCGTTGTTGTATTACTTTGAGTTTTTGAAGATAGATAGAATACTTACCAAGCAATTGCTATACAAAGATTACACTTTACATAGATAAAGACATAGATGTGACCCAAGGGTGTGGTCTAGTGGTCAATGAATTGGGTTGAGAATCGTGAGGTCTCAGGTTCAATTCCTGTTTTATGATTTCTTCCCATCTGTCCAAGCCTTGGTGGATGGAGTTATCCAATAACTGTGCGGGGAAAGGTAGCAAGTGTCCCGTGGAATTAGTCGAGGTGCGCACAAGCTGTCCCCAACACCACTGTTATAAAATATAAAAAGAAAGGCATAGATGTGCTGAAATCCTTCTTAGAGTAGTCGGCTTTAAGATAATAACTTGGGAAGATGGGGAAAGAACTTCAGGAACAATCGACTTGTCAAGAGAAGATTGTTAATCATGCCAATTTTCTGTCTGGTAAGACTCACTTGTCAATGTTCTACCTGGAAAAACTTGCTAGCTAAATTGCCACATAGGCAGTGCCTTCTCTTCTTTGCTACAGTAACAGAAATCCAGTATACCAGAAAAAGAAAAAAAATGACAAAATGACCTGAATATAGTAGCATGATAAAGAGCAGAAAACAAAAGTCGCGAAATACATGCTGAGGAAACCAAACTGTATAAGGAAACAACTAACCTGAAAACTATGACCTCACACATACTGTTTCCTAAATAGCTGTGTTAATATTGAAGTTGTGATTTTTTTAATGCTAGGTTTATTTTTCTATCAATATATCCATTACATACCTGTTCAAAAATATATTCAAGTTGTGAATTTTCCCTCGAGCTTTGGTCTAGTAGTAAGAGCGTGACACGTGATATGTGGGTTAGGCGCACATTACGGGGTCGAACCTTGCTATAGACAAAAGCATGGTATTTAAGTGGAGAAGTGTAGAGGGGCGGACCCATTATCAACCGAGCTTTGAACCGTGCGCCACTAGCCCTCAAGAGATTTCTCCATTATCAAGAAGAAAATGTTCTGCTTATAATGTTTCCTAGATCTGTCATCAGAGTTGCACAGACTTGTTTAAATTTGAGTGAGATAGGTGCTATCGAGCTTCAAGGTGATATTGGAATTTTCACTCCAGAGATCCGAGTAGTTGGCTTTGAGGGTGGGAAAGACCTAGAGGGTGTTTGGATTGGCTTTGTAAAAATAGCTTATAAGCTAAAAGCTAAAATCCATAAGTTGGGAATACCTAACTTTTGACTTCCAAATGTGGTGTTTGACTTTCAAAACACCACATTTTAGCTTAAAAGCTATTTTGACCAAAAATCACTTAAAATAAGCCAATCCAAACACCCACCTAGATTTGAAAGGAGCAGTCAATGCAAATGCTATAAAGGGTGATCTCAAATGTGTTGAATTGAGCTAGAGAAAGACGAGTTATTTGAACATTTTGTTGTTTATTTATCAGTCAAAATATTTGATGCACAAATTATACCCAAAAGGGGGAGTTTCAAGTATCTTGGGTCCATTCTTCAAGAAAACGGGAAGATTGACAATGATTTCGCCTACCGTATTGGAGCAGGATGGATGAAATGGAGGCTTGCCTCCGGGGTGCTTTGCGATAAGAAGGTATCGCCTAGGCTGAAAGGTAAGTTCTACAGAGTGGTGGTTAGACCAACATTGTTGTACAAGGCGGAGTGTTGGCCAGTCAAGAACGTTCACTTTCAAAAGATGAATGTAGCGAAAATGCTGATGCTTAGATGGATGTGTGGCCATACTAGAAGAGATATGATTAGAAATGACGATATACGGGAAAAGGTTGGAGTGGCCTCCGTGGAGTATAAGATGAGGGAAGCGAGACTGAGATGGTTTGGACCTGTGAAGAGGAGGTGTGAGGATGCGCCAGTTAGGAGGTGTGAGAGATTAGCGGTCACACGAGTTAGGAGAGGCAGGTAGGCCGAAAAAGAACAGGGGGAGGCAATTAAACAGGATATGATTCAGCTCCAGTTGATTGAGGACATGACCTTAGATAATAGGAAGATCTGGAGATCGAGAATTAGGATAGAAGGTTAGTAGGTTTTTGAGTGTATATTACCATGCTGCGCCATTTGTTTTGTA
The DNA here is from genome assembly GCA_034509755.1 of Anisodus tanguticus. NCBI lineage: Eukaryota > Viridiplantae > Streptophyta > Magnoliopsida > Solanales > Solanaceae > Anisodus > Anisodus tanguticus. Next base: position 40,018,154 of record CM067558.1, read on the forward strand.
TCTTATTTTTTTGTTGTCCTATTTTTCCTGCAATCCTACAATGTCTTACAATGTCTTACGTCCCTCTTAAGCCGAGGGTCTATCGGAAACAACCTCTCTACCCCGCAAAGGTAGAGGTAAGGTTTGCATATATCTTACCCTCCCCAGACCCCGTCTGTGGTATTACACCGAGTATGTTGTTGTTGTAAAATACAAGAGACAATTTTCAATGCTTACACACTTTGGTTTTCATCTAGTCTGTAGTCCTTTGTTCATTTTCATTCCAAAAATGCTGCCATAACCTGCTACATGTTTGTAATCGACCTTGAAACTTCGTCATTTATTGGATTGGGAAGCATTGAGAATGAAATATCACATGCAAAAGTGAGGATGAGGTTTTGAAATTCATATATATTCTAGGGAAAAGGGGAAAATATATCCCTCAACTTTGCGATATAGAACAGATATACCCTTCGTTAAAAGAGTGGTGCATATATACCCTCGCCGTTACACAAATGGTGCATATTTACCCTTTTGTTAACAAAATGTTATTTTCCAAATTAAAAATTATTTGCCTTGTTTTTAATTTAAAAAAATGCCAGGTGGTTTTAAAAATTGTTCATCATGTTAACCCAATTGTAAATCTCCACCAAAATCACCCAAAACCTTCACCAAATTATCCCAAATTTCAGATATGAACTATTCAAGACATTCCAGGTCTTTTGAAATATAGCCCGCTTGCGGAAATCCAAAAATTTGAACTTGAGCCAAGTAAAGTGGACCTTTAAGCTCGGATGATGATGCGGGTTGTTGCTCTTGTTCTTGGCTATGACCCGTATATGCAGACACTGCTTTCACACTGAAGGTTTGATTTTTAGGCCTGATTGGTGCTTTTATACACATTACAGGATCACTCAATACATTTCTACCACTGGGTATGATGGGAAACATAGTAGAATTTGTTGATACATGGACTAAAGCATTTCCAGCCATCATCTACTTTTCTTTTTTTTTGCCCCTTGTGTGTTTCCAAGTTATGCACTTTTCTTATTCCAAGAAATATTTCGGGTTTGTGCTTGCAGCCTCCATTTCGAATGAATGCTATTTCAAAAGACCGGGAATGTCTTGAGGAGTTTATATCTGAAATTTTGGATAATTCGGTGAAGGTTTTGGGTGGTTTTGGTGGAGATTTACCATTGGGTTAGCATGAAGATGATGAACAATTTTTATTTTTTAAAGCCATGTGGCAATTTTTAAATTAAAAAACAAGGCAAATAATTTTTTAATTTGGAAAATAAAATTCTTTTAACAAAAGGGTAAATATGCACCATTTGTGTAACGACGAGGGTATATATGTACCACTTTTTTAACGAGGGGTATATCTGTTCTATATCGCAAAGTTGAGGGGTATATTTGTCCCTTTTCCCTATATTCTAATCATCTAAGTTTCCTCTGAATGACAAGGCTAAAAAAGTTCCATGTATCCTATGAACCTGGTAGATTGTCGTAATTTTTTACTCGATATGCTAAAGATAGTTCAGGTTGTCTCACTCGGAATATCTCTCTGCACCAGTTCCACTTCTTACCTCACGCTTAAAGTTTCCATGGAACTTCCTACACCGTCATGATGGTCCCTCCATAATCCACATCCATAAGGCAACGTAATAGTTTCACTCCTTCCTGGATGAGGTGCGTAGCTGTGAGTAGTGATGTCCTCCAAAAAGCCTATGTTATTGTTGCTGAACCTCCAAAGCGGGTTTCCTATGAGCGTTTTGTTGAACACCTTGCGATCTTTGAATCCAAGCCCACGATAGTTTGTTGAGGATGTGGTTGTTTTCTAATTCACGAGGTGAAACTTTCTTACCTCATCCTGTGCCCACATGAAACTTTCTACCTACCTACCTACATGATGTCTCTTTTTCCCATACCTCCGGAAGTTGAGAAGAGACTGGATATGCTAAGAAGCAATTTTTTGTGGCAAGGCAACAAGGAGAAAAGGGGTGCCCATCTTGTCAAGTGGAAAATCTTGACACTAAGTAAACAGCAAGGGGGGCTTGGTATAAAAAACCTTAGGAAACAGAATCAAAGTTTACTCATGAAATGGCTCTGGAGATACTCAAATGAAGATCAATCACTATAGAAGAAGGTGATTAAAGAAAAATATGGAGAGGATGATGCCTGGAAAAGTAAAGCTGTCACTACTGTATATGGGGTTAGTGTCTGGAGGACTATTAGAAATCTTTGGCATATCTTCAGCGTTAATACTAGATTCAAAGTTGGAAATGGGCAACATATTTCTTTTTGGGAAGACATCTGGTTAGGTAATGGCTCACTCAGGCGCCTATATCCAGATATTTACATCCTAAATCGGCAACAAAGGACCAATATCAATGAGGTATGGAACAACCAAGGATGGGATCTTAGTTTCAGAAGGCATTTAAATGACTGGGAAATGGACAGATTCAGTGCCTTCCGCAGCACACTTAATCCCTTCAATGGAGCCTCACCAGAGCAAGATAGATTATGGTGGTTGAGAGACAGATCAAGAGTTTTCTCAGTCAAGACAGCTTATCACGGGAGGAATCACAACAACAATCTTCAGGTACAATGGCCTTGGAGGCAACTTTGGAAGATAAACATACCATACAAGGTGGCATGTTTTGTTTGGTTGGTTGTATAGAAGGTTTGTTTGACACATTACAGATTGCAAAGAAGGGGAATACAACTTTGCTCTATTTGCCACTTCTGTGGAATGTATGCAGAAACAAATAGTCGCCTTTTTTTGCACTGTAGGGTAACTACTCAACTGTGGGACATATTTCTTGCTAATATTGGTTTGAGTTGGGCAATGCCAATTCATATACTTGGCATGCTATCTAGTTGGAACAGAAGTGGAGACACTAAAGCTCAAAGGAAAAATTGGAGTATGATCCCAGGCTGCATATGGTGGACTATCAGGAAGGAAAGGAATTTAAGACATTTTGAAAACAAAACAATCCTATGTAGAAGATAAAGCTTAATTGTATTAGACTTTTGCATTTTTGGTGTAAAGAAAAGTACATAGATGACACGGAGACACTCATACAATTTCTAGAGTCTCTTTAGTTGCTAGTTTAACTTTTTTGTGTAGCTTTTGTTAGCCTCCTTGTAACTATGGCCTTTCTGGCCCCTTTTGATTTTAATACAGCATGTTACCATCTCAAAAAAAAAAAAATCTGTTGAAGTTTCTCCAACATTTTGGTAACGGTAGCCGGAGGTGCATCTAGGAGAGATGTAAAATGTTTGGATGCTTTTGAAGCGTGATATTGACCAGTACATCCTGTCCCTTTTTGGCAAATACCTCTTTCGGCATCTTGCTAGTTTTTTTCTCAATTTTTTATATCACTGCATTCCATATTGCGATGCTCTTGGCGATATGTCCTAATGTGATGCTCTTAGCCGGTAAGTCCGGGTAGGTTATAGGAAGTGTCCTAATGACAATTCATCTATTAATTTGAAATTTAGTCATTTTATTGCTTATATGTTAGCATTCTTTTATATTAAATATCTCATTTGTCATTGAAATATATCTAGCAATGGCATTGCTTGTTTCATGCTAAGATTAAGGTTGATTTATTCCCTTTTGTATGAGCTATAATTCTTGTATTGAGTCAATTGTATGCTATTTATGACTACAGGAGCTCCTTATATGGATGCCAAGCTTCTCTAAATGGTCTTGCTTGCTATGCACAGGGCAATATGCAATATCAAAACTTGAGTCTCCGTGAAATGAAGAACTGAAACATATTAACTAACCTTTTATAATTTACTTTTGGTTTTCCTGGCAGCTGGTCCAACCTCTTGGAGACCCTTCCTCTTCCAAATGTAAGGATCCAAATATTACTTTTTGTACTTGAGAGTGTATCTTGTTGACTCTTAAACATGTAAATCTCATAGTTGTATCCTATTAGAATCCGTTAATAGGCTCTGGTGTATTTCTCTTTCATCTCCATGCCTTAATTTTTTGTTGTTGTGGTAGCTTAGCCTGATTTTGCTCATTCTTTTGTGCAGATTAAATGGATTTGCCCAACTGCCCCCCAACGACCAATAACTTTATTTGGAGGCTTTCCTTCCACTGCCTGTAAGCTTTGTGCTTTTTTTTATTATGCCCATCCTTTTCCAATGTGCGTATAATTTAGAACTTTTTATCCTGGCGTTGTACATTGCTGGATGTGTAAATCGGATAATCCTATTAATTTGCAACTCATTGGAAAGTATTGTCCAATTCGTCATTGAAATTAGTTTAAATTGGAAGTCATGCTTTGAAGCACTGGAGTAAAGAAAACGTTATTTTTCTCATAATTGGTACCAGGGTTTGATGTCAATGACCTTTCTGAAAATGCTATTGATGATGATGAGGGTTTGGATGCTTCAGCAGCATATGTGGCGAGTTTGCTTGCTACCGAGCCCCCTCACAGTAAGTTTCTTCCACCTGTTATATAAACTTGTTCACCATTATTTGAAGCGCAAACGCATGAAGCGATAACCTCTCTCGTCAAATCGCTTCAGCACTTTAAGCGTCGGCTTTTAATAATGATGCCGCAATAATAGTCTGTTTCGTCAAGCTTTTGGGAAGCCAAAGTGCTAATTCTTTTTTTAAAAGTGCATATTTTAGAGAGTTGAGGTGTTTGGCCAAGTTTTGAGGAAAACACTAAGTGCTTTTGAGTAGTAACATAAGCTGAAAAAAGTAGCTTTTCCTGATCAAGCACAAATTGCTACTCTAATATTGGAAAAAGTGATTTTCAAATTGATTAGCCAAACACAAACTGCTACTCTCCATAAGTACTTTTTCCAAAAGCACTTGTGACAAAAACACTTCTCAAAATAAGCAGATTTTGGAAACTTGGTCAAACAGGCTCTTTCCTTCTCCCTCTTCTTGTTTTCAATGTTATTCTCTTTATGCTGCTGAATTTTTTAGTGACTGTCTACTACTTGAACTTTAACGCTGCTACCTCATTCCGATCTGGTGTGTGAATGTGAGAGCTCTCTTTTGTTTTCTTTCTTTCTTTCCTTTCCAACATTTCGGATACAGATTATCTTATATGCAATTATTATGCAAGAGTTAATTTCCTTATTTGTACCTTAGTCATCCCATTATCTAGTTGTTATTTAGACATTCGTAAAATATAAGCTGCAACATCTGAAAAACATTCAAACCTTCTCTCCATTACGATCAAGGGATCTTAGTAATGTCTGTAGAATTTACTTTCTTACTCTTTATTATAAAAAGGAATTAAATTCTTTACTTTGTTATTTTGTGTATTACAGTCAAACTTGGGGTCGGAGGCTTCAGCATGGGCGCAGCAACCTCCCTTTACTCTGCCACGTGCTTCGTCCGTGGGAAGTATGAGAATGGCAACCAGTACCCTGTCAATCTGAGTTTAGCTGTTGGATTAAGTGGCTGGCTTCCCTGGGCAAAGTTACTTTTAGCAATCCTGTCTTTTTATCTCTTCTAAGACATTTGGTATGTTTTTGTGTTGACTGTTACTATTCTGGCAGGACTCTCAGTAGCAAATTAGAAGGCGTGGAGGGGGCTGTAAGCCGTGCTACATCATTGCCCATTCTTCTTTGTCATGGAAAAGGTATTCATATACTTCATATTTCTCTTCTAGAATAAAAAAGGAAAAAAAACTTCTCATTTTTCTGGCTAGTCAGTTTGAACTTGTCTTTTAAGTTTCCCCTACTTTAAGCTGTCACTCGCCAGCACCCAACCCAACCTCGGGGGAGTTGTTTTGTATTTGTTAGTGAAGTCCCTTGCCTTGTGATCTGTCACATTCAGGATAAGTACTGATAGTTGCCTAATCTATACCTAAGTTTGAAGATTTTCTTGTCATTTAGAGGTAAATAATCTATCTACATGATATATTCTATCTACATGATAATCTTGCTACTGTGCCTTATATTATAGCAAACAGTTTCTGCAAAAAAATTTGTTTGAAGCCTTTGCATCTTCTCAAGCATTGTTTTTGGACTGGTATCGGTGCTAGATCTTGATCTAACAGTCTAACCTGATATATTTATGTTTGTTTGATTCAGGAGATGATGTTGTTCCATATAAATTTGGTGACAAGTCTTCTCAGAAGTTACGTTCATGCGGATTTCAAGATGTGACATTCAAATCCTACACTGCGTATGTATTTCTCCCTGTTCTGATACTACTCCGTCCTTGATACTGGAAATATCGCTGAATCTTTGACTTCTGTTCGACAGACTTGGCCACTACACAATCCCAGAGGAGATGGATGAAATTTGTGCTTGGCTAACTTCAAAGTTGGGTCTTGAGGGGAAATCATAAGTTGCACTTCTATTGGCAACTTTCATATGCACACTTACTGCACAAATATGGAGAATCAGCATTATCACTGTTAATGTGTTGAAGCACGAAGTTCAGCAGAAACGCGGACTGACTGATTCACCTTCTAATAGTTTGCGTCTTAAGATGTTTTGGGTATTTATTCTTATACTATTTGATAAGAGATAAATTATGTCCATTGAAATGATACGTTTTTGCAATTTATTAGTATATGGAAGCCAAAAGTTCCCCGCTACTTTGAATATCATGTAATTCCTTTTCACCCAGAGACAAGTTATCAAAACAACAGCCACAAGAATCCAATGTCAGCAAACTAACAAATATGCGTGTGAGGAGATCCAAACTCAGAATGTTTACATGGATATTTGTGACCTATAATCACAATCCTGTCACTTTGACTACATCTTGCACACTAAGGAAACCTTAATAACCAAAAGGAGAAGGCATGAAAATCAATGAACTAGTAATTCATATAGCAAATGGACAATTTGAGCAGTGGCTGCAATGGATGAGTCGATAGCCTTAAATATACCAGTAACACATTGAATCCCCTTAAAAGTACTTCAATCCAGCCTCATTTCAGGCACCATGTTTCACCTTTGGGCCTCCCTTATAAAAGCTACTTCACGACTTCCAACAGGAGGCGACAACAAGTGCTTATCTTGATCTCCGTCATCGCTTTCAGTTGGTTCATGGGGTGTTGTAGATGACATTGACCCACTCCCTTCTTCTTTGCGATAAAAAGAAAGACTTGTTATTGAGTGAACATATATAAGAAATCTACAACTGATACATTCATAGCAATGTTTTGAAAAGCGGAAAAAGCAACAAAGTTCATGGGACTTGAAGTGAAAAGCGAGAAGTGAAGGCATGCTTCTCTGAGGTGAACCACACAATTCGCGACATTAAAAAAACACTGATTTAGTACTAGAACGTCAAATTGCAATTAAAATTAGGGAAATGGATCATATTTGCCTCTCTACTATTGGAAAAGGTTTAATATTGCCCCTCATTATGCCATCGGTCCATATATTGCCCTTAATGTAATACTATGGGTCCATATATGCCCTTAACGTTATAAAAGTGGTTCAAAATTGCCCTTCCATTAACCACATCCAATTTTAGCCAAAATGGCATGCCAACTCATCAAATCAACCCCTCTTCTTCCACCACTATCCAAAATTACCAACATCTTCACCATATATACCATCACCACCAACATAAACCATCTACTTTGGACACTATTAAGATATTTCTTGTAAATTCACGTGTTCTCCTATTTGGACAAACATGACCCATTTTTTCCTATTTGGTCCAATATGCAATAATACTGATACTAATGCAATCCCTTTCCATACTTGTTTTTGATATGTTTTTCTTGAGCCGAGGGTCTATCGGAAACAACCTCTCTACCTTCACAAGTTAGGGATAAGGCTGCGTACACACCACCCTCCGCAGACCCCACTTGTGGGATTGCACTGGGTATGTTGTTGTACTAATGCAACCCCTCGAAGATGAGATTGAAAGAACCGGCCACCTCTTTCTTGGAATAACTTTGCATGTCATTGTTTGACGCACACACTTTTATGAAGCATGTGGCTTTCATCCATAAAGTGATAACCCCTTGCTTTGCTCGCTTCATCATTTTCAAGTAACGAAGCGATGACTTCAATTAACACTGATTCATAGTATAAGTATTTCATTTTCTATTTATCATTACAAGGATATGGATCATGTGACCAGTAGGCCATGGGTTCAAGCCGTGGAAACAGTCTCTTGCAAAAATGTGAGGTAAGGCTGTGCGTACAATAGACTCTTGTGGTCCGGCCCTTCCCCGGACCCCGCGCATAGCGGGAGCTTAGTGCACTGGGCTGCCCTTTTTAAGGATATGGATCATGTTACCTGTACAATGATGGTACTCAGGAAGCTGTTTAACAGTTGTCACTTGGAGGCTCTCAGGAAGAAGACAACTGCAGAAAGCACCTGAAATTAAAAGTAACCAACTTTAAGACTCGTGTCATCGACTCACCATAAATGGTAATTGCACTGGGAGGTTACCAAAATATGAGATGGACATTGAAGACATAAGGTAATGCGTAAATTTTATGACCACAGAGACATCCTTGTTCAGCAAAAAAGATTTAAAGCCGCTAGCTAAGATCAGCAAGAAACCTCACATCCATTAAGTAGAGAGACTACATATCTTTTAGACAAACCTCCCAAAAGAAGAATAAAGTTATCTTGTTCTTTTCCTACTTACACGAATTAGATGAGTTCAACTCCATAAAATTGTATAAATAACTGATGAGATTTTCCAGTGTCTTTTCATTTTTTTTCTTTTTTCTTTTCCTCTTTGAAAAAGTCCGTCAATTATAAATACGAGTTACTTCTCCCTTTTTTTCTACCGTTCCTTTCCTCTATTTCTCCTCTGCCTTTCTAAAATAACAAATATTACTAGAGCAAATACGAGTTACTCCTTCTGTCCCAACTTATATGACACAATTTCCTTTTTAGTCAGTCTCAAAAAGAATAACACATTTCCTTATTTGGCAACAATTTAACTTTAAACTTTATCATTTACGCTTAACAAGATGATTTATAACCACACAAATATCTTTAGTTTGTTTTAGACCACAAAATTCAAAAGTGTTCCTTTATTTCTTAAACTTCGTGCCCAGTCAAACTACATCATATAAATTGAGACGGAGGGAGTAATATTTTTTCACATAATTTTAAAGGCTTTCATAATGAAAATTTAAAATTATTTTTCTCTATGTAAGTAATCCTAATAGTGAAACGTGCCATGATTTTTGTCCTTTTTCGTAATTTGACACTCAAAGACACTTTTTGAAAAGATTGGTCAAACACAATCTACTTATCAATTACCGAAAAAAGCACTTCTCAAATGAACTGGCCAAACACAAATTGCTCGTCTTCAAAAGTGCTTTTCTGAAAAGTTGTTTTGATAAAAGTGTTTCTCAAAATAAGCAGTTTTTGGTAAGGGTGGCCAGTGGGCCGGGACAGCCCGACCCGAGCCCGCCCTGACCCCGCTTAAAAAAAAAAAGAACGGTGTCGGGACTCGAACTCGGGACAGGACAATGTCTCGTCCCGCCAGACCCGAGCCCGCCCCAGGCCCGCCCAACCCGACCCCGTCCCAAGCCCGACCTCGACTCCACCCTTTGTCCCCCCTTTGCAAATATGACCGTTGCACCAACGGCCATTTTAGATTTTGGTTGTTGGCCAACGGCCATTTTAGGCCTCCCAACTAACCCTTAATATTTATTTTTAACCCATAAGTTATTATATTTACACTTTAACCCAATTTTCCAACTATAAATAACTCATTTTCTCTTCATCTTTCTCACAAATCTTCCTACAATCTCTCTAATCTCTCAATATATCTCTCTACAAGTCTACATTGTTTGCTAAATATTCAATTTTATTTATTCATTTGGGAATTGGGAGTGAAGTTGGCAACTAGCTTGAGGATCTTCCATCGAGCAAAGTTTCAATTTTCAACCTCTCGATTACACGTCGACGTTACGTCGGCGTTTGGTACATTCGTTCCTTCATTAAATTATTATTGTCTGTTTATTTTATTTAGCGCACTTAATTTTATTGTCTTTAATTATTTATTATCATAATTAAAATGGAAGGATTAAAAGGTATGTTTAAGGGTAAGGGTGCTTCTTCTAGTAGGGGCAACCAGGGCAAGGGTACTTCTTCTAGTCATCTTATTCCTACACATGATGATTTTGTTGATACTCAACATTTTCCTACAATACCATTAGATTTAGACGAGGAGTTGTTTTCTGAAACTCAAGAAGACTTTAATTTAGACAATGATCTAGACGATACACCCACTAATGTTGATGACAACACACCCACTAGTGCACCTTCAACTGAAATACCTCCTATTCCCCCTAGTATGAGACGAGGTCCAGCAAAACGACCATTAAAATCAGATGCATGGACATTTTTTTATAGGGACGTAGAGAATCAAGTAGTTATATGTAAAATTTGTAAAAATATTTTAAAATTTAAAACAGGAAAAGGTCACGGTGGGACGGGGGGTTTAATTAGACACGTAGTAAGTGCTCATCCAGCTAGGTATACCCAATACCAGGCTTCAAAACCGGGTGCGCAAACGTTCGCTCCATCGGAAAAGGTTCACATACTGATACTGTCCCGGATCAAGTACAGGGTCAAATTAACCCTATGACGGGGGGAATTGTAGGCTCTAAATACAATAAACATAAAGATAGGGAAGCAATATCAAAATTAGTTGTTGTGGAGGGTTTGCCCTTTTCATTTCCTTCATCTCCCGATTTTATTCATTACATTAGAGATATATATAATCCTGCTTTTAATGATTTTCCTAGATCAACTGTTAAGAGAGATGTATTTAAATTCGCGCATGAATATCAACAATATTTACGTTTTTCATTATATCATTTTAATGGTAAAGTATGTATCACGTCTGATATAGGTCGTAGTACTAACGACCATGATTATTTAACTGTAACTTGTCATTGGATAGATTATAAATGGTCTATGCAAAAACGTATTTTAGCGTATAGATATATAGATGATAGGCACACTGGTACTTTTATTGCAGATAATATTTATCAAGTGTGCCATTATTACGGAATAACCGATAAAATTATGACTATTACATTAGATAACGCTTCTTCTAACAATTACGCATTTACAATTTTAAAAAATAGTTTAACTCCATCTTTTCCAGATCATTTTCATATAAAATGCGCGTGCCATATTTATAACTTAATTGTAAAGGATGGTCTATCACTTTTTGAAGACATTCTTAGTAAAATACAATTTGCTATAAACTTTATTTTTAAAAGTAATAAAGTACAACGTAGAAAAGAATAAAAAAAAACTTATCACGATTGTGGACTACCTTATAGAAAAATTCCACAAGAAGTATCCACTAGGTGGAATTCTTTATACGAGCAACTACTTGTTGCTTATGACTATAGAATACCTATAACTTTATTTTTTAACTCTCATAATAAAAATCCAGCTGATATGATTTTAGATAGTGATTGGGTAAAAATTTCCGAACTTATTGTATTTTTAGAGAAATTTTTTCAAGCAACAAAAGAATTTTCCGGTATATATTATCCTACTATTTCAACTATGTTGTTTTATATAACTCTAATATTTTTATTACTTAGTGAATATATGAAAAAACCAGCTTATAAGGCAGCTATTAAAAAATGTTTGTCAAAATAAAAAAATATTTTATTCCTATTCCCTCTATTTATATTATTGGTTCTGTATTAAATCCTACTATTAAAATAGATGGTACTAAATCACTAATTGAAACTATTTACGATTGTATAGAAGTACTACCACCTCCAAGTCCTAAAAATCTAAATCACCCACCACCTATTGAACAAACTAAAGAAGAAGTGTTGTCTAGCGTAAAACACCAATGCAAAAAAATATATAGATTTTATCAACAAGAAAATGCTAGTAACTTACCGGCTTCCATACCATCTTCTTCATCTTCAACACAACCTCACAAAAGACATCTTGTTTTTCGCGGCTAGTATTGAAAGCCTCGAAATAGAATGTGCGGCCGTACCTCTACTAACCAAATTAGCAGTTCGATATTTTTGTTTTGCGGGGTTCGTACCGTATCAAGAAGTTATCAATGAAGATGGACATGAAGACTTGTCGAAATCTTTGGAGGGGAATGAGAAGACCTTTCCGACACTTTCATTGATGGCCCGAGATGTTTTGAACATTCAAGCGTCATCAATGCGTCGAAAGCGCTTTTTCTCACGGCAGATATCAAATAGGAGACCACGAGACACTCATTAGCGGAGACAAACTTGGAAATTGCGGTATTATTCGAGAGATTGGATACGAGCGGAGCGAGAAGATGCGGTCAACCGGAGATCAACGAAGAAGAAGATGAAAACTACAATGAAATCTTAACCGAAGGTAGTGGAAGCGACGTGGATCAATTTGACCAACAAATACCAATTCCAACCGAAGAACCACAAAAAATCATCAAGCAATTAGAACAAATTTTTTTGAGAATGTAATTTTTTTAATTGCAATTTTATTATGTAATTTGCAACTTTTGGACAACACCACAAAGTTGCAATTTAGATTTTAGACAATTGTATTTGTATTACAAAAAAATCATGTCTATTAAATAATATAAGAGGCACAAAAACAGCCTTGGGATGTTTTTATTACACTATCTTATCTTGTTTATTGAGTTTTTTTATACATATGTTATTTAAAAAAAAAAAAAGAAGGAAAACCCGCCGGACCCCGACCCGACCCCGCCCCGACTCGATACCGACGGGATCGGGACGGGACTGGAGCAGGTCCCACCAGACCCGACCCCGCCAGACCCCGCTAGACCCGACCCCGACCCCTTGGCTCGTCCCGCCCCGACCCCGACCCCGCCAGACCCGAGCCCGGCCTACTGGCCACCCTTAGTTTTTGGCAGCCTGGCTAAATAGGCTCCTAGTGTTATGCCTTCTACAAAACTCAATTAGTAATAATTGCCACACACTCAGACACCTAAGGTAGATCATATACCTAAATGCTCTCTGCAGTTATATGCTATGTTGCTCGGACTCTTTTAAAAATGTTGTTGGGTGTGTGTGGATCCTCCAAAAGTTGTATATTCTTGGATGATCCGACGGGTGCAACAACACTTTTGAAAAGTACGAGCAACATAGGTTATATGCCAGTATCTCACAATGAAACAATGAATGTGGACAAAAAAAAAATCAAAACTAGAGGAAAATGAATTTTGTGAATCAAATATACATACAAACCCTGGCAAGCCGATTTACCCATCCAGGAATCCCTTTCCTTGTTAGTCTCTGTGCTATGTCATCCGTGAAATGGTTACAGTTCTTGGAGAAGAGGTGATAGGTGTCCCCGTGATACTCAGAAGCCACATTCTCAAGAAACGCTTGAAATTCAGAGGGAGGCATCTTAATATGACCCAATGGAACCGAACATCTGTAGATGAAACCAGGGCAGCTCTTAGGTTCCACTTCAAAAACGCCACTTATGGGAAAGTCATGCGCTCCGTATCTGTATTCCATATCGTGGACTGGAAATTTTGCAATTTGGCATATGCAGAAAGTAAAGAGAAATTCAAACTCCAATCAACAAGAGGTAATTTAATATGCTATATCGAAGAGCTTTATATGAATGTATTCAGCATATGTTAGTTCCACTGTTATCAAAAGCGAAAAGCGCAAAAAAGCTCTAAGGTCAATTGGAGCTTTAAGCGTAAAGCTCAAATAAAGCGTGGGTTTTAATGAAAAAAGGTGCAATGGTGCAAAAATACAAATATATACATATATGTTTAGACCAAGACTAATAATAATAATAAGCATGAATAACAAATATTTGGCCAAATAAATTGTAAAAACATTACGATAAAATGAAATATCATATATCTGGTGTCACCTCTTCAAGAGAGGCTCATTGGCAAGGAAAAGTATGTCGTAGAGCCTTGATGATGACCCTAAAGTAGACATAAAGCGAGGCGAAGCGCTCAACATGCTTTGAGCCTCGCTTTAGGGCATAAACGCGCCTTTGACAACACTGGTTGGTTCTATATTGCATACTCCACATACAAGAGAACCTAAAAAGTTTATCCATTTTGTATGTTTTTCTTCTTTTCTATTGAAAAGGACATAGCCAGCGAAAGAATTATGTTCTTTTGATGACAAATAAGTGTATAAATTTTCCTCAAGTAATTTGACCAGTTTGATATTCATCTATCATACTAGACACCACTATGGGGTTTTATGCACTTTCTTAATGCAGAATTACAACATAAAATTCTTATGTTGAACCTCCTATCATCAATTAAGCCATCCTAAGACAATGTGAGAGTTCAAAGATGCCATTACCATGCACCACTTCTCTGGCATGTTGTGAGGATGAAATGTTATGAGTAACACTTAGGGTGTGTTTGTTATGGAGGAAAACAATAATTTTTTCCAGAAAATGTTTTCCAATTTTCCCATGTTTGTTGGTCAAAATGTTTTGGAAAACATTTTCTCTAGAAAAACAAGTTTCTTAAAAATGAGGAAAATGACTTCGCTAACTGAAATAGGGAAAACAAGTTTCATAAGTGACATTCCAAATTCATTGTCTCCTCCCCATCTACCCAACACCCCCAACCCCGAACACCCCATCCCACCCCCTTAGTGTTTTGTTAGATTGCATATAAATGCTCTTGGGATAATATTTTTATGCGTACTTACTAAACATTAGAAAATAAGTAAGAAACCCACTTATTTACCAAGAAAACATTTTCTAGGAAAACAATTTCCATGGAAACATTTTCCGACATACCAAACACACCCTTAAGGTGGACTTTAATTTCTATTCCCTTTTGTTTGTGATTTTGTTCATGGGACTGGGTGTGTAGAGAGAGGAAAAATCCACCTAGTCTGTCCTGTAGAAGCTTCAAGAAATGAGGTGCTGGAGGAGAAAGGGCCCAATGCAGTAAAAAAGTATATGGTTCCTCTCTCTATCTCAATGAGGAAGAAGGTTGTAGAATTCTTATATTTTTAAGTGTTGAAAGTATCAATTATACTTCCTGAGGCAACGGAAACTTTCAGGTCGAAAACTACCTCTCAGTAGATCCACCAATACTTGTATGAAAGTGACACTTTCAAGAAATAGGAAACTCAGATCTCTAACAAATAATTTAAGAGACCAGATCAATATTCCTTAGATACAATGACTACAAATGTTAACGCTTGACATACTATACTATTCTAGTTTTTTTGTTGAAACAGACTATACTATCCTAATTTCTAAGTATTAAGTGTTGAACATAAACTTCCATAAAAATGGCTTATCTTAAATACTCCAGACAGTATGACCAAAATAAGTGCATCTACTATCTTGTCTATCTCGGTCATAAAAAACATTTCAGGATCCATCGGTCATAATCATTTGGAACTCTACAACAACAACATACCCAGTGAAGTCCCACAACGTGGGGTCTGGGGAGGGTAGAGTGTACACAGACCTTACCTCTATCTTGGTAAGTAGAGAGGTTGTTTCTGAAAGACCATCGGCTCAAGACAAAGCATAGGCACAAGCAAAGCAAGAGAAGCGGTCAGACCCGGACAAGAAATTTAAAGCAGTATGAAAATGATGGTAACAAAAGTGAATAAGCCATGATAAAACATTCTAAAAAATTAAGCAGTAACTAACGCAGGTAAATAAGATAAACAAAGTACATGAAAGAACATACAACAACAGAAATCAAATGACATGGGACTATAAAACAATACTGCGCCTACTAGTATGATAGGCTAAGCAGGGCTACAATAATAGCACTACAACTACCGGTATGTAAGCGTAAGTAGGACTGCGCTCAACTACCTACTACCCTTCTACCCTAATATGTGTCCTCCACAACCCCCTATCTAAGGTCATGTCCTCAGTAAGTTGCACCTGTGCCATATCCCGTCTAATCACCTTTTTCCAATACTTCTTCGGCCTACCTCTACCCCTCATGAACCCGTCCATAGCTAACCTCTCACACCTCCGCACTGGGGCATTTGTGCCTCTCCTCTGCACATGTCCGAACCATCTCAACATTTGGAACTTAATGTAAAAAAAAAGGCAGCCCGGTGCACTAAGCTCCCGCTATGTGCGGGATTCGAGGAAGGGCCGGACCACAAGGTCTATTTTACGCAGCCTTACCCTGCATTTCTGCAAGAGGTTGTTTCCACGGCTTGAACCTGTGACCTCCTGGCCACATGGAGGAAACTTTACCAGTTACTCCTGCATTTGGAACTCTATGTATAATAACATAAATATGACGGATGAATCTAGGAAATGTTAGTTGAGGTTGAGAAATGCCATATTTCCATCTTCGGGTTTCGTAGTTTCGACATTTTCAATGTCTCAAAATGTTGGGAAGGTGAAGCAATGGAATAAGATATCTACATGCAATATTGTAGGGAAGAATGAAATCAAATGAGAAACAAGTAAAACAGATGAGATCCATTATATATCAAGAGCATCCAAGTGTAGTTACCTCACATGGAAAGGGGAAAAAACATGTAACACATAAATTAGAGTTTCTCAATTGATTGCTCACAGTGAGTACTCACCAAAACCTTAAATGATAATGAGCCATAACATCTTTCATATAACATAGAAGAATTCATATCCATTAAAATGATTTTTCTCCATTATACATGGATTCTGGTAAAGTGTTTGGAACGTTCACAAGCTTCTCATTTAGCAAGCAACTAATCTTCATAAGCTCACCTATTTGCCAAAAAGAACATACAAAATGCCATCATCCACTTAAGTATGATCCTTGCAACATTTATGACTTCATACTTACCCCCTAAGTTAATAATCACTCAATACCACATGTATTACAGAACTCCCACTTATCTCAAATATATGTGCAACTCTACAAGCTTTTATCTTTTTCCCAAGAGTAAAGAAAGTAATATCCATCTCTCATAGGAGCTAAACACCCTGTCATCAACTTGATACTAGAAAGATCAGGATTGTACTTAATCGGAATCACTCAAATAAATATTCTTGATAACGAAGGTCAACCTCACATTTTTTTCTTCCTTTCTCTTTTTTGCATCTTAGGAGCTTAGGGTTTGCAGCTAAATTTTGAGATTCCTCATAGTATCAGTAAGAAAAGTTCTAGCTCAACCCAGAGAGAGATCGGGAAATTTTAAGCCGGTGGGTGCAAAGTTCCCATTGCACCTACTACTACTTCAGTGACAATGTTCAGACTTAAATCTAAATATACAAATCCAACCATGACCTTAACACTGGATAACAAAAGCTTCCACATTTAATAACATAAGTTATTACAGGAAGCAAAACAAGATGCTTTCTGTTTGCTTCTCATGTTCGTTTGGTTAGTGGAAAATAAGTGAATTTCTTACTTATTTCTCATGTCCAGTTGGTTAGTAGAAGATATTTTTCGGAAAATACTCACCCAAACTCCACCAACCCCAACACCCGACACCACACCCACCACACACCCCAAGTTAACATTTTCATCCAATAACTCCAAATTCAAGATCAAACAAACAGAAAACATCTTGCTAATAATCCAAAACCTTCCTTACTCCTTAACAACCAACCCCACAACAAATTCTTGATTTTTTAGGATATGATGGTAAAGCGTAACCCCCCCCCCCCCCCCCAAAGTGGCTGCTATACCTCATTTTTCACCAACCCCACAACAAATTCTTGGTTTTTTAGGATATGATGGTCAAGCCTCCCCCCCCTAAGTGGCTGCTATACCTCATTTTTCACCAACTCCACAACAAATTCTTGTTTTCCTTAGGATATGATGGTAAAGCCTACCCTTCTCCCCCCCCCCCCCCCAATACTGCTATACCTCATTTTTCACCAACCCCAAAACAATATCTCGACAAAATATCAAAATTATCATAATACTAACCAAATCAAAGAAAAAAATAGCTAATTACACACCATATTATAAAACAATTCTACAATTTCACCAAAAAGATTAAATTTTTATTGTTACCTTCAATACCAGAATGAAAGATTCCAAAGCCAAACCAAACAGCGTACTGATTTGCAGGTGTCAGATCATACACATTTAATATAACTGGTGACTCATAATTATTAGTTGCATTATTATCATCAGGTTTGGAATTTGATATGCTACTAAACCATTTTTATTTCTTAATCTTTTTTTTTTTTATATATGATAAAAAATATTCATCAAATATTATCTTTTTATTTAGTTCTTATCAATTTACCATTAGTAAAAAGATTACATTTTTGGGTTCATTTTTATTTTGTAATACTAAAGGCAAGAAATAGCATTTGAGAGTTATTTTGTGATTCTTGATTTTCTCTCAAAAGGCAGAGAAAAAGGTTGGAACTTTGAAAGTGGAAATTGTGAAAAGGGAAAATATAAGGGTATTTTGGGAAATGGACATAGAGTCAGCTTAGATTGTTGCAATTTGCAAAATAAAATTCCTCTTATTATACAAATACAAATAATAATAAATCATGTGTAGGGTATGTTGTGGGCCTTCAATCTCTTTTTTGTCATGTTTTTTTTTTCTTGTGCAGTAGTCTTTCGGAAACAATCTCTCTATATCTCAAAGTAAAGGTAAAATTTGTATACACTCTAACCTCCCTTGCCTTCACCATGTAAAATTACAATGGGTATGTAAATATTGTTATTGTTGTTGTAGAGAAGGAAGAAAGTAATTAGGGATGAATTTTAAAATAAGGTTCTAATAATTTAAAATTTCTACTAATATTTTGGAGTTTTTTTTTTGTATAAACATCTAATGTCCAATATATTACAACAACACCAACAAAACCAATGTTCTCATAAGTGGTGTCTGAGAATGATAGTGTGTATATAGATCTTTCCTTACCTTTATGAAGGTAGATAGATTGTTTCTGATACCCTCGGCTCAAAGAAAGATGAGGAGAAGGCACTCGCAACAAACATAAATAACAACAAGAATAAGATAACTGATGATAAAGAAACATCAAATAATAATAGAGACCTAATATCTAATATATTGATCTGATTAATTCAGATTCACACTTCGTATGACTTCTACCCCTCCCTCCTTACTAGGAGTTTTAATTTATTTTTCCACTTCTAAATTGCGAACTCAAATTTATTAATTAAGGTAAAATTATCTCATTTGTACCATCATGATAGTTGATAGAACTTCTCATTTGACTTGTAAGTATCAAAGTATGAATCCTAATTTGGAGAAATATGTGTTTCAAACTTTAGAAGATAAATAAAAAGGATACCCATTTTGAAAAAAAATGATTAAATAAGTTTAAATGTTCATATAGAGGACATACTTTAATACAATGTTGGTATTGTTAAATAAGGCAATATACATGTGTATATTGCCTTATTCAAAGGCACGTTTCTGCCCCAGAATTAGTGCTCTCGGTTTGGCTGAAATTGGACATAAGAATATTGTATATTTGGAAAATATATGTGTAGTATATTGTAATGTATTTGTTACCTAAATTAGGATTATACACTACCATAATTGTAGAGTTAGAATTATGGTAGAATAAGATTTTAGGAATAGGATTCTCCTATTTTGTAACTTGTATATATACCTATTCAATTAATGAAAATAATCAAGGGGGTTATTTCTTTCATGGTATCAAGAGACTAGGTTTGACAAAAAAATTCTCGGCCAAAAGTTTTGTCCATCTCGCCGAGTACCCCCCCCCCCCTCTCGGATTTCTCTTTTGAAAGTCGTCTTCCGCTCTCAAAATCTCTCTTACTTTTCCCAAATTTCCCCTCCTACTTTGTTCTTTCAATATGTCTAAGAACAATTATCATCCTGCCCTCATTATTTCTAACGTCAAGAACATTATCCCTATTGTCCTTGAGATGGAAAACGTACAATATGCGACGTGGGCGGAGTTGTTTAAAATTCACGCTATCTACCATCAAGTTATTCATCACATCATTCCTCCCACTACACCTCTTCCCGCGGAGGATCCTCAGTTATGGATTACTCTTGATGCTACCGTTCTCCGGTGGATCTACGCCACTATTTCGGTTGATCTTCTACAGACGATTATTGAGCCGGATACCACGACTATGGCTGCCTGGAATAGATTGCGTGACATATTCCAAGATAACCAACATTCACATGTCGTCACACTCGAGCATGAATTCTCTCTAGTTCGAATGGACGAATTTCCAAACGTTTCTGCATATTGCAAGAAACACAAGGAGTTGGCGGATCAACTCCGTAATGTTGGCGAACCTATAACAAATAATCGACTGGTTCTACAATTGGTTGCCGGCCTTTCGGAGGCCTATAATGGCGTTGGAACTCTCCTTCGTCAAAGCAACCCTCTTCCTGACTTTTATCAAGCCCGCTCCATGCTTACGTTGGAAGAAGCCGATTTGGCTAAAAAAGCGGCTACCGGAGCAAGCCCCGTCGTCATGGTGGCGTCCTCTCCAAGTTCTTCGGGTTTTGTTAATAAATCGGGCCAAAACCATAATCATGGTGGCGGCAAAAATAATCGTAAGAATAATAACAAAAACCGAGGGGGCAAACGCGGCGGTTTGGGTGGCGGTTCCGGTGGTCAGCAAGCAGGCGATGGGCCCCATCCAGGGAACAGTGGCCCACCACCCCCCTGGTCCCAACAGTGGGGCCCATGGCAGTGGGGATGGGGCAGTGGGCCGTGGGCCAGCAGCCCTTATACTCCAGTAGTCCATTCCAGCCGCCAGTGGGCGGCCAACAATTCAGGTCCAACAACCAGTAGTGGCGGCCCACTGGCCAGTGGCCTAGGAGCAGCAGTTCCAGCAGCTACAACCCAGCCCAGTCACGGTCTGGAATTCTTGGGCCCCGACCTCCGCAAGCCCATCATGCAGCAGGCCCCACTCAGACCGATATCGAGGTCGCGATGCATACGTTGGGGTTGACTCAACCGGACCCAAATTGGTACATAGACATCGGGGCCACTACTCACATGACTTCCGAATCATGTACTCTCTTATCTTATTCCAATTTGAGCACCCATCAGGGTATAATTGTTGGTAATGGCAACTCTATTCCAATTCAGGGTTATGGTTAGAAAACGTTATCTCCTCCCAATCCACCTCTTATCTTGAAAAATACTTTACATGCCCCCAAATTGATTAAAAATTTAGTGTATGTCAGAAAGTTCACCACTGACAATTCGGTTTCTGTTGAATTTGATCCTTTTGGTTTCTCTGTGAAGGATTTCAAGACGGGGAGTCATCTCATGAGGTGTGATAGTAAGGGGGTCTTTATCCTATCATGCCCGGTTTCAGTCCATCAAGTCAAGCATGGCCGTCAGCTTTTGCAGCGATTTCTCCTTCCGTCTGGCATGCCCGCCTTGGTCATCCGGGCTCTTCTATTTTATCAGTTTTAGATAAAAATAGCTTTATTTCTTGTAAGAGTATGAGTCGTACTCCACTTTGTCAGTCTTGTTCATTAGGAAAAATTATTAAGTTGCCATTTGTAGACTCCGATTCTCATACTTCAATGCCATTTGATATTATTCATAGCGACCTATGGACGTCTCCTGTTCTTAGTTCATTGGGTCATCGATATTATGTTCTCTTTTTAGATGATTATTCTAGATTTTTGTGGACGTTTCCAATTGCGAATAAATCACAAGTGTTTTCCGTCTTCATCAAATTTAGAGCGTTCATTCGTACTCAATTCGAAAGAGACATAAAAAATATTCAATGTGATAATGGGAAAGAGTATGACAATAGGGAGTTTCGGGAATTCTGTGCTAATAATGGGATCAATTTTCGATTTTTGTGTCCTCATACATCTTCACAAAATGGGAAGGCCGAACGCAAAATTCGTTCCATAAATAAAATTGTCCGAACTCTCTTAATTCATGCCTCCATACCTTCATATTTTTGGCATCATGTTCTACAAATGGCCACATATCTTCTTAACATAATTTCTTCTAAAGGTCTGACATATTCTTCCCCCTTCCAAATACCGTATAATAAGAACCCTCTTTATTCTCATCTTCGGGTTTTTGGGTGCTTGTGTTTTCCGTTATTCCCATCCACCACAATTAACAAACTTCAGGCTCGGTCTACCCCGTGTGTATTTTTGGGTTATCCTTCTAATCATCGTGGTTATAAATGCTTTGATTTATCCTCCAATAAAATCATAATTAATCGCCACGTCATTTTTGATGAAACCCAATTTCCTTTTGCGAAAGTTCATACTCCCGAGCCTCTGTCGTATAATTTTTTGATGAACAAATATCCCGTATATTATTCGGCATTTTTCGGACATCTCCCGCACCCAAAATCCTCCAGCGGGCCCACTGCCCGGTGGACCCACTGTGACGTCCCCAGTTCCAAGTTCTGGATCAGTCCCAGTAATTGGGCCGATCCGGCCCACCTCAGGAACTGGTCCAGATGACGCCCCAGTTTACCGATTTGGGCCAGCAGGCCCACTGCGTGCTGGCCCGTCCGTCCCGAGCCCAACAAATTCTCAAAATTCACTCAATTCTTCCTCGAGTCATAGACCGGTCACTCGTAGTCAGTGGGGTATTTTTACACCTAAAAGACATTTTAATTTACATTCTGATGTCTCTAAATCCCCCTTACCCCGTAATCCTGTGTCCGCCTTAAATGACCCTAATTGGAAAATTGCCATGACTGATGAATATAATGCTCTTATTGATAATAAGACGTGGGAGTTGGTGCCCCGTCCATATGGTATTAATGTTATCAGGTCTATGTAGATTTTTGCTCATAAGGAGAATTCAGATGGTTCATTTGCTCGACATAAGGCATGGCTTTGTGGGTGATGGTAAGACTCAGCAGGTTGGGATGGATTGTGGGGAGACGTTTAGCCCGGTAGTCAAGACGGCTACTATTCGCACTGTGCTTAGCTTGGCTCTTTCAAAGACTTGGCCTATTCATCAGTTGGATGTTAAAAATGCTTTCTTACATGGTGACCTCAAGGAAACAGTCTATATGCATCAACCATTGGGTTTCAGGGATCCCAACCGTCCTCATCATGTCTGTTTGTTGAAGAAGTCCTTATATGGGTTTAAGCAGTCTCCACGGGCCTGGTATACGAGGTTTGCAGACTTTGTTTCGACTATTGGGTTTACTCACAGCAGGTCAGATAATTCCTTGTTCATCTACCGCCGTGGGTCGTCATTGACCTACATTCTGTTGTATGTGGATGATATCATCTTGACTGCCTCTTCCGATGCCTTGCGCCAGTCTATCATGACCATGCTCAATTCTGAGTTTGCTATGAAAGACTTAGGACCTTTGAGTTATTTTTTGGGGATTGCTGTCAAACGTCATTCAGGTGGTTTGTTTTTGTCTCAACGAAAGTATGCTGCTGAGATCATAGAGAGGGCTGGGATGTCATCTTGTAAGTCCATTTCTACTCCAGTTGATGCAAAATCCATATGAGGACCCGACCCGCTATCGCAGTCTTGCAGGGGCCCTACAGTATCTTACCTTTACCAGACTGGATATTACGTATGCTGTTCAGCAGGTGTGTTTATTCATGCATGATCCCCGAGTTGAGCATATGAATGCAATCAAACGCATCATTCGTTATATTCAGGGGACGCTGGACTATGTTTTGCACTTGTATCCGTCATCTACATCCACACTTGTCTCGTACACAGATGCGGATTGGGGTGGTTGTCCGGACACCAGACGGTCTACGTCAGGTTATTGTATGTTCCTTGGCAACAACTTGATCTCCTGGTCTGCGAAGTGTCAGGCGACTCTATCCCGCTCCAGTGCAGAGGCAGAATATAGAGGGGTAGCTAATGTGGTCTCAAAATCATGTTGGTTACGTAACTTGCTTTTAGAGCTTCATTGCCCCATTCAGAAGGCAACCTTAGTATATTGTGATAATGTTAGTGCCATCTACCTCTTAGGTAATCCGGTTCAGCACCAACACACTAAGCATATCGAAATGGACATTCACTTTGTCCGTGAAAAGGTTGCTCGGGGGCAGGTACGTGTATGTCATGTCCCGTCAAGTTATCAAGTTGCAGACATCTTTACAAAGGGTCTTCCCTCGGTACTCTTTGAAGATTTTAGAGACAGTCTCAGCGTTCGAAGACCGCTCGCTATGACTGCGGGGGTGTGTTAAATAAGGCAATATACACACAATATACAGGTGTATATTGCCTTATTCAAAGGCACGTTTCTGCCCCAGAATTAGTGCTCTCGGTTTGGCTGAAATTGGACATAAGAATATTATATATTTGGAAAATATATGTGTAGTATATTGTAATGTATTTGTTACCTAAATTAGGATTATACACTACCATAATTGTAGAGTTAGAATTATGGTAGAATAAGATTTTAGGAATAGAATAGGAATATGATTCTATTCCCTCTTACAATTTGAATTCCCTATTCAAATTGGAAGAGGACAAGAAATTTTATTTATTTGCATTATTATTGTTTAGTACTATAATTAGTTAATTTCTCCTCTTAAGAATGGAATGTGATTAAACATCACAGAGTAATACACAAAAAATAATAATAATAATAATAATAATAATAATAATAATAATAATAATAATAATAAAATCTTTTAAAATATGAGGATGATACAGCAATAATTTTGTTACACCAAATGGATAAAATAAAATACAAGGGGCAAATTTGTCTCTTTAGAATTAATGCAATATACGGTCAACCACAAATATTTTCTTCTCTGTGAACATCGAATTAGGTTTTCGAAAATTCCCAAATTTACTGATTCTCAGCTCATCGCCGCCGTAACACAACTCCGATTTAGGTAAAAGCTCGCAACTTTACCGGAATTCTTTTATTATTTCCCTTTTTAAATTAGTTAATTAAAACTATTCCCGATTGAAATTGTTCTTTTAATGGATACTATTCTCTAGTTTTAATTTCTGTACTAATTTCTAAGTTAATGAGAATTTAGCAGTATTATATTAGAAATGCTCTTAAGAAATGCTAGGAAATCTTTCTCCTGTTACATGAATCCAATTTTCATTTATCAGGCCGCATTTTTTTTTTTACTATTACATTGGGTTTTGGGTTTATATGGGTTTTCGCAATTAGATTAGGCAGGTTTGGGAGGTGATTTGAATCGTTATGGATACAGTAGAGGCTCAAATATGCCACTGAACTTAACGAAATGGGTCATATATGTCACTCATAAAATGAAGAGTTTAGATAACGTCACGTGTCAAAATCTGATAGTAGTAGAGTTCTGTTAGTGAGTAATGACATATATGACCCAAAATGGTAACGACAAGACATTTTTGAGCTCAACTATTAACGAGTGGAATGAATGAACCTTTTCTGAGAGTTCGATAACATTTGAGTTTTCCCCCTATTTTCTTTGATTGTAGGAAATGTTCATAGTCTATCACTATAAATTCCATATTTTTTGGAGATATACAACAACAACATGGCCAGTGTAATTACACATGTGAGGTCTAGGGAGGGTAGAGTGTACGCATACCTTACCCTTACCTCGTGGAGGTAGTGAGGATGTTTTCGAAAGACCTTCGGATCAAGTAACGCATATCAAAGTAATTAGAAAAGAAAAATACATAATTAAAGAGGACATAGCAAATAATAGGGAGAACATTGCTCAGGAAAAAAGGAACAGTAACAACAACTAAATAATGCGATAACCGAAGCACAAGAAATAACAGATAGTAACAGGAATTGAAGGACAAGGAACTACAAGAATAATGCCACTACTAGTGGTATGAAAGGAGAAACAGGTACAGTGCACCAAACTACCACCACCTACTAACCTTCTACCCTAATCTGCGACCTCTATAACCTTCTATCTATATTCTTGGAAATATATAAAGCAAATATCTTTCACTTTTATCATAAATGTTTATCAAGTATTTCTCTATTCTACTAGATTTTTTGTTCTGAAGATCTTTAGTGGGAGTATTATATGATTGATTTTATGCAACAGGTCATAACCTCACAGCTCGTTGCATTCACTCTATGTTCAGCTATACGTCTTTCTTGCTTGCATTTAGTGAAATGTATTTAGTTTCAGTTTGTCGCTTTTATTTGGACATATGAAGTGATTTCATTTGTTTGTCTATTTAGAATCCACACTGCTTAGAAAGTTGATTTGTTCCAACATTCTGTAGGGATCTCTTATATAGCCAGCTGATGCATATAATATTAGACATGATATCATGTTTTCGAATGGGATTTTTGCATTATGTCCAAGGAACTGTTCTTTTCATATTTTTTTTCTTATTAAAAATTATTCCTCATTTTATTACTACATAAGTTGAGTCTGAACAAATGCTTTTAAAAATTAATGTGATATAAAGTTTGATGAAGACAAAGCCAGCAAGCCATATAGCTTAGTCATATCCCTTGTCATAAAAGTAGAGAGCTCAAACCGAGTGTTTATAGGACCCCTGGGATTGTGGAGCATCATCTAGGAGTGTTTGCGTCATCTGCCTAAATGTTTTGAATATTTGTAAACTTGTTTAAGATTCCTTTGGTTGTGCATTTCAGTGATATAATCAAGAAATAAGTCTCAGTTAACTATAGTAGCTGGCAAATACTATATTTTCCACGAATGACTTGGGGATATGGGTCGGGCCGTAGGGATAACTTTGTTTATTTTTTATTTTTTTGTTGGTTTTATAAGGTTTACGGTCTATTCGACTGGAAGTTGATGCCAAGAATAGGGTTCTGTTACCTTTTTTATTTCTCAAAAAAAAAAACTAAATCTCTATAGGGTCACGTATACCTTTTGTACGTGGGTTAATTTCCCTGTTGGGCTTGCTTTCTGATGAACGTCATTTACCTTATCAAAAAAAAAACTACCTCCCCTCCGTCCCAGGAAAAAAAGTGTATCTCAGGGTTTTAGAAGTTAAGATATTTGCTTTTCTATTCAGATACAAGAAATGCTAGACTGTTACTATTACATATAGACAAAGGAATTTTCCCTTTTCTGAATACTTCATATGGATACATGGGTATTTAAACGAGCTTATTCGACGGATTACTGAAAGCAGTTTGGAAAAGAATTATTATCCTGAATAGCTGTTATACCTGCGTCAAAAACGCCCACTTTAAGAAGATGAGGATGCTCAGATGGATACGGGGCAAGGTGGAATTAGCCCTCGTGCGGACAAGATGAGGGAAGCGAGAGTGAGATGTGAAGAGGAGCTGTGTTGATACGCCAGTAAGGAGATGTGAGAGGTTGACTATAACAGGAGTTAGGAGAGGTAGAGGTAGGCCGAAAAAGAACTGGGGTAGGTGATTAGGCAGGATATGGTACAACTTCAGCTTACGGAGGACAAAGGTGTGGAGGTCGAGGATTAGGCTAGAAGGTTAGTTAAAAGTAGTACTTTTGAAAAGTTTTTTTTTTCTTTTAATGAAAATTATTTCTTGAAAAAATATTTTCTGACAATCAAACATAAAAATAACTTATAAAATAAGATATTTTTCTTTTACCAAACACGCTATATTTGTGAAAATATTGTGGAATTTTGTGATTCACCAAACAGTAGCAGTCAAATTTTTTTTAAACATACATGATACATGTTATTACGCTTTCTCTTGAGCTGAGGGTTTCCTGAAAACAGTCCCAAGGTGGAGGTAAGGTCTGTGTACACTCTATCCTCCCCAGACCCCACGGTGTAGGATTTCACTGGGTATGTTGTTGTATACATGATACATGTATTTGATGAAAAATAAGAAACATATGCAGGCACACAATGTAGACGAGTGGTCTCCTTATTAGTAGTATTAGTTAGTAATCTCTTAGTTTCTTTCTTCAATGTGTATTACTATATGTTGCCTCATTTGTTTTTATTTTGCTATTTTGTTGTCATATTTTTCTTGATACCATGCTTCACATCGTTGTCTTTCTTTCGAGCATGGGTCTATCGGAAACATCTTTACCCCACAAAGGTAGGCATAAGGTCTGCGTATATCCTAACTCGATTTTCTGCCCGAACGACCCTAGCGAGGCGCTTGACTGCCTCGTTACCGCGTGTGACGCGGGAAGGGGTTCCTTGTCTGGCCCTCTTGATCTCTTAACCTCCCCAGACCCCACTTGTGAAACTACACTGGTTATGTTGTTGTTGTTGTAGCTGTTAAACCTGCATGTGTTGTGTTTATGACGTAGTTGATTCTGACAGCTATTCGATTTTGATACCAGTATTTTCATACCGCTTTAAATATTTTCTGACCGGGTCTGACCATATCTCTTGTTTTGCTCTTGCTTTATTTTTGTTGTTGCTTTGCTTGTGCTTATGCTCTGTCTTGAGCCGAGGGTCTCTCGGAAATAACCGCTCTACCTACCAAGGTAGAGGTAAGGTCTGCGTACACTTACCCTCCCCAGACCCCACGTTGTGGGATTTCACTGAGTATGTTGTTGTTGTTGATTCTGACAGCATTAACATGTCCTAGTAACTAGGTCGACAAGAATAGCTTGTTTGACCAAGCTTGTAAAATTAGCTTATTTTGAAAAGCGTTGTTTTTGATAAGTGTTTCAAAAAAGTACTTTTAGTGAGTAGTGTTATCAAAAGCGAAAAGCACAAAAAAGCTCTAACGTCAGCTGGGGATTTAAGCGCAAATAAAGCGTGAGCTTTAATGAAAAAAGGTGCAATGGTGCAAATAACAAAATATATGTATGTTTAATCCAAGACTATTAATAATAAGCATGAATAACAAATATATGGACAAAGAAATTGTAAAAACATTACGATAAAGTGAAATATCAATTATCTAGTGTCATCTCTTCAAGGGAGGCTCAGTGGCAAGGAAATGTCTTAGGGCCTTGATGATGACACTGAAGCACACATAACGCGAGGCAAAGCGCTCAACATGTTTTGAGCCTCGCTTCATGGCTTAAGCGCGCTTTAAGCACGTCTTTGACAACACTGTTAGTGAGAAGCAATTTGTGTTTGGCTAATTAATTTGAAAAGCACTTTTGAGCAGCAATTAGTGTTTGACCAAGCTTTTAAAAAGTGCTTCTAAATGCATTTTCTCAAAAGTGCTTTTCAAAAATGTACTTTTGGGGGAAAACTATTTTTTTAGCTCTAGAAAACAACTTCTGCTACTCCTCAAAAACACTAAATTTCTCCTAAAAGCTTGGTCTAACACCTCACGTTTTTAAAATAAGCACTTTTTTAAGAAAAAAACACTTTTGACCTCCCAAAAGCTTGGCCAAACAAGCTAGAAGTCACATTGTTTAATGTACATGGTTGGCAACATTTTCAATCAGGACCTTTTTCACCTACATTGATGAAGCATCTACCACTTTTGGCCTTCTCTGATCAAGGCTTGAGGGGTTTCATTAAAGATTTGTGCATTTTCCAACTGCTTGCTGATGCTAATGAAGTTTCCTGTTGAATGTTCAGGTTTGGATACATTGGCTGCTTTCTTCAGTTCCTTCACATGTCAACTCCCAATAAGTTATGTGCGGATTTTAGCTATTTAAAAGTGGTGATCTCATAAATTGCTATTCTATGGAGGATCAGAACATTTTTGTTGGCCAAGAGTTTCCTGATGTCAAGGCCTTCCGCGGTGCAATTAAAGAGGTTGCTATTGCACAACATTTTGAGCTTCGCATAGTAAAAAGTGACCTGATTCGCTACATTGCAAAATGTGCCTCAGAAGGTTGTCCGTGGCGTATTCGTGCTATTAAGCTTCCTAATGCTCCTACCTTTACTATAAGAAGCCTTGAGGGAACACATACCTGTGGGAAAAATGCACATCATCAGGCTTCTGTTGATTGGATAGTGAACTTCATAGAGGAGCGTTTGCGTGATAACATAAATTACAAGCCAAAAGACATATTGCATGATATTTATAAGCAGTACGGAATAACTATACCATACAAGCAAGCTTGGAGGGCCAAGGAAAGAGGGTTGCAAGCTATATATGGATCTTCCGAAGAAGGGTACTGCCTATTACCTGCATATTGTGAGCAAATCAAGAAGACAAATCCTGAAAGTCATGCTGAGGTTTTTACAGCTGGTTCAGATAGTCGGTTTCAGAGGTTCTTCATTTCCTTTTATTCTTCTCTTCATGGGTTCCTGAATGGTTGTTTGCCTGTTATTTGTCTTGGCGGCATCCAACTTAAGAGCAAATACTTAGGTACTTTACTATCAGCAACTTCTTTTGATGCTGATGGTGGAGTGTTTCCCCTTGCTTTTGGTGTTGTCGATGAAGAAAATGATGATAGCTGGATGTGGTTCTTGTTAGAGTTGCGCAAGGCATTAGAGATGAGCACCGAGAATATACCACCGTTTACATTTCTGTCTGATGGGCAGAAAAGTATTGCAGATGCCGTGGATAGTAAATTTTCCTCTTCTTCTCATGCAATTTGTATGCAGTATCTGAGTGAAAGCATCAGTAAAGAGTTCAAGAATTCAAGGCTTGTGCAACTCCTGTGGAAAGCCGCATATTCTACGTCCACAACTGGGTTTAAAGAGATAATGGCTGAATTTAACGAGGTTTCTTCAGATGCAGCCATGTGGCTTCAACAGTATCCTCCTTCACGCTGGGCATTAATACATTTTGACGGAACAAGATATGGTCATTTCTCTTCCAACATTAATGAGTTTAATAAATGGATTCTTGAAGCGCGGGAGCTTCCTATTATTCAGGTGATTAAACGGATTCACTGTAAGTTAATAGAAGAGTTTGAGCTGCGGCGGTCAAGGAGTATTACATGGAGTTCTACCCTTGCTCCATCTGCTGAGAAGCATATTATGGAAGGAAGAACACGTGCTTCCACGTATAAAGCGCTAAGGTCAGATGAAGTTGAATTTGAAGTTATTTCAGCAGAGCGGTCAGATATTGTGAATTTAGGTACCCGATCTTGTTCTTGTCGTGATTGGCAGTTGTATCGGATACCATGTTCTCATGCTGTTGCTGCAATCGTATCATGTAAAAAGGATGTGTATGCCTACACAGAAAAATATTTCACTGCAGCTAGTTATCGTGAGAGTTATAGTAAAGAGGTACACCCCATCCCTGATAAACTTGAATGGTCGAGAACCCGACTAGTCCGGCCACCCAAGTTTCGTCGACCTCCCGGACGACCTGAAAAGAAGCGGTTATGTGTGGAAGATCTTAATCGTGAAAAGCATACTGTCCATTGTAGTAAGTGCAATCAAATTGGACATTATAAGACAACCTGCAAAACAGAGGTGGATCATGGGGCCGTCCCTATATCCTTCTCCACTTAAGATTAGTGCCCCTTCCCGATGTTTTTTCATTTTTTTAGGTTTATTTCTTGGAGAGAATTAGAAATATTATAGAAAGATGTAAGATAAGAGGTCTTAACTAGCTTTATATATGTTCATGCATTTTAAGCCGTTAAGATATTGTAAAATAGTGTTGCTTATTATACCCAAATAATGTATCTCAGTGATTGTGGGGGAATGTATTTTATAATTTGTTTGGTTTCTATTATCAAAAGCAAATTCTCATAGTTCAAGATCGAGTTTGTCTGCTCTTACTAATACATTAATTAAGACATGAGTATCCTCTAGACCTGTTCTGGATTACTGGTTGGTTACACATCTATACTGTGTGGGTGACCTTACTTATCCCGAGACAAGTTGCCTTTTCGATATATAACGTGGATAGTTGGATTCTTATGTTGATCCGAATGAATCGTCCTTTTTTTATAGATTAAATCTTTGCCCGCTAGGCAAGAGTAAGTTTCATAGTATTATTACATTTATTGATATTAGTATTTGAAGTGGGTAAAACTAATGGGAGATTAAGATTCAAATTTCAATTGAGATAAAAGACACTAAGTGCTTTCTATCTATCTAAACTTTGGTAGACAGAACTAACTCGATATATGTGTTAGTGGGAGCGCCAAGTACCTTATGGAATAATTGAGGCACACATAAGTTGGTCTGGATACCATCATTTTTTTCAAAAAAACTTCTATTACCCAAAGAAATTTTGGTATGCTGGCAATTTTTTTTAGAGAGCTGTGTCAAAGCTATTTGAACTAAAAAAGAAAGTGTTTTAAAAGTTTTAACATGACATGCTTAACCCCTAAACACTGTCTAAACTCATCATTTGCGCCACTGTACACTTAAAAGTAGGTATTTGGTGCTAGACCTAACTTTTGAGAGAAAAACATTTCCCTTCACAACTATCTCGACTTTTAATTTTGTATGAGTGCTCCAATCAAAGTTACTTATTTTTTGGAAAACCTTTTTTTTTTCTAGCTTCTGCTTAAAAGCTTAAAACAACTTATGCTATTACTAAAAAATACTTATTTCTTTATCAGAAACTTGACCAAACGCCTTCATTTTCTAAGATAAGTGTTTTTTTTTTTTAAAAAAAAAGGTCTTTCAGAAGGCAGGCCAAACCGGCGATAAACGATTACAATAGCTCATAGGCAATAAAAAAAGAAATTGGCACCTCTCAATTGCAATTAATGAAAGCAATAAAAAGGAAGTTACATTAATGTATTCAATAAATCATCTTACCTCTAAATTAATATGCATGAACTAGATTTATATTACACAAATTTCATGGCACACATCTAGCCGTTTCTTCAAATAGTAAATTACTATTGGCAACGAAATAAATGCAGAACGTTACTAAATAACGTTTGTTTAATTCAGTAAGTATAATAACACCAACCAAAATTTTGTGATTTTTTCAATGGAACAAGCTCTCTCATCTTAAACTATCAAGTATTCAACTTATATATATTGGCATTGTAATTTTTTTTTTATTGTCAGTGTAATTTAAGTTATTATAACTAGAAAGAAGGAATTACGAGCATGGAGCCCTCAAGTATTATTGCTTTCACAGGGGGGATGATTGGACAGGTAGGGATTCTTCTCTTTTGGTGTCGACCTATCTATAATTGTGTCCGGAGATTTGTTGATTGCCTCAGAAATCCACGACCTTTGCCTCCTCAAGAAGAAATTAATAAAAAGATCTTTAATGCTTTGAAAGATCGTTTCATCCCTGATACAATTTAGAGGTACATCTAAGACGAGTTTTGCGAGTTCAACTAGATCTATTGCTTTTAATTTGAATTATGTATACATATAATATGAAGAAAAAAAAAGCATTTAACATGTATGCGTATAATAAGATTATAATTATCCTGAACTATTGACTCTAGATCAGTGGTGTACGCAAGATTTTGTGCAAGTGGTGTCGACCTATTGTCACAATTCCGGCTTGTTAATTTGTGTCTAAGACTATGATGAGTTGTTGATTTAAGGTTTTACTTCCGGTCTAAATTTGATAGTTACTTTGTTTATTTTCAAGTAATGTTGGAATAATACCATTTATTTTCAAGTAATGTTGGAATAATACCATTTCTAAAAGAATATATTTACACATATATGAAAAACATTTCTGCAAAATAATGTCAAATTAATGACACTTCTTTCTGAAGAATGTTTTCGCCACTGCTCTAGATCTTAGATTCACGTATACACACGAGAACAAGAAAGTTGCAAACTCAAATTCATCATCATCATCTAGAAGCTATCAGAATATTTTAAAGATAATTATTTCATAATAAGTGAAATTAATATCTTAAAACTTTATACAAGTACTTTTCTATAACAAATTAAATTGTACTGATCGTGTCAAAGAATAAATCCATAATGATACTGTATAACAAATGAAGAAAGTTCACTTGGCACAGGAGGAATTAATCACATGAATATAAAACATACTTAGTATAACAGATTAACAGTAGTGATATGTCACATCCCATTTTATTGAAAAATCAACACACTGATAACAATCTTATAAGTACTCTATATTTATTTTGTTCAAATTCTTCAAAAATATTGTTGTAGAACCCGTATCAATTTATCCAACAATACATAATTTTTGGAAGATTGCACATATATCCGACGATATTTTTGAAGAGTCCGAACAACATAAATAGTGCTATCAGCAGCACTGATCATTAAGTTGTGCTTCAAGAACAACAATAACAGACACTTTCATAGCAGCAGAAACAACAACACAACACGAACATGCTGCATTTTTCAAGATTCATAAAATCCGACAAAATAAAAAACGTTAGAACATGAATACTTGTATATATCAATCAATCATACATCAACCTCAAATTAGTTGGGAGCAAATAAAATATTTAAAAGTTTACTACTGAAAGAAATAATCCCTTGATTATTTTCATTAATTGAAAGGCTATATATACAAGTTACATATTTTCATAATAGGAGAATCTTATTCCTATTCTATTCCTAAAACCTTATTCTATACATTTATGGTAATACACTAATTATGGTAATACACTACTAATTATATTACAACATTACCTAAACTAGGATACTAAATATTTACTATAAATTACCTTGACTAAACAGCCAATTCCGAGAGTCTAAAATAGGAGCAAATCCGAGACCAAATATACACAATATACACATGTATATTGTGTGTGTATTGTGTATATTTAACACACCCCCGCAGTCATAGTGGGCGGTCTTCGAATGCTGAGACTGTCCCTAAAATCTTAAAAAACGACTGAGGGAAGACCCTTTGTAAAGATATCTGCAATCTGATATCTTGACGGGACATGACAGACGCGTACCTGACCCCGAACAACCTTTTCACGGACAAAGTGAATGTCCATCTCGATATGTTTAGTGCGTTGGTGGTGAACCGGATTACCAGAAAGGTAAATGACACTAATATTATCGCAATAAACCAAGGTTGCCTTTTGAATTGGACAATGAAGCTCTAAAAGCAAATTGCGTAACCAACATGATTCTGAGACCACATTGGCTACCCCTCGATATTCAGCATCGGCACTTGAGCGGGATAGAGTCGCCTGACGCTTCGCAGATCAGGAGACCAAGTTGTTGCCAAGGAACATACAGTAGCCAGACATAGACCGTATGGTGTTTGGACACCCACCCCAATCAACATCTGTGTATGAGACAAGTGTGGATGTCGATGAAGGATACAAATGCAAACCATAGTCCAGTATACCCTGAATATACCGAATGATGCGTTTGAGTGAATTCATGTGCTCAATTCGGGGATCATGCATGAATAAACACACCTTCTGGACAGCATACGTAATATCTGATCTGGTAAAGGTAAGATACTGAAGGGCCCTTGCAAGACTGCGATATCGGGTCGGATCCTCGTAAGGGACGCCGACCGCGGCATCAAGCTTGGGCTTGGTATCAACTGGAGTAGAAGTGGACTTACAGGATGACATTCCAGCCCTCTCGATGATCTCGACTGCATATTTCCGTTGTGACAAGAACAACCCATCGGAATGACGAGTGACAGTAATCCCCAAAAAATAACTCAAAGGCCCCAAGTCTTTCATAGCAAACTCGGAGCTGAGCATGGTCATTATAGACTGGCGCAAGGCATCGGAAGAGGCAGTCAAGATAATATCGTCCACATATAACAAAATGTAGGCTACGGACAAACCACGACGGTAGATGAACAAGGAATTATCCGACCTACTGTGAGTGAACCTAAGAGTTGAAACATAGTCAGCAAACCTTATATACCAGGCCCGTGGAGACTGCTTAAGCCCATATAAGGACTTCTTTAACAAACAGACATGATGAGGATGGTTGGGATCCCTGAATCCCAACGGCTGATGCATATAGACTGTTTCCTTGAGATCATCATGTAGGAAAGCATTCTTGACATCCAACTGATGAATCGGCCATGCCTTCAAAAGAGCCAAGCTAAGCACAGTGCAAATGGTAGCCGGCTTGACCACCGGGCTAAACGTCTCCCCACAATCTATACCAACCTGCTGAGTCATACCATCACCCACAAGCCGCGCCTTATGTCGAGCAAATGAACCATCTGAATTCTCTTTATGAGCAAAAATCAACATAGACCTGATAACATTAATACCAGATGGACGGGGCACCAACTCCCACGTCTTATTATCAATAAGAGTATTATATTCATCAGTCATAATAATTTTCCAATTCGGGTCGTTTAAGGAAGACACAGGATTACGGGGCAAAGGGGATTTAGAGACATTAGAATGTAAATTAAAATGTCTTTTAGGTGTAACAATACCCCCACTGACTACGAGTGATCGGTCTATGATTCGAGGAAGTATTAAGTGGATTTTGGGAATTTGCTGGGCTCGGAACGGACTGGCTAGCAGGCAGTGGGCCTGCTGGCCCAACTCAGGAAGTTGTACCATTGTCGGAACCAGAAACTGGACTAGTTCCAATATTGGGCTGGACTGGCCCAATTGCTGAAACTGGCCCAGTGATAAAACCGGGCAGAGATGACTGTGACGGGCCAGCGGGACGAGCGGGCAGTGGGCCCGCTGGAGAATTTTGGGTGCGGGAGATGTCCGAAAAATGCTGAATAATATACGGGGATATTTGTTCATCCAAAAAATTATACGAACGAGGCACGGGAGAATGACTTTTAGCAAATGGAAATTGGGATTCATCAAAAATTACATGGCGATTAATGATGATTTTATTGGAGGATAAATCAAAGCATTTGTAGCCACGATGGATAGATGGAAAACCCAAAAACACACACGGAGTCGATCGGGCCTGAAGTTTGTTAATTGTGATGGACGGGAATAACGAATAACACAAACACCCAAAAACCCGAAGATGCGAATATGAAGGGATTTTATTATATAAAATTTGAAGAGGGGAAGAATATGTCAAACCTTTGGAATGAGTTATGTTAAGTAGATATGTAGCAATTTGAACAACATGATGCCAAAAATATGGGGGTACGGAAGCATGAATTAATAGAGTGCGGATAATGTTATTTATGGAACGAATTTTACATTCGGCTTTTCCATTTTGTGAAGATGTATGAGGACAAGAGAAACGAAAATTTATCCCATTAGTAGCACAGAATTCCCGAAACACCCCATTGTCATACTCTTTTCCATTATCACACTGAATGTTTTTGATTTCACGGTCGAATTGGGTTCTGATGAATGCTCTAAATTTTAGGAAGATGAAAAAACTTGAGATTTCTTCGCTATTGGAAATGTCCATAGAGATTTAGAATAATCATCCAAAAACATAACATAATACCGATGACCTACAGAACTAGGAATAGGAGACGTCCATAAGTCGCTATGAATAATATCAAATGGCATTACAGTATGAGAGTTTGAGTCTACAAACGGCAACTTAACAATTTTTCCTAAAGAACAAGATTGATAAATTGGAGTACGACTCGTACCCTTACATGAAATAAAACTATTTTTATCTAAAGCTGACAAAATAGAGGACCCCGAATGACCAAGACGAGCATGCCACAAAGAAGGAGAGATGGCTGCAAAAGCTAATGGCATGGCTTTACTAGATGGACCGGACTGGATGTGATAGGATAAAGATCTCCCCTACTATCACACCTCATGAGAGGCCTCCCCGTCTTGAAATGCTTCGCAAAGAAACCAAATGGATCAAATTCAATAGAAACGGAATTGTTAGTAGTGAATTTACGGACAGAGACTAAGTTTTTAATCAATTTGGGGGCGTGTAGGGTATTTTTCAAGATAAGAGGGGGATGAGGGGGAGATAATATTTTATGACCATAACCCCAAATTGATACAGAATTACCATTACCAACAATAATACCGTGAGGGTTGATCAAATTGGAATAAGATGAGAGCGTACCTGAATCGGATGTCATGTGGGTAGTGGCACCGGTCTCCATATACCAATTCGGGTCCGGTTGAGTCAAACCCAGTGTGTGCATTGCGGCCTTGATGTCGGTCTGAGTGGGGCCTGCTGCGTGGTGAGCTTGCGGAGGTCGGGGCCCAAGAATTCAGACCTGGACCGAAACTGCTGGAGCTGGAAATTACTGGGCCAGTGGGCCGTTGGGGCTGCTGGAAATCCCACTGGCCAGACGATGGAATTGTTGTGGAGGTGGGCCGTAGGGCCACTGGTCCAAGCCCACGGCCCAAGGCTGAGACCAGTGGGTCGATGTCCCACTGTAACCGGGATGGGGTCCACTGCCACTATTTTGGCCACCGTGACTGCTGTCGGAGCCGCCGCGTTTGCCCCCGCGATTTTTCCCATTATTTTTTCGGCCAGTCTTGCTACCTCTGTGAGATCGGTTTTGGTTCGAATTGTCACCAAAAATTTGAGGACTAGTGGAGGAAGTCATCATGACCACGGGACTAGCATTAGTAGCCGCCTTTTTAGCCAAACCGGCTTCTTCCAATGTAAGCATTGATCGGGCTTGATAGAACCTTGGAAGATGATTACTTTGACGAAGGAGAGTTCCAACGCCACTATAGGCCTCGGATAGGCCAGCAACCATCTGTAAAACAAGACGATCTTCACTAACTGGCGCACCAACGTTGCGGAGTTGGTCCGCCAATTCCTTTAACCTTTTGCAATATGCTGAAACGTTCGGGAAATTTTCCATGTTGACGTGGGAAAAATTATGTTCAAGGGTAACAACTCTGGAATTTTGATTATCCTGGAATATGTCACGCAATCTATCCTATGCAGCCATCGCCGTAGTGTCTAGCTCAATAATCGTCTACAATAGGTCGGTGGTAATAGTAGAATAAATCCACTGAAGGACGGTAGCATCAAGTGTTATCCATAACTTATGATCATCCTCGCGTTTAGGGACTTCCGTCTCATCAGGAGCCGCGGGGATTATGTGATGGATGACTTGATGCGAACGAGCGTGAATTTTGAACAACTCAGCCCACGTCGCGTATTGGACGTTTTCTATTTCAAGAATTAGAGGGATATGATTCTTGATGTTAGAAACAACAAGGGCAGGGTGAAACGTGTTCTTTGACATAGACATAACGAAAGAACAATAGGTGATAGAGACGGGCTTCTCATAATTTATTATATATAACTCTCATAATATAACTCTCATAATGAAGAAGACGGGCTATGCTTTTTGTACATAAATGAATTTCAGTACATGTACGCTTAGTAGGCATTTGGACGTATATTCACAAATAATATTTCTGTTTTACAATTTCGTTAATTATTTCAACTTCAACTTGAAATAGAAAATTTAAAATTGAAAAACTGGTTCAAAGAGTATTTTAAGTGAAATAATAAATGAACTTCACTCAAAAGACATCAACTTTACTTATCAGTAATATTCAAGTCCAAACAATCATTTCAACTTCTAAATACACTAATCCTACTTCAACTTCGAAAATACCAAAAAATGTTCTTGAAAAAGAGGAACTGATATTTATATTAGCTCTACTATTATTTTCCTAAAAAAAATACTGAAACTAATTTTGAAAAGAAAACAGAAAAAATAAATTATGAGAGTTATATATAATACAAACCAAGCATAGAGGCATGGACATGATCATAGTATGACATATTTTGATATTTTGGAGGAGCTTCCATTTTCCGTCTTCTTCTTTTTTGTGGTTTTTCCTCTTTGTTTTATTTGTGTGAAAAGATATGGAAGATTGCACAAGATAAAAGAATGTGAAGTTGATAAGAAATATTAAAGGATTAGAGGTGAATATTTAATGATGGGGCCTAAGGAAAGTAGATGGTAAGTTGTCTAATTAATAGGTTCAGTTCTCACATCTCTATTATTTCATCGAGTACCTGTTATAATAGTGTCCAAATTAATTTGCAGAACTCAATTGTTCTATCATATACTTATTTTTTTAAAAGAAAAAATTAAGGCCCCAAGGGATATTTTATTAATTTATGAAAATAGAGGTCCTACAATGCAATATCATATACTTGTTATATTTTCCATTAGCACATGTCATAAGTAACTGTCCAACAACCAAGGGAGAAACTATAGCGGCCGAAAGTTGTTAATGGTACGCCCTCCGTCATAAAATTATATTATTGAAGCTATAGCTGCTGGAATGTGGTCAATTGAACACCTTTGCCGGTAATTATATTGTGTATAGAGATCAAATATTACTTTTTATGCATATAGTTAATTCTTGAATACGTTTAGCGAAATTTCTGGCTTCGTTACTATCAACCAGGCTAGGACATATAGCAATAAAAAATTACCTAACATTTTCATATTTAGGAGAATTTGAACCTTGATTTCTCATGATTTTCACCCACCTCATTCATTGCAACATATACCTTTTGGTGACTGTACTTTATATTTTATTTTTTTACAGTTATTGATGGGAAGAGAACTATGCAAATGTATAATACAACTAGATAACAATGGTCCATGCTTGTGAGTTGTCTATGTATGCTAACCTAATATATGTATGACCCCAGCTAATTGGCTTGTGAGTTAGTCAATTTCACATCTTTTTTAGACTGTAGTTTGATAGAGTTAAAAAGCACTGAAATAGCTATTTGATTATAACTTGGTATTTTGTAGATTGTACTAAATGCAATGTTTCTCACAAGGGTCATTTTCAATCACGTTTTGCTTGAGATCTAAAGCCATCCCTCACAAGACAATACCAAATAGGAGTATAAAGTTCTTGGATTTGATATAGAACTAAATATATACAGTCGGGCTGTTGTAGTAGGTGCATTGCATACGGAAGGGCCGATTCAAAATTTTAAGTTTATAGATTCTGGACCACAACCACTTTTTGTTTATTAGGTTACGGATAGATACATATGAAATGAATTTCTTAATACAAATACAGAGTTTGAAACAAAATTACTAAGTTACGCCAAACTTGTAACTTCAACAATAGATACACCCATATGCATACAGCCATTGTATTAAGAAAATCATCTAGATTGTATATTTTTGGACTGGCTATCAATTTATCACAACTCTCCTCTTTTATCCGAG
Organism: Anisodus tanguticus; assembly: GCA_034509755.1. NCBI lineage: Eukaryota > Viridiplantae > Streptophyta > Magnoliopsida > Solanales > Solanaceae > Anisodus > Anisodus tanguticus. Next base: position 40,058,800 of record CM067558.1, read on the forward strand.
CAAAATACGATGGTCGGGAATTTGCCTTGCCCCTTCAATGGGCCTTACACAGCGCGATTTCATTGCAGACCAGAGGAAATATAGTAACTTTGCCTCATAATCTACACTTAACTAAAAGTCTCGGGTTTGAGCAAGTAGAAAGCACTTCCCCTACAATAGGCCCTACACGACGCAATCTCTGATTAATCAGACCAGTTCACCAGCAATTACCACCCTCAATCTAAAATACAAGATAAACACAAGAGAAGCAAAAGTCCAGTTTGACTTTCATAGTTGAAAGAAAAAAAATAAGTAAATGACTTGGCAGACTTACTAACCTGCAAAACAAAACAGCTAAAGCATTCTTTTGATTCTGAAAAAAAAATTCTCTTCATATTCTTGAGAAGAAGAGCATACTAAGATGATCTCGATGGGTATATTGACGCGATTCGAAAAAGAAAACAAAAAGGAAACTGTGATGTAAGTGAGTTCAACCAAATGACTTATTTTTTTAAAAGCCAAAAGAATAAGTCAATGTAGCTAGTCACTTAGCACAGCTATAGAAAATAGTGAAATGTGAACATGATGCCTTGTGGCATCCTATATACATCCATATTCAAGACAAAATCCATACACTAAAGAAACAGGACATGCATGTTTCTTTTTCTTTTTCACGAAATAAAAAAGCAGCGTGAATGGGCTAAGATACTTCTTTCTATCAATCAACAATCAAATTAGCAAGAAACGAGACAGGTGGTGGGTTTTACCATCCCTGAAATATTAGAAGGAATGGTAACAGGTTCGTAATTAGCGGCAATTTCTAGGCGCTTCCACTTCAACCTCCGTCTCTCGGCTGCTACATTTGACTTAGAATTTTCTTCTTCAAGCTTGCCTTGGCAGTCGAGTACGAGCTCTTCATCCATCTCGGAAAATACTTTCCTCACATTTTGAGTCAGATTAAGAACTGCTTTATTCCAGTGGTTCTGGCTGTTCCGTTCTAAAGCTGATATAATAATTGGCATGATCACATGCTTGTTATGCATCACGAGGTTAAGGACGTTATCATTGTTCCACAGGAAATGTGCTCTTTCAGCTACCTGCAAGTTTGTTAAAAACAGCAGAATAAGGTAATAGTTGTGAACAATCAATTTTATGTTCACAAAAGTCCGCATTTGGAAGAAGAAAAAACAGAAACAAGAATTAACAAGATACTATTAATTCCCAACTTTCTACACCCCTGGCGGTGCAGCCCTTCCCCGAACCCTGCATGAACCCGGAATGCTTCGTGCACCGGACTGCCTTTTTCTGTAGTAGAGGGAATATTATCTGGGGTCGGCTATACGAATATTCTATTTAAGCATCGCTCTCGCTCCATTTGGATCCATTCCGTTCCAATATTCTTTCTTTAAGAAAAAGGATTATGCATTTTTATGTCAGAAGTGAGATAAACCCAAGTAATTAGCCTCCCTTGGAGGAACTTGGAGTTTTAGAGCTATAGCAAATTATAGATATATATTTATTTTGATAACTGTGGCATCCGTGCACCTCAACTAATTCCACGGGGTACCTGCTAATTGCTACCTCCCACCAGTACATGTGTCGGATAACACTGTCCATCGAGGCATGGATAGACATGAAGAAATCAGCTAAAGTTTTGAACTTGGGACCTTAGCAAAGTATAGATATTTGGTAAACAAGATGCGGAGAAGGCCAAGGCCCTTTCAAGGGCTAGAAGTTAATCCTCAAAGAGATGGGAGATGTAGCATGTTGATCAAGAGATAAAACATAGGTGGCTCTACACCCAGATTTACCAGCAGTACCTAGGACCTTGTGTCAAAGGATTAAGACTATTCAATTAATATGGTTGTGAAAAGCGTCTTTTATAAAGATCTACTTCCAAAAGATTGAAGAAAATCCACTGCAGTTGCTTACTAGGAGAAAAAAACGTTGTTAACTTAAAGCTTCAAGAATTCTACTGATAAGAAACTATATCTTCAACTGGGTCGAGCCCGTTGCACGGGGCTTGCCTAGTTCAGGTTATCTCTCTTGTGTGGTTTGCGTGCTATTACACATGAGCGGAATTTATCCAGTGCGCACCTGAAGGGTAGTGGCTGCGGGTTCCCTTGTCATAAAAAAAAGAAACTATATCTTCAAGAATTTATCACACAATATACACAGATTGACAAATGTTTTCAAAGGGTGCAAAAAATAATGTTAAGATCCCAAAATCCAACTTCCAAGGTTCTTTATTTTTCCTTTGACAAAGTCAACTTCTAAGGTTCAAACTGAAGTCAAAACTATTTTTGTACCGTATATAAAGCTACAAACACTAGTCTACTAGAAGGGGAGCCTTGGAGTAACTGGTTAAGTTGTTGTCATGTGACCAGGAGGTCACGGGTTCAAGCCGTGAAAACAGTCTCTTGCATAAATGTAGGATAAGTTGCCTACAATAGACCCTTGCGGTCCGGCCCTTCCCCGGACCCCGTGCATAGCGGGAGCTTAGTACACCGGGTTGCCCTTGTAAACACTAGTCTACTAAATGCATGAAATGACAAAAAAAATCATACTTGGTGACATCTAAGCTTCACAAACCAAACTTTAAAGTTGTTGACACGACATTTGAAGTTGAAGTTACCATAAAAAATATAATAATAAAAAGTTATATAACTGTAAGCCAGAGAATTGGAATTTGCGATTTCTCTATCATACATATGAACTTATTGCCTCCAATTATGTCGATTGATACATCACAGAAACCAATGCAATTTTGCATCATAGTTGGCGTAGTAGGAGTTCGAGAAGCAAAGCACCCCGTCAACTGACCGCAACGAGACGAGGGAAAGTAAGGCTGCTGATAAGTTCTTTCCTTTGGGTTAACAAAATGTAAATGATCATAATAGTTGCATGGATCTTCCCCCTTAATTGTGACCATAATAGTTTGAGAATATGCAAACCAGGAAAAGATTAAAGGGCAAATGAGGAAGGTAGATGGGACTTTTGGAATTTTACAACAGCCTTGTCTATTACCATCTAGGTAAAAAAAAAAAAGGCAGTCCGGTGCACTAAGCTCCCGCTATGCGCGGGGTCCGGGGCAGGGCCGAACCACAAGAGTCTATTACCATCTAGGTAATGCCATTAAATTAGCAAATACACGAAGTTGAAAAGCTGGCAGGATGCCATCATCTAATAATTTGGGGATAATACAGGGATTAAAGTACTACTAAATTACCAATCAAAAAAGTCTATAACTACCAAAAGCGGGAAAATAATGGAGATGTAAATTATAAGATTTTTAGAAACTTAAGAAATTGTATTTTACAAGGCTCCGAGACTAGAACCTGAGATTTTTCAAATGTATAATAAAGCTAAAAGTCAAAAGTTATATAGCAAGAATCTACAGAGGTCATAGCAGAGCTAGATTTACGGTACAAGTGAATTAACTAAAGTGTGGCAATAATGTCAAACTGGAAAAGTAATTTTCGGACAAAACCAACTGAGGCTAACTTGTCAGAAATTTATTTATTGGGTTTGAGCGAATAACAAATTTAGAAAATCTCGGTTCAGAGAGAGATCGCCAATATGTTCAAGAACTAAAATGCTGATGGGCTGGGCAGCCTAAGAGAACTTGCTCGTTGAAGGAATTCTTGAAGATTAATATGTCAAGTTATTTGAAGCAGTATTACGGTAGACAACATCGAAAAGGAGAGAAAGGAATATATTTTGTAATCTTAATTTTGCCAAGTAAGTAAGAAGAAAGGATCAATTAAAAAATCACAACCATTCCCGCCATAAAAATGGATGTCCGAGTATGTCATTCTGGATTTGGCATCTAACCTTTCCAATACCAGAATTAATCTGAAATTAGTCTTAAAATCATTACCGAGCAAATTGCCATTTTCCAATACTCCAGTTAGGGGTCGTTTGGTAGGGTGTATTAGGTAGAAAAATGCTGGTTTGGTTGCAAATTTAAGTCTAGTACAACTAAATTATTTTATACACTATTCAATACTACTCTTATATATAGTAAGCGATTGCATTAACAATACCGGTACTATTCTTATACTTATACACCCTATTCAGTACTATTATAGAAATTATGTTATGCATGTTATTTTTAATAACCAAACCAAACCAAACCAAACGGTCGATAAGAAATAATGCCAGCATAAATTGTTTTCGAACCAAAAATAGTAATAGGCCAAGAACAAGCATTTTGATTAAGAAATATTACCTGGAAATGGAAGCTGTGAAGGCAATAGCCTATACGACGAAACAACGGCACCATGATCTTCTCAAACTCTGCAATACTGATCATTTCTAAAATCTCTTCCAACTCACTGATGAACATCAATTGTTTCTGGCTACTCGTAACTGGCCAACACCTCAACAATCTTGTTATCGCTACGCTAGCCAGATTCTGTTCCTTTTCTATGAACTGTACAACACAATATGCTAACTGTTGATGATAGATACCCAAAGATTTCGGCTTGTGTAGAGGTAGCAACGCCCTGGAGAAAAATAATCTGTGTTCTTCCTTCAACGGTAAAGCAAATCCACTAATTACACTTCCGAAAACCTCCAGAAGCTCCGCAATCCCATTATGTCTTTCGGTCTCAAAAGCAAAACGATAAAAAATATTGCTTACAGCCTTTCGGATAGCCGGCCTATGCATCATGAACTTCCCATATAGGCGATGGAGTATCGATTTCAAACATTCTCTTTCTCTCGGGTCCTCAGAATCAGATAGATCAAGTAGTTTCAATATGAAAGAATGGTTTATGTATTTCTTAGCAACTTTAGCATTGAGAGAGCCTTGACCGATAACACTAAGGAAAAAGTCGTACACAAGTTGTAAATGACACCACGCCGGATCGAACATCGGTTCTTCGTCTTCGCTTTCGCCGCGAACCGAGGGATACTTGGGAGGAAAAGTTCTGAACAGGTTAACAGCGCACATTTTACAGACTGCGGAAATCGCTGATTCCGTGAATCTCGCGGATCCCGAAGCAACAAATTCATTCAGCTCAAGCAAAACTTGTCGTTTCAAGTCCTTCTCCGCGGAGTCTTTATCCGGATCGTTGAAATCATAAATTGTACAGCAGAGATTCAACTTGCTTATGAATAAGCTTTGCTTCTCCGCATTCGAAACGTCTTTAAAGGGCACATGTGGCGCCACAGACTCGCCACCAGCTACAATGCTGGCAGGAAAAATTGCTGTCGACATCCGTTTCACTACGTTCAGCCTGCTTGCTATGACGGTGCAACTATTGGTGAACTGAATTCCGTTTGCCAAGTTCGAGGTGTTGTTGCAGGAATTGCTTCCCGATGAATCGAACGAATCACATTTTGATGATGATTTCCTAGGAAGTTTTGCAAGAATTTGCTTAAGCATAGTAGCGTTTGCTCTAACTTGCACCAAGACAAAACCTAAGCCACTCCAAAACAATCTGCCTATGCATATTACAAAACAAAACAAAACAAAAAAACATAAGAAAACAAAGCAGGGGCCAACAAGTTTGTAAAAATAACAGAATGTTTACAAGACTGAATTAATATCATAATTACATATCTTAAATTCACATATCAATTTTTTCATCTAAAAACTCATTGAAACAGAATATCATTCCCAAATCCACCTTTTTACTGTCGCACAAATCTCAGATCTGAGACAGAATTCACATACAGGCCACCAATAACACAATATGAAATACATTGAGAAAGATTAAATCCTAGATCACTACATTCATAGGCCAACTATTCTGAGTGAATGATCATTTACAACAAATCTGAATAACTAAAATTGAAGTCTTTAACCAAAAACCACTCCAACAACTTCCTTGAGCAATATCATAGCATTTCTCAAAAGATCTGAAGCAAAAAAAGAAAAAGATTTTATCTTTATTCACAACTGTCAACTAAAGTTGAAATCTTTAACCAAAAACTACTCCAACAACTATTCAAGAAACCAAAAAAAGATCAAAACTTGAGCAAATATCATAGCATTTGAAGCAAAAAAAAAAAGATTTAATCTTTATTCACAACTGTCGACTAAAGTTGAAATCTTTAACCAAAAACTACTAACAACCATTCAAGAAAACCAAAAAAAAATCAAAACTTTAGCAATATCATTACATTTCTCAAAAGATCTGAGAGATAGTGAAAAATAGAACCTGGGGTTTTGTTAGTCTGCTCTGAAGTTAAAGTAACTGCCCAAAAATACTCCAACAACTATTCAAGAAACCAAACAAAAGATCAAAACTTCAGCAATATCATAATATTTCTCAAAAGATCTGACAGATACAGAGAAAATAGTACCTGGGGTTATGTGAGTTTGCTCTGAAGTTAAAGATTCCTCAGAAAAATTGCCCAAAACAACTCCAACAACTATACAACAAAACCAAAAAAAGGATCAAACTTGAGCAATATAATAGCATTTGAAGCAAGAAAAATTAAAAGATTTAATCTTTATCCATAACTGTCAACTGAAGTTGAAATCTTTAACCAAAAACTACTCCACCAACTACCCAAAAAAGATCAAAACTTGAGCAATATCATAGCATTTGAAAGCAAAAAACAAAAACAACTGTCAACTAATGTTGAAATCTTTAACCAAACACTATCCAACAACTACTCAAAACACCCAAAAAAGATCAAAACTTGAGCAATATTATAGCATTTCTCATAAGATCTGAGGGATAAAGTGCGAAAATAGTACCTGGGGTGTTGTTAGTTTGCTCTGAAGTTAAAGTAATTGCCCAAAACTACTCCAACAACTATACAACACAAGTAGATAACCGAAAAAAGATCAAAACTTGAGCAATATTATAGCATTTCTCATAAGATCTGAGGGATAAAGTGCGAAAATAGTACCTGGGGTGTTGTTAGTTTGCTCTGAAGTTAAAGTAATTGCCCAAAACTACTCCAACAACTATACAACACAAGTAGATAACCGAAAAAAGATCAAAACTTGAGCAATATCTTAGCATTTCTCATAAGATCTGAGAGATATAGTGAGAAAACAAACCTGGGGTTTTGTTAGTTTGCTCTCTGAAGCTAAAGGAATTACAGAAAGATGGAAGCTTTTTGACAATACTAATAAGAGAGAAGCAAGAAGAAGAAAAAAAACAGGTAATGGAGGCAATCACATCATGTCTTTCTTTTTTAGCTTGGGATTGAAGACACAATGATGTTTTTTTGAGGAGCCCATTTTTTTTTATTCTTTTCTTTCTTGATTACCTTTAAACTGGATACTATCAAGAAAACAAAACACACACACACACACTAATGTCTTTCAAATTCTTGATTGTTCATGTCCTAACTAAGTAGTACAATAATACTACTACTACTGCAAATTGCAATGTCTTTGATGAGTGTTTTTACATTTTAAGTGAGTGAGGCATTTGTTTCTCTTTCTCTTCTCGATCCAAGTGCCACAGCTTGAATGACTCAGTGGCATCTTCACAGAAATTGCCGGCATTAGATGGTGACTGTTAATGTACTCATATTATTATTTTTTTGGAGCTCTTCCTAACATTATTTACTTTGTCAACAAAATACTGATGATTTTTTCACCAACTGTAAAAGCACTAAAGATTTATGAGTGGATTTTATCCAAACTTTTCGTGAAATACATCAATAGCTCCTTAAATCTATCACTATATTTCATTTACACATTAAATTATGATCGTTTTATTTGAGCAATAATAAAATGTTCTTGTTTTAATTCAATTTAAAAAAAAAACTTCTGCACGTGTTGTCAAGGCTCGAGCCCTAAGTTAATCACATAAATATGTCACACATAAGTAGTTTAACTCCTACTTGATCCACATTCTACTTCGCGTAAAATAGTTTGAGCAATATAAAAGCGACTTTTTGTCTTTAAATAGTTTAACTCCTACTTGATTCACATTCTACTTCGCGTAAAATAATACATAAACTCTTCCCAACTTAATAAAGATATTAAAATTACTACCATCAACCAATTGCTGCATTATATGTTTACATGACCAAACACATATCGTTTTATCTTATGCGAAATTTTATATTAGGATTAATTATTTCAAACCTTCAACCAAACGACCCTATTATAAATCTTGATGTTCTATTTAGGATGAATTTGGTTAGAACAAATTACAAGTTTTTGTTTCTAGTCTTTTTCTTTTTCTTTTATCTTTTTTAACGTAGGTAAATTTAGCATAGAAGTAGTTGTATGTATATGTTGATGGTATTAATTATCGAGAAATAACTTCATTTGAACTATATACATTTGAATCTCTCTCTATTTAGACAACCACTTTGTTGCTGACACCTTCATCTCGTGATATAATTTCACAAGATTCTTGTTAGTTCTCTCCCTCCTTTCCTATTTTTCTTTTTTTGTTCAATCACAGAAAATTATAGTAATATTTAAGCCAACCAATCTATAAATTAATTATTATCAGTTTAGGTTTGTAAACTTGATTTTGTTCAATCAAAATTATTAAATTTGTCAGTAAATTTTATTTAGACATTTGAATTATGACATGTGAGCACATAAATAAATGCTAAAATGTTCTTATTAGATAACTTCAGCTTAAATTCGAAAAAGCTTTTATACATTCTCAAGCGTTTGTTACGTAAATAAATTTTATATGTGTTCAACGCTTATTAAGTAAATTTATCGTGTTTGATTGCTGGAAAATATTTTCTATGAAAATATATGTTTTTTTTGTTTTTACCTTTTTATGTTTTGAATAATCATATAAGCGTGGATAAACGAAATGAAGATTATGTCACATCAATGTTTCACCAAACGTTTGTGTCGGGATACACTTTTTTACTTTGCTCTAAAGATCCAAATTAGTCCCGATACATTGCAACTCAAATCATGTGTAATAGCTAGTGGATTACATGTTGGACCAATTGCATACCATTTTTTACCCTAATTTTGTGTCATTTGTTTTATTTTCTGCACTTTTCATGAACACATGTATTTAGTTAGTTGGTTTATGCTTTTAATTTGCTTTTTGTTGCGGTGATAATCATTATTTAAATTCTTTAATTATCGAGATATAACTTCATTTTAGAGTGTGTTTGGTATGAAGGAAAAAAAACTTTCATTGGGAACTATTTTTTTGAAAAATAAGTGAGTTTGTTACTTATTTTCTTATATTTAATAAGTAAGCAGACAATATTATCTCAAAATATTTTATATATAATCTAACAAACACTAGGGGTGAGAATAGGATGGGAGGGGGTGTTGTGGGTGAAGGGGGTGGGGCGTGTGGATGGAGTTGGGGTTGGGGTGGAGTTGGGATGAGGGGTGGATGGTGGGTCGGGGGTTTGTGGTGGGGTAAAGAGCAGACAATTAACATGAAATGTCATGACACATATTTTTCTACTTTTAGAAGGAAATTTTTTTTCCTAATTTTTAAGAAATTTGTTTTCTGTAAAGAAAAATATTTTGACCAATCAAATACAAAAATATTTCTAGGCCAAACGCACCCTTAGTCTAGTGCAAGAGTAGTATCAATTTGTTGATTAGGTGCACTAAAACAAATTGTTGCATAGGAATTCTAAATTAAGCTAATTAACAACTCTCATTATTGCTTACAATTGTTATAATGCCATCGTCCTCGTGTCTTGATTATGTTAATCTGAACTTTACCTAGTATTCCTTTTTTCTCAAACTAACAATCATGTTAGCTCAAAAAAGTTATTCTAAAATAATTGTCATTTTAAGACTAAAGTTAAAGCGTTATTTAAAATAGAATGACGAAAGTATTAATTACTGAATGTTGATTTTCATGTTTGAGTTAAACGATAAAATTGATTTCTACTTGATACAAAAAATATGAAATATTAGTCAAATTTTAACGATCCAAGATTACTATTGGGAAGTAGACATCAGTGTTAATGTCTAGATTTTTTTATATGATTGGCACCAAATAATAAATTCAAGAACACTTGATAAAACAATAAATTTTTAGTATAGGCAGATGAACTAAACTAGATAAAAACTGCAATCAAACTGTCAGTCGTAATATCTAAAAAATTGTCTAATTAATAATAGTAAATTCCATGATTGACCTAATCTTAATTTCTAATCAATACTCTTTCTTAATATATTTCCACCCACTCTGGCTCACTTTTGCATGTGACAAATGTACCAAAAAGAGCAAATACCATGTGAGAAGAGTTAATTGGATATTGTATTATTTTTTCACAATTAAGACAAAGTTAATGAATTGTTCCCCACTCATGTGAAGTCTCATGGTTGACACATTATTTTGTTCAAGATTCTTTATTTGCTTACTATATAAAATATCACCAGATAGTATTATAGAACATGACCCTTTGGCTTTATCAATTTTCTCCACAGCTCATTAATAGGAAATCGAAAAGAAAAAAAAAAGTAGAGACAAAAAGTATTTTGTCAGTTGACAATAGAGGCCTCTTTCTTTTAAATGGTTTTAACTTTTATATTGAGAGGTTGAGGTATTTTTTTTCCTTTAAGATCCTTAGTAGACTTTATTACATAAAAAATTATGAAAATCTCTTAAGGCCAATAAGCATTTGGGCAATATTTAGTTGAAGTTGGGAAAAATTATGTGGCGCTCATGGCAGAAGGATGTGGCACTCGTGATGGAAGGCGGGTCAAAGAGAAGGTTTGCAAATTTTTAGACCAGCAAACTTTTAAAGAATTGGTGCATGAGACACCTTAAGCAAATTCACTTTGAAACAAGAGAGAAAAATAAAGCGTTTTATATATCATAACACAAATTCACATGATACACATGCTTTGTATTCAACGATGATATCAGAGCTAAAACGCTTCATTAGTACGTCCAAATCTCAGAAAGGACCAGAGCAGGGCCAAAGGGGACGATACATGTCATGAAATTTGATAATAACAAATATAATATTATTATGATGATAAATGTGGTTAAAGCTAAGACACTTCATCAGTATGTCGTTGGGATAAATCTAGCGAGTACCTAAATTCCTAAGAAGGTGTAGTGCGGCGATTATACCCATGACATGTTAAAAAGAAAGGACGGATAGATGAAGTTAAAAAGTTACTACTACAAAAAGAGTATCCTTCAATTATCGAAGTACATATGCACTGCTTATTCTAAATCCAAAATTACCTGTAAAGTTGATTGTCTTGTTCCTCTTGTTCCACTTCTATAATATATCCTTATCTAATAAAATTGGAACACTTCTATGGTATATCCTTATCTAATAAAATTAGAACACTTTTATAATATATTCTTATCTTATTTCCCAGCATTAGTTACTGTTTCTTTTTTCAGAATGTTTTATTATGGCTTATTCGCTTTTGTTATCATCATTTTCATACTTCTTTAAATTTATTGTCCGAGTCTAACCGTTTCTCTTTCTTTGCTTGTGCTTATGCTTTATCTTGAGCCGATGGTCTTTTGAAAACAATTTCTTTACTTACCAAGGTAGAGATAAAGTTTGCGTACAATCTATCATCTTCAGACCCCATCTTGTGAAACTTCACTGGATATATTGTTGTTGTAATAAAATTGGAACACTGTTACAACTTTGATTGATAAAAAGATACTCACCCACAAACAAAAAAGAAACGCGTGGTCACTAAAAGACACAGCAAATGCAAAAATATCCGATTAAAAGTTAATGAGCTGAGAAGCATCCTTCCACGAGAAATAAGCATGTTTGTTGATAGAATATACACCGGATATTCTTTCTCATATTATTAGAAATCTTGTACATGTGTAATTATGGTAGTAGTCTTGTATTAAAAAAATATATATTTGATTTTTGTAATTATAGATTAGGTTTACTATTGTATATCATGTACATAAACCCTTTACATTAATAAAAATAATCAAGGGGTTATTTTCTTTCATGGTATCAGTAGTCTAGGGCAAACTTTTCCTTCTCCAAAAATAATACTCCTTCCGCCGCCCTACTTGAAAACCTAATTCTCGTTTGTCGGTCATACCCCAACATCCCTTCAAAAAATTTCAGAATCCCTAATTCTCCTCTTGTTCTTCCATCATGTCTACCACAAAGAATACATTTCATCCTGCCCTTGCAGTCTCCAATATCAAGAACAACATCTCTATCGTTCTTGAGATGGAAAACATCAAATACGCGACGTGGGCAGAACTATTTAGAATTCACGCACCGTCAAAAAGAGTCCTCCATCACATCGTCAAACCGAAAAAAGGCAAGGAGAATGTGCATTCCACAGATGATGAAATTGAGTTGTGGGCAACTCTTAATGCTACGGTCCTCCAATGGATCTATTCCACCATCTCTACGGACCTCTTACAGACAATTATCGAACCTGACGCCATGGCAATGGAAGCTTGGAATAAGTTGCGTGATATATTCCAAGATAACATAATTGTCGTGCCATAACCCTTGAGCAGTAATTCTCTCACATAAATATGGAGGATTTTCCGAATGTCTCACCCTATTGTCAAAGGCTCAATGAGTTGTCGGATCAACTCAAGAACGTCGACGCACCTGTCACAAACGATCGTCTCGTTCTTCATATGGTTGCAGGCCTCTTCGAGGCGTATAATGGAGTTAGCACTCTTCTTCGTCAAAGCAATCCTCTCCCGCCGTTCTACCAAGCACGTTTCATGCTCACATTAGAAGAAACAGGGTTGGCTAAAAAAGCGACAACCGGAGCCAATTCTGCCATGATGGTGGCCACGTAACGCGACACCGATGACCCTCACTCCTTCTCGGAAATTTCTACCCAAAACTATAACAATGGTGGTGGTAAAAAGGGCTAAAATTAGAAAAATTATGGCAAAAACCGCGGCGGTGGCAATGGTAGCAGTCGCGGTGGCGGCAGTGGTGGCAGGAGCAGAGGACGGGGTGGCGGCAGTGGACAGCATGGGCCTGGTCCGCAGTACCACTGGCCATATCCTTGGGCTAGTGGACAGTGGTCGTAGGGCTTGGCCAGTGGGCAATGGCCCACTCCACCTTATTGGGCCTTTCTAGTGAACTATTGAGCCATGCCCAATGGCCTTCAGCAGAATGGGGCTCGGCAGAATGGGGACTGGCAGCAGCTTAGCCTGCTTGGGCCTCGGCCACAACAGGCCTTCACGCTGCTGGCCCAGCAACAGCCCTGACTTCCATGGATATCGAGGCAGCGATGCACACACTTGGATTAAATCCTCCAGATGCAAATTGGTACATGGATACCGGTGCCACTTCTCATATGATGTTCGTGCCAGGTAATCTCTCATCTTATTTCAATTTGAGCAAAAATCGTGGCATAATTATTGGTAATGGTAATTCAATTCCAATTTGTGGTTATGGTCACACCAATTTATCTCTCCCGAACCCACCTTTAGCCTTGAAAATGTCCTTCATGCTCCTCAATTAATTAAAAATTTGGTGTCTGTTCAAAAATTTACAACTGATAACTGGATTTCTGTTGACTTTGACCCTTTTTTATTTTCTGTGAAGGCTATCACGGCGGGGATACCTCTAATGAGATGTGTTAGTCGGGGCGAGCTCTATCCCATCACTACCACCACCACTAAACAAGTCACACCATCAACGTTTGCCGTTTTAGCACCTTCCTTATGGCATGCACGTTTGCGTCATCCGGGAGCGTCTGTTCTTTCCTCCCTTAAAAGCAATAATTTTATTGAGTGTAATAGCACACGCAGTACTAATGTTTGTCCTTCTTTTCCGCTTGAGAAACATGTTAAATTACCGTTTGTTGCCTCCAATTCTAGTACTTTGTTTCCATTTGATATTATTCATAGTGATTTGTGGACATCTCCCGTTTTGAGCTCTCTAGGTCACCGTTATTATGTGTTATTTTTGGATGATTATTCTAATTTTTTGTGGACGTTTCCGTTATCTAAAATGTCTCAAGTTTATTCTATATTCCTATCATTTAGAGCATTCATCCGTACCCAATTTGAACGGGAAATTAAGAACATTCAATGTGATTATGGAAGGGAATTTGATAATGGGCCATATCGAGAATTTTGTAAGTTTAATGGTATTTCTTTTTGGTTTTCTTATCCACTTACGTCCTCACAAAATAGGAAAGCCGAAAGAAAAATTCGCTTCATTAATAATATTATTCGGACTTTACTAGCCCATGCGTCATTACTACCTTCATTTTGGCATCATACATTACAAATGAATACTTACCTTCTTAACATAGTCTCTATCAAAGGATTAGCATACCAATCACCACTCAAAATTCTTTATCAAAAAGACCCTTCATATTTTAATCTTAGGGTGTTTGGGTGTTTATGTTATCATCTTTTCCCCTCCTCTACCATCAACAAACTTCAAGCCCGCTCTACTGTGTGTTTTTGGGTTACCCGTCTAATCATCGTGGTTACAAATGTTATGATTTATCCTCTAATAAAATCATCATTAGATGCCAAGTCATTTTTTATGAAACCCAATTTCCATTTGCCAAATTGCATAATCCCATCTCCAATCATTATAATTTTTTGGATGATGGGCTCTTCCCGTATGTGGTCCACCATTTGGCCCAGCCCATATCTCAACTTATGGACTAGCAGCCACCGGCAAGCCCACTGCCTGCCGGCCCAAATACTCGTCCTCCTACTTTTCCAGCAGGCCCACTACCTACTGGCTCAAATGTCACACACCCGGGTCCAATTCTACTAGCATGCCCACTGCCTCAGTCCAGTCCCTCGACACATCCAACCTCTCACTCGGTCCAGTCCCTCGGCCAGCATGCCCCTTGTCTGCTGGCCTAACCCGTGACCTCCCTCTCAGTCCAGTCAGTTCCGACGTCACTACACCAACCCATATCCGGCCCACTTCTATTCTGAGTCAAGGGCCCGTTACTCATAGCCAACAGGGTATCTTTAAACCAAATCAACATTTTAATCTCAACTCTAATGTCACTAAATCACCCCTACCACGTAACCCCGTGTCTGCCTTTCGTGATCCGAATTGGAAAATGGTCATGGATGATGAATATAATGCTCTTATTGACAATAAGACGTGGTTGTTGGTGCCCTGTCCGCCTGGTGTCAATGTGATTCTTTCTATGTTGATTTTTACTCATAAGGAAAAATCTTATGGTTGTTTTGAGAGGCATAAGGCTCATCTAGTAGGTGATGGAAAAACACAATAGGTTCGCGTGGATTGTGGAGAGACATTTAGTTCGGTGGTCAAACCGGCAACTATTCGCACTATTCTCAGTGTGGCTCTCTCAAAAGCATGGCCCATCCATTAGCTAGACGAGAAAAATGCGGTCTTATACAGCGAACTCAAGGAACTGTATACATACATCAGTTCTTGAATTTCAGGGACCCCGATCATCCAAACCATGTGTGCTTGCTTAGGAAGTCCTTATATGGGCTTAAACAAGCTACTCGAGCCTGATATAAAAGGTTTGCAGATTATGTGTCTACTCTTGGATTTTTCATAGCATGTCTGATCATTCTCTGTTCATCTACCATCGCGGTTCTTCTCTGGCATACATCATGTTATATGTGAATGATATTATATTGATTGCTTCTTTTGATAAACTGCGGAAGTCTTTGAGTTATTTTTTGGGTATCGCTGTAACTCGTCATACAAGTGGTCTATTTGTGTCCCAGCAGAAGTATGCAGGAGAGATTATTGAACGGGCTGACATGTCATCCTGTAAGTCATCTCCTACTCCGGTTGACAGTAAATCGAAGCTGAGTGCTAATTCTAGCACACTTTATGAGGATCTCTCCCATTATCGTAGTCTTACGGGTGTCTTCAGTATCTTACATTTACGAGGCCCGATATTACTTATGCAATGCAGCAGATGTGTTTATTTATGCATGATTCAAGGGAAGAACATATGCACACTCTCAAACGCACTGTGCGTTACATTCAGGCACTCTTGATTATGGTTTACACTTATATCCATCATCGGTATCTACTCCCATGTCTTATACAGATGTTGATTGAGGTGGATGTCCATATACCAGACAATCGACATCTGGTTATTGTATGTTTCTTGGTGATAACTTGATCGACTAAACGCCAGACTACTTTATCGCGTTCCAGCGAAGACCGAATATCGAGGGGTAGCCAATGTGGCGTCTGAGTCCTGTTGGTTGCGTAACCTCCTTTTAGAGCTTCACTTTCCTATCCAGAAAGCTACATTGGTCTACTGCGATAATGTTAGTGCGATATATCTCTCTGAGAATCCTGTCCAACATCAACGCACTAAACATATCGAGATGGATATTCACTTTGTTCGCAAAAAGTTAGCTCGTGAACAAGTACGTGTCTTGCATGTCCCTCACGGTACTAAATTGTTGACATCTTTACTAAAGGTCTTCCTTTAGTTCTGTTTGAAGATTTTAGGGACAACCTCAACGTACGACAACCGCCCGCTATGACTTCGGGGGTGTGATAGAATATACACAGTATATGCTTATGATATTATTAGAAATCTTGTACATGTGTAATTATGGTAGTAGTCTTGTATTAAGAAAATGTATATTTGATTTTCATAATTATAGACTAGATTTACTATTATATATATCATGTATACAAACCCTTTACATTAATGAAAAAAATCAAAAGATTATTCTCTTTCGTTTGTATATCATTGATTAAAAATATAGATAATACTTTTTTTTTAAAAAAAATAATCTATTTTAAAAGCTTGATAACTTTTCTATTTCTGGAATTCTTAAAACTTTTTATTTTTTTAATAACCATAGTATCTAGACCAATTTGAACACACCTCAACTAACTCTACATCTGCTATCTCCCACAAACACAAATACCAAATAATTTTATCCAACAAAACTTTGAACAAATGAAAAACAAATCACCTAATACCTTTTACTTCGGTGAATATAAACCCAAGACTTCATAGATCTCAACTCAATTCTCATTTTATCATTAGTGATATACTTGTATTAAAATATCATGACATATTTAAGACAAATTCTAAATATACTTCTGATACATGTTAAAAGTGTGTCTTGCTTAAATTCCGTGACCAGTCAAAGACCGACATATAAAATGGGACGAGGAACGGAGTTAGTACAAGATAAGACTTCCATTCACTAAATTGATGACAAATGAGATGGACCACATGGCAATGAGAACAAATATAATGCATTACAGATATAAAGAATCGCCACAACAATAAAAAATGTTCCATTTTCTGTCCTGTTCAGCAATGCCATCTAGGCCAAATTTAATTGCCAGCGAGGTAAAGGGGACAAAATAAAGGAAAGCTCCTGGAGTATAGGGAATGCTAGGGAAATAAGACATTAGACACAAGGACTATACTTAAAATCACTGATAATTTAACTAATATCTAAAGAAATAAAAGGATTAAGAAATGAGGCAAGGGGAAAATGAAAAAAATGGGGAAGGGATAAGGAATATATGAGGGAATAAATAAAGATAAAAAAAGCATAAGTAAGAGGATTCACAAAGGATTGTGACAAAGAGCATTGACACTACTTCAAGTCTCTCCAGCACTTGGAAGTAATGAAACTAGGCGACATCGGTTGGGAATCCGCCCAGGCTCCCAATTCCATTGACACGTTTTGGCCTCCACTCAGTCCGCCCCTTAACAACCTCTCCACCATTTTCGAGTCGAAGCACATGTTGACACTCCACATTCCCAAAGAGGGCTAAGTTATCAACTCCCTTGTCCTCCAGTACAGAGGTCAGAGACTGCAGCACACTGTCCCTTCTGCACTCCCTCCGGTACTCCAGTGTCATGGCAGCAAGCTCACAACCCTCCAAGATTTGCATGGGTGCACTCTGCAGCCAAAGACATGCCCCACAAATTTGAGCCGTGTGATAAACACAAGCAAAAACTGAATCACATGATGTTAAGCCTTCAAGAGAATGTTTCTTTATTTATGTATAACCTTAGACCTGAGAAATTTGGAATTCTGCAACCCACTAAACACTTTAGTCATCAATATCAATGCGTGTTAAATATCCCAAAAAAATTGTTACTACTATTATGACAATGATTTATGTTTATGCAAACGGTAAAGAAGGCCAGTCAAGTTGGGGATCAACGACCATCAAATATTTTTTCAGTACAATGCATGTCTCACTGCTCACTTGGGTTCATTCAGCTTTCCTATTTTAGGTTGATAAAAATATTTCATGTTTATACACCACACAATGATAACCACTCTTTTATAGGGACAACAGACCGGGGGGGGGGGGGGGGGGGGGGGGGGCTCACTTTTTAAAATTAATAATTGATAGAGAAAAATAAAAGAATTTAGCGAGTCATTTTTAATTATCAGCTAGAAGACATGATAAAGTTTATTACTGTGCTCAATTACATAAATACTTTTTACCCTAAATGGTGCACAATCCACAAGAGAAATGACAAATCTCCTCTATCCAGATGTATATGTAGATAAGTGTTTCATAAATTGTTAAGTATGCAAATGGCTGCTAACAGATATACACATCACTGGACGTATTTCGGCCTCTATCTGAAACCTCAAGATACCCAATACTACCTCAAATCCAAGAAATGTGGAAATTGGTTGGGTTACTGTGTGCAAGCACAATCTTTTAGTTTTCCTTTTCTTTCTGCATTGTCCTCACAATTTCAGAATATGATGAAACCTAAACTCGTATATTACAAGCAATAAAGGGAATTTTTTAAATTAGAACGGATGAAAGGGTAGAGGATTTACCTCAAGAATCCAACCAATGTACTTGACATTATTAACATGCTGGTTAACATCTAAATCACTCCATCTTGGCTGTAAATTTCAACAAATCAGAAGATATTAAAATGATGTCCTTAGATGCGACAAAGTCACCAATGCTGAATCCTTCTACTTACAGTTAAACCAGTTCGAACGTAGTCTGCTGTTGTCTCGTCAAGTTTTGGTAACTTCCTGTTGTCATCATCAATAACAGGAGGTGAATCAACAAAATAACCTTCAATTTCAGCCCGAGCCTCCTCTGGAATTTTAGATAATCTCCTCGTCTCCTTATTCATCATCACCCATAGGCTGCAAGCAATTGGAAACAAAAGAAATAACAATTATGGAACAACGAATAGATAGTCTCCTTATTCATCATCACCCATAGGCTGCAAGCAATAGGAAACAAAAGAAATACTCCCTCAGTTTCAAAAAGATTGTCCGCTTTTGACTTGGCACAGTTTAAGAAAGTAGAGAAGACTTTTCAATCTTGTGGTCTTAAATTAAAGATGTGTTAATGTACAAAAGTGACCTTTAATCTTGTGGTCTTAAACATGCCATGTGGAAAGTTGGAATGAAAGAGTTGCCAAAAAAAGTAAAGAGACATTCTTTTTTAAACGGACTAAAAAGGAAAGTAAGACAATCTTTTTGAAACGGAGGGAGTAACAATTATGGAACAATGAATAGATCATCAAGTGTTTCATGTTTGACTACGAAACATACTGCAGAAAAGATCAGGAGCTATGACATGGTCATAAAACAATCAAATCCAACTGTTTCAACCACAGAGAGACAAGCCTAAGTGGGAATGATAAGATCATTTTGTGTTGAAGATAGCTGAATAATATTCATCTACACGTTCATTGTGTCAAAATATATCCAAACTTAAGTAGATTAAACAATAATGTCCCTACCTGGAAGCTCTCATCAATACATCCCCTGTAGTACTATCGCGAACAAGCCAATCTCTCCGCATACCATTTTTCCCTGATGCAGCTACCCAAGTGTCTACTTGAACAACATCACCCCTGTGAAAAAGAAATCAGTCCAAAATTCTCCCTATTCTCTTTTTACTTACCAAAGAAACTGTGCACAAAGTGTTTGAAATATCATAGGGAGATCAGTAAGAACAATAAAGAATAATCCCAACAGATCCGAGATAGGTTTCCAATCTTGAACTATACAACAAATGTAAGAAAACCTAATATTTCTCCTATGAATAGCCTGCATAACTGTAATTCACAATGGGGGAAATTAAATGCTTAGTAGCTAGATAGCAAATAAGCACACAACAATCAACAATGGAGGTTACTTGGCACCTAAAAGAGCTTGAGAGATTTCTGATTATGTAAAACAAGATTTTCCCATTTAAATTGGCCATGTTCCTAAAGAATTCGTGGATATTAACATAAAGGAATCAAATTAAATTCAACTTCATCGAAGTGATTCCTCAAATCACACAATAGCAAAATGCTACGAAGAGACCTTAAGACTACACGAGAGAATTGGCTTGAGGTTAAGCACATTACAGCAATGTGCATTAGAAGAGGTTTTTATTAAATAAAAATGACAAATTCTGGAGTATGACACTCAATCTCGAATTGCCCTAAACATTGATCAACAAAGACTGTTCCAGAAACTGGTGAACTTCTGCTTAACCCTTTCTAGTACCTCAACAGACTTTATCTAATACAATATGTCAGAGAAGTAATCTCATCCATGTACGAGCAGAAACTTACCAAGTTGGATAACGGTCCACCACAACCTGCATTTTGGTAACGACCCAAATCAAATTTCTCTTGGACATTTCTGGAGTTGATCCAAACCCACCATGCATGAGTCCCGCACTCTTGACATGGTTAAGAGCAGTTTCCTGCAGAATCAACTCAAGCTCGTGAAGGTATCAAAAAGAGATGCTTTTACAACTTCAAGTCAATAATTCTCTATCAAATGGAAATGAAAGACTAGAATACCTGTAAATGATTCATCATCGTTTCTATAGACGCAGTCCTGTCAGCCCCTATTTCATAGGACCTGATGCTGAAATTTTGACGGAAAACAAAGCCATCCTGCACAATTTGTCCTAATCCAAAAGGATCAGCGAGCATATCAGGACGCTTAGGCTTCCAATCAAGCATCATCCATTGCTTCTCAGCAGCCAAGAAAATTGTTGTGATGGCGGCGAGGAGCATGCTCCAATCAGGCAACTGGTTGATAAAGGTCCTTGGATGATGTGAAGAAATCACCTCATCATCCTTGAAGCCATCCATAACGCCTACCTTTGTTCCATTCACCTTCGGAGGAGCTTGTGCATTGGCCTTAGCTTGTAGGCTCCCAAAAGCAGGCTTCTTAACATTAAGTCCCCGTGCATCTATACTTCCAGGAAGACTTCCTGCTAAATTTCCAGACGTTTTTGCTCCAGAGTCAGGAGGTGGATTAGAAGCAGGGAAGAGTGCGCCAGTAGCAGCAGCGGCCATCATGGTCAAAATATTGTAAACTGGCAAGTAAGTCTCTCTTCGTTCAAATTTATTGTGTATTACTACACCAAAACAGATCAAAGAGTGACACTGTTCTTCCTGCAAAGCCATGTAAATAACATATTACTATCTCCAAATCAACAAGTCAACAACAACACCAACATACCCAGTGTAATCACACAAGTGGGGTCTAGGAAGGGTAGAGTGTACGGAGACCTTACCCTACCCAAAGAATTTCAAGAATTTAAAATTTCTTTATGTAGCTACTGAAAAAAGCTTGGATTTTTTGTAAAGGTCCTAAAGAATTAAACTTTTGCAGCCCACAGAAACAACAGACTTTAATAGGCATGAACCATAACCCCCAAATCAATAATAAAATTTCAGGCAATAAACGTTTGCAGCTCAATGAAACAACAGGGTGTTGATAGGCGTGAACAACAACCCCCAAATCAATAATAAAGTTTCAAGTTTTGAACTTTCACCTAATAGCCTTATATAACTAATTAACAGCTAGCGTTTGGCCATAGAGTTTGTGAAACTAGAATAAAAGAGTTTTTGAATTTATGTTGAAAAATATTTTTCATAACTTGAAGTTGCGTTTGGACATGCATTTTATTTGGAAATAGTTCGAAGTTGTGAGTGGAAGAAAAGTTTCACCCAAAAACTGGTCACTTTTCAAACTTTTTTCAAGAACTGATCAAATTCCATGGACAAACAACGTTTCCAAATTCTTTTTTTTACAAAAAAAAAAAGCTTCCAAAATCTATGGCCAAACAGGAGCACAATTTCACAAAATTGAACCAAAAAGAGATTCCAAAAGTTTCATTTTCCCGCACCTCTATGGATTAAACCACTCAATCTTTTCACTGCCACAAGGCAACCAAACCAGCACCACAATTTCACAAATTGAGAACATGAATATATAACACCAGTTTTGTTTTAATTCTCTCTATATATAACACCTTTTAATATCACTCCCAATTCTCTCTATATATAACACCAGTTTTGTTTCTTTGACCACGATTTTACATAACCTTTTTTACTATCCTTAATATAAAAATTGTAACTTGATTTTTTATTTTTATTTTCTAAACATCTAGAGTTTATTTCCAAGAAAAAATTAACAAACTAATCTCCAAATTGAAACTAAAAACTATACCATTAACAACCTTCATTCTATTTTAAATGGACATAATATTTCAAAAGAACATGTAATGAATTCAATAAATCAGGATAAGGTAACAAAACATTAAAAACAAACAAAAAAATAAAATCCAAACAAAAACAGATCTGAACCTTAATATCATCAAAACAAAGCTTAAATTCTCAAAAAAAAAACTTAAATTCTACACATTCCATTACAAACACAAAACCAAACATTTTCCCCTACACTATACCTTAATTATCAACCAAACCTTCTAGATCAACAAAAAAAAAATTAAAAATTAAAAAATTAAATTAATAAAGGAAAAAAAAAACACCTTTTTCTGGGAAATGGATAACAGTGATAAATAATAATGTTGTAAAAGACTTCAATTATTTGATCAGCAAACCCGGATCAAAATATGTATATAAAGATTTCAAGACAATTCTAGGGTTTGTGATCTTTGTTGTTGCATGCGGTCCTTTTTTATTTGCTATGTAAATAAATTTGTTTTAAAGCTGGAAAAAGAATTAATTTTAATTTTTTTGAGAGAAAATAAAAATGAGAGAAAGAAGGGAATCTGGGTGGTAAGGAAATGGTGTGTTTAGTCACCCCCCTTTTATACACCTGGCCCCTCTTGCCTCGCGTTTCACTTCATAAATTTGACCTTATTATTATATATGTTATATACATAAACACCTTTCTTTTTTTGTCTAACCTATAAAAATATTATTTTGTAGGGTTTTCGCAAGATATTTTGTACATGTATTGAGGTCCGATTGGATTTAGATTCGCTTTGAAAATTTTAAAATTAGAGGTAAAATATTCTTAATAAAGATAATTTTATACTCACCAAGGTCCAACTGAATTTTCGCGTTGAAAATTTTCAAATTGAGGGTTAAGTGATCTCTAATAAAGGCATCTTCATACTTAGAAAGGTCCGACTGAATTTGAATTGGCGTTAAAAAATTTCAAATTGCGGGTAAAATACTTCTTAATAAAGACAAATCCGTACTCAGAAAGGTCCGACTGAACTTAGATTAGCATTTAAAAATTTTAAATTGCGGGTAAAATGTTTTCTAATAAAGGCAACTTCATACTCATCGAGCAGCATTCAATAGGCAGCAGGACTCAAACTTGAAACTTTTAATTAAAGATGAAAAGTACTCGTCACTCTGTCACAATCCTCATTGATATCTATTGAAAAGTTTATTATGTAGTAATTTGACTTGTCTAGGATACATAATACTTAAATGGTCCCTCTATTTTAATTTATGTGGTGTCATTTGATGGAGTGTAATACTACTTAAGATAGTAGTAATTTTTTAAAGAAAAAAAATGATTTAAAATAAATCATAAATATTAGTATATATTTTTAAATCATTTTAGTAACGGAAAAGGGCTACATATGCCCCTGAACTATGAAATTTTGTTCACTGATATCCGTTGTTATACTTTAAGGCTACTTATACCACTATTGTTATACTATAGTTCAGATTTGTCCCTAATTTAAACTGCCATCTACGTGACAGTCCCAGAATCAAATAATTCATCCCCAATTTTAATTAAAACTCACCGCTCATTTTGACACACACTCGATCCGATTGTCCCCTACACGTATTGAACTCATAAACAACAAATCAAACTAGGGCTGGCCAACGGGGGGGTTCGGGGCAGATTCCGGCGGGACGGGACCCGACGGGATGGGCGGAGGGTCGGGACTGGAGGGATCCGCCGATGTCCCGTCCCGTTCCCGATCCCGTCGGAAAATGGGACACGTCTTATCGGGACGGGATCGGGTTTTCCTTCTTCTTCTTTTTTGCACTTAATTTTAAAAAAATAACATATATAAACACCTCAATGATTGAACAAGATAGTGTAATAAAAATATCTCAATGTTGTTTTTGTGGCTCTTATATTATTTAATAGAAATGTAATTTTTTTTGTAATACAATTTCAAATTTGCAACTTTGTGGTATTGAAAGTTGCAAATAACATACTAAATCTAAAATTGCAATTAAAAAATCACATATTTATAAACACATTTTCTAGTTTCTTCACAATGTCTTGGGGTTCTTCGGTTGGAATTGGAATTTGTTGGTCAAATTGCTCGACGTCGCTTCCACCTCCGTCGGATAAGATTCCGTTGTAGTTTTCGTCGTCTTCTTCGTTGATCTCCGGTTGACCGCACCTTCTACGCTCCGGTCGTATCCAATCTCTGAATAAACTGCAATCTCCAAGCTGTCTCCCGCTAATGAGTGTTTGTGCTCTCCTATTTGAAATCTTCCGACATAAAAAGCACTTTCGGACGTTGTTGATGACGCTTGAATGTTCAACATATCTCTGGTCATCTTTGATAGTGTCGGAAATGTCTTCTCATTCTCCCTCCAGTATTTCAGCAAGTCTTCACGTCCTTCTTCATTGAGAACTGTTTGGTACGGTACAACACCCTGCAAAACAAAAACATCAAACTCGCTAACTTGATTAGTAGTGGTACCACTAAACATTCTATTTCTAAGGCTTTCAATACTAGTCGCATAAACAACATGTCTTTTTTGAGGTTGTATTGAAGAAGAAGAAGAAGAAAAAGAAAATGGTATGAAAGCCGATTGATTTCTAGCACTTTCTTGTTGGTAATGTGTATATACTTTATTTACATTCATCGTGTATGTTAGACAAAACTTCTTCTTTAGTTGGTTCCTTAGATGGTTGGTCATTTGGATTTTTTGGAGTTGAAGGTGGAAGTAGTGTTATGCAATCATAAATAGTTTCAATAAGCGTTTTACAATCGTCTATTTTAATATTCGGATTTAATATAGCACCAATAATATAAATAGTTGGAATAGGAAAAAAATATTTTTTAATTTGATAAACATTATTTTAATAGGTGCCTTATAAGATGATTTTTCCATATATTCACTAAGTAACAAAAATATTAGAGCTATATAAAATACCATAGTTGAAATAGTAGAATAATAAATACCGAAAAAATCTTTAGTAGCTTGAAAAAAACTCTCTAAAAATACAATAAGTTCTGAATTTTTTCCCCAATCGTTATCTACAACCATATCAGTTGAATTTTGATTATGTGCGTTAAAAAATAGAGTTATAGGTCTTCTATAATCATAAGCAATAAGTAGTTGTTCATATAAAGAATTCCATTTAGTCGCTACTTCTTCGGGAATTTTTCTATAAGGTAGTACAATTGTGACAAGTTTTTTTATATTCTTTTTTTCTTTGTATTCTATTACTTCTAAAAATAAAATTTATAGCAAATTGCACTTTATTAAGAATGTCTTCAAAAGTGATAGATCATCCTTTACAACTAAGTTATAAATATGGCACACACATTTTATATGAAAATGATCAGGAAAATATGGAGTTAATACATCTTTTAAAGTTCTAATTGCATAATTATTTGAAGAAGCATTATCTAACGTAATTGTCATTATTTTGTCAGTTATACCATAATACTCGCAAATTTGATGAATATTTTCTGCAATAAAACTTCAAGTGTGCCTATCATCAATATATCTATATGCTAAAATACATTTTTGCATAGACCATTTATAATTTATCCAATGACATGTTACAGTTAAATAATCATGATTGTTAGTACTACGGCCTATACCAGACGTGATAGATACTTTGCCAGGAAAATGATATAATGAATACCGTAAATATTATTGATATTCATGTGCAAATTTAAAAACGTCTCTCCTAACATTTGATCTAGGAAAATCGTTAAAAGCAGGATTGTACATATCTCTAATGTAATGAATAAAACCAGGAGAGAAAGGAAATGAAAAAGGCAAATCCTCCACCACAACTAATTTTGTTATTGTTTCCCTATCTCTACGTTTATCGTAT
This sequence comes from Anisodus tanguticus, assembly GCA_034509755.1. Taxonomy (NCBI): domain Eukaryota; kingdom Viridiplantae; phylum Streptophyta; class Magnoliopsida; order Solanales; family Solanaceae; genus Anisodus; species Anisodus tanguticus. The sequence continues at coordinate 40,084,956 of CM067558.1, forward strand.
TTAGGACCTACAATTCCCTCCGTCATCGGGTTCGTTTGACCCTGTACTTGGTGTGGGACACTATGTGAACATTGTCCCGACTGAGAGCGCATTGGCGCACCCGACTTTGTAGCCTCATATTCATCCCACCTAGCTTTGTGAAAACTTTGTACATGTTTCAATAAACCTCTCGTCCCACACTGACCTTTTCCCATTTTAAATTTATAAATATTTTTACAAAATTGGCATCTAACTACTTGATTCTCTTGGTCCCTATAAAAAATATCCCATGCAACATATTTTAATTTTCGTTGTGTGGGGCCTCGTCTCATACTAGGGAGAATAGGAGGCGTTCCGGTTTCAGTTTGAGGTGCACTAGTGGGTGTGTCATCTAGATTATCTTCTAAATTAAAGTCAGGTTGAGTTGCAGAATATATCTCATCGTCTAATGGTATATCATTAAAAAATTCAATTTCATTTATATGAGTGTAATCAATCAAATCATCTTGCCGAGGAATAAGATGACTAAAAGAAGTACTCATGCACTTGTTACCGCTACTAGATGAAACAATCTTACCCTTACCCTTAAACATACCTATTAATCCTTACATTTTAATTATGCAAATAAATAGTTAAAGATAATGAAATTAAGTGTGATAATTAAGATAAAGTAACAATAATAATTTAAAGAAGGAACGAATGTACCAAACGCCGACGTAACGTCGACTTGTAATCGAGGTTGAAAATTGAAACTTTGCTCGATGGATGATCCTCAAGCTAGTTGCCAACTTCACTTCTAATTTTTTAACTTTGATATAAATGAGCAAAAAAATATAATATTTAGTAGGCAATGTAGAATTGTAGAGAGATAAGTTGAGATATTGTTGGAAGATTTGTGAGAAGGATGAAGAAAAAATGAGGTATTTATAGTTGAGAAATTGAGTTAAAGTGTAAATATATTAACTTAGGGGTTAAAAATAAATATTAAGGGGTAGGGAGGGAGGCCAAAAATGGATGTTGCACAACGGCCAAAATATAAAATGTTCGATGTGCAACGACCATTTTTACAAAGGGGATCGGGGCGGGTCAGGCGGGATCGGGCCTGGGGCGGGACGAGCCCAGGTCCCGTCCCAGTTTCGAGTCCCATTCCATTTTTTTTGGCAGGACCGGGCGACCCGGCCCACTGGCTAGCCCTAGATCAAACACATGACAAATGTGGGACCCACACCAAGCCATCATCGTCTTCTTCATCAGCAAACCCCACCATCCTCCGCTGCTCACTTCAAAACCACCACTATTTTGTGCTTGAAAGCTTCTATCTGAAAATTCCTCTTCTTTTAATTACTACTTGTCATATACCAATTTGTATCAAGAAAACAAAAAATTGAATTAAAGTAGTGAAAAATGAGAAAAGAAAACTGTTTTTTCAGAACATTAATACAAACCAAGAAGAAGAAAAAAGGTTAAGATTTTTAATGAATCAATTAACTGTAAATAGTGAAGAAATTAAGAAAATAACTAGTGAGATTTAGAACATAAAAAAAAACACATATCATCGGACGGCGGCGATGTATCAAAATCCCTGGCAGCGATTGCGTGCAGTGACATGACAAATTTTTATGAATATATTGATTTTATTTTTAAAACTCACAATTTTCGCTACCCATTTTCCACATCAATCAATGGCGGCTCAGCTCCTTTGCCGGAAAATTCTACCATTTTTAATTCTCAATAACTGCCGACGGAAATCAGATAACAAATCTCCGGCACCATCTATCCAGACTTACTCTGTCGTACCTTCGTCGTTTCGTCCGGCGACACCGTCAGCACCACTGCATGATAGTTGCTGAGAATGATTTGGATGAAATTTTTTTGGGGGTTAAAGAAGAGAATCGGGTTGGATTCGGGTGGATTTAATTAAATCGGGCCGAATTTGAGTGGATTTTTTAAAGTTGGATTATGATTAAAGGGTGGAAATTACTTTGCTTGGGGTTGAGCTTGGGCTTTGTCTTGAGCCGAGGGTCTCTCGGAAAAAACCGTTCCACCTACTAAGGTAGAGGTAAGATCTGTGTACACTCTACCTTTTCCAAACCCCATATTGTGAAATTTCACTGAGTATATTGTTGTTGATTAAAGAGTGGAAATGGATAAATAAGTGGGATGGTGACACGTGGCTCGCCGTCTCATTTAAGAGTATATTTGGTCAATACCATAGTGATAGTGATATAAATGGCCTAAAAGTATAACTAAAAATATTCAGTGAACAATATTTCACAGTTGAGGAGTATATGTAGCCCTTTTCCGTTTTAGTAACGGTAAGTTGGAAAGTACAACATTTTTTTAAATACGATTAAGAGAAATATTCCAAATAAATAGAGACGAAGAGAATAATCATTTTCATAAACTAAAGCAAAAAGGTGGCCATATAATACATGGAGTATCATTAAGCTTAAAAAAATAATTCTACATTACTTTTATGCTTTGCTAGGTTGTCCGCTTCTTTATCTCCTTCCCTGAGTTATGGACTTCCCAATTTAATTACTAACTAAACTACCTGTAATCCTTAATAACATTGAAATAATAATCGCAACCATCTAAAAATAGGTAATTTGATTTGCATTTGGTATTTATATTAAATTAATATATAAAATTGGTTTCTATTTCTATTGGTCATAGCTTTTCCTTAGTAGCAATTAATAATCTCCGCCATATGTTAGAGCACTTATTTAAGAGCAACGATAACGTACTCAATGTAATTCTATAAGTGAGGTTTGGAGAATGTAAGATATATGCAGATCTAATTCATATATTTGTGGCGTAGAGAAGTTGTTTCTGATAGATCCGCAACTTGAAAAAAAAAGTTTGAAGTAAGGTATCAAGAAATATATAACAGCATAATAAAAAGATACAAAGTAAATGAAACAACAAATGATAATATATATGGAAGAAAAGAAACTACACAATTACTAACTAAATACTATTAACAAAGAGAACCTACCTACTGACTTTCTAGCCTAATCCTCGAACTCCGCACTTTCCTATCTAGGATTTATCATTATATATCTTTTTCTTCTCTTAATCTTGTTTAATTTTTCTAATTATTTGGAAGAGGACGTGTATAATTAACTTAACACGTGGTTATGTGTGCTAAATGCCTATACTATGCTTGAAATATTCAGACGTCATAGAGTGGGAACATTCATTTTATTCAAAGCATACTTAATTTGTTGGAGAATTTTGTTACAACTACTATCGTTGCGTATAGGGTATTAATAATAAATACATTAAGAAAAAAACGTAATTGACCTAAAAATATTGACATTGTGTGAGAATTGACGAGCTCATGGCAGCTAACCTATTTTTAGGTTTTAATTGCATAATAATAAACATTTATTGTGAAAAAGAATTTCCTAAATAAATTATTTATTATCCAAATAGACTTACTCGGTATGTGTATTGCATCATTTTAACGCGAAAATACGTTATAGTCTAACTAAAGTAATGCATTATTTTAAAGCAAAATATATTATGATATATAAACTTGAAAATTATGAAAAGTAAATATTCAGAGATGATTCAATTTTAGGATTATTAATTTCATAGTAAATTCGATTAATTTACAACTTTCTGAAATTACATCAATTATATCTGGAGAAAAAATATCCATTATTCCATTAATACCTCAAGTATAAGGGGTATTGAATAATTCGACTCTTCTCATAAATTGTTCTCACAAACTTTTGCCTAAATATTCTGTCTGATATTTAATTTCGTTTTAATGAATTTGAGAACTTGTGATTTAACACAACTAGAGCAGACACATTTTTAAAAGCCTAGCCGACTTTTTTAAAAAAGAGTTATTCGTTTGGAACAATTTTCGGGAAAAAAAAATTACTACCAAATAATTTAGGTTGTATATTCTGCCTTGAGATTTCCTTTAAAAGGAAATAGGAAACTAAACTAAACTTCCTGAAACAACAATTAGTTATATGCACTTTTTTTTTTCAAAAACTTCTTTCAAAGCATATGCAGTGCCGAAATTTTAATTTTATGGGTTCTGAATATGAAAATGACGACTTCAAATATTAATTCTAAAAATTAAAATTATTTGAGCAAATATTATTTAATTTTATAGGTTCTGAATATTAAAATGACGACTTCAAATATTAATTTTAAAATTAAAATTATTTAAGCAAATATTATTTAATTTGACCGAACTCATATATGAGCTTCTACCTTCGTTCCCGTTTAGAAAGGCTCTTTTGAAATTTCTCTTTTCCAAATAACTTTTCAAATGCCACATTAATTTAAAGGAAGAAAATGTGAGTGAATCTTTTACTTGCACTAATAACAAAAATATTTAATTTGATAGGATAGAGTTGCTTCTAGGAATATCATCAATATTAATTATTATGGTTGAGCTATACGCCTAACTTTGCCACCTAAGAATGGTCCTCCATATCATTTTTATAGTCGTCCATGTGTAATCTAATTCTTCTAACTTTATGTCATAGCATAACGTGTTAGCCTTAGGCATTATGATTTCATAATTGATTTATATTATATACATTATATCACAATAAAATATTTATAATATTAATATAATTTAATCTGTTATAACAAGTTATGTATTATTTTTTAAATTACAAATCTATGCTTATTAAGTAGTATTGTCTATAATTATTTTTCAATTAATTTAATTGTATATATTTTTATTATATATATAAAACTTAAGAAAATAAAGGCGGGGCCAAGAATTAGTGGATAACTAGTAAAATACTAAAATCTCAATGAATTCTCAATCTTATATCTATCTTTTTGTATATATATTTTGACTCTACATTGGAACTTCCAACCATTAACGACTCCGAGCAGTATGGGTTTGTTTTCCATTTTTAGCTGCCTTCATGACCTAAAACAAAAAAAGAGAGGATGTGTTGACTTTTTCGCATTTTGTGGTAATTACGTTATTGTAATAATATAAAACAAATTAATTAATTAGTGAATTTTAACAGATTTTTGGTTTAACATGACATAAATACATTTTATAATATATAAGTTTACAATTTTTTTCCAAAAGTAAATTAAAAAACTAAAAAATTGACGACAAGATTATTTGTTTTAGGTGTTTATACCGGTAAAACTAATCGCGCATAAATTATTATTGCAGATTGCATCAGTTATAACTTGTAAGGTAATATTGGAGGATAGAGTTGCAACATAAAATTATATCAATATTATAAAATATTAATAATAATAATTACTCTTCATCAATTCCAAACAAGTTGTGATAGGTTATAATCATCACTACTTCATTTAAGTTCAATTTATAACATCATTATACCAAATAAAGTAAAAGTAAAAAATTAATTAAAAAAAATATATAAAAGATTATATTTGTTAAGAATCCCACATCGGAAATGGAATGGGAACATGCACTCCTTATATAGAATTAGACAATCCTCACCCTACAAGCTAGCTTTTGGGGTTGAGTTAGACCCAAGATCCATTCTTTACATGATATCATAGTCAGGTCAATTCCAATTCTTTGTTCACCGATGTTGGGCCCCCAAATTATATTATTCACGCTCCAGTTAACAAGGTCTAGGCGTGCATGAGAGTGTTAAGAGTTCCACATCGGAAATGGAACTGGGCGTGCGGGGGAGTGTTAAGAGTCTCACATCGGAAATGGAATGAGAACATGAACTCCTTATATGGACTTAGACAATCTTCACCCTACAAGCTAGCTTTTGGGGTTGAGTTAAGCCCAAACATGTAAAGAATGGATCTTGGACCTAACTCAAGCCCTAAAGCTAACTTGTAGAGTGAGGATTGTCCAAATTTATATAAGGAATCCATGTTCGCATTCCATTTCCGGTGTGAGACTCTTAATAATATCGATACTATGATCATAAAACTTCAACTAAACATAGTAGAATTCCTCATGTGGATCTCTTATTTTGTTTTCCTCTCTTCCAAATATTTTACTAGTAGAATTTCTCGGTTTGGATATATCAATGTGTCTATTCATACATATCGAGGAACTAAAAATGTTGACATCAAAGTCACCGACGTATGACGATTAAAATAGGAAATTTTCTTGTTTTTCTTCTATGGAGTTGGAGTATGGGACATTAGGCATGTTGAATTAAGATATTTCAAGAAATAGAATGATCAGGTGATATTTAAGGACAATAAAATTGATATAATACTAAAGTACATATAAATGCTGCCCTAATTTAGATAGTATGTGGAGTAAAGGGTGTGCATGGTTCAATTTGGAGATGAAATCAAGCTAGATCATACTAAAAGAATTGTTTGGAACTTCCCAAATCAAACTTAATCTCTCAAAATTTATAATCAAATCGGGATTGATGACTCGCTCAGTTGGTACGCTCTATGCCTTCTACAGTTGAGATGAACGGTTCAAACATCATCAATAGTTTAGTATATATCCCCCTCCCCTCATATAATCAGACCAAATTTGTATTATTATAGTTTTGTTTTAAGGTTTAACCAAACTTAGTAAACTACAAGAGGGTCAAGTATTATCGAAATAAGATTCTATTTTCGAGCTCTATACGGAGAAGTGCACAAATATCTGCTTTTGGGATCGTTATTTAATTTATGGCCGCTTTATAAACTTATTTTTGCAAGTTTTCCCGCTTTGGGACAATCGTGTCTGAAGCATCTTCAGACATTCGCGTATGAAAGTTTGGCCTTGTGAAAGTCGTCTGATGTTTGATATGGCTTGTCAAAGCAAAGTTCGGACATATTTGATTGATGTACATGTAAAAATTGATTAGAATTTCAGTTATGTGCGCCCGGATTTTTTTTTTTTAGAAATATTTTTTTTCATGATGTTTGCATCTCAGTCATACATGTAAAAACGGGCTGAAAATTTAGATATGTGCGTTTGAACAAAATATAAAGTTTATTCCTAGGGTGACACATATAGGAAGCTTAGAAATCTTGTTCATCTAATAGATTGTTGGCAACTAATTAACAATTTTTTTATAATTATTTATGTTTGACTTGTATTTGGTGTTTCATAAACGAATGAAAAATTAGTTTAGCACATGGCTCACCATATGAAACACCAAATACAAAAAAAAAAAGTTAGCCCGGGGCACTAAGCTTCCACTATGCGCGGGTCCGGAGAAAGGCCAAACCACAAGGCTCTATTGTATGCAAGGTAAGACTGCGTACAATAGACCCTTGTGGTCTGACCCTTTCCGGATCCCGTGCATAACAAAAATTTAGTGTACCTGGCTTCCTTTTTGTATTTGGTGTTTCATATGGGGACGCATGTGCTAAACTAATTTTCATCAGTTTGTGATTTTTTTTCCAACAATAAAATTGACATTACAGAAGACATTAGCAATGGCAACATCGTTATTTGTGAATTGAGTAGTGGTAAAATAGTACTTGAGAAAAAACATCGTAATAGCCGTTAATGGGAAGGGTCAAAATTGTACATTTACTAATTTCTTGGAACTTTCCAAAGTCAAAATTGTCTAATTTGGCGTTCAACTCTTTCAAATTCAAAACGCCTTAAAACACTTTTTTTTAACTCCCTCGTACTCATATTAGTCGGTCACATTATTAAAAATATTTATTCTAAATTACTAAATTAATTTTTAAAAATAAAATAAAATAAATTAAATTTTTCCTACTTTATTATTAATAATAATTTTTTAAGTAATTAATATTAATTAAAATGTAATTAATTGGAGAGAGATAAGAGTAATGTAGTAAAAATATCCTTCTTATTCTTATTTATAATTTTTAAGGGACGTATAAAAGGAAAAATGAGTAAGTAATATGGGACAGAAGAAGTAATAGTACTAATAGAGATTCCTTTTGTTTCTCACTCAGCATTTGATATATGCATTGGCACCATCAGTCCACCACCTTACCATAATTAACCAGTGACGGATTATGGTAGGAGCGGAGGGGAGTTATGGCCCCCTCAAAAAACTTTTAAAAATTAATATATTTTTTATATATACTACTCATGATTTAAAAATCTTAAATCTCGTCACTTTCTCGACGGCACCAGCGACTCACGAACTCACGAATAACTTGTCAACTATGTCTGAATTGTGTGAAGTTTTGGAAAAAATAGGAAGGCAAACTCATATTACTTGATTGACCGGATAATTCGCTTTATCTTAACTCTTTCAGTTTCTACGACTACTACAGAAAGATTATTTTCAGCAATGAAGATAATCAAGACAAGGTTGCGTAATGAGATGGAGGATGAATTTCTTGCTGACAATATGGTGGTTTATATTGAAAAAGAGATAGCTGAAAGCTTTAGCTTTGATTCAATTATTAATGATTTCAAGTCTTTAAAAGAACGAAGGACAACACTTTAATTCTAGGTACGTCTTTCCTTTTATATATTATATTTTTGTTGTGTTGATGTTATTTTGAATCTTTGATAAAATTATATTTGTTCTTATAAATTTTAATTATATTATTTTAGTTAGTAATTACGGCTCCCCTTAATATTTTGGGGAGCGGTAATTAAAGTGTGAAGAAGGTACACTATAAGATCTTGAATTTATTATTTTAATTAACCTTTTGGGACGAATATATGAATTTGTCATAAAGTGTATAACGAAACTTTTCAACAACTAGATAAATAAAGTGTGATTCAAATTTCATTGAGAAACATTTAAATGAGTTTGCTAATGACAAAGAGAATCAAACGTGGGGTTATATATGTACTGGACCACTATATAAATACTCTTTTTAAACTTCTACATATTCTTGACGAAATTACAATTTTCATTCGGGAAATTCAAGATATAAAAAATAAATATAAGAAATTAATGCAATTTAATATTTAATTATATATTCATAAAAATAATTTCAACTTTTTTATATATATTATGTAATTTTTTAGCGAATAAGGAAATTCAAATGACTCCCCATGCACCTCTTCGTTCCATTTCCGTCTTACTATATATTTGCTAAGGGAGTTAAAAATATAAAAAGTAATCATATGCAGAAGTCAAGAAAATTCAACATCTCTATATACACAAAAATAATAGTTTAATAGTTCAAGACCCCCTTGAACTTGGCATTTTTTGTTTGACCTACACCTAAACTATTTTGATCCTAATTATCCCCTTAAATTTGACATTTTTTGTTCGGTGTACAACTAAACTATTTCGATCCTAATTATCCCCCTGAACGTGGTAATTTGATAACCTTCGCCTCCCCTAGACGATCTTAGCTCAAGGAGTTGTGTTACACTTAATGCCAAGTGAATATTTTCTATTCACATGACCTTTTTCACGCCCCTTACACCCCTTATTTCGATAAAAGAAATTCAAATAACCCCTTACACCTGCGGTGTGAATTTAAATTAATCGAGACTTAATTAAAAGTGAGTACCGCACGCATAAAAGTTCAGAAAGAATAATTAAGTTAGGTTAACCGTTTCTTTAATCGTAAAAGAACACTCAACATTAGACTACAAAGTATATATGTCTTCGTTGTTGTAAAAATGGAATAACCAAAGTTGTGTGTTTATTAGTGAGCTGTATTCATTCTTGTTTTATTCATCTTGTATACACCTTAATTATTCAATCGAATATTTATTAGCTAGTCCTTATGTTATGTCATGATTCTTACGTTTATGATTCTTAATCCGTTGTTTCATGATCGTTTTAAGTATATTGAATGTGAGATTTAATTAATTATGTTCGTGATAAAATTACTTAAAGAGATCTTGTTGTTTAATGTATGTCTACTCACTTACAATTTGCTGACAAATTATACAAAAGAACTGTCCTCGTCTTACTTTTACCAAAAAATCACTATCGTTCAAATTTGGAGGAAGAATTTAATTTTTAAAGCAATATATAAATAATTTTTACCCTTTTCGAAAATAATATTAAAAGTATATATAGTAATGTAGCAATTTATCTCTATTTTTCTTCCTTCCATTTTCTGTTTTATCTGGAAGTGTCCACATATTTCCATCTTTCTAAATACATCTAATCCAAAGTTCAACATTTTGAATGATTAAAAAACTAGTTATGACATGTTACTTCCAATAAAAGTAAAAGAGTCCTTTAGCACTATTTTTTGCCATTTTGTTGTGCATGCAATCTCACAACCATCAAAGAAAAAACAACTATATTTAAATCCCTTTTATCATTACACTAAAACTTTTCCTCGTGTTATTCAACATCTTTTAAATATATATATATATATTTGCGAAAATTCAATTAAATCCCTTTCCTCCTATTAGTTCCGCCCCTACAGTCTCCTGATAAGAATTGGAAAGAAGTATAATTTTCTTGTTAATTAGAAGACAAAAAATTACCTGAATTTCCCTTCATACAGGCTGGTCTTTAAATTTTGCCCCTCATTTCGCTGATATTTAAATTTTCTCTACTTCTCATTTAATAAAAATTTGTGGGTCAAATTATTCTTTATTCGCAGGTATACTAAATTAGAGATTCTGGGTTCGAATTCCAATAGAAACAAAAAAAAAACTTTCCAAAGCAAATTTTTGATAGAAATTATGTCTATTCGGCCAAATTTATATCGATATTATGCCTTAAGGGAAACTATGCCTGAGTATGCCCCTTAAAACATAATTTCTATACATCTTTGGCCGAATAAACATAATTTTTATAAAATCTTGCCTTGCGATTTTTTTCTTTTTGACTTTGTTGAAATTTGAACCCATAACCTTAGAGGTATTTTCTAGGCATAATTACATATAAACTATGCCCTTAAGTAGGGATGTCAATGGTATAGTTCGGTCGGTTATTTAAAAAAAATTATACCATACTAATCTTTTTATTAATCTACAAATATAAGCAAAATTAGACTTTTCAAAACCGTACCAATCCTCTCATTTTTTCTTCGGTATCGATACGATTCGATTATTTTTCAATTATTTATTTAATGTCACCTTATATAAAATAATAATAAATTTTAATATAACATATAAAGTACAAGATTCTTCATTAGAATTCTTGGTATAAAGCTCCCTCAAAATTTTGATCTTATGTAATATGTGGTAGATCTACTGCCTCTTCTTTTCAATATGAACTCACCCGATTATATGATATTTATTGATTCATATACAATAGAAATAACTTTTGTCCTTAAATATCAATCCTTAAATTTTTTAAGTAGTTGAACATGTTTGACTATATCTATTAACCTTTTGAATTAACAAAATTTAAAGGGGTATAAAAAGAAGAAGAAAAAATCTCAAAATATACCTTGGTGCAATTGTTTTTGTACAAGTATCATTGATAAGAAGTAAGTTGAGAAGCAATACTAAATCTAGACTTTAAAAAGTAAGAGTAAGCCCCTGTAATTCCTTTATTTGATAGTGTAAGATAAGTTTTGGTATTACTTGTAGTTCTCCCAAAGCCCATGGTCCAAGGTGAAGTTTAAAATGTTTTATAATTTTAAAATTGACATATAAAAATATATTGTATAAATTTATTCGGTTAAGTATTTTTTCGGTATTTTTTTACAAAATAAAAAACCTACCTAATTATTCGGGACGATTTTAGTTTATAATAGAACCCTTCGATTTAAAAAAAAAAAGTAAAATATTGGTTCGGTTAGGTTCGGTTCGGTCGGTTCAATCAGTTTTCGAAATAGTTTTGACACCCCTACCTTTAAGGCATAATTTCTATACAATTTTGGCCGAATATACATATTGCCTTGTGATTCGAACCCACAACTTCAAAAATATTTTTCATTATTTTTTTGAAGGAAAAAAATTAAACCATAGAAAGGCAAAAATTTAATACCATCCTAAAATAGGGCAATTCGGTGCACTAAGCTCTCGTTATGCGCAGAGTTCGGAGTAGAGCCAGACACAAGGATTTTTTGTACGCAACCTTACCTTGCATTCTAAAAGAGGATGTTTTCACGACTCGAACCCGTGAATTAAGTAATAAAAAATTATCGCTAATTCTTTTTAAATAATGAATTTATTAAAAATCATGTTAGTTACGTGTTATTTAGCGACGAATTTCATAACTAATTTTTTGTTATAAGGATTAACAACAAACAATGTAGGCTAAACGCTTAGATACTCAAAAATCATCATGAAAAGTGAAGGTAATTAATTATATTAGGTTTATAGAGCTCTAAGTAATAGTCTATTCAAAACAATTAATTGTGAAGTGCTGGCTAGAGAAAAAGACTAGAATCTAAAAACTGTCTTTAGCATTTAATTCTATCCCAAATCATGTGGATAAGAAAGTATTTGAAAAGTGATTACAACCAACTTAGCAAGCTTCTCATTCAATAGTCAATACCTCTTTTTGTCATTTTCAAATTTTAACCCACAAAATACCAAAAAAGGGAAAATTAATTAATTGGTTATTTCTGCAAGTTAATAATATTATATACAGCGACATATTCAAAATCTAAACACCGTAAATTTTGAGTTAAAAGCGTGAGATCTGATTTTTTTTTCCATATATGTAAATTTTGTCGAATTCTCAAAACTCGTATTGCAACATTCGCCATTTACGTATATGATGTTCCTTGTGTCCCATTTTATGTGACATATTTTTTTTAAAATCATTTCCAAATAAGTTATCACCTTTTTATGTTTAGAAATAATATACTTTAAGTTTTTTTTATCCTAAATGAGATGATTTATAGTCACACATATATCTAAGACTTATTTTAAATTAATTTAAGAATTTTTTTTAAAAAAAATTGTGTGCCTAGTTAACAATGAAATCCTGAGGAAAGGAGTATAGCAATTATACAAAGAGTTTAAGTTATATACATCACCAATAATATTTAATTTAATTACTGATAAACCTCCTTATAACCCTCTTTAAAATATTGAATTTATAATATTAAAAATAAGATAAAGTATGTTATAACAAATAAATATAACTTAATAATATAAACATTTTTTCCGGTGATAAGACGACGTATATAACTTAGTTTATACAAAGGGTAAGTGGGAGTTTGTTGAAATACTAAAAATTAAACAGCTTTATACATTGTGTATCCTATTTCTTACTTGACTTTAATTATTCGTGCAACGTTCTGCATTTATTTTGCCACTATATTGCAAAATTGACCTAATTTTTCCTTATATTCTTCACTCAATTCAAATTTATAGTGATAGGATAGGAAACAGAAATATTCAAATATATGTTTAATAATAAGTGTCATTTTTTCTGCCTTGTTAGCAACAACTTTCAAAGTTGTGGTGGACTGTTGCTGCAAGTTGAATTCTCTAGTAATTGACTAATTTGGTCGTTTCGAGGTGTGCGCATGGGTCAATTTCCTATTGATTTGTCACTGTCCACAAACTTAGGGTTTTGATTTTTCATTTTAATTCTTTTTTATGCTGTAGAATTTATTGATTCATACGTACCTCCATTATCAGGCTTCAACTTTTCTTTTTCAAGCATTTGGCGTATGGAGTCGATTTTTTTTTGCTTAGAACATATGGTGTATGAAATTTACTGACACGATTAATTTAAATTTGTGAAGCGGAAAGAGCTCAGTATTCTAGAGGGCCCGGCCCGAGCTCCCCATTCCAGCCATTCTCCTTTTGGATCAAGGCCATATGTGAGTTCTATTGCTACTTATCAAAGAAGACTCCCTTTACTCAAACCTGAGCCATTTTGTCTTTCATTTTCTTATCAATACATTTTTTTGTTGCACAAATAAAGATTCACATTGATAGTTGAAAAAATTTAAAAAATATATTTAAGGAGCATGCTTAACAACTAATATTACACCATGTTAAGAATATCTTTGGATTGGTTTAGCCCAACAATTAATATTAAAGTTAATAATTCGATGAGACGAGTATGCAGTTGGCAAAGGGATGACATGGAGCTCGGTTTACTACCTTTACCATTCCAAGGATAGCTTGGATATACATGCGCACAAGAAGAAGCTAGATTTGGGCTTCATGCACATAATTGACACATATTGAATCTCGAAAATTGACATGTGGATCGTGGTAATGGGCCATGTGGAACTTAGTTCGAGAAGGAGATTCGTGGATCACGGTAATGACTCATGTAGAACTTAGTTAGAGTAGAATATTATTGGGTGTGCGAAAAAAGTCCTACATTGGTAGTTGAAAAGTCTAGAAACTACATATAAGATGTATGCACTCTTAATAATATTGTTAAGTTTGTGGGCTAATCGATTGCGGGGGGGGGGGGGGGGGTTGCAGGAGCATCAGCCCCCTGCGATTTCTACTGAGTTTAGGGTCTTTCGCGGCCTATATATACATGGCTTGTGCATAATTATGTATCATGTAAAACATTTTTCATTGAGATATAATAATAGTTGGTCACGATCGTAGTTTTCTTCCTGTTGAGGGTTTCCACGTTAAAATTATGTGTTCTTCTTTTTCATTATCATTGCTTTAATTCTTGTCGTCTCATAACATGATATAAGACCCTTTTGAGAAAAACCATGTGTGTTTGGCCAAAACGAACAATATCATATCTTGGTAAGAGTATCTTTCGGCTCATTTAGCCTAATTTCCTGTAGATTTGCTTACAAATTACAAGTTACGAATGAGCCAATGTAATTTTGCATGTCGAGCTACAATTGTGTATATTTGGAGTTCTATTGAGTTATTAAATCTTCACCAATAAGAAGTAATCTAATATAGGGAAAAAAGTGAATGAAGTATAATGAAACATCTCAAGAATTGAAGTAGAAGTTGTCATCTTAAGTTTGTAGAACACTAAACACGGCAAAAGACAAAATGTAGAGTTTACACTTTCATGAAAGAGTTTCACAAGTAATTGACTAAACTTAGATCATTCAAGGTTACTTGTGATCATTAATTAGTGAAGTGATTTAATTTTATTATTTTTTCATATTTAACTTTACATTTGGTCAAATGAATCATTCATTAATATCTCCCAATGTAGATAACTTGCAAGTTAAACACCTCATGAAGAGAAAAAAGTACAAGCCTAATTAAGTTAATCTTGATAATGATAGAAATTAAGTGTTCTAATTGATCATTGCCTAAAAAATAGTTCAACAAGAAAGATCAACAATGTTGAAAAAAGTGGTTACATGCATATACAAATCTATTGATACTAGCTAGCTTAAAGTGCGTATTTGATTTGGCCTAGCCATTATTTATGGTTCAATGTGAAAGAAACTCTAGGTAGTAGGTAAACCATATTGTATTAAGTGGTAACGGATTTATCCGGATCTAATATTTTCGACAGGAGAATAGTCATATATGTGAAAATCATTAAAATTTTAATAAATATTATATTTGAATTATAATTTTTGAAGATACAATGAGTTCAGTACTAAAAACATTAAATATTTAACCCAATCCATCTCTAATATCAAGTCGATAAAGCAGGACATTAGCGAATAGGATGAATAAACACATCTACTGATACTTAGTAGCAAGGGTACTTGTCGTGGGTGAATTCAAGCTTTGGAAGTAAAAAAAAATCTCACAAGAGAGTGCTTCCCCTTTTAATAAAATCATTGAATTAATCGAAGCTCTAAAATAAATATCACACTTTGGGTGGAAAATCAAAAGGAAAAAGATGTGGTAAGTAGAAATAATGATTGTTTACGGACAATTAATAAATATTTGGAGGGACTCAAGTAAATAAAAAAATACAAAAGTTAATACCAATAATGGAATAAAGTACAGCTACAATATTGAATTAGGCCTTGAAAATAATGTCTTGAACTAGTTGAAGTAACTGATCATGGAGGTGGCTCTAATGTTTTGATCCTTTTGGAGAAACTAAAGCATTAAGAACCACATGCCTTAACCATATCTACTAACCTCAAAATAATGTTTTTAAAAATGACTTCTTGCCCATATATTCGGTGGTTTAATGTTTAATTAAGACTTTTTTTCGTTCCGCTCATGTTATATTGAAAGAAATAATTTCTTGATTATTTTCATTGATTGAAAGAGAATATATACAATTTACATATTTTCATAATAGGAGAGTCCTATTCCTAAAACCTTATTCTATTTGGAGACTAACTATACAATTATGGTAAGTGTACAATACTAATTACACTACACATTATTTGACACAATTGTACATGGAAAAGGAGACTGCCCACGGTTGGGCAGTAATACCGAGAGCCGACCATCAGTATACATAATATACACATGTATATGGTGTGTATATTATGTATATCTAACATATATATTCTCTTTGGGTCCTGATTAGTCTGAATTTATTTTCGGTCCTTTTTATAAAGTTTCTGACTGATTCTTTTGTGGCTCTTTACTCTAATCCTGAAGTATTTTGTGAGCTCATGAATCTGTTTAACGTGGACCCTCCGTTATGAGACTTAAGTGAAAAAAAAGGCGGTGAAAAGTATGCATGAATGCATCCACTAAGTACCCTCATAGTAGATTAAATCGTTAATTTTAACGTCTCTAATTCAAAATCAAACATAAAACTTTGGTCTCATTTCTGTGCCACATAAGGCTTAGCTACAGACGCTCCCTATCAAGATTTTTTCTATTCAGGGATCGAATCCGAAATTTCTAGTTAGTGATGGAAAATTCTACCTATCACCTCTAACACTTTGTTATATGCTAGTTTTACGTATATACCCGTCTTATAATTCGGATCCTATCTATCACCTCAACACTTTATTATATGCTAGTTTCTTATGTATATACTTATCTAAATAATTATACTCCATCTGTTTCAATTTATGTTAACCCTTTATTATTTGGGGAGTCTATGAGGTGGTTCTTTGACCATGTTTTCCTTACATTTTTCTAAATTATTTGAATTATAAATTATCATGACTTATAGTACTTTTAATGTAGTTTCTAAATATATAAATTTCATTTTTACAAACTTGAAAAATCGATGTCAAAATTTAAGGTCAAAGTTATAAAATTTGATCTTCGTACTCCGAAAAGGTTCACATAAATTAAAACGGAGGAAGTATGATTTAAGTTTATTTTATGCACAAGTACTATAAAGAACTTCATAACATCAACTCAATTTATCCTTATTACTCTATTTTCAATGTTATTACATTTACCTGAAATATTAACACATATGTATGATTGAGTTATCGCTACTTTTGGAGTTGCTTTTATTTATGAAACTTTGTTAATATGGATTATGGATTATGGATTTGGCTTATGAGTTGGGTTACGAGCTTTCAACAACGAGGCAAAAGTTAGTTGATTTTCTTCTAAAAAAAAGTGAAACAATCATCAGTCAATTTTGCATTATTACTCTTATTTTTTGTCCGAATAGACATAATTTCTATGTAACTTTACCCGAATAGTCATAGTTTCTATGAAACATTGCCTTGCAAAATAGTTATTAAACAACTTATGGCGGTTAACTTAATTTCTACGGAATAATGCCCGACAAGGCATAGTTCTATGTAACTTTGCCTGAATAGACATATTTTCTATGAAACTTTGCCTTACGAAATAGTTACTACACAATTTATGCATGTTAACTTTATTTCTACAGAACTATGCCGGACAAAGCATATGTTTTATATCACTTTGCCTGAATAGGCATAGTTTCTATGAAAGTTTGCCTTGCGAAATAGATACTACACAATTTATGCCCGAAAACTTAATTTCTACAAAACTATGCCGGACAAGACATAAATTTTATGTTACTTTACCCGAATAGACACAGTTCTATGTAAGGTTGGAACAAGTCTTTCTCTCATAAAATCGGAATAGGTTGGAACAAGTCTTTCTCTCATAAAATCGGAAGTTGGACAGTAAGTTATGAACTTAGTTTTCTTATCCAGGAATCAAATGTAAATTTCGATGACACCAGACTCAATTTTTTCCCGACGTTGAGGAAAGTGTCTCATGTAAATGAGTTAGTTCCGATAAAGAGTAAATGCAAAAAGCATAAGGTAGGATTTGCATGCATTAAGGTACCTTAAGGTAGAGTTTGCAGACCTTAAGTTTGCATGCCTTAAGGTAGAGTTTGCATGACTGAAGATAGAGTTTGCTTGACTAAGGTAGAGTTTTGCATGCCTTAAGGTAGAGTTTTGCATGCCTTAATGTAGAGTTTGCTAGCCTTAAGTTTGCTTGCCTTAAGGTAGAATTTGCATGTCCTAAGGTAGAGTTTTGCATGCCTTAAGGTAGAGTTTGCAAGCCTTAAGTTTGCATACCTTAAGTTAGAATTTGCTTGCCTAAGGTAGAGTTTGCATGTCTTAAGGTAGAGTTTTGCATGCCTTAATGTAGAGTTTTGTTCGGAAATTTATCAGCTTGAGACTTTTTTTCTTTTTATTTGTTCGAAATTTTTTCGATTGTTTTACGAAAGTTTTGAAAATATATAAATAATAGAACATAACACTAAAATCGATCCAGAAAACTTGTTCACCCTAGTAAAATGTTATAATAGATGATGATTGTCATAGAGATCTTACAGTATTAAGAATTTTAATGGTCTAATTATATGAAGTTGACTATCAAAACTAACTTAGAACAAAAAAAGTATTTTTTCCATTTCAATTTGTTTCCCATTAGAAGTTTTTAATTTCACATCCTTATTTTGTGTCTAATGAGATGTTCTTGTAGACGTTAATAGTAAGGATGAGTCACTCATCATGAGTGGTGTTTGGAGTACTTACAGATCATTCAGTATTGAAATTGAGGAACAATTGGTATTGGTAGAGTTTTCATGACTCAAGATAGAGTTTGCTATCTTAAAGTAGAGTTTGCATACCTTAAGGTAGAGTTTGAATTCGCAAGGTATAATTTGCCTTCAAACATGCATGAAGACAAACTTTGCCTTAAGATAGAGTTTGCATTGTCTTAAGGTAGAGTTTGGATTCACAAGGTAGAATTTGTCTTATTCCTGAAGACTAGAGTTTGCATGTCTTAAGATAGAGTTTGGATTCGCAAGGTAGAATTTGTCTGCAAACTAGAGTTTGCCTCATGCTGAAGGCAAACTTTGCCTTAAGGTTTTTATATCAACTAACTTTGCCTGAAGGCAAAAATAGTTGAATTTTTCTATAAAAAATAAATTAAATAATCATCAAGCTAAGTTTATTTTATTGGGCAAAACTTGTACGTGCATATAATAGAAAGTTTTGCCTTTGAAAAATTTGACACCATTCTAACAAGTGCCATCACAGCAAAATTGAACCTAGTAAATGTTGTAGCTGGAGAAGACAAACAATGAAATTAAAAATGACAGGTAGACCATTTGAATTTGAAAGCATACATTAGAGAGGATGTGAATTATGTAATAGTAACCGTAGACTTATAAACCTAAGGAAGTAGAAGAATGAAAAAGAGAAATAAAATTCTATGTCCAAAAATGGTAGGATCCATTATGTCTAACGAATCCCTTTTCAATATTGAGCTACCATATCTCTACCGCTTCCGACGATCATGCTACTTTATATTTATATTTATATCTATATCTAAAGAATTAATCTACGTATGAAAGAGCAATGGAGAACTGAAGTATGAAAGAAGTATTATTAAAATCTATCATTGTTGATAGTTGGATATCATGAGATTGAAATTTGAAGGAGGACAGAAAGATAAGATTAGGGAAGAAGAACCGTAAGCTATGTGAGATGGAGGGTAGATTCGTCATAATATTATTGACTTAAAGAACTTAAGGGAAAAAATTAAAACATTCACATGTAAGGGAAAAAAATTAAAGACCAGCCCAAAATAAGGCCATTTGTGCCAATGATCCACTAGAAAATCCATAATAAATAGAGCTGGACTGGGCTCTAACCTGATAGTGAAGCCCAGCCCAGATATGCTGGTGTGTTAGGCTTATTTGATGGATGACATCAATGGGCTTTGCAAGTGCAAAAATAACCATTTAGGACCTCTATTTATTTAAAGAATAAAATAATTGAAATTTGTAAGAAATCTAAAATTTAGTTACTTCAAAATTGTTTATATGTACGACCCCAAAGCTAAAAAATATTTATGGGACAAAGCTATGTTTTTTAACTTCTGAAAAACAACTTCTGTTATTAACTTAAAATATTTATTTTTTCTCAAAAGTTTGATCAAATACCTCAATTTACTAAAAATAAATAATTTTTTTGAAAAAAATAACGTTGGCCAAACAGACTATTAATACACTTATCTTCATTGGTTAAAGACAAAACAAATGCACATTGGTTAGATACCAAATTAAGTATACGCTCAAATACTTCTCAAGTATAAGGTGTTAAAAAAGTAAATAAAAAGAAGAAGAAAACTAGATAAAATAAAATAAAATAAAATAAAATAAAATAAAATAAAATAAAATAAAATAAAATAAAATAAAATAAAATAAAATAAAATAAAATTATAGATATACATACAATCTCATTCAATACAAAGAATTATTATTATTAAATAATAGGAGTCGGTGGAGCAATACAATTTTGTTTTTGCCCCTAATTTCAAAGAAAATCAAAGGATAACCATATAAATCGCTGGTAATTTTACGTTTTTTTGTATTAATTTCTTTTTATTGTTTATTTTTTTGTTTCAATTTCTATGCTATCTCTATTAATTTCAAAATTAAACTTTTCTGAATGGATTAATTTGAGGATTAATCTAAAAAAGGAATGGTTTTTCGAGACAAATTACTTGTTAGAGCTTTTACATTGAAATTTTGAGCTGAATTTTGGTTTGTGAAGGTATATTGAGATTTGGGGCTTAGGATATTTTGGGCAATAAAGTTGTTAAATGTGATCAAATAGAGTTTAAGGGATATAGATGATTTATAAAGAGATGCTTAACTAGTTTGAGATTGAGACGTAGTTGTTGTTGTTGTGGAGTTCGTATAATTTAGATATCATTAATCTGAAAAGAAATGGCTTTTCGAGGCGAAATTAATTGTTAGAGCGTTTACGTTGAATATTGAGCTGAATTTTGGTTTGTGAGATTTGGGGCTTAGGATATTTTGGGTAATAGAGTTGTTAAATGTGATCAAATTGAGTTGAATCGATATAGAAGATTTATAAGGAGATGCTTAGCTAGTTTGGGATTGAGACATAGTTGTTGTTATGTAGTAATTATAATTTTAAATATCATTTTGCACAGCTTCAGTTGATTGAGGACTTGACCTTAGATAAGAAGATTTGGAGGTCGAAGATTAGGGTAGAAGGTAGTTGAGTAATGTCACATTCTGGGTAGGAGAGGTAGGGAGCTAGCCTCCTCGTATCCTTTCTTAGTAGTATTATCTAGGTCTCGCACAGTTCCTTACTCTTCATTTATCGTTTCATCTATTTTGTATCTTGATGTTTGTTGTCTTATTTTCCTCAGGATTGTGTTTCTTTTGAGCTGAGGGTCTATTGGAAACAACTTGTCTACCCCACAAAGGTAGGGGTTGCGTGCATCCTACCCTCCCCAGACCTCACTTGAGGGAATACATTGGGTATCGGGTATGTTGTTTTTGTTGTTGTTATATCATTTTGCAAAATTTCTTTTTAATACTTCTTTGGGTCAAGTTTAGTAAGCTTATAGGTTTTTAATTTTCGATTTGAATTCCGCCTCTTGTGATTGTATCGGGAATTATCTAGTGGGGGTGCTATAGTTTTGAAGCTGCTGTTTTGCCATTTCATTTTGTTGTATAAATGTCACAATTAATAGTAAGAATAGCTCTAAGGATTATAACTTAGAACGTTCATTCTAATAGAAATTAAGCGTAGCATGATATCATTTTTTTCAATTCTATGCTAAGCTCTAATGATTTCAAAATCAAGTTTTCTGAATGTAATAATTGGTTAATATGAAGATTTTTCTAGAGCGTTTACATTGAATTTTGAGCTGAAATTTGCTTGGTGGATCGGGGCTTAGGATATTTCCTCGATAGAGTTGTTAAATGTTCTCCAATAGAGTTGAATGGATATAGAGGATTCATATAGCGGACTCCAGCTAGTTTGCGATTAAAAATTGTAGATTTCTTGTAAATTTCAGATATCTTTTGGCAGAATGTTTGTTACTAATTATATGGGTTCAGTTCAGTAAGATTTGGGTGTTGAATGCAGTGTCATGTGATTATATCTGGAATTTGCTAGCCAGGGTGCTATAGTTTTGAAGATGCTGTTTTTCCATTTCATTTTTGTTGGATAAATGTCACAATTAATCATAAGTACAGCTCTAATAATCCAAACTTGATACTTAGTTCTGATTGCAATTAAGTGTAGCATGATTCTGTTGGGGTCGGCTATATGGATCCTCTATATCCATTCTGCTCTATTCAAGTTCATAAAAAAATATAATTTTTCAAGGCAATTAGGGGCCCTCGAAATTTCACACTTAGCCACGGGGATAATCATTATACAGGGTCATTTTTTTCTTTGTGTTACGTTCTTAGTTAATTCTGTATTCATTCTGTTACTGCTATTGCTATTCACAAAAAATAAAAATGTGCGGCGTTATCCTGTAGTTGATGTGTAATTTCTATCGAGGGGTTGCTTTATGTGCTGGTGGATTCTCCTTTCCTGAGAGGAAACCATTGCTCAAGGTTTAATAACCGACTAACTAGCTTCTAAGCTTTAATAAGTTATTTAGTAAAAATGAAGCGGTTAAGTATCAATGCTTGTGCACCTCATGCAATTTCTTGTCCTTATTTTAGAAGGTGTGAAGTTATCATGGTTTGATCAGATTTAAAGATTAAGGAGCTCGATTGGTAGCTGGAATTTGTAGTCTATGAAGTTTATGTTGGTCAGTACTCGTATAGAACAGATGCATGCAGTATCATTATCATTAAGCATAGATTTTGAAAATCCACGTGAATGTGTTTCAGAAGAGTTCTTGCTTGTGATTCGGAGCCTCATGTATTTGATGTTTGTCTCACAAAATGCCAATTCTGAGATATGAGAGGAGATTGGGCAAATATTTAAGTATTACGTCTTACATTTGGGAACTCCTTTATCTACTATATTGCAAACTTATTACGATGTGGAACACCATTAAAAGTATATACAGCTATCTACACATGTGACTGAACTTAACACTCCCCTCAAGTTGATGGTATATGTTGTATGTAGCGAGCTTGTTACTTAGAAAACTAGTTTGAGGACTGACAAAAGACGTGGTGAGTATGTCCGAGTTGATAATGACTTCACATATTTATTGACAATGAACTCTGAAAGTATCTTTTCCATGAAGAAGTATAAATTGATTTTTATGTTCTTTGTCCATTCGTAAAAGAGAGGATTTGATGCAATATAAATTGGAACATAATTATCACGAGGGAGAATCATCTAACCTTGGTTTCCAATTTCAATTCTGTGCTAAATCTTGCAACTCTCTTGGTCATCCATGACACATGATTATCTCTAACAAGAACAGAAAATGTTGAGATGGACGTCTATCACACACAACGGCCTTGCTCAACCTGTATCAATGGATTAAATAATCTATTCATGCCTGGGTCCTCATATAATGGTCCTTTAGCTAATTAGGTGAATTTTGTGTATCTAAGATGTGGACTACTATATTTCAATAAGTATCACATTGATAATGGGAAAAATTAACTCATACTGTTCATGGGAAAGGCAGCCCAGGGCCGTGTTAGGCGCATGTCAGTAGTTTAAACCTGTCACAGATAATAGCCCGGTATTTAAATGTAGAAGGTTTGAGTGGCAAGGTTATTATCCTCTGAGGTTCGAACCATGCGCTAATAGCCCTCGAGGATTCTCGGTATTAAAAAAGTACATACTCATGGGAAAGGCTATATTAGGTCAAATTACAGTAAGGTGGTTTAACTTGTCAAGTGACCTATATCTGCTAGAATCACTGAGAAGTGAGAAGCTCCCTTGTCCTGGTAGAAGCTTGGCCTTTGAATCCAATCGAGTGATTCATCCCGTGTAGCTCTGGGAATATGTGAGATGTAGGAAAAGAAATTGGAAGAAATAATTTATCCAAAAAAGTTTAATAATAATAAGGGAATTGGAAGAAATAATATGCAATTGTCATGTAACTTATGTCTTACACTTAGCAGTTGTTATAGATGCTTTACCTTACTAATAGTACATTATGCTGATGTGGACACTATTACAAATACAACAACAACAACAACAACAACAACATACCCAGTGAAATCCCACACCGTGGGGTTTGGGGAGGGTAGAGTGTACACAGACCTTGCCTCCACCTTGGACACTATTACAAATATATACATCAATTTACACGCGTGACGAAATCTAGCACCGATAAAGTCATTGATGAATTAAATGATACATGTTAATTGACCCCGCGCATAGCGAGAGCTTAGTGCACCGGGCTGCCCTTTTTTTTTAATTTTTTATATGCTCTTGATTTCTTGAATATGGCTTGAAACTCTTCCTACTTGGTATGTTTATGCATGTGTCTTTGGAGTATTACATTTAATTTTTTATGCAAGTGATCCTTCCTCAGTAGAGGACTAATAATTTTCACTTCTTACCAATCCAGTAATCTTTCTTTCTCAAAATGAAATCATCAGGTAAGCATTGCTTGTGAGCATAAGGGTGGTAGCTGAACCAGTAGTGATATTGTCCTCGACATTTATGGTTGAATGGCTGTTACCTCTGAAGAACTTACTCAAGAGAACCCAACCGACAGATTTCCTCTGCTCATGGAGCAAGCAGAAAGTCATGAAAGGAATGAACACGTTATTGACGTAGAACAAGGAGGTGGTCCCTCATCATCAGATTCGTCTGGTAATGATTCTCCTCGTGACTTAGAAATGCCCAACCACGAAGATCGACCGTCAAGTCGAAATTCCTCATCTTCTTCATCCAATGAATCCAATTCTGGAAACCCTTCTATCGCAAGGAGCGGTGAAGGTTCTGATCGTCGTTGGAGCCCATTTAATATCCTGTTGTGGCTTTCCATTGAGATAATTTTCACCTTAGGACAGATTGTTGCAGCCATTGTTGTTTTATCCTTGTCAAGAGAGGAAAACCCAGAAACCCCGTTATTTGCTTGGATTGTGGGTTATGCAACTGGATGTGCAGCAAGCCTTTCTTTACTGTACTGGCGTTATCTTCTCCGTTACCAAGCCACCGATCAGAGATCAGCTCAACTGCGTCAAGGTTCCCCTCAAGTCAATACAACTGCAGATCCAAATTCTTATATTACTATCTCATTAACTCGGTCCTCAGATGCGGGAGCTGGTAGGAACACACCTACAGACATTTGGACCAGGCAAAGCAATGCAAGGTAAATATATGCACATTACTCTCTTCCGTGTGTTTACTTCATTATCTTTTTTGTTGTTGGGCACGCACAACTAACACAAAAAGAAACTAAGCATGTTCAGTAATTCATGATGGAGTCGGTTGTTGCCTTAAGATGCCTCATTAGCTATATTGTACGAGTTTTGGCTCGATGATTTTTTAGCTCCAACTGCTTCATGCTTCATGTATCCAAGAATTCTTCAGTTTTTCTGTCTTCCAAATCTTTGTTCAGCCTTTTAGAGATTCTCATGGAAACGTAGTATGTGTTTGAAAAGAATATCTATGTTTTGTGGACCAGTATGTCCTCAGTAGGGGTGGCTATCGGCGGTTTGGGCTGAATTTGGATGAGTCAAAATGGCTTGCATCAATAAATGGGTCATTGACCAACCCTGGCTAAAAGATACTTGGGCTGAGATGGGGGTTGGATCAAGATGGGCTAAATAATGAGACCATAACCCAACTCGCGCAACTCTAACCAAGTTTTAATTTCATTGTTTGCTTTCGTATAATTTGTGTCATTCGGAAACAACCGCTCTACCTACCAAGGTAGAGGTAAGGTTTGCGTACACTCTACCCTCCCCAGACCCCACGTTGTGGGATTTCACTGGGTATGTTGTTGTTGCTTTCTTATAATTTGTCTAATTACCAAACAAAACTAGTAAACCTTTTTTTCTTATTAGCTATATATATAACATATCAAACAAAAGAAATTATTTAAATATTTTGACAAAGTTTCTCATGAGTCAATTTGGGCTACAGACTTGGCCCAGATCAGCCCAATTTTTAGATGGGCTAAATTAATGAATGAGCGGACCATTTTCTCATGGACTAAATTTGGCAACACCTCTCTTCAGTATCATGATCTTGGAATCTGTCATATATCATTGATAGTATTATTCATTGTGCATTGATGTTTCTTTGTTTCTCAGACTTGGTTCACTGGTGGATCATTTCAAGATGGCCTTAGATTGCTTCTTCGCAGTGTGGTTTGTCGTTGGCAATGTTTGGATCTTTGGGGGGCACTCATCTTCTTCTGAGGCTCCCAATTTGTACAGGTACAGTTGTTTCCTTTTTACTTATTCTTCTTTTGTCACTCTGGTATCACCAAAACTAACATTAGATCCACATACTATGCAGATTGTGTATAGCTTTTCTTACCATTAGTTGCATTGGATATGCTATGCATTTCATCTTGTGTGCAATGATATGCTGCTGCCTGCCTTGTATTATTTCAATCCTTGGTGTCCGTGAGAATATGCATGGAGTGAGAGGGGCCACAGAAGAGTCCATCAATGCTCTTCCCACACTTAAGTACAGGGCCAAGACAGATGTAACTGGGAGCAATGAAAGCAAGAATCCAGGAGGGGAGGACGGTGGTTGTGTAGCCGCAGGCACTGAGAAGGAACGTGCCATCTCAGGGGAAGATGCGGTAAGTTTATCTTTCCATTTATAGCCTTTGGGAGTCAGAAATTGAGTTTCTGTGTAAAGGTCTCAGAGAAAGTAGTTTTTGCTTCTTGATTTGATGTTGTAGCATCTAACTAAGCTAAAGTATTTGTATGTGTGCTATATCAATCAATTAATTATAATTTATAAGCAACATTCCTATTTTCCATGACTGCTATTTTCCCTTAGGATTAACACCATCAAGGAGTCAACAGATGACTATTTTAATAACTAATTGCGTTTGATGTTGAAAATCAACATGTAAAACATTTCTTATAGTCTTTCCTTTTTGTTATCAACCTTTTTTTCTTTATACCCCATTTATTGTAGTTTTTTCGACTTCAAGGCAGATCAATAGAATACCATATAGGAAAGTTTATCTCTCTTTTGAGCTTTACTAGTTCCTGCTTGGTTATGTGTTATTCTGTTTCTTGATCTGGCTTGTACAATTTTGTTTTACATGCCAAAAACTGGGAAATATGGAAAAAAACATTACATATTGTGCTTAGTAAGACTTTCCCCACGTATTTTGCTTGGTAAAACTATCCAAAGTGCAAAGGAGGAGGAGGTGAATGAATGATCTGATTTGCCAATGTCAGTAGAATATGAAAGTTTTGTCGAGTAGTAGAAGAGATAATACATTATTTCTGAATTTTTGCTGTACGGCTATGAATAGCAAGTGACCTTAAACTTATCATTGAGATAGTTTGAGATTTCAGTTATTACTTCTTGGCATTCATGTTTCTACACAGGTGACAACCTAATAATTTACATAAAATTGAATCTAAATATTGGACTACATATAGATCATTGTTAGTTAATCATGCCTATGAAAACAATCAAATAGGATATATCTAATTGTATTTGCTGGAATTTTGATTAACTCGATTTTATAAGACCTTCCAGAGGTCTGCTATTAGCTTGTTACATATTACATGTAGTATTTCACAGAACTGTCACCTAGAATTTGCACTTTTGGAAGGAGTTTGTAGTGTCTACAACTTTTGTTTGTGATGATAGTTATCTAGAATCGCACAATTCACTAGTTGACTGGTATTCAGTTGTGTACTTTCATCTATTAACCAGCATTTATGCGTTAAACCTAAACAGGTGTGTTGTATTTGCTTAGCAAAATATGAGGACGACGACGAGCTGAGGGAATTGCCTTGCTCGCATTTCTTCCATACCCAATGTGTAGATAAATGGCTGAAGATTAATTCGTCTTGCCCCCTCTGCAAATCTGAAATTGACGTCAAGAATACAGATCCACCTTCTGTAGAAGAGGAACCCCTTCAACAATCCTAAGGTGATATGTTGAAACCAACTTCTTATGGTCGAAACAGAGATCATTGCGGCTTATCTTGTTCCATGGGGTGACGGGAGTATCTCACAGCCGACAGCTGTTGTTCTTCTGTTTTTTTTTTTTTTTTTGCACTGGAATTTCAGTTTGTATAGTTGTAGTTCATATCAAGAATCCATAACAGGCTTGAAAGAAAAGGTAATTCAGGAATACGTTTATTTACTAATATGATGGCCGGTCGTAGTTCTATTTTTCCTTTGAATTTCTTTTTCAGTTTAGGAAGATTAGTCTATGGAACAAGAATTAATGTTGTATCTAACCGAGGCGAGCAGACACATTCTCACTGTGGTTGGACTCGCGGCTCTGCCGCTTATCACATCTTTCATTTTTCGCGCCGGGAAACTACGTAACATCACTCGAGGAGAAGGTGGGGGACCTCTTGATATCCAAGGCTGTGCAAAGATGTTTGCCAGATTGTCTGGTTGAACTCATTACCTCCCAGAAACCCAACAATCATATTGCTACTTTTGGGAGGAATCTTCTCATTGTAGAGTATTTCTCCATCAGTGCAAGATACCCTTCTTGGATATTCTTACACCTCTTTCATGCCTCACCGGCTATTACTCGGAACTTCCAAAAATGTTGTTGCGCCCCATGTCACATCCTCAAAAAATTCATAGCTTTTGAAGGATCTGAACCAGGCGATATTTTTGAAGCGTCCCTTGTCACCAATTATTTTTCTCCCCCTCTCTCTGTATAAATAAATTTAGGGTAAAGATTCTTGATTATCTGGAATTTTAGACTTGTCTATTTTGTAAACGTGTGCAGAATCGTCAAGTTTACGAAGGTAAGTTGTATTTGTGAAGTTGTGTCTAAGTTGAGCAATAATTTGACAATTCTGATATGCGATTTCTAGTATTTAAAAGACTTTTAACTACTGTCAGATATCTCAATAACAATAATCTTCTACAGAGTTTTACCAAGGCATCAAGTTTTTTTTTTTTTTTTTTGGAATCATTTTTTATGTCATATACTGCCTTTAAAATAGTGTTCTTTTTTTCTTGTAGCATTAACAACCATCATTATAACATTACGTTATTTGTAAAATTCTCTCTATAATAACATTATGCAAATATCTATGTATTTATTATTTATAATAACCGAAAAACAGCCAGTTAGTTATTTTTATACCATTAAAATGTTGAAAAAATGATAGTTTTGTGTAATTTTTGTATATACACCAAAAAGGGTCTCGACAAATGAGGTTGTATAGAAAAGTTCGAATGTATTTCTCTTTGGTTTTCTATTCAGCAATAGGTATCTGTTTTGGATTCCTGACTAATAGGAATCAACACCGCGTAACACTTATTAAAGGGGAAAACGTTCCATACCACCATCATAGTAACACTTATTAAAGTGAAAAATGTTTCATACCACCATCATATTGAAACTTCAGGTTGAAATTTAAGAGATCTTGTCTATTTCACTACTTATCTTGATGATTATTTAACTGTATTATCATTTTTACGAAGTGACTAATTTCTAGGTTGATACTATCGAATCTATATTATCTAAAAGTGAAATATGCAAGCAAAGAATCACATTTTGTTTGCCCTGCTCATTTTAATTTTGTTATTAATTCTAAACAAAAAAAGAAAAAGAAATGCTAGGGATTGCTCTCTACATTCAAATGTATAAGGAACCAAAACAACATTGGTATCTTTGAATTCCAGAGCTCTCTTCTGTTCGCTAGTTGGATTGTACCGCATAAAATTTCAAGGAAATAATGGCCTACCCCCTTAAAAAGATTAAAAAATAAAATAAAAACAAAAAAATGGACCAAGCCTTCCCCTATATACACGAGGACAAAGCAAAAGGAGTTGACGGTGAAACATCAATTTTTCGGGCGGATCTTTTCATCATCTAATAACCCTAAAGAGGGTAGGATCATAGATGGTAGTATAACAAAGATATAGTATGGAAACGATTATTATTAGGTCAAAATTCATTTTTAAAATATTAAGACTATAATCTTCAACAAATATTAACATCATAATTGCAGAGCCTACATTTATCAAGATTATAATTAAAAACACAGAGTCTAAAAATCATACCTCTTAGCAGAATTTCAGATCACCGGAATGCTCACCCACCTTGGCACTTGACTCCCTTTTTCTTCACTGAATTCAACGGGATAAATGGCCTAGGTGCTAGGAGACTCAACAAACTCTTTCTAAAATTCTTTTTAAGATGCAGGTTTATAGACTAATATGGTTCTAAGTATAAACGTTCAAAGTGTTTTTTCTCTGGTATTATGATATTGTTCTTGGTATTGATTATAGACTAAGAGGGGGTTTAGCTAGACATTGAATTTTTTTCAAAGAAAGATTTTTATTGCAGATTTCGAATATCTCAAACGGTTACAACAAGACTCCTTATATAGATAACCTTAAGATTGTTGCCATAATTGATTACATTATTTCTACAGTAGTATGACGGCTATACTAATATTGAAAAGTCGTAAAGTGTATACAGTAACTTGACATATTTTTCAAAAAGTCTATAGTAATTGCATGAAATTTGTCTTGTTGCATTGCATCTTTCTTTTTCTTTGAATGCCTTTATTGCATTTTGTCTTATTGCATCTTTGTAGCTTTCTCTTGAATGCCTTTTTTGTCTTGTTGTATCATTATCAAAAAATTGTTGCAGCAATTTCCACGTGCCTTGGTTCTTGCATTTTGTTGATCATCTTAGAATGTCTCCATCCGTCTGGAAGATTCTTGGATAGTAGTATGATAATATGATGGTAGTATATTTTAGTAATATGGGCCTCTATGTAGTTTGACTACATTGGACTATTATTAGAGTTCCATAGGCTCGCCGTAGTTATCACTACATTGGGCCTTTTTTTTTATCATGTAAAAGGATTAGAGGATCCTTCTTTTTTAATAGTATGGGTAGTGTCGAGCCCGTTTTTACCACGGTTCGCGAGTAATGGGTCGATACCCCGGATTGATAAAGCTATTAAGGAGTCGCCACCTAATTATTCTAAGGTGAATTAGGACACCTAAATGTTAACTAAATGCTGCAAAGTGTACTCCGATTAATGGTCTGCGAAATTATGAGATTCTAGGTAAGGGTTCTTTATTATCCTAAAGGGAAGGGGTTAGACACCCTTTAGGATCCGCTAACTTGCGGTTATCCGGTCAAACTCAGGTTAATTATTATGCTAAAAAATGCATGTTTTAAAAATATAAAGTTAAAAGGATGCTGCAAATAATTAATAAAAGGATGCATTTTGTAAAAGTATGCATTAGTATGGCATTGTTAAAAAATACATGTAAAGTTGATTTTTGATAAAAGTATGCATTTGTATGAAATTTGATAAAATACATGCAAAGTTGATTTTGGAAAAAAGTATGCATTTGCATGACATTATATATAAAATAAATATTTTGCATTTGATAGTAAAGGTGGAAAGTAAATTATTTATAATGCAAAGAAGTGATTTTTATGAAAGTCATTTTAAGTTGCAAATTGGATAAAACCAAATTATTATATGATTAATAGTGCAAGTAAAAAGGTTATCAAATTATTTTGAAAGTTTGAAACATGCATAACGAGCCTAAAAATAAATAAGCTAGCGGCGAGTTCCTAATTTTAAACTACTCTATTAAATTAACGATTCAGAGCCTAATTATTCTAAGTGTTCAAATGATCACACAAGCAGAGTAATTAAATTACAGTGCAAAATAAAAGGAAGGCGAAATTTAAAGAAATTAAAACCGTAATGGCTAGGCGATGGGAAAGTCATCTCTCGGGCCTTGGGCACAAGTCCGACAATCTTGTTCTCTTTCGTCTCTGTAGAGCCCCACTTTGCTATCCCGTATTGTTTAGATGTTTCTCGCAAGGTGTAAAAAAAGGACAGTTAGAAATAAATAAATGCGAGTAAAAACCTTCGGATCCGTATAGTTTTAGTTACGGAAGGCTCAGACTTATGTTTTTTAAGTAAAAGAAATTCCATTCATGTCGTGGCTGCGAACTAGAAACTCGTCGGTCAATCTAGTCGCCTCGCCAACACATGTTGGTTTCTCGTATGTGATTTTATTATAAGTCTCATCATCGCCCTTTTCCGAAGGAAAGCAAACCGAGGGACAACCTTTCCGGATGGAGCATGGCCTCAAATTAATTATTCTCATCGGCCCAAGTGTAGTATAGTGTTCAAATCAGTGAGACTTTCCACCAAGTGTAGCAATCTGTTTCTTTTAAGATGTAATATCTGTTCTTGTAAAATTGCAGCAACAGTGATCTCAGGGATGCATCAGTAGCCCTTTAAAAGTGGCAAAATATCCCACCCAAGTCACAACTATTTGTTCCAGATGTGGGAGCAACTTTTAAGGTTTCAAGTGCAACATTCGTTCATTTAAATTGTTGAAAATTTATTAATGTGGAATTAAGTTTATCCCATTATTTATGACTCGAACAATTGGGGCCCCGCACGTCGGAAATATCATTTCCACACAGTGCAATCTTAGTGCCAAGTATCATAAATTTCGTTAATGAAAGAGATATGGTATGTAAGTGAAATGTTTGAGACATAGAATGATGGACGATTGTTGGCTAAATAACAAGTGTTCCACGTTGGTAAACGAATGAAGGATTGTGCGAAGTGTAGGATGGAACGGGTCGAACCGCGAAGCCGAGAAGGGCCGTGGCGCCGACCGGACTGGGCATCGGCGTCAGAGTGTCGCGACGCTTGGTCGGTAGTGAGGCTTTTGGCTAATTAGAGCCGCGACGCTTCTCAGGCAGTGACTGTTAGTCAGAATCCCAAAGGTTTGGTTGTTGAGGTGGTTTCAATGACATTGAATCCACCCAATAATGGCCATTACTTGGACCATTATGTTGCTGCATTACTTGTGGGTTAAATGTCATCAATTACATGGCAATTGAATGCCATTATGGGGCATTTGAAAGGCCATCTTGCACGCCTATAAATTGAGGCATTTGGCTCAATTCTAGAGATGAACAACACAATATACTTACAAGTATACACCACCACAAAGAGATCAAATTTTCCTGATAGTCAAGCCTTCTCTTAGCAATCTTCATTGTTCGGGTTCTTCGCTGATGTCATTTGTGTAGGCTTTGCACATTTGATAGTTTGCTGTTTCATCTTGGGAGATTATTGTCCACACTTCCGTAAAGCCTATATACAGGGGCAATCTTGTCTTAAAGACAGAGAGCCATCTCCCGACTCAGCCGGTGGTGTTGTGATTATCTAATTGGTTGCTAAGTGTTTCAGGTGTGAACTAGAATCTCAAAGGACTCTAACCGTTAGGATTCTCAGCGGATCTACAAGCCACAAGTGTAGTAGTTCATGTTCTTGTATTTTTGAATACAAAATCCATATTTGAAGTTCCAATTCAAGATCAAGATATTGACAATTGTTATTGAAATCTTTGTTGTTTATCCTTTCGATCATTGTAATAGTTATTTACTATTCCCGTATGTGCTTTTCATATCTAACAATTTTAAGACAAGATTGTATTAGTGCTCGAAAGATGTGTGCCAATAGATATGGTCCCAAATCTGGCTGTGGTTTTCTTCTTGAAAATAGTTCTGTTAACAGTTCAAACACTGTCTCTGTCAACAACCGTGCTTTCAAATCTGGTCCTAGTTTTGGTTCTCTCTTTGACGACAGTTATAAATCTGTTTTCGTCAAAGGTGGGATCTCTGGATCTGATGCTGAGCTTCAAGATACTGCTGATAGTCATACTAGTACGGCTAAAGATCAAGGACGAGTTGGTGTCACCGCTCCTGAGGGTGGTGGAAACAAACGCCCACGAGAGGCTGAGGATGTCAACTGGGACAAGAGGAGAAGGCTGAAGATGATCTATCATGTAGAAAAATGCCTATATCTGTCCCAGACAAGTGATCCGAATTATGGTAAGGAGGATATGGACACTTAGTCTAACTGAAGTGGGCCAGAATCTAAAAGGTCTAAGTTAATTATCCTTCCTTATCTATAATGTGTTTAGTTAATATTTGAATAAAAGTGTGTAAAGCAAGGCTGGGAATATGAAAGTGGTTTCATTAAAAAACTTATATTCCCTACACTCTAAAATCAGATATTAAATCTCCTTCCTTCATGGTTAAAGATTGGACTATTGTAAACAAAACTTAAAAGATCCGTTCTTTTGGGTGTAATTATTAAAAGTGTGTAAAATATATTCGCACATACGAAGGAGAGAGATCCACTGACTGTGCGAAAACTATTACCACTCTTAAGCCAGCGCCATGAATTGTCTGGTCACTAATCTCAAAGGAAGAAGACTAAAAGCTAATGGCTTTTCTTAAGACGTTAAACCTATCACACTATTTGACATAAGATCTTTCATTTGATAGGATGATATTGGACACTCAGTCGTACAAATCCTACGGGTGACTGGAGTGGGCCAAAATTCAGTTGATAGGATGATATTAGACACTCAGTCGTACAAAGCCTATGGGCGACTGATGTGGGCCAGAATTTCCAGGTCTTAAATGATTTGAAGGCCAAAAGAAAGGCAGAAAAGTAATGGACACCTAGTGAGGTGGGCCAGAGTTTCCAGGTCTTAAATGATCTGAAGGCCAAAAGAAAGGCAGTAAAGAAATTGGACACTCAGTCTGCCAAAGCAACTGGAGTGGGCCAGAGTATCCAGATCACATATGATCTGGTTACGCCCTAACTACGGGCAAGAGGTTGTTCATGTGATGCAACGCCACCTCTAAAGTAGAAGGGGCTGGAGAGGTTGTCCTCAATAAGACTTCAGGGAATATGATCACTCTAAAATGAGGTGATACTTGTCCCAAACTTGGTTTAAGGGACGCTGTTGGTCAAGCTGGTTTGAGACTAGTTCAACAGGTCTGTAATAACTAAGAATGGTACAGTATGTCTGTAGCTAAATGAATGATATATTTGTAATCCGTGCATCTATACCATCATAGATTAAGATAAATAAAAAGTCATTCAAAAGCTAACGAAGTTGAGATTATTGCCGTTTGTCGACATAAACCCTCAAAATGAATGTGAGTAGGCGAAGAGGCAAAATCACCTTTCCACTCCGTCAAAGGAATAGCGAAAGAAGCACCGCTCCTATAGAACTTAGTCACACCTACATGGGTGATTTGAATTTTGTACAAAATAAAGGCGGGAGACAAGTACTTTGTGACCTTCATTAATGATGGTATAGCATATTACATCCTTTGTTTGTTGAAAAGCAAAGATGAAGCTGTTGAAGCGGATGAGCACTACAAAGCAGAAGTTGAAAATCAACTAAGCTTACGGATTGAGGAATTTGTAGTGATAGAGGGGGAGAATGTGAAGCATCGTTCATCAAACGACTGCTCATTACTCACCTCGACTTCACATTTACCCCTCTTTAATTAATAAACTCATCTCATACACTGACGCAGATTGAGGTCCGGATACTAGATGCTCAACTTCTGGTTACTGTGTTTACCTTGGAGATAACTTGATATCTTGGTTTGCGAAACGGCAACCTACCTTGTCCCGGTCCAGTGCTAAAGCCGAATACCGCGGGGTGGCCAATGTCGTATCAGTATCCTGTTGGATT
Source organism: Anisodus tanguticus (assembly GCA_034509755.1). Classification (NCBI taxonomy): domain Eukaryota; kingdom Viridiplantae; phylum Streptophyta; class Magnoliopsida; order Solanales; family Solanaceae; genus Anisodus; species Anisodus tanguticus. The sequence goes on from CM067558.1 coordinate 40,120,482, forward strand.
CGAAACCTACTTCTGGAACTTCACTGTCCAGTTACGAAAGCCACTTGGGTCTATTGTGACAATGTTAGTGCAGTTTATATTTCCGGTAACCCAGTTCAACATCAACGCACTAAACATATTGAAATGGATATACACTTCGTACGTGAGAAAGTCGCTCGAGGTAAAGTACGCGTCCTACGTGTTCCTTCACACTATCAAATTGCCGATATTTTCACCAAAGGACTCCCACTGCAACTCTTTGATGATTTTCGAGATAGTCTCAACGTACGTAAACCTCCCGTTTTGACTAAAGGGGTATATTAGAATCTGAATCTTTAATGTATAATCTTGTAATCAATTAGATTAGCCTTAGCTTAATTTCAGTATTCATAATCAGCACAATATCATTGATTATGATCAGATATAGCTTGATTTTAGAGATTATGTTAGCTTGATTTTAGCCATAACTTTGGCTTACATTCTTGTACATAAAGTGACTTTACAACAATGAAAACAGGTAACAAAATACTTGAAAACATCATCTATTAACAATTTTTTGTCTTTTTTTTTTGTACATATTTACATAATGATTTGGTTGTGTTATTTTAACACCCACAACCCAAAACTTGTAGGTTAAGCAATTTCCACGTCTTTGCTTTTGCTCTGGCTCGAACATTTTAGTGAAAATCTACAATTTTCAATTGCATCTTCAATTGTTAAGAACACTGATTCTTTTCCAATGACGTCAATGAATCTTGTCACAATTAATTTTTCCATGACACATAATCTTGGATTAATCAATATCATCTACAAAATAAAAAAGAGTATATTATTGTGAATTTCCTATACCATATGAATGTAATTAATTTAATACTGAAAAAGTATGATTATACATACCTTGATCGATGTTGCTGCTAGGCATCTACGAACTTCAAATAAAATTTCAACACCCGTTATGTCGATTGATGTAACACCCATGATATTTTCATTAATATATCCTTCATTTAGTAACATTGAAAAGCATATATACAAAACAAATTCAAGAACAACATTTATATATCCTTTCGTCAGGGTGGCTCAAGGCTCAAACTAGTAAAACATTTGCTTTAAGTCCGAGGTTAAAAAAATATTGGTAATTAATTTTATAACTGTATTTATAGAGACATAAAAAAATATAAAATCACTTTAAAAAAAGTAAAAGTCTGACAACTATTCAATTGAGGGTGACTGAAAAGGACATTCCATAAAATTATATGATAATTTCGCATTTCAAAAAATTAAAAAGTAAAACTAAGTATCTCTTCAGGTAATTCCTATCATGATGGAATTTTTAGGCAAAAGTCTGACAATATGGAATTTTTAAACCCAGAAGACTTCTTAATCTTCATACCACTACTAAAAATTCCATTTCTCCTTTGCCTACAAATCCCCTTCATGAATTAAACGATCATAACTGAAAAATGACCATGAAAGATGAATACGATGCTCTTATTCAGAATAAGATATGGGACTTGATGCCCCGACCATCTAAAGCTAAAATTATTCGAAGTTTGTGGATTTTCAGGCATAAGAATAAATCTGACGAGTATTTTGAGAGCTATAAAGCCCAACTTGTAGGTGAAGGTGCAAGACAACAAACTGGTGTAGATTGCAGAGAAACATTCAGTCCGATTGTCAAACTGGCAACTATTCAGACAGTACTTAGCATTGCATTATCAAAATGTTGGTGTCTCACTCAGCTTGATGTCAAAAATGCATTCTTACATGGACATCTTAATGAAACTATCTATATGTACCAACCACCGGGTTTTCGTGACCCACAACACCCTGATTATGTTTGTTTGCTCAAAAAATCTCTATATGGACTTAAACAAGCGCCTCGCGCTTGGTACTGGCGTTTTGCAGATTATGTGGCTACACTGGGCTTCTCTCATAGTATTTCAGATCATTTTTATTTATTTATCGTCGAGGCAAAGATATGACATATATTCTTCTTTATGTGGATGATATCTTCTTAGCCACTTCATCAGATGCTCTCCGACAATCCATTATGTCTAAGCTTGGCTTTGAATTTGCTATGAGCGATTTGAGCCCACTAAGCTATTTTTTGGGTATCTCTGTCACCAGACATTCAGGAGGATTATTTCTTTCACAAAAGAAATATGCAGAGGAGATTATTGAGCGGGCCGACATGTCTTCCTGCAAACCATCCCCTACACTGGTGGACACAAAAGTAAAACTAAGTATCTCTTCAGGTAATTCCTATCATGATCCGACTGAATATCGTAGTCTTGCCGGCACATTGCAATACTTGACCTTCACAAGACCCAATATTTCTTATGCGGTTCAACAAGTATGCTTATTTGTGCATGACCCAAGAACCCAACACATGTATGCATTGAAGCGTATCATTTGCTACATTACGGGGAAACTCGAATTCAGACTTCGCATTTACCCCTCTTTAATTAATAAACTCATCTCATACACTGACGCAGATTGAGGTGGATGTCCGGATACTAGATGCTCAACTTCTGGTTACTGTGTTTACCTTGGACATAACTTGATATCTTGGTCTGCGAAACGACAACCTACCTTGTCCCGGTCCAGCGCTAAAGCCGAATACCGCGGGGTGGCCAATGTCGTATCAGAATCCTGTTGGATTCGAAACCTACTTCTGGAACTTCACTGTCCAGTCACGAAAGCCAATTGGGTCTATTGTGACAATGTTAGTGCAGTTTATCATTCCGGTAACCCAGTTCAACATCAACGCACTAAACATATTGAAATGGATATACACTTCGTACGTGAGAAAGTCGCTCGAGGTAAAGTACGCGTCCTACGTGTTCCTTCACACTATCAAATTGCCGATATTTTCACCAAAGGACTCCCACTGCAACTCTTTGATGATTTTCGAGATATTCTCAACGTACGTAAACCTCCCGTTTTGACTAAATGGGTATATTAGAATCTGAATCCTTAATGTATAATCTTATAATCAATTAGATTAGCCTTAGCTTAATTTCAGTAATCATAATCAACACAATATCATTAATTATGATCAGATATAGCTTGATTTTAGAGATTAGGTTAGCTTGATTTTAGCCATAACTTTGTCTTACATTCTTGTACATAAAGTGACTTTACAACAATGAAAACAGATAACAAAATACTTCAAAACATCTTCTATTAACAATTTTGTCTTTTTTTTGTACATATTTACATAATGATTTGGTTGAGTTATTTCAACATCCACAACCCAAAACTTGTAGGTTAAGCAATTTCCACGTCTTTGCTTTTGCTCTGGCTCAAACATTTTAGTGAAAATCTACAATTTTCAATTGCATCTTCAATTGTTAAGAACACTGATTCTTTTCCAATGACATCAATGAATTTTGTCACAATTAATTTTTCCATGACACCTAATCTTGGATTAATCAATATCATCTACAAAATAAAAAAGTGTATATTAGAAGATTGTGAATTTCCTATTCCATATAAATGTAATTAATTTAATACTGAAAAAGTATGATTATACATACCTTGATCGATGTTGCTGCTAGGCATCTACGAACTTCAAATAAAGTTTCAACACCCGTTATGTCGATTGATGTAACACCTATGATATTTTCATTAATATATCCTTCATTTAGTAACATTGAAAAGCATATATACAAAACAAATTCAAGAACAACATTTATATATCCTCTCGTCAGGGTGGCTCAAGGCTCAAACTTGTAAAACATTTGCTTTAAGTCCGAGGTTAAAAAATTACCGGTAATTAATTTTATAACTGTATTTGTAGATACATAAAAAATATAAAAGTCTGACAACTATTCAATTGAGGGTGACTGAAAAGGACATTCCATAAAATTATATGATAATTTCGCATCTCAAAAAATTTAAAAGTAAAATATCAAATAAATAAATTTAAAAAGCCTTTAATTATATTTTCGCTCTAAATAATCAATTTTATTGAGCCGTCCCTGCCTATTGTTTGTTAGGTAATCATAACTCGAAGAAATGGATTTCAACTAGCCAATTTTCAGTGGTCTTTGAAAAGTAACCATTGGCTTGGAGTTTCAGCTAGTGAAAGTTGAAATCCCATGACAATATTATGAAAGTTTAACTTGTAGAAGTTGGAATTTCAGAACAGTGATTATCATTCAATTACATAAACTGAAAAATGACGATTTGTGAATTTTACTCTCATAACTCATACCTCCAAATTCAAGTAGCAAGTATTCAATTTCATTTCTTTTGGAGTTTGCAAGAGATTGCTCATCCCTGACCCATCTGAGAATCCTGCTCAATATATCCATCAAAATAATATCTTACCGTTAGAACAAGAAAAATGAAAATTAAAGAAGCAGCTAGTATTTTGGTTTTGTATACGGTCAGATCTCTCTATAACGACCATATGCTATAATAACATTTTACTATAACGACCAAATTTTATTTGAAATCGATTTTTTAAATATAAGTTTTCCATAACAATATTTCGTTATATCAACCAAAAATATCAGACAAACGATACGTTCTAGAGAAATTTGATGGTATAAAAGAAAGAAATTAAGACAAACTTTTCTTACCTTTCTCTTACATAATTGCTATTTGGGAAGTAAATTGGAGAACCAAGCTTCAAAATCAACATTCCTGGAGTTCCATTTGAACCAGGATATTGCTCTATGTCACGAAATGCAGTGTTTGTTATGGTTCCAAGTTTGCAAGTAGGTGGCCGTGCTACATATAGAAGTGCTCTTACCAAGGCAAGTCCAACCTAAACCACAAAAAAGAAAAATTAGTTCAAACTTTCTATGGATTAGTCATTTAAAATTGGAAATTAAGAGTGTATTTAGTAGTTAAAAATAATGATTTAGCAGAAGACTATATGTGAATAATTTATTTACGGTGTTTAGTATGACGAAAGCATTTCCATTGAATACATTTTCTTAAAAAAATGTTCTCCAGAATAGCGTTTGGAAACTAGCCCGTATAGTGGAGTTTCAAATTCCACATGTGAAATTCTATGATTATGCTTATTTTTCAATTACAAGGACTGAAATAATTTTCCCCCTTTTTACGAAAAAGTTTTCTCTCATCATCAAGCATCAGAAAATGACTTTCGTCGTATCAAAACACTCTTATAAGTGATACTACATATTTATTGAAAAATAGTGCTTACCGATAAAATGAGTCCCATGTCCATGCTAATGAAGGCAACACCAAAGAATGCAGCCATACAAATCAAGAAATCAAATTTGTCAGTCTTGTAGAGATGATAAGCCTTCTCATAGTCAATTAGCCCAAGCATTGCTGACATGATGATAGCAGACAAGGCAACTAGTGGTGTGTAGCCAAAGAGTGGAGCCAAGAATAATAGGGTTAGCAACATGCACATTGACATTACTACATTTGACATTTGGCTCTTGCATCCAGCATTGTGGTTCACTGCTGTTTTTGAAAATGGCCCTGAAAAAATGAAGCATTATTAATAGACGTTTATTTTGCACTGTCAGTATATAAAAGTTAACAAGTTGCCTGTAATTAATTAGCTCTCAGCCGGTTATAAAAGAAAGTGCAACTTATTTGTCAGGAGAGGTAGATTCAGAAATACATGAACTGAACTCGCCGATTATTTGAGTTACTGGGTCAAAAAATTTGACATTTACACACATATATAGTGAATTTCTTAATATATATGTATGAATTGAGCTAAAGCGACTTGATTTGCGTAACCAATACTGTACATTCAGCTCAAGCTTATCGAGACAATCAACGTAAAGGACAAAATAAGATGGATTATTCAATTATATTTCCTCCATTGGTAAGGATTGACTTTTGTTGAAGGATATTTCATGGCTACACTCATTGTCCATTAATAAATAAATAGGTCATGCAAATGCAATTAGATGCTGTTAATACAATAATGCACAAAGTTGTAAACTTGTTAATTAAAATAATTTATTTGATTTATAATAAAGAAATTACCTGTAGTCAAGTAGCAAGAAGTGAAAGAGCCAACAATATTCATGAGTCCAATGGCTATCATCTCTTTGTTCCCATCAATTTGTTCATTATCCAGGATAGAGAAACTCCTTCCAATAGCTATTCCTTCCTATAAAATGTTGCCATTTGGAAAAATGTTTGAATAATTAATCTAAATAGCCGTCCACCAACCGTATAAATTAGAAATAGCCGGTGAATGTGTCATATATGTATTAATCATATATAATATATGTATAACAATATATAATCAGTGTATAATCTATGTGTACCGGCTAAAAGAAGTAAACAGTGAATTCAGACGGCTATTTGTGTCAAGATCCCACAAAACTTGAAGCTACATATTTGTGAAATTTTTTGAATATTTTTTCAGTTTTCAAGTTCATAAGGCAAAAATGTACTTACTGCTAGAGAAATGATGGCTGTGATGATCCCAGCTTTTACAGCAACAGATATATACTCTGGGCTAAAATTTAGAAGATGGAGAGAGGGTGGATTAATTCCTTTACTCAACTTTCCCACCTGCATTGAGTTAAAAAAAAATTGCTCCAAAATTGAGAGAACAAATTGGAAAAAAGTTGTAATTTTTTACGGATTAAACTCGAAATGACTCATCAAACTTGAGTAAGAACGGATCAAAATAATATAAGACGACAAGTCAATATGATATCCAACAAATTATTTGAATTTGAAGTACTTCCCTTCTTAGTCAAGCTTTGAAGTCTCTACTTTATTTAGATTGTTGGGATATTTGAGATTTAAGAATTATGTATTTGGTACTTGATAGAACTTAAACTAATAATTTAAGAAAAAAAAAACTTTAAACTTTCACATTTTTTTTTTGAAGAAGAGTAAAATAGGAAGAAAGTGACATTTATTGGACAAGTTGAGGATATTCGTCATCGACTCACTTAGACCTAAGCAAATGTTGGACAGATTGAGTTTGAACATGTTTATTGATTTGACCTATTTTGACTCATTCAAATTTTAACCTTATCAGTTTATTTGCCGCCTTTAAATATTATTTAGCGGTACACAAAAGCGGGTATAGAAATTTAAGTGAGTACAAGTATATCACTATTTCTTTGTGGCAATAGTTGGCGTAGGTATAAATATTTTACAAGTTTATTATTGGAGAAGTTTAGCTCACAATGGCTATGCCATGTTTCTCAGCATGGAATAAGTAAGCAAAAAGGCAGCCAACAACAACAACAATTATTGGAGCAATGGCTGAAACCCAAAATAGATTTGGTTTCTTCTTTCTCTGCAAATCCCATAATTTAATTTTTTCGTCAGATTTAATAATATATTTACACTGACAGTGTATATAAATTAAGACCGTATATGAAAAACTCACCACATATCTAGATAATTGTAGGAAGGTAAGAAAGATTACACCAACAACTGTACACTGCCAAGTCCACTGTATATATACATAAAAAATAAAGAAAAAACATATCATTCAGTACGAAAGCAAAAAAAAAAAAAAACTCGCTTGGGTGATAACTATTTTTTTTTTTGGTTTTGCAATTAGGCCAAAACATTTTTAGCTTTTCCTTAGGCCATATATTAAACATGGACTGATTTATACAAAAGTTTCCTTTTAGGCTACCATTCAAAGTTTGTTCCCATTTTTAAGAGTTGTGAAATATAGCCTTTGGGAGATGGGAGTGACGTTTAAGGTCCATAAAATTTTAGACCGTGGTTTAACATTGTCTTATAAGAGTTTCAACTTGTTCAAAAGAAATATTTATATCGAAGTCTATGAAGGTTTATATATTGCAAAAAACTATAAAGGATCATTTATTAAATACTTGTCACAAAAAGGAAACATGGAATTCTCACTAATTATTATTGGTTCTATACTAGTTTCTCTAATAAACTTTCAAAAAAATAATTCTAAAATTTTCCTTTAATCAGTGATTAATAAAAAACAATATATTAATTAACTAACCTCTTTTCTGTTTTCAAAAAGAGCACGTAAAACATGAACTACATCAGTGTGGCTAGTGAAATGCTTCAAGCCAAGCATGCCCTTCAGTTGCTGTAGGCAAATAACTAATGCTGTCCCTCCCATAAATCCAGTAATTGTTGAATGTGATAGAAAATCCACCAAAAAACCAAGCCTACATGACAAAATAATAACTTAATTACATGATGGATAAGATGGTATCCTTTTCAACTTAGAATAAATTAACTTGTCTATATTAATACTGTAAATGATTTAAAATGCTAATTTCACGTATCATTACTAAAGTTTACCACTGTAATAACAACAACAATAACATATTCAGTGTAATCCTATAAAGTAGAGTCTGATTACCATTGTAATAGTCATTACTAAAAAATCTCTACTTTCCCACTGAATATCAGTGGAAAAAACCTAAATAGTAGTGTTTTTACATGAAAAAATTAAAAAGTTTTCCAGCGTTTAAATAGGAACCTTTTTCCACCATGTGTTTTCTCGATGAGCTGGTTCGGTGGGAATAAAGTGGAAAAATCATAGTTTATAGCACAAATTTCCCACTGAATGTCGGTGAGAAAAACCTTTATTTCTAGTAATGAGTAAAGTAAAAGATTTATGGCAGATTTATTTTGTGTCAAGGTAAAAGCACTGAATTTAACCTATTAGAGCAGTAAAGTCAAAAATATTATATTTGTCACATTAAAATAATAAATTTTACTGTTATAGTGTGGTAAAGTTGAATGACTTTACTGTTAGACTTACCGTGCATATAATTCAGTTACTTTAATGTGACAAAGAATAGCTTGTGACTTTATTGTTATAATGCATAAAATTAAGTGACCACATAAAGAGTTAATCCTAATTTTAAGCTATTACTGTAATTTAATATGCTATACCAGATATATACTACAAAAATAAAACAAGAATTAACTACGGAATTCATCGATAATTTGTCAATAAATAGCTCATAACTAGCAAGATTTTTGATAATCCACAGCTAATCCGTCGTCAAATTGAACTGGAGACGAATTTTTGTTATTAAGAATAGTACCACCTATTATGAGTATATTACTTGTAGCTTTTTTTTTAATTAATCTAAAAGTATCTATATATATTTACATATTATCAGTGTAAAAAACTTAAATGGGTAAAATTATGTTATTTGGTGGTATGTATATATAATACCTTAGTACACCCAAAGCTGTTTGCACCAAACCAGAGACAAGGGTAGCTGTGTAGAACAAACTGAGATACAATGGCATATTTTCTTGAGGCTTAACTTTTTGTTGAATTGTTTCAGCAATAAGCATTGAGCAAGTTGCCACTGTTCCAACAGCAAGATGCCTTGAACTTCCAAAAATAGCATAAATAAGAGGGGGAACAAAGCTTGAATCTGCAAAAAAAAACATTCATAATAATAACCAATTAATTAATTAATTAAGCATGTGATGAGAAGCCAATTTTGAGTTAAAGAAGATTTGAGTTACATGGACTTGACAATGTAGAGATTTTTTACATCACGAGTGTAATTTAACTTATTATAACATATCAGTTATTATGTTTATTAAGTTGCCGATTATATTTATTACAAGATTTACTTTTAATATATCGCCTTATAAATGGCCTGATTGTGCAATATTTTCTTGCATATGCACTGATGTCATTAAGAATATTTACACAATAAGATCACTTATTAAATAGTAATTACATTTTAGTCTATTTAATGGATAAAATTCACAAATAATCATTTTCAGCCCTTTCAATTGAAAAATAATCATTATCCTGAAGTTTAAATTCCACAGGCAAAACAAACATTGTTAATGTTTTAAACATTGATGAGTATAATAGTAAGAAATCGTCTTTAAATTATTTAATTATATTGAAGAAGATTACTTAGACACAAAGAACGTAAAAAAAAAAAAGACAACACAGAAGCATAACTAGATTTACTCTTGAAACGTTATATATTTGCTTTAATCGTGTAAATTAAATTAAAAATTTATTGCATTAAAAATTAAGAAATAGCCTATTTCAGCCATCATCATAGAGTTCCAAATTCCATAATTAAAACTTCAGGCTGAATTTGAAACTCCATGAAAAAAAAACTATTTTTCAATCACATAGCTGAAAAAGTGGCTAGCCAACACTATGACTATCTATTTAATAAACATTGATAGGTATAACTGATCATAAACATTATGCAACGTGCTATAAAAAGGTTAATTTACACTGATTGTATAAAATAGAAATCGTAAATAATGGTCTTTAAATTATTTAATATTGAAGAAGATTAAATGGAATCAGACACAAAGAAAGATAAAAATAAAAAAATAATACAAAAGCAACACCGAAGTACGATTAAATTTGTTCTTGAAATATTATTTTCTTTGATCGTTAAATTAAAATTATTGCATGCATTATCAGTGTATATAACTTACAGAGTCCGATAATAGGAGGAAGGTCGCCAAGTTTTGCATAGCTTATTCCTTGTGGGATAGCAAGACTAGCAATTGTAATTCCAGAAAGAAGATCATACTTGAATAGCCCAAGATTGTACTTTGGCAACCATTGGAAAATTGGTACAAAATATTGAATCCCCTTTAGAATTCTGATGGATAATTTCTCATTCTTGAATTCATGGAATGGATCATCTGGAAATAGGGTTTCTTTTAGGTTTGCTTTAAGCACTGTTCCAAAGCTACGTGGTGGTGCATAGTTCACCCCATGTAAAGACTTAGTAGAAGTCATTGTGATTGGTGCATAGTTCACCCCATGTAAAGACTTAGGAGAAGTCATTGTGATTTGTTATTTCTGCAAAAGAAAGAAAGAACTTGTTTAGGGTGAATTAGAACGAGGAGTTTGATGCATGTATATATAGAACTATAGAAGGATTAAAGGGTTATTTCTGCAAAAGGAAAAGAGATAAAACTTGTTTAGCATGAGGATTTTAAATCAAGTATTTATAGAAGGATGTAATTATATACATTAATAGAGAATTTTACACACTTAACATATTAGATAATCTGCCTTAATAGAGAATTTCTTTTGTATAGAAGGATTAACAGTATAGAGATTTTCTGTCTAATCTTATCCTCTCTCATATTTATGAAATTCATCGCTAATCTATCACCAAATAGCCCGTGGCTAACATAATTTTTTAATAATTATCGCTAATCCATTATTAAACAGGATTAATAGCGGCTTTTTGTTGTTTAACGATTGTCGCTAATTCTTATTTCCATAACTAACAGTAGAATCTAAAGATTGGTTCCATATATCAAATTTAAATTTTGAATCCATCTCTAATTAAATGTAATTAACTTTAAGTGATCTCTAAAAGGACAAATAAGGAAAAGTGATGAAAGAATAACAAGGTGGAAAACAACAACTTATAGGTAGAGTTTATCTTGTGACTTCTATCATCATTTCCTTAATGAATTACTTGATGATATTCGATTCACCCTAAAAAGAAAGTAGCTAAGAAAATGAAAAGATAACTGAATTTGTAACATCGTTATTTTTAGTCAAGAAACTTTGATTTGAATGTAATGTGCAAGCATATAATTAGGTCAAAATATAACAGAATATTTTCCTCATATATAGACATGCCATACGAAGCTTTAGAAGGTACATAATTCTTTGATGTGTTTTTTTCTCGATTAAGAAAAATATAAATGAATAAACTTTTGCATCATATATAATTAATTAATATTCTCATAGACAAGTCATATGAAAGTTTCAAAGAGATATAGTTCTTTAATGTGCTTTTTTCATGAATAGGGAAAAGATATAAATGTGGGGCTCAATTTTACACTAGTCACTAGTACTATAAAGTATAAACATAATGCAATAATAATAAAACTTCTATCGGATTATGCAAAAATAACAAAAGATGGCCAGCACAAGTATCTATGTTAGTTTGGTATCTTACCTAAATATATATGTTGTTAGAAAATTGATAAGAGAAAGAAGGAAAAAGAAAAAATATTAAAAATAGTAGAAGGTTGAGGCGTTTAAAACGCTTTGCCAAAAGATTGATTTTTTTTTATTTTGGGGAGAACATATAACGATCTTTAGGGACACAACAATCATATTAGTTATTACATACTTATCTAGGACCTCATTTATATGCACTCAATGAAAATCTTAAGTTTAATTATTCAAATCTTAGTCGGTAAGTTTGTCTATTTTTTTTAATTATTTTGATCTCAACTATTAAGTCCGTTTTTTAAATTTATATAATAACCACTTAACAGGTTTGAATAGATTTGAATGATTAAAATATGTAATAAAATTTTAATATCATTAAGATGTCTATTCAAACAACAAAAACAAAAGTTTACCACTTCCATCTATTTATTGCTACTATCTATTTATTGCTACTGCAATCACCCACTATTATCGCTCTGTCGTCTCCACCCATTATTGTTAAATACCACCACCCCACTAGCCCACCGCCCATAACTACCATTCTCATTTACAACTACCATCATTTCAAATCACTACAATCAACTGTCATCACTATTGGCCACCGTTTAAAATCATCACCACTAATTATCATTATTACAATAATTATTATCATCAGTCACCATTATATATTGTCAATCACCATTATTAGCTATTACTGTCATTCACCACCAACTACCACAATCAACCATTATTGTTGAATTCCATTAGTATCAACATGTCCTTTTGATTAATAATTTCTTAAATAATTTTTGAATTCCATGGGGGCACAAGGTAATATTGTTGCTAGAAAATTGATAGAGAAAGAATGAAAAGGAAAAAGAAAATCTGTTGAAAAAGTAGAAGGTTGAGCTGTTGAGGCATTTAGAACGGTTTGTCCAAAGATTGACTGTCTGATTCGGTCTGGACAGAACAAACAACTATTTTCAAGGACTCAACAAGCACATTACAACAATTATCTAAAAATTGATTTATGCACTTTTTGTCTAATCTTATTCTCTCATATTTGAAAGTACCAAGCGTTCCTATTTTCAGAATCAACATGTAATAGCAAAAGGTTAGAAAAGAGGATTATTGTAATTAGTGGTGGAGCCAGAAATTCAAACAAGGAGATTTAACAAATAAAATTCTTATGTCAAAGGAATTCAACAGCTTATATATATATACCCTATTTAAATAGTATAACTTTTCAAAGAAGGGGGCTCAATTGGACCCCCCTTGCACCCTATGTCTCCGCCTCTAATTGTAATCATGAATCATTTGCAGAAAGTAACCATAGAAATAATGAGATTAGTTTATGTATAAATACCAGGGTTAATGCTGGCTCTTTGTGTTTTGGAGCAGATGTTGGAGAATATATCAACTTCTTTTAACAATCATATAGATGAAATGAAGATAATTAAAGGGATAACACGGATAAGATGAGAACTAGGGATAACTATACGAGAATGTCCCAGTTTCTGGGACACCCTATATAGCAACTAATTTATAATAAAAGATATCAGTAAAAACAATTAATTAATTGCTATGTTCTAGTTACAGAGTGAAACGTTGGTAATTAAAGAAGAATTACTGGTGAAAATAAGGAAAACAAATGCTACAAACATGGAGAAACAATCATTTAGTGCTACCACTTATTATCAGACAAAATAGTGATTTACTAACTTCTTTTCTTGTTTGGTCAATAGTGTTAAACAGAGGTAATCCAGCAGGCCCATCTCGGCCAAAAAGTCCAAATTGTATATTTGTAGTATATTATGAATAGGATACCTTAATTAGAGTTATACACCTACCATAATTGTATAGTTAGAATTATGGTAGAATAAGGATTTAGAAGTAGAATAGGAAAAGGATTTTCCTATTATGAAAATATGTAACTTGTATAAATAGCCTTTCAATTAATGAAAATAATCAAGGGGATTATTTCTTTCATGGTATCAAGAGACTAGGTCTAAACCAAAAGTTTTCTTCTCTCAAACTTTTGCCTCTTTGGCCGAGACCCCCCCCCCCCCTCCCTCGGGTTTTTCTCTCCAAATATCTCGTCTTCCGCTCTCAAAAACCTCTCTTAAATTTATCCTCCTTCTTTGTTCTTTCAAATATGTCTAAGAACAATTTTCACCCCTGCCCTCACGAGTTTCCAATATCAAGCTCGGTGTCCCTATTGTTCTTGAGATGGAAAACGTTCAATATGCAACGTGGGCGGAGTTGTTTAAAATTCACGCTATCTCTTATCAAGTTCTTCATCACATAATTCCTCCCGCTAGACCCCGTCTGCGGAGGATCTGAGTGTGGATTACACTTGATGCTACCGTTCTTCGGTGGATATACGCCACTATTTCGGTGGACCTTCTACGAGACGATTATGGAGCCCGATACCACGGCTATGGCTGCATGGAATAGATTGCGTGACATATTCCAAGACAACAAAGCATTCCGTATCGTCACACTCGAGCGGGAATTCTCTCTCGTTCGAATGGACGTATTTCCGAACGTTTCTGCATATTGCAAGAAACTAAAGGAATTGGCGGATCAACTCCGTAACGTTGGCGCACCAGTAACAAATAATCGTCTAGTTCTACAGTTGGTTGCCGGTCTTTCGGAGGCCTATAATGGTGTTGGCACTCTCCTTCGCCAAAGCAACCCTCTTCCCGACTTCCATCAAGCCCGCTCCATGCTTACGTTGGAAGAAGCCGGTTTGGCTAAAAAGGCGGCTACGGAGCGAGTTCAGTTGTCATGATGGCATCCTCTCCGAATCCGTCAGTTTTTGTTAATAATTCGGGCCAAAACCATAATAATGGTGGAGGCAAGAATAATCGCAAGAATAATAAAAACCGCGGGGGCAAACGCGGTAGTAATGGTGGAGGTTCCGGTAGTCAGCAAAACATCGGTGGGTCCCATCCGATGAACGGTGGCCCACCACCCCCATGGGCCCGGCGGTGGGGCCCGTGGCGGTGGAGCGATGGCGGTGGACCGTGGGCCAACGGCCCGTACCGGCGGCGGCGGGAAATTCCGGCGGCCGGTGGGGCACGGCCAACAATCCCGGCCCAATGCCCGGCGGTGGCGGCCCGGCGGCCGGTGGCCCAACAGCGGCGGTAGTAGCGGTTACGGGCCGGGTCCGGCACGGCCGGGAGTTCTTGGGCCCCGACCTCCGCAAGCCTATCATGCGGCGAGCCCTACTCGGACCGATATCGAGGCCGCAATGCACACGTTGGGATTAACTCAACCGGACCAAAATTGGTACATGGACACGGGGCCACTACTCACATGACTTCCGAATCGGTACTCTCTCATCTTATTACAATTTGAGCACCCCTCGGGGAATAATTGTTGGTAATGGCGATTCTATTCCAATTCTAGGGTATGGTCGAAAACGTTATCTCCTCCCAATCCACCTCTCCTCTTGAAAGATACTTTACATGCTCCTAAATTGATTAAAAATTTAGTGTACGTCCGAAAATTCACAAATGACAATTCTGTTTCGTTGAATTTGATCCTTTCGGTTTCTCTGTGAAGGATTTCAAGACGGGGAGTCATCTCATGAGGTGTGATAGTAGGGGAGATCGTATCCTATCATGCCCGATTTCGGTCCATCGAGTCCGGCCTTGCCATCGGCTTTTGCGGCCATCTCTCCTTCCATGTGGCATGCTCGTTTGGGTCATCGGGATCTTCTATTTTATCGAGTTTTAGATAAAAATAGCTTTATTTCTTGTAAGGGTACGAGTCGTACTCCAATTTGTCGATCTTGTTCATTAGGAAAAATTGTTAAGTTACCATTTGTAGACTCCAATTCTCATACTTCTATGCCATTTGACATTATTCATAGCGACTTATGGACATCTCCTGTTCTTAGTTCAATGGGTCATCGATATTATGTTCTCTTCTTAGATGATTATTCTAGATTTTTGTGGACGTTTCCAATTGCGAATAAATCACAAGTGTTTTCCGTCTTCATAAAATTTAGAGCGCTCATTCGTACTCAATTCGAAAGAGAAATAAAAAATATTCAATGTGATAATGGGAAGGAGTATGACAATAGGGAGTTTCGAGAATTTTGTGCTACTCATGGGATAAATTTTCGGTTTTCATGTCCTCATACATCTTCACAAAATGGGAAAGCCGAACGCAAAATTCGTTCCATCAATAACATTGTCCGAACTCTCCTAATTCATGCCTCCATACCTCCGTATTTTTGGCATCATGCTCTACAAATGGCCACTTACCTTCTTAACATAATTCCGTCTAAAGGTCGACATATTCTTCCCCTCTCAAAATCTTATATAATAAAAACCCGTCTTATTCTCATCTTCGGATTTTTGGGTGCTTGTGTTATCCATTATTCCCATCCACCACAATTAACAAACTTCAGGCTCGGTCTACTCCATGTGTATTTATGGGTTATCCGTCGAATCATCGTGGGTATAAGTGTTTTGATTTATCCTCCAAGAAAATCATTATAAATCGTCATGTCATTTTTGATGAAACCCAATTCCCTTTTACAAAAGTTCATACTCCCGAGCCTAAGTCGTATAATTTTTTGGATGACCAAATATCCCCGTATATTATTCAGAATTTTTCGGACAACTCCCGTGCCCAAAATCCTCCGGCGGGCCCCTTGCCCGCCGGTCCCACGTCTTCGTCGCCCCCTCTTGTTCCGGCCAACGGAACAGTTCCGCCTATTGGGCCGGTCCGGCCCAATTCTGGGCCGGTCCCGGTAAAAAGCCCGACATCTACCGATTTGGGCCGGCGGGCCCACCCCCTGCGGCCGGTCCGTCCGAGCCCGAGAAAATTCCCAAAATTCCATTAATTCTTCCTCGAGTCATAGACCGGTCACTCGTAGTCAGCGGGGCATTTTTACACCTAAAAGACATTTTAATTTACATTCTAATGTCTCTAAATCCCCCTTGCCCCGCAATCCTGTGTCCGCATTAAATGACCCTAATTGGAAAATTGCTATGGTGATGAATATAATGCTCTTATTGATAATAAGACGTGGGAGTTGGTGCCCCGTCCATATGGTACTAATATTATCAGGTCTATGTGGATTTTTGCTCATAAGGAGAATTCAGATGGGTCCTTTGCTCGACATAAGGCGCGACTTGTTGGTGATGGTAAGACTCAGCAGGTTGGAATTGATTGTGGTGAGACGTTTAGTCCGGTGGTCAAACCGGCTACCATACGCACTGTGCTTAGCTTGGCTCTTTCAAAGACTTGGCCAATCCATCAGTTGGATGTCAAGAATGCCTTTCTACATGGTGACCTCAAGGAAACAGTCTATATGCATCAGCCGTTGGGTTTCAGGGATCCCAACCGCCCTCATCATGTCTGTTTGTTGAAGAAGTCATTATATGGGCTTAAGCAATCCCCACGTGCCTGGTATACACGATTTGCTGATTTTGTTTCGACTATTGGGTTCACACACAGCAGGTCAGACAATTCTTTGTTCATCTACCGCCGTGGTTCGTCATTGGCCTATATTCTGTTATATGTGGATGATATCATCTTAACTGCCTCCTCCGATGCTTTGCGTCAGTCTATCATGGCCATGCTCAGTTCTGAATTTGCTATGAAGGACTTAGGGCCGTTGAGTTATTTTTTGGGGATTGCCGTCAAACGTCATTCAGGTGGCTTGTTTCTGTCTCAACGGAAGTATCTTTGCGAGATCATAGAGAGGGCTGGGATGTCATCCTGTAAGTCCACTTCCACACCGGTTGATGCAAACCCAAAGCTGAGTGCCGCAGCAGGTGCACCATACGAGGACCCGACCCGGTATCGCAGTCTTGCAGGAGCCCTCCAGTATCTTACATTTACCAGACCAGATATTACGTATGCGGTTCAACAGGTGTGTTTATTCATGCATGATCCTAGAGTTGAGCACATGAATGCAATCAAACGCATCATTCGGTATATTCAGGGGACACTAGACTATGGGTTGCACTTGTATCCTTCATCTACATCCACACTTGTCTCTTACACGGATGCTGATTGGGGTGGTTGTCCCGACACCAGACGGTCGACTTCGCTCTTGTATGTTCCTTGGCAACAACTTGGTCTCTGGTCGCCAAACGTCAAGCAACTCTATCCCGCTCAAGTGCGAGGGAGAATATCGAGGGGTAGCGAATGTGGTCTCCGAATCATGTTGGATACGTAATTTGCTTTTGGAGCTTCATTGTCCAATTCAGAAGGCAACCTTGGTATATTGCGATAACATTAGTGCAATCTACCTGTCAGGTAATCCAGTTCGGCACCAACGCACCAAGCATATCGAAATGGACATTCACTTTGTCCGTGAAAAGGTTGCAAAGGGTCAAGTTCGTGTATGTCATGTCCCGTCTCGTTATCAAATTGCAGACATCTTTACAAAGGGTCTACCGGCGGTTCTCTTTGAAGATTTTAGGGACGATCTCGGCGTTCGGAAACCGCCCGCTATTTGCGGGGGTGTGTTAAACGAGAGGTAATCCGGCGAGGCCCATCTCGGCCAAAAAGTCCAAATTGTATATTTGTAGTATATTATGAATAGGATACCTTAATTAGAGTTATACACCTACCATAATTGTATAGTTAGAATTATGGTAGAATAAGGATTTAGAAGTAGAATAGGAAAAGGATTTTCCTATTATGAAAATATGTAACTTGTATAAATAGCCTTTCAATTAATGAAAATAATCAAGGGGATTATTTCTTTCAAATAGTTAAAGATAGCCCGATAACTATGGATAAGTATTCATGAATTCTTAACATAATTAATCACAATAATTTACTAACTTTCTAAAAGATTTTGTATACAACTTGTTTGGATTGTTGTTATTCATGGTATAAAATCGTATTGTTATTTTGAATACAATATTTGTTTAGTTGTTACTTAACTATTAGGAATATTTACACTTATATACAATCCTCAATATTGGCATACTCAGTCGGGTGAAGTGCACAAATATTCAATTTTAATGCCGCCATTTAACTTGTGCACTCTTTTTAATATTTTTTGCACTTGTATCCACTCGAGACAACTTCAGATATGTGGTGTCTGAAGTTAGTCTTGACAAAGTCAAACTTTAGACACTATGTCAGAAATTTCATAAAGCTGAAGTCCAGTACTTCTATTACTGAAGTGACTAAACTTCATCATGTATGGGTGAAGTTTAGCTATTTTTGCATGACTTCAACTATTTTTATTCGAAGTTAATGCATATGTGCTTTCCATATATAGCCTTTGGGAGTCAGAAATTGAGTTTTTGTGTAAATGTCTCAGAGAAAGTAGTTTTTGCTTCTTGATTTGATGTTGTAGCATCTAACTAAGCTAAAGTATTAGTATGTGTGCTATATCAATCAGTATCTTACATTCACGAGATCAGATATTACGTATGTCGTACAACATGTGTGTTTGTTTATGCATGATCCCAGAGTTGAGCACATGAATGCGCTCAAACGCATCCTTCGGTATATTCAGGGTACACTTGACTATGGCTTGCATTTATATCCTTCATCAACGTCAACACTTGTCTCATATACAGATGCTGATTGGGGTGGTTGTCCGGACACCAGACGGTCTACGTCTGACTATTGTATGTTTCTTGGCAATAACTTGGTCTCCTGGTCTGCGAAGCGTCAATCGACTTTATCCCGTTCCAGTGCAGAGGCCGAGTATCGAGGGGTAGCTAATATGGTCTCTAAATCATGTTGGTTACGTAATTTGATGTTAGAGCTTCATTGTCTTATTCAGAAAGCGACCTTGGTGTATTGTGATAATATTAGTGTCATCTACCTTTCTGGTAATCCGGTTCAGCACTAGCGCACTAAACATATCGAGATGGACATTCACTTTGTTCGCGAAAAGGTTGTTCGTGGTCAAGTTCCCATCTGCCATGTCCGGTCCAGGTATCAAATTGCCGACATCTTTACAAAGGGTCTTCTCTCGGTCCTTTTTGAAGATTTTAGGGACAGTCTCAACGTTCGAAGACCGCCCGCTATGACTGCGGGTGTGTGTTAAATATACATACTGTACCGTGATATACACTTAAGGTATATCACGGTTTTGGTCCAAAATCAGTCTATGTATTACCTTAGTTTATGTAGATTGTTTTAGTGTAATAATTAGTCTAGTACACTTACCATAATACTTGTATTACCATAATTGTATAGTTAGTGTCCAAGTAGAATAAGGTTTTAGGAGTAGAATAGGAATAGGATTCTCCTATTATGGAAATATGTAAATTGTATATATACTCATTCAATTAATGAAAATAATGAAGGAAATTATTTCTTTCAGATTTGATGTTGTAGCATCTAACTAAGCTAAAGTATTTGTATGTGTGCTATATCAATCAATTAATTATAAGCAAGATTCCTATTTTCCATGACTGCTATTTTCCCTTAGGATTAACACCATCAAGGAGTCAACAGATGACTATTTTAATAACTAATTGCGTTTGATGTTGAAAATCAACATGTAAAACATTTCTTATAGTCTTTCCTTTTTGTTACCAACTTTGTTTTCTTTATACCCCATTTATTGTAGTTTTTTCTCCTTCAAGGCAGATCAATAGAATACCATATAGGAAAGTTTATCTCTCTTTTGAGCTCTACTAGTTCCTGCTTGGTTATGTGTTATTCTGTTTCTTGATCTGGCTTGTACAATTTTGTTTTACATGACAAAAACTGGGAAATATGGAAAAAAAATATATTACATATTGTGCTTAGTAAGACTTTCCACACGTATTTTGCTTAGTAAAACTATCCAAAGTGCAAAGGAGGAGGAGGTGAATGAATGATTTGATTTGCCAATGTCAGTAGAATATGAAAGTTTTATCGAGTAGTAGAAGAGATAATACATTATTTCTGAATTTTTGCTCTACGGCTATGAATAGCAAGTGACCTTAAACTTATCATTGAGATAGTTTGAGATTTCAGTTATTACTTCTTGGCATTCATGTTTCTGTTGGAATATTGCCTTTGATGGGATTGCGTCCACCCATCTTTAATGACTTAAGCACTCGGGTTCCGCATGTTGGAGTCTTTGGTTCTTCACACGTGCATAATCTACTAAGTGAGTAGATGACCGTAGGGCCAAAGATCTTCAAATTTCGTTAAGAAATGAAAGAGATATTGGTCCACAAAGTAAGGTATTTGAGGCATGAAAATATGGTGTGGGACAAATCTATCACATCGTTTGGAAAAAGGAAGAATTGTTCTTTTTATAAGCCTCAAAATTGGATAAGGGTTTGTGACCCCAAGGGGTAACCCATGTGTTTGATGGAGGGAGGACCTAGGTGTGCTTGGGTTCGTGACCTTTTAACACCTCTCATCATCCTAAACAGTATATATTGAGACCTGAAACAGATTTGAGGGTAGCAGGAGAAAAGAACACATAAAAAGAGAGAGCCAAATCTTGAACAAGAACAGTCCAGAATAGTTCTTCATTTTTCTCTAAATCTCCACTCTTCAGCAATCGTTTCATGTTTGTTTTCTTCGTCAGAATCAACCTATTTGCTTTGTAGTGTTGATTAGTTGATGTTTTATCTTGGGAGACTATTGCCCACTAACGTAAAAGCATATATACGAGGAAATCTTGTCTTAAAGACAGAGAGCCATCTCTCGACTCAACCACAGTTGTAACAATCCAGATTTAGTGTTTCTTGATTTCAGGTTATCAAGATTCAAGACTCAACAAGCTTGCGGCAATTATAATCGTGGTTGTTTGTTTATCCTTTCGAACACTTATAATACTTATTTACTTTCCGTACCGCTTTGATTCCAATAATTATATCCAACAATTTTAAGACAAGATTGTATTAGTGTTCAAAAGATGCCGGTCAACAGTTGTGTGACCAAATCTGGCTATGATTGTGGTTTTTTGGTAGAAGACAATTCTGATTATGCTATTGGCGGTCAAGGTGTTGATGGTGTCACCGCTCCCGAGAGTGGTAGGAACAAGCGCCCACGAGAGGCTGAGGATGTCAACTGGGACAAGAGGAGAAGGCTGAAGATGTTGTTCTATCATGTAGCAAAGGGCCTATATCTGTCCCAGACAAAGGATCCGAATTGTGGTAAGAGAAAATGAACACTCAGTCCGAAGAAGTGACTGAAGTGGGCCAAAATCTGAAATTGGGATAAATTATTTTTCTTCCTTGTAAAAAATGAGATTAAATGGTGTCTGATTTAAAGGGCTTAATGTAAGGCTAGGAATATGAAAATGTTTTCCAGAAAAAATTATATACCTTACGCTTTAAAATCATAAGTTTAATCTCACCTTCCTTCCCGTTTAAAGATTGGAATTTTGTAAACAAAACTTAAAAGATCCGTTCTTTTGGGTGTAATTATTAAAAGTGTGTAAAGTATGTTCGCACATACGAGGGAGAAAGATCCACTGACTGTGCGAAAACTGTTACCACTCTTAAGAAAGCGCCAGGAATTGTCTGGGCACCAATCTCAAATGAAGAAGACTAAAATATAATGGCTTATCTTAAGACGTTGAACTTGCCACACTATCTGACAGAAGATCCTTTATTTGATAGGATGATATTGGGCACTCAGATGTACAAAGCCTACGGGTGACTGGAGTGGGCTAGAGTTTCCATGTCTTAAATGATCTGAAGGCCAAAAGAAAGACAGAAAAGAAATTGGATACTCAGTCTGCCAAAGCAACTGGAGTGGCCCTGAGTATCCAGATGACATATGATCCGGTTACGCCCTAACCACGAGCGAGAGGTTGTTCATGTGAAGCAACGCCACCTCTAAAGTAGAAGGGGTTGGAGAGGGTGACCTTAAAAGGACTTTAGGGAATGGGATCACTCTAAAAGGAGGTGATACATGTCCCAAACTTGGTTTCAGGAACGCTGTTTGTCAAGCTGGCTTGAGACTAGTCCAACAGGTCGGTAATAACTAAGAATGGTACAGTATGTATGTAGCCAAATGAATGATATATTTGTAATCCATGCATCTATGCCATCATAGATTAAGACACGTTAAATAGAAAGTCATTCAAAAGCTAACGAAGTTGAGATTGTTGCCCTCTGTCGACATAAACCCTCAAAATGAAGTGAGGTGGGCGAAGAGGCAAAATCCCCTTTCCATTCCGTCAATAGAATAGCGAAAGAAACGCCGCTCCTCGAGAACTTAGTCAAACCTACATGGGTGATTTAAAGTTTGTACAAAATAGAGGGGGGAGCCAAGTACTCTGTGACCTTCATTGATAATGGTACAATGTATTGCATCATTTGTTTGTTGAAAAGCAAATATGAAGTTGTTGAAGCGGATAAGTGCTACAAAGCAGAAGTTGAAAATCAACTAAGCCTACGGATTGAAGAATCTGTAGTAATAAAGGAGGAGAATGTGAAACACCGTTCACTAAACGACTGCATATTACTCACCTCAGTCTAACAGTATTAGCCAAGCGCAAAGCTGTACGCCCAAAATATGTGGGGGCAAGGCGATCCTTACCGCTAATGTGATTCTCAAAAGAACACCGCATAAGGATAAGGATAACCCTTCATGTGAAACATGCAAAGAATCCCACCTACAAATGTTGTGATGTGGGGTGGCTCGGTGGAGGTTGGAATACCAAAACAGGTCAAGTTAGACCTAAGACTGTAGATTGTGTATCCACTGGATCTGCAAATAACAGTAGTACTTATCGCCTCTTGGTGTCAAATAATGCTGAATTCTTTGAACATAACTTTCCTTGAGAAGGAAAAAGGAATAATTGTTCAAGGTTAACAAGAACCCGTGAGTGCCTGATTATCCGGAACCAGACGTTCCAGATCTACAGGACTCGGAAGTTGCTGACTATCCGAAACTTAATGTTCCAGATCTACAGAACTCAGGAATTCTAGATGTTGAACCGAGACGGAGCAAAGAGGGGACAAAAGAATTGTTCCAGGCCTTCTAGCTTGTATGGTTGAGAATGAACCATGGAAGAATTTTCATCTACAGAAGCGTTGATTTGGAAAGAAGCTACAGAGAGAGAAATAAATTCCATCAGATAGAACCATACTTGTGTAATGATTGATCTTCCTCTGAGAAAAGAACCTTTGGGTTGTAAAAGTGGATACTCAAATTGAGTACAAAGTAGATGGATCTACTGAAGAGTATAAGGCCTCGGTTACTTGGACATGTGCTCCCCTGTGAATAACTTAACATCCAGGGCCATTGCAGTCTTGCGTGACATGGATGTTGAGACAGCCTTCCTAATTGGAGAGTTGGAAAGGTAGGATTAGAGTTGGTTTGATTGGACTGTTGGGCTTCTTCCTGAACTTTCTTCTTGGTCCTTGAAATGTTTACATTTTGGTCCTGGAAGCTTCAGGTGAAACATAAATAATGAATCTGACAACAGAAACATTGACTCTAAAGTTAGAAAGCCAACAGTTGAAAAACCAATAGTCTGAAAGTGGAATTCACATTGAAACAAAAGTCTTGATATAAAAGATATGGGTATAACATATGACATCTTAGGAATTGGGATTTCTAAGACATCTAACAGACTGGTCTAATTCCAAACTCATTTGTGAGGTAGTTGACTGTCTCGTTGAAGCCACCAATGGATATGAATCATATAATTGATTGGAATCATGGTGCACCCATATACTAAGACCGATATGCGCAGGTCATATGTAGTTCAATGTATTTTACAACTACAACCGACTTGGTATCGGCTCATAAAGTAGATAACTTGAACTAAGGTCCACTCGTGATTCTAAAAATGATTGATAGAAAGCATTAAATCAGATATGACGATATCTGAAATATTCGCTTATCTACGGATTATGGTATTTTGGATGTCCATCGGTTTTGGGATCGTGTCTCGGATCGTGGACTACGGGCTTCTGGGTTGCTTCTGATATTATCTTTTGGACCCCAATCTGTTTAGTGTTTACAGTTTGGTCCCTGGAGTTTCAAGAATGCTGCCAGCATCTAGAAAGCCAATAGTTTTATGGCATTAACCATCTGAAACGTTTTGCACTTACTACAAAACGTACAAAACATTTCTGGCCATGACTACATCTCTTAAAGGACCTATTAACACCTCTCCTCCTCCTAAACACTATATATTGAGACATGAAACAGAGTTGAGGGTAGCAGGAGAAAAGAACACATAAAAAAAAGGACAAGTCTTGAACAAGAACAGTCCAGAATAGTTCTTCATTTTCCTCTAAATCTCCACTCTTCATCAATTGTTTCATGTTTGTTTTCTTCGTCAGAATCAACCTATTTGCTTTGTATTGTTGATTAGTTGTTGTTTTATCTTGGGAGACTATTGCCCGCTAACGTAAAAGCACATATATGGGGCAATCTTGTCTTAAAGATAGAGTGCCATCTCTCGACTCAGCCACAGTTGTAAAAATCCAGATTTAATATTTCTTGATTTCAGGTTATTAAGAATCAAGACTCAACAAGCTTGCGGCAATTATATTCTTGGTTATTTGTTCATCCTTTCGAACACTTGTAATATTTATTTACTTCTCGTGCTGCTTTGATTCAAACAATTATATCCAACAATTTCTACACATGTGACAACCTAATAATTTACATAAAATTGAATCTAACTATTGGACTACATATAGATCATTGTTAGTTAATCATGCCTATGAAAACAATCAAATAGGATATATCTAATTGTATTTGATGGAATTTTGATTAACTTGATTTTATAAGACCTTCCAGAGGTATGCTATTAGCTTGTTACATATTACATGTAATATTTGAAAGTATATGTATGTCCTAGAGACAATCTGTATTAGGACAAATGAATTTTATACACATTCGTATTATTATTAATGGAGATTAATATTTTAGCATTTGCAATTATTTAATTATTAGTTGATTGTTTATAATATTTTATAATATACATCCCTAGAGGTTACGTTGTTATTAATAATGTGAAATATTAATATTATAACGTAACTCTTAAAATAGCCTCGACTAATGATCATCGAGAATGAATATCGATGATATGTGATAAGTCGACATGTGGTCTGCATCACATCCTTAGAGGATGTAGTATGTCTCACCCGCTACGAGTAATGATTACTCGTGATGGACACATGGATGCTTTGGAAGTATTGGTATACCCTGATGATATATTATTTGTTATACTTGTCTAAAGTATGATCAGCGTGTGCGAGATAGAAGTCCTTAGACTTCAGGTCAATGCGCACCTTGTCTACAAAGTAATATACTTTGATCCTGTCCTAAGCTCAAATGTCTTATAGGTTGAGATATGACTTGTATTGGGTGTATTACGATGTGGATTAAAGGTGGTAGTTGAGCCAAGATTAGGATTCATTCCTCGAATGTATATTCGAGAGAACACTCAGCTTCTCAGTGATATTACGTTGACTAAGTCGTTGGCCAACGCAATAGACATATTTAGAATATGGTCTAGTTGTCAACTAATGTAGATGAGATATAATGATTAAGCCATTTGTATAGACACTTGACAAATTCTTAGTCCGGTTTGACCTAATTTTTCACCAATAAATTCAGACCTACACTTCATTATTCAACACACTTGATTTTCATATCATTATTCCAAGTCTTAGAGACTCAGAATCAAAACACTCTCTCGAACCTCTGCCGGATTTCCTAGCTTTCCAAAGGAGGAATACATTGAAGCTTGGAACTTGCAATCGAAAGGGCATTCACGTGCGCACCCACTGTTGATAAATATTTCAGATATTGTAAACATGTAAGTACCATTCAAGTCTTACATTTATGGTTTTAAATTACCCTATAGTCAAATAGTTCTACGTTTGTTGGGTTTGAAATAAGTTTTCAATATCCGTTGCGTATAACAACCCAACAAAATCCCTACAGTATTTCACAGAACTGTCACCTAGAATTTGCACCTTTTGAAAGAGTTTGTAGTGTCTACAACTTTTGTTTGTGATGATAGTTATCTAGAATCGCACAATTCACTAGTTGACTGGTATTCAGTTGTTTACTTTCATATATTAACCAGCATTTATGCATTAAACCTAAACATGTGTGTTGTATTTGCTTAGCAAAATATGAGGACAACGACGAGCTGAGGGAATTGCCTTGCTCGCATTTCTTCCATATCCAATGTGTAGATAATTGGCTGAAGATTAATGCATCTTGCCCCCTCTGCAAATCTGAAATTGACGTCAAGAACACAGATCCACCTTCTGTAGAAGAGGAACCCCTTCAACAATCCTAAGGTGATATATTGAAACCAACTTCTTATGATAGAAACAGAGATCATTGATGTTTATCTTGTTCCATGGGCTCACAGGGGAGTATCTCACAGCCGACTGCTGTTGTTCTTCTTCTGTTTTTTTTTTTTGCACCGGAATTTCACTTTGTATAGTTGTAGTTTATATCAAGAATCCATAACAGGCTTGAAAGAAAAGGTTATTCCATTTTTGATATCCAAGGCTGTGCAAAGATGTTTGCCAGATTGTCTGGTTGAACTCATTACCTCCCAGAAACCCAACAATCATATTGCTACTTTTGGGAGGAATCTTCTCATTGTAAAGTATTTCTCCATCAGTGCAAGATACCCTTCTTGGATATTCTTACACCTCTTTCATGCCTCATCGGCTATGCTACTCGGAACTTCCTAAAATGTTGTTGCACCCTATGTCACATCCTCAAAAAATTCATAGCTTTTGGAGGATCTCAACCAGGCAATATTTTTGAAGCATCCCTTGTCACCAATTATTTTTCTCCCCCTCTCTCTGTATAAATAAATTTAGGGTAAACATTCTTGATTATCTGGAATTTTAGACTTTCTAATTTGTAAACGTGTGCAGATTCGTCATGTTTACTATCGAAGGTAAGTTGCATTTGTGAAGTTGTGTCTAAGTTGAGCAATAATTTGACATTTCTGATATGCCATTTCTAGTATTTAAAAGACTTTTAACTACTGTCAGATATCTCAATTACAATAATCTTCCGCAAAGTTTTACCAAGACAACAAGTTTTTTTTTCGGAATCATTTTTTATGTTATATATTGCCTTTTTTTTCTTGTAGCATTAACAACCATCATTATAACATTACATTATTTGTAAAATTATCTCTCTATAATAACATTATGCAAATATCTATGTATTTATTATTTATAATAACCGAAAAGCAGCCAGTTAGTTATTTTTATACCATTAACATGTTGAAAATGATACTTTTGTGTAATTTTTGTATATACACCAAAAAGGGTCTAGACAAATGAGGTTGTATAGAAAAGTTTGAATGTATTTCTCTTTGGTTTTCTATTCAGCAATAGGTATTTGTTTTAGATTCCTGACTAACAGGAATCAGCACCACGTAACACTTATAAGGGAAAAACGTTCCATACCACCATCATACTGAAACTTCAGGTTGAAATTTAAGAGATCTTGTCTATTTCACTACTTATCTTGATGATTATTTAAATTTCTAGGTTGATACTATCGAACCTATAGTTATTTAAAAGTGAAATATGCAAGCAAAGAATCACATTTTGTTTGCCCTGCTCCTTTTAATTTTGTTAATAATTCTAAACAAAAAAAAAGGAAATGCTAGGGATTGCTCTCTACATTCAAATGTATAAGGAACCAAAACAACATTGGTACCTTTGAATTCTAGATCTCTCTTCTGTTCGCTAGCTGAATTTGTCACTCAGGACAATAATGATAACATTGAGAGTAATGTATGCAAAATTTGCATAAGCAGTGTCGACTTAATATCACAACTCATCTTGTATATGAGTTTGGCTTTGGGCATGTTTAAGTTTTATGACTTTGCTTCTTATCTTGAATGGTGTTTATATTTTAGTATTATTTTCAAGTCGGATCGATTTATTAAGAGGTCAATTGGTATGAGGTATAAGAAAAATAATCATGACATATAATTTAGTATAATTTTATCCAATGTTTGATTGTAATTTGAACCATGTATAACTTAGTACACCAATTGATGTATTATTTTATACCACCAACATGTAATAACTAATCCATGTATAACTTATAGTACATGGTTAAAGTAGCAAAAAGACAAAACTACCTTTATTTTTTCTCTAGAAATCAATGAAGGTCAAGTATCCAAGCTTACAATTGTAAATCTATTACTTTTAGTTTAAAAATAAATATATATTACAAATGATATATTGCATATCCAATTTTAGTGCAAGGAACCAAACACCCAACAAGAAAAAATTCATGTATTAATAATCCCTGTATAACTAATCCTTACATAATAATTTCTGCATTATAATCTCTGTATAACTATACATCATACCAAACGAACCCTAAAAGTTCATTGAAAGCGTCAACCTTGAGCAATGTTTTAATGTTTTCATAGGAAGAAATTGGTCCTAAGTTCTAGTAACTTGAATTTTGAACATCTTGCTAATTTGGCTTCTATACAATGTTGTATTGCCGCTAATTAAAGTGGTGTTGAGATGGTCAGGTAAAACGAAACCTATTTCAAGCTAAGTTACATTGCAGAACTATGGAGTATCAAATAATTTCTCAAATTAGCAAAAGAAAGAGACTACAAGGAATTAAAAGTGGAGACTGACTGTTTACTTGCTGTCAAGCTTATAATCAAAGAGAACATACAATACAATGTCATCCTCTTATAACTATTATTAAGGATTGTAAATATCTACAGAAGCGAATAAAGTCACTATCATATACATGTAGAGGGACACAACATATTTCTAGTAAACGAAGACCATAAACATAATCTTTTTTGCTAATCTGGGAAGAGATGCTCAAGGAAATGGAGTTTATTCTCCTCGCATACTTGAGCCATATGACTTATGAGAAATATTAAGAGTTGTTTTTAGTTCTCCCAATATATCAACAAAATAAAAGCTAATTAAATTATTCAAACTCAGGTTCCAAAATTTATATTAACAAAAAAAGAAAGGTAGAAAACATCAAAAAGAAAAAGATAAAAAGGGTTGAAAACAAGCCTATTTGGCAGAAATTATTAGAATCTGAATCCTTAAAGTATAATTTTGTAATCAATTATATTAGCCTTAGCTTAATTTCAGTAATCATAATCAGCACAATATTAGTGATTATGATTATGATCAGATTTAGCTTGATTTTAGAGATTAGGTTAGCTTGATTTTAGCCATAACTTTGGCTTACTTTCTTGTATATAAAGTGACTTTACAACAATGAAAACAGGCAACAAAATACTTCAAAACATCTTCTATTATGGTATCAGAGCATAGGTAATTTATACCATAATTAGTCGACCAATTCTTATCTGTCGTCGATAGAGATGACAGTGGATCCTGAACCCGGTCCGGATCCGGTGGATCCAGATCCGTTTTATAGTATATGGATCTTCAAAATTTGGACCCGATGGATCCGGATCGAACATGGATCCGTTTCTGACGGATCGGATCTTGTATTTGAGATCCGTATCCGGTCCAGATACGATCCGTGGATCTATTTTTTAATTAAATATATTCATAACCTAGAATGTAATTTTATAAGTATTTTCTTAAAATTGGTAAGCACATCCTTGCAAGTTTAATTCTCAAAACAAGTTTAATTTATCCCCGCGTTAACTCAAAAACCAAAAAATAAAGAGGTAACTTCGATAATAAAATCAATGTTATATTAGTGAATGACTAACATCTCCATAGACAAGTAGTTAAAATTATATTCACTTCATTTGTGAAGATTCCAAGCACATGCTAGTTCTGCATTGTGGAAATACTAGTCAGCATTTTCCACAACTATTGTCATTGTCCAACATTTTCAATTAATAGCTCACAATCAAAACGAGACAACGAACAAAATATCTCATATGAACATTTCAAAATTGAAACACAGTAAACTGTTAGCTAAGTAAAAATCGTTTGTTAGTTCAAAAAAAAAATCTTAGCAAGGTTACATTCTTAGCAAGACAATTTTTTTACATGTGGATCCAGATCCGATCCGTGGACCCGGTGGATCCGATGGATCCGAATTTGGATCCGATTTTTATGGACCCGATGGATCTGGATTCGGATCTGGATCTAGGTATGAAAAACGGATCTGGATCTGGATCTAGTAGGATCCGGTCCACATCCGACCTGTTGCCATCCCTAGTCGTCAACAACTGATGCCTCCTCGTCTTCGTCAAAACACTCCCATGTTCCGTCAATAAGCAACCATGTCTGTTGACCCAACATCCGACCTAAACACTGCCACCATGCCGGTCACACCATCTTCTTCCGTTCTTATTTCCCACCCTGCTCGGGCAGTATTGAACATCAACAGCTTTATCAAAATCATCCTTGGTATTAAAAAGGGCCAATATATCACATGGTCAGAACTATTCACCATTCATGCTAGAGCTTATAAAGTTCTAGACCACATAATCCCTCCATCGACGAAGACGGGTTCACCCCTATCTCTTCGGAAAATAGATCCTGAGTTGTGGTCACGCCTTGACGCCATTATTCTACAATGGATATACAACATGATTTCAGAAGATCTTCTCAACACCATCCTTGAACGTAATTCCACGATCGAAATCGCATGGAACCGGCTAAAGGACATTTTTTCAGACAACAAAAATTCTTGAGCCCTCTATCTCGAATAGGAACTCTCAGCAGTCCGGATGGAAAAGTTCTCGGATGCCTCTTCTTACTGTCAACATCTCAAATCCCTAGCAGACCAGTTATCTAACGTCGGCGCCACCATGTCGAACAAAAGACTGGTGCTTCAACTGTTTTCGGGTCTGACAGAAGCATACTCAACCGTCGGGTCTCAAATTCATCATGGCGACACACTTCCCCCCTTTTACAAAGCCCGATCCATGGTTGTTTTGGAAGAAACTGCAAGGGTGAAAAAGGTCACCGGAACCACCACCGACAACTTTGCCTTGCATGTCACTCACAATGATTCCTGGGAAATCAAGGTTGAAATAGAAAGAACAACAACCGATACGCCCCAAACCGCGGTGGTAGATGTGCTGGAGGCAACAATCATGGCGAAAAGGGGAAGAAAGGAAACGGTGGTGGCCATTGAAGCCAAACGACGATTGGAATAGAGTCGTTATTAGGGAAACAACAACCCAGTTTTAATTATACAAAATGGGCCGGTCCGCAAGGGTATGGACTTTTGCAATACTAGCCTAGTCTGCCTTGCCCTTACCCAACCACTGGACCAACCCAATTTTATAATAAAATTGGGCCGCGTCAACCATCCATTTTAGGGCCCAGACCCCCTCAAGCCCAGGTAGCAGCAGCCCAGTCGACCCCCTCCACCTACGCCCTAACCGATATCCAACAAGCCATGCATACTCTCTCGATTGCCCCCTCCGGATGATCAATGGTACATGGATAATATAGCTATATCTCACATGATTGCAAACGGAGGTAATCTTACATCTTATTTAAATAAGAGCGAAAATCATAATATTACCGTTGATAGTGGCCATACAATTCCAATTATTGGTTGTGCAAATACATCGTTACCTAAACCCCATCTACCTTTAAAATTGCAAAATGTTTTACATGCCCCACAATTAATTAAAAACCTTATTTCCGTTCGGAAATTTACCGTTGATAATTATGTGTCTGTTGAATTTGATCCTTTTTCAAACGGGGATGTATTTAATGAGGTGTGATAACGTCGGTGACCTATATCCAATAACCACCAGCCCTTATTTTGGAATATCAACACCTTCTACCTTTGCAGCTTTATCTCCCGAATTATGGCATAGTCGTGTAGGATATCCGGGAGCTCTCGTTTTAAGCTCTCTTCGCCGAAATAAATTTTTTGATTGTAATAAATTTTGGGATAATTTTTTTGTCAGTCTTGTTCCCTTGGGAAACAAGTCAAACTACCTTTTTATGACTTGTTATCACTAACCTCATTGCCATTTGATATTGTGCATAGCGACCTTTGGTCATCACCTATCTTGAGTTCAGGTGGTCATCGTTATTATGTGTTATTTCTTGATGACTTTACAAATTTCTAATGGACTTTTCCAATTGCCAATAAATCTCAAGTCTACCCCATGTTCATAAACTTTTCTAAACACATCAAAACACAATTTGTAAGGGAAATTAAGTGTTTTCAATGTGACAATGGGCGGGAATACAATAATGCGTCCTTTCATAAGTTTTGTGAATCACATGGAATGAGTTTTTTGTTTCTCTTGTCCTCATACATCCTCCCAAATTGGAAAAGCCTAAAGAAAAATTCGAACCATAAACAACATCACCCGAACTCTCCTTACTCATGCCTCTCTACCTCCTTCATTCTGGCATCATGCACTACAAATGGCTACCTATTTGCTCAACATAATTCCCAACAAAAATCTTGCATATCAAACACCTATAAAAATTCTCTATCAGAAAGATCCATCATATCATCATCTTCGAGTCTTTGGGTGTCTATGCCATCCCTTACTTCCTTCAACTTCTAGACATAAATTGCAAGCTAGATCAACACCTTGTATTTTTTGGGATGCCCAACGAATCATAGATGTTATAAATGTTATGATTTATCGAGTCGAAAAATCATTATTTCAAGGCATGTCAGTTTTGATGAAAATAGCTTTCCTTTTTCCAAACTACGCACCTCTAATCCCTCAACCTATGAATTTTTGGATACATGTTTTTTAACTAATCCACCTTTGTTACAACCTATATCCTCCCATCAAAATGTGACACCTAATGCAAGGGGCATCACAAATCTTGCAAATACCCCCCACATGTGCAGCAACTACCGACTCACTCTTCTTCAAATGAATTGGCTCAACAACAGGAAAACCCAATTCCTACTTCTCCAACTCAAGCCGAGTCCACCCAACCTACACCGGTCCAATCATCAACAGGCGATAGCGGCACTGATTCAGCCTACCCCAAATCTGTCCACAACCCACAGTCCAATAACAGCCCAACAACCTACCCAAGCCAGTCCACAAATAAATCCTCTCCCATCTACACAAATGAAAACAAGATCCCAACATGGAATTTTTAAACCCATAAGACTTCTTAATCAACATACCACTACTAAAAATTCCATTTCTCCTTTGCCTACAAATCCCTTTCATGAATTAAACGATCATAACTGGAAAATGACCATGAAAGATGAATACGATGCTCTTATTCAGAATAACATATGGGACTTGGTGCCCCGACCATCTAATGCTAACATTATTCGAAGTTTGAGGATTTTCAGGCATAAGAAGAAATCTGATGAGTCTTTTGAGAGGCATAAAACCCGACTTGTAGGTGATGGTGCATGACAAACTGGTGTAGATTGCGGAGAAACATTCAGTCCGATTGTCAAACCGGCAACTATTCGGACAGTACTTAGCATTGCATTATCAAAATGTTGGTGTCTCACTCAACTTGATGTCAAAAACACATTCTTACATGGACATATTAATGAAACTGTCTATATGTACCAACCACCGGATTTTCGGGACCCACAACACCCTGACTATGTTTGCTTGCTAAAATAATCTCTATATGGACTTAAACAAGCGCCTCACGCTTGGTACCGGCGTTTTGCATATTATGTGGCTACACTGGGCTTCTCACACAGTATTTCAGATCATTCTTTATTTATTTATCGTCGAGGCAAAGATATGACATATATTCTTCTTTATGTGGATGATATCTTCTTAGCCACTTCATCAGATGCTCTCCGACAATCCACTATGTCTAAGCTTGACTCTGAATTTGCTATGAAAGATTTGAGCCCACTAAGCTATTTTTTGGGTATCTCTGTCACCCGACATTCAGGAGGATTATTTCTTTCACAAAAAAATATGGAGAGTAGATTTTGAGCGGACCGACATGTCTTCCTGCAAACCATCCCCTACACTGGTGGACACAAAAGCAAAACTATATCTTCAGGTAATTCCTATCATGATCCGACTGAATATCGTAGACTTGCCGACGCATTGTAATACTTGACCTTCACAAGACCCGATATTTCTTATGCGGTTCAATAAGTATGCTTATTTATGCATGACCCAAGAACCCAACACATGTCTGCATTGAAGCGTATCATTCGCTACATTAAGGGTACACTCGAATTCGAACTTCACATTTACCCCTCTTTAATTAATAAACTCATCTCATACACTGACGCTGATTGAGGTGGATGTCCGGATACTAGACGCTCAACTTCTGGTTACTGTGTTTACCTTGGAGATAACTTGATATCTTGGTCTGCGAAACGGCAACCTACCTTGTCCCAGTCCAGCGCTAAAGCTGAATACCGCGGGGTGGCCAATGTCGTATCAGAATCCTGTTGGATTCGAAACCTACTTCTGGAACTTCACTGTCCAGTTACGAAAGCCACTTGGGTCTATTGTGACAATGTTAGTGCAGTTTATCTTTCCGGTAACCCAGTTCAACATCAACGCACTAAACATATTGAAATGGATATACACTTCGTACGTGAGAAAGTCGCTCGAGGTCAAGTACGCGTCCTACGTGTTCCTACACACTATCAAATTGCCGATATTTTCACCAAAGGACTCCCACTGCAACTCTTTGATGATTTTCGAGATAGTCTCAACGTACGTAAACCTCCCGTTTTGACTAAAGGGGTATATTAGAATCTGAATCTTTAATGTATAATCTTGTAATCAATTAGATTAGCCTTAGCTTAATTTCAGTAATCATAATCAGCACAATATCAGTGATTATGATTATGATCAGATATAGCTTGATTTTAGAGATTAGATTAGCTTGATTTTAGACATAACTTTAACTTACATTCTTGTACATAAAGTGACTTTACAGCAATGAAAACAGGTAACAAAATACTTCAAAACATCTTCTATTAACAATTTTTTGTCCTTTTTTTGTACATATTTACATAATGATTTGATTGTGTTATTTCAACATCCACAACCCACAACTTGTAGGTTAAGCAATTTCCACGTCTTTGCTTTTCCTCTGGCTCGAACATTTTAGTGAAAATCTACAATTTTCAATTGCATCTTCAATTGTTAAGAACACTGATTCTTTTCCAATGACATCAATGAATTTTGTCACAATTAATTTTTCCATGACACCTAATCTTGGATTAATCAATATCATCTACAAAATAAAAAAGAGTATGTTAGAAGATTGTGAATTTCCTATACCATATAAATGTAATTAATTTAATACTGAAAAAGTATGATTATACATACCTTGATCGATGTTGCTGCTAGGCATCTACGAACTTCAAATAAAGTTTCAACACCCGTTATGTCGATTGATGTAACACCTATGATATTTTCATTAATATATCCTTCATTTAGTAACATTGAAAAGCACATATACAAAACAAATTCAAGAACAACATTTATATATCCTTTCGTCAGGGTGGCTCAAGGCTCAAACTAGTAAAACATTTGCTTTAAGTCCGAGGTTAAAAAAATATCGGTAATTAATTTTATAACTGTATTTGTAGAGACATAAAAAATATAAAATCTCTTTTAAAAAAGTAAAAGTCTGACAATTATTCAATTGAGGGTGACTGAAAAGGACATTCCATAAAATTTTATGATAATTTCGCATCTCAAAAAATTTAAAAGTAAATTATCAAATAAATAAATTTATTAAAATTTTTAAAAACCTTTAACTATATTTTCGCTCTAAATAATCAATTTTCAATTTTCAGTGGTCTTTGAAAAGTAGCCATTGCCTTGGAGTTTCAGCTAGTGAAAGTTGAAATCCCATGACAATATTATGAAAGTTTAACTTGTAGAAGTTGGAATTTCAGAACAGTGATTATCATTCAATTACATAAACTGAAAAATGACGATCTGTGAATTTTACTCTCATAACTCATACCTCCAAATTCAAGTAGCAAGTATTCAATTTCATTTTTTTTGGAGTTTGCAAGAGAATGCTCATCCCTGACCCATCTGAGAATCCTGCTCAATATATCCATCAAAAAAATATCTTACCGTTAGAACAAGAAAAATGAAAATCAAAGAAGCAACTAGTATTTTGGTTTTGTATACGGTCAGATCTCTCTATAACGACCATATACTATAATAACATTTTACTATAACGGCCAAATTTTATTTGAAATCGATTTTTTAAATTATAAGTTTTCCATAACAATATTTCGTTATATCAACCAAAAATATCAGACAAACGATACGTTCTAGAGAAATTTGATGGTATAAAAGAAAGAAATGAAGACAAACTTTTCTTACCTTTCTCTTACATAATTGCTATTTGGGAAGTAAATTGGAGAACCAAGCTTCAAAATCAACATTCCTGGAGTTCCATTTGAACCAGGATATTGCTCTATGTCACGAAATGCAGTGTTTGTTATGGTTCCAAGTTTGCAAGTAGGTGGCCGTGCTACATATAGAAGTGCTCTTACCAAGGAAAGTCCAACCTAAACCACAAAAAAGAAAAATTAGTTCAAACTTTCTATGGATTAGTCATTTAAAATTGGAAATTAAGAGTGTATTTAGTAGTTAAAAATAATGATTTAGCAGAAGACTATATGTGAATCATTTATTTACCGAGCATTTCCATGTAATATATTTTCTTAAAAAAATGTTCTCCAGAATAGTGTTTGGAAACTAGCCCGTATAGTGGAGTTTCAAATTCCACATGTGAAATTCTATGATTATGCTTATTTTTCAATTACAAGGACTGAAGTAATTTTTCCCCTTTTTACAAAAAAGTCGTTTCTCGTCATCAAGCATCAGAAAATGACTTTCGTCGTATCAAAACACCCTTATAAGTGATACTACATATTTATTGAAAAATAGTGCTTACCGATAAAATGAGTCCCATGTCCATGCTAATGAAGGCAACACCAAAGAATGCAGCCATACAAATCAAGAAATCAAATTTGTCAGTCTTGTAGAGATGATAAGCCTTCTCATAGTCAATTAGCCCAAGCATTGCTGACATGATGATAGCAGACAAGGCAACTAGTGGTGTGTAGCCAAAGAGTGGAGCCAAGAATAATAGGGTTAGCAACATGCACATTGACATTACTGCATTTGACATTTGGCTCTTGCATCCAGCATTGTGGTTCACTGCTGTTTTTGAAAATGGCCCTGAAAAAATGAAGCATTATTAATAGACGTTTATTTTGCATTGTCAGTATATAAAAGTTAACAAGTTGCTTGTAATTAATTAGCTTTCAGCCGGTTGTAAAAGAAAGTGCAACTTATTTGTCAGGAGAGGTAGATTCAGAAATACATGAACTGAACTAGCCGATTATTTGAGTTACTGGGTCAAAAAATTTGACATTTACACACACATATATAGTGAATTTCTTAATATATATATGTATGAATTGAGCTAAAGCGACTTGATTTGGCCAAATCCGTAACCAATACTGTACATTCAGCTCAAGCTTATCGAGACAATCAACGTAAAGGACAAAATAAGATGGATTATTCAATTATATTTCCTCCATTGGTAAGGATTGACTTTTGGTGTAGGATATTTCATGGCTACACTCATTGTCTATTAATAAATAAATAGGTCATGAAAATGCAATTAGATGTTGTTAATACAATAATGCACAAAGTTGTAAACTTGTTAATTAAAATATTTTATTTGATTTATAATAAAGAAATTACCTGTAGTCAAGTAGCAAGAAGTGAAAGAGCCAACAATATTCATGAGTCCAATGGCTATCATCTCTTTGTTCCCATCAATTTGTTCATTATCCAGGATAGAGAAACTCCTTCCAATAGCTATTCCTTCCTATAAAATGTTGCCATTTGGAAAAATGTTTGAATAATTAATCTAAATAGCCGTCCACCAACCGTATAAATTAGAAGTTGCCGGTCTATGTGTCATATATGTATAACAATATATAATCAGTGTATAATCTATGTGTACCGGCTAAAAGAAGTAAACAGTGAATTCATACGGCTATTTGTGTCAAGATCCCAAAAAAACTTGAAGCTACATATTTGTGAAATTTTTTGAATATTTTTTCAGTTTTCAAGTTCATAAGGAAAAAATGTACTTACTGCTAGAGAAATGATGGCTGTGATGATCCCAGCTTTTACAGCAACAGATATATACTCTGGGCTAAAATTTAGAAGATGGAGAGAGGGTGGATTAATTCCTTTGCTCAACTTCCCCACCTGCATTGAATTAAAAAAAATTGCTCCAAAATTGAGAGAACAAATTGGAGAAAAGTTATAATTTCTTACAGATTAAACTCGAAATGACTCATCAAACTTGAGTAAGAACGGGTCAAAATAATATAAGATGACAGGTCAATATGATATCCAACAAATTATTTGAATTTGAAGTACTTCCCTTCTTAGTCAAGCTTTGAAGTCTCTACTTTATTTAGATTGTTGGGATATTTGAGATTTAAGAATTATGTATTTGGTACTTGATAGAACTTAAACTAATAATTTAAGAAAAAAAAATACTTTAAACTTTCACATTTTTTTCAAGAAGAGTAAAATAGGAAGGAAGTGACATTTGTTGGACACGTTGAGGCATATTCGTCATTGACTCACTTAGACCTAAGCAAATGTTGGACAGATTGAGTTTGAACATGTTTATTGATTTGACCTATTTTGACTCATCTAAATTTTAACCTTATCAATTTATTTGCCGTCTTTAAGTATTATTTAGTGGTACACAAAAGCGGATCTAGATATTTAAGTGAGTACAAGTATATCACTATTTCTTTGTGACAATAGTTGGCATAGGTATAAATATTTTACAAGTTTATTAACTATATATTCAGCACTTTCTATGGATTTTAGACCACAATTAATAAAACAATTTCTAAATTGAAAGGAAATAAAAAGCTAAAAAGAGAAGGGAAGTTTAGCTCACAATGGCTATGCCATGTTTCTCAGCATGGAATAAGTAAGCAAAAAGGCAGCCAACAACAACAACAATTATTGGAGCAATGGCTGAAACCCAAAATAGATTTGGTTTCTTCTTTCTCTGCAAATTCCATAATTTAATTTTTTGGTCAGATTTTATAATATATTTACACTGACAGTGTATATAAATTAAGACCGTATATGAAAAACTCACCACATATCTAGATAATTGTAGGAAGGTAAGAAAGATTACACCGACAACTGTACACTGCCAAGTCCACTGTATATATACATAAAAAATAAAGAAAAAACATATCAATCAGTACTAAAGCAAAAAAAAAAAAAAAAAAAAAAACTCACTTGGATGATAACTTTTTTTTTTTCTTTGCAATTAGGCCAAAACATTTTTAGCTTTTCCTTAGGCCATATATTAAACATGGACTGATTTATACAAAAGTTTCCTTTTAGACTACCATTCAAAGTTTGTTCCCATTTTTAAGAGTTGTGAAATATAGCCTTTGGGAGATGGGAGTGACGTTTAAGGTCCATAAAATTTTAGACCGTGGTTTTACATTGTCTTATAAGAGTTTCAACTTGTTCAAAATGAATATTTATACCGAAGTCTATGAAGGTACATAAACTGCAAAAAAAAAACTAAGAAGGATCATTTATTAAACACTTGGCACAAAAAGGAAACATGGAATTCTCACTAATTATTATTGGTTCTATACTAGTTTCACTAATAAACTTTCAAAAAAATAATTCTAAAATTTTCCTTTAATCAGGGATTAATAAAAAAACAATATATTAATTAACTAACCTCTTTTCTGTTTTCAAAAAGAGCACGTAAAACATGAACTACATCAGTGTGGCTAGTGAAATGCTTCAAGCCAAGCATGCCCTTCAGTTGCTGTAGGCAAATAACTAATGCTGTTCCTCCCATAAATCCAGTAATTGTTGAATGTGATAGAAAATCCACCAAAAAACCAAGCCTACATGACAAAATAATAACTTAATTACATGATGGATAGTCATATACTGGACATGGTATCCTTTTCAACTTAGAATAAATTAACTTGTCTATATTGATACTGTAAATGATTTAAAATGCTAATTTCACGTATCATTACTAAAGTTTACCACTGTAATAACAACAACAATAACATATTCAGTGTAATCCTATAAAGTAGGGTCTGATTACCATTGTAATAGTCACTACTAAAAAATCTCCACTTTCCCACTGAATATCAGTGGAAAAAACCTAAATAGTAGTGTTTTTACATGAAAAAATTAAGAAGTTTTCCAGCGTTTAAATAGGAACCTTTTCCCACCATGTGTTTTCTCGATGAGCTGGTTCGGTGGGAATAAAGTGGAAAAATCTTAGTTTATAGCACAAATTTCCCACTGAATGTCGGTGAGAAAAACCTTTGTTTCTAGTAATGAGTAAAGTAAAAGATTTATGGCAGATTTATTTTGTGTCAAGGTAAAAGCACTTAATTTAACCTATTAGAGCAGTAAAGTCAAAAATATTATATTTGTCACATTAAAATAATAAATTTTACTGTTATAGTGTGGTAAAGTTGAATGACTTTACTGTTAGACTTACCGTGCGTATAATTCAGTTACTTTAATGTGACAAAGAATAGCTTGTGACTTTATTGTTATAATGCATAAAATTAAGTGACCACATAGAGAGTTAATCCTAATTTTAAGCTATTACTGTAATTTAATATGTTGTACCAGATATATACTACAAAAATAAAACAAGAATTAACTACGGAATTCATTGATAATTTGTCAATAAATAGCTCATAACTAGCAATATTTTTGATAATCCACAGCTAATCCGTCGTCAAATTGAACTGGAGACGAATTTTTGTTATTAAGCATAGTACCACCTATTATGAGTGTATTACTTGTAGCTTTTTTTTTTTAATTAATCTAAAAGTATCTATATATATTTACATATTATTAGTGTAAAAAACTTAAATGGGTAAAATTATGTTATTTGGTGGTATGTATATATAATACCTTAGTACACCCAAAGCTGTTTGCACCAAACCAGAGACAAGGGTAGCTGTGTAGAACAAACTGAGATACAATGGCATATTTTCTTGAGGCTTAACTTTTTGTTGAATTGTTTCAGCAATAAGCATTGAGCAAGTTGCCACTGTTCCAACAGCAAGATGCCTTGAACTTCCAAAAATAGCATAAATAAGAGGGGGAACAAAGCTTGAATCTGCAAAAAAAAAAAACATTCATAATAATAACCAATTAATTAAGCATGTGATGAGAAGCCAATTTCGAGTTACATGGACTTGACAATGTAGAGATTTTTTACATCACGAGTGTAATTTAACTTATTATAACATATTAGTTATTATGTTTATTAAGTTGCCGATTATATTTATTACAAGATTTACTTTTAATATATTGCCTTATAAATGACCTGATTGTGCAATATTTTCTTGCATATGTACTGATGTCGTTAAGAATATTTATACAATAAGATCACTTATTAAATAGTAATTACATTTTAGTCTATTTAATGGATAAGATTCACAAATAAGTTTAAATTCCACAGGCAAAACAAACATTGTTAATGTTTTAAAAATTGATGAGTATAATAGTAAGAAATCGTCTTTAAATTATTTAATTATATTGAAGAAGATTACTTAGACACAAAGAACGTAAAAAGAAAAGACAATACAGAAGCAACGCAGAAGCATAACTAGATTTACTCTTGAAACGTTATATATTTACTTTAATCATGTAAATTAAATTAAAAATTTATTGCATTAAAAATCAACCATCATCATAGAGTTCCAAATTCCATAATTAAAACCTCAGGACTGAATTTGAAACTCCATGAAAAAAAAACTATTTTTCAATCACATAGCTGAAAAAGTGGCTAGCCAACACTATGACTATCTATTTAATAAACATTGATAGGTATAACTGATCATAAACAATATGCAACGTGCTATAAAAAGGTTAATTTACACTGATTGTATAAAATAGAAATCGTAAATAATGGTCTTTAAATTATTTAATAGTGAAGAAGATTAAATGGAATCAGACACAAAGAAAGATAAAAATAAAAAAATAATACAAAAGCAACACCGAAGTACAATTAAATTTGTTCTTGAAATATTATTTTCTTTGATCGTTAAATTAAAATTATTGCAAGCATTATCAGTGTATATAACTTACAGAGTCCGATAATAGGAGGAAGGTCGCCAAGTTTTGCATAGCTTATTCCTTGTGGGATAGCAAGACTAGCAATTGTAATTCCAGAAAGAAGATCATACTTGAATAGCCCAAGATTGTACTTTGGCAACCATTGGAAAATTGGTACAAAATATTGAATCCCCTTTAGAATTCTGATTGATAATTTCTCATTCTTGAATTCATGGAATGGATCATCTGGAAATAGGGTTTCTTTTAGGTTTGCTTTAAGCACTGTTCCAAAGCTACGTGGTGGTGCATAGTTCACCCCATGTAAAGACTTAGGAGAAGTCATTGTGATTTGTTATTTCTGCAAAAGAAAGAAAGAAAGAACTTGTTTAGGGTGAATTAGAACGAGGAGTTTGATGCATGTATATATAGAACTATAGAAGGACTAAAGGGTTATTTCTGCAAAAGGAAAAGAGATAAAACTTGTTTAGCATGAGGATTTTAAATCAAGTATTTATAGAAGGATGTAATTATATACATTAACAGTATAGAGAATTTTACACACTTAACATATTAGATAATCTGCCTTAATTTTTACTAATCCCACTTTTTATAAATAATTATATGTAGAAGCGGAATGGATTATTATATTATAAAGGCATTCAACTGAACCTACTATTTTGACCTTGGAACATAGAATTAAGATTCACAATATAAACAAAAGATAATGCTAGAAAAAATATAACAAAATCTAGATTTTATAAAATTACGGATATATCACACACATGTATCATGTATGTAAGATCACTAAAATTTTA
Source organism: Anisodus tanguticus (assembly GCA_034509755.1). NCBI lineage: Eukaryota > Viridiplantae > Streptophyta > Magnoliopsida > Solanales > Solanaceae > Anisodus > Anisodus tanguticus. The sequence continues at coordinate 40,164,133 of CM067558.1, forward strand.
ATAAAAATCACTATAAAAAAAAAGAACAAGAATAAGCTATGAAATTCATCGCTAATCTATCACCAAATAGCCCGTGGCTAACATAATTTTTTAATAATTATCGCTAATCCATTATTAAACAGGATTAATAGCGGCTTTTTGTTGTTTAACGATTGTCGCTAATTCTTATTTCCATAACTAACAGTAGAATCTAAAGATTGGTTCCATATATCAAATTTAAATTTTGAATCCATCTCTAATTAAATGTAATTAACTTTAAGTGATCTCTAAAAGGACAAATAAGGAAAGTGATGCAAGAATAACAAGGTGGAAAACAACAACTTATAGGTAGAGTTTATCTTGTGACTTCTATCATCATTTCCTTAATGAATTACTTGATGATATTCGATTCACCCTAAAAAGAAAGTAGCTAAGAAAATGAAAAGATAACTGAATTTGTAACATCGTTATTTTTAGTCAAGAAACTTTGATTTGAATGTAATGTGCAAGCATATAATTAGGTCAAAATATGACAGAATCTTTTCCTCATATATAGACATGCCATACGAAGCTTTAGAAGGTACATAATTCTTTGATGTGCTTTTTTCTCGATTAAGAAAAATATAAATGAATAAACTTTTGCATCATATATAATTAATTAATATTCTCATAGACAAGTCATATGAAAGTTTCAAAGAGATATAGTTCTTTATTGTGCTTTTTTCATGAATAAGGAAAAGATATAAATGTGGGGCTCAATTTTACACTAGTCACTAGTACTATAAAGTATAAACATAATGCAATAATAATAAAACTTCTATAGGATTATGCAAAAATAACAAAAGATGGCCAGCACAAGTATCTATGTTAGTTTGGTATCTTACCTAAATATATATGTTGTTAGAAAATTGATAAGAGAAAGAAGGAAAAAGAAAAAATAGTAGAAGGTTGAGGCGTTTAAAACGCTTTGCCAAAAGATTGATTTTTTTATTTTGGGGAGAACATAAAACGATCTTTAGGGACACAACAATCATATTAGTTATTACATACTTATCTAAAACCTCATTTATATGCACTCAATGAAAATCTTAAGTTTAATTATTCAAATCTTAGTCGGTAAGTTTGTCTATTTTTTAATTATTTTGATCTCAACTATTAAGTACGTTTTTTTAATTTATATAATGACCACTTAACAGGTTTGAATAGATTTGAATGATTAAAATATGTAATAAAATTTTAATATCATTAAGATGTCTATTCAAACAACAAAAACAAAAGTTTACCACTTCCATCTATTTATTGCTACTGCAATCACCCACTATTATCGCTCTGTCGTCTCCACCCATTATTGTTAAATATCACTAGCCCACCGCCCATAACTACCATTCTCATTTACAACTACCATCATTTCAAATCACTACAATCAACTGTCATCACTATTGGTCACTGTTTAAAATCATCACCACTAATTATCATTAGTACAATAATCATTACCATCAGTCACCATTATATATTGTCAATCACCTGTTGGGAGATTTTGCTCTATGGTACTTTATAAAGCAGTACGGGAAGTATTTAACTATTACAAGTATTCGAAAGGATAAACAAAGATTCAATAGTTCAACTAGTAATCTGAAAATTACAAGATAACCACAAAACTGAAATTACAATTTTGTTGAAAACGAAAAAAATGGAAGCGGTTTATCTTTGAGTCGAGTGTGGCACTCTGTCCTTAAGACAATATTGCCCCGTATGTATCCTTTATACGTCCCTGGACAATTTGTCTCCCAAGATAAAACAAACAATGGAACCCTTGAGCAAAGGAAACTCAAGAGCTACCGTGAAGAATATTGAGTAACGAAATGATGCTTGGAAGTTGTAGGAAGAAAACTGTTTTTGTTGTGTATTTTCGTGAGCTTTATGAACTGTTATTTTTCTGTTCTTTTGTGGTGCTCAACAATGGTGTAAGGGTGTGTTTATATAGGTGAGGGAGGGGCTGAAAACTGCCTCCATAATAGCCAAATAATGGCCATTATGGAGGTAGTAAAGTCACCAACATAAATGGTGAAAGACCAACTGTTTTGGCCATTATAGGAGGAGTAATTCAGCCAAAATAAATGGCTGAATTGAGAGCTTGGACGTTTCCGCTTTGATTGTCGAAATTCCAACTTTCTGAAAACTTCGGGGACCAAACTGTACATCTGAAAGAATTCTGGTCCAAACTGCACATCTGAAACTTCTGGCCCAAAAAGATAATATCAGAAGGCCCACAGCCCACGGCCCACGCCCACGGCCGGAACCGGAACCGGAACCGGAACCGGAACCGGAACCGGAACCGGAACCCGAACCCGAACCCGACCGGACGGGCGGGCGGCGGCGGCGCGCGTGTGGTCTTTCCTCGAACCGAAGCACATCTAGGTCCTCCCTCCTTTAAACACATGGGATACCCCTTGGGGTCCCAAACCCCAAACCAATTTCGAGTCTTATATACACAACAATTCTTTCTTCCTCTACCGATGTGGGAGAATTACACACAATACCACACTTTCCATGCTTCAAACACCTTACTTCGTGAACCAATATCTCTTTCATTTCTCAATGAAATTTGACGATTCTTGGCCCTACGGTTATCTACGTACTTAGTAGATCATGCATGTGTGAAGAACCGGATTCTCCAACATACGTTACACTAGTGTTTAAGCCGTTAAAGTTGGTCGGTCGCAACTCCCGCCAAAGGCAAATTTCCAACATCACCATCATTAGCTATTACTGTCATTCACCACCAACTACCACAATCAACCATTATTGTCAGCCGCCACTAGCTACTATACTCATAACGCCATCAATACCCAACATCATCTTAATCAACACCTACAACCGCCATCGCTAGTCATCATCACCACCAACAGAGAAATATTTTTTAAAAGCATTTGTTGATATGTATTAGATTAATTGAGTATTTTATTTAATTTTATATTTATTAATTTTAAAATAAAAATAAGTTTTATGCATTCAGATGTTGAGAAAACAAACCGTTTTTATTATTTAGTATTCAATTATTAATACATCATTTTATTATTCAGATGTATATTCGGATTCATACATCTAAATCTTAATGTACATCTTAATATTCAAATTCAGATATTTTAATTTTAATAAAAACAAATGAAATTATTTCTGTCTAATCTTATCCTCTCTCATATATATGAAAGTACCAACGCATTCCTAATTTCAGTATCAACATGTCCTTTTGATTAATAATTTTTGAATTCCATGGGGGCACAAGGTAATATTGTTGCTAGAAAATTGATAGAGAAAGAAGGAAAAAGAAAATCTGTTGAAAAAGTAGAAGGTTGAGCAGTTGAGGCATTTAGAACGGTTTGTCAAAAGATTGACTGTCTGACTCGATCTGGACAGAACAAACAACTATTTTCAAGGACTCAACAAGCACCTCTAATTGTAATCATGAATCATTTGCAGAAAGTAACCATAGAAATAATGAGATTAGTTTATGTATAAATACCAGGGTTAATGCTGGCTCTTTGTGTTTTGGAGCAGATGTTGGAGAATATATCAACTTCTTTTAACAATCATATAGATGAAATGAAGATAATTAAAGGGATAACACGGATAAGATGAGAACTAGGGATAACTATACGAGAATGTCCCAGTTTCTGGGACACCCTATATAGCAACTAATTTATAATAAAAGATATCAGTAAAAACAATTATTTAATTGCTATGTTCAAGTTACAGAGTGAAACGTTGGTAATTAAAGAAGAATTACTGGTGAAAATAAGGAAAACAAATGCTACAAACATGGAGAAACAATCATTTAGTGCTACCATTTATTATCAGACAAAATAGTGATTTACTAACTTCTTTTCTTGTTTGGTCAATAGTTAAAGATAGCCCGATAACTATGGATAAGTATTCATGAATTCATAACATAATTAATCACAATAATTTACTAACTTTCTAAAAGATTTTTTATACAACTTGTTTGGATTGTTGTTATTCATGGTATAAAATCGTATTGTTATTTTGAATACAATATTTGTTTAGTTGTTACTTAACTATTAGGAATATTTACACTTGTATACAATCCTCAATATTGGCATACTCAGTCGGGTGAAGTGCACAAATATTCAATTTTAATGCCGCCATTTAACTTGTGCACTCTTTTTAACATTTTTTGCACGTGTATCCACTTCGAGACAACTTCAGATATGTGGTGTCTGAAGTTAGTCTTGACAAAGTGAAACTTTAGACACTATGTCAGAAGTTTCATAAAGCTGAAGTCCAGTACTTCTATTACTGAAGTTTAGTATGACTAAACTTCATCATGTATGGGTGAAGTTTAGCTATTTTTGCATGACTTCAACTATTTTTATTCGAAGTTAATGCATATGTGCTTTCCATATATAGCCTTTGGGTGTCAGAAATTGAGTTTCTATGTAAAGGTCTCAGAGAAAGTAGTTTTTGCTTCTTGATTTGATGTTGTAGCATCTAACTAAGCTAAAGTATTTGTATGTGTGCTATATCAATCAATTAATTATAAGCAAGATTCCTATTTTCCATGACTGCTATTTTCCCTTAGGATTAACACCATCAAGGAGTCAACAGATGACTATTTTAATAACTAATTGCGTTTGATGTTGAAAATCAACATGTAAAACATTTCTTATAGTCTTTCCTTTTTGTTATCAACTTTGTTTTCTTTATACCTCATTTATTGTAGTTTTTTCTGATTCAAGGCAGATCAATAGAATACCATATAGGAAAGTTTATCTCTCTTTTGAGCTTTACTAGTTCCTGCTTGGTTATGTGTTATTCTGTTTCTTGATCTGGCTTGTACAATTTTGTTTTACATGACAAAAACTGGGAAATATGGAAAAAAACATTACATATTGTGCTTAGTAAGACTTTCCACACGTATTTTGCTTAGTAAAACCATCCAAAGTGCAAAGGAGGAGGAGGTGAATGAATGATTTGATTTGCCAATGTCAGTAGAATATGAAAGTTTTGTCGAGTAGTAGAAGAGATAATACATTATTTCTCAATTTTTTCTCTACGGCTATGAATAGCATGTGACCTTAAACTTATCATTGAGATAGTTTGAGATTTCAGTTATTACTTCTTGGCATTCACGTTTCTGTTGGAAATTTGCCTTTGATGGGGTTGCGTCCACCCATCTTTAATGACTTAAACACTCGGGTTCGGCATGTTGGAGTCTTTGGTTCTTCACACGTGCATAATCTACTAAGTGAGTAGATGACCGTAGGGCCAAGGATCGTCAAATTTCGTTAAGAAATGAAAGAGATATTGGTCCACGAAGTAAGGTGTTTGAGGCATGGAAATATGGTGTGGGACAAATCTACCACATGGGTGGGAAAAAGGAAGAATTGTTCTTTTTATAAGCCTCAAAATTGGATAAGGGTTTGGGACCCCAAGGGGTAACTCATGTGTTTGAAGACGGGAGGACCTAGGTGTGCTTGGGTTCGAGACCTCTTAACACCTCTCCTCATCCTAAACACTATATACTGAGACCAGAAATGGATTTGAGGGTAGCGGGAGAAAAGAACACAGAAAAAGAGAGAGACAAGTCTTGAACCAGAATAGTTCTTCATTTTCCTCTAAATCTCCACTCTTCAACAATCGTTTCATGTTTGTTTTCTTCATCAGAATCAACCTATTTGCTTTGTAGTGTTGATTAGTTGATGTTTTATCTTGGGAGAATATTCCCGCTAACGTAAAAGCATATATACGAGGCAATCTTGTCTTAAAGACAGAGAGTCATCTCTCGACTCAGCCACAGTTGTAACAATCCAGATTTAGTGTTTCTTGATTTCAGGTTATCAAGATTTAAGACTCAACAAGCTTGCGGCAATTATAATCTTGGTTGTTTGTTTATCCTTTCGAACACTTATAATACTTATTTACTTTTCGTACTTCTTTGATTCCAATAATTATATCCAACAATTTTAAGACAAGATTGTATTAGTGTTCAAAAGATGTCGGTCAACAGTTGTGTGGCCAAACCAGGCTATGGTTGTGATTTTTTGGTAGAAGACAATTCTGATTATGCTATTGGCGGCCAAAGTGTTGATGGTGTCACCGCTCCCGAGAGTGGTAGGAACAAGCGCCCACGAGAGGCTGAGGATGTCAACTGGGACAAGAGGAGAAGGCTGAAGATGTTGTTCTATCATGTAGCAGAGGGCCTATATCTGTCCCAGACAAAGGATCCGAATTGTGGTAAGAGGAAATGAACACTCAGTCCGAAGAAGTGACTGAAGTGGGCCAGAATCCGAAATTGGGATAAATTATTTTTCTTCCTTGTCAAAAATGAGATTAAATGGTGTCTGATTTAAAGGGCTTAATGTAAGGCTAGGAATATGAAAATATTTTCCAGAAAAAATTATATACCTTACGCTTTAAAATCAGAAGTTTAATCTCACCTTCCTTCCCGTTTAAAGATTGGACTTTTGTAAACAAAACTTAAAAGATCCGTTCTTTTGGGTGTAATTATTAAAAGTGTGTAAAGTATGTTCGCACATACGAGGGAGAAAGATCCACTGACTGTGCGAAAACTGTTACCACTCTTAAGAAAGCGCCAGGAATTGTCTGGGCACCAATCTCAAATGAAGAAGACTAAAATATAATGGCTTATCTTAAGACGTTGAACTTGTCACACTATCTGACAGAAGATCCTTTATTTGATAGGATGATATTGGGCACTCAGTCCTACAAAGCCTACGGGCGATTGGAGTGGTCCAGAGTTTCCAAGTCTTAAATGATCTGAAGGCCAAAAAGAAATTGGACACTCAGTCTGCCAAAGCAACTGGAGTGGGCCTGAGTATCCAGATCACATATGATCCGGTTACGCCCTAACCACGGGCAAGAGGTTGTTCATTTGAAGCAACACCACCTCTAAAGTAGAAGGGGTTGGAGAGGGTGTCCTCAAAAGGACTTCAGGGAATGGGATCCCTCTAAAAGGAGGTGATACATGTCCCAAACTTGGTTTCAGGAACGCTGTTTGTCAAGCTGGCTTGAGACTAGTCCAACAGTTCGGTAATAAATAAGAATGGTACAGTATGTCTATATCCAAATGAATGATATATTTGTAATCCGTGCATCTATGCCATCATAGATTAAGACACGTTAAATAGAAAGTCATTCAAAACCTAATGAAGTTGAGATTGTTGCCCTCTGTCGACATAAACCCTCAAAATGAAGTGAGGTGGGCGAAGAGGCAAAATCCCCTTTCCATTCAGTCAATGGAATAGCAAAAGAAGCACCGCTCCTCGAGAACTTAGTCACACCTACATGGGTGATTTGAAGTTTGTACAAAATAGAGGGGGGATTCAAGTACTCTATGACCTTCATTGATGATGGTACAACGTATTGCATCATTTGTTTGTTGGAAATAAAAGATGAAGATGTTGAAGCGGATAAGCGCTACAAAGCAGAAGTTGAAAATCAACTAAGCCTACGGATTGAGGAATCCATAGTGATAGAGGCGGAGAATGTGAAGCATCAAATGACTGCTCATTACTTACCTCGGTCTAATAGTGTTAGCTAAGCGCAAAGTCGTACGCCCAAAATATGTGGGGCAAGGCGATCCTTACCGCTAATATAATTCTCAAAAGAATTCCACATAAAGATAAGGATAACCCTCCATGTGAAACATGTAAAGAATCCCACCTACAAATGTTGTGATGTGGGGTGGCTCGGTAGAGGTTGGAATACCGAAACAGGTCAAGGTGGACCTAAGACTGTAGATTGTGTATCCACTGGATCTGCAAATAACAGTAGTACTTATCGCCTCTTGGTGTGAATCCCACCTTCTAGCTTGTATGGTTGAGAATGAATCATGGACAATTAACAAAGAATTGTCATCTCCAGAAACGTTGCTTTGGAAAGAAGCTACAGAGAGAAATAGATTCCATCATATAGAACCATACTTGTGTAATGGTTGAACCTTTGGGGTTGTAAAAGTGGATACTCAAATTGAGTACAAAGTAGATGGATCTACTGCAGAGTATAAGGCCTCGATTACTTGGACATGTGCTCCCCTGTGAATAACTTAACATCCAGGGCCATTGCAGTCTTGCGTGATATGGATGTTGAGACAACCTTCCTAACTGGAGAGTTGGAAGGGGAGGATCAGAGTTGGTTTGATTTGACTATTGGGCTTCTTCCTGAACTTTCTTCTTGGTCTCTGAAATGTTTACATTTTGGTCCTGGAAGTTTCAGGTGAAACATAAACAATGAATTTGATAACAGAAACATTGACTCTGAAGTTAGAAAGCCAACCGTTGGAAAATCAACAGTCTGAAAGTGGAAGTCACATTGAAACAAAAGTCTCGATATAAAAGATATGGGTATCACATATGACATCTTAGGAATTGGGATTTATAACACATCTAACAGACTGGTCTAATTCCAAACTCATTTGTGAGGTAGTTGACAGTCTCGTTGAAGCCACCAATGGATATGAATCATATAATTGATTAGAATCATGGTGCACCCATAAACCAAGAGCGATATGCGCAGGTCACATATAGTTCAATGTATTTTACAACTACAACCGACCTAGTATAGGCTTACAAAGTAGATCAGTTGAACTAAGGTTCACTCGTGATTCTAAAAATGATCGATAGAAAGCGTTAAATCGGATATGACGATATCTGAAATATTCGCTTATCTACGGATTATGGTATTGTGGATGTCCAGCGGTTTTGGGAGAACATAGTGATGCAAACTGGACATCGGACTTGAATAACACCAAAACCACAAGTGGATGTGTATGGTGTGTCCTTGAAAATCCTCTAAGCAAACTTACACCGGCCGATTCATGATGGAATCAGAGTTTATCACTTTAAACAAAGCAGGAGAAGAAGATGAGTTACTTCACGACTCCTTAGAGGACGTCCTTTATTGGAAGAAACATGTGCCTTCGGCAGTTATACACTGTGACTAGCCGATCGACTTCAAGAAGGTCACAGATGACGGCATCTGGACATATCTGTCAGAGACATAAGACCGTATGGAAGTTGATCATCACGGGTGTCACTTCCTTGATTACTAATCAAAGGATATAGCAGACCCTTTAACTAAGGGACAATCCGAGTATTAAGAATTCTGCATGTCTAGGGGAATGGGCTTAAAACCCAAACAATACGAACCTTTGCGGTGGTAACGCAACCATACTGACTGAAGATCCCCAAGAATTTGATTTAATGGGAAAACTAAGCTGCAAAAGGTTCAGTTGAGCGCTTCGGTAGAAGCAAGAGCACTTCGGATGATGATTTCTGTAAAGAAACATGAATCCAAAGACGTTCTCGTGATAGACATTAAAGTGCTACCTGCATGGTGGGTAAAGGTTAAGCTTCCAAACCTTTAACGATCCTCAAGCGGTTGAGGTTAAGGTTGGGGAAGCTTTTCATGATTCCTAACACTTGTGAAGTGGGGTATAGCAGGATACCTTGTAGGAGATCACCTATTTAAGTGCGACGACATGCCGCCTCAAATGAACGCACTTAAGAATTCAAGTGTGTCCACGGCCACAATGGACAGAATAATAAGAATGAAAATGAATAAGGGGAGTTATTGTGTTGGTATCATTGTCTTGGCTTACACTAAGCACTGACGGTTCAAGACATCACGTTCACCGCGCAGTAAGTAAGTTCAGTGGTATTCAACTAGAGAAGGTTCAAAGAAGAAGCTACCTCTCCTAATTCAATATCTTTCCGCTGAAAGATTGCTGAAGTTTGGCACCCTGTGTGCACCAATTCTCTTTCAAGAGGGGATTGTTGGAAATTTGCCTTTGATGGGGGCTGCATCCACCCATCTTTAATGACTTAAACACTCGGGTTTCACATGTTGGAGTCTTTGGTTCTTCACACGTGCATAATCTACTAAGTGAGTAGATGACCATAGGGCCAAGGATCGTCAAATTTTGTTAAGAAATGAAAGAGATATTGGTCCACGAAGTAAGGTGTTTGAGGCATGCAAATATGGTGTGGGACAAGTCTACCACATCGGTGGGAAAAGAAAGAATTATACTTTTTATAAGCCTCAAAATTGGATAAGGGTTTGGGACCCCAAGGGGTAACCCATGTGTTCGAAGGAGGGAGGACCTAGGTGTGCTTGGGTTCTAGGCTAGCCCCACACGCGACCTGCCGCAGCCCGCCTGGTCCAGGCTCGGGTCTCGGGTCACGGGTTGCAGGCTTCTGGGCTGCTTCTGATATTATCTTTTGGACCCCAAACTATTTAGTGTTAACAGTTTGGTTCCTGGGGTTTCAGGAATGCTGCCAGCATCCAGAAAGCCAATAGTTTTATGGCATTAACCATCTGAAACGTTTTGCACCTACTACAAAACGTACAAAACATTTCTGGCCATGACTACATCTCTTAAAGGACCTATTAACACCTCTCCTCCTCCTAATCACTAAATATTGAGACATGAAACAGAGTTGAGGGTAGCAGGAGAAAAGAACACAGAAAAAAAAAACAAGTCTTGAACAAGAACAGTCCAGAATAGTTCTTCATTTTCCTCTAAATCTCCACTCTTCATCAATCGTTTCATGTTTGTTTTCTTCATCAAAATCAACCTATCTTCTTTGTAGTGTTGATTAGTTGTTGTTTTATCTTGGGAGAATATTGCCCGCTAACGTAAAAGCACATATATGGGGAAATCTTGTCTTAAATACAGAGAGTCATCTCTCGACTCAGCCACATTTGTAACAATCCAGATTTAGTGTTTCTTGATTTCAGGTTATCAAGATTCAAGACTCAACAAGCTTGCGGCAATTATAATCTTGGTTGTTTGTTTATCCTTTCTAACACTTGTAATATTTATTTACTTTCCGTACTGCTTTGATTCCAACAATTTCTACACATGTGACAACCTAATAATTTACATAAAATTGAATCTAAATATTGGACTACATATAGATCATTGTTAGTTAATCATGCCTATGAAATCAATCAAATAGGATATATCTAATTGTATTTGCTGGAATATTGATTAACTTGGTTTTATAAGACCTTCCAGAGGTCTGCTATTAGCTTGTTACATATTACATGTAATATTTGAAAGTATATGTATGTCATAGAGACAGTCTGTATTAGGACAAATGTACTTTATACACATTCATATTATTATTAATGTATTGAATTATTAGTTGATTGTTTATAATATTCTATAATATGCATCCCTAGAGGTTATGTTGTTATTAATAATGTGAGATATTAATATTATAACGTAACTCTTAAAATAGCCTCGACTAATGATCATCGATGATATGTGATAAGTCGACATGTGGTCTGCATCACATCCTTAGAGGATGTAGTATGTCTCACATGCTATGAGTAATGACTACTCGTGATGGACACATGGATACTTTGAAAGTATTGGTATACCCTGCTGATATACTATTTTTTATACTTGTCTAAAGTATGATCAACGTGTGGGAGATAGAAGTCCTTAGACTTGAGGTCAATGTGCACCTTGTCTACAAAGTAATATACTTTGATCATGTCCTAAGCTCAAATGCCTTATAGGTTGAGATACGGCTTGTATTGAGTACATTACGATGTGGATTAAAGGTGGTAGTTGAGCCAAGATTAGGATTCATTCCTCGAATGTATATTCAAGAGAACACTCAGCTTCTCGGTGATATTAGGTTGACTAAATCGTTGGCCAATGCAGTAGACATATTTTGAATATGGTCTAGTTGTCAACTAATATAGATGAGATACAATGATTAAGCCATTTGGATAGACACTTGAAAAATCCTAAGCTTAATCGGGTGTATCGTGAATGAAATGATTTTATCTTACCACATAGAGGTTAACATTACTGAATTCGTGTAAACGTACTTCACATATTGTGTTCGTCTTGTGGCGTCGTCTAGGAGTTCCGCGTAGACCTTAATTTGATTAATGTCGATATGTGAAGTCCAGTAGGGTCACACTATGTCGATTGTCTTTTCGATCTAAGGATGTATTGAGAGAGTATTAAATATTCGATTTAGAATCGAGATATTTAAATGAATAATGATTATTTTAATTAAGTCAAAATTGGATTTTGAATTTTTTTAATTAAGAATGTGCAGAAAATAAAATGAGACAGTGTAGGGCCACGTCAGCGCAGCGACGCCCACACCATAGGGCCGCGGTGCCATGACCTAATCTATCTCGAATTTTGGGCCAGGCCCAAGGTCAAACCCTAATCTGGTTTGACCTAATTTATACCTATAAATTCAGACCTACACTTCATTATTCAATACACTTGATTTTCATATCATTATTCTAAGTGTTAGAGACTCAGAATCAAAACACTTTCTCGAACCTCTACTGGATTTTCTAGCTTTCCAAAAGAGGAATACATTGAAGCTTGGAGCTTGCAATAGAAAGGGCATTCACGTGCGCACCCACAGTTGATAAAGATTTCAGTTATTGTAAACATGTAAGTACCATTCAAGTCTTATGTTTACGGTTTTAAAATACCCTATAGTCAAATAGTTCTACGTTTGTTGGGTTTGAAACAAGTTTTCAATATCCGTTGCGTACAACAACCTAAAAAAATCCCTACAATATTTCATAGAACTGTCACCTAGAATTTGCACTTTTGGAAGGAGTTTGTAGTGTCTACATCTTTTTTCAGAATCATTTTTTATGTTATATACTGCCTTTAAAATAGTGTTCTTTTTTTCTTGTAGCATTAACAACCATCATTATAACATTATGTTATTTATAAAGTTATCTCTCTAAAATAATATTATGCAAATATCTATGTATTTATTATTTATAATAACCGAAAAGCAGCCAATTAGTTATTTTTATACCATTAAAATGTTGAAAATGATACTTTTGTGTTATTTTTGTATATACACCAAAAAGGGTCTAGACAAATGAGGTTGTACAGAAAAGTTTGAATGTATTTCTCTTTGGTTTTCTATTCAGCAATAGGTATCTGTTTTAGATTCCTGACTAATAGGAATCAGCACCACGTAACGCTTATAAAGGGGAAAACGCTCCATACCACCATCATACTGAAACTTCAGGTTGAAATTTAAGAGATCTTGTCTATTTCACTACTTATCTTGATGATTATTTAAATTTCTAGGTTGATACTATCGAACCTATAGTTATTTAAAAGTGAAATATGCAAGCAAAGAATCACATTTTGTTTGCCCTGATCCTTTTAATTTTGTTATTAATTCTACACAAAAAAAAATGCTAGGGATTGCTCTCTACATTCAAATGTATATGGAACCAAAACAACATTGGTACCTTTGAATTCTAGATCTCTCTTCTGTTCGCTAGCTGAATTTGTCACTCAGGACAATAATGATAACATTGAGAGTAATGTATGCAAAATTTGCATAAGCAGTGTCGACTTAATATCACAACTCAGCTTGTATATGAGTTTGACTTTGGGCATGTTTAAGTTTTATGACTTTGCTTCTTATCTTGAATGGTGTTTATATTGTAGTGTTATTTTCAAGCCGGATCGATTTATTAAGAGGTCGTTTGGTATGAGGTATAAGAAAAATAATCATGACATATAATTTAGTATAATTTTATCCAATGTTTGATTGTAATTTGAACCATGTATAACTTAGTACACCAATTGATGTATTATTTTATACCACCAACATGTAATAAGTTTTGTGAATCACGTGGAATGAGTTTTCGTTTCTCTTGTCCTCATACATCCTCCCAAAATGGAAAAACCTAAAGAAAAATTCGAACCATAAACATCACCCGAACTCTCCTTACTCATGCCTCTCTACCTCCTTCATTCTGGCATCATGCACTACAAATGGCTACCTATTTGCTCAACATAATTCCCAACAAAAATCTTGCATATCAAACACCCATAAAAATTCTCAATCAGAAAGACCCATCATATCATCATCTTCAAGTATTTGGATGTCTATGCCATCCCTTACTTCCTTCAACTTCTAGACATAAATTGCAAGCTAGATCAACACCTTGTGTTTTTTGGGATGCCCAACGAATCATAGATGATATAAATGTTATGATTTATCGAGTCGAAAAATCATTATTTCAAAGCATGTCAATTTTGATGAAAATAGCTTTCCTTTTTCCAAGCTACGCACTTCTAATCTCTCAACCTATGAATTTTTGGATACATGTTTTTTTTAACTAATCCACATTTGTTACAACTTATATCCTCCCATCAAAATGTGACACCTAATGCAAGGGACATCACAAATTTTACAAATACCCCCCCCCCCCCCCCCGGTGCAACAACTACCGACTCACTCTTCTTCAAATGAATCAGCTCAACAACAGGAAAACTCAATTCCTACTTCTCCAACTCAAGCTGAGTCCACCCAACCTACACCGGTCAAATCATCAACAGGCGATAGCGGCACTGATTCTGCATTGATTCGGCCTACCCAAAATCAGTCCACAACCCACAGTCCAATAACAGCCCAATAACCTACCCAAGCTAGTCCACAAATAAATCCTCCCCCATCTCCACAAATGAAAACAAGATCCCAACATGGAATTTTTAAAGCCAGAAGACTTCTTAATCTTCATACCACTACTAAAAATTCCATTTCTCCTTTGTCTACAAATCCCCTTCATGAATTAAACGATCATAACTGGAAAATGGCCATGAAAGATGAATATGATGCACTTATTCAGAATAAGATATAGGACTTGGTGCCCCGACCATCTAATGCTAACATTATTCGAAGTTTTTGGATTTTCAGACATAAAAAGAAATCTGACGAGTCTTTTGAGAGGCATAAAGCCTGACTTGTAAGTGATGGTGCAGGAAAACAAACTGGTGTAGATTGAGGAGAAATATTCATTCTGATTGTCAAATCGGAAACTATTCGGACAATACTTAGCATTGCATTATCAAAATTTGGTGTCTCACTCAGCTTGATGTCAAAAACGCATTCTTACATGGACATCTTAATGAAACTGTCTATATGTACCAACCACCGGGTTTTTGTGACCCACAACACCATGATTATGTTTGCTTGCTAAAAAAATCTCTATATGGACTTAAACAAGCGCCTCGCGCTTGGTACCGGCATTTTGCAGATTATGTGGCTATACTAGGCTTCTCTCACAGTATTTCAGATCATTCTTTATTTATTTATCATCGAGGCAAAGATATGGCATATATTCTTCTTTATGTGGATGATATCTTCTTAGCCACTTCATCAGATGCTCTTCGACAATCCATTATGTCTAAGCTTGGCTGTGAATTTGCTATGAAATATTTGAGCCCACTAAGCTATTTTTTGGGTATCTCTGTCACTCGACATTCAGGAGGATTATTTATTTCACAAAAGAAATATGCAGAAGAGATTATTGAGAGGGCCGACATGTCTTCCTGCAAACCATCCCCTACATTGGTGGACACAAAAGCAAAACTAAGTATCTTTTCAGGTAATTCCTATCATGATCCGACTGAATATCGTAGTCTTGTCGACGCATTGCAATACTTGACCTTCACAAGACCCGATATTTCTTATGCGGTTCAATAAGTATGCTTATTTATGCATGACCGAAGAACCCAACACATGTCTGCATTGAAGCGTATCATTCTCTACATTAAGGGTACACTCGAATTCGGACTTCACATTTAGCCCTCTTTAATTAATAAACTCATCTCATACACTGACGCAGATTGAGGTGGATGTCCGGATACTAGATGCTCAACTTCTGGTTATTGTGTTTACCTTGGACATAACTTGATATCTTGGTCTGCGAAACGGCAACCTACCTTGTCCCAGTCCAGCGCTAAAGCCGAATACCACGGGGTGGCCAATGTCGTATCAGAATCCTGTTGGATTCGAAACCTAGCCACTTAGGTCTATTGTGACAATGTTAGTGCAGTTTATCTTTCCGGTAACCCAGTTCAACATCAACACACTAAACATACTGAAATGGATATACACTTCGTACGTGAGAAAGTCGCTCGAGGTCAAGTACGTGTCTTAAGTGTTCCTTCACACTATCAAATTGCCGATATTTTCACCAAAGGACTCCCACTGCAACTCTTTGATGATTGTCGAAATAGTCTCAACGTACATAAACCTCCCGTTTTGACTAAAGGGGTATATTAGAATCTGAATCCTTAATGTATAATCTTGTAATCAATTAGATTAGTCTTAGCTTAATTTCAGTAATCATAATCAGCACAATATCAGTGATTATGATTATGATCAGATAGAGCTTGATTTTAGAAATTAGGTTAGCTTGATTTTAGCCATAACTTTATCTTACATTCTTGTACATAAAGTGACTTTACAACAATGAAAACAGGTAACAAAATACTTCAAAACATCTTCTATTTACAATTTTTTGTCTTTTTTTGGTACATATTTACATAATGATTTGGTTGTGTTATTTCAACATCCACAACCCAAAACTTGTAGGTTAAGCAATTTCCACGTTTTTGCTTTTGCTCTGGCTCGAACATTTTAGTGAAAATCTACAATTTTCTATTGCATCTTCAATTGTTAAGAACACTGATTCTTTTCCAATGACATCAATGAATTTTGTCACAATTAATTTTTCCATGACACCTAATCTTGGATTAATCAATATCATCTACAAAATAAAAAAGAGTATATTAGAAGATTGTGAATTTCCTATACCATATAAATGTAATTAATTTAATACTGAAAAAGTATGATTATGCATACCTTGATCGATGTTGCTGCTAGGCATCTACGAACTTCAAATAAAGTTTCAACACCCGTTATGTCGATTGATGTAACACCTATGATATTTTCATTAATATATCCTTCATTTAGTAACATTGAAAAGCATATATACAAAACAAATTCAAGAACAACATTTATATATCCTTTCGTCAGGGTGGCTCAAGGCTCAAACTAGTAAAACAAATGCTTTAAGTCCGAGGTTAAAAAAATATCGGTAATTAATTTTATAACTGTATTTGTAGAGACATAAAAAATATAAAATCTCTTTAACAAATGTAAAAGTCTGACAACTATTCAATTGAGGGTGACTGAAAAGGACATTCCATAAAATTATATGATAATTTCGCATCTCAAAAAATTAAAAAGTAAAATATCAAATAAATAAATTTATTAAAAATTTAAAAATCCTTTAATTATATTTTCGCTCTAAATAATCAATTTTATTGAGCCGTCCCTGCCTATTGTTTGTTAGGTAATCATAACTCGAAGAAATGGATTTCAACTAGCCAATTTTCAGTGGTCTTTGAAAAGTAGCCATTGCCTTGGAGTTTCAGCTAGTGAAAGTTGAAATCCCATGACAATATTATGAAAGTTTAACTTGTAGAAGTTGGAATTTCAGAACAGTGATTATCATACAATTACATAAACTGAAAAATGACGATCTGTGAATTTTACTCTCATAACTCATACCTCCAAATTCAAGTAGCAAGTATTCAATTTCATTTCTTTTGGAGTTTGCAAGAGACTGCTCATCCCTGACCCATCTGAGAATCCTGCTCAATATATCCATCAAAATAATATCTTACCGTTAGAACAAGAAAAATGAAAATTAAAGAAGCAGCTAGTAATTTGGTTTTGTATACGGTCAGATCTCTCTATAACGACCATATGCTATAATAACATTTTACTATAATGGCCAAATTTTATTTGAAATCTATTTTTTAAATTATAATTTTTCCATAACAATATTTCGTTATATCAACCAAAAATATTAGACAAACGATACGTTCTAGAGAAATTTGATGGTATAAAATAAAGAAATTAAGACAAACTTTTCTTACCTTTCTCTTACATAATTGCTATTTGGGAAGTAAATTGGAGAACCAAGCTTCAAAATCAACATTCCTGGAGTTCCATTTGAACCAGGATATTGCTCTATGTCACGAAATGCAGTGTTTGTTATGGTTCCAAGTTTGCAAGTAGGTGGCCGTGCTACATATAGAAGTGCTCTTACCAAGGCAAGTCCAACCTAAACCACAAAAAAGAAAAATTAGTTCAAACTTTCTATGGATTAGTCATTTAAAATTGGAAATTAAGAGTGTATTTAGTAGTTAAAAATAATGATTTAGCAGAAGACTATATGTGAATCATTTATTTACGGTGTTTAGTATGACGAAAGCATTTCCATTGAATATATTTTCTTAAAAAAATGTTCTCCAGAATAGTGTTTGGAAACTAGCCCGTATAGTGGAGTTTCAAATTCCACATTTGAAATTCTATGATTATGCTTATTTTTCAATTACAAGGACTGAAGTAATTTTTTCCCTTTTTACGAAAAAGTCTTTTCTCGTCATCAAGCATCAGAAAATGACTTTCGTCGTATCAAAACACTCTTATAAGTGATACTACATATTTATTGAAAAATAGTGCTTACCGATAAAATGAGTCCCATGTCCATGCTAATGAAGGCAACACCAAAGAATGCAGCCATACAAATCAAGAAATCAAATTTGTCAGTCTTGTAGAGATGATAAGCCTTCTCATAGTCAATTAGCCCAAGCATTGCTGACATGATGATAGCAGACAAGGCAACTAGTGGTGTGTAGCCAAAGAGTGGAGCCAAGAATAATAGGGTTAGCAACATGCACATTGACATTACTACATTTGACATTTGGCTCTTGCATCCAGCATTGTGGTTCACTGCTGTTTTTGAAAATGGCCCTGAAAAAATGAAGCATTATTAATAGACGTTTATTTTGCACTGTCAGTATATAAAAGTTAACAAGTTGCTTGTAATTAATTAGTTTTCAGCCGGTTGTAAAAGAAAGTTCAACTTATTTGTCAGGAGAGGTAGATTCAGAAATACATGAACTGAACTAGCCGATTATTTGAGTTACTGGGTCAAAAAAATTGACATTTAAACACACATATATAGTGAATTTCTTAATATATATGTATGAATTGAGCTAAAGCGACTTGGTTTGGCCAAATCCGTAACCAAAACTGTACATTCAGCTCAAGCTTATCGAGACAATCAACGTAAAGGACAAAATAAGATGGATTATTCAATTATATTTCCTCCATTGGTAAGGATTGACTTTTGGTGAAGGATATTTCATGGCTACACTCATTGTCCATTAATAAATAAATAGGTCATGAAAATGCAATTAGATGTTGTTAATACAATAATGCACAAAGTTGTAAACTTGTTAATTAAAATATTTTTATTTGATTTATAATAAAGAAATTACCTGTAGTCAAGTAGCAAGAAGTGAAAGAGCCAACAATATTCATGAGTCCAATGGCTATCATCTCTTTGTTCCCATCAATTTGTTCATTATCCAGGATAGAGAAACTCCTTCCAATAGCTATTCCTTCCTATAAAATGTTGCCATTTGGAAAAAAGTTTGAATAATTAATCTAAATAGCCGTCCACCAACCGAATAAATTAGAAATAGCCGGTGAATGTGTCATATATGTATTAATCATTTATAATATATGTATACAAATATATAATCAGTGTATAATCTGTGTACCGGCTAAAAGAAGTAAACAGTGAATTCAAACGGCTATTTGTGTGAAGATCCCAAAAAACTTGAAGCTACATATTTGTGAAATTTTTTGAATATTTTTTCAGTTTTCAAGTTCGTAAGGAAAAAATGTACTTACTGCTAGAGAAATGATGGCTGTGATGATCCCAGCTTTTACAGCAACAGATATATACTCTGGGCTAAAATTTAGAAGATGGAGGGAGGGTGGATTAATTCCTTTACTCAACTTTCCCACCTGCATTGAGTTAAAAAAAAAATTTCTCCAAAATTGAGAGAACAAATTGGAGAAAAGTTGTAATTTTTTACAGATTAAACTCGAAATGACTCACCAAACTTGAGTAAGAACGGGTCAAAATAATATAAGACGACAGGTCAATATGATATCCAACAAATTATTTGAATTTGAAGTACTTCCCTTCTTAGTCAAGCTTTGAAGTTCCTACTTTATTTAGATTGTTGGGATATTTGAGATTTAAGAATTATGTATTTGGTACTTGATAGAACTTAAACTAATAATTTAAGAAAAAAAAATACTTTAAACTTTCACATTTTTTTAAAGAAGAGTAAAATAGGAAGGAAGTGACATTTATTGGACACGTTGAGGCATATTCGTCATTGACTCACTTAGACCTAAGCAAATGTTGGACAGATTGAGTTTGAACATGTTTATTGATTTGACCTATTTTGACTCATTCAAATTTTAACCTTATCAATTTATTTGCCGCCTTTAAGTATTATTTAGTGGTACACAAAAGCGAGTCTAGAAATTTAAGTGAGTACAAGTATATCACTATTTCTTTGTGACAAGTTTATTAACTATATATTCAGCACTTTCTATGGATTTTAGACCACAATTAATAAAACAAATTCTAAATTGAAAGGAAATAAAAAGCTAAAAAGAGAAGGGAAGATTAGCTCACAATGGCTATGCCATGTTTCTCAGCATGGAATAAGTAAGCAAAAAGGCAGCCAACAACAACAACAATTATTGGAGCAATGGCTGAAACCCAAAATAGATTTGGTTTCTTCTTTCTCTGCAAATCCCATAATTTAATTTTTTTCGTCAGATTTAATAATATATTTACACTGACAGTGTATATAAATTAAGACCGTAAATGAAAAACTCACCACATATCTAGATAATTGTAGGAAGGTAAGAAAGATTACACCGACAACTGTACATTGCCAAGTCCACTGTATATATACATAAAAAATAAAGAAAAAACATATCAGTTAATACCAACTTTTTTTGTCTTTGCAATTAGGCCAAAACATTTTTAGCTTTTCCTTAGGCCATATATTAAACATGGACTGATTTATACAAAAGTTTCCTTTTAGACTACCATTCAAAGTTTGTTCCCATTTTTAAGAGTTGTGAAATATAGCCTTTGGGAGATGGGAGTGACGTTTAAGGTCCATAAAATTTTAGACCGTGGTTTAACATTGTCTTATAAGAGTTTCAACTTGTTTAAAAGGAGTATTTATACCGAAGTCTATGAAGGTTCATAAACTGCAAAAAAAAAAAACTAAAAAGGATCATTTATTAAACACTTGGCACAAAAAGGAAACATGGAATTCTCACTAATTATTATTGGTTCTATACTAGTTTCACTAATAAACTTTCAAAAAAATAATTCTAAAATTTTCCTTTAATCAGGGATTAATAAAAAAAATATATTAATTAACTAACCTCTTTTCTGTTTTCAAAAAGAGCACGTAAAACATGAACTACATCAGTGTGGCTAGTGAAATGCTTCAAGCCAAGCATGCCCTTCAGTTGCTGTAGGCAAATAACTAATGCTGTTCCTCCCATAAATCCAGTAATTGTTGAATGTGATAGAAAATCCACCAAAAAACCAAGCCTACATGACAAAATAATAACTTAATTACATGATGGATAGTCAAATACTGGACATGGTATCCTTTTCAACTTAGAATAAATTAACTTGTCTATATTGATACTGTAAATGATTTAAAATGCTAATTTCACGTATCATTACTAAAGTTTACCACTGTAATAACAACAACAATAACATATTCAGTGTAATCCTATAAAGTAGGGTCTGATTACCATTGTAATAGTCACTATTAAAAAATCTCTACTTTTCCACTGAATATCAGTGGAAAAAACCTAAATAGTAGTGTTTTTACATGAAAAAATTAATAAGTATTCCAGCGTTTAAATAGGAACCTTTTCCCACCATGTGTTTTCTCAATGAGCTGGTTCGGTGGGAATAAAGTGGAAAAATCATAGTTTATAGCACAAATTTCCCACTGAATGTCGGTGAGAAAATTTTTTGTTTCTAGTAATGAGTAAAGTAAAAGATTTATGGCAGATTTATTTTGTGTCAAGGTAAAAGCACTGAATTTAACTTATTAGAGCAGTAAAGTCAAAAATATTATATTTGTCACATTAAAATAATAAATTTTACTGTTATAGTGTGGTAAAGTTGAATGACTTTACTGTTAGACTTACCGTGCGTATAATTCAGTTACTTTAATGTGACAAAGAATAGCTTGTGACTTTATTGTTATAATGCATAAAATTAAGTGACCACATAAAGAGTTAATCCTAATTTTAAGCTATTACTGTAATTTAATATGCTATACCAGATATATACTACAAAAATAAAACAAGAATTAACTACGGAATTCATCGATAATTTGTCAATAAATAGCTCATAACTAGCAAGATTTTTGATAATCCACAGCTAATCCGTCGTCAAATTGAACTGGAGACGAATTTTTGTTATTAAGAATAGTACCACCTATTATGAGTATATTACTTGTAGCTTTTTTTTTAATTAATCTAAAAGTATCTATATATATTTACATATTATCAGTGTAAAAAACTTAAATGGGTAAAATTATGTTATTTGGTGGTATGTATATATAATACCTTAGTACACCCAAAGCTGTTTGCACCAAACCAGAGACAAGGGTAGCTGTGTAGAACAAACTGAGATACAATGGCATATTTTCTTGAGGCTTAACTTTTTGTTGAATTGTTTCAGCAATAAGCATTGAGCAAGTTGCCACTGTTCCAACAGCAAGATGCCTTGAACTTCCAAAAATAGCATAAATAAGAGGGGGAACAAAGCTTGAATCTGCAAAAAAAAAAAAAACATTCATAATAATAACCAATTAATTAATTAATTAAGCATGTGATGAGAAGCCAATTTCGAGTTACATGGACTTAGACACTGTAGAGATTTTTTACATCACGAGTGTAATTTAACTTATTATAACATATCAGTTATTATGTTTATTAAGTTGCCGATTATATTTATTACAAGATTTACTTTTAATATATCGCCTTATAAATGACCTAATTGTGCAATATTTTCTTGCATATGCACTGATGTCATTAAGAATATTTACACAATAAGATCACTTATTAAATAGTAATTACATTTTAGTCTATTTAATGGATAAGATTCACAAATAATCATTTTCAGCCCTTTCAATTGAAAAATAATCATTATCCTGAAGTTTAAATTCCACAGGCAAAACAAACATTGTTAATGTTTTAAACATTGATGAGTATAATAGTAAGAAATCGTCTTTAAATTATTTAATTATATTGAAGAAGATTACTTAGACACAAAGAACATAAAAAGAAAAGACAATACAGAAACAATGCAGAAGCATAACTAGATTTACTCTTGAAACGTTATATATTTGCTTTAATCGTGTAAATTAAATTAAAAATTTATTGCATTAAAAATTCACAAATAGCCTATTTCAGCCATCATCATAGAGTTCCAAATTCCATAATTAAAACTTCGGGCTGAATTTGAAACTCCATGAAAAAAAAACTATTTCTCAATCACATAGCTGAAATAGTGGCTAGCCAACACTATGACTATCTATTTAATAAACATTGATAGGTATAACTGATCATAAACAATATGCAACGTGCTATAAAAAGGTTAATTTACACTGATTGTATAAAATAGAAATCGTAAATAATGGTCTTTAAATTATTTAATATTGAAGAAGATTAAATGGAATCAGACACAAAGAAAGATAAAAATAAAAAAAATAATACAAACGCAACACCGAAGTACAATTAAATTTGTTCTTGAAATATTATTTTCTTTGATCGTTAAATTAAAATTATTGCATGCATTATTAGTGTATATAACTTACAGAGTCCGATAATAGGAGGAAGGTCGCCAAGTTTTGCATAGCTTATTCCTTGTGGGATAGCAAGACTAGCAATTGTAATTCCAGAAAGAAGATCATACTTGAATAGCCCAAGATTGTACTTTGGCAACCATTGGAAAATTGGTACAAAATATTGAATCCCCTTTAGAATTCTGATTGATAATTTCTCATTCTTGAATTCATGGAATGGATCATCTGGAAATAGGGTTTCTTTTAGGTTTGCTTTAAGCACTGTTCCAAAGCTACGTGGTGGTGCATAGTTCACCCCATGTAAAGACTTAGTAGAAGTCATTGTGATTGGTGCATAGTTCACCCCATGTAAAGACTTAGGAGAAGTCATTGTGATTTGTTATTTCTGCAAAAGAAAGAAAGAAAGAACTTGTTTAGGGTGAATTAGAACGAGGAGTTTGATGCATGTATATATAGAACTATAGAAGGATTAAAGGGTTATTTCTGCAAAAGGAAAAGAGATAAAACTTGTTTAGCATGAGGATTTTAAATCAAGTATTTATAGAAGGATGTAATTATATACATTAACAGTATAGAGAATTTTACACACTTAACATATTAGATAATCTGCCTTAATAGAGAATTTCTTTTGTATAGAAGGATTAACAGTATAGATAATTTCTGTCTAATCTTATCCTCTCTCATATTTATGAAAGTACCAACGCATTCCTAATTTCAGTATCAACATTTCCTTTTGATTAATAATTTCTTAAATAATTTTTGAATTCCATGGGGGCACAAGGTAATATTGTTGCTAGAAAATTGATAGAGAGAAGGAAAAAGAAAATCTGTTGAAAAAGTAGAAGGTTGAGCTGTTGAGGCGTTTACAACGGTTTGTCAAAAGATTGACTGTCTGACTTGATTGGGACAGAACAAACAACTATTTTCAAGGACTCAACAAGCACATTACAACAATTATCTAAAAATTGATTGTTGCACTTCTTGTCTAATCTTATTCTCTCATATTTGAAAGTACCAAGAGTTCCTATTTTCAGAATCAACATGTAATAGCAAAAGGTTAGAAAAGAGGATTATTGTAATTAGTGGTGGAGCCAGAAATTCAAACAAGGAGATTTAACAAATAAAATTCTTATGTCAAGGGAATTATATATATATGTATATATATATATATATATATATATATTTACCCTATTTAAATAGTATAAATTTTCAAAGAAGGGGGCTCAATTGGACCCCCCTTGCACCCCTATGTCTCCGCCTCTAATTGTAATCATGAATCATTTGCAGAAAGTAACCATAGAAATAATGAGATTAGTTTATGTATAAATACCAGGGTTAATGCTGGTTCTTTGTGTTTTGGAGCAGATGTTGAAGAATAAATCAACTTCTTTTAACAATCATATAGATGAAATGAAGATAATTAAAGGGATAACACGGATAAGATGAGAACTAGGGATAACTATACGAGAATGTCCCAGTTTCTGGGACACCCTATATAGCAACTAATTTATAATAAAAGATATCAGTAAAAACAATTAATTAATTGCTATGTTCTAGTTACAGAGTGAAACGTTGGTAATTAAAGAAGAATTACTGGTGAAAATAAGGAAAACAAATGCTACAAACATGGAGAAACAATCATTTAGTGCTACCACTTATTATCAGACAAAATAGTGATTTACTAACTTCTTTTCTTGTTTGGTCAATAGTTAAAGATAGCCCGATAACTATGGATAAGTATTCGTGAATTCTTAACATAATTAATCACAATAATTTACTAACTTTCTAAAATATTTTTTATACAACTTGTTTGGATGGTTGTTATTCATGGTATAATATCGTATTGTTATTTTGAATACAATATTTGTTTAGTTGTTACTTTAAATATTAGGAATATTTACACTTATATACAATCCTCTGAAAGTATATGTATGTCTTAGAAATAATTTGTATTAAGACAAATGTACTTTATACATATTCGTATTATTACTAATGGAGATTAATAATTTGGCATTTACAATTATTGAATTATTAGTTGATTGTTTATAGTGTTCTATAATATGCATCCCTAGGGTTACGTTGTTATTAATAATGTGAGATATTAATATTACAACGAAACTCTCAAAATAGTCTCGACTAATGATCATCGATAATGGGATATCGATGATATGTGATAAGTCGACATGTGGTCTGCATCACATCCTTATAGGATGTAGTATGTCTCACCTGCTACGAGTAATGACTACTCGTGATGGACACATGGATACTTTGGAAGTATTGGTATACCATGCTGATATACTGTTTGTTATACTTGTCTAAAGTATGATCAGCATATGGGAGATAGAGGTTCTTAGACTTGAGGTCAATGCGCACTTTGTCTACAAAATAATATACTTTGATCATGTCCTAAGCTCAAATGACTTATAGGTTGAGATACGGCTAGTATTGGGTACATTACGATGTGGATTAAAGGTGGTAGTTGAGCCAAGCTTAGGATTCATTCCTCGAATGTATATTCGAGAGAACACTCAGCTTCTTAGTGATATTAGGTTGACTAAGTCGTTGGCCAACGCAATAGACATATTTAGATACAATGATTAAGCCATTTGGATAGACACTTGACAAATCCTAAGCTTGATCGGGTGTGTCGTGAATGAAAGGATTTTATCTTACCACATAGAGGTTAAGTTTACTGGATTCGTGTAAACGTACTTCACATATTGAGTTCGTCTTGCGGCGCCGTCTAGGAGTTCCGCATAGACCTTAATTTGATTAATGTCGATATGTACAGGCCTGTAGGGTCACACTATGTCGATTGTCTTTTCGATCTAAGGATGTATTGAGAGAGTATTAAATATTCGATTTAGAATCGAGATATTTAAATGAATAATGATTATTTTATTATATCAAAATTGAATTTTGGATTTAATTAAGAATGTGTGGAAAATAAAATGAGATAGTGCAGGGCCACGTCAGCACCGCGGCGCCCACACCATTGGGCCGCGACACCATGACCTAATCTGTCTCGAATTTTGGGTCAGGCCCAAGTTCAAACCGTAATCCGGTTTGACCTAATTTTTCACTATAAATACAGACCTACACTTCATTATTCATGACACTTGATTTTCATATCATTATTCTAAGTCTTAGAGACTCAGAATCAAAACACTCTCTCGAACCTCTGCCGGATTTCCTAGCTTTCCAAAGGAAGAATACATTGAAGCTTGGAGCTTCCAATCGAAAGGGAATTCGCGTGCGCACCCACAGTTGATAAAGATTCCATATATTGTAAACATGTAAATATCATTCAATTCTTATGTTTACAGTTTAAAATTATCCTATAGTCAAACAGTTCTACGTTTGTTGAGTTTGAAACAAGTTTTCAATATCCGCTACGTATAATAACCCAACAAAAACCTACATCTTCAATATTGGCATATTCAGTCGGGTGAAGTGCACAAATATCCAATTTTAATGTCGCCATTTAACTTGTGCACTCTTTTTAATTTTTTTTGAACGTGTACCCATTTCGAGACAACTTCAGACATGTGGTGTCTAAAGTTAGTCTTCATAAAGTCAAACTTTAGACATTATGTCTGAAATTTCATATAGCTGAAGTTCAATACTTCTATTACTGAAGTTTAGTATGACTAAACTTCATCATGTATGGCTGAAGTTTAGCTATTTTTGTATGACTTCAACTATTTTTATTCGATGTTAATGCATATGTACTGAAGTTCAAACAAAAATAACTTATGTCAGGCAAAATAACTGAACTTCAGAAAGAAGTGCATGAACGTCACAATAACATTCTATCTAAAGTTAGGCAAAATGAACTGAAGTGCAACCACTTTTGCCTGAACTTTAGACAGAAATACATGAACATCACTATAACACTTTGTTTGAAGTTTGGTTTAATCTGGACTAATTTCATACATAAGTGGATATATGTGTGCAAGATTTTTAAAAAGACGAGTAATAATTAAATTAGGAAAAAGGACATGACTAGCTATTCGGATGAAACTATTGACACTCGATGACCCAAAAATCTTTAAAATCACTTTTTAGCTTTTTCAAAATAATTTCATTTTGTTGTCATTTTTTAACTAATTTCAACATATGTATAGAAACTGTATAATTGTTATATATAAAAGATATGTACCACTACTGTATATGTATAGAAAATGTATCATATGTATAAAAATTGTAACATTATTGTATAAAATATATATTCCAATAATATATGTATAGAAAAACTATCATTATTATATAATTTATGTATAATAAGTATATATTCAACATATAATCAGTGTATAATGTATACACACTAATGATACACATATTAAACAGTTAACAACAACAACAACATACCCAGTAGAGTCCCATCAGGTGGGGTCTGGGGAGGGTAGAGTGTATGCAGACCTTACCCCTATCCTTTGACAGATCTGGAGGTTGTTTCCGATAGACCCCCGACTTAAGTAGAAGTGAAGAGCAAAGGTACTAATAAGCAGTAATAGCAGCAATAAAATAAGATATGAAGTGAAAGAAACGAGCAAGTAGTAATAGCAAACTAAGAATAAGAAATATGAGAATACTAAAATAATATGACGGAAACACGATCGATTCTATACTAAAGGGAAATAATACTAATCCTAATACTAGCCCTCTATCCTAATCCTCGACCCCCACACCCTCTTATATAGAGTCATGTCCTCGGTAAGTTGAAGACTCATCATATCCCGCATGATCACCTCTCTTAATACTTCTTCGGCCTGGCTCTACCTCTCATCCAGCCCTCTATCGCCAACCTCTCACACCTTCTCACCGGAGCATCTGGGTCTCTTATTTGGACATGTCTAAACTATCTTAGCCTCACCTCCCTCATCTTGTCTACTACTGAGGCCACTCCCACCTTGCTCCGAATTTCTTCATTTTTTACCATATCTCTCCTAGTAAGGCCACACATCCACCTCAACATCCTCATTTTTGCCACTTTCATCTTCTGGACATGAGAGTTCTTAACCACTAAACACTCCGCTCCATACAACAACGACAGTCTAACCACTACTCTGTAGAACTTACCTTTTAATCTTAGTGGCACCTTCTTATCACACAAGACTCTGAATGTTAGCCTCCATCTCAACCACCTTGGTCCAATTCGATATGTGATATTTGCATCAATCTCCCCATTACCTTGTATTATAGCCCCAAGGTACTTGAAACTCCATCTCCTTGTGATGACTTGTGAGTCTAGCCTCACTTCCACATCAGCGTCACTCGTCACCGCACTAACTTGCACTCCCCATACCCAGTCTTAGTCCTATTCAACCTAAAACCTTTAGATCCAGGGTCTGTCTCCAAACCTCCAACCTAGCATTTACCCCACTCCGCGTCTCTTCGACCAATACAATATCAACCGTAAATAACATACACCATGGCACATCCCCCTGAATGTGACTCGTTAAAATAACTAATACCAGAGCAAATAGAAATGGGTTAAGAGCTAATCCCTGATGCAACTCCATCACAACATAAAAGTATCCCGAGTCTCCTCATATTATCCTTACTCGGGTCTTAGATCCATCATACATATCCTTGATCGCTCTAATGTATGCTATTGGAACCCCTCTAGCCTCTAAACATCTCCATATGACCTCTCTTGAGACTTTGTCATATGCTTTCTCCAAGTCAATGAACACAATATGCAAATCTCTCTTCCTTTTCCTGTACTGCTCTACCAATCTCCGCATAAGATGAATGGCCTATGTAGTCGATCTCCCTGGCATTAATTCGAATTGGTTCTCAGATATTGATACCTTATTTCTTACTCTCCACCCCACCACCCTCTCGCATACTGTCATGGTGTGGCTCAACCGCTTGATCCCTCTATAGTTGTTGCAGTCTTGAATATCACCTTTGTTCTTGTAAAAGAATCATCGTACTCCACCTCCACTCTTCGAGCATCTTTGCCAGCCTAAATATGACATCAAACAACCCAGTTAACCACTCCAAACCCTCTCCGCTCTCACTCTTACAAAATTCCACCGGTCGCTTTACCCCTACTCATCTTACGCATAGCCCCCTCCACCTCCTCAATCTTAATACACCTATTTACACTCATCTTACACATATTATACGTTTGTTATACACTATTTACACACAGACAAAGGTTATCGGAGAAAAAATGAAAACTGCCGAAAACATGAAAAAACCTTCCGTGCAGAAAATCTTTCACAAAATTAGTCATTGGAGTACATGATTTGCATAGCCGTCAAAGTAACGTGTAAGAAGAATGTCAAAATCATCTCTATCCCCTCCAAATATGTACTTTCTCTGCTACCAAATTTCTTTCATCTTTAACTTCTCCTTTTAAATATTTGGGTATTTTCAATTAAGCAATTGCTAAGCTTAGGACGGATAGATCCTTGAATATTTCATAACACATCCGTCAACGAAGCTCATATCCCCTGGAAGAAGGATAAAACCCTCAAATATCCAAATGTTTATGGTTACCAAATTTAAACACATAAAGGAATTTCGCAAAGAAAGTAGCGAACTTAAAACTCAAGACTAAAGGCCAAAGATAAAGAGAAAAATGAACTCCTAAAATCTGTATAGTTCTCTCTTTCTGCTTCGGCGACCTAACAAAAAAATTGCAAAAAAATCTTAGATCTGCATTCTTGAGACAGAGAGAAGAATGAGGAGAAATAGAGAAGGTGAAAGATAATATGTCTTAATGATGTCAGATTGGTGTTTTGAATGCGTGAGAAAGTTTGTAGCATCGATTATACTCAGGTGGTGAAAGACATAATCACTTGATTATTTTCATTAATGAAGAGGTATATATACAAATATACAATATGGAAATATGGAAAATAAATCTACCTTTTTCTAATACAAGACTAATATATTTTCCTACTATAATACTAATACCATAATTACACTTGTACAAGAATTCTACAAATATGGTATATTAATTACTGACTTTCGGTCCAAATGGTATACCGTGTATACCACTGTCTGTCACACCCCCGCGGTCATAGCGGGCGGTTGTCATATGCTGAGACTGTCTCTAAAATATTCAAACATAACCAAGGGAAGACCCATAGTAAAGATGTCAGCAATTTGGTACCGTGAAGGGACATGCAAGACATGTACTTGTCCACGAGCTACCTTTTCGTGAACAAAGTGAATATCTATCTTAATATGTTTAGTGCGCTGATGTTGGATCGGATTCCCAGAGAGATAGACTGCACTAACATTATTACAGTAGATCAAGGTAGCTTTCTGAATAGGAAAGTGTAGCTCTAATAGAAGATTACACAGCCAACATGACTCAGACACCAGATTGGCTACTCCTCGATACTCGGCCTCCGCACTGAATCGCGATAACGTAGCCTGGCGTTTTGCCGACCAAGAGACCAAGTTATCACAAAGAAAAATACAATAACCAGAGGTCGAACGCCTGGTATCTGGACATCCACCTCAATCAACATATGTATAAGACACGAGAGTAGAGAGGGATGATGGATATAAATACAAACCATAATCCAGTGTGCCCTGTATGTATCGTATAATGCGTTTGAGCGCATGCATGTGCTCAACCCTCGGATCATGCATAAATAAACACACATGCTTGACTGCATAAGTAATATCGGGTCACGTGAAAGTAAGATATTGAAGAGCCCCTACAAGACTGCGATAGTGGTGGGATCCTCGTATGGTGTTCCAGAAGTAACACTCGGCTTCAGTTTGGTATCAATCGGAGTAGAAGAAGACTTACAAGATGACATGCCAGCTCTCTCAATAATCTCAGCAACATACTTCCTTTGTGATAAAAATAGACCACCTACATAACGTGTGACTGCTATACCAAAAAAATAACTCAAGGGCCCCAAGTCTTTCATAGCGAATTCAGAACTGAGAAAGAAACATGATAGACTTGCGCAGTTTATCAAAAGAGGCAGTCAATATAATCTCATCCACATATAACAGAATCTATTCCAGAGAAGTACCACGATGAAAGATGAACAGAGAATGATTAGACCTGCTGTGAGAAAACCCAATAGTAGACACATAATCTGCAAACCTCTTATACCAAGCCCGTGGGGCATTCTTAAGCACATACAAGGACTTCTTAAGCAAACAAACATGATTAGGATGATCAGGGTCTCTGAAACCCAAGGGATGATGCATGCATACTGTCTCCTTGAGATCACCAAGTAAGAAATCATTTTTCACATCCAACTGATGAATGGGCGGCCATGCTTTCGAGAGATCTAAACTGAGAACAATGCGTATGGTAGCCGGTTTGACCACCGGACTAAATGTCTCTCCACAATCCATGCCAACCTGTTGAGTTTTACCATCACCTACAAGACGGGCCTTATGCCTCTAAAAAACCGTTAGAATTTTTTTTATGAACAAAAATACACATAGAACGAATAATATTAACACCACGCGGATGGGGCACCAACTCCCACGTCTTATTTTCAATAAGAGCATTATATTCATCATCCATGACCATTTTCCAATTCGGTTCATGAAAGGCAGACACAAGGTTACGGGGTAGGGGTGATTTAGTGACATTAAAATTGAGATTAAAATGTCGTTTAGGTTTAAAAATACTCCATTGTCTATGAAGTATGCTCAACCTTTGCTAGGAAGTATGTTAAGGAGGTAATTAGCCATGTGTAACGCATGATGCCAAAAAGACGGAGGTAATGAAGCATGGGCTAGTAAGGTTTGGACAATATTATTAATGATACAAATTTTTCTTTCGGCCTTCCCATTTTGTGAGGACGTATGAGGACAAGAAATCAAAAAGATATGCCATTAGTGTCACAAAAATCTCGAAACGGCCCATTATCATATTCCCTTCCATTATCACATTGAATGTTCTTAATTTTCTGTTCAATTTGTGTACGGATGAATGCTCTAAATTTTAAGAAGGTTGAAAAAAATTGAAAAATTTTAGATAAAGGAAAGGTCCACAAAAACTTAGAATAATCATCCAAAAATAAAATATAATAGTGATGGCCCAAAGAACTTAAAACGGAAGATATCCATAAATTACTATGAATAATGTCAAAAGACATCAATGTACTAGAAGTAGAGGCTACAAAAGGTAATCTAACATATTTCCCTAATGGACAAGAATGACAAATAGGAGTACTACACGTACTATTACAATCAATAAAATTATTATTTTGAAGAGACAAAATAATAGACGACCCCAGATGACCGAAATGTGGATGCCACAAAGAAAGACCAAGAGCGGCAAACATTGAAGGTGTAGATTGACTCATGGAAATGGTGGTGGTGGTGATTGGATAAAGCTCTCCCCTACTATTGCATCTCATTAGAGGTATCCCCTTCTTGAAATCCTTCACAGAAAATCCAAAAGGGTCAAAATTAAAAGAAGCTCAATTATCAGTTGTGAAATTTCGGACATACACCAAATTTTTAATTAAGTGAGGGGCATGAAGAACATTTTTTAAGACTAGAGGTGGATGCGGGGGAGACAAATTTGTGTGACCATAACCACGAATTGGAATTGAATGACCATTACCAACAATTATACCACGATTGTTGCTCAAATTGAAATAAGACGAGAGATTACCTAGTGCGGATGTCATGTGAGAAGTGGCACCGGTGTCCATTAACCAATTTGCGTCCAGGGAACTTAATCTAAGTGTATGAATCGCGGCCACAATATCCGTGGGTGTCGGAACTGCTGCTGGGCCCACAGCCACGAAGGCCTACTGAGGCCAGCCTGCTGCCAAGACCCAACAGGTGCCTGTCTGGACTAAAACTGCTATGAATTCGGCCTCTGCTGGCTGGCCCATTTCACTGGGTAAATTGTTGGGACTAGAAAGGGGTAACTGGTCCAATTGGGCCACTGTTAGGCCCACTGGCTCCCGCACTATGGGCCCACTATCAAGGCCACTGCCCTGGCCCAACCTGTGGTTGCTCCTTCCGGCTGCCACCCTGTCCACCGCTGTCGCCACTATTGTCGTATTTACCTCGGTTGTTGCCTTTTCAACCGGAGTTCCGATGTTGACCCCGTTTTCCACCCCCGTTATTCCGATTTAGAGTGGAATTAGCCGAAGATGATGGAGAGTAGGAATATTGTGGCGAGGCCGCCATCATGGCAGAATTTGCTCCAGTTGCGGCCTTTTTAGCCAACCCCGCCTCTTCAAGGGTTAGCATAGACCAGACTTGATAAAATAGAGAAAGAGGGATGCTTTGACGAAGAAGAGTCCCAACACGATTATAGGCCTCGGATAGGCCTGCAACCATCTGTAGAATAAGATGATCATTCGTGATGGGCGCACCAACCTTCTTGAGTTGATTCGCCAATTCCTTCAGCCTTTTACAATAAGTTGAGACATTTAGAAAATCCTCCATATTGACATGGGATAATTCCTGCTCAAGAGTGATGGCACGAGAATTTTTGTTATCTTGGAATATATCATGCACCCTATTCCAAGTTTCCATTGTCGTGGCGTCGGGTTCAATAATCATCTGTAAAAGGCCCGTAGAGATAGTGGAATATATCCACTAGAGTACGGTAGCATCAAAAGTTGTCCATAACAGAGGGGCATCATCGGCGGTAGGTACATTCTCCTTGCCTGTATCCACAGGGATGATGTGATGAAGGACTCAATGAGAGCGTGCGTGAACTTTAAATAATTCTTTCTCACGTCGCATATTGGACATTTTCCATTTCAAGAACGATATGGATGTTGTTCTTGATGTTGGAGACTGTAAGGGCATGATGAAATGTGTTCTTTGTGTTAGACATAATGAAAGAAAAAGAAGAGAAATAGGGATTTAGAAGAGAGAGAAAAAAAACAAAAGTTGAAGGGAAGAGGAGGTTGGCCGACGACCAATAGCAAGTAGGGCAGCGGAAGGAGGGATTCTAGAGAAGGAAAATATTCCCTAGACTGTTGATACCACGAAAGAAATAATCCCTTGATTATTTTCATTAATGAAGAGGTATATATACAAATATACAATTATGTAAATATGGAAAATAAATATTCTTTTTTCTAATACAAGACTAATACATTTTCCTACTATAATACTAATACCATAATTATACTTGTATAAGAATTCTATAAATATGGTATATTTATTACTGACTTTCGGTCCAAGTGGTATACCGTGTATACCACTGTCTATCAGGTGACATATTTGGTTTGTGTCCATGAGGTTCCAGGTGGTTGATCGAGGTTTGGAAAAAAGTAAAAAAATCTTATTTCAATGGATTTGGTTTCCTTCTTCATGTTCGCGAAGAAGGTATCGCATTCGTGAATATTGGGGACCAGGTGAGATCGCGCTCGCGGAGCTGAGCTCGCGTTCGCGTAGAATGCCTTGGGTCTGGCCGGGTCGTGCCTAGTCATCACGCTCACGATGGTTGGGCTAAGTTAGTGGTCGCGTTCGCGAAGAACAATTGATAGAACATTGACTTAAAACTCCAAGTCCGATTTTAGACCCCATTTCCACATAATTCAAACTCTAGAGCTCAGTTTTGGGAGAAATCAAAGAGGTTTTTCAAGATTCTTCATCGGGGTAACATTCTAAGCTGAAATCCTTTACTTATGATTTCTTCCATTATTTTATAATTTTATTCATGATTTGAATTAGAAAATCTATGAGAAATGGATTATTCTTGAATTTGATATGTTTACATGAAATGATAAGATCAATGCTTACCTCCCGTGCTCATTGATATTGATTGTCTTATGACATTATGCATGCTCATTCATTTAGAAATTTATATTGTGAATATTTGTGAATTATGATACGATATGGTCCGATGAGGCTCGAAAAGAGGTAAAGTGATTATGTGCAAACCCGAGGGAAATGATTCTGGGTGTTATGAAATAATTGATATGAGGAGATTGTTATGATACGAGTGATGTGATGAAATTGATATGAGAAATTGATATGAGATGAGGCTCAATAGTATCATTCCGTATGATCATGAGCGGTATATGGACCTCGCGAGTCCCCCATGGGTCATGACTGCGTTGCTAAAGACCCGACCATGTGTATACCAGGTTTGATCTTTGCCATTGAATTGCATATCATCTGCATCTCATCCCACTTTAATGATTATGTTATTACGTGTCTTGATTGACATGAAATGATGGAAACACTTAAGGTTGGTACTTGTAAATACAAAAATGATGGATCTTTAAGAATATTTGTGGATAATATTTGGTTTTCAATGATTTAGAAGAAGGAGCCTTAAAGTAACTTCTAATGGAAATACCGAACATCATGGAACTTAATAAACTTGAATGTGCTTTAACTGTACTGTATTGATTTGGCTCCACTTGTTATTTCTGTCAACTCTTATGTTATATATACGTGCTTCTTCGTTGTCGGCCTATGATGCCTACGATTACTAGTGTTGTACTCATACTACTCTTGCTGCATTTTTTGTACAGATACAGACCCATGATCATGTTTCAGATCTCGTGGTTGATCGCGAGGGTGATTATCAAGGCTTTTTCAGGGTGAGCTACTTGGTCGTCCGTGACCCCTGGAAAAAATTCTCTTTACTTGCTTCTATTTTATAATCGACAAATAATATTCCTCCTACGGGCATATTTCAGACTTGTATTTCAGGTTCTTGTTTTTAGAGCTCTTGTCTATTTGACAAGATTTCGGGATATGTTGGTTACTTCGTTGGTAGTTATGATATAATACAACTTTTGGTAAAATGCACCTTATTTAATTTCCGCTTTCGTTAACTTATTCTTTTAACTTTTGGGGGATGGTTCGCCTATTAGTAGATTAAGTGTAGGTGTCATCATGACCACGATTTGGGTCGTGACACAGGCGGCATACCACCTATATCCCCCTTTATGTTGAAACCGTAGCTCTATTAAGTGGTCTTGAATTAGCTTTTACCAAAAACCTCGATCCATTGGTGATAGAGACAGATGCACGGGTACTGATCCACATGCTAAAAGAGAATAACAATACCCCTCATTCAAATTTAATTACTGATTGCAGGTTCCTCATGGAAGGAATGGGACAACCGGAGATAAAGAACATATACCGTTAAATGATAGAATACTAGATGTGGTAGAGTTAAGGGATTATCATTTATCAAATTTCTTGCAAAATATTTGCACTACTTCATGATTAGACGTGATGTTGTAATTGTTTCGGATTAGGAATATGTGATCTTTTTATCTTACTGTCTGTTGTTTCTGGTTGACATTTGTTAATGTTGGGTTTGATATTGTGACATTTGATCCAACATATCTTCCGAAGTACTGATTTGAATGCATAAAAATATTGGGACAAATGTCATAACATTTGGATCAACATCTTCGAAAAATTGTTTTGTCTTACTTCACGAAATGAAGTAATATTATTGTAAATATTACTATGAAGTAAAAATGACTTGGCAAGGTAAAAAGGAGCCGGTGAAAAATGTGGGAAGAACGAGTCAAGGTTGTTTCTTTGCGTGAGGAACAAGTCAAAGATGTTAGAGGTAGTCAATGGATCGATGAGCTTTTCAAGAAAGACTCTTTACTATAAATAGAGAGGCTACTACAATGAATCGATCATCCAGAATCAGATTGCAAAAATACCAAGAGAAATCTCTCAGCTGAAAGAAGATCAACTCTCAAAAACCAAACGACTTTCTCAAACTAATACTGCAGATCGACATCGCGGGTGGTTGTGACGCTTCCTGTTGAAAGAAAGGAGAAGGACACCACCGGAGGCAAACGCTAGGTCAGAAAAGCGATCACAAGTGTTGCCTGAGTGAGTTGACAATATTTTGTCCAATATTACAATTGTTGTTTAGATTCTAGATTAGTTTTGTATGGAGAGATTGTAATGAGAGGTTGTATGTCTACGTAGTTAGATTTTTCAGGAAGAAGTCATATGCGACTTCAACTTTTAGTTCCTTTCCGTTTTATATTGTAAATATGTAAAGAAATGAATTTGTACTTTTGTTTATAATATATATACAATACATTTGGTCATTGACCATCATCAGTAATATAATATATATAATTTATGAAAATTTAAACTTTTATGTTCTTTAAATTCCGCTGCATTTACTCTTTAAATGTATTATTTTGCTAAGTGTTGTTACTGGTGTAGGACGACATAATTGCCGACATTCGGAAACAGAATTGGCATTCAGTTTATTTCATTTTGTTTTTATTTCCCATAGCGTTTGACACCCCCTTTCAAGTGGTGTTAGAGTCGACACTTAATACAATACGTGATTGGTCTTGTTGTCATAAGTTATGGATCCGGTAAATCCAATTATTAGTAGGCTTTCTATATTAGATGGATCAAATTATGCCTATTGGAAGATTCGCTTACGTTCTCATATAAAATCAATTGATATTAGGTCATGGAGATCTATAACCAATGGTTATGTTGTTCCAATGTTGTCACCGGATGAGGAATGTGACATTCTTATTAAACCTGAATCCGAATAGACTACAAAAGAAACCAATAACACTAGCTTTAACGAAAAAGCCTTAAAAGCAATTTTGAATGGGTTGATATGTATATGTTGAAACTCATTCAAAATTGCCCCACGGCTAAGGATGCATGAGATACTTTATAAATTCATTGTGAAGGTAGCTCAAGTGTTCGTCGAACAAAGCTATGCATGCTCATGAGTAAATATGAACGTTTAAGAATGGAAGAAGCAGATTATATTAAATCTTATTTTGAAAAGTTGATTGACATCTAAAATGAATGTCAAGTGTTTGGTGAACCATTAACCAAAACTCAACTTGTTGAAAAGGCTAAAAGTTCAATTTAAAAATTTGTGTTATTCAAGAACCTCACAATCTTGCTATAATGGACCTTCATACCTTGATGAGCATACTCAAAACTTATGAGATGAACATTGAGAATCAAAAAGAATTATATAAAAGCAAGAATGTGGCACTTCAAGTTCAATCATCGGAGAGTCAAATCAAAGAAAATGATGAGAATCTTGAAGAAATTGGTGATGGTGCAAATGTTGCCTTACTCACCCGAAAATTCAATTCGATGGTGATGAAGTTCAACAATGAGAGAAATCAATCTAAATCTAAAGATCACCAAAACCAAGTCTTCAATGAAAAGCCCACTAGATTTCTTCCAAATGTACAAAAAGGAAATCAACTAAATAGAACCAACTCAGATCGTAGCAGATTGTGAAATTGAAACACAAGCAATACTGGCTACTGTTTTCGAACAATCTCTGTTAGATAATGAAGATGTCGTATACAATGTTGTCTCAGATGTCACGGCATTTTCTCCAACATCAGCAACGACATCAACATCCTCAGCGACATCCAAAAGGTATGAATTCTTTAACTATTCTGATGTTAATTGCTTTAGTAGTTTTATTTCTATTAGTCAGGCTGAGTGTATAGATCATGTTAAATGCAAAGATGGTATGATTAATGAATTACAAATTATTTGTAAAGCCTTAATCATAGAATCCAAACAACTTGACAAAAAGGTAAAATCTTTAACTCATGAGAATTTTGTATTAAAAGCACGATAACCCGACTTGAGGTTGCACTTACCAAAAAAGATATTGAATTTGGTAAGATTCGTGCTAAATTGGATTTAGCCGAGGCAACCTTCCGTAAGCTCAACAAGGGGACTTCAAAATTAAATGAGATACTCAACTTTAGTAAACCTTCACATGCAGGAATTGAGTACGAAAACTCTCTTAGAACCATATATTCTAATCTCTTTGATAAAAAATGACAAAATATGCTTTGTAAAAGAAAAATGGATGAATAATAGGCTCATGATGTATGTCAAAGAATATGAAGTTTGTGTGTCATCATTGTAACTCCCCTGGACACTTAAAACCATATTGTTTCAAACTTCAAGATTCAGTGAGCAAAATGTTGTCTAAAATGTTGTCCAGCATTTCGGATAACAATCGAAGCAACATTTCTGAGTCAAAAGGTAAAAAATACTTTAAGAGAGTTTGGGTTCCTAAAAAGGATATAACATGTAATGTTGCTATAACTGCATTAAGAACTAACATTTCAGGTTCTTGGTACTTTGATAGTGGATGTTCTAGCCACAAGACAGGTACAAAAGGTTTTCTAAAGAACTATGAGTCATTCAATGGAGGAAACGTGACTTATGGAGGTGGCAGTAAAAGAAAAAGAATTGGAAAATGGATTTTGGATGTTCCTGGATTTCCATCCTTAAGAAATGTCTTACACGTTGAGGGTTTAATGGCTAATTTGATTAGTATTAGTCAACCGTGTGATGACAATCTTGAGGTAAATTTTAATAAGAATGCCTGTAAAGTTACGAATAAAGCCAATATATGTGTCATGACAGGTACAAGAATAAGTGACAATTGCTATCTTGTTGTAAGACAAGAAACATGCAATAATGCTAAGATTTATGACACAACACTATGGCATCAAAAGTTGGGGCATGTCAACTACCGCAATTTAGAAAAATTGGTCTCATATGAAGCGGTTAGAGGCATACCCAAACATATCCATAAAGGTAAAACTGTCTGTGAAGATTGTTTGAAAGGTAAGAAAATCCGTGTCTCTCATAATGTTGTCCAACACGACGGACATCATTCAGGTATGTCTCACTGTTTTCATTGCTACATATGGATTTAATGGGTACAATTGAAGTAGACAGTCTAGGAGGCATGAGGTATTCCTTTGTGATAGTAGATGATTTTCTAGATATTCTTGAATATATTCTTTGAAAGAAAAATCACAAACGTTTGACATGTTTAAAATCTTGCACTCTAGAATTAGAAATTTATTCTATTCTCCTATTTTTTGGATAAGATTCGACTATGGAAAAGAATTTGAAAATAGTTCATTCACAAATTTTTGTGATAAAAAAGATTTTTTTCATGAGTTTTCTACCCCCAAAACTCCTCAACAGAATGGGGTTGCAGAACGGAAGAATAGGACATTGCAAGAAATGACTAAAGTGATGCTTAGTTCTAAACATTTGTCAAAATGTTTATGGGCAGAAGCCTTGAATACTGCTAATCACATCGCTAATAGAGTCTATTTGAGGCCAGGAACAAAGATGACACCCTATGATAATATAAATGGAAAGAAACCAAACTTGCGTTACTTTCATGTTTTTGGGTGTATTTGTTATATTTTAAATGACAGGGATCATTTGGCAAAATTTGACTCTAAGAGTGATAAAGGAATTTTTGTTGGCTATTCACAAAATAGTCATGCTTATCGAGTATACAATCTGAGATCCAGAACTATACAAGAGTCTGTAAATGTTATCTTTGATGATCCTTCTGATGTTTCAGGAAAAACTATTGAAAATAACATTATAGATACAGTGGAAAGTCCACAGATTGTAGAAGAATAGGATGTTGCCACAAATATTTTCACACCTGAAGCAACATCCGAAATAGCAATAGAGACCACAGAGGCCACAGATGAGGAGTCAATTGTTGAATTGTTAGACCAAGTTCGTAGAGACCCCTCATCAAGGATTAGGAAGAATCATCCAACGGGCCAAGTGATAGGGGGAGTTTTTGAAGGAATTAAAACAAGAGGCAAAGAACCACACAACTATAGAGAAATGGCAAGGTATGTGTGTATGTTCACCATATACCAAGAGGTTAGTCTTTCTTGTTTTATATCTACATTAGAACCAAAGAATGTTGTAGGAGCACTTAAAGATAATTTCTTGATACAAGCAATGCAAGTAGAGCTTGAATAATTTTCTCGAAATGAAGTATAGGACTTAGTTCCACGACTAAATAATATAAATGTAATTGGAATTAAGTGGATTTTAAAAATAAATCAGACGAATTAGGAACAATTGTTAGAAACAAAGCACGTCTAGTTGCACAAGGTTATACTCAGGTTGAAGGAATTGATTTTGATGAAACCTTCGCACCTGTAGCTAGAATCGAATCAATTAGACTTTTACTTGCTATTTCTTGTTGTCTAAAAATTACTTTACACCAAATGGATGTAAAATGTGCCTTCTTAAATGGTTATCTAGACAAGGAGATATATGTTGAACAACCAAAAGGATTTGAAGATACTTACCATCCACACTATGTGTACAAGCTCAAAAAGGCTTTGTATGGGTTGAAACAAGCCCCCCGTGTATGGTATGGTCGTTTAACTAACTTTCTTCTTGAGTTTGGTTTTAACCGTGGTGAAACTGATCGTATCTTATTTATTAAACGACACATTGCAGATATCGTTATTGCTCAAATCTACGTGGATGACATGGTCTTTGGATCAACTTATCAGTCGTATCTAAATTCATTTGTTGAAGCTATGTCATCAACATTTGAAATGAGCATGATTGGGGAATTAACTTTTTTCCTAGGCTTGCAGATAAAGCAAAGTGAAGATGAAATTTTCATCTCTCAGAGTAAATATGCCAAGAATCTAGTTAAAAGATTTGGTTCAGAGAATGCTAAACAGATGAAAACGTCAATGGGTTCATCGAAGAAGGTATGTAAGGAAATTGTTGGTGAAAATATCGATCCAACATTATATCGATATATGATAGGTAGCCTTCTTTATCTTACAGCTAGTCGCCCAGATATTATATTTAGTGTTTGTGTTTGTGTTTGTGCACGTTTTCAAGCCTGTCCCAAAATGTGCCACTTAAATACCGTGAAACGTATTATTAGATATGTTGCTTGCACATGTGAGTTGGAAATTTGGTATTCCAAAGACACTAATCCTAACTTAATAGGATTTAGTGACTCGGATTGGGCTGGAGATATGGATGATAGAAAAAGTACAAGTGGAGGATGTTTTTATCTTGGCAATAAACTTGTTTCATGGTATAGTCGTAAATAAAACTGTGTCTCACTTTCAACTGCTGAATCTGAATATGTAGCAACTGAAAGTTGTTGCTCTCAATTAATATGGTTAAGACACATGTTAGACGACTATGAATTTACTAGCAACATTTTAATTTTGTACTGTGATAATTTGAGTGCTATAAATATTTCCAAAATAGAAAACATATTGATATTAGACATCACTTTTTAAGAGATTTAGTTGCAAAACAGCTAGTTCAAATTGAACATGTTGACACTCTTCATCAACTAGTTGATATTTTTACAAAAGCTTTGGACCATGAGAGGTTTTCTAGTTTGAAGAAATCTCTTGGTCTTTGTAATCTCTAAAAAGAAGGTATTTTTGCTGAATGTCGGCTGAAACGTTGTCTAACATTTCGGGTGACATTTACCTATGTTATATCACTAACTGATTATTATTGTTGTATAGTGCATAACTTTTGGTCACACAAGCATGATCCTTCAATAATAATATGTTATAAAAGTGATACTGTTCTTTGTGATGATATATACATATCATAAAAAGGAAGTATCAAAATAAGGCAAAGCCTTAACAAATATTTGGCAACTGTGAAAATGGGCAAAGCCCTTGAAAAGATATTGTTCCTATTTTATATGAGTATCGAGTGCTTCAAAAGAGATTTAAGAATACCATAAAAGTATTCTTATTTTTTACATAAAAAATTCTTTTATATGTGTTATATGATTAGACCAAGGACACGATGGAAAATGTTACATTGGTCCAGCGGTCAAACTCATAAAGAGCATATAAAATGTATCTTGGTTAGTTGCCAAAACTGAAAATTCTTGTGGGATCAAAATACTTGTGTCGTCCAAAATGTTGCTAACATTTCTATTGACATTTTCAGAAGGTGATATGTGTTGGGATGTTGTGCTTATCTGATCATTGAAATATCATATCATACCTCCAATTATATGCCTTGTTTACAGGAATCTCTAAATTCAAAATGATAAGATTATATTTTATTCCTACAGTGATGTTTATCCCAATTTTTTTAGGTGTAAGTTATTGTGTAAAAATGAAACACCTAAAACTAAAGGATTTTTTGCTGCTAAGAAAGATTATCCATGTATATAAATATTCCTCTCATTTGCTATCATTTTTGAATTTTTGAATTTTCCCATAAAAAAAAGGGGGAAATCATATCGGGTATACATTCTCTTACCCCCATGGAATCACCAAATCAAACTCCCATCTAAATCTCAAAATCCTCTCCTCAAGCTTCACCTATGAAAATCTCTCCAATGTCAGAACAAATATCAACCAACATTCCACCCAACACTCCCATGAGCATTAGCCCTTCATCATAATCGGAAAAACCCAATCATAATACCCCTCAACAACCGGGCCTATCTTCTTCCTCAAATCTACATGAAAACCGGTGTACTGCAATAGCTCTTAGAGGCGATGATAAACCTCCAGATATCAGCTATCCCGGAGACAATAATAACCCAATAGATGTCGATCAAACTTTTGATTTCTCATCTCTGGGTAAAAGGCCAAGGTCATCAACTTGCCCTGAAAGAAGGAAGCTGAAAGTGAAAATGTTGCCAGAAATGTCACCAACAGTCTACACTGTCTACAGAATGGCTTGTGGATCAAATTGGTAAAATCAACCAATAAATTTCTGAGGTTGATGCTGCAAGAAATTCCCTGATACAAGATAGAGACCATTTCATGATGCTACTTTCTTCACAAAAAAGGGGAGATGATGTTGATGCAGGGGGAGGAAGCTAAAGCGGGTATGCTGCAGAGAAAGTTGAAGCTGTTATGGAGGGGTAGAAAGTTGTTGGAAGCTGTTGCTGCTGTATGATGAGCAAAGAGGAAGTTGAATGATGTTGTTAAACCTAAGCTATAAATATTTGTTCAATGGTTTGATGAATTGATGTGGATATTTGTTGACAATGGTTTATTTCTATTTGTGTTTTGTATATATTGGATGATATGTGTATATAAGTGCTCATATTTTTTTTCTAATCCTATGAATTGGTATACACATGTTTGCTTGTATGCCATCATAGGTTAAAGGGGAGCTTGTCAATAATCACAGGTGTTGGACAACATCTGTGACAATGCACTAAGTCGTTTGTACATCTTGTAATGTGTTTTGTGAAGAAAGACAAAAAGGGGGAGATTGTTAATGTTGGGTTTGATGTTGTGACATTTGATCCAACATATCTTCTGAAGTACTGATTTGAATGCATAAAAATATTGGGACA
The DNA here is from genome assembly GCA_034509755.1 of Anisodus tanguticus. Taxonomy (NCBI): domain Eukaryota; kingdom Viridiplantae; phylum Streptophyta; class Magnoliopsida; order Solanales; family Solanaceae; genus Anisodus; species Anisodus tanguticus. The sequence goes on from CM067558.1 coordinate 40,208,844, forward strand.
AATGTCATAACATTCGGACCAACATCTTCGAAAAATAGTTTTGCCTTACTTCACGGAACTATGAAGTAAAAATGACTTGGCAAGGTAAAGAGGAGCCGGAGAAAAATGTGGGAAGAACGAGTCAAGGCTGTTGCTTTGCGTGAGGAAGAAGTCAAAGATGTTAGAGGATTTTACTCCTTGATCTTCTCCAACAATTACACCAGCTGCCCACCTTTCCCTCAACCTTCTCAATGGATCGATGGGTTTTTCAAGGAAGACTCTCTACTATAAATAGAGAGGATACTACGGTGAATCGATCATCCAGAATCAGATTGCAAAAATACCAAGAGAGCTCTCGGGATTTCATTTCAGAAATCTGAATCACAAGTGTTGCCTGAGTGTGTTGACAACATTCTGTCCAACATTACAATTGCTGTTTAGATTCTAGATTAGTTTTGTATGGAGCGATTGTAATTAGAGGTTGTCTATGTCTACGTAGTTAGATTTTTCAGGCAGAAGTCATCTGCGACTTCAACTTTTAATTCCTTTCCGTTTTATATTGTAAATATGTAAATAAAGGAATTTGTACTTTGTATATAATATATATACAATATATTTGGTCATTGACCATCATAAGTTATATACTATATATAATTATGAAAATTTAAACATTTGTGTTCTTTAAATTCCACTGCATTTACTCTTTAAAGGTACTGTTTTGCTAAGTGTTGTTACTGGTGTCGGACGACATAATTGTCGACATTCGGAAACAGAATTGAAATTCGGTTTATTTAATTTTGTTTTTATTTCCCATAGCGTTTGACACCCCCTTTCAACATTGATCTTGATAAAGTAATAACATATATATTTTGATTACTTATAAGTGGTTTTAAAGGCTTCACTCTTTTTGTTTTGGATTACTTTTGCAGTGTAAACTGGGAACATGTTACTTTGAGAACAAAGCCGGAGAAGAACAACTAGACGATTTACCTGAGAAAGGGATTCGCCAAAGAACATGGGTACGCGATAATCCATTGTTTTTTTAAATCCACATATATCTATATACTGGTCTTTGCCAAGTATATCAAAATGATCAGAGAACTAATTTTCAGTTGGATCTAGCACCCAAAAGATTGAAGATTCATTGAGCACAAAAGTATAAATTACAAATGATAATAGAAAATGAGTGAATAAAGGTTAAAATACACAAACAAATCAACTAAGAAACCAGAAAGAGAGAAAAATCATGAGGTTTTCTTTTTTAGAAAGCAGGAAATGGCGTATCCAAGATTTTTCTTATTTATTTTATTGATTCAAAAATAAATAATTAAACAAGTTACTATAATGACATTATATTTTAAAAATCACAATTCAAAATATTAATTATTCAAATGTCTATGATGAATTTTTAATTTTTTGAAATATTTTCATAATAGCCTCGTTAGAATAGTACTAAACGTGTCTTTTGGATAGAATAATAATCTGGCATAAAAATGTGTGGTCTTATTTTACATGTGTTTGATTGAAATCTTTTGTTTTGACAAAACTAATTCCTGAATTATTTATACCACAATTTTAGTATTATTCATATACCATTCCATGTAGGATAATAATACCCTTAGAAATATTAATTCCGGATAAAACAATCAAAAGATAAAGTTGTTCTTCTCCAAAACTTTTCTCTCGAAACCCTTTGAAGACAGTCAGGGTTAAAATTGAAATTTTTTTTGTCCAAATTTTTATTATACCCGATATGTCATTTTTAATTCAATAAACTAAACATCCACAAAATAATATATCATAAAAGAATACCCTTATCATTTAATTTCGTATTACAATAATCTCAGTATAACTCCTACAAACCAAACTAGCAACTACAAGAGCCCAAAAGATCATCATTCTCCTTAGTAATAGTAGAAACATATCCAGGCGTCACTTCAAATCCCATCTCACAATTAATAGCATCTTGTCCAACAATAATCGCTGCCGTGTTTAAGTTTTGGTATTGGCCCATTTTCAAATACTCAAATTTTCAAAGGCTTGAAAGTAATAAGTTATGCACAAGTTATATAAGAATTCCCGTTTTGGATCGCTCGTTTGATTTAAGAGCGAATTTATCTTCGTCATCGTGGTCGTGGTCGTGGTCGTGACGTTTGATGCTGCTAAATTGATGGTTGTTTGTGTTAAATCTTGAAGATTTTGAGATTGATAGACATATAAGACTTGCAAGCAAAAGTGTGGATTTTTTGATTTGGCACATATATCGACTAAAGGGTTACTTGTACTTGGACTCGTGAAAAAAACACATACAAGAAACAAAATTAGAGCTAAACGTAAAGAAAGAGCAGATGATGCCATTTTTTGCCCTCGTTTTGATTGTTGGTGTTTGAAATGATCCATTGAATATATAATTCTTTTAGAGTTTAACTTCTATATTTTGATAGATAATAAGTGAAATTAGTAAGTTGTTAGATAAGGCATATAATTTGCTATATGTTAGGTAAACAATTTGTTGTTAGATAAGGCATATAATTTGCTATGTTAGGTAAAGGACTAAATCTAAAAGTGGATTGCATGCATTTAGAAAGGAAACAATTCTTTTATTTCCATTATTGACGTGAGAAATACTTTTTCATTAGCAAATGCAAAGAAGTCGATGTATTTGTTACGATTTACTTTTACACGAGGCATAAAAACTACTAAGAGGTTGTTGGTGCTTTAAGTCGGATAATATTTTTTAGAGTCGCCACCTAATTTATAGGAAAATTAGAAAAACCAAGTTAAAAGGGTTTTTTCAAAACACAGAAAAATCATTTAAAAAATCAGAGTTTGAGGTAAGAGTTCTGGTGATCCCCGGGGAAAGTGTTAGACACCCGATATTAAGGATCCGTTGAATATGGTTGACCTTCGAGTTTCATAGTATGTTTTATTGTGATTAACTGCTTAAGAAAGTGTTCAAGTTCTTGTAAAAATAAAAGTCATGGCATGTCATTTTTTGTTTTGAAATCTTTGGCAAAAATGCTTTATTTGATTGAAAAGAGTTGAATTTATTTGAAAAAAGTTCATATAAGGTTTTAAGATAGTCACTTCATTTTTCGGACTAAGACATACTCAAAGTTTTCTTTGAGTAGAGTCCAACTTAGTTTAGTTCAAATGTTGTGTCCTATTTAACCTTATACTATGTCTTAAAATCTCTTTGAAAATGTATTTTTATAAATAATATGCCATGATATTATACAAGTATTTGCAAATTATTTTCCTTTCTTTTATGAAGGTCAACCATATTCTTTTTGAAACTCTTTCTTCAAACTTAAGCTTTAAGTGAGATTCCTTTCTTTTTCTTAAGTCAATTAGGTAGACTTTGAAACCTAAGACTTGTCAAAAATTATTTTTATCCATCTCATAACTCAACAAATTACAAGGAGAGTCTTGGAGTAACTAGTAAAGTTAATATCATGTGACCAGGAGGTCATGAGTTCAAGCCGTGAAAATAGCTTCTGGCAGAAATGCAAGGTAAGGCTTGCGTACAACAGACCCTTGTGGTCCGGCCCTTCCCCGGACCCCGAGCTTAGTGCACCGGACTACCTTTTTTTTTATATCTCAACAATTAAAAATCATTTTATAGAAAAAATCATTTCATCATTTATAACGCATTAAAACAAATTAAATCATATCCTTATCTTTTCGTTGGGTCCGAATTTAAAAAATAATGGAGTTCCTGTTCATTCTAAGTTCCAACCATGTGTTTCAATAATTACAACAAATATTACAATTTACTATGTCATAAAAATAAATAAATAGAGGGATAGAGGGAAGGGAAGAAAGGCTAGTCATGCTAGACCTATCTCCTAGCCTTTTTGGACCTTTAATTACGATCCCGCTCTCTTTTAATTTCTTCGTCCAAAGATCCGATGCTCCAAGTCCCAATTTTAATTTTGCTTCATCTTCACAAGCCTTTTCTCCGTGGACCTGCTTTATGTGTACCTTGCACAAGGAAAAGAATATAGTTAGTAAGATAATACACCACCCTTTGGTGTGACGTTTATGAATATAAATGAAAATTTTCTTCTGACTCATATCAAAACATTTGAAAGTTTTGAATATGAAGGCTCAGACTCATGTTTTAAGTTTGGACTAGAAATCGAGTCGAATCGTGGCAACGAATGGTAGTTGCTTGACAGCCACACCAGTTCATGGTCACGATTACTGGTTGCTTATCAGCCATACTAGTTCATAGTCCTACGCTCATCAATTTTTATCTTGTGATTTTATTATGAGTTCATCATCGCCTTTAACTGAAGTGCCTGAAATGAGGGACAACCTTTTCGAAAAGGGCATGGCCTCAAAATCATTCTCATCGGCCCAAGTGTAGTATCGTATTCAAATCAGTTAATACCAAATGGGGTATTATCTGTTTCTGTAAGATTGTATTAATCTCCCTTGGGGAGGCTTTCTCATTAATATAAATATATATAGTGTACAATGTGTAGAACCCTAATATAATAAGAATTCTCTACTTACCATAATTCTATATTACTAAATATTTACACAATATATGGGATATATTCTAATTACGGTGGTGGGGTTGAATTAGGATTCTATTACATATGAGTACACGTTAATACACCCCCTTAGTGTGAGCGGGAGGAGGACGGACGCTAAGACTGAATCTGAAGTCGAGGAAGACCTTTCGTGAAGATATTTGCGTACTGATATGAGGAAGGCACATGCAACATCTTAACATAACCAAGAGCAACCTTCTCACGAACAAAGTGTATATCCATCTCAATGTGTTTGGTTCGCTAATGCTGAACCGGATTATGAGATAAATATATGGCAGATATGTTATTACAGTAAACCACGGACGCCTTACGCAAGAGATACTGAAGCTCCAAAAGAAGGTTTCGAAGCCAACAAATCTCAGCAACAACATTTGCAACTCCTCTATACTCAGTTTCTGCACTCGAATGGGATAATGTGGTTTGTCTCTTGACAGACCAGGAAATGAGATTATCCCCTAAAAACACACAGTAACCGGAGGTGGAGCGTCGCGTGTCCAGACAGCCCGCCCAATCAGCATCCGTATATGCTAACAACCTGGTCGATGCGGAGGGGTATAGGTGTAACCCATAATCAAGTGTGTCCTTAACATATCGAATGATACATTTTAGGGCAGTAAAATGAGGCTCCCTAGGGGCATGCATAAATAAGCATATCTGCTGAACAACATAAGCGATGTCAGGCCTGGTGAAAGTAAGGTACCGAAGTGCACCTGCAAGACTCCTGTAAAGAGTGGGATCAGACACTGGGTTACCATCAACATCACTAAGCTTTGATTTAGAGTCAACTGGAGTGGACATGATATTGCAGTTCGTCATTTTAGCCTTGTACACTATCTCCTCTGCATACTTGCGCTGACATAAAAACATAGTATCTGCGGAACGAGTCACTCATATCCCAAAAAATAGCTAACTTCCCCAAACAACAACTGTTTCAGAGAAAGTAGCAACAAACTCGAGGTCTTGAGCTATATATTTTTCATGTATAGCAGCTAGTCGCCAAAAGCAGCAGCTTTCTCAAATGTACAGCAAACCATTCCATTGTATTTTATGATTTGAGACTCCCTCAAGTCTCTTGTCGATGCAGCGATGAGAGTCGTCTAACAACCCTTCACCCAAACTGGCTTCCGACGAACGGAAACAGGACCCAAAAATTAACTTCGAACCAGAAATAGCGTGAGAGCTACAACTATAGTAAGGCAAGACCTCTGCCATAGCTAACAAGTTTTGGAACTTTCTTGAAGTGGACAAAGGGACGTTGAGGTGAAGGGGATTGGACCGGGTCGGTGGCTTTGGGCCTGGCGGGATTTTTTGGACCTTTGGGCAATTTCGGCCGAAAATAAAATGGGGAATGGGCTGGTCTTGAGGGTTTAAGAAATGGCCAACATTGAATTTAAAGCATAACCCAGATATTGATAATTTAGTCAATTTGAACTTCAATTTGGAATCAATTAAAACCCATCTTATAATCACAAATAACTTCATGTGAAGTGTGAACTACACTGCTTCAAGTACTCCACTTTAATTTCCAGTACATTCAGACATAAGGATACATATTGTGAAACAAAATATATGCTAAATAGAAATCAGGATATAATTTAGTGTTATACAGTAGGTCAAAATCATCGACAATCATTTTTAACTTGTCCACATATTTCACTTAAACACCTCAACTTAAATTTGTATCAATTGAAAACCTATACCACTCCGAATTTGTACCACCTAAACACTTTTTGCTTATTTTGTATTAAGACTCAGGCGCGTGTAAATATGCGCCACTAATGTGGAATAGTCTTCCATTTAGCACTTCCCATATGTAAATATTAATTCACGTGGTATATTTCTTTAAAAAAACGCATCATATTCCATTAGAAGGATAATTTCTAAATCCCTAAATTGTTAAACATAACCCTCGTATATCTCTTTCCGACCCCTCTCTCTCTCTGGGGATTCGTTTCATGGCGATAAAAAATCGACGAAGAAAGGCTTGATTTCATGTGCTTTTTGAAGAATCTGCTTCGTGTAAGTGTCTTAAACTAGATTATCCCTCTTAATTTTTGTCAATTATTTCAAAAAGTGTGTTTAAAAGTGTATTTATCCTTCATTCATTGGATGAAGCATTAGTTGATAGTGAGAGACCTACTGGTCTTTTAACTGGTCCAGAAGTTACTGAGAGTGAAACTGGGTTATCAACTTATCTCATCTTTAATCTTAGATTTTTGCTATGTTTGATTGGAAAAATAGTGTCCTAATGTCATTTACATTCATTTTATAGGTTTTATGTGATTTAGAAGTGATCGGAGAGAAATCACGTGAAAGCGAGGCAAAAAAGAGCTAAATTGAAGAAAATGAGAAAAGTGGTTAAAAGCACAAAGTGTAGCCGGAACTGCAGATCCCAAAAATCTGAAATTATGGGGATGTTTTGATCATATTTTGATTGGAAAAATGGTTGAATTATAAAAGCAAGACATTGGAGAAAATATTGTCATATTTGACCAAATTTTCAAGTCTTGGAGAGCTAGGGTTCTTATCCCACACTTGGGGATTGAAGATTTGAAGACTTTGATGAAAAATCATTTCTTCAATTCCTTGTTATTGTTATGTATTGAAAAATTGTGTAGTACTCCATTCTATTTCTTCAATCTTGTTTATGAACACACATTCATTGTCCAAGTTTTAATTGAAACTCTTGTTATGCTTATGTATTGAATGAATTTTATTTCTAATGAAATGAATTTTTATTTCTTTAATTAATATCATTCTCTAATATTATTTAAGGGATTATCTAACCCTACGACTCGCCCATTTACTTCGATTTGAGCTCAGAAGAGAAAAATTATGATTGGGAAAGATTAATCAGCAAGAATTTGGGGCTTTAAAATAACTTGAGCTAGGAACAGAAAAGTTAACTTGAGATTCAATTGATTGCACTTAATATCACAATCCAAGGCTTGGAAAAGCTTAGAGTGAAATTAATTGATTTGGTTGGAAGACTTTCAATGAGATCTTAGAAATCATTATCTATTACGTAAACTCTCTTTTAGTTATAAAATTGTGATATACATTGAATCGTTAAATGAGAGTAATTTCCCTTGTATCTATGCTTGTGTCCATTGACCATTTTGGTTGCTTTCTAGGTTAGTTTTAATCTTTGTTAGCTTTTAATCTTTTCAAAATTAAATTATTATCAAGTATTTAGCTTAGCGTAGAAAGTGATAATTCTTTACTTGCTTGATCGTAGCATATTATTTCCTGTGGGATTCGACCTCGAATCATAATTGGATAAATTATATTGCATACGACCGTGTACACTTTTTCACTTGAGGAGTGAATTTGTACGTTATCATGGTGCTCCTAAGTCTTTTAACTTAGCAGAAGAGGGTGTTAGTGAGGTTGGTGCTAACCTAGCTGAAGAGTGTGTTGGTGAGGTATCTAACCTAGTTGAAGAGGGTGATGGTGCGACATTTAACCTAGTAGTTGTTGATGTAGAGGGTAATATATCAGACTATGTGAATAGTGATTCATATTTAGGAGAAATACCACCAGAAGATGGCTCAAATGTAGATGAGGAATTGAGAGCTTTCAAACAAGAAAAAAGAATTAAAAACATAGGAAGAAGCCTGTTGTAACTGAAGAAATACCAGTTGGACAGACTGGTGGTATAGATAGAGGATTTGAGGATATTGAAAAAAAACAAGGCTAACAAATATGCAGGAAAATTGGGTGGAGATGAGGAATATATCAAGGACAAAATTATTTCTCAGCCATTCATAAGGATTTAGGAAATTCAAGGTTAGGTAAAAGACAAAGTTGGGTCTTTATGTTGGTAAGATTGTACGCTACAGGGCTAAACAAAGGGTTATGATGAAAAATATGGGTGAGTGGAATCTAGAATTTTTCATATTATGTGACTATGCAGACATGATCAAACAAACCAATCCAGGAAGCAGTTGTTGGGTTAAAATTGAAAAGGAAGTAAACCTATCTAGTGTGCTTTCAAGCCTTCAAGCAAGGATGGTTGGATGGGTACAAAAAAATAATTGAATTTGATGTTGTTTTCTCAAATCATCTTGTAAAGGTGAGCTATTAGTAGCTGTTGGGAAGAATAAGAACAACCAAATGTATACTATTGCCTGGGCAGTGATGGATACAGAGACCAAACATAGCTGGAATTGGTTCATAAGGTATTTGATTGTTGATATGAATTTGGGAAGTGGTGAAGGTTTGACTGTAATGTCAGACTTGCAAAAGGTACTATTTCTCATCTTTTTATTTTTAATTTCAGTTATATTACTTACTATTTCAGTTTGTTGATAGATTTCTTGATACCATGCACTTGTTTTAATAGAGACTTATTCCTGTCTTGTTGGAGTTGTTACCAAATGCTGAGAGAAGGATGTGTGCTAGACATATATGGAGTAACCGACACAAAGAATGAAGAAGAGAAGAAAGAAGGAAACAATTTGGAGATGCCCAAGGGCCAGGTTTGAAGTCAAGTTTCAAGAGGATATGGATGCAATGTCTAGACTGGGTAAGAAGGAAATAACAGAGGATTTCATGCATTTTGATGTCATAACATTTTGTAGGTGTTACATCATGCATTTTCCATACGCTAACTCAAGTCGTGAGTTAGTTCTCACACATTTGGAAAGCTAGGCTAATCTAAATATTGTAAGTGGTTACAATCATATTTTGTATGAGTTAGAATAGTTTGAGGTTAAATGAACCGAAGAAAGTAAGTTTCATTAGGTTACATCCCATACTTTTGAGGTCGATTGCGAGTTAACTACCATGAGCTCGGAGAGGTTAATATCCCTCTTCAAGGTTAAAGAAGGTTTTAAACAAGTGTTAAGTAAGTCTCGTAAGAGTTCAGGGTTAAACGAATCAAAGAAACTAAGTTCTCTGAAATTCGAGGAAAGGTAGGAAGAATTCTGGACAAGATTTTGGCCCAACTTTGTGGGGGTATATATTTTAGTATATAAGGTATTACGGGGTTAATGACCATCTAAATTCAAATTCAACGAGTCTACTTTATAATGCGATAAACTATTTATTAATCGGAGTTCTGTACAAAATGTTATGAACATTTTAGAAAGCGCTACAGAGTAGACAACATGTATGGTAGAAGTACGGACCGTCAAACATATGTACAGCCCGTCACTCCCACCGTACTTTAGGGTGGTGGAGGCGGTGCTAGGGTGATATAAAAGGGTGGGAGCTCATCCTAAGTCATTTTATACCCCAAAATAGATCCCATAAGCTCCTAGACTCTCTCTAAACATCTTCCCAAGCTCCCAATGTGATTCTAAGGGGAAAATACCCAAATCCAAATCAAAATCTTGTGAAGAATTTTAGTTATCATTAGATTGTTCTTCCCTTCGTTGTGTTGATTTCGAGAATTCTTAGAAGTGAAAGTAATCCTTAAATTAGAGCAATTCTTGTTATTGGAGGTAAGTTTCATCCATATCTTCTTGTTCTTAAGCTTATACAAATAATTAGAGGAAGGATTGTTGAAAGATCTTGTAGAATAAGTTCTTGAAACCTTGAATCTTGTTGTTGGATGTTGTTGGGCTATTTTGAATGAACTAAGAGCATAGTATGGGGTTGTTGAGTATTGATTGTGTTATGGATATGAAGGAGAGTAAGTGAAGAAGGTTGTTGTGTTGATAAACATAGAGATGGAGATATAAAATATTATATGACTTTTATGCATGTTAAGTGTTCGACGAAATGTCTAAATGAGTTTTCTTATGAATTATGGATTCGTCGTTGATACCAATCATTCGTATATTGTAGATAATCATCTGTAGAACATATGAGGGATTGTGGAATCAGTATAGCTAAGGCGACAAGGAAGGTAAGGCTTACCATTTCTTTTATTTTGGAATGATCCTAAGAATAGTAAAAAGTATCGAAACGACCATAAAAGAAGACTCTATTCTTAATCGTTGACAACATGTTTATACCTTGCTCTTGAAAGTAATTTCATGATCTTTGTTGTCTCTTTCCGGGAGTACTTTCTGCGCTTTATGGTATCTCTTGATATGTCCCTTGTCGGGAGTATTTTCCGCACTTTATGGCATCTCTCCTATATTGACATAATATGTTTCCTTATTGATTTCTCAAAATTTGGAAGTGATATGTTCTATCTCTTCTTAATGATTCATATGGAAAGGTAAGACGATATGTTATCCACATAAGGATATTCGGAGGTGCAACGACCTTACGTCACTCTGTCAAACCCAAAGAGTATCCCATGGTCTTCGAATGGTTCTCATGTATATGTATATGTGTTTATGTTGCCCACAGAGGCCTATGGCGTTATGTATGCAGCTTATATAGAGGTATACAAATGATATTGCCCACAGAGGCCTATGTCGTTATATAAGCAACATATATATAACACAGAGTATACATATGATATTGACAATAGAGGCCTATGACGTTATATACATATCTTATATATAACACATAGGTATACAAATGATATTGCCCAAAGAAGACTACGATGTTATATACGTGATTATATTATAATTATGCATATCATGGTCCTTAGTGACAATCAGAGTTACATGTTGTTTCTTCCTTATTCTAATTTACATTACTATGTATATTTATATTTTCCTGCCTTACATATTCAGTTGTTCCGAAGGTGCTAATCGGAGTCTGTATGATTTTATATATATATGGGTATGGCGGAGCCCTGTCCCGATCTGATGATGTTTATTTACTTTTAGAAGCATGTAGATAGTCATTTTGTGTGTCAGAGTCATGTATGGCCTTTTTTCAGTTGATGTGTATTGTGGCCTTGTCAGTGCTCTCCGGTTGGGTCCCTTATAATTATAAAATGGGTGAATCAAGCTTCTTCTAGTCCAGGCAGGTAAGACATTTTTTCTCTTTCGAGACTAGGTCCTTCAACTTTGAATCCTTTCTCAATAAAATTCTTATTTTTTTTAAGTGACTGAAATCTAGCTTTGCATGCATTCTTGTAATGACCGGTCTGGCGGCAATGAGTGCACAACCAGTTTTTAGTTGTAGTGACATATTTGATATGGGAGTTATAAAGGGGTTTTTTCTTTTTCAAAACCAAGAGCTTGTCTACCACCTATACTCTTGTACATAGAGGTAATTACATCAGAAGACCACGTCTAATGAAGTGTCTTATCAAGATCAACTCTTACCCTTTTTAAATATTTCTGTAGCTGTCTGTTCTTTTCTACCTCAGTAGTGAGACTCAGTTTTCATTTTCTTAATCTCCTTCTCAAGCTCCAGATAAGTCTCACTAGCTACACTTTTTTCTTCAGAGGGAGTTCCCATATAATTTTTTATTTGATTTTCTAACAGGATGTTTTCTTGAGTTACCTCATCAAACCTGTTCGTTTAGATCTACAATGGAAACTACCAAATCATCCCTCTCTTATTCTAAATCATCAATTTCTTCATTTAGAGCATTTTTTCTTTAACAATAATATGATAACCATCGATTAACATATTTGCCAATGATATGAGTTTCTTTTGAGAGTTAACTTTCAGGTTTTTCTGAACATTAAGAAAATTTACTTATTCTTGCTCATCATCATCAACATCAAATTTGGCCATGAGTGCAAAGATTGACTCGTATTTAGAAGGTTCATTGTCGATAGCCATCATTGATGTGTCATCCTGGTCATCATCATCTTCAGATTAACTTAAGGAGTCTCCCCAAGCAACAAGAGCTTACTTCACCAGGTCATCAGCCAAATCTCTCCTCTTGAACTTCTTATCAGGGACTTGGTTCCTCTTAACAGTTATATCTTTCTGATTGTCCTACTTGTAAAGAGGACATTATTTAATAAAGTGACCAGGTTTTCCACACGTGTGGCAATAGTTGTTATTTCTTTTGAAGTTCCTGCCAGAGCTTTCTATTTTTTGGACCCATCATATTTTCAAACCATCTTTTGGAACCTGCGAGTGAGGTATGCCATATCAGCTTAGTCACTACTTGAGTCGCTTTTGGCAGCCTTGAGAACCAGGTTCTTCTACTTTTTTGCCTCACTCTTTTCTAGTTTCTTCTTGGTTCTCTCCAACTCGTAAGTGTTGAAATTACCAATTAGCTCATCAATGGTTAGAGTATTCAAGTTCTTGGCTTTGTATATAGCATTTACCTTGCTTTCTCAAGAATCCGGCAGGACACCAAGTAACTTTCTGACCAGTTTGTTGGTTGAAATGACTTCTCCAAGAGAGTGAAGCTCATTTATTATAGATCCGAACCTGATGTGCATATTTTGAATTGACTCATCCTCTCTCATTTTGAACAGCTCATACTTTGTTGTAAGCAAGTCTATTTTGGACTCCTTTACTTGAGTGGTTCCTTCACGAGCTGTTTGAAAAGCTTCCCAGATCTCCTTAGCAGTACACAAGATGAGACACGATTGTACTCATCTGGTCCAATACCACACACAAGAATTTTTTTGGCTTGAAGTTCGTTTCTACTGCCTTTATGTCCACATCAGTGTACTCATTTCTTATATTTGGAGTAATTGTAAATCCAGATAGATATGTGTTCATAGGAACATGAGGACCATCACAAATGATGTCCCACAACATAGAGTCTTCAGCCATGATTAAATCATGCATCCTTGTCTTCCACCACCCATAGTACTTTCCATTGAACCTTGGTGGTCTTATGAACGATTGTCCTTTCTCTAAGTTTGGTGGAGCAACCATTAGAGAGATTCTTTTTAGGTGTTAACCTTTTAGATAACACCTGCTCTAATACCATTTGATAGAAACTAAGAGTCCATCAAACAGTATAGAGAACCAGGTTCTCTATATTGTTCCCTCAAGCAAACAGAAAGTAAATAACACACGATATTTACGTGGAAAACTCCTTGCTCAAGGGATTGAAAACTACGACCTACCAAGTAGGATTTTTAACTTCACTAACTGAGCAACTTCAGATTACAACTTTTTGCAACCTATGAATTAAACTATTAATTTCTCACCCCTTACAATATCTCTATTGTAAGCCCTTTATAATAACTCTAGTGCAAAGCTACAAACCTTGACTAACTCTAGCCAAGAACACAAACCAACAAAGGTTGAAATATGTCCTACTATGACACTTCTTAAAAGTAGTGTAGGATTACAATAAAGAACAAAATGACAAAGACTCAAAGCAAACTAAAGGACTTAGACATCTTCAGTTGTCGGGATCTGGTCCTTCAGTTTGCAAACAACTTTGTTCTTGAAGCACTTGGAGAAACTTGTGGCGGCTGCACTTTTAGAGTGATTTTAGGTTTTCAAGTGTTGTGTAAAATCTTTCAACATGTTGTATATATATTGGGGAGCATGTGTGAGAAGATAGGGACTATCCATCCCTTGGTTTGACCACTAGCAAGCTGCAGCAGTGCTGTTGTACTTCTGCCGGTGAATAGTACAGCTTTACAATTGTAACTGTTGACCGTACAATAATCAAGGGAACGAATAACAGACCAAGTCCCTATCTGGTTTCTTGAAAGTTTGACAAATTATCGAAACACAAGATGAGACATCTTATCAGGTATGCTTCACATAGTTTGATCCTTATTTCCAACTTTGTTGGATTTCATTTAAATAAGTTTTTTTCCTGTACTATTAAGAAGAAAAGTAGTTTTTATAGTCCCTTACCAAACAAAGCTATCAGCATTTAATTTCCTTGATATTTTGATATCACTATCAAGTATCAACTATTTCTAACTTCTTGTAATTTTTGGCTGAGATTGCACCAAATTTCAGTTGTTGCAGACACGTATTGTATGGTAGGTTCAATTTTAACTTCTGCCTTGTACATTTCTCTGGTTGTAGAAAAAGACTCAATTCACTCAGTAATTGGCTTTTTTTATTCTGCACAAACTCATGTTGACACTTATGTCTTCAATACATATCTTCATACATAGGCCTGATTCTTTTGGGTCAAATATGTGAAAATCTTGTTGGCCGGCTCGGAAAGATGGTCCAGAACTTCCACTTTCTCAGTATAACATGCAAGACAATTCTTTTTTTATATTGGATGGTGATGAAACTCGAATTTAATACATTTATCTGATTTAATATTGTACCATATTAGCATTTGTCGCTATTTTATTTTTATTTTTTTTGTTTAATTATATTTTCGATACGCGCAATGAAAGTCTGGGCTTCACGAATTTTGAGATCCCAAGCTCTTCTTGGTTTATGATCTCTCTCTTATATTTTGGTCCTAGCTAGGCTCCCAAAGTGGATTGCATAATGTTTAATCTCACGAGATATGGTTATTGAACATTATTCATTACTAATAATAATAAAATGATACAGTAATTTTTTATCACATTAATGTAATTAAATTTTATTTAATTTTTTACTTTTTTATTTTTATTTTTTCTTTTTTCTTTTCTTTTTTTCAAATCACATTAAAATAATCGAACTTAATCTACTAAATAACGTTATGTTCATAGAACACGGCAACTCTGTAGCAGAATTTCTCAATTTAGTGGTTTCCATGTGATTGGCATACTGTTTTGACTTTTATCTTATTTATTAAAATTATTGTCAAACGCCTTTTCTCTTCTCTTTGTAAAGTTAACAGTATTCTTGTGACACTTTGCAGGAAATAAAAAAGTTGTTAATGGAAATAGACAATCAAGTGCAATACTTTTTTTACTATACAACATGAGATTTTCCCACTCGTATACTCAAATCATATGATTGCTTTGAATTTCTATGCTCCCCATGATAATATCTTAGGTAGAAATTGCTGATTGGGATCTATTGTCCACGGTATAGATGATAAATATACTGGTGAGTTGGGTTTAATTTTGACGGATCAAAATAAATTGAATCGATAAAATATCATGATTTAACCCGTTCAAAATTTATTTCGGCGAAAATGAATTGTTGGAGAAAGGGTTGAAATACTAACCATAGCTCAACCAGTGGTGGAACTAAAAACTTTTACAAGGGGATTCGAAGAAACTTCAAAATATCGCATAAACAACTTATGACATATAATCATATACTGACTTTAACTTTGAACCCCTTTGTAAACACTAGAATTTTTCATCATTTCAATCCACTTTGGGACAAGTGCATAAATAGCAACTTGAAGGATCATTATTTAAAATATACCTGAAATTTCAGTAAAAACTCTAACCTAAATCAAATAAAATATTTTCTGAGCAAGAATTCGCGGATCATCCACTTATTCCCTAGATAAGTAGAATAATAAAAAATTCAAAGAAAGATTTTACTTTTAATCAAAATATAAATATGGTTGAAAAAAAAATCTTTCTTTTTAGAAATTAAAATTTTTTGTTTTAAATTTTTGAAGGACGACACAAGAACTGAATATTAAGTATGAATTATAGTTCAAATATTTCTTAATTTATTTTGTGTTTCATATATTAGTTCTAATGATGCTCCTGATTCCGTCCCACATTCGATCAATATGATGTCTTAACTTTGAAAAAGTTATTTTTATTAATTGTTTTACCTTTAGGAGTAGAAAAAGTAAGAGTAGAATGAATGAGGACTCCACAGAGCGATAAGATAATCGATGAGTATCTGTTTTATAAGTTGTGATATGATAGTTTAAAAAATTACACTAATAACATATGTAACTTAAAATCATTGTACCAACAGAATCACTAAACAAACTATACTTCTAATTTATTCCCACCTAGCTTTGTCTGAAAGCTATAATCCTCCAAGTGGCATCATACAATGTGTTTGAATTTACATTCTTTATTCCCTTTTTAATATTCTTATTATTCCATAATTTGACCTTTCATTCTTTTAGACAGAGGCTTCGATTAGGCATACGGAGATTTACAATTTCCTTAGAAAGACGGCAATGTCAAAGCAGTTTTTACACTACAATTTCTTCTTACAAAAATAACATTATAATACATTATCATTAGGGTTTATTGGTCTCGAGAAAATTTATTATATATATCTCTTATATTTTTGTTTCCCTGATTAAACTACAATATCTCATTACCAAAAGAGCTATGCTGACACAAATTTCTACTATATGGTAATTGAATATATTTTATAATT
This sequence comes from Anisodus tanguticus, assembly GCA_034509755.1. Taxonomy (NCBI): domain Eukaryota; kingdom Viridiplantae; phylum Streptophyta; class Magnoliopsida; order Solanales; family Solanaceae; genus Anisodus; species Anisodus tanguticus. The sequence continues at coordinate 40,225,436 of CM067558.1, forward strand.
ATACTCACTGACCATATGAATCCAAATTTACTTCGGGCACGTAGGATGCATTAAATGGGAAACGCTCCCACCAGGGATTTCTATACTCCCAGAATTGGATTATGCAGCCGACTCAAATTTACTTAAAATTTGAGCATAATTATTACTACTACATTCGTCCTAAAAAGATTGACATACTTTTCTTATTAGTTTGTCTCAAAAAGATTGACTTATTTATATATTTAGAAATAATTTAACTTTATGAGATAATTTATAACCACACAAATAAATAAAATTTATTTTGAACCACACATTTCAAAAATCTTCATTTATTTCTTAAACTTTGTGTCAAGTCAAACTAAGTAATTTTTTGGGGACGGGGGAGTATCATTTTTGTTTTCTGTAGTATGTTTGGAGGAGTCAGTATAATGGGGTATGTGAAATTGTTGACCTATCGATCATTAATATGCTTGACCAGCTACTCACAGGCTGTCATTTGAGACTTTGCATAAATGACTACTAACTATTTCCTAGAATTTAAAATGTATAAGTACACTTAGTGAACCAACTAATTAATCTACAACCATACAAATTAAGCACCAAGAAAGAGTAGGAATGATGTGAGAATTCCCTAGTAAAACCATGTAAGGATATTGTTGATTTGGACACCATTTTCCCAATTAGTCATCACTTCCAGTTATGAGTTATAATGTGCTTTGCAATAATATGATTTATTTAGAGGGTAGAAAATCATAGTTATAACGACATTTTAATGTTAAATATTTGTAGGGTAACTTTTAGTAAATGATCTTTCTTTCTTTTTTATATTTTTACAACTTATAAAACTTTTAGACTACGGATACCTTTCGAGCAAACTGAAACTCTTATAAGAAAATGTTATAATATGGTCTAAACTTTTGTAAGTTATTACAAATGTTAGACGATAATTTAATATTTTATCTATAAGGTTGATCAGCAATCTATGAACAAACATTAGATTCGATATCTAACGTTATCAAAAAGAGAAATTTACTAAAGGCTATATCTATTCAACTTTTAAAAATAGGATAAAATTTAAATGATACCCTAAAAAGGAACATTTACATAAATCAACCCATTTTTATTGTTCCTTATCCTATGTCATCCCTTCACTCTTAATCTTTTTCAAAATATTTGTTTTTTCTTGGTCACATGCAATGAATTGGAATTGGAATTGAACTAAAGCACTTATGTATAATAGACAAAAATCCCTTATCGAAAAATTAAAGCAAGTTGATGAAAGTTTCACCCCAAAATGAAATAGTACATGCTCTTTTTTTGTGCTTTGAAAAGGACTCAAATGTCATTCAACTATAAGAAAATTGACCACTTTTTTTTTCTTTGGTGTTGATAGAATATAGTAGGAAATAACGAATACAAAATGGTATTATAGATAAAGACAACAAAAGGAACGTTTAGTTACCCGTACAAGGAAGAATAGTCCATGTATTAAAAGTTAATATTACTTCATATTTTGTTTGTTTACCATTTCGATTCAAGTATAGTTAAATTTATCTGATATAAAATGTGGAATAACAATATCATGATTAGCTATACATAGTTTAAACAAACAAAAATGATTAAACCTTCTTCCCAGGCCTTTCTTTATACCCTTGGACAATTCTGTTAAGAGTCTTACATAATATATAGAATGGGAACATGGATTCCTTATATGGATTTGGACAATTCTCACCTTACAAGCTAGCTTTTGAGGTTGAGTTAGGCCCAAGAATGAGAACATGGATTCCTTATATGGACTTGGACAATTCTCACCTTACAAGCAAGCTTTTAAGGTTGAGTTAGGCCCAAGATTCATTCTTTACATGTTGGGCCTAACTCAGCCCCAAGCTTTTAGGGTGATGATTGTCCAAATCCATATAAGGAGTTCATGTTCTCATTCGATATTCGATGTGAGACTCTTAGTTTTTGGGTTGAATTAGGCCCAAGATACATTCTTTACATGTATCAGAGTCGGACCCATTTCAATTCTTTGTTCACCAATTGTTGGGCCTCCAAATTATATTATCTACGCTCCAGTTGAAGAATGTATCTTGGTCGGACCCATTTCAATTCTTTGTTCACCAATTGTTGGGCCTCCAAATTATATTATCTACGCTCCAGTTAACAAGATCTGAACATGCGGGGAGTATTAAGAGTCTCACATCGGATATGGAATGGGGACATGGACTCATTATATGGACTTGAACAATCCTCACTCTAAAAGTTAGCTTTTGGGGTTGAGTTAGACCCGAGATCCATTCTTTGAAATTGTATTACCAAAAAATCATATTTCTATTAAATAATATAAGAGGCACAAAAACAGTCTGAGATGTTTTTATTACACTATCTTATTCAATTATTGAAGTATTTATATATTATTTTTAAAAATTAAGTGGCAAAAAAAGGTCAAATCCTGACCCGACCCGACCCCCCAAATCCCGGCCCCTCTACCGGCCGGATGTGGGACAGGCGGGACCTCTTCCCGGCTCGCCGGAACCCGAGTCCCAACCCTCCCCGGTCCTGCCCCGTCATGCACCGTTGGACAGCCCTAGTTTGGAAGAACCAAAAAAAATAAAATACAAAGAAACCAAAGTATGATCATTTAAATATAGAACCAGTTGCAGCAAGCACCAGTAAACTGGCTTCTAAATTCCACATTATGATCTCTATACATACATTTTCCTGCAAAGCTTCAATCTTCAAATTCTTTGCCAAATTTATTGTCTCCACAACCTTCAAATCTTTGCCAAATCCTATCTTGTTTTTGTGCCAAAAGATAGGAGGACCACCACCAAGTCTAACAATTAACAACCAGAGGTGGCATAAATTGGTATTCAATGAACACAGCACATGTACTTCCAGCTTTAGCATTGATATAGACCAACTACCCAAAACTTCACTGAAATAAATGCAATTTGTACACATTCAAACACTTTGAAAACAGATTTTGATAAAGATTTGGAGCTGTGCAAGATCAAGAAGAAACACAAAGGAGTTCACAACTTCACAACAACATACCCATGTAGTCCCACAAGTGGGGTCTAGGGAGGGTCTAGAGATAGAGAGGTTGTTTCAGAGTTCACAACTTCACACACATTAAAAATAGAAAGGAATGAACCTCCTTCACAGACCTGTCGGACCGGGGTGTGGGGGCTCCTGGGGTGGGAGATTCCACCTTTTGGAGCAAAATAGAAAGGAATGAACTGAATTCTGAGAATCAATACAAGTAAACGAGAAAATGCTTGTACTATAATTTGGAAGAACCAAAAAAATACAAAATAAACCAAAGTATGATCAACTAAAAGCTAGTAAAAAAAAAAAGCAGGATAATAACAAAAAAAACTCACAAAATAGAACCAGTTGCGGCAAGCACTGTAAAACTGGATTCTAAATTCCACATTATGATCTCTATACAACACTTTCCTGCAAAGTTTCTATCTTTAAATTCTTTGCCAAATTTATTGTCTCCACAACCTTCAAATCTATTCATAACAATTCAAAAATAAATCTTTGGAGATCGAATCTTTCTCCTCTTTACCTCCTCTTTCTTGATCACATTTTTTGTGCTTTGAGGATGAATTAGTGGAAATATGTGGAAAAAATCAATAAAAGGGTGGTGGTGGTGGAGAAGCATATGAAACACCTATTATTGGTGGCAATGGCCCTTCATATACTGGAGCTGGTGGTGGTGATGATGGTGGGGGCGGAGAGTGATAGTACACTGGTGGGGGAGGTGATGGCGATGGTGGGGGCGGAGAATTGTAATAATAAACGGGTGGTGGGGGCGGAGAATTGTAATAATAAACGGGTGGTGGGGGTGGTTCAATACAAGGAGGTGGTGGTGGTGGGGGTTCTATACAAGGTAATGGGGAGGGAGGAGGAGGTGAATGAGGTGGCGGAGGTGAAGAGTATACGTATACGGGTGGTGGAGGAGATGGTGAGTTTGGTGGAGGAGGTGATGAGTATATGTATGATGGTGGTGGAGGAGGTGGCGAATTTGGTGGTGGAGGTGGTGGTGAATTATAGTAATAAGGCGAAGGGGGTGGAGGCGAGTGAATAGGCGGTGGAGGTGGTGGCGAATTTGGTTGTGGAGGTGGCGGTGATCGTACACAATAAGGTAATGGTGATGGAGGCGGAGATGGTGGCGGAGGAGATGATGGTGGAGGTGGTGGTGGTGGTGAGTAAACTGGCGGAGGAGGTGGTGGTGGGGGTGAATAAACGGGTGGTGGTGGTGATGGCGGAGGTGGTGGTGGCGGGGGCGGAGGAGAATAAACTGGTGGCGGTGGCGGAGGAGATGATGGTGGAGGTGGTGGTGGCGGTGAGTAAACTGGCGGAGGAGGTGACGGTGGAGGGGGAGATGGTGGTGGCGGTGGCGAATAAACTGGTGGTGGCGGTGATGGTGGCGGTGGAGACGGTGGTGGCGGTGATGGTGGCGGTGGAGACGGTGGTGGTGATGATGGCGGAGGTGGTGGTGGCGAATAAACTGATGGTGGTGGCGGTGGATAATAAACTGGTGGCGGGGGCGGAGGAGAATAAACTGGTGGCGGGGGCGGTGGAGAATAAACAGGTGGTGATGGAGGTGGCGAATAAACGGGTGGTGGCTGCGGTGAAGGAGGAGTGTAATAAATTGGTGGCGGCAAAGTTGGAACAAACTTATGACACCTAAAAGCACTGCAATGAATTCTCTTAGACAAAAAGGCCTTACACTGACCAGAAGACCGTTGAACCGGCCGGTTCGTCAAGCAATTGATTTGATCATCAAACTCCTCCAACCCCAAACAAACCGGTGGTTCACCGGTGAAGAAATTATAAGAATAAGTAAAATTCTCAAGCTTAGGAAGTTGACAAATACTCTTAGGAATATTCCCAGATAACATATTATGTGCCACATTCAATTGCTCCAAATTAACCAATTCACCAAAACTCTCCGGTAGTGGGCCCATCAACTGATTAAAACTTACATCAAACACCGTTAAATTATCCAACAACCCAATCTCCACCGGTAAACAAGAACGCAACCCATTATTCATCAAAATAGCCTCATTTAAATTACTCATATTTCCAATACTCGCCGGCACACAACCATGAAACCTATTATTCGCCAACACTATAACAGATACCGGTGAATTCCCAAAATTATCAGGTAACTCAAAGTTAAACCTATTATGGTTTATGAAAATAGCATCTAATGGTTTATCAAAGAGTTGTGAAGGTACATTACCTTCAAACTCATTAAACCTTATATCCAAATACATCAACTTTGGTAAACTTAACACAACATAAGGAAACTTCCCAGCAAACCTGTTATTACTCAGATCCAACTCAAACAATATCTTCAAATTCTTCATTTTCTTGGGAATTGTACCACAAAAACGATTTGAATTAATATGGAAAATTCCAACATCTGTAAGTAACCCAACTTCTTCTGGTATGTACCCAGCAATGTCACCATGGTTAAGATCAATACCAGCAACTGTACGGATTTTAGGGTTATCCAACGCGGGTGCACAGAATATTCCGGTGTAGCTGCACACATTGGGACCTACCCAATTAACAGTAATATTAAAAGGATCTGAAATGATAGCTTGTTTCCATGCTTGTAAAGCAATATAAGCATTCTTGATTCTATTATTCTCAAAGACTAAAGAAGGGTCAATTTTGACATTTTCACCTCTATCACCAAACTCATCTCTATAGTACAAGAGTTGACGGTGTTTGATATACTGAGCTTCAAAATCAGTTAAAGGGCCATTTTGGGTAACTGTAAACTCAGCATTTGTTGTTGTGTGTTCAGTAAAGATTAAACACAATAAAGTAAGGAGAAAATATAAAGAAGAAATGGGTGTTTGTGTTTTCTCCTTCATCTCACATTAAGTCATCTGAAAATCAAGAATGCTATTTTTTTTTGTTTAAATATTGAATCTTTAAGCAAATGTGAGATGAAACAAGTGAAGGATAATGGAAATAGGGTTTTTGAGATCTGAAGGATATGAGGAGAGAGATAAAGGAGAGAAGAGGTTGAATTTATTTTTGGGGTTGAGAGGATTTTTGGTGTGTGTGTGTGAATATGGAAAGAAAGAAACATGAAATTTGCAACATATAAAAAAGGAACAGCTAAATCACAGCTCAAAGCCCACTATTCTCTCACTTTCTTCTCTCTATTACAAATAGCTCTTCGCTGGTTACATTCTCCCTCTTCTTTATTGGAGTATTATATAACCATAAGTTTAGGGTTTTTGAAATAATTTAGAATAATAAAAACACAATTAAGTCAATGATTAAGAGCTAAGAAATAAATTTAATTAACAAAAATAATAATGTTTTTAGAGATGAAATTTGAATTAGTTTGATTATGATACTTAAGGGGTTTATCTTATATAGCCGGTTAGAGTTATGAATGTACTAGTAATATATAAATTAATTATGAGAGAATCTATATTTTATTTTATGTATGAATTAGTTATTCTATTAGATATACCGTCTTCTAGTCTGTATATAATAATAAATATATTTTTATATAATTTATACATATATTAGTTATGTAAATTTTTAAATTGTAAATAATTTATTATTTTTTTAGGAATTTTTTGTGTGTCGCAGAACTTTTCTAGGTCTTGTGCGATGCACCATTATATTGCCCCAACATTAAAATTGTTCTATTTTAGTCCATGCCATGATTGTGGCGATGCATAGCACATGTTGAGGTCCTGAAACGTTTATTTTTTTGAATTTGAGTATTTTAAGCCATCTTATTAATTTTTTACTAGACATATCAACTTCAGAACTTTTATTGAAACATGTGACAGCTTAATAGAAGTGTTGTTTCAACCCTAGTAACTAAAAACCAACCTAACCTCGATAAATGAATAACTTCATCAAATGAATAAGTTTCTCTGGTCTCGACTTGGATAAAGGGGCTAAATAAATAACCCTATTAAATGCATTAACGGATAAAAAAATTTGAGTCCTTAAAGGCCCCATATAAACATAAATGAATAATCACTAAATTTCATAAATATATATATAATAAACGAAAATATTTCATTCAATCAACAATGTTCATATAAGAAGTCATTTCTTCTCAAAAAATGCATCTAAAGTTATTTGTTTTTTCCTTCCACCAAAATGCATCACATCCTTAATTTTTTGTAATGCATGCACAACTTCTGAAATATTTTCCTCGTGTTGTAGCAAGTAATTTGTATGATGACTACTGCTTGAAACATTTGGTATGACGTTACTATCATCTGGTTCAGGATCATTCTCATCATTTAGTACAGATTCAGTAATTTCTTTGTCTGTAGGCAATTCCATAACTGCATCATTCTCGTTAGGATAGTTCAAAAGATGTTCGACGTCCATCACATTTCTATAGCGTAAATTAGAAATGACATCAGTTAATCCTTGGATATCTTCTTCTAATTGACCAACTTCTACTTCATGAACATCAATTTCTTCAGACTGAATCTTGCAATGCCGGAATATTCAGATGATCTTTTGAGAGTATTTGATATTGTGATTTGGCTAGTAACCAAATCAAACTTTTGTTTCACCCATGCTTGCATATCTTTTTTGCTAATACTTGGATGTTCCTTCTTATGCTCACATATGGTTCTCCTTATCTGATCGGTTAAAGTTATTTTTGTTATTGATTTTGACTGATGATTGGAAGCCATTAAATTGAAGATTAAGAAAGATACAATAGTATGGATTCTTTATCAGACTAAGATTTTAGAACTATATATAGTTTGTAGTGCAGGTTAAGTATATTTTCTTAGACTCTAAGTATTCTATACATACAATCTTATTAGTACATGAATGTTAGTACACTGTACTTAGTCCACACGTATAGTGCATGTATTCTTAATCTAGAGTCTAAAGAAAATGAATGTAATTAAGTTTTTCATAAGAATTTTGATCATTACCCTCTAGGTACATTTGTACATTAAATATAAAAATACTAATCGTAAGAAAAAAATATATAAAAATACTATCTAAATGAATAAATATTCATTTATTTCATTTATCGATAATGAATAATATATTCATTTATCGATAAATAAATAACCTCACTAAAAGAATATATTTTTCTGGTCCTGAGGGTATTCATTTATCGAGGTTATACTTTATACTTAAATTCAACCAATTCAAACGCACTCTACCTCTCAAAATGTCTAGAACATGTGTTATTCTTTGACTTAAGATTTCCTCTTCCGCCATCCACGCCAGACAAGTGCTTTTGGTTTCTTTTTCTTCATTAATGGAGAGAAGGATAAAGGAAGGAACGTTCTCTTATGACAAATTTGAGCAACGAGTCACTGCAAAAACACACTCAGATAGACGAAATTCAGGTTAATATAGTTCTGTGCTTTTGGCAAACACTTGAAGAATTTAGTTGTCTTTATTCTTATTCCATTTTGGAGGGTTGTTATATATTGCTTCGCAACATATTGTATTGTATTATATTATTGTGAATAATACAATACGATACAACAAGTTGAATCGTTTTAAATCGTTTCATAGTGCCACACATTAATCAGTGACAGATTTAGAAATTCAACTAAGAGAATTCAAAAAATGAAAGTACTCATGCCAGGGGAATTTGACAAATTATATATATGCAAAAAGTATATTTTTTTCCCTATCTGCATATAATTTTTCAAGGAAGACGGTTCAATTGACCTCTCTTGCACCCCTCTGCCTCCACCCTGCCATCAAGAGTTTGAAGAATAAGCTTATAATAGTACGAAGAGAAAAGTAGGGTACAAGGTGAAGTTATATTATAGAAAAAATGTAAGGTAAAGAGTTAAATATAATTATTAAATAAAAAATAAGGACAAGATGAGAAAAACATAAGACAATACCCTATAAGAAAACTACTCCATAATAGAATAAAAGAACATAGAAGAAATAGAAACAGAAGACATTACAACTGACGATTGATCCAAACTTTCCTATTGAATCAAATCGTGATGTAAAGTAACGAATTCAGGCGTCTGAACTCTTCTACGCGCCTCCAATGCTCCCTAGGTCAAAAGTCTCATCAAAAACGTGTTTTTCATGTATTTATAGAATACCTCGTAAGTTCCCGGACCAAAAATACCCTCAAAACATCGAAAAACCGACATTGCCAAAAAAATGACATGCCTCGTTACACAGGGCGTCGCGCCAGACAACACGGCAGGCAAAAATTTCAGAATCTGATATTTTCGGCCAGCTGCAAAAAAATAGGCAGGTGCGACGCGCTGAGCATAGCGCCAAGCTTGTTTCGCGATGTCGTCCATTTTCTCCAATCTTTTACTTGCATAATCAGTCCTTGAACCTCCGAACTCGATCCCGATTTATTCGTTGGACTTCTACTCAGACTTTCAAGTGCCAAAACCTCCATTTAAACTCCAAAAAATGACTGTTTGCTCAAGAATAAATCCTACACAAGAAAACACGCGTAATAAGTATAAAATACTATATTATAGCTCAAACACCATTAAAATGTAGTCAATAAAAGGTGAAATATAGCAAAAAATTAGTGTTTTTGGCTACTCATCAATATGATACAATAAAATTTAAGAGACAACCAATACATATATGTATTAATATGATACAATATTACAATAAGTAATGACCATCCAAACATTATGTTATTTAGGTTTCATTTCTGCCTTGGTATGCAGTCTAATATAATCTTGTGATGTCAATCTCCGTTGATTACAAGTTTCAGTTGGAATATACAAATTAATTGAGACTAATGTAACCGTATTTTACACGGGATTCAACGAATATCTAACACCTTCCTTCCAGTTAAATAAACCATATTGCTTGAAATTTTCGGTAGCAGTCAAATAAATTCATGAGGGGTTTTCTTCTAGAAATAATAATAAATGATTTAAAAGAGTAGCGATTCCATAAATAAAATCCTTTCAAAATTACGTACCATTTTTGTCACTTTGTGTTTTCAAAATCCCTTTATTTTTCTATCAAAGCTTAGAAAGAGTTCGATTTTTGGAGTAAACAGAAGTGTGATAATATAAATTGTCAGTGTACGTAAACAGTTTATTATACTATTAAATCAGTACAGAAATATTTATGTGTAAGCCTACTTAAAATATCTTATTTGTAGTGATAAAAATTAGGTGAACCTAATAGTGTAAAATCCGTATATTGATCCAATAAATATAACGTAAACTCTAAATTAAAATACTCTCCATAAATTTAGTTGGATTAAATTATACGAAATAAATGTTACTTCCTCAGGTTCAAATTAAGTGTCCATTTAACTTTCCTTCAAAAATTACTAACTCTTAAAAAAATAAGTTTTGACTAAATTACTCTCAATTAAAATTTAAATATTATTATTAACTTGATATAGGAGTATTAAAATTTATTTATTTATTTGGGTCTCTTTTTCTTCTACAAAACATAAATCTAGTATGCCTTGGATGCATAGTTGCATCATAAGCAATTACAGGTTGTTTCCAATATACATTATATGGGTTTTAATTGGTAATTCTTGATATGAGTTTCTTTTAAATCAGCAAAAGATTATAACTTTATGTTTGTTTCATCATATACGAGGCTATTTTGGGCTTATGGGAGTAGAATTAACAGATTAAGGTTATAAAAGTCGAATTTATTTGACTTAGTTCTGTTTTCAGATTTAGATGTTATCTTTGATAATTGATTTATGTATTTTTTAGGAGTGGTACGATGGTCAAACTTAAGAAAATTGATGCATTTTTCAAGACGAAAGCTTCCAACAAAGATGAAAATTGTATAGCTTCAACATCGACACTTGAAAAGCACCATTCTGATGATCAAACGGTTCAAGTGGATGAGCAACCTTGCAAGATTAAAAAAATCACCATGGATGAATTTGATGTCAATTGTTTAGAACGTGACCCCGGAAAGCGTCCCCAAATTTGGGAATATCCAGTGAATCAAGAGATGAAGTTTGAAGAGCTTATATCAATTGGGGTCCCTATCAATGTCAATTTGAAAAGTATCCCATCAATAGAGATAAGCATCCAAGGCGATTTCAAGCATCTTAGTTCAAAATTTTCCCTTCATGGCTAGAGTACTCACTGACTAATGATGTTGCTTATTGTTTGCTTTGTTACTTGTTTAGTAAAAAGCCAAGTGGGCATGCTGAAGCTGATGTCTTTACTAGAAAAGGATTTAAAGCATGGAAAAAGGTTAATGCTGGGAAGAGTTGTGCTTTGCTTAATCATATTGGTGAGAGTTCGTGTTCATCTCACAATAATGCATTGAAATAAGATGGATGATGAATTTCTTGCTGACAATATGATGGTTTATATTGAAAAAGATATAGCTGAAAGCTTTAGCTCTGATTCAATTATTAATGATTTCAAGTCTTTAAAAGAACGAAGGGGAGCACTTTAATTCTAGGTACGTCTTTCCTTTTATATATTATATTTTTGTTGTGTTGATGTTATTTTGAATCTTTGATAAAATTATATTTTGTTCTTATAAATTTTAATTATAATATTTTAGTTAGTAGTTATCGCTCTCCTTAATATTTTGGGCAAATTTCGCCACTGGTTTCCAACCATCTTTTACTCTTGGAAAACAAAATTCCTTGAACTAGTTATGTTGCAATTGAAACATTATTTTATACTGAATTCTATGTGGAACAACGATATGCACCTATTAGCCATACATGTATTAGATCATGCAAATATTAAAAAAAAAAAGCCCTTTTAAGTTTTAACTACTACTACTTGTTTAGTTGATCATCACTTACATTTAATTGATTTTAAAATTAAAAATTTCTTTTTAAAACTTCTTTAACTTCTAGTTCCTTGTTTCCCTGTTTTACATTTGAAAATGTTGGATTCAGAACTTGCAATGGAAGGCATAGCTTGTTTATTTAGAGGGTTCATAATTAAGTATTTATATATATTTAATGAATTTTCTACCAGAAATATAGGATATAAATAAAAATTACTGAGTTCATCTTAATCAATAAATAATATTATACTTCCGCTCGACCACTCCTATGGTTGCATGAGTCATTCATCATATTTGTATACAATGAAAACCGACATGATGCATGGAAAGGTTTAGGTATGGAGTCTGAGAGAGGCGACATAGTTTCATATCAGATGGAGTTGCATCGAGACAAGTCCGGATATCAAGTCAAGATCGGGTAGTGACCGAACCAGTTGACACCGGATGAGGAACCGAAGGAGCCCAGCGCGTACCCGTTCTGGATATGGCGTCAGCCGTTACTCCTTTCTCATTAAGTGGCCATTATTGCCATTAATTGCATTTAATTGAAGAATGATTCTCGGGCATCAATGCCTTGTACTCATAGTTATAAAAGAAGCCCAACCTTCATGTTGGAAGGGCATCTCATTCTCATTATTCATACTTGCACAATTTACTTACAATAATTATAGTTATTAGTACTCATTGTTGGCTCGGACCCAAAGCAAAACAGCTAAGGATCGGACCAATCTTGCTGAATAATTTCAATCAAAATTACGGCATTACAAACTAATCTTCTTACTTATTATTTTCATTTGCTTACTTATTGTTAATTTCTTATTACTCTTTATTGCAAATTGATCCAAGTATCCGTAAAATCACTTACAAATTCAATTGTACTTTTTTTTGGGTAAACAATTTGGCGCCCACCGTAGGGCTAATGATAGTAGTTGTGATTTGTTCAAACTCAAGTTTCATTTGTTTCTTCTGAGATTTTGCGAAAATAGGTCAATACTAAGTACTTACAGAATGGCTAGTGATATCCAAGTTGAGGTTAGCAACCACGATGACAGCAACAACGAAGACAATGGTGCTAACAACATTAATAGCAACAACGGTGTTCCGTCCATTAATCCGATGACTGGCGAGCATCGCAGTAACTCTTTGATTTAACCCCAAGGGTCTAGAAGGTCACGTGAAAAAAATACCGGACGATGATGAGGATTGAGATAAATTTGGCTAGTATCTTTAACATGTTGAAGGAACAATAGGAGTCTATAACTCAGTTGCAGAAGAAACGCAGTGGATCAAGTATGACAGATAAAGCTCATCCCGTCCGCAATGAAGATCCAAACCGAGAAAAGGATCAAGTTCATGAAAATGGTAATGGATCGGGGACTAATGAATCTTCGAAGGTTTTGAGGTTGCTCCAACCTTTAACCAAGTGGGTGGATACTAATGAAAAGAAGGTTGAAACTTACAATTCATGGTAGACCAGATTCCTGGAGCGCCTCCAATCCTGAACGGACCAGATTTGAAGAGATACATTCAGTTGCCATTCCTACCGAGCGCAACTCCGAAGTTGATACCCAAAAAGTTCAAAATGCCAGATCTTCTTTAGTACGATGGAACTACGAATTCATAGGAGCACATGACATCGTACACTTGTGAGGTGAAGGTCAATGACATGCACCATGATGAGATTGAATCAGTGTTGCTGAAAAAATTTGGTGAAACACTTTCCGAATGAGCAATGACATGGTACTCTATGTTGCATGAACACTCTATTAATTTATTTGAAATGCTTCCAGATGCTTTTATAAAGGCTCACGCCGGAGAACGGAAGGTCTAAGAAAGAAAAGCGAACATATTTAAAATTGCTCAGAAGGACACTAAGTTGCTGGGTGAGTTTGTGATAAAGTTTTAAAAGGAACGGATGCTCTTTCCCCCGGTACCTGATGAATGAGCAGCCGAAGCTTTCAATAAGGGGTTAAATCCGAGGAGCTCCAGTGCCTCATTTAAATTAAAGGAGAACTTGTTGGAATTCCCAGCGGTAACTTGGGCAGACGTACATAATAGGTACGAGTCCAAAATCTAGATGGAGGATGATCAGCTCGAACTTCCCCCGGGGTCAGCAAGCCAAAATAAAAGTAATGATAAATAAAATAAGGTAGCTGAGTCAGAATTGAAATCTTAAAAATATAGGTATCAACCCTATGGGCAACCAGAAAGATCGAGCTTCAGATGGAATAGGGGTCACAACAATCGCAACTTCCCATCCGATAGAGGATATAGGCGTAATGATTGAGGGTCTACCAGTAGGGTTTGTAATTTAAAAATGATATTGGTGGAGCTTCTTATAACAGTGTGGAAAGCCCGAGGCTTTCCGAATATAATTTCAACTTTGATGCGGTCGAACTTGTTTCGGCTATTGGACAAATTAAGGAAATAAGATGTCTGAGACCACTCCGAATAGATCCTGCTCAAAGAGAATCAAATTTGATTTATGATTACCATGGAACTCATGGTCATCGAATACAGGACTGTCATAAATTAAGGGATGAAGTGGTCCAGTTGTTGAAAAATGGTCATCTACACGATTATTTGAGTGATCGAGCAAAGAGAAACTACAGAAATAGATAAACAAACAAGCATGAGGATCCGGTTGAACCCCAACATATCATAAACATAATTTTCGGAAGGATGGATATTCTGAAGGGATCCATCATGACCGCAAAAAAGATGAAAATTTCAATATCTCGGGAGAAGAGGTCCGGAGATTACATACCGGAGGAAACAATATCTTTCAATGATGAAAACACGGAGGGCATCATTCAACCTCACTATGATGCACTAGTAATATATGTCTTTATTATCTGGCTAAGTGAATTTTAATTGATCTAGGTAGCTCGGCCAACATCATCCGGTAGAAGGTGGTGCAACAGTTGAGGTTGTTAGATCAAGTTGTACCAACAGCCCGAGTTTTCAATGGATTCAACATGATAAGCGAGACTACGAAGGGGGAAATCACTCTCCCAGTCAATGCAATCGGGATAATTCGGCAAATGAAGTTCTATGTCATTGAAGGCGAAATGAGGTACAACACACTATTCGGCAGGCCTTGGATACATGACATAAGGGTCGTACCTTTGGAATTGCACATGATGTTAAAATTCCCAACTATGAAGGGAATTAAGACAATGCGATGAGAGCAATTGGCAGCAAGAGAGATATTTGCGGTAGAGGAATTGGTACAAGCACCGAAAGTGGTAAAGGATGCGAATAAAGGCAAAGAAGTTAAATAGCAATCACAGGGTTCGGGCCCATCGAGTTCGAAGAAAGAAGAGGGACAAAAGATAAATGATGAGGAAGAAGAGGATTACTATCGCATCCCGAGGTCATTCGTGCTGCCGGACGACGCAGACGCCATGAAGTCAACTGTAGAAGAACTAGAGCAAGTCATTTTGTTCGTGAATCTCCTGGATAGAAAGGTATTCTACCGGAGATTACGACTCACAAGTTGAGTTTGGACTCGAACTTTCCTCCGATAAAGCAGAATATAAGGTCAATGGACGATTACAAGCATAAGTTTGTCAAGAAGGAGGTAATAAAGCTATTAAATATGGGATCCATCCAGGAGATAGAATATCTGAATTGGTTAGGTGAACGTAGTTGTAATTCCTAAAAAGGGCAATAAATTGAGAATGTGCATAGATTTTAAAGATTTAAATAAAGCATAACCAAAAGATTCTTTTTCTTTGCCACACCTCGATCGAATGATTGATGTTGCGGCATGAGATGCTGAGTTTTCTTGATGCTTATTCCATATACAAGCAAATCAAGATGAATCCGGAGGATTAAGAGAAAACTTCTTTTATAACTAGATATCGGACTTACTGTTATAACGTAATGCCATTTGGTTTAAAAATGATGGACCAATATATCAACGCCTAGTTAATCGCATGTTCGAGGACCAAATAGGTAACACAATGGAGGTTTATATTGATGATATGTTAGTTAAGTCCCTGGAAGCAAAGTACCATTAAAGCATTTGCAGGAAACATTTGACATACTCCGAAAGTACAACATGCAGTTAAATCTAGAGAAATGTGCTTTTGGAGTTGGGTCAGGAAAGTTTCTGGGTTTCTTGGTTTCAAACCGAGGAATCGAGATCAATCCGGACAAGATCAAGGATATCGAATAAATCCTAGAGTTTCTTGAAGATGTGAGCGGTACAAAGACTCACCGGAAGGTTGGCTGCTCTGAGTAGGTTTATCTATCGGTCTTCAGATAAAAGTCATTGGTTCTTCTCTTTGTTAAAGAAAAAGAATCACTTCGAGTGGACTTCGAAATGTCAACAAGCTCTGAGGGATTTAAATAAGTACTTGTCTAGTCCGCCACTATTGCATAAACCGAGGGTAGATGAGCAGTTGTTCTTGTATCTAGCAATGTTTGAGATAGCCGTAAGTGCATTTTTGGTTCGAAAAGAGAAAGGTACACAATTTCGTATTTATTATGTGATTAGAACACTAGCTAGTGTAGAAACTAGGTATCCTCATTTAGAAAAATTGGCATTAGCATTAATAAAGGCTACTAAAAATTGAGGCCATACTTTCAATGTCACCCTATATGTGTAGTAACAACTTATCCACTAAAAAATATAATCCATAAACTGAAACTGTCCGGTAGATTAGCCAAATGGGCTGAGAAATTAGTGGGTATTACATAGAATATAAGCTAAGAACAGTTATAAAGTCTCAGGTTTTTAGCAGACTTCGTAGCAGATTTTACGCATGGAATGATTCCTGAGGTGGAAATAGAACTTACAGTAACTTGGGAACAACTTTAGGAGTAAGGCCTTGTACACGGATGGAGCTTCAAACGTGAAAGGATTCGGACTAGGGGTGGTGCTTAAGACACATGCGGGAGATGTCATTAGGCAATCAATAACAACTGTAAAATTGACTAACAATAAAGCCGAGTATGAGGCTATAATTGCAGGTCTTGAATTGACGAGTTTGGGAGCAGAAGTCATCGAAGAAAAAAGTGACTCGTTTCTGGTTATTAATCAAGTGAATGATGTGTTCGAAGTGAAGGAGGAAAGGATGCAAAAATACTTAGAGAAAATTCTAGTGCTATTACATCGGTTAAAATAATGGACCATGGATCTTATTTCTCGAGAGCAAAATAATGAGGCAGATGCATTGGCAAATTTAGGGTCTTCTGTGGAAGTTGAGGAGTTTAACTTCGGTATCATGGTGCAGTTGTTGAAGTCCGCAATTGATTATGACTACACCGAGGTGAATACCGCAAGTTTAACTTGGGACTGGCAAAATAAGTATATTGATTACCTGTGCGGTGGAAAGTTGGCTACCGATTCAAAGGAGTCAAGGGCTCTTCGTACGAAAGCAGCTTGATTTTGCATGGTCGATGGCCAGTTATATACCGAAGGTCCTTTTATGGTCCTTTAGAAAGGATCTTAAGACTAGGGGAGACTGATATGTGATGTGTGAGGTCCACGAAGGAACTTGTAGCAATCACTCAGGAGTAGAATTATTAGTTCAAAATCTTATCAGGGTCGGGTATTATTGGTCTCACATGGAAGAAAACACAAAGAACGTTTTCCAGGAGTGTGATGAATAGCAAAGGCACGCACCAATGATTCATCACCGGCAGAATTAATGCATCTGATTTTATCTTTGTGTACATTCATAAAATGGGGGATGGATATTGTGGGGCCACTCCCATAGGCACCCAGAAAGGTACGCTTCATTTTGTTTAAGATTGACTATTTTTCTAAGTGGGTTGAAGTAAAGGCCTTCAAAAAGGTTAGGGAGAAGGAAGTCATCGATTTCATGTGGGATCACATCATTTGCCGATTTAGCATACCGACGGAGATTACTTACGACAATGGTCTTCAGTTCATTGGGAAGAAGGTGAATGATTTTTTTGAAGGATTGAAAATCAAGAAGATATTGTCGACTCCGTACCACCCGAGTAAAAATGGGCAGGCAGTGTCAACAAATAAAACTATCATTCAAAAGTTACGAAAAAGGTTAAAAGAATCAAAAGGCAAGTGGAGAGAAATTCTATCGGATGTGTTGTGGGAGTACAGAATGACACCAAAGTCAAGCACCGTAGATATACCATTCTTTTTGGTTTACGGTGTAGAAGCGCTAATTCCTGTGGAAGTGGGGGAGCCAGGTTTAAGGTTCAACCATGCAACCGAAGAGTCGAACAACAAAATTATGGCAGTCAAGTGGGACTTAATGGATGAACAGCATGAGTTAGCATTGTTACGGCTAGTGGCTCAAAAGCAAAGGATGAGAAGATATTACAATTGGCGAACTAATCTTAGACACTTTCAAGTAAGGGACTTGGTTCTTTAAAAAGTGATCCTAAACACCAAAAATCTCAACGAAAGGAAATTGGGCCTAAACTGGAAAGGTTCTACAGAGTGTCAGGTATAACTGGTAAAGGCTCGTACCAGTTGGAAGCTGAAGATGGACAAAAGTTACCAAACAACTGGAACATTATGCACTTGAAGTGATATTATTGCTAAGGTATGTGTTCAGTTAGTTATTTTAACTTATGATGTAAGTAAGAAGGGGTATAAGTGGGTAAGTGGATCAGAGTTTGGTTGTAATCGGGTTAACCCAAAAGTGGCCTTGAAAGTGGGGTTCTCGGATTGTGCCGGCAACGTGGTGTTTGGTGGCTATTTTGGATAGTTTTAGGGAGAGTTGGGTTTAGGCATTTTATGGGGTTATTGTAGACACGTTGAGGTAGTTCTGGTGATTGGAATTTGATAGTTTAGTGTTGGAGGATATCGAAAGTTTACTAAAACAGTGAGGTTCTCAGTTGGGGTGTGCAGTGGGATATTTGGTGTTATCGGGATGACACGACTGGTTGTGGGTGGTTTTGGTTGGTGGCTTTAGGTGTGGGTGTTTGGGAAATCTTGTAGGATGTGGTGGTAGAAAGGAGATGGTGGTTTGAACAAGGAATGAACATGGGATTCTAGGTGCAAACCCAAGTACAAACCAAGTATAAGACGGTCGATATGCCAAGGATAATGACACGAGGGTTTTAATGCTCGAGTCGACACCAAGATGAGTTTGGCCAATTGGACAGGGTCTTGACCGAGGCTGCTAAGTACAAGCTCGTGAACAAGGCAAGTAAGGGTGGTCGGTAACCTTATGATAGACCCTAGGTTTGGGTTTGGTTGGATCACACAAGTTCCAACGTCCACTCGCACCAAAGGGGTTCCTTAAGCTTGGGTTTGATTAGATCACACAAGTTCTAACCAAGACTTACGCCGAAGGGACCTTAGCTTGGGTTTAACTAGGTCACAAGAGTTCTAGCTTAAACTTACACTAAGGGGTTGGTTCACACAAGAAGTGAAGGCCCACACAAGGACCAACTAAGGTAGATAACACACAAGTTGAATAACTTAGCGTTTGAGTAAAACTCAAGTTTTTCTATTCATCAACTCTACCTTTTTACGACATCCTAAGGGTCCTATTTATAGTAATACATGGACCTTTCTAGAAGACAAATTAAGAGAGAAAAACTACTTGAACCTCTCGGCCAAGTATGGAAAAGTGGGAAGGGTCTCGGCTTGTTGGGGAACAAGGAAGTTCTCGGTCTCAACTCCATCAATGGGAAATATTTCGGTTTTACTTGGGGATAAGGATGAACCCAATCTCTTTCACACCCCTTTGTAGTTATCATGTAGAAGAATGCATGAACTTGGCTCCTAAAAAATCTCATCTTCTTGGAATATGTTTGAAAGCTTCCATTCCTTGCATATGTCCTTGGCCGAATGTATATGGAAGAGCATTTCGACCATCCCTTCATATTCTTGGTGTCTTCCATATAGCCAAATACATGAATTGTCTTCTTGGAAGCCTCATCTTCTAGATCATTCTTGTCTCTTTGTCACATTCGGCTTAATCCTCTTCACACGGCCTAGACACATGGCCTAGTCATCTCATTCCCTTACATATTTGTCCTAGTCACTTTGTCCTATTACATGGTACATTAACTATGTCCTAAGAAAAACTAAAAGCTAAGATAAGAATTAAAGATAAGCTAAAAGGAACACATGGTCTTGGCCAAGACCAACAAGAAGGCCGAAAATAAATGACTTCTTCTTAAAATCTTTAAGTCCAATCTTCAATCCCGCTCCATATTCCATGCCATTTTAAGCATATTATCATCGGATGATCAACCATCTTTGGAACTCCGAGCTTATCACCTTGAGGATCAAATTGTAACTTTAAGCTCACGGGGTTTTTTACATCAACTTCATTTATTTTAATATTGCTAACTTATGCATGAAAAAAATCAGAGTCATCGAGCTCTTGATCGGAGAGTTAGCATTAGGTCTGAAAACATGTGTTTCACTCTGTTTCTCTTAGCATGATTTTTATCCCGAAAAGGGTTTTCGGGCAAAGTTTTTAATAAGGCAACAATGTAAAACTTGTTACTAAGTGAATGTGAATCAGACAAGTACACTGGGGACGGGGACTACCCGACATGTGAGAGCAAGTAGTGTTTAAATTCTCATGCTTCAAATACAAACACTCGAAGAGTGCCATACCATCGAGCCCTCGGATGAAGTGAATAAGTTCGCTATCGGAAGACGTTCAGAATGAAGAAACTCGAAGCTTTTTAAAGTTTTTAGAATTGTGAAAATTTGTAAGGGTTAAAATATCAAATGAATCTTGCCCAAGTAGTGGTAAAATTACGACAAGTCATGTAAAGGCATAAAGATTGAATGAATCTTGCCCACTGTTTATCCGAAACAAAGCATAAATGAAATTACACTTTGTTCAAAATTTGCCTCGAAAGGTTTATATATGTGTTTCTTCTTTGACGGTACTACTTGAGTAATTGAAGAAATCATTAGGCTTACGAGCTAAATTTGTTAAGTCCTTAACTAGGGACTGTCGTCATAAAAGCATCCAGAACAAATTTGAGTAATGTTCTAAAAGCATGCTTCTAAGGCACCGAATCAAATGAATCTAGCCTATTCTTAAAGACTCTTGAGTTGTCTGAAAGTTGGGAATAAATGAAATTCCAACATTAATGCCCGAAATGAATATGAGACATCTTATTCATAAGCATAAAAATAAGGTCCTTATACTTAGTCAGTAAATGACCCAAAACCGGAAGGATTTGCCCGGTATGAAGCAAACTGAAGTAAATGTCTGTATTAAAAATGATTAAGTCATTTTTAAGACCGGGAGAATTTTCATCCGGGTCAACACAAACTAAGTGATGGTTTTTTAAGTAAAACTCTGAATTCAAAGGCAATCAGCCTGGATTGGATTAAAGGTTTGTTTAGCTAAGTTGTTGAATATAAGAAATCAATAACGAATATGAGAAACTGGGAATATTGCTAGTAAAGAAAAAGGGAGTTTGATTTATATTCATAAACGATTATGGAAAATGGCCAGAACAAAACATACAAAAAAGGAAAAAAAATACAAAGACACGAAGTCCAGTAGACTAGTCAGATTCAGACTCGGAGTCTTCAGGTTCTTCCTTGGTGCTATCACATTCAACCGAAGGAAGGCCTCGACTTCTACAATCTTAGCTTCGACAATCTTGGCATCCAAGTCCTCAATCCCCTCATGAGCCTGTTCCAAAGTGTATCGCCGGACATTCTAAGTGATATGCTCGGTTTTTAGCAATGTCCAAGATTTTTCAGCATCCACTTCGGTAAGAGCCTAATCCCGTTCGGCCATTGCTTGGTTCAGTTGAGCCGAAATCTCAGCGTTACCCCGGAAAGCAACTTCAAGTTTGTCTCTCAGTTGTTTGATGGTCGGAACTTGCTGGCGGACTTGGTCTTGAGACACTTTCAAGTCTCGGTCAAAATTTTGCTTGATAACAGTCTGCTCAGCAGTTCTCTTCATCAAGTATGGTGATCTCAGTGTTGAGGCAATCAATTTCGGTATTAAGAAAATTTTCTTTCTGCGCTAGGTAATGCCAGACCTCTTCTAGATCCTCGAGCTCTTGGGAAAGGGTCTGGACGTCATTGTAAAGCTCATCATTCTCTTTGTTCAAGTCTTTGTTTTCCTCGTTGACAATCTCGAGGTCATTCATTTCCCGGAGGTAATCACCCCTAACTCAGTCCAATTCAGCTCGGACAATAGGTAGGTAACCGGCCTGATGCAGTTGGGCATCTCTTTGTTGAATGATTCCTTTGAGATGCCTAATCTCTTTTTCTTGGGCATCCAACTGCCCCTTGAGGTATTTATTCTCCTCGAGACATCGATGAAGCCTTCACTGACTAAAACGGATGAATGTAAAAGTGGGTGACGAGCCTAAGTTAGAATTTAAAAAAAGACACGTATAAATGCAAGCGAACAAGGAAAGTGCATACTCGGTTGGAAGTATGCATGCCCTCATTGAAGAGGTATTTCCATGAGACGTTCTTCATCTTTTTTTATCGAACTCGGAGACCAGAGGCCTAAGGTAACTTGCAACCCCCACCGGTCGCGATAGAAAGTTTGTGTCTTCAGAGAAGGAGAGAATTGCAATTCTCATTCTCCTCAGATCCGTACTTAGGGCCAAGAAGACGCTCACAAGTTTGGATCGGAAAGTGGCATAATTCTTCGGAGGTCAGGATGATTTGGAAAGTCTTTGGGAAATGGTTATGTGAGCAAACTTGAAGGTGTTCATCGGTGGCGTCGGGTTTACAAAGGATCCAGCCTCACCAAAGCGGCGATCAAAATCTTATTGCCCAAAGTTTTGGGCCGGTTATGATGGTGGAGAATGAGTTGAAGTTCTTGATTTCTTCGCCAACGGCTCCTCATCCATGGCTTCATTTTTATCTTCAATGATGACGGGTACTGGCTCGGCAGTTGATGGCATGTTGGAGGAAGATAGTGTGGTATCGGATGGTGGCACGACAGCTTTAGCAGCAATATTTTATTTGACTCCGGTAGAAACATCTTCTACCAGAGTAGTGATGGTGTCCTTCCTCACCCAAACATCTTCCACAGAGATGCCGGTATTCTGAACCACGGAAGGGCACTCACTTCCGGAGTTTTTTTCCTCTTCAAAGTAACTGAGGGTGACTTCAGAGGTTTTGAAGATTTGGATTGTGATTTTCTTTTTCTTCGGTACCTCGGTGATACAGCGAGTAGAAGCAGCGCGGTCGAGTATCGAATTAAGGAGAGCCAGAGCAATCGAGAGGTTTGTCCTTGGGGTTGAAGTGCTCTTCGTTAAACCCGGGTGTTTGAAAAGTAGAAGAAGTAAAAATATGTACCAAAAATAGTAATGAAAAAGGATTTCAGAAGATTCTAACCGTGGTTTTGAGCTTTCCATCAATTTTGGAGAGAACTTTCAATGTCCACTTTCTATGCGGAAGAGTGCTTATATTTTTTTCAACCCATGTGTGGAGGTCCTCGACGTGGTCTGAAATCCAGTGGACGGCTGAAAAGGTGGCAACAAAAGAGCTTAAGACAAGTCGTCAAAGTCACAGGTAAAAACAAAAGAAAGAGAAAGAGCTTTTGATACATACGGTGCAAATTCCATTCCTCCGGGAAGTACATGAACCTTTTCGGAATTATTTCAGCGGTAGGAACTGTGATAAAACTCTCCATCCAACCTCAATCTCGATCTTCGTCGATACTACAGAGGATGAATTTTTTCTCTCATTTTGAGATCTGAACGATCCCGCCACGAAAAAACCTTGGAACATACAAACGAACCAGATGATCCAAGGTGAAGCTTTCGTTGACCTCGTTCACCAAAAATCGGAGTCAAGTAACGACCCACCAGTCACACGAACTAATTTGTGCAAGACATAAATTGTAAGTCTTGCACATCTCGAGGATCACGTTGTCAATCGGAGGGACAAACTTGAAGGTGAAAGGATAGGTGTATATGTTGGAGGACCCGGATCTGTTGGTAGTAATATCTTCGTCTGGGCCGGGTATAACTATCCTGGAGAGACCGATCTAACCATAGTCATTTCATTTGTGTCGAGGTCGGAAGCACTAATAGAGGTCGGCCATCTTTTAGCCTCTTCACCTCGGTCGAATTTCGAAGAGGCGGTACGGACGGCAAATTTGGTGTCGAAGCGGAAAGTGGATAGAAGCTTGTCAAAGGCTCTGGGCTCAACGGCAGCCTGAGCTTCAGGAGACTCACCGGCGTCGGCTGCGTCATCGGTGACCGGCAGAGATGAAGGAGCCGGAGAGGACTGTCTTGAAAAAGATCAGGTGGTTTTAGCCATGAGGATGAAGGTTTAAAGATATGAAGATTTAAAGGTTAAAGGTTTGGAGACTTGGAGATTTGAAGATTTGAATGAACATATGCGTAAACTTGAAGAAATTGTAGAAGTGGTAAATGGAAAAAGGTAGAAAAGATAAGGTTTTATAGGGATTAAGGTCATTATTACGAAACGTTTCGGTGATCCAACCAAAGTGACAGTTCAATCAGAAGGTGACACATTCCCAAATTTGCAGATTGATAAGACGTGAGTCAGATTTTAGAGAATAAGAAATGTTTTGTCTTCCCGCCTATTTCGGAGTAATTTGAAAAAGAAGCTTGTAAGAGAAGACAATGAAGAAATCAATTCCACATTCCATCACTTCGGTAAACTTTGATTCGGGAAGTGTGGGGACTATCTGTATACGGTGAAAACCGGAACGACATGTGACAAAGTTTAGATATGGAGTTCGAAGGAGGTGACAGAGTTCTGTATCGGATGGAGTTGCATCGAGACAAGTATGGATATCAAGTCATGACCATGTAGTGATCGAATCAGTTGACACCGGATGAAGAATTGAAGGAGCCCAGTGCGTACCCGGTCCGGATATGGCGCCAACCGTTACTTTCTCATTAAGTGACCATTATTGCCATTAATTGCATTTAATTGGAGAATGATTCTCGGGCATCAATGGAATGTACTCACAGATATAAAAGGAGTCCAACCTTCATATTAGAAGGGCATCTCATTCTCATTATTCATATTTGCACGATTTACTAACAACAATTATAGTTATTAGTACTCATTATTGGCTCGGACCCGAAACAAAGCAGCTAAGGGTCGGACCAATCTTGCTGAATATTTTCAATCAAGATTACGGCATTACAGGCTAATCCTCTTACTTATTATTTTCATTTGCGTACGTATTGTTAATTGCTTATTACTCTTTATTGCAAATCGATCCATGTATCCTTAAAACCACTTACAATTAGGGGCGGCAAAATGGGTAAAATTTGGTGTGGGTTGTGGTTTGGGGGGGATAAGGTGGCGGGGTGGGGGTAAGAAAAAAATTTCATTTGTTATAAAAGTAAAATAAAATATATGAAGTAGAAAATTTGGGAGATGGGGGGGTTGAGTGGGGAGGTGATGTGGTGTGGGGTGAGGTTAGGGTGAGTGGTGGTGTGGGATAGGGAAGAGTGAAAATGAAGTGCATTCAAGGGTGGTGGTTGGGTGAGGTGGGATTTGGTTGGAGAGTGTGTGGGGTGGGTGGGTGCAATGAGGTGGGAATAGTGGGGCTTGGGTGGGATTTTTCAAAAAATGTTTTCTTGGAGGTCGTGTCATTAAAAAAAATTGAAGTTCTATTCTTCCCACAACTGTTGAGGTGCAACTATGTACTAGGGATTTGATTTATGGACAAGAAGGTAAATTAATTTTCTCCATATTAGCTTACATTAAGCCAACATCTTTAAAGTAACTTTAAATAATATGGATGAATATGGATATCCATATTATCCATCGGGTTAACCCATTTTTTATCCGTGTTAAATATGGGCGGGTCGGGTAATTGATCCGTTTTATTTAACCCATTTTCAATTCGCTCATATCCGACCCAACCCGCCTGTTTATTACCCCTACTTACAAATTCAACTGTACATTTTTTGGGATAAACATTATTACTCCGGGTTAACAACGTTGCAACATGCTGTGGAGTACAAAGGATCCGACCAATGCAAATACAAGTTGGAAAAGGAACAAGAGGATTGTTATGTTTCTCTACAAATGAAGTGATGCGGAACATTTTATTTGATTCCGAAACCCATGCATTAACTAAAATGAGTGTATGAGAGTCGATAGCAAGTTCAAAATTCATAAATTAAATATTAATATCTTGATTCCGTCTCTTCCAATAAATTAAGCATTGTTATAGAATTCAAAACTTGAATCCATAAAATTAAACTGAATTCATCTCTAGTCACTAGATGAATGCATGTGCCATGTGGTATGCTTCACATAGTTTCTAGTTTGATCCTTCCTTCCAACTTTGTTGGATCTCATTAAAAGAATTTTATTTCCTGTACTGTTAATAAAAAAAGAAGTACTTGTATAGTTTCCTTACCAAACATAGCTAGTCATATTATCATTTAATTTCCTTGATATTTTGGTATCACTATCAACTATTTCTAGCTTCTTGTAATTTTTGGCTGAGATTGCACAAATGTCATGCAGAACAGTATTTGTGCCTTGGATACATTACTCTGGTCGTAGGAAAAAATTCATTTCACTTGCTCTGGGTCATTTGTTGACCAGAAATACACTCATCACTCGG
Source organism: Anisodus tanguticus (assembly GCA_034509755.1). Taxonomy (NCBI): domain Eukaryota; kingdom Viridiplantae; phylum Streptophyta; class Magnoliopsida; order Solanales; family Solanaceae; genus Anisodus; species Anisodus tanguticus. The sequence continues at coordinate 40,251,724 of CM067558.1, forward strand.
GTTATGACTTGATAGAATGGATCAAATCTTTTCACTTTTAACTAGAGGTACGAGTCCGAGTCCGAAGAATTTAAAATATCTTAATAGGGAACGCTTCCCTTTTAATGAACTTTACACAACAGGAATCCAATTAATCAGGACACCAAAGCGAAAATCGGACAACAGGAATATGGGCCTATATCCTCGCAGTTCTTAGCAACTTCCACATGCCTTCAATTACTTTAGTATATTATGGGAATAATGCTATATACACTCGGATGATTGATATGTGTAAAAAATTATAACTAATTAAATGAAAAGGGGTGAAATAGGGATGTTCAAGTTCAATGAACTGGAAATATAATTATATATTCTTTTGTCCATAATTAGACAAATATTAATCCATATTTGTTCTACTTACATTTTGTAATATATTATTTGGTTTCATACTACCAAATTCTTTATTAAATAATTGAACTTTGAACATAGTAAACAACTCCCCCTTTTTGTAGGGGGTGGGGGGAATGAAGGAAGGAATATTAAGAAATTAAAGAAAGAATACGTGTTTCTTTCGAAGAGAATAATTTACCTACTTAAAGGGAAGAAATATCTGTTAATTAAGAGTAAAGTAGGATATCAATCATAGTGTATGATTAACAATTTTTTTTTATTAAGTTAAATCCAGCTATACGAAATTGTCTATATTTGTATCAGTATTAAAAAAATTCATCATAGTTATTTAAATTTGAGGTGTAATATATGTTGTAAACTTCATTTCTATATAATAGAAGAGCCATTGTTTCAACCTGGCTGTTTTTTTGTCAATAAATTTTGAGCTGAGGGCATATCATACCTTCACAGAATTACCTAAGCAGCGTGTCCTTTGATCAACAACTGAACAACCACATGTTATTTTTCCACTTCCCTTTCTATGAAACAACCCCTCCTTGAAGTCCATTATTATCATAGGCGGAGTCACAATTTGAATTTCATAGATTCGGGATTCTAGTCCATTTAGATAATTAGATTCTAAATTGATAGTTTTTTTTTATAATAAATGCAGAATTTAGATCACAATTATTGAGTTCAGTCAAATATGTAACTCATATTTTAGCTACATTCCTAGTACCCTAGCTTTTGGGCTTGAATGCATTTCTTTCTCCCTTTTAGCTAATGAATTAAGGATTTAATTAGTTTATATAACGATATAAAGAATTTTGTATATCATCTGTATATTTCTACTATATATAGCATGTTATTTGTACTAATTAAAGTTAGACAGTCATAAATGATAGAATACCGTGTATATCCCTATGATATACACGGTTTTGACTAGTCTTGTACCATAAATAGAAGTTGTAAATTATGTTGTATAATTACCATAATTGTAGAATTCTTGTCCAAGTAGAACTAGGACATTAGAAGTTTAGTAGGAATAGGATTTTTCATATTTGGATATTGTAACTTGTATATATACCTATTCATTCAATAAGAATAATCAAGGGGTTAATTCTTTCTTGGTATCAGAAGTCTAGGTCTAGACTATCTCCCTTCCCAATTTTCTTCCGCTACTCTTGGCTCAAATTCCGAGAACCTTTCTCGGTTTCCGGTCGACTTCTTCCTCCTCCCTTCCCAAATTTTCTTCCTAATCCCTAATTCTCCTATTGTTCTTTCGTTATGTCTACGTCAAAGAACATGTTTCATCCAGCCCTTACAGTTTCCAACATCAGGAACCACATCCCTATTGTTCTTGAGATGGAAAACGTCCAACACGCGATATGGGCGGAATTATTCAAAATTCAGGCACGTTCGCATGAAGTCCTCCATCACATAATTCCCTCGACACCTGGCACAGAGGAGATGCCTAACCCCGAGGAAAATCCAACATTATGGACGACACTTGATACTATCGTTCTCCAGTGGATTTATTCCACTATTTCTACCGACCTCCTACAAACGATCATTGAGCCCGACACTACGGCTATAGAAACTTGGAATATGGTGCGTGTTATAGTCCAAGTTAACAAGAATTCTCGTGTTGTCACCCTCGAGCAGGAATTTTCACATGTCCACATGGTAGATTTTCCTAACATTTTGGCCTATTGTAAAAGGCTGAAGAAATTGGCAGACCAACTCCGCAATGTTGGTGCACCAGTTACCAATGATCATCTTGTTCTCCAAATGGTTGCAGGCCTGTCTAAGGCCTATAACGGTGTTGGCACACTACTTCGTCAAAGTAACCCTCTACCACTCTTTTATCAGGCCCGTTCCATGCTCATGTTAGAACAAGCCGGCTTAGCTAAAAAGGCAGTTACATGTGCAAATTCCGTCGCCATGATGACCACGTCAGACGACCCTCACTCATTCTCTGAGAATTATGTCCAACACCGCAACAACGGTGGTGGCAAAAAAGGTCGAAATCGTAAAAATAATGGAAAAAACCGCGATGGTAACGGAGGTGTCCGAAACAATAGTGGCAGTGGGCCGCATGCCAACTGGTCCAAGTCGTGAGCCCCCTGGCCGTGAAAATGGGCCAGTGGCCATTGGCCCAACAATCCCTATTTTCTTCCCAGCCCTTACCAGGGTAACTGGCCCTAGTTCCAACAACATGCCAAGCCCAGTTTCTCGGGTCCAAATACTAGCAGCAGATTCACTTCTAGGCCGGGGCCGCAAGCAGAATTGTGTGGGCCTCGGCCTCCGCAAGCGTTCCAGGCAATAGGCCCCACACCAACTCTGACAGATATTGAGGCCGCATTGCATACACTTTTATTAAATCCTCCAGACGTGAATTGATAAATGGACACTGGAGCCACTTCTCACATGACGTCTGACTAAGGTACTCGCTCGTCTTATTTCAATTTAAGCAAAAATCGTGGTATTATTATTGGTAATGGCAATTCAATTCCAATTCAAGGTTATGGACATATAACTTTTTCTTCCCCACATCCACCTTTAGTTTTGAAAAGTACCCTTCATGCCCCTAACTTAATTAAAAATTTGGTGTCTGTCCGAAAATTCACCATTGATAATTGGGTTTCTATTAATTTTGATCCCTTTGGATTTTCTGTGAAGGATTTCAAAACGGAGATACCTTTAATGAGATGCAATAGTAGGGGAGAGCTTTATCCTATCACAAATACCACCACTTCCGCGAGTCAAGCCATACCATCTACTTTTGTCACCCTTGCTCCATCCTTGTGGCATGCCCATTTGGGTCATCCGGGATCGTCTATTATTTCTTCTTTGCATAAAAAAATTATTTCTTATAAGGGTACGCATAGTACTCCACATTGTCCTTCTTGTCCTTAGAAAAATATGTTAAATTACCATTTGTAGCTTCTACTTCTAGTACTTTGATGCTGTTTGACATTGTTCATAGTGATTTATGGACATCCCCCGTGTTAAGTTATGTGGGTCATCGTTATTATATTCTATTTTTGGATGATTATTCTAATTTTTTGTGGACCTTTCTTTATCGAAAAAGTCTCATATTTTTTCCACATTCTTAAAATTTAGAGCATTCATCCGTACCCAATTCGAACGAAAAATTAAAAGTATTCAATGTGATAATGGCAAGGAATATGAAAATGGGTTGTTTCGGGAATTTTGTGATGCTAATGGCATAGTTTTTTGTTTTTCTTGTCCTCATATGTCCTTAAAAAATGGGAAAGCCGAACGAAAAAACTGTACCATTAATAATATTGTCCGAACTTTATTAGCACATGCTTTTGTACCCCCTTCTTTTTGGCATCATGCACTACAAATGGCTACTTACCTCCTTAACGTACTTTCTACCAAAGGATTAGCATCTAAATCTCCCCTTAAAGTTTTCTATAATAAAGATCTTTCGTATTCTCATCTTAGGGTCTTTGGGTGTTTATGCTATTCACTTTTTCCGTCAACTACAATTAACAAACTTCAGGCCCGTTCTATCGCTTGTGTATTTTTGAGTTATCCGTCTAATCATCGTGGTTACAAATGTTTTGATTTATCATCTAATAAAATAATAATTAGTCGCCATGCTATTTTTGATGAAACCCAATTTCCTTTTACTAAAGTGAGTAGTCCCATGCCGAGTTCATATAATTTTTTAGATGACGAGGTCTCACCATTTATTATTCACCATTTTTTTGACTTGTCCCGTGATCAATCTACGCCAGCAGGCCCACTACATGCTGGCCCAGAGTCTACCGCAACCACTGTTCTACCCAGTAGGCCAATGACACGGTCCAGCTAATCTCGGTACTATTCCAGTGTTTCAGCCCAATCCCGAGCATGTTACTGTTATTGTTCCGGTTGTTGGGAGTCCGTCCTCGTTCCACACATTGCCCAAAATCCATCAAATTCCTCCTTTAGTCAAGGGTCCGTTACTCGTAGTCAAAGAGGTATTTTTAAACCAAAATGACATTTTAATCTCAATTTTAATGTCCTTAAATCCGCCCTCCCGCGTAACCATGTGTCCACATTAAATGACCCGAATTGGAAATTGGCTTTGACTGACGAATATAATGCTCTTATTGAAAATAAGACGTGGGTGTTGGTGCCCCGTCCTTCTGGTGTTAATATTATTCGGTCTATATGGATTTTTACTCATAAAAAAAATTCTGACAATTCTTTTGAGAGGCATAAGGATCGTCTTGTAGGTGATGGCAAAACTCAACAGGTTGGCGTGTATTGTGGTGAAACGTTTAGTCTGGTGGTCAAATCAACTACTATTCGTATTGTTCTCAGTTTGGCTCTCTCAAAAGCATGACCCATTCATCAGTTGAATGTGAAAAATGCCTTTTTACACCGTGATCTTAAGGAGACAGTTTAGATGCATTAGCCCTTGGGTTTTCGAGATCCCAATCATTCTCATTATGTCTGTTTGCTGAAGAAGTCATTGTATGGACTTAAGCAGGCCCCACGGTCTTGGTATAAAAGGTTTGTAGATTATGTATCTTCTATTGGTTTTTCTCACAGCCGGTCTGATCATTCTCTCTTTATCTATCGTTGTGGTACTTCTCTGGCATACATTTTGTTGTATGTCGATGATATTACATTGACTTTTTTTTCTGATAATCTGCGCAAGTCTATCATGACACTTCTCAGTTCCGAATTTTCTATGAAAGACTTGGGGCCCTTGAGTTATTTCTTGGGGATTGTTGTCACTCGTCATTCATATGGTCTATTTTTATCACAAATGAAGTATGTCGCTGAGATCATTGAAAGAGCTGGTATGTCATCGTGTAAATATACTTCTACTCCGGTTGATACTAACCCGAAGCTGAGTGCTACATCTGGCACTAAGTTCACGGGTCACATCCACTATCGCAGCCTTGCAGGGGCACTTCAGTATCTTACCTTCACAAGGCATGATATTACTTATGCAGTTCAACAAGTGTGTTTGTTTTATGCATGATCCACGAATTGAGCTTATGAATACGCTACGCATTATACGATACATCCAGGGCATACTTGATTATGGCTTGCATTTGTATCCTACGTCTGTTTCTACACTTGTATCTTATACAGATGCTGATTGGGATGGATGTCTTGATACCATACACTCGACTTCTAGTTATTGTATATTTCTTGGGGATAACTTAGTCTCATGGTCTGCAAAACGACAAGCTACATTATCAAGATCCAGTGTAGATGCCGAGTATCGAGGCGTGGCGAATGTGGTGTCAGAATCATGTTGGCTGCATAATCTTTTGTTATAACTACACTTTCCTATTCAGAAAGTTATCTTGGTCTACTGTGATAATGTTAGTGCAGTTTATCTTTCTGGCAATTCGGTCCAACATCAACGCACTAAACATATCGAGATGGATATTCACTTTGTTCGCGAAAAGGTAGCTCGTGGACAAGTACGCGTCTTACATGTGCCCTCACGATACCATATTGCTAACATCATTACGAAGGGCCTTCCCTCGATTTTATTTGAAGATCTTAGGGGCAGTCTCAGCGTACGACAATCGCCCGCTATGATTGCGGGGGTGTGATAGAATACCGTGTATATCCCTATGATATACACGATTTTGACTAGTCTTGTACCATAAATAAAAGTTGTAAATTATGTTGTATAATTACCATAATTGTAGAATTCTTGTACAAATAGAACTAGGATATTAGAAGTTTAGTAAGAATCGAATTTTCCATATTTGGAGATTGTAACTTATATATATACCTATTCATTCAATAAGAATAATCAACTGATTAATTCTTTCAATAAACTCAAGAATTAATTAATATTGGAGTATGAACTGGCATTTTGCATGAAGTGCATATATACTCATTTTCTTCTCAAGGAACTTAGTTATGTATAAAAACTTAACTTAGTCATATTGACAAACATATATTATAAATTTCAGCTACATATTGCATATGCTTTCTTTTCAACTTATTATGAAAGAAAAAAGAAATGTCAACTTGCCAGCTTAGAACAACTTGCAGGCACAACAAACCTATTGTCTTTTGGTTTATTCCTTAATTTAGTTTCAAGTAAAATTAACTAAGGTTGGATTTATATTCTTCTTCAACTTCCACTATCAAAGTTAATGTAGGCTTATTAATTAAGAAAAATACAATATGCTTTCTTCCCTAGTATTCAGCTAGCTATCACATGCAAGAAGTCTTTTCAGTTTTACACTTTTACTCTAGTTGTTGAAAAAGAAGTATACAGTAAAGGTCTAGAGACAATCATCTAGTATGGGCAAAATCAGATTTTTGAGAGCAGCAATTATTAAATAGAGTGAAAATAAGTTTACCGCTTTACTATTATTTTCTTCAGAAATGCATGTACAGTAGTAAAAAGAAAGGAGTTTAACTTATATATACACCAATCGATGTAAAGTATGTTTTATTATTTGGTCACCTAGATTTTTATAGATAAGTATTCTTAAAATTTGAGATTTGTAATTTCTAAAATAAGAAAGGTTACCTAGTGTAAAAAGTAAAGAAATGTAAAGAAAATTATTTTGATAATTTATAAAATTTAACTCTAAAAAAGAAAAACACGAATGGTCTTTAGTGGTCATATGGGGCTAAACTTTCGATACGAGAGTTTAGATTGCAACAAGAAGAAAAAAAAAATTGGTCATCATACTATGATCAGTTTTTTTTAAATTGTCAATATAAACAAATGATTCTGTCCGAGAGATTTTTCCGCTTTTCAGAATTACATAGAATTATTTTTTATTCGTCATTGAGGAATTATTCATTAGAATCGCCATTAGAAATCTAGTTGTAGTATTTTATTATTATTTTAATTGAATTTATTCAAATTATTTTAGTTTAGATTATTTAGTATTTTGAATTTTATTTAGAATTTTCTTTTTTTATTTAGCCAGTCTAAGCCTTGCCGAATAGAGCTATTTGATATATGCACGGGTTGAAGTGAATCAAAGCAAGATTTGGGATTTTAAAATTTATGATTTTTTTTTATGAGCGCTTGCTTACCATCGTATCAACAGTCCATTTATGTTATCAGATTCACAGTCTATAACATGTACATATTCGATAGATGTTTCATATATATGTTAGTTTGGGCAAAAATTACTGATTTTACCAAACCAATACCATATACACACTATCAGAAAATTACTAGTTTTCGACAGATGTTTCATCATAATTTGGCTCGTTAGTAAGAACTTTTTTATGAAAAAAAATAATTTAAAATATTATCGACAAGCTAAAATGTCTAGAATTTTATCAAGAATTAGTGTTTTTCTGGTAATAACGATGCATTTGTGAGTAACAGATATATGGTGAAATAGTATAACATTGTGAGAGTGACTTTAACACTAACTAAAGAAGGCAGAGACAAAGTGGGAGCCAAAGAATCATATGGAAATTGCTTTGGTGAAATATGGGTCCCAAAATTCTGTGGCAAAAATAATACTTTTGGAATTGAAGGGTTGCCTGCCTATTGCCTCCTGCCGACGAAAACATAACCAAGAATATCGTGAATTTGGTTAACACCGCGCGCAAATTGAGTCAAACGTCAAGGATCCTCTATGTTTTCTTGTTTTAAAATTCGCCTTCAATGTTTGTATTAAATTTGTTATAATTAAGCTATAAATAATTGATAGGAGAATATATTTAAGTTGACTACGGATAAATAAATAAAAAAGTACGTAAGACATACATTAGTATAAATTTATTAATTTGACGCCAAACAGTTTAATTTAAAAAATTACATCAATTTTTATCCCGGGTCTTTTTATAGTAAAAATTTACTCGCGCCTAAAATGTACGTTAGCTCAATAAATATAAATGTATATTTTTCATACATATATTTATCACCTTGCACATTTCCTATAATTTGAACTTAAAATATATTATTTTATTTGTTGAAATATCGAGTGCGAATAAGTTACTATAGAAAAATTAGAATTAGTTACGAAATTCGTTACTAAATTGCTCGTAACTAATATATGTTTTCAATAGTTTATCATTAAATAGGATTAGCAACGAAATTTGTTGTTTAGCTATAGAATTTGTCCGTCGGTGATTCCACCTCTTGTGTATCAGTTATCATGCCCACGGTAAACGTGAGCCTTTTTACATAATAAAGAGGGAGAGCGCCAGGAGATGTATAGCTGATATAGGATCTTGTGGAACATGATTTGATTCTGGCAGCATCTTTTATCCAATAACGAAGAGTTTGAACCAAAATTTCCATTATTATTTTATTTTTTCTGAAATTGAGTCAAAAATAAAAAAATATTCGAGTTAGTTATAAATTATTAACTAATTTTTTTAGGAGTGAATATTACATTCTTATTGCTAATATTTCTCAAAACTTATGTGGCTCTTTCTTCTCTATGAAGCTCCCTTCCTTTTTCATCAGTCTCTGTTTGTTTACAATTTTACATCTTTTTCCTTTCTTCTTTATCCTTTTTTAGATTTTCTTTCTGTGGTTGGTTCTTTTTTATTTTTTTTCCTACCTAACTGTTTAAATTAATTGTCCCCAGCTTTACGTCGACCTAACAGTTTTGCTTTTGTTCTGGCATGATATACTTATCTTGAATTTTGACCGATGCTACGATGCAGAACCTTTTTTAATACAATAACTTGATATTTTAAATTTACTGTCTAATTAATTCGAATTTGTAACCATTAAAAATAGAACCAGGATCTAAAACGGCAAGGACATCACTAAAGAAAATTTAGGATTCGTTTGGTAGAATGTATTAAAGAAAATAATGTATGTATTCGCTTTGTGTGTATTATCAATGTCTTGTTTAGTACATTTTTTCATCCTACACCATATTTGGTATTATCCTATGCATAACTAATATCTAACAAATCACGATATTAGCAATGCAATGAGTTTTAATGCATACATTAACATGATTAAAGACACAATTGCTTATAAAGTCTCTCACGTAATATAATATAAAAGATATTTTTATAAATAACCAATTATTATTAAAAATTATGTAATGTATATTATTTCTAATATATCAAACGAGGGTCATCTACCACAAGCATAACTTAAGCACAACAAACTTGAGCTTTGACTAATGCCACCAGCCAGATTTATATATATTTAATGTCTAACCAAATATATTTGTCCTATATATATGTGATTTTCTTCTGAGATCATCCCCACCTTGTTTCACATCCGCCTTAGCCACCACAACTTAACGGGTCGTTTGGTGTATATATTGGACAAGTATAAATAGATTTGAGATAAAAAATTAATAGTGTTTTATTTTTTGTTTGGTTATTAATTTTGGGATAAGTTATATCAAGATTAAAAATAGCATCGGAATAAGTTATTTCCGTCAGATAATAGAATAATAGAACCAATTAGTTATTCCTAAATAAAATAACAAAAATATCCATGAGGTCCCTCAAAAGACTTTTTCTACTAAATATGATAGAGGTATTTTTATAAACAAATAATTTATTTTTATAAAATTATTTGATGCATGTTATTTTTAATATAATAAATCAAACATATAAAAAATAATATAAGAATAATTAATTTCATCATAATTAATACTATTATAATTAATTCCAACATAACTTATTTTCAAACGTAACTACGCGAAGGTATTATCTCGATAGCTCTAATAAATAGATACCGTTTGATTTTCTCCTACTTTTTTCACTTTATTTGAATAAACTATTTAATCACCCAAAAAAGAAGTGTTTGACAATCATAAGGAGAAAAGAGTTTTTTTTTAAAAACAAAAGAAAAAGAAAAAAGAAAGTATGATTACGGCGGGAAAGTAGAATACGCCATGCAGCATGAGCTAGTCAATAGTCATACACAGCTGGAAGAGCCAGCTGGCAATTTTTATCAGGACCGAAATGTCATTCAACTGATAACGTGGCATTTTGGTTATTGACTTGGACTCTCATCATGTATTTGGTGCTGTTTTTTTTTTCATTTCATATTTGTATTAAACTTCGATTATATCTGAATTTATATCGGGCTCATTTCTGATAAATCACTCCCTATCAAGATTTTTTTATATTCAAAGCTTAAGATATCTAATTAAAGGAGGAACAGTCTCATCTACTACACCATTGCATTGTTTGGTGGTGTATTTGGTGCTGTTGCCGTGCCTTTTCGAATATATGCAACGGAAAATGTTAAAATTTGTCGAATTGCTATTTTAAGCGGCTTGATTTTGCTATTCGTTTTACGTCTGGCTCACTCATATTATCATCGCTAGCAGTTTATTTTCTATTCGCTGTGATTTTTTTTTGCTTGACTATGAAAATATTTAATATGCTTATTGTTATTCAAAAGGTTCAACCATGTATATGTTGGGATCGAAATAATCAGAGGGCGTCATATGAAAATTTATAATTGCATATCTTGAACGATGTAAATCAGATGAAAAAATATATTTTAAAAAAATATAATATTATAATATAATTTAGTCAAGTAACCTACATATTAAAAAACTAATATAAAAAGTACAAACCTATTGAGAGAATAATCTCTCCCTAAACAAGATTCCTTAATAATTACATTGTGACTGCTATTATGTTTTTTTTTGCGAGAGAGAAATCAGAAATTTTTCCTTCAAAAAATGATTATTCAAATATGAAAGAGATTTTTTCCATCAATGAACTCTTTTCACCCAAAAAATCTTTTTGAAATAAAACATAATTTTGATAGAATCTAAATAAAATAAGATTCATGAAAAATCCTAACCGTATATATTTTGAGACAATTTTAGATACTGAAAGGCAATATTATCAATGGAGTAGACGTTACCTATTTAATATTTTTGAGAGAAATTTTTTTTTCTTACACTTCAACTTTTAATTATAGCTTAAATTATTTTAAATTGCTAGTTCGAGAATTATGATATGTTGGAAATTTGTCTTTGGTGGGGAGGTGCGTCCACCCATATTTAATGAATTAAACACTAGGGTTTCGCATGTTGGAGGCTTTGTCTCTCCACACGTGTATAATCTACTAAGTGAGTGGATGATCGTAGGGCCAAGAATCGTCAAATTTCGTTGAGAAATGAAAGAGATATTGGTCCATGAAGTAAGGTGTTTGAGGCATTGAAATATGGTGTGGGGCAAATCTACCACATCGGTGGGAAAAAGAAGAATTGCTCTCTTTATAAGTCTCTAAATTGGCTAAGGGTTTGGGACCCCAAGGGGTAACCCGTATGTTTAAAGGAGGGAGGACCTAGATGTGCTTGGGTTCAAGGCTAAGCCCACACGCGCACCGCCGCCCGCCCGGTCCGGTCCGATCCGGTCTCGAGTCATGGGTCATGGGTCATGGGTCATTACTTGGCTGAATTACACCCTCCTTCAATGACCATAAACAGTCATTACTTGGCTGAATTACACCCTCCTTCAATGACCATAAACAGTCATTACTTGGCAGTTTACTCCCTCATTCAATGGCCTTAAACATCCATTTTCTTGACAGTTGAGAAGTCCCCCTTTATGCTATATATTGGAGCCTTTTGGGCTGAATTGTTTGAGCAACATATACACAGCAAAAATGAGACAACATTTGTATACACAGAGATGAAAAACAGAACAAAAACACACACAAAAACGAGACACACTATATACACAGAGACAAAATAGAGGAGAAACAACACATATTTTGTCCGCAGAAACAGTGTCAAAACAGAAACTCTTCCTTCCTTTTCCATTTCTTCAGCAAGTCGTTTCGTGTTTGTTTTCTTATTCAGACTCAACCTATTTGCTTTGTAGCGTTGATTACAGTGTTGTTTTATCTTGAGAGACTATTACCCGTTAACGTAAAAGCATATATACGGGGCAATCTTGTCTTAAAGACAGAGTGTCATCACTAGACTCAACACACAATTGTAACAATCCAGATTTGGTGTTTCTTGATTTCAGGTTATCAAGATTCAAGACTCAACAAGCTTGCGGCAGTTCTGAACATTGACCTATTTGTTTATCCTTTCGAACATTTGTAATATTTATTTACTTCACATACTGCTTTACAATATCCAACATGATATTTAGCTCGAGCGCTATGATAGTTAGCTCTAGAACTGAATCATTCAAAGAAAGACCTCAATTGTGGAACAAAGTTAAAATGATTTTTTTCGATCAACCGGGGAGATATAAGAGCAAAATTTTAACGATGGATAATACATAGTAACAAATTTAACCACTTCTCTTTTTCTTTTAATTAATGATCAAATACACGATTATTTTTTAGTAAGTATGACATCCATATTTAATTTTGAAATCCTTGTTTGTTCTCGTCTAATAAATATATTTAGCTAATTTTAATCGATAATGTGAAGAATTATCATACTATTTAATTATCTTAATTTGCTATAACAAATACTCCTAATTTGCATTGTTTTAAAAAAAAATTGAATTCTTGGTGGCATAACAACGACGTTTGCACCACAAAAGGTGGGCTCAATTTCCCCCTAATAGAGCGGTTATCCAGCTGTGCAAGACGCGACACGTGTGGGTCCAATAAAACCTTTTATTTCGTACAGTTTATCCAATTAAATTTGTGGAGAGTATTTAATTTAAACTCTTGACACTTGTTCCTGTTATTATTATGAACAAAAATTCTTCTTCTTATCGAAACAGTGATACTTATCCATGCATTTGCAACTTAACGAATAATAGATGTGTAATTCATTTGCAAATACAGAATTATCTGCGAGTCAAAGTTCATATGATATAATGGTGAAATATTGAAACAGCTGTTCGATTCGTATTTCAAATAAAATAATACTTGTCATTCAAATAAAATTCATACTTAAATACAAATAAATACAATGAGGATGACGTACACCTGCAGTTTTAGGGGAGAAATCACAGTGTTTGCTTCATATTCACCAGAATTCGGTAATTTTAATTCAAATTTTGTATTTATATTAAACTTATTTAATTAATTTATATAAATTCATTTAAAACTCATTAATTTATATTTGCCTACCTATATTTCTCTTTTAACACTTCATACTTACATATCGGTCATCCGTAGATCGACGTATGACATGATAAAATTATCTCACGCTACCTTCACTCGTTTTCTTTTTAATGCGTGCCACTTTCATCTTCTGACAAATATAATCATTTTTAATATAGTATGACGTCACATTCATATAACTTCTACATTTATTCAATACTCTTCTTGTGATTATGTTAATTTTTAACGGTTTAATATTCATTAGCATATAATGCTATCGATATAACATATAAGTATTTTCACATTTCAGTAGATTGACGGTCATCAAAAAAATTATTAATTCATGATAAATTCTAAAATGATGCGTGTAATGAGATATTCAATAATAATAATAATATATTCCTTCCAATCTCACAAGTATTATCCAGGTCTTCTATTTTTTACGGAATAGAGAGATTGTTATAATAGATGTTAGAAGAATTTTTAAGTCAATACTACGCTGTTGTTACGCGTTACGTTATTGCCATAAACAGTTCACTAATTGGCCTAATAGGGTATCCATCCATTCCACCCTCCACCTGTTTGACATTTTGTCACTCACAAAAATTTCAAAAAAGAAAGATGATTTTTTTCCTCTCACCCAAAAAATACTTCAACTACACAAACAAACAAAAACCAACAAACCCCACTTAGCTTTAAATTGGAACAAGAACCCTGTCTTCACCTTACCAAAAAGCCAAAAAAGCAACTTAATATAATAAAATATAAACTAATTTCCTTACTAGACTCATCTCACCGACTAGCCTTTAAATTAACACCTCACATTATTACTCCATCCATAAATAGGGGGTTCATTAGAATTCAATAGTCTCTGAGGTAAAAGAATATTCTGAATAAGCATAAATAATAAATTTTAAATATGGTAAATTATACGAGGTCATTCATCTCATTTTATGTGAAAGTGTTTGAGGTACAATTAAATTTTTCTATAATCGTATTTGTTTGATTGTTATAATAAAATATTATTATAAAGAACATATAATATAATGTAACGTGAAATATCAGCTTTCAAAAAAACTTATTCGTTATATTAAAATATTATTACAGTGAACTGATTTTTATAGAAAGCTCTGATTGTGTATGAAATTTAGAAAATTACTATTCTTTTATGTCATGTAAACTAAATATATTCCAAAATATCAAAATTCTTTTAAATGAATGACATACGTCTTTTCATTTTCTATCTACTTGTAAAATAATAGACTCTCATATTATGTACTTTTCAAAAAGAAAAAAATGTGCTAAGTACTATTTTATTAGAATATATTTAAAATTAAAAAAAACATAAAATGGGATGGATGAAATATTAGTTTACTATTATCACTAAGAGGTTTTGTTTTTTTCTTTGGAGGGTGACATAGTCCCCTAAATTGGTTATAGGAGAAGCTAACAAGAAGCTCACAAGAGGAAAATGACAATAATTTTGTAGTACTACTTAATCCGTCTCGAGAAGTCATTACTATTAAACTAATTAGAATTTGTACAAACTTTAAGTGTTGCTCAAAGTCGTAACCAATAGATTATAATTCTAATATCATTTTAGAAAGCTTTACTCCTGTTCTTTTGAAAATAAAATAATTAGTTCTTAATTATAGACTTAATTATGTGATTACAAATTATTGCAAAATCTTAAGAAGTCATTTGATAGCTGATTAGAGTTTTACACGTATTAATAATACATATTGTACATAAAAGTTATGAGAATTTATGTATAATTTTATTTGGGGAGTAGCTATTCAAGAATTAATTAATCATATATTAATTAATTCATCTTCTATTTCTCATAAAATAATATATAAATTTACTCATAACTTATATATATACACACAAATTTCTATATTATAAATTAAAATCATATTAATTTTATATATAAATAACTTACCTCACAACTACCTTCGAGACTTAATGGTTATTTTGAAGAACAAAGATAAACATTTTGTAAAGTCACACACTTATTAGATAGAGAAAAACATAAAAAATAAAAAAGAAAAGAAAGCGAGAATATAGTAAGCGGATCTAGTGGGCTTTGAGCTGTGATTTAGCTGTCATTTTTTTTCTTCTTATTTTGGGCATATCCATTTTCAAAAAATAAACAAATAAAAAATAAAAACTTTCTTGTTTCTTTTCATCCTCTTTCTTTCTATATTCACACAGACCAAAAATCCCCTTAACCCCAAAAATAAATTCAACCTCTTCTCTCCTTTATCTCTCTCCTCATATCCTTCAGATCTCAAAAACCCTATTTCCGTTATCCTTCACTTGTTTCATCTCACATTTGCTTAAAGATTCAATATTTAAACAAAACAAAAAAAACAAAGCATTCTTGATTTTCAGATGACTTAATGTGAGATGAAGGAGAAAACACAAACACCCATTTCTTCTTTATATTTTCTCCTTACTTTATTGTGTTTAATCTTTACTGAACACACAACAACAAATGCTGAGTTTACAGTTACCCAAAATGGCCCTTTAACTGATTTTGAAGCTCAGTATATCAAACACCGTCAACTCTTGTACTATAGAGATGAGTTTGGTGATAGAGGTGAAAATGTCAAAATTGACCCTTCTTTAGTCTTTGAGAATAATAGAATCAAGAATGCTTATATTGCTTTACAAGCATGGAAACAAGCTATCATTTCAGATCCTTTTAATATTACTGTTAATTGGGTAGGTCCCAATGTGTGCAGCTACACCGGAATATTCTGTGCACCCGCGTTGGATAACCCTAAAATCCGTACAGTTGCTGGTATTGATCTTAACCATGGTGACATTGCTGGGTACATACCAGAAGAAGTTGGGTTACTTACAGATGTTGGAATTTTCCATATTAATTCAAATCGTTTTTGTGGTACAATTCCCAAGAAAATGAAGAATTTGAAGATATTGTTTGAGTTGGATCTGAGTAATAACAGGTTTGCTGGGAAGTTTCCTTATGTTGTGTTAAGTTTACCAAAGTTGATGTATTTGGATATAAGGTTTAATGAGTTTGAAGGTAATGTACCTTCACAACTCTTTGATAAACCATTAGATGCTATTTTCATAAACCATAATAGGTTTAACTTTGAGTTACCTGATAATTTTGGGAATTCACCGGTATCTGTTATAGTGTTGGCGAATAATAGGTTTCATGGTTGTGTGCCGGCGAGTATTGGAAATATGAGTAATTTAAATGAGGCTATTTTGATGAATAATGGGTTACGTTCTTGTTTACCGGTGGAGATTGGGTTGTTGGATAATTTAACGGTGTTTGATGTAAGTTTTAATCAGTTGATGGGCCCACTACCGGAGAGTTTTGGTGAATTGGTTAATTTGGAGCAATTGAATGTGGCACATAATATGTTATCTGGGAATATTCCTAAGAGTATTTGTCAACTTCCTAAGCTTGAGAATTTTACTTATTCTTATAATTTCTTCACCGGTGAACCACCGGTTTGTTTGGGGTTGGAGGAGTTTGATGATCAAATGAATTGCTTGCCGAACCGGCCGGTTCAACGGTCTTCTGGTCAGTGTAAGGCCTTTTTGTCTAAGAGAATTCATTGTAGTGCTTTTAGGTGTCATAAGTTTGTTCCAACTTTGCCGCCACCAATTTATTACACTCCTCCTTCACCGCAGCCACCACCCGTTTATTCGCCACCTCCATCACCACCTGTTTATTCTCCACCGCCCCCGCCACCAGTTTATTCTCCTCCGCCCCCGCCACCAGTTTATTTGCCACCGCCACCATCACCGCCGCCACCAGTTTATTCTCCTCCGCCCCCGCCCCCGCCCCCGCCACCACCCGTTTATTCGCCACCACCACCACCACCAGTTTATTCTCCTCCGCCCCCGCCGCCACCCGTTTATTCACCACCACCACCAGTTTATTCTCCTCCGCCTCCGCCACCAGTTTATTCGCCGCCACCACCTCCGCCGTCACCACCACCACCCGTTTATTCACCCCCACCGCCACCACCATCTCCCCCTCCACCGTCACCTCCTCCACCAGTTTACTCACCACCTCCACCAGTTTACTCACCGCCGCCACCACCTCCACCATCATCTCCTCCGCCGCCCCCACCCTCATCCCCACCACCATCTCCGCCTCCACCATCACCATTACCTTATTGTGTACGATCACCGCCACCTCCACCACCAAATTCGCCACCACCTCCACCGCCTACTCACTCGCCTCCACCCCCTTCGCCTTATTACTATAATTCACCACCACCTCCACCACCAAATTCGCCACCTCCTCCACCAAACTCACCATCTCCTCCTCCACCCGTATACGTATACTCTTCACCTCCGCCACCTCATTCACCTCCTCCTCCCTCCCCATTACCTTGTATAGAGCCCCCACCACCACCTCCTCCTTGTATTGAACCACCCCCACCACCCGTTTATTATTACAATTCTCCGCCCCCACCATCGCCATCACCTCCCCCACCAGTGTACTATCACTCTCCGCCCCCACCATCATCACCACCACCAGCTCCAGTATATGAAGGACCATTGCCACCAATAATAGGTGTTTCATATGCTTCACCACCACCACCCTTTTATTGATTTTTTTCACATATTTCCACTAATTCATCCAAAGCACAAAAATTGTGATCAAGAAAGAGGAGGTAAAGAGGAGAAAGATTCGATCTCCAAAGATTTATTTTTGAATTGTTATGAATAGATTTGAAGGTTGTGGAGACAATAAATTTGGCAAAGAATTTAAAGATAGAAACTTTGCAGGAAAGTGTTGTATAGAGATCATAATGTGGAATTTAGAATCCAGTTTTACAGTGCTTGCCGTAACTGGTTCTATTTTGTGAGTTTTTTTGTTATTATCCTGCTTTTTTTGTTTACTAGCTTTTAGTTGATCATACTTTGGTTTATTTTGTATTTTTTTGGTTCTTCCAAATTATAGTACAAGCATTTTCTCGTTTACTTGTATTGATTCTCAGAATTCAGTTCATTCCTTTCTATTTCTAATGTGTGTGAAGTTGTGAACTCTGAAACAACCTCTCTACCTCTAGACCCTCCCTAGACCCCACTTGTGGGACTACATGGGTATGTTGTTGTTGTGAAGTTGTGAACTCCTTTGTGTTTCTTCTTGATCTTGCACAGCTCCAAATCTTTATCAAAATCTGTTTTCAAAGTGTTTGAATGTGTACAAATTGCATTTATTTCAGTGAAGTTTTGGGTAGTTGGTCTATATCAATGCTAAAGCTGGAAGTACATGTGCTGTGTTCATTGAATACCAATTTATGCCACCTCTGGTTGTTAATTGTTAGACTTGGTGGTGGTCCAACTATCTTTTGGCACAAAAACAAGAACTCCATTGCTGTAGTAATTGTGTGGTCTAGCCGTTAATGAAATCAGTAAAAATCTTAGCAACTAGGGTTATGCGTGCATCATGAATTTACGGATTTTACTCATGTTGCAGACAGAAGTCTTGTATATAAGTGAACAAGGATAGAGAGTCAGTCCTATTATTAACCATGTTTCGAATTGTGCGTAGTGACTCTATAATTTCTCAGTTCGGTGCATTAAGTTTCCGCTATGCGCGAGGTGTGAGAAGGGTTGGATCACAAGAGTTTACTGTACGTAGTTTTATCCTGCATTTCTATAAAAGAATGTTTTTACGACTTGAACCCATGAAAAAGAAAGTCTTGGAGATTAGGGTTCAGATTTCAATGGAGACCAAAAATGCTATTATGTGATTTATTGTGATGGTGATATGTATAGTCTAACATGCACTCGTAGAATAATTAAAGTGGACACAAACTGGTTCAAATACCACCTTTCTTAAAAAGAAAAACAAGAACTCCATTGATACCACCAATTGGATTTCATTTACAAGGAAAAGAAAGCAAAAATTTTGACCTCTCATAGTTAAAGGGTCAAGATTGTTGCGGACTTATTTGCTGGAATTGAGGTCATTTGGTTCAAACGATTTGTCTTGCTCCTGTACTTTACAGTTGTTGGAAACGTGTGTGATGTCAACAGTTGGACCTTTAGATCCACCAAAACAATTAAGTATAAAATAGGGGTGGGGGTGGCCAATGGGGCGGGTACGGGGCGGGACCGGTCCTCCGGCGGGATTGGGGGGCCGGGACTGCGGATCCACCGATGTCCCGTCGGAAAAGGGGACCGGTCTTATCAGGGTCGGGTCGGTTACGGGATTTTCTAGATTTTTTTTCAACTTAATTTTTAAAAATAACATATATAAACAACTCAATAATTGAATAAGGTAGTGTAATAAAAACATTTCAAGACTGTTTTTGTGCCTCTTATATTATTTAATAGAAATATGATTTTTTTGTAATACAATTTAAAATTGCAACTTTGTGGTGTTGAAAGTTGCAAATAACATAGTAAAATTACAATTAAAAAATTACATATTTAAAAACACATTTTTTAAAAATTTCTCTAAAAATACAATAAGTTCTGAATTTTTTTCTCAATCGTTATCTACAACCATATCAGTTAGATTTCGATTATGGGCGTTAAAAATAAAGTTATAGGTCTTCTATAATCATAAGCAACAAGTAGTTGTTCGTATAAAGAATTCCACCTAATCGCTACTTCTTCGGAAATTCTTCTATAAGGTAGTCCACAATCGTGACAAGTTTTTTTATATTCTTTTTTTCGTTGTATTCTATTACTTCTAAAAATAAAGTTTATAGCAAATTGTATTTTATTAAGAATGTCTTCAAAAAGTGATAGACCATCATTTACAACTAAGTTATAAATATGACACACACATTTTATATGAATGATTAGGAAAAGATGGAGTTAAAAGATTTTTTTAAAAGTCTACTAGCATAATTATTAGAAGAATCATTATCTAATTTAATAGTCATAATTTTATCAGTTATTTCATAATAATCGCAAACTTGATGAAAATTTTCTGAAATAAAAGTTCCAAGGTGCCTATCATCAATATATCGATATGCTAAAGTACGTTTAGCATAGACCATTTATAATCTATCCAATGACATGTTACAGTTAAATGATCATGGTCGTTAGTACTACGACCTATATCAAACGTGATAGATACTTTGCCAGGAAAATGATATAATGAATAACGTAAATACTGTTGATATTCATGTGCAAATTTAAAAACATCTCTCCTAACAGTTGATCTAGAAAAACCGTTAAAAGTAGGATTATACATATCTCTAATGTAATGAATAAAACCATGAGAGGAAGGAAATGAAAAAGGCAAACCCTCCACCGCAACTAAATTTGCTATTGCTTCCCTATCTCTATGTTTATCGTATTTTGGGCCTACAATTTCCCCCGTCATCGGATTAATTTGACCCTATACTTGATCCGGGACATTATGTGAACCTTGTCCCGAGTGAGAGCGCATTGGCACTCCCGACTTTGTAGCCTCGTATTCATCCCACCTAGCTTTGTGAAAGTTTTGTACATGTCCCAATAAACCTCCTGTCTCACCCTGACCTTTTCCCATTTAAAATTTATAAACATTTTTACAAATTTGACATCTTACTACTTGATTCTCTTGGTCCCTATCAAAAAAAGTTCATGCATCTGATTTTAATTTTCGTTGTGTTGGGTCTCGTCTCATACTAGGGGGAATAAGAGGCGTTTCAGTTTGAGGTGCACCGGTGGATGTGTCATCTAGATTAGTTGTTATGTCATATAGATTATCTTCTAGATTAGTTGTTATGTCATATAGATTATCTTCTAGATTAAAGTCTGGTTGAGTTGCAGAAAATATTTCATTGTCTAATGGTATATCATTAAAAATTATGTTTCATCTATATGTGTGTAATCAATAAAATCATCATGTCTAGGAATAAGATGACTAGAAGAATTACACCTGTCTTTGTTACCCCTACTAGAAGAAGCACCCTTACCCTTAAACATTCATCTTATTCCTTACATTTTAATTATGCTAATAAATAATTAAAGATAATAAAATTAAATGCGCTAATTAAAATAAAGTAACAATAATAATTTAAAGAAGGAACGAAGGTACCAAAAGCCAATGTAACGACGACGTGTAATCGATCTTAAAATTGAAACTTTGCTCGCTGGATGATCCTCAAGCTAGTTGCCAACTTCACTCCCAATTTTTGAACTTTGATATAGTTATACAAATGAACAAATAAAATTTAATATTTAGTAGACAATGTAGACTTGTAGAGAGATTGATTGAGAGATTGAGAGATTAGAGAGATTGTAGGAAGATTTGTGAGAAAGATGAAGAGAAAATGAGGTATTTATAGTTGAAAAATTGGGTTAAAGTATAAATATATTAACATAGAGGTTAAAAATAAATATTAAGATGATAGGGAGTTGGGGTTGGAGGGAGGCCAAAAATGGCCGTTGCACAACGGCCAAAATATAAAATGGTCGTTGTGCAACAGATGTTTTTGCAAAGGGGAGGGGATTGGGTGGGACCAGGGCGGGTCGGCGAGATCGAGCCTGGGTCGGGACGGGCCCGGGCGGGACGAGCCCAGGTCCAGTCCCGTGTTCGAGTCCCCCCCCCATTTTTTTTATGCCGGATCGGGGTGGGACCGGGCCGACCGGCCACCCTTAAAATAAAATAAGTACTTCCTCAGCCTCAAAATTAAGGGTGCATTTTTTTTCTAGTCAATTGAAATTAAATTGAATAAATAAATTTAATATTTGAAATTAAAATTATAATTCTTTTCATGTATATAATAAAAAATATTTTAAAATATTAATCAAAATTAACTTATTTTGAATCTCAAAAAGCGAAAAGTTAATAAATATCGAAATCTTGTGGATTCAGTCTTGCTATACTCGAGTGGAGATATAACCTAAAATTTGATGGTATGTCTACCAAAGATTTTGTTGGAAATTAGCCTTTGGCGGGAGATGCGTCCACCCATCTTTGATGAATTAAACACTAGTGTTTCGCATGTTGGAGACCTTGTCTCTTCGCACATGCATGATCTACGAAGTGAGTAGATGACCGTAGGGCCAAGAATCGTCTAATTTCGTTGAGAAATGAAAGAGATATTGGTCCACGAAGTAAGGTGTTTGAGACATGGAAATGTGGTGTGGGACAAATCTACCACATCGGTGGGAATATGAAGAATTGCTCTCTATATAAGTCTCTAATGTGGTAAAGGGTTTGGATCCCCAAGGGGTATCCCATGTGTTTAAAGGAGGGAAGACCTAGATGTGCTTGGGTTCAAGGCTAAGCCCCACGCGCGCGCCGCCGCCGCCGCCCGTCCGTCCGGTCCGGTCTCGGGCTCGGGTCACGGGTCGTGGGTCGTGGGTCGTCGGGGTCGGGTGGGGTGGGCCGTGTGGGCGTGGGCGTGGGGGCGTGGGTGTGGGCGTGGGCCTTTCGATATTATCTTTTTGGACCGAGAGAACTCGCCGGATGTACGATTTGATCCACGAAGTTTCGGATGTACGCAGTTTGGACCGAGAATTCTTTTATATGTACGGTTTGATCCCTGAAGTTTCAATATTTACAGTTTGGTCCCCAAAATTTCGGGAAAGGTACGGAAGGCCAGAAAGCCTACCGTTGGGACTGTTTTTTGAGGCATTAATCAGCCATTACTTGGCTGATTAACTCCTCCATTAACAGCCAATTACTTGGCCATGAACAACCTTAAATCGACCTCCTTGATGGCCATTTACTGCCCTTACTTGGCTGCTTTAATGGCCTCCTAATGGCCATTAACAGCCATGTTTTGGGCAGTTGTACAGCCCCTTCTCCTTGCTATATATTGAGCCTTCTTTGGCTCAATTCAGAAGGAAGAAACAGGCAGAAAATAGACGAAAATACAGGCTGAAAACTGGCTGAAATAAGGCAAGAAACGACCAGAAAAAGCGAACGAAAATCGGCGAAAAAAAGTGACCAAAGCGCGTGACGAAAATCAGTGAGCAAACCCACACATATACACAAGATATACACTACAGAGACACATTATATACACAGAGACAAAAGAGAAGAGTATTGATAAACTCTTCCTTCCTATTCCATATCTTCAGCAAGTCAAGTCATATTTGTTTTCTTCGCCAGGCTCAACCTATTGGCTTTGTAGTGTTGAGATTAAAGTGTTGTTTTATCTTGGGAGACTATTGCCCGCAAACGTAAAAGCATATATACGGGGCAATCTTGTCTTAAGGATAGAGGGCTATCCTCGACTCAACACACAACGTTGTAACCATCCAGATTTAGTTGTTTCTTGATTTCAGGTTATCAAGATTCAAGGCACAACAAACTTGCGGCAGTTCTCAAGATTGACAATTTATTTATCCTTTCGAACATTTGTAATAGTTATTACTTCCCGTACTGCTCTATAAAGTACCATAGAATAACCAACAACTTAAGACAAGATCGTATTGTAATACTATTAGTGTTCGAAAGATGTCGGTCAAAAGTTGTGTGACCAAATCGGATATGGCAATGGTTTTACGGTAGAAGAGAGTGATGATGATGAACGTGTTCATGGTATCACCGCTACCAAGGCTTGGTGGGAACAAGCGCTCTCGAGAGCCCGAGGATGTCAATCGGGATAAGAGGAGAAGACTGAAAATGTACTTCTATCTTGCAGCAGAAGGCCTGTATCTATCCCAGACAAAAGATACGAATAATGGTGAGAAGGAAATGGACACTCAGTCTGATGTAGTGACTGAAGTGAGCCAGAATTCGAAATTGGGATAAGTAGTTTTTCTTACTTGTCAAGAATAAAGATTAAATTATGTCTGATTAAAAATGGATTAAAGTAAGGAGGAATATGAAAATAATTTATATTCCTTACGCTTTAACAAATCAGAAGTTTAATCTCATCTTCCTTTCCGTTTAAAGATTGGATTTTGTAAACGACTTAAAAAGATCCGTTCTTTTAAGTGTAGTGATTAAAAGTGTGTAAAGTAGGTTCGCACATACGATGGAGAAAGATCCACTAAGCGTGCGAAAAGCTGTTACCACTCTTAAGTAAGCGCCAAGAATTATCTCGGGCACCAATCTTAACGGAAGGAGTCTAAAAGTTAAAGATGTAGAACCTGTCATACTATTTGGCGAAGATCCTTCATAGGATGATATTGGACACTCGGTCATACAAAGCCTCCGGGCGACTGGAGTGGGCCAAAATTCTTTTGATATGATGATATTGGACACTCAGTCATATAAAGCCTCCGGGCGACTGGAGTGGGGCCAGAATTCATTTCATAGGAAAAGTAAAGGACACCTAGTGTGGTGGGCCAGAGTTTCCAGGTCTTAAATGATCTGAAGGCCTAAAGAAAGGTAGAAAAGAAATTGGACACTCAGTCTGCCAAAGCAACTGGAGTGGGCCAGAGCATCCAGATCTCATATGATCCGGTTACGCCTTAACCACGGGCAAGAGGTTGTTCATGTGAAGCAACGCCACCTCTAAAATTCAAAGGGGCTGGAGAGGTTGTCCTCAATAGGACTTCAAGGAATGGATCACTCTAAAAAGAGGTGATACATGTTCCCTAACTTGGTTTAAGGGACGCTATTGGTCAAGCTAGTTTGAGACTAGTCCAATAGGTCTATAATAACTAAGAATGGTACAGTACGTCTGTAGCCAAATGAATGATATATTTGTAATCCGTGCATCTATACCATCATAGATTAAGACACGTTAAATAGCAAGTCATTCAAAAGCTAACGATGTTGAGATTGTTGCCTTCTTGTCTACATAAACCCTCAAAATAAATGTGAGGTAGATGAAGAGGCAAAATCACCTTTCCAAATTCCGTCAAGGGAATAGCGAAAGAAGCACCGCTCCTCTAGAACTTAGTCACACCTAATTGGGTGATTTGAAGTTTATACAAAATAGGGGGGAGACAAGTACGTTGTGATCTTCATTGATGATGGTACAACGTATGGAATCCTTTGTTTGTTGAAAAGCAAAGATGAAGTTGTTGAAGCAGATAAGCGCTACAAAGCAAGAAGTTGAAAATCAACTAAGCCTACGGATTGAGAAATTCGTAGTGATAGAGGGGGAGAAGGTGAAGCATCGTTCATTAAACGAATGTTCATTTCTCACCTCAGTCCAACGGTGTTAGCCAAAGTCGTACACCCAATTTATGTGGGGTTGCTTGGTAAAAGTTGGAATAATGAAATAGGTCAAGTTGTACCTAAGACTGTAGATTGCATATCCACTGGATCTGCAAATAACAGTAGTGATGATCGCCTCTTGGCGTCAAAGAATACTTGAATTCTTTGAAGATCGCTTTCCTTGAAAAAGGAAAAAGGGAGTAATTGCTCAAGGTTAACAAGAACCCGCGAGGGCCTGACTGTCCGGAACTGGACGTTCCGTATCTACAGGACTCGAAAGTTGCTGGCTATCCGGAACTTAATATTCCAGATCTGCAGAACTCAGGGATTCTAGATGTTGAACCGAGAAGGAGCAAAGAGGGGACAAAGACTTGTTCCATACCTTCTAGCTTGTATGGTTGAGAACGAACCATGGACAATTAATAAATAATTGTCATCTCCAAAAGCGCTGCTTTGGAAAGAAGCTACAAAGAGAGAAATAGACTCTATCATATAGAACCATACTTGCGTAATGGTTGATCTTCCTCCGGGAAAAGAACCTTTGGGTTGTAAGATGTGCTCCCCTGTGAGTAGCTTCACATCCAGGGCCATTGCAGTCTTGCGTGGCATGAATGTTGAATTAGCCTTCCCAACCGTAGAGTTGAAAGAAGAGAATCAGACTTGGTTTGCGGATTGTTGGGCTTCTTCCGAACTTTCATTTTGGTCCCCGAAATGTTTACATTTTGGTCCCGAAAGTTTCGGATAAAACAGAACAATGAATCGACCACGAAACATTGACTCGAAGTTAGAATGCCAACGAGTTGGAGAATCAACGATCTAAAAGTAAAAGTCATATTGAAACAAAGTCTCGATATGAAAGATATGGGTATCACAGAGATGACATCTTTGGAATTGGATTTCTAAGACATCTAACGGATCTGGTCGATAGTTGACGAGTCTCGTTGAAGCCACCAATGGATATGAATCATAGAACCGATTGGAATCATGGTGCACCCATAGACAAGGAGCGATATGCTCGGGTCACGTGTAGTTCAATGTATTGTACACACTACAACCGACCGGTATCGTCTTCCAAAGATCGATTGGACTAAGGTTCACCGATGATTTCAATACATGATCAATAGAAAGGCGTTAAGTCGGATATGACGATATCCGAATTATTCACTTATCTACGGATTATAGTATTACGGATGTCCAGCGGTTACGAGAGAACACTTGTGATGCAACTGGACATCGATATGAAGAACACCAAAGCCACAAGTAAATGTGTATGGTGGTTCTTGGAAAATCCTCTAAGCAAACTTGCATCGGCCGATTCATGATGGAATCGGGGTTTATCGCTTTATACAAAGCATGAAAGAAGTTGAGAAACTTCACGACTCTTTAGAGGACGTCCCTTATTGGGAGAAACCCGTGCCTTCGACGGTTATACATCTTGTGGCTAGCCGGTCGGCTTCGGGAAGGACACGGATGACGGCGTACGGACATATCTTTTAGGATGTCGGAGACATAAGACCGTATGGCGGTTGATCATCACGGGTGTCACATCCTTATTTACTAACTAAGGGACTACCGGAGATCAAGTGTTCTACTGTCTAGGGGAATGGGCTTAAAACCCAAACAATACGAACCTTTGCGGTGGAAACCCAACCATGCGATTGGAGATCCCAAGAATGTGGTTCAATGGGAAAACTAAGCGGCAAAAGGTTCGGTTGAGCGCTTCGGTGGAAGCAAGAAGCACTTCGGATGATGATTTACGTACGGAAACATGAATCCAAAGTGGTTCCCGCGATAGACATTAAAGTCTTTGCATGCGGTGGGTAAAGGTTAAGCTTCCAAAACTTTTTAAAAGATCCTCAAACGGTTGAGGTTAAAGTTGTGGAACTTTTAATGATTCCTAACACTTGTGAAGTGGGGTATAGCGGGATACCTTGTAGGAGATCACCTATTTAAGTGCGAGGATGGCCGACTCAAATGAACGCACTTAAGAATCCAAGTGTGTCCATGGCCACAACGGACGAGAAACGTAAGAAGGAAAATGAATAAGAAGAGTTATTGTGTTGATATCGTTGTCTTGGCTTACACTAAACACCGACGGTTCAAGACATCACGTTCACGCGCGCAGTAAGTAAGTCCGATGGTATTCAACTAGGGAAGGTTCAAAGCGTAAGCTACCTCTCCCGATGCAATATCGTTTATTTGAAAGATTGCTGAAATGTAGGCACCTTGTGCGTGCGCCACAATCTCTCTTTCATAGAGAGGATTGTTGGAAATTAGCCTTTGGCGGGGAGATGCGTCCACCCATCTTTGATGAATTAAACACTAGTGTTTCGCATGTTGGAGACCTTGTCTCTTCGCACATGCATGATCTACGAAGTGAGTAGATGACCGTAGGGCCAAGAATCGTCTAATTTCGTTGAGAAATGAAAGAGATATTGGTCCACGAAGTAAGGTGTTTGAGACATGGAAATGTGGTGTGGGACAAATCTACCACATCGGTGGGAATAGGAAGAATTGCTCTCTATATAAGTCTCTAATGTGGTAAAGGGTTTGGATCCCCAGGGGTATCCCATGTGTTTAAAGGAGGGAAGACCTAGATGTGCTTGGGTTCAAGGCTAAGCCCACACGCGCGCCGCCGCCGCCCGCCCGTCCCGTCGGTCGGTCTCGGCTCGGGCTCGGGTCACGGGTCGTGGGTCGTGGGTCGTGGGGCGTGGGGCGTGGGCCGTGGGCCTTTTCGATATTATCTTTTTGGACCGAGAGAACTGCGCCGGATGTACGGTTTGATCCACGAAGTTTCGGATGTACGGTTTGGACCGAATTCTTTTATATGTACGAGTTTGGTCCCCGAAGTTTCAATATTTACGGTTTGGTCCCCAAAATTTACGGGAAGGTGACGGAAGGCGAGAAAGCCTACCGTTGGGACTGTTTTTTGAGGCATTAATCAGCCATTACTTGGCTGATTAACTCCTCCATTGACCAATTACTTGGCCATGAACAACCTTAAATCGCCCTCCTTGATGGCCATTTCTCGCCCTTACTTGGGCGCTTTAATGGCCTCTTAATGGCCATTAACAGCCATGTTTTGGGCGAGTTTGTACAGCCCCTTCTCCTTGCTATATATTGAGCCTTCTTTGGCTCAATTCGAAGGAAGAAACGGGCGAGAGAAAATAGACGAAAATACAAAGTGAAAACCGGTGAAATAAGGCAAGAAACGACCGTAAAAAAGCGAACGAAAATCAAAGTAAAAACGGTGACCAAAGCGTGACGAAAATCGGTGAGCAAACCCACACATATACACAAGATATACACTACGGAGACACATTATATACACAGAGACAAAAGAGAAGAGTATTGATAAACTCTTCCTTCCTATTCCATATCTTCAGCAAGTCAAGTCATATTTGTTTTCTTCGCCAGGCTCAACCTATTGGCTTTGTAGTGTTGAGATTAAAGTGTTGTTTTATCTTGGGAGACTATTGCCCGCAAACGTAAAAGCATATATACGGGGCAATCTTGTCTTAAGGATAGAGGGCTATCCTCGACTCAACACACAACGTTGTAACCATCCAGATTTAGTTGTTTCTTGATTTCAGGTTATCAAGATTCAAGGCACAACAAACTTGCGGCAGTTCTCAAGATTGACAATTTATTTATCCTTTCGAACATTTGTAATAGTTATTACTTCCCGTACTGCTCTATAAAGTACCATAGAATAACCAACAGATTTTACCTACCCAATTCAGACTCATTCTTACAAAACTAGCTTAAAATTTGATGTATGTCTATTTTGGATGCAGTTGAAAAAAATGACCAAATTAATCAAGTCTTCCTTTGATGAAGGGGAAGTAGCTTAAATTCAGTCCTAAATTGGAAGTCTCCATCATTAATTCAGGGAAAAGTAATAGATCCCATTATCACTTTTCTAATTGGATTCAAATTTAAAACCTCATTTGGTTTTCTATAGTAATTTTTTAATGGTTTTGTTTAATCTTCATTTCACACTTTTCCATTGGTATTTGCAACTTTTGGGAATAATTTAATCTCACATTCACATACTGGGATTACAAATTAAAGTGGGGTTTGTCAGAATCTCCTCTTTTGTGTCACCCTTTCCCTTATATCTGCCTTTTTACCCTTCAAACTTCTTTGTTTAAAATGACTCGATTTATTTGAATTTGTACGGCTTATTATAAAAAAATTACCATTCCCTATTAAAGAATATTACTAAGTGTTTGGTCATAGAAATTAAATATTTTTTATTTTATTTGAAAATTTTAAAATTGAAGTTGAAAATGAAATTGTGTTTACTTGAAATTATGAAGATGGAGTTGAAAAACAAGTTATAAGTTATTTTTCAAATTTGGAATCCAACTTCAAGTTGAGTTTGAAATTTTAATGGTCAAACACTGATTTTCAACTAAAGTGAAAATATTTTTGAAAAAAGTGAGTAATTTTACGACCCAACGGGTTGATACGAAATATCTTAACTTTATTTTTATTATATTTTGTTGTCATTCATAATTATGTTGTAGGTAAATTATGTCGTCGTATTTTTTCTTGATCCTAATAGAACTTCGACATGAAGGACAACGAAAGGTAATTTTAGGCTATAATTAAAAGTAGAGGAGTAATTCTAGAATTTTTGCCCCAAAAGATTTTGACACGTGAAATCCACCCTATTCGCATTGAAATTCCATTAAAATCAAGGATATATACGAGAAGATTTACAAACGACAAAGGTATAGATGAGCGTAACATATAATCGACGATAAAATTAACATAATTCATATAATAAAAAGATAAATGTGAATGTCTTCCCTAAATTATAGATCTTTGGGTTCAACCTATTCGGATTCCTATATGATCCCGGTCCCAACATAATCCCAAACGCATATAAAAGGTGAAGCCGACACAATAAGCATTGTGATGCGAAGAATTCAAATCAAACCTTAAATATTTATTCGTACTCATGTTTATGGCTTTATGCATTTTTAAAATATGGGAGCCTATTCCTTCTAACAGTTGATATAACTTTAGATTTTTTATCGACAGTACTTTCAAGTTTCAATAAAAACCCTACCAAAATCTGTGTTTTCATTTAGTGTTTCGTCCTAACACCACACGTGAATATACCTAACAATTACCACATTTTATGCGTCACTTGTTTTCTATTCAACTCGGGCCAAATTTATGCGGTGACTGATATTGTAACTGTCTCTTTTTTTTTTTTTTTTTTTTTGTAATCAGGGTTTTGCGCTGCGCATACCGACTACTTCACTTGGTATTACCCGGACGTCTGGAGATGATGGGACCGGTCCTTCAGCACCCCACCACCAGGTAAATCGCGGGATGTGCACACATGGTCAGTGTCTGCTTGCGTCCAACGGATCAATGCTACAAGGTTGACCCCCCCACAAGCCCCATCCACAAGGCTTGGCGGAGACCGAACCCACACTGCAACATGCCCGCGCGGCTTTTATTGCCCAGACTTTACCACATGTATGTGCCCCGGAGGACGATATCCGGAGGGGAGAATCGAACTTGCGACCCTAAGGCCGCAAAATTGACCCCCTGCCAGCAAGCTGACCCTCTAGATAACTGTCTCTTTTTTTGTTGGGTGCAAACTGATATTCTAACTGTGTTTTATTCGAACTATATAATTATATATAGTTATATTAAGTAAATATATACTGTTAGAAAGACATAGTTATTGATTCAACAATATACTTTACCCTATTGACTTAAAATTTTAAACTCGTCTCAACCTATTACTATCATCATTCATTTCTCATAAGTATGTTGGTAAAAAGTTACTTTAGACACACCCGCTAATTTGAACATTTTTAATGAAATTACTGATTTCGCCACTATGTTTTACCCCATTTGGTAGTGGGTACCTTCTTCTTCTTTTCTTTTTTTCCAAATAGGCGTTGCAAAATAAAATACTGAACCCCTTCACATATGAGAAAAGCTCACAATTTCATGTAATTTTAGATAATATTCCTCTTTATGTGATCTGAGCACGATATTTAAAAGAGAGCAAAAATATAAGTTGTGATTTAAATACGTCATAATATTTATATGATTATAAAATTTGTTGTGGATAAAATGAAAAATTTATTAGATGATTCTGTCCCAATTTGTTTGATATTTTTCGCTTTTCGAGAGTCAAACTTTTTAATTTTGACCGTGTGAACATAGAATCATTAAATTTTCGAAATAAAATTTACATATTTGGAAATTACGTAAAAAAATACTATAAGTCACCAAAATTATTAATTTAAAATATTTAATAGACATATGAAAAAATTATGTTCAATTTTGACTTTCAAAAAAGTAAAAAGTGTCAAATAAATTGAGACGGGGAGTATATTTTGGTGCGTTCTACTTGACTACTTCTAGCTTCGAGAATTCAATATGACTTATGATGTTGAGTTTCATCATTTGTATTTCCTTTTTGTTCTTACTATTGTTATGTTGTTGAGGTAGTGAGTTCTCGAGTAGTCTTAAATGCATAATATATGTTTCTTTATATTAATTTAATTACTAAATTATAATAAGTTGATATAATTTGAGAAAAATCTCAATCGACTGCGAGCAAATATTTCCCCACTTATAATAGAGCCGGTCCCTTTAATTTGTTTTTCTTTTTGTTGTTTGTATTAATTTGTTGTCGTTACCTATAATACTCTTTTCACCAACCATTCTCTTTCAAATACTATTTCATTTTCTTATTTTTGGTCAACATCATAGGGACTTTACTCCTTTGTTTATATTTTACCAACACCAAAAAAATGGTCAATTTCATATAGTTGGGTCAAGGCGGATTTATAAAATTGTTTAAAGATTTACGTGAACTTAATAACTTTTATTTAAAATTTATATATATATATATATGTTAGGAAATCAACTAAATAACTATAAAAATATGATTGTAAACTTAGTTACTATTATTGTATTAATTTAAAATCATTATAAAAATCTATAAACTTCAAATTCTAAATTTGACATTTAAATCCTTTTCAAAGAACACGCAAATAAAGAGCATATACCATTTGATATTAGCGTGAAAACAGTTTTCATCAACTTGCTTGAAATTTTTATTCCAATTCAAACAAGTTGTAAAACAAGATTTAAGATGATTTTGACCAGTTTTCGTGAAATTTTTTTCCATTCACAAACTTTAACTTTTTTTCAAATGAAATACCTGTCTAAATGTTTTTTTTCACTTACAAAACTTTAAAAAAATATCAAGTGAAATATGTCCAAAAAGTGATTTTTTTTTCTCTGCTCACAAAATTTTAGCTTTCTTTTCAAGTGAAATATATATTTAAACACAATTTCAACTTTCAAATACCGTTTTTAACTTTAACATTAAATCTATGTGTAGACACGTACTAAGAAAAAAGGGATAACAAGAACAATAATGTCATTGTAGCTATCATTTTCTACACCCTTAACAAATCATAATATGGCAATGCATAAAACCCATCATTTAATGGAAGTAATTGGAAATGGGGTCCAAATCAACATTATACTCACATGGCTTTGTTTGTTAGGGAAATTCTCACATCACATCTACTCAATTTCTTGGTGTTTGATATGAATGGTTGTTGATTAGTGAGTTGGTTGACTAAGTGTACTTATTATATACATTTTGAGATAATTAGTAGTCATTTATTTAGAGCCTCAAATGACAGCCTGTGAGTAGGTCAAGTATATTAATGATCGATAGGTCACAAATCTCAAGTATATTAATGATCGATAGGTCACAAATTTCACATACCCCATTATACTGACTCTCCTCCAAACATACTATAGAAAACAAAATAAATAATAATTATGCATCAATCCTAAGTAAGTTAAAAATAATTATAAAAAATTTCTCTGTTCATGTCACTATATCTAAATTCGTCTCAGTCTAATACTAATAATAAAAGTAATAGTAATTTTTCTAGCACGAGAAATTCTCTATGTTTTTTATTAGCATATAAATCTATGAGAATAGTAAAAGACTATGTATATACTGGAGCTAAAGTAAACATACTAATATGACTAAAATGAATTCCAACTAGTTTAAATACGTATCATTTTTAAGGCAATTGTTTCGATGAGATTTTGGCGACTAATACTTTTCTAGGGAAATTTCGTGACCCAAAATTTCCAGCAATTTTTTCTTCACTTCTAGTAGCTTTATCAGTTACTCTCACATCACCAATTCAGAAAAGTAGACAACACCCGAACATATTATACAACCCCTTCCGTTCACTTTTACTTGTCCACCATATTAAAAATAAATTTGTACTTTTACTTGTAACTTTTAGTATATCAAGAAAAGACAATTTCTTTTTTTATGTTTTACCCATAATATTAATTACTCATTTCAAATCATTTTTCAAGTCCATTAAAACTATACACCAATTAATATAAGTATCATGGTAAATTATGCACTTCATTTATTATTTCGTAAGAAGTGTGCAAAGTCTATAGTGGACAAGTAAAAGTGAACGGTAGGAGTATATATAGGTGGTGTGGTGGAATGTATGCGGTTTTCTTACTCTTAAATCAGAATTTTTTGGAATGAAAAAACTCTAGTAGCCGATAGTGAATGCTACCCATAACCCATTTATTGAAAAGGCTAAAAGGTAAAAATGCTCCTAGTGTAAATTTTTCTTAAGAATGTGTCTCATACCAACCCCTAACCCTTACCAAAGTAGCTCGAGTTTGCCCTATAGACTAATGGCAGTAGCTAAAGAGTAAATTAGACTATTGTGTACACATGATATATTTTTAGATTTGTACAGCTTAAATTATGAACAGTTGTCTAGGTTAACTTCTTTTCTCTTCTTAGATCGATACATATTTTTTTTAAAAAAAATTATGTAGTATGAGGTATGTGCATATGTGTGCAGGATTTAGGCTTGAGTTTCCACACCCTTAAACTGTTAGCAATAATAATTTTCAGCCCAAGTCAACAGATGAGGCTCAAGTCCAAGCAGATCCCACTTGATGCACCGGTCGGCCCATTTTTTCATTGACTAGTTTTCATTAAAGTTTGACTGATATGTGTTATTTTTGTTTTGACTTTTTTATTTTTCTTCAGTAAATATATAAGGATAGAACCTTCTGAACAAAGACAATAAAATGAAAATATCATTTCTCTCTCTTTGTTTTCTCTACACATACGAATTTACTCTCTTCAAATTTTGTTTGCGATCTGTGAATCGTTGAATCCAACATAAACAAAGGTTTTGCGCCCAAACTTTGGGAATAGATAAACACCTAATAGTCGGTAGGGAGCGCTTTCCATTTTAAGGGGTATTGCATGACACGAATTTAGATTAATCGGGTCAGAAATACCGTATAACAGATGTTAAACCAAAAGAAAACAAGTCGTGATGATGTTATATATATAATTTAAATATTCTGGGGGACCAATAAACCCTTGATAAGTGTTTTTCCTTTTTTGTTTTGGTAAAAATGGCAGTGTAAAACTGCTTTGACATTACCGTATTTCTAAGGAAATTGCAAGTCCCCATGGCTAGAATTGTAGTCTCTGTCTAAAAGAATGAAGGGCAAACTATAGAATAGAATATAAGAATATTAAAAGGGAGTAGTTGGTAAGAAAAGGGGAATAAAGAATGTAATACAAATGGATTTATGATGCCACTTGGAGGATATATAATAGCTTTCAGACAAAGCTAAGGTGAGAATAAATTAAAAGTACACCGCAAAAAAAAAAAAAAAAACCCCAAAAAACGTGTTTATTTTTTTCTAGTAAATTAATCTATTTAAAGATAGCTTTATTTGTAGCAAAACAAGATGGTTAATCATGGTGATGGGTGGCGTAGGTAATTGGCAATCGTGGTGGTTATCCGTTAGAGGCTGATGGTAATAATTGTTTGATTGTAATGGATAGAATAAAAGTACAAGTTTATCTTCACATAAACTTCATTTTAATAATACAATATAATCTCGATAAATGAATGTTGATAAATGAATAACGTCGTCAAATGAATAATTTTTTCCGGGTCCGACTTGAGCAAAGTGGCTAAATGAATAACCTTGCTAAATGCATTAACGAATAAATTTTTTTGAGTCCTTAAAGGCCCCATGTAAACATAAATAAATAATCACTAAATTTCATAAAAAATATGTATATATAATAAAATAAAATATTTCATCAAATCAACAATGCTCATATAAGAAGTCATTTCTTCTCAAAATTAAACTTTTGTTTCACCCAATGCTTACATATCTTTTTGGCTAATACTTGAATGTTCCTTCTTATGCTCACATATGACCCTCCTTATTTGGTCGGTTTTGTTATTGATTTTGACTGATGATTGAAAGTCATTAAATTGAAGATTAAGAAAAATACAATAGTATGGATTATTTATCAAACTAAGATTTTAGAACTATATATAGTTTGTAGTGTAGGTTAAGTATATTTTCTTAGACTCTAAGTATTCTATACATAAAATCTTATTAGTACATGAATGTTAGTACTTGTACTTAGTCCACACGTATAGTGCATGTATTCTTAATCTAGAGTCTAAAAAAATGAATGTAATTAAGTTTTTCATAAGAATTTTGACCATTACCCTCTAGGTACATTTGTACATTAAATGTAAAAATACTAATCATAAGAAAAAAATAATAAAATAATAAAAATACTATTTAAATGAATAATATATTCATTTATCGATAAATAAATAACCTCGTTAAACGAATATTTTTTTCTGGTCCTAAGGGTATTCATTTATCGATGTTATACTGTACTAGGACGGTAAAAGATTTAAATGATTCAAACATATTAACAATAATAATAACTACTCCTATGTGGTTTCTAAAAGAAGAAGAAAAACACATACTGATTGCGGTTCATGTACAATAAAAGAATAGCACGGATATTAACACGCCAAAGTAATACCAAGGACAACAACACAATAACCCTATTAAGGACCAAATTTGCATTTCTAACCTTCTGCTTTACAATTAACAAACAATTTCCTCCTTCGTTTTCTTCTCAAGAACTTCTTACCAAATACTCGACCCAAATTACTTGACCACATTCTAAAAATAAAATTGAATTAATTAATTTTTTTCTATTTTTCCCTTAACATTAATTATTTTTAAAGTAGTCAATATTGATTAGAGTGCAATTAATTGAAAAAAGATAAATGTAATGTAATAAAAATACCTTCTTATTTATGATTTCTTAAGTAGCGTATAAAAGAAAAAATAGCCAAGTAATATGGAACAGAATAATACAAATTAGTAATGTAAAATGAGTGGATTGGGCTAAACAACAGGTTACACCCAACCCGCCGTACTCTTACCATATTTTAGTTTTTTTATTTGTTCTCTTACGATTTGTTTAATTACCAAACAAAACTTTTTCCCCCTTTATTATTATGACTATACATATCACTGAAAATAATATCAAAATATGTTTTTCGTAAATCAACTTCAGCGACATACTTTACCCAAATCAACCAAACTTTTAGATGGACTAATTTAAATGGATCAGGATGGGGCTGAATTAATAAATAGATGCATATTTTGTTGGGTTAATTCTGCCAATCCTACCATAAACTAAAGAGAAGATAAGCTGGGAATGATAGACAGCCGAGTATAGCAATCAAAGTGCTAGTGAAGTCAAAGCAGAGCTTTAACCTCTCAACTACTCGAACATAAAATACATAAGGTCCAAAAAACTTGCACCACCAAAAACTGCACAGTTTTGTTCAACCTTAAAAGGGAAAAAAAAAATTTTGATATTACATCAAAACCTATCGTACTAGTAATACAAACTGTACAATACAGCCGAAATTCTATACTGGAAAACACTGACCACAACAATACTAGCAAAAAACAAAAATAAGTAAAACAATGCAACTTCAGGACAATGAGGGGAGGGATGAAAAAAGAAAGATTAATAAATTATACTAAAAGGAAAAGAGGGAAAGTGGGGGGAAAAGAAAGAAAGAATAATACACATTTTAGGTGCAGCAGGCAAAATGCACTTGATAGAAATGTCACAATGAAGGTTCCACTCATTGATAAATCCTTCAGCTCCTTTTCCAGTATCTAATTACAGTTCCTTTTTGGCAGCCGCACAGTAAAAGAGGACCCGGTGCGGTGATGAATTCCATGACCCTTGGAAAACGCCTCTATCATAAAATATTCGACAGCAAGCAGCTACAAATGTATCTCCGCTCATGTTTCCAGAGGAAACGACAAGACTCGATGCTGAAGACAATCACATTCGAAATGAATTTTCTTTATCTAAATGGGTTTCCTCCGGAAGAAGAGTAGGTGTTCTGGGTAGGGGGTGCAGAATATAATCCACCCTGCTGCTGATTCGAGTTTAGAGCTCCAAAAGCAACCCCATCAAAGCCAAAACTTGATACTCCTGGCGGTCTGCAAATAGAAAAGCACTCCATTATTAGTCTATTAAAGAAGGCCGCCTTGCTAAAAAGGCTAGAAACATGAATTCCATATATACAGCTGAACAGAAACAAGTTATACACAATAAAAGGCAAAAGAGTTTCAGTCTATACTTCTAGAGTCATCTCATATCGGTGTTACACTTCATTTGTTATGTCCTACATAAGGAAAAGGGTGATACAGAGGCGGTAAGAGAAAGCTAAACTGATATTGAACGTTGCTAGACTAAAAGTGGAATACAAATCACAAAAGTACCTTTGTGGCATGCTACCAGCTACTTGATGCCCCATGTATAAGCCTAAAAATTAAGACTTAATCAGCATCCAAAATATTTAGCAGAGATCGAATACAGGGGATAACTGATACTACCTGGTGGAATTGCCGATGCATAAGATGGTGCTTGCTGAGGCATTGCCGGAGGATGAGAGGTTGGGGCACCGAGGCTGGATGTACGCACCAATCCAGTTGGAGCTGCCATGTTTGGTAGGGCACCTTGTAATGATGCCATTGACGGAAACTGAACAATGAAAATCTCAATGAGATAAAGGGTGGTAAAGAACTCTGCCAATTAGTAACACATTTCCCACTAATCAGTAACTAATATTCGCCAACTTATCAGCAAGTTTTTTTTTTCTGTTGAGAAATAACAGGAGTACCAAGTAAAAAACTTATCGAATTAAATATGATCAAGAAAAAGCATTTTAAGATTTTTACACCTAAAGATGAAGCTCAAGTGCATATGATAATCACCTAATATCACCATAAGTTATCGATATCCCACTGTCTGATTTTAATGGTCACATTGATTTCTTGCAAGTCAACACAAGTTGAAATGTCTTCAGCATCAATCAGCTTATCAGTAGACTCCAAAAAGGTATAAAACCAAACATATTCTATTCTGATCCTCTCATTTGCTACAAGGAAAAATCTTTGGTACTTCCTTTCTTCTCTTTTTTCGAGGGGGGGGTTCCAGGAGAAGAAGAGGTGATATGATCCTAGGAAGCTCATGGGCGACTATGAAGGCTAAAACCCGTGATAGAGCTTCGGACATGCATTTCCATGCCACATGCCTTTTTGGTGATGGAGACAGGGCCTTTGGAGGCCATGGAAGGACAAGTCATAAAGGCACATATTGTGTGGATGATTGCTTGGAACAATCATGGAGATGAAGGCCAATTGATGGAAGCCACAAAATGTGGTTAGAAGTGCAATTCGTGGTTAGGAGTGCAAATTCGTGGATAGGATTGTAATTCAAGAGGAGAAGGGCCCATGTTGGGTTTTTTGTGCAAATGTCATTTTTAGGTCTTTGTTGTAATATGGATACTATATAAGGAACCCTTAGCCTTATTTTTCATCCTTAGCTTGAAGATGAATGTTGAACTCATATGAGTGTGTTAGTATTATCTTAGCATAGTTTGTAGTGTTAACAAGTGTTTAGTGGTAGATAATTAAGGTGGATTCCTTAGTTGGTTATTGAACCCAATTCCATCAATTTCATAATTGAGTTGTTCACTTGTGGATTCATTTGAATCATCTCTTTTGTTGAAATTGAATAGTATAGGTTCTTTTGGTTGAATTCAATTAGGAGGGTTTGAATTTCATATATCCAAGTTTTTCCATAAATTCATTATCAATCGGGTCTTGCTTCTATCCCTCTATTCTCATCCCAATTTCTTCAATTCTCATCTCCAATTTTCTTATTATTTTAGTTTTCGCGTTTTTGTTGTTTGAATATGTCTTCCACAGGCCGGATCGTATCATTTGGTATCATAGCTTAGGCTAAAAGATTGTATCTACAATTCTTAATCCTAGGTCCTATTTTGAAAATCCAAAAAAAGAAAAAAAAATCAAAATTCCGAAAGTACCCAAAAAACAAAATTGTGTTAATTTTGTTAATTTTGACACTAGATTCTTGTTCCCTAGTGTTAGTTGAACCTAAATTTCAAGTTTCGTTCAATTTAGAGGTGTTTTGAGTATTCTACCATTGTTGGAGCTTTCAAGGTTTGAAACTTGAAAGTGGGTTTTGGTGAAGGAAGGTGATATTGGCCTCAAAAGTTAGTGAGTTTTGTTCTACTCATCAAGGGGAGCTTAGATTCAAAATTTGGTGCAATTTGGAGTTGGTTTGAGATGGATTGAAATTTTTGGTGTTCTACATGTTCTTGAGCATCTTCATACCTTCATCTTAAAGAAGAAGGCAAAAAAGGGCGTTTGATCCAAATATCTTTAAGTCAAAGATTGAAAAGTGTTTGTGGGCCCAAAGACAAAAAAAAAAGTCCAAAATTTCTGATTTTTTTAAAAAACAAAAAAAAATCCACGTCAGGACCCCGCCACATCAGCAACACGCAGGCACCAACACATCAGTGCCTGCACACGTGGCTGCCTCGTCAGCCAGCCTTGTCAGCAATCCACGCCCAGTCACACCCTGTTGGCGCGTGGGTCCAACTTCAGTAAGTTGTCATTCTATTAGTTTCAACATCAGTGCCTTAGTGAGTGCTATAGCACTGAAAAGGCTTCGGCTTGTTCCAAAGTGAATTTTAAGTCATTTTTCACCCAAATTTCTTCCGGTTTGATTTCTTATCCTATTCCTAATACTTTAATACTTATAATTAATTAACAACAAGTAATTAAACCTACTTGTTTGCTAATTAATTCTTGAATTTCATCACTTTTAATCCCAAATTTCCAAAAAAAAATTACAAGTGTTGAAATTCGAATTTTCTTCTTTCCTTCTCATTTCTTTAATTTCTAAGCTAATTAACAATTAGTAATTGTTCTTACTTGATTGTTAACTAGTTCTTGAGTCCGAATTTTCATTTCGTGCCAATTTCTTTTGTGTTTTTCTCTTTTATTTCGTTGTGAATTGCTTGGCTCTAGTTCGTTTGTTTTGAGTCGTCCATCATTCCTTAAACAATAATCTATTCTTCCACAAAGCTTAGCAACCGTGTGAATTGATTGGACAAGTGGTTTCTATACAAACTTTAAAAGAAGCATTAGGTTGTGGTAAGACTTGAGTGCAAATACGAGTGATGTGAGGAGCTTTTACTACTAACTTGTTTGCTCGTTTTGTAGGTACAAGAAGAGTCATAAGGGAAGGAGATATAAGGAATTATGTCATCTATAGCATTGGAATTCTTACGATGGTGACATGGCTGCTATGCCGCTAGTAATGGAGGATATTGCTATGCTAGTGATGAAGAATATGGAGGCGACGATGGTCAACATGATCATGGTCAATATGGTGGTGAGAATTACTACTCCGGAAGCAAATATGGGACAAATGTTTCTCAGGGGGCTTATG
The DNA here is from genome assembly GCA_034509755.1 of Anisodus tanguticus. Lineage (NCBI taxonomy): Eukaryota > Viridiplantae > Streptophyta > Magnoliopsida > Solanales > Solanaceae > Anisodus > Anisodus tanguticus. The sequence continues at coordinate 40,292,908 of CM067558.1, forward strand.
AAGAAGGTGAAGATGCCTATAGTGAGGACGAAGGTGATGAAGGTTCTCATACTACATAACATGGGTATGGAGGCGACTTAAGGTATATTCCTTCCTCACACCTATGTTATGAATCAATTGGAGAAAACTTGCGTGAATTAGGAAGTTGTGATGAACATGAACCTTGTGAAGAATTTTCTAGAGGATATTCACGTGCATACCCTCCTGATACTTCCTATACTAAGCGGATGGTATAAGTGTGTGGGTTGAGGAGGTAAAAGTTGTCCTAGGAAGGAAAAGAGAGTGTACATTTCCTACTTCAAGAAGTACAATATCTTATGTTCCTTATCCTAATACAAATGTGTCATGTTCTCAATATGGATATGATGTTGAAGGTAGGAAGGAAACATCGATAGGCATAGGGAATAGAGGGAACCCAATGTATCAAGAAGGGATTGATCCAAAGAGGCGAACTATCAAAACCAAGGTGAATGTTTGTGGATGTGCGGGATTCTCTCTTGTGCTTGATGATGATTGTTATAAAACTTTATCACCCCTCATGTGGTTGAATGGTTGAGGATACCTTGTGTGATGAGACGGTATCCTTATTATGATGAGGGAGGGTATTGGGTTGATAGGAAAGTGAAGGTATTCTTTACACATGGTGAGTACCAAGAGGAGATTTGGTGTGATGTGCTTCCATGGATACTTGTCACATATGTTTAGGATATCCTTGGTTCCAAGAACACAGGATTCCATATGAGCATGAATGGTACAAGTGCATAGTGGATGCTAGAGGAAAACTTCTATTTCCACCCATGAATCCTAATCTCGATGCGAATGCAAGTAAGCAATATTCCAACATAGAGTTGCCAACTGTGTACAAAATCTAGTGAAGAAGATTACTTCGAATGGGAGCACAAGTTGGAGGAGATCTTTAAATGCTACAACTACTTGGAAGAGAAGAAAGTGTAGCTAGCTTCAAGCACCCTAAGAGGAGGCCTTATTAAACATTGGGAGCATGAGAAGATAAAGGGGCATCCAATTGAGACTTGGGAGTGCCTTGAAGGAAATTTGGAGGTGTCGCTTTGTCAATCCATATGGAAAGGAGAGAACCAAGCACGATTCTGAAAAGGAAAGAACCACTACAAGAAGAGAAGGCTACTCCAAGTGAAGCCAAAGGGAAAGAAGAAGTGAAGGGTTCACCAAATCCTTCACAAGAGATTCTTAGCACTTGCCCCAACTCCCATGAAATTGAGAGAGAAAAGATTGAGAGGAGTAAGAGAGAGAAAAGTGACAACTCCAGAGAGGAAAAAGGAGAGGTTGTGTGGAGTGATGTGAGAGGGTTATCACAGCCCAATTCTAACTCATGTAACTTTTCCTTCTTTTCTAGTTGTCTTGATAATGGTGCAGGTATTCTTGGAAGCAAACCGAAAGATGAACCTCAAACTTTGAAAGCTCATGAGGTAGTTAAAGGCTTCCCAAAAGAGCAAATGTGCTCCACCATTGAAAATCACGGTAAAGAAGATACTTTGTGTGAACTTCAAGGTAAAATAGCTAATCTTGACACTTCAATTAATGTGAATGTTAATGTTGTTGACTTGAGTGTGAATGATAGCTTGTCCTTATGTGAGCTTAGTGAGTCTTTACCATGTTGTGAGCATAATTCTTTAATGATTATTGACAATGTTGTTGATATTGGTGTTCCAACACTAGTTGATCCTTTTGATGACCTAATTGATTCTTTTTATGAGGTCAATTTGTGTCCACCTAGTGTTGACACGTATGATAAGAGTGTATGTTCATTGTCAGGTGTTGAGATTGCTCACCCACTAGTTGATCCTATTGATGACCGGACTGATTCTTCTAAAAAGATCGATTTGTGTCCAACTAGTGTGGATATTTGTGTTGATCAACTTGATTGTTATGATAACCCACTAATTGAGGATCTTTGTGATGTGCTTAATGAACCTCAAATTACTGAAGATATTGATATAGTTGATCATGTGGATAGTCATGAAAAGAAAAATGCTTTGAAAAATGACGGTTTTCTTTATGTGTGAAATTACATATTTGCAATCCTCATCATTCATTGATTGTTCTCTCTTTAATGATGACATGACTAGTGAAAATGAGGTGTATAGTGGTATGTGTTGTGATGATGAACATGTAGCCACCTTTGGATTTGGTAATCCACTATGGGAGGATGATGAACTCCCCGATGACGGAAAGTCTTTCTTGAGGGTTTGTGGCCCACTCGATGGACCAACGCCGTGTTTGGAAAAAGCTTATGAAAGTGAAGAGTGCTCTTCTTTGAAGAGCAATTTGGAAGGAAAAGAACATATTTTTTGGAAGGACTATGCTAGATCTTCTAACCTAAAGGGGGAGGAGATGCTACTCAAAGCTTGACATAGGATCGATGAGCTTAAAGGTAAAACTCTCTCTCCTGATGAACTTGATTATGTGATTAACTTGTTTGTGAAGTTTCATCAAAAGAGGAGACTTGAAGAGGAATTTTGGAGGGAACCTCATTGGCCAACAACTTGGTATGATGTCACATCTTATACTTCCTTTGAGGACGGTATGTATTTGTGGCTCATGCTTATTCTTGGGCTTTCTAAAGCCATGGAGGTAGCTTCTTTGTGTGATGAATATGGTAGTAACAATTCTAGTCGTTCATGTGATTCTTTACTAGTGTTATTACTTAATTTTATGTTGGGCTTGCACGGAGAATGTCAGCAAAATAGTGTGGGGGATACCTTTGTATTTGACCCTGATGTTGACTTGATAGTGGATCCTTTCTTGGGATGGGCTAGTGTAATAATTAGACTCTTGACTTGGGTTGATTTTGTTTGTGATGTTGCACTTAGCCGTGAGGGGGATCACTTGTTTCTTGACTTAAGGGAAGATATGTGCTTCTTGAATGCTAGGATCAACGTGAACTTGCATGTTTGTTTTCCTAAATGCATTGGGTTCCTTAATTTACCCTTTTGTCAACATGTCTTGAATAGCCAAGTGTCTTGGGCATTATTGGGATACATAGTCTTTCTAGATCCTTATGATGCTTGGTTATATCATAAAAGTGAGCCATTTAGTGTGTTGGTTGCATGCTTTGCTTACTTTAGGTATTATCATTTGCCTTATGATGATTACCTTGTTTGTTGTGTGCGAGCATATGCACTCATACTCTTCTATGTCTTGCAAGGTACGAATTCGAGGATGATATGATACTAGGAAGCTCATGGGCGACTATGAAGGCTAAAACCCGTGATAGAGCTTCGGACATGCATTTCCATGCCACATGCCTTTTGGTGATGGAGACAGGGCCTTTGGAGGCCATGTAAGGACAAGTCATAAAGGCATATATTGTGTGGATGATTGCTTGGAAGAATCATGGAGATGAGGGCCAATTGATGGAAGCCACACAATGTGAATAGAAGTGCAAACATGGTTAGAAGTGCAATTCATCGCTAGGAATGTAATTCTTGCAATTCGTGGTTAGGAGTGCAAATTCGAGGATAGGATTGTAATTCAAGAGGAGAAGGGTCCATGTTGTGTTATTTGTGCAAATGCCACTTTCAGGTCTTTGTTGTAATAGGGATACTATATAAGGAACCCTTAGCCTTATTTTTCATCATTAGTTTGAAGATGAATATTGAACTCATACGAGTGTGTTAGTATTATCTTAGCATAGTTTGTAGTGTTAACTAGTGTTTAGTGGTAGATAATTAAGGTGGATTCCTTAGTTGGTTATTGAACCCAATTCCATCAATTTCATAATTGAGTTGTTTTCTTGTGGATTCATTTGAATCATCTCTTTTGTTGAAATTGAATAGTATAGGTTCTTTTGGTTGAATTCAATTGGGAGGGTTTGGATTTCATATATCCAAGTTTGTCCATAAATTCATTACCAATCGGGTCTTGCTTCTATCCCTTTATTCTCATCTCAATTTCTTCAATTCTCATCCCCAATTTTCTTATTATTTTAGTTTTCGCATTTTTGTTGTTTGAATCCGTGTCTTCCACAAGCCGGATCGTATCAAGAGGGTCCCTTAATACTCTTTAAATATGACTGCCTTATCATAAATGGTGACAAACAAATCACTCAAACTAAGGTGACATTATTTTCACATACCGTCGGGGCTTGTGAAATTGGCACATTTATGACATCAAAAGGGTTTGCTGATTTTGATGGCTGTGGCAAAGCATTTGTAGCCTGAAAAAACCCAGTCCATGGGCAAGGTGCCAGACAGTTAAGCTTGGTGTGACAATAAAATAGCAGAGTCAAGCATAAAAACTTTGGGTTAGCACAGATACCATTGACATGTTGTATTGCATTGCAAATCCAAAGCCATGCTGTGGACCAGTATGCCAGCCTGGAAAAGCTCCAGGGATTGAAGAATAATTTACAGCAAACAAATCCTGCACAGAAATGTACATTACCTCAGACTAAAGGAGTTTTTTTAATGTATAGAGAGAAAAGAACTTAACCTAGACAACTGTTCATAATTTAGGCTATACAAATCTTTTAAATATATCATGTGTGCTAGAGTAAAAAAACATGAAAAAACCATAGAAAAGAACTTACTGCAGGCAATTCTTTTCTTCCGATAGATTTGACTTCAACAGAAGAAGCTTGAGATGCAACTGCAGAATTGACTACACCAAGGACAGGGTTTACAGCTTGAGGCACTTGTGCAGTTGCGGAACTAGGAAAACCAAGTGTGCTTGGGGCAACTGAAGAATTCCATTGCTGAAAGAGCAAAGTTCGTGATTCACAATGATCAGTACTGAAACACAATGACACAGTGAGTTGGCCTCAAGGACAGCGCAGCGCTAAAAAGCTACCTGATTTCCAGAAGGTCCACCAGCAGCTGGAGTAGAAAGCTGTGATATAGCCTGTGGGCCAGTCGTAGGAAACAAGGAAGTCTGCTGAGATTGCATATTAGACCAGTGTCCAGCGGGAGTATTTGCAAAGGCATTGCCACCACTAACCAGCAGTATTGATGTCGATCCAGTGGGTGCAGCCGGAGCACCACCAAGAGGAAATGCTGCTGAGTTGTCCATAGTTGCAGCTCCAGGAGCAAAACTACTGAAGGGGGTGAATGGAGCTGCACTACCACCAGGACTTCCTGCAGGAGCAGTTGCTGGAGCCGCCAACTCTGAGAGTACATCCAGTAGATTGGTGTTTGAAGGAGCTGGAGACGCTTTTACCTCTGCAAATGAATCAAAATTCGCCCAGTTGTCAGCAGCAGACTTTGTTGGTTGTGCAAGAGGCATGACTGTAGCAGATTGTTGTATTTGTGGTGCTGGTGCAGAAGCTGGGAGTTCAGGAACATCATCAAAATCGATTAATGAGGTTTCAGTCTTAAGTTCAACAGGATTCCCATTGGAGAACGCCAAACTACTGGAAGATGCAGTCCTCTGCACCATATACATAAAATAATTTAGCACCTTAATAAATTGGCAAGCAATTGAAAGCCATAAAAGAAAGACTATACTGGTGAAGTAATGTGGAGCATATCACACCTTTTGGCTAGGTGAACAATGGGGGTAGCGAGGCAATTCAGGTAAAGCCCATGCAGTATGAGAATGCCAACAGTTAAGTGAAATCTAGATGTACGCATTTCCTATTTGTTAAATAAAAGCTTTAACAACATTCGAGAAAGAGGCTTTTGTCAAATATCAATGCCATCATTCTCCAGACATATACTCAACTCTAGAGGGTAAATTGTTTCAAAAAAATGTGCAACTATTGATACGATACGGGATGGCTCGAGGGTGATTATGAGAGCTACAATTCATGATGGAGCTCAGCCTCAAGCCAATGGTGGCCCATGGAGCATTTTCACCATATTTGAGGAGCTTCAAGGGGTCTCAAGTGTGTATCTCCACATTACACACTCATTGATGACAAAGGGTGAGCCTTTGAGGGCCATTGGAGACTCATGTGCGAGGATGGCATGGAAGCCTTTGGAGACCATCAAGTACTCATAAGTGAAGCGGATCAAGCTATAGAAGATAGCATGGATGATACGAATCGACTTGTGCTATTGGTGCAAAGAGAAGGTGGTTATTCATGCAAAAAGGCTATCCTTTAATACAAGCCAGCATCCATGAAGAAGACTAAAGAAGTCCCTTATTTCATTAAGGGTATAATTGTAATAGCTATAATAGTCTCCTTAGCTAAGTAGTATAAATACTACCTTCCAAAAAGAATCAGATATCTAGAATGTCTTATGGGAACAAACAGGGATCATAATGGGTGTGTTACTACATAACGAACAAAGCTAATACCATTATCCAAAAGAATCAAATACCATATGATGTTGTATAGGATGTAATCCACACCTGGGTCCGCATGGAATCATCAGCAGCAGAGCTACCACCATTGGTTTTCGGAGGTTCAATAACTCGAAGGGGAGATACACTATCTCCAAGAATCTCTCTAACAGGCCGAACCATTGGGGGACTGGATGAGTCAAGGTCGCTTTGACGGTCAGGTGACATTCTTTCAAACTTGGATGCTCCATCAGAAATTCGACCATCATCAAATCTCCTTCCATTCCCAAATCTATCCTCCCGCCGCCAGTCATTGATTACTTCAGCACGGGCAGGACTTCTTTGATCATATCCAGGACTTCTTCCACCACTACTTCTCCCACCAGGACTTGGCCTGTCGCTGTATCGACGTTCATATACTTCCTCATTTGGTGGGCTTCGAGAGCCACCCCGGTAGGTATCTGTCTTCTTGTTCTCGTTTAAGTTCTCAGCTTCAGCCTGCAGACATCAACTTTTATGTGAAATAGAAGGAACATGTTCAACTAGTCAAAGATTTTAGAACGAGAAGATATGCATAAGTGAGGACATCATGGAAATTCTTCTCCTGTAACAAGCATAATAAGCTATTATGAAAGTCAAAATTGAGGATGAGCAGGATAGAATATGCACCATCTTTCCCCTTGGTGGCTTCTCAAAGCTCCTTTCACCGGAGTATCTTCTATCCACATACACATGCTTAATAAAATCACGAAGCCTCTCTACATTACTGAACACAGAGACTATTAGAACTGCATTCTGGGTCAATAATAAGTATTAAATACATACATTTTATTAAGATCACAAACCTGCCATCTGGGAGAGAATTACGCTTCTGGGTCAATAATAAGTATTAAATACATACATCTTATTAAGATCACAAACCTGCCATCTGGGAGAGAATTCCGCTGTGGGTCCCAGTCCTTCAGATATATTTCCTTTGCACTCTGCGAAAATGCCCCCCCAAACCCAAAAAAATAAAAAGCAGCAAAAAGAAAAAGGAGTTAGGCAACCAGCGATGAAAGGAATATGAACGTGACATCAGAAGTAGGTTTGGCGCTTGTAGCAAAAGGAGCATGCATACCGCATTTCCTCCTCCTTGAAGGGCACTAACTTCTTGTGAGGTAAATTTAGCCATGGATACTGACTTCACTCTATGGGTGAACTCCCGACTGCCAGTATTTTCAAATGTAGAACAGGAAGCAAGGAACTAGAAGTTAAAAGGAGTTTATAGTGCTAGGAAACGTTTTAAGCACCACAGAGGAATGATGGTTGCAGCATTTTATGAATAACAGCACTTACTGTAAACCGCTGCATGTTGTGCAAACAAATGTCCAGAAATTAGTGCAAACATATTGCGGCCCCTGTTAGACAGAAAAGTATGAGGTATATTATACATCTGTGTCATTTCATTAGATAAGACTGTTGATAATATTTACAGAAAGCTGCTATGCAACTAAATTCAGACAAATAATAAGGCTACCGACGAAAGCGAAGAAAAAGCATCCAAGAAATGACGCAGGAGCCTCTGCGGTATATCCATTAATGAGTCCGTTTATTTACGGCCAAGTTATACAAGAATTATAACAAAAAAATTGTAATATGGTGAATAATAATCAATGGATTGTTAGGTTAGTAGGTTACTGTATTTATTATTGGTTGTTAAGATCATCCCAGTAAAACCTAGATACGTGGTGCATCATTTAACACATTTCTTTGGTTAAAGATTTGTTTCCAGTAATACCATAAGCATATATTATATCACTTAATTTAATATTGGTTTTATTTAACATACATGACTAATTTTTGCTTAATTTAACTTAAAATAAAATTGAGTTACATTAATTATAATTATAACATTTAATTTCATCGAGGACGATATTTTAAGAGGAAATTAAAAAATGTATACCAAAATATGATATAAATCTAGCAATCGTCTATTGATTATGATTTTTTTTAATGAAGTGAACATGAAAATTTTATTATAAAACTTTCTTTTAATTTTAAAATCAATTAAATCTAAGTGTAAGAGTTTAAAGGGCAATTTTTGACATTTACATGTTCTAATACAAGTATTCCTAATAGTTGTATCGTTACGCCACAACGAATTCGGTATATTATAATGTTCCAATTGCAACATAACTAATGCAAAGAATTTTTTATAGGTAATGTTAATGCAAGAATTATTATTTTTGCAATTAATACTAGCACTAAATCTGCATAATTAATGAATTTACCACTGGAATTATTTCCAGTAATACATCTAATCAAACAAAATGAAAGGAGATGAGGCAGTCTTTATCTACAATGACACTGGATATATCTAGTTATTAAATGGGTTTCTTATCTCTATATATGTATGTCGTATACACACAAGAAAATTCAACCAAAATCAATGTGATAATTCTTTCATCGTCAGTTAAGGCATGGTTTCATTTTAAGAGAAGCATATGCTGGAAAAAGAGCTGGTATAATCAATATTTTCAAATGCATATCATGTCTACCTATAAGCCTAAAGATATGTCATAAGCAGTAGAAGAAACTATAAAAAATGGATCTTGGGCCTAACTCAACCCCAAAAGCTAGCTCAAAGGGGGGAATTGCTCAAGCCATATAAGGAGACCAAGGATCACTTATCTCACCGATGTGGGAGAAATCAACACTCCCCGCACGCCCAGGACTAGACATCTGGAGTGTGGACAATATAAGATGTTGGCCCAACATCGAAAACAATGAACTGGGACAAGTCTTGGCTCTGATACCATGTAAAGAATGGATTTTGGCCTATCTCAATTCCAAAAGCTAGCATGTAGGATGAAGATTGTCTAAAGTCCATATATAGAATTTATCTTGTCACTCAATTTCCGATGGGGGACTGTTAACACTCCTCTGCACACCCATACCTCGTTAACTGGAGCGTGAACAATATAATTTGGGGGCCCAATATCGGTGAACAAAGAATTAGAATGGGTCTGGCTCTAATACCGTGTAAAGACTAGATCTTGGGCATAACTAACACTCTAAAAGCTAGCTCAAAGGGAGGAGGATTTCCCAAGCCATATAGGATACCAAGGACCACTTATCCACCGATGTGGGAGAACTCAACACTCCCCCGCACGCCCAGGATTAGACATCTGGAGCGTGGACAATATAAGATGGGGGCCCAACATCGGAAACAATGAATTGGACGAGCCTGGCTCTGATACCATGTAAAGAATGGATCTTGGCCCTAACTTAACCTCAAAAGTTAGCTCAAAAGGAGGAGGATTGCCCAAGCCATATAAAGAGACCAAGGACCACTTACCCCACCGATGTGGGAGAACTCAACAGAAACATTGTCTTTATTATTATAGATAAAGGCCAATAATCTGATGAAGTGGAATATGGATAAGTACATAGACAAACCATTAAGAGATCATTTGGTTCACATGCTAATTATGTGGAACTAGAATAGAAGGATTATTTATACAAATAACAATAAACAGATTGTTATACAACAACAACATACCCAGTGAAATCCCACCACGTGGGTCTGGGGAGGGTAGAGTGTACGCAAATCTTACCTCTACCTTGGTAGGTAGAGCGGTTGTTTCTGAAAGACCTTCGGCTCAAGACAAAGCATAATCACACACAAAGCAAAGTAGTATTACAAGGAATGTTATGCAGATATACCTACTTTAAGGAAATTTTAAATACTTCAATCTTCATATTGCTAATAAACATAAATTCTTATTCGATTATTCCATATTCTATCCCGCATAAAATAATGCATAGATTCCCATACAACTTAATGCGGATACTATTTAATACAGCCAAGCCAACCAAACACTGGATTAATTTGCGGGATTATTTTTCTTAATTCCTCAAATTAAACATTGCATATTCTTATGTGGGATTTTACGCTGGAATAATTGTTCTTAATCCCTCCAACATTGTATTTTTTTATGTGGGATTTTACGCTGGGATAATTTTTCGTAATCCCTCAACTAATGATCCCTAAGACTCTTGAAGGATAATATTGTCAAAAACACGCCAGGATACGGAGAGTAAGGCAAGGGAGTTGAAGTTAGTTTAAAGCAGTCAAAACACTGTAGATATGTGTGTGTTCTGTTAAACAGGAAATATAGGAGGCACATGCTACTGTGCATCTTTCTGATCTTACTACTATGATATAGGATGCACATGCTACTGTGCATCTTTCTGATCTATCTACTGTGATTTTCCCCCTTGAATGCTTAGCATTCCTCAAAATGCATTTTGGAATAGATGCTATAATATGATTTATCTCATTAATGCTTCTCATCTAAATTTATATAAGACAAGGATATTTTCTAAGAATAGCAAATCTTGAAGAGTAAATAGTAAGCTCTTCCTCTTAATACATTCCTTCCACATAAAGAACATCTTTTTAATAACTGCCCCTCTGGATTTCAGGAGATGTTCAACTACTCCAAAGAAAGTTGGCATACGTTTTTTTATAACCAGAACTCAATCGCTCCAGGTACCATGTAAAGGTTTCAAACATGTCAACTGTTGGAGTGGCATGAACAAGTGACCCTGGGAAGATTAAATGAACTAAACAAGCTAAACTTTATTTAATAAGACTTGGAATACTCGTGGTATTTTGGAATTAAATGTAGCTTCCTTTTTTTTGGAGAATAGAATCAAATGTAGCTTTACATGTGAAGGTCCTCTCTAGAGTAACCAAATGGTAAGGAAGTAGTGAGCCAACTTTATTGACTACTTGATGATTAGATTTAGAGTTCCACCCAATTACCATATCATGGTATCTGCTTGTGCTTGCACCATGTCACATCCGAACCTAGTGAGAAATGCAGCCACTTTAAACACAGCAAACATATTAAAACTAATGCCCACACTGGACATGCATTCCCCATCCCTCCACTCCTAGTTCAGACAGTTCATCATTAAAACTTGGCCTTACCTTCTTATCATTCTTATGTAAAGGTCATGCTAATCTTCTCTGTATCCTTCCAAGCTTAGCGGAAATGATTAAATAGAGTAGAATGGAACAGATATAGACCAAACCGAAGGTCATTCACAATTCAAAGTTGAAATACTAGAACAAATTCAGTAGCTAAAAAAATAAAATTAAGACCAAACAGAAGTTAAATAGAAAGACGGTCAAAATGCTAAACTAATAAATAGAGCAGAATGGAACAGATATAGAGCATTCATATAACCATTGCCAAGTAGTTTTGGATTGAGACGTAATTAATTAATTGATTAAGCATAGCATAACAAAATACTCCTACCTCCCTTTTTATGTGACACTATTTGATGAGTCGAAGAAGTTTTTATTTTACCATGATTTTCCAAACATGTTCAAATATTCTGAATCATCAATTGCGTGATTTACAAAATTCTTTATTCAACTTCCAAACACGTAAAATTTTATTTCCAAAACTTGAAAGAATCTATGTTCATAGTTCACATCAAAGTTAGGTATTTTGACCTCCCAAATGATAGAGAGCGTATTAAATAGAGCAGAACAGAACCGATATAAGAGGATTCATATAACCGACAAGATAGATCAAACTTACCAAGCTATTACAGTTTATACATCGTCGGTTATCAGGAAGCTTAAGCAGATTCCGTATAGTTCTTTCATTCTTCTCATCCTCCCTTCGGTTCGCCATCTCTTCACAAACAAACAAAAAAGTAATCAAAGCCCTATATCCTCAACTTACTGCCAAAGATCAACACAAAAAATCATCAATTGAGTCGCAAAAACCACCAATAAGCCCTAACTTTCTCAACTTACTACTAATAATCACACAAAAACTCATCAATTTCATTAAAACAAGGGAAAAGGTGCATATATACCCCTCAACTTTGTGATATAGAGCATATATACCCCTCGTTAAAAAAGTGGTGTTTATATACCTCTGACATTACACAAATGGTGCAAATACTCTTTTGCTAACGAAATATGTTTAAAGAATCATTTAGCTTGTTTTTTAATTAAAAAAATATCACGTGGCTTTTAAGAAAAAGTCTACCCATTTTTATTGAGTAGACTTATTTGCTTAAAGCCATGTGGTAAAAAAATTTCCTCGTGGGTTGGGTTCGGTTCATTTAAAAAAATGGATAGACTTATTTTTTTAAAGCCACAAAGATATCTTTTTAAAACGAACCAGACCCGATCCACCATAAAAAATATTACCACATGGCTTTAAAAAAATAAATCAACCAAAAAAATAGGTAGACTTATTTTTTAAAGCATTGCAGCATTTTTTTAAATTAAAAAATAAGTTAAATGATTTTTAAAAAAAAGATATGTAAGCGAAAAGGGTATATTTGTACCCTTGATAGGGTATATTTGCACCATTTATTAACGGCAAGGGTATATATGCACCACGTTTTTAACGAGGGATATATCTTCTCTATATCGCAACGTTGAGGGGTATATTTGCACCTTTTCCCTTAAAACAATCAATTAAAGTCACATAAACCAGCCATCAAAGTCTTATTTTCTCAATTTAGTCCCAAAAATCACACAAACAAACTTCAATTCCAGTAAAATGAACAATTGAGTCACATAAACCAGCAACCAAAGCCCTAATTTCTCAACTTAATGCCAAAAATCACTCAAAAATCATCAATTCCAGTAAAACGGTCAATTAAGTCTCATAAACAAGCAATCAAAAGCCCTATCTTCTCAACTTATGCCAAAATCACACAAAAAAATCACCAATTCCAGTAAAATGATAAAAAAAAAACTAGTCAATTCCAGTAAAACGATCAATTATGTCACATAAACAGCAATCAAAGCCCTATTTTCTCAACTTACTGCCCAAAATCGCACAAAAACTCACCAATTCCAGAGAAACAATCAATTAAAGTCACATAAACCAGATATCAAAGCCCTATCTTCTCAACTAATGCCAAAAATCACACAAGAAATCATCAATAAAGCTATCACAAAGACACTTGTCAATAATCTAAATATGTATTGATAAGTAATGGAGAAAACTTCTCTTTAATTAATGTCAAAGAGTTCGGATCGGAGTATAAAAATTTGATTATCTAAATTTTAATGTATTGCAAACATAATTTGATCTTTAAAGGCGTTTTTAGAATAAAAATTAAATATTTGAATCATATAAACTAGCAATCAAAGCCTTGTCCTCTAAACTTACTGCCAAAAATCACACAAAATTCATCAATTCCAGTAAAATGACCCAATTAAGCATAAACCAACAACCAAACCCCTATCTTCTCAACTTACAGCCAAAAATAACACAAAAATTCACCATTTCCAGTAAAATGGTAAATTAACTAACATAAACCAGTATCAAAGCCCTGTTTCCTCAACTTAGTGCCAAAATCACACAAAACCCCATCAATTCCAGTAAAATGATCAATTGACACATAAACCAGCAATCAAAGCACTATATTCTCAACTTACTGCCCAAAATCACACAAAAAATCATCAATTCCAGTAAACTGATCAATTGAATCACATAAACCAGCAATCAAAGCACTATATTCTCAACTTACTGCCCAAAATCACACAAAAAATCATCAATTCCGGTAAACTGATCAATTGAATCACATAAACCAGCAATCAAAGCACTATATTCTCAACCTACTTCCCAAAATCACACAAAAAATCATCAATTCCAGTAAACTGATCAACTGAATCACATAAACCAGCAATCAAAGCTCTATTTTCTCAAATTACTGCCAAAAATCACACAAAAAACATCAATTCCAGTAAAACAAACAATTAAAGTTACATAAACCAGCAATCAAAGCCCTATTAATCACACAAAAACTCATCAATTCCAGTAAAACAATCAATTAAAGTCACATAAGCAATCAAATCTCTATAATCTCAACTTACTGCCAAAATCGCACTAAAATCATCAATTCCAGTAAACTGATCAATTGAATCACATAAACCAGCAATCAAAACCCTATCTTTTCAACTTACTGCGAACGAATCACATTAAAACTCATCAAGTCCGCAAATGACAAATTAAGTCACATGAACCAGCAATCAAAGCCCTACTTCTCAACTTACTGCCAAAAATCAGACAGGAAAACCATCACTTCCAGTAAAATGGTCAATTAGTCACATTAATCAGAAATCAAAGACCTATTTTCTCAACTTATGCCAAAAATCACACAAAAAAAAATCAACAATTTCAGTAAAACGATCAATTAAAGTCACAAAACAAGCAATCAAAACCCTAGCTCCTCAAACTCACTGCCAAAAATCACACAAAAAGTCATCATTTCCAGTAAAATGATAATTAAGTCACATAAACCAGCAATCAGATCTTTATATCCTCAACTTACTGCCCAAAATCACACAAAACTCATCAATTACAGTAAAATGATAAATTTAGTCGTATAAACCAGCAATCAAAGCACTATATTCTCAACATAGTTCCAAAAATCACACAAAACCTCATTAATTCCAGTACAACAATCAATTAAGGTCACATAAACCAGCAATCAAAGAATAAGTCATCATTTCCAACAGAATGATAAATTAAGTCACATAAACCAGCAATCAATGCCCTATCTTCTCAACTCACTGCCCAAATCACAAAAAAAAATCATTTCCGGTAAAATGACAAATTTAGTCACATAAACCAGCAATCAAATCCCTATTTTCTCAACTCACCGTCAAATATCACACAAAAACTCATCAATTCCAGTAAAATGATAAATTAAGTCACATAAACCAGCAATCAAAGCCCTACTTTCTCAACTTACTGCCAAAAATCACACAAAAAGTCACCAATTCCAGTAAAATGATCAATTGAATCACACAAACCAGTAATCAAAGCCCTATTTCCTCAACTCTCTGCCAAAAATCACACAAAAAATCATCATTTCCAGTAAAATGACAAATTAAGTCAGATAAACCAGCAATCAAATCCCTGTTTTCTCAACTTAGTGCCAAAAATCGCACAAAATCTCATCAGTTACAGTAAACTGATAAATGAAGTCCCGTGAAACAGCAATCAAAACCCTATCCCTCAACTTAGTGCCAAAAATCACACAAAAATTCATCATTTCCAGTAAAATGATCAATTAAAGTCACATAAACCAGCAATCAAAGCCCTATTAATCACACAAAAACTCATCAATTCCAGTAAAACAATCAATTAAAGTCACATAAGCAATCAAATCTTTATTTTCTCAACTTACAGCCCAAAATCGCAACAAAACTCGCCAATTCCAGTAAAATGATCAAATGAATCACATAAACCAGCAATCAAAGCCCCATCTCCTCTACTCACAACCAAAAATCACACAAAATTCATCATTTCAGGTAAAATGATAAATTAAGTCACATAAACCAGCAACCAAAGCTCTATATTCTCAACTTACTGCCAAAATCACACAGAAACTCATCAACTCCAGTAAACAGTCAATTGAATCACATAAACCAGCAATCAAAGCCCTATTTTATCAAATTACTGCCAAAAATCACACAAAAACTCATTAACTCCTAAAACAATCAATTAAAAGTCACATAAACCAGCAACCAAAGCCCTATCTCCTCAACTCACCGCCAAAAATCACACAAAAACTCATCAATTCCAATAAAATGACAAATTAAGTAACATCAACTAGCAATCAAAGCCCTGTTTTCTCAACTTACTGACAAAAATCACACAAAAAGTCACCAATTCCAGTAAAACAATCAATTAAAGTCACATAAACCAGCAATCAAAGAAAAAAATCATCAATTCCAGTAAACAATCGATTAAAGTCACATACTCACCAAACAAAAACTTCAAAAATTCAAACTTATACATCACCAGATCTGGTAAATTCATAGTCATCAAAGCTAACTAATGAAACTAAATTCAAATATACACTAAAAATATGTATAACAAATTGAGCACCATGGAAGTAACCTAACCTAACCTGATCGACGAAACAACAACAGCTGCTATACGTACAGCTCAGAAAGAATACTTATTTTTTGGGGGGAAATGTGTAGAGAGAGAAAGTGAAGGAGAAAATATAGGGTGTTATGCGGATACAAAGGAGAAATTGTGTGTCTGATTTGAAGAAAAAATGAATTACGGGGTCAGATTTTGACTGGTGGTGGACTTGGGAATGTTGTTATGGGGACAGGTCGTACAAGGCAGGCGGCTGTGAGATTACACAAATGCCCCTCAATTTGCCACGAGAGGAAAAATATGTATCGTCCCAAAAGATTGTCCTACTTTCTTATTAGAACGACACATTTCAAAAGTCTTCATTTATTTTTAAATTTCGTATTAAATCAAATTAAGATAATTTTCTTGAAACGGATGGAGTACTACTTTCTACCTTTCCAAATTTGATTCAAAATAAGTATGTAGTAATTTTTAAAAAAATCAAATTCATTCTTATCTAATAAATAATCTGAATATTTTTTTATAAAGTTCTTTCGATATTTCTGTACATCTTGATATAAGAAATAACTGGTACAACAACACAACATATTCAGTGTAATCAAAAAGCAGATCAAATACAATAAGAGAAATAATTGATAGTTTATCAAATAACTCTCTTTATTAATTTTATTAAGTTGTTGTCTTAATAGGTGTATCAATATTTTAAAAGTCCGTTATTGTGAACTGGAAGGAATAACACTTGCGGTTAATTTTGCTTTCTTTTTTTCAATGTATTCGTAATAGTATAGTGAAGATAGATTAATATAGTGAGACTTTGGTTAATATTTTTTAAAAGGGGGTGTAAAAGACAAACATAACAACTAAAAATAATTCAAGGGATTATCATTTAGGAAGTGTAACGATCTTTTTTTTATTACAATTTTCTTAAGTCATTTTAAAATATTTTGAATTATTACTTGTGTTGAGTTATACTAGTAGTTTTGTCATATAGTTCAAATATTTCATTTTTATTCTAAAAACGCCTTTAAATATCAAATTATGTTTGCAATACATTAAAATTTAGATAATCAATTTTTTATACTCCGATCCGAACTCTTTGACAGTAATTAAAGAGAAGTTTTCTCCATTACTTAGCAATACATATTTAGATTATTGACATGTGTCTTTGTGAGCTTTAAGGGTTAAGATTTGATTTGGTCTATTTTCAATTAGTATGATTTAATCTCTATTAACAAAAATAAAAAATAAAGTTAACTCTCTGTGAAATGGCATTAATTCCTCTCTTCCAGGAAAGCAAAAACCATTCCATTTTTTTATTCTCAGTTAGAGTGTTAGTTATTTTATCAATTGTTTATTTTAATAAAAGATGATTATTTTCTATTTTAATTTCTTTTTTATTGCACGCGCGCACACACTATATTTTGAACAATAAAACCAAACTTAAAATAATTAAAAACTAAGTACTTTTTAAATTAAAAAAATTATAATCTCCTGATGATTAGAATTAAAAAATACAATTTACTAACAGATAAAGTGTAGATAGTGGGATCATCCCCGCACATATTTTAACTTCTTTTTGTTTTTGTTTTCTCGGTTTTATCATTAACAAGGATTTAATCATACTAATTTAAGATAAACTAAATTAAATCTTAACCCTTAAAACTCACAAAGACATTAAAATGGCGTCTTCGTTCCTTCTTTAAATTATTATACTTTATTTTAATTATCGCACTTAATTTTATTATTTTTAATTATTTATTTGTATAATTAAAATGGAAGAAATTAGATGTATAATTAAGGGTAAGAGTGCTTCTTTTAGTAGGAGTAACAAGGCAGGGATACTTCTTCTAGTCATCTTATTCCTAGTCAGGATGATTTGATTTATTACACTCATATAGATGAAACTGATTTTTTTTAATGATATATCATTAGATGATGAGATATATTCTGCAACTGAACTAGACTTTAATTTAGACGATAATCTAGATGACACACTCACTAGTGTACCTCAACAACCTCAACCTCAGACTGAGTCTCAGCCTCAAACTGAAACGCCTCTTATTCCCCTAGTATGAGTCGAGGTCCCACACAACGAAAAGTAAAATCAGTTGAATGAGTTTTTTTGATAGGTACCAAGAGAATCAAGTAGTTAGATGTAAATTTTGTAAAAATGTTTATAAATTTAAAATCGGAAAAGGTCAGGGTGGGACGGAAGGTTTATTGAGACATGTACAAGGCTTTCACAAAGCTAAGTGGGATAAATACGAGGCTACAAAGTCAGGTGTGTCAATGCGCTATGAGTCGGGACAAGGTTTACATAGTGTTTTGGACCAAGTACAGGGTCAAATTAACCCGATGACGGAGGGGATCGTAGGTCCTAAATACGATAAACACAGAGATAGAGAATCAATAGCAAAATTAGTTGCGGTTGAGTGTTTGCCTTTTGCATTTTCCTTTCTCTCCTGGTTTTATTCATTACGTAAGAGATATGTATAATCCTGCTTTTAATGGTTTTCCTGGATCATCTGTTAGGAGAGACGTTTTTAAATTTGCACATGAATATCAACAATATTTGCGTTATGCATTATCATTTTTCTGGCAAAGTATCTAGCACTTCTGATATAGGTCGTAGTACTAACGACAATGATTATTTAGCTGTAACATGTCATTGGATAGATCATAATTGGTCTATGCAAAAACGTATTTTAGCATATAGATATATTGATGATAGGCATATCGGAACTTCTATTGCACAAAATATTCATGAAGTTTGCGATTATTATGGTATAACTGACAAAATTATGATTGTTACGTTAGATAATGCTTCTTCTAATAATTATGTTGTGAGACTTTTAAAATATCTATTAACTCCATCTTTTCCTAATCATTTTCATATAAAAATGTGTGTGTCATATTTATAACTTAGTTGTAAAGGATGGTCTATCACTTTTTGAAAACACTCTTAATAAAATACAATTTGCTATAAAGTTTATTTTTAGAAGTAATAAAATACAAAGAAAAAATAGTATAAAAAAACTTGTCACAGTTGTGGATTACCTTTTAAAAAAATTCCTGAAGAAGTTGCGACTAGGTGGAATTCTCTATATGAACAACTACTTGTTGCTTACGATTATAGAAAACATATAACTTTATTTTTAACGTCCATAATCGAAATCCAACTGATATGCTTATAGATAATGATTGGAAAAAAAATTCAGAACTTATTGGATTTTTAGATAATTTTTTTGAAGCAACTAAAGAATTTATGGTATTTATTATCCTACTATTTCAACTATGTTATTTTATATAGCTCTAATATTTTTGTTACTTAGTAAATATATGGAAAACCATCTTATAAGGCACCTATTAAAAACACAATTATCAAATTAAAAAAATATTTTTTCCTATTTCCACTATTTATATTATTGGTGTTGTATTAAATTCAACTATTAAAATAGACGGTTGTCAGTTGTAAAGAACTTATTGAAACGATTTATGATTGTATACTAGTACTTCCACCTCCAACTCTAAAAAATCCAAATGAACAGCCACCTAAGGAACCAACTAAAAAAAAAGTTTGTTTAGCATACAACCATACACGATGAATGCAGAAAAGTATATATGCATTATCAACAAGAAAGTGCTAGCAATCAACCAACTTTTATACCATCTTCTTTTTCTTCTTCAATACAACCTTATAAAAGACATGTTGTTTATGCGGCTAGTATTGAAAGCCTTAGAAATAAAATGTTTAGAGGTTCCACTGCTAATCAAGTTAGCGAGTTTGATGTTTTTGTTTTGCAGGATGTTGTACCGTACCAAGCAGTTTTCAATGAAGAATGACGTGAAGACTTGCTTAAATACTGGAGGGAAAATGAGAAGACATTTCCGATACTAGCAAAGATGGCCCGAGATGTGTTGAACATTCAAGCGTCATCAACAGCGTTTGAAAGCGTTTTTTCTGTCGGAAGATTTCAAATAGGAGAGCACATACACTTATTAGCGTGAGACAGCTTGGAGATTACAGTTATATTCAAAGATTGGATACGAGCGGAGCGTAGAAGGTGCAGTCAACCAGAGATCAACAAAGAAGACGACGAAAAATACAACGAAATCTTGTTCGGTGGAACTAGAAGCGACGTCGACCAATTTGACCAACAACTTCCAATTCAAACCGAAGTACCACAAGACATTGTGAAGAAATTAGAAAATGTGTTTTTAACTATGTAATTTTTTTTATTGCAATTTTACTATGTGATTTGCAACTTTTGAACAGCACCACAAAGTTGCAATTTTGAAATTATATTACAAAAAAATCATATTTTTATTAAATAATATAAGAGGCACAAAAACAGGTTTGGGATGTTCTTATTATACTATCTTGTTCAATTATTTAAGTGTATATATTCACATCTTTTTTGAAATTAAGTGTCTAAAAAAATGGAATCCCGGACCCGACCCGACCCCGCCAACACTGATCCCCTTTTCCGGCGGGATGGGGGAATGGACGGGACATCGGCCCGTCCCGCCGTAGGACCGGTCCCGACCCTTTCCCCAACCCCGTCGGGTCCCGTCCCGCCGGACCCGCCCCACCCCGAATCCGACCCCTTGGACACCTCTAGTTTTAGATGACTATACTTGTCTTCTCCAGTTCTTTCGGAACGAACAAAACCATCGAGACAGAGGATGATAGGGAGCTACTGGTCGGTGTTGTTCGTCGGATTCTGGCGTCTGCTCGTCGGGTTTTCTTTTGGCAGTGACCTGGAGAAAAAAAGGGATGCATGAGAGGGGAAGGGAGAAGTGTCGTTGGCCAGTGGATGTGGTCGGAGATGGAGCAAAAAAGGATCACCAGATGTAACAGTGAGACGCCTACATGGTGTCTATGTGGATCTGACGTGATTTTTTTTATCCAACATGGAGTCCAACTCATAAATCCGTCCATCCGAGGGCAAATTTAACAAGTTTACGTTTAGAAGATCATTTTTATCCTATAATTTAACGGAGGACAATGTTAAACTATAAAACATAGTTGGAGGACAAATTTGACCATTTTTCCAACTTTGTAAGATATCACGCTTGACATGGGTCCCATAACGGTGGAAAGCTAGGGACATCGATAATTTTATTTCGACAAGTAGAATAATGATTTATTAATGAAAAGAAATAGGAGTAGTAGTAGTAAAGGGAGACCTCTCAACATCCAATTTAATATTAAAAATTGCAAGGTTTAAAATTAGCCGCCATCACAGTGACAGCTATTTGTATTCTTTTAATGCTGAATTTTGAACAAATCTAAAAATATACTCGTATTTACAATGATTTGGTTTGTAGCACATGGACCAACTAATCAACGTTAAAATAGTAAGTGGTAGTACTGTTTCTTAGTTAAAAACAGTAAACTGTCTTTTTAAATGAATCTCACTTTGCTTTTGTATATATTTTATATGTTTCACATGCATTGTTCTCATTTGATGTCTCGTTTTCATGGGGATTTATCATTATTGTGTAAGTGGTAGTAATTATTAGCGAATATTCTCAGAATATTCGTCGTATATTTTGTAATTATGATAAATGTATATTTAAGGTAACTTAGGATTCTAATTGTATTAGGAATCAACCTTTGTAAGGTAAGTTAGGATTCGTACCATATTAGGAATCAACCTTGTACATCTATATATATTGTGAATAATGAAAGAAATTCCCAAGGGAAATTATTCCATCTTTCATGGTATCGGTTCGCCAAGTATCTTCTGCAAATTGGTTTTGTATGTAGCAGGTGTGATACCTCTCTCTTCACTTTTCACCGAGGTAGCAGCACTGCATATTTGCTATTATATGTCGACGATATTGTTCTTACTGCCTCATCTGACGGGTTGAAGAATGAAATCATTGGTCTACTCAAAACTGAATTTGCTATGACTGACTTGGGGAAGCTAAGTTATTTTTTGGGTATATCGGTGACTAGATCTGCTGCCAATATGTTCCTATGTCGGCGAAAGTATGCGAAGAGATAGTGTACGGGGCCAAGATGGCAAATTGTAAAATTATGCCAACTCCGGTGGACTCAAAATCCAAGCTTAGTGCCAATGACGGTGCGCCAGTTTCGATCCCACTCTATATCGGAGTCTAGCAGGTGCTCTTCGTATCTTACATTCACTAGGCATGATATTGCATATGCCGTTCGGCCAGTGTGCTGTTCATGCACGATCCCCGAGAGTCCCATTTTGCCGCCCTCAAACGTATTATCGGATATGTTAAGGGCACACTTGACTTTGGCTTACATCTATACCCCTCTCGCCCCAACCAAATTGCTAGCCTACACGGATGCAGATTGGGCTGGATGCCCCGACACACGTCGCTCCACCTCCGGGTACTGTGTATTTCTTGGGGATAATCTTATCTCATGGTCCGCCAAGCGGCAGGCCACGCTGTCCCGTTCGAGTGCTGAAGCAGAATATCGCGGAGTTGCTAATGTCGTCGCCGAGATCCGTGGCTCGAAATCTTCTTTTGGAGCTCCAGTGTCCATTACGCAAGGCGTCTATAGTTTATTGTGACAACATATCTGCTATCTATATGTCTCATAATCCAGTCCAACATCAGCGAACTAAGCATATTGAGATGGATATCCACTTTGTGCGAGAGAAGGTTGCTCGTGGTCAGGTCAAAATTTTACACATGCCTTCCTCGTATCAGTATGCAGATATTTTCACAAAGGGACTACCGCGACAGCTCTTCACCGACTTTCGATCCAGCCTTAGCATTCGGCCTCCTCCCGCTCCGTCTGAGGGGGAGTATTAGCGAATATTCTCAGAATATTCGTCGTATATTTTGTAATTATGATAAATGTATATTTAAGGTAACTTAGGATTCTAATTGTATTAGGAATCAACCTTTGTAAGGTAAGTTAGGATTCGTACCATATTAGGAATCAACCTTGTACATCTATATATATTGTGAATAATGAAAGAAATTCCCAAGGGAAATTATTCCATCTTTCAGTAATATTTTTTGAGTGAAAATAGTAAAATGTCTTCGTAATGGAACTTCACTTTACTTTTTATGTTTTTATATGTTGATCACTCACATGCATATCTCTCATTTGATGTCTCACTTTCATAAGGATTTATTATTATTGTGTAAGTTACCAAGCGTTTGTATATTTAATTTCTATTCATCACTATTATTCTGCTCAATATCATCTAATTAACTACAACTTATATGTGATAGGTTATGTTGTACGAGCATAGTAGGACTAATAGCAATTAAATATTTTTGTCCCATAGACAAAAAATGTTCTTTTTCTAGATAACTAGAAGATCAAGATTTCTTAAAATTTGAAAGCGTTCACGTTTTATGTCACACCCCAACTTAGGGGTGGCCGACACCCGACACCCGAAGGCCCGAGCAAACCAACTGTGATATCTGAACTCTATAATATGTACTGTGGGCTGAGAATGACACTAAATGATAATAATGAGAATAAAACATAACAACATGCAAGCAGAAAGCCTAACAATACATATATGCATAACTAAGGTCGACAAGGCCAAACAAAACACATATGCGCTGATTGATAGTATGTAAGCCTATAGAAGTACTAAAATGTGTCAATTGGTCGGGACAGGGCCCCGATCTACCCATACTCATATATATAATCATGCATGCATCCTACTCGATGACTCTGACCAACAACTTCGGAGAAGTGGAGTGAGACAACAAACTGCTGAACTTTGGTACCCTATTGGGAAGGCGCACTGGCATGTATACCTGCACACGTGGGTATGATCACAGCGCACAAAGTGCGTTAGTACGAAAGATGTACCGAGTATGTAAGACGATAAGCATATGATAAATAGTGTAAATAACATAAGAAGGGATATATAGACAACCTGAAACTCATAACAAGGCCACTGTGGACATCCATAACTATAACATGAATGTAAATGCATGCTCGCAAAATCATTCCTCACTGTGGAAGCATATACAATATCATATAATAATAAATCCCTTTATGGGGTGAGCTCATCATAACTGTTGGCCATATAAGACGCGGTAAATCTCTGCCCAACTGATCAGTGATATGCACAGCTACGTGCCTGCTCGGTCGTCTATGACATGGTGTGATAATGAAAGAAATACATGTAGTTTCCATTTACATGCCTGTCCGGCCGACTATAACATGGCACGGTAATGAAAAAATACATCTAGGTGCACATTTACGTGTCTGTCCGATCGACTATAGTGCGTTGTGGTAATGAAAATAAATGCATATATATCAGTGCAATGCAAGACCGACCTCAGAAGGGATACCATAGAAAGAGTCGAAGTGGCCTACCGTCATTATCCTCCAACTATCGTTATTGTCGCTGCATTCTTTATCCTTTAATTCAAAAGATAATAAACACGGAGAACATGTAAGATACTCGATATGAATTACACATAAAGAAGGGTTCAACTCATTCGAATGGTATATGATCAATTCAAGTTTAGCGGAAACGTTTCAATCGATGACTACAAGAGATAATAAACATGAAAGGTGCTGGATATAAATCATATATGTGGGGCAGGACTTAGTTCAATCCGAAGAGGTGTGTTCATCTTATGTTAGTCGGAGATATGTTTCAAGGAAAGTTCGTCGAATTCTAGTTATGCCACGAGAGAAAGAGAAAGCCCTACATACCTCGTTATTGAAGCGAATCCCATCCCACGAGCCCTCTTATTCTTTACAAATGATTGTCTATATCATACGAAGGATTCAAGATTAGTTCTAAGTCTATAACTTATAAGAACATTCATTGAGACATTTTATCAAACAACTTGCGGGCGTAAGTTCATAGAGTTATTTGTAGTTCAATCATTGATCCTACTACTCATTTAAATTCCATCCATAACTCCATATAGTGTATTTAATCCATACGAAACAGCCCAACAATTAAATATATCCATAAAAGTTCATAATTTGTAGGAATTCCCTCAATAATTTCAGTTAATTACTTGAAGAATCATAAGGAGATCATTAGGAGAGTAAAACATACCTTAATTTGTAGGAATTAATCCTACATCAAGTTTACTTCGAGAAGAAGGATCCCTCCGAAAAGTGAAACGATGTAGAAACGATGATTCTACGATTACCACAGACTTTCTTGCGTTAGATTAGCTTGCTTAGCTCTTAAACTTGATCTTGATTCATTGAGAAGAGCCTGGGAGAGTTTAGGAGGTGTTTTAGGGTTTGAAGTTTAAGAAAAATGAGGTTGCAATTCGTTTGGGGCTTAATTTATATGAAAAGGAATGTTGCCACCGATCAAAGCCTCCCTTGGACTCGCTGGTTTCGTGGAAGTTTGCACTCTTGGACGGAAATACGAATATCTCTCCACACCAACGTCGTATAGACGAAAGGTAAATTACGTTGGAAACTAAACTTGTAGACCTTCAATTTGATGGGTGGATAAACCCGTAACTCCAAGTATATTGAGAGAAAAGCTCTGCGGCATCTGACCCAAATTTTAGTGAAATTGTGAATGTAACTTGCGACGAACTTTGTCGACATTCGTTCTTACAACTCACTTGACTTCCACACTTAACAAGAGACTATTATACGATTCAAATACTTCATATCATTACTTTCGTAGCATGTGAAGCACTCCTAGTCTCACCCCAAAAGTACGAGTTATCGTATTCCCAACTTGCCGACTTTTGACGAAACTCATTTTTCTTCGATTCATTCACCCTCCAAACCTTCCGCTACTTACTGATCATATTTATAGATCCTTATAACCATTTATATTAACAAGCTAATCTCTTTTAACCTCAAGATAATTTCTTTCGTACTTGCATCGACTAACTCACATGCGACTTTAACGTGCGAAAATTCGGGGTGTAACATTTTAATTATTCATTTCAAGGCTCAATTCAGTCCACATCTGATGTGGCCATTTGAGCCAAAGATCTTATTCCAGTATTCTATTATTAGGCAATAGAGTCTGATCAAGAATAAATATATAGTCTGAATGATGTTTATTTGAAACTCTTTTCATCAGCAAAATTATATTGTGTAAATATGATATAAATAAATATTCTAATATATGTATAAATTATTGAATTTCATTAAAATAAGGGAAAATACTAAAAATCTCACAGCTTTAAAATACAAAAGTAGTTTCAAAGTAACAAAACTCTAAAAGGAGTCTTCCAAATACAAGTATTTCAGGACAAAAAGAAACTCTTTATGATTTAGCACTCTAGCCTGATCAGATTTTACTGCAAAAATAAAGTTTTGGCTACACCTTTTTGTATTGAAGTATTAGTCATATCTTTCTATGCATATTTCTCCTTTTAATCTATAAAGTTGGACCACAACTTTAATTTCTCTTGGAAAGAGAATGGGCAAATAGAAAGACATACCAACATGAAATAACCTTCCACTAGTGCCAGTGCCACCTATTTTGATAATAGAATTTAAAAGTTTAAACTTCTATACATGAAACGTTTAAAAGAAACATTTATGAGATAAAGGTAAGAAACATATTTGAAGTATCATTTTTTTCGAGATTTCTACTTGAATTATCAGGAATTTGTATTTCTTATCAAAACTATTACCAACTATTTATCAAAACACACCTCGACTAATATATGACAGTATGTGGTGTACACTCTTTTTTTGTTTAACAGGTGTCAAATGACACTCCACGCGGATAATCAAAGAAATTACTTCGATTTTTTTTTAAAGAAAATTAAGAGATAATGGTCAAAACACACATAAAGTATCACCTTTTTACCATTTTCCTACTTGAACTCTCAGGTGTTTGCGTTTTCTATCTGAACTATCACCACTATCTATCAAAACACACCTCAAGATTAAATGAGTCAGCTGCCACGTGGATGAAATTTTATGGACAAATTAAGCTGTCATACACCTTTTGACGATTGTATTTAAAAACTTGGTCTAATCAACTTTGAGGTGCGTTTTGATAAATAATTGGTGATAGTTCAGTTAGAAAAGACAAACATCTGATAGTTCGGTACAAAACTAGCAAAAAAAAAAAAATACTTCAGGTGTGTTTTTGACCGTTATCTCAACATTTATATCATCATGCAACTTAAAGATAATCATTCATACAAACTGAATTAACAACCTAGTAAATAAAGATGGCACTTGTTACAACAATGACAACAACAACAACTATTATTATGCCCTAATCCAAGCTAATAGGTAGATTGTATGAACCATCAATATCATAGTACTCTCTTTTGGTCAATTTTACCAACACGTATCTAGATGAGCACATTACAACAAAAGAATGTTACTTGTTGTAAAAGGTTAAAAACACTAATAACATATATTTATTACAAGAAGTCTAGATATGATTGTAAAGAACATGTAATTGCACGATTTGTTCTTCAAATGGGCTGGTCTTTAATTTTGCCCTTCAAATGGGTTGATTTTTAATTTCTATCCTTTAAATCGAACTTATACTTGCGGGACATAAGTTCTTTAAGGACAAGAGGCATAACTTATGAGATATTATGATACAAAATATAAATTTATGAGGGGCAAAAATTAAAGGCCAACATAAAATAAACACAAAGTGCAAATGGCCCTGTAAAGTAAGGGATGAATATCCAATTGTGACAATGCCCAGGGGTCACTGGGCCCAACAAAAAGTTGAATCTGTAAATGATTAGGCCCACAGTGAGTTGAGCTATGATCTGGTCCTGAAAGGGCCATGGACCCAACCTTCTTGGGTTGGCCATGCACCAGCTGATCAATTTTATCATTCTTTTATACATGGAGATTGGTTTTATGGCCACAAAAAATGTACATTTAGTTATATGACCCTTTTTACAAGAAATCAATCAGACATAATACCGATGATCGGCTAATAAAATTCATGAAATCTTTGTAGAGTCATTACTTACACGGAGAAGAGACCAAGCTAATGATTGACTTGTTGGATGTAGAGATTTGCCTATGAAATACTTCAGCAATTTCCTTAGTATAATCTCTAATTTTACTTACATACAAGTTCAATTACGTTGATATTTTCTTAATGGAATTTCTATTTTTCTCTTTTGCGTAACTAACAACATAAGTGTAGCATTATAAGAAGTCACTGCTAAAAAATGCAAAATTCTAATTCTCCTACTCACAACTTTTCTCTTATCTTTCACTTTGATCTGAACAGATGTGTATCAATTATACTTCTCAGTCACATGGAATGATGCTCTCACTGTACCTAACAACTAATATCACATGAAGTCCCTTAAATATGTTGGAGATTTTGTCTCTAATTGTACTACTTTTAGTTCCACATCACATGTCAAATTCCCTATTTGGACTACTTTCAGTTAGAAAGGTCATTTTCCTTTGTGTCTTCACCTTATGTGTTTTGTTCAAAGACGGATATATGATTCAAAGTTTATAGATTCATATAACAATCTCAAATTAATATTAATGATAATTAAATATTTATTTTAAGTAGATTTCTTAGTATACATATATATGTAGAGTTTAGGTGAACTCGTAACTAGTGACAAAATATAAAGAAGTAAAAGTCAAAAGGATTCAACATATAGTATATATACACAAAAAAAATTACCTATCTATACAGTGTGTTTTCTAGTGAAGGAATGCCAATTAACACATCTTGAACAAGAATGGCTCCATCAGTGCCTGTAATCAGGCCTCTAGATCTGCCCCCCGGCTTTGTCCCCATAAACAAATATATGGACGTCTATGCTCAGTATTTTCGATATAAAACATAAATATATACATGAACTACTACAGTTCAACAAAAAATATATTTTGTATGTATAATTCCAAAATTACAACGAATACAGTACTAAGACCATTAAATGTTGAACTCATCAAATTTAAATAGTGAATCTTTCTTTTATGTGTCCCCATCTGAACTGCTGCATACCTTCTACTTAATTTATCTTCCCTACAAAAATGGGCTGTGGAGTCTAGACCTCTTCTCTTCTTCATTAGCTTCATTGTCTTTTTGTTGAACTTTTTCTTTCCAATGAACTAAATGTATATATATGTGACTTTTACCTAGTAGTTCATCCTTAAATAGGCAAAGATTTGCACTTGTAGAAATGAGGAAGCTCAATTTTGGCAAAGTTTTAGATTGTTTTAGTTTTTCTGCTTCTGGACCAGGATCTTGTTTTTTCATCAATGAATTTGAAGGCCTTGATGATGATGACTTTGAAAACAAGCCACTGATGAATAATAATTTCCCAGATCAAGATCATGAACATAATTTGGTGAGATTGAAGGATGTTATTAATGTGGGACCTCCAACTCTAACTTTCCAATTGAAGCCTAAGGTATGTTTTCAAATCTTCTTCATCATTATGTTCCTCCACCTCCGTCTAACAAATTAATTTTGAAAAAAGAAGAGCAAAATTCTATTATTTACTTAATTATGTCTTTAACATGCCTCTTCATGCGTGAGTTTAATTCTTTTTAACACGTATAAATTCTGTTTGATAACGGGTAAAAATCTAGGGGTGGAGCTAGAAGGTTATGGACGGGTTCAGAGGAAACAAATAGCTTTAGTCTAAAGTTTGTATTTGTACTAAAAATCGAAGAAATATGTTTCAAAAATTAAATTTAGAATTCTGTCATTAACTTCTGATGTCGCTATCCTATAATTTGAACCCGTAAAGTTCATGTTGGGAGTTTTTGCTCTATGATACTTTATAATGCAGTACGGGAAGTATATAACTATTACAAGTATTCGAAAGGATAAACAAAGATTCAATAATTCAACTAGAAATCTGAAAATTACAATAGTTACACAAGAAAACTGGAAATTCCAGTTTTGTAGAAGATGGAAAAATGGAAATTGTTTTTGCTGAGTCGAGTGTAGCACTCTGTCCTTAAGACAATATTGCCCCGTATGTATCCTTTATACGTCCCGGACAATTTGTCTCCCAAGATAAAACAAAGAATGGAACCCTTGAGCAAAGGAAACTCAAGAGCTACCGTGAAGAATATTGAGTAACGAAATGATGCTTGGAAGTTGTAGGAAGAAAGTTTGTTTTCGGTTGTGTATTTTCGTGCACTGTTTTTGGTGTTCTCCTTGGTGCTCAACAATGGTGTAAGGGGGTGTTTATATAGGTGAGGGAGGGGTGATTCGCCCTCCATAATGACCAAATAATGGCCATTATGAAGGTAGTAAAGCCACCAACATAAATGGAGAAAAAATCAAAGGATTTGGCCATTATAGGAGGAGTAATTCAGCCAAAATAAATGGCCTGAATTGAGTGCTTGGCAACCGCTTTGACCGTCCGTATTCGGAAACTTCGAGGGACCAAAGCGCACATCTTGAAACTTCAGGGACCAAACTGTACATCTGAAAACTTCTGGGATCAAACTGTACTTCTGGAAAGTTCTCTGGCCCAAAAAGATAATACCCACAGCCCGGGAACCCGGAATCGGACCGGACGGGCGGGCGGCGGCGGCGCGCGTGTGGTCTTTCCTCGAACCGAAGCACATCTAGGTCCTCCCTCCTTTAAACACATGGGATACCCCTTGGGGTCCCAAACCCCAAACCAATTTCGAGTCTTATATACACAACAATTCTTTCTTCCTCTACCGATGAGGGAGAATTGAACACAATACCACACTTTCCATGCTTCAAACACCTTACTTCGTGAACCAATATCTCTTTCATTTCTCAATGAAATTTGACGATTCTTGGCCCTACGGTTATCTACGTACTTAGTAGATCATGCATGTGTGAAGAACCGAATTCTCCAATATGCGTAACACTAGTGTTTAAGCCGTTAAAGTTGGTCGGTCGCAACTCCCGCCAAAGGCAAATTTCCAACAGTTCAATCTTGGCTCCACCTATGTGATAAGAGCGCGACAAAATCACATGAACTCAACACCTTTGCTTGCTTTGACGTCATATTGAATTGTGCGACCGTTTCATCTAAAAGTTTAAGTTGTTAGAAACAATTTACTTTTTGTTTACTTATATATATACTATGTCTTTAACAAGAATATCCCACACATAAGCTTCAAAAATCTTCCCATGAGTTATAGTTAATTTGGACAATATTTGTGTATACGAATTTGACTGATTTTAATGGGAGGGTCATTTTAAAGAAAGTGAAGCCTTGTAATTGAACTTAATTTTTGAATGGTGTAGATAGTGGTGCTAAGAGTTTCCATACAC
This sequence comes from Anisodus tanguticus, assembly GCA_034509755.1. NCBI lineage: Eukaryota > Viridiplantae > Streptophyta > Magnoliopsida > Solanales > Solanaceae > Anisodus > Anisodus tanguticus. The sequence goes on from CM067558.1 coordinate 40,324,286, forward strand.
TGCAATGGTTGCGCCAGGAAAGTTGAGAAACACATCTCCAAAATGGAAGGTATGTCAAGTGACTCAATTCACTCATCCTATCTCTATAGACAAAACGTCTTCTAATTAAATTCTAACTTGTGACTCATTCTGATTAATATATATAAGATGTTAGCCCATATGGATTCATCATATATTAATTAGTTTTACGATGGATGTTAACCAGCTGCAACTCTTCTTCTTTATCTGGACTTGTGACCCGATAATGTGAGCAAACTCATACAAAGGATTTAAATAAATTTAAATGGAGTACCATATTCAGAGAGAATTTATACCGTCGTCCTCAATTTGTTTTGAATTTAAATGTAATCGTTGTTGTTCTCGTCGTCCACAAGACAACACTTAAAAGAAATCTTGGTGTAATTATGGATCAAACTTATACCTAGCTAGTAGTATAAATGTTGTTACTGAAATTCATGTCCTTTTTTCAAGCAGGGGTGGATATGTACCAAGTAGATTTGGAGACCAAGAAGGTGGTTGTTATTGGAGACATAGTACCTTTTCAAGTGTTGGAGAGTGTATCAAAGGTTGTCAAAAATGCTGAGCTTACGAGTTGGAACACTCCTCATTAGCTTGTTATATTATATTGATAGAATATGAAAGAATAATTATGTATATTTTGTATATGGTAGATGTATCTTTAGTCATTCATTACCTTAACTGTAGCCTAGGATTATGCTTGTATTATGAGTATATTTACTACCCATTTGGAATGAAATAATCAAGGAAGAATATTTCTTACATGGTATCAGATTCTAGGAAAAGTTCCTAAACCCTAAATTTTAACCCTTCACCGTCGGCCCCCCTTCCTTGTGCGCCGCCAGCCACTTCCTTCCTCTTCCGACAACCATGACTGACTCGAAATCAAATTTTCATCCAGCCATAGCTATCTCCAACATCAAATCTCATATCTCCATCACCATTGAGATGGAAAACGTCCATTATGCGACATGAGCGGAGCTTTTTAAAATTCATTATCGATCACACCGGGTTATCCACCACATAATTCCACCGGAAAAAGGCAAGGAGAAGGTTCTGAAAACCGAGGATGAGAAGAAATTATGGTTGAACCTTGATGCGATGGTCCTCCAGTGGATATATGCCTTAATTTCGAATGATTTGTTGCATACGATCCTTGAATCCGACTCCATGGCAATGGAGGCTTGGGATCGCTTACGTGACATATTCCAAGATAATAAAAATTCCCAGGCCATCACTCTTGAGCAAGAATTCTCCACCACTGACATGACTGATTTTCCCATTGCATCCGCATATTTTCAATGACTCAAGGTTTTGTCGGACCAACTCAAGAACGTCGGGGCGACGGCAACTAACAATCGGCTCATTTTACAAATGGTTGCCGGCCTCACCGACACATATAGTGGAGTGGGTACACTCATCCGCCAAAGAAATCCTCTTCCGTTATTTTACTAAGCCCGTTATATGATCATCCTAGAAGAAGGGGGTTTTGCCAAAAAGACAGCCACCATGTCGAATTCCGCCATAGTTGCCGCTTAGTCCGATGATAATTCTTCACAATTTGAAAAATTGCCACCAAACCGTGGCCAAAAGGGAAGAAATAGCGGTAATGGAGGTACAAACCACGGCGGTGGCCGCGATGGTGGCAAAGGTGGCAACCATCGAAGTGGCGGCAGGGGTAGCGACCAACAGCAACAGCCCGACCAGTGGCAGCCGAGGGCCTAGTAGGGCAGTGGACCGACACCGTGGGCTTGGCAGTACCTTGGGTCGTGCCTCCCTGCCCCTTTCTCTCTGTAAATTGGGCCAGGCCCATGCCCAGGACAGTAGTCCAGCCAGAGCCCGACATTCTTGGGTCACTACTAAACCAGTGACAACAGACCCACTCGGCAGTGACGACTCCGATCGACATCAAGGTCGCAATTGGTACATGGATACCAGAGCAACATCTCATACGACGTCCTCACAAGGTAATCTCTCGTCCTATTTTAATTTGAGCAATAATCGTGGTATAATTGTCGGAAATGATCATTCAATTCCAATTCGTGGTTATGGTACTACAAACCTGTCTCCCCTAAACCCACTGTTAGCTTTGAAGAATGTCCTTCATGCTCCTCAATTGCTTAGAAACTTGATTTCAGTTAGAAAATTTACTACTGACAATTCAGTTTCTGTTGAATTTGATCCTTTTGAGTTTTTCGTGAAGGATTTTCAGACGGGGATGCGTCTAATGAGATGTTATAGTCGGGGTGAGCTATATTTAATCACCACAACCACACATCAAGCCACGTTACCATCCACTTTTGCATCTTTAGCTCATTCTTTATGGCATGAATGTTTGGGTCATCCGGGAGCACATATTTTTGTCTCCCTTAAATAAAATAAATTTATTGAGTGTACTAGAACTCGTAATTCTCATATTTTTCGCTCATGTTCCCTTGGAAAATATGTTAAATTACCTTTTGTTGCTTCTAATTCATCCATTGTTATGCCTTTTGATATTAGCCATAGTGATTTGGACATCTCCCGTTTTGATCTCTTCAGGCCATCAATATTATCTCCTTTTGTTAGATGATTACTGTAATCTTTTGTGGACATTTTCGTTATCTAAAAAGTCACAAGTCTTTTCCACATTTCTCTCATTTAGAGCATTCATCTGCACTCAATTTGAACGGGACATTAAAAATATTCAATGTGATAATGGTAGAGAATTTGATAATGGGTCATTTTTGGATTTTTGCAAAATTAATGGGTTATCTTTTCGTCTCTCGTGTCCACATACCTCATCACAAAATGGAAAAGCGAAAAGAAAAATCTGAACCATTAATAACATTGTTAGAACCTTATTTGCTCATGCCTCTCTACCACCATAATTTTGGCATCATGCATTATAAATGACAACCTATCTCCTGGACATACTTCCAAGCAAACAATTAGCCTATCAATCCCTTCTCAAAATTTTATGGAAAAAATGGATGTTTATGTGATAATACACATTCAAGATTAAGCTAATAGGCTAGAGGAAAAATGCTTGCCAAGTTGGTACATTGGGTAACTTTGTGTTAATGCTTTTCCTTTTAGTCCAGTAAAAATAATGTGATTATTTAGGAGTTTTTTTTTGATGAAATAGTAGTTTTAGTACATGAGAATTTAGGTACACAATTTTCTTACTTCCTCTTTATTGATAAAGCATAGCTCATTAGTCATTACCTTCAATGTTTGATCCCTTTATATCTTTTTCAACCTGCAGGATGTTTGTGCAAGCAGTTGTTAAATGTATTGTATGTATGCTCTATGTTATCTGGAATGTTGTTAATGGCTAATAGAGAGATTGTTAACTCTTTTCCTCTCTATTGTATACATTTGTTTTTGCTGTGATTGTGAAGCTTGACATAGGGACTTGTTTAATGTGGGGTGGGGGGCAGTTTTCATTCTACTATAGCTATATCCAGTTTTTTTCCCATAAATATTTAACTTAACCAGTATTGACAAACTTAAACCTCCTTTTAAAGTGTTATTTCAAGCTCATTCGCCCTCACCCTCTGCCACCCTTGATCCCCCACTCCCTATTTTGCCGTGCCCTCATAATATTTTTCTAGGTTACTTATACATGCTTTATTAAAATTATAACCGGACATAAAAGATTATTTCATCTAAGAAAATTCTGTTGTCATTTCATTCCGAATTCTATGCACATCTCATGCACAAACGATCATTTACTTGCGAGTATCGTCGATGCTAGGATTTTCTAAAAGGAAATTCAAAACACAAACGGTGTATTTGGTATGAAGGAAAATATTATCTTGAACAATAAGAAATTGTGTTTTTTGTGTTTAGCAGGTAAGTAAAAAATAGTATTTCAAAAATATTTGTATTTAGTCTTGACAAAACTATGAGAGGTGGGGGAGGGGGTGGTGGTGGATATGGGGGCTAGCAGGAAAGTCATTTTTATTATTTTTAAGAACTCATTTTACTAGAGAACATAGTTTTTAAAATTTTTGACCAATACTACAACAACATATCCAGTGAAATCCCACAACGTGGGGTCTGGGAATGGTAGAGTGTACGCAAACCTTACCTCCACCTTGGTAGGTAGAGCGGCTGTTTCCGGGAGACCCTCGGCTCAAGACAAAGCATAATCACAAGCAAAGCAAGCAAGGCAAAGCAAAGCAAGAGAAATGGTCAGACTCAAATAGGGAATTAAAGCAGTATAGACAATATGAACATGCTGATAACAAAATCGAATACGCCATGGTAACACATTCTAACAACAAGAAGCTAACACAACTAAATAAGATAAATAAAGTACACTAAATAACACATAGTAGCAGAAATCAAACTACATGGACTATAAAACAATATTGCGCCTATAAGTGTGATAGGCTAATCGGGCCTACAATAATAACACTACAACTATCATTTTGTAAGCGTAAGCAGGACTACACTCGCCTACCTACTATCCTTCTACCCTAATCCGTGTTCTCCACAACCCACTATCTAAGGTCATGTTCTCAGTAAGTTGCACCTGCACCATATATCGTCTAATCACCTCTCCCCAATACTTCTTCGGCCTACCTCTACCCCTCCCGAACCCGTCCATAGCCATTCTCTCACACCTCCGCACTGGGGCATCCGTGTCTCTTCTCTGCACATGCCCGAACCATCTCAATCTCGCTTCCCGCATCTTATCCTCCACCGAGATCACTCCCACTTTATTCTGAATATAATTATTTCTAATCCCATCTCTCATTCTATGCCCACACATCCATCTCAGCATCCTCATCTCTGCAACTTTCATATTGTGTATGTGCGAGGTCTTGACTGGCCAACACTCCGCCCCATACAACATAGTCGATCTAACCACCACCCTATAGAACTTACCTTTAAGTTTTGGTGGCACCTTTTTGTCGCACAAGACTCCAGATGCAAGCCTTCATTTCATCCATCCTTTCCCAATACGATGTGTGACATCGGTCTTCAATCTCTCAATTCCCTTGGATAATGGACCCTAGGTACTTGAAGCTTCCTTTCTTTGGAATGACCTGAGTACCAAGCCTGACCTCCACACCTATCTCAGGGTCGCTCCCGTTGTTAAACTTGCACTCCAAATACTCTGTCTTGGTCCTACTCAACCTGAACCCTTTACACTCTAGGATCTGTCTCCAAACCTCAAGCTTAGCGTTCACTCCGCTGTGAGTCTCATCAATCAGGACTATGTCATCTCCGAATAACATACACCATGGTACTTCTCCTGGATTTGTCGCGTCAGTCCGTCCATCACCAGGGAAAAAATGAATGGGCTTAGAGTTGATCCCTGGTGCAGTCCATCATCACTGGAAAGTGCTCCGAGTCTCCTCTTACCATAGTCTTGGATCCATCATACATATCCTTGATCGCCCTAGTGTACGCTACAGGTACACCTCTAACCTCTAAACATCTCCATAGAACCTCCCTAGGGACTTTGTCGTATGCCTTCTCGAGGTCGATGAAAACCATATGTAAATCTTTATTCCTCTCCCTATACTGCTCCACTAACCTCCTAATCAGATGAATGGTTTCAGTAGTCGAACGCCCCGACATGAATCCAAACTGGTTCTCAGAAATAAACATACCTCTCCTCACCCTAATCTCCACGACCATTTCCCAAACTTTCATAGTGTGGCTCAATAGCTTGATACCCCTATAGTTGTTGCAACTCTGGATATCACATTTGTTTTTGTACAAGGGAATCATTATACTACACCTTCATTCTTGCCGTCTTAAAAATGCTGCTAAACAACTCAGTCAGCCACTTTAAACCTGTCCTGCCTACGCTATTCCAAAATTCAACTGGAACCTCATCAGGTCCGGTCGCTCGTCCCCTACACATCCTGCGAACAACACCCTTAATCTCCTTAACCTTAATGCTTCTACAATACCCAAAATCTCAGTACCTACCAGAATGCTCCAGATCTCCCAACACAATGTCTTCATCTCCTTTTTAGTTCAAAAGTTTATGGAAGTAAGACTGCCACCTCCGCCTAATATGCATTTCCTCCACCAGTACTTTGTCGTCCTTGATGCACCTCACGTGATCTAAGTCACGGGCCCTCCTTTCCCTTGCCTTGGCTAGTCTGTACAATTTCTTATCCCCAATTTCTCCTCTAATTCCACATACATGCGTTCAAAAGCCGCCATTTTACTAGCTTTGCCTCCTTCATCGCCATCTTATACAGTTCCATATTCGTCCATTTCTCCACCTCATCCTTGCTTTCTATCAATTTCACATACGCCGCTTTCTTCGCTTCCACCTTCTCTTGAACTTTACCATTCTACCACCAGTCCACTCGATGCCCACCACGGTTACCATGCGAGGTCCCTAGAACTTCTCTAGCTACCTCCCGAATGCAATTGGCCGTCCTGTTCCACATACCGGTCACATTCCCACTACTCCCCAAGCCCCCTTGACCATCAACCTCTCCCTCATATCCTTTGCACTAGCCATGATCAAACTCCCCTATTTGATTCTTAACCTGTCATCCACAACCCTCTTCTTCTTCTTCTTCAACTTGATCTCCAAATCCATCACCAAAAGCTTATGTAGGGTTGTAAGATCCTCATTCGAAATAACCTTGCAGTCTTTACAAAGACCTGTCAACCTTCCTAAGGAGCAAAAAGTCTATCTGAGTCTTAGCTATCGAACTACGGAAAGTCACCAAGTGTTCCTCATTCTTAAGGAACCTTGAATTGGCTATCACCATCCCATAAGCTATAGCGAATTCCAAAAGTGAGACGCCACCCCTATTCCTGTCCCCGAGTCCAAAGCCTTCATACACGTCGTCATAACCCCCCGGAAGTGACCCGATATGTCAATTAAAATCCCCTCATACAAATAACTTCTAAGTGTGTGGTATACCTCCCACCACTTTATCCAAATCCTCCCAAAAGCGTCTTTTCTCTTCTTCGTCCAAGACCGCATGCGGCACATAGACACTAATAATGTTCATAGTGAACCCTCCAACTATCAACTTAATCGCCATCATCCTATCATTGACCTTCATCACCTCTACCACCTGATCCCTTAGCTCGCTGTCTACCAAAATGCCTACCCCATTCCTATACTTCGACCTACCCGAGAAGCATAACTTATACCCGTCTACATCCTTAGTTTTAGGTCCTACCCATTTGGTCTCCTGGACATATGCTATATTAATCATTATTTTTTTAAGAATCTTAACTAGCTCTATGGACTTCCCCGTTAAAGTCCTAATGTTCCATGACCCTATTCTCAGCCTAGCCTCTCCATTACCCCACTTACCCCCCTAACCCTCGCCCCAGTCCTCGACCGAGAATATGACCCTAGTTTACCATCATTCATCAAAACCACTACATTAAATATAAAATAATAAACTACTCAAATGTTTATCCTAAAATAGGAAGGGATCAAAGTGCAAGCACAATTTAACAAGAATCTAAAGACAAGTAAAATCACTACGCTAAGAATGCTATAACTAAAGACAAGAAGCGGCAAAATTTAACAACAAGGTTAAGGACAAAGAATGAATACGGGCAACCGGAGGTACCAACTCCAGTTGAATCGAACCTGTTTGCCGGCGAAAATCATTGTTCACTAGCACCGAAAATATTGTTTGTCCGTCGCTGCCGAAATTGTTCACGGATTGTTCGCGGTACTGTTCACGTATTGTTCACCGTACGAGAGTATTGTTCACCGGAGATTTTGCCTAAATAATCGAGCATCTGCGTTGATCTATGAGAAAAGGAACACAAGAATAAGAAAAGGAACACAAGAATAAGAAAAGGAACAAAAGAGAACAAAAACAAATGAAATTTTATATAAAAAAATGTTTTTCCGTCGCCGTCGGTGGGTGGTCGGAGCGGTGATATTGGGGTCTTACCGTCGCGGTCAGTGTGTGGTCGGAGCGGCACTGTTGGGGGGAGGGGTTTTACTGTCAGGAATGGGGTGAGGTTGGGGATGGGGGTTGTATGGAGAGGGGGTTGGTGATGTTACCGTTGGGGAGGAGTAGGTTAGAGAGAGAAGTATTCTAATACCGAATACATAGAAAAACGGAAAACACCACAGGAAGGGATGGTTCTTTCATTCCATTGATAGAAGTCTAACTAGAAAAAGACTCTCCCTATTAGTTTGAGAAGTGAGTACACACTAAAATTAAGTAAATTCAATATATATATATATTATATTTGAATTACTCCTATAATTTTTGCAAAGAGAATTCGGATAAATTCCTTGCGCTACCGATAGTGAATGCGACACTAAGTCACCTTGGCCAATAGAAAAATAGAAGAGTTAAAAAAGAGCTTGTACAAGTATACATGTGGCAGTTTGGGTCACTTAAATGAGTTGTGGCTAAGGTAAGCCGATTAGATTCTCAAACGTAACATGATAACTTGAGGACCACATTAATGCAAACCAACTTTCCCTCTTTCTTCATCATCATCCATAGCTTTCATTAGCAGAAAGAGCCACAATTTACAGAAATGACACTTCTTCAAGCTCCATCTTCTCCAACTCTCACATTTCATCAGTACTGCACTTCACAACCCAAAGCAGGTCAGTTGAATTTGAGATAGGGTTAAAAGACACACGTAAGTATCACTTTTTTAAAAAGTTTTCCACCTAACTTATCACTAATATACCTAAATTATCATTTGTTCACTTTTTTCCTATCAAATTGTTGAGGTAGGAAAAGTGAACAAATGACGGTTTAGATGTGTCAGTGATAATTTAGTAAGAAACTCTTAAAGATAATTGAGTTAGAAAAAGTGAATAAATAACGTTTAGGTGTATTAGTGACAGTATAGGTAGAAAATTCTGTGTCTCAAACTTTTTTTAACTCTTTTCTTTTCTTATATTGCACGTGCCCAATTAATTAATTTAATTGGGGGTCGACTATATATATGAATACTCTGCACCATTCTGTTCTGTTCTATTCTATTCTGTGCTCATAACGTTTCAAGAATTTGTTTTTTTTTTTGTGCTTTGCTTGTTAATTACAGGATTATATGTAGCTGAGAAATCTTTTCTTCAGTCCACTTTGAGTGGTTCTTGTTTTTCGTCACAAAGACATGTGAAAGCCTTGAACTATTCGTATACTTGTTCAAGTTTGAGCTCATTTACAGCTAAAGCTTCTTCCACTGGAGGTAATTTTGATGCCTTTTGGCTATTTGTAGAATTTGTCAAATAATTCAACTAAAATTGGATAGTGTTGTCATTTTGTACTTACTCTCTCTGTTGTGTATGTTTTGTATTCTGCTACTCTATTTTGCTTTGGATTTCTGTTTGAATAGAATGTGTACGCGTGTTTGCTTCATCAAATACCAGTTATCTTTTCTTTTTGTATTCATCAAATGTTGAAGTTGGGATAACTTTCTTTTGAGTTTTGTTTTCCAGAAAATGCTCCTGAACCAAATGATTTTTCAGCTTTGCTGACTCTAAAATTTGCCTCAACTTGCCTGAAACAGTCACACTATCAGGCTTCAATTCTAATAACACTTAACAAATGTAGAAATGCTCAATTTTAATAGCTAATTTTGATGCGGAGATACCTGAGCCAAGGGTCTATCGGAAATAACCTCTCTACCTTCCAAGGTAGGGGTAAGGTCTGCGTACACTCTACCCTCCCCAGACCCCACTTGTAGGATTATATGGGGTATGATGTTGTTGTTGTTGTAATTTTGATGAGGATATATTAATACTGGGGTTTTCCCGATTTTTGTAAGGCGCGCCGCAGCCTTAATGAAGTAAATGCATTGGAAAATAATATAAATCTTGGCTACAATGCCTTAGATTCTCGAATCATGAATGTGGTTTCAAATAAAAGTTGTTCCACTTCTTATTGGCTGAATGCTAATTAACAAGTACTCTTCTAAAATATTTGACGTTTTTCTTCTCATGGTAAGTAACAGCCAATACTTTGTTACAAATGGATATGAGCTTACATTGATTAAGCAGTTTGAAGTGGACGATAGAGGACTGAAAGGGAAACAAGATAATGATGACTTATCACATTATGTTGGATTCAAGGAAGGGAAATCAAAGGATTAGGGGAAGGGCAATATATTCATTTACTTCCGTAGAAGAAGTATTTATCATTTCAATCATCGTCTCAATGTACCTCTGGAAAGGAAGACATTTACTTTCTCCTTTCCAGAAAAGTTCAGAACACTTATGTGGTGGGCTTGCATCCATTTCTTCTACTTCCTTACAGGAAAAGAATAACCTTTCCCCCTGTTTCACTCTAAAACAAATAGACTCTTAACTGCCCGTGCATTAAATGTGTCAGCACATCCAATTGATAGCTGTTATCAGCAGCAGGTGAAGGAGCTCGTAAGGAGAAGAATTCTACTCAGCTCTCAAAAGCTACATGCTGAGAGACATCTTGTTGTGTCCTATTAAGTGCATGATAAACACCTAAAATATCAGTAACTTAGAGTTACTTCATATATGCAGTTCTGTTCAAAGCATTTGTCTTGGTTTCTTATGTTTGAGTAGTAATTTTTCGATCAACTTCTTGTTGTGCTTTAGTAGTTCTTGGCTTCCGAAAGTCTCCAAATACATTGAGATTAAGTTCTTTATTCCTTTGAAATTTCCTCCCTTACATATGTTGTCATAATTGTTCAGTTTACATTGACGCTTTTTTACATCTTGTCTAAACATACCTAAACAGATTCTGTAAATTGCAGCTTGTGCTCCTTCACTGTCAGGTCAAACAGCCGAGTCTGAAGTACTTAAAGCCCTATCCCAGATAATTGATCCTGATTTTGGGACGGACATAGTCTCTTGTGGATTTGTGAAGGACCTCGTGGTTGATGACAATTTGGGAGAGGTCTTAAAAACAGTACAATACTGAACTTCACAGCATATTTGAGAAATATTCTTCTAATCCAATCTATTGGAATTTCAGGTGTCGTTTCGGTTAGAGCTTACTACACCAGCATGTCCAATCAAGGACATGGTAAATGAAACACAACTACCACTATTTCATCAAGAATTGATGTGTATATGAAGTGGTACATCATTTAGTTTTCTTAGTTTCCTTTTCACAGCATGTTGGCTTATCACATACTCCTTCCGTCCCAATTTATGTGCCACTCTTTCCTTTTTAGTCAGTCCCAAAAAGAATGACATATTTCCATATTTAGTACTCCCTCTGTCCCAATCTATGTGACACTCTTTCCTTTGCAGTCAGTCCTAAAAAAATGACATTTCTATAGTTAGTAACAATTTAACTTTAAACATTCTATTTTACCCTTACTGAAATGATTTATAGTCGCACAAATATCTATGGATTATCTTAGACCACAAGTTTCAAAAGTCTGTCTTTCTTTCTTAAACTCAGTTCCCAGTCAAACACCATCATATAAATTGAGACGGAGGAAATATTAGGGAACATGAGATCAGGACACATTCTTGTTATTTCTGTTATAATTCATCCTTTTCGGTATCATGTGAGGGTGGTCTTGTGGATCATCTAAGTATGACAGGACTTACAAATCTGACTTTCCATTTTTTGGATAGTTTGAGCAGAGGGCGAACGAGGTGGTTGCTGAACTTTCTTGGGTTAAAAAGGTCAATGTGACAATGTCAGCCCAACCAGCAAAACCTATATATGCTGGACAGCTTCCTGCTGGGCTACAAACAATCTCCAATATTATTGCTGTTTCTAGTTGCAAGGTAAAGAATTCCACAATCTTCCGTTCCATGCGTTTTAACTCATTAAACGTTTCTTCTAGTATGTACTGAAGGTCTATCCCTGTGCTCAAGAGCAAATTAAAAAATAAATAAACAGGTTAGAGAAGGACAAATAGCGTTCTAGCCTGTTTGGTCAAGCTTTCAAAATCTGCTTATTTTAAAAAGTATTTTTTGTCACCGTGCTTTTCGAAAAAAGTACTTTTGGAGAGTAACTGTTTGTGTTTGGCTAATCAATTTGAAAAACACTTTTGCCAATATTAGAGAAGTACTTTGTGCGTGGTCAATGTTCCAAACAAAAAGCTACTCCCTCCGTCCCAAAAAGATTGACACATTTCTATATTTAGAAACAATTTAACTTAATGAGATGATTTACCGCCACACAAATATCTAAGGCTTGTTTTGGACCACACACTTCAAAAGTCTTCTTTATTTCTTAAACTCCGTGCGAAGTCAAACTAAGACAATCTTTTTGGGACGGAGGGAGTACCTTTTTAGCTTCTGAAAAACAACTTTTGCTAGTTCCCAAAAACACTAATTTTTTTTCTCTAAAAGCTTGGCCAAATACCTTAACTTTCTAAAATAAGTAAAAAAAAAAGAAGAAAAAAGGCAGCCCGGTGCACTAAGCTCCCGCTATGTGCGGGGTCCGGGGAAGGGCCGGACCACAAGGATACTTTTTGAAAAAAAATAAGCACTTTTGTCTTCCTAGAAGCTTGGCCAAACAGGCTATGCCGCAACATTTAAATATGTTAGCTGGTGATTTATTGCTCGCGCATGTATTGATATTATTGCTTTCCATAATTCTTGTTTTTCCAAACATTCTGGGACTTGTTGCATTGACCTAGCTTGTTTTGATTTTTTCTGCTTTGACCAGTATAGTATCTGAAATATCTTGTGTCCTCTTTTGTTTACTAATATTAACCTCTATAAACAACAGGGAGGGGTTGGTAAATCAACTGTAGCTGTCAACCTAGCTTACACTTTGGCTGATATGGGTGCTAGAGTTGGTATATTTGATGCCGATGTATATGGTCCTAGTTTGCCAACTATGGTGTCCCCAGAAAACCGGATACTTGAAATGGTAATTGTCATTTCGTGGATAAAACTATGTTTTCGCTGTTGCGTATAAACCACTGAGGGACTTTTGTAGAATGCAGAGAAAAGAACCATCATTCCAACTGAATACATGGGTGTTAAATTGGTATCTTTTGGATTTGCTGGGCAAGGGCGTGCAATTATGCGAGGCCCCATGGTCTCTGGGGTCATCAACCAACTTTTGACTACGACGGAGTGGTAAGATATACTTTGCATTTGACAGGAATTCAAGAAGCATCAACCAATTTAAGATATTTCTTTGCAATTTATATTGCAGAAAATTGATCAAACTTTATTGAAATTTCCTACTCCAGAGAAATATTAAAAAGCTTTCTTTTTGTCAAGCTTTTCACTCGAAATATCAACATGTGTCAATTTGTTATGTAATCGAATTAGTAAGCTACAACTTATTGGCTGGCTATCTTGAAGCAGATGGCTTAATCCTGATAAAGGCGAGAATAGTACCTATTGCATATTTGCATTAGTGATTTGTTGTAAGATTAAGGCTTATTAAAGTCGGTTCACATATAGTTTTAGAAGTTTGTTTTGGGTAGATTTCTGCAGATGGTCCTCTCGAGAAAGATGTATATGATTTAAATTATGCTATCTTGAATTACTTTGTTATCCTAAATGCATGCAACTATGCAGGGGAGAATTAGACTACCTTGTTATTGACATGCCCCCTGGAACTGGTGATATTCAACTTACTCTGTGCCAGGTTTGCCTAATAACAATACAATTGATGTGTGAATATTTTTTCTCCCTCTTGTTAGCATAATATTAATATATTCTTCTTTGGCTGATTCAACTGGCAGGTTGTTCCTTTGACTGCTGCAGTTATTGTTACTACACCTCAAAAGCTAGCGTTTATAGATGTGGCGAAGGGGGTCCGTATGTTCTCAAAGCTTAAGGTCTGTTTCTTTTTTGTTATATGCAACGTTTTTCTTTCCACTATAGAATGTTAATTCTCTTTATCAAGCTGAAAAGATTGTTTGCTGCTTCATTAAACATTACACACTTCAATGTACAGGTGCCTTGCGTTGCCGTAGTTGAGAACATGTGTCACTTCGATGCTGATGGAAAACGTTACTACCCCTTTGGCAGGGGTTCAGGGTCTCAGGTCTGCCCTTGCTCTTAGCTTCTATTGATGTGTGCTTCTCCTTTCCCAAAGTTTACAAATTTACTTTCCCTTTATTGGTTTGGTACATTTTCCCCCCTTTATTTGTGGTCCGGTCCTTCCCCGGACCCCGCGCATAGCGGGAGCTTAATGCACCGGGCTGCCCTTTTTATTTGAGTAAACCAAATTGTATCTAAGAGTTATTTTTTTTATAACCGTATTGAGTAACTCTGTCCACTAAGGCTTGGACAGATGCTAGTGATTTTTTTCTCTCTGCTGGAATTTGAATCTGAGACCTCATGATTCTCAACCCACTTACCACTAGGCTACATACTTGGGTGCCTTTTATCTAACAGTTAGTATGTTTTTAAGATCAAGATACTCTAATTTATGCATTTCAAAACTGCTTGGGATGAGCAATAGATTTCATGAAGGAGTTAAATTCGTTGTCTTCAATTTATACAAATATTTTAGTGGATTGAAACTAATACCCTCTTCAGTTAATGATAAATATGGATCTAGATATATTATTTCATATGAATTTTGAAGAGTATGTTTATCATTAAACATGCAACAAAACGTTGGAGAGTATGTTTATATAAATCTCATTTGTACCTCTGCAGGTTGTCCAGCAGTTTGGAATACCCCATCTATTTGATCTCCCTATCAAACCAGCTGTAAGTTCCAACATTAACAACTCTAGACCGATTCAAGTATTTGAATATTCACATTTAGCACATAATATGTTCACACTAAACATAGTTAAATTCGAACTACTGAAGTCTTTCATTAGTTTTAATTGTTACTTGGGGCACTACGGAATACTAAACTGACTGTTTTAAATTGTAAAGCTATCTGCTTCTGGAGATAGTGGAGTGCCTGAAGTGGTGGCTGATCCTGAAGGTGAAGTTTCCAGAACGTTCCAAGAATTAGGCGTGTGTGTAGTACAACAGTGTGCCAAGATTCGTCAACAAGGTACGTTTTACTTATTGTTTTTTTTTTCAAATGTTTATTCAACTCCAATGGAATATGAAGAAAAAGAAGATTTCAGTTCTATTCAAGAGATCTTGTTATAAGTACTCAAGTGAAACGAGCTTCATTCTATTGTGAACATAATTGCCAATATTTCTTAATCTACTTGTCATAGCTTCTATTGAAAGTTTGACCTATATATATATTGATTATGGTTTTCTCCTCTCTTTTTTTGTGTTACAGTATCTACTGCAGTGAATTATGATAAATCTTTCAAGGCGATCAAGGTCAAAGTACCTGATTCCGATGAAGAATTTTATTTGCACCCTGCAACTGTAAGAAGAAATGATCGGTCTGCCCAAAGCGTGGTATGCAATCAAGTTTTAAGTGGCTTTTCCAGCTCGACAGATGCCTGCACTGCACTATTTATAACATGATAAAACATTTATAGCAATCTCAATTGCCCTTTTTACCATCGTTGTTTCGGACACAGAAAATCAACTAGAAGTACATGCATAATTTCTGTCCCCAATGCTTTCTCTTTGATGCCACTGCCATGAAACATTAATATATAAAGTCTCTTCTTCTTCATTAACTTTTGAGTTCCTAATTTGTAAGTTAATTTTAATTAAAGATCAATTTTAATGAGCCTAGATTCAGATCATATAAAAGGTAAATTTATTTATCAATAATTCTAGCTATCATTGCAAAAACTTCTAACAGAAACTCTGGTAGAGTTTTACTATTGATGAGGCAAAGCAAACGAAACTGGTTTACGGAGAAGAAATGAAAACTTTGAAAAAGTCTCTCTGCTTGTTCCACTCAGTTAATACAAAATATGTTAAGAATTCTGGATTTTGACTTTTATTTCTCTTCAATGACTTTTGTTCAGGATGAATGGACGGGTGAACAGAAACTGCAATATTCTGATATCTCAGACGACATTGAACCTGAAGAGATTCGGCCTTTGGGAAACTATGCTGTAGAAATAACCTGGCCAGACGGATTTAACCAGGTCATTCACACTTATTTTGACTACACGATCATTTATCGCTCTCAATTAAGTTGCTTTTCATATCTTAGGAAACCTAACACCTACAACTTAAGTGCAAAACTGTTACACAATGAAAACTGATCAACTATTTGGACTCATTTGATTTATACAATTGAAATAAAGTGGAGGGTACTACTAGTATTTAGGGACTGTTGTGGTAAGATGGTACCAAAATGAGAGATCAGCCAAAACTGATTATAACTAATGAAAGTACTTGTTTCAGTTGAACTCTATTAATTGTTTGAAGCTAAGGCTTTTTGGTTTATTTTTGTGTTGCAGATTGCTCCTTATGACCAGCTGCAAATGATGGAGCGCTTGGTTGAAGTTCCTCAACTTACTCCTGCATAGGTAAATGACCACCATGTAGTTGAGGGCGTGGCCTAAGGGATTTGGTATGACGGAAAATGTGTACCAAAAAATAAGTAATTTTCGAGAAAATAAGTCATTGGTTTTTGGTAGGCAAAATATATTTTCCAAAAACAAGTCATTCTTCTCGGAAAATGACTTCCGTCCCACCAAATACACCCCATACTTCGATCTGTTCTTACTTAGCCTAATTATTGGCATAAATCTATCGGTCAAACTTTCGTTCTTTATTTGTAGGGATGAAGTAAAAGTCCAAAATCAGATACAAATACAAGTTTGGAAGATCCTTGCTACTCTACCCTAAAGTCACAAGAAAGTAACAGCTAGCTGGAGCTACAAGGACCTCCCTGTGATGTTCCATTTTAACTATCTGTAGATAGTAATCTTCACAACCATTTGTTCATAGTATTGTTTTTGTAGCAATCTTCACTAGTATCATTTTGTCACAGCAATATTCTGTGCTTCATTATTGTTGTACAGCACGCTCCAGTGCTTGTACCTTGCTCAGTCCACAAAAGAAAAGCGATCCAACGAATTAGGGGTATGATCAGACCTTAAAATTGTGGAGATAATGAGTTGAAATGAACTTTTATATTAGGTATACATCAAGTCATGTTGCCTCTGAAAATGAAAGCTGACTTAAATTTTCATCCTAGCTGTGAGAAAATGAACCTTGTTCAACTAGGATTTTCCTATGATCTGCTACTGTTTTGTAGAGGGGATCTGCTAGGTTGTTATTTGATGCATTTCAACTTTTCTCTGTATCTTCTGGATTGATTGCTAACCACAGCAAGAGTTGTATATACTTTGGGGGGGGGGGGGGGGGGTTAGCTCAAGAGGACCAACATGAAATTATCCAAGCATTGGGATTCACCACTGGTACTCTACCCTTTAGATATCTTTGTGAAGGGGAAAGTCCCGAAGGCGAAACCCCCCCCCCCCCCCCCCCGTACCAGAGGCCCCTTGGCCAGGTGGAATGTAAATCGAGGGATATGCGCGAGTGGCGGCCCCGCAAGGGAGAGGACCAACGGGACACGAACCCAGCAATAACCCTTGCAATATTTCAGCAAAGACTGTCACCACACGGATTCGAACCCGCGACGTCGGAGTGGTTGTACCCCAATCACCTTGCCACTTACCAACTCGCATGTGACCTTGGGGGCACCCTTTAGATATCTAGGAGTGCCTCTAAGCTCCAAAAGACTGTCTATTGGGCAATTCCAACCCCTCCTGGATAAAATGATTGACAAGATAACCACACGGGCTTGGGTTGATCAAAAGTGTTCTGATAGCAATACAAAATTTTTGTACTCCCAAAGAAAATCATTCAGCAAAGAGAGACTGTATGTAGACAATTTTTGTGGGCTGGTAGTGTTGAACCCCCAAAGAGAGCCCTGATTTCATGGGATACTCTATGCATGCCCAAGACAGTTGGGGGACTCAACATTACTGATATTTTTGTATGGAATAGAGTTGTACTTAAAACATCTATGAAATCTGTGTAAGAAGAAAAATAAGCTTTGGATACAACGAGTACATGCTTATTACATCAAGGGGAATGACATATGGGAAGCAGAAGCACAACAAGCCTCATGGATAGTAAGAAAGATTCTTAAAGCACGTAAATACTTGGAGGAAGCTGGTATAATCAAAGACACATTTATGCAGATGCCAGAATACTCAATCAGAGTGATGTACAACAAGTTGAGAGGAGAATATCCAAAGACGGGATGGAAGAAGATATTATGCAACAACCAGGGCTGTCCAAGATGGGTGTTCATCCACTATTTAGCAATTCATGGCAGACTATTTACTAAAGAGAGGTTGATCAAATGGAACATCAACTGTAGTCCAACATGTCCTCTATGTGAAACCAGTCCAAAGAATCTACGACACTTGCTATTCCAATGGCCAGTAGCAAATTTAGTGTTGAAAAATTTGCTGCAATGGCAGAAGATACAGAAACAGGTGTTTAGTTGGGAACAAGAACAAAGATGGGCCAGAGATCATGCTAATAGGTATGGTGCAAAGGCTGAGGTTTATAGAATGAAATTATCAGGCTGCATATATTATATATGACAATAGAGGAATCAGAGGGCGTTCCAGAACAAGAAAAGAACAGAAGATGTGAAGCTGAAGATGATTATCCAAGACAAGATACACATTGCACAGGAGGGAAGAAACCAATGCTAGCAAAGTTGCTCCAAACATTGAATTTCTATCCATGTGTGTAGCTGATAGATTTATGTCTTGAGGGTGTATTTTGTGATGTTGCACTAGAAGTTGGGGCTCACACTACAAGAAAGTATATAATTGACAACAAAACTTTAGCAATAATAAATATATTGTTGCTAAAAACGTAAACAGCAACAAAAAAATAATATATTAAAAATAACTTCTTGTTGCAAAAACTTATCGCATCGGAGGTTATTGTAATGACATGCAACAATTTTTATTGTTGCGAAAAATACTTTTGACAACAATATCTAATATATGACAACAAAATTGTTGTTGGCAAATGCCTTTCTTCTTGTAGTGTCATGTCCAACTCTAGAAGGATTTTGGTTCTAAAACTGTGTAAATATTTTTCCTGGTAAATAAAATGCTGATAGTTACCAAAAAAAAATAAAATGAAACCGGACTTTTTAATGAGGATATGTGCATTTAAAACTGGATATCCATTGTATGACTCTTTAAGTTGAATTATTTATTTTTTGGTGTTTAAATCGAATCAATAAATTTAATTTAATTGTTAAAAATTATAGTGAGAACTTATATTAGTTAATCGTGGTTAATTCATCACTGTGTGCATGAAAAATGTATCGCATTCATCAGTTTGATGTAAACACTGGGTGATGTCACGACTTAATCTTTAATGAAGGAATAACCTTGGTAGAAAAATATTTGTACTCGGGCTTTACATAAATTCAATAAATACATGACACATGTTTTCACATACATTCTTATCTCCTAATCATAATTAATTACTAGTAACATATATTCTTACCTAATTATGATAAATTAGTATGATTTGGTGTAAAAATCATGCGCAGATAAAGTTTTACCCTCCTAAATATACTATGTAACAATGAAAAGTTCCAGGAAAATCATAATTAATCGCTAGTGCCTAGTGGTATGGCCATTGCATGATCAAACTTTGCTTCGTGCAGCTTGAACTCTTAGAAAATACGAAATAATAAGTTTTTTAAGTTTTATAAAACCAGTCTAAGTTACCTGAAAAGTATACAAATAACGTGCTATAATTTATTTAATTAAAGTATACAAATAACGTGCTATAATTTATTAAATTATATTAATTCTGTAAAAATTAAATATATTATACCATTTGTATTGGGGTAGAAACGCCTCTGGAAGAGTTAGCGTATTTGAGAAGCCTAGTGGTTCCGGAGCTTTCACATAACTGTCTCCCACTCCCTATCCGTATTGAGTGGAAACACTTCCGGGAACATTAGCATACTCGAGAAGTTTGATGGTCCCGGAGTCTTAGCATAACTGTCTTCCACTCTCAACAACTCCTATCACATCAACCATTCTAGATCAGAGCACCGCGGAGCGCGTGGGTACTATGACATCAGTACGCTCACGTCGTCATAACTTTAGAGGGCATAATAATCTAGTTTTGTATTATATAGGCAAGACTTAAAATAGAAGGAATACACATTGTATTCTCTCTAAGCTCATACCTCTTGTAACTCAGATTTCTCTCGAGCTAATATAGAACTCTCAACTTCAATCCGTAATGATTTTTCATATAGAATTTATTAAGTTCTCATTACTTGCTTGTTCCCATTTATATTTGGAATATTAACCTATCAGTTATCTAAATGTCAATCTCAGACTCATTCAAGAGGGTCTCCGGATCGGATAAGACGTTCTTGTTTTTAAACCCTTGAAATACAAATATCTAACTACGTTTTTGGTAGAAATCATTTTTACCAGAAAACAGGTTGGCGTTGTCTGTGGGGATAGACAGTTGCGGAGTTGTCTCGATCAGGAGCTGATTTTTTTGAAAACCCTAAGACTAACGCATCATTGGAAAGAAGCATGTCAGGTAGAAACAATGCTGCTCGCACCCCGCAGGAAATTGGAAAGGATCAGGTGCCTAGTGAGCATCAAGACCTGGAGGAACAGTTTGGTACGTCACAGACTAAATCGGAGGAAATGATAGTCCTGAAGGTGAGCAAGTCTGTAGACGAAGGAGATGCTCAAAGCCATATATCGGAAAGCCGTGAGCTGCGACCCTGAGAACGTTATCCCAGGAAAAGGAGAAGGGAACCCCACTCCAAGGTAAAATGGATGTTCGAAGAAGAGGGAAGCCGCACTGGCTACAATCTTGGCAGAAAATGATGCCATAATAGAGCGCATCGAGAAGTTCCTAAGATCTTTATCGGGAACAACACCAGATCGCTGCCCGACAGAAGACGACGAAACTGCAGTGTCCCTCGACGCATCTGTAAAGAATGTGGGAAGAATAGAACCTACGATGCCAGAAGCGGACCTGACAAGACTCGCAGCGCTAGAGAAGGAGCTGCACGAAAGGATGAGCCACATACTTGAGACCCGTCATGTGCTAAAAGGAGTCTAAGCGAGGAATTATGGAAGGATACCCTACAAAGAAGATGTGGCTCCAGAGTCTATCTCGAAAAAGTTCAGAATGTCTGACATACCCAAGTATGACGGCACGACAGACCCGGATGAACATATCATGAATTTCGAGGCCACAATCACTGGGCACGACTTTCAACAACATCAAATCGAATGCTTCATGATGAAAAAGTTCAGTCAAACGCTCACAAAGGGAGCACTCTTTTGGTATATTCTTTTACCTGAAAATTCTATTGATTCTTTTGCTGCTCTTGCATATGCATTTTCCAAAGCCACGCTGGGGCCCGAAAGGTCGAAACCCATAAGGCAAATGTTTTCACCATAAAGAAAAGGAAGTACGAGTTGCTCCGCAACTTCGTGGAACACTTCCAGCAGGAGATGATGTAGTTGCTTGTGATCTCTGAAGATTGGGCGACCACAACATTTGCTGATGGTCTAAATGCCAACAACTCGGTCTCATTAAGAAAATTAAAATAAAGCTTGAAGGAATTCTCGACTAATTCCTGGAATAAGGTGAATAACAGATATGCCGCCAAAATTAGGATAGAAGCGGATTACGGGATCCGAGCTAAATGAGGGAAACATGGGAGATCTTGTAATGCCCCCATATACAGGCAAATGGACCCTAGGGGATGGTTCAAGCCTTATTCAACTCGGCCGTTTCCTAGGCATGTAGGTCAGCCGCATAAACCAATGTATGATTAAGGTCAGCTTAAAATAGAATGGAGAGCGCCACAAAGAAAGTTTGCCAATGACTCAGGGAAGCCGAGTGTAGCCTCCTACAACTTTAACGTGGATATCATGGATTTAGTCATGGATATGACAAACATGAAAGAGGCTCGGTTCCCGGTGGCAGTTCAGTCCAACCTGAATAAACGGGGCACGGACATAGAGCTCTGGTGTGAATTCCATAAAATCTCAGGCCATTCAGCAGAAGATTATAAACACTTGAGGTGCGAGGTAGCAGACCTGCTGAGAAGGGGTCACTTGAAGGAGTTCTTCAGGAGCCGCTCCAAATACGCTAGGGAAAAAGGAATTGGGACTTCGCGGGAATGAAAAAATCAACACAGAATGATAAACATGATAACAGAAGGAACGATGGTAGGGGGAGTGTCTCGGGAGCATCAACCCTCACACCTACCTTTGTCTAAAAAAAAGTAAGAGGGATAGACACAAAGATCATATCGTCTTCGGCAAAGTGGAACGAAATAGCATCGAGAATCTATACGCCGATGCTCTGCTAATTTCTATACAAATATTTCAATTTAATATTAAGCACGCACTCATTAATCCAGGTAGCACCGTGAATATTGTGCAACTCTGCGTAATTAAGAAGATACAGCTTATCGAACAAATGACTCCGGTGGTAAAAGTTTTGACCGGGTTCAACATGTCTAGTGAAACAACTCGGGGACAAATTGAGCTGGAAATGCATGTGCAGGGAGTATTGATGGAATCCTTCTTTGATGTCCTCGAGTTAGGAATTCCATACAACCTGGTAATTGGGAGGCCCTGACTACACGTTATTAGGGCATTTTCGTCCACTTTTCATCAAACTATGAAGTTCCTGAGGCATTGGGGAGTGGTTGAGGTAAAAGGGGATGTCGAGAGTGGCCCAACAGAAATTGTCCTAGTTAATAAGCAGGATGCCTCAATTAGAAATGACAGCTATCAATCACAGACACTCAACCTCGGGATTCGCCCCCAGGTCTATCAATAACAGGAATCGGTAGAAGCCCTCTGTGTAGGAGGTCCATCAGACAGAATAACCTGGGGTTTTGTGGCCCTGTAGGAGTCAGTGCGGGGAGGTTCATAGTAGAGGGTCTTGAGCTCACCATTTGCCGACCGGACGAGCTCGAGGAGCAGGTATAATTGGGCTCGGGCTTGACCCTGAGTTTAGGAAAAAATTGATTATGTTTTTGAATAACAATATTAGTGGCTTCACTTGGTTGGTATTGGATATGACAGGAGTGCCTCCAGGGGTAGCCCTCCACAAGCTAAACATGGACCCGGATTGTTTGTCTATTAAGCAAAAAAGATGCCCGGTGGCAGCAAAATGGAGTTAATTCATCAAAGAAGAAGTAGCATCATCTAGTCGGGAACGGTCTGAGAGGTAAAATACCCGAATTGGCTAGCGAACGTGGTGGTACTCCCTAAGAAATCACACATTTTTCAAATGTTTTTAGATTTAAAATATTTAAATAAGGCTTGCCTGATGAGCTCATAGCCTATGCCTGCATGGATCAAATGGTCAACGCGGTGGCTAGACATGAGCTGCTCAACTTTCTAGATTTATCCACGGGGTTTGGTTAGATACGATTGGACCCATCAGATCAGGAAAAGACTTTGTTCATAATGGAGCACGGAACTTACTGTTATATTGTTATGCCATTTGTCTTAAAAAAATGTTGGGACTACCTTCCACCAGCTGACCCAGCAGATGTTCCGTCACCAGCCAGGTCGAAGTGTGATGATTTATTTAGATGACATAATTGTTAAGTCCATGGGAATAGAGAAACATAATAGGCATTTGCAGAAAGTTTACGGGATCCTCCGAGAGAACAACCTCAAGCTAAATCCCGAAAGATGAGCTTTCAGGGTGGGCTTTAAAAAATTCTTAGGTTTTGTGGTGTCCAACAAAGGCATTGAAGACAACTCAGATCATATTCGGGCCATAGAGCAAATACCGGAGGTGCTCAACAGTGCTCGAGAAGTGCAATGATTGATCGAAGAATAACGACCTTGGGAAGGTTTATATCCAGATCGTCCAAACGGTGTCAGAAATTCTTCAGCTTACTGAAGAAAAAGAAAGACTTTCAATGGACCCCAGAATGCCAACAAGCCTTAAAGGACCTGAAGAAGTACCTAACAAACCCTCCCCTGCTCGCAAAATCGGATGAGGGGGAACCACTACTGATTTACCTTGCTCTATCTGAAACTGTTGTAAGTGTTGTGCTTATTCGGGAGGAAAAAAGGTACGCAATCTCCTATTTATTATATCAGCAAGGCGTTAGCAGAGGCCGAAGCCCGATACCCTCACCTTGAGAAACTGGCTTTAGCCCTGATAGTCGCGTATCGTAAACTAAGGCCATATTTTCAATGTCACCCCATATGTGCGGTCACCACTTTCCCTTTAAGGAGTATATTGCATAAGCCCGAACTCTCGGGTCGACTGGCAAGTTGGTCAATCGAAATCTGTGGGTACGATATTACCTACCACCTTTGAACCGCTATTAAGTCTTAGGCCTTGGCCGATTATAGCCCGGGTATGATACCTCAGACTCAAGTCGAACCCCTTTCCAACTTTATAGTCACTGAGGCAGTTCGGGAAATCAAAGTTGCATCCACTAAATGGGTATTATACACAGATGGGGCCACAAGCATGAAAGACACCGGGCTAGGGATTGTCCTTGTCACCCCCTCGGGGTCCATAATCAGGCAAGCCATTAAATGTGTTTTTTTGACTAATAATGAGGTCGAGTATGAGGTCATAATTATAGGTTTAGAATCGGCTCCGGGACTTAGAGTTGAAAATATCGAGATCAAAAGCAATTCACAACTGATCACTAATCAGATATTTGGCAAATATGAGGCCAAAGACAGCCGGATAAAAGAGTGCTTGAGCAAAGCCACCGTCTTGCTGACTCGATTCAGAAAGTGGAAGGTGGTGCAGATCCCTCGAGAACTAAACTGTGAAGCTGACGCCTTGGCTAACCTGGGCTCCTCGTCTAGGTAACCAAAAGAGAATCGGAACCCGTAGTCCATCACTTGTGTTCCGTCCTAGATCCTGGCATACTCGAAGTAAATCCTACCAGCCTGACTTGGGACTGGCATAATGGCATCACCAACTATTTGAAGGTTGGGACTCTTTGGAAGACAGTAAGGATGTCCGAGCTTTAAGAACCAAGGCGGCCAGATATTTCATGCGGGAAAGGGATCCTACAGGGTATAAGAGATCTATATTAAATAATAGGAATTGCGAAAAAGGGATCCTACTAGATCAAAAATAAGTCTGGAAAAGAACTAAAAAACTACTGGAACATTAGTCATCTGGAGAGATTCTATCGTTGAAAGGAGACAAGTATGTTTTGTCCTCAAAGAGGTATTTTTTTTACTTAATTGTCTCTTTCCTTGACAGGGACTGCTTACGAAACCGTAATCCCCCCCAGAGGGGACGGATATGTGTTGCACTCTTTTCCTGGACCAAGGTTTTGTCCCAATGGGGTTTTCCTCGCAAGGTTCTTAATGAGGCAACCATTCGAAAAGCGCCTCGAGCTCAGCATGCCGCATACCGAAACTTGACTCCTCGAGACCTCGCACTCGAGTACGGGGGAGAGAGGATGAAATGAAATAATCATGAGAGAGCCTCTTTCAAAATGAACTCTCTTAAACTGGGACTGTTGGCAGTCACTAAACTTGCTCGGTCGCTTTCTTTTGATAAATCTTATAAATACCCAAAAAAGAGATCATGTACTTATATGACGAGTGGTCCCCTATGACTTTTAAAGAATGAAATAAAAAGAAAGCTTATATGATATTTCGTACTAAAACGCGCAATGAAAAAATGTTCGGGGCAAAACCGAACTCGAAAGCCATATGGCCCCGTAAAATCGCTTCAAACACACTACACAACCATATAGCCTCCTCATCATGCTGGTTCTTGGAACCTTTGTGCCTTTACATAGGGTTGAGACGTCTTCCCCATCAACACCGAAAATAGAGGCAGCCCTTTTATTTTAAATTGAATGTCTTAAATCCCAATTTCACGCTAGCATTCCCGGATGTGACATTCCCGAATTGGGTTAAGGCAAAATGACCTCAAACACAAAATGCAAGAATTACATAAGCGTGCACCGGTCGTCGAACCATAACTTAAACAACAAACGCTCGAATATTAGCATAGTTCCGGTAGACAGGCGTAGAGGTCATGCCTCGACGGTTAAGTGCGAATTAAAAACCCAACAGATCATTATGTGATCATAATTGTTGCAAAAAACAAAGCGCATGTCAAAGCGTAAAGAAAAGCAAAACGGAAGGCAAACTAGCCATTGTCATTAACACAAAAAGAGCATAAACACTCATACAAGAACATTTTTTTCTTTTAAGGGCGCACGGGCCCCGGGGATCTAACGAAACAGAGCACAAAAGCTCAAAACTAAAGTTGAAAAGGACACAGGGGCCCATAGATATCCATCAAACGCAAGGTGGCACGTAGGCCCGCCATAAAAACATTTATCAAAAGGGCACACATGCCCGCCGCAAATTCACTAAAGCAGAGAAAACTAGCACCAGTCACCGGCATTGCTGCTGATCATCACCGCGGGAAAAGATCCTTGGAAGGCCTCAAAGGCTCAAGATATACAAAGCTAGGCCGGGCACGAGAAGCATCAAGTGCTTGCACCCATCCTCGAGCAGTATCACACTCAAGCTCAGCTTGGACCAATTTATCCCCCATCAACTGACGAGCCTGGGTCATAACCTGGAAAGTGTCCTCCCAAACCGCCAGAGCCTACTTGTCCTGCTCCCATTTAAGCCCTAGAGTGGCCCTTAAAGTCCTGGAGATCCTTATTCTCCGACCAGAGTCAGGCAACACATCGGTCAACCTCTCCACATCCCGAGAGGAGGAAGGCGTACTCTTGTAAAATTCGATGGCGGAGGAAGCGACATCATGCCCCTGGAAACAGGTCAGGTAAAACAAATTTAGCTAAAGAGCTCGCTCCAAAGACAGATGGTACCCGAATACAGAAAAGTTGGCCCTGCAAACTCTATTGCAAGGGGAGAACCTCACGAGCTGACTCTCTAAATGGTCGGTCAAAATAAGTAAGTACGACTTGACATATCAAGTTTGCTCAATGATACGGACGCAAGGTTTAGATGATTTCTCCCCCACAATACGAACTCGAAAGTCACAAGGCTGGGACTGGCATTAAGACTAGGACTGTTCGAAGGAACCATGCACCTCAGGGATAACAAGTGAAAACCGAAAAATACATGTTACACTCTTTTCCTTGATCGACTTTTTCCCCAAAAAGTGTTTTTGCCGCAAGGTTCTTAATGAGGCAGCAACCTTAAAGCGTATTACTTAGAAGAACTCCCATCAGAATTTCGAATTCAGAAGAGGAAAATTTACTCCTATGTTCAGGAGCCGGCGACCTTTGTTTCTTGTAATTTTTTTTTCAAAGCACACCAATTTCAAGGAATGTCGTGACAAGACGAGTATTGATAGTAAAAAAACTATTCCACTTCCTGGGCCCATGAGTTCAAAAGGCCTCGAAAAGCGAGAGACTATCTGTATTGAGTAGAAACATCTTTGGGAGAGTTAGTGTATTTGAGAAGCCTAGTGGTTCCGGAGCTTTCATACAGCTGTCTCCTACTCCCCATCTATATTGAGTGGAAACACTTCCGGGAGCATTAGTGTATTTAGAAGTTTGATGGTCCCGGAGTCTTAGCATAACTGTCTTCCGCTTTCAACAACTCCAATCACATCAGTCCTCCTAGATCAGAGCGTCGCGGCGCGCGTGGGTACTATTACGTCAGTACGCTCACGCCGTCATAACATTAGAGGGCATAATAGTCTAGTTTTGTCTTATATAGGCAAGACTTAGAAGAGAAGGAAGAGACGTTGTATTCTCTCTAAGCTCACACCTCTTGTAACTCAGATCTCTCTCACACTAATATAGAACTCTCAGCTTCAATCCATAATGATTTTTGATATAGAATTTATTAAGTTCTCATTACTTGCTTGTTCTCATTTATATTTGGAATATTAACCTATCAGTTATCTAAATCTCAATCCCCAACTCGATCAAGAGGGTCTCCGGATCGGATACGATATGCTTGTCTTTAAACCCTTGAAATACAAATCTCTAACTGCATTTTTGATTGAAATCATTTTTACCAGGAAACACCATTACTCTATATAATTTAAAATTACGGAGTATTCTACTTTTTTTGTATAATATTTGATATCCAGTGTCCCATCTGCACAACTAATCTAAATTCGTGCTGACTAAAGAGGGAAAAACTCCCTACCCATTCATAATCCAATGGGTGGTAAATATGATACATTTTTGTCACCTCTGCAAATCATCTTAGAAGCTCCAAAAAAGAAAACAAAAGAGAGAAGTCAAGAAAAACATGAATTTAACCACACAAATAGATTATTTTTTTAAAAAGAAGGAATTAGTCAAAATGTTGGGCTAGTGTTTGACGATTCTCTAGAATAATATTATCTATATTTGTAATAAGGCTTCATCTAGAAACATTAGATAGGTAGGTGTGAAATTTCAGTAAGCATAAAAGCCTAAAAGCCTAAAGGTCATTAGGTAACAGCTCACTAAAAACATTTGGTGAAAACGTGACATAATTCGATTCTATATTTATTTGCAACCATAATACTTAGTAACATGCATATACAATGAATTATATACTATAAAACAAAAACATAACAAAAAAAGTATTTAGTCATCACTATCACCAAAACTTTGAATCGCCCGGCAACATAGACAAGTAGAATAAAATTACTATAAAAGATAGTGACTCCTTTTATTTTTCTTCTTCCTTTTTAATGGAAAAATGATTAAATTTGCTCATGTAACATTCGAGATAGAGTATTTTTGCAAGGCGTTATATTTTGAGTTTAACTTATCCTGTTGTTAAGAAAAAGTCTCTTTTTTTGTTTCCTCTTGAAACTAACAAAACTCCAACTTAAAATATGGCGGAAGGTAATTTATATCATAATTAAAAGTGTATGGGTAGGTGTGCGTCTTTTTTCTTGTAATATCTTGATACGTGAAGTTCATTTATTTCACGCTAGAGCTCTCTTATCAGCAAATATAAATACGAAACTATTTGGTAACGGGGCAATTTGGTACAGGTAAGAATATAAATGGTCCCAAAGTACAACTTGCGGAAAGTTGAGCAATTTCAAATGGTAGAAGCACAAATTTAGACTTTTCCCTTTTCAAATTGGGAAGTAATTATGATTTAAGCATTCATTTTAAGACATAAATAAGAATATAGAAGTGTGTAGATCTCATCTAAAAGTTACAAACTTACCATGAGTAGACAAATCACTCTTTAAAAAAAAATGTATTTCTTTACTTTATTTATCTTACTATATTATTGCTATTACCGTCTATTATTATTATTGTCTTTGTATTTTTTCTTGAGTCGATGTCTATAGAAAACAACTTTTCTATCTTCACATGATAGGGGCAAGATAGGCGTACGCTCTACCCCATCCCTATCTTGAAGGGATTATACTGTATGTTGTTGTATAACTGTGCCATATCATCTCTAGCATGTTTAGTCTGATTTTTTTTCTTGATTAAACACGTGAAGATTTTTGTTAATAGTTGATGGAATAAAAGTCTAATGGAGAATCTCTACTTGATCATATAAATAATATATTTCATAAATAAATAAATAACTTTTTTAATGAAATTAAAGAAACACGTAGTATATACGCTGGGCATTCAATTTTTTTTCCAAGTAATATGTAGGATAACATTTGGGTAGGGGTAGGCAGATGCTATGCTTTGTTGATTTTGGCTTCATTGGCCCTACAAACAACACTATCATTCAGTTAAGAAAAAACCTCTTACACCCTATGAGAGGCCATAAATTTGGCTTACCTATTGTTTTCTTTTATAATACCAGCGTTCCGATCAATTTACACCCCTCGATTAATGATATAAGATATTTATCACGTTTCACTAGCACATATATCATAATTTTATATATCAAAACTTAGACCGATAAAAACATTATAAGAAGAAAGACATTTGCAAACAATATATTTTATTATCATATGTTGGATGTTGTTACGAAAAATATTTTTCGCAACAACAAAAATTCTTGTATGCCATTGCAATAACCTCCAATGCGAAAAGTTTTCGCAGCAACAAGGTATTTTTTTGTTGCCATTTACATTTTTAGCAACAATATATTAAGTTTTTGTTGCCATTTACATTTTTTTTTTAGCAATAACATATTTGTTGTTGCTAAAGTTTTATTGCCAATTCTATAATTTCTTGTAGCGAAAGAATTCACCTAATATTTTTATTTTTGCTGAAATTCTTGCCTATTGTATTACTCTTTTTCTTTTTCTATATTGGGCAAAAAATATTTTTGATGACAACATTCCCCAAGTACAATAATAATGCTGTTTATAAATTAATAACCTATTATAGTTATTAAACTTTTACACTATTTTTGTTCTAAGAATAGAAAATTAAATAGTGCTTCCGATATAATATATATTATATAGTACTTATTATAGGATTTACCTCCGGATCAATCTTACTACAAATTAAATATTGATAGAGCTTCTTTTAACAATCAATCATTTGATCTAGTACAAGTAGTAAATAACAAAATAATAACATATATAATGTGATTTTATAAGTGGTGTATGGTGAAGGTAGAGTATATCTTATATAGAGATGTTATTTTTAATCGATCATCGAGTTAAAAGAAAAGTAATCGATGCACAATTATAAAAAAATATGAGAGGACAAAATAGTAAGAGACAAAACAAGTATATGAATAGATAATAATATACATTAAAAAAATATGAAACTACGTGTACTTAAAATATACTATTGTTATAAATGCGGTATTTATCTTGATTACATTACTAAAAACAAAAAGGAGAGAAAGCCCTTGGATGGGACCATGAAAAGGGGAAAAAAAAGAGAAAAAACTCCCAAGTGGGGACCATAAGGGTAGCTAAAATCTTAGGTTATAAAACTACAAATTAATTGCTCTTTTCTCTTCCTTCTTCAAACAAACAAACAAACTTCCATTCTTAGAGCCGCCAAAGCCAATCAACCAAAATTCACAATGACTTTTCCATACTTCTTTCCCTCATCGGATTCTCGCCGGAAAACTTGCCGGAAATCTGGGTTCCGGCAACGATCTTTGACTATGGTCAAACAACAAAAAACAAGATTTTACATCCTTAAACGTTGTATCATCATGCTTTTGTGTTGGCAAAGTCATTCTGTTGCTGATTAATTGCCAAAAAAAAGGATATTTTTCTGTGAATATTTGTGAAAAAAGAAACTTCAGATATATTCTTTTTTGGTCCCTTTCAAATGGGTGAAGCTCTTTTATGTTCAATTGGTGAAGGATTTGGAGATATCAAAGATTGAAATATGCGAAATTGATGATGAAGGCTTTGGAGATATTAAAAATGAAATCTTGATGATCATGAAATCAAGAATTCCAATGGGCAGAATTTAACAAGAATGTCATATTGGTGGAATTTGGAACAGTGAGATGTGTTGAATAATTTTGAAAGATCTTGCTTGAGTTGTATTTTTGTAAAAAAACTGGCGAATCATATAGAGTCAATAGGCTATTAGTGAAGTTTTCGCAGTGAGCAAAGAGGAAAAGTATTGTGAAAGATTGATGATTTTGTTTCTTCTTTATTCTGTTATTTTGATTTCTGTATGATTTCTCAATGTTTATAATGAGTAGAGCCTGTTTCGTGCCTTTCGATTATCTTATTTATCTGTGATAGTTATTATTATTTTTTCAGAATATTTTATCATGATTTATTCACTTTTGTTATTTTTATTTTTCGTATTATTTTAATTTTTT
Source organism: Anisodus tanguticus (assembly GCA_034509755.1). Classification (NCBI taxonomy): domain Eukaryota; kingdom Viridiplantae; phylum Streptophyta; class Magnoliopsida; order Solanales; family Solanaceae; genus Anisodus; species Anisodus tanguticus. Next base: position 40,355,846 of record CM067558.1, read on the forward strand.
TGTTTTTATCTGACTTTTTTTTATGCTTATGTTTTCTCTTAGCCGAAAGTCTTTCGGAAGGTTTGCGTACACTCTATCCTTTTCAGATATCAAATCGTGGAATTTCACTAGTGTATGTTGTTGTATTATAATGATTAAAAGAGAAAATTTCCCGTACCAAGTAGTGTGTTCATCTGTCATGATTCGATATTAGAAAATCCTAATCCTGCAATCTAATTTCAAGTTAATTGGTTAATTATTAAGGGCTTTTAAGTGGTCCTTTTTAGATTCCAAATTTAAGCTAACAATTCTTTTCATAGAATGATAGAATAGATAAGAGAAAGGTTAAGAAAAGGAAGGAAGAGAAACATGAAAGAGATATAGTTTGGTTTCGTTCTTTTACATGTTGCATCATCAGTTCATCACTAATGTCATCCTTCTTGTTATTAGTGAAAAGATACAAGGTCTCTCTAACAGCTTGTTTGGAGGGTTGTTACTTTGCTTTGCTCCAAATATCCCCCTTGAAACCAATTGAGCTGCCCAAGCGGACGGAGGGTTGTTACTTGTTACCTATTGTATTGTATGTTGGGAGATTTGCTCTATGGTACTTTATAAAGCAGTACGGGAAGTATTTAACTATTACAAGTATTCGAAAGGATAAACAAAGATTTCAATAATATTTTCGACTAAAATCTGAAAATTACAATATAACAACAAAATTGAAATTACGATTTTGTTGAAGAGTAAAAAAATGGAAACGGTTTATCTTTGAGTCGAGTGTGGCACTCTGTCCTTAAGACAATATTGCCCCGTATGTATCCTTTATACGTCCCGGACAATTTGTCTCCCAAGATAAAACAAAGAATGGAACCCTTGAGCAAAGGAAACTCAAGAGCTACGTGAAGAATATTGAGTAACGAAATGATGCTTGGAAGTTGTAGGAAGAAAACTATTTTGGTTGTGTATTTTCGTGCACTTTGTTTTGCCGCATCCGTTTATGTATTTTCGTGCATTGTTTTAGTGCTCAACAATGGTGTAAGGGGGTGTTTATATAGGTGATGGAGGGGGCTGAAAAATCGCCTCCATAATAGCCAAATAATGGCCATTATGGAGGTAGTAAAGTCACCAACATAAATGGTGAAAGACCAAAGGATTTGGCCATTATAGGAGGAGTAATTCAGCCAAAATAAATGGTGAATTAAGAGCTTGGACGTTTCGATTTGACCGTCGAAATTCCAACTTTCGAAAACTTCGGGGACCAAACCGTACGTCTTGAAACTTCGGGGACCAAAGCGTACATCTTGAAACTTCGGGGACCAAACTGTACATCCGAAAGAATTCCGGTCCAAACCGCACATCTCGAAAGAATTCGGTCCAAACCGTACTTCTGGCAAAGTTTTCTGGCCCAAAAAGATAATATCAGAAGGCCCACAGCCCACGACCCGTGACCCGTGACCCGTGACCCGTGACCCGTGACCCGTGACCCGAGAACCCGAGAACCCGAGAACCCGAGAACCCGGAACCCGGAACCGGAACCGGACCGGACGGGACGGGCGGGCGGCGGCGGCGCGCGTGTGGTCTTTCCTCGAACCGAAGCACATCTAGGTCCTCCCTCCTTTAAACACATGGGATACCCCTTGGGGTCCCAAACCCCAAACCAATTTCGAATCTTATATACACAACAATTCTTTCTTCCTCTACCGATGAGGGAGAATTACACACAATACCACACTTTCCATGCTTCAAACACCTTACTTCGTGAACCAATAACTCTTTCATTTCTTAATGAAATTTGACGATTCTTGGCCCTACGGTTATCTACGTACTTAGTAGATCATGCATGTGTGAAGAACCGGATTCTCCAACATACGTTACACTAGTGTTTAAGCGTTAAAGTTGGTCGGTCGCAACTCCCGCCAAAGGCAAATTTCCAACAATCCCCTCTTGAAAGAGATTTTGGCGCACTCACATGGTGTCTTTTCATTTCAAAGCAATATTTCAGCGGACCGATGTTGCATAAGGAGAGGTAGCCTCGGCTTTGAACCTTCCATAGTTGAATACCATCGGACTTACTTACTTGCGCGGTGAACGTGATGTCTTGAACCGTCGGTGTTTAGTGTAAGCCAAGACAACGGTACCAACACAACAAATTCCCTTACTCTCTTCTTCGTAATGTTTTGTCCGTTTTGGCCATGGACAACGTCTTGGATTCTTAAGTGCGTTCAATTTGAGGCGGCCCGTCCTCGCACTTAAATAGGTGGTCTCCTACAAGGTATCCTGCTATACCCCACTTCACAAGTGTTAGGAACCATTAAAAGTTTCCCAAAGACCTAACCTCGGTTGTTGAGGATCATTACGGAGTTTTGAAAACTTAACCTTTACCCATACTGCAGATAGCACTTAACGTCTATCGCGGGAACGGCTTTGGATTTGGTGTTTCTTTTCGAAATCACTATCCGAAGTGCTCATGCTTCCACCGAAGCGATCAACCGAACCTTTACAACTTAGTTTTCCCATTGAACCAAATTACCGGGATCTCCGGTTCGTAAGGTTGGGTTTCCACCGTATTGGTCCGTATATTTTGGGTTTTAAGCCCATTCCCCTAGACAGGCAGAAAACTTGATCTCCGGGTAGTCCCTTAGTTAGTAAATAAGGAAGTGACACCCGTGATGATCAACTGCCATACGGTCTTATGTCTCCGACAGATATGTCCAGACGCCGTCATCCGTGTCCTTCCTAAAGCCGACCGGCTAGCCACAGTGTAGAACTGCTGAAGGCACGGGTTTCTCCCAATAAGGGACGTCCTCTAATGAGTCGTGAAGTTACTCAACTTCTTTCATGCTTTGTATAAAGCGATAAACTCCGATACCATCATGAATCGGTCGATGCAAGTTTGCTTAGAGGATTTTCCAAGAACCACCATACACATTTACTTGTGGCTTTGGTGTTCTTCGGATCCGATGTCCGGTTGCATCACCTTTGGGTTCTCTCGTAACCGCTGGACATCCGAATACTATAATCCGTAGATAAGCGAATAATTCGGATATCGTCATATCCGACTTAACGCCTTCTATTGATCATGTATTAAGATCATCGGTGAACCTTAGTTCAACCGATCCGTTTGTTGGACGATACCGAGGTCGGTTGTAGTGTGTACAATACATTGAACTACACGTGACCGAGCATATCGCTCCTTGTCTATGGGTGCACCATGATTCCAATCGGTTCTATGATTCATATCCATTGGTGGCTTCAACGAGACCGTCAACTATCGGCGATCCGTTAGATGTCTTAGAAATCCAATTCCTAAGATGCCATCTGTGATACGCATATCTTTCATATCGAGGCTTTGTTTCAATATGATTTTCACTCTCAGACCGTTGGTTTTCCAACTGTTGACTTTCTAACTTCGAGTTAATGTTTCGTGGTCGATTCATTGTTTCTGTTTTATCCGAGACTTTCGGGACCAAAATGTTAACATTTCAGGGACCAAAATGAAAGTTCAGAAAGAAGCCCAACAGTTCAGCAAACCAATTCTGATCCTCTTCTTCCAACTCTCCGGTTGGGAAGGCTAGTTCAACATCCATGCCACGCAAGACTACAATGGCCCTAGATGTGAAGCTACTCACAGGGGAGCACTTTTTACAACCCAAAGGTTCTTTTCCCGGAGGAAGATCAACCATTACACACGTATGGTTCCATATGATGGAATCTATTTCTCTATTTAGCTTCTTTCCAAAGCAGTGCTTTTGGAGATGACAATTCTTCGTTAATTGTCCATGGTTCGTTCTCAACCATACAAGCTAGAAGGTATGGAACAAGTCTTTGTCCCCTCTTTGCTCCTTCTTGGTTCAACATCTAGAATCCCTGAGTTCTGCAGATCTGGAATATTAAGTTCCGGATATCCAGCAACTTTCGAGTCCTGTAGATGCGGAATGTCTAGTTCCGGACAGTCAGGCCCTCGCGGGTTCTTGTTAACCTTGAGCAATTACTCCTTTTTCCTTTTTCCAAGGAAAGTTATCTGCAAAGAATTCAGCATTCTTTGACGCCAAGAGGCGATCAACACTACTGTTATTTGCAGATCCAGTGGATATGCAATCTACAGTCTTAGGTATGAAACCACCCCACATCACAACATTTGTATGTGAGATCCTTTCCATGTCTCACACGGAGGGTTATCCTTATCCTTATGCGGAGTTCTGTTGAGAATCGCATTAGCGGTAAGGATCGCCTTGCCCCACATAATTTGGGAATACGGCTTTGCGCTTGGCTAACACCGTTAGACCGAGGTGAGTAGTGAGCAGTCATTTAATAAATGATGCTTCAAATTCTCCCCCTCTATTGCTACGAATTTTGCAATCCATAGGCATAGTTGATTTTCAACTTCAGCTTTGTAGCGCTTATCCGCTTCAACAACTTCATCTTTGCTTTTCAACAAACAAAGGATTCCATACGTTGTACCATCATCAATGAAGATCACAACGTACTTGTCTCCCCCCTCTATTTTGTATAAACTTCAAATCACCCAATTAGGTGTGACTAAGTTCTAGAGGAGCGGTGCTTCTTTCGCTATTCCCTTGACGGAATTTGGAAAGGTGATTTTGCCTCTTCATCCACCTCACATTTATTTTGAGGGTTTATGTCGACAGAAGGCAACAATCTCAACATCGTTAGCTTTTGAATGACTTGCTATTTAACGTGTCTTAATCTATGATGGCATAGATGCACGGATTACAAATACATCATTCATTTGGCTACAAACGTACTGTACCATTCTTAGTTATTACAGACCTATTGGACTAGTCTCAAACTAGCTTGACCAACAGCGTCCCTTAAACCAAGTTAGGAATATGTATCACCTCATCTTAGAGTGATCACAATCCATGAAGTCCTATTGAGGACAACCTCTCCAACCCCTTCTACTTTAGAGGTGGCGTTGCTTCACATGAACAACCTCTGCCCGTGGTTAGGGCATAACCGGATCATATGTGATCTAGATACTCGGCCCACTCTAGTTTCTTTGGCGGACCGAGTGTCCAATTTCTTTTTTCGCCTTTATTTAGGCCTTCGGATCATTTAGGACACGGAAACTCGGCCCACCTTACTAGGTGTCCATTACTTTTCCTATGAAATGAATTCGGCACCACTCCCGTCCCGGAGGCTTTATATGACCGAGTGTCCAATATCATCATATCAAAGAAATTTTGGCCCACTCCGGTCGCCGGAGGCTTTATGTGACCGAGTGTCCAATATCATCCTATCAAAGGAATTTTGGCCCACTCCGTCGCCGGAGGCTTTATGTGACCGAGTGTCCAATATCATCCTATGAAGGATCTTTCGCCAAATAGTATGACAGTTCAACGTCTTTAGCTTTTAGACTCCTTTCGTTAAGATTGGTGCCCGAGATAATTCTTGGCGCTTACTTAAGAGTGGTAACGGTTTTCGCACGATCGGTGGATCTTACTCCCTCGTATGTGCGAACATACTTTACACACTTTAGTAATTACACTTAAAAGAACGGATCTTCTTAAGTCGTTTACAAAATCCAATCTTTAAACGGAAAAGAAGATGAGATTAAACTTCTGATTTGTTAAAGCATAAGGAATATAAATTATTTTCATATTCCTCCTTACTTTAATCCATTTTTAATCGACATAATTTAATCTTTATTCTTGACAAGTAAGAAAAACTACTTATCATTTAATCCTTATTCTTGACAAGTGAGAAAAATACTTATCCCAATTTCGGATTCTGGCTCACTTCAGTCACTTCATCAGACTGAGTGTCCATTTCCTTCTCACCATTATTCGGATCCTTTGTCTGGGACAGATATAGGCCTTACGCTACAAGATAGAATAACATCTTCAATCTTCTCCTCTTGTCCCAGTTGACATCCTCGGGCTCTCGAGAGCGTTTGTTTCCACCGTCTTGGTGGCGGTGACACCATGAACACGTTCATCATCATCACTCTCTTCTACCGAGAAAACCATTTCCATATCCGATTTGGTCACACAATTTTTGACCGACATCTTTCGAATACTAATAGTAATACAATACAGATATTGTCTTAAGTTGTTGGGAGATTTGCTCTATGGTACTTTATAAAGCGAAGACGGGAAGTATTTAACTATTACAAGTATTCGAAAGGATAAACAAAGATTTCAATAATATTTTCGACTAGAAATCTGAAAATTACAATATAACAACAAAATTGAAATTACGATTTTGTTGAAAGTGAAAAAAAATGGAAGCGGTTTGCGCTTTGAGTCGAGTGTGGCACTCGTCCTTAAGACAATATTGCCCCGTATGTATCCTTTATACGTCTGGACAATTTGTCTCCCAAGATAAAACAAAGCAATGGAACCCTTGAGCAAAGGAAACTCAAGAGCTACCGTGAAGAATATTGAGTAACGAAATGATGCTTGGAAGTTGTAGGAAGAAAACTATTTTGGTTGTGTATTTTCGTGCAATCGTTTTTTTGCTGCATCCGTTTATGTATTTTCGTGCATTGTTTTAGTGCTCAACAATGGTGTAAGGGGGTGTTTATATAGGTGATGGAGGGGGCTGAAAATCGCCTCCATAATAGCCAAATAATGGCCATTATGGAGGTAGTAAAGTCACCAACATAAATGGTGAAAGACCAAAGGATTTGGCCATTATAGGAGGAGTAATTCAGCCAAAATAAATGGCTGAATTAAGAGCTTGGACGTTTCTGATTTGACCGTCGAAATTCCAACTTTCTGAAAACTTCAGGGACCAAACTGTACGTCTTGAAACTTCAGGGACCAAACTGTACATCTTGAAACTTCAGGGACCAAACTGTACATCTGAAAGAATTCTGGTCCAAACTGCACATCTGAAAGAATTCTGGTCCAAACTGCACATCTGAAAGAATTCTGGCCCAAAAAGATAATATCAGAAGGCCCACAGCCCACGACCCACGACCCACGACACGTGACACGTGACCCGTGACCCGTGACCCGTGACCCGAGAACCCGAGAACCCGAGAACCCGAGAACCCGAGAACCCGAGAACCCGAGAACCCGGAACCCGGAACCGGACCGGACGGGACGGGCGGGCGGCGGCGGCGCGCGTGTGGTCTTTCCTCGAACCGAAGCACATCTAGGTCCTCCCTCCTTTAAACACATGGGATACCCCTTGGGGTCCCAAACCCCAAACCAATTTCGAATCTTATATACACAACAATTCTTTCTTCCTCTACCGATGAGGGAGAATTACACACAATACCACACTTTCCATGCTTCAAACACCTTACTTCGTGAACCAATAACTCTTTCATTTCTTAATGAAATTTGACGATTCTTGGCCCTACGGTTATCTACGTACTTAGTAGATCATGCATGTGTGAAGAACCGGATTCTCCAACATACGTTACACTAGTGTTTAAGCCGTTAAAGTTGGTCGGTCGCAACTCCCGCCAAAGGCAAATTTCCAACATTGTATATATTAATGTTTGTTTTAATTATTATTTAAATTTTATTACCTTAATTACCATAATAATCTTAATTTATCCTTTACCTTACATTTTTTATAATAGCTTTATCCTGTACCCTACTTTTCTTGTAAGCTAATCCTTTAAATTGGTGATTATATAACGACGGAAAACGATACAATCTATCCAAATGTTATATTCATCAAAATAATATAATACAATACATTATGAAACGATATGTAAACATCATCCAAAGTGTTGAGCTTTTACGATCTAAATCTGCACTAATTGAGATGAATTTCAAACATTAGATACTTGAAGAATAAAAAACCGCGACAAGTAGAAAACGTTATTGTAAGCAAGGTATTCCAAATAGATGAGAGGAATATGCACCCAAATATGTGGTCTAATGATTACGAAGTGGATTATAAATTATGTATTTTTAGGTTTAAATTTTAAGGAAGGTAAAAATATTTGGTGATTTTTTTCCTTCTATCCAAGTGTTAATGAACAAAATTATCTAATATCCTTACTGAAGCAGATGAGAAATAGCATATATTCTGATTTATAAGAGAAATGAAAGGGATATAGAATAGGATGATCTTTCTAATCACATGATCACGGAAGGGTGTCAAAAACTATTGAAAGTAGAAACAAGAGATGAATTAAATCAAATGCCAAATCTGTTTCCTAATGTCAGCGATAATGTCGCCTGACACACGTGACAACACTTCGATAAAACAGAAAACCTTTAAGAGTAAAATGCAGCGGAAAAATAAAGAACACAAAAGTTTATATTTTCAACATATAACTTATGATGGTCAATGACCAGAAGTATTGTATATTTATTATATACAAAATTACAAAATTCTTTCTTTACAGATTTACAATATAAAATGGAAAGGAATTAAAAGGTGAAGTCGCAGATGACTTCTGCCTGAAAAATCTAACTACGTAGACATAGACAACCTCTCATTACAATCGCTGCATACAAAACTAATCTAGAATCTAAACAACAATTGTAATGTTGGACAGAATGTTGTCGACACACTCAGGCAACACTTGTGATCCAGATTTCTTGGTTGAAATCCCGAGAGCTCTCTTGGTATTTTTGCAGTCTAATTCTGGATGATCGATTCACTGTTGTGGCCTCTCTATTTATAGTAGAGAGTCACACTTGAAAAACTCATCGATCAGTTGAGGAGGTTGAGTGAAATGTGGCACTGATGTGTTTGTTGAAGAAGATCATGGAGTCGAAATCTCAACAACTTTGACTTGTTCTTCACTCGACTTCTTCCTCAAGCTTTGACTCCTTCTCTCACGTTTTACACAACTCCATTTCACCAAGCCTAAGTCATTTTCACCCCACAGTAAAATATTACTGCTTAAAGTGAAGTAAGACAAAATTGTTATAAAAAATGTTAGTCTGAATGTTTTGACATTTGCTCCAACATTTTTATACATTCAAATCAGTCTTTTAAAAGATATGTTGGGTCAAATATCACAACACCAAATCCAACATTAACAATCACATCCCACATGCTTGACCTTTTTGGTTTAGATACAAGTAAACCACCTTTCATTTGCATAGACAGCTTAACAACTTGAGCTTTGGTACGGATTCCTCAATTTTCTCGAAGCTTTTTGATTCTTTTGCTTTTATATTAAATGGTTTAATGTGTTACAGTTGATAGAATATAAACAAATAGTAGAAATGTGTTACAGTTGCTTTTACATGTTGCATTCTCAGTAGTCAGTACTCAGCAGTATCATCCTTCCTTTTTATTTAACACCGGGCGTGATGGAATAGTAAAAGTTCCTTTATAATTAACAAAATTTCTTGAGTTGAGCCTTGAAATAGAGCTATCTTTAACAGAGAAACCTAAAACCTCCAAAATAGACTTTTTAATTTACGGCACAAATCTGAATCAATTGGATTAGTGTATCTCAAATACTTAAAAAGGGATTTTCTATAACTAGAACATGAGTACACCTAAAAAGGAAGAAAAATAAAGTCTGAAAATTAATCCCTATTTTTTGGGTAAATAACTCAATATTTAACCAAGCGCATCATTTAGTCATTTTAGAGCATGAGTGTCAATCAGATAATATTAGAACAAATTTTAAAAAATATACATAAAATATCTAGTTTTGCAGAATGATCATAGATTCACGTGCATCGTAATTTAGTCCTAAATCCAGCCCCGGCCAAGATACTCCAAGTAGATGAGAGGGATGTAAAATAGGATGATCTTTCTAATTAGATCCAATGCTCTACTTTTTTGGTTTAGATACAAGTGAACCATCTACGATTTTCATAGACAGCCTAACAACTTGAGGTTTAATTTTCCTAGGATTCTCTAATATATTTTCTCCAAGTTGGTTTATTTTTTTCTTTTATATTAACTGATTTACTGTGTTACAATTGATAGAACATAAACAAATTAAATTGGAAAAATGCAAATTACATCCACAAAATTGTGTTCTTTCCATGAACCAAATAAGTAGAAAAGAACCAGGTCAGGATAAGCCACGACCACAATTTTATTTTCCGCGTTTTTTTATTCTCTGCCTTTTTAGGCTTTAGCACATAATCGACATCCACCACTACATTAAGGATGATTTATGCAAAAAAAATAAAAAAATTACACTACATTTTAGATTTTGTCCTTATTTTAAAAAGTTGCGCATATATAATCTTTGAAAAGTTACCCTTTTGAATAATGTTAGGCTCGGGTCTAATATTTACTTATATAATGTTCAACTTAACAAATAAAATATTAGACTGACGTCTAACGTTTGCAATAACTAACAAAATTTTCAAATGTCTCTATTTTAGCTGGTGAAGACTTTGTAGTCATGAAATTTGCGAAATTGATCATTTTTCCGCGAGTATTTTGTGAAAAAGAACCTACAGAATTGTTTTTATTGATTAGAAGAGGATATTTCCAGCACCAAGTAGTGTGTTTTACTTTTCTACAGAAATATCTGCCATGATTCAAAACTGGAAACTTTCATTGATGTAAAGTAATTTTGATTTAATTGGTTATCTAATCCTGAGTATAAGGAACTTCAAGGGCTCTTGGGTAGTTTTTTTTTAAGCTTCCAATTTTAGCTAACAAAAGAATAACAGTGCAGATAAGAGAAAAGTTTGTAGGAAAAAGCAAAGAAGAGAAATATGAAAGAGTGATCAAGTTTGGTTTTGTTTTTCATTACGTGTTGCATCTTTACTAGTGTCATCCTTTTTGTCACTTTTTTGAGAAAAGAAGCCCTCACCATTGAAAATGTGTGATAAAATGATAGTGTTTGATGTTGCATCTAGTTGCGGTATAAGTTTAATATTTGATTAATTAAAATATTTAATTTTTTAAATGTAATAAGAGTTTAATATTTTAATTGTAAGAGAGTCTGCTACTTTATTCACGTGATTATTTAAATCCTCACAAAAAATTCGTTCAAGTTCATTCTAAATTATATGTTTGGGGTCTTGTTACTTGAGAAAAGAAACCCCCATCATTAGAGGCAAATTCAGAGTTCTAGCTACTGGTTATGCAGAATCCAGTAATTTTGACCAACATCTTGTATTTGCATTAAGGAGCTCACTTAATATGTATCAATAGTTTATCCAGAACCTAGTAAACTATCTTTTCTAAAATTCAGAACTCATAATTATATATCCGCCTCTCCTCACTACTGAAAGGTATGATAATATGATAAAAAGTTCGTTCATCCTTAACAACATGTTTTGGGTTTGAGTCTAAAAAGTATTTTCTAAAACCTCCTAAGTGAGCTTTCTATAGTTAAACCTTTTTATAACGACGTCATTTGTCGGAATATATTTTGGTTGTTATCGCGAAATATTATTCTAGAGAATCGAAGATGTAATATAACATAACATAATATGAAAATAAGTTTCTGAAAATATACCATAATATACACGGTATACACACCGTGTTGTTTTTTTGGTAATATATTATTTGTATTTAATTAGCATTGTACACTTATCATACTTGTAGAATTCTTGTACAAATAGAATAGGGTTTTGAGAGTAGAATAGGAATATGATTTTCCATATTATGGAAATTGTAAATAGTAAATTGTATATATATTCATTCATTAATGAAAATAATCAAGAGATTATTTCTTTCATCGTATCAGAAGTCTAGGTCTCACATACCTCCTTCCCAAAAGCTTCTGCTACTCTCGGCTTCCTCAAAATCTGAGCCACTTCCTCAGTTTTTGAGCTGATTTCTTCCTCCCCTCTTCCCATATTTTCTTCCAAATCCCTTATTCACCTATTGTTCTTTCGTTATGTCTACGTCAAAGAACATATTTCATCTTGCCCTTACCGTTTCCAACATCAAGAACCACATCCCTATTGTTCTTGAGATAGAAAACGTCCAATATGCGACGTGGGCGGAGTTGTTCAAGATTCACGCAATCTCACATCAAATACTCCATCACATAATTCTTCCCGCTGTTCCTACACCCGCAGAGGATCCTCAGTTATGTATCACTCTTGATGCTACTGTCCTTCAGTGGATTTACTCCACTATTTCTACCGACCTTTTACAGACAATTATTGAACCGGACACTTCGGCTATGGCTACCTGGAATAGATTGCGTGATATATTCTAGGATAACCAACATTCCCGAGTGGTCACTTTTGAGCAAGAATTTTCACAAGTCATCATGGAAGATTTCCCCAATATTTCGGCATATTGTAAACGGCTCAAGGAATTGGTGGACCAACTTCGTAACGTTGGCGCCTCTGTTATCAATAATTGTCTTGTTCTACAAATGGTTGCACGCCTATCTGAGGCCTATAATGGCGTTGGGACTCTCATCCGTTAAAGTAATTCGCTTCCACATTTTTATCAAGCTCGTTCGATGCTCATGTTAGAAGAAGCCGACTTGGCAAAAAAGGCGGCTACCGGCGCCAGTTTCGTGGCGATGATGACTTCATCCGATAACTCTCATGGGTTTGTTGACAATTTGGGTCAAAATTGCAACAACGGTGCGGCAAGAAGGGTCAAAACTGTAAAAATAATGGCAAAAATCGCGGCGGCAACAACGATGGCAGCCGGAATAGTAGCACCGTCGGCAGAAACAGTACCAACAGTGGTGGTGGGCCTCGGGGTTCTGGGCCCCAGCCCGCCTGGTCCCAGCCTTGGGCCCCTTGGCAGTGGGCCTGGACCAGTGGCCAGTGGCCTAGTCCCGCCTACCGCCCTCCTCCCAATTATTTCCAGCCACATTGGGCCTCGGTCCACCCCCATAACAAGCCCAATTACTCAAGTTATTACCAATAACGTTCCGGGTCGGGTCAGCAGTCCAGTGTGCTTGGGCCTCGGCCCCAGTAGGCCTTCAATGCTGCGGGCCCAAATCTGATGCCGACACCCACCGATATTGAGGCCGCCATGCATACACTTGATTTAAATCCTCCAGATGTGAATTGGTACATGGACACCGGCGCCACTTCTCACATTACGTCCGACCAAGGTACTCTCTCGTCTTATTCCAATTTGAGCAAAAATCATGGCATTATTGTTAGTAATGGCAATGCAATTCCAATTCGTGGTTACGGTAATACAACTTTGTCTCCCCCACATCCATCTCTTGTCTTGAAAAATGCCATTCATGCCCTTAACTTAATTAAAAATTTAATGTCTGTCCGAAAATTCACCACTAATGATTGGATTTCTGTTAATTTTGATCCTTTTGGATTTTCTGTGAAGGATTTCTAAACTGGGATACCTCTCATGAGATGCAATAGTAGGGGAGATCTTTATCCAATCACGCCTACCTCTGGTCTCTCGAGTCAAGCCTTGCCATCAACTTTTGCAGCTCTAGCTCATTCCTTGTGGCATGCACGTTTGGGTCACCCTGGGTCGTCCATTGTTTCTTCTTTGCATAAAAATAATTTTATTTCTTGTAAAGGTACGCGTAGTACTCCAATTTGTCATTCCTGTCATTTAGGAAAACATGTTAGATTACCATTTGTAGCATCTACTTCTCATACTTTGATGTCTTTTGATATTATTCATAGCGATTTATGGACTTCACCCGTTCTCAGTTCTGTGGGCCATCGTTATTATGTTATATTTTTGGATGATTATTCTAATTTTTATGGACCTTTCCGTTAGCGAAAAAATCTCAAGTTTTGTCCACCTTAAAATTTCGAGCATTCATCCGTACCCAATTCGAACGGGAAATAAAAAATATTCAATGTTGATAATGATAAAGAATATGATAATGGGTATTTCAGGAATTTTGTGATGCTAGTGGCATAATTTTTCATTTCTCTTGTCCTCATACACCCTCAAAAAATGAGAAAGCTGAACGAAAAATTCGTATCATTAATAACATTGTCTGTAATTTATTGGTCCATGCTTCCGTACCCCTTCCTTTTGGCATCATGCTCTACAAATGGCTACTTATCTCCTTAACATACTTCCTACCAAAGGATTGACATATTCATCCCCTCTTAAAATCCTTTATAATAAGAATCCTTTGTATTCACATCTTAGGTCTTTGGGTGCTTATGTTATCCACTATTTTCTCAACTACAATTAACAAACTTCAAGACCGTTCTACCGCTTGTGTGTATTTGGCTTATCCATCTAATCACCGTGGTTATAAATATTTTAATTTATCATCTAATAAGATTATCATTAGTCGCCATGTTCTTTTTTATGAAACCCAATTTCCGTTTGCTAAAGTAAGTAGTCCCGGGCCTAGTTCGTATAATTTTTTAGATGACGAGGTCTCCCCATATATTATCCACAATTTATCAGACTTTTCCCGAACCCAAACTCTGCCAGCGGGCCCACTTGCCCGTTGGCCCTATTGTTCCATCGCTTCTGCCCAGTGGGCCAGACACTCGGCCCAGTACCGATCTCGGTATTGTTCTATTGGTCCAACCCACTGCCCTAGTTTTCGTTCCAGCCCCTGTTTCCGTTATTGGGCTAGCAGGTCCATTGCCTGCTGGCCGGTCCGTCACCAACCCACCCGCTTTTTCCTCGAGTCACGGGCCAGTTACTCGTAGTCAAATGGGTATTTTAAAACCAAAATGATATTTTAATCTCAATTCTAATATCTCTAAATCCCCTCTACCACGTAACCCATTGTCTGCCTTAAATGACTCGAATTGGAAATTGGCTATGAACGACGAATATAATGCTCTTATTGAAAATAAGACGTGGGAGTTGATCCCCCGTCCTTCTGGTGTTAATATTTTTCGGTCTATGTAGATTTTTACTCATAAAGATAATTCTGATGACTCTTTTGCGAGACTTAAGGCTCATCTTGTAGGTGATGGTAAAACTCAACAGGTTGGCGTGGATTGTGGTGAGACATTTAGTCTGGTGGTCAAACCGGCTACCATTCACACTGTTCTCAGTTTGGCTCTTTCAAAGGCATGGCCCATCTATCAACTAGATGTGAAGAATGCTTTCTTACATTTTGATCTTAAGGAGACAGTTTACATGCATCAACCCTTGGGTTTTCGAGACCCCACATATCCTAATCATGTCTGTTTATTGAAGAAGTCCTTGTACGGGCCTGATATAAGCGATTTGCATACTATGTATCTACTATTGGGTTTTCTCACAACCGGTCTGATAATTCTCTGTTCATCTATCATCGTGGTACTTCCTTGGCATATATTCTATTATATGTGGATGATATTAAATTGACAGCTTCTTCTGATGATTTACGCAAGTCTATCATGACACTACTCAGTTCTGAATTTGCTATGAAAGACTTGGGGCCCTTGAGTTACTTCTTGGGGATTATTATCACTCGTCATGTAGGAGGGTTGTTCTTATTCCAACGAAAGTATGCCGCTGAGATAATTGAGTAAGCTGGTATGTCCTCGTGTAAGTATACTTCCACTCTAGTTGATACCAAGCCCAAGCTGGGTGTTGCAGCTGGCTCACCTTACGAGGATCCCACTCACTATCGCAGTCTTGCTGGAGCTCTTCAGTATCTTACTTTCACGAGATCAGATATTATGTATGTCGTACATCATGTGTGTTTTGTTTATACATGATCCTAGGGTGGAGCACATGAATGAGCTCAAACGCATTATCCGATACATCCATGGAACACTTGACTATGGCTTGCATCTATATCCATCATCAGCCTCTACACTTGTCTCGTATACCGATGCTGATTGGGGTGGTTGTCCGGACACCAGATGCTATACATTTGTATACTATATGTTTCTTGGCAATAACTTGGTATCATGATCTGCCAAATGCCAAACTACCTTATCCTGCTCCAGTGTAGAGGCCGAGTATGGGTAGCCAATGTGGTTTCTGAATCATGTTGGTTACGTAATCTTCTCTTGGAGCTTCACTTTTCCATTCAAAAAGCTACATTGGTATATTATGGTAATATTAGTGTCGTATATATTTATGGAATTCCGGTTCAACACCAGTGCACTAAACATATTGAGATGGATATCCATTTTGTTCGCGAAAAGGTAACTCGTGGACAAGTACGCGTCATACATGTCTCTTCCAAGTATCAAATTGCAGAAATCTTTACTAAGGATCTTCCCTCGGTTCTATTTGAAGATTTTAAGGATAGTCTCAGCGTATGAAGATCACCAGCTATGACTTCGGGGGTGTGAAAATATACCGTAATATACACGGTATACTATCTTGTGTATACCGTGTATATCACGGAAACCCAAGACAATTGGGAGACTGTGATATACATGGTATACACACCGTGTATATTATGTTTTTTTGGTAATATGTTATTTATATTTAATTAGCATTGTACACTTACCATACTTGTAGAATTCTTGTACAAATAGAATAGGGTTTAGAGAGTAGAATAGGAATATGATTTTCCATAGTATGGAAATTGTAAATTGTATATATACTAATTCATTATTGAAAATAATCAAGGGATTATTTCTTTCAGTTTCGAAGAAAGCTTGATTGTTATAGTGACGTGTTGTTATAGAAAAGTCTTACTATACCTCATGAATCCGAATTAGTCGGGGAAGTAGGTCCGAATCGAATGCTTGACAAAAAAAAGAAAGAGAGAAAGAAAGAAGAGAAACTTTTACAAGTAGACAAGAGTTATTGTAAAGGGGGTCTAAAAGAAAAGGGGCAAGATACTCCAAGTAGATGATAGGGATGTTGAATTAGAGGAACTTTTCAATCTTTATCTTTTTAGTTTAGATACAAGTGAACCACCTTCCATTTGCATAAACAATCTAACAACCTGAGCTTTTGCTAGGGTTCTCCAATATTCTTGAAGCTTTTTGAATTTTCATTTTGTATTAATCAATTTAATGTGTTACAATTGATAAAACGTAAACTCACAAAAAACTATCAACTTCTAAATATTCATATTTAACTTCAATTTCAAATACTTTTTCTTTAGTTTCAACCAGATATGTCAAACGCGTACTAAAATATCCTCCAATATGTATTTTTTGTTTTTCACTCGATTTTCGGTACTCATATTAAGACATGATTAAATTTAAACTCACACCATAAAATCTACACTGAGGGGTAGAGCATTCCTTAACAATGGTAATTCCATATCTAGGACTTGAACTCAATTTTTTTTATTAAAGATGAAGAAGTACTTATGATTCTATGATGTTATAACACGGAAAGAACAATAAGCGGGGATAGCTCAGTTGGGAGAGCGTCAGACTGAAGATCTGAAGGTCACGTGTTCGATCCACGTTCACCGCATTCTTTTTGTTTTCTGGTATTGTATTTTTCTGTTTAATGCAAATTAGCCTTTTCTGTTTAAATTATTTTTAGACGTCTCCCAATTATTAGCAGTATTTGTCAAAAATATTATATAGGTAATTGAAATTATGGCATTTAAATTGTGGTAGTTTAAGACTTTATGAATTTTCTAGTAGAACCATGAATTTTATGACAATTTGGCTTCGAACTCTCGTGGTGGGTGACATCTCACTATTAAAATATTCAAATTTCAACATATTATGTTGGAGTCTCACTTATAAGAATTTCAAACGGAAGAAAAATATTTTATTTATACTCTATGAATCTCTGAATGCTTTTTACCATCTTCGCAATAGAAAATAGCTAACAACATTCCCTATTTATAATAATATAAAACATATTTTAACTCAAAATAGGAAAACATATTTCTATATTAATTCTGACTATAAATTCTAACTTGACATGAATTAAAATATCAAATCCTAACAAATTTGGTTTTCTACAACTTTGAATTATTATTTCCAACATTCTTCTGTAATTCAAAGTTGTATATCCAACTTTTGATGCACTTGTCACCATCTTCTAGTCCCTCGTTGATGCACATGTCACCAACCATCAATTTTTATTGAAACACATGTCTCCAACCCCGTTGATGCACTTGTCACCAACGCCAAATTTTTGTTGAAGAACTTGTCTCCAACCTCGTTGATGCACTTGTCACCAATACCAAATTTTTGTTGAATCACTTGTCTCCAACCCCGTTGCTGCACTTGTCATCAACACCAATTTTTTATTGAAGCACTTGTCTCCAACCCCGTTGATGCACTTGTCATCAACACCAAAATTTTGTTGAAGCACTTGTCTCCAACCGTCAATTTTTTTTGCCCCACGTCTCCAACATTTAGAGAAGAGTTCCTTCCATTTGTGTCATATTTGCTTGCACCTCTTTAAACATGTAATATTGTTTTATCAATCATTGTCAACATGATTATTTTCATGCATACACGTTGGTCCGACGTTTGCCTACATAATTCTTGGCTAGACAGACGTCATATATTGGTTATACCGCCCGCCGACAACGAAAGTTTTTTTATTCTTTACCAGAATAGTAGAAGCTCCGATACCAATTTGAAGGGAAATATTTTGTTTATAAACTCTACAAATCTCTGAATGCTCTGTACAATCTCCACAATAGAAAATAGCTAGCAGCACCACTATTTATAATACCATGAAACCTATTTAACTCAAAACATGAAAACCTATTCCTATATTAATTTTGACTATAAATCCTAACTAGACATGAATTAAAATACTAAATTCTTATCAAATTTAATTTTCTACAACTTTGAATTATTATTTTCAACACAAAAGTTTCACTTGTAAAATTTTACACTTCATACTTAAAAGTTTTGCAGTCCATAAAATAAAAATAATATTTAAACTCACGCTGAAAATTTTATTTTGGCTCTCACACACTATACTCTGGGTCACGTCATTCTTCTCTAAAAAAGGAGTAATAAATTTGATAAGGTTTTATGCATAACGACATATATAAACAAACACAATCAATTAATTTATTATGTAATTTCTGATAGATATCCTGATAAGCATTAAATTAAAATCTAGTAAGAAATAATAACTAAACGTTTATCACAAATTAAGGTTCACTGATAACTTAAAATGACATAAATGATCCGTTATGTCTGAGAGTTGGTTCAGAATAGCCCTTAAGTATGCACTAAATAGTTTTTGTCCATTAAGTTCATCAAAATTTAACACTTTTAACCCCATTAAATATTTAACAATTTATGTTCGTTAGATTTGAAAAAAACAATAACCCTAAACATAAAAAAAGGTATCATAGCATCCTAAAATATATAACACAAAAACCTAGACTAAACACTGAAAAGATATAAAAAACTACACCATATTCTAGAAATAAAAAATAGCAAAAACTAAAACTATAGAACCCCTAAATGTAAATTCTCGCTAATTTCATTTTTTCTATAATTCTCCTCAAATCTAATTGACAGATTTTTTTAGCGAACTTAAAGGACTAAAACAACTTAGTTCATACTTAAGGAACTATTTTTAACATACCCTCAAACATAAGAAACTATTTTTACCATTTTCTCTATAAAACAAAAAAAACTACACCGTCGAAGAAATTCACCTGGAAAGTTAATCCGCTCTAGCCGTTACGTCTCTTCAAATCTCACCTGTCCCCACTTGAATCTCCAAATTCAAAAAACAAAAAAAAAATCTGTAATTCAAACTTCAAAAAATACAATTATTAATACCGCCCTTTTCATTTTTGAATTACACTAACGTCCATTTCCCCATCTTCAACTTCTCTTATATAATTTCCTCAAATTTTTCATTTTTGTTTTTATTTTGATCATACTAGCAATGTCAACACTTACTCCAGGTATCCTACTTAAGCTACTCCAATCCATGAACACAAGCACACGTGTCACCGGCGACCACCGTACACCGCTGCTGCAGGTGATCGGAATCGTCCCGGCACTCTCCACTACCGATTCCTTGTGGCCCCACAACGGCTTCTACGTTCAACTGTCCGATTCAATCAACTCAACTTACGTATCCTTATCGGACCGGGATACAGATCTAATACTCACGAACCGGCTTCAACTCGGTCAATTTGTTCATGTTGACCGGTTTAACTTTGACTCTCCATCTGTTCCACGTGCTGTTAATATTCGACCAATCGCTGGTCGCCACGCGTTCATTGGCTCGCCAGAACCGTTAGTTGCACGTATTTCAAATGGGGGGTTTCTTATCCAACCCGTTTCGGATTCGGATCCTATTTCTGTTTATTTGTCTAAAAATGGAAGGGGCGGATCCAGCTCTTCAGGTACGGAAACTCAGTAACTTTTGTTTATATATTGTAGGGTCATTGACACTTTCACCCCTATTTTGTGCGGGTTTTTCGATTTTGCCCCTCGTAACAAATAATATTTTTCGGCGCATAAATTAAATTTTTTACATCATAATGTTTCACAAATTATGCCCGCGCGCGAAAGCTAGGCATAAATTCAATTTTGAAGTAAAGAAATTAAAAACCAACTCATTTGAAGGGAAAAAAATTAAAGACCATTCCGTTTGAAGAGCAAAAGTGTAATTTTGATTTTTTTCTAAATTGTATATGTGTTAAAAATGGGGAAAATTGCGCTCTACGTCTACTTATTTGTGTATACACACCTTTTATATACTATTATACATTTTTATTAGTTTTATACAAGGTTGATACATGATGTATAATGTTTTCTACCAGATATAATATTGTATAAACTGAAAATATGGCTACATGGCGTAATATTTTATGTTGGCTTGTTTATTTTTGAATATTTCCCTCAGAAATGGGGAAAATTACGCTCCAGGTCTATTGGGAGAAAATATTTACACTACATAGCCTATATTTGTGTATACACACCTTGTATACACTATTATATACTTTTATACAAGGTTGATACATTATATATAATGCTTTCCCCTCAGGTATAGTGTCCTATTATTGTATAAACTGAAAATATCGCTACGTGTCGTAATATTTTATGTTGGACAGTATATTTTTTAATATTTTTAATTGTGAATGCAGTTATCATTGTAAATTAGTTTTCAATAATCGTAGGAACTCATAAACTTCAAATCATGAATGTACCTCTGGATTCAGGTCCGAATTCAAAAGATGGGAAGGAAAAAGTTCGGGTTAGAGAAGTGGTTGCAGAGAAAGAAAACATGGAACTGAATAAAAATTCTTGTGAAGAAGTTCAACCGCCGAAGAGATTTTCATCTCCGGCTTCTGTAAAGCAAAGATCAGTTTCGGCGGGGAAGAAGAATGTGAGTGGTGGTGGTGAAAGGGATCCATCACCAGCTGGGAAAGTGAAGAGATCAGCATCACCAGTTCCATCAAAATCTGTAGTGCCAAGTTTAGTAGCTGCAAAGGAGGAAAACAGAAGGACGTCGAAGGAACCAGCTATTATAGTTCCATCAAGGTATGTTCGAAAAATAATTCAAAAATAGGATTTATATTCAGAATTATATAGGAATATGTTCTCCCGTTTTGGGTGATAGTAGGTTTCGTACTATTATACTCCCTCTGTCATATAGTTTTTGAATATCTAAATTTTAAATATAACATATTGAGTTGATCAAATCCAATTTCGCTTCAAAAATGAGTGAAATTGACTTTTAAAAAGGGAAACATGACAACTAATTTGGGACGTAGGGAGTAATAAATAGGGGTGCTGGGGAGAATTGTCGAGCATATTTAAAAGATTATGAATAAATTATTTTTCTTCAAGGTATCGGCAGCCATCACCTACAGCAGGGAGAAGGCAGGCAAGTCCATTGGTGGCGAGAAGGATGTCGTTATCGCCTGGCCGACGGTTATCTGGTGGTCTTAAGGGTGGGGATTCTTCTGGAAAGAAGAAAATGGCTGCTATTGCTGCTGGAATTTCGAAAGTTTCGGAGGCAATTGTGGGGTCCGGTAAATCAAGTAGGAAGGGTTGGGATGAAAGTCCAGCAACTGGTGTTGACTCTTTGGAACAAGCAGAGAAGTTCTTGTCAAAGAAAAAACCGGATATTCAGGCAATTCTGAGAACACAGGTGATATTTCTTGGTATTTTTTTTAATGCATTTTGTGGTATGATTCATGATGCTGACTCCTATGACTGTGCTCCTTTGTATATATATAAAAAAAGAGCAGCCCGGTGCACTAAGCTCCCGCTATGCGCGGGGTTCGGGGAATTGTACGCAGCCTTACCTCACATTTCTGTAAGAGGTTGTTTCCACGGCTTGAACCCATGACCTCCCGGTCACATGGGAACAACTTTACCGGTTACTCCAAGGCTCCCCTTCCTCCTTTGTATATATCTTAGCTGTAAAAAAGAATCTTTGATACTAAATTTTCACCAATTTGTCAGGAAAAAATAGTAGATGCAATGCTGCTCCACGCTATGACTTCAACTTTTTAATCTGCCTCAAAATACTTGGGGGTTGTTTGGTTGTTGGTTAGAGTAATGCAAGGATTAGTTATGCAGGGTTTAGTTATTCATGTATTAATTATTCCATTACCTGTATAAAATAAACAAAAATAAATTTCCTCGTAACTTATATAGTAGTTATACAGGATTGTGAGTTGGTTACCAACCACCGTGCTTGGTATACATTATACATAGCAATTAAAATGCTACTACTAAACATGGTACCAACTATGCTGGTTTTAATTTATGAATAAGTCACTTCCTAACCAACAACCAAACGACCCCTTGGTACATGGACATATTTTATGTATGCGTTTGCACGTTTTGAGGTGTATCACTTGTTATTGTTTTTTGATTGATAATGGCCTAACCAATTTATGTTCATTTTCAGGCTGCTATTTCTAGGCGTTTGAGTGATGTAAGCTGTCATGCTGAGGATTTTGGAAGTGAAGGAAAAGTAAAATCTGGTGTTGCTGAAAATACCCCCGACTCTGAAAATCCTAACAATGCAGCTCCAGTCATTCCAGTTCATGAGAAGAAGTGGACTGATGGCAGTGTATCACTACATTCTGTGTCCTCAGAACTTGGGAAGCTTGGAAAGGTATGGATCAGAGCTAGTAAATCAAAACTGCTACTATCTTATGTTAGCTGATTTTTTTGCATCTACTGATTATATTAACCTAGAGCAGAACCATATTTTTTTGGTTGGAAACATGAAGTTTATTTTTCTCATTTGTGACTAAGAATGATAACTCGATTCGTCTTGGTGCTGGTGCATGCATACTAATATTTCCTTATTGTGAAATGTAAATTGTTTTCGGGAAGATTAATGGAAGTAGATGAATTTATTTGGCTGTCCCTATACACGAAGGATTTTTTCCGTTACTAGATGTGCATAAAATGGTTAATAACTCTTGATCATCCAAGTAGCTTGTCCATGATTCTTTTCCTTCCAGATTGACGATCACCTCAATCTGGAAGGTAAATGTTACACCTAATGTATTGAATGTTCCAACTATTTAAAGGGTTCCAGTCAATGTAATTAAGTCATAGCAAGTAGGAAGCCACATTACAGAATTAAAAAGGTGTTTGTCCTCTCTGTTTTTAAATGAAGAATTGATTATTCAAATGGTCAATTTGCTGATGCAGGAGGCTATGCAAAGGAGAATAATTGCTTCAACAGCTGCAGCTGAAGCCTTGGAAGAGGCCCTTGCCACTGAGACTATTTTGAGAAATTTGAGGTAAATGTCACCATCCATTTAGAGCTTCGCCATCTCATTATTGTGCCAAAATAACTTTGAGCTCAAGTGAAATGAACACAACCAATGTTAAAATTACTAGGATTTCCGTAGTCAACAAGGAGCTAAACCCTTGGTTATTCTGATGAAAAAGAGAGCTAGATTTCTTTTTGCTTTCTGTGGTGAGTGTGTGTGTGTGTGTGGGGGGGGGGGGGGTAGAATGCTTGGAAGCTTTCCTGTGATATTGAGCACGCACAAACTAATATAGTTGTCTACTCATAAATTAAGTATTGAATTTATTGACTTTTTGTTTAGTAATGTACTAGGTTCTTGAACATTGTCCATGCTGTTAAAAGAATTTTCTTCTCAATACTTGTCTAGAGAGGAAAACGCTGTTGGATCTTTAAGGAAATTAAAATGTAAAAGTTGCACTTCCTAGAGGTAATATACCATAATAGAAAATAAGGAGGGGAGTGTAAAGAAAGATTGGAAACATTTCATTGTGTCAAAACATGCAAATGAAAAATGCTTTCAAGATTTCTCTTTCATTTTCTTAATCGTATTCTATAGGGTGGTGGTTAAACCGACTATGTTGTATGGGGCGGAGTGTTGGCCAGTCAAGACTTCACACATATAAAAGATGAAAGTTGCGGAGATGAGGATGTTGAGATGGATGTGTGGGCATACAAGGCGAGATAGGATTAGAAATGATGATATCCGGGAGAAAGTGGGAGTGACCTCAGTGGATGATAAGATGCGGGAAGCGAGATTGAGATGGTTCGGGTATGTGCAGAGGAGAGACACGGATGCCCCAGTGCGGAGGTGTGAGGGGGGGGGGTAGAATGTTTGGAAGCTTTCCTGTGATATTGAGCACGCACAAACTAATATAGTTGTCTACTCATAAATCAAGTATTGAATTTATTGACTTTTTGTTTAGTATGTACTAGGTTCTTGAACATTGTCCATGTTGTTAAAAGAATTTTCTTCTCAATACTTGTCTAGAGAGGAAAACGCTGTTGGATCTTTAAGGAAATTAAAATGTAAAAGTTGCACTTCCTAGAGGTAATATACCATAATAGAAAATAAGGAGGGGAGTGTAAAGAAAGATTGGAAACATTTCATTGTGTCAAAACATGCAAATGAAAAATGCTTTCAAGATTTCTCTTTCATTTTCTTAATCGTATTCTATAGGGTGGTGGTTAAACCGACTATGTTGTATGGGGCGGAGTGTTGGCCAGTCAAGACTTCACACATATAAAAGATGAAAGTTGCGGAGATGAGGATGTTGAGATGGATGTGTGGGCATACAAGGCGAGATAGGATTAGAAATGATGATATCCGGGAGAAAGTGGGAGTGACCTCAGTGGATGATAAGATGCGGGAAGCGAGATTGAGATGGTTCGGGTATGTGCAGAGGAGAGACACGGATGCCCCAGTGCGGAGGTTTGAGAGATTGCTATGGATGGGTTCACGAGGGGTAGAGGTAGGCCAAAGAAGTATTGTGGAGAGGTGATTAGACGGGATATGGCGCATGTGCAACTTACTATTGACATGACCTTAGATAGGGGGTTGTGGAGGACACGGATTAGGGTAGAAGAGTAGTAGGTACTCGAGTGTAGTCCTACTTATGCTTACAAATTGATAGTTGTAGTGTTATTACTGTAGGCTCGATTAGCCTATCACACTTATAGGCACACTATTTCTTTATAATCCATTGTAGTTTGATTTCGGTTGCTATGTGTTCTTTAGTGTATTTTGTTTAGCTTATTTAGTTGTGTTAGCTACTGCTCTCTTTGGTTTGAATGCACTTTATATTGCTTTTATTCTTTATTTGAGTCTGACCATTTCTCTTGCTTTATTCTTTACTCTTGCTTTGTTTTGATTGCCTTGCTTGTGATTATGCTTTGTCTTGAGCCGAGGGTCTCCCGGAAACAGCCGCTCTACCTACCAAGGTGGAGGTAAGGTCTGTGTACACTCTATCCTCCCCAGACCCCACGGTGTGGGATCTCACTGGGTATGTTGTTGTTGTTGTTTCTTAATCGTGTCTACTTTTTTGTAGTATGTTTGCAGATCTACGCTCAACATCCAACCCTAAAAACCCTCTACCAACTATCGATCGTTTCATGTCAATTTACGAAGATGTAGTGAAATCAACATGTGTTGCTGAATCAATTAATAGCAATCGCAGTGTCCAAAAATCTACCGAGAATATGACTATGGATCAACCAAAATCATCTCTTCTTTGGGTGGAGGCTGCTCTGGCAACTGATCTTGAAATCGTATCTCTCTTAACAAATCAGAACACTGGAACTCAATCAGCATCAGCTAAAAGCTCTCCAACGTATCAATCAGCAAAAGCGTCTAATAAGAATCCTACGATGGTTTCAGCAGTAAGTGGAACTTGGACAAGGGGTAATGGGATGAATGAGACAGTAGAACTTGCAAAGAAGTTGCAATCCGAGATGCAAATTTGGTTCATCACTTTTGTTGAAGAGTCATTAGATGCAGGTTTTCGTGTGTTCAAGAATTGCTCCTCCCTGGCTTCTGATGGAGATTCCTCCAACTGTGGTTCAATTACAGCTATTTTGTCACAACTCAAGCGAGTCAATAGCTGGTTGGATCGCGTAGTCTCGAAAAAGGATGAGCAATTGATACAGAAGATAGAGTCATTGAGAAGAAAAATTTATGGATTTGTCATTAGGCATGTAGGAACGACTGCTGAGAATTCAACGCCTATATCTGCATCTTAAGTTTTGTGTTTTGTTCTTTCTTCAATGTAAGGATAATAACTACTGTTTCGTCACTTTTATTTGAGTTGAAGAATTCCGTGCTTCGGGCATGGGCATTTCTCCACGCATGAAGATGATAGTCACTGCTATCACATGTTGGTTAAATTAGTTTCTTTCAACATCTATGTTTAATGTTTCATCACGCTCTTGGTAGTTCTTTTTTTGTTTACACACTGTGATCAAATATTCACATCTGCTCAGTTGTAAGTCCAATTCAGGAATATGGGAAAAAAGTGGTTTATCTCAGATATATTGATACTCTGTAACATTGCAACCGTGAAATCAACTTCTTGATTGAAAAAATGTGTTTGAATAGTTAAATTGGTACCATATTTCTTATTTATCAGTGAAGCAATTACGGATAAAGGGTCAGTCATCAGCTGAAGTGCTATAAGGTTAACCATTTATTTATGGAGACTGAAGATACCTGCCAAAAGGGAGAAACTTTTATTGTCTGGTTATTTTTTGGAGATATTATGGCAACATTATTTTTCTCTTTTGCACTTGGAAGTCTCAAAGTTACAGCCAAGGAGAGTTGTAGCTACAGATTTAACTTGAAAAACTTACGAAGGCCTTCCATTCCCAAATCTCTTTCAAAGCCACTGCATTTGTATCCTCCATACGGGCAATCAGGATCGAAAGCAAAGTAACAGTTGATCCAAATAACCCCAGCTCGAATCGATCTTGAAACTGTGTTGGCAATATTCAAGTCATTGGTCATGACACTTGCTGCTAGTCCATACTTTGTACAATTAGCTCTCTTGATCACCTCGTCTACCGTCCTGCAATTCGTTGCACAATGAATTACTAACCATATAAAGATGTACTGGAAATTTTACTGTTTAACAGAAAAAAAAAGATTGCTAATATTGGAAATCAACTTACTTGAACTTCATTACTGATAAAACAGGTCCAAATATTTCTTCTTTTGCAATTGTCATGTCATCCTGCCAAATGCATTAAGAAGATATGGCATCATGTATATATTTGACGCGGCGAAACAAGGATTTGAACTTTATGCGTTCTAAATTCTCTGGATAGTGACATCACATATTAGTAAATCAACAACAACATGCTCAGTGTGATCCTGTGGGTCTAGGGATGGTGGGGTGTACGCAGACCTTACCCTACCTTGTGTGAGGTAGAGAGACTATTTCCGATAGACCCTCGGTTCAAATTTTGATACAAATACAGGGTTTGAATTAAAGCTACTGGGTTCGGCTGAATCCGTATGTAACCTTCTCTACCCCTGATATTGAAAGTATGTATGTTCTAGAGACAATCTATATTAGGGACAAAACGTACTTGAACACATTCGTATTATTAATGAGATTAATATTTATGGCATTTGCAACTATAAATTATTGTTTGATTGTTTGCAATTACTCATATATGTGCATCCCTTGAGTTTACGTTGTCATTAATAGAGTGAGTTATTAATGATAGAACATAACTCTCAAAATAGCCTCGACTAATGATCATCGAGAATGGGATATTAATGTTATGCTATAAGTCGACATGTGGTTTGCATCACATTCTTGGAGAATGTAGTATGTCTCACAGCTACGAGTAATGGTTACTCGTGATGGACACATGGATACTTTGGAGAAGTATTGGTATACCCTGCCGATAAACTATTTGTTATACATGTCTATAGTGTTAACGGCGTGTGGAATATAAAGGTCCTTTGATTTGAGGTCAATACACACCTTGTTTACATAATGATGTACTTTGACCAAGTTCTAAGCTTAAACTCCTTCTGGATAAGATACGGCTTGTGTTGGGTGCATCAGGATGTAAATCAATGTGGTAGTTGAGCCAAGAATATGATTCATTCCTCGATTGGAAATTCGAGAGATCACTCAAGTTCTCAATATTATTAGGTTGACTAAAGTCATTGGCTAGTGCAAGAGACATATTTAGAATATGGTCTAGTTGTCAACTAATAAATGTGTGATAAAGCGAAAAAGCCATTTGTGGATAGACACTTGGCAAATCCTAAGCTTAATCGAGTGTGTCGCGAATGAAAGAAATTTATAGTTCCGCATAAAGGTTAAGTTTGCTGGAGTCATGTAAACGTACTTCACATATTCAGTTCGTCATGCGACGCAGTCTAAGAGTTTTCCTTCATCTTGTTTTGAACATTTTATATGATTATCGTATAAGCCATACCAGGATCATTGTTGGGTAAGTAAAATTTTTAAACTTCCGCTGTGCTTACGAACCGAACAAATCCCTACAGATATTTGACCTCTGCGTTAAAATGCAACACCTATAGTTTTAGAATTTTTACTTCAACATCAATGAACATGGTTGGCTCGATGAAATAACCCTTCCTATCCAATGCGTTGCCTCCGGTTAACATAGTTGCCCCCTCCCTCTTGCCATGCTCAATGTATGAAAGTACTTTTTCATATTGGTTTTTGTCAATCTGTACCAGGTAAACTGCGTGTTAGAGGACACGTGGTGAACAAACCAAATAATAGCAAACAAAATTTCAAATGTATTCTTGTGGTCCGTGATGAGTATTTGGATCAAAAGGATCGCCAACCACCCATGTTTTTGCCATCTCCTCCAATTTCTTGACAAATTTATCGTAAATTCCTTCTTGGATGAAAATACGTGATCCGGCCACACAAACTTCTCCCTGATAGGAAATGGAAAGCAAAAAGAACGCTATCTCACTGATTCTATTGAGAACATAACAAGGAAAGTGAGTATGGAGTTCAGTTTACCTTGTTTGTATAATCCTCCAACAAAAGCAAGAGGTGCAACTTTGTCCACATCTACATCATCAAATACTATAAAAGGACACTTGCCTCCCATTTCTAGTGAGACAGGTTTCAAATTGCTTGTTGCTGCAGCCTGCATTACTAAACGTCCTACTTTTGTCGACCCCGTGAAGCTTATCTGTAAGTACACATTATAAACGGGTGACATTAGTGTTAAACAATAGCAGTGGGTTGGGCCTCTCGGCCAGATTTGCTAGAAAATTGTTCCAATAAGATATTGTATATATGGTATATATATTTGTAGTATATTGTAATAAAAAGGATACCTTAATTAGTGTTATACACCTACCATAATTGTATAGTTAGAATTATGGTAGAATAAGGATTTAGAAGTAGAATAGGAAAATGATTTTTTCTATTATGGAAATATGTAACTTGTATATATAGCCTTTCAATTAATGAAAATAATCAAGGGGATTATTTCTTTCATGGTATCAAGAGACTAGGTCTAAACCAAAAGTTTTCTTCTCTCAAACTTTTGCCTCTTTGGCCGAGAACCCCCCCCCCTCCCTCGGGTTTTTCTCTCCAAATATCTCGTCTTCCGCTCTCAAAAACCTCTCTTAAATTTATCCTCCTTCTTTGTTCTTTCAAATATGTCTAAGAACAATTTTCACCCGCCCTCACAGTTTCCAATATCAAGCTCGGTGTCCCTATTGTCCTTGAGATGGAAAACGTTCAATATGCAACGTGGGCGGAGTTGTTTAAAATTCACGCTATCTCTTATCAAGTTCTTCATCACATAATTCCTCCCGCTAGACCCCTTCCCGCGGAGGATCCCGAGGTGTGGATTACACTTGATGCTACCGTTCTTCGGTGGATATACGCCACTATTTCGGTGGACCTTCTACGACGATTATGGAGCCCGATACCACGGCTATGGCTGCATGGAATAGATTGCGTGACATATTTCAAGACAACCAACATTCCCGTATCGTCACACTCGAGCAGAATTCTCTCTCGTTCGAATGGACGTATTTCCGAACGTTTCTGCATATTGCAAGAAACTAAAGGATTGGCGGATCAACTCCGTAATGTTGGCGCACCCAGTGACAAATAATCGTCTAGTTCTACAGTTGGTTGCCGGGCTTTCGGAGGCCTATAATGGTGTTGGAACTCTCCTTCGCCAAAGCAACCCTCTTCCCGACTTTCATCAAGCCCGCTCCATGCTGACGTTGGAAGAAGCCGGTTTGGCTAAAAAGGCGGCTACCGGAGCAAGCCCAGTTGTCATGGTGGCATCCTCTCCTAGTTCTTCGGGTTTTGTTAATAATTCGGGTCAAAACCATAATAATGGTGGCGGCAAGAATAATCGCAAAAATAACAAAAACCGCGGGGGAAAACGAGGTGGTTCTGGTGGCGGTTCCGGTGAGCAACAAGCAGGCAGTGGGTCCCATTCAGGTACAGTGGGCCACCACCACCGTGGGCCCAGCAGTGGGGCCAGTGGCAGTGGCACCCGCACCCTCCGGCGATTCTGCCGGCGGCCGGTGGGGTGGCCGGTCCGGCAGAGCCCAATACCCAAAGCATTGGCGGCCCGGCGGCCGGTGGCCCGAAGAACGGCCCCCACGGCGGTAATGGCCCGGTTCCGCCCAAAGACGGCCGGGAGTTCTTGGGCCCCGTCCTCCGCAAGCCCATCATGCAGCAGGCCCCACTCGGACCGATATCGAGGCCGCGATGCACACGTTGGGGTTGACTCAACCGGACCCAAATTGGTACATGGACACGGGGCCACTACTCACATGACTTCCGAATCGGTACTCTCTCATCTTATTCCAATTTGAGCACCCCTCGGGGGATAATTGTTGGTAATGGGCAGTTCTATTCCAATTCTAGGGTATGGTCGAAAACATTGTCTCCTCCTAATCCACCACTCTTCTTGAAAAATACTTTACATGCTCCTAAATTGATTAAAAATTTAGTGTCCGTCCGAAAATTCACAAATGACAATTCTGTTTCGTTGAATTTGATCCTTTCGGTTTCTCGTGAAGGATTTCAAGACGGGGAGTCATCTCATGAGGTGTGATAGTAGGGGGATCCGTATCCTATCATGCCGGTTTCGGTTCATCGAGTCCGGCCTTGCCATCGCCTTTTGCGTACCATCTCTCCTTCCATATGGCATGCTCGTCCGGGTCATCCGGGATCTTCTATTTTATCACTTTAGATAAAAATAGCTTTATTTCTTGTAAGGGTACAAATCGTAATCCAATTTGTCAGTCTTGTTCATTAGGAAAAATTATTAAGTTACCATTTGTAGACTCCAATTCTCATACTTCTATGCCATTTGACATTATTCATAGCGACTTACGGACATCTCCATTCCGAGTTCAATGGGCCATCGTTATTATGTTCTCTTTTTAGATGATTATTCTAGATTTTTGTGGACGTTTCCAATTGCGAATAAATCACAAGTGTTTTCCGTCTTCATAAAATTTAGAGCGTTCATTCGTACTCAATTCGAAAGAGAAATAAAAAATATTCAATGTGATAATGGGAAAGAATATGACAATAGGGAGTTTCGAGAGTTTTGTGCTACTCATGGGATAAATTTTCATTTTTCATGTCCTCATACATCTTCACAAAATGGGAAAGCCGAACGCAAAATTCGTTCCATAAATAACATTGTCCGAACTCTCCTTATACATGCCTCCATACCTCCATATTTTTGGCATCATGCTCTACAAATGGCCACATATCTTCTTAATATAATTCCGTCTAAAGGTCTGACATATTCTTCCCCCCTCAAAATCCTATATAATAAGAACCCTTCTTATTCTCACCTTCGGATTTTTGGGTGCTTGTGTTATCCGTTATTTCCATCCACCACAATTAACAAACTTCGTGCTCGGTCTACCCCGTGTGTGTTTTTGGGTTATCCGTCGAATCATCGTGGTTATAAGTGTTTTGATTTATCCTCCAAGAAAATCATAATCAATCGCCATGTCATTTTTGATGAAACTCAATTCCCATTTACGAAAGTTCATACTCCCGAACCTAAGTCGTATAATTTTTTGGATGACCAAATATCCTCGTATATTATTCGGAATTTTTCGGACATCTCCCGTATCCAAAATCCTCCGGCGGGCCCACGCCCCCGCTGCCCAACAAGCATACCGCCACACCCGGCTCTTCCCGGCCATCGGAACAGTTCCAAAGAATCGGGCCGGTCCGGCCCGGTCTGGGCCCGGAACTGGTCCGAGCGCAGTCCGGCCATTTCCGATTTGGGGGCAAGGAGCCCCCGCTTGCCGGTCCGTCCCAAGCCCGAGAAAATTCCATTAATTCTTCCTCGAGTCATAGACCGGTCACTCGTAGTCAGCGGGGTATTTTTACACCTAAAATACATTTTAATTTACATTCTGATGTCTCTAAATCCCCCTTGCCCCGCAATCCTGTATCCGCATTAAATGACCCTAATTGGAAAATTGCTATGACTGATGAATATAATGCTCTTATTGATAATAAGACGTGGGAGTTGGTGCCCCGTCCATATGGTATTAATATTATCGGTCTATGTGGATTTTTGCTCACAAGGAGAATTCGAGATGGGTCCTTTGCTCGGCATAAGGCGCGACTTGTTGGTGATGGTAAGACTCAGCAGGTTGGTATTGATTGTGGTGAGACATTTAGTCCGGTGGTCAAACCGGCTACCATTCGCACGGTACTTAGCTTGGCCCTTTCAAAGACTTGGCCAATTCATCAGTTAGATGTCAAGAATGCTTTTCTACATGGAGATCTCAAGAAAACAGTCTATATGCATCAACCGTTGGGTTTCGGGATCCCACCGCCCTCATCATGTCCGTTTGTTGAAAAAGTCCTTATATGGGCTTAAGCGGTCTCCACGTGCCTGGTATACACGATTTGCTGATTTTGTTTCGACTATTGGGTTCACACACAGCAGTCGACAATTCTTTGTTCATCTACCGCAGTGGTTCGTCATTGGCCTACATTCTCGTTATATGTGGATGATATCATCTTGACCGCCTCCTCCGATGCTTTGCGTCGTCTATCATGGCCATGCTCGGTTCCGAATTTGCTATGAAAGACTTGGGGCCCTTGAGTTACTTTTTGGGAATTCTTTGTCAAACATCATTCGGGTGGGTTGTTTTGTCTCAACGGAAGTATCTTCGCCGAGATCATCGAGAGGGCGGGATGTCATCCGTAAGTCCACTTCCACGCCGTTGATGCAAATCCAAAGCTAAGTGCCGCAGCGGGTGCACCATACGAGGACCCGACCCGATATCGCAGTCTTGCGGGGGCTCTCCGTATCTTACCTTTACCGACGGATATTACGTATGCGGTTCAGCAGTGTGTTTATTCATGCATGACCCCGAGTTGAACACATGAATGCAATAAAACGCATCATTCGGTATATTCGGGGGACACTAGACTATGGGTTGCACTTGTATCCGTCGGCTACATCTACGCTTGTCTCCTACACGGATGCTAATTGGGGTGGTTGTCCCGACACCGGACGGTCGACTTCGGCTCTTGTATGTTCCTTGGCAACAACTTGGTCTCATGGTCAAGCAAAACGTCGGGCAACTCTGTCACGCTCAAGTGCCGAGGCGAGAATATCGAGGGGTAGCAAATGTGGTCTCCGAATCATGTTGGCTACGTAATTTGCTTTTGGAGCTTCATTGTCCCATTCGAAGGCAACCTTGGTATATTGCGATAACATTAGTGCCATCTACCTTTCAGGTAACCCCGTTCAACACCAAAAAGCGCACCAAACATATCGAAATGGACATTCACTTTGTCCGTGAAAAGGTTGCAAAGGGTCAAGTTCGCGTATGCCATGTCCCGTCTCGTTATCAAATTGCGAGACATCTTTACAAAGGGTCTACCGGCGGTTCTCTTTGAAGATTTTAGGGACGATCTCGGCGTTCGAAAGCCGCCCGCTATGATCTTGCGGGGGTGTGTTAAACAATAGCGATGGGTTGGGCCTCTCGGCCGATTTGCTAGAAAATTGTTCCAATAAGATATTGTATATATGGTATATATATTTGTAGTATATTGTAATAAAAAGGATACCTTAATTAGTGTTATACACCTACCATAATTGTATAGTTAGAATTATGGTAGAATAAGGATTTAGAAGTAGAATAGGAAAAGGATTTTTCCTATTATGGAAATATGTAACTTGTATATATAGCCTTTCAATTAATGAAAATAATCAAGGGGATTATTTCTTTCAATTAGCAACATAAGTATGGTAACTTTTGTCAATACCCCACTACCAATGTCGGAGCCACCTTTGTCCAAGGAGTATCAATTGACACTCCTTCGCTGGAAAATTGTGCTGTGCAGATTGGTAACAACATCATTTGATCCGGTATTTTTTTGCTGCTATAGCGAAATGTTGTTATAGAGAACATATAATATAACATAACATCAAAGATCTGTTCCACATAAAACGTAGATGTTATAGTGAAATGTTATTATAGAGAGGTCTGACTGTATATGCTATATATCAAATCTCCTTGCCTTCTTCATTATATTTTGACTAGTCTTAGTGAAAATCTTGGCTCTGCCACTGTTCACTACAATGATATATGTTTTATGTTTTTTTTTTAACTTTCACAGACAATTGGGAATTACCTTGTCTACGTCCATATGAGAGCTAAGTGCAGCACAAGCAATCGGTCCAAATCCTGTTACAACATGGATCACTCCATCCGAAATTCCTGCCTGTTTCAAGAAAATGAACAACATAGAGAACATAACATTAATTATGTCACATAAAATTATCTGTCTGATGTAGTAGTTCCGTGCAAACGATGGTGGATGGACCATTTGAGCTACGAGTTTAGTTGAATCTAGAATTTTTGACATGAAACATACATATATACGTGAAAAATAATTTTTTTTAACAAACATTAGATTCTAAAACCATTATTTCAAAAGTGCAGTGGGTTCAATGTTAAGAACGTTAAAGATTGAACCTATCAAATTTTGATAGATTATGATAGTATATTCGGTCATAGTTGTGTATATTATATATATCATTACTTACCGTAATTGTAGCCTAGGATTATGCTTGTATTTTAGTATATTTACTACTACTTTGGAATGAAAGAATGAAGGAAAATATTTCTTACATTGTATCAGATTCTAGGGAAAGTTCCTAAACCCTAAAATTACATTCCTTCACCGTCGGCACCCCCTTCTCTGCGCCACTGACCACCCTTCTCTTCCGTCATCCATGTTTGACTCGAAATCCAATTTCTATCCCGCCATCACAGTTTCAAACATTAAACCCCATATCTCAATCACACTTGAGATGAAAAACGTCCATTGTGCAATGTGGGCAGAGCTTTTCAAAATTCATTGTCGATCAGACAAGTTATCCATCATATCATTCCGCTGGAAAAAGTCAAGGAGACGGTGTTGGATATGTAAAGCAGCACGAGAAGTAAATAAATATTACAAGTGTTCGGAAGATAAACAAACAAGCCAATATTCAGAAATATCGCAAGGTCATTGAGTCTTGAATCTTGATAACCTGAAATCAAGAAACACTAAATCTGGATTGTTACAATTGTGGTTGAGTCGAGAGATGGCTCTCTGTCTTTAAGACAAGATTGCCCCGTATATATGCTTTTACGTTAACGGGCAATAGTCTCCCAAGATAAAACAACAACTAATCAACACTACAAAAAAAATAGGTTGATTCTGACGAAGAAAACAAACACGAAACGACTTGCTGAAGAATGGAAAATGAAGGAAGAGTTTCTGTTTTTGTCCACTGTTTGTGTTCACGTTTTGGACTGATCTGTTTTTCTTTTATGTTTGTCTCTTTGTAGTATATAGTAGTCTCAACAATTAAGCCAAAAGGCTTCAATATATAGTATAAGGAGAGAGACTTCTCAACTGCCAAGTAATGGCTGTTTATGGTCAAGTAATGACCATTAATGAGGGAGTTAATCAGCCAAGTAAATGGCTGATTTAATGTGCTACATAAAGGAGCTTTTAGGGAGGAGTTATGTGCAGATTAATGGAGTTTTTAACGTTCCAAAAAACCAACCCAAACGGTAGGCAAAAACAGAAACTTCAGGGACCAAACTATAAATATTAAACAATTTGGGGGTCTATCAGAAGAAGACCAAGGCCCACTACCCACTACCAGTGACCCGTGACCCGAGCCCGGACTGGACCGGACGGGCGGGCGGCGGAGGCGCGCGTGTGGACTTAGCCTTGAACCCAAGCACATCTAGGTCCTCCCTCATTCAAACACATGAGTTACCTCTTGGGGTCCCAAACCCTTAGCCAATTTTGAGACTTATAAAGAGAACAATTCTTTCTTTTCTCACCGATGTGGTAGATTTATCCCACACCATATTTCCATGCCTCAAACACCTTACTTCGTGGACCAATATCTCTTTCATTTCTCAACGAAATTTGACGATCATTGACCCTACGGTCATCTACTCACTTAGTAGATTATGCACGTGTGAAGAGACAAAGCCTCCAACATGCGGAACCCTAGTGTTTAAGTCATTAAATATGGGTGGACGCACCTCCCCACCAAAGGCAAATTTCCAACAGAAGGTGCCGAAAATCGATGATGAAATGGAACTCTGGTTGACCTTGATGTGACGATTCTCCAATGGATTTATGTCATAATTTCAAGTGACTTGTTGCATACTATTCTTGAACCTGACTCCATGACTATGGAGGCTTGGGAACGCTTACATGACATATTCCAAGATAATAAAAATTCTCGGACCGTCACACTTGAACAAAAATTCTCCACCACTGACATGGAGGATTTCCCCAATGTGTCTGCATATTGTCAACGACTCAAGTCATGATTTTATTATCATATTTGAGTTTTATTAATCTCTTATAGAAAAGTTAAAGTATTACCATAAATGCTTTTACTTTTTCTGAAAGGAAAATTTAATTCTCTTTCATATTTGACTATTTCTTGTCTTGGAGGAAAAATTTGACATCTATAAATTGAAAACATCCTTCTCACAACTAATACACAGAAAAGTATCCACAATGTAGTCATTGAAAGAGTCTTGTTTAGGGGGGAATTTCTCTCAATAGCTTTTATGCCTTTTAATTAATTTTCTCATATGTAGGCCAATTGGCCAAATCATATTAAATTTATTATGCATATTTTAGTATACTTTTTGTTATCATGAATTATCGTCGTTCAAGATTTGCAATTGGTAGCTTCTGCATGCCGTCATGCTATTTCGATCCCAACAAGTAGTATCAGAGTCAATTGTTCAGCCAATAGTTCGGCAATGTTCAGGACAGGTTCAAGGCGGGTTCAAATAAAAAATAATCAATTTCATGATAATGAAGATTTTATTCCAGGAGTACTACATATGGAAATGAATTTCAACGATATTTTCAACATCTCTGATGTTGCACCTTTAAAAATGAAGCAAAATATTTTTTAAACTAATTTTAACCCATAATATTTTTAATCATGACAAGAAACAGTGATGAAGATTATATGCGAAAGGAGAATGAAAATTATTTTGTCAGAAAATTCAGGTCAAAGGGGGGAGATTTGTTAGAATTCTTGCCCTGATTTTCTTATCATATTTGAGTTTTACTTTTCTCTTGAAGGAAAGTTAAAGTATTACCATAAATGATTTTACTTTTTCTGAAAGAAAATTTTAATTATCTTCCATATTTGATTATTCCTTGTCTTGGAGGAAAAGTTTTAGATATTTATAAACTTCCCACAACTAATACAGAAAACTATCCACAATGTAGTCATTGAAAGAGTCTTGTTTAGGAGGAGATTTCTCTCAATAGTTTTTATGTCTTTTAATTAGTTTTCTCATATGTAGGCCAATTTGCCAAATAATATTAAGTTTATTATGCATATTTTAGTATACTTTTTGTTGTCCTGATTTATTGTCGTCCAAGGTTTGCAATTGATAGTTTATGCGTACCGTCATGCTATTTCGATCCCAACAATTTATTTATCAGCTACTTTTAATCTGCTACGTCAAACGGTGTCTAAACACCATACTTTTTGGCTTTTGACTCTCTATAAAAATTGAAGGGTGAACATCTTCCACACTTTTCCCCCTTTCATCATGGAGATTTAATGTTATAGTATATAATATCATTAGGAAGGGGAACTGAAACAGAGAAATTGGTTTTATCCGAACTGTGATTCTATTAAAAATACCGTCTGGCGCGTGTCAAATCCTCCAAGAATACTGCATTTTTTAAGGATCCAACATAGGTACGGAAATATCTTTGGAGAGTTCGAGCAACATAAATTCGAACATCAGAATTTTCAATAGGATAAACAAATAGAGACGAGGGAAAACCGATAAGAATGGAACCTGAAACAGAATCAACAAACTCTCCATTGATGAAGAGCTGTGTGAACTTAATCTTTGGAATCTTGAAATTGGATTATGAACTATCTTTAGACTGCATGATCTTTCTTTGTTCCCAAAAATTAAGAGAAGTTGTCTTGTTGTTACATAGGCATAAAGTGCCACCAAATCAATAAGTTAAAAACTTGTGTGTGCCTAGTATTTGCACCTAACCAAGTTAATTGATAGAATATTTATCGAATATTCTCATATCCTTGTATATCTTCTATATTAGGTAAAATTATATTCCTCTTGTAATTAGGTTGATTAGTTACCTAATTTGTAGCAAGGTAAATATTTTTGTAATACTATATATATTGTACATTGTTGATGAATAAAGTCAAATAACATATTTTTTTTATTAATTTGACTCTAAGAGAAGCACTAATCACATATTTAATACTCATCCCCTTTCATTTTATATGACAGTGTTTGATTTGGCACTAAATTTTCCAGAATATGGGCAAAATATTTCAATGCACTTTGATCTCGTAAATTTTTCATTTGCCAACTAAATATTAAAAAATATTTTTCAGAAATATATTCTTTATGGTACCAAACGCATTCAACATTTGATGTAAGTTGCGTATGCAACCCAAGGTTTGGTTTTAGGTTTCTATTAGTACCAAATAGTTGGCTCATTTGGTTGAGAAGAAAGCTGAAAACAGAGTAATGTTTCATATATACAATTGAGAGTTCTTAAAATGTTGGTCCGAATTTGTCTCAAAATAATGACAAGGTTCACAGATATAGTATTATGCCAAACATTTTGGAACGTGCCATATATTTTGGAATACATGAATAATAATTAATCATGGGTAAGTATTATGCAAAAAAGAAATTTGATGTATTTATTGATTTTGTATAACTATTAAGTGCCGATAAGTTTTTTTAATAAAATAAATACATGGCGTATATACGATTTTGACCTAATTCCTTTATTACAGAAAAATTGATTGATTTAATAAAAATTAAATGAATTTTTTGAATTTCAAATATTAAAATATAGAGTAAAGGGTCAAAAACACACCTCATGTATCAGTTATTTTTGAGTTTTCAACATGAACTATCACCTATGAGAGTTTCCTACATATACTATCACCAACTAGTTAGCAAAACACACCTAAACTATCATTTGTTCATTTTTCCTACCTCAACTATCATGTAGGAAAAGTGAACAAATGATAGTTTAGTTGTGTTATGCTAACTAGTTCGTGATAGTTTAGGTAGGAAACTCTCACATCTTATAGTTCAGGTAGAAAAATTAAAAAAATGTGATACTTCAGGTGTATTTTTTACCCTTATCTCTAAAATATAACATGCATGAATATATAATTGAGAAAAATAAAAAAAATAAATGATAAATCTTAACCCATAAAACTGTATATGACATTTTAAAATTGTTATTTTGAAATAATTTATTGTAGATAAAAATAATTCTTTTTACTGTTATGTTGAATTTTGTATTAAATTTACTAAATTTGGTATATCATATGTTGATAAATTTTCCCAAGTAATAGGCTACGGAGAGGAGATTGCCATTTTTAAATCAATGATCGATTAGCTGTGAGTAATTGTGGGATTACACTGTGTATGTTGTTGTTATTGATTAGATGTGAGTTAAAAAGAGATTAAGACGAATTAGTTGTAAGCCGCAAGAAGAGAACCAAGGGCTATAGTAGGATTGATAAGATTTCTCCGTCCTTAATCAAAGGTTTTGGTTTGAGCATTGTAAATGAAGAAATCCTCATAGAGAGCGTTTTCCTTTTAATGGATCATATGTGATGCAAATCTGAATTAATCGGGGCTCCAACACCGAACATCGGAAGGAAAACAAAAAAAAAAAAGTTCAGGCCAACACGCACAATTTGCTATTTATTTTTTAAAGTGGGATATATTCTAACAGGATAATACGTAATGCAGAAAATGTTCTCATCTTTTATTTAGCAAACGACTACAGGGCTAGTCACTCATTGAGTCATGGACAATCCATGCAATTATCATAAAGCTAATTTA
This sequence comes from Anisodus tanguticus, assembly GCA_034509755.1. Classification (NCBI taxonomy): domain Eukaryota; kingdom Viridiplantae; phylum Streptophyta; class Magnoliopsida; order Solanales; family Solanaceae; genus Anisodus; species Anisodus tanguticus. The sequence continues at coordinate 40,396,188 of CM067558.1, forward strand.
GAAGAAAAAACGAATAAAATAAAGAAATGCTTGAATATTATCTTAGAAGATACGATTGTAATTCAATTACTATTAAAGTGAAACATGCGAATTGCGATGCATTAATCTAGTCCATTTGACATCTCTAAATGAAATCTTCATGTCATCAAATGGCAGCTTGAAGATATGATACTTGTAAGTCCAACTAGTTACATTGTCAATGATTAACTAGCCAAAGCTTGGGACACTATCAATGATTCAATTCTATATCAAAACAAGTTGAAACACTTACTGCCAAACTGAATTCTCTACATCCAAAAAACAAAGGCACCAAAACAGCCAAAACAATGTACCTCAAAGAACATAATCTTATTGTTTGATTATACATGTATAACATAAGATATTACGGCAGTAATACTTTTCCTATCTTGAACACAACGTCTGCAAATTTATTGCCAAGGAGAGTTGTAAACTGGGGTGGCTACAGATTTAACTTGAAGATACTTATTGAGTCCTTCCATTCCCAAATCCCTTTCAAAGCCACTGCATTTGTACCCTCCAAATGGGCAATCCGGATCGAAAGCAAAGTAACAGTTGATCCAGATAACACCAGCTCGAATCGATCTTGAAACTGTATTGGCAATGTTCAAGTTATTGGTCATGACACCTGCTGCTAATCCGTAATTCGTGCAATTAGCTCTCTTGATCACCTCCTCTACCGTCCTGCAATTCATCGCCACAATTTGAGATACGACTTACTTACACAGACATTCTGAAGATATTTTGGACTATCAGTGTGGTTAGCTATCATTTTTATCAGATTACCAATTACTCCCTCTGTTTCAATTTATGTGAAGGTGTTGATTGGGCACATAGTTTAAGAATAAAATGAAGACTTTTGAAACTTGTGGACTAAAATAAGTCATAGATATTTGTGTGACTATAAATCATTTTGTTAGAGTGGGTTAGAGTTTCACATTGGTTGGGAAATGGACGGGTGGTTTCCTTGTATGGAATTGGGCCCCTCATGAGCTAGCTTTTAGGGTTGAGTTAGGCTCAGATGCCATATCTTTACACATTTCATTAAGGGTAAAATATGAACTTTAAAGTTAAATTGTTACTGAATATTAAAATGTGTAATTCTTTTTTGGACTGTCTAAAATGGAAAAAGTGTCGCATAAATTGGGACAGTGGAAATACTACTTATTATAGACATTCATTCGTAAATGCATAGAACTGAAACTTCATTTACACTTTGAAAATGCTAATAAGGGATCGGAGTGGACTTACTTGAACTTCATTACTGACAAAACAGGTCCAAATATTTCTTCTTTTGCAATTGTCATATCATCCTGCCAAAAGCATTATGAAGATATACGTAACATACTGTATATTTCATCTCAGCATTCAAATGCAACAGTGATAATTTCAAAATACTTACTTCAACATCAATGAATATGGTTGGCTCAATGAAATAACCCTTCCTATTCAATGCATTGCCCCCAGTTAGCAATTTTGCCCCCTCCCTCTTGCCATGTTCGATGTATGAAAGTACTCTTTCAAATTGTTTCTTATCAACCTGCATAAGGTAACAGTGTGTTAGAGTAAACACGGTGAAATATATATCTGTGACTTCGGTGATGTCAAGTAGAAATATGTGAAAAGAGAAGTTCAAATGTATATACTTGGGGTCCTTGATGAGAATTTGCATCGAAAGGATCGCCAACCACCCATGTTTTCGCCATCTCTTCCAATTTCTTGACAAATTTATCGTAAATTCCTTCTTGGATGAAAAGACGAGATCCAGCCACACAAATTTCTCCCTAGAAAAGAATTGAAGCAAGGAACAAAAACAAATTACCTGACTGATATGTTTGAGATATATAGGAATGAGAATGAGAGGTATGGAATTTAGTTTACCTTGTTGTATAGGATTCCGATAAGAGCAAGTGGTGCAACTTTCTCAACATCTACATCATCGAATACTATAAAAGGTGACTTCCCTCCCAATTCTAATGAGACAGGTTTTAAATTACTTAATGCTGCAGCCTGCATTACTAGACGCCCTACTTCTGTTGAGCCTGTGAAGCTTATCTGAATAAAACACACATTACAAACCGGTATGATTAGCCAAGGTAGTCTTTTAACTTTCATTTTTCATGTACAAATATGTCAAAAGGGAATCACCTTGTCTACGTCCATATGCGAGCAAAGTGCAGCACCAGCAGTAGATCCAAGGCCTGTTACGACATTGATCACCCCATTGGGAACACCAGCCTGTTTCAAGAAAGTGACGTTGAAAAAATGAAAACAAAGCATTCAGTGTCATATAATTCTCGTTTCTAGTATGGATACAGTCAAATCTCTCTATAATAGCATCGTTTTTTCCTGATATTTTTTGGTTGCTATAGCAAAATGTTGTTATAGAAAACATATTATATATAATAACATGAAAGGTCGATTCCATAGAAAACATGATTGTTATAGTGAAATGTTGTTATTGATAAGGCTTGTAAACTTGTATATAATATTACATTATGGAATGAAATCATTACGGAAAATATTTCCTTCATGGTATCAACTATCAAGAGACAAAAATTAACCCTAGCCCTAAATTACCCTAACTAACCGGTCGACCACCCCCCCCCCACCCGTCGGAACCCTAGTCCGCATCCCCAAATAATTGTTTTTTCCTTTTTCGTTGATTTTTTCCTCCTCTTTTCTTGTGTCTTTTGGGTAACAATGGCTGACCAAAACAAATTTCATCCTACTCTTACCATTAATAACGTCAAGAACTTCATTCCGGTAATTCTTGAGATGGAAAAGGGGCAATATTCCTCTTGGGCGGAGTTATTTAAAATTCATTGCCGCGCATACAAGTCATTGACCATATTCTTCCTCCAAATTCTCAATCGCGTGTCATGGAAACCGACAAATCCACCACCATTGATACGGCTCTATGGTCTCACTTGGATGCTATTGTCCTTCAATGATATACGGCACCATATCGAACGACCTTTTTCACACCAAATTGGAACCAGATTCAATGGCACAACAACATGAGAGCGTTTGCAAAATATTTTTTAAGATAACAAGATTTTTCGTGCGGTTTATCTAGAAAATCAATTCACCAATGTCAAATTGGATGATTTTCCAAACGTCTCCGCATATTGTTAAGAGAGAAAAATGTTTGCCGATCAACTATCCAACGTTGGTGCACCGGTGACAAATCAAAGGTTAGTTCTCTAATTAATCGCGAATTTGAATGAACAATATGACGGAGTTGCTACGTTCTTTCAACAAAGTAATCTGTTACCACCATTTTATGAGGCTTGTTCGAGGTTGATTCTTGAAGAAACCCGAAAACTAAAACAGGCGGCGACGACGGCAAACAATGCCGGCACCACCCTCCTTTCCACCAACGCGTCTACCGATGATTTTGGCCCTCACAATAATGGTTTGGGAAGTGGTTCAAATCGCAACAATGGACCGAAACGGGGTCAAAATCGCAACAACAAAGAAAAAAATAATGGTGGAAGGGGGCGGGGCCGTGGCGGCGGGAGCCACTCCGGCGGAAGCAACAACTGCGGGCAGTAGGAGCAGAACTGACCCCACTGGCGGCCGCAACAGTACAACAACAGCGGGCAGTGGGACCAGTTCCCACCGTGGGGCTGGAACCCGCAATAGTGGGCCCCTCCCTGCCCGTACCCCACAGCACAGTAGGCCAGGCCCAACACCGATCCAACATCAGCGCACTAAACATATCGAGATGGATATTCACTTTGTTCGTGAAAAGCTAGCTCGTGGACAAGTACGTGTCTTGCATGTCCCTTCACGGTACCAAATTGCTAACATCTTTACTAAGGGTCTTCCCTTAGTTCTATTTGAAGATTTCAGGGACAGTCTCAGCGTACGACAATCGTCCGCTATGACTGCGGGGGTGTGAAAGAATATACGTGTATACCGTGTATATTCTTAGTAAAATTCTTGTACATATGTAATTATGGTAGTAGTCTTGTATTAGAAAAATGTAGATTTAGTTTCCATAATTAAATGTTGTATATCATGTATTAATGAAAATAATAAATGGATTATTCTTTTTCAGTCGATGAGTCCAAATTCCCGTTTGCCAACATACACACGTCTTCCCACATTAATATGATTTTTTGGACGACGGGCTACATCCAATACTGCAATATCATTTAAACAACCCATCTCCACAAAAAAGAATGGTTATTATAGAGAGGTCTGTACATACTACATAGTGCATATGAATGTGAAAGATTACCTGCTTAGCTAATTGAGCATAATAGAGAGCGGAAAGAGGAGTTTGTTCAGCAGGTTTGACAATCATAGTGCAACCAGCTGCTAATGCAGGGCCAACCTTCATAACAAACATCTGGGTTGGGAAATTCCAAGGAATAATGTGTCCAACAACACCAATTGGCTCGAGCAACGTGTACCCTTGTATGTCGCGTGACATTTTGAGAGTTGTCCCATGAATTTTATCGGCTGCACCAGCATAATAACGAATGACCTCTGCTGCAGCAGGGATGTCTATGTTCTTTCCAGGAGCAAATAACTTTCCTGCATCCATTGCATCCAATGCTGCTAGTTCTTCTGCATTTTCTATGATTAAGTCCGCGAATTTCAGCATTATCCTTCTCCTCTCCTGAATGTAACCCAAAGGCAAAGTAAGAGAATGCAAACTTGAATTTAAGCAGTTACAAAATGAACTCGAAAGTAGGTCTTGAATCAAAATAAAGGCAGCCATAACTTTTGGACAAGAATAATGAGTTTAACAATGAAACTGAGCATAACATCTTGATCACTTGAATATATTCTCAAAGTGAGGCCATATTTTTCAAGTGAATATATAACAATTAGGATAAACACTATTGTGGTCTATCATCATTTGGATAAGGGAGTAAGGCAAACACAAGGTAATAATAAATCTTAGAAATTTAGGGATATCTTTTTTTGCTCTGTAGTTAGAGCAGAAATCAAACTGTCTACTTAATTCATGATAGAAAACTAGAGAAGCATTTACTTTTAATAGGACTACTGAAGTTACAACCATTAAATCACATTGTTTAGGTGTTTAATTCCGCCAAAGGTAAAGATCATTTCTTTCCTTTACTCTCACCCTCTTGTTTCAATTTATGTGAACATATTTGACTGGTTACGACATTTAAGAAAAAAAGAGTTTTGAAACTTGTAATCTTAAACATGTCATAACATTTGTGTATATGTAAGACTTTTGAAATTAGTAATCTTGAACATGTCATAACATTTGTATGGCTATAAAACTTCTCGTTAAGGTTAAAATGAGAATTAAAAATAAAGTATTAGCAAACGGCTTAAGTAGGTACACATAAATTAGAAATTAATGGAATATCTTTTTGTTCCCCGTCTCATCTGGATATTCTTTTTAAAAAAAAGAGTAAATGAAACTAGTACTTTTCATTGATTACAATTTTTTATATCACTATTATGATGTGAACGATCATCTTTTTCATCGAAGTTCCACGTAAACAATTCTGTTACCTTTAAAAAAGAATTTAAAGTTAAAAGAAGAATGGAAGTATAAGACAAAAATTCTATCCTTTTACTATCAAAATTTTCCCATTTCCACAGGTACATCTAATATTGCAGAAAAAGATTGTAAAGTTCGTCGTATTTGTCTGCTTGGTCTTAAAATAAATTAAACTATAAACTGATGGCTGTAACTTTACCATCATTTATAAATATCTTGTCCAACTTTATCTTCCATTTTCATTCCTTTAGAATTTAATTAAAGTTAGACTTTACTACTAATAGAAACCAAAGACGGATTTTAGAAAGAAAAAAAAATAAGATTGACACTGTATCGTTGCCCATTCTTTAAGTAGTGTTATCGAACACGTTTAAGGAACTAGCTTCCAAGTTCCAATGCTTCGTTAGTGCTAATTTAATCACTAATATTTCTTATTTCAATACCCCTTATGTTCACTTAAAAAGATGCAAATTTTGATTTAAAAGTAATTTAATAAAAACATCTCTCAGTACTTTTTAGGAGTAAATAAGATATGGGGTATATTCAAGCTAAAAAAAAAATCATATACTTTCTCCTTCCTAATTTTAGTGTCTTATTTTTTTTGGTTTATCCTAAAAAATGAATCTTTCTATATTTAGTAAATTGACAATTCAAACATTCTACATGACAAGTTTATAACCACAAGATTCAAATGATATTTTAGTACATTATAAACATCTTCAATTTAAGGTGTAACTAGTAAAGTTGATATCATGTGACAAGAAGGTCACGGGTTCGAGTCGTGAAAACAGTCTCTTGCAAAAATATAGGATAAGGTTACTTATGATAGACCCTTGTGGTCCGATTCTTTTTCGGACCCACACATAGTAAAAACTTAGTGCACTAAATTTTCTTTGAAATTAAAAATCTCTCTTTATTTATTAAACTTTGTGCGTAGTCATTTCAAAACACTTAAATTAGGAAAATAGGAGTAATATGTACAGGAAGGAAGAGCATTGTTTAGCATGGGAGAGCGAGTGTAAAATTTACCGAGGGGGATAAACGAGGCCAAGGGCCATCGTCGAAAGCTTCACGGGCTGCTTTGACAGCCAAATCAACATCATCCTTGTCACCTTCAGCAATTCTTGCAATTACCTCCCCATTTCTTGGGTCTATCGTTTCAAACGTATTCCCTGAAATACATAGTTCACATATCACAATACTAAGCACATGGGACAAAAGGCCAAAAATACATTCATAGATATTTGCGTTACCAATCAGTTGCTATTTAAGTGCACGACTAGGATTATTTTTGGATTTTATTGTCCCACATGGTGCAACTCATGAGTCACGAGGGAACCTTTCTTCTCAAATGATGATCACCCACGAATAGTTAAGTCCTAAGGGGTTGTTCGGTTGGTGATTAGAGTTATGCATGATTTAACTATTTATGTACTAATTTTATCTTATATCCTACGTAAAATAATATATAAATTTATTCATAACTTACACATATACTTAGTTATGTGAGACTCTAAATTGCTAATCGAACAACGTATTTGGTGTGTTGAATTTTATATATAGCAAAAAATGCTACCAAACATGGCTCAACGACGCAATCAGAGGCAGAGCTACCCTTGCCTGAGTGGTATTAAGCGACACCCCTTCGCCGGAAAATTACATTAAATAAATAGGTGGAATTTTGGTTTAATAGGTATATGTATCAGTGTTGACACCCCTTAACACAAGTTGAAGGTTTGGTGCAGTCGTTAAGGGGATGCAAAAGTTCCTTAAAGTCACGAGTTCGATCCTAGGTAGCAACATAATAATTATTTTTTTGTCACCCCTTAATTAAAATTTTGGCTCCGTCGCTGGACGCAATACCAAAAAACACAAGTGGAGTCTAGGGAGATAGATGTACGCAGACATTATTTTTTATAGACCCTTAACTCAACGATGCACTACCAAAAACATGTTAAACGGAAAAATATTGGCAACAACAAAGTGGTAAAAATGATATAAGTTATACAAGAGTTAACGCATAAATAAATTACCTCCCCACAAACAATCCAACTACCTCTAAATTTGTTCCTAAGTCTGATCAATAGATCACAAAATTAGTTATGACCATCTTTTTTTATTCAAATTGTAATATGGCATGGGAAATCATCTGCACTGATTTTGTTGACTCTTTAAATTAAAGGGTGTATCATTGTTTAGAACAGTGGAGTGTTTTTCTTGTAGATACATACTTTCATTTTACGTAATACTATTTGATTTAGTGCACAATTTGGGGGAAAACAATATATATTTAAAACCTTTTAAACATATCATAATATTTGTGAGGTTGTAAAATCTCGTTAGTAGAGGTGAAATGAAAAATGTAAATTAATTTTCTTCTAAATTTAAAAAAAGATTAACCTAAAAAGGAAATAGAGAATGGGAAAGGAGTAGCAAAAAAAATAAGATTGTCTCCTTTGCAATTATTTAGTCTTTTGAATGAGACATTCTACACATTTCAACACTATACAGAGGCTTACAATATAAAATAATATAAGTATCATTTCAAACATCTTACTTTCGTATAATTAAATAATTAAAAAATATAGATTATCGTGGATAAGGAGAAAATCGAGAATAAGTAGAGAAATTCACAGTTGACCTATTTGTTTAATTTCCTTATCAAAACCATTACATTGATTTAATGTACTTCCATCTTTCTTCCATAGTCATATAGCTTAACGCATTGATAATCAATCAAAGAAAAGGGACCCAACTTCAGTAATAATCACATCTTTTAACTCAGATAAATATTTACTTATATCAAATAAATATTTACTCATAGTTAGTAAAACAATAATAATATACTCAATGAAAAATCCACACCATGGATCTGGGAGATAGAATATACGCAGACCTTATTAGTTATTTTCTTTGTCTCAATTTATATGATACATTTTCCTTTTTAGTCTATACCAAAAAGAATGATACATTTCTATATTTAAAAATAATTTAACTGGAAATTTTTCTAACCCTTAATGAAATGATTTACAGCCGTACAAATACATATGACTTGTTTTAGACTACAAGTTTTAAAAGTCATATTTTCTTTCTTAAACTGCGTGCCTAGTCAAATTATATTATATAAATTGAAAAAGTGGGAGTAGAAATGTGTGGTCCAAAACAAATCTTAAATATTTGTGTGGTTGTAAATGATCTCATAAAGTTAAATTATTTTTAAATATAAAAAAAATCAATCTTTTTTAAATAATCTAAAATAATAATAAGAAAAATAAGTAATTTTTTTTGAAACAGAAGGAGTATCATATTATATGTATTTGTCTAGACCCAAAACACAATGTCATATGCCGCCATAGAATTTTAGTCAAGATAAAAAGAAAAGAAAAAACAACGAAACTCTCAAAACGTAAAGTCCTGACAATTATCAACCCAAGAAAAACAAATCTTCCAAATCCAAACCCTCGAAAAAGATAAAAAAAAATCAAAAAGAGAGATATCCCGAGGCACAAATAAATTGTAACCGTTTCTATTTACATAGAAGGAGAAAAAACAGATAATCCCTCTGATACTAATTTATATGACACTTTTTATTTTTAAGTTATTTCTATAAAAAATGACATTTTTTATATTTAGTAAAAAATCAATTTTAAATTTACTACTTTTTATGAGTTCTTTTAAATCACAAATTTTAAAAAATTTATTTTATTTTTTAATTTGGTGTAAGTTAAACATCTTTGTATAAAATAGGACGGAAGGAGTAACTGATTTTATTCATTACCACAATTTAACAAACAGATAAGACAAAAAACAGATGCTGATTTAATTCATTGACATAATTTAACAAACGCATAGAGACAAAAACAGAGTAAAGAGATTAGAAGTAGGAACGTAATAGCTCAGTTGGTTGACTATCTAAACTTTTATTTTGTTAGTAAGGGTTTAAATACTCACGTTGTATTTCCCTCCCCGTTTTCCCTCCCCTACCCCTATGTAATAAAAATAAATTTTCCAAAAAAAAAAGAGTAAAGAGATTAGAAGGTAAATTAACCTGAAATGAAATCAACGAATTCGCCATTGATGAATAGAGTTATAGAGAGAAACTTCACACACACACACACACAAAAGGGTAAAAAAAAAAAAACAGACGCACAAAACCGTAACCATTTCTATTTACAGATATAGAGAAGGAGAAAAGGGGAAACGTAGAGATTGTGTTCTAAAAGTCAATCATCGAATAACATTGGTAAAATTGCTGACATATGATTAGGAGATTACGAGTTTGAGTTGTGTCAAAGCAAAAATATAAAGCAAAACTGAGTATAATAGACTTTTATGGTCCAGTCTCTCTCCGAACCCCACACATAGAAATCTTAGTGCATCAGCTACTCTCCAGTGTTTTAAAAGGCAGGAGTGATTAATCCCAAAACATAAAGCTGATTTTATTTTACTTTATTCACACAATTAAACAAACAGATAGCTCTTTTTATTCATTTACACAATTTTAACAAACAGATAAGCGGAAAAAGAAACAGAGTAAAAACATTAGAAGGTATAATCAATTTTACCTGAAACGGAATCAACGAATTCGCCATTAATGAACAGATTTGTGAACTTAATCTTTGGAATTTGGAACTGAGATTCTAAATTCCCATTCGATTGCACCATTTTTTCTTTTAATTTGTTCCTGAAAAATGGCCACGGATATTTTCTGCACTATTATTGTAGCTGTGCTGTGTTTTATGGGTGTATACAAGTGAAATAGCACATGCATATATATAGACCTGTTCAAATGTCGGGTCGGGCTGGGTCAGGGCCGGATCGGGTGTCTTTTTTTTTCTTCCTTGCCCGATCTTGGCCCGACCCTGACCCTATATTTTTTTAAAAATTCCGACCCTGGCCTTGACCCTTCGGGGACCCTACGGGTCACGGGTCGGCCCTGACCCGTCGAATTTTTTTGGCGTGTCAGGGTCGGGTCGAGGATTTTTTTTTTTTTTTAGAAATTGAATTTCCAAAACTGAAATTGGCATTCACCCCTACATTACCACGAAATTTCGACGTTGAAATGTATTATATATCGTGAGATCTTGACTAAAGATTGGGGAAAAACACAAATTGATTGGAAAATGGACGTTTTTCTAAAAATTGGCTGCGCCAAACCACCTTACGGCGTTTGACCGGCCCTGTCTCAAAAAAATATGCAAAACCAAAAAACAAATCGGGTAAAACGGACATCCGAGCGCAGAGTTATGACCATTTAAATTTTCACCAATTTACAACTACTTTCTCTCCCTACATTATGCTTCCGTGATATTAACAAAATGACTAATAATATAAATATATAATTAATAATCAGCTACCGTTTTTATCTTATTTTATGTCGAGCTCAATGTTGATTAGAGCAATACATATATATATATATATAAAAAAACATGCATTATATCACTTATTAATGATAAATATATATATAAGTACAAAATAAATATTAATGAAGGAAAAATAATATAAATTATATTAAAAAAATATGCGGGTCGGGGTCGGGTAGGGGTCGGGCCGGGCCGGACCGAGTCGGAAGGGTAAATTTTTCTGACCCTAGCCCGACCCTGACCCTGATCGGGTCGAGTGGCTCTCGGGTCAGCTAAAAGCTGACCCTGGCCCTGGTTTTTTTGGGCCGGGTCTGGCCGGTGGACAGGTCTACATATATATATGTATATATATAGGCTTAAAATCTGGTGGGGTCTTTTTCTCGTGGGAGGCAGTTAAAGAAAGAAGACTAATAAGGTGACATTTTGTTCCAGGGAGTCACGTAATCTACAGTTTAATTTATTTTTAATATTATTAAAAATTACTCAAAAGATACTTATAACTAAATATTTATAAAATGTGAGATTTGTAGACATTAAGTTGTTGCTTCATTGAATTTGCTTCATTAATAGACTCATTCTTCGATTTTTTTAGACTCAACCTGTAAAATTATTCTGAATATATATTATTGTTGAAAAAGTAACATCATATTAATATAACCCAATAGTGTGAAAAAATAGCATTATTGATATATCATAAGTTAAAGTCAACTTATGTATACAGATGGTATTAATTTTTTATTTTAAAATTTTATCCTATGTTTTTTTTTTTTGGGAAGGAAAAAATGAAGAAGGGAATTACAAAGCGAGAATCGAATTCTTGCCAATAAAATGAAAATTCGGGTAGCCAACCAACTGAACTATTAAAATCCCCCAAATTTTATTCTATGTCCTAATGGTTTTATAATTTTTTTTGTTTGACTTATATACTGACAACATATTTTTTTTATACTATTAAGTCTATCACTTTCTTACCTTTTTTTCAAGATTATGAATAACTTTTTATGAAAGTTACTTATAGATATTTTTTGGATAATTTTCTAGTGTATTTTTTTTTAAAAATTATGGGTTTATATAAATTAAATTTAAACTATTTATACACTATTAGGTCAACTTACCTACAAAAGTAACTTTTGGTAGCAAGCCTGATATAGTAAATGAAAAATACAATAATAATATATTACATGTAGTTAAATTATATCAATAAATTACACTATCAATGTGTATAACTCAAAATTTTAAAAAGTTTGCACGATAAATTAATTTGACATGTTATAATAACTTAGATATTATATTTATTAGGTTACCAATTAATGATTATAATATAATTATATATATATATATATATAATTATCTTATAAGTAATCTAATTATATAAATATAAAATTTAAACTCTTGCTTCAAAAATTTTGAGTAGAGATTCCATAAAAAGCAGTCAAACAATAAGAAATGTAAAATTTAAAATATTTTTTTCCTTGACATAGTGGCGAGGTAAGATTTTCATCAAGGATACTCATCATCTACTATTATATTTAAACAATAATTTCATATATGTAATGTAATTTTTTAATAAAAAATATTTAAATGAAATCCCTTTCGCTTCCCTAGCTCAGACCTAGGGATGACAATTGGGCGGGGCGGGTGCGGGTACCCCCTCCCCCGCACCCGTATTCGTCAGAAAATTTTATACCCGCTATTCGTGGCGGGTACAATTTTGCACATCCATACCCGCCTAGGCAGGTATATTCCTAAATCCACACCTGCTTCACTACCAAGTGGATATCCGTCACCCGCCAATATTCGTCTGCCATATTTTGTAATCAATTCATTTGTGATCAACATGATCCCAAAAATTATCCCAAAAATTTGAGTCAAGAATCAATACTGTCACAGTCATTTTCTTTGGGAGAGAGGGAGGAGAATTCCGGATTTTTTCACCATAAGAATTCCCCATTTTTTCACCTCTTTCCCCTTGCACAACAAAGAATCAAGAAAATAAAATTTTCAAGAAATCCAAAAATTATCCACCCAAATAGCTATATATTACAAATGTAGACAAAACTCAAATATTATTTCAGCTATATAAGCTAAAGTTTTTCAACTTTTTCAATTGAACTCCACAAACCCAATAGGTAAAACTTAACAAATGCACAAAAATTGACTTCACCAAGACAACCCCAAAGCACAAAGCAAAGACAACAATATTTCCCAATATCTCCCGATCAACATCTCCTTTAAAGAAAAGGCAGAGACATCGATAATGAGAGAGGGAGGAGAGACGCCGTGAAGGGGAACGAGAGAGAGGGAGGCGTGAAGGCGTGAAGGATTGAAGAGGCGTAGGATTTTGAGTTTTGTTGGAGAATGAGAGACTTGTTATGACTTATGGGCTGAAGGCACGACTTATGGACTGCTAATATTTTGGGCTTGGGGCGGGTATAAGGCAGGCGGGTATAAGGCGGGCGGGTAGGCGGATATGACTGCAAATCCATCACCTACCTGCCTACCCGTGACGGGTACATTTTCAATACACATACCCGCCTACTATCCGTCAAAGTTATACCCATAGCCATCCCAACTGGGACAGGTGCGATGCGAAATCCGCAAAATTATACCCACCTGTCATCCCTACTCCGACCCTGCTTTTTTTTTTTTTCTATTTTTCTGAAATGGTTAAAGTAAACACCACGTTAGCAGCCAGAGATGTAAGGCATTAGGCCTCTAGTCAATCAAGACAGTTTGCTATTGTTAATGAGGAAGGTCGATTGACTCTTTGAGGGCAATGGTACGTGCTAAACACCAAAATGTATTAACTCACATTTAGTTTTTAGCCAACTGCCAAAGGGACTTGCCACATACAATGAGACAACGCCCTTGTCATTTTCATAAATTTGATTTAGACAAAAAAGAGAAAAATGAAGAGAAAATAACATGGGTTGTCACCCTTCTAAATTTAGGCACATAATTAGCATTACTTTTAAAAGTCTTCAAAAATAGCACTACTTTATTAGAGTAGCATTACGGTCACTTATCCCATTACACTAGGGATCACATCAAAATTTATCCCACTAAATGAGGGATTGAAGTTACTCTCTTACTTCTTCAAAAAAAAATTCTTCTTTGTTTGAAGCACTCGATACTCCTATAGGATAGGAACAATATCATTTTAATTTTTTCAATAGATACTCCTATAAAATAGGAACGGTATCGTTTCAATTTTTTTTTTTAATAGATACTCATATAGAATATGAACGGTATCTCTTTTAGTAGTATGATGATAATATATGAACTTGCTGTAGTTAGACTACATTGGGCCGTTTCATGCGAAAGGATTAGAAGATCCTTCTTTTTTCATAGTAGTATGAGCAATATTGGAATCATTTTTTATGTTGATAACAAACCTTTTTCTTTGGCTTGTTAAAAGCTTGTATTGTTCCATAGTTGCACTGGAATGGTTGTGTTTCATATTTATAATCCGGTCTTGCATGTTTGTAAGTTGCATAGTGTCCTGAGATAGTATGTCGTTGTTGTAGAATAGGGTAATAATTTCTTCAACTTCTCCACCTTTGGAGGTTCCAATGATGCAGACTTTTCTTGCTTTTAACATGTCTTCTATTTTTTATTTCAGTGTTAATAGTCCAATGACTCTTTTGTCACTCAGCCATTCTTGGAATTTTTTCAAGGTACATGATATCGTCATCTTGAGATCTTCATCATCTCCACTGATGTTGCTATTTTTTCCAGTTTTAAACAATTGACATATTATAATATATTTTTCAGTTAAATCGGTTGAGGCATCAAATAGTTGTACACCATAGATACCTTTTCCGAATGATTCCATCATTGCTTTAACAAAATCTATTATAACAAGAGGTAGTTTAGCAATATTGTAGAAAGTCTCATCTACTATTATTTTATCTATAAAATCCTAAGTAAAGAATTTTGAAACTATATCAGGGTTAGATTTTTCACTAGACAAAAATCTTGGGTATTTGCTAAGTTTTGCACTTCGTAAAATATGAGGGTTAGATTTATAATCATAAAATTTATTTATTTGTTCGTAAGCTGTAATATATTCTGGTACAAATTTCAGTTTGTCACACATTGATACTGTTGTTGGTATTTGAGAAGATGAGGTTGTTATGAGAGATGGTATAGTGGATGACATGGTTGCAAGCTTGGATGTAAAAGTTTTTAGTTTTTCTGTAGTAGGTTGATGGAATTTTAAGTCTTGTAGGTTTTTGAAGTCTCGGAAAACTTCTGTCAGTTGGTTTAGCAGATGTGTATTTTCTTGTGTTTTGGTTGTAATGATTTCTTGGTTATCTTTGATGATTTTCGTAACATTGGTAATATATTCTTCAAATTTGTCACTGTTGGTTGACATTGTTGTACCTGCTAAGAAAATCAGCTAGAATATTTTTAGTTCCAGATATATTTTTGACAATAAAATCGTAACAATAAAAGAATGATTGTCATTTTCTTCTTTCGTTTAGTTCTGGTAAATGGTCTATTTTATTTGTAATGAAAGCTCTCACTTGGGTATTATCAGTTCTAACCACAAATTTCACTGGTAATAAGTGATAATAAAATCTCTTTATTCCCAATTTTACTATTAATAGTTATCACTTATTACCAGTGAAATTTGTGGTTAGAACTGATAATACCCAAGTGAGAGGTTTCATTACAAATAAAATAGACCCTTTACCAGAACTAAACGAAAGAAGAAAGTGGCAATCATTCTTTTATTGTTACGATTTTATTGTCAAAAAATATATATGTAACTAAGAATATTCTAGCTGATTTTCTTAGTAGGTACAACAATGTCAACCAACAGTGACAAGTTTGAAGAATATTTTACCAATGTTACGAAAATCATCAAAGATAACCAAGAAATCAATACAACCAAAACACAAGAAAATACACATCTGCTAAACCAACTGACAGAAGCTTTCCGAGACTTCAAAAACCTACAAGACTTAAAATTCCATCAACCTACTACAGAAAAAACAAAAACTTTTACATCCAAACTTGCAACCATGCCATCCACTATACCATCTCTCATAACAATCTCATCTTCTCAAATACCAACAACAGTATCAATGTGTGACAAACTGAAATTTACACCTGAATATATTACAACTTACGAACAAATAAATAAATTTTATGATTATAAATCTAACCGTCATATTTTACGAAGTGCAAAACTTAGCAAATATCCAAGATTTTTGTCTAGTGAAAAATCTAACCCTGATATAGTTTCAAAATTCTTTACTTATGGTTTTATAGATAAAATAATAGTAGATGAAACTTTTTACAATATTGCTAAACTACCTCTTGTTATAATAGATTATGTTAAAGCAATGATGAGATCATTCGGAAAAGGTATCTATGGTGTACAACTATTTGATGCCTCAACCGATTTAACTGAAAAACCTATTATAATATGTCAATTGTTTAAAACTGGAAAAAATAGCAACATCAGTGGAGATGATGAAGATCTCAAGATGAAGATATCATGTACCCTGGAAAAATTCCATGAATGTCTAAGTGCCAAAAGAGTCATTGGACTATTAACACTGAAATAAAAAATAGAAGACATGTTAAAAACAAGAAAAGTCTGCATCATTGGAACCTCCAAAGGTGGAGAAGTTGAAGAAATTATTACCCTATTCTACAACAATGACATACTATATCATGACACTATGCAACTTACAAACATTCATGACCGGATTATAAATATGAAACACAACATTTCAGTGCAACTATGGAACAATACAAGCTTTTAACAAGCCAAAGGAAAAGGCATGTTATCAACATAAAAAATGATGCCAATATTACTCATACTACTATGAAAAAATAAGAATACTCTAATCCTTTCGCATGAAACAACCCAATGTAGTCTAACTACAGCAAGCCCGTATATTATCATCATACTACTAAAAGAGATATCATTCCTATTCTATAGGAGTATCTATTGAAAAAATTAAAACGATACCATTCCTATCCTATAGGAGTATCGAGTGCTTCAAAAAAAAAATTGAAGAAAAAAAATTATTTGTCTTATTATGCAAAGAAGACAACTTGCTTGATATTTGTGAAAGAAAGCAAACGGCCTCAACAAATTGCAAAAGCCGTCGGACCCACAAAGAATAAATGACAAAGATGATAGCTGACAACGTTGAAAAAATGGCAACAAAGATAAACAACTTTGAAGAAAATCTGCAAATTACTATTTACTTTTAAACTCTTGCAGCATAGCAATAATGTAAGCAATCGAAGAGGTTATCTATATAAAGAGCCTCATTGTAACTTCTGAAATCATCTTTCGAAATACAACAACTTCAATCTTCTAAATATTCTCTCTCATGTCTAGCTAAAAACCCCTTTAATCTATAACCATATCAATAAGAATATCATAATACAAGAAAAGGAATACTTTGAAATCTTATACTTAGAACCATACTAGTCCATAACACTACATCTTTTAAAAGGATTTAAGAAATAGTTTGTCGAGCAACTCTCAGCACCTAGGCCATTTATCCCGTCGAATTCATTGAAGGAAAAAAGGGAGGCAGAGCCAGGGTGGGTTGAGTATCTCCGGTGATCTTGAAATTCTTCTAAGAGGTATGTTTTCAGACTATGTGTTTTTAATTATAATCTTGATAAGTATAGTCTCTGCAATTATGATGTTAAATATTGGTAGAAGGTTATAGACTTTTATTTAAAAAATGAATTTTGAGTTGATAATAACCGATTCCGTACTACATGCTTGTTATTTGATAAACTTAGATAGAATTTATTAGTATACCATCTATATTCCTATCCTCTTCAGGGTTGTTAGATGATGAATAGATTCGTGGTACGAAATTGTTGAAGTTACTCTCTTACTCTTTATTTTTATTTTTGTTCTCATTTCTCTTTCTTCTGAGTAAAGCTGTCAAAATGGGCCGGCCCACCCCATCCGGGCTAGCCCACACGGGCTTTGGAATTTGACGGGTCAGATCGGGCTGACCCACCATTTTGATGGGCCTTTAAACAACAAGCACAACCCATGACTACGTGGGCTGCGAGCCTAGCCGGGCTAACCCACCTTTTTTTAAAAATATTTTATATAATTCTTTAATTTAATTCTAATTTAAAACGCTAACATAACTATTTACAAGACAATATTACATGGTGTTATCACTTGCTAACCAATTCTCAAATCCACAAATAAAATAATTCTAATAATTCTTATTAAGTTTGGCTTCAACTAAAGATTTGATTGTATGACTTCGGTATGAAATCTCTATCATTCTATGAATTTATTTTGGGTACAACTGAAGAAAACGACCTTGTAGGACCAAACCTTCTGCAAAACTGAATAACTTTTGACATTGTTAATACTTAACATATTAATAACTGATATCACTTTAACCAAATAGAGATATTAATGGCAAACTAAACAGTTAATGAGTAGCGATACAACTAGCTAATTAGGAATATTAACCTAGCTAATTAGGAATATTAACCTAGCTTTGTTTCAATAGATCTCAATAAAACACAAAAGAAAATGATAATATTTCATCCACATCCTAGAGAATCTGCAAGCCGTGTCTAGTAAAGTCTTGTTTATGGGTGTGTTGTACGCCACACTTATAAGCAGGAGGCTACAGGACAGTTAGGATGGTTGCCTTTCTTCTTAATCTAGATCGTGCGATAGAGCTGAGTCGTAAGTATTCATTTCTAACCTCTATTTTGCTTATATTCTCAGCGATGCCTACTACTAGACGACATGTGGCTATACCGAGACTAGATGAGGAGGCGAGAAAAGGCACCATTCAGGTACTGCCCGCTAATGTGGATCAACATGAGCCTCAGAATGAGGCTGACTTTCAAGCTTCCGAAGTAAAACCCCAACCTCCCGAGGGGCATAGAAGAGCTGATGTACCTCCAGTTCCCCCTCTTGTTGTTCCTGACCAGGATTTAGATATACGAAATATGTTGTACAATTGTTGACTCGATTAGTGGCCTCTCAGGCACAGTGTCAGACCCCGATATTGCTGATGGAGCTGTTAGTACGAGTGTCACAAACTTCATTAACCTAGACCCTCTAGTATTCACAAGGACTAATCCTAATGCGGACCCGCATAATTTTCTAGATCGGATACAGTGGACCTTGCGGGTAATGCATTCAGTCAGTCCCGATTGTTAATGAGTTCCCTAACGTATTTCCTGATGATCTTCCTAGCATTCCTCCCAAAAGGAAAATTGACTTTGCCATCAATGTTCTTCCTAATACTCAACCTATATCTATTCCTCCGTACATAATGGCCCCTGTTGAACTGAAAGAATTAAAAGCACATATGAAGAATCTTCTGGAGAAGGGCTTTATCATACCTAATACTTCTCTATGGGGTGCACCAGTGTTATGCGTTCGCAAGAAAGACGGTACGTTGATAATATGTATTGATTATCATCAGCTGAACAAAGTAACTATTAAGAACAAATACCTGCTCCCCATAATTGACGACTTGTTTGATCAATTGCAAGGCGCTAAGTGTTTCTCGAAGATTGACCTCAGGTATGGATATTATCAACTACGGGTTAAAGAAAAAGATATTCCTAAGACTACCTTCAGGACCAAATATGGTCATTATGAGTTCCTCGTTATGTCCTTTAGTCTTATCAATGCGCCAACAACTTTTATAAATATGATGAATCGGGTATTTAAGTCATTTTTGGATATCTTTGTGATTGTATTTATTGATGATATTTTGGTATACTCTCGATCAGAAGTCGAGCACGCAAATCATTTGCCAGCGGTGTTGCAGACGCTCCAAGATCGGGATATGTTAAGTTCTCCAAATGTGAGTTTTGGTTGAAATCGGTGGCCTTTCTTGGGCATGTGGTATTAGATGAAGGAATCAAAGTCGATAATCATAAGATTGAGGCGGTTAAGAATTGGCCAAGGCCCACAAATCCTATTGAGGTGCGTAGTTTCTTGGGCTTAGCCGGTAACTATTAAAGGTTTGTAGAGGATTTCTCCTCTATTGCAGCTCCATTAATAAAGTTGACGCACAAAGGGGCTAAATTTCAGTGGTCAGATAGTTGTGAGAAGAGTTTTTAGGAGTTAAAGAATATATTAACATCAGCACCGGTTTTAGCACTCCCTGAAGAATCAGAATGTTATATGGTATATTGTGATGCTTCTAGAATCGGTTTGGGTTGTGTTCTGATGCAGCACAGCAAGGTCATTGCGTATGCTTCAAGACAACTAAGGAAACACGAGCAGAATTATCTAACTCGTGATCTAGAGTTAGCGGCCTTTATGTTTGCCTTGAAGGTATGATGCCACTATTTATATGGAGTTCATAATGACTTGTATACATATCACAAGAGTTTGCAATATATATTTAAGCAGAAGGAGTTGAATCTGAGGCAGCGGAGATGGCTTGAGTTATTGAAAGATTATGACGTCGATATCCTGTACCATCCTGGCAAGACTAATGTTGTAGCCGACGCATTGAGCAGTAAGTATATGGGTAGCCTAAGATAAGTGGAAGGTGACAAGTTGGAGAGGACCAGAGATCTATATCGAATGGCCAGTATAAATGTGTGATTGCTAGATGCAGGAGATAGATGTGCTATAGTTCAGAACACTGCCGAGTCTTCTTTAGTGGTAGAAGTAAAAGCGCGACAATTCGATGATCCAACTCTAGTTAAGATTAGAGAGGGCATTTCCTTTCAGAAGAAATAGTTCTTCGAGCTCAGATGACGGAGTCCCTAAGTATAAGGGTCGATTGTGTGTACCTAATGTTAATGGACTTTAAGGACATATCATGACAGAGATCTATCTGTCCATGTATTTTGTTCATCCTGGATTCACCAAAATATATCATGACCTTCGACAAATATACTGGT
The DNA here is from genome assembly GCA_034509755.1 of Anisodus tanguticus. Lineage (NCBI taxonomy): Eukaryota > Viridiplantae > Streptophyta > Magnoliopsida > Solanales > Solanaceae > Anisodus > Anisodus tanguticus. The sequence continues at coordinate 40,416,963 of CM067558.1, forward strand.
GGAATGATATGAAGAAGAACATTGCAGAATTCGTCGCTCAGTGTCTAAATTTTTAGCAAGTTAAGATTGAGCACAAAAAACTGGGAGAATTACTTCAAAATATAGATATTCCAACCTAAAAATGGGATACAATCAATATGGACATTATTACGGGTTTACCTAATTCCCGTCATAAATTTTATTCTATTTGAGTATCGTGGACAGATTTACAAAGTCACCTCATTTTCTCCCCGCTGGAACTACCTATTCAGCTGAAGATTATACCAGACTTTATATCAAAGAGATAATGCGACTTCATGGAGTTTCAATTTCTATTATATCTGATAGAGGCACCCAGTTTACGGCTAACTTCTAGAGGTCCTTTCAAAAATGCTTAGGTACTCAGATTAGTGTTAGTACAACTTTCCATCCGCAGACAGACGGGCAAGACGAGCGCACTGTTCAAACACTCGAGGATATATTGATAGCATGTGTTTTAGACGACAAGGGATGTTGGGAGGATCATTTGCCACTTATTGAGTTTATCTATATCAACAACTACCATTCCAGTATCCAGATGGCCTCGTAGAAAGCCCTTTATGGACGGAAGTGTAGATCTCCTATCAGCTGTTTTGATGTGGGTAAAACGAAGTTGTTGGGACCCTATTTAGTGAAACAGGCTATAGAAAAAGTGAAGTTGATTCAAGATCGATTGTTGACGGCTTAAAGTCGACAAAAGTCCTATTTAGATAATCGACATCGGGACTTAGAGTTTGCTGTGGGAGATTGGGTATTCCTAAAGGTATCACCTATGAAGGGCATGATGAGGTTCGATAAGAAAGGCAAGCTTAGCCCCAGATATGTCGGACCATATCAAATTATTCAGAGAATCGGTTAGGTGGATTCTAAGCTCAAGTTGCCCCCAGAATTAAAAATGGTTCATCCGGTATTCCACGTATCGATGCTTCGCAAATGCTTAGTGATCCTTCTTGCATTACCCCCATTGAGGATGTTCAGGTCATGGAGGATCTGTCATCCGAAGAAGTTCTTGTTGCTTTATTAGACCGCCAAGTCTGTAAGCTACGGACCAAAGAGGTAGCCTTGGTGAAAGTGCTTTGGAAGAATAATGATATAGAAGAAATGACATAGGAGGCTGAGGAAGATATGAAATCCAGATACCCTCATCTATTTCAGACTTCAGGTTTATATCAATATTCGTGTGATACGATTCTTCTATTTATCGAATTTGACTCATATACCTTATTTAGGGGGTATTGAAGCTATGTACTTTTATATCTAATGTATTTGTTAGATCAGTTAGTTAGGATCAATTAGTAGTTAGTTAGAGGTTAGTGATCTGCCGGCTGTCTGCCAGGCTGTATGAATTAGTTAGTTAGTTAGGATAGTTTTAGATATTTTAGTTTGGCTCTTAATCGCCTAACTGCACAGAAGATATTTTCTCTCCTCTCCTAACCATATATGATTATCTTGGAAGCTTCTAGATCACCACCATTGGAGCTCAACCTCGAGCTCATTTGCACTCACTAATATTGTTAGAAGTTTCACAAATTACTCGATTCTATATCCGAACATCACATGCCAACATATATGAGCATGAACATAAGTATATATTTTGTCTAGAGAGATAAATAGATAGGACGATAACTATTATTGATATCGGGTGTATCCTTAAATTGCATTGAATAAAATATATTTCATTTTTTCCCGTTGCATAAAGAGATCTCCTTTCAAATGATGAATACGAAGTCCCATTTCTATTGAGTTTCTGAATTGTCGAAATCTCTAGTTCGATTGGGACTAGGAATTCCACTATTCGTTTATGAAAGCGACTCTATCTCTTGATAGGTGTGTATATACATAAAAATTGTGTGTAAGGTTTTTCGTTTATCTGAATGGTTTGACATTTGATTACTTTATCACTACGTTACAACCTATAAAATTATTTGTTTAATCTTGATATGAAATCTTTAATGACAATATCTAGCACTTAAATAAGCATCATTATTTTAATGTGATAGCAAAGTTGACTACATAGTGGATGACAAAATAAATTGTTAAAGGCTACATCAACTATACATAAGAAGGAGAAGAAAACAAAAGCAAAATTATGCTAATAATAGGTCCAATGCTCGTCACTCAATCGTTTTATTTTTTGAAAAATAATAGAAAATTGAAGATGAAAGTATGTATGTCATAGAGACAATCACTATTAGGGACAAAAATGTACTTGAACACATTCGTATTATTAATAAGATTAATATTTATGGCATTTGCGATTATTGAATTATTATTTGATTGTTTATAATTATTCATTAATGTACATCCCTTGAGCTTACATTGTCATTAATAGAGTGAGATATTGATGATAGAGCGTGACTCTTAAAATAGCCCCAACTAATGATCATCGAGAATGGGATATCGATGATATGTGATAAGTCGACATGTGGTCTGCATCACATTTTTACAGGATGTAGTATGTCTCACCTGCTACGAGTAATGACTACTCGTGATGGACACATGGATACTTTGGAAGTATTAGTATACCCTGCTGATATACTGTTTGTTATACTTGTCTAAAGTATGATCAACGTGTAGGAGATAGAAGTCCTTAGACTTGAGGTCAATACGCGCCTTGTCTACAAAGTAATGTACTTTGATCCCGTCCTAAGCTCAAATGCCTTATAGGCTGAGATACGGCTTGTATTGGGTACATTACGATGTGGATTGAAGGTGGTAGTTGAGCCAAGATTAGGATTCATTCCTCGAATGTATATTCAAGAGAACACTCAGATTCTCAGTGATATTAGGTTGACTAAGTCGTTGGCTAACACAATAGACATATTTAGAATATGGTCTAGTCGTCAACTAATATAGATGAGATACAATGATTAAGCCATTTGGATAGACACTTGACAAATCCTAAGCTTGATCGGGTGTGTCGTGAATGAAAGGATTTTATCTTACCACATAAAGGTTAGTTTACCGGATTCACGTAAACGTACTTCACATATTGAGTTCGTCTTCCGGTGCCATCTAGGAGTTCAGTGTAGACCTTAATTTGATTAATGTCGATATGAGAAGGCATGTAGGGTCACACTATGTCGATTGTCCGTTTCGATCTAAGGATGTATTGAGAGAGAAATTAAATGTTCGATTTGGAATCGAGATATTTAAATGAATAATGATTATTTTAATTAAGTCAAAATTGGATTTTGGATTTAATTAAGAATGCACAGAAAATAAATCGAGACAGTGCAGGAGCACATCGAGCGCCGCGACGCCCATACCCTAGGGCCGCGGCGCAGTGCAGGAGAACGTCAAGCGCCACGGCGCCCATACCCTAGGGCCGCGACGCCTCTGCCTCGAATTTTGGGCCAGGCCCAAGGTCAAACCCTAATCCGGTTTTGACCTATTTTTCAACTATAAATAGTGGCATTCATTTCATTATTCACACGCCAATTTATGAAAATCATTCTAAGCCTTAGAGACTTAGAATCAAATACTCTCTCGAACCTCTGCCAGATTTCCTAGCTTTCCGAAAGACAAATACATTGAAGCTTGGCCCTTGCAATCGGAAGGGCAACCGCGTGTCCACCCTATAGTAGATAAAGATTGCAGATACTATAACTTGTAAGTTTATGTTTTATGTTACAAGTTTGATTGTTGTATAACCATATCAGAAATGTTGTTGGGGTAAGTAAGAAACAAAATTTTAAACTTCCGTTGTGCCTTACTTATGTGTTTTGAACCCAACAAAAACCCTACAGAAGATCCATCGAGCATGACGATAATTATAATTACACTAATAAAAATGTTTATGATATACTTCGAATTAGATATACGCATAAAAAAAGGAGTTTGAGTTTATTATGTGAAAAAAATTTACTCGATTACAATTTCTTGAAAAGGTAATAACAAATAACTTTATGTAACAGAATTTTATTAAGTTATATACATTAATGGTGTAATGATCTTTTATGTCATCAGTGAAATTTGAATTGTTATAAAGAATTACTTACTATTTATCCTACGTTACCAATCAATGCAATTAAATAAAATTACCTGCAAAATGTAATGCGTAATATGTACGCATTGGTTAACTGGAAAACAAAACTGTTAAGTAATATTTTATAATGGAATAAAGTGACTAATTTTATAAATATTCTTGTTGCCGGTGTATACAACTTAATTAAACCCTAAAAAGAAAGAAGTTACGACTCAAAATGTAGCCAAGAGGTATTGACTTCAGGGGCAAAGCTACAATATCAGTGTATACAGGTTCCACCTAACGCAATAATTTTTGCTTAGTTCTGTATTTATATTAGAAATCCACCGTATTTAATTATGAACTCAGTAACTAAAATATGCTATTAATTCAATAATAAATTTAGACAAACTTCAAATCCTGAGTCGCATCACATTGAACTGATAACTAAGTTTCTGGTATTAACTTGCAATGTTAAATTGATTAATGAAGCACAAATGGGAATCAAAAGCGTGCCTTTTCAGCAACTTTCTTATAATAATGAAGCACAAATGGGAATCAAAAGCATGCCTTTTCAGCAACTTTCTTATAATCATAATTTTTATATATCTAATTTGCTATGTGAATTAACGACTTTACGCATGGCGTTATAGAGCAAATTGAAATATAAAAAATTACCCACATCATGTTAACGTGTTACTTTTTATTTTTAAAATTTTCTTTTGTGCTGATGAATGGTCAAATATAGGACCAGATTATAAAGATAATGTGGATACGTGTTTATTTAACGGAAGGTAAACTCCACTAGTATTTGTCCCTCGTATATATCATATTTAAAACCACTTGTACTGTATATGTGACGGTCTCAAATTAAAGATTTTGACTAACTGCATTTTATAATTGCAAAAGTAAAATTGTATATATATATATTAAAGAACTCGTGATTCACAGAAAATGATAAATTTCCAAATTATTATAGATTAAAAGAACTTGTGATTCACATAAACTGATGCAACGGAGGAAATTCAAAGAGTCAACGATCTCCTTTTATCAAAGGGTTTTACTTTTTGACTTATAATGGGGATACTCAATAAACTACAATTAATTAAGTTCGATGAACATATGGTGAAATATATTATTCATACAATTAAATTTCTTATAAAATAATTATAAATATTTTTTCTTCTAAATTTCAGCATATTTAGATGAAAAAGTGTTATTGGTACCCCTCTCGATGATTGTCAGATCAATACTGATTATGGTTTTGAGCCCTCCTTGGTAGGGAGAGATATATATAATTTATACAACTTACATAAATTATAAGTACACATTTGAAATTTGTTACTCCTTTTGTTCTAGTTTATGTAACATTAATTTCATATTAGTTTGTTAATAAAAGAATGAAACATTTTATATTTGGAAATACTTTAATTTTAATTTTTTTAATTTATTTTAATGAAATTTTTTATAACCACACAAATATTATAGCATGTTTAAAACAACAAATTTCAAAAGTCTTAATTAGTAAAAAAAAAACTATGTGTATATGTTAAGTGAAATTATGTCACATAAATTCAAACCGATGGAGTATTTGTATGTAAGTACGATATATTGCTACGTCAGGGATTTATCTTGCATCTTCGAATCAAGTTTTGCACTTTTATTAATGATATTTAATTAACCAGTAATTGTAAACATAAATACATCATTCAGTTGACATATTTGTGAAATGATCTACAACCCATTACGCAATCTTGATATATTTTAGGAATTGAATTTTATCAATTTCTGACGTACTCTCAATAAGACCAATTCCATTTTAAAATTTACTTGTATTTTCAATTTTATCAAACTGAAGTTAACTATGACAACATGTTAATCCAAAAAAGGAGCATCAAAAGTACAAAATAATAAAAGGAAGTTTTTGCGCAGATTGTCCTTCGTATATGTGGTCTTATCCATGCTAATATATTCAGACCTACTTCGTTTGGCGTAAGTTTTCTAACTTTTTAATCTAACTTTTTCCACGCTCGGGATGAGTTCTTTAGAAATTAAATTATGCAACATAAGTTGTGTAGTAATTTTCAGATTATGTTGAGTGTTGAAAATTTTGCCGTGCCGGCATGACTAGCATGAATGTTATGATACATATGCCGAGCTATGTCTTTTTTCAAATTATGTCGACTGTTTAAAATCTGTCATGTCCGGCGTAACTTGTGTGGATGTTATGATACATATACCGAGCTAAAGTAACTTTGCCGAGCAAAATCTAAAATTATCCCGCACCAAAAATATGAAAAGGCATAAATTAGAGACCATAAATTTAAGGGATGAGAACACAAATAGCCGTCCAATTACTATTTCTTATTGCGCGTAATCCTAAACTCTTCACTAAGGGACAAAACTTAAAAACCACCCCGAGATAAGGACCTCTCGTGCAAAAGACGCTAATAAAAGCTGTATGGGAAAACTATATTTCTGAATTCAAATTTGTAATTTTGAACTAAACAAAAAACTCTAAATCCAAACGGAGTGTACTGGACTTGAAAATCACTTCAACAAAGGCCTCACTTTTAATCCAGCCCAGTTTTTAAAATATACTAGGTACGAATGGCCCGTGCCAGCACGGGCCAACGGTGACAATCTTTTTGTTAATAGCAGTTTTTTTTTTTTGTAACTATAGCAGATATTATTTACACACAGTAATCATCTGGTTTGCAAGAGTTTATATTGTCTACATCCATCTACATTATTTATAACACACATCAGCAAACTATATGTACAGGCTATATATACTACTGGAAATGGTGGCGGGGTTTTTGTCCCGCATCTTATCTCCTTTGTATCCTTCTTTTTAGGGGCATTCAAAAAGTACCTGCACAGTTATGAAGTGATAAACAATTATTAGTGTTTACCCATGATATTGAGGTAAGAGATTTCAAACAGAAAAAAATCACACCCAAAACAAATAGAACAATAATGTGCTTACCTAAAAGGGCATATTGAACACGCAATAGCCATGAAAATTGCAAAATACTTGTTGGTACTCTATTGTACTTTATAAAGCAGTACAGGAAGTAAATAACTATTACAAGTATTCGAAAGGATAAACAAATATTCAATATTCAGAAATTGAATCTTGTTGAACAAATAGGCCAATCTTCAAAACTGCCGCAAGCTTGTTGTGTCTTGAATCTTGATAACCTGAAATCAAGAAACAACTAAATCTAGATGGTTACAACGTTGTGTGTTGAGTCGAGTGATTTCCCTCTGTCCTTAAGATAAGATTGCCCCGTATATATGTTTTTACGTTAGCGGGCAATAGTCTCTCAAGATAAAACAACATTTTAATCTCAACGCTACAAAGCCAATAGGTTGAGCCTGACGAAGAAAACAAATATGAATCGACTTGCTGAAGATATGGAAAAGGAAGGAAGAGTTTCTGTTTACTCTTCTCTTTTGTTTCTGTGTATATAGTGTGTCTCTGTTGTGTATATCTTGTGTATATGAGGGTGTTAACTCACTGTTTTTCGTCATAGTTTTGCTCATTGTTTTGAGTTGTGTTTTGTGCTATTTTCTAGCTGTTTTGGTCATTGTTTTGTGCTGAATTTCAGTCACGTATGTCTGTTCACAATTGAGCCAAAACAACTCAATATATAGCATCACAAGAGGGATGTTCAACTGCCCAAAACACAGCTGTAAATAGCCATTAGGAGGGCTGTAAATGGCATTAGAGAGGCTGTTAATGGCCATCAAGAGAGGCTGAATTATGGACATGAATGAGGGTGATAATGGAGGAGTTAATAAGCCAAATAATGGCTGGTTAATGCTCCAGAAAACAGTCCAACGGAAGGCAGAAAGTTTTCTGCCTTCCGTCACCCCAAAATCAACTTTCCAGAAACTCTAGGTCCTCCCTCCTTTAAACACATGGGATACCCCTTGGGGTCCCAAACCCTTTACCATTTTAGAAACTTATATAGAGAGCAATTCTTCCTTTTCCCACCGATGTGGTAGATTTGTCCCACACCACATTTCCATGCCTCAAACACCTTACTTCGTAGACTAATATCTCTTTCATTTCTCAACGAAATTTGACGATTCTTGGCCCTACGGTCATCTACTCACTTCGTAGATCATGCATGTGCGAAGAGACAAAGTCTCCAACATGCTGAACACTAGTGTTTAATTCATCAAAGATGGGTGGACGCATCTCCCCGCCAAAGACAATTTTCCAACAATACTTTTACAGGTAACTACGGGAAAAACAGCACATAAATGTTTAAAAGAACAGCACTTTAGAAAGATGAATAAACGATACTCTTTTACACATTTTTATCCTTTCTAACCTCACAATATAAGTTAAGTAATGATTTTAAAAGCGCTACTTAGAGAAACATGGAAGTCAAATTAACATTCGTTAATGACTCAAGTAATGAAGCTCAAAGTAAAAGCATAGCAGATTTGCAAGAACTGGTTAAACAAAATCTTTACTTTGTTTTTCCTCTTCTAACCTAAACCAGAAAGAAAGTCATTGGGCATGTCAAGGGTAAAACAATATACAAGACGTGAAATAAGATTCTAAAGGTATAAATAGAAGACTAAAAGATAAAGGTTAGGCACATATATCTCCATTTTCCTTCATATACAGTAGCAAGTATGCTAGCTGGGAAACACCGTTTATATGCGACACGATGTTTATGATTCCTATATGAAAATTTGAAACTCAACAAAATAAACATAGAAAGATTTGATATTGCGTTCGAAGTCTTTGAGATAATATGTTCATGAACATTGATCAATCGTGTAATGAAATGAACTTCCAACAACTTTATACACGACCAACCCTTTCACAGAAGCTATTGAGATGGATGAATCATAACCTGCATATTGGAACACCACCTTAAGGATATATTTAGCCTAATAAGGATACAGTTGTCGTCATTCCTAACAAAAATATTCTTATTAGCACGTGTAATGAGTGTTGTACTAGGTTACATATTTACCATATTTTGTATTGTATAATTATGGTAGGATTGAGATCCTTATTATAGAAGGATTCAACATTGTACACCTATATATATTTGTATTAATGAGAAAGGCCCCCCAAAGGAGATTAATACATTCTTACATGGTATCAGAGGCCAAAACCTAAACCCTATTATTTTTCTTTCCTCCGCAGCCTCCACCGGTTTCTTCAACCGGCGGTTGCTCCTCGTGAAGTCAGAACACAAAGTTTTCTTTTCTGATCTTTTCTCTGTCTTTTACCCGAGAACCAAAACAAATTGGTTTCCCTCTTTTCTCTTCGACCAACTTGTCAGAAGTCATAATCTTGTGTCTGCTTTTTTTTTTTTTTTTTCCCTTTAACCGAGAACGTGTTTTGTCTTTTCACGTTCAAATTGGTTGCTTCTTTCTTCCTTCCCACTAGACCTGTCCAAAGGTCGGGTCGGGTGACTTTTTTTTATTTGCCCGACTCTAACCCTATTTTTTAAAATTTTTTTTGACCCGGGCCCTGACCCTTTGGGAACCCTATGGGTCACGGGTCGGCCCTGACCAGTCGGAATTTTTTGGCTGCCAGGGTCGGGTAAAGGAATTTTTTATTTAAAAAAAAATGAATTTCCAAAACTGAAATTGGCATTCACCCCTACATTACCACGAAATTTCGACGTTGAAATGTATTGTATATCATGAGATCTGACTAAATAAAAAGAAAATTAGAAACCGATTTGGGGAAAAACACAAATTGATTGGCAAAACAGACATTTTCCTAAAAATTGGCTGCGCCAAACTGCCTTATGGATGTTTGACCGGCCCTGTCTCAAAAAAATACGCAAAATAAAAAAAATCGGATAAAACGGACATTCGAGCGCAGAGTTATGACCATTTAAAGTTTCACCAATTTACAACTACTTTCTCTCCCTACATTATGCTTCCGTGATATTAACAGAACGACTAATAATATAAATATATAATTAATAATCAGCTACCGTTTTTATCTTATTTTATGTCGAACTCAATGTAGATTAGAGCAATACATATATTATAAAAACATGCATTATATCACTTATTAATGGAAAAAATATATATAAGTACAAAATAAATATTAATGAAGGAAAAATAATATAAAAACAATATGCGGGTCGGGTCGAGTTCGGGCCGGGTCAGACGGGTAAATATATTCTGACCCTGGCCCGACCCTGACCCTGACCCTGGTCGGGTCCCCACTTTTTCAGGTCGAGTGGCTCGCGGGTTAGCTATAAGCTGACCCTGGTCTTGGTTTTTTCGGATCGGGCCGGACGGGTCCCCGACTCGGTGGACAGGTCTACTTCCCACAATAAAAAAGTGTTTTGTCTTTTCCTCCCTTGTCAGACGAAAAACCAGAAGCACATAGAACTTTTCTCTTTTCCCTTTGTTCTCTCTATTAGCTTTTCTCCTTTACCCGAAAATAATTAAAATTTGTCCTTTCCCCGAGAACACAAGTACATGGCTTCATTGACCCGCCAACAGCCTGATAATGCGTGGTATATGGATACTGGCGCCACGTCTCACCTCACTAACAATTCAGGTAATTTTCCTCAACTGCGCCAGTTACCAACTCCACAATCTATTATGATCAGTAGTGGTCTTCACATTCCAATTCAAGGAGTTGGCCACACCTTTACCCCACCACCGCATCCATACTTCTCTCTTCAAAACGTCTTTTATGCCCCAAACATCATAAAAAAAAAATTATGTCAGAAAATTTATCACCGATAATTCTGTCTCAATTAATTTTGATCCGTTTGGATTTTCTATAACGGACCTCCATACCGGGAAACTCCTTATGAGATGCAATAGTGAGGGGGACCTATATCCGTTCCTACCCACATCCGTTGCTAGAGTCACTCCTCCCACCGTTTTAATAACCATATCTCCCTCTACGTGGCATAGTAGACTCGATCTACGGGGTCTCACGTTTTTTACTCTTTTTGAAATCAAAATCTAATCCAATGCAACAAAGGAAATCTTTCTCATAGTTGCTCCTCGTGTCAGTTAGGGAAACACATTAGACTACCATTTACGACTTCTATGAGTACTACTTCTCTCTATTTGATATTATTCACGCTGGTGTATGGACATCTTCCATAACCAGCAACTTAGGCCACAAATACTATCTGGTATTCTTGGATGATTTCTCTCACTTTTTTGGGTCTATCCACTCAAACCCAAATCTCAAGTGTTCTCCAAATTTGTTGAGTTTCGTACACTGGTTAAAATGCAATTTGAAAAAGACATAAAATCGTTTCAATGTGATAATGGTTGTGAGTTTAATAATTCCCTATTTCATCAATTTTGTGCAGCTAACGTCATGAATTTTAGTTTCTCATGCCCACATACCTCCCCTCAAAATGGAAAAGCCGAAAGAATTCTCCGAACTATTAATAATATGATTCGTACCCTTCTTTTTCATGCATCTCCCCCCCTAATATTTGGGTATATGCTTTAAAAATGGCAGAAAACATTCTCAACATTTTAGCTACCCGTGCGATTCAAAATAGGACACCTACCGAAATTCTCTATCGTCGGATCCTCACATATGACCACCTTAGAATTTTCGGTTTCCTGTGTTACCCAACTATGACATCCACGTCACCTCACAACATAGCACCATGGTCTACTCCATGCGCCTTCCTAGGCTTCCCGTCAGACCATAGGGGGTACTTGTGCTATGAGCTCTCTACCGATAAAATTATAATTTCTCGCCACGTCACTTTTGTCGAATATGTCTTCCTGTTTGATAACGTCAAAAAATTTTGAGTCACTGATTACCAATTCCTCGAAGATTCGGACCCATCACCGCTGGTCCAACAGGCACTCCGTCAGCGTTACTGTTCTAGCGGCGGCAGACGCCCCATCTGCCACCACCGGCAGTCTAGTTATCGGTGGTGACACCACCACCCCCACTGTCCCGTCACCATTTTCCACCGCACGACATCGCCCCACCATAGGGTCACCTCTGGCGTCTCTGTCGTTATTCTGGTCTCTGACTCCATCACCACCGATTGCGACCACTACCGGCAATCGACTCCCCATATCTGTACCTTTACTGGTACCCCTCCCCATCATTGTCTCATTTCCACAGCAACAACACCATGCTGCATCCCCTTCACCCATTGCTATAGTGACCCCATCTCTGTCGCCCTCTACCGGTCATCACAGTCACTTACCGTCATCTCCGATACCCACCCCACTGCCGACGTCGTACCCCACATCTCCTCATCTAACCCAATGGACCTATCCAGTAGGACACCAACAACCCTACCCTGTCAGTCCCCGATTCAGTCATCCAAACCCTCCACCCCATCGCCACACCCTGTACTGACACCCATCAGATCCCGTCGACCAACACCTAGCCCCACACTCTGCCACCGACTACCACAACTGCCCCTGCCCCAACCTACCGTATGGAAACTCGTGCCCAACACGATATTTTCAAACCCAAAGTTCACTTCAATTTGTGTACCCAAACTGTGTCACCCATTCCCAAAAACCCAAAATTAGCCAAACTAGACCCCAATTGGAATATGGCCATGTGTTAGGAATTTAATGCTTTGACAAAACAATACACTTGGGATTTGGTTCATAGATCGGAGGGGGTGAATGTGATCCGACGCATGTGGCTTTTTCATCATAAATACCGAGACAATGGTGATCTAGAGATGTACAAGGCACGACTTATGGCTAATAGCACTAATCAGCATGAGGGTATAGATTGTGGTGAGACATTCAGTACGGTTGTTAAACCGGCTACCATTACACAGTCCTGAGTATTGCTATGGATAAGCACTGGCCTATTCATCAGCTTGATGTAAAAAATGCGTTTCTACATGGGGATTTCAAAGAAACAGTTTATATGCATCAGCCGCCTGATTTTGTCCATCCAGCCGCCTCTCAGTATGTATGTCGTCTCCGTAAGTCACTTTATGGCTTGAAATAGGTCCCTCGAGCGTTAAGGGCACCCTTGATTATGGGTTACATCTCTACCCCTCAGCACCGACCCGATTGTTGTCATATACAGATGCTGATTGGGCAAGCTGTTCGGACAAGCGACGATCCACCTCAGGCTATTGTGTGTTCTTGGGGGATAATCTCATATCTTGGTCTACCAAGCGCCAAGCCATATTATCTCGTTCGAGTGCCGAAGCGGAGTACAGAGGTATTGCTAATGTTGTTGTTGAGATCTGTTGGCTCCGAAACATTCTTTTGGAGCTTTAATGTCCGTTGCGTAAGGCGTCTTTGGTTTATTGTGATAATATATCCGCCATCTATCTATCTCATAATCCGATTCAGCATCAGCGAACTAAGCACATTGAGATGGGCATCCACTTTGTTCGTGAGAAGGTTGCGTTTGGTCTTATCAGGGTATTACATGTGCCTTCTTCATATCAGTATGCGGACAAATTCACAAAGGGCCTTCCTAGACAGCTATTCCTCGACTTCAGATCCAGTCTTAACGTCCGGCCTCCTCCCGCTCCGACTGAGGGGGTGTATTAGCACGTGTAATGAGTGTTGTACTAGGTTATATATTTACCATATTTTGTATTGTATAATTATGATAGGATTTGGATCCTTATTATATAAAGATTCAGCATTGTACACCTATATATATTTGTATTAATGAGAAAGACTCTCAAAGGGAGATCAATACATTCTTACCGTTCTAAACAAACTTAAATTTCTAGTTATCTGACATGTTTCAGTCATGAGCAACGACTCTCGTAACAAAAGAACTTTGCTCATTTGAAATAGTCGTGACCATGTGAATAGATGATTCGGTAGTACATGAGCTGGCAACAAGATGGCCGGTGCTCGATTCAGCTTTGTTTGCTCGTACTCTGTGGGATCACTCTAGGTTGTTATTGTTGGTGTTGTTGTATCGTGCCATGAGTGTCTCTTCTTTATCAGATTGCATCATTTTGTATAATTCGCATTTGTTTGCCCTTTCTATCAGCGTATATATTTTTTCAAAATTCTGATTAGTTTTATTATTTTTGCTCGACATTTCCACCACGCCTTTTTATTCTCACGTGAGATGTAAATTACATCTTTAATTTTGTCCTTACTATTTGTTCCTACTGTAATAGCTCAATAAAAGATCACAACAACAGAGTAAAAAAAATCTGTACAGTCAGAGGATAAGAAATTACACAGGTGAAGGAAAATGAGGAATATGCACGGAAAAGAAAAACCAAAAAGATCGGGTGAAACTAATTAAGCACTGTAACACTATACCCAAAATTTTCTACCTCTTAATTAGACCTAAAACCCATATCAGTGTCACTACCAAGATTAAATAAGGGAAAGACGCTCCCAGAAAAACTGGCCACCGGAGCACATTTCGCGATTTACCTGGTAATAGTGTTGAAGGACCGGTGCTATTACCTCCAGGACGTCTGGGTAATACCAGTGAAGTAGTCAGGGGCAAGCCTGGAAACCTGGATTATAAAAAAAAATAAAAAAAATAAGGGAAAGACGCGTAAGTAATGAAAATTATACAGCAATTCAAAAGACGAAGGTGCCCTCAGTTTTAAATTTTTAGACATGGAACAGGCCTGTCAAAACCAAGCTTTCTATAATATAGAAAATCTTTGTTCAGATACAAGGCCTATGGGCTTCACTATAGTTTCAAACACAAAGGGGACACTTTCATAAGTGCAACTTTTCTAAAAGTAAATTATACAAATTACAATTACTGTACTTTCAATATTACATATTGTATCCAGCTAGAAATCAGGATCGAATCCAGAGGAAATAATATACTAGGGCAATTAAGCTAGTCATGAAACTGTCATCAATTAAGCTAAGCTAAATAATTTTTAAATATTTGATTTTGTTTGAAAAGTAATAAAGATAAAACAAATTAACGGGGAGCACAAGCCATGAAAGTTCTAGAATTTGAAACATAGTAATTTAATTTAAATTCAATAATGATCCAATGCAAGTAATTAACTACCACTAATTAATCATGTGTCTAACAAATTAGCCTTGGAATATCAATTACCCACTAATGTCTCTCGACTATTTAGCGGATTTATCATAGCTTATTCTCTCGAATCAAACTAAGTAGCATTAATCACATTCCAATTTTAGGCTACACTAGGGGTTTTCCTATCTAAAGGTAACCCATTAGATGAGGGTTAAAACCTCAAATCGTGATAATAAATCTAACCCAAACCCTAATTTCATGTCTCAAGTTTAATTAAGGATAGATGGAAAAGTCCTAGGGTTAGCTAATCCCTTTGAAAACATTCAAGAACAAGATTAATTAAATAAAAAAGAGACCAATTTCACAAATAGTAAGAAATAATCAATACAAAAGCAACAAAAGTTAAATACAAATTACTACTCAATAAGTCTTTCAACTTTGTTGTCCAAAGTCATCACCCACACCAAATATAACAATATAGAGCAAGGAAAGTTGAAGTAAGAAATTCTCATTAATGACTTCAAGTCTTTACTTCCAAAGTGGTGGATGATGAAACTCTAGCCTCCAAAGCTTGTTCTCCCTCTTCTAGGCTCTCAAAATAGGTTTGAGAATGATTCTTGAGATTTTGGTATGAGTTGGTGTATTCTGTAATGAATTGGTCTCTTTCTCCAAACCCTAGACAAGACTTATATAGGGACTCAAAAATTTGGACTACAGAAAATTATAAAAATGCCATCGTCATCCACTCTGCGATCGCAGAATAGGACCGCAGATCTGATCTGCAGTTTGCAAAATTGACTTAGGGTTCACAGAGTGTCTTCATGTTTGGATTGTCTCAAACTATGCTAGAAAGTGCGGTCCGCAGAAATGCAGTGAAGCATCGCAATCTGAGCTGGGACTATTGTGGAGTAGTGATTCGTAGTTCGAATTGTGGTCCACAAAATGGAAGTGCGAACCGCATAATGGATCACACTTTGGGGCTCCAAAATCCTCTAATCA
Source organism: Anisodus tanguticus (assembly GCA_034509755.1). Taxonomy (NCBI): domain Eukaryota; kingdom Viridiplantae; phylum Streptophyta; class Magnoliopsida; order Solanales; family Solanaceae; genus Anisodus; species Anisodus tanguticus. Next base: position 40,432,910 of record CM067558.1, read on the forward strand.
CTAGCTGAAACTGCGGTGTAGCTTTCCTATCTGCGATCCGCAATCTGGTTCTGCGGTCCGCAAATCTGGTCTTTGCTGCACTTTTTTCCTTTTTATGGTACTTTTGTCCACGTTTATGCTCTTTTCTTCATTTCTGGTGTCCCGAGGCAAAATCCCTACAAACACAAAATAAACATAAGAAATGACATTAAAACTTACTTAAAGGGCTAGAAAAGCTTATGAAAATGATATAAAAAACGCGTAATTTTACCGCACATCAACACCCCCAACTTAAACTCTTGCTTGTCCTAAAGTAACTAAAACAAAATTAAAAGTTATGAATAACGACAAAGCAAGAATGACTATGGTTGGTTCTACCTATGAGTTCACAAGCATGCGATTCAAAATGTTAATACCCCTCAATTTTTTATGAAAATCAAGATGTGCTTAGCTATGAACAATCACTTCATGAAAATCAAGCCTCAATTGATGACTAAATGCTACTAGTGATTAGATGTGCACAAGTACAATAATTTGAGAAGCTCACATCACAATGTTCATGCAATTCATGTGCCCTCACAATAAAGAAAGTCCCAACACTCCATATATCAAAATCACAACATGGGACATAGACAAATCACTCACACTCACAAAGCATGTCAAGTGTTACAAGTATCATGACATAGGCTTGCGCTTATTTAAGTCATCACTACTCAAAGAGTGCTCAGTTTTTTATCTCTAAGGATTTTTTCAAGCTTGTAATGTAGGCTTAGGGATGTGTAGGATTTTCATTTAGGTACGAGTGACTTTTTCCTCCTCTCGCACTACATATTTTTCATTCATTTTGCTCAATTCCTTCTTTTGTCTTGCAACTTCCTTCTCTCACCCATTTTATTCAAGTATCCCATAGTTTATTTCACTCTTTTTGTGTTTCATTTTCTTTTATATTTTTCTATTGTTTTTGAATTTCATTTTCTTCTTTTTTCTCTTTTTTTAGTACTACTCACATCACAATCTTCTTTCTTATTTCATCTCATGTTCCACCCCCAACTTAGGCTTTTACTCTCAACCTTCACTTTTCAAGAACTTCAAGGAGGGATTAGATTCAAAAGACGGTTTGTTTCAAAAAGGATTTTGATTTGTAATGTGGTAGCCAAGAAAAAAGGGTTCAAAAGGGGACAACTAGGTACTCTCATCTCACGGGTAGGCTAAATAAGTTTCAAGAAGAGGTTTACTCTCATAAGAAATCTAAGATCATTTCCTTAACCTAACAAAACCTATAATTGCGGTGACAAACCAACGGGGCAAGTTCTAGATGATTCAAGCAAGCACAAGAGAGCAATCAAATCCTCACCACACGATACACATGAACTACAAGAACCGCTACATTTTTAGCTCTCAATTGAATACAAGGCTATCATCTCATGAAGATTCAAACACAAGTAAACATAAAGTCACAAACTAAGCCATGCTTTCATAAAAAGATCATTCAAGTGAATGACTACTCTTTTTTTTCAAAATATAACTTTTTGAGGGGTGTTATCAAAATTAACAATAAGCTACACATATTAGAAACTAAATACAAGTACCAACCAAGTCAAACTACTTTATTATTAAGTCATGATTACTGAACATACACTCTTGGAAAAGAACTAGGCAAAGAAAAATCAAGGGGGATCAAAGAAGAAAACTATAAAGCAAAACTACTCATGTTACCCCACCCCCAACTTTAAAAGCATGCAGTATCCTCAATGCATAAAATCAAAATGTAAGGATAAAAGTTCGAGGGGCTCCCTGTAGCGCAGCGCTCTCCTGAATTTGGCTCTGTCTGGGCATCAGTGCCCTCTGACTGTGAAATAAGAGTGGACAACTCTAAACTACCCTTCTCGGGCTCTAGTAGCATAGGACTAGAAGCACAAGCAAGTGAAATGGTGCCCACAAGTAGTGGAGGCATGAAATATATCTATTTTACCATCGGCTGACATAACATCTAAAATGTGATCACATAACAGGTCGTGAAATTGTTCTGTAGTCCGCAAAATGGATATTTTTCCATAGTTTGTGCTCAAACTCCTAGGTGATCTGTTTGATTTTGCGGTTCAAAGTATGATCCGCATATCAAGAATGTAGACCGCAAAATGATCCGTATTTTTGAACTTTTCCAAGTTCTATTTTTCAGTTCTTCTGGGAGGATATGCGGACCAAAATGCAGCCAACAGATCATATTTATGGTCCGCAAAAGAGGCCGCATATGATCCTCCTTCTTTTCAGCTCTTTTTTCTTCAACACTTCCTTCTCCAACTTTCATGCACCGTTTTTTTCATTCCTACACACTTAGACAAACGATCAAAGCATACAATGAAATAAAATAAAATAAAAAAGAACAAAAAAAAAGTAAAATTTGGGTTGCCTCCCAATAGCTCTTAATTTAACGTTGCGGCACGACATGTGTCAACCTTACCACCTTTCTCTTCACTTGGATGATATGAATTGTAGCCTAAATTTTTAATCAATGTTTTTGGGATGCTCATGAAGCGGTGGTAGAAAAGCAAAGAGGTCAACTCTTGGGTGTCGCATCTTACACTTCTTGGCCTTCAAGTGAGGGATGTCATGTTGTCGTTTCGGCATGGCAAACTTCAAAATGAATGCACCTTGTTCTTCATCTTCATGATTCTCCATACGCTCGATCATTTCAACTTCCATATCATCAACAAAGTATAGTATTGAAAAATGATTGGAATACGGTCTAAGATTCTCCATTTTAAAACTTGATCTATTTTTGACATCCTCAACCCCAAATGAACTAGAGTCCTCAAAAATTATTTGATGAACTTTTCTTTGCAACTCTAGTTTCATTTCTTCAGCATCGGCATCATTCACTACTTTAGGGTTGGTTAGTTGACAATCTGCCATTAGCTCTTCCAAATCAATCTTGATTGTATCTTCCATGGAACCCAACTCAAGAATATTATCCTTGACTATTTGTTATTGAACGTTGCCTGTCTCAACCTTTGCATTCAATTCAGCCTCAAAGTTCCGAATAGCAATTCCAAGTAGCTCCAATTCTTGACTTTTCTCAAATTTCATCTTTAGAAATTCTTTCATCATCCGTGAAATGCCTTCACGATGATCCCCATAGGCTCTAACTTGTTGAGCTTGCTTCGATAGCCAATCTTGACTAACAATCTCCATTTTGTCAAGTATTTTTTTATGACGGGGTTCGTTCAAGGCTTGCAATACTCCGTTCACGGTGAAATCCATGTTTTGGACGATTTCATCATTTTCATGTTGAACTTTTTTCCACCATTTGGTCAAGACTTTCCCAAAAACTTCATCCCTCCCGGTTATGCTACTTAACATTTTCTCAATTTCTTCCTTTTGAGAGCTAGAGATTTTTTTTCCCACAATTTTGCTCTTCTTCAATTTGAACCACTTTTTTATTTTTTTTTATTTTTGTCATTGTCATAAAAAAACTTGGGCTCATCCCTTGAGCTTGATGTCTCATCTTCAATCAATCCATATTGAGGAGTAAATAAATCCATGACATTTGAGAAGTTGGCTTCCTCAAGAAGTTCATTTGCTCTTTTCAATGCCTCGCCATTTGTCAAGATAGATTATAGGAGGATTTTTCTTTCCTCCTCTAATCTAGACTCCCTTTCCATGTAGGTTTGGAGAATTACTTGGATGCCTTCTCGACACTATGTCCTTCATTTTCCATGTCATTGTTCCTATCAAACTCAAAAGCACAACTAGCATTCTCGTTAGAAAAACTTGGGGGAGGGTAGAAAAATAGTTGAGACAATCACCCCCAATGTCCATCTAGACCATCACACATATTATAAATATTCCCATCATAAGAGTGAGATGGTGCACACATCTCTCTCCCTGGAGCATTTTCACAATCTTATCAAAAGTGAGGCCCTCCACAATATGGACATGGGTCATCAAAATAAGGATTGCAATCATAAAATTCATTTTCAATCCATGATGCCATGATTACACAAGAAATAAAAAACTACTTAAGGACAAAGAAACACGAAAATCAAGAATACATATTCACAAAGAATCAAAAATATTCATAAAAATTGGACAAAGTCTTTTTAGTTTACTTCCTAAACTAACTCAATACACCAATTGCTCCGTGGCAACGGCGTCAAAATTGATAACATCCAAATTCACTCCTCAAAGAGAAAGTGTAAACGGTCGTAGCAATATAATTTACCCAACTAGGAGTCGGGGTTGAATCAACAGGAAATAACATACCAGGGCAATTATGCTAGTTATGGAATTATCACAAATTAAGCTAAGCCAGATAATTTTGTTTGAAAAGTAATAAAGATAAAACTAACTAATGGGGAGCACAAGCCTTGAAAGTTCAGGGTTTTGGAACATAGCAATTTAATTTAAACTCAATAATGATCCATTATAAGTAATATCTACCACTAATTAATTATGGGTCTAACAAATTAGCCTTGAAATCTCAATTACCCACTAATATCTCTCTATTATTTAGCGGATTTATCTTAGCTTATTCTCTCGAATAAAATTAAGTGGCATTAATCACATTTCAATTTTAGGTTACACTGGGGTTTTATATAAAGGTTAAACCCATTAGATGCGGGTTAAAGCCTCAAATCGTCATAATCAATCTAACCCAAATCCTAATTTTCTCTCTCAAGTTTAATTAAGGATAGATGGAAAAGTCCTAGGGTTAGCTAATCCCTTTGAAAACATTCAAGAACAAGATTAATTAAATAAACAAAAGATCCATTTCATAAATAGTAAGAAATAATCAATACAAAAGCAACAAGAGTTAAATACAAATTACTACTCAACAAGTCTTTCAACTTTGTTGTCCAAAGTCATCACCCACACCAAATATAACAATATAGAGCAAGGAAATAAAGAGTTGAAGTAAGAAATTCTCATTAATATCTTCAAGTGTTCACTTCCAAGGTGGTGGATGATGAAACCCTAGCCTCTAAAGCTTGTTCTCCCTATTCTAGGCTCTCAAAATAGGTTGGAGAATAATTCTTGAGATTTTGGTATGAGTTGGTGTATTGTGTAATGAGTTGGTCTCTTTCTCCAAACCCTAGACAAGACTTATATAGGGACTCAAAAATTTGGACTACAGAAAATTATAAAAATGCCATCGTCATCCACTCTGCGATCGCAGAATAGGACCGCAGATCTGATCTGCAGTTTGCAAAATTGACTTAGGGTTCGTAGAGTGTCTTCATGTTGAGTAAATAAATCCATGACATTTGAGAAGTTGGCTTCCTCAAGAAGTTCATTTGCTCTTTTCAATGCCTCGCCATTTGTCAAGATAGATTATAGGAGGATTTTTCTTTCCTCCTCTAATCTAGACTCCCTTTCCATGTAGGTTTGGAGAATTACTTGGATGCCTTCTCGACACTATGTTCTTCATTTGCCATGTCATTGTTCCTATCAAACTCAAAAGCACAACTAGCATTCTCGTTAGAAAAACTTGGGGGAGGGTAGAAAAATAGTTGAGACAATCACCCCCAATGTCCATCTAGACCATCACACATATTATAAATATTCCCATCATAAGAGTGAGATGGTGCACACATCTCTCTCCCTGGAGCATTTTCACAATCTTATCAAAAGTGAGGCCCTCCACAATATGGACATGGGTCATCAAAATAAGGATTGCAATCATAAAATTCATTTTCAATCCATGATGCCATGATTACACAAGAAATAAAAAACTACTTAAGGACAAAGAAACACGAAAATCAAGAATACATATTCACAAAGAATCAAAAATATTCATAAAAATTGGACAAAGTCTTTTTAGTTTACTTCCTAAACTAACTCAATACACCAATTGCTCCGTGGCAACGGCGTCAAAATTGATAACATCCAAATTCACTCCTCAAAGAGAAAGTGTAAACGGTCGTAGCAATATAATTTACCCAACTAGGAGTCGGGGTTGAATCAACAGGAAATAACATACCAGGGCAATTATGCTAGTTATGGAATTATCACAAATTAAGCTAAGCCAGATAATTTTGTTTGAAAAGTAATAAAGATAAAACTAACTAATGGGGAGCACAAGCCTTGAAAGTTCAGGGTTTTGGAACATAGCAATTTAATTTAAACTCAATAATGATCCATTATAAGTAATATCTACCACTAATTAATTATGGGTCTAACAAATTAGCCTTGAAATCTCAATTACCCACTAATATCTCTCTATTATTTAGCGGATTTATCTTAGCTTATTCTCTCGAATAAAATTAAGTGGCATTAATCACATTTCAATTTTAGGTTACACTGGGGTTTTATATAAAGGTTAAACCCATTAGATGCGGGTTAAAGCCTCAAATCGTCATAATCAATCTAACCCAAATCCTAATTTTCTCTCTCAAGTTTAATTAAGGATAGATGGAAAAGTCCTAGGGTTAGCTAATCCCTTTGAAAACATTCAAGAACAAGATTAATTAAATAAACAAAAGATCCATTTCATAAATAGTAAGAAATAATCAATACAAAAGCAACAAGAGTTAAATACAAATTACTACTCAACAAGTCTTTCAACTTTGTTGTCCAAAGTCATCACCCACACCAAATATAACAATATAGAGCAAGGAAATAAAGAGTTGAAGTAAGAAATTCTCATTAATATCTTCAAGTGTTCACTTCCAAGGTGGTGGATGATGAAACCCTAGCCTCTAAAGCTTGTTCTCCCTATTCTAGGCTCTCAAAATAGGTTGGAGAATAATTCTTGAGATTTTGGTATGAGTTGGTGTATTGTGTAATGAGTTGGTCTCTTTCTCCAAACCCTAGACAAGACTTATATAGGGACTCAAAAATTTGGACTACAGAAAATTATAAAAATGCCATCGTCATCCACTCTGCGATCGCAGAATAGGACCGCAGATCTGATCTGCAGTTTGCAAAATTGACTTAGGGTTCGTAGAGTGTCTTCATGTTTGGACTGTCTCGAATTGCACCAGAAAGTGTGGTCCGCAGAAATACTCTGAAGTATTGCAATCTGAGTTGGGACTGTTGTGGAGCAGTGATTCGTAGTTCGAACTGTGGTCCACATAATGGAAGTGCGAACCGCATAATGGGTCGCACTTCGGGGCTCTAAAATCCTCTAATCACTGGCTGAAACTGTGGTATAGCTTTCCTATTTACAATTTTCAGTCTGGTTCTACGGTCCGCAATCTTTGCTACACTTCTTCCTTTTTTATGGTACTTTTGTCCACGTTTATGCTTTTTTCTCATTTCTGGTGTCCCAAGGCAAAATTCCTACAAACACAAAATAAACATAAGAAATGACATTAAAAGTTACTTAAAGGGCTAAAAAGCTTAAGTAAAGTGTATAAAAAATGCATAATTTTACCACACATCAGGTATACCTTAAATGCTATCAATCCTCCCTCAATTACAAAACAATTCAACCATAAATATATGACTATTCCTAAATTCTTGCATAAATAAATGGTAAGCTATTAAATATAATAAATTCTTCCCAAAATCAATTTTTCTCTCTCTATCTATCTATCTTTCTTGTAGGAAAAAAACGAAGTTTTTATTAATATATACCTTTATTAAAAATAGATTCTTTGTAAGGTAAAATTATTATATTTGCAAATGAATATCTAGTATATACCCTACTTGAAAAAATGGTTTTCCAAACAAAAAAAAAAAATCAAATGCATATGGGTGATAGCTCGTTTTGAGTTTACTTTTTCCCCTCCTTTTCATTTTTATTCTTTTTTTTCATGCAATTATCTTTTTGTGACTAAAATAAATTATTGGAATTGTGTGAATATATTGATATTAATATTCTTATTCTTTTCTTTTCATGCAATTAGTTTTTTGTAACTAAAAAAAAGTATTGGAATTATTTGAATATATTACTATTAAGAAAAGTGCATGAATATTCATATTAATTAGTACTTACTATTCACACTTCAGCATGAAAACTATTGTTGTAACTTTTATATGATAAAAAATAATATATCAAGTATATTATAATATTATATATGGTATATAATATTAAAATATTATACTATTGTATACATTATATAATATTAAATATACTCTATACAACATATAACATTGGTATAATATTAAGTATTTTGTGCTATTGTATACATTATTTAATATTAAGTATACTATATACTATAACACTGGCATATCAACTGTTTTAATGATATAAAATACATATATAAACACACACACACATATATTTTCAATAGAAAAATTATAAGAATAGTTTTTATGCTCTATTTTAATGATATAAAATACACATATAAACACACACATACACATATATATGTAAAATAAAAAACTATAAGAATAGTTTTTATGCTCTATTTTAATATATTTGTAAAGTTACATTAATTCTCTCTCATATCCTCTCCATATATATTCATATTTCCATATACCATATTTTTTCATGTACTTTTTTAAATATTAATATATTTAAATAATTCTTTTTAATCTCAAAAAAATAATTACATCATTCATCAAGTGAAAATAAAAAAAAGAATAATAAAGAGGAGAAAATGAAAGATTTTTTTAAATAAAAAATGATAGATGGAATATGAGATTTGAAGTTGATTTTATTTTGTTTATTTGAAAAATTGCATTCTCCCTTCATGCCATTTTCATTTTTTTGTGGGGGTGGGGGTTGATTTTGAAAGAAAGAGAAAGTAAAAAAGTCGATATGCATTAATGGTAGTAACTCCTAAAATTAAGTATTATTTATATTTTAGGAATGTAAAAGATTGTATTTTTTAATTAAAAACTTGAAATTTTGAATAAGTTGTATTTATGTAATTTTTAAAAAGTAGTTGTAATTTTTTTAATTACCATTTTAAAAAATTGTATTTGTGTGATTTTTGCCAACACAAAATGTCAAAATGAATTGGGTGGGCTTGAAAAATGGGAATGGACTACCTGCCTACTTAGTCATCACTTGGGCCTATGAAATGCACTAGTAGCCATTTTTGGCAGCTGTTTAAGTTTTAATCAGAATTTGCAAATTATTTAAAGCTTAACCAGCGCTTAAAAAACGACATTGTCCTTTTCTCCTCCTCTTCTTCTCCTTTTCGCTCATTTACATGCTTCTCTACTTCTTCTCCTTCTCGCTCACTGCACAAGGATATTCATCTGGCAAACCGCACTCTCAGATCATATAAGTTCAATTTGTCACCTTATTCTTACGTAGTACTTCCTCCGAATAAAAAGAGTGTCCATTTAATTTTTATTTTTTGAGTCAATAACCTTATTTTTTTAGATTTGCTTTTATTAAGTGTTAGGTGACCAAATTCCAATACTTATTTAATTAGAGACATTTTAGTCAAATTTTTTTTTCTTTCTAGAAGTTAATATTTTCTTAAGGAATATGCAAATGACTAAGTGGACACTCTTCTTGATCCGAAGGGAGTACCAATTGAAATTTGAGTTGCACAGTTCAAATGTAATTAAGGACACATAGTCCCAATGGTTTAAAATTGGAACTGCAACAATTGAACTTCAGGACACAAGCCTGAAATTTTAACCACATAGTTTGCACTAAAGTTGAAATTCTGAAGTTTTGAATTGAAAAATTGAATGTAAAGATAAAGTGTCCTAAAGATTTGAATTGAAAAAACTAAATTTGAGGACACAATGTCCTGAAATTTTGAACTAAAAAACTAAACACTTTGTCCTGAAGTTTCGGACTGAAAGACAACTTTATGACACATCGTCCTAAAATGTAAGGGGACATAAAAGAAGCAGCAATATTTATCCGCCTTTTAAATTGTCACTAAACATTAAACAATTTGCAAATGATGGCTAAGACTTAAATAACGGTCCTAAAAGTGCGTACCTGATGTCATTTCTACTAAACTGAGGAAACAAGTGCTAAAGTAAAACTCAACTTAAACAATATAACATATATAATAAAGATGATTTTGTTTATATATTCACATGTTGTATGGTTATATACTTTCATCTATTTGGATCAAAAAGTAAAGTTTTAGAACACAACCTCAGAACCTGAAAGCTTTGTGAACACTTGATAGTCTGCCTTCATTCTTGCTCGTTATATGATGCGAACATCGAATTTATTTCATAAACAGCGTAGAAGGAAGCAAAAAGTTCTTAGTAAAGACGTCATAAATTTGGTATAAATCGAAAAGAAAATAAAAGTGATGGAGAGGATTCCGAACGCGAAAAGTAACCTTCAATTTACCATGTCCTGAAACTACCACCCTGAGAATTTGTGACTCACTTAGTCTCCATGACACATGAGTATATCTATATATATATATAGAATTTGTGATCTAGGAATGAATATACATAGATTAAGCTGAGAGACCATTGTTGTTTTCCATAAATAAGGTCATAAGGATTGATTGAAGGGTTGCAACCTTTGGAATGGATATGAATGTTTACCAGTTATGGGAAATGAATATTTACTGTTATGGTTTCCTAGAATCTCAAAGGTTGCAACGGTCATGATAGGTAAACACTAAATTCTATTTGTAACCTAATAAATAAATAAAACAATTACCAGAAAAAATGAGGTAAAATGTCAAAAATTTTAACAAATGATTTTTCAGTGCTTCTAACGTAGCACACTAAGCATAATTAAGAGGATTAAAATGGAAAGAGAATAATCTCCTGATTAGTTTCATTAATGAAAAGGGTATATATACATGATATACAAAATTTAATTAAGGAAATTAATCTACATTTTCCTAATACAAGTCTAATAGTTTTTCCTAATACAAGAATAATATCATAATTATACATGTCAAGAACACTACTAATTATGGTAAATAATATACAAAATATACAATATGTATATACACGGTTTTGACCGTGTAATACGTAGTCTTTCACATCCCCGCAGTCATAGCGGGTAGTTGTCGTACGTTGAGATTGTCCCTAAAATTTTCAAACAGAACTAAAGGAAGACTCTTAGTAAAGACGTCATAAATTTGGTACCGTGAAGGGACATGCAAGACATGTACTTGTCCATGAGCTACCTTTTTGCGAACAAAGTGAATATCCATCTCGATATGTTTAGTGCACTGATGTTGGACCGGATTCCCAAAGAGATAGACTGCACTAACATTATCACAGTAGACCAAGGTAGCTTTCTGAATAGGAAAGTGAAGCTCTAATAGAATATTACGCAACCAACATGACTCAGACACCACATTGGCTACCCCTCGATACTCGGCCTCCACACTAGATCGCGGTAAAGTAGCCTACCGTTTTGCGGACCAAGAGACCAAGTTATCACTAAGAAACATACAATAACGAGATGTAGAATGTATGGTATCTGGACATCCCCCTAATCAGCATCTGTATAAGACACGAGAGTAGAGACGGATGATGGATATAAATGTAAATCATAATCAAGAGTGCCCTGTATGTAACGCATAATGCGTTTTAGCGCATGCATGTGCTCGTCCCTCGGATCATGCATAAAAAAATACATATGTTGCACTGTATACACAATATCGGGCCTCTTTAAAGTAAGATACTAAAGAGCCCATGCAAGATTACGATAGTGGGTGGGATCCTCGTAAGGTGTGCTAGAAGTAGCACTCAACTTCGGTTTGGTATCAACCGAAGTAGAAGAGGACTTACAGGATGACATGCGAGCTCTCTCAATAATCTCAGTCGCATACTTCCTCTGTGATAAAAATAGACCACCTGCATGACGTGTGACCGCTATACCAAAAAGTAACTCAATGGTCTCAAGTCTTTCATAGCAAATTCTGAACTAAGAAGAGACATGATACACTTGCACATATTATCAGAAGAGGTAGTCAATATACTATCATCCACATATAACAAAATATATGCTAGAAAAGTACCACGACGAAAGATGAACAGAGAATGATCAGACCTGCTGTGAGAAAATCCAATAGTAGACACATAATCTGCAAACCTCTTATACCAAGATCGTGGGGCCTGTTTAAGCCCATACAAGGAAACATACATGATTAGGATGATCGGGGTCCCTGAAACCCAAGGGCTGATGCATGTGTACTATCTCCTTGAGATCACCGTGTAAGAAAGCATTCTTCACATCAAGCTGATGAATGGGCCAACTTTCGAGAGAGCCAGATTGAGGACAGTGTGAATGGTTGCCAGTTTGACCACTGGACTAAATGTCTCTCCACAATCTATGTCAACCTGTTGAGTTTTGCCATCACCTACAAGACAGGCCTTATGCCTCTCAAAACAACCGTCAGATTTTTCCTTATGAGTAAAATTCCACATAGAACAAATAACATTGACACCATGCAGACGGGGAACCAACTCCTACGTCTTATTTTAAATAAGAGCATTATATTCGTCATTCATGACCATTTTCCAATTCGGGTCATGAAGGGCACACCAACGTTCTTGAGTTGATCCACCAACTCCTTTAGCCTTTTACAATAGGCTGAGACATTCGGAAAATCCTCCATGTTGATGCGGGAGAATTCCTGCTCAAGGGTCACAGCACGAGAATTTTCGTTATCTTGGAATATATCACGCAACCTATCCCAAGTGTCCATGGTCGTAGCGTCGGGTTCAATGATAGTCTTCAAGAGATCTGTAGAGATAGTGGAATAAATCCACTGGAGCACCGTAGCATCAAGAGTTGCCCACAACTCTATGCCATCATCGGTGGTAGGTACCTTCTCCTTGCCTGTTTTTGAGGGGATGATGTGATGAAGGACTCGATGAGAGCGTGTGTGAACTTTAAATAATTCTGCCCACGTCGCATATTGAACGTTTTCCATCTCAAGAATGATAGTGATGTTGTTCTTGATGTTGGAGACTGTAAGGTCAGGATGAAACGTGTTCTTTGTGGTAGACATGATGAAAGAACAAGAGGGGAATTAGGGAGTCAGAAGAAAATTTGGGAGAGCGGAGGTTTGGTGTCGACCGGTTCTTGGAAATCGAGAAGAGGGGGCGGCGAAAGCTGTAATTGGAGAAGGAAATTTTGCCCTAGACTACTGATACCATGAAAGAGAATAATCCTTTGATTATTTTCATTAATGTGAAGGGTATATATATACATGATATAAAATATCTAATTAAGGAAACTAAATCTACCTTTTCCTAATACAAGTCTAATAGCTTTTCCTAATATAAGACTACTATCATAATTATACATGTACATGAACACTACTAATTATGTTAAATAATATACAATAGATATATATATATATATATATACACACGGTTTTGATCGTGTGATACATAGTCTTTCAAAAATAGTGAATTTTGATTCTTTTAAATACAGGACATTAATGAGGGGTGTAGGCCATTAATTGATAGTTTATAAATTTATAAATGAGGGAAAATGAGAAAAAAATATCAAAAAAGAAGAAAAAAGATAAATATGAATCCTTGTCAAAGAGAGGTGTCACATATGATTATCTATTCCTAACTTTATTATATATATTGATTGATATCGATTTTGCATATACGGTAGATTATGTATGTACCAAATCCATTAAAAGGCACAATCAAACTCTTGCATGCACCGTCACTAATTACATGATTTACATATCGCTTAATCACTTCAAAAGTAGTTTGGATGGCCGATCAGCATAACGAACCGAGAATGACTTGAAGAGATGATCAGGTTCAGCCAAATTGAAGCCATTATCAAAATTTTGTGAGTAAGTGTATTCATCATAACGAGGAACTTGTACATGCACAGATCTAGAAAACACGAAACGTAATTCCTTCTTCTTTTCCTTCTTTTCTTTTGACAACTTCTGCCACAAAATTTTCCAAATGGATCTTTTGCTACCTCCACTTTTAGAAATTGATTCTTTCACTTCTTCAATATCATCATGATCATTTCTTCCTAGTCGAACACTTCTGCTTCTTGTGCTAAAGCTTCTGTACCAATTCTTCACATCCATTGTAAGCAAGAATTTCGTTCAGCAACAACAATAATAACAGTTACGTCTCAATTCCAAGTAAGTTAGAATCAACTATATAAAATCTCACCGAGCGAGAATTGGCAAAAAATTAATCAATTGCTCGGAGTATAATGACATATGTATATATGGTTGTGCAAAAGTATGGATCTGGGAGTGAAATGGATTTTGGACATTTAAAGGAATTGACTGTAGCTTATTATGACAATTTGGAGTTTAACTATAATGGTCCAAAATGGCCAGCTAGTAGGAATATTAAAAATGCTTTTAGTAGAAGAATTGGACAAAGATGGTGGGCTTAGATTAGACTTTATACCATAAGGTTCGCTTGGTTTGAACAAATAAAATAGATGGCATAATTTAATTCAAGATTATTATGTGATAACGTTTTATGTCTTAAGATTCATACTTATCAAGCACATGATATTGATTATAACAATATTATGTTTGAGGGGTTTAAAGTAAACAAAAGAAATGTAACGGTTGGATTAGGTCGTTGCCAAATGTTGAGGATTTACACTTAACATATGTCCTTTTCATCTAACTAATTATAAATAGCTAAACTTATAGGAAATGAGTATTTATTATGAGCAAAACAAATTGAATTGACTTTAACAGCTCTATAGAGTAGTATAAATTTGTCTAGCTCATTTTTACCTAAACCTCTCTAGCATATACACACTCACATTTAAAGAGATTATGGCACGTAAAGGAAATTTAAGTGTAAATACATGTCATGTATGATATGATCCGACCATCCGAGAAAAACAAAACAACGGAATATATGATCATCCGCGATACACTCCGTACCCTTTGGAATTTTCAGGATTATATCAATGTATCTATTGATTTATTTGAGTATATATTATTGTTCCTATTTTCGAAGTATCGGTAGTGTGTATTTTAAAATCAAACTTACAATTAACAAATTTATTTCTTTTGCCACGATTTACACATGGTTTTATTCATTCAACATGTGGTTAGATTTTTTACTTCTTCAAAAATCTCCTTTATCCATTTTTCTTGATTTTTTAAGATGTAATTTTGTTAAATTTGAAAGGCGGCGGAAATTTAGAGAGAAGAAAAATATTGGCGGAATTTTTTCTTGATTTCATTCATCATAATGGATTCTTTATATAGAGGCAAAAGTTCTCATTTTCCTAGTCTAACAAGAAAATCATATTCTAATAAACTATTATAATTACAATTTATCAAATATACTTAGACTAGGATTTTACCATAAAACTAATAGAGTTAAACTAGGAAATAGATGTTGGTGTCAGTCTCAATACCTCCCCTCAAGTTGGAGCATGGGGGTCTCGAATGCCTAACTTGCCAAGCAGATATTCATGTTGTGATTTGTCCAAAGCCTTTGTAAACACGTCGGCCAATTGTTCGTTGGTTGACACACAACTCGGAAGAATTATACCCGATTGGATTGCATCCCGGACATAATGACAATCAACTTCAATATGTTTAGTCCATTCGTGAAATATCAGATTCGTGCAATATACAATGTTGCTTAACTATCACAATACATTTTAACATGAGGTTTATGTTCGACGTCCAAGCTATTTAGGATTCCCTTCAACTATTTCAATTCACAAACCGTCATTTCTATTGAACAGTATTCCACCTCTACCGACGAGCGAGAGATAATGTGTTGCTTCTGTTTTCTATTGTACCGGTGAATTCTTGAGGGAGATAAACCATCCGGTGAACGATCTTCGGGTCAACAGACATCCAGCCTAGTCTGAATCACACCACTCATACAACTGGAGATCAAAATCCTTACTTAACACTATTCCTTGCCCAAGGTTCTTTTTCAAGTATTTTACCATCCGGAGGGCGGCTCTCCAGTGCGCTTCCTTCGGTTGGTGGATGAATTGGGACATAACATGTACACAATAGGACAACTGCTCGCATAAAACTAAGGTATATCAATCTGCCAACTAGACGTCGGTATGGTTTCAGATCTTTCAAACTAGCCCCTTTGGCCAACGCCAGATTATGATTCTGTTCCATGGGAGTTTTAATCAATTTTGCTGCCAGTAGCCCGTATTCAGAGATTATATCCAAGGCATACTTCTGTTGACAAAGGAATAATCCGGTTGGTCGACACGCAACTTCAATCTCCAGAAAATACTTCAGGGGACCCAAATCCTTCATGTGAAAACAGGCTCAGAGATAGTCTTTGAACCGTGCAATGACACCATGGTCATTTCCGGAGATAATCAAGTCATCCACATAAACTAAGACAATAAGTTGTATACGTCCCTGATGCATCGTGAAGAGAGAATAATCAGAGTATGACTGTTTGAACCCATATTTCATCAAGGCACTTGACAATTTTGTACAACAGTACCGTAGAGCTTGTTTTAATCTATATAGATTTTCGGAGTCGACATACTTGCCCCGGACCAGACATACAAAATCCCGGTGGTACATTCATATAAACTTATTCCGCCAGTTCGTCGTGCAAGAAGGCATTATGAACATTCATCTTATGCAACTCTCAATTTCGAGCGTCCGCTACCGCTAAGAAGGTCTGAACGGTCACTACCTTTACAACCGGAGCAAATGTTTCATTGTAGTCAATACCTTCCTCCTGCTTATTACTGAAGATGACCAACCGAGCTTTATATCGTTCAATTGTTCCATTCGAGTTATATTTGATCTTGTACACCCATCTAAATCCGAGTGTTTTTTTATTCGGTGGCAATGTTTTCAATGTTCATTTGCCATTATCCTCTAATGCTTGGATTTCTTTTTGCATGGATTTTCTCCAACGTTCTTTTTTCATAGCCTCTGAGAAGGATTTTTATTCAACTCATGTGGTAATTGCTGCAATGAAGCTTTGGTGTTGCGAGAAACAATTATCATATGATATATATTGAGCTAAGTGATAAGGTGCACCTGAGGGTTGCTGAGGATCAGATGAACTCGTTGATGGACTTTCTTTTCGGAATGGTTCAGTAACGTAGTCACGTAATCGAACCGAGTTATGCTTCCGATGTTTACCTCAACCCAATTGTTCCTCCGGTGATTTTTCATTGGCCCGGGTACCTTTCATCTATACTTTTTCTATGTTTTCATTATTTGAACTAGGATCTGTCTGGACTAATTCTGGCTGATCCGTAGGTTCGGTATCCGGTGTCTGAATTTTTTCTATTAGGGCTTTGTTCGTACCTCCATTATCTGTTTGTTCTTCTTCAAAAATCTGTTAATTCCTTTCGTCTTTTGTTTCGTCAAGGGACTCAAAGATTATATTGGAGCTACAATGAATTAATTTTGCACCCAATAAAATTGTTTCATTAGCCTTAAAACAAAATTGATTGACCATTAGCATACATGTAGATCACCTTTCTATATAGTAGATAGATAAAGATAATATAATAGAAAAAATTAAACAAGAATAATCATGCATTACTACTTTAATTTCTAAATTATAATTCTCATATTACAATTATGTATTAAATATTCCTCAAAATTCTTATTCCCAAACCAAAACGGACTTCATATTGTCTTTCTTATTTTCATTTAATTATAATGAGGAAAAATAAATAAGTTGCATCCTGAACTATATCCGAAATGTCGAGTTCATTAATGCAGTTTTTTGCTTTACTGCAATTTGAAGAAAATAGGAGGCCTAATTTTTTTGGGCAGAGCTCAAATAGGTTTACAAAACCTTGATAGGTGCGCTCTCATCGATTTGAAAAAGGTTTACAAAACGCTTCTATGTTGTCGACCAAGTTATATGTTCCTACGGAAAAAGAGAACTTAGTCTCGTAGCATTTCACATCTCTTGAGACTAAATAGTCATCATTTTCTAAGTCATACAGTCTTCAACCTTTTTGTCCGTAGGGGTATCCCAAAAAGATACACATACGACTCTGACTCTCAAACTTGCTTCTTATTCTTCCCTTATGTGTTCATATCATAGTGACCCTAGCACCCTTAAGTGATCATAATGAGGAGGCTTCCCGTATAAAATTTCATAGGGGGTTTTCCCATTCAAAATCGAAGATGGTGTTCTATTAATCAAGTATCCCGCAGTCAAAATGCATTCTCCCCAAAATATAATCGGAAGATGTCCCTGAAATCTCAATGCTGACGCCACATTAAGAATGTGACAGTATTTTCTTTCCACTCTTCCATTCTGTTGAGGTGTCCCTGTGCAATATGTATGAAACAGAATTCCATGTTCGAAGAAGTAAGTTTGCATACACGTGAACTCATTTCCGTTATCACTTCTAATTATCTTCACCCTTTTTTTGAACTGTCTTTTCACAAGAGCGAATAAATTCTTCAAGGTTTGAGACACTTCTTTCTTTTCAACTAAAAGAAAAATTTACACGGCTCGTGAACGATCATCCACAATAGTTAAAAAATATGAAGCACCACAAGAGGAAGGGGTCCTATATGGTCCCCATAAATCGCAATGGATCATCTCAAAAATATCCAAAGCAATATTCTCACTTAAAGAAAAATTAATTCTCGTTTGCTTTGCGCATTGACCTACATCACATTCTTCATCCAATCTATCACCATTCCCCTTTAAGCCTAATGCCGTAATAGACTTTGTAACTTGTGTTGAATGATGACCCAACTGTTTATGCCAAAGTTCGAACAAATCAACTGCATCTGCCTTCATAGCCTATATCAGCGACACATTCCAAAAATAGTGAAGTCCACCTCGATGCTCCCCCTTTCCAATCAACTTCCTCGTAGTAGAATCCAGTAAATCACACATAAGTCTGTTAAATGTCCTATCACAATCTAAATAATCAACTAGTTGTTACACAAAAATTATATTGTATGTCAAATCCGGAACATAAAGAACATTCTTCAATCATATCATGTCATTCAACCTAGTTGTTCCTTCTTTTGTAGCCACCGAGCTACTTCCATTCGGAAGCCCAACTGGACACTCAGTAATGTTCTGCTGATCGCTCAGTTTCTCCCGATTACCTGTCACATGATTGGTAGCTCCAGAGTCAATAATATAGGATGATTTTTTGGTCTTACCATCCATATTTCCATTCAGATTTATTCCTTGTGAATTCAACACGTAAATCACCATTTCCCGGATCTCCTCACTCAGATTGTGAGGTCATATCCCGCTTGTGTTCATCTGTTCTACCTCTGCCCGTGTATCCTTGATAATAACGGAGTTAGCCTGATAGTTGCCTCTTCCACGACTAGATCTCGTGCCTCTCCTCTACTGTTGTTGTTGTCCTCGTCTTCTTCCTCCGGACTTTCCGTCTTTTTTTAAAAAAAAATTCTGGCCACCATTCCGGATACCCAATAAGTTGAAAATATCTTTCCACAATATGTCCGAATCTCTTGCAATGTGTGTAGAATGCACCATCATACTTCCCTTCACCTTGGTCACGGTAAGAATTTCTTCCTTGTACGGAAAAGCCACGATTTCACTCCGTTCTTTCATTTTTTGTGTGAGTCCACTCACATACTCTTCTTGCACTGGCTTCGAATAGACTTTGTTTAATAATGACAATGGTTCCTGGGCCAGTATGTTCGATCTCACCGTTCCATACATTGCCTCATCCAATCCCATGAGGAAAATGAACTTTTTCTTCTTCTCTTTTGGTTTTCAAGATCATCCCCAGATTGCACGTGCATTTTCCGTACTTGCAAGTCAGAATCTATTCATAGTTTGCCAATTCTTTCTATAGCTTGGTTAATTTTTCATAGTAATCCACTATTGTCCTCAATTTTTCTGCTTGCACTCCGCAAGTTCTGCTTTTAGTTGTTGCATTCGAGGTCCATTGATAACAGCGAACCGCTCCCGGATGCTCTCCCGGATGCTCGTCCATAATTTTTTTGCTTCCTCTTTATGAGGGATTGTTGAGCGAAGAGTTGGTTCGATAGGGTTACGAATCTACGACACCAAGAGAGTTTATAGTCCAATAGTCTTCTAAGTCCGGTGATTCATCATCCGGCTTCTTGATCATACCATCAACGAAGCCGGATTTCTTCATTGCTCTTAGGGTCGTCCTTATGAATCGAGTTCATTCTTCGTATTTCTCTCCCTTCAACTGAACTTGTATCACCACAATTCTAGGGTTATCGTTTGACGTAATGTCATACAGGTAGATTGTTTTTCTTTGAATTTTGTTTTCTTCACCAATGATTCCTTTGTTTTTATCGTCGGTTTCTCCGTCATCCGCCATTATTTAGGATTTTTGTGTTCTTTCAACGCTGCTCTGATACCATGTTAAATTTGAGGGATGACGGAAATTTAAAAAGAAGAAAAATATTAGAAGAATTCTTTATTTGTTTTATTTATCATAATGATCTCTTTATATAGAGGCAAAAGTTCTTCAATCCCTAATCTAACAAGAAAACCTTATTCTAATAAACTACTATAATTATAATTTACCAAATATGCTTAGACTAGAATTTTATCATAAAATTAATATAGTTAAACTATGAAATAGATGTCAGTGTCGGTCTCAATAAATTTCCATAATAAGATGATAGTTTTTTGTGAATTGTGATAACAAAAGAACGGGAATTCCACTTCTGTAATTGAAAGAAATAATCCCTTGATTATTTTTATTAATTGAAAGACTATATATACAATTTACATATTTCCATAATAGGAGAATCTTATTCCTATTCTACTCCTAAAACATTATTCTACTTGGATACTAACTATACAATTATGGTAAGTGTACAATACTAATTACACTATAAAACCTTACCTAATCCGTCTACTATATACACGGTAATATACAACCCATTGTGCACTGTAATATAAAACCCACTATACACATGTATATTGTGTGTATAATATGTATATTTAACACACCCCCGCAGTCATAGCGGGCGGTCTTCGAATGCTGAGACTGTCCCTAAAATCTTCAAAAAGAATCGAGGGAAGACCCTTTGTAAAGATGTCGACAATTTGATACCTTGACGGGACATGGCAGACGCGTACCTGACCACGAGCAACCTTTTCGCGGACAAAGTGAATGTCCATCTCGATATGCTTAGTGCGCTGGTGCTGAACCAGATTACCAGAAAGGTATATGACACTAATATTATCGCAATAAACCAAGGTTGCTTTCTGAATGGGACAATGAAGCTCCAACAACAAATTACGTAACCAACATGATTCTGAGGCCACATTAGCTACCTCTCAATATTCGGCCTCGGCACTGGATCGGGACAATTTTGACTGACGTTTCGTAGACCATGAGACCAGGTTATTACCGAGAAACATACAATAGCCAGACGTAGACCGTCTGGTATCCGGACAGACCCCCCAATCAGCATCCATATACGAGACAAGTGTGGATGTCGAGGAGGAATATAAATGCAAACTAAAGTCCAGCATACCCTGAATATACCGAATAATGCGTTGGAAAGCATTCATGTGCTCAACTCAGGGATCATGCATAAACAAACACACCTGCTGGATAACATACGTAATATCTGGCCTCGTGAATGTAAGATATTGAAGGGCCCCTGCAAGACTGCGATAGCGGGTAGGATCCTCGTATGGTACGTCGACCGCGGCACTAAGCTTGGATTTAGTATCAACTGGAGTGGAAGTGGACTTACAGGATGACATCCCAGCCCTCTCAATGATCTCAGCTGCATACTTCCTTTGAGATAAGAACAACACACCTGCATGACGAGTGACCGCAATCCCTAAAAAATAGCTTAAGGCCCCCAAGTCTTTCATAGCAAACTCAAAGCTGAGTATTGTCATGATAGACTGACGTAAGTCATCGGAAGAGGCAGTCAAAATAATATCATCCACATATAACAGAATATAGGCCACAGATAAACCACGACGGTAGATGAACAATGAATTATCCGACCTGATGTGAGTAAACCCAATAGTCGAAACATAGTCTACAAACCGCGTATACCAGGCCCGTGGAGACTGCTTAAGCCCATATAAGGACTTCTTTAACAAACGGACATGATGAGGATGTTTGGGATCCCTGAATCCCAACGGCTGATGCATATAGACTGTTTCCTTGAAATCACCATGTAGTTCATTCTTTACATCTAACTGATGAATAGACCATGCTTTCGAAAGAGCCAAGCTAAGCACATTGTGAATGGTAGCCGGCTTGACCAGTGGACTAAACGCTTCACCACAATCTACACCAACCTATTGAGTCTTACCATCGCCCACAAGCCGCGCCTTATGTCGGGCAAATGACCCATCTGATTTTTTTTATGAGCAAAAATCCACATAGACCTAATAATATTAATACCAGATGGACGGGGTACCAACTCCCACGTCTATTATCAATAAGAGCATTATATTCATCGGTCATAACAATTTTTCAATTCGGGTCATTTAATGCAGACACATGATTTCGAGGTAAGGGTGATTTAAGAACATTAAAATGTAAATTAAAATGTCTTTTTAGAGTAAAAATCCCCCGTTGACTACGGGTGACTGGTCCATGACTCGGGGCAGAGGCGGATGGATTTTGGGAATTTTCGAGACTCGGGACGGACTGGCCAGCAGGTAGTGGGCCGGTGCCGGTGGGCCTCGCGGCCCAAATCGGAACCGGAGCGAGAACCGGACCGGCCCGGTGGGCTGGACTGATCCAATCGCAGGAATTGGCCTAGTGGCTAGACTGGGACCGGCAGTGGGTGACTGACCAGTGAGGCCAGCGGGCAGTGGGCCCGCTGGAGAATTTTGGGTGCGGGAGACTTCCAAAAAATGCTGAATAATATACGGAGATATACTATCATCCAAAAACTTAGACGAACTAGGCACGTGAGTTTTCACTTTAGCAAATAGAAATTGGGATTCATAAAAAATGACATGGCGATTAATGATGATTTTATTAGAGGATAAATCAAAGCATTGGTAGCCACGATGATTAGACGAAAAACCCAAAAACACACATGGAGTAGACCGGGCCTAAAGTTTGTTAATTGTGGTGGACGGGAATAACGGATAACACAAACACCCAAAAATCCGAAGATGTAAATATGAAGGAATTTTATTATATAAAATTTGAAGGGGGGAAGAATATGTCAAACCTTTGGAAGGAATTATGTTAAGGAGATAGGTAGCCATTTGTAAAGCATGGTGCCAAAAAGACGGGGGTACGGAAGCATGAATTAATAAAGTTCGGACAATGTTATTTATGGAATGAATTTTGCGTTCGGCTTTCCCATTTTGTGAAGACGTATGAGGACAAGAAAAATGAAAATTGATCCCATTATTAGCACTGAATTCCCGAAACATCCCACTGTCATATTCTTTGCCATTATCACACTGAATATTTTTGATTTCTCGTTCGAATTAGGTTCTATGAATGCTCTAAATTTTAAGAAGACGGAAAAAACTTGATTTTTTGCTATCGGAAACGTCCATAAAAACGTAGAATAATCATCCAAAAAAGATCATAATACTGATGACCCAAAGAACTGAGAATCGGAGACATTCATAAGTCGCTATGAATAATATCAAATGACATTAAAGTATGAGAATTTGAGTCTACAAATGGCAACCTAACAATTTTTCCTAAAGAACAAGATTGACAATTTGGAGTACTATTCATACTCTTACATGAAATAAAATTATTTTTATCTAATGACGACAAAATAGAAGACCCCGGATGACCAAGAGGAGCATGCCACAAGGAAGGAGCAAGGGCTGCAAACGCTGACGGCAAGGCTTGACTCGATGGACTGAAATCGAGTGTGATAGGATAAAGATCTCCCCTACTATCACACCTCATGAGATGACTCCCCGTCTTGAAATCCTTCACAGCAAAAGGATCAAATTTAACAAAAACGGAATTGTCAGTGGTGAATTTACGGACAGACACTAAGTTTTTAATCAATTTGGGGGCATGTAAGGTATTTTTCAAGATAAGGGGTGGATTGGGGGGAGACAATGTTTTATGACCATAACCCTGAATTGGAATAGAGTTACCATTACCAACAATTATACCACGAGGGTTGCTCAAATTGAAATAAGACGAGAGAGTACCTTGATCGGATGCCATGTGTGTAGTCGCGCTGGTGTCCAGTACCAATTCAGATCCGATTGCATCAACCCAAGCGTGTGCATTGCGGCCTCAATGTCGGTGTGAGTAGGTGTGGGACCCACTGCCGAGAATGCTTGTGTGGGCCGACGCCCAAGCAGTCCACCCTGCTGCCCCGGCCCAATGCTGAAACGAGAAGAAGGGGCCTGACTGTTGGCATGAATTAGGGTTGTCCAACACACTGCCTATTAACTGAACCTGGAAAATAGGGGTTGTTGGGCCACGACCCACTGCCCCAACCCCACTGCCATGGTCCCCACGGTTAGGACCAGGAGAGAGGTGACCCACTGTTGACTGGATGGGGCCCACTTCCAGAGTGTTGTCCACCGAAACCACCGCGGTTTCCCCCGTGGTTTTTGCCATTATTCTTACGATTATTTTTGTCGCCACCATGAGTACGGTTTTGGCCCGAATTATCAACAAAACCCGAAGAATTTGTGGAGGACGTCATCATGACTACAGGGCTTGCACCGGTAGTTGCCTTCTTAGCCAAACCGGCTTTTTCCAAAGTATGCATGGAGCAGGCTTGATAAAAAGCGGGAAGTGGATTGCTTTGACGAATGAGAGTCCCAACGCCATTATAGGCCTCAGAAAGGCCGGCAACCAATTGTAGAACCAGACGATTATTTGTCATAGGTGCGCCAATGTTACAGAGTTGGTCTGCCAACTCCTTGAGTTTCTTGCAATATGCAGATACGTTCGGAAATTCTTCCATGCGAACTTGAGAGAATTCCTACTCGAGTGTGACAACACGTGAATATTGGTTATCTTGGAATATGTCACGCAATCTATTCTAGGTAGCCATAGCCGTAGTGTCCAGCTTAATGATCGTCTATAAGAGGTCAACCGAAATAGTGGAATAAATCCACTGGAGAATGGTAGTATCAAGAGTAATCCATAACTGAGGATCCTCCGCGGGAATAGGTGCAGCGGGAGGAATTATGTGAGATGACTTGATGGGAGATAGCATGAATTTTAAACAATTCTGCCCACGTCGCATATTGGACATTTTCCATCTCAAGAACAATAGGGATGTTGTTCTTGATGTTAGAAACTGTGAGGGCATGATGAAAAATGTTCTTAGACATAACGAAAGAACAAAGGGAGAGGAGGGAAAATTTGGGAAGAGTGGAGGTAAAAAATATCACGAATTCCGGTGAAGGGGGACGAAAATCGAGGTTGTTGTGGCCGAGAAGTGGCACAAAACCCGAGAGCAAGGCGGAAGCAAGTTTAGACCTAGTCTCTTGATACCATGAAAGAAATAATCCCTTGATTATTTTCATTAATTGAAAGACTATATATACAATTTACATATTTCCATAATAGGAGAATCCTATTCCTATTCTACTTCTCAAACCTTATTCTACTTGAATACTAACTATACAATTATGGTAATACAAATTATGGTAAGTGTACAATACTAATTACACTATAAAACCTTACCTAATCCGTCTACTATATACATGGTAATATACAACCCATTGTGCATGGTAATATACAGTCCACTATACACAATATACACACGTATATTGTGTATATTTAACAGTAATTTATAAATTAAATGAGTTACAAAAGTAAAAAAAAAAAAAAAAGGAGCAGCTTTAATGCATAAGCCCATAGGAATATCTCTAAGACAAGTGTCTTTGGGATTAACTTTTGAGTTTAATTATATATATCATAGCAAAAAAAAAATTTACACTATCAAGTCACAGAAAATGTATCTACAAGTAATTAAAATTTCATAAAATGTGAAATTTATAATTTAAAAATAAGACATGTTACATGTTATAGCAAGAAAAAATTCCTCACATTGACATTGTATATATAACTTTAAATTCAACTCTTAGATTAGAGTAACTGTGTAAATAAGGATTACATTATATTTCAGGAATGTGAAATTTAGAATCTTCCACTACATCCTTTGCAAGTTGCAAATTGTTTTTGTTTCACCCTGTCAATATGAACCAATTCCAATAAAATCCACATATATGAACATAGACGCTCCAAGAATCCAAAGTTAAAGAACAGAAACTACCTAACGAAAACTAATTAAGCTCCTCCATGCATTGAACATTTTCACTAATCAATTGATATACATGTATATCTCTTGATTACTTCAAAAGGATCAATTTGGATGAATCAGCCTAACAAACAGAGAATGATTTGAAGAAATGTTCAGGTTCATCACATTTAAAACTATCGTCAAAATTCTGCGAATAAGTGTATTCATTGCAACGAGGAACTTGCACATGCACAGACCTAGAAAACGCAAGCGTTAACCCCTTCTTTTCTTTCTTCTCCTTTGACAACTTGTTCCACAAAACTTTTCAAATTGAACTTTTTTTACCTCCACTTTTAGAAAATGATTCTTTCACTCCTTCAATATCATAATGATTATAATTTCTTTCCAATCGAACACTTCTGCTTCTTGTGCTAAAACTTCTGTACCAATTCTTGACATCCATTGTTAGCAAGAACTTTGATCAAGAACAATAACAACAATAATTATATCTAAATTTTAAATAAATTGAAGTTAGCTATATAAATTCTCACCGAGCAAGAACTTTTACCGGTCGACAAAAATTCAATCAGTTGCTCGGAGTATTATGAGATATGTATGGTTGTGAAAAAGTATGGAGCTGAGAGTGAAATGGATTTTGGACATTTAAAGGATTTGGTTGAAGTTTAAGTATAGAATGGTCCAAATTGGCAGCTAGCTAGTATGAATATTTTAGCATGCTTTCGTTAGGAGGTTTTGACAAAGATGATAGGCTTAAACTTTAGTTTATACATATCAGAAGGTTCACACGGTTTGACTAAATAAAATATAGCTGGCATTATTTAATTCAATTGTGATAATGTTGTAAGTTTAAGTATCAAAATAAGCACGTGGTTGTGATTGTGATTAATTACATATAATGTTTGGGGTTTTAAAGAAAACAAAATAAAAGTAACGGTTGGGTTAGGATTGCTTTGGTCCTCCAAAAATATTATTGTACTGGTATAAAATCTTTCAAAAATGTAGAGGATTCCGACATATCCGATAATTAATATTTTTGAATAGTCCGACAATATAAATTTGAACGTTGACAAATGTTGTGGATTTACACTTTAACATATATATGTCACACATCTAATAATAATTGCTAAACTTGAATTCATGACTATAATAGCTCTATAAAATTTTACAAATTCCAAACTCCTCTCATTCAGACCTCTATAAGCTATACTCAGTTAAAGTGAATTATGGCACGCAAAGGATAGTGTGAGTTTTTTAATGTTCTTTTGAACTTATACGGTAGGATGTTGAAGACACCTGATGAAAGATTCACTAGTAATTTAAGTGAAAGTTTCAATAAGTATGTTAATTCATAAACTTATAATTATGATTCTATGTAACTTAACTTGATGAAGGCATGAAGCGAGCACATTATACGTTGTCTATGAACAAAATTTAAACTCATTGTAGTAATAATCAAAAAATAATTTAACTATAAGCATGTGGCATAATTTAAATTGTTTATGTTTACCAAAATATACAATTAAAATCTCAATGTAGGCAATTTCCACAACATCATTATACAAAGAGTTCCACTAAATCAACATGTTTTTTTCTCGAACACAAACGCTAGCAATAAGTGATTTCACATGTGCTCTACGAATTAGTTTGTCCTTCGGTCACCATGAACGACTTTAAACTTAATGGTTTTTAACTTGATCACCACCAACAAAGCTGTATAATAACGCCTTTAAATTTCTCACACTTAGAGGAAGTTAGCTCCTTGTCATTGTATAGTAGAAATAAAGATGAGTTAAATTAATACTGTTTGTGCAAAATTCTGCGTATACAATATGAACCAATTGCAATAAAATTCACAGATATGAACAGAGAGGCTCCAAGAACAAAAACTACTATACCTAAGGAAAACTAAGAGTCTAAGCTCTTGCATCCATTGTGCATTATCACTAATCAAGTGATTAATTACATGTATATCTCTTGATCACTTCAAAAGGATTAGCTTTGATGGATCAGCATAACGAACAGAAAATGATTTGAAGAAATGATCAGGTTCATCACAATTGAAGCCATCGTCAAAATTCTGTGAATATGTATATTCATCATAACGAGGAACTTGTACATGCACAGACCTAGAAAACTCGAGCCTTAATCCCTTCTTTTCCTTCTTCTCCTTTGACAACCTCTTCCACAAAACTTTCCAAATGGAACGTTTACTACCTCCATTTCTAGAAAATGATTCTTCTACTCCTTCAATAGTTTCATGATTATAATTTCTTCCCAATCGAATACTCCTGCTTCTTGTGCTAAAACTTCTGTACCAATTTTTAACATCCATTGTGAATTGTGACGAACAGCAAGAAAGTTGAGTTAACAAGAACTGGATATGGTTGTGGAAAAAGTATAGAATTTAGGAGTTATGTGGATTTTGGAGTACTGTTAATTGGGGAAAATGGTGGCTATTTATTACAATTTGAGTTTGAGGATAATGGTCCAAAAAGACAGCTATGCTACTAGGAAATAGGAGTATTTTGCAAGCTTTTAGTATAGTAGATAAAGAAAATGGGCTTAGACTTTATAATTTTTATATATGTAATATATACTACTATATAGACCAGAAGGTTCACACGGTTTGACCAAATAAAATAACTGGCATTATTTTAACTTGAAGATTCTCGATATTGTGATGTGATAACATTTTTATGTATAAGTATATATATGAATTTTCCAGCACGTGATATCAAGTGAATATATTATGTTAAGGGTTTTAAAGAAAACAAAAGAAAGTTGTTGTTGTTGGACAAGGACGTTGGCAAATGTTGTAGATTTACACTTAACATGTCCTTTTATTTTCTTCATCACGTTGGGTCTCACCTGAAACGCCCATTTATTCTATTGAGAAGGAATTTTGTTTGAGACCCTGATTCTAACGGGAGAAGTATGACCCGATAATTCACCAATCCGCCATGAAATGATATAACTTTCTTTTTTTACTTTAAAAATACTCTATCCAAAATTTTTAAAAAAAAAAGAATCAAATTTTCTACTAGATCCCTTATTTCCCCGAAATTGTAGTTTACTTGGTTGAGTATTTTCTTGTTAAGGCGGAAGCTGGACGATATGTCTCTTATACATGTATTAGAAAAGTAAAAAAGTCATTAAGTCTCATATAGCCATGTGGAAACTGTTCATCTTAAAAAACGGTTGGTCTAATTATAGCTAAACTTTATGTTAATAGGTCTATACATTTATGAGGAAAACAAATTGAATTGACTTTAAAGTGAATTATAGCACGTAAAGGAAGGTGTTTGTTTCTTTTCTTTTTTGGGCTGGCAAGTGTTAGTTTATAAGGTAAGTAGGATGTTGAAGACACTTGATGAAAGAGTCATTTGTGGGACATACTTATTGAATCTTTAAATTAAATTGTGTCACATGCTTAGTAACTTGTATATTTTGGTGCTTTTGTACTTTAAAAAAGTTCTTAAGAACTGAAAAGTTAAAATATCGAACCAAAAACTTTCAAAACCATACTGTACAGACCGATAAACCCCACATACTTGCTTTTCCTAGGTGTATTAACAGAATCCTTATCTCATTTGTGAATTGTGGTAACAAAAAAGAATGCGAATTTGACTGTGTAATTAATAAATGTTACCAAAAAGACAGAAAGGAGCAGCCCTAATATAAGCCCATTGGAATATCTAAGACAAGTGAGTGGAAATAAAATGTGTAAAGTTACGTTGTTTGCAAAGATTTGTGATTAACATGAACTGAATCAATGAAGTAAATTATAGCGTTAAAAATTGAACTTAATTTTTCAGCATGAACGAATTTTCACTTAATGATACGTTTAACTAGCTTGATCACCATGAATAAAGTAACCTAACCTTTCTCACACTTAGAAAACTAAAATCGGTGATTTTGATCCTTCATTTATTGTAGAATTTTCTTTTTCAATACAATGCTCAATAGTATAATAGACTTTTTCGAATGTTTTGCTTGAATATCCATATGTTGTATATGTGTTGGCTTCTTCGTGTCTTGAAATTCTTTTTTATACTTGATCAATTTGGAATAACAACTAAACACAATCTCTAGATCTAAACTCACAGACACAAGTCAAGTTAGGCTAATAAACCAACACTGCTTGCGCAAAATTAATTTCATGTAGGTCAATGAGGTACAATATGAACCAAATCCATTAAAAAGAGATGCTACAAGTTAATATAGAGTTAAAGAACACAAAATGGCCAAGGAATTTATTTGTTCTCCCGAATGCATAATTGCATATTTGACACTAATCGAGTTATTTCATCTCTTTCATCACTTACAAACCAATTTAGATGGATGAACATAACGAACAGAAAATGATTTTGAAAAGATGATTTGGTTCATCCCAGCTGAAGCCATCGTCAAAATTCTGTGAATAAGTGAATTCATCATAACGAGGAACTTGTATATGCACAGACCTAGAACACTCGAGCCTTAATCCCTTCTTATTTTCCTTCTTCTCTTTTGACAACTTCTTCCACAAAAACTTTCCAAATTGAACTTTTGGTACCTCCAGTTTTAGAAAATGATTCTTTCACTCCTTCAATATCATCATGATTATATCGAACACACGTGCTTCTTGTGCTAAAACTTCTATACCAATTCTTAACATCCATTGTGATGATGAACAAGACAAGAATTGGATATGGTTGTGGAAAAAGTGTAGAATTAGGAGTTATTTGGATTTAGGAGTACTGTTAATTAGGGAAAATTGTGGCTATTTATTATAATTTGAGTTTAAGGAGAAATGGTCCAAAATGGCAGCTAGTTAGTAGGAAATAGCAATATTTAGCATGATTTTGGTAGGAGATTTTAGACGAAAATGATGGGCTTAGACTTTTATTTATACCAGAAGGAACACTCGGTTTGACCAAATTAAATAAAATAGTTGGCATTGTTTAATTCAAAGATTAAGATATTGTGAGAACATTTAGAAATTCATATGTTTTAAGTATCATAATTATCAAGCACGTGATAGTGTTTAAACTATGTTGATGAATAAAAAAGATTTAGTTTAGAGTTAACAATATTTTTGAATTTTCATTCTTCAGTTTTCTTGATAAATTTTAAGTTTGATCCTTATGATATATCAATCAACACATTTAACCTTTAATTGATTGAAATTTGTGTTTTTATTCCCCGTAAGAAATATGTTATATTTGAACTATATTTAGAACTACATAATCCTCAAAAGTCCCATTTTATGTAATTTGGTGTGATTGTGTTGTTACCTTTTTTTTCTCTCTGGTGTGTTGCACGTGTCAATAAATTAAAAATTCTATACAAAAAGAATAAATTAGATAAAATAAGAAATAAACGTTAAAATAGAGATGACATTCATTTAAATAACAATATAATGTTATGACTTTTATTTTTTGGTCTAAATTCTGTTGGGTATTGATATTGGTGAATGGGAAATGATTGAAAAGAAAAGTGGGAGTTGTCCCACATCGGTAGTGGAAAGAAAAGTGGGAGTTCCCTCTTGCTTTATAAAATAAGCATTTGTCCCACATCGGTAGTGGAAAGAAAAGTTCTTCTACTTATAAGTAGAATTACTCCTTCTTGTCAGTAAAAGGGTTGAGGGGGCAAGGACCCCTCGCGCCGTCGTCGTCGCTCGGCACGGCTTCGGCTTCGGACTCGGACTCGGACTCGGACTCGGACAAATGATCTGATTGATTGATAATCTTTTTGGATCAAATTTTCTATAATTTTTAATTATTTAATTAATTATTATTTAATTAACTTATCCAATCCTACCCGTTAGTGACCCTGACCCGCGACCCGGTTTCTTTTCATATTTAAATTTCCCACCATTTTTCAGTGGCTGTTCAGAAAGGTTGCAAACCTTCAGAAACATTACTTCCATGGCTATAAATTCGTGTGATTCCTCAAAATTTTACTTACTAATTTTCTGAACTACAAAATCTTCTTCTTCTTCTGCATGAATAAATTTTGTGTGATATACTACTGTTGAGTGGTTCGCCGCTACCGAGTTTGGAGTACTACTATTCTGGTAAGATAATCGTTCTATCCTGGGAGGGGATATTCCATCAACCTCGAGTCGTGAGGGAAATAATTTCCTTAAGGACACACTTTGAACTAAATGGGCTCGATTATATTCTGAAAAATTATTCTTATTTTTTCAACACTGATTCTGTTTATTTTCAGTGTTTATTGATTTTTTTTGGAATACAGATTAATAACAATCTTAAGAAAATTAAATTTTTAGATTAATCTGTATTCTGTTTTGGAGACTAAAACCTGTGTGGGTTTCTACTCCGTATGAAATTTCATGTTCTGACTTGAAGACATAAAAAAAAATTCATTGGAATATTAAAGTTCATTCTTGTACAACGATTTGAAGAACATAAAAACTTCATTGTTGATGTATTCTGATTTGGAGATTAAAACTTGTGTAGTTTTCTACTCCATATGAATATTAGTATTTTGACTCGAAGATATAAAAACTTCGTTGGAATACTAAAGTTTCATAATATACTGCGATTTGAAGAAATAAAATCTTCATCGTTTAAGTCTGTGATTAAATTGATATTCTGGTTTTATTAACTAAAAAACAGTTTGTCAATTTGATGAGTGACAAACGAATAATGGCAATTGAGACCGGAACTACCTCTGCGAATCGCACCGGCGGTTACTCCTACAACCCGTACCATTTGTGCCACCGGCTGAGAAACCTGCGAAGTTCACCGGTGCCAACTTTAAAGGATGGCAGCAAAGAATGTTCTTTTGGCTTACCACCCTTGGTATGCAAAAGTTCACCAATGAGGACCCTCCCGTGCCTGCCGCCGACATGCCTGACAACCAACAGTTCATGGTTACTGAGGCTTGGAAACAGGCTGATTTTTTGTGCAAAGGCTACATTTTGAGTGCCTTAGAAGATGACTTGTACAACGCCTACAGTGCAATAGAGACCTCCAAAGAACTATGTAGTGCACTTGAAAAGAAGTACAAAACTGAAGATGCTTGCTTGAAGAAGTTTGTGGTTGCCAAATTCCTAGACTACAAAATGGTGGATGGAAAAACCGTTGGAACCCAAGTTCAAGAGCTTCAACTTATCTTACATGACCTTATTGCTGAAGGTATGGTAGTAAATGAAGCGTTCCAAGTGGCTGCAATGATTGAGAAGTTGCCGCCCTCATGGAAAGATTTCAAGAATTATCTTAAGCACAAAATAAAGGAAATGAAGTTGGAAGATCTTGTGATTCGTCTCAAGATCGAGGAAGATAACAAAACCGCTGAGAAGAGGTACCGTAAGACTTCACCAATTGAAGGGGCAAACATTGTTGAAGATGCTGCTTTGAAAAAGAACAAGAAAAGGAAGAGGCCTTCTGGAAAGGAGAAGGATTCCAACAAGAAAAAGTTCAAGGGCAATCGCTTTAATTGTGGGAAAGCGGCGGCCACAAAGCCCAGATTGTCGTCTCCCGAAAAAGAACAAGGAAAAGGACAAGCCAATATGGTGGAAAAGAATGATGATATGGATGATCTGTGTGCAATGCTAAAGGAGTGCAATTTAGTTGGAAACCCAAAGGAGTGGTGGCTTGATTCTGGTGCCACTCGACATGTTTGCGCTACAAAAAAAGCATTTGCAACCTATGCTCATTTGGACCCGAAGAGGTACTTGTTTATGGGAAATACTACAACAGCCAAGGTTGAAGGATATGGGAAGATACTTCGAAGATGACTTCCGGCAAGGTCCCGACTCTCAACAATGTTATGCACGTTCCAACAATTCGGAAGAATTTAGTTTCATAGGACTACTCGTCAAAAACGGGTTTAAATGTGTGTTGGTTAGTGAGAAAATTGTAATAAGTAAGAATGATTTGTTCATAGGAAAGGGCTACCTCACCGAGGGCCTTTTCCAACTCAATATAATGGTTGTTGACAGTATTAATAAGAATTCAGCTTCGTCTTACTTATTGGAGTCAAATAATTTATGGCATGTTCGTTTAGGACATGTCAACTACAAAACCTTGCGAAAATTGATTAATTTAGAAGTATTGCCTAAATTCGAGTGTAATAAATCTAAATGTGAAATCTGTGTTGAATCTAAATTTGTTAAACATCCATATAAGTCTATTGATAGGAATTCAAATCATTTAGACTTAATTCACACAGATATATGTGATATGAAGTACCATCTCACGGTGGAAAAAAGTATTTTATAACTTTTATTGACGATTGCACTCGATATTGTTATGTGTATTTTCTTAATAGTAAGGATGAAGCAATTGATGCATTTAAGCAATACAAAAACGAAGTGGAAAATCAATTGAATAAAAAGATAAAAATGATTAGAAGTGATAGGGGTGGAGAGTACGAATCTCCTTTTGCAGAGATATGTTTAGAATATGGAATTATTCATCAAACTACTGCCCCTTACACACCACAATCAAATGGAATTGCGGAAAGGAAAAACCGAACATTAAAGGAAATGATGAATGCCTTACTAATAAGTTCCGGTTTACCGCAAAGCTTGTGGGGGAAGCTATCCTTACAGCTAACCGAATACTCAACAGGGTGCCCCACAACAAAACACAATCTATTCCATATGAACTATGGAAAGGAAGAAAACTCAACTTGAAATATTTCAAAGTGTGGGGGTGTTTAGCAAAGGTCCAAGTTCCTTTGCCCAAAAGGG
Organism: Anisodus tanguticus; assembly: GCA_034509755.1. Classification (NCBI taxonomy): domain Eukaryota; kingdom Viridiplantae; phylum Streptophyta; class Magnoliopsida; order Solanales; family Solanaceae; genus Anisodus; species Anisodus tanguticus. Next base: position 40,467,605 of record CM067558.1, read on the forward strand.
TAAAAATCGGATCAAAAACTGTGGATTGTGTTTTTATTGGTTATGCTACAAACAACAAATCTTGTCGGTTTTTGGTTCACAAATCGGACAATCCCGAAATTCATGTTAATACGGTAATTGAATAAGATAATACTGAATTCTTTGAAAACATTTATCCGTATAAAACTGAATGTGAGTCGTCAAGTGAAAGATCTATACGACCGCGGAAAGAACCAAAGGAAAATACACCAAGTAAAGCGGATGCAAGGCGTAGCAAACGTCAAACGACATCTACTTCCTTTGGACCAGATTTTGTGACATTCTTGCTTGAAAATGAGCCTCAAACATTTAAAGCAGCGATGTCTTCTTCTGATTCAGCATTTTGGAAAGAGGCAGTCAATAGTGAGATTGAATCAATTTTGAACAACCATACATAGGAATTGGTTGATCTTCCTCCTGGAAATAAACCTTTAGGATCAAAATGGATTTTTAAAAGGAAAATGAAAGCTAATGGTACTATTGACAAATATAAGGCAAGACTTGTGGTCAAAGGTTATAGACAAAAAGAAGGTCTTGATTACTTTGACACATACTCGCCGGTAACAAGAATAACATCTATTCGGGTGTTAGTAGCATGCGGCGCCGTATATGGTCTTGAAATCCATCAAATGGATGTCAAGACAAAGCTTTCTTAAATGGAGAATTAGAGGAAGAAATTTACATGGAACAACCTGAGGGCTTTGTGGTTCCTGGTAAAGAAAGGAAAGTGTGCAAACTTGTTAAGTCACTTTATGGACTTAAACAAACACCCAAACAATGACATGTGAAATTTGACCAAACAATGTTGGCAAATGGATTTAAGATTAACGAGTGTGACAAATGTGTTTACATTAAAAATACTCCAAATCATGAAGTCATTGTTTGTTTATATGTTGATGACATGTTGATAATGAGTAGAGATATTACCGATGTAAATGCTACGAAGCGTATGCCGGCTAGCAAATTTGATATGAAAGACTTAGGAGTTGCTGATTTGATCTTAGGCATCGAATTCATAAAACTCCACAAGGTCTAGCATTATCGCAGGTCTCATTATATTGAAAGAGTACTTGACAAGTTTAAGTATTTAAATTTCAATGTTGTAAAGACTCCAATTGATGTAAGTTTTGCACTTCAAAAGAATAAAGGTGAAAGTGACTCACAATTGGACTATGCACGAGTTTTGGGAAGTTTGATGTATATTATGAATTGTACACGACCAGATATAGCATGTGCTATAAGCAAGCTGAGTCGATTCACGAGTAATCCCAATCAAACTCATTGGATGGCAATGAAACGAGTCTTGGGGTATTTAAAACACACCCAAGACTATGTTTTACATTATAACAAATATCCCGCCGTAATCGAAGGATATAGTGATGCAAATTGGATCACCAGATCATATGAAGTTAAATCCACGAGTGGTTATGTTTTAACAATTGGGGGTGGATCAGTGTCTTGGAAATCATCAAAACAGACATGCATCGCCCGCTCTACAATGGAATCTGAATTTATAGCTTTAGACAAGGCCGGTGAAGAAGCTGAATGGCTTCGGAATTTCTTAGAAGATATTCCATTCTGGCCCAAACCTTTGGCTCCTATATGTATACATTGTAACAGTCAAGCAGCAATAGGTAGGGCAGGGAGCGTAATGTACAACGGAAAATCTCGTCACATACGACGAAGACACAATAACGTTAGACAACTCCTCTCTAGTGGCGTTATCACGATTGACTATGTAAAGTCAAGAGATAACGTGGCGGATCCGCTTACAAAAGGCTTATCTAGAGAGGGAGTTAGTAGATCATCAATGGGAATGGGGTTAAGGCCGAGGACAAGTCATCATGGCGGTAACTCTACCTAGCATCGGAGATCCCAAGAGCTAGGTTCAAGGAGATCAAACAAAGTTGTGACTGACGGTTCAACATTGTCAAATAACTCAACCCATTCTCGGATGAAGACAATGTTCAGAAATAAGGATAAAACCTTATGGCTTGTTAATGAGTTAATAAAGCATTAAGGTTCTTTAATGATTATCTAAATGCGGCGAGTGTATGACCGGATAATGTGGCTATAGGACCACATGCTTAGAAATCACCTATGTGAGTGTTAAGTGTAAGCCGCTTTAAAGGGGAATGACAGTGAATGCCCATTCTCTACGCACTCATGAAACCAGGATGTGTTCATGGCTGAAACGAACACAACCGTGAGAACCATAAACGGTTGAGGGTTGATTATGTGACTTATGTTGTCTAGGTATACAACAAAGTTCGACGGTTCAAAGATATCAAATCTACCGATTGATCGAGTATATCCGATATAAGTTCACTACGGAAAGTTCAAAGGGAAACCTACTTATCCAAATGCAGTCAATTCTCGCTTGTATATCACACTTGTCCGCGCTTTTATATTATAGCCATTCCACATTCATGTGGGGGATTGTTGGGTATTGATATTGGTGAATGGGAAATGATTGAAAAGAAAAGTGGGAGTTGTCCCACATCGGTAGTGGAAAGAAAAGTGGGAGTTCCCTCTTGCTTTATAAAATAAGCATTTGTCTCACATCGGTAGTGGAAAGAAAAGTTCTTCTACTTATAAGTAGAATTACTCCTTCTTGTCAGTAAAAGGGTTGAGGGGGTAAGGACCCCTCGCGCCGTCATCGTCGCTCGCTCGGCTCGGCTTCGGCTCGGCTCGGCTTCGGCTTCGGCTTCGGCTTCGGATTCGGATTCGGATTCGGATTCGGATTTGGATTTGGATTTGGATTTGGTCAAATGATCTGATTGATTGATAATCTTTTTGGATCAAATTTTCTATAATTTTTAATTATTTAATTAATTATTATTTAATTAAATTAATTAACTTATCCAATCCTACCCGTTAGTGACCCTGACCCGCGACCCTGCCGGATCCGCGTGTCTGACCCGCGACCCTGCCGGATCCGCGTGTCTGACCCGCGACCCGATTTCTTTTCATATTTAAATTTCCCACCATTTTTCAGTGGCTGTTCAGAAAGGTTGCAAACCTTCAGAAATAGTACTTCCATGGTTATAAATTCGTGTGATTCCTCAGAATTTTACTTATTAATTTTCTGAACTACAAAATCTTCTTCTTCTTCTGCACGAATAAATTCTGTGTGATATACTACTGTTGAGTGGTTCGCCGCTACCAGAGTTTGGAGTACTACTATTCTGGTAAGATAATCGTTCTATCCTGGGAGGGGATATTCCATCAACCTCGAGTACTGTGAGGGGAATAATTTCCTTAAGGACACACTTTGAACTAAGTGGGCTCGATTATATTCTGAAAAATTATTCTTATTTTTTCAACACTAATTCTGTTTATTTTCAGTGTTTATTGATTTTTTTTGGAATACAGATTAATAACAATCTTAGGGAAATTAAATTTTTAGATTAATCTGTATTCTGTTTTGGAGACTAAAACCTGTGTGGGTTTCTACTCCGTATGAAATTTCATGTTCTGACTTGAAGACATAAAAAAAAAAATCATTGGAATATTAAAGTTCATTCTTGTACAACGATTTGAAGAACATAAAAACTTCATCGTTGCTGTATTCTGATTTGGAGATTAAAACTTGTGTAGTTTTCTACTCCATATGAATATTAGTATCCTGACTCGAAGATATAAAAACTTCGTTGGAATACTAAAGTTTCATAATATACTGCGCTTTGAAGAAATAAAATCTTCATCGTTTAAGTCTGTGATTGAATTGATATTCTGGTTTTATTAACTAAAACAGTTTGTCAATTTGACAGTGACAAACGAATAATGGCAATTGAGACTGGAACTACCTCTGCGAATATTGCACCAGCGGTTACTCCTACAACCCGTACCGCTTTGCCACCGGCTGAGAAACCTGCGAAGTTCACCGGTGCCAACTTTAAAGGATGGCATCAAAGAATGTTCTTTTGGCTTACCACCCTTGGTATGCAAAAGTTCACCAATGAGGACCCTCCCGTGCCTGCCGCCGACATGCCTGACAACCAACATTCCCACCATTTTTTCAGTGGCTGTTCAGAAAGGTTGCAAACCTTCAGAAACAGTACTTCCATGGCTATAAATTCGTGTGATTCCTCAGAATTTTACTTACTAATTTTCTGAACTACAAAATCTTATTCTTCTTCTGCACGAATAAATTCTGTGTGATATACTACTGTTGAGTGGTTCGCCGCTACCGAGTTTGGAGTACTACTATTACGGTAAGATAATCGTTCTATCCTGGGAGGGGATATTCCATCAACCTCGAGTACTGTGAGGGGAATAATTTCCTTAAGGACACACTTTGAACTAAGTGGGCTCGATTATATTCTGAAAAATTATTCTTATTTTTTCAACACTGATTCTGTTTATTTTCAGTGTTTATTGATTTTTTTTTGGAATACAGATTAATAACAAATTCTTAGATTGTTTAGATTAACTATAGTAATACTTTTAAGAATTAATATTTACTTAATTATTTTGAAATTATTTCACTATATAAATTAGGTTCGTCACACACGTCAAGAAGATACCCTCTTCATACGCACTTATTTTCTTTTGTGACATTTTGATTTATCACCTTTAGTGTTTGACATATTATCGAAATAATGTCATATTTTATTCTAAATTTTGATATTAATTAGCTTTGTTAAAAGTAAATACAGAAAAAAATACTCTATTATTTTCCCATTATTTTACAATAACATTTACTGTTATTTCTTGGTAACAAATGTTTATTTCGTTGTTAGTTGATTTCAAATTAAATATATATGGTAGGTTCTGATTTATATTCTACGCTAAATATAAATTTGAACAAAAATAATATTAAAGTTTGTTACTCAAATAACATGAGCTCTACAAAATATTGGTACATAAGACATACTTCTGCTTATGTAATACTTTTTGTGTTAAAATTTAAATGGCAAGATCTTTCCCCATTTTTCCTAGATGACCAGAAAATACATCTTAAGAATTACTTCTATTTAATTGAATGTTACATAGACTTGGACGTTGATGATCTAAACTTCCATGTACGTGTACAATTTTTATGTGAAACAGAGTTTTATTTTTTGAAGTTTTCACCTCTTTCCGTCCTATTTCTAGCATACAACCGATAGAATAGTACGAGATCTTCTCCTATAAACTATATATACCGAATCCTGGTTGCCTTGAACATATAATCCACATCTTAACTTAAAATTAATGCTTAGTATTAGTTGCAGCCTCAATTGCACAATATAATTATGAACCTCATTACAGAAATTAATATTAAAATTCAACGGGCTAAAATTGATAAGATGAAAAAGTTATACCTTAAAGACTTATTGCAAGATCAAATCCCTAAAACACAATAAAATCACATAATATATCATAAATAAATAAAGAAGAAGCGAAAAATGAAAAAGATGAGCTTAAAGAGCATCAACATAAATTGAGAACTCACCTGTTGGTAATACATAAAACTTAAACTACAAAAAAATTAACAATTATTCAGTGTTATTAGATATATACAAAGCAATACCAACAATTCAGTTATTGAAATAGAAAGTGACTTTTCTCTCTAAATTAATACATGAAAGCAATTACTCCAATACAAAAGAAAGCAAGGAGAAAAAAGAACATGGAAGATTACGATTATGAGCATTAGTATATATATATATATATATATATATATATATATTAATATCCGGCTCATACATGCAGTGTTAATTAGAGTTCTATTTTTAGTTGAAGAAACCCCAAATTTAAAGGAATTAGTATACCTTTAAAGTCCTATATAAGGTAGAGTTCTAAATATTTTAAGTTTTTTAGTATAAAACATTTAATGAAGAGTTGTCTTTGAATAGATGTCTTAGGTTATGGAATAATCAATTTGAATACAATTAACACTTGTATAAATTCTAAACGGACATAAATTTATATATTATATCGTCTTACGGTTTAATATGGTAGATCTGATTAGAACAAAGCCATAATTTAACGATTCTTAAGGTAAATCTTATTTTTTTATATGGTAAATCTTAATTAATTCTAAGTATATATAAAAAAAATTAACCGATTTAAAGTTCTAAATATTATGACTTTAAGTCAAATAAGGAAAGATTTAACAAATAAATTTTAGTTGATTTTAAAATTCTAAATATTATTAAATGACAATTCTGGAGAGAGCCTGAATCCCTAAGATCAACACATAAAACTTCAACTTCTGCCCTGAGATGCTGGATTTCATCCTTAAGCTTCTTTTCTTCACCAGAAGGGTCGATTGCCTTAGAAAAATCTACAGTGGAGAGAGTAGAGGCGTGACTCTGAGTGAAAGGATTGCGATCAGTAAATAAGAGCAAGTTTGTGAAAAATGGAAGGAAAAGAAGGGATATTCCACCTGTAGAAATAAGTTTGCAAGATGAGCGATAAAAGCCTCAAGGGTAGCATGAGGATATTTTCGGGGGGAAGAAGCATATGTCTCGGCCTCGTAAGTAGGGAATGAGTTGTTCTTAGAATGGTCCTTAGGGGGGACGGAAGTTTCTACCTCCAGAGCTTCATGCCGGGGACTATTTGTGTCGGTGCTTTCCTCGATCACCTTCTCCTCGTCATCAATATGAATAACAACCTCCTTATCCTTAGCCTACAGCTCTTTCCGGTACTCTGTGAGTTGACGACGGTTCCTCACCCGAGAACTGATTCCCACCGGAGGCTCGGGAGCCTCATATCGAGCTTTTTGTTTTCGGCTGCTAGAAGCAAACTTAATGTTCAACAAAGTAGCCGTACATGATGAAACTTTTTTGGGCCAAAGACTTTCGTACTGGGAGCCCTAATAATGTAGAAAATATGTTGATAAGGAGTCCCGAGGAGATCGGGATAAATTAAGTAGAAAAGAAAAGTTTGGGGATAAGATTTATCATGATATTTCCTCTTCCACCATGCAGAAGTAATACTCTTCCATCACCTAATGATGTTGGGGGAGGCACGAAGAAGGCTTACCACCCGCTCAAAAATCTCTTCAATTAGTTGTGGCTCAACTAAGACGGCTGAAAAGTTACAATACTTGCATTATAAAGGGATTTTCCTTTATTTAGCTAAGAAAATAAGTTTGTTAGAAAATACTCACAAGAAGAATTCCACTCTTCCGGAAAAGGATTCAAAAAAGGTTAATGAATTTGGTCAGTCTTGATTAAAATAAAGCGGGTCCACCAACCCCAGTCATGGTGATCCTCCGCATTAATGAGGATGTGGATTCTCAGAGGATACAGATGGATGATTCCACCTCATAAAACCCTAGGGTGATATAGGAGGAGGAGGTGGTCAACAGTGAATGGAGCATCGACAGCATTGGCTAACATCTAAATGCAGAGAACTAGTCTCCAAATCTGCGGAGCAACTTAGCCTAAGAAAACCCTTTACTAACGGTAAAAATCCTCAATAATCTTTGAGATGGGGAGTTTGAAACCAATGGTAAAGGGATAAGTATACGTCATATAGAATCCTTCAACATGGCAATGATCTCGGTCGACAGGGTCGACTATTTTAATAATTATGTCGGGAGGGGGAACCACAATCCTTTATGATGGGGGAAAGAATCTTGGCCATTATTTTAGATTGAAAATTCTTGACATGTTCGTAGTTGGTTCGAACACGGAGATCTATCGAGGCTTGAGGAAAGAATTTCGACAGCAGTATAATGTAAATCAATTTTCTGAGTTGTAGGACAAATGGGTTCCTTCCCATGGCGGTGACTTGGAGGATTGTCATTGCCCTCAGAGGAGTGGGAATGAGAAGATTGGGTAGAAGACATTATTGAAGAAGTTTGAAAGAAGGAAGGCAAAGTTCTTAAGGAAATTGGCAAAGTGTGTGGTTGCCTTTTGGGAAAAGATTTGGCTTCCTATTTATGGTAAAATAATATAACGTTTGGAAATGAAAAGACATATATCATCATTATTACAGTCCACGACATTCAGGCGATTGGACAGTACCGCTGTTTCAAAAGCATTGAATGGATGTGACACTTGAAATGACTTACGGTTATTACTTTTCGAATTTCCTGCTAAAATGTGAGGAACTTGCAGGTCGGGAGTTCAAATCCATTTCTCAGTTGCACACGAGTCATGACCGAAAAGTGCGGGGACTATTTGTATAGGAAAAAAATTGTATATAATAGTTGTACGAATTATGATGCGACACATGACAGTTGATGATGAGTCAAGTCCAAGTCAGTTTGGAGCATTACCGATAGCATTAAAATGGTACCAAAAGCGACACCAGCATAACCGGTCTCGGTAATGCAGAAGATTAAAATCCGTTTAAATTGTAGGGCAGCCGTTACCAAACCGGTCACACGTCTTTCAATAAGAATTTAATGACATATATTGGGATATTGATTATCCAATTATTACAACATTAATTCTCCTATATTAATGAGAGCATATTTCATGGACTGTGTACCAGTGTAGCTCATGTATAAATATGACACATTATTTCATTGTAACCCATCAGATTCTAGCTATTACAAAATACTCACTGATATTCTCTTATTTCTGTGCTTTTCATACAAGTTATCGTCACTTTGCCCAGAAGCTGACACAAGGCTCAGACTAATTATTACTTACTTTGTCTTGTTAATATTTATTTTCAGTATAATTTATCTAAAATTCATGTCTAACGTGTCACTTGAGATCCATGTGTCCTTGATCACGTATACAAATTTAAATGAACCATTTTACGGGTAAACAGAGAAAAATAACTTCTTCAAACATATGATATGTATCTATTGAATATTCAATGCGATTAAATTTTTACCGTGTACATATTTCAAAAATGCTTCCAAGTCAAATATTTTTAAGTCAAAATCAGGTAAAGCCATAAGTTAGTTACATAATTAAAAATCCTTATAATTTTTCACTTTGTAAACATTTTTGGTTGACAAAAATTTATACTACTACTTAGTCTAATATTTTTTATAGTCCCTCAAATAATTTTATCAAAAGAAAACTCCTAACTCCATCTCTATTGTATTTCTATTATGTCATTTTTTTGGGTAAATAACTAACTGTATATTACCAAAGTAGACTGTACAGCTCAAAAACAAAAAAATTAGTCAGTTTGGACAACATAGCCCCAAACTTACATCATCAGCAAGCAACAATCACACCTATACTCCTATTATGCATTCTCTAAGGATAGAAATTTAAAAGCACCATTCTACTGGTTCTATAATGCACCTCCTGGATAATATTCCTAATAACTTGCTCAGGTGTTCTATGCATCTCCTTGTAGACTTTAGCATTCCTTTCCTTCCACACATGGTAGACAGCCCCAACCAGTGTCATTCTATATACTTCATGGGCAGGAGATTTGCTATTTGCATGCTGAATTGCCCAATTTACCTCATCCTTCCAGGCCATGGCATGCCTTGTAATGCCTTGCTATATCAGCAATTTCTCCCAGATTCTGGCAGCATACACGCAACTAAACAGTAGATGATCTATATCTTCAGTCTCTACATTACATAGAGAGCACATAGGATCATCTAGATTTGCCCAATAAGCAATTCTATCTTTAGTCTGAAGTCTCCCGTTTAGAGCAAGATACAACATGAATAGCCATTTAGGAAGCCTAGAGTTGTTGCATACTAACCTCCTCCAATTCATTTTGGGATAGTCTCCTCTTATTGCTTTATAGAACCACTTAATAGAATAGGAGTCCATGCCCTTCACTCCATCTTCAGAGAAACCAGTTTGGTCAAATATCCAAGTTGCTTTAAGTATCTTTTTGACCATCCATAATGCCTGAGCATCCTTTGTATCCTAGATCAATCCTTCTTTCACATGATAAGAATGAATCCATTTCACCCAGAGAGTATAATTCTTCCTACATATATTCCATAACAGCTTCCCAATAGCAGCTTGGTTCCAAGCGTATATGTCTAGTATGTTAAGATCTCCAGCAACTCTAGACAAGCATAATCTCTCCCAAGCTACAAGTTCCCTCTTTGATATATTTATATCCCCTGTCCATAAGAAAGCTCTACAGATAGTCTCAATTAGTTCAATCACCTTCTTCGGCAACACAAAAGCTTGAGATCAAAATACTTAGATGGAAAACAAGACAGACTTTACTAGTTGTACTCTACCAGTATAGGATAAAACATTTGTAGTCCAAGACTGAATTCTGGCCAACATCTTATCAATATGTGGTTTACATTGAACGATAGACAGCCTCTTGGCACTCAGTGGGATGCCTAAGTATCTGAAAGAAAGCTCCCCTTTGGTGAAACCCAAGAATTGCAAGATGGACTGTTGTAGCTCAGGCATTACCACCACCCCCAAATAAATGGAGCTTTTGTCAATGTTTGCCACCAAATCAGATAATCTAGAGAACTTCTGAAAACTTTGAAACAACAGTTGCACAGATTGTAGAATCCCCTTTATAAAATAGCAACAAATCATCAGCAAAACCTAGCTGAATAATTTATAACTTCTTACACTTGGGATGGAAAAGGAACTGGGCCTGGTGGATCAATTTTTTAAGGATTTTAGTCAAATATTCCATTGTTAGGACAAATAAGAATGGGGATAGAGGATCCCCCTGCCTGAGACCTTTCTTTGTAGTGAAAGGCAGCATTAGACTACCATTAATGATGATTGAATAAGTCACTGTGGTCAGGCATCTCATGATCCATTGTATAAAACATCTAGGAAACAGTAGGCACTCTAATATCTGTTCAACAAAACACCACTCCACTGAATCACAAGTCTTCCTCGTGTCAATCTTCAACATGCATCTAGAGCTTATACTTTTCCTACCATAGCCCTTCACTAGCTTATAACTGAGAATGGTATTGTCGGTGATCAATCTACCAAGCACAAATGCAGATTGGCACTGATCTACAAAGCTATCCATGACTGGTTAGATTCTTATTGTCAAGACTTTACAGATTAGTTTATACAACATTGTGCAGCAGGATATAGGCCTAAATTCAGTGACTCTAGAAGGGTTTGCAACTTTCGGGATAAGACTAATGGTAATGTAATTTATGTCTTCATACATATCACCATGATCAAAGAACTGCAACACTGCTCTTGTAACATCTGAGTCAATAATAGGCCATGATTTCTTGAAAAAGTGAGCATTGAACCCATCACATCCAGGGGCCTTCTGATCATCCATGATCATGAGAGCTCTATACACTTCCTCCTTTGTGACAGGTGCAATTAGTTGTAGTTGTTGCTCTCTTTTCAAACATTTCCCATTTTACATTATTCTTGGATCAATGACAGGTAGTTGATCAACTGTAGTACCCAACAGTGTTTTATGAAAAATCATGATCTCCTCCTCGATGTGGTCTGGGTGGTGAAGAGTCTGGTCTTGACCATTAACCATACATGTAATAGTATTTTGAGCTTGCCTACTCTTAAGTGAGGCAAAGAAATAGACAGAATTTGCAACACCCAGTTTGGGTTCACCAATGCTCTATCAATTCTACTATAAATTTGCCCATTTGACCATGTATACCACCTGTCTACTGCCTTCAGTTCTTGTAGATATTGATTGAAATCCCTTACTTTATTATCATGAACTGCACTACCAAATTGCCTATCCTCCAGGTCAGTAATTGTGTTAAAGTCCCCTATAACAAGCCAGGGTCCCTGCATGGATGTGTGAATATCTCTTATCGAACGACGTTGATTTAGGCAAAACAATATTGTACACATTTTTTATTTATTTTTTATTTTTTTATTCGATATTCGATACCTGCATTGTGTATAAACTGAAGTTGGATTTTTTATGTTAGAATTCACATGTTCAACATAGGGAACGACAACAACACCACAAATACACGACATTCTAAATAATTACTGCCTCAATTTATTCTATTTCATCTGCTCCAAAATTACTTTAAAGGTTGCGCTAGATATGAACAGTTCTGTAAGATTTCATTTTTACTTCATATATAGAACTATATAGTGCTTCTGATTGAATGTTTGATTTCTTCTTTCTTACTTTTTGGCTAGACGTTTTGGTGGTTCACAAAGGCGCAACAGATTCGGTACAATAAATAGTAATGATGTATGAAAACAATTGTATCACAAATAATTAGTATCCCTTTCTTATTTCATTTAAGCACAAAACTTTGAAATTCCTCTGTTCTGAGTAACAGGAGAAAAATACATTAAGAATGAAAAAATCAATTAGCTAAAAATAAAAATACTCCATGAGAGTTCGTTCACTAATGGGCCAAGTACGTAATCGCGAGGGCAACAAGTAGAAGAACATAAGCAATCCCTTGATCAATCGTTGTGCCTGCAACAAATTTATCAAATCAATTTTGTATCTTCAATAAAGTGTATTTATGCGAAATATACAAAAAAAAAAAAAGAAGAGAAAATAACAAAAAAGAAGATGATTTAACTTTTATGTAGTGTAAAAGATTTTTATGTTATTGGTTTAGTTTAACATGTTATATGACTTATTTTTCAGATTACTATTTCATATATTATGGACAACTGTTATAAGATGTTAGGGTACTATTTTTCAAATTAATTTCTTCAATAATAAAGTGTATTAATGGAAAATCTACACTATTTTAATCCTGTTATGTATCATATAATTTGTGCTAGGTTATTATTTCAGAAATTATAGAGAGAAAACTTATATATACTAACCATATAATGAATTATTACACTATCAGGTCACATTTACTTGTTTTAATAGGTAAGTTATTTTAATTTCAAGATTAAGGAACCCTATTTTTTATAGAGAGATAATTGTACAAGTTAATTTCAAAATTCTTTATATTGTCATGTATATAAATTAAACTCGAACAGAAAGTTACCTTTATAGTTAACTAGTCTAAATATCTGTTTACACTATCGGTATATATAGTATAAAAATAAAATTAAATTAGTGACAAATAACTTATATCGCTACAAAAATCCGACATAATTCTATTTCATGACGGATATCAAAACAAAAATTATTAACTACGAGTTATTTAGCGACAGATCCTTACCGTCATTAGCAGGAGGAGGAGCAAAAGAAGGAGCGATGCCTTGTCCACAACCTAACTCAATGAGTGCCAGCAACATGAAACCAATAATTACAGATGAGAGGTTGATCAATCTTATTGAATTCATCTTCGAATTCAGAAACAAAATTTTGTATTTTACTCAGCAAGGGAGGTGGAATATTTAATTTCAAGAAGAAATAATCAGAGAAGAGAAAGGTTCTTTTTTTGTTGTTGTTGCAATTTACAGAGGGGAAATTGGATGGAGAAAGAAGAGGGTATTTGCTGAGTTTATATAATAAAGTCTAATTATACGTGTGAAATTTCAAGGAAATTAAAAAAGTTGTAGTTTAGTGGAAGCTACGCGGAGGAATATTTTAAACTAAAAAGAAATGAAGATTCCCAAAGTTGATTTTATTGACTTGGTAGGCAGTTATTTGACTCAAAGGCGGATTATGATTTTATTTAATCTAAGTATCATTTTACTTCCAATTATTTATACATGATATTTTTCTGAAACTAATTTTTTAAGAGTAAAGCTTTATAACCTATCCGAGGCGGAAAATTCAAGATTTAAAATTTATGAGTTTCACAACAACATCAAAATAATATACGATAATAACATAATTCAAAATTTAATATTTGTAGATATCCAATAAATTTCTTACGAGTTTCAACTGAGGCCATATTGAAAAAGTAGATAAGTAGCTGAATTGTGACAATAAATCTAGGGGTGAATCTAATACATAACTTATGAGTTCATCTGAATTAGATAGTCTTGACTCAAATTCTATATATATGATAAAATATACATTACATAAGGATAAAGAATACATTTCGAACTCAATAAATCAAATAAACTACGGTAAATTCCCCAATTCATAATATTTAAATTTTGGATGAATAATTATTAAAAATGCTACCTGCTACTATTATTCGTGATACATAATTTAACAATATACTTTAAGAAACAATTAGAAAAATTATATATAAAATATATTTTCCATTACGTGATGGCGTAGCAGGCTTGAATAGTCGTTGTGGATGCACCACTGAAAAAGTGGAAGTGACGCATAAGACTTTGAATAAACAAATTCAACATTCAAATATAAATTTTATTATTTAATATATTGGTCAGCTTATTTACTCGCCAAATTTGCATGGACTTGATGACTTCTCTAAAATAGTTTTCTGATGATTGAATATTATAAAATTATTATATACGTCATTAGTATAAATAATTTTCTTATATTATCAATTCATGTACTAAAAACTATTTACAGGTTAACTTCTTTAGAATATATGATACTATATAATTAAGCTTTAAAACCTAACATGTTACCTTGTTTGCTGTTATAAAGTCAAAGATGAAAATATACTCCTCAACTTTGCGATTTAGAGTAGATATAACACTCATTAAAAAGGTGGTCAATATATACCCCTACCATTATAAAATGGTATAAATATAACTTTTTGCTGATGAATTTTTTTTTTTAAAATCATTTATTTTATTTTTTAATTAAATAAAATGCGAGTGGGACTTTGTGGAGGAGATGCTATATGGGCTAGACAACCATGCTTTGCTTTCCACACAAAATGTAGGAGTCTAAGGCTAAACCATCTTTGTTTTGCTGATGACATGCTTCTATTTTGTAAAGAGGAAATTCAATCAGTTTTGCTAATGCTTAGAAGGTTGAAGAATTTCTCATTGGCATCTGGTCTGACAACTAATGCATCAAAACCAGAAATCTTCTCAGCAAATATGGATAGCTAAGAAATGGATGAGTTATGTGAGCTCACAGGGTATAAGAGGGGAGCACTACCATTCAGGTACTTAGGGGTACCAATCTCTGCAAGGAAGATCAATGATGTGGATTGTGAGATGTTAATTGAGAAGTTGACATGTTGGGTGAAAGCCTAGGGATCAAAGCACCTAACTTACACAAGAAGGGTACAACTAGTTAATTCTATTCTGCTGCATCTTCACTCCTACTAGGGAGGATAATGAAGCAGATCACAGCAATCTGCAGAAACTTCTTGTGGACTGGGGGAGTACATACAAATAAGGCTCCCCTGATTGCTTGGGACTTGGTATGCAGAAGTAAGAAGGACGGGGGTCTGAGTATAACAGAGAACAAAGTGTGGAATGAGGCAGCAGTAGCCAAGTATGTGTGGCATGTGGCAAATAAAGCTGATAATTTATGGGTAAGGTGGGTGAATCAAGTATATCTAAAGGGGAGAGATTGGTGGCATTATGAAGCTCCAGTTGAATTTTGTTGGTATTGAAAGAAAATCTGCTCAATATAAGGCTGGATTTGCAGGAGGTTTTGTGCAGAATGGTTGGCTAACACCTAATGGCAAGTACACAATAAAGAGTGGGTATTGAAAGATGGAATAATTTCCCTTCCGGATTCCTTTCATTATTCACAATATATATAGCTGTACAAGGTTGATTCCTAATATGGTACGAATCATAACTTACCTTACACAGGTTGATTCCTAATACAATTAGAATCCTAAGTTACCTTAAATATACATCTATCATAATTACAAAATATACGGAGAATATTCTGAGAATATTCGCTAATACTCCCTCTCAGACGGAGCGGGAGGAGGCCGAATGCTAAGGCTGGATCGGAAGTCGGTGAAGAGCTGTCGCGGTAGTCCCTTTGTGAAAATGTCTGCATACTGATAAGAGGAAGGCACGTGTAAAATTTTGACCTGACCACGGCAACCTTCTCTCGCACAAAGTGGATATCCATCTCAATATGCTTAGTCCGCCGATGTTGGGTGGATTATGAGACATATAGATAGCAGATATGTTGTCACAATAGACTATAGACGCCTTGCGCAATGGACACTGGAGCTCCAAAAGAAGATTTCGGAGCCAACAGATCTCAGCGACGACATTAGCAACTCCGCGATATTCTGCTTCAGCACTCGAACGGGATAGCGTGGCCTGCTGCTTGGCGGATCATGAGATAAGATTATCCCCAAGAAATACACAGTACCCTGAGGTGGAGCGACGTGTGTCGGGGCATCCTGCCCAATCTGCATCCGTGTAGGCTAGCAATGTGGTTGGGGCAGAGGTGTATAGATGTAACCCAAAGTCTAGTGTGCCCTTAACATATCTGATAATACGTTTTAGGGCGGCAAAATGGGACTCTCGGGGGTCGTGCATGAACAGACACACACCGCTGAACGGCATATGCAATATCGGGTCTAGTGAATGTAAGATCGAAGAGCACCCGCTAGACTCCGATATAGAGTGGGATCGAAAGCGGCGCACCGTCATTGGCACTAAGCTTGGATTTTGAGTCCACCGGAGTTGGCATAATTTTATAATTTGTCATCTTGGCCCTGTACACTATCTCTTCGCATACTTACGCCGACTCGGGAACATAGTGGCACGCAGATCGTGTCACCGATATACCCAAAAAATAACTTAGCTTGCCCAAGTCAGTCATAGCAAATTCAGTTTTGAGTAGAGCAATGATTTCATTCTTCAATCCGTCAGATGAGGCAGTAAGAACAATGTCATCAACATATAATAGCAAATATGCAGTGCTGCTACCTCGATGAAAAGTGAAGAGAGATGTATCACACCTGCTACATACAAAGCCAATTTGCAGAAGATACCTGGCGAACCGATCATACCAAGCGCGGGGTGCCTGTTTCAATCCATACAATGACTTCCTGAGACGACACACAAACTGCGGAGCTGCCGGATGAACAAAGCCAGGAGGTTGATGCATGTACACAGTCTCTTTCAAATCCCCATGAAAAAATGCATTCTTGACATCAAGCTGATGAATCGGCCAATGCATGCCCATAGCAATACTGAGAACAGTCCGAATAGTGGCCGGTTTAACAACCGGACTGAATGTCTCACCACAATCAATACCCTCCTGCTGATTAGTGACATTGGCAACTAGTCTTGCCTTATACCTCTCTAAGTCACCACCTTGTCTCGAACTTGTGACGAAATAGCCACATACACCGGATAACATTCACACCAAATTTGGTCTAGGTACCAAATCCCAAGTGTTTCGCTTGGTTAAAGAGTTAAATTCCTCGCACATGGCCGCATTCCAATTTGGGTCCAGTTTTGCTAGTTTTGGATTTTTTGGAACGGGTGATAAGGTTTGTGTAGAGAGATTGAATTGAACCTTGGGTTTGAAGATCCCATGTTGTGCACGAGTCTCCATGCGATGTGAGGGCGGTGGTGGTGGGTCGGGGTTGTGAGGTTGCGGTCCACCGGTTCGGACTAGTGGGCGAGCGGTGTTGTTGGTGGTGCGAGATGACTCGGGGGGTTGTAGGGGTGAGCAGGAGAGCTGGTGGGGTGGTGCGGACGGTGGGACCTGTCGGAACGGTGGGGCTGCTTGTTGGTATAGATTTTGGATGACCGGGGACAGACTTGGTTCATCGAGAAAGATGTAATCGGTGGTCGAAATTTCGGAGATTTGAAAAAGGAAAGGTTGTCTCGTCAAAGGTGACGTGACGGGAGACGATGATTTTGCGAGTAGCAATGTCATAGCACAAGTAGCCCCGATGATTAGGAGATAGACCAAGGAAGACACATGGAAGAGTGCGAGGGGCAAGTTTGTGGGGTGCAGTGGAGGCTATGTTGGGGTAGCATAAGCATCCAAAAATACGTAGGTGATCATATGATGGCTGCCTACGGTATAAGATTTCTGTAGGAGTTTTGTTTTGGAGTGTGCTAGTTGGTAAAATATTTAGAAGGGATTCTACCATTTTGACAGCATAGACCCAAAAAGGCGGTGGTAGGCAGGCATGAAACAGAAGTGTGCGGACCATGTTATTGATGGTACGTATAATTCTTTCAGCCTTTCCGTTTTGGAAAGAAGTATAGGGACAAGAAAAACGGAAAATCATGCCTTGTTTAGAACAGAAATTGTGAAATGTCGAGTTATTAAATTCACGTCCATTGTCACATTGGAATGATTTAATAGGTTTTTCAAATTGTGTCTTAATGAATTTTTGAAACTCGAGGAATTTTGCAAAAACATCAGATTTGAATTTCAGTGGGTAAATCCAGACAAAATGTGAAAAATCATCCAAGAATACTAGATAGAATTTATGACCCAAAGAGCTAGCAATCGGAGATGTCCACAAATCAGCATGAACAATATCAAATGGAGAAAAAATAACATTGTTTGATGACATAAAGGGAAGACGAGGATGTTTGCCTAGTGGACAAGAAAAACAGTGTTGGGCAATTTTTCCATTATTACATTGAATACGCTTAGAAGTCCTAAGAAAAGTAAAAACTGGGTCTCGGGGTGTCCGAGTCTGTTGTGCCAAGTTGAGGGAGAGATCGCCGCAAGGGATAGAGGTGCTTGCGGTCTGACAGCGGAAGATTGAGTGAATGGGTAGAGGTCTCCCACACTATTGCAGCGTGTAAGAATTCTCCCCGTATTGAGTTCTTTCACAGAAAAACCAAAATGGTCAAATTCGACAGACACAGAATTATTGCTAGTGAATTTTCTGACAGAGATTAAGTTTTTAATGATGTTAGGTGTGTATAGGACGTGGTTTAGGGAGAAAGGTGGGTGTGTATGTTTGGTGTGTGTGTTACCGTAACCTTCAATTGGAATGCGATGACCATTGCCGACAGTAATAGATTGAGGACACTTTAACCGACGTAGTTGAGATAGGTTATCTGACGACCGGGTGAGGTGAGATGTGGCTCCGGTGTCCATGTACCAATTGTCGTCGGGCGTTGAAGGTTCACGGTGGTGTAGGCACGGCCCAAAGCGGTCGGGGCCGGAGCTATTGTCTTCTTTGCGATTCTTCGCTTGGGCTATGCCAGTGGAAGCTGCAGCTGCCTTCTTGGTTGGCTCTGCTCGGTGGGCGGGACGGGGCCCAAGAGGCCGATCGACCACGGCCGCTGGGCCCGGACCCCTGCATCTTTGGTCTTCGGCTTGGACTTGCTTGCAAGCTGCGCCGGTTGCTACCGCCGCCGCTGCTGCCGATTGCGATTGCCGCTGCTTCTTCTTGGTTGCGTTGGCCCTTTCCGCGGCCCTTGCCTTTGTTGTTGCGACCTCTCGCCACCACGACCTCCGCCATCGGCTGGCTCGCTCGCCGCTTGGACCCGCTGCATTGCTTTGGACCTCGCCGTGTTCTTCGCCGGTTCTTCTTGGCGCGCAGTGTTGTCATCCCGTTAACGGCTAAGGCCTTTTGATTGTGTTCCTCTTGTTTAGCACGTCTAGTTTCTTCCAACAATAGTTGTGAGCGTGCCTTATTGAAACTTGGGAGAGGGTCGGCTTGTTGAATCATTGTTGCGAGTGTGTCATATTCACCTTTTGATAAACCCGCAACAAGTTGAAGCACCATCTTGGTTTCTGAAACAGAAGTCCCGACGTTGGATAGTTGATTGGTTATGAGTTTCAGTTGCTTACAATATTCGGACATGTTGTTAAAATTCTCGAGGCGGGTATTATTGAATTGCTCTTCCAAATATACGGCCCGAGTATTTTTATTGTCCTGAAAGATTTCTTCTAGCGGACCCAAAGTTCACGTGCCGTAGCACCTGTTTTCATGATAGTGCACAACATGTCTTTGGAGATGGTGCCGTAGATCCATTGTTTGGCGATGGCGTCAAGACGACGCCAGATTGAGTCTGTAACATCGGTGGGACGAGGAATCCTAGATTCGTCAATATGATCGAGCACGTTGTATGCACATGCATGAATGTAGAATAGTTCCATCCACATGGAATATTGACAGTCTTCTTGGTCTAGAATTATAGGGATAAAATTCTTGATGTTGTTAACAGCGAATGCCGGATGAAAAGAAGATACTGAACGTTGAGAGGGGTTGTCAAGTGTGCCAGTGGATGAACCGAAATTTGTGGGGGAAGACATGGTTGACGCCTGCCGAGGAAAGGGAATTTTCTGGTTTGGCCGAGAAATGGAGGAAGAAACCAGAATTATTATTATTATTTTATTTTTTTTGTGAAATAAAAAAAAATGCCTATTTCGGCCAAGAATGAGGAAGAGAGGGATTTAGGTTTTAGGCTCTGATATCATGAAAGATGGAATAATTTCCCTTCCGGATTCCTTTCATTATTCACAATATATATAGCTGTACAAGGTTGATTCCCAATATGGTACGAATCCTAACTTACCTTACACAAGTTGATTCCTAATACAATTAGAATCCTAAGTTACCTTAAATATACATCTATCATAATTATAAAATATACGAAGAATATTCTGAGAATATTCGCTAATAGGTATGAATGGAAGAGAGGGAAGAGTGTACACTGGCAACACTGGAGAGGTGTTTGAAACACTGTAAATGTCCCAAAGTACAACTTCATTGGGTGGTTGGTGATGCATCATAGACTATTGACTAAGGATTAATTGATGAGGAAACTTGTCCTCTATGTGGCAGCCAAGATGAAAGTGTGGAGCATCTCTTCTTTAAGTGTCAATTCTTACAAGCATGCTTAAACAAAATATTGCAATGGTGGAATGTGGATATACAGAATCAGGATTTGCAAGGTTAGTGGACTAGAGTGGCAAGAAGGGCAAGGGAATGGATGAGCAGGGCTTTCTTATGGGCAAGAATTGCAACACTCATCTATCATATATGACATGCCAGAAATGATGCTGTATGGAACCATAGAGTGCCAAGGCCGGAAATAGTTTGCAAAGCAATTCAAATGGAGAGCAAGTGCAGAATAATGGATAGAATACAGAGGAAGAAAAGATGTAAAGATAGGGATTGGATAGAAGAAATACTTACAAGGTCTCATGTATAGGAAAGTGAATAAGAAAAGGTAGTTTGTTCGACCAAAAAAAAAGTTATTTGCGTTGATGGCATATACAATTTAAATTCATTGATCTTTTTTGCTCCAAAAGGTGGAATCTCCCATCGCAGGAGCCCCCACACTCCGGTCCGACAGGTCTGTGAAGGAGGTAAATCATGGTGACTCAATTGATTTCAAATATTAGACCACTACCACGCTTCATTGATCTTTTTTCTTCTTGTGAAGAACTTGCTTTGCATCCACTAATTTGCACATGCTGAAAATGAAACCTCAAATTTTCTTGTCCCATTTAGGTCATATTCAGTGTTTGGTTTAGTACTAATATTATAATATTGGGTCATTTCTATCCCCCATCCACGCAATCATCTTTTCCTTTACCTAACATCTTTTATTTCTTTTTTTTTTGCCTTTAGGTTTGTTCGGTGTGAATGAAAATATTTTTATCTTCAGTTGGTCAAAATATTTTCTGTGGAAAATAAGTTTTTTAAAAATGAAAAAAAATATTTCCTTAATGGTAATCGCGAAATAAATTTCATAAGTGACATTCTAAGTTCATTGTATCTTCCCCCATCCACCTAACACCCCAACCCCTATTCCTTGACCATTCCACCTCTGAACGTCACTCTCCACCCATTCCACTCCTATAGTATTACTTACAAATGCTTTTGAGATAATATCACTAGAAAATAAATAAGACATCATTATTTTTCAAGAAAATATTTTGTTCGTACCAAACACACCCTTAAAAGAGCTCCGTTTTCTCTATTCTTGAGTGAGGTTAGACATGTGAATAATAAAGGAGAAGAAGATTGAAAAAAAAAAAAACTTTCAAATTGGCATCTTGACTTTTATTTGAGAATTCATTCGGTACCTTTCTACATACGTTTTTCAGCATAGAGGAAAAATTAAAGTACAACACGGCTACACGGCATTCTAGAACAACTTCGTCATCCATATTTCGTGCATGTATGCACTTTATTTATGCGGATAAGTATTTTTCTCACTATTAGACACTGAATATTTTTTAATGAGAAAATCAATAAAAAAAAAATAGAGATTTTTTAGTAGTGTCTCTCGCATGTAACTAATGAAAGAATTTAACTTTTACATCAATAGTGTAAAAGTTTTTTAATATTATCAAATCACATAGAAAAATAACTATGTATAAGTTAGAATATAATAATTATAAGAAAAAATATATAATAAGTACATATAAATAAAATCCTTAATAAAAAAGCACTCGTGTCACCATAAATTTTCTCATTTTCATTCTTTTTCTTAATTTTAGCATGTAGACTAATACATTGTAAAGGATTATTAATATATAGCTTTGGTCAACGATGACAAACTACAATTTTAGAAAACCATATCTGATGAGGAAACTCATAATAAACTAATATACAAGTTTCTTTATGCTTTCTCCCTTTTTGATGTTTTCACATTTACAAGAAATATAAAATATAATGTGTAACATAGATTTAGATTCCCATTTTTAAAACTTGCAATATTCTTCGCATGAGTACTTTGAAAATGTCATTTGGGACTTCAACTTAAGAGTTCAACTAGAAATAATAGTCCAAACACGTGAAGTATAGTTCTTTACATTTTTCTCAATCAAGTCTTTTGAGCAAAACAAACACTTAAAACATGAATTTTAGGATATGTGGTACGAGTTTGATGGATATATTAGTCGTGTCAATTAGTACCTCCTTCAATTCATGTGAAAATATTTTATTTTTAGTTTGTTTAAACAAGAATGACTCAATTCTGAATAGAATATAAATTATTTAACTTATTATTTTATCGGCATATAAATATTATAACATATTTAATATTACAAGTTTTACAAATTTGTACATACAAATGTTATGACATGTTTAAAATCATCATTTAAAAAAAAATCTTTCTTAAACTTCATACCAGTGCTTTCAAAAGAGTTTTCGGGGCAAGTCCCGGGGCGAGCCCCCCAGGGGGAGGGGAGGGGGCATAATAAAAACGCTCCGGGGAGCAAATGAAAGACATAGATCCATAAGGCGTACGCCTTAGAATTTGGGGCGTAAGTTCCGGGCTCAAAAGTGTAAGCCCCGGGCGTAAAAGCGTATGCCCCAGACATTATATTTGATTTTTAAAAAAAGTGGATGAAGATTTTATTTTAAATTATATAAGCTATTATGGAGTATCATTTTTATGTTGTTACCTTTCTCATATATTAATTATAATAATTTCTTTATATTATTCACGAAGGGCGAAGACAAATAAAATAGTTTTGGGATGTTTTATGGATTTGATTAATTAAGTGGGCTTGACTCTATGGGTGGCTTGTGGGCCGGGTTGGGGGTGGGTCGGGACCCAACGGGACTGGGGGGATGGCGGGACAGGTCCTCCGGCGGGACTGGCGGGATCCACCGATGTCCCGTCCCGTTCCCGGTCCCGTCGGAAAAGGGGACCGGTCTTATCGGGTCAGGGCGGGGCAGGATCGGGTTTTCTAATTATTTTTTTGCACTTAATTTTAAAGAATTACATATATAAACACACCTCAATAATTGAACAAGATAGTGTAATAAAAATATCTCAAGACTGTTTTTGTGTCTCTTATATTATTTAATAGAAATATGATTTTTTTGTAATACAATTTCAAAATTACAACTTTGTGATGTTGAAAGTTACAAATAACATAGTAAAATTTCAATTAAAAAAATTACATATTTATAAACATATTTTCTAGTTTCTTCACAATGTCTTGTGGTTCTTTAGTTGGAATTGAATTTTTTTGGTCAAATTGCTCGACATCGCTTCTACCTCCGTCGGATAAGATTTCATTGTAGTTTTCGTCGTCTTCTTCGTTGATCTCCGGTTGACCGCATCTTCTACGCTCCGCTCGTATCCAATCTCTGAATAAAACTGTAATATCCAAGCTGTCTCCCGCTAATGAGTGTATGTGCTCTCCTATTTGAAATCTTCCGGTAAAAAAAGTGCTTTCAGACGCTGTTGATGACGCTTGAATGTTCAACACATCTCGGGCCATCTTTGATAGTGTCGAAAATGTCTTCTCATTCTCCCTCCAGTATTTCAGCAAGTCTTCAAGTCCTTCTTCATTGAGAACTGTTTGGTACGGTACAACACCCTGCAAAATAAAAACATCAAACTCGCTAACTTGATTAGTAGTGGTACCACTAAACATTCTATGTCTAAGGCTTTCAATACTACCCGCAGAAACAACATGTCTTTTTTGAGGTTGTATTGAAGAAGAAGATGCTATGGAAGCCGGTTGGTTGCTAGCACTTTCTTGTTGGTAATGCGTATATACTTTTTTGCATTCATCGTGTATGTTAGACAAAACTTCTTCTTTAATTGGTTCCTTAGGTGGTTGTTCATTTGGATTATTTGGAGTTGGAGGTGGAAGTACTGCTATATAATCATAAATAGTTTCAATAAGTGTTTTACATACCTCTTAATCCTTTCATTTTAATTATGCTAATAAATAATTAAAAATAATAAAATTAAGTGCGATAATTAAAATAAAGTAACAATAATAATTTAAAGAAGGTACCAGACGCCGACGTAACGTCGACATGTAATCGAGGTTGAAAATTGAAACTTTGCTCGATGGATGATCCTCAAGCTAGTTGTCAACTTCACTCCCAATTTTTTAACTTTGATACAGTAATAATGAACAAATAAAATATAATATTTACTAGGCAATGTAGACTTGTAGAGAGACAGATTGAGAGATTGTAGGAAGATTTGTGAGAAAGATGAAGAGAAAATGAGGTATTTATAGTTGGGAAAATTGGGTTAAAGTGTAAATATATTAACTTAGGGGTTAAAAATAAATATTAAGGGAGTAGGGGGTTGGGGGGGGAGGGGGGAGGCCAAAAATGGTCGTTGCACAACGGCCAAAATATAAAATGGCCATTGTGCAACGACCATTTTTTACAAAGGGGCTGGGGCGGGCGGGACCGAGGCGGGACGAGCCTAGGTCCCGTCCCGGATTCGAGTCCCGTGCCCAATTTTTTTAAGGGGGGATCAGGGCGGGGTTGGGTCTGGTCGGGATTAGACCAACCCGACCCACTGGCCAGCCCTACTTGACTCTTGTAAAAAGCATTGTGTACCACATTGGTGGTAGAAAGACATTTCTTCTCACTTATATTGAATTATGCTTATTTGGTTGGTAAATGGGCTAGAACAAGAGAGAGGTCTCGCACACATGAGAATTGGACTTCGTAGGCAAAACGAGTCGATTTTCCCTCATCTCTGCGTGCAAGGTATACGTGAGGCCTAATTTAATTCCGGTATTGTAAAATATTATTTTGCTATTTTTGAGCTTACCCGAAATTTTCTAAATTCATGCTTCCGGATTAAAGTCCGAGCGTAGCTCTCATATCCGGACGTAGCTCTCCTACCTCCGGAGTCAGTTGTTACCGATCAAGACTTATTCTTCCGGAATCGTAATTGTACCGGTACCGATCAAAGCTCATTACGTCATAATTAATTGTCGCAACGGTCGACTTAATGACCATCTTAATTTCTTGAACGTTATGAGACGTTACAAATATCTTTCATTATTCTCTAAACGTTACAGACATTTCAGATTTCAACATTTACAAACGAGACCTTGACATCTACATATATATAGATGTAGAAATCTCAATTGTTGATACACAGAAAATTATATCTTTTCCTTCAGAGTTCTTTTTTCTTCTTCTGTTTCTAGGCAAAATACTTTGTGCAAACTCCAAACTTTCAGCCACTAGTACAAGTGTCTGAAAGTGTTGTGGAACCTTGGGGAGCGATCGGGCTTAACGATTTGCACCGGAGTCGGTCCAAATTGCTTTCAAGACAGTCGCTTGCCACGACACAGTTGTGATTCAATAAATTATTCTTACTAATAAATTTGTTCTTATTAGTATTGTCCCGTATTTTACTAACAAGTATCACCAATGCTTATAGTCTAATAATATCGGCCGAAGCCGTAGATGTAATAGGTGTAGGTTATTTTATCATTGTCCTCCTTTCCCGACCCTCTTTGTAAAGTTATTTAAATTTACCAATAATCACTACTTTTCAGTTCCTGTAATAAAAAAAAATAATGACTATAATAAAATTTCAAATTTTATGAGTGAATTCCATTATATTGACGATTTTTAAATTACAGAACTAAAAAGTAGCTAACCTCATTATTACTACCAAGAAGAATATAAAAGTTGATGAAATACTATGGACGGTAATCAGTGGCGGAGTCAGGAATTTGGTGAAAGATGTGCAAATTTTCATCTCACTTATGTTAAAGGTGTGCAAAATTAAATATATACTCATAATAACCAATATTTAACTTATGTGCACCGCGTAATTTTCCGGAAAAGGGTGTGCACTTGACCACCCTTCGCCTAAGGTAGCTCCGCCAATGACAGTAACTCTATACAAAACGAAGCTGCATGTTTAAGCGTAATGGGCCGGTACCTGAGGCCCTGAAAGTGAGAGAAAGGGCTTTGCAATTGTCCTAACGAAGGACGTCAACCATTAAGGCCCATTATTGCTCCAAAGACCCAAATGTAAATTGTTCTGTAAGGCCGGCTTTACTACCCATGTATCTCCCCTCTTTATTCATTTCTTTCATAATAACAAGGAGGAAGTGCACACAAATAGCCGTCTTTAGGATCTTTGTTTAGATAAAATAATCGGAATTTTAAAAAAAATTGTTATTTTAGAAATTTCATATACGTAGGTCTGAAGTTGAAAATTTCAGATTGTCGGATTTGAGATTTGGCAACGCAAACCTTAACTTCAGAAGAAATAAGTTTAAATTAAAACCTTAAGTCTGAATTTGGCAAAAGTAACGTGCGAATTAAAATTTGAACGAACGCGGTGAAAGATCACCATAAATTCAAATGGATTGGAGCAATGACGTGTCTTCCCACGAGTTCTACCATATCACCAGACGTTAATATAAATTCGGTAGTAACTTTAAATTGTTCACAAGTCTTATGGATCACTACGAGTTTTTGATAAAAAACTTGCCTTGCCACAAGTTCGATAAATCACTAGAAATTTAATACAAATTGTGTTGTAACGGTAGAATAAATTGCTTCAGAGTTCACCAGATCACCATGACTTGCTTAGAAATTTCACCACACGATTTTACTTCAAAATCTATCCAAATCAACTTTAAATAACTTTAAACTTTAATATTCGACTATCTAATATTAATCTCAACAACAACAACAATAACAATGGGGTCTGGAAAGGATAGAGTGTACGTAGACCTTACCTCTACCTTGGTAGGTAGAGCAGTTGTTTCCGAAAGACCCTCGGCTCAAGACAAAACATAAGTACAAGCAAAGCAAGAGAAACGGTCAGACCCGGACACGATATTTAAAGCAGTATGAAAATGATGGCAACAAAAGCGAATAAACCATGATAGTACGGTCTGAAAAAGAAAGCAGTAACTAACACATGTAAATAAGATAAACAAAGTACACTAAAGAACTCATAGCAGCAGAAATCAAGCGACAAGAGACTATAAAGCAATATTGCGCCTACTAGTATGATATGCTAAGCAGGCCTACAATAATAACGCTACAACTATCAGTTACCAGTTTGTAAGAGTAAGTAGGGCTACGTTCAACTACCTACTACCCTTCTACCCTAAGTTGTGTCCTCCACAAACCCCTATCTAAGGTCATGTCCTCAGTAAGTTGCACCTGCGTCATATCCCGTCTAATCACCTCTCCCAAATACTTCTTCGGCCTACCCCTACCCCTGAACCCAAGATCATATTAGAGTCCCTTTACTTTCTATTATATTAGTGCCCTGATGGCTTCAGTGCAGGTTTCTTCAAAAAAGCCTGGAGCATAGTGGCTCGTGGTTTCGGCAGTTCAATCTATCCATAGCCAACCTCTCGTACCTCCGCACTGGGGCATTTGTGTCTTTTCTCTGCACATGCCCGAACCATCTCAATCTCGCTTCTCGCATCTTATCCTCCATCGAGGCCACTCCCACTCTGCCTCGGATATCATCATTTCTAATTCTATCCCTCCTTATATGCACACACATCCATCTCAGCATCCTCATCTCCGCAACTTTCGTCTTTTGGATGTGCGAAGTCTTGACTGACCAAAACTCCGCCCCATACAACATAGTCGGTCTAACCACCACCCTATAGAACTTGTCTTTAAGTTTTGGTGGAACATTTTTATCGCACAAGACTCCAGATGCGAGCCTCCATTTCATCCACCCTGCCTCAATACGATGTGTGACATCATCATCAATCTCTCCATTCACTTGAATAATAGACTTGAGATACTTAAAACTTCCTTTCTTTGAAATGACATGAGTACCAAGCCTCACTTTATCCATCAAACCTTCTGAAAGATAGAATAATTTCCCTTGGAAATTTCTTTCATTATTCACAATATATATAGCTGTACAAGGTTGATTCCTAATATGGTACGAATCCTAACTTACCTTACAAAGGTTGATTCCTAATACAATTAGAATCCTAGGTTACCTTAAATATACATTTATCATAATTACAAAATATACGGCGAATATTCTGAGAATATTCGCTAATACTCCCCCTCAGACGGAGCGGGAGGAGGCCGAATGCTAAGGCTGGATCGGAAGTCGGTGAAGAGCTGTCGCGGTAGTCCCTTTGTGAAAATATCTGGCATACTGATACGAGGAAGGCACGTGTAAAATTTTGACCGACCACGAGCAACCTTCTCTCGCACAAAGTGGATATTCATCTCAATATGCTTAGTCCGCCGATGTTGGGTGGATTATGAGACATATAGATAGCAGAAATGTTGTCACAATAGACTATAGACGCCTTGCGTAATGGACACTGGAGCTCCAAAAGAAGATTTCGGAGCCAACAGATCTCAGCGACGACATTAGCAACTCCGCGATATTCTGCTTCAGCACTCGAACGGGACAGCGTGGCCTGCCACTTGGCGGACCATGAGATAAGATTATCCCCAAGAAATACACAATACCCGGAGGTGGAGCGACGTGTGTTGGGGCATCCTGCCCAATCTGCATCCGTGTAGGCTAGCAATTTGGTTGGGGCAGAGGGGTATAGATGTAAGCCAAAGTCAAGTGTGCCCTTAACATATCTGATAATACGTTTGAGGGCGGCAAAATGGGACTCTCGGGGGTCGTGCATGAACAGACACACCTTCTGAACGGCATATGCAATATCAGGCCTAGTGAATGTAAGATGCGAAGAGCACACCGCTAGACTCCGATATAGAGTGGATCAGAAACTGGCGCACCGTCATTGGCACTAAGCTTGGATTTTGAGTCCACCGGAGTTGGCATAATTTTACAATTTGCCATCTTGGCCCTGCACACTATCTCTTGTGCATACTTTCGCTGACACAGGAACATATTGGCAGCAGATCTAGTCACCGATATACCCAAAAAATAACTTACCTTACCCAAGTCAGTCATAGCAAATTCAGTTTTGAGTAGAGCAATGATTTCATTCTTCAACCCGTCAGATGAGGCAGTAAGAACAATATCATCGACATATAATAGCAAATATGCAGTGCTGCTACCTCGGTGAAAAGTGAAGAGAGAGGTATCACACCTGCTACATACAAAACCAATTTGTAGAAGATACCTGGCGAACCGATTATACCAAGCGTGAAGGGCCTGTTTCAATCCATACAATGACTTCCTGAGACGACACACAAACTGTAGAGCTGCCGGATGAACAAAACCAGGAGGCTGATGCATGTACACAGTCTCTTTCAAATCCCCATGAAGAAACGCATTCTTGACATCAAGATGATGAATCGGCCAATGCAAGCCCATAGCAATACTGAGAACAGTCCGAATAGTGGCCGGTTTAACAACCGGACTGAATGTCTCACCACAATCAATACTCTCCTGCTGATTAGTGCCATTTGCAACTAGTCTTGCCTTATACCTTTCTAAGTCACCATTGTCTCTGAACTTGTGACGAAATAGCCACATACACCGGATAACATTCTCACCAGCTGGCCTAAGTACCAAATCCCAAGTGTTCTGCTTGGTTAAAGCGTTAAACTCCTCGCACATGGCCGCATTCCAATTGGGGTCCAGTTTAGATAGTTTTGGATTCTTTGGAATGGGTGATAAGGTTTGTGTGGAGAGATTGAAGTGAACCTTGGGTTTAAAGATCCCGTGTTGTGCACGAGTCTCCATGCGGTGAGAGGGCAACAGTGGGAGGTCGGGACTGGTCACTGGACTGGTAGGCACTGGGCGCGGACCGGTTGCGACGAGTGTTCTTTGCGAAGCGGGAGAATCGACGAGGTTGTTGGATTTGCCGGACCGGAGGCGTGTGGGTGGTGCATTAGACTCGACGGGGTGCGGCATGGGTGGTGTGGGAGCGGACCGGGTGGCGCATTCTTTGCGGGAGGGTCGGATGATGACACCGCCGGGAGCGCGATGGCGTCGGAACGATGAGCCTGCTTCTTGGTACAGATTTTGGATGACTGGAGACAAACTCGGTTCATGGAGAAAGATGTAATCGGTGGTCTGAAACTTTCGGAGATTTGAAAAAGGAAAGGTTGTCTCGTTAAAGGTAACGTGACGGGAGACGATGATTTTGCGAGTAGCAATGTCATAGCACGAGTAGCCCCGATGATTAGGAGATAGACCAAGGAAGACACATGGAAGAGTGCGAGGGGCAAGTTTGTGGGGTGCAGTGGAGGCTATGTTGGGGTAGCATAAGCATCCAAAAATACGTAGGTGATCATATGACGGCTGCCTACGGTATGAGATTTCTGTAGGGGTTTTATTTTGGAGTGTGCTAGTTGGTAAAATATTTAGAAGGTATTCTACCATTTTGACAGCATATACCCAAAAAGGCGGTGGTAGGCAGGCATGAAACAGAAGTGTGCGGATCATGTTATTGATGGTACGTATAATTCTTTCAGCCTTTCCGTTTTGGGAAGAAGTATAGGGACAAGAAAAACGGAAAACCATGCCTTGTTTAGAACAGAAATTGTGAAATTCTGAGTTATTAAATTCACGTCCATTATCACATTGAAATGATTTAATAGGTTTTTCAAATTGTGTCTTAATGAATTTTTGAAACTCGAGGAATTTTGCAAAAACTTCAGATTTGAATTTCAGTGGGTAAATCCAGACAAAATGTGAAAAATCATCCAAGAATACTAGATAGAATTTATGACCCAAAGAGCTAGCAATCGGAGATGTCCACAAATCAGCATGAACAATATCAAAGGGAGAAAAAGTAACACTGTTTGATGACATAAAGGGAAGACGAGCATGTTTGCCTAGTGGACAAGAAAAATAGTGTTGGGCAATTTTTCCATTATTACATTGAATACGCTTAGAAGTCCTAAGAAAAGTAAAAACTGGATCTCCGGGGTGTCCGAGTCGGTTGTGCCAAATTGAGGGAGAGATCGTCGCAAGGGATATAGGTGCTTGCGGTCTGACAGCGGAAGATTGAGTAAATGGGTAGAGGTCTCCCACACTATTGCGGCGTGTAAGAATTTTCCCCGTATTGAGTTCCTTCACAGAAAAACCAAAAGGGTCAAATTCGACAGACACAGAATTATTGCTAGTGAATTTTCTAACAGAGATTAAGTTTTTAATGATGTTACGTGTGTATAGGACGTGGTTTAGGGAGAAAGGTGGGTGTGGATGTTTGGTGTGTGTGTTACCGTATCCTTCAATTGGAATGCGATTACTATTGCCGACAATAATAAATTGAGGACGCTTTAGCCGACGTAGTTGAGATAGGTTACTTGACGACCGGGTGAGGTGAGATGTGGCTCCGGTGTCCATGTACCAATTGTCGTCGGGCTGTTGAAGGTTCACGGTGGTGTATGCCCGGCCCAAATCGGTCGGGGCCAGGCCGCCGGGCTGCTTTGCGAGTGCTTCTTCTTCCGCCGGGATCGCAATAATTTCTGCTGCGATTCTTCTTTCTTCGCCGGACCCTCAATCGGGTGGGCTCGCCGCCGCTGCTTGGTGGGCCTACACGGTGGCAGGGCAAGGCCCAATAGGCCGATCGACCAAGGCTGCGGGAACCGGGCCCTGCGGTCGGGTACGGGCATGCAGGAGAGGCCTAGTTCTGCTGGTTGGGCCACTGTTGTTGGTGGTTGGACCATTGCTGCTGCTGTCCAGTGGTTGGCTGTTGTCCAGTCCACTGGCGTTGGCCCTTTCCGTGGCCCTTGCCTATGTTGTTGCGACCTCCGCCGCTCTGTTGCTGCTTCTTTGCTAGAACCGCTGGTTTGTTCTTCTTGGCGCGCAGTGTTGCCATCCTTCAACGGCTAACGCCTTTTGATTATGTTCCTCTTGTTTAGCACGTCTAGTTTCTTCCAACAATAGTTGTGAACGTGCCTTGTTGAAACTTGGGAGAGGGTCGGCTTGTTGAATCATTGTTGCGAGTGTGTCATATTCACCTTTCGGTAAACCCGCAACAAGTTGAAGCACCGTCTTGGTTTCTGAAACAGAAGTCCCGACGTTGGATAGTTGATCGAGTTATGAGTTTCGATTGCTTACAATATTCGGACATGTTGTTAAAATTCTCGAGGCGGGTATTGTTGAATTGCTCTTCCAAATACACAGCCCGAGTATTTTTATTGTCCTGAAAGATTTCTTCTAGCCGTACCCAAAGTTCACGTGCCGTAGCACCTGTTTTCATGATAGTGCATAACAGATCTTTGGAGATGGTGCCGTAGATCCATTGTTTGACTATGGCGTCAAGACGACGCCAGATTGAGTCAGTAACATCGGTGGGACGAGGAACAGATTCGTCAATGTGATCGAGCACGTTGTATGCACATGCATGAATGTAGAATAGTTCCATCCACATGGCATATTGACAGTCTTCTTGGTCAAGAATTATAGAGATAAAATTCTTGATGTTGTTAACGGCGAATGCCGGATGAAAAGAAGGTACTGAACGTTGAGAGGGGTTGTCAAGTGTGCCAGTAGATGAAACGGAATTTGTGGGGGAAGACATGGTTGCCGCCTGCCGAGGGAAGGGAATTTTCTGGTTTTGCCAAAATATGGAGGAAGAAATCAGAATTTGTTTTTTCTTCTGTGAAAGCAGAAAAAATTCTGATTTCGGCCGGGAATGAGGATTTAGGTTTTAGGCTCTTGATACCATGAAAGATAGAATAATTTCCCTTGGGAATTTCTTTCATTATTCACAATATATATAGCTGTACAAGGTTGATTCCTAATATGGTACGAATCCTAACTTACCTTACAAAGGTTGATTCCTAATACAATTAGAATCCTAGGTTACCTTAAATATACATTTATCATAATTACAAAATATACGGCGAATATTCTGAGAATATTCGCTAATACCTTCATCCATCAGTAACCCCACTTTAACTTTTTTTCAACAATATCTAACTCAACAGAACCCGACAAGATGTTTAACTTCTTATTTGAGATACTATATATTCACATCTTTTAAACATGAAAAAGGTATAAGGCGGTGGAGGAGTAGTCTTGGGAATTTCAATCCTGTGCATGTGCTCTAGTAAAATCCGACTAAGAAAAGCATCATCATCCATCTTCTCCTTGCCTTCTGCCTTTCTGTTTGTTCACCCAAAAAAGTCAGTGTATAACAGCCCTAACGTCACTTTGTTCGCATGAAAACACAATCCTTGCATAGAATAAAATGAGAACTTCAAAAAGATATAAAGAATTTAACTTGGATTAGTAGCGTAGCATTCCCTTTCAAGGGAATACTTAGAACTTATCCATACCTCAGAGAGGTAGAGAGGTTGTTTCTGAAAGACCTTCGGTATGTAAACTTTAAACTCTTTCGAAAAAAGAATATGACTATCCTCCCATATCTCTTGGCAATTATGTATTGGAATCGCGAATTCAGAAATATCTTACGAATGTTACCCGCCTCTCTTTTGTCGTTCTAAAAAAAAATAAAAACTAGCTATGTATAAATTTTGTAGCTAAACAACAAAATTCTTCATTAGTTTAATTTAGCGACGAACTAGCAATGAATTATCAAAATTTTGTATTAACTACGAGTAATTTAGCGACGGATTAGCGACGAAGCTCGTAGCTAAATTTAGTTTTTTTTAGTGTTAGTAGTGGTGCAACATCCTATCTTCTTGAAATTCTGAATTTGTCACTGATTAAATATATATTTAAATCTTTTCTCTAAGATGTATTAACATGTGTAAAAATCATTGGAATAAAAACTAAAGTATCATTGACATACAAAAGAACCTTAGCAACTATAGCGATTGTGCCATGCTTTAGTTGGGCTTTTCTCATCGGCATAAATTTCCTCTCCACTCCAGCATGATAACAAAAGACAGACTCATAATAGCTGACTCAATTCTCCAACAAGTGTCATCGCCTTAATTACTAGGAATATATGATTCTCGGATATCCTTTTGCAAAAGTAATTCCATTTCTAGAAGATCTTATCTTTGAGGTGAGATTTGGAGATTATAAATACATCAACAATAATAACATACCTTATGTAATTTCGTGAGGTCTTGGAAGGATAAAATGTACGCAAATTTTATTTAAGCCTGTCAAGTGGGTCAGGCCGGGCCGACACACAACCGGCCCGACACAAACCCGGCTAAGGAGGATAGGGGTCTGGGCCAGACAAGGTGGACAATAGGGGTGTGCATTATTCGGATTAAACCGAAAAACCAAATTGAACCAAATCAAATTTTAGTTTGGATTGGTTATTCAATTTTTTGGTTTGGTTCGGATTGGAAAATTAAAATATTTGAATATTTGATTTGGTTTCAGATTTAGAAAAATAAAAACTATAATATGACTTATTCTTAATCTTTAGGTTGTGGAGATGTATTAATATTCTTTTAAATATTGTATTCTTAAAATTTTACCCAATGATTTATATTAGAAAATATATCTACGAGATTTGACATGATTAATTCTCATTCTCTAAAATATTTATCCTTTTTCGTCATTTTGATTATGTTAATTATCTTATATGACGCAACCGAATAACCAAACCGAAAAAGACCGAATGAGAAAATCGAACCAAACCAAACTTATTTAGATTCTGATTGGATTGTAGTTTTTAGAAACCGAACATCGAAAAATTCTAACTGAATAATGTAAAATCAAACCGAAAAATCGAATGCACACCCCTAGTGGACAGCCAGGTAGCCCGGCCCACCAGTGAGTCCAATTGATGGCCCACTGAGGCACCGACCCGGCCCGACCAACTTCGAAGATTTTCCATATTCTGAAAATGAAAAATGATCAGATTTGCCCTCCAACTATGTATTAAGGATCACATTTGCCCTCCGTTAAAGTATGGGTCAAATATACTCTCCACGTTAGCAAAGTTGTCAAATATACCAGTTGGACGGAAATCCCATGTGGATGCCACATTGGATCTGCGTGGACGCCACATCGGATTCACGTGGAGGAAAATAAACACATAGCGGTGGGACCCACATCGCCACCCATTTCTACTCCCTCTGTTCAGTGTCTCCCGCTGCTCCGGCGAGGAGCTCCAGCTCCGATGAACCGGAGCAGCCAACCACCGCCATCGTCGACGAGCCGCCACCTTTCATCCTTCACCGTCGACCAACCCTCCACCACCGTCATTCCAATCCGACCCGATACCCCTAACCTA
This sequence comes from Anisodus tanguticus, assembly GCA_034509755.1. NCBI lineage: Eukaryota > Viridiplantae > Streptophyta > Magnoliopsida > Solanales > Solanaceae > Anisodus > Anisodus tanguticus. The sequence continues at coordinate 40,503,038 of CM067558.1, forward strand.
CCTGTCACCGGCGTCACTTCGTTCCCACCAGCCAATTACCTACCAGTCACCGACACCCTTTGCCCACCCGTCACCGGAACCCAATCAGCCCCAAAAAATACCTACCCACCGGTCACTGTCACCATATAACTACCCAACTGTCGAACCCCTAACCCCGTCGACCCAATCGACCCAGATGGGTTGTGTAGTTGAAAAGTTAATAGCTTTTAGTATAGTAGATAGCACAATGTAATCATCAATAGTTTAAAATCATGAAAATGGGGTTAACATCATCAACAATTAATGTTCAATCAGCTACAATCATTTTACTGAAGTGAGTTAATTTTGTACATGACAAGGTTGGTAGGTGACATTTCAGAAAATGGGCAACCACTGCTTCAACCACATCGATAGCGGCATCCCAAATTCTACACAACCCATATGGTGTTTGTCGGTGGTTGCGAAGCAGCGATGGATGCAGGGAGTTGTGATGTTGTCGTTGTTGTGATTCACCAGAGACGATGGTGACGTGGTGGGCCCGCTCTTGGATCTGCCCGGAGTTTGATGGGGTTCACCGGAGTGTTTGTTGGTCGCTGTGATGTTGTTTGGTTTATGGCGTGGTTGTGCTGGTATAATGGTAGTGGTGTATGCAATGGGGGTGGTCGGTGTTGGTTGTTGGAGGTCGGAGTGGTGGTACATAGGTTGTTTGGTTGAAGTAGTGGGGTGGCGATGTGGGTCCCACCTGCTATGTGTTTATTGTCCTCCACGTAGATCCGACGTGGCATCCACATGGGATTTCTGTCCAACTGAGGGTATATTTTATAACTTTGCTAACTTGGAGGGTATATTTGACTCCAAACTTTAAAGTACAAATGTGATCCTTAATACATAGTTGGAGGGAAAATCTGACCCTTTTCCCTTCTAAAAAATATTATCACGTCCGGCCCACCGAGGCACCGACCCTATCCACTTGCAGGGGTTCGAACTCTATACCTCTCACATGCAAAGCATGCTTTCAACCATTAAGCTACATCCTTATTTGTTACCTAAAACAATTAGCAATCATTTATGACCATTATAAATAAATTTATTTTTTTGAAAAACAATCAACCTTTGGGGGTGGGGCCACCGAAGGTTCAATTAATCTCCAAACGGCTATATAGACATTTTTGCCCCTCCCCCACCCCCAAAACAACCCCTACCCTCCCAATCTTATTTTTAAGCCCAAACGTATTACATTTTGACCCTATTTTTAAACTATAAATACCCCTTCATCCTTCTTCATTCTTAAAGTTAAATATTTAATTAGGAAACCGTTTACCTTTATGCAATGATTTATAGCCCACACAAAATATTATGACTCATGTAACACCACAAGTTTAAAAGTTTTATGTTCTTTCTTAATCTCCGTGTCCACTTAAATAGACATATCAACAACTACATAAATAATTTAAAATAAAATGTAATACTTAAATTGATAACATTGCAAATTCAAAACGCACAAACTTGAACGATGTTATATTGCGAATCAAAAATTCAAAACATACAAATTGAACGACTAACATCAATTGAAAAATATAAAGAAGAGATAAACTTCAAAGTTCAACTTCATGCCTTTTCACCAAGTGCCTACGCAACACACTGGTACCCCTAATACTCGACGCTCCGGACTTATATGGAGATATATGTCACCACAATGTTGACATTTAACATGTTCCTCATCTACTCACTCAAAATGCATCCACGCCGCACTTGAAGTTGATCTTCGAACTCGAGGAGAAGGTGGAGGATTATCCATGGAAGTTGAAAGTAGAAATGTACACTAGTTGAATAAATTTTTTTAGATAAAGAGAGAATTGTGTGAAAATGAAAAAGAATGGATTCCTCAAGGGGAAAGTGGTGACAACACATATGGGGTGACATCTAAAATACGGCTTAAGCTTGCGCGACACGACTACAAGGGCCAAAGCTAGCTTCTCGAGGTAAGGTTAATGCGCTTCGGCCTCGGTTAAAGCCTTGCTAGTTTAATAAACATGAGATTGCATACCTTTTTCTTGTTGTACGAGCACAACACTTACAACGGTTTAAGATACGACGAGGTAAATCAGCAGGGATTCTCCTTCGTTCGGTTTTTCAAGCAGGGGTGTGTTAGTCAGGTATCTTTTTAGGTCCTTCAACGCTTGTTGGAATTCCGGGGTCCACTAGAAGTCTTTCTTTTTCTTCAACAGGCCAAAGAATTTCTGACACCGCTCAGACGACCTCGATATGAACCTCCCTAATGCCATTACTCTCCCTATCAAGCGTTGTACCTCTCAAGCACTGTTGAATACCTCTGGTATTTGTTCTATCGCTTGGATATGATCCGGGTTGGCCTCAATGCCCCTGTTTGATACCACGAATCCTAGGAACTTTCCCGAGCTTACTCTGAAAGCGCACCTTTCCGGATTTAGCTTGAGATTGTGCTTGCTGAGAATTCCAAATACTTCCTGCAAATGCCTAATATGTTCCTCTATTTTCAGGGATTTAACGATTATGTCATCCAAATAAATTTCCACACTTCGACCTAGTTGGTGCCTGAACATCCGTTGGGCCAGTTGGTGGAAAATGATCCCTGTATTTTTAAGCCAAATGGCATGATAGTATAACAGTAAGTTAAATGCTCTGTTATGAACAAAGTCTTCATGGTCTGACAAGTCTAACCGTATCTGGTCGAACCCTGTGGACATATCTAGGATACTGAGTAGCTCATGCCCCGCCACCGCGTCAACAACGTGATCTAGGCGCGGCATGAGATACGAGCTCCTCAGGCATGCTTTGTTTAAATCTTTCAAATCGAACTAATATCTTTTTCTTGTATTTATCATGATTATTTCAAACAATCCAAAAAAAAAACTTAATTAACACCCTAATTATAAGAGATATTTATTTAGTTGGAGGATGATTTGGATGCACATCTTTTTCTTCTTTGGTGCCTAATTTTTCTTCCCCCAAGTAATTATCAAGAAATGGAGCATCTTATAGTAGGATATCTATCAAATGACGCACTTCGTTTTCCTTTCAATTTTAAATTTCTTCTTTTTATTTACTAAAATATGATATCCACCAAACGAATTTGATCATCTGCCTATTGAGTATTGGAAATCCATCACAAAAATTAATTGTTCCATTATCCACTTGAACAATGCAGAAAATTTGAAATACATCCCCCTCCTTCCAATTGCGTGATAGTAAATGAAAACATAGATTCCCACGTCTTTACTAATCGGTCCCATGCTATAATATCTCCTAAGGTTCTATTCAGTTGGTCTAGTATCATTTCTCACCCACCCTACCCCACACTCCAACTAAATAATAATAATAATAATAATAATTTGTTGATGGCTCGAAACATATATATTTAGACGATCAACTCGCCTAAAATTACTTTTAAAAAATATATCATAATATGTACTCTCAGGTTAATTATTGTGGTGATAATAGTTTTATCAATCAACCTGATCTGACTTTCCAATCCATTTGAAAGCTAAAAAATAAAATACAACAACAACATATCAAGCGTAATTTCATGTACATAGACTTTATACCTGCTTTTGTGGAGTAGAGAGACTATTTACGAAAGTTCCTCGACTCAAGAAAAGAGAAGAAAAGAAAACGAAAAGATATCTTAAATTTCTTATTTGTAAAGAAGAAAGTGAAGCAAAATAGCTATTAAACGATGACTTTGGTTTACTAGAGACATCAACATATTGTTTTAGCTCGGTGGAAACAAAATCCTTTTCCTCAGGATCCTATTAAATAGAAATAGAGAACGAAATAACTAGAAAGGTTGTTAGAATCCCCCTCTTCTAGAAGGATCATCTACAAAGCTATTCGTTTTATCTGTATTCAGACCAAAAGCTGACATAGATGTTATGGACAGAATTCTTTTTTTTTTATATAATTTTGTTCACATCTTAGATCTATAAATTGACTCATCTCCATAAAGGAGCCGAATGAAACCAAAGTTTACAATAAAAGAATTCAAATTAAATACAAAAAACATAGCAGCAAAATAGTAAGATACGAGCTAAATAAATAAATATTGCATGACAAAATAAACAATTGAGAAAGGTAAATGTAAGATTGTATTAATCTCCCTTGGGGAATCTTTCTCATTAATACAAATATATATAGTGTGTACATTGTGGAATCCTAATCTAATAGGGATCCTATTTCTACCATAATTATACAACACTAAATATTACAAAATATATGGAGTATATTTAATAATATATGCTAATACACCCCCTCAGTCAGAGCGGGAGGAGGCCGGACGATGAGACTGGATCTGAAGTCAAGGAATAGCTGTCTAGGAAGTCCTTTCATGAAAATATCTGCATACTGATATGAAGAAGGCACATGCAACACCTTAACATGACCGATAACAACCTTCTCACGAACAAAGTGTATATCCATCTCAATGTGATTGGTTCGCTGATGCTGAACCGAATTACGAGATAAATAAATGGCGGATATGTTATCACAGTAGACCACATATGCATTTCGCAGGGGACACTGAAGCTCCAAATGAAAGTTTCGGAGCCAGTAAATCTCAACAACAATATTTGCAACTCCTCTATACTCTGCTTCTGCACTCGAACGGGATAAGGTGGCTTGCCTCTTAGCAGACCAAGAAATGAGATTATCCCCTAAGAATACACAGTAGCCGGAGGTGGAGCGTCGTGTTTCCGGACAACCTGCCCAATCAACATCCGTATATGATAACAACCTGGTCTCTGCTGAGGGGTATAGATGCAATATATAATCAAATGTGCCCTTAACATATCGAATGATACGCTTAGGGGCAGTAAAATGAGGCTCCCTAGGGGCATGCATGAATAAGCACACCTGCTGAACAACATAAGCAATATTAGGCCTGGTGGACGTAAGATACTATAGTGCACCTGCAAGACTCCTATAAAGTGTGGGATCAGACACTGGATTACCATCAACATCACTGATCTTTGATTTAGAATAAACTGGAGTGGACATTATCTCGCAGTTTGCCATCTTAGCCATGTACACTATCTCCTCTGAATACTTACGTTGACACAAAAATATAGAGTTTGTAGATCTAGTCACTGATATCCCCAAAAAAATAGCTCAACTTCCCCAAGTCAGTCATGACAAATTCGGTTTTAAGCAATGCAATGATCTCATTTTTCAACAAATCAGATGAGGTAGTAAGCACAATGTCATCCACATATACAAATAAATAAGTGATGTTACTACCTCGATGAAAAATGAAGAGAGAATTATCACACTTGCTACATACAAACTCAATTCGTAGAATGTACTGTGCAAACCGGTCATACCATGCTCTAGGGGCCTGTTTCAAACCATAAAGTGACTTACGGAGACGACATACATATTGAGTGGCTGCTGGATGGAGAAACCAGGTGGCTGGTGTATGTAAATAGTTTCTTTGAAATCCCCATGTAGAAACACATTCTTCACATCAACCTGATGAATCGACCAGTACTTGCCCATAACTATACTCAGCATTGTGTGAATGGTAGCTGGTTTAACAACTGGATTGAACGTCTCACCACAATCAATACCCTTCTGATGATTAGTGTCATTACCCACAAGTCTCGCCTTATACCTCTCTAGATCACCATTGTCTCTATATTTGTGATGAAAAAACCACATGCAACGGATCACATTCACCCCCTCCGATCTAGGAAACAAATCCCACATGTGTTGTTTTGTTAACGCATTGAATTCCTCACACATGGCCGCATTCCAATTAGGGTCTAGTTGACTAATTTTGAGTTTTTGGGAATTGGGGAAATGATTTGTATTGATAAGTTAAACTAAACTTTGGGCTTGAAAATCCCGTGTTGGGCACGAGTTTGCATTGGGGGGAAGGGGGGCAGTGGGTGGATGGGTATTTTATTGGGTTGCTAGTTTCGGGTTACTAGATGGGTGGGTGGTGTCAGGTTGTTGACCGGTGTGATCGATGGAACATGGCAGTGGATCAGCAGTGTCAGAGACTGTCAATGGGTTTTGTGGATGCAAAGATGGGTCGGGTAGGGTCGACGATATGGGTAGATCGACGTGGTGCGGGGTAGGCGATGTCGGGTATGGTGTCTGTGGTGGGTTAAGACCGTAGCGGTGGTGTGTCGGTGTGGTAGTGGTGGTCCGGGTATTGGGAGTTATATGGGTCAGAGTTCCGATGACAGGTAGGGTTTCAGTGGAGGGGTGGGTGACTGGGTTGTCGGCTAAAGTGGTTGTTGGAAGCGGCGACACATCTTGTGGTGGTTGAAGGTTCCGGTTGGTGGTAGGGTTGGTGACCGGTGGTGATACAGATACTCTGGGCCGATTGCCGATGGCGATGTCAATCATCGATGATGGTGACTGAGACAGAGACGGTGACACAGACGCAGAGACGTTGTCGGTGGTAGCAGCGGTAGATGGCAGTGACGGTGCTACGGTGGTGGACTGACGCAGTTGGCTGAGGACGATGGGGGAGAGGTCTGACTCATCGAGAAATGTGTAATATGTGTTTTGGAATTTTCAAATATTCGAAAATGGTAAGATCGTCTCGTCGAAAGTGACGTGACAAGAGTCGTGGATTTGACGAGTGGATAAGTCATAGCACAGATAGCCCCTATGATTTGGCTGAAGACACATGGGGCGGTGCGAGGTGTTAATTTATGGGGAGCAGTGGAGGCAAGAATTGGGTAGCACAAGCAACCGAAAATTCTGAGGTGGTCATAGGACGGGATCCGAAGGTATAGTATTTCGGTGGGGGTTTTGTTGTGAAGAGTACTGGTAGGTAAAATATTAAGGATATATGCTTCTATTTTGAATGCATAGACCCAGAATGACGGGGGAGAGAGGCGTGAAAAAGAATGATACGAACCATGTTGTTGATAGTACGGATGATTCGCTCAGCTTTTCAATTTTGGGGTGAGGTATGGTGACACGAGAAACGGAAGACCATGCCATTCTTGGTGCAAAAATTATGAAACGCTGAATTATTAAACTCATGACCGTTGTCACATTGGAAAGATTTAATGGATTTTTCAAATTGTATTTTGATAATGTTACAAAACTCGAGAAATTTGGTAAAGGCTTCAGAATTGAATTTTAGAGGGTCAATCCAGATAAAGTGAAAAAAGTCATCTAATAACACAATAAAATTTATGACCTAGTGAACTAATAACATAAGATGTCCATAAATCTGCATGAACAATATCAAACGGGGAAAACGTAACACTTAAAGAAGACTGAAACGGGAGGCGAACGTGTTTGCCTAAAGGGCAAGAAAAACACTGTTTGGCAGGTTTCCCACTAGAACAACGAATTAAATTATTATTCCAAAGAAAATTAAAAACATGAGCTCTTGGGTTTCCAAGTCTATTGTGTCAGGTTGACGGAGAGATTGTTGCTAAAGCGGTGGGAGGAGAGACTTGGGCAGTTAAAGATGTGAGAGGGGTGACACTGACAGCGGACGTAGGTAGGAAAGGATAAAGATCTCTCTCACTATTGCATCTTGTAAGGAGTTTCCCGGTACGGACGTCCGTTATAGAAAATTCATTGGGTCAAAATTAATTGATACAGAATTATCTGTGGCAAATTTTCTAACGAATATTAGGTTCTTGATAATATGTGGGGCATAGAAGACGTTATTTAAGGAGAAGTGGGGATGCGGTGGTGAGGTTAGAGTGTGGCCAAAACCTTGAATTGGAATGCGATGACCGTTTCCAACCAGAATAGATTGTTCAATATTTAAATTTCGCATTTGAGGAAATTATCAGAATTGTTGGTGAGGTGAGACGTGGCGCCCGTATCCATATACCATGCATTATCGCGCTTCCGATAAGTCAATGTGCAGAAAGCCTGGCCCAAATTGGATTGGGGAATGCCTGGAGTAGATAAGTGGGCCCCAGGAAATTGGGCCTAACTGTAGTGGGTCATCGGATGGGTGCCTAGACTGCTGGGCCGCTATGGGGTTGTAGAAATATGGGCTGGATGGTCGTGGCCCATCAGTTGGTTTGAGGCGAGCTGGCTTGCTTCTGGAAATTGGGTCGCAGCCTCTAGGCTGTGTGTGGAGGCTGTTGGGCCCAAGCTAGAAGCCTAGTTCCCAGCTTGATCCCTGCTGCCATCCCCGTGCCTCTGTCCACATCCATATCTGTGGTTGTTCACAGCCATAGTGGCTGCCAGAGATTAGGTAGGAGAGAGAAAAAATAAGGAGGGAGGGGTTCAGGACGTATACGAAGCATACATGAGGCAGAAACAACTATATATGAGGTGTATAACGGCGTAAGGAGGTTGTATACAGATAGTATATAGAGGCAGTAAGGGTATAACAGTCGTATACATATTGTATATCGGCATGTATAGGCTGTATACTAGGGGTATACGACCTGTTGGAGAGCTATAGAAGGAAGAAAGGATGTATATCTGCAGTATACCAGTGGTATACGGGGCTGTTAGCATAATTGGAGGGCTGGGCAGCTGTATATCAGCGTATATTGAAGGTATACCGACGGTATACGGTCGGTTCAACGCCGGAAAAAGGGAGGAAAGTCGACCGAAATTAGGTTTTGTGCTGGGAAGGATTGTTGGCTTCTGATATCATGATATATAAGATTGTATTAATCTCCCTTGGGGAGTCTTTCTCATTAATACAAATATATATAGTGTGTACATTGTGAAATCTTAATCCAATAGGAATCCTATTTCTACCATAATTATACAACACTAAATATTACAAAATATATGGAGTATATTTAATAATATATGCTAATAGTAACTCTTTCACCTGTGAAAGATTCCGGGAGTACATGTCCGCTAATTATATCAGTAATTAAACATCAAATAACAAACAAACACAGCAATACTATAGTTGCTTATTCTTGTTGATCTTATCCATTATTAATTTCTGGTCCATGATAATTGATAAGTGCTGAGTAAGCAATGCCTATTACAATAAGTGGAGAGCTGTAAAAATATAATAATGACATTAAAGGAAAGATCAAGAATAGTTCACTTGTGAAAATAAATTTGTGAGTCACCAACTTTCTTTTCTCGAAATGAAAGAGGCCACTTATAATCGCACAATTTAATAAACTATCACTACAAAATAAATGTTACTGTAGTCATTGTATTGATTCCATATCTTCAAGCACAAAAGATTAGGATGGTTGTGAGTCCCACAACTTCTGAGAGAAATTTCAAGTTTGCCTGATGCAGTATTCATACGACGCATAAGATGTTCGCGGGTTTACATTATTTTTTTTAAATAAAAACAAATATTTTGTACAAGAAACCAAAAATTTTGAGAAGGCTATATAGGAGTCGTTTGACCATGAATAAGATTTTTAAAAAAATATTTAGAGATTACTTTAAATAAATATTTATTTATCAAACTTGCTATTATTGTTGTAACTTTGAATTTGGAAAATAGAATTTAACGTTTGTAAAACAGAAATTATTCAAGCTTTTACTTACAAAATTCAATTTTGTTTTCATGACCAAACAAGAATTCAACTTTCAGATACCCTTTTTCAATTAATTTAAGTACTGACTTTTCCAAATTTCAACCAAATTATATCCAAATGCCTACTATAATCACGAATTTATTCAACCTTCCTACTTTAATATTGTACTTTAATGTTGTAACACATAACCTAAATTAAACTCGTATGTTTCAACATAACCTAAATTAAGCTAGCTCGTAACTTGTAAGTCTCAGGATGAAGTTATAATATTAAGTATGTGTTCAGATGAACTTAGTAGCTTTTATACTTATACCTTGTATTATTAATAATATTAATAATTTATTACGAACCCAAAACGTAAAGTGAATTATGAATTGAACGAATAAATTTTAAATTATGACTGCCTCACTGATAATACGTAATCCGTGGAGAGAAGCAAAATTAGTTCCTTGCATTATCATAGTCTGCACTGTACATAATTAAGAGGAAAAAAACAGGTACTTTTCCATTTATCAAGTAAAACACACACATATATATATATATATAGCAAAAGTACAAATTAAACTTCTAATTAAGTAGATTCAACTGATTTGGGAGAAATTGAGGACAAGTTATTGTACTTATTAACAGGCATGGATTTTGATCTCTTGAACCATGCACTTGTTGTCTCACCAGAAGGAGAGCTACGGTGATACCTGCACCTGATATTAAAAATTTGTTGTAACTCATGTTAATTAGGAATCTGATAATGTAAAAAAAAATAAGAATATAGAAAAACACAAGAAGATTTAGGTGTAATACTATCACTTTCTCGGAAGAATTAGAGCCCAATATTTTGGTTAGCTGTTAAAAGAAACTTATAGAAACACTTTGAAATTAATTTTATCATCAATAAACTTATGTGTTTGGATAGAAGTGTCAGAATCTAATAATAGTCAATTTAGGTATTTGGTGAAAAGGTATTTTAATAAATACTTTTTATATTATAGTGAAAGAATGTTCTTATTTTTACAAAATATAGAAATTTTAAAAAAATGAATGACGAAAATAAAATAAAGAGATTATTAAAAATTAAGTAAGAATATTACCGAGTTACCGAAAATATTAAGATAAAATTGTAAAAAAATTATCATGACACCATAAGTTAGAGATAGAGGTGTAGGGCTGACAATTTCACCCTCACCCGATGGATATTCGATCCACCCGACCCGAATATATGGACGAAAATCCGATAAAACACGAATTTTAATCGGGTGACGGATCGGATCGGATTCGGGTGGACATACATCCAATCCACCACCGACCCATCACTCGACCCATCCATCCACCCGTTTATAAACAGTTAGATAATATTTTTTATCATTAAATTGTATATATTTTACTAAATAAATATTATAATGAAACTTGGCAAATCAAGAATAACATAATTTTGGCCCAGAGTTCACTTCCATAACAGTAAAGTTTTATAATGTTTTTAGCTAGTGATCATTTATGAAAATATAAAAAATTACTCATTGTTAAGTCTGATTAATTTTATTATTTATTTTGCAATGTAAAATATGATTTGTTTGAGCTAACATAAAAATGGAATATGAATAAAAATATTTAAGGTGTTAATCAGATGAGACACTGCTACGTTGGAACTAAGAGTATTTATATTGGTTTTGGTCACTCCATTTTTGTTGTGAATTTTAAAAAAAAAATAAGAACACTAATTACTAACATTATCACTGATTTTAAACTATAACAAATGGTTAAACTTATAACAAATTTCATCTGCGAAGCACCCGATGTGGATGAAGAAAAAATAGGGTGATGGATGGGTCGGGTGATGGATGGATAGTTGGCGGGTGGAGGCGGTTTGAGCTCCACCCGATCCACCTCCGATCCATTGCCAGCCCTATAGAGGTGACACTAGGGGTGGGCGTATATCGATTCCGTTCGATTTTGTATCAAAAAAATATGGACCGAATAAAATTCAATTTTTTAAAATAAAAACCAAATCAAACTTATTTTAAAAAAAAAAACCGATATATCAGTTATATCGCCGAACGTATCGGCTTATATTGATTTTTTCGCATCAAACGGGTCGGGTCGGGTGATTTTTTTTAAATTGAATTTCTAACACTGAAATTGATATTCACACCTATATTACCAAGAATTTTGAACATTGAAATGTATTGTATATCGTGAGATGTTTACTAAAGAAAAGAGAAAATTAAAAATCGATTTGAGGGAAAACACAAATTGATTGGAAAAACGGACATTTTCCTAAATATTGGTGGCGCCAAACCGCCTTACGTCTAAAAAAAATACACAAAATCAAAAAAAAATTTGGGTAAAACGGACATCCAAGCGCATAGTTATGACATTTAAAATTGCACCAATTTACAACTACTTTCTCTCTTACATTTTATGTCAATGCTTCCGTAATATGTTAATTAAGTTCATGCCGCATTCGACTTCCATAAAAGCTTCATAGATTGGCTTCAATGGCTATGATTCAAGAGATAACAATAGCCTAAAATCAAAAATAAGATTAATTACATATTTGCCTTGATTTTCGGTTAGGTTCATCAAAAATACGAAAGAACCGAACCGAATCATTTAATCCTGATTCGGTTCGGTTTTTTCATGAATCGATTTTTTCAGTTCAACGAGTTTTATGCCCACCCGCACAACCAAAGAATGTGATTGAAGCGGATGAAGTTGCTTCTTCCTTAATTAGAGTTTTCGAATTCGAGCTCTGAGTATAATTTTTTTTTAGTAGGGAGCACTTCCTCGAATGAAGCCCTACGCATCGCAAATTCGAATATAGTCAGACTCCAATACGAATACTGAAATAGCGAATGAAAAACAAAAAATAAATAAAGATAGAGGTGACACTTATAAGTACTTTTAACTTTATCAAACACGTAGATAAATAAATAAGTGTTTATACATCAATTTGACCAGCTTATATGTATAATCAAACACCCTCATGTTCATAAATCTAAAAAAAAATCATTTTTTTCTTAAATTTCGTTCCAAATATATTACCTGAAAGATCCTTTATGGGTCGTCGGTGAGCACAAGCACTGTCCTTTCGGACAGTTCGCGGGCAGTGAATCTCCGTTGGTGCTATCGGAGGTAGTAGAGACAGTGATAACTTTTTGTGAAGCCATTAATTTTATTTTTTATCTATGGAAGAAAAAAAAAGATAGCAGAGAAAAGGAAAAGAGGCTCTCTGGTTGAATAAAGACAGATGTCAAGAGCTTAGTATTTATAGGACAATAATTGGAGATATATTTATCTTCAAAGCAAGTATGATTATGTGAGGCTGGAAAGTAATTAATTAGGTCAAGTGATTTATTTATTTATTATTTTTTTAACTGCCTTTTCCATAATAGTAGATTTATTTTTTCTACTCTTTTTTTGTCATCACCTGGTAATAAAATAAGTGAAACACGCCGTCCCCACGTTTAGATACTTTGAGCATAATATTCCCTTCCGAGAAAATAAATGAGATAAGTCATCTGTTTATCATTTAAATAAAAGAAAATGGTTCTGTAAAGATCTCTTATTTGTTATTATAAAAACAATTAAGCCGAGCAACTAGAGGTATTCGCCCCAACACATTTACAATCTCTACAATACGCAATTTCACTCCCTTTAAATTTTAGATTAGGTGATCATATAAAATGATATTATAAAGTTATGATATAAGAGTACATAGAGGTTCCAATCTCGAGTCTATAATGTCACACTATAAAATAATTAATCAAGGGATATTTGGAAAACACTATAAAATAATTAATCTTGTGTTGTATTGTGTTGTGTTGAGTTCTCATTTTATATTATTCACATTTTAATTGACAGGTTCAACTTTTAAGCGTGTGATAAGGGGTGGGAGTGGGAATAGTGAGATGGAGACATGAATTCTTTATACGGTAATACTCATTTCATGAACTATTTTTTGAGTTAATGGTCAAAAACACATCTGAACTTTCACTTTTTTGTGAGTTTTCTATCTGAACTATCATCAAGTATTTATTAAAACACACCTCAACTATTAGTTGTTAAATTTTCCTACCTGAACAATGAGGTAGGAAAAGTTAACAACTAATAGTTGAGGTGTGTTTTGATAAATAGATAGTGATAGTTTAGATATAAAACTTGCACACCTAATAATTCAGATAGAAAATTCACAAAAAAATAATAATTCAGATGTGTTTTTGACCATATCTCCTAATTTTTCTAATTGACATAGGTAAAGTCCATTTTTTGTAACACATCTGACTTCTGATACCATGAAAGAAAATAACCTAGACTTCTGATACCATGAAAGAAATAATCCCTTGATTATTTTCATTAATGAAAGAGTATATATACAATTTACAATTTTCATAATAAAAAAATCTTATTCCTATTCTACTTGTACAATAATTATACAATTATGATAATTGTACAACTCTAATTTAATTACAATTAAACCTAGGTAAAATAGTCCACTAAAATCGTGATATACACGACATGAATATACCGTGTATATCACGGTCATAACAATCAGTTTTGTCGTGTTCTGCCCGTGATATACATGGTGTATATTCTGTGTATATCACGGGTATTTATCTCTTGCGTTGCTATTATGTCTAAGAACACGTTTCACCATGCCCTTACTGTTTCTAACATCAAGAATCACATCCCTATCATTCTTGAAATAGAAAACGTCCAATACGCGACGTGGGCCAAACTATTCAAAGTTCACGCACGCTCGCATCAAGTCCTCCATCAATTATCCCCTAGCTCCTACGGCTACGGGGATTCCTAAACCCGAAGATGATCCTCAATTATGGATGACTCTTGATGCTACCATTCTTCAGTGGATTTACTCCACTATCTCTACCGATCTTCTGCAAACGATTATCGAACTAGACGATACGACGATGGCTGTTTGGGATAGAGTACGTTAACATGGATGATTTTTCTAACATTTCAGCTTACTTCAAAAGGTTGAAAGAATTGGCGGACCAACTCCGCAACGTTGGTGCGCCCATTACCAACGATCATCTTGTCCTTCAGATGGTTGCAGGCCTATTTGAGGCCTATAGTGGCGTCTGTACGCTTTTTCGTCAAAGTAGTCATCTCCCGCGGTTTTATCAGGTCCGTTCAATGCTCACACTCGAAGAAGTAGGTTTGGCTAAGAAAGTGGCCACTACAACCCCTTCTGTCGCCATGGTGAAAGAGTCCAATTTTTCTCCGTCCGCCTCCAACACTTTCGGCCAAAATCGCAACAACGGTGGCGGAAAAAAGGGTCAGAATTGCAAAAATAATGGCAAGAACCGTGGCGGAAACTGAGGTGGCAATAACGGGGGTGGCAATGGGCCTCGGGACAGTGGGCCACAAGCCAACTGGCCACAGCCCTGGGGCCCATGGCCGTGGAACTGGGCCCAACAACCCCTATTTCCCGTCGTACAATGCCCACCCGAACTGGGCCCTATTTTTAGTTTCGGCTTCCAGGCCTAGTTCGGCCCAACAATAGTGGTTTCCTAGACAATCTACTGGGTCGAGGCAGCCAGACGGCATGCTTGGGCCTCAGCCCTACCACATCCACCATGCAGCGGGACCCACCCCTACCGACATTGAAGCCGCGATGCACACACTTGGATTAAATTCCTCGGACACGAATTGGTATATGGACACTTAATCCACTACCCACATGACGTCCGACCAAGGTACTTTCTCATCTTATTCCAATTTGAGCAATAATCGTGGTATAATTGTTGGTAATGGAAATTCAATTCTAATTCGTGGTTACAGTTATAAAACTTTGTCTCCCCCATCTGCCTCTTATCTTGAAACATACCCTTCATGCCCCTAAATTAATTAAAAAATTAGTGTATGTCCGTAAATTCACCATTGATAATTCTGTTTCTGTTGTATTTGATCCTTTTGGATTTTCTGTGAAGGATTTTAAGACGGGGATTCCTCTCATGAGATGTGATAGTAGGGGGGATCTTTATCCTATCACGCCTACATCCGGTCTCTCAAGTCAAGCCTTGTCATCTACTTTTGCAACTCTCGCTCCTTCCTTATGGCATGCACGTTTGGGTCACCTTAGGTCGTCTATTGTGTCTTCCTTACATAAAAATAATTTTATTTCGTGTAAGGGTATGCGTAGTACTCCGATTTATCAATCTTGTTCTCTAGGAAAATTTGTTAGATTGCCGTTTGTAGACTCTAATTCTCGCACTTTAATTTCATCTGATATTATTCATAGCGATTTATGGACATCTCATGTTCTCAGTTCTTTGTGCCATCATTATTATGTTCTATTTTTCGATGATTATTCTAATCTCTTATGGACTTTTCCGTTTGCGAAAAAATCTCAAGTCTTTTCCACTTTTTTAAAACTTAGAGCTTTCATCAGTACCCAGTTCGAACGGGAAATAAAAAATATTCAATGTGATAATGGCAAAGAATATGATAATGGGTCATTTCAGGATTTTTGTGGTACTAATGGTATAAATTTTTATTTCTCTTGTCCTCATACGTTCTAACAAAATAGGAAAGTCGAACGCAAAATTCGTACCATTAATAATATTGTCCACACATTATTGGTCTATGTTTCCGTACCCCATTCTTTTTGGCATCATGCTCTACAAATGGCTACTTATCTCCTTAACATACTTCCTACCAAAGAATTGGCATATTCCTCTCCTATTCAAATCCTCTTTAATAAGACTCTTTCGTATACACATCTTAGGGTCTTTGGGGGCTTATGCTATCCACTATTTCCGTCAACTACAATTAACAAACTTCAGACCCGTTCTACTCCCTGTGTTTTTGAGTTATCCATCAAACCATCGTGGTTACAAATGTTTTGATTTGTCATCTAATAAGATCATCATTAGTCGCTATGTTATTTTTTATGAAACCCAATTTCCTTTTGCAAAGGTCAATAGTCCCGGGCCTAGTTCGTATAATTTTTTAGATGACGATGTATCCCCGTATGTTATCCACCATTTATCGGACGTATCACGCACACAAAATCCATCAGCGGGCCCACTGCCCGCTGGACCTACTGTTTCGCCTTCTTCCACGGTTTCTGTTTTAGTTTCGGCTATTGGGCCAGTTGCCCAACCCAATATCGAAATTGCTTCGGTTCCAACTACTGTTTCCTATATTGGGCTAGTAGGCCCATTGCCTGCTGGCCTGCCCGTGCTACACCCGCCACTTTTATCCTAAAATCCACCCAATTCTCCCCCGAGTCACAAATCGATCACTCGTAGTCAACGGGGTATTTTTAAATCAAAAAGACATTTTAATTTAAATTCAAATGTACTTAAATCCCCCTACCCTGTAACCCAGTGTCCGTATTAAATGACCCGAATTGAAAATTGGCTATGACCGACGAATATGATACTCTTATTACGAATAAGATATGGGGGTTGGTACCCCGTCCTTCTGGTGTTAATATTATTCGGTCTAAAGGAATTTTTACTCATAAGGATAATTCTGACGAATCTTTTGCAAGGCATAAGGTTCGTCTTATGGGTGATGGTAAGACTCAGCAGGTTGGCGTGGATTGTGGTGAGACATTCAGTCCGGTTGTTAAACCAGCTACCATTCGCACTGTTCTCAGCTTGGCACTTTCAAAATCTTAGCCTATCATCGGTTAGATGTGAAAAATGTCTTCTTGCATGGTGACCTTAAGAAGACTATCTACATGCATCAGCCGTTGGGTTTTTGAGATACCAACTATCCACGCCATGTCTGTTTGTTGAAGAAATCTTTATATGGCATTAAGCAGGCCCTACGAGCTTGGTATAAGCGGTTTGCTGACTATGTATCTACTATTGAATTCTCGCACAGCAAGTCTGATAATTCACTGTTTATTTATCGTCGTGGGACTTCCATGGCCTATATTCTGTTGTGTGTTAAAGATATTATTTTTATTACCTCATCTGATGTGTTGCGTTGATCGATCATGACACTGCTAAGTTCCGAGTATGCTATGAAGGACTTGGGACCCTTGAGTTATTTCTTGGGTATTGTTGTCACTCGTCATGTAGGAGGGTTATTCTTGTCACAGAGAAAGTATGCCGCTGAGATTATTGAGCGAGCTGGTATGTCCTCGTGCAAGTCTACTTCTACGCCAATTGATACTAAACCCAAGTCAGGTGTTGCGACCGGCTCACCATACGAGGACCTCACTCATTATCATAGTCTTGCAGGGGCACTTCAGTATCTCACCTTCACGAGATCGGATATTATGTATGTTGTGAAGCAGGTATGTTTGTTTATGCATGATCCTCGGATTGAGCACATGAATGCGCTCAAACGCATCATACGCTACCTATAGGGCACTCTTGATTATGGCTTCCATCTATATCCGTCGTCCGTTTCTACACTTGTCTCCTATACAGATGTTGATTGGGGTGACTGTCCGGACACCAGATGCTCTACGTCTGGTTATTGTATGTTTCTTGGAGTTAACTTGGTCCCGTGGTCTGCCAAACGACAAGATACCTTATCCCGCTCTAGTGCAGAGGTCGAGTATCGAGGGGTGGCCAATGTGGTCTCTGAATCATGTTGCCTATGTAATCTTCTTTTAGAGCTTCACTTTCAGGTTCACAAAGCACCTTGGTTTATTGTGATAATGTTAGTGCCGTTTACCTTTCTGGCAATCCGGTTCAACATCAGCGCACTAAACATATTGAGATAGATATAATTTTTGTTCGTGAAAATGTAGCCCGTGGAGAAGTACGCGGCCTACATGTTCCATCGGTTCTTTTTGAAGATTTTAGGAAAGTCTCAGAGTACGAAGACCGTCCGCTATGACTGCGGGAGTGTGATAAATACTGTGATATACATGGAATATACACCATGTATATCACGGGAGAACACGACAAAACTGACTGTTATGACCGTGATATACACTGTATATTCATGACGTGTATATCACGGTTTTAGTGGACTATTTTAGGTTGGTTTAGTTGTAATTAAATTAGAGCTGTACACTTATCATAATTTTATAATTATTGTACAAATAGAATAAAATTTTGGGAGTAGAATAGAAATAGAATTTTCTTATTCTGAAAATTATAAATTGTAATCAAGAGATTATTTGACGTTGTTCATGGATCTCTTTTCAACGAAGCAATGGAGGAATGGGCCAACAGCCACATACTGATCTAGTGTTGCCACGTCCTGCCAAACTGCTAGTAACTAATAGAGACAATTTAATGACCCTTATCGAAACCCAATCTAAATAGTAATTTCTCTGTTTCATAATAAATAATATTTTTAACTTAGGCACATCTTAAGAAATTGTTCAATTTAAATTTTTTTATTAATTTATTCTTAATTAATATCTAAAAAAGAAAAATACTTAATATTTTTTTATTATATAAATAAAGATAATTGTAGAAAAATAAATCAATTTCTTCTTAAAATTCTAAAACACTACTTATTTTGAAACAAAATGAAAAGTTAAAATATCACTTATTATGGAATGGACGGAGTACCACGGTAAAAACTTACTTGCACTTTTACACCAAGACAATATATGCATGTTATGTATTAAAATAAAATATTATTTATTTAATTATAATTAACTAATATATATTTATATTATTAAACTAGTTAATCATAATAAGTAGTATAAATTTGATGTAAATGCTTCGTGCAGTAAATTTTTACTCTAATAAAGCTGTCCTGACCAACCAATGTAACAGCATATGTCTATCCATGTGTTCGTAATTGCAATAATATCATACGTAAAAGGTTAGACCTCGTAAAGTGACGGAAGCTAAGATTTTGTATATGTTATGTTCTTTTGATTTGTTCTTTGATCAGGATTTTACATACGGTAAAATTTTACTTCTATCCGTGCAAGGACAGAGCTAGCATATTGGGGTTCATTCGATCTCTTTTTCAAAAAATTATACCGTGTGTATAAGGTTTTTTATATATATATATATAATAGATATTGAATCTCTTTAACTTTTTAATATGTTTATTTTATTATGTTTAAATTCTCCTTAGTGAAATTCTAGCTCCACTACTGATATGGTGTTTGTATGAAACTGTTGATAACATGATATGCATCTTCTGCCTACTCTTTTACCATCTAAATATAATTAATTAATATATATATTTTCACCTTATTTAATTTAACCATGATATACTAAGCTCGCATAATATATGGAATAGTACATCCTCAAGAACATAGAATTAATACTAGAAATCTAACATGCATAGCAAGATATATAAGTTCACAAATAAAAAAAGTTGAACTAATAAATATTTTCTGTAAAGGAGTTGCTAATGTACACAATTGTGCCCTAATATTTCCTCATGTTATTAAGACTAATGGCCATGAAATTGGTCAATTATCATATGCGCTGTTCAACTTATAATATATGCGGCCTTTGGATGTCTTGATTATAACTATTGTTTGTGAGGACTTACATATTCTTCCTCTCTTTTCGAAAGTTAGTTTTGAATATCAATTGTTTTCCTGCTCTTGTTATTTTAGATGCATAAATGTATTGAATCTTGCTCAAGAAATTGATCAATGGTGTACCTTTTGTCGCAAAAATGGCATCAACGTCACAACAATAGACAAATTCGAATAAACTTCTTTAAAAATTTAACGTTCTAACCTACGGCCCACTTAAAGCTAGACTGGGCTAGCATTTTATAGATTGGTCATTTGCACTTTTTTCTTATTTTGTTCTGGTCTTTAATTTATTTTCCTCATGACAAATACTTTAATTTTTTGTGAGACATAAAGTTTATATTTTTCGCTTCATAATATCTCACAAGTGATGCCCGCACCCTTCCCGTTAGGCTTAAATTTAATTTTGAAGGAAACAAATAAAAAATTAACTCATTCGTAGGACAAAAATTAAAGACTAGCCTATTGAAGGGGAAACTGTGCGATTAACAACAAACCTAGATTAATTCCACAAGTGAGGTGGGGAAAACTGTGCAATTAAATGCTTCAAATAAACATTGAGTTGGGTTGGACTATTATTTTATCCCGTTGGATTGGGCTAGATGGCCAGGTTAGGTTGGATCAACTAGTTCTGAGCTCTGACAATTACGAATGGATCATTTAGTACTCCTTTCCCCTATTTTGTTGGTCTTTAGTTTTTACTCTCACGATAAATAAAAAAAATTACGGGCATAAATTTATATATTCACATCATAATATTTCGCAAGTTATGTCTCGTGCTCTTAAAAAAATTATTTCTTCATTCCGAATAGAAATGGGTGTGCATTGTTGTGTGTATTTTTGATGGAGCAATCAGTTTTGACATCACTAGTCAATACGTATTCGTCTTTAAAATTTTGGTATATATATTTCACTTTATATATATGACGTCTGAAGTCATATTTGACAAAATGACTGAAGTTACATATGAGTGGACTTCATGTGTTTCTGTCTAAAGTTTTGACAAAAGTTACTATTAGACTTGGTTATTTTTATCTAAAATTTAGCCATATATGATTGTATTTCAACCGCATATAACTGAAACTCATACAAAAATGACTGAACTTAGTCAATTGTGCTTGCTATATATAATTTTAGATATTGTGTCTGAAATTAGATTTTGTCAAGATTAACTTCAGAGACCGTACAATCTTATCCCGAAATGATACACATATAAAAAAAATGTAAAAAACATGCCCAACTAAACTGGCAAAGTCAGAATCAGGTATATGTGCACTTCGTCCCATTGTTGCGGGAAGGAGAAAAAAAGGAAAACAATATGTTTCAAAATAAGTACGATATTAGTGGGTGATATACAAGAATGCTATTAATATGGGAGGTGGGTGATCTTGAATATTTTACCACGCTTACCCCATGAGTAAATACTCAAGGTTTTCAAGTTAAACCCATATATTTTTGCTTAATCTATGTATACATGTTACAACAACAACACATCTAGTGAAATCTCACAAAGGGGGTCTGGAGAGGGTAGAGTATATGCAATCCTTACCTCTACCTTGGGAGGTAGAGAGTTTCCAATAGACCCTCGACATAATTTACTAAATTTGGACAAATAATAGATTTTAACCAGTAAATTTAATGGAAGTGTTAAAATTACGGATTAGTTCATGGAAGATTCTAGTGAAGCTACTTTGATTCGTTGGGTTCATAGGGAAAAATTCGTATTTAACAGATGTACGAATTATGATGCGATATGTGGCAATTGATATTGAGTCAAGTCCAAGTCAGTTTGGAGCATTACCGGTAGCATTCAAATGGTATCGAAAGCGACACAAGCGTATCCGATATCGGTAATGCAGAAGATTAAAAGTCGTTTGAATTGTAACGGGCAGCCGTTACCAAAATATGGTCACATGATTTTTAATGAAGTTTTAATGGCATTTATTAGGATATTGATTTTCCAATTATTACGACGTTCATTCTCCTGTATTAATGAGGGCATATTTTATGGGTTGTGTACCCGTGTAGCTCATGTATAAATAGGGAACATTATTCTATTGTAACCCATCAGATTCTAGCTATTACAAAATACTCACGGATATTCTCTTGATTTATGTGCTTTCATACAAGTTATCGTTACTTTTTTCAAAAGCTTACACAAGGCTCAAGCTAATTATTACTTATTTCGGCTTGTTAATATTCATTTTCAGTATAATTCATCTAGAATTCATATCTAACATGTCATTTGAAATTCACGTGTCCTTGACAACGTATACAAATTAAACTGTACCATTTTACGGGTAAATAATTTGGCACCCACCGTGGGGCCTGGACAAGTGTGGTGTCACAAGTGCCCCCCTACTAATCTAATTTTTTCTTTAAGTCTTATTCTTTGTTCAGATCAGACAGATGATAGGAATAGGCGAAAGCAATCACAACTTCGAGGATAACACAAATAATCTTGGGCCGGATGGCTTGCCAATCGGAACCACGAGACCCGATGCATACAGACGGAGTCACTTCCGAAGATGGTCAGACTCAACATGAAAATGTTTCCAACGACGAAACACCTGAAGAAGTCATACAAAATCTTCGAGCGCAGAACGCTGCAATGAGCGAGAAGTTGGAACGTCTGAAGCGGTTTCAAAAGGAGTTCATATCCAAAAATGTCGACAGTACTTCAACAGGAGAATCGATGCCTCCATCAAATGCATATGAAGAAATCGATGATGATCAAAATAGATTTGGAAATGATGGTTCAGAGAGCGAAGCCCTTGAAAACTCGTTCCAGGAAAAGGTCCTGAAGTTCATGAAAGACATGACAAACAAAGTTGATACCAATGTAGAGAAGGCAAAAAAAATAGTCCGGGAGTTCCGGCACCAGTTTAGTCAAATATTGGAGACTCCTTCCATGAATGGTTCGGATGCGAAGAAATACATTCAGTTGGCATATAAGCAAGAGGTTGTGCCTGAACTAATTTCCAAAAGGTTCAAAATGCCTTTTGTGGCAAAGTATGATAGAACTACTGATCCCCATGAGCATATCATAGCATATACTGTGGATGTGAAAGGAAATGATCTAAGAGAACACGAAATGGAATTGGTTCTGATAAAAAAGTTTGCTGAAACACTTGCTAAGGGAACTTTGACATTTTATTCACAACTTCCTAAGCATTCGATTGATTTGTTCTCCCAGTTCACCGACATGTTCATAAAGGCTCAGGCGGGGGCTCGAAAGTTGAAAACACGCAAGCTAGATATATTTCGCATTGCGCAAGGAGAAACATAACTCCTTATGGATTTCGTTACACGATTCCAAAAGGAACGGATGCTATTACCTGCAGTCCCAGATGAATGGCCTGCATAGGCTTTCACAAAGGGTTTGAACCCTTCAAGTTCAAATGCTTAACAAAAGCTCAAAGAATGTCTCTTGGAATTTCAGGCTATGACTTGGGAGGACGTGCACAACTAGTATGAATCCAAAATCCATATTTAGGATGATATGCTTCGATCTAAAGCCGTGAGAATCTTTGCAAAGTTAGATAAAGGCAATTCTTGGAAAACCTAATACCAACCTTATCCTACCCCCGAAAAGCAGGGAGGTGGACAAGGCTTTCATTCCTTTGAAAAGTCAAATAACAAGGGAGGTTTCGGACGAAACAATCAAGGATTGGTAAATTTCGATAAAGGTAAATTATTAAAGGTACCGAATACCCAAAACTATCCGAGTACAACTTTAATATTGATGAAGAGCAAATGGTGGCGGAGTTGAGAACTCATCTGGAATCCTGACCACTAAAACCACTGCAGTCAGATCCTAGCAAAAGGAATCAGCCCATCTGGTGCAATTTCATGGCACTCACAGGCATAAAACTGTACATTGTAGACATCTACGCGAAGATGTGGTAGGAATGCTAAGCAGGGGCCACTTCCGGGAATATTTGAGCGGGAGAGCTCGAAACAACTATGAGCAAGGACCACCCACAAAAGGTAAGCCAAATCTGGTTGTACCACCTCATGTTATAAACATGATCTATGGTGGTTCAATGATTGTCGCTACTTCTTTTACGGTGGCTAAAAAGATGAAAATTTCTCTGATTCGGAAAAATAGGGTTCCAGAAGATACCTGATAAGCATACTATCACATTCCCTAAATAAGATGATGTTGGTGTAATCTTCCCTTATAATAATACGCTGGTGGTCACGGTGTCTATCGACTGCTTTTAGGTGAAAAGAGTTCTAATTGATCCCGGAAGCTCGACCAATATTATTAGACTGAAGGTGGTAGAAGAAATGAATATGGCCGACAAAATAGTTCTAGCTGCTAGAATTCTTTCAGGTTTCAACATGTCAAGTGAGAACACAAAGGTGGAAGTAGATCTACTGGTGGACGCAATGAGAGTTATTAAGTTGACAATGTTTTATATCCTCAATAGGGATATGAGGTAACGCGATATTTGGAAGGTCCTGAATACATGATATGAAGGCGGTCCCGTCAACATTACATATGGTGAAATTCCCTACGCTAGAAGGAATTCAGCAAATTCTAGGTGACTAGCCTGCTGCCAGGAAAATGTATGCCATTGAGGAACTAGGGATGGTGGAAGATCCTAAATAACAATTATAGGAAGCATAGCCGATGTTAGAAGATGCTCACTCGGTTCCGCCGGTAGAAATGGTAGCAACGTATCCGGAGAAGTAGTTTTCAGACCGGTATCAAGTACTCAAATACTTTCAGGTACCGGATGAATCAGATGTCACCAAGTCCACTGTAGAGGAATTGGAGCAGATAACACTACATCCAAAAAACCCTTAAAGAAAGGTATAACTAGGCACCAGATTAACCCCAGGGCTCAGAGATTTAATTCTTTAAAATCTTATATCTAACATTGATAACTTTGCATGGTCTCATGAAGATATGACATGCATTCCTCCAGAAGTCACAACTCATAAGATAGGCATGGATCTCAGTTTTCCTCTAGTATGACGGAAAAAATGACCAATAGCTGAACTCCATACCAGATTTGTTATAGAAGAGGTAGCTAGACTACTCAATATATGATCTATACGAGAGGTAAAATACCTTGATTGGTTAGAAAATGTAGTTATATTACCAAAAAATGAAAATAAATTTAGAATGTGCATTGATTACAAAGATTTTAATAAGGCATGTCCTAAAGACTCGTTCCCGATACCGAACATAGATCAGATGATTGATGCTATGGTCGGGCATGAGATAATGAGTTTTCTAGATGTATATTCCAGGTATAACCAAATAAGAATGCATCCGGAAGATCAGGAAGATTTTTTTAACTACTTTTGGTACTTATTGTTATAACATTATGTCTTTTGGACTAAAAAATACCGGGGCCACTTATCAAAGATTAGTAAATAAAATGTTTGAAAAGCAAATTGGTAAAACAATGGAAGTGTATATAAATGATATGCTTGTTAAGAGTCTTCGTGCAGAAGACCATTTAAGTCATTTGCAGAAAACCTTTGAGGTACTGAGGAGGTATAATATGAAGCGAAACACCGAGAAGTGTGCTTTCAAGGTTGACTCTGGTAAATTTTTGGGTTTCTTAGTTTCCCAGAGAGGAATCGAGATAAATCCCGACAAAATAAAGGCCATTGAAGACATACCGGACACGTTGGAAGATGTTAAAGCAGTGCAATGGTTGACTGGGTGCGTGGCACCCCTAAGCAGGTTTATATCCCAGTCCTCAAAAAAATGTCATAAGTTATTCACAATTTTAAAGAAATTTTTTTTTGTTTGGACACCCGAATGACAGCAAGCCTTGCGGGACCTGAAAACCTACTTATCCAGTCCTCCGCTTATGTCGAAGCCAAAGAACTGAGAACAACTATTGATATATCTGGCAGTCTCGGAGGTAGCGATAAGTGTAGTGCTAGCATGAGAGGAAAAAGGTACACACTTTCCTATTTATTACGTAAGTAGAGTAATGTCAGGGGTTGATACCCGTTACCCATTACTTGAAAGATTGGCTTTTGCATTAGTAATGTCGTCACGGAAGCTTCAACCATATTTTCAATGCCACCCAATAACCATAGTAACTACATTTCCTCTTAAAAATGTGTTGTATAAGCCTGAACTTTCTGGGCGCTTGGCTAAATGGGCAGTAGAATTAAGTGAATTTGACATTGAATATAGACCCCAAACTATAATAAAGTCGCAAGTCCTTGCAGATATTTCAGTTCGGGAGTAACGCCCCAGGTAAAAAAGGAAGTTATCCTAGCCTCGGGGACTGCCCCCGGGATTTGGACACTTTATATAGATGGTGCCTCCAACATCAAAGGATACATAGCATACTGTTGACTTACAATGAAGCAGAGTATGAGGCTTTGGTTGGAGGTTTGGAACTAGCCCGATGGTTAGGCTCGCAAATCATTGAGGTCAAATGTGACTCGCTGCTGGTGGTGAACCAAATCCACAGAGTGTTTGAAGCCAAAGAAGAACGCATGTCAAGATACCTTGAAAAAGCTTTGAAGCTTTTGTCTCGTTTCCAAGAATGGATGGTGGTACATATACCCTGGGAAGAAAATATAGATGTGGATGCACTCGCAAACTTAGGCTCCAGCATAGAGGCTGAGGGTTCTAAAACTGACTCGGTTGTTCAGTTGTTGCATTCGGCGATGGATCCCATCGGGTATGATGAAATAAATTCAACCAACCTGACTTGGAAGTATGTATATGTATTACCAAGAGCAAAGTACAAATAATCATCCGGCTTTTATACCATCTTCTTCTACTTCACTTCATCCTTATAAAAACATGTGGTTTCTGCTTCAAGTATTCAAGACCTTCGAAATAGAATGTATACTGGTTCAAGTGCTTCACAAATTAGTGAGTTTGATGTTTATGTTTTGCATGGTGTTATACCGTCCGAATCAATTGTTAATGAAAATAGATGTGAAGATTTGCTGAAATACTGGAAGGAGAATGAAAAGAAATTTCTGATTCTATCAAAGATGGCCCGAGATGTGTTGAATATTCAAGCATCATCTACAGCTTCTGAAAGCACTTTTTCTGCTCGAAGATTTCAAATAGGAGAGCATAGACACTCATTAGCGGGAGACAGTTTGAAGATTGCAGTTTTATTTAGAGATTGGATTAGAGCGGAGCGTAGAAGGTGCGGTCAACTAGAGATCAATGAAGAAGACGACTACAATTACAATGAAATCTTATCTGAGGGAGCAGGAAGAGACGTTCAACAATTTGACCAACAAATTCCAATTCCAACAGAAGATCCTCAAGAGATTGTCAGAAAATTAGAAAAAGTATGCATATGTAATTTTTTTAATGCCAATTTTACTATGTGATTTGCAACTTTTGAACTACGAAACAAAGTTGCAATTTTGAAATTGTATTATAAAAAAAATTATCTTTCTATTAAATAATATAAGAGAGAATTAGCCTTGGAATGTTTTTTCACTATATTTTTCAATTATTTAAGTGTTTAAATATTTTGTTCAAAATTAAGTGTCTAGAAAAAAAGTTTTTAAAAGTCCCTCCCAAATCCCCCTTCCCTTCCCGTCCCATCCCCCAAAATCCCATCCCATTTGATAGCGGGATGTGGGACGAGATGGGACCACTTCCCGTCTCCCTAATCCCCCCTCCCGCTTATCTTGATCCCCACCCCCGTCACCACAAATCCCGTCCCGTCCCATCCCATCCTATTGGCCAGCGTTACTTAAAACTGGATAAATGAATTAATTGACTATCTCCTGAATGGAAAGTTCCCGGAGGACCCGAGAGCATCCAGAGCTTTGAGGACCAAAGCCGCCCGGTATTGTGTCGTAGATGGAAAACTTTACCATAAGTGTTTTGATAGTCCCCTAGCCCGGTGCATAGGCCCCGATGAAGCAGATTACATGATGAGAGACGTCTATGAAGGCATTTGTGGAAATCATTCAGGAGTAGAATCCTTAATGAGGAAGCTTATAAGGGTTGGTTATTATTGGCTTCGGATCGAGGAAGACGCAAAGACATTTTTACAAAAATGTGATAAGTGTTAGAGCCATGCACAACTGTTACGCCAACCAGGAGAAGAACTGCATCCGGTCGTATCTCTGTGGTCGTTCATGAAGTGTAGGGTGGACATTGTCGGACCTCTTCCAGCGGCACCGGGATAGGTATGTCAATTTATTTTTATGACTGACTATTTTTCTAAATGGATTGAAGTTGCAGCTTACGCAAAGATATGAGAGAAAGAGGTGAAGGACTTCATTTGACAACATATTATTTGTCGTTTTGGCATCCCTAAGGAGATAACTTGTGACAATAGCCGTAATTTCATCGAAGCCAAGGTCACGAAGTTCTTTGATGACTTGAATATCAAGCGGATCACCTCTACTCCCTATCACCCCAGTGCAAATGTACAAGCAGAGTCAACAAACAAGATTATAATTCAGAAGTTGAAGAAGAAATTGAAGGCTGTAAAAAACAATTGGTTATCCAAGCTACCGGAGATATTATGGGCATATCAAACCACGATAAAAATGAGTACTAGAGAAACTCATTTTTCCCTGGTCTACGATGCAGAGGCCTTGATCCCGGTAGAAGTTGGAACTCCCAACTTGATATACCTCCGGGCTGAGGAGGAGTCAAATGCAGAAGCAATGTCCTTACACATGGATTTGCTTGAGGAACGTCAAGATTTAGCATACGTTCGGATGGTAGCCCATATTATAGAATGGACCGTTACTACAACCAACGAACAAAACTCTGACACTTCAAACTCGGGGACTTTGTGCTTCAGAAAGTCACTTAAAGTAGACGGGAGCGTAATGCTGGGAAGTTAGGAGCAAACTGGAAATGACCATATACGATTACTGGCATTGCCTGTAAAGGAGCTTATCAGCTATCAAACTAACAAGGAAATATACTTCCTAGTAATTGGAATATAAGTCATTTGAAGAAGTATTATGTGTAGTAGGTCCAAGCATGCACTGCACTCTTTTTTCCTTCAATGGGTTTTTATTCCAATTAGGTTTTTCTGACAAGGTTTTTAATGAGGCAGTATCATGATATAATCATGTTATTAATCTTACTACCGAAGAGAGCTATTCAGTATCCGAGTGTTCATAGCATGAAATCTCAAATACCGGGGGGCCCATACACCCAAAATGGAGTGAGGAAATTTTTGAAATTTTAGCATTTCTAAGAAAAGCATCAATACTGGGAATTTCCCAGATGCTGGGGACTGCCCGAATATTCAAATTATATGTAGCCGGACTGACCACACTAGATGGCACCCGGGTGATTCTTGCAATTATCTTCACATTTGTAAGTTAAAGAAATCAATAAATTTTCTTTTTATGATTAATAAATCTTTGCCATCATGAACATGAAACGTATGTTGTTATATTAAACATATCGAAAATTATGTGTCATAATGAACAAGAGACGTCATTTTCTATAGCACCATTAAAAATAAGGGTCATCTCTTATTAAAACCTTAACAAAAAGGTTAAGGCTCCGGATACAAGAAGTTTCAGGGGTTTTAAGTTGTTCGTAACCAATTTAAGTCCGAAATTAACTTTGGAGGCCATAAGAGGCCCCTATTAAAGGCGAAAAGAAAAAGACATCTTTGGAACTTAGTAAAGGTTATCGAAAAGTTTGTAAACTTCAAGACTTGACATATTCTTATAGTATGAACCTCAAAACTAGGTTTCAGTTCATAAAGCAAAGTAATAAAGTTTTAAACTAATGCTTGCTTATGAAAATAAATAAATAAATGATGAAAACTCGGTACGAAATTGCAAAGGGAAAGGTTCATTCATTCATTTTTTTTTCGACTAAAACCAGTCCGGATACAAAAGATGCTAATCGAGTCCAAAAGTAACCCTGTAACAAAAACAAAAAAGACTGAAATAAAACATGTCCGCTCCATGGTCCGTCGGGGGTGTTCTTGGTGTTTCCAACAAATTCTGAGAAGTAGGGGCTGAAAGAGGTTGTTCTGAGGCTGATGCTTCGGGCATGTTATCTAATACGGAAGGCATGTGCTCTTGAGAGTGCGGAGCCACGGTTCCCAGGAGGATTTTATCATCTCCGGCCCCTCTAGAAGAAGCATTGTTTACTTCCATGGGTAGGGAGCCTTCGGTATTATCAACATAGGTTATTTCCAGTTGCCAAGCCTTATTAATCTCTTCATCAATATTAACAAGCCGGTTTTCACTGCTTTCGAAGCCTTATGGAGCATCATGTAGCCATTCTTGATCATGGACAAAGTATAATTGTCAATGGTGGCCTGTACCTCTTCTTTTGCAACTTGAATGACTTGACTAAGCTCAGTGATGGTAGCATAGAGGAGTTCTGGTCAACTCAGCAATCTTTTCCCATTGTCTCTTATTCTGGGCAGTCGAAGCAGAAAGACAGGACCTTAAGGATTCGGTCCCTTTCTTCAGGGCTTCTATTTGTGTTTTTTGGAGACATTCGGAGAAGGTGCCACATCAGCTTCAAGGCCGGAGAGATGCATTGTCAGATCTGATATAGTGTCTAATGCCTCATTCCACTTCTTATGCCAATTCCCGGCTCGGTCGTCATGCAAAGTAGCCCGCTGCCTATAGTCTTCTCCTCCAAATGCTTAAGTTTGCCACACAGTTCATCAACTTTAGCAGGCTTTACCTCTGGAAATGTTAGGCGGTGAAAGACATTTTCCCTCTCAGTCTGTAATGCGGTTTTTTCTTTGATCATTCATTGGAGTCCTTCATAGCATAGGAAGTTGGCCTGGAAGATGATCATGATTATCATAGAAAATTATACAGAGATAAGCAAAGTATGAATAGATCAGAAAAAGGCTGGTACCTTGGCTACATCATGTATCCCCTCATTAATGACGCGTTCAGAGGACACCCGACGAGCCTTCCTTCTATACTTGTCTGAAGCCACATGTTTCATGTAGTTAGCCACTCCCACGGGCTTAGAGCAAAGGTGGCAGTCAGCAGGGAGTTGGAAGGTTACGGTTCGGAACTCTACAGGTTGAGCTACCGGGGTCGGGTACTCATTCACCAACTCATTCATATGCGAAGAAGAAACCCGATCTAGGGAAGACAAAATTTCGTGGTCTTTTTCTTGCACCAAGGTCGGCACGGCTGGGGACCCGAGGTCTTCAGCAACCGGTGGTAGAGCGGCGATGGTTGGCGCATGCAGGGGCTGGCGTGCAACTATGCTTACTAGGGCAAAAGAGGCACTACTATAATCAGTTCTATGACTGACAACTTCCATTTCTGCGAAAAGCAGATGGGTTTCATTTCTCCTTCTCTCTAAAGGTTATTCTTCCTAGGGACCTTCATCATCTAGGTTCACCATGGGCAAAGAATCAACCGTCAAACCGGAGCTACCGAAAGCGTTGGGAGGAGTTCAGTCAGAGTGATCAGGGATTTTCTTCTTCAAACATTTTTGTCCCGATCGAGGGCTAGCAGAAGATTCTTCTCGTAGGCTTTTTTTTTCACGAGCCTGTTGAATCACTAGAGCAGCCGCTTTCGGGTCTGCGATTTCCTCTTCAGGATGAGCGGTGTCCGTTGATTTGGAAAGGCCTAACAAAAAGAAGAACATATTTGTTGGAAGATCAAGAAACAAGTAGAAGAGTTCGAAATACGAATTATGGTATATACCATGGTCGTGGAGTATCTAGTTCTTCTTTAAAGCAAGTTTTTTCCACGTCCGAAGTTCTGGGGTGGACACATTGGGGATCTTCTGGACCCTTCCCGAGGTCATCTATGTTTGCGGGCTCCCATATGGTGGCTAAAGGAAATAATTAAAACTGGTCAAAAGTAGAACGGACCGGTTGGAAAAAGGGGCACCATAGTATAAAAGTAAACTTACGGTGGTGATTCTATCTCTCTTGGATTTTACAACTGTCATAGGGAAGGAGATCGGCAGTAGAAATGATGACATATCTTTCTGTCCAGCCTCGGTCACGGTCATCATCGTGACTTGCTTCCTCGGCAGTGCAGATTGATGACTCCGTCACGGAAATTACGTGGAGAACAAAGGAAAATCAGGTTGTCCAAGATGAAGTCAACACCGGCCTCCCGAGCGAAATGCCAGAGGCATGCTACAGCCCTTCAAATCTGAGGGCCTATCTGAGTTATTCATACTTTATACTGGTGGCAAAATTCTAGAATGACATCATCAATAACTTTCTAGAGTTTCATGGAAAAAAGGTAAGTATAAACATAAGAGTACCCTTGTTTGTAAGAGGTGATCATTTCCTCACAAGTAGGAATCAAGACTTCAATGAATTTCCAACCGCAATCGCCCTTTACTGTGGATAAAATATCGACATTAATTCGGGTTATGAAATCACTGGCTGGGGTATCCATGCCGCAGGGTAGAACTTTAGAAATTGTTTTTTCTAGAAGTTCATGAGTGAAATTTCATGTCTTCAGTAAAATGGAGGAAACCAAAGGATTTCGGTTAGAAGAAGTCCCTGCTCGAGGGTTAGGGTTCTTCATGTTTGAAGAAGTATTGCTACGATTGGAAGGATTAGTCGTATTTGTGATGAAGGAGGAGAAGACAAAAATAAGAAATTTGGAGATGTTTTTGCGTAAGTGAGAGATAAATGGCCAAACCCTCAAGTTGGTGGAATATTTATAAGGAAGAAAATGATGACGTCGCTTGAAGGAAGTGTATCGAATGCCAATCGGCAGTGGCACATGTGTGTCAAAGCAGGAGTGATTAGATGGCTTGTTTCATCATTACTCTATGGTTTTTCGTAAATCGAGGGAAGTGTAAGTTGTCGTCGTTTTATCAAGGTGACGATTGGACTAGCGAAATATGTGGACAGTATTCTACAAAGTTTCCCGCCAAAGCGCAAAGCGTCGATTGGTCATTATTTCAAATCCACTTCACGGTTGCACAGGAGTCCCCAACGGAAAGTGCTGGGACTATCTGTATAGGGCAAAATTCGTATATAACAGTTGTATGAATTATGATGCGACACGTGACAATTGATGCAGAGTCAAGTCTAAGTCAGTTTGGGGCATTACCGATAGCATTCAAATGGTACCAGAAGTGACACAAGCGTAATCGGTATCGATAATGCAGAAGATTGAAAGTCGTTTGAATTGTAATGGGCAGCCGTTACCAAAACTGGTCACGTCTTTTAATGGAGCTTTAATGACATTTATTGAGATATTGATTGTCTAGTTATTACGACATTCATTCTCCTTTATTAATGATGACATATTTCGTGGGCTGTGTACCCGTATACCTCATATATAAATTGGAAACATTATTCTATTGTAACCCATCAGATTCTAGCTATTAGAAAATACTCACTGATATTCTCTTGATTTTTGTGCTTTCATACAAGTTATCGTCACTTTGTTCAAAACCTTACACAAGGCTCAGATTAATTATTACTTATTTTGTCTTGTTAATATTCATTTTCAGTATAATCATCTAGAATTCATATCTAACATGACACTTAAAATTCATGTGTCATTGACTACGTACACAAATTCAACTATACCGTTTCACATATAAGCAATGCCATGCATCGAGACCAACAGAAATCGTCCTTTTCTAAAAGGACAAAAGAAACCCCACAGATTTCTCCTTTTTAAGCTTTTGTTTTCTTCAACTCTGCCTCGTAGATATCTGAAAAACGAGGGTCCGTTTTACCATGAAAAATGGAAATATGTGTTGCCTCTACTCTAGTCTTCTTCACATGCACCTTCTGATCACTTCCAACACCAAAAATGTATCTTACTTGTATTAGTGTAAAATTATTTTATCATTATCAGTATTTTAGCATGTCATAATATATTGTTTATCTTATTTTGGACGATCAACAACAACAACGCAAGTACGTACGTAACATACCCGGGGCCAGCATAATCCCACAAGAACTTTGGATGATCATCAACAACTATATTTAATGGGACGTGACAATAAAGGTGGATCCAAAATTTTGAGTTTATGATATTTTTTAGAAAATATAGTTTGTAAGGGTTTGAATAATTTTTTATATATATTAAGTGTATTTTAACACGAATGTATATATAGTTTAAATTTGATTAAAATTACTAGGTACTACTAAACTCTTAGTTACTTAGAACTCTAACTCCGTTCATGTATAACAAGGTAAAAATATAGTAGTAATTTTTTTTGTACTATCAATATACATAAAGTTAATCTCCAAAAAAAGAATGTCTTTAAAAATCCACTAGCAAGAACGTTGAAAACAGGAAACGCCATTCTATATATTAGTAGAACACATAAAAAGAATGTGGCGTGGCCTAGGTCTAAGTGCACCCATTGTCACGCCTTGAAAACTTTCTAAAGTCTCTATTAATAGTCTAATAGTAATAGTCTTTCTAATCACCAACTTTTTAGCATCCCTATTACGTACATGAACAACAAGAACTAAACAAGCTAAGCTAACAAAGAAACATTAGGACTAAGGCTAATTAGACAAATTTAAGTACATAGTTTTTGCAACCTTTACCAAGAAAGAGAAGTACAAGGATCGATATGAGATCCAGAGGAAGAAGAAGAGTTGTTAAGATT
Organism: Anisodus tanguticus; assembly: GCA_034509755.1. Classification (NCBI taxonomy): domain Eukaryota; kingdom Viridiplantae; phylum Streptophyta; class Magnoliopsida; order Solanales; family Solanaceae; genus Anisodus; species Anisodus tanguticus. The sequence goes on from CM067558.1 coordinate 40,537,491, forward strand.
AAAGTTACTTCCTTAAGTGCCAAGTGATCACGATTCAACATTGATGAGTGAAAGTGAACATGCCTTAGATATTTGTATGACTATAATCATCAATTGTTTTTAAATATAAAAAGATGATTTTTTGAACGGACAAAAAAAAAATATAACGCATAAATTGAAAGAGAGAAAATAATATTTAGTCTTTCTATCACCACCTTTTTAGCATCCATATTACATTAACCACAAGAACTAAACAAACTAAGCTAACAAAGAGACATAACAACAAACCTAATTAGACAAATTTAAGTACATATTTTTTGCAAATTTCACCAAGAAGGAGAAGTACATGGAGATCCTGAGGATGAAGAAGAGTTGTTACAATTAGAATCACTTCTTGAAGTGCCAATTGATCTAGCATCTCTTAGTGTAATTGAACATGCCTCAGCTGGAAGTTTCTTCATTGGAGTTAATGGTAGTGAAGATGGACTAGAAATTGAAGATGATATTCCAAAATTTTCATCTTCGTCTGAAGAAGTACAAATTATTTCGAGACAAGAGGGGGATGAATTGGGCGTTTCAAACGGGGTATCAAGCGCGATTGTTTCGTTATCATAAATGGGATTTGATATATAAACAAATTGCTCCTTAATAGTACTAGTGCTACATTGAAGTGGTACTTCATGGATTAATTTAGGGTATGGAATATTTTCATGAACTATTTCAAGATCAAAGTTGTGATCTTTAGTGGATATTGTAGGGAAGAGCAAATTTCTTGGAACATGAAGAACCCCTTGTGCATAAAAGCTACTAAGAATTGTTGGAGCAATTGAATGTTCTTCTTGTTGACGATCTGATGGTGGTTGTATGGTGGAGGTTGTCGCGAAATCTATAGACATTTTTGATCGTTGACATTGTAGTGGTGGTTGTGTGGTAGAGGTTGAAGTGAAATTTATAGTTGTTTTTGATCGTTGGTGCCGACGAAGTAAGAAAGAACAGAAGAATTCAACTAGTAGAACTAAGACTAGGCCTAGAATTATTGCAAGGGTCACCACCATTATTAATATTGCTGCCATTATTATCTTGGAAGTACTACCCTTTATTTCTGAGAGAGGGAATGTTGTAAATATATGGGAATTTGGAAGGATGAGGTGATCTTTTGGCGGGAAATTGACTATTTTTACTATGGTAAATTGGGACAAAAATATTTGATACACCCTCTACTTCAATTCATATTGTAATATTTAATCTGGGCAAAATTTAAGAAAGAAAAAAATTTAAATTTGTAGTTTAAAATATGTTATGATAATAAAAATATGTTATTTCAAATATAAAATATGATATTCTTTTTAAAAGAGTATATATCACATAAAATTAAACAAATTTAAGTGGCAAATACTCTGATAAAAACAAGTCTTTCTGACAGTTTGAAGTAAATCTTGCCAACCTTATAAGACCAATAATTTTGTTCATTGCTTTGGAGTTGAAACCATTAAGTTAAGTGTCCTTCTGAAGCTGACAAAAGAACCTCGTTTGAGCTGTCAACTTAAAAAGGATTCTGGTCAAATTTTTTTATCGTTTTTTTCTCAGTTTAAATCTTTAGTGGTAGAAGACAACTTTCTATTGATTTTATAATCTTTATCCAAGAAAGCAAGCATCCAAAAATTGGAAATTTGTTTTTTCCATTACAGACTGAGACTCCGTCTCTCATTTCTATGCTTGAATCCATAGTTTCGAGATGTTGTAAATCTAATTCATATACCACTTAAACCGGCAAAACGTTGAATTATTAGGACTTTCATTGACCCCAAGATATGATGAGTCGATATAATATATATGATGAGTAAATTTCATAAATTATAACATAACTATTACGTTTTTTCACTAAAGTCACTTAATTATGTTTTCTAACATAAAAGTCACATAACTATTATTTTTTTCACCAAAATCATTTAACTATGTTTTCTAACACAAAAATCACAAAACGTTGAGGTTAATGATACAAACGTCACACCTACCGAAAAATTCTACTTTTGATAGGTCATATCTTTTTATTCTTAACTTTTTATTTTATTTTTAATCTAATAGATACAAACTCAATTAAAAAGAATCGATCCAACCCAAAACTAATATGCAGATACTAAAATACTAAAAGGGTGGATAAATTTTTAAAAAACCTTATCACAAGATTATTACTTTCTATGCAAATAGTAATAACTATTACTCCATAAGATTCAATTTCCTACTATCCATCAAAACATAACACTTTTCAATATGTATTGAAAAAAAGGACCAGTATGCCCTAAGATTTTTTTTAAAATGTTGTTTCGGTAAATTAACCAAAGTTACTAGTATTTACATTAAGCAATATAATATTTATAAAGGTAAATATTTTTCGAAAACAACTCTTAAAAAATTTATAGTCGTTGAGCGTTAAATAATCAAAGACAAGTTTATCTACGATCATGTCCTCCTCCGGTATATTTTCTTGTGTACCACAATCTGTAACATCCCGTACTTTCGGGTCACGGTTTAAAGCGCTAGGCATATGTAGAATCGCTAAGCGTGTGTAAATAAACCCGAGCGTTGGAGAAATTTATGTTATGTTATCGTATGCTAATAAAGAGCTTAGTATATAAAAGGATAAAACTCCGAAATAATTTAGGACTTAGTAAATGTGACGACATTGATTAGAAATAATATTTAATGTGTGTAAATTAATAAATAAGTGGTATATAATATCACCCCTTCCACGTGGAAATGCATGGGCAGGTAGTAAAATGACTACTCACTCATATACTCACCTACTAGTAGACACATAAGTGATCAAATTCACTCATATTAGGGGCTGGACACATGAGGATTGCAAAGGGTGATTCATCACTTTAAAGTGACTATAGCTAGACCAAATAGTGTAATATATATATATATATATATGTTTCTCACGTTTCAGCTATTTAAAGAAGATATGGATATATTTATTCTTCTTACCTTAGTTAAAGAGGGTTTAAGGAAAGTGGACATCAACATTTTTTTTCCTTCCAAAACTGAAACCAACGTTAACTCATTTTTCGTGAAGCAGCAGACGTGTTTTTCATTTCAAAGGAACAATATAATCCTTTCTCATAAAGTAGTATAGGGGATTTTGCTCAGTACTTCTCTCTCACTGATTTGTCTTCATCATAGTAAGACCTATGTTCATTTAGTTGTTGTATACTCACGGTACTAGCATTCATTAATCTAAAAATTGATCGAGATTAATGTAAGTTGGACGGGATGATCTAGAATAGCTATCGAAGGGGAGTTATTTAAGGTATGTTAAGGTAAATCATTTATTTCTTTTAGCATGTTCCATGTAACGAAACGTAACTGTGATATTGCTCCATAATTTATTCTACTCCTAGTAGTTAAGGAATGTTCATGTTATTGATTCCTATGTTAAAAGCATGTCTAAATATGTTCCTGAGTCCTTATTAAGGCATACGGAAAAGATGTTAATATTTACGACGTTAACTGAAGGTACAAGAAAATTATGTCATTCAGGATATTTTATTGTGATTCATGCATTTTTATTTGCATTGCATTCATGTTTTACCCAAGACAGTATATTGGGAACGGGAAACAGGGAACGCAGACCACCTGATCAGCTGGGATATGATAATGATAAAGACTGTGTGGCTTAATGAAGGAAGATGCCTGATTAAGGGCCAATATATATATATTTATGATGTGGGGAGGAAGATGCCCTTGTGTGGCCAGTATATATGTATCTACCGCATTATGCATGACATATAGACATACTATGCCCACAGAGGCTGACATGAAATGATGCCCATAGAAGCTGACATGAAATGATGCCCACAGAGGCTGTTATGGTAAGGAAGATGCCCGATGAGGCTGATGTATATGGAAACTGCATTGTGCATAACATTTAGGCATATGTAATAGGGCCCTCAGAGGCATTTACTATTGATCGGTTGTTCCTATTTCAGTTGTTGTAATATCCCAATTAAACTATTGTTAATGCCTGACATACTCAGTACATCAGTCGTACTAACGTCCCTTTTGTCGGGGGACGCTGCGTTTCATGCCCGCAGGTTCGGTTAAAGAATGTGACGGTTCATGCTAGTAGGTTGCTGGTTTAGTTGATGTTGGAGCACTCTATTTGTTTCAGAGTTGCAGTTGGTCGTGGTACAGTATTTTTGCATCCGCATATGAGTATGGCGGGGTCCTGTCCCGTCCTTGTAATGTCATGTATTCTTTAGAGGCTTGTAGACAGGTGTCCTGTGGATATTGGTCTTGTGTGGCCTTGTCTGCCTTGGTATGGGTATGTGTATATATAAGTTGGTTATCTGATTAAGATTTTACATAGTCCTTTTTCAGCTTAGTCTGTATTTAATTATGATTAGGTGTTGGATGTACGATTAGCGGTATCCGGCGGGTGGGGTCCGGGTGCCCGTCGCGGCCCTCCGGTTTGGGTCGTGACACAATCATGAGAATTCCACCATCCAACAGTTAGCATCACAAGCCACAACATTTTATTTCGCATATGAAAATGAATCATATAAAATTATTTTTTGAATTTCATTAAAATTATGAAGAAAAAAAAAGAAATTATCAAACTGAAAAAAGTTAATTTATTTCCACACATTTTTGTCTTGAGAGCCCCTAGAGAGAAGAATCGTAAATTTGGTGGAAGGATTGATTTTGTTTCTTTAATAGTTTAATTTTTTCATATGGATTTTGGGTTGGATCAGTTCTTTTTAATTGAGTTTGTTTTTATTAGATTTAAATAAAAATAAATAAAATAATATTACCCATCGTTGAATTTTTCGGTAGGTGTGAATGTGATCACTACAAGAAAAGTGTTGATTACATGGGAATTTTCTTAGGGATAATACAGTAAAACTTCCATGTAATTTGATTACCTGCGGATTTTTCTGCAAAAGGAAATCCTTTAGAAAAATCATCTTCGTGGATAATTATTACCTGGAGATTTAGCAATTCCCAAATAATTTACCAGGGGAATTAATATTCCCATGTACATTACTTGCGGATTTACTTGTGAATAATATGAAAAATTCTCATGAAACTTTTGACAGAAATTCGTGTAAATACGAGTTGTCCCATGAAGATCCCCGAGGAAATTCGCATGAAATATGGAGGTGAAATTTCATGTACAAATGGAAATTTCTTGTGAAAAACTTCGGCAAGAAAATTCCTAAAAACAACCCCAAGTAAATCTGTAAGAACACATTTTCGCACGAAAAGTTTCATGAAAATTTCGCATGTACATCTCCAAATAATAATTCGCATGTAAATTGCTAGGTAAATTTCATAGTTGGCCAAAAATTTATTCAAAATCCCAAAATTCCTAGGTAATATTTTTCTCAAAAATTCCCTAAGTAACTCTGCGTGAAATTTTGCATGCAATATTTTTCTGCAGGTAAATTCTTACATAAAATCCGCAAGTATTTATACATTTTTAAAATGCAATTTTTATAATTCTAGATTACATTCTATAAAATTCAAATACGTCTATCATGTTCATCCTTATACTTTAAGGACACCATTGCGCGCAAGTCTAATATGAATCATTATAATCAAGCAAAAACATATTCATAAGATCAATACCAATAATGTATGTCTTAAATGAAAACAAAAACAAAATATCTCAAATGTTAATCCTAAATAGTACTATCAACTGTCTCATTCTTGAACATAGTCACTTTCTTTCACGTTTTCAGGGTCAGAATCACTTTCATCTACGTTATCAGAGTCGTCACCACTTTCATTCTCCTAACCTTGATTGTCTTCCTAGACTCTTGTGGTCCGTCGTGTTAAGCTTGTGTTTTCCCAGCCGACGCGCACACGACCGTCTTTTTTTCGATTGAAGAGTCGGACTCCCCGGAAAAATAGCATCTCGTAAGTTTCCGGAGTCATTGGTTCAAATCCAATAGTAGGTAAAACTTATTAGATACCAGAGTCAATGGTATCTAATAAGGTTTACGACCCACCTTTAGTGATATTTATTTTTTCATTTTGTATCTTTTCTATTTCATTTTTGAATTTGAATTTTTACATCAGAATTGGATTTTGTTTGACCCTCTCCGGACCCCGCGCATAGCGGGAGCTTAGTACAACAGACTACACTTTTTAACCTTGATTGTCTTCTTGAGATGATCGCTCATTTGTAGATGATAGTGTCGTATACATGCTTCTTCAATAAGTCTAATTCCTTCCTCATCCTCTTATTTTTGCGTCGCTCTTCCTGCAATCGAGCATATAAGTCGAAATTGAAAGCGTATACCTGGGATTTAATCATCTCATCAATTTCTTTCGGTAAAGCGGATGTTGATTGCTTATGTGCTTTTACAGATTGACCTAAGGAGCCAAGACCTGCAACTCTTCCTTTTTTTCTTTCCTCCCACAGATTGCACCCAAATATCCATTGAGAAGGTTGACTAGCTGAATTATTGTCTCCTTCCTCAGCTGATGCATTTTGAGAAGCTGCTATTTCTTATTTCTTTCTTTCAAAATTATTCTGCATCAAAACAGATTATTTTAGACAATATAATATCAATAGGACATATATTATTAGTTGAATAATTCATACTGAAAGTGTCAAACATAAGCACAATAAGCAAATCTTAATATTGGAGAAGACAGTAGCTTGTGCCCAGCTGCAGCATTTTTTATCAGGAAAGAAAAGAGTTTAAATGTTTAAGTGAAAAAGAAAAAGGAGAAGTCATCAAAATAAGAGGAAAAAACAACCAACAAAGTATAAGACAAAAAGAAGAAAGAATGAAAATGATATCTTAATTATCCAGCAAATTTCAAGAAAGGAAATAAAATAAGAATCAACAGCTATATCCATATTTGAAGAATGTATATATACAAAACATCTCCCAAAAATAAAAGAAAAACTAAAAGGGAGAGAGAGTCTGGAATATCCGTATTTATGAAGCTTTTTAAATGTCTGAGTTTAAGTTGTGACCAAAATAACTAACCTACTGAATATACAACAGTGGTATCACATAATTTTCTTTGTAACACAACTTAGAGAAAATAATTTAATCTACTAAAGAATACAGTGGATGAACATGAAGCTAATTATAAATTTCTTTATCTTGAAGTCCTCAAACCACATATCATGAGTAGATTCTGGAAACTTCTTCCAAGAAGGTCTAGTCAACTCAAACTTACTACAAATGCAATTAACAATACCTTCAATGACTTGCTTGTGGGGATCAAACCTAGATAAAATACAACAGTTCTGAAACGTATACACATATATATTTAATATAAAAAGATGAGATAAAATGTTTTTGCCTGTCTATTCCATTTACAATATTGACAATATATACACAGTATACAAGCTGAGATTATACTAATTATATCTCTAATCATATCACTAATTTGTGCTAATTACATCTCTAATCAGATCCCTAATTTGTGCTAATCAAATCACTAATTTTTGCTAATTAAATCACTAAATATATACACAGAATATACACAGATTCTTACATAATCTGTGTATATTTTTAATAATATATATAAAATTTATCTAACCATATGTATTATTACAAATTCGTACTATATATTACCCAACCTCTTCAGGTACAATCCATATTCGTTGATCATCATTTTCATTGCCAAAACCGTACTAAACGAGGTGGCTGCAGTCATATTGGTCGATGGTGACATCAACGGTTCAGTTTCTTGATATATCGGCTGAGACTGATCAGATTGTGGTTGAGATTCAATGTTATGAGACTGGGAACGGTGTAGTTAACACTAGGTTGATGCAAGGAAGACTCATTGACATGAAGTGGACCAGTATGAGATAAGATGGTCCTGATGGGATTATCGGAGGTACAAAATTAGTGTTATAAGGCTGGGAACGGTGGACTTCAACACTAGGTTGACACAAAGAAGACTCATTGCCATGAAGTGGACCAGTATGAGCTAGAAAGGGTCCTGATGGAATTATCGGAGGTACAAAATTAGTGTTATGAGGCTGGAAATGGTGGACTTCAACACTAGATTGACGCTCATTAACATGAAGTGCACCAGTATGAGATGGGAGGGGTCCTAATGGGATTATCGGAGGTACAAAATTAGTGTTATGAGGCTGAAAACGGTGGACTTCAACACTAGATTGACGCTCATTAACATGAAGTGGACCAGGATTATTGGAGGTACAAAATTAGTGTTATGAGGCTAAAAATGGTGGACTTCAACACTATATTGACGCTCATTAACATGAATTGCACCAGTATGAGATGTGAGGGGGTTCTAATGGGATTATCGGAGGTACAAAATTAGTGTTATGAGGCTGGAAATGGTGGCCTTCAACACTAGATTGACGCTCATTAACATGAAGTGCACCAGTATGAGATGGGAGGGGTCCTAATGGGATTATCGGAGATACAAAATTAGTGTTATAAGGCTGAAAACGGTTGACTTCAACACTAGATTGACGCTCATTAACATGAAGTGCACCAGTATGAGATGTGAGAGGTCCTAATGGGATTATCGGAGGTACAAAATTAGTGTTATGAGGCTGGAAATGGTGGACTTCAACACTAGACTGACGCTCATTAACATGAAGTGGACCAGTATGAGATGGGAGGGGTCCTAATGGGATTATCGGAGGCACAAAATTAGTGTTATGAGGCTGAAAACGGTGGACTTCAACACTAGACTGACACTCATTAACATGAAGTGGACTAGTATGAGATGTGAGGGGTTCTAATGGGATTATCAGAGGTACAAAATTAGTGTTATGAGGCTGGAAATTGTGGACTTCAACACTAGATTGACGCTCATTAACATGAAGTGCACCAGTATGAGATGGGAGGGGTCCTAATGGGATTATCGGAGGTACAAAATTAGTGTTATGAGGCTGAAAACGGTGGACTTCAACACTAGATTGACGCTCATTAACATGAAGTGGACCAGGATTATTGGAGGTACAAAATTAGTGTTATGAGGCTAAAAATGGTGGACTTCAACACTATATTGACGCTCATTAACATGAATTGCACCAGTATGAGATGTGAGGGGTTCTAATGGGATTATCGGAGGTACAAAATTAGTGTTATGAGGCTGGAAATGGTGGACTTCAACACTAGATTGACGCTCATTAACATGAAGTGCACCAGTATGAGATGGGAGGGGTCCTAATGGGATTATCGGAGATACAAAATTAGTGTTATAAGGCTGAAAACGGTTGACTTCAACACTAGATTGACGCTCATTAACATGAAGTGCACCAGTATGAGATGTGAGAGGTCCTAATGGTATTATCGGAGGTACAAAATTAGTGTTATGAGGCTGGAAATGGTGGACTTCAACACTAGACTGACGCTCATTAACATGAAGTGGACCAGTATGAGATGGGAGGGGTCCTAATGGGATTATCGGAGGCACAAAATTAGTGTTATGAGGCTGAAAACGGTGGACTTCAACACTAGACTGACACTCATTAACATGAAGTGGACTAGTATGAGATGTGAGGGGTTCTAATGGGATTATCAGAGGTACAAAATTAGTGTTATGAGGCTGGAAATGGTGGACTTCAACACTAGATTGACGCTCATTAACATGAAGTGCACCAGTATGATATGGGAGGGGTCCTAATGGGATTATCGGAGGTACAAAATTAGTGTTATGAGGCTGAAAACGGTTGACTTCAACACTAGATTGACGCTCATTAACATGAAGTGCACCAGTATGAGATGCGAGAGGTCCTAATGGTATTATCGGAGGTACAAAATTAGTGTTATGAGGCTGGAAATGGTGGACTTCAACACTAGACTGACGCTCATTAACATGAAGTGGACCAGTATGAGATGGGAGGGGTCCTAATGGGATTATCGGAGGCACAAAATTAGTGTTATGAGGCTAAAAACGGTGGACTTCAACACTAGACTGACGCTCATTAACATGAAGTGGACCAGTATGAGATGTGAGGGGTTCTAACGGGATTATCGGAGGTACAAAATTAGTGTTATGAGGCTGGAAATGGTGGACTTCAACACTAGATTGACGCTCATTAACATGAAGTGGACTAGTATGAGATGGGAGGGGTCCTAATGGGATTATTGGAGATACAAAATTAGTGTTATGAGGCTAAAAATGGTGGACTTCAACACTATTTTGACGCTCATTAACATGAAGTGCACCAGTATGAGATGTGAGGGGTTCTAATGGGATTATCGGAGGTACAAAACTAGTGTTATGAGGCTGGAAATGGTGGACTTCAACACTAGATTGACGCTCATTAACATGAAGTGGACCAGTATGAGATGGGAGGGGTCCTAATGGGATTATCGGAGGTACAAAATTAGTGTTATGAGGCTGAAAATGGTAGACTTCAACACTAGACTGACGCTCATTAACATGAAGTGGACCAGTATGAGATGTGAGGGTTCTAATGGGATTATCGGAGGTACAAAATTAGTGTTATGAGGATGGAAATGGTGGACTTCAACACTAGATTGACGCTCATTAACATGAAGTGGACTAGTATGAGATGGGAGGGGTCCTAATGGGATTATTGGAGGTACAAAATTAGTGTTATGAGGCTAAAAACGGTGGACTTCAACACTAGATTGACGCTCATTAACATGAAGTGCACCAGTATGAGATGTGAGGGGTTATAATGGGATTATCGGAGGTACAAAGTTAGTGTTATGAGGCTGGAAATGGTGGACTTCAACACTAGATTGACGCTCATTAACATGAAGTGGACCAGTATGAGATGGGAGGGGTCCTAATGGGATTATCGGAGGTACAAAATTAGTGTTATGAGGCTGAAAATGGTGGACTTCAACACTAGACTGACGCTCATTAACATGAAGTGGACCAGTATGAGATGTGAGGGGTTCTAATGGGATTATCGGAGGTACAAAATTAGTGTTATGAGGCTGGAAATGGTGGACTTCAACACTAGATTGACGCTCATTAACATGAAGTGGACTAGTATGAGATGGGAGGGGTCCTAATGGGATTATTGGAGGTACAAAATTAGTGTTATGAGGCTAAAAATGGTGGACTTCAACACTAGATTGACGCTCATTAACATGAAGTGCACCAGTATGAGATGGGAGGGGCTCTAATGGGATTATCGGAGGTACAAAATTAGTGTTATGAGGCTGGAAACGGTTGACTTCAACATTAGGTTGACGGAAGGAAGACTCATTGACATGAGGTGGACTAGTATGAGATGGGAGGGATCATGATGGGATTATGGCGGGCAATTGAACTGCTTGTCGCTCTACCGCATGTGTCTTCTTTTTCCTCCTTTACCATTAGATTGTCCAGCTCTTTTGGATCCTACACCTGACATCTGCAAGAAACACAGAACATTAATATAATGTATTAGTGATCTAATCAATGTACAACACATGAATAAATATAGTGATAAGTATTCGGGCTGACCATGATTTGAAGTGATTTTGGCACATAATTGAGTAACTTTCTTTAACTGTACCTACTCATTCTCCATGTCCCTTCTTTAGTTAACTTTGTTGGGTATGTAAAGTAGTACGGGAAGTAAATAAATATTACAAGTGTTCGAAAGGATAAACAAACAATTCAATATTCAGAACTGCCGCAAAGTTATTGAGTCTTGAATCTTGATAACCTGAAATCAAGTAACACTAAATCTGGATTGTTACAACTGTGGTTGAGTCGAGAGATGGCTCTCTGTCTTTAAGACAAGATTGCCCCGTATATATGCTTTTACGTTAACGGGCAATAGTCTCCCAAGATAAAACAACAACTAATCAACACTACAAAGCAAATAGGTTGATTCTGACGAAGAAAACAAATACGAAACGACTTGCTGTAGAATAGAAAAGGAAGGAAGAGTTTTTTATTTTCGTCCCAACGTTTCTGCTCACGTTTTGGAGTGACTTTATGTTTCTCTTCTGTTTGTATTTGTGTATATAAATGTTGTCTCATTTTTCTGTGTGTGACACAATTGAGCCAAAAGGCATCAATATATAGCATAAGGGAGGCTTCTCAACTGCCAAGACATGGCTATTAATGGCCATTGAAGGAGGGAGTAATTCATCCAAGTAATGGATGTTTAAGGCCGAGGGAGTAATTCAGTCAAGTAATGGTTGTTGATGGAGGGAGTTAATCAGCCAAGTAATTGATGGTTAATGCACAATAACGCCCCCAAAAATCAACTCCAACGGTAGGCAGAAACTTTCTGTCTTCCGTCGTTCCCAAATTCAACATTTCAGAAACTCCAGGGACCAAACTGTAAATATTAAACAATTTGGGTCCAAAGAGATAATATCAGAAGAGTCCCAAGTCCAAGTCCCGTGCTCGGACGGGACGGGACGAGCGGGCGGCGGCGCGCGTGGGCTTAGCCTTGAATCCAAGTACATCTAGGTCCTCCCTCCTTTAAGCACATGGGTTACCCCTTGGGGTCCCAAACCCTTAGCCAATTTGGAGACTTATAAAGGGAGCAATTCTTCATTTTCCCACCGATGTGGTAGATTTGTCCCACATCATATTTCCATGTCTCAAACACCTTACTTCGTGGACCAATATCTCTTTCATTTCTCAACGAAATTTGACGATTATTAGCCCTACGGTCATCTACTCACTTAGTAGATTATGCACATGTGAAGAGACAAAACCTCCAACATGCGGAACCCTAGTGTTTAATTCATTAAATATGGGTGGACGCACCTCCCCACCAAAGGCAAATTTTCAACAAACTTTTAAGCTTAAGAAGACACTACTAGTCTCCAACTTACATATGATAACTTTGGATCCTCATGGATTGCATAATATAAAGCACACCAACTTTAGTTGAAAAATATTTCATACTACACTAACTTGGACATAATCAAATTAATGGAAACAAAGGATTACATAAAGGCCTACACACTTCATGCTTAACAGATAAACTTCTAGAGATTAAAATACTACAACAAACATTACCAGTTTGAGTTCGAAGCATATATTATCTTTTGCTATCCAACAACCACAACACAACATACCCAGTGAAATTCATATTCGGAGTCTCTTCTACATTGGGTTCAACTTGATGCCTAAACTCTACACCAGCAGCATCACAAATCATACCTTGATATCTATTTACGTGTTCATAGTCTTGCTCTAGAATGTCACTTTGACTGCTTGAAGGCATGTCAAAACTTACAATAATTTTTTTATAAGGTAAGATTTTATTAAAATGAAGTATCAAGGAAACACTGCAATCTACCCTCAATCACTCTGAAATCCAACAAGCCTAGCCTGAAAATTTAAAGTAAAATTTTCACTTTTCCAGTTATACATATGTTGAATGAAAATAAAATTATAACTCTTAATTAAAATAATCAAAAGGGAAAAGGTGTATTTGCATCAAAACATCAGAAAGCTATTCCAGTAATCCATTTACAGTTAACAATTTTCGAAATCCAAGAAATGTGAGTTCACACCCAAAATTCAACTCTATTCAACATATGCATGCTGTGGTATGATCAAGTTCAATTTGAACCCTGATCCCCTCCAATGTAATCCAGAAAAGAAAAATGTAAGGACCCATTAGAGGAAAAGAAGAGCATCAGATATTAACTTACAAAATCAGATAACCACAACATCTCTATTAATCTAAAATTTAAGTTTGTGGCTTAAATTGTAAGAATGGATCTTGAGCCTAAGTCAACTCTAAAAGTTACTTTGTAGTTGAGGATCGTACAATGAGTCCATATTCTCATTCAATTTTCAATGTGGGACTCTTAACACTCTCCGCACGCACAGATCCCGTTAACTGGATCATGTATGACATAATTTGGGGACCCAACATCGGTGAATATAGAATTTGAATGGGTATGACTCTGATACCATGTAATAATGGATCTTGAACCTAACTCAACCCAAAAAACTAACTTGTTGGGTAAGCATTGTCCAAGTCCATATAAAAATTTCATATTCTTTTCTCATTATGTGTGCTTCTAGTACTTAAGCATATGCTTTGGAAGGTGAATGGTCTTGGAGAAAATGGTTTTCTTGAGTATTAATGTGATGAGGTCTTGCGGAAGCCGGAAAGTTTACGAGGGAAACACAATTTTAGCTCTTTACTTTTTTTCCTTTATATTTAATTGTTTACTACTTATGCTATATAATAGATTGTTTAGAATATTTTCATTTATATACCAGAAAAATATGTTGAATTTTAAATACAAAAAACAAACTCAGATAATCTTGTAGGATTGTCTAGAAAAAATATTTTAAAACAGTCAAATAATGATATTTACTTGAGAAATACATGAGATTAAATTACAGATAAAGTCATGAAAGAAAATGTTACGTTATTTGGACAATTTAGAAGATACAGAGAAATTAAAATTCACAAGATAAGAAGTTCTATTTTAAAATTTGACGATTGATGAACTTCCGCAACTTGATGCAATTGTCTGTTTTCTAAGAGCGGGATAAAGTAGTGTGTGATTGATTTCACCCAACATTCACAAGTCAAATATATTTAAAAGGCTGACATGGTTTACAGGCTATTGCGTCAGTCCGAGGTTTACCCCCGCTGTGCGTACTCGAGAGAGTAGCGTCTGCGGGTTCCTTCGTCAACAAAAAAAATATATTCAAAAGGGTTATAATTATGTGCCTAGATAAAGAGGATTTTGAGACAGCCTCGTAGACATTGGAGTAAATTTCTTAACCGGACATATCACCTTCTTCACCTACCGTACCATTATTTGTAACTTTGTTTTACATTTGACATATCAACTTTATCATTCTAAGATCATCAATTTAATGCTTAATTTCCTTTTATTTCATATTTATTGTTCTTCGTTTCTACCATTTTCACATTTAATTTACTTTCACTCTTGTTATTAGTGTCGTTTTACGTAATTGTTGATTTTTGGATATGAATAATTAATTATCTCACTAACATATCTGAATGAATAGGAAAAAGATTTCAAAGAATAGTTTAAAGGTAAGTTTGAGAGAAAAACTTTAATTTATAAAATCATTACAAAAAAATCCACAAGTACTTCCCTAGATAATTAAGTTTGCAGGTAACTATCCAAGAAATAATACATTAAGTCACAAAATTCATAGGTAAATCTGGAAGAAAAAAAATTATCTCCGGGTAACGTAATCCCCAGATAATTTTTCAAGTCACAAAATTCCTAGGTAAATTTTCAGAAATAATTTTCAATTAAATTTCCAACAACAAAATTCTCAAGTCATTCACCTGGGTCACAAAATTCCTAGGTGAATTTTCAAGGAAAATTTCGCGGCTAATACTGCAACAACATAATCCCTAAGTATTTTCATAGGAAAAGAGAATTCCCAAGTAAATTTTCAAGAATAAATCCCCAGCTAAAATCGCACCAAAGCAATCCCCAAATATTTTTCCAGGTAATATAATTCCCAGATAAATTTTCAAGAATAAATCCCCAGCTAAAATCACACCAAAAAAATCCCCAACTATTTTCCCATGTAATAATATTCCTAGGTAAATCCCCACAAAAATATCCTTAGGTAAATTAGTAGGGTGAATTACCTTGGATTTTTCCTACGGATTGAGAAAGGGAAAAAAGTTATTTTTTTTGTACACGTACCAGCAGATTTATATGTGATAGGGTACATGCCGATAAATATTCTCGGGTAATTTTCCAGGTACAATTTCGCGTAAAATGGCGCCAAAACTTACCTGTTGAATTTATCGGGAATACACTTTTCGTAAGTAATATATTCTAAAATTTTAAAATTTACGAATTTCGCAAAAAAATAAGCATGTGCTGCGAAAAAAATCCCCAGGTAATATCCCCATATAATTCACAGTTTTCTTGTAGTGAAACTTTATGTTAGTAAGCTCAAAGTTTTGTGACTTTCGTGTTAGAAAATATAGTTAAGTGACTTTGGTGAAAAAAATGATAGTTATGAGATCATATATGAAATTTAGCCTATATATGATCGATTCTTAACAAATTTATCCAATTCTTCACATGACTTCAACGAAAATAAAGCGTAAAAAAGAAAAGTTAAATAGAACTTGATGTAGGGATTTAGTAGCTCAGTTGGTTGACTACCTGAATTTTCAACTTGTTGGTGATTATTCGAATCCCCACATTGTAATCCCCTCCCTATTTCCCTTCCCCTACCCCTATGTAATAAAAAAGTTTTTTTTTTTAAAAAAAATAGAAGTTGGTTGAATATGATATTATGTTCTATACTTCTATACAGTAATAGTGCCTATTAAACATCATTAGATTAAGTTAACATACTTTAGGATATACTATTAACCTGCGTTTAGATATAGTATTTTTTATGGAATAATTATTTATTTATTTATTCAATTCAATAAAATGTTACATTAAATAGATCATTTTGTTATATATATATATATGTGCCCTCAACTTATATTGTAGATGATTTGGTGTATAGAGTTTATGCTTATACACAGAATATTAAATCATCGGTTTTTATAAGCATTGGGGGAGCCATAATTTTCACGAAGGGGTGTCAAAATATAAAGAAGTAAATCCACAAAGAAGTCAAGGGGAGTCAATACATAATATACATACATAAAAAATATTTTTTTACTCAACTAAACAGTGTAATTTTCTGTGATGGGTGTCGGTCGACACCCCTTGGATGCATGTGGCTCCGCCACTGCTTATAAGTTAAAAGTTAT
The DNA here is from genome assembly GCA_034509755.1 of Anisodus tanguticus. Classification (NCBI taxonomy): domain Eukaryota; kingdom Viridiplantae; phylum Streptophyta; class Magnoliopsida; order Solanales; family Solanaceae; genus Anisodus; species Anisodus tanguticus. The sequence continues at coordinate 40,554,157 of CM067558.1, forward strand.
AGGTCATAATCATAGATGGAAATTTGGACAAACCATTAGAATAATTGTAGCACGAGATTAAATGTAATTTATCTTAGTTACGAAAATGGTGTAGTTCTAACTTCTCATTCTAGTGCATTTTGAATGCACCGAACAGGACCAAGTAAAAATAGGTGTTTTAGATTGACTGGCAAAAATATATTCTCTAAACTATTAAATGTTCTTATATTTTTAATCTTGATATAACTATTATGAGTTGTATATATTAATTGTTATTTTGATTTATTAAAAGGTAAGATCCTCATATGGATCAATATGCTTGGTAGATTGGATGATAATAATATATATTGGTGAAACAAGAAGTTAGTTGATGGAATTCATGTCTCGATATAGAGATTGACGATTTACCTTTTTTGCGATGCTTATAAATTTTCATGTACTAACCCGGCCGGTGAATTTATGAATCTGACACATGAAAGAAGTTAAGCAGTGCTCTAAAGGAAGTTAATTATTGAATTAAATTCGTCAGTAATTAATTTATCGATTAGTATCTGGAATCTTAACATAATGGAGAATTTTGAAATATAAATGGAGGAGCGCAATTATGAATTTCTAGTGGAACGATTTGTAATTTATTATGGTAAGAATAATTCAAATAGAATTTTTGAATTACTTTCATAATAGGGAGCCTCAGCAATTAGTTTTGTGGTCCATGTAGTGCCCATATTTAACTAGGACTCATAATCTTGTTTCTTGGTGGAAAAGGAAGAAAAACGTTTTTTTGGTCCAATTTTGGACTGGATAAAAACGTGGAAAAATCCATATATATATATATATATATATATATATATATATATATATATTTAGGGGTCCTCCTAACCTAGAAGACACAAGTTTTCAAACAATACTTGCCCAGCCAAGTATTGAGAGAGTTCGGCTATTATTTTGGGATCGCTGCAGAAGACCGCAGAACTGGAGTCGGACTTGCTGAAGGATATTTGTTCACGCTTTGAGAGGTATTTCTCGAATTAATTTTCAGCATATTTGCATGTTCTACGTATTCGTATTTGTTATCTATTATTCATGTAAGTAGTATGATTCTGGAATTGCTTCAACTGTGCATGTTTCCCAACACATACAACATGTAAGATGTAACTCATGCAAGTATTCAAAGCTATTAGTCCGATATTAATAACTTACCAGTAGTGTGTATATATGTAATCAATTAAATTGAACTAATGATATACATTGTTTACGTACCTCCGTTAATATATATAATTTAAATCCAATTTAGAAAATAGTAATAAGCTAGCTAAAACGTCTCAAGAGGGCAATAAGAAAATGCAAGAGATAAAAGAGGTTGCTGGATCACTCACTAATGATGTTATAAATCTCACCAGAATGTCCGCTTGGGCAACTCCATTGGTTATCAAGGGGATATTTGGAAAATAAATCTCACCAGAACTCGAACCATCAAAAGACTGCATACATGAGTCATGCCCCGATGACCGAACAAATAAAACAGAAAAATAGTCAGAAACTTAACGTTGTTCACAAATTTCAATGTTAAATTTTGTAAAAACTACGTGCATTTGCAAACAATAACGATAATTCATAATTGTAGAGACGCCTAGGTCGTTTGTATTGCAGGTATCGTAATACTGAGATTTTTAATCAGATGTTTTTTTCAGAATTTATGATTTTTTTTATTTATTAGCAGTACATTAAAAATGAGATATGCTACATATAAAGTAAAATAGGTGTTTGATTTAAATTTTAAACTGGATTAACTTTTGTTTCTTAATAACATTTTGTATACAGCAGAATCTACAGAAAGGCAATGTTAGTTAGTCATTTTACTTGTTTTATTCCGTCATAGCTAATCTTAGAATTGTTATTATAACGATTAGATGTGGTAAAACTATACAAATATGGCAGTATAAAATTATATCAAAATTACTTTGCTGAATTTAAAATAACAAACAAACAACGCATGAAAGTAATACTTCGTTCATTTTAATTTATCTTTCTTAGTTTAACTATAGAAAGACTTATAATGTTGTTGTGTTTAATCTACCAAATTAACCTTGAATCTTATAGCCTTAATATGTCTGGTGGGATGTTGAAGTTAATGAGTTACTAAATATATAAAGGGGCATTCTTTTCTAAATAAACTAAAGAGAAAAATAAAAAACATAAATTAAAACAATGCGACTATACCAAATTTTATATTGGGATTATTTTCATAACCCCGGCAACAAAACGAGCCTTAAAAGCATGAGATGTGTAATTAAAAGTGGGAAACGGGATAGAAATATATGTACGTACCATTATCAGGTGTCGAAGGTTATAATTTGATTCGTCGATGCATACTAAAAATTATTTTCTTCACATTTCATCTAAGACCAAATATGTAAATCGATCAACTTGGTTCAGTTTTTTGTGTTTCTTGAATGAAAGAAATAATCCCCTTGATTATTTTCATTACTTGAACAGATATATATACAAGATACAAAATATTCCTATTCTATTCTTAAAATTTTATTCTACCATAATTTTAACTCTACAATTATGGTAGTGTATAATCCTACTTTAGGTAACAAATACATTACAATATACTACACATATATTTTCCAAATATACAATATTCTTATGTACGTTTTTAGCCAAAACCGAGAGCACCAAATATGGGCAGATTTCGTGGTATTTAATAAGGCAATATACACTTGTATATTGTGTGTATATTGCCTTATTTAACATTGAAGAGAAAGGAGGAACAGTTGCTTGTGAGGTTCAACATTATTATAGGGAAGCCAACCAAATCATGGATGCTTTAGCAAAATAGAGTAGCACAAACGAGGAGTTGTCTATTTTTGCAATATGCACATCTCTCATCGATTGTCATCGGACCTTACAGACTTGATCTCAAACAAATGGAGTCCATAAGGCGTAAGCAAAAGAAGAATGTGTATAGAAATAGTCCAGCTGAGATGTTGTGTAGCTATTTTTATTTGCCTATCACGCTGGACTTGTATATTTGTACAGAACTTGTATAGTTGTGCCTATGACTTATTTTTTGCGTGCAGCTGTTGGCTGCGAACTTGAACAGAGGGTTGAGTTTTGCTCCCCTCAGCTTTGTAATATTGATTTATTGATATAAAGGTCACTGATAAATACCCGTGATATACACGGGATATACGCTGTGTATATCACGGGCAGATTGTTGCATAATGGGCTATTAAATCCCGTGATATACACGGTATATGCATGCCGTGTATATCACGGTTTAGTAGTCTATTTTAGGTTATGATTTGTTATAATTAAATTAGAGTTGTACACTTACCATAATTGTATAATTATTGTACAAATAGATAAGGTTTTAGGAGTAGAATAGGAATAGGATTTTCCTATTATGAAAATTGTAAATTGTATATATACTCTTTCATTAATGAAAATAATCAAGGATTATTTCTTTCATGGTATCAGAAGTCTAGGTTTCACAAAATTCCTATACTTTTCCGCTGCCTCTGCTCGTTTCCCGAGGAACACTATCTCGGTTTCCGAGCCCTCTCTTGTTCTCTCCTCTCTTCCCAAATTTCTTCTACTACCCTAATTCACATTTTGTTCTTTCGTTATGTCTACGTCAAAGAACACGTTTCATCCTGCCCTTACAGTTTCCAACATCAGGAACCACATCCCTATTGTTCTTGAGATGAAAAACGTCCAATATGCGACGTAGGCGGAGCTTTTCAAGATTCATGCACGTTCGCATCAAGTTCTTCATCATATCATTCCCTCAGCCGCAGGCAATGAACCTGCCCCAGAAGTTGACCCGATATGGTGGACTACTCTTGATGCTACCGTTCTGTAGTGGATTTATTCCACTATCTCTACGGACCTCTTGCAAACAATTCTTTCACCCGATACTACGACAATGAAAACTTGGCAGAGGCTGCGTGACATATTCCAAGATAACAAAAACTCACGTGTTGTTACTCTTGAGCATGAATTTTCTCATGTTAACATGGAGGATTTTCCGAACGTCTCAGCCAATTGCAAAAGGCTGAAAGAATTAGCGGGCCAACTCCGCAACGTTGGTGCGCCCGTTAGCAATAATCGTTTTGTTCTCCAAATGGTTGCTGGCCTATCTGAGGCCTATTGTGGCGTTGGAACTCTCCTTCGTCAAAGTGATCCTCTCCCACAATTATATAAGGCCTGGTCCATGCTTACGTTAGAAGAAGCTGGCTAATCCAGTCGTCATGATGACAACATCCGATGCTACTCCGTCCTTCTCCAAAAATTCAGGCCAAAATCGCAACAACGGTGGAGGCAAAAATGGTAAAAATTAGAAAATAATGGCGGAAATCGAGGTAGGAATAACGGGGGTGGGCGTCGGGGCAATGGGCCGCAAACCAACTGGCTGCAACTCTAGTGTCCGTGACCCTAGAACTGGGCCAACGGTTCTTGGCCCAATGTGCCCTATTACCCGCAATCGGCCTACCCTGGAAACTGGGCCTAATTTTCCAACAAGCCCAGTTTTCCGGTCCAGCAGTTTAGTCCACGACCAGGTTCTAGGCTGGGGCAGCAAGCAGGTGTGCTTGGGCCTCGGCCTGCCCAGACCCATCATGCAGCGGGCCCCATTCTGACAGATATTTAATCCGCGATGCACACACTTGGATTGACTCCTCCGGATAATAATTGGTACATGAACATCGGCGCCACTTCCCATATGATATCCGACCCAGGTACCCTCTCATCTTATTACAATTTGAGCAACAATCGTGGTATTATTGTTGGTAATGGTCATTCAATTTCAATTCATGGTCACGGAAGTGCAGTGTTGCCCCCCCCCATCCGTCTCTTGTCTTGAAAAATACCCTTCATGCCCCTAACTTAATTAAAAATTTGATGTTTGTTCGCAAATTCACAACTGATAATTGGGTTTCTATTAATTTTGATCATTTTGGGTTTCTGTGAAGGATTTCAAAATGGGAATACCTCGTATGAGATGCAACAGTAGGAACGATCTTTATCCAATCACCACCACTAATTTTGTCTAAACAGCCGTGTCCTCCGCTTTTGCTACTCTTGCTCCTTCCTTGTGGCATGCACGTTTGGGTCATCTAGGGTCGTCAATTATGTCATCTTTAAATAAAAACAATTTAATTCATTGTAAGGGTACGAATAGTACTCCACTTTGTCCTTCTTGTCCGTTAGGAAAACATGTTAGATTACCTTCTGTAGCCTCTACATCTCGCACTTTAATGCCTTTTGATATTATTCATAGTGATTTACGGACATCTCCGATTTTAAGTTCTATGGGTCATCGTTATTATGTTCTATTTTTAGATGACTATTCTAATTTTTTGTGGACTTTTTCGTTAGCTAAAAAATCTCAACTATTTTCCACTTTCATCAATTTTTGAGCATTTATCCGTACCCACTTCGAACATGCTATAAAAATATTCAATGTGATAATGACAAAGAATATGATAATGGGGTGTTTCGGAAATTTTGTGTTGCTAATGGCATAACTTTTCATTTTTCTTGTCCACATACGTCTTCACAAAATGAGAAAGCAGAACGAAAAATTCGTACAATTAATAATATTGTCCGTACCTTATTAGCTCATGCTTCCGTCCCTCCATCTTTTTGGCATCATGCACTACAAATGGCTACTTATCTACGTAATATACTTCCTAACAAAAGATTGACCTTTAAACCCCCACTCCAAATTCTCTATAATAAAGTCCCTTCATACTCTCATCTTAAAGTCTTTGGGTGTTTATGATATCCCCTATTTCCGTCCACTACATTAAACAAGCTTCAAGCTCATTCTACCGCTTGTGTGTTTTTGGAGTTTCCGTCAAATCATCGTGGTTACAAGTGTTTTGATTTTTCCTCTAATAAAATCATAATCAGTCGTCATTTATATTTGATGAAACCCAATTTCCGTTCACCAAAGTATGTAGTACAATGCCTGACTCGTGTCATTTTTTGGATGACTGGGTCCCACCTTATATTTTATGTCAGCTCTTGGACTAACCCGAGCCCACTGAACCGTCAGCAGGCCCACTTCCTACTGGCCCACTACCCTCACCGTCCACTGTTTCTTCAGTTCCAGGTCAGTCCAGTGGGCCTGTTGTCCATCTCACTGTCTACTTGGCCCCTGTCCCATTCCAGAATCCCAGTCCATGTTCCAGTGTTGGGCCAGCAGGCCCACTACCTGCTGGCCAGTCCGTCACATGTCCCAAAAATATCCAAACTCCACCCAATTCTTCCTCGAGTCATCGCCCGGTTACTCGTACTCAGCGGGGTATTTTTAGACCAAAAAGATATTTTAATCTACATTCTAATGTTCTTAAGTCCCCCTACCTCGTAACCCAGTGTCGGCATTAAATGATCCGAATTGGAAAATGGCTATGACCGATGAATATAATGTTCTTATTGATAATAAGACGCGGGAGTTGGTGCCCCGTCCTTCTGGTGTTAATATTATTCGGTCTATGTGGATTTTTACTCATAAAGAAAATTTTGACGGTTCTTTTGCGAGGCATAAGGCTCGTCTTGTAGGTGATGGTAAGACTCAACAGATTGGTATGGACTGTGGGGAGACATTCAGTCCGGTTGTTAAACCGGCCACCATTCTCACTGTTCTAGCCTAGCACTTTTTAAATCTTGGCCTATTCATCAGTTAGATGTGAAGAATGTTTTCTTGCATGGTGATCTTGAGGAGACCGTATACATGCATCAGCCGTTGGGTTTTTGAGACCCCAATTTTCCACATCATGTCTGTTTGTTGAAGAAACTCTTATACGGGCTTAAGCAGGCCCCACGGGCTTGGTATAAGCGATTTGCCGACTATGTATCTACTATTGGGTTTTCTCAAAGCATGTCTGATAATTCACTGTTCATTTATCATCGTGGGGTTTCCATGGCATAAATTATGTTGTTGTGGATGATATTATATTGATTGCCTCATCTGATGTTTTACGCCGATTGATCATGACACTGCTCAGTTCTGAGTTTGCTATGAAAGACTTGGGACCCTTGAGTTATTTCTTGGGTATTGTTGTCACTCGTCATGCAGAGTGGGTATTTTTCTCACAAAAGAAGCATGCTGCTAAGATAATTGAGTGAGTTGGTATGTCCTCTTGTAAGTCTACTTCTACGCCAGTTGATACTAAACCCAAGCTGGGTACTCCGGCCGGAGTTCCATATGAGGACCCCACCCACTATCGTAGTCTTGGAGGGGCTCTTCAGTATCTCACTTTTACGCAACCGAATATTGCGTATGATGTGCAGCATGTGTGTTTGTTTATGCATGATCCTCGGATTGACCACATGGATGTGCTCAAATGCATTATACGCTACCTACAGGGCACTCTTGATTATGGCTTGCATCTATATCCGTTGTCGGTCTTTACACTTGTCTCTTACACAGATACCGATTGAGGTGGCTGTTCGGACACCAGACGTTCTATGTCTGGTTACTGTATGTTTTTTGTGATAACTTGGTCTCATGGTCTGCCAAACGGCAAGCTACCTTATCCCTTTCTAGTGCAGAGGCCGAGTATCGAGGGGTGACCAATGTGGTTTCTGAATCTTGTTGGCTACGAAATCTTCTCTTGGAGCTTCACTTTCCAGTTCACCAAGCTACCTTGGTTTATTGTGATAATGTTAGTGCCGTATACATTTCTGGCAATCCGGTTCAACATCAGCGCACTAAACATATTGAGATGGATATACATTTTGTTCGCGAAAAGGTAGCTCGTGGACAAGTACGCATCCTACATGTCCCTTCCAGGTATCAAATTGCTGACATCTTTACTTAGGGTCTTCTATTGGTTCTCTTTGAAGAATTTAGGGACAGTCTCAGAGACCGCCCGCTATGACTGCGGGATTGTGATATACACGGGATATACGCTGTGTATACCACTTGAAGATTGTTGCATAATGGGCTGTTTAATCCCGTGATATACACGGTATATGCATGTCGTGTATATCACGGTTTAGTAGTGTATTTTAGGTTATGATTTGTTGTAATTAAATTAGAGTTGTACACTTACCATAATTGTATAATTATTGTACAAGTAGAATAATGTTTTAAGAGTAGAATAGGAATATGATTTTTCTATTATGAAAATTATAAATTATATATATACTTTTTCATTAATGAAAATAATCAAGAGATTATTTCTTTCGGTCACGCGATTATACGATTATAAGTTTAAACAAAAAAAAGGAGGACCAGTTGAGTTTCAATGATTGTGTAAACGACCAATCTTGAGCTGACTTTCATACCTACTTTTGAAAATCCATTGATACAATTAATTAAGATTCATATCGAGTAGAGCCCATATCGAGTAGAGCCAATTTAAAGGAAAAACACTCCCCAAATAGTGGAGTCACCCGGCTTTGTATTGATATTTGATAGGTAAAAAACATGAATGTATATTATCTCTGTGTTGAATTTTTAGGATTTTTTATGTATTTTATTTTTTATATTTTTACTCCTTTTAGTGAATTAATGTGGCTCCGCCACTGGCCCTCCCAATCAGGAATTTCTCTTATTTTTTAAGCTTGAATTCAAAACACTCTAATTAAAGATGGACATAGTCGCATCCATTCCACCATATTCTTGGTGATACTTTTATTTGTTAACCTTTTTCAAATTAAAGATAAACAAAAGTTAATTACTTTTCCCATGATTTTCCGCGGTTTTATGCCTTGTTCGTAGTGGTTGGAAAAATATATATATATGGTACAACAACAACGAATTTCTAGAACAAGAGCAATTCAATCAGGAAAAAAACACGAATATAGTTGATGAATAATATAGTTCATGCCTAATGAGTAATACAAATTTTCGTTACTTTTAAATTAAAATTAAAGAAAGAAAACCATAAATATTTATTGTCATTAAACTACCACGAAGAAATAAAAATAGATAAAATTAGGGGGGAAAAAGCTGTGTTGTGAGAGTGGGATTTGAACCCACGCCCTATCGGACCAGAACCTTAATCTGGCGCCTTAAACCAACTCGGCCATCTCAACTTTGGTGCTTTTGATAATATAACTTTGTTATTGTTCTCATTGTCTACCTGTGACTACATAGATTATACTCCTTCCGTCCCAAAAAGAACTATAGATTATGTCGGGTTCCTTAAAGAACTTATGTCCTGCTAGGCATAAGTTCAATTCTGAAGGGCAAAAATTAAAGACCAACCCATTTGAAGGACAAACCGACGAATTTCTTCATTGCGAACCTCTTCGGTTTGGGTGGACTTATCCTAAGATATTTAGATTTTAGCGCTATCTTCTCTATAGTTCTTTCTATATATACATGAAATATATTGGATAAAATTCAAAATTTTCAGTCACTATAATTGAAAAAATTTACTTTCAAGGAGTTTCAGATTTTACGGGTAAAATTTCAGGATATTGTCATGGAGTTTCACTTGTGAAATTTGAAACTCCATGATAGTGAAAATTTTCAATTACAAGATTGAAAAGAGGCAAACTCGTGCTATTACTGCATTAAAAGTTGGATGGGTCATTTTTTAGATCACTTATTAATATTTAGCCACGGTTTGAAATGTAATTGAGAAATAATCATTTTTAATGCGAAAATAAAACTTGAATAAAAATACTCCTACTTAAAACCCAGAAGGACTTTAATATTGTATGCGGGAGTTCGAAACTTCTACAAGTAAAACTTCAACTTAATATATGCTGTAATTCGAAAATTTTCTTAATAGGTGAAACTAGAGTTCAAAACTTTTAAAGGTGATATTCTAGCAATATGGCTTGTTGTGATACTTAGCAAAGTTGATTGATTTTCTTCTTATAAAATATAGTTTAATAAATTTATATGATATTGGGAAATTTGATTAATATTTATATTACAAAAAATCATTTAATGACTTCATACAGTAAAATAATACAAAGTTATTATTCGTGAAATTACCCCAACCTAGTATGACTTTCTCATTTTAATTTTTTATTTGATTGTGGCCAGAAGATTGAACGTTGGGACAAAACATACTATCTTTATCAGGGCTTGTACATCTCCCCTATCAAGATAATATGTGGCTATTTTTCAAAGTACAATTGCTAGTCTTGGTGTGGCCTGCCAATATGTGGACAACAGAAAAAAAAATGAACATAACAAATTGGAGCAAATCATAGCAAAACACTTGGTATAACACCAGCTAATTAGTAGTACCAGAATAGGAAATATGATGTATGACAAATATATATAGACTTGACAAGGGAATGGGAAATGAAAATTTAATAAGTAATGGACAACTTGACCAATATTTTCTCCACACTTAGCACGTAGATTTGACAGATCATGAGGAGTTTCAAGTTCTTGTGCAGCTTTTATATTTGGTTAAGATGTGTCATTCTCCTTTTTTAGTACAATTGTGTTGTTAAAATTTACTACTCCCTCCTCCCAATTCATGTCATGAACTTTGATAAAGCTTTGATATTTAAAAAAATAAAAAAAAATTTTAATACTTGTAGTCTAAAATATATGAAATATTTAATATTTTTTTAAAAATAAATTTAAAAAGAGAATACACTACACAAATTTGATGGGGACAAAGGGAATATATTATATACACTAATGGTCATTTGGTAGCTGGTTTGGAGGTGTGTTATGAAGATATTAAATAGTGAATAATTATACTGTGTTTAGTAGTTGGTTAGGAGGTGAGGTAGTCATTTATAAATTAATATGAAGTTTGATTTGCAATTTAGAAACATACATAAGTAATATATGTACTCCCCATGTCCCAATTTATGTGATATACTTACTTTTTTAGTCTGTTCCAAAAAGAATGATACATTTTTTTATTTTGCAACAATAACTTTTACCTTTTACGCTTAACGAGATGATCTATAACCACACAAATATCTTTAACTTGTTTTAAACCACAAGATTCAAAATTCTTCATTTATTTCTTAAACTCCGTGTCGATTCAAACTATATCACATAAATTAGGACGGAGGGAGTATAAGTTATGACTTATGAGGGAATCTATGTATTATTTTATGCAGGATAAAAGGTGAAATAAATAAATCCTACATAACTAATTCCTGCATAAAATAATGCATTGATTCTCTCATAATTAATCATAGTATTACTAATCCCTCCATAATTAACCAATTACCAAGCGATCCCTAAAAGTTGTACGGTGCACAAGCTCCAGCTATGTGTAAGGATCACATGGAATCTTATGTACGTAATTTTACCTTACATTTTTTAAGAGATCATTTTTATTGCTTGAACTCATAATCTTTAATTACTCGCAAGACGATAACTTTTATCATCATGTTCAAACTCCCTTTTTACTTATTGTGTACGTTGGCAACATAAAAAACTTTTACACTTTTGATAGTTAGGCTGTTTACTGCATTTTTATGTTATTAAATTGGAATTATGTAGACAGTTTGTTAAAATCGAGACAGCGACGAAAATTTAGAGAGACAAGAATAATGACAGAATTTTTCTGATTCTCATTCATCATAATGACATCCTTACATAGAAATAAAATACTCTTTTTAGTCTAATAGGGTAAAGGATAATCCTATTATAATAGGGCTACATAAACCTAATCTATTCTAATACCCCCCCCCCCCCTCAAATTGGAGCATGAGGGTCTCGAATGCCAAACTTTCCAAGTAAATATTCATGTTCCGATTTGCCCAAAGCCTCTGTAAATACATCGGTCAATTGCTCACTGGTTAACACATGACTGGGAAGTATTATTCTGGATTGGAGCGCGTCCCGGATATAGTGACAGTCGACTTCAATGTGTTTAGTCTGTTCATAAAACACCAGATTTTGTACAGTATACAATGCTGCTTGACTATCCCAATACATTTTCACTAGAGATTTATGTTCAACATCCAAACTATGTAAAATTGCCTTTAACCATTTCAACTCATAATCTACCATTGACATTGATCGATATTCTGCCTCTGCTGATGAGTTAGTGACAATGTGTTGCTTCTTAGTTTTCCATGATACGGGTGAATTTCCGAGGGATATAAACCAACCGGTAAGTAATTTTTGAATCAATGAACATCTTGCCCGGTCTAAATCACATTATTCGTACAACTGGAGATCACAATTTTTTCTCATCACAATGCCTTGTCCTGAGTGAAAGTGCAAGAGGGGGTGAATTAAATTTTTTTCTTTTTCTTAGTCGACTATCTTAGATCAATAGTCGACTACTAACAGATATAGTGCAGAAAGTAAATGCTAAAGTAAATGACACTAGATATTTTATATTGATTCAGATTCAATGTGAATCCTAGTCCAGTCCCATTGGGTTGCAACGGTGTTCTCTGTAGCTCTTTTGGAATATGTTTGGTACAATGAGTGTTTTGAATGGAGCTCCTACGTCTACACTTAAAACACTCTTAATATTTTGATACAATGCCTCACTAACTATACTATATTTCTTCCCACCTTTTTATTTACACTATAATTCACTCAAAGTTACAATGCTTATTAAAAGTAAATTAGAGAGCTTGATAAGTTGAGACGAAAATATCTCTTTCTTCGCTATGGAGTCTCCTTTAAATAGTGTGAATATATGATCGTTTGACACCTTTGACAGAGATGGAAACCCAGTAGAATTGATCCTTGAAAATAGAAATTAGTGATCCTATTTCCAAGAATAAGGTTAGAGCTTCCAATGTAATTTGATATTCCACGATGTCTTTCCTTGCTTGAGTGGATCTTGTTCGGCTGATTGGAATATATTCTAGACAAGTTGATTCAACCTTCCTTTGTTGATGCTCGCTGATAACTAATTATTTATTGCATCTTCTGGTATAGCTTTCATAAATATGCAGATTTTCATATCTATTCCAGCACCGTACATTCTCTTTTCTTGTTGACTCAATTCTTGCGTTTGGGCATGACTTCAACTAGTTGGGTTGGTTGTATGGTTGAACGTCTTGGCTTGAGTCTTAAGTTATTCGACTGACTGCATAGTCGATACATGGGCTTGATTGAATCTACTTATGTCTTGCGCATCTTTGAGTATTTCCTGTATACAGATATAAGTCATCATTAAAATCCTAACACTAACAATCTCTCTTTTTTTATGATGACAATAAATACTAGATGTAGTCAACTTCTCTATTATAATGCTTTTCCTGGTGACAGCAGTCGACTAGGAGTAGTTTACTCTCCCCGAATAGTTGACTCCCCCTGAGTAGTTGACTTCCCTTTTCTCCTTCTTTGACATCAATAAAAAAATAGACATAGAGAACATAATAGCATAGAATATAACATAGTGTGCTGATATCTCAATACCAAACAAAAAAATAAGATTGTATCTGAATTTATGTCCATAAAACATCCACAAAACACAGTAGATAGTCAACTAGTACATAAGATGTTAAGACTGCGGTGGGGTTGTGGGAGTAGTCATTATAGTGGATTATAGGTGTTGAAGAAGGAGAAAAGGGGACAAAAAGATATGGGGGTTATCGCCGCCGGTGGGGAGGGTGGCAGAAAAGAAGAATTTTAGAGGTTTAGGATTAAATTACTGAACTCTTATTAAGCTGCAGTGGCATCTTTTTTCATTTAAACTGATCTGCATCTAAGTTATGGACTGAAATTTCCATTCCAGTTATGAGATCTTTCCGTTATTAGTGATTATAGGAGGCAAAATGAGCTCAATTTTTAGTAACCGGACCGAAGTTTAAACTAGTTGAGTTATGATAACTCGTCTAATTTGTTGACTTGACGCAATCGGTTGAACGTGAAATGTCACATCAAAATTAGTATTAGGTCAAAATAGTGAAACTCAACAAGGTAAAAAACTCAAAATGCAATACAAAACCAAACATAAAAATCAACTTTAAAAATTATAGGAACTATATGTATCTATCTAAAAAATTAAACTTATTATTTAAGAAAAATACAAAAAAAAATCAGTTTTTTTTTTCTCAAAATGCAAAAACTAAAAAAAAAAAAAAAAAAGAGAGAGACGGAGTCATGTCATGCAGACTCAGTTATGACTCATTATTTTGATCCGGTCTACTTTTTACCGAAGCAAATTTTGAACAAATATATTCAACAATATCACCATACTCAGTGTAATCCCAAAAATTAAAGTTTGAAGAAGGTAGGATGTGCGCAGATCTTACCTTTACTTTTGTGGAGCAGAGAGACCGTTTCCGATAGACGCTCGGCTCAAAAGAAAAGTAGTTGATGCAGGATTACAAGGAAAATAAATCAGTAAAATATCAATAGACACAACAAATAAAGCAACACATAGTAATACACATATAAAGAGTAATGGTCTATGCAATATCGAACTAATACTACTAAGAATAGGAGATGAAGAGGAGATGACGAGGCTACCCCACTATCTCTCCCTGACAATGCGACAAAAACTCAACTACTTATTAAATTTCTACCATAATTTTTTACATCCAAATCTTCCTATCTAAAATCATGTCATGACCCATTTATAAATTTAAGCCATATTGATCCCTCCAGGTTTAACTTGATCCATCCATTTGCCTCCTGATCTACTAGTGATTGTATTCTTTCTTCTTCTTTTTTTTCCATTCAGTGCTTGGTCTCCATATCGGGGACTCACGTTCAGATTCAGATGGAGTAAGACCCTTTAAAGAATAAGCAATTTTTATCAGAACTTTTTCTATTTTATACAAGTTTCGAATCTGAAATCTTTAATTCTCATAATGTTTTAAACTGAACTAGAACAAAAAGACGGTTCAATTAAGGCGTGTGGCTGAAACACTACCCTCTATATAGTAAAGTTAACTAATTAAGCAGTCCTAGCAAGTTCAATTTTGTAGGTGACACGTGGTGACTAAAAGTTATAAATATTGTCTCAATTTATTTGAAGGTTGATCAGTTTAGCGGTCAAATAGCTTTTTCTTTGACTTAATTTTAGGCATAGATTCTTCGAGTATTTTATAATAAAGTTTACATATTTGAAAATTATATAAAAAGTACTATAAGTCTGCATAATTAATAATTTACAATATATATATATATATATATATATATATATAAAGAGTTGGAGAAAATCGTAGTCAAAGAAAAAAAGTCATTTGACTCCTAAACTTGTCAACTTTCAAATAAATTGAGACAGAGCGAGTATAAAGTGCTTATAGATGGGGACATTGAAAAAAAAGGCATGTGGCCAAACACAATTTTCACCAAGTGAAGACGGATGTCTTTTTCTCTTCTGGCTCGTTTTGTTGGAAGAAAAACAAAAGGCATGTCTTTAAATGAAAATAATTGAATAGGCATTTGACATTTATAAGTACCATGAGTTAAGTGAACAAAATGGTGTTAATTTGTGTGGATGAATTGAAGGACACTTCAACCAATGCGTACTTTGGCTTTTGTATAATAAACCTACTCTCCATAAAAGATTCCAATTCCACTTTCATCTTGCCCAATTTTGTAGTTTTTTTTTGGTATGTTCATCAATAGTAGATGATAGAGAGACGGGTTCATTGTCTTTTCAACTTTGAATCGTGTAATATTGATCTTCGAAAACTTCTCTACAAAAATAAGAAATATTAGCCTTCTCAGTCTCGATTTATGTGGTAGTATTTTAACCAGACATAAATTCAAGAAAAGAAAGAAATGTAAGAAAAAATCATGTACTACCCCAGCAGTGATTAATACACAAATATAAACATAATATTGAGTTAGTTGGTCAAACAAACGGATCATTAAACTCCATTGATACAACAATAACAATCGAAACTTTCATAATCCGCAACCTATCACGCTCTCTAGATATGAAGAACTAGGTGATGGAACGTCAACCGTTACCACATATTCAATAATATAATACGCTAGGGTTTAATTCTTTAATAGCTGGAAAATATAGTTGGGGTTGACCTCTATTTATAGGCGGTGTCTACCATAATCATTTAATAGTTATTGATCTTTGCTTATTCATACACATCATAATAAATTAGTATTAGGCCATTATTTAATCCACCACTTGAGTCATGTCATTATCCTTCAGGCTATAACTAATTAACGCAAATCTAAATTCTAACTAAAAGACTTTTCAAACTTATGGTCTAATCAAACAATAGACATTTATGTTATTATAAATCATTTCATTATCAATAAATAAAAATTTAAAGTTAAATTATGACAGATTATAAAAAAAAAGCATATCATATATGTTACACCTCGTAGTTTTACGTCTAGTCGTGTCGTCGATTAACATCGATATCCCGAGGAGATAGGAGACTTTATGAAAGTATAACGATTTCTTAAGACATGTTTAAGATAGTGTCGGGATGTATAGAAGTTAAACGAATAGAAGAGGATACATTTCGCAGATTTTGACAAAAATTCCAAATGTACGGAGAGGAGGTATGGACCGTACATTAATGTATTACATTTGAAGTTAAGGGACCGTTCCTAGTTTCTGTATTTTTTAAGATTCCTGCCTGAGACATACGGTTCAAATGTACGGACCATATATTTGGTCGTACATCTTGGCGTTGGCAATTCTTTTTTTGTATATATATATAGTTGCTCGACTTAGGGCTTCACTTGACATAAATTACAGATCCTAAACACCTCCATATACTCTCAAGAAGGTCCTTAATCCTCCACGGCTCAAAGACTAAGGCAAACCAAGTGATTCTAACGTGAAGAATCTTGTAGCTATCGTTGTATCGTCTCTCTCTTTGTCATAGTGATTCTGGAGAATTATTGGAAGTGAAGTAACATCTATTTTGGGAAGATTCTTGTGTTTAAAGGTAGTTTTCACCTTCCTCTACCTATTTTTATGATTATATAGATGTTTTGGGGGTAAGTTGTTGAAAAGTCTTCATAAGCCAAAACTTGTAAACTTTGAAACTAGAGTTGTATGGATTGTTGAGCTGTTTTACATGGAGTATGAGATGGAGTTGATAATATCCAAATGAGTTTTCTTATAAATTTTGGATCTGTGATTGATATCAATCATTTATATAATGTAGATAATCGCTCGTAGAATGTCCAAAGACTTGTGAAATCCTTATAAGCCGAGCAACAAGGTATGTAAGGCTAAACTTCCTTTCAAAGCATGAATCCTAAAACGTATATTGATTCTTAACGAACTTGCCTAAGGAAGTATTCTAAATCTATGTTTACATGTCCCTTGTCGGGAGTACTTTCCGCACCGAAATTCATAGCTTGTTCATCGTGGTTTGGTTGATTGTATAGTAGAGCTCATATCCTTCCTTGATGGAGTTTATCAAAGTTATAGTCTTACTTATCGATCAAGTGTCGTCTCAAACAAGCATAGAGTCACATAAGTTATTGAAGGCCAAATTCTATTATTACTATAATATATGATTCACACCACCAAATTAATATTGATGGGCAGTTATATATGCACATACACACCCTGAGCTATAATCGGAGGGCAGTTATATATATATATATACACACACACACACACACCCCGAACTATATTCCAGTGGGAAGTTTATATAGTATAGTATATGGATAAAGAGTCTCAAAGTAAATTTCAGAGTTTCACAGTTCACCTTGAGGGGGATACAGGTTATCGGGTTACTTCTTTTATCATGTTTATAGTTTATACTTTTATATTGTTATTCATGCTTTACATATTGTTACATTTCTTTCGTACCGACGTCCCTTTTTACTAGGGGAACTGCATTTCATACTGCAGGTTCAGATAGGGGCTCTGATAAACCTTCTTAGTAGGAGCTATTGAGCTCCAGCCGTCAGTTAGTAAGCTTCGCCTCTTCTGGAGCTTCCTGATCAGGTGTTGAGTTATATCATATGTATGTATGTAGATTATGGGTAGGTCGGGGCCTTGTCCCGACCATATGACAGTTCAGTCACTCGTAGAGTCTCGTAGACTTGTGTAGTATGTTTAGTTGTGTTATATAGCCTTGTAAGCCTGGTTATCCTTTTGCTGACTTATGTTACGGTGTTGTCGGCTTTGTTTATATATATATTGGGTTGATCTTCCCTTGTTCAACTTCAGAGGTCGGATTGTATGCTTGCCTTGCAGTTTTGGGCCTTGTTGGTCCTTCTATTGTGTTGCTATTCAGGTTATATCCTAGTAAGGCCTTGTCGGCCGGAAGTTAGATGCATTCAGATGTATGGTCTTTAGAGTGGTACGCTCGGGCCAGTAGGGCATCGGGTGCCGGCCATACCTCTTAATTTGGGGTGTGACAATATAAATTGGAAGGGATGGAGTATTAGAGATGAATGACATGGAGGAATACCTTTAAGGAATAATACATAAACAGACTCTTAAACTTAATTGTAGCTGACAAATATGCCCTCCAACTTTGGATGTGCACAAATAGACATCTCAACTTGTATAAAGTTGAACATGTAAATACAAATATTGACGTGACACTGATGTGGAATATAAATTTGGATGTGTCTAGATGATCATTTTGTAAGTTGGAGTGTTCAACTGACAAAATGGAGATAAGTTGAGGTGTATATTTGTGCACACCCAAAGTTGGAGGACATACTTGTCAGCTGAGACCAAATTTGAGAGCTTGTTTATGTATTATGCCTACCTTTAATTAGTGGAAACTTTCAGATATTTTTTCCAACTTCAACTTTAAATATTACTATTATTTTTTTCCAAATTTCAGCCACCTCATATCTAAGGGCCTACTCAAGAACCATTAATTACCTTAATTAAATAGTTACTCCGATCCAATCCAAAAATTATATTTATGTTTTTTGTGTTAGAGTGAAGGGGATAGTACGAGCTGTCTCTCCGCTAACTCAAGATTTATTGTTTTAAAAACCCTAGAATTTCTAGTAAAAGAGGAACATATTCATTTTAGATATTTGAAAGGAAAAAGAAATTAGATACGGTCTAAAAAATAATAAATGTTCGACATGGTAGGGTATAAGAGTTTGAATGAGGAACAATTTTGCTGGTTAGCTCATGTCCCTTAATAATTTATGGATATGCTGTAATTTTATAACTGCTATTGTACAATTGGTATAGACAATTTCAAGGATCAACAAGTATACTCTGCTGTAATTCAATTTCCATATCTGGGTTTTAACGGTACCAAATGGACGGGTTAGATTTAATTTGGACGGTTAAAGTGTGTTGAGTTAATACTCAGTCATTAATTAATTCAATCCACTTTGACCCACCAAATTTAACTCATCTAAAAGTTGAGCTGATATGAGTTGAATATGTAGTTCAAATTGATCAATGAAAACCTTATCAAAATATTTTTATATGTCATATATAACCACAATAAAGAAAAATAAACAACAACATACTCAGTGAAATCCCACAAACTGAAGTCTGGGAAGGGTATAGACGGTATGCAGACCTTATCCTTTCCTTAAGAGATAGCTAGAGAGACTATTTCTGGTAGACCTTCGGCACATTTTACTAAATTTTGATTTGTAATTAAACAAATTATAGAAACAAATAGAGAGATTAAAACTTGGTAGTAAAAGTTAGGTAGGGTTATGACTTATGATCTATTGCTTAGCTCATCTTGATCCAATTTATCTCAAACCAAGCAACCATTAGGCAGATTAAGACCCATCCATTTATCAGCCTATGCTATTTTGACCCGTCCAAATACAGTTCACCCCTCCATTTAACATCTCTAAAGGGCAACTTACCTTTTAGGAAAGTCTTGTTAATGAGTTATTCATCAAACTTGGAACTTAAGAAGAGGAAAAAAGAACTAGATCCTCTGAATTTAGTACCAACATCTTAATCAGAAGATCTCTTTCTAATTACACCTAATTCCAATTAAGAAGAAAGAACAAAAATTAAAGGTTTCTAGAATTTGCAAAATAACAAGGTCAATAGATCATAAAGTAGTTAAATCGACGCCACCATTACTATTTCTTGATTAGGACTTGATTTTTGGAGTTAGTATATGGTTAGTAATTAATAGGTTCATATATTCATACATTGAACCAAATCTTAGTTGGATATGAAATTTGACAATACACATATTTTTTTACACTTATATTGGTTGGGGAATAAATATAGATTGAGTTACGTTGTTCAAAGGTAACTTTCTCTTAAAGATTTTCAGGTGCAACCGACAGAAAACACATAAGTGCACTATATGTAGGGGCATTTGACATTAAATGATTATTCTTGCCAAAATAGTCTTAATTATTTATGACTTCCAACAAATATAGAGGAAGATATGGAGCCAATTAGCTAATCTCACTATGGACTACTAATCAAATGATCGTGTTCAACATTAAAACCTCAAAACTCTTTTCAACAACAACCTATCAAATTTGTCTCGTTTATAGTCAAGAACTTAGTTCTATGTCCTAATCATATAAAACATATTAACTAAATTATGTTATTTATAATGTAGACGACACAGATAATATTTTTATTATGAGTTTAGTTAATTGATTGTCCGGTGAAAATGGTAGCTAATATGTTCTTGCAAGTTAAACTACACTAATAATACATATAAACCAAAAAACTTACCTTATCAGTGATTCACATTTGAATGCTGAGTTTTTAGTGGTCGGAGAGCAACAATATATATTTTACATAAAATATTGAAAAGAGTCACAAATATGCACTTTTCAGTTTTTATAATTGAAAAATAGCTACTGTCTTAAAGTTTCGAAATCCATGAATGGCGTTTTGAAGTTTTACTTGTAAAATTTAAAACTCCAAAAACAAAAGTTATTAAAAAAAAAATAAGACTGAAAAGCCAAGGGGTGTATTTTTACTAAAAAATTATTTATGAGCCACACCGTATACAACAGTTGGTAGGTAATGGACTTGATTGATCAATTTTCTTTATTTTTAATTGAGTTTTTTAGTAGTTTCTAATGATAAAGGTGCTTTCTTACTTCATTTGGTTGAGTGGGTCATGTATAAACAATTTTTAAATTGGATAATTATTGTCTCCTTTCAACTAGTGATCACTCTTTGCTTATAGAGACTAAAACACAAAAAAGAGTGATGTGTCCTATTATAAACGCCTCATTAAAAAATTAAAAATGAAAGTAAGAATCAATTCTAATTTTTTTAAAAAGGGCCAAGAACATATAGCTGATCAAATCAATCAAGGGATTGGATTAGTTTTTGTCTTTTTCTTTCATCTTAAACATAGAATCTTGATTTTGAAAATTTGAGGAGAAAAGGAATAACGAAAAAAGGTTATTTAGTTTGGAAATTGTTTTAAATATAACTCGATTCATAAAGAACAATCGTACAAAATGTATAGGTGAAATTATTCATAATCAAAATATTGGTAAGTTAATGGAAGCTAACAACCTCTCATGACCCCTTGAGAAAACTTAAGTTGCAAGAAAACCATAATCTAACAATATGAACCAAACTCAAATTCAACCAATTATACATTTCTATGTCATTCTTATCAACCCTCATAAAAATAAATAAAAAAAAAAGTTATATATTTTCTATCAAGTAGCAGTTCCCAACTAAAAAACAAAAAAAAAAATCAACACAATGAAAGAACAAACTTGAATTACTACGGCGAATTGATTTCTATGAACTTGACAATTCCATGAGTACACAACCAAATGTGTCATTAACGACAACAGGTAGTAGTGCATGGTGGTGGTGGTAGGGAATGGTAAGCAGTGGCGGATTCAGAATTTTCATTCAAGATGTTAAAAAATATATATAAAAATAATGTTATCCTTAAGAATCAAACTTAAGATGTTAAAGACAATTTTACACACTGGACCACTTGAACAACATTTTGTATTTATTCAAGGTGTTCAAAAATTAATGTGTACATAAACACATAAAATCTACTCTATATATACATTGTAATTTTTTGTCAAAGGTGTTCAGGGGAACACCCTCACCTCCATGTAAATCCTCCCCTGATGGTAAGTACCTTCTCATTATTAATTAAAGAATTTAAATTCGAGCTTTTGTCATATGCTCGTCTTAAATAGCGAACGATTTACTCTTAAATGAACTTTTCGATACAAATTCAAATTAGTCGAATTACAGATCATATAAAACTAAATTGAATTCAAACATTTCACATTACAAATCATGTAAAACTAAGTATAAATAATTGCATGTAGTAAATCGAATCAACAACCTAAAAGATAAACTAGGTAACCTATGACCGGTCAAATAACACTTAAATTTTGTGAAAGAAATAATCCCCTTGATTATTTTCATTGATTTAATAGCTATATATACAAGTTACATATTTCCATAATAGGAAAATCCTTTTCCTATTCTACTTCTAAATCCTTATTCTACCATAATTCTAACTATATAATTATGGTAGGTGTATAACACTAATTAAGGTAACCTTTACACTACAATATACTCCAAATATATATACCATATATACAATATTGTTTTGTAACTAATTTGGCCGAGAATGGGCTGAGCCCACTGCTGGGCTTTGTTTAACACACCCCCACAGTCATAGCGGGCGGTTTTCGAACGCGAGATCTGTCCCTAAAATCTTCAAAGAGAACCGTGGTAGACCCTTTGTAAAGATGTACGCAATTTGATAACGAGACGGGACATGGCATACGCGAACTTGACCCTTTGCAACCTTTTCACGGACAAAGTGAATGTCCATTTCGATATGCTTGGTGCGCTGGTGTTGAAGCGGGTTACCCGAAAGGTAGATGGCACTAATGTTATCGCAATATACCAAGGTTGCCTTACGAATGGGACAATGAAGCTCCAAAAGCAAATTACGTAGCCAACATGACTCGGAGACCACATTCGCTACCCCTCGATATTCGCCTCGGCACTTTGGAGCGTGACAGTGAGTTGCTTGACGTTTTGCCGACCATGAGACCAAGTTGTTGCCAAGGAACATACGGTAGCGAAGTCGACCGTCGGTGTCCGGACACCCACCCCAATCGCATCCGTGTAAGAGACAAGTGTGGATGTAGATGACGGATACAAGTGCAACCCATAGTCTAGTGTCCCCCGAATATACCGAATGATGCGTTTGATTGCATTCATGTGCTCAACTACGGGATCATGCATGAATAAACACACCCGTTTGAATCGCATATGTAATATCCGGTCCGGTAAAGGTAAGATCGGAGGGCCCCCGCAAGGCGCGATACCGGGTCGGGTCCTCGTATGGTGCACTGCTGCGGCACTCGACTTTGGGTTTGCATCAACCGGTGTGGAAGTGGACTTACGGGATGACATCCCGGCCCTCTCTATGATCTCAAAGACATACTTCCGTTGAGAGAGAAACAAGCCACCCGAATGACGTTTGACGGCAATCCCCAAAAAATAACTCAACGGCCCTAAGTCCTTCATAGCAAATTCGAAGCGAGCATGGCCATGATAGGCGACGCAAAGCATCGGAGGAGGCGATCAAGATGATATCATCCACATATAACGAATATAGGCCAATGATGAACCACGGCGGTAGATGAACAAAGAATTATCGGACTTTGTGTGTGAACCCAATAGTCGAAACAAAATCCGCAAATCGTGTATACCAGGCCCGTGAGAGGCGCTTAAGCCCATATAAGGACTTCTTCAACAAACGGACATGATGAGGGCGGTTGGGATCTCTACGAAACCCAACGGCTGATGCATATAGGCTGTTTCCTTGAGATCTCCATGTAGAAACGCATTCTTGACATCCAAGGCGATGAATCGGCCAAGTCTTTGAAAGAGCCAAGCTAAGTACGGTACGAATGGTAGCCGGTTTGACCACCGGACTAAACGTCTCACCACAATCAATACCAACTGCCGAGTCTTACCATCACCAACAAGTCGCGCCTTATGCCGAGCAAAGGACCCATCTCCGAATTCTCCTTGTGAGCAAAAATCCACATAGACACGATAATATTAGTACCATATGGACGGGGCACCAACTCCCACGTCTTATTATCAATAAGAGCATTATATTCATCGGTCATAGCAATTTTCCAATTAGGGTCATTTAATGCGGACAACGGATTGCGGGGCAAGGAGGATTTAGAGACATCCGAATGTAAGTTAAAATGTCTTTTAGGTGTAAAAATACCCCGCCGACTACGAGTGACCGGTCTATGACTCGAGGAAGAATGGAGTGAATTTTGGGAATTTTCCGGGTTCGGGACGGACCGCTGCCGGCGGGCGGTGGGCTGCCGCCGGCCCAAATCGGTAAAAAGCGGGCTCTCGGTTTTGGACCGGTTCCGGTGGGCTGAAGCGGCCCAATTTTTCGGGCTGTTCCGATCATTGGAACGACGAGGGGCGATGATATCTTTGGGACCGGCGGGCGGTGGGCCCGCCGGGGGATTTTGGGCACGGGAGTTGTCCGAAAAATTTCGAATAATATACGGGGATATTTGGTCATCCAAAAAATTATACAACTTAGGTTCGGGAGTATGAACTTTTGTAAACGGGAATTGAGTTTCATCAAAAATGACATGGCGATTGATTATGATTTTCTTGGAGGATAAATCAAAACACTTATAACCACGATGATTTGACGGATAACCCAAAAACACACACGGGGTAGACCGAGCACGGAGTTTGTTAATTGTTGTGGATGGGAATAGTGGATAACACAAGCACCCAAAAATCCGAAGGTGAGAATAAGAAGGGTTCTTATTATATAAGATTTTGAGAGGGGAAGAATATGTCGGACCTTTAGACGGAATTATGTTCGAAGGTAAGTGGCCATTTGTAGTGCATGATGCCAAAAATACGGAGGTATGGAGGCATGGATTAGGAGAGTTCGGACAATGTTATTTATGGAACGAATTTTGCGTTCGGCTTTCCCATTTTGTGAAGATGTATGAGGACATGAAAACCGAAAATTTATCCCATGAGTAGCACAAAATTCTCGAAACTCCCTATTGTCATACTCTTTCCCATTATCACATTGAATATTTTTTATTTCTCTTTCGAATTGAGTACGAATGAATGCTCTAAATTTTATGAAGACGGAAAACACTTGTGATTTATTCGCAATTGGAAACGTCCACAAAAATCTAGAATAATCGTCTAAAAAGAGAACATAATATCGATGACCCATTGAACTAAGAACAGGAGATGTCCATAAGTCGCTATGAACAATGTCAAATGGCATAGAAGTATGAGAATTGGAGTCTACAAATGGCAACTTAACACTTTTTCCTAATGAACAAGATTGACACATTGGAGTACGACTCGTACCCTTACAAGAAATAAAGCTATTTTTATCTAATATCGATAAAATAGAAGATCCCGGATGACCCAGACGAGCATGCCACATGGAAGGAGAGATGGTGCAAAAGGCGATGGCAATTTGGACTCGATGGACGAAAACCGGGCATGATAGGATATAGATCCCCCCTACTATCACACCTCATGAGACGACTCCCCGTCTTGAAATCCTTCACGAGAGAAACCGAAAGGATCAAATTCAACGAAACAGAATTGTCATTCGTGAACTTTCGGACGAGACACTAAATTTTTAATCAATTTAGGAGCATGTAAAGTATTTTTCAAGAGGAGTGGTGGATTGGGGGAGACAACGTTTTTCGACCATACCCTAGAATTGGAATAGAAGCGCCATTACCAATAATTATCCCCCGAGGGGTGCTCAAATTGGAATAAGATGAGAGAGTACCCGAGTCGGAAGTCATGTGAGTAGTGGCCCCGGTGTCCATGTACCAATTTTGGTCCGGTTGAGTCAATCCCAACGTGTGCATCGCGGCCTCGATATCGGTCCGAGTAGGGCTCGCTGTGCATGATGGGCTTGCGGAGGTCGGGGTCCAAGAACTCCTTGCCGAGCGGGCACGGTCCGTAATCGCTACCACCGCGCCGCTTGGCCGGGCCACCGGCCGGTGGCCGCCATCTGCTTGGGCATTGGGCACTCGGGATCGTGGTGGCCCCCCGGCCGCCGGGAATTTCTGCTCGCTCTTTGGTATGGGGGCTGGCCGGCCCACGGTCCACCGCCATCGCTCCACCGCCATGGGCCCCACCTTTGGGCCCATGGGGGCGTGGGCCTTGTTCCTGGATGGGACCCACCGACGTTTTGCCGACTACGGAACCTCCACCATTACCACCGCGTTTGCCCCCGCGGTTTTTGTTATTATTCTTGCGATTATTCTTGCCGCCACCATGATTATGGTTTTGCCCCGAATTATTAACAAAACACGAAGGATTAGGAGAGGATGCCATCATGACAATGGACTTGCTCCGTAGCCGCTTTTTAGCCAAACCGGCTTCTTCCAACGTAAGCATGGAGCGGGCTTGATGGAAGTCGGGAAGAGGGTTGCTTTGGCGAAGGAGAGTGCCAACACCATTATAGGCCTCCGAAAGACCGGCAACCAACCGTAGAACTAGACGATTATTTGTTACTTGGTGCGCCAACGTTACGGAGTTGATCCGCCAATTCCTTTAGTTTCTTGCAATATGCGAAACGTTCGGAAATACGTCCATTCGAACGAGAGAGAATTCTGCTCGAGTGTGACGATACGGGAATGCTTGGTTGTCTTGGAATATGTCACGCAATCTATTCCATGCGGCCATAGCCGTGGTATCGGGCTCCATAATCGTCGTAGAAGGTCCTTTGAAATAGTGGCGTATATCCACCGAAGAACGGTAGCATCAAGTGTAATCCACACCTCGGGATCCTCCGCGGGGAAGGGGTCTAGCGGGAGGAATTATGTGATGAAGAACTTGATACGAGATAGCGTGAATTTTAAACAACTCCGCCCACGTTGCATATTGAACGTTTTCCATCTCAAGAACAATAGGGACACCGAGCTTGATATTGGAAGCTGTGAGGGCGAGGGTGAAAATTGTTCTTAGACATATTTGAAAGAACAAAGAAGGAGGATAAATTTAAGAGAGGTTTTTGGGAGCGGAAGACGAGATATTTGGAGAGAAAAACCCGAGGGGAAGGGGGGGGGGTTCTCGGCCAAGGATACAAAAAGTTTGAGAGAAGAAAACTTTTGTTTAGACCTAGTCTCTTGATACCATGAAAGAAATAATCCCCTTGATTATTTTCATTGATTTAATAGCTATATATACAAGTTACATATTTCCATAATAGGAAAATCCTTTTCCTATTCTACTTCTAAATCCTTATTCTACCATAATTCTAACTATATAATTATGGTAGGTGTATAACACTAATTAAGGTAACCTTTACACTACAATATACTCCAAATATATATACCATATATACAATATTGTTTTGTAACTAATTTGGCCGAGAATGGGCTGAGCCCACTGCTGGGCTTTGTTTAACATTTTGCTCATAGGATAAACTGTCAACGTATAACCATAGCTACGACTCAATAGGAACAAGTTATGATCGACCATATGAACCATCATTAATTATGTGATTCCATAATAAACTCATCTCAAAACATATTATGTAAAATTAATTAAAAGAAGGATTATGCATGAAGACAAGCATGTATTTGAAAGAGAGTAATATGTTCCCCACGCACCAAGCACACAATAAAGTAATAAACTAATACACAAAAAGATTATATAAGTGAGTGACAAATCAACAAGTGTACCAATAAGAAGACAAAACGTATAATAAAGTTACATGTCACATGTCGCTTTATGCGGTAGTGCACGGGATGTGAGAAAATAAGTGTACTTACTAATCTTTGGCCCAAATCTTGCGAAAAAGAGAGCAAAAAAGATTGGGAAAACGAATCGGTATTTCGAGCGACCGAATCTAAGGCACTGTTTGGACCCCTTTCCAATTTGTTGATCCACCTCTTACTTTCTATTTTGGCCTATTCTTTCTCCTATTCTCACTTCTTATTCCCCATCAATCATTGATCTACCATTAAAAAAATTAAAAATTTTAAAAAAAAACTATACAAAATATTTCAACTTTGGATCAATCTTTTACTACTTGGATATCTCCCCTTGTTTTAATTATTGGGTGTACGATATGTCAAAAGCCTAACTATCACCATTCAAGTTTTGTGACAGGTATTATTAGTTTTATCCCTCAAGCTCAAAAACGTACATGCTGTATGAAATTATGTTATGCATAATCATAAAGCTCTATAATTTTATCTCGCTTCCAACAATTTCTGTAAGTTGATGCAATAACTATCTAGTTATTGCAAACAACTATCAAATTGTGTTGCAACAATTAGATAATTTATTACATCAATTCAGATTTGTTGAGTTGTTGCAACAACTATCAATAGTCAATAGTACTATTGAAGTTGTAACAACAAATTCGATAGACAAACAACTATAAAAGTTGTGTGAATTTACTTTACAAGGTGAAGGCAAAGGGGAGGTGGAGGAGACGAATAAGGAGGCAATGAGATGGTGGTAGATCAGAGGAGGCGGTAGACGGGTGGTGGTGAAGGAGGCAAGTAGGAGGTGAAGAAGGGTCAGGGGGTGTCACGATCCCTTTTAGGGATCGTGATGGCACCTACACAATTTCCACCGGTAGCGAACCATTCCCAAATAATAACACATGATAAAGTAAGAATTACTTTAAAAGCGGAAAGTTAATAAAATACTAGATAAAGTTGTCTCGTGATATAAATGCGAAAATATAAGTCTGATGATCAAACATAACCCCCAAAATTTGTCAATCATACAAGAGCACTACAAATCTGATACAAGTCTGAATAGGGAAACATAGGCCAAAATTGAATCTCGTAAGTATCTGAATATGTCTCTCAATCATAAGTAAAAGATAGAATAAATGATAGAGCATCCAAGACATGTCGGAGGTAGCATCTTCACCCTGAATATTGAAGTCTGCCCGCTCAAACTCACACTCGAGCTTGCAAACTAGTAAAGGGATCTGTATCTGCATCAGAAAAAGATACAGGAAGTGTAGCATGAATACACAATGTACCCTCTTAGGCAGCATAGGCCGTCAACGATGGAAGATGCGCGAAAAGAGATAAATATCAAGTTGACATCACATAGTCCTATACTAAACAGTTCAATAATCCAAGTAATGTCACGTTGTCCACAGAATAATTCATAGAGTTCACATATCACCTTATTCAAGTAAGCTTTCATAATCATGTAAGTCATCCAGTTTTAGAAAGTTCTATCACTGTAGTCCAAGTATCAATAAGCAATTAATAATCCTCATTTATTCATGAATTTAACCAAGTTATCAATAATCAATTCAACACTTAATCCACCAACATGTAACCAATGAAATGATGTATGTATGATATGAATCCAATGCATATGTCAGATACATTTATACTCCAGTATATATGCGTTCAAATTTTATGAACTGCACACCCATGGGGGACCCGCGAAGTCTATTTACTCATCCGGAATTTCTCTATGGACCCCAGCCCATGGCTATAATAACTGTTGCAGGCGTGCAACCCGCTCCTCGCATACTATTATCATCTCAAAATTGTCATAATCTCATAGTATTCTTACATTTTCGGTCCATTGGACCCACAACATATATCATACCACTCCAATATCAATGTCTTCATAACCATGAGTGTATGAATGCAAATGACAAAACAAAGTAAGAATCATAATATCATGAGATGCAATCAAGTATAGAGATGATTAACTCATGCTTTCAAGAATACATCAACATATAATCCAAGTAAAATCATGGTATCATATCAAAGCATGGTGATGAATAAGCACAACGATAACAAGTATGGTGACGAGCCCACAAAATGGCAACAAGCCCAATCAATCAGCAGTCGAAATCAGCATAAGGCTGATTTCCCAAATCACCCATTATCACAGTTCAACACCGATACTCACTCAAATGGTCATCAAAACTATTTAAGTGGGACCCCCAAACACATCCAATACCCCTAAATATTTATAACTGATTACGTACTTCTATCGGAGTCTAGTGAAAGTAAACCGTAGCCTACCTCTGGACTGAACAGGAGCCTCGAACAATTAAATCTTTGCGCTAGCCTTGCTTTTCCGCTGTGCCTCATGCTAATCGAAGTCTAATACGCATAACTATTCGTTAATAAAAAGCTTACACATAACACAAGGACATAGTCCATAGCAAATAAAGACTTCAAATACCAACTCCGGGCCCACATCATCAAGACTCAAACTTTATTACCCAAAAACCAAGAACACATACTAGATAATCATATCTTAAAATTAATTAGAAACCAAAACTCATTTGGACCTTCAATTTGATAATTTAAGAAAATCCTAGAATTTTCCTCAACTAAAAAAGGTTTTTATAATCAAATTAAACTACACAACATGATTATCTAACATATTCCATCACTAATTTATAATAATTAAAGTAAACTAATCCACAAACACCCTTAAATTAAGAATTCAACTCTCTTAATCTCATATGAAAATTATGACTCAACTTTCCCAATTCACGTGAACATTATGACACCATTAAAGGACCTTAAATCATGAAACCAAATCATAAAGGAAGGAAATCTTTATCTCAAAGATGAATTCGCTCCCAAATTCCAGAAAAATCCCTTTTGCAGCTCTAGTTTCGAGAAAAACTATTTTTTGGAAAAGTGACTCGACCTAGAAAACTATCTAGGTTTCCTGATCCAGCGATTCTTCCCCAGCGGAATCAACTCCATTGGCGCGGACTCGCTCCTGCATAAAATAACCTCGCTGGGGCGCAGTCACTTGACAGCTCGCCATAGCGCCATAGCGAATCCGATCCCGCAGAAGCGCACTCACCCCTGCGGAATTACCACCCACCGAGGCGAAAACTCCCCAAATGCTCACAGCCGGCTTCTGCGAGCCAACCTCCATAGAGGCGGACACACATGAGCGAACAAGAGTGTCGCCGAGGCGGACACCTGACACCAGCAATATAAAAGTTATGCCAAACTTCCACCAAACACCTGAAACACACTCGAGACCCTAAAGACACAAATTAGCTACGCTCCCCCAAGATAAATAGTGCAACGAACTCACTCGCGACCTCGAATTTCCCATTTAACCGAGCTAAGACATATTTTTCTAAATAATCATCCAAAATAACCAAATATCTAAATATTACAAATAACTCCATAAAATACATTTGATGGTCTTAGGAAAGGAACCAATGACCCTTCGAAACTACCGAAAGCGATGAAACCCGGAATCAAACTCATATACTCAAAAGTCAACCTAGAGTCAAACTATCTAACTCTAAGGTTCTTATTTTGGGGTTTTCATATGAAACTCATATAAATGGACCTCAAAATCCGTGCCAACCATTCCCACATATCACAAACCACACACAAAGACCACGGGAAGGGTAAAATAGACAAATAAGGGTCTTAAGCTAAAAATGACCGGACGGGTCGTTATAGGGGGAGGTGGGAGCTTTGTGCAAAACAATTTGGGGGCTTCGAAAGTTAATGTTAATTCTAATGTCAAAAGATTCATTACTACCCAATAAAAAGATTTGAGGGACCTATTCTAACATAAAAGACTTAAACGTTAGCTTTAATTAAAAGACCCTTGTAATATGCACTCCTCCATGAAAGTTTGCCAACCTGAAAGCTTGCCAGTTCTTCTCTTCAATTTTCCCCATCAATCAGGCCTCCATCACGGGCATAGGTACATTCTGCCCTCTTAGGAATCTAGTGTCCTCGCTAAGGTTTGTCCTACCAGAGTAATTAGGAGAAGTCAAGACTACAATAATGACAACAATAACAACCCAGTGAAATTCCACAGAGTGGGATTTGGGAGGATAGAGTATATGTAGACTTTACCCCTATTCTAGGAGGTAGAGAGGTTCTCGGTATATGGACAAACAATTCAAAATAGTATGAAAAAGAAAATAATGAAAGAGAATAAGCAATGATAAAGTAGTTTAAAAAAAAAAAGCAATAGCCACCGTAAATAAATAAGATATTCAAATGCAAAAAACAGGAAACAAAAAACAATAGATGGTAGCAGAAATCAAAGGACAAGAATGTAATGACCGATCGGTCGTTTTGAGAATCGATCCTTTATTTTTGTCGTGTCATCTATTTCAGAAGCTCCGTAGTAATTATTTTAACCTACTTACAAAATTAGAAGTCAAGTCGATGTCATTTCGTTCACTTTGGGAGAAGGTTTCACTATGAAATTTCTGGCATTCAATTATTTGGATAAATTGTTTATTCTAAAAAAACATGTTTTGATTGGAAATCGGAAGATCTTGTTAGATTTGAAATATTATTTATGGCATGTAAAAATTGACGGAGCTAATTTTAGATTTCGTTTGGTTGGTTTTTGATAATTAAATCGATTTTAGAATTATATATGTCTAATTATGGTAAAAAGACGGTCACGGAAGAAATAAGACTCGGATTTGAAATTTATTTTTTCTGTTAGGTCCGGAATGTGATTTATAACTTAGTGGAGTCATTGATTCAATTCCCGAGAGGTTCGGATGTGATTAAGGTGGTTGAGCGATAAACTAGCTTTTGAGATGGGTTGGAGCTGACCAAAGTCAATATCGGGTTAAGAAGGATCCATTTGGGTGTTTTGAGAGTGCAAGCAGCTTTGTATGATCATTTTTGACTTATAGAAACTTTCGGAATTGGATTTAGATTTCATTTTGTCAAGCTAGGGTGTTTGAGTCGCTGGCTTAAGTCGATCCTCTTCAATGTTTTAATATATCATTATATTCATTTGATGTTGGAATTGAGTGTTGATTGTTGTAATATATGCGTATCGTAATTATAAATCCATAGTAAAAATAATCATCACATTTCGCCTTCGTATGAGGAAGTTATGGTCATTGTAGCGCGAACATCTGTTGTTATTCCTGGTGTGTTCGCTGGGGCGGGCTTCTGGGCTGTTGGGGCAGACTCTGGTCCGCTGTGGCGGACTTTTGGGCTGCTAGGTCGGACTTCTGGGTCGTTGGGGTGGAATTATGGTCTGCTGGGGGCGAAAATCTTATGTATAAAAAAATTAGACTACGTTCATTTCTTATTTTGAGCATATATTGAGTTCTAGAGCTCTGTTTGAGGTTATTTTCGCGGAATTGTTCTCATATCAATAAGGGGATAAGTATCTAACCTTCATTTTGATTTTTTTCCCCATGATTATTTCCATTGGTTGTGGATTTTATCCACGATTTGGGTTGGGGAAAATGAGAGTTTTTGACATAAAAATGAAATAAGCTTTTCCTCAATTTGGGATGCAATTAGTGGGTGGATTTCAAATATTTTTGATATGTAGACTATAAGTCATGGATAAACTGATTTCGCACTAAATTTCCTATTTTGCCCTCCGTGGCTCGGAATCCTATTTTGGATGACTTTTGGGTTCAGATTTAAAGTATGTCAATATGTGTATCATTTGATTCGTATGACTTTCTATAATAATATGTTGACCGTATCGAACCCGAATTTCCTACGACACGACTATTTTTCCCATAGAGGTAGGGAATGAGTTTTCAAACTAACTTTTCAACCCAAAATTCTCCTAAGACTTTTATGGGTATCCTTCGAATCTTATTTTAATGTAAAATTCATAATTGCTATACTTTGATTATTCTGAGATGTTTCAGAAGAAGAAGAAAGCTTGAGTTATATAGTTCGTAGCGCCTATTCGGCCTTCCAAGTAGGTTACGACTTACCTTTTTGTTAGACTTCGTTTACCGAAGCATATGTAGAGTTAGTTACTGTCGGAGAAAGCATGTATGCCTTCGGGTATGAAGTTGGGATGAATTACTTAGGCTTGATATTATTGAGTGATTTGTGGACTTGTTGCCTCTTTGTGATTTATTGGTTGTTGTCATGTGTATGATATTGGATTTGCACTTAGTTGTCATATCGTGATTGTGATATAGTTGTCACTCCCTTATCTTGGTATTATCATGGATAGAGGAAAGGACTTGATTTGATATTGTGATATGTGTCCATGTGTGGCATGACTATTGATATGATTCACTTGATATTGTTATTTTGCGTTACATTTATCTCTCTCTTGATATCTCACTTATCATCGGAAATGGAAGGATAATGAAAATGGCTTGAAAATGTGAAGAGTACTTTATGACAAGTGTAATTGACATCATGCATGTCATACATTCTTCTTTCATATGATGATTTGTTATGAACTGTGATTGAAAATGATGATAAGTGAGAGAGTATAGCCTCGGAGGTATTTGCCAGAGAGCTAAAAGAGAGATGAGTGTCCGATGCCCGAGGTCTTTGTCGGGATCATGAGAGTGTCCGATGCTCAAGGTCTTTTATCGGGATTGTGAGAGTGTTCGATGCCCGAGGTATTTTGTTGTGGATCGGGAGACTGGAACATGAACTTCGCGGGTCTCCCATGGGTCATGACGGTCGAGACGTAGAGATATTTTGCTTGAAGCATGTGTGTATAAAGATTACATTTGGCCAGTACATTGCATTGCATATGCATTCATTCTCATCATCTCATTTTACATCTATGGATCATATTTGTTGGTTGTACTTATGTTTGTGATTATTCTGAGGAATCGTGGAACACTTGGCAAACTTGGATTTAGGTGCTTCACCATAGGCTATGATTCGGCTATTGATCTTTCTGTACTTGAGTGGTTATTTTTAGACTGTGTTGTGTTGTAATTGATTGTGAGCATGTCTATTCTTCAGTCTCTTACATTATATATGTTAGCTAACTATTGTCGGCCTATGATACCTACCAGTACATATTGTTTGTACTGATACTACTCCTGCTACATCCTTTTTGGGGTGTAGAGTTGTTGCAGATACATGAGCAGGGTTCGATTAGCCTTGAAGGATCTCGTGGAGTTCATATAGACTTTTCGATTGAATTCTCATTCTAAGCAGAAGTTGTATTCAGGTTGTGGTTGTAATTTTATTCCAGTTGTATACTTAGAAGCTCATGTACTATTCAAATCAAATTCCTTTGATAGTGTTGTATTCCGCATTATCATATATCTATGTTTTTAGACTTATATTGCTGTTATTATTTATTTATGTTGTTGGATGAATCTGTAACGAATGAGTTCGCCTACCAGGTGGGAAAAATATAGGTGCCCGCACGATCAGTGATTTGGGTTGTGACAAAGAAACTACAAGAATAATACTACAATTACTAGTATGAAAGGATAAGCGGGACATGCTCAACTACCTACTAACCTTCTACCTTAATATGTGTCATTCATAACCTCCTGTCTAAGGTCATCTCCTCGGTAAACTGGAATTGTGTCATGTGTTGTCTAATCACCTTTTCCCAATACTTTTTCAGCCTACCTATACCGCTCATGAAACCGTCCATGGCCAACCTTTCACACCTCCGCACTGGGGCATCCATGCATCTTTTTTTCACATGCCCAAACCCTCTCAATCTTGCTCTGCATCTTGTCCTCCACCGAAGTCACTCTCACTTTGTCCTGAATATATTTATTCATAATCTTATCTCTCCTAGTATGCCCACACAAGCTCATCGTATGAATTGTCCGCTTGTGCTCAACACACCTACAAATTTGTCCCTCAAGCTCTAACAACATCAAGTTCTAAAACGTACGTATCATGTGAACTTGTGATGTCTTATAAAGCTCTTAACTTTTACAACTTGTAATTTTAGACATATTATGAATTTATGTGACTACAAAACTATGATATTAATACAACAAAATAATAAACCCAGTCAACCCCGCAATGGGGTTTGGGGAGGATGTTATGTACGCAACCTTACCCTATCTTGTGAAATTAAGTAGAGAGATAGACTCCCGATAGATCCTCAACTCAAGTAAATCATATCAAAATTAAGTATGGAAATGAAATACAGTACTAAACAAGACATGCTCAAAATAAAGAAAAAGAGAATAGTACAACAAGACATAATACGATAACTGAAATAAAAGAAACAACAAGTACTAATAAAATTGAAGAATAAAGCAAAAGTTAATTAAAGTTAAAATATTTTTAAGATAAAAAATATTATCTCTATAAGAAAATAGAGTCATGCAAAATGAAACTGAGTATATTAAAAAGGAAAAAGGTGCAAATATACCTTTCAACTTTGCGATTTAGAGCAGATATATCTCCCGTTATAAAAGTGGTGAATATATACACATGACGTTACAAAATGGTGCAAATATATCCTTGTTGCTTACGATTTTTTTTTAGATCATTTATCTTATTTTTAATTAAAAAAATTGCCACAGAACTTTAATAAAAAGTTTGCCCATTTTTCTTGAGTAGACATATTTCTCTAAAGCCACATAGTAATTTTTTTCTAATGAGTCGGGTCTGGTTCATTTAAAAAAATAGGTAAGTTAATTTTTTAAAACAAATCAGACTCGATCCATCAGAAAAAATTATCATGTGACTTTAGATACATATGTCTATTAAAAAAATGGGTAGACTTTTTTTTAAAGTCCCATGACATTTTTTAATTAAAATATAAGATTAATGATTTTAAAAATTAATTCCATCAGCGAAAATTGTATATTTGCACCATTTGTGTAACGACAAAAGTATATTTGCATTATTTTATAACAATAGAGGTATATATCCACCACTTTTATAACAGATGCATATCTCCTCTAAATCGTAAAGTTGAAACACGTTTGCCTATTTAAAATGTGAAATCCACGTTTTGCAATTGAATTTTCCATGAAATATAGTACTCCTAGTAAAGTATTAAACAAAATTATCATGGAGCTCTTTTTTCGGAGTCTTATCTAAATTTAACGGCTAAATTTAAAATTTCCAGCTTAGCATTTTTTTGGCACTATCCTCCCCTGACTCGATACGTGGCATTGATTGTAAGGGACCACAAAAGAGCCTCAGGTCAAAATTCCACGCTCTACAACGCGCGCGTGTGCAAGCATCCAAAATATCTAAGAGGCAGGGTCATGACGTGGACCAATGAATTTAATAATTTGTCTATTGTGGTCCCATCTCTAGCAACCATAAAATATCTAAGCCCTCCAAATTACCTCCACGTAACCACATATTTTAATTTCCTAAAATCTTAATAATTTAATATTATAATAAGTTATTACTGTGAATCTTAAAAGTTGAATTCATTAAGTTTAGAAGGATAGTATTTATATCATTTCACTATACTTTTTGCTAGTTAATCTAATATTAAGTTATATACATTGTTAATGTGATTTTTTTTTACTTTATTAGGTACTTCATAAAATGTGATATAAAATATATTTAACTCATATCAAGTATTCAATAGGTACCACCTTTAATTCAAATATATAAATAAAAAATTCCATCAAGGTAAAGGAATGTTTAGTCTGTCCTAAAAATATATCATATTTATATATTTATAAATAATTTAATTTTGACATTTATATAAGACTTTTTTTGAATCACATATTTTAAAAGTCTTTCCTTTTTAAATTTTGAGTCAAATCAAATGATGTTAAATTGAAACGAAGAGAGTAATACACACCCTACCTAAAAATCCTCTATAAAACCATATCCTTTAATTTACCATTGTATACTTCTCTACCACAACAGCCACACTGCCACAACCTCTGCCCAACGCCGGAAGGAGCTACATATATATATATGGGATGGAGGCTAATAATAACAATATGATTGCGCCGTTCGTCATGAAAACTTACCAAATGGTGAATGATCCAAAAATTGATGGGCTAATAGCTTGGGGAACAGCCAATAACAGCTTCATTGTTGTTGACCCTTTGGATTTCTCTCAACGAATCTTGCCTATTTACTTCAAGCACAACAATTTCTCCAGCTTTGTTCGTCAGCTCAACAC
This sequence comes from Anisodus tanguticus, assembly GCA_034509755.1. Classification (NCBI taxonomy): domain Eukaryota; kingdom Viridiplantae; phylum Streptophyta; class Magnoliopsida; order Solanales; family Solanaceae; genus Anisodus; species Anisodus tanguticus. The sequence continues at coordinate 40,591,797 of CM067558.1, forward strand.
TTATGTAAGTATATTTATCAAGCAATTAATTATGTGCTACTGTGAATATTTAGATTATGTTATCTAAAAAGTTCAAATTTTCATAAAGTCAACATGTCTAATTCGATTCGATATGGCACAATCAAATTTAGAATTTAAACTTGACTAGCAAATTCACGTAGTTTTGAGTTGGTATTTGTTAAAATTTTAGTAATTTTTCACATATATATTTATGTTTATTTTGATATTGATTTGAGTTTATCTATGATGAATGAATCAGGGATTTAGAAAAGTGGATCCAGATAAATGGGAATTTGCAAATGAATGGTTTTTAAGAGGACAAACACATCTGTTGAAGAACATAGTGAGGAGAAAACATAGTAGAAACTCATATTCTCAAAAGCAAGATGAAAGTGAAGATGAAGAGATATTAACAGAAATTTCAAGATTAAAGCAAGAACAAAAAGCATTAGAGCATGAAGTTGAAAATATGACTAGAAGATTAGAAGCTACAGAAAAAAGGCCACAACAAATGATGGCTTTTTTGTGTAAAGTCGTTGATGACCCTGAGATATTACATAGAATTATAATGGAAAAAGAGAGATCCAAAAGGCTAAGCTTAACTAATTCCGACAAGAAAAGGAGACTTATGATATCGAATTCTACTAGTTGCTCTTCAATAAAGAGTGAAGAGGTAATAGGGGCAACATCGTCATTTCACTCACCCGATGCGAATTCCCATAAGGATGCGTTCTGTCAGTCTTCGCCGTCATCCGAAACGACGTCTGCCACGTGGTTAAGTGATCGGTTTTATAGACCAAATTTAACCGATGAGGGACAATTGGCACATAAAAGTCGGCCCATGATGACTTATGAACCAAGGACAATTTCGTCTATTCGCTCACCCGACACAAATTTCGATAAGGATGCGTTTTGTCAGTCTTCACCGTCGTCGGAGGCGCCATACACGGCGGGGTGGATGAGTCAGAGAAGAGTTGTAGTTGGTCACCGGCCAATGATAAACAATGAGGCTTATAAGAGTTGTCCTACTATGTCTAGTTCATTGTGGTCGGGCTCGTCGGAGTGTGGCGGCGGTTTTACAGCGCCGCCGGTGGATAGCTTTTCCGGCTACGACTACGGCGGCGGAGGAGGAAATGTGGCGACGGAGGAGGCTAGTCCACCACCTTATCCATTTTCTTTATTAGGTGGTAGTTTTTAGTTTAGTCACACAATATTTACATTATGTGACCTATTATAACTTTTGTAATTATTTTTATTCATTTTTTATAGTTTCTCTTTTATTTATGCAGTATTTTACAATATGTATCTGAAAAGTGACACCTCCTAGTTAGCTTTAACAATAAAACTACAGTAATAAAAATTGGCTAGGGATTACAGGTTCATTTTTGTAGCTATGATTGATTATTTTGCTTAAGTTTAGGCATAATTCTGTGTGAAGTTTGTGTACTTTATGAATGATTAACAAGAATTATTAATATAAATACTTTGTAGTTTAACACTCTGCACTGGATAATGAAAACTTTTATTGTTTTCGATGTTGATGGCGGGATAAAGCAATAATCTAATGCATATTATTCTCCCATAACAGTATGTTTATTAACAATCCTTCTATTTCATTTTATGTGAAATTAATTGATTATGCCTTTAAGTTAAGAAAAAAAATATTCTTCCTAATCTTAAGCATATTATAACATTTATTGGGGGATAAAATTATGTCAATAAGAGAGCAAAATAGTAATTTCAAAGTAAACTTGCTTTCAAATATAGAAAAATATCATCGAGTATTACAGTATACCCTCGAGGGCTTCTCTTTTCAGTGATAAAAATAAAACTCAGTGTTGTATTATACTATACACTCTCGGTTTTAATTTATCCTAAAAAGATTTATAATAGATTTTGATTCTATGTGACAAACATAATCAGATAATAAAGAATAGACAAGGGCTCCGATTTATTTGTGACCTCTAAGGAGTCATATGAGCTGAAAATCTGGCGTAGTATTATTTGTCCACTTCTATCATTGATAAGAAAATTTTAATTATTAGTTTTCTTATTTTTTCTCTTGATAATACTTCATTCGTTTCAAAAAGTTTGTCTTACTTTCTTTTTTAAGCCGTTTAAAAAAGAATGTCTCTTTCATTTTTTGGCAATTATTTCATTCCAACTTTACACGTGATTTGTTTAAGATCACAAAATTAAAGGTCACTTTTATACATTCAACACATCTTTAATTTAAGACCACAAGATTAAAGGTCATTTTTATACATTCAACACATCTTTAATTTAAGACCATAAAATTCAAAATTCTTCTCTATTTTCTTAAACTTTGTGTCAAGTTAAAATCAGATAATCTTTTTGAAACGAATGGAGTATAACTTTAAAATTATGCATAATAATAATTTGTATTTAAAGTACAAATTTCAAAAATGTATTTCCTTTTTCATTAAAGCTTGTCCTAATTAAATACTATTACATGAAATAAAGGGAGTAATGGACAAAAATGATAAGTAGGGTAGGTGGTGGTGGCAGGAGGGACAATAGCACAGCTCACCCAATGAGTGTAAACCATATATGCAATAAAAGTGTCTAACTCTACTCCACACAATGATGGCAATTGGGAAGGCTCTCACCTCATTGGCCACAAATTCAATTAAAAAAACCAGCTTGCTCTAATGAGTACGTAACTTAAATGACCCAAAAAAAAAAAAAGCTACCAAAATACCTTTTGCGCAACAATTTTGTATCCAATAAAACTTAATTGTAAAGGCACTAATAAGCCCAATTGCGCACAAAATTATTGCGCAAAAGGGGTTTGATAAACCGACCCCTAGCTTTCTTCCCCACCATCAGTCCCCACAAGTATTTTAAAATTTCCGTCATTAGAGAACAAAACCCGAGGTCCCACTTCCAAAATTTGTCATTTTCGTGTTAATTATTAACCCGAAAGTTAATATTCTCGGTATATTCAAATCAAGGAATAAGTTTCAAAGCTTGAATTTCGGAATAAAGCGTCGTAGAACTAGATTTCAAAAATAAAAAACAACCTTTAATCTAGGTATTTTACTATAAATTTCTAATTACATTGTTAAATACCTTATAATACCAAGTATGATTAATGTTTCATAGTCTCGGAAACAACCTTCACTCAACTTTTTTGTGCGCAATAAGCGCTGTCCGCGCACTGCCCAGAACCTTTTTCATTTTTTTTATTTTATAATTATCTGATTAGTTAATTATTAATTATTTGTTAATGATTTGCTATTTATCTAATGTTATAAGTATTTGTTAATTAAACTGACCCCTGAACTAAATTAACAATTAGTTAATGATTTATTGATTGTTAGAAGAAAATATACTAATCTCCTAATAATATCTTTATTTGTTAATTATCTAATTGTTAATTTATTTATTTGTAAAATTGTTTAATCAGTGTTAATTATTAAGGTGCTAATTAGTTATCTAATTTTATGTGTTAATCTAATTGTATTTGCTAATTAGTTATCTAACTTTATGTGGTAATTAGTTATCTAATTTTAATGTGTTAATGTTCTAATTAATTATCTAATTTATCAATTATTAATTAGAAATAGTTAATCCTTAGTTTAGTATTGAACATACTTAGTTTAGGATTAAACATCATTAGTTTAGGATTAAAAATAACATTAATATTATATTAGTTAGTTAATTGTAGTTAGTATAACAATTAATTATCAATTATTAATTAGAAATAGGTAATCCTTAGTTTAGGATTAAAAATATTATTAATATAATATCAGTTAGTTAATTGTAGTTAGTATAATAATTAATTAATCATTTTTAATTATAAATAGTTCATCCTTAGTTTAGGATTGAACAACATTAGTTTAGGATTGAAAATATCATTAATATTATATTAGTTTGTTAATTATAGTTAGTATAATGATTAATTAAAAATTATTAATTCATAAATTTAGACAATTAATATAATATCCCGTTAAAGGATTAGTTAGTTATTATAATTTTTCTATAAAGGATTACATAATTAATATTACATGTTAATGATTAATTAAAAATTATTAATACAGATACGACAACTCCATGGATCCCAACCTTCATCCGGGGTCCTTCGATACATAAGTACTTTATCTACAGGATAATCATAGGTTCCACCTATTGTGGAATGATGTGATATCTACGAGTACGTTATTTTGTCCACGTAGGGTGGAACATACGAGGGAATTTTTAGCGGCTCGGCCCCCCACATCCCCGTGTCTTAGATATACTGTATTGAGGCGATATCTACTATTGTGTCGCTATTGGTCGGGAACCTAACCGAGTACGTCATAATTAGGGATGGCAACGGATCGGATATGGATTGGATCCTACTAGATCCAGATCCAGATCCAGTTTTCATACCTGAATCCAGATCCGTCGGGTCCATAAAAATCATATTCAAATCCGGATCCATTGGATCCACCGGGTCCACGGATCGGATCTGGATCCACATGTAAAAAAAATTGTCTTGCTAAGATTTTTTTTTAAACTGACAAACGATTTTTACTTAGTTAACAGTTTACTGTGTTTCAATTTTGAAATGTTCATATGAGATATTTTATTCGTTGTCTCGTTTTGATTGTGAGCTATTAATTGAAAATGTTGGACAATGACAATAGTTGTGGAAAATGCTGACTAGTATTTACACAATACAGAACTTGCATGTGCTTGGAATCTTCACAAATGAAGTGAATATAATTTTAACTACTTGTATATGGAGATGTTAGTCATTCACTAATATAACATTGATTTTATTATCGAAGTTACCTATTTATTTTTGGGTTTTTGAGTTAACGCGGAGATAAATTAAACTTGTTTTGAAAATTAAACTTGCAAGGATGTGCTTAGCAATTTTAAGAAAATACTTATAAAATTACATTCTAGGTTATGAATATATTTAATAAAAAATGGATCCACGGGTCGGATCTGGACCGGATACGGATCTCAAATACAAGATCCAGATCCGATCCGTCAGAAATGGATCCGGGTCCGATCCGTATCCGTCGGGTCCATATTTTGAAGATCCATATCCTATAAAACGGATCTGGATCCACCGGATCCGGACCGGGTCCAAGATCCATTGCCATCTCTAGTCATAATTAAGAAAGTGAAGACCCACCCACCCCAGAGCCATAACACAGGCGCCTACCTCTCCGTCACCAGCACAAATGAATAAGAAAATATCACGTCGCCAAATGTGGCGGTATCACCGTCTACAAGTCGAGGCATGAGATCTAAAGTGAAAATACTCGACGTTGTGAATCAAGATAACATGATACGGCTCTTGTGATGGCCATGGTTGAGCGATGGTGATCGGAGACCCACACCTTTTATCTCCACAGTGGTGAGGCCACTATCACGCTTCAGGATGTGGAGATCATGTATGTACCACAGGTAGATGGACACACGTTATACAATGAAGAGCCTTATCCGTTATCGTCGTATCAACAGGAGTTGACTAAACTCACTGATTACGTGCCTCAGCATGATGATATCCATGGACAGATTCGGATGTCGATGAATACCCTCTGTACTCACTTGTGCCTCTTAGATATGGAGCATTCTATTACAGACGGCATACCTCATGTAGATGTCGATCGTCGTGCCCGTCTGTACTTACTCATCATATTTGGGGGAATCTTGTTCCCGAACACATCGAGTTCCCATGTGAGCTTAAAGTATTTTCCATTTCTAGAGGATCTGGACTAGTTGAGATGTTATAGCTGGGGCGTTGTTGTTCTGGCTTACATGTATCGATCACTATGTTGAGCGTCTATGGGCGATAAGATGGATATCGCTGGATTTCACGTGCTTCTCCAGATACTATATTTAAGTGTGTCTAATTTTATTCTAAATATAATTTTTTGAAATGACAACTAATAAAATATTTTTTAATGACCCTTTCAGTTATGGGTGTGGGATAGGATGAGGCCTTTTCAGCCCGTAGCTTTTGCACCCTCAGCCTGACTTCATTGATGATGACATGCCCTACGCGCGGAGATAGACGGGAGGCATATCCCGAGATATGGATACACACCATAATATTCTTCTATTCAGGGATCAACTAGATCGTATGACGGTGGACATGGTAAGTTTGTTTGATTTTACATTATTATCTTATCTCTTTATTATTTTTGTCTTTATTGTTTACTAATTCATCTTTTTTACAATATTTTATATAGAGGCCGTATGTTCCATTTTTGGATCAGTTGCCGGAGTTTTGCAGGGATGGTAAGCCTGTGTGGATGTCGCGGTGTCCGTTGATACACATGAATATCGTTGAGGATTACGCGCCCCACCGCATCTTACGATAGTTTGAGTGTGTACAGAATATAGCTAAAGCAATTTTTTTGGAGCACGACCACTATACGCGGGATGAGCGTGCGACCGCCACTGCTGCATACTGGGCCTTTATGCATGCCCAAATCCATCATTGGGATCAGAGGTTGGGGACGCTAGCGGTGGTCGGACATACGACTCCGATCCAAGATTACTTGGAGTGGTACTACCATATCACACATAGCCTAATTGGCAACCCCGAGACACGTCATCCAGATGGCCGAGGATATGCAGCACTCGCGGAATAGTCTGAGGTGTTGGTAAGTTCATCCCACTTAAACTTAGTTAATCATCTTATATATTATGTTATAAATTTATTCAATCGTTAATATTTGCAAACAAATGCAGCTACGGACCTTACAAACGATGCGTTGGGTGGTCATGGACCATATGACTTTCCCCAAGACAGCAGGATTTGCATCTCGGATTGTTGAGCTAGTCGATAATGATATGCGACAATCAAAAGAGCTCGGACGCATATATAAGCGTGTTCCAGAGGTCCCGTATCAAGTATCGAGTGGTCGTGATCATGCTCGTAGAGGCGGTGGTGATAGATGTGGTGGTGGCAGAAGGGGAAGTGGTAGAGGGAGTGGGGCTAGAGGGGCTGGTGGCTGAAAGAATTGTCACCAAGGGGATCGTGGCGGAGGTGGTGGCGGTAGAGGCCTCCGTTTAGTAGATAAGCCTGACGAGCATGCTACCGTTCCCGCTCCATCCCAGCAGCATCCGTCAACTTCAGAGTGTGACGACTTCTTACCGACCTTCGACACCTCTATATACGCCGGCAACTATATTCAAATCACATAGACTGGAAATTCATATGATTCATCAGTGTTTGCGCAGCCGCCTGTTCGTGATCCATAGGGTGAGTGCCAAGTTTGTGATCCACAAGGTGTCATAGAGCTGGAATGCGGCTACGCATTTATGGACATTGACATGTTTCAGAGTCTAGAGGTAAGTGTTTAAAATAATTATTTTAATAAATTAAAATACTTATACTGATTATTTAATAATTTTTTATATCTTAGGATCCAGCTCCATCTCTAGCACCATCTACAACTCTGACTCCGAAGCCTGCTCAGGAGCCAGCTCAAAAGCCCTCTCATGAGCCATCTCAAGAGCCCTCTTAGGAGCTTGTCGACACACAAGTTTGATTTTTTTATCAAAAGATAATGTATTAATTAAATCTAAATTAAAATGAATACTAATTATTTATATATTATTTCAGGTTCATCCTTCAGCACTCGTGGATCTGTCTACTTAGGAGGAGGATGTTGATGATTTTGACGCTACTGATCTTGACAGATTGGTACTGATCGTGCCAGTTAAAGGCGGTCAGGTGCACACCATGGTCCGGACATCGAAGAAGGGTGGCAGATGATCATGGCTTGGAGCATCCTGCGATTAGGAGGAGAAAGGGGGATGGAGATGATGGTGGTGGTGGGGATCGCCTTAGGCCTAAGGTTACTTTAAATGCTCCCACATGTGGGACCCATTAGAGAATGTGTATATGTAAATAAATTGTACAATTTATGTTAATTTATATTTTTTGTATTATTTTCTTAATGATAATTAGTTATCTTAGCCTTAACTAATTATCTTAGCGACGTCCTGAATTAATTATGAAAAAAATCTCGACATATTTGAAATAAAGTAATGCCTTAACTAAATAATAAAACGCTTAAATCAAAATCTTATAAAATAAAACACTTAAACCTAACGATAACAAGTTTTCAAACAAAACTTACTTCGGGGCACTTTACAACCCCTAAAACGATGATCCAAACGTTTAGATATCCTTGATGTATTGAGTTTACATTATTGTTCGCAGACTAAGATATCAGGTTCTATATAAAATATTAATATTTTAGAGTTTTAAGCCATGACTAATCTTTGATCAAAATATGGAAAAACGTGAATTTCAAAACTTTAAAATTATACGAAGTAGGGGAGATTATAATTTCTTTTGCGTAGAAATTTTCTGTGCAAAAGGAGTTAAATGTAGCCGTTATAATTAAAAAAAATCGCAAGAATTTTCTGCACAAAAGGTGTTTATGTAACATATTTTTTTTTTTTGTGGGGTGGTCATTAAGTTGCGGACTCCTTGCTCTATATAATGTCCCCACTAGGACTCAATGGATATTCGATTCATCCGACCCGATTATATGGACGAAAATTCGACAAAACATGGATTTTAATTGGGTGACGGATCGGATCGGGTCGGATTCGGGTGGACATACATCCAACCCACCACCCGACCCATCCATCCACCCGTTTATAAATTAATATTTTTTAATGTACAACTAAATTCTAGCATTTTATTATAAATTAATACTTTTTAATGTACAACTAAAGTCTAGCGTTTCATTATAAATTAATTATTATTATTACAAAATTCTATAATACAAATATAATGTTTTGTACTGTGAAATTTGTTAGTACTAGTATATATGTATCGTAACTGTTAAAATAATTTTAAAAAGTTTGAAGTACTTAAAAAATAGAATATATATTTTGGCAAATAGTACTAATTTGCTTCAAGTACTTGTAAATGATTCCAAGGGGTTTATTAAAATATTGACTTGAACAGTTGAAAGTGTATTTTGAGTGAAATATTAGTTTTCCTCACAAATCTTCAACTTTAAGAAAAAAAAATTCGAATACACTTATATCAAGTACGTTTAATTTTTAGATACTATTTTTTCACTTCAACTTCAAATAACTTTTTAAGGCAAAATATTTTTAAAAAATATTTTCTTATTATACAAAATATCATAATTTTAAAATTCATTATACTTTTGGGTCATTCATGTCCTCACCCTTAGAAATGTATCTTGCTTTTATCCTTGATTCCATAAGAGCTTTCACCAAAATTATTATAGAGGATAATTTTTAATCATAATTCTATCATGGGACATTAATTATAATTATTGCATTTGTTTTTAGTTGGCGAAGATATCAAGGTCATTACTCATTAGCAACTATTTTTATGAAATCAATCAAGTAAAGTCATCATTATTTAATACAGTATTAGACTATTAGTAGTATAATTTTTATAAGGAAGTAAAGTCGCCGTTTTTTTTTGGTTGCATGTTTGGAGCATAGACACGGCTTGTAAAAATAATATGATGATATTTACTTGATGTATTTTTTTTTCATTTTACCAAGGATTTTAGGTGATTGATTGATTGTGCTATAATTTTCATCCGCGAAGCACCCGATTCAACTGTGGATGATGGGTGGATCGAATGTGGATGAAGAAAAATAGGGTGATGGATGGGTCAGGTGGCGGATGGATGGTTGGCGGGTGGAGGCGGATTGAGCTCCACCCGATCCACATCCGATCCATTGCCAGCCCTAGTCTCCACTTGCACGTGAACTCTTTCCTCTTTGGTTTGTCCATTTTAGTCTTAATTTTTTTAGGTGTAAGGTGTTTGCTTTGGGAATCAAGTATTTGGATTTGCACAATAATTATTTTCACTTTGAGGATAAATATTTTCTATCAACGATGACTTTATCCTTAAGGCTTGAACTTGAAATTTCTGATAAGATAGAGAGGTATTTTATCAGAAACAAATTCATGATTTAAATTTAATGTGTTCTACTTTTAAAATTTTCAGTATAGAAACTCATCGTATTGTCAAAATTATGAATTCAAACCTATTACTATTTATTAAATATTTACATATATATTCATGTTTCATGTGGAAAGTTAATGTTTAGATGAACCCGTAAGCGAAGGGCTACATCCGCTCTTGTTAGATGCTCGTATTGGGACTCGAGTAATTCAATTTATATAAAAAATTCTACTTTGAAACTTAAAATGCAGATAACTTTATTTTCAAAGCTAGAACACAAAAAATTTCACACATTAGTGTCGCTTAAGACACAATCTTCTGTTGTCCCTCTCAGCTAGCCTGTTTTCCACTGCCTCTTCTCACTTGAACAACGCATGACACTTCCATAGTAGTAAACTCTCTCTTGGTGGATGATGAATTTTCATTTTACTTCTCTTCTTGCCCTTTTTGGGCCCAAGCGTATCCTTTGAACTGCTTTTATCTTTGACAAGTAATCTGAAGTCTTGGAGTTGCAAGTATTTTTTATTTTTAATTAAAAATTTCGACTTGAATTTTAGATGGAATCGCTTTTTAGTAGAATATATTTTATATTTAAAGTGAAACTTTTCTACGTGAATTCAAATAATTAGTCGACAGTCTTCCTTTTCCATACTTTACTTATAAAATTACACTGAATATGTTATTATTATTGTTAGTTATGAAAATTCAACGTGTCTCTTTATTACCTGTCTCCTAATTAGAGAATGAACTTTCATATTCTTCCCAACATGTCAGTAGGTTAAATGTGTTACTAAGATTAAATAGTTTGTTAAAGAAAAAGTTCTTGATCTTTTTCAAATTGATTTAAAAAAGTGTCGTATTTATGATGCCGGTTTGGTAGTGAACATTTTTTAGTAAGAAGTATATACAATTAGACTTCTCTATAATAATTATTTTTTATAGCGACATTTTATTATAACGGTCAATTTTTTTAAAATTGATTTTTCATGTTGTGCTATAGAGTAATATAAATATTCTTGGGAAAAGGGTCAAATTTACCCCTTTACTATGTAAAAAGGATCAGATTTATCTTTCGTTATACTATTGGCTTAAAAATACCCATGTCGTTACTAAAATGATTCAAATATACCATTCCTCCATTATTATTGTCCAAGATGGAAGCCAAATCCTACATGACACTTACATTTTGGTGATGTGGATGCCACGTGGCATGACACCTCACCGCCAACTCATTTTATCCCCTCCCTCCCCTACATTTCTTCCATGAATAGCACCTCCTCTCCCTCCACCATCACTGCCGCCAGGATCACCATTTTCGTTTTGATATTAACCCATTTTGCTGAACACCAAACGAAAATGGTGATCCTGGCGGCAGTGATGGTGGAGGGAGAGGAGGTGCTATTCATGGAAGAAGTGTAGGGGAGGGGATAAAATGAGTTGGCGGTGGGTGGTATGACACGTGACGTTCACATCACCAAAATATAAGTGTCCGGTAGGATTTAGCTTGACAATTCTAACGGAGGAAGAATATATTTAAACTATTTTAGTAACGACAATGGTTTAAGTCAATAGTATACCTAAGGATAAATCTAATATTTTTTGCATAGTAGAGAAATAAATTTGACTCTTTCCCCAGTATTCTTTATCATAGTATTTTACTATATCAATAAATAAAAAACTTGAACAATAATGCATTTAAGTGTATTTTGTTAATTAACCCCACTTTACCCACCCATTCCCCCCTAATATTTAAAGGTTGGATAATGATATCTCTCCACATATTAAATGAGAACGATGATTTTTTTATACAATATTTTTCGGTGAAAATTTTTCTTTTTTTGAATAATTTTTTTTCTTTTGTTTCTTAGTAATTGTTGCCAATTTTTTTTTTTTTTTTATAAGATTCACTATAGTAAAAACTAAAAAGTCCATTCGCATACTTTTCTTCTTGTACAGAAGGATCTTATAAGATTTTTTACTAGCCAATTAAATATTTGGACAAAAGGAGTAAAATCGAGAATCTAACACTACTGTAGTGTATAGTAATAGAGTAATACTAATAAGAAGGCGGATCACGTGGTCCCGAAAAGTGGGGCCGTGAGGTACGTGGATGGGCCCAAAGAGAAGATCCACAATACTTGAAACAAAAGGAAAGCGGGGCCCAAAAGATGGACAAAAGCATCTCGTTTTTATCTCTTTTTGGGATATGGATTGGCCCAATTAGATGCTCATGAGCCCACGTGCCATGACCCTAATTGGAAGGGCCACGTGTTGAGATTCAGTGATCAAGTGGAGTCAACTAGCTTACTATTGTGCTGTGAAAATGGAGGACCCCGCCCTTGAATGAATAGAATTTTGTTATGTATGGTCTAATTGTGAAGTACTATCTAGTATTTGGATAGATCTTATTCCTCTTTTTAGTATTTTCGATTATTTTATTTATCTTGATTTTATTGTTGTAATTTTCTTTCTATCTTGCTTCAACATTGAGATGTTTTCTAATTTAATTCTATTAGTTTTATGATAAAATTTTAATTTAAATATATTTGGTAAAATTATAATTATAGTAGTTTATTAGAACAAAGTTTTCTTTTTAGACTAGGAAAATGAAAACTTTTGTTTCTATATAAATATGTCATTATGATGAATGAAACCAAGAAAGAATTCTCCCAATATTTTTTCCCTCTAAACTCTATCCCCTCTAAATTTTAATATGGTACCAAAGTCACGTTAAAAGAACAAAAAAATCCTAAATAATGACGGGTGGCGGAGAAATCGATGATAAAAACAAAGAAATCGGCGGTGAAGAAAATAAAATTCAAAGAAAAATAATCTCCCCATATGATATTACGTCAAACGATAATTCTGAAATTGTGGTGATACAAGTCCAATTGAAGGGAGAGAATTACAAAGAATGGGCTCGATTCATGAGGACGACCATAAGAGCAAGAAAGAAATTCGGCTTTGTTGATGGTACGATCAACAAGCCGGATGAAAAATCACCGGACTTAGAAGACTGGTGGACTATAAACTCTTTGTTGGTGTCGTAGGTTCGTAATACTCTTCGCTCAACGATCTCGCATAAAGAGGAAGCAAAAGAATTATGGACGAGCATCCGGGAGCGGTTCGTTGTTATCAACGGACCTCGGATGCATCAACTAAAAGCAGAACTTGCGGAGTGGAAACAGAATGGAAGGACCATAATGGATTACTATGGAAAATTAATCAAACTAAGGGAAGAATTGGCGAACTACGAACAAATTTCGACTTGCAAGTGCGAAAAGTGCACGTGTAATCTGGGAATGATCTTGGAAACCAAAAGAGAAGAAGAAAAAGTACATCTTTTCCTCATGGGATTGGATGAGGCAATGTATGAAACGGTGAGATCAAACATACTGGCCCAGGAACTGTTGTCATCCTTAAATAAAGTCTATTCAAAGTTAGTGCAATAAGAGCGTGTGAGAGGACTCACACGAAAAACGGAAGAACGGAGTGAAATCATGGCCTTTGCCGTAAAAGGGAGAAATCATTACCATGACCAAGGTGAAGGTAAGAACGATGGTGCATTCTGCACACATTGCATGAGATTCAGGCACATTGTGAAAGAATGTTTTCAACTCATTGGATATCCAAAATGGTGGCTAGAAAATAAAAAATGAGACAAAAAATCCGGAGGAAGAAGACGAGGACAATAAAAACAGTAGAGGAGAGGCACAAGATCTGGTCGCGGAAGAGGCAACTATCTGGCTAACGCCATTATTGTCAAGGATACACAGGTAGAGATAGAATAGATTAACACATGCGGGATAGGACCTCACAAGCTGAGTGAGGAGATCTGAAAAGCGGTGATTCACGTGTTGAAATCACAAGGAATAATTTCGAATGGCAAGATGTATGGTAAGACCGAAAATTCATCTTAAATTATTGACTCCGGATCTACCAATCATGTGACATATAATTAATAGAAACTGAGCAATCAGCGGGACATTTCTGAGTGTCTGGTTGGGCTTCCGGATGGAAGTAGCTTGGTGGCTACAAAAGAAGGAACAATCAGGCTGAATGACAGGATATGATTGAAGAATGTTCTTTATGTTCTGGATTTGACATGCAATTTATTTTTTGTGTCACAACTAGTTGATTGTTTAAATTGTGATGTGACATTTAATAGAATTATGTTCTATACTGAACTCCACCACGAGGAAGCTGAATGGAAAGGGTGAGCGTCGAGGTGGAATTTACTATTTTCGGAATGTGCCGCTGATACGGGCTATGCAGACAGAGGCAATTGATTGGTTCGAACTTTGGCACAAATGGTTGGGTCATCCCTCAACACAAGTAACAAATTCCATTACGACATTAGGCTTAAAGGAGAATGGTGATAGATTGGATAGATAATGTGATGTATGTCAACGAGCAAAGTCCTTTAAGTGAGAATATTATTTCGGATACTTTTGAGATGATCCATTGCGATTTATGGGGACCATATAGGACTCATTCCTCTTGTGCTTCATATTTTTTTTCTATTGTGAATGATCTTTCACGAGCCGTGTGGATCTTTCTTTTAGTTGATAAGAAAGAAGTGTCACAAACCTTGAAGAAATTCTTTGCTCTTGTGGAAAGGTAATTCGGAAAAAGGGTGAAGATAGTTAGAAGTGATAACGGAACTGAGTTCACGTGTATGAAGACTTACTTCTTCGAACATGAAATTTTGTTTCAACCATCTTGCACATGGACACTTCAGTAGAATGGAAGAATCGAAAGAAAACAATGTCACATTCTTAATATGGCGCGAGCGTTGAGATTTCAGGGTCGTCTTCCGATTAAATTCAGAATGCGTTTTGATTGCGGGATACTTGATCAATAGAACACCATCTTCGGTTTTGAATGGGAAAATCCCCTATGAAATTTTATACGGGGAGGCGCCTCATTATGATCACTTAAGGATGCTAGGATCACTATGCTATGCACACACAAAAGAAAAAACAAGAGATATTGTAGAGATTTATAGAGTTTATCCATAAAAAATATTTTCTTCAAATTGGTAAAATCCTAGTCTAAAATGGAAATCACTATCATTGTGGTTTGGATAGCGAAGTGATATATACACATCATTTTTATTGCTCACTCGATATTCGATAGCTACATTAATTAAATTGACGTTTATGCCAAAAAAAATTATATAAAAGGGTAAAGGATTCTCTGTACCCAGTAAAATTCGAACTCGAAATCTCTAATTAAGAAGTTTTCAAAGTTCATTCTTAATTAGAGATATCAAGTTCAATTCTTATTAGATATAGAGAATGATTTACCCCATACAAGTGAGGACATCACAAGTTTGAAATTGCCCCCAATAAAAAGAAAAATTTAAAGAGTGGCCAGAATATACTCTAAAAATTGTGGTATGGGAACAAAAGAGTAAGTGAAACGTGTCTCCAAATGATTGTAATGAGGTTATGAAGGTCATTGTCGGCTGGAAAATGGGAACCATGTGTTTTGGTTTTACGTAATGCCGTTTACTTTAAGTTAAAATAGTGTTTTAGTAAGTGGTTAGAGATGATCCGCGTACACCTCTAAACAAAGATTAATCTCCTAATACTAGTTATTTACATGTGCTCAGCTCCACTCTCTACTCTCCACTAGCTTTCCTAATTTAATACTGGAATCATACCTACTTACTTTAGCTACCCCCCCCCCCCCCCACACACCACTATATATTTTATTTAAAAGTACATTTATGTGTCAATTCACTTCTTAAATAAACAATATGTGTTCTCTCAATGATCTTGCTTTTGAAAAAAGCCATCAGGTTATCAGCAGTTTTTGAACTATTTCTTGGGCATTAGATACCTAAAGAAAAAGAAAGAAAATGATTTTTTTTTTATTGTAAGTGATACGAGAAATGGATTCAGAATATGAATAATCATTTTTAAGAATCTGATTCAAAATTACTTGGACAAAGGTTTGTTCCGGATAGCAAATCGACCAATGAAAATCGAGACATAATCGTATGGGAGCAATATAAATCAATGTGATGTGTGGTGACCTAAGAATTCAACTAATATGCAACTTTTCCTTATTGGCGAATTTGACTTTCCTTCCTTTGCCAAAAAAACAAAAAAAGAAATTGACTTTCCTTCACTGCTCTTTTATGTTGGGCAATGAAAAGGATTAAAGTCCAATAGTCATTTCAAATTGGACATTCTTAGGCCCAAAGTGTACATTAGGCCCAACCTACCTAGGCCCAACTCTCGGAAGGCCTGGTCGTGGAATTTTCATCTCGACGTCCAGTGGGACTATATTCAAAACACCTCATTTTCAGCATGAATTCTACAATCAATTTGTCAATTTTTGAAATAAATCACATATTTAAATCTTACCGAAAAGTATTATAAGTCATAATATTTGTAACTAAAAGTATTTGGAGAATGTTGAAAAGATTTGCGATCAAGAATATTACTACCTCAATTCCATTTTATGTGGCATAGCCGCATACTTCAGAGAATGAAGCTCAAACAATTTAATTTTCGGTATGAATTTGGTGGTAGATGTAAGTGTGTTAAAGGGGTACAATTGAATCCCTTCCTCCGAAAATTACCCAGATATTATATATACACACACACATATATATATATATATATATATATATATATATATATATTGTATATTTATAAGTTGTTGAATTTCCTTAATAGATAAGTATATCCACTCACTGAGCAGGTTTGCATTCTATTGAATTCTTTTGATTTATTTTTTACTTCCGCCATTATTAGCACAATTCTTGCGGTTTTTAAACTTAAATTTACATACTTGAAAAATACATAGAAATACTTTAAGTTACATCAGCTAACAATTCTCCAATTTTTTAAAATATTAATCAGTTCTTTAACGCACCAAAAGAGCTATGAATCTTGCAAACTGGTGTTGCGTCTATGCTGCTTTAGTCATTTCTAAAGCATCGGCTTTATTAATTTGCTTTCGTTAATTTTGTGTGATGGGACTGATATCCTGTAATTAGTTTAATATTGTTCACCTTCAGCATACTACCCGTAATTGTTTTTTAGTTTATTCTATATGGTATTTGCATAGGTGGATGGAGTATATAATCAATTGATTCAACATATAAACATATATGTGAAAATCGCTAATTTATATATATATATATATGCAATTACTTTAGTATGTTTATGGGTATCAGAAACTCAATTTGATTAATTCGAATTCGAGCCGAGTTAGTTGGTTCATGAGAAATGTTCTTGACTCCAAAGATTCAAACACACTATCTCTGATTCAGAATGGAGTTATTCCAACTATATCACCACATCTCTAAGTTGTCTTTCTTCCGGATTCACCAAATAGCCTCTTTTCAGTTCATGTAATTAAAAATTAACCATTACCATTACCATGAAATTTCAAAAGTACACTATATCTGATTAAGAGTGAAATGATTCCAACTATTTCACCATATCTCTAAGTTGTCTTTCTTCCAATAAAATTCACCAAATAGCTACTTTTCAATTCTTGTAATTGAAAACAAACACGATCATGGATTTTGAAATTTTATAAGTAAAACTCTAGGATTGGGCAGCCCGATATACTAAGCTTCCGCTATGTGCGGGATCCGGGAAAAGGCTGGATCACAAGAATCTATTGTACGCAACCTTACCCTGTAAGAGTTTGTTTCCACGACTTGAACTCGTGACCTCCTGGTCACATGAACAACTTTATCAGTTACTCCAAGACTTCCCTTCATAAATAAAACTCTAGGATTAGCAGTGAAATTTCAAATTTCTTGTCAGTACTTATTTTTCAATTAACTCCCTTTCTTCCCTCACTAAATCAAAAGGATCTAAACTCAATCTTAAGCTTCATAAATACGTAAGGGGTCGTTTGGTATGCGGATAAAAATTTTCAGGATTATAATTCTGGGACTAATTTATCCCATCTAGGAGATGGGATAAAATAATTTCAAGGTTAATGAGATAAGGTGGGATATCCCATCTTTAAGTTTGAGCTTCATTTTATACTTTGTTTGGTACAAGGTATATATTTATCCTGAAATAAATTTATATTTTCTACCAAATATGGTACAATATTAATGCCAAATTTAGTGCTGGAATATTCCAGCTTATACCGTGCACCAAACGACCCCTAACAGTTTCAAACAAACAGAGGCAAAGATATATTACCTTGGGCTGGCAAATCTAGTTACAAATATAGGCTCTCTTCAATTAATAAGGGCCATATCTTGGCTTATCTACCAAAACCCTACCCCTACTATAAAAAGGGCCTCATAGCCCATGTGTTTTTTCTGCCATTTTTCAGCAGTTCAAGCCCCAATAAAATGCCCCACCATTTAATGCAAATCTTTTTTTTTTTAAAAAAAAACTGCCATTCTTCCATTTGTATCCTTTTTTCTGTTTGAATTTTTTAATATAACCTGCATGCAATTACTCAAACAGGAATGTTATGGAATGTTAACAGAAAAAAGAAAAAGAGAAACCCTAAGAAACATACTACAAAATGTATATTCCAAATGTGTCCATTGGTCCTATATCTATGTATAATGTTACATTGCTTTCAATAGGTCAGAAACAAGGCTATACAGTTAAAATTTTGCAGGCTATAAGTCTGCAAATCTATTAAAAAATATTAGTTAATGATTTTGGTATCATTCTCTCTGAAGCTGTGAAGCAATTCCTCTCAGTATTTCTAATTCCATTGTGTCTTCCTTTTCATTTGTATTTTTATGGAAAAATATGTCTACTACTATACCTATTGCAGCAGTAGCACCTTTTAATTAATTACTTGAAGCAGACATTTCAGTTTCTTATTGTAAAGTGGTCAAAAATGACATGTCCCTTTCTATGCTTTGTGATAGTGGAAACTGGTAAAATTTTGGATTTTCAGACTTTATGAACCTCACAACCTTAGCTTCATTAGTTCAAACTTTTCAAATTATATGTCCTTTCCATTCGAAAAAGAAAAAGATCAAAAGTGTTTTGTGTAAATTGACATATAACGACATGTACTTCTAGATATGATTTAAATTATATACATTGATAGCATAATATATTTTTAACATCATTGATATGTTGTTGTTGTTACACTTGATATTTTTAACACCATTGATGTAATTTAACGTGTTATTATACGTTACTTATAATTTATTTTAGGTATCTAATCAATGTTACTTCCTTAGTCCGTGTTATAATATGTTACCTATCATTTATTTTAGGTAGCCAATCAAGGTTACTCCCTCCGTCTCAATTCATGTGGTACTTTTCGTTTCACGATCAGTTGATTAATTTTTTAAGCTAAATTTGATTAGATCAACTCAATTTATTAAAATTAAAATTTAGATATTCAAACACTATACAAAAATATTATAAGTTGTAATTCTTCTAATTTCAATATGATGATGAAAAAATATATTTTAAAATGTTGATCAAAGTACACATAATTTGAACATCAAAAAATGAAAAATATCACATAAATTTGGGACATGATGAGTATTAACTATAGTGGTGAGGGTTCGAATCCCACGTTGTAATTCCCTCCTCATTTCCCCTTCCTCTACCCCTATGTAATAAAAAAAACAAAAAACTAGAGTTACCTGCAATTGTCTTTAAAGTATTTTGATTGTGTAAATATCTTTTTACATCATTATTATATAGAAGTTAAACTCTTCTCTATATTATTTAATATGACTGAAAACATCATAAATAAATAATAATAATAATAGCTATATCCTCTTTTATGTATATAATTTAAACTCTTTCATTTTTTTTTATAAAAAATCTCCACTTATGATTACCTTTTTCAGCATATTCTACACATTGGAAACAAATGGAATATATCTAGTACTGGTCAATCTAGATTAGTTTTATAATATTACAAGTGGATTCACCTAATGTTTTTTGTCTCTTTTGTATACCAAGAATAAACATGTAACAACATTTGAATAAAAGTTAATTTATACATACAATGTTAGAAATATTGTCTTCTTTCAATCATGAACATGTCCATTAAATTTATCAAATGTTACCAAACCAATCATGTGGGGAACAATTTGTATTGACAAAGATTTGACCAAAATATCGATCTCCTTCAGGAGGTCGATATGATAAAATAATTTTTTAATCTATATTACCGACCTTCTGAGGTTGGTTACTTCAATTACTTTTTTTTTTTAAAATAGTTACCGACCTCAAGAGGTCGATATTGAGAATAAATATTTCGTGGGTTTATTTTCCGACCTCTTGAGGTCGGTTTTGTACTTTTCCGATTTTTGTACTAGGAGAACATACCTCAGGAGGTCGGTTTTAGCAATCTTTTTAGTAGTGTTCCTTACCAACAATTCTTTTTTCTTGATTTTGCGTTAATAAGGCACAACTAGAAAAAATCTTGAAAAAACAGAAGAAACACATTGATATTCAAAGGAAGTCAAATTTCGGATAATCATTAACGTTTCAATTCATAAATAGGTAAAATGAATAAATGCATTCAATTCTCTGATTTGAATCCTCGTTTAACTTTCAATTATTGAGGGGCAAAATGACACATTATAAAACAAAAAGGTGGTATTTACGTTACAAGTCATAATCAATACACAAAACGCTCCTCGAATAATTCAGTTATTTGAAAAGTATTGACTCTTCCTCTTTGGGACGGAGCTATAATAACAAAATTCAACAACTCCAACTCAAATTTTGTACTTACATAAAAAAAAAAAAATATATATATATATATATATATATATATATAAATAATTTATTCAAAACTCAATAAATTATCTCTTTTAAAATTCAAAATTTATAAATTAAAAATTCTAAATGTATGTCCTTAGTCTTCTTTTTTTTTTTTGTGCAAAAGAGGTTTTCATAAGTCAAAATATTTGAAAGAAAATGAGACAAATACAATATTTACATCAATCTCCATCATCAATCAAATGTTTGTAAAGTAAAACACCTTTTAGAACCATCTAGGAAAATATTTTTTTGTCATTTTTTGCCTCTTCTTACTGTGTCTGTCTATAATCTAATCTCTGCTCTCACTTTTTCTTCTGCTTTTGATTTTACTCTTTTCACAATCTTCTCACGGACTACATCTCCACATAAATTTGATTTAAGTTACATATGCTCAGTGTAAGATTTTTTACATACTATTAGTGTAATTTAATTTGTAATAATATATTAATTATTATTTTTATCTAGTTATCAATAATTATAATTAAAATTCACTTTTCAAATTACCTTAGAGCTACCTCATTGTGTATTTAATTTTTAACACCGTTAATACATTAATCTTAGACTTGTCTAGAAAAGAGTTTAGCTTCCATAAGCTTAAGTGATAAAAACAATTATAATCAAATCATCTAAAAGATAATCGCAATTAATCGTTTACAATAAGTGAAATAATAATCTGAAAAATATATAAGGCAAACAATCTGCTACAGTATAAGTAAACTAAAATCTGTTCTCAGTTTTTTTTATACTGATAATGTATAAAATAAAAAAATTTAGACACCAGATCAAAGTATTGTAAGTGCCAATTTAGTAAAATAAACTACTTCTAGTAAAGTGATCATTGTGACTTAAAAGAAGAAATACAAGAACATGGATAGTTAATTATAATTACATTAAAACATAAACTTATAAACGACCAGTTAGAGTACAATAACTTATGTTATTCGAATTCTTCAAAAATATTATTGCATCAATATTAAATCCCTCAAAAAGCACTATTTTATGAGGAATGCACTGAATACATTTTTGAAGAGTCCCGAACAACATAAACACTAATTACTCATTGTCTTACTAAAACACAAAAAAGAAATTACATAACAAAACAGATTACATTTTCTTTTTTTTTTCTTCCTAAGACAAGCTAGAGAACAAAGCTTCACATATCTCAGTAAAAACATCAATAATAACCCCATGATGATGTTGTGAATTTAATTTCAAAAAACTTTCCAACAAATTCTCAAGATCTTTTGCAGCAAATATTTGATTTTCCATAATCATTTCCAGCATTGAATTCCTAAAATCATTGTAAGGATTACTCGATTTTTTCACCACCGCGAGACTACCCTTTACGCCACCACTCGCCGCCCTCCTCCGCCGCGGTTTTTGCCGGAGAGAATATTCTGAAGAATCAGAATTAGTAAATGACCTTGAAGAGAAAAGGGTATTATTGTCATCTTCATCTTCACTTTCTTCATCACTACTGAAAAGACCCTTATAATCAATATTTGGAAATTCTTGATCAAACCCAAAAAAATTTATCTTGGAATTTGTCATTTTCTTGAATTTCTTCTTCTTTTTCTTCTTGGAATGCTTTTGATAATATTTGGTCATGGAGTTGAAGTTGCACTTCTCATCATGAGGTAAAATTGGTGATGCAGGAGGGCATTTTCGTCCATTTGTATCAGCTGTAAAAAGAGAGAAAAGGAATTTTCAGTGAAGATGTTATCGGACACCACTTCGCGATTTATTTTTTACATATTTAAGAAATATGAGTTGACAAAGTAAAAATATTTTATACTATCATGTATTGTAATCTGTAACTATAATATGGTAGTTACCATTTATATCAGGTAATATATGTATTGGTTGTTGTCATATTTACCTAGTATTATTTACCTATCTTATAAGCGATATGATTCTGTAAATATTTGCATAGAACTCATACTCTTTTCTTCTATGCAAGTGTAAATATATACTTTGCTAAAAAGCGATGTACATATATATAAACGCTTAAATTTGAGATAAGAAGTAAAGCCTTAAAATCAATATAATATCACACTGGAACATAACTCACTTACAAGACGAATTGTGACAGTAGACTGATGCGGCTGCTTGCAAAAGATTCTTGCCACTGTTCGAAAATAGACATTTTTTTTGTGTTTGGAGATTTTGAGGGCATTTGTGTGCAAACATGGAAGGAAATAGATGAGGTTTTGGAGGGAAAAGTTCAACTAATTGATAATGTTGGTGATTTTGAGGATTAAAAACGGGTTTATTAGTATCAATGGCATCAGAAATATTCTTGGATTTGCATGAACCAAATGAGGATTTAAACATTCGAGAAATTTTTGTTTTAAATCTATTCTCCATTTGAGAGGAAAATAGAAAGAACAAAGAAGAAGAAGAAGAAGAAGGGGTTTTTCTTTTTTTTGAAGAGGGTGGTGGAATTAGAATTATTATACAATTATTAGGGTATGAGTGGGAGTCTTATATATATAAAGTAACTGATCATGAAGAGAACAGTTTTCAAAAATGAGAAATTTTAAATAGAGTCTGGTAGTGCAACTTTTGGCTGTGTTTTTGTCCCTTTTATTGTCCTTTTTTACACCCAAATTTCAACCTCACTAACTTAGTCCACCTTAACTTTTTCCCTGAAATCTGAAAACAGTTCATGCATGGGGGTCGTTGAAATAAATAAGGGCATAGCCGGATGGCAAAAGAGGAAAACTTAAAATTCAGTTGGAGGCCTGCAACATAGGTTCGAACCTTGGTGAATGAATGAAAATAAATGCTTGTGAATGAATGAAAATAAAAATTCTCCCAAAATCCTCTCGTGCAAATTCTCTCTGTTTTAGCTCATTTCTTCATTAATGTAGCTCGTATCCCTTCAAGTGATATAAGGGTAAATACTGTTGATATTCATGTGTAAATTTAAATACGCCTCGTATTCCCCCTAGTATGAGACGAGGCCCAATAAAATCAAAATTAAAATCAGATGCTTGCATTTCTTTTTATAGAGAAGAAGAGAATCAAGTAGTTAGATGTCAAATTTGTAAAAATGTTTATAAATTTACACATGAATATCAACAGTATTTACGTTATTCGTTATATCATTTTCCTTCTCAAGTTCCATCTGAGGGTCATCTCATCACTTCTATTCCTGATCCATCTTCTCCTCTTTTACATTCTTATTACTAACTTCACCTACTTTCTCACCTCTTGTTTCTATCCCTTCACCTACTCTTCCTCCTTCTTCACCTCTTATATCACCTACATCACCTCCTACTATTCTTGCTCATACTATTCCTACATCACATGTTATTCAAACTTGAAAATCTGAGAGAGTACATAAACCTTCAAAATGGATAACAAACTATGCTCGTCTCTCTTCCTCTTCCTCTTCCTCTTCCTCTTCCTCTTCCTCTTCAACCCCTTATCCCATCTCTGATTTCCTTTCCCACTCTCACATCTCACCCTCTTTTGCCTCAGGTCTTCATGACTTCACATCTATCCCTGAACCAATTTCCTTCCACTAAGTTGCTCAGGATCCAACTTGAGTCCAAGCTATGAACCTAGAGTTACAAGCTCTCATTGACAATCACACTTGGGATGTTGTTGACCTACTTGCAGGGAAGAAAGCCATAAGTTGCAAGTGAATTTTTAAGGTAAAATATAAGGTTGATGACAGTGTTGAGAGGTATAAGACAAGACTAGTTGTCAAAGGGTTTACTCAACAAGAGGAATTAGGTTATCATGACACAATCTCTCCAGTAGTCAAGATGGTGAGAGATGTGTTTGTTGGATTACAAAGGATTGCAAAAAACGGAAATTACAAGTAACTGCAAAGTAATTCAAGAACTGAAAATTACAATAAAACAACAAAACTGAAATTACAATTTTGTTGAAGAAGAAAACTGGAAACTGTTTTTGTTGAGTCGAGTGTGGCACTCTGTCCTTAAGATAATATTGCCCCGTATGTATCATTTATACGTCCTGGACAATTCGTCTCCCAAGATAAAACAGCAATGGAACAATTGAGTAAAGGAAACTCAATAGCTACCGTGAAGAATATTGAGTAACGAAATGATGCTTGGAAGTTGTAGGAAGAAACTGTTTTTCTGCTTGTGTATTTTCTTGTATATCAAGTGTTGATCAACAATGGTGCAAGGGGTGTTTATATATGTGAGGGAGGGCTGTTTGACTGCCTCCATAACTGCCATTATTGACCAAATAATGACCATTATGGAGGTAGTAAAGCCACCAAATAAATGGTGAGAAAGACCAACGGATTGACCATTATAGGAGGAGTAATTCAGCCAAAATAAATGGCTGAATTGAGTGCTGGACGTTTCTGTTCTGACTTTCTGGAAACTTCAGGGACCAAACTGTACATCTGAAAGAATTCTGGTTCAAACTGTACATCTGAAACTTTTGGGATCAAACTGTACTTCTGGAAAAGTTCTCTGGCCCAAAGGGATAATACCCGTGAACCGGAAGGGACGGGCGGGCGGCGACGGCGCGTGTGTGGGCTTTCCTCGAACCGAAGAACATCTAGGTCCTCCCTCCTTTAAACACATGGGATACCCCTTGGGGTCCCAAATCCCAATCCAATTTCGAGTCTTATATACACAACAATTCTTTCTTCCTCTACCGATGAGGGAGAATTGATCACACACCACACTTTTCCATGCTTCAAACACCTTACTTCGTGAACCAATATCTCTTTCATTTCTCAATGAAATTCGACGATTCTTGGCCCTACGATTATCTACGTACTTAGTAGATCATGCATGTGTGAAGAACCGAATTCTCCAATATGCGTAACACTAGTGTTTAAGCCGCTAAAGTTGGTCAGTCTCAACTCCCACCAAAGGCTAATTTCCAACAATCCCCTCTTGAAAGAGATTTTGGCGCACTCACATGGTGTCTTTTCATTTCCAGCAATATTTCAGCGGACCGATATTGCATAAGGAGAGGTAGCTTCAGCTTTGAACCTTCCATAGTTGAATACCATTGGACTTACTTACTACGCGGTGAACGTGATGTCTTGAACCGTCAGTGTTTAGTGTAAGCCAAGTCAATGGTACCAACACAACAAATTCCCTTACTCTCTTCTTCGTAATGTTTTATCCGTTTTGGCCATGGACAACGTCTTGGATTCTTAAGTGCGTTCATTTGAGGCGGCCCGTCCTCGCACTTAAATATGTGGTCTCCTACAAGGTATCCTGCTATACCCCACTTCACAAGTGTTAGGAACCATTAGAAGTTTCCCAAAGCCTAACCTCAACTACTGAGGATCATTACAGGTTTTGAAAACTTAACCTTTACCCATACTGCAGATAGCACTTAACGTCTATCGCGGGAACGACTTTGGATTTGGTGTTTCTTTTCAGAAATCACTATCTGAAGTGCTCATACTTCTACCGAAGTGATCAATTGAACCTTTACAACTTCGTTTTCCCATTGAACCAAATTACTGGGATCTCCAGTTAATAAGGTTGGGTTACCACTATATTGGTCCTTATATTTTGGGTTTTAAGCCCATTCCCCTAGACAGGCAAGCCATCTGATCCTTGAGTAAGCCCTTAGTCAATGGGTCTGCTATATTATCCTTTGACTTAATGTAATCAATGGATATTATACCCGTGGTGATCAGTTGCCTAACGGTCTTATGCCTCCGTCGAATATGACGAGACTTGCCGTTGTACATAGTATTCCGTGCCCTTCCTAGAGCCGACTGACTGTCGCAGTGGATCATTACCGAAGGTACTCAGCTTCTTCTCCTGCTTTGTCTAAAGCGATAAACTCTGATTCCATCGTGGATCGGGCGATGCAAGTTTGCTTAGAGGATTTCCAAGACACAGCCCCACCACCAATTATAAATATATACCCACTAGTGGACTTGGTGTTCTCTATATCGGATATCCGGTTTGCATCTTTGTACCCCTCTAGTACAAATTTGGATATCTCGAATAGTGTAACCCGAAATTTAACGTGTATTTAAGGTATTGTAATACCCGATTCAACGCCTTCCAGTGATTATCACTCGGATTACGGGTGAACCTAACCAACTTATTGTTGCATAAGCAATATCGGGTCGGGTGCGTTTGTTATATACATCAAACTACCGATCACTGTGCATATCGCTCTTGGTATACGGGTGCACCAAGATTTTTATCAAGCTTTTGATTTGTATCCATTGGTGACGCTATCGGTGAAGCGTCTAACATCTTGAACTTTCTCAAAACATCCTCGATGTAGTGAGGGCGAGATAAGACCGATCTGTCGACGTCTTAGAGATTTTAATCCCTAGGATGACATCGCGATACCCATATCCTTCATGTCGAAGCATTGTTTCAACATGTTCTTAGTCTCTAGGATTACCCTAGGACTGCTTCATGTGATCAACATGTCGTCTACATACAGGCATATCATAACAAATGAGTTAGAGTTACCTTTCGTGTAAACACATTTATCACACTCATTAATGGCGAACCCCTTCGATAGTAGAGTACTATCAAATTTTTCATGCCATTGCTTCGGGGCTTGTTTCAGCCCGTACAGAGATTTGACAAGCCGACAGACTTTCTTCTCTTGCCCTTGAACCACGTACCCCTCGGGTTGGTCCATATAAATTTCTTCTTCCAAATCACCGTTTAGGAAGGCTGTCTTAACATCCATCTGGTGTATCTCAAGGTCACGCAAAGCTGTAATCGCAATGAATACTCGTATGAATGTTATCCGGGATACCGGAGAGTAGGTATCAAAGTAGTCAAAGCCTTCTGTCTGCCGATAGCCCTTGACTACCAACCTGGCCTTGTACTTGTCTATAGACCCATCTTCCTTGTATTTTCATTTGAGTATCCACTTACAACCCAACGATTTATTTCCCGGAGGAAGATCAACCAACTCCCAAGTATGGTTATGCAGAATGGAGCCTATTTCACTCTCAATAGCTTATTTCCAGAGCGGTGCTTCTGGAGTTGACAACGCTTTAGCAATTGTTTGTGGTTCATCATTAACCATATAAGCTACAAAGTCAGGACCGAAGGATTTATCCTTCCTGGCCCTTTTACTTCGCCTTAGATCCATCTCTGGAGTCTCCAAGTTCTGAGAATCTGGAACACTAGATTCCGGATGTTCAGCCACCTCGAGATTCGCTAGATCTGAACCATCTAGATCTGGGCAGTCAAGGACTCCCGGTTCTTGAGAGCTTTGTACATAACTTTGTTTGCGAGAGGTTATGTCTTTTTCCTTTCTAGGAAAGGTATCTTCAAAGAATAAAACATTCCTTGATTCCATAATTGTACCCTGGTGGATATCTGGAACATATGACTTATGCACAAAGAAGCGATAAGCACTACTGTTATTTGCATATCCGATGAATATGCAATCTACAGTCTTAGGCCCAATCTTGACCTGCTTTGGCTTGGGTACTTCAACCTTTGCCAAACAACCCCACACCTTAAAGTATTTGTAGGTGTGTTTTTTTCCCTTCCATGATTCATATGGAGTTTTGTCCTTACCCTTATGTGGGACTCTGTTAAGAATCGTATTAGCGGTAAGGACGGCTTCTCCCCACATATTTTGGGAAAGACCGGAATTGATAAGCAAGGCATTCATCATTTCCTTTAATGTGCGGTTCTTACGTTCCACCACACCGTTTGATTGAGGTGAGTATGGAGCTGTTGTTTGATGAATAATGCCTTCTTGGGCACAGTATTCCTCAAATGGCTCTACATATTCTCCCCCTCTATCGCTACGAATGGATTTAATCCGTAGGCTCAGTTGGTTCTCAACTTATGCTTTGTAACGTCGGAACGCTTCAAAGGCTTCATCCTTACTTTTTAACAAGTAAAGGTAACAATACCTTGTGCTATCGTCAATGAAAGTCACAAAGTACTTGTTCCCCCCTCTAGTTTGTACGAACTTCAAATCACATATATCTGTGTTAATAAGTTCTAGAGGAGCGGTATTCCTTTCGACGGATCGAAAAGGAAGCTTGGTGAGTTTTGCCTCTACGCACACCTCACACTTATATTTAGGGTTTACGTCGATAGACGGCAACAACTCCATCTTTACCAGCCTTTGAATAGACTTGTAGTTAACGTGTCCTAATATATGATGCCATAAATTAGAAGACTCAAGCAAATAAGAAGAAGGTTCAACTTTATTTCCTTGACGCAATACAGACATGGCATTCACTTTGAAGAGGCCTTCACAGACGAAGCATCTCCCCACAAATGTGTCATTTTTAGTGAGTACAAACTTATTGGATTCAAACACTAGCCTAAAACCAGCATTAACCAATAAAGGTCCAGAAACTAAATTTCTTCTAATTTCTGGGACGTGCATCACTTCCTGCAGAGTGAGTTCCTTGCCGGAAGTCATCTTCAGGACCACCTTTCCAACCTCCAGCACGTCCGAGGAAGCGTTGTTGCCCATGAACAGCTTCTTGTCGGTAACCGGAGTGTACGTGGAGAAGGCATCTTTGTTGGAACAGATGTGTCTTATTGCACCTGTGTCCACCCACCACTGCATCGGATTCTCAACCAAGTTGGCTTCTAGCACCACGGCCGAGAAATCCTCAATCATGTCATCCAGGAGCGTGTCCTTGACTACGTTAGCCTGCGCCTTGCCTTTCGACTTTGCTTTCTGTTGTTGCTCAGTCTTGAGCTTGCGGCATTTCTTGATCCTATGACCAGGTTTCCCACAGTGATGACAATTACCTCTGAACATCTCCGCTGCGGGGGCTTTGCCGTCTTTCTGGAACTTCCGCTTCTTGCTTGAGTTCCCTTTGGCCTCAGCCAAATTTGCCTTTGCCTCAGCAGTTTGTCTGCCCCTACGTAAGGCCTTCTTGTTATCTTCCTGGATTTGCAGTTTGATAACAAGCTCTTCAAAGGTCATCTCCTTTGTCTTGAGTTTCAAGTAACTCATTCCATGAAGGAGGTAACTTTTCAATCAGCGATGCAACCAAAAACTGCTCGTTTGGTTTCAATCCTTCCAAATCCAGGTGATGTATCATCATTTGGAATTCCTGGACTTGGAACATCACTGTCTTGCTATCCACCATTTGGAATTTTAGAAATTTCCCAACGATGAACTTCTTAGTACCCGCATCTTGTGCGTTGTACTTCTTTTGCAGTTTTTCCCACAGCTCTTTGGCAGTGCCAACGGTGTAATAGACCGTGTAGAGAGGGTGTGCTAAGCAGTTCAGTATATAATTCTTGCACATGAAATCGCTATGATTCCATGCGTCACGAACCATCTTCATGTCATTAATGACATGAATACCAAGGCCCCCTTCACCCGTTTCATTAGGCGAAGAGTCTATTTCATCTCCAGCTTATGGAGGATCTTCAGTAAGGAAACGGGCCATGCCCATAACTGTTAAGTAGAACAACATCTTTTGCTGTCATCTCTTAAATTCTGATCCCATGAATTTTTCGGGCGATCATGGTGGTGTGAGGAAGAAGGTGTAGCACCGGCGAATCGGGAAGCGGCGTTATTCTCGCCTTGAACGATACAGCAGCAGCAGCGACGATAAAAGCAACGCAGTGTTCGCCTTGGCGATGGCGGCGTGGCGGGGAAGGCAGCAACGTTGCCTCGAGAGACATCCAAAGTAGCACCAACATCGCTCATATTTCCAGCCATGTTATTGCAGTTACCGTAAGCACATATTGTCTTAAGTTGTTGGATTACAAAGGATTGCAGGAAACGGAAATTACAAGTAACTACAAAGTAATTCAAGAACTGAAAATTACAATAAAACAACAAAACTGAAATTACAATTTTGTTGAAGAAGAAAACTGGAAACTGTTTTTGCTGAGTTGAGTGTGGCACTCTGTTCTTAAGATAATATTGCCTCGTATGTATCCTTTATACATCCTGGACAATTCGTCTCCCAAGATAAAACAGCAATGGAACAATTGAGTAAAGGAAACTCAATAGCTACCGTGAAGAATATTGAGTAACGAAATGATGCTTGAAAGTTGTAGGAAGAAACTGTTTTTCTGCTTGTGTATTTTCGTGTATATCAAGTGTTGATCAACAATGGTGCAAGGGGTGTTTATATAGGTGAGGGAGGGCTGTTTGACTACCTCCATAACAGCCATTATTGGCCAAATAATGACCATTATGGAGGTAGTAAAGCCACCAAATAAATGGTGAGAAAGACCAACGGATTGACCATTATAGGAGGAGTAATTCAGCCAAAATAAATGG
Organism: Anisodus tanguticus; assembly: GCA_034509755.1. NCBI lineage: Eukaryota > Viridiplantae > Streptophyta > Magnoliopsida > Solanales > Solanaceae > Anisodus > Anisodus tanguticus. The sequence goes on from CM067558.1 coordinate 40,622,713, forward strand.
CTGAATTGAGTGCTGGACGTTTCTGTTCTGACTTTCGAAAACTTCAGGGACCAAACTGTACATCTGAAAGAATTCTGGTCCAAACTGTACATCTGAAACTTCTGGGATCAAACTGTACTTCTGGCAAAGTTCTCTAGCCCAAAAGGATAATACCCGTGAACCGGACGGGACGGGCGGGCGGCGGCGGCGCGCGTGTGGGCTTTCCTCGAACCGAAGCACATTTAGGTCCTCCCTCCTTTAAACACATGGGATACCCCATGGGGTCCCAAACCCCAAACCAATTTCGAGTCTTATATACACAACAATTCTTTATTCCTCTACCGATGAGGGAGAATTGATCACACACCACATTTTTCCATGCTTCAAACACCTTACTTCGTGAACCAATATCTCTTTCATTTCTCAATGAAATTCGACGATTATTGGCCCTACGGTTATCTACGTACTTAGTAGATCATGCATGTGTGAAGAACCGGAATCTCCAATATGCGTAACACTAGTGTTTAAGCCGTTAAAGTTGGTCGGTCGCAACTCCCGCCAAAAGCTAATTTCCAACAGTGTTATATCTTTAGTTGTACAGTTCTTATGGCCTTTTTTCGAATGGATGTATATAATGCCTTTTTGCAGGATGACTTACATGGAGAGATTTTTATGACTTTACCACGGGAATTTGATAGACATGGGAGCCTCATTCTGGTCCTAAGGCATGTATGCTTATCAAATATCTGTATGTCCTCAAACAGGCCAGTAGACAATGGAACATGAAGCTGACAACAGCTCTAATACAAGCTGGTTTTATGCAGAGCAAATCAGACTATTCCTTGTCCACCAAGAAATATGGTGTTGACATTGTGATCATCTTGGTTTATGTTGATGACTTACTCATCACAGGTAGCAATGCATTACTGATTCAAGAAGCAAATGACATATTGAACCATAGTTTCAAAATGGACTTGGAAAGCCTGAGATTCTTTCTTGGAATTGAGTTTGCTAGATCTACAAAAGGCATACTCATGAACCAGAGAAAGTATGCACTAGAGCTAATACTTTAGTGTGGCTTGGGAGGAGCCATACCAACTTCTACTCCTTTGGAGTTGAATAAAAAACTAACTCGCATTGAGTATGACAAGACTTTTGTCAGTGCTAAATACAACAAGACTTTTGATATTGATAATAATAATAAGGAACTGAAAGATAAAGTGACATATCAAAGACTTATTGGGAGATTGCTGAATTTGGCAACTACAAGGCCATACATTTCCTATGATATACAACACTTAAGACAATTCACGCATGCTCTAAAACAATCACATTATGAAGCAGCACTACATGTGGTAAGATACATAAAAGGAAGGCATGTCTTAGGATTGTTGATGAGCAACAAACAGTCTAACACCATAACTGCACACTGTGATGCAGACTGACATCTTGTATTTTGTCTAGAAAATAATTACAGATTTTTGTGTCAAGCTTGGAGATTTCTTAATCTCATGGAAGTCAAAAAACTAAAGTACATTGTCTAGAAGTTTAGCTGGGGCAGAGTACAGGGCTAAGTCATTCATAGTTACTGAACTAGTGTGGCTTGAAGGCTTACTGAAAGAATTGGAATTGCAAGTAAAACTGCCTATGAAATTGAAGTGTGATAGTAAAGAAGTTTTGCAAATAGCTTCTAATCGTATGTATCATGAGAGAACCAAACACATAGAGATAGATTGTTAGTTCATCAGAGAAAGATTGCAACAAGGGCTTATCAAGACTGATTTTGTATCGAGCAAGGAGCAAGTTGCTGATATACTGACTAAAGTCTTGGGGAAGCAGTTGCATAGTGATATGATTTGCAAGTTGGGAATGTTAGATGTATTTCATCCCTCAACTTGAGGGGGAGTGTAGAGATTAGTATGATGATCCTAGTTGTACCTTATCTATGCTTTAACTAATTGTACATAATTAATTAGTTAGTTAGAGGGAGTTGACACTCCATGATTAGATGTTTAGATGGATTAGTGGCTGGTATAAATAGATGGACTTACATTGTAGAGTTTTGCTTGGGTATGAATGAAAATCAAAATTCTCCCAAAATCCTCTCATACGAATTCTCTCTGTTTAAGCTCATTTTCTTTATTAATGTAGCTCGATTATCCCTTCAACACATAACCAATAAACAGGGGAGCTTAAAAATAAATTCAATTGAATTTAACTTATTGTAAATATCTTTTTATACTATCACATGTTATAATAAGTAATATGTCATATTTTTGAGTAATTTGTTCCATTTTATGAATGACTATCTGTATTTTATAGTTATTATCTTTGAATAGAAATTAAACTGAATTCAAGTACAACGATATTAGGTAGAGTTTAACTCTTACGCACCGACAAGTTGCCTAAAAGATAAATACTGATAAATCTCTATAAAAAGTTGAATAACTTAAAAAATAATACAAGTTATGTGATATAACAGTTAAAAACATTGATAATGTAAAAATATTATGCACTAATCGAGCATCCATGCATAAATCAATAGTCAAGCAATAGGCAGGAGTCTTGATTTTCCGACAAATCTGAATTAGTCGCGGTCTTAATGTGGGTGACGGACAGGAGAACAAAAAAAAAACTAGCAGCAAAGTAAATAGTTTGAACTTTGACCAATTAGCTGATTCTTTTATTTAATTAGCTAGGCATCACTATCGAATTCGATTAACATGAACACCTAACATGATATATTACTAGAAGTCTGGAATGTAGGGGACCAAGTAGAGGAATTTTTCAAATTAAGTGGGAAGTGTTTATATTTTGAATTCAAACGGCAAAGGAGATTGCTAATCGTACTTTTAAAAAAGTAATCGAAATGAATCACAGAATAAATCACTTCAATTAATTTATGTAACTAATTAACGTTCCAAATAGAAACAATAAAGTAATAAATATATAAAGTAAGTAAAAAAAAAAAAAGGACAATATGTAGTCAATGAAAACATTCCGCCGAAAAACAGGATCCAACTAACTTATATTATGAATAATAAAATAGAATTTACAATGCTCGATGTTTTTATGAACCGTATTTATTCAAATTAATGCAACGTGAATATTCATTCATTTTTTAAATTTATTTTCTAAGAAGAAGTGCCTAAAAGGATAAAATTCTACATCAGTTCATCACTAGTGGCCTATAGATACAAAATATAATAATACTAATAATAATAATTAAAAAAAGAATCACTAGTGGTCTATACTTTGAGCAATGTCTTCGAATACAAAATACTTTAAAAAACCCAAAAACACCTATATTCCCAAAAACTAACCCTATTTCAAATCCAACGAAACCTTAATAGTATCACTTGATCATCGTACCTAATTATCTTTTTAAGATTTCAAGTTGCTTTTTGGTTTCATATTATAAGTGTTCATTCTTTTAATGCTGACATTTCATTTTATGCTATTTTCACATCACAAATTTTATAGTTCTTTTACTATTTTATTACTATGAACAATTAGTCTAATTTAAGTTGGATAGTAAGGTTTAATTATACTATAACTGAGGTTGAATTATTAACGCGGGAACCTTTTTGACAAGTTATATTTATAATATAATAATGCAACAGAATATTGTTAATATTTTTTATTGAAATTCAACATCTGACCCAAAAATTAGAGACACATCCCCAAAGACTCATATGCCTATTTGGCAGTAGATGCCCAATGGAATTGCAAAAGAAGCAATACAACTACTCCACTTGATCACTTTCCCAAGGAACAAAAAACTAGAAAAATATGAAATTTCCAAAGTCTTGAGATAATAATTTTACTAGGATCCAAATAAGAAACCCCTTGAGCACTCTTTCAGATCATCATGGAAAACAACTCCCAACATTTTTTCCCAAGAACACTTCTATGTTTTTTTTTTTTTGGAAGCATTTAAGTTTTATGTACTGATTGTATTTATATAATGGATCGCTAATTGTTGTGACACCCATAACAGATAGGGTCATAAAGAAGGACTGACAGGTTTTTGTGTTGGTAAGCTTTTAAAGTAGAGGTGCACTGAAAATACTTTAAGCGAATTTCATGTCGAAATGTGAGAGAAAAGTAAATTTTTTTATAAGGTATAACACAAGTTTATATTGATATGCGCATTTATGAGCTCGACGATAGTACAACCTAAGAGAAATCTATGAGATATCTTGGGTCAAAGGGATAATATGTGTCATGGGCTTGGATTGTGACAATCATAAGATAATCTATATATAATATAAAGTTATAAATAGACAATTCTATATATGTGGCACCTCTCTATGGCCAAGTATTCTATTAATCTTTTATCTTTTTTTATATATATATTATTTTTACTTATTTTATTTTAATTTAAAAAGTTATCTCCATAACTCACACCCCTTTATCTTCATAACTTCTACTCTTAATTAGTATTAGTAATTAATTTTATAATTTATAATTTATAATTTAATGTACAAGTTATGACACCTAATTAAAATCACACCAACATGGCCTTCTCATTCCAATAAAAGAAGAGTATTGTAGAATAAATGAGGAGATTATCTTTTTTTCTCCTTTTTGGCTTTTTATATCATTTTTATTCTATTTAATTTAAAAAGTCATCTCCATAAATCACACCCCTTCACCTTCATAACTTCTACTCTTAATTAGTATTAATAATTAATTTCATAATTCCTAATTCCTTCACCTTCATAACTTCTACTCTTAATTAGTACTTATTAATAATTATTTTTATAATTTTTAATTTGATGTTCAAGTTATAACGCCTAATTAAAATCACACCAACATGATATTCTCATTACAATAAATGGAGAGTATTGTAGAATAGATGTGGAGATCAAAAACACAAAATTGTAGAACTAAGGAGGAGATCAAAAGCACAAAATGAAGAAAATGTTGATGGTGAAGGCACTATTCCCATGTCAGGTACTCAAGTATTTATTTTAACAAGTGAGTAAGTGTCTTGGTAATTTTATTATATGAATATATTTTAGAATGTTTAATTTCTTCACCCATTAAATTATTATGTTATAGAACTTCTATTGTTGATCTTCTTTTTCAGTTTGTTTGTTGTAGAATGGATGAGTAGATCAAAAGTACAAAATTATTGAACTAAGGATGAGATCAAAAGCACAAAATGAAGAAAATATTGATGGAGAAGGAATTATTCCCCTGTCAGGTACTCAAATATTCATTTTAGCAAGTGAGTGAGTGTCTTGATACTTTTATTATATGAATATCTTTTAGAATGTTTAATTTTGTTCACCCTTTAAATTATTATGTTGTAAAACTTCTATTGTTGATCTTCATTTTCAGTTTGTTTGTGACACAAAATTGTTAAGAATGGTCATCATAGTTTAGAATTTTTATATTTATACTCCTTAATATATGAAAATTAAAATATATAGGCTTTGTTGCTTAGATAATTTTGATTGGCAAGCTAAATAATTCTAGCAAAATCTACTACCATCTATATCCATATATATAATAAATCTAGGCAAAGAAGAGTGACATGACACTTTTCTTTGGCCAAAAAACACAATTATCTTTTTCCTCTTTTTTTTTTAAAAAAATTCTCATATTTTCTATTTAACTTATTGTTGGGATGAACATCCTAATTATATTTATAAGAATAAGTGATGTTTTTGGGAAGATGATATGACACTTTATTGATCAGGATTTTGATTTTTTTTCTTAGATTTTACACTTTTATCTTCAAAATTCTCAATTTAGGTGCTCCACAAAAAAATCACGTTTATCTCTTGTACCAAGCCTCCGCTTCTTCATTGAGAATGATATTTGATACAAGGTATGTTGCTATTTTTGTTCTCCTTCACGCTCTTTATAATACTCTTTAGTTTATTTAGAAATTGCTAGAATATTAATGATTTGTGAATTTTATTTTTTCAATATTTGCAAACATATGGTTATGATACTATATTTTGCCCTCTCTGGCCAAGAATAATTATTTTTTTCCATCAATTTTTTTGATATTTTTTATATTTCCCCCATTTATATATGTGCTATGTTAAAAAAACTCAAAAGTCACTTCTTAACTCTTTTAATTATGATTAATGGCGCTATATTTATAAATGTTAAATGAGAAAGACGTTTAGGAAAATGAATGATCGAAGGTCCCCCTTAAAAGGTGTTTACACATAATAACTTTCAAAATCAAAGTGAAAAAAGATAAATTAAATGTTACATGTTTTCTAACTCTTTGGCTTCTTGCAGTTCGTTCCTATTTAATTCTATATGATAAGAAGATGAACGCATAATTGCATAACAACAACTACAAAATATTTGAAACTTGATTCTACATGACAATTGACAAATATGAAAAAAGAAGACCGACTTCCTCATCTTTTAAATATGTTACATGCATTATTCATCTCTGCAAGTTTAGAAGTTCAACTACAAAGAAAGTCATTTTTTTACAATAATTATATTGTATCGTATAGAATTCTGTGTGGTAGAGTCATTTAGGTGCTCCCGTGTGCTAATTTTAATTACATATAATTGAGAGTCAATACTAAACCTAACATCATTTATTTGTGTGTAATTAATGGGAATACTACTTATATTTAAAAAAATATAAGAGGGTTACCTCTTTCAACTATTTTATCTCCTCTTTTATGAAGTTGTATTTTTCCTTCTTGACTTGGCACAACCAACCCAAAATGATTATCTGTATATCTTTCTTTCTGATTGTTTTCTGATGCATCTTATAATTACATAATTTGTTAATAAGGAAAAGAAGTTCGGATCTAAGCAAAATAAATTACCTCATTTATCTCGATGTAATTTATAAAAGATCATTTTTACATTTACTAACATACCGCACAAAGCGCGATCAAATCCACTAGTCACAAATAAATTTATATAAGTTTAACTTATATACGTAAGCCATGTAAAATAATTCTTATACTATTATCAATCTAACCGATTATTGCAGGTTGTTATTTATCTGTTTTTGAAATTATCATATCAAATTTAATATAAAGAGTTATATGAGGTCAACTATCTACTAGTAATAATTATGAAGTGATAATATAGTAAATTAAAAATAATAATAATAATAAATTTGTTATCATATGTTAAAGAGCACTGATAGTATAAAATATCTTACACACACTTGAAGCTTTTCGAAATGTGAGATTCAAGATGGGAAGACAACGATGATATTGTCCCCTTTTCCATGTTGTTATATGTTATAATGTTAGTAGTAAATTAAATTCCTATATTGGATTTTTTGTCACTATGCATATGTCCTGTTGTTCAGCAGTTTACTGCCTCAGCAAGGAACTGTTTATCTTGTAGAGTACTGCATTAACCTCAATCTTTTAACCTTCAAGGGTAAAACATTAGCTGTACTGACCATTTACATCAAATTAATACATATATGACATGTTATATATAAACTTTCACCATTTAATCATTGTTAATAATTCTAATTTCTACTTTATTAAATTACTTACTCGTAGTAAGTTGAACTAGTTTGATATAAACGTATGATGCAGGTAAGTATTTACCACGCTAAGTTCCAAAAACTATAAAAATGAGTTTAAATTCCACGCATGTAATTGCACAATTAAGTTACTTGAAAGGGAATCACATACAAATTTTTATGATAATCATTAATTTATAAGCTTACAAGAATGATAATTAATCTGCTATAATTGTTTAAACTCTCCTGCTTAAAAACATAATTTTTTGATGAAATTTCCGTTGAAAATTTACTAGACCGGGGAAATTTTAAATTTTCAAACATACTCATCTGTCAGGAATTTTTACTTTTTAATAGTACAATCTACTATATTAGTGTAGTAAAAAGATCTATACTATTAGTGTATATAATTTACATTCTTATTTAGATGTAGAATTGCTATTCTACTATCTCAATTCTCAGGAGCATCTTCCAATCATAGAAGCTTCCAAAAACAAACAGACACACTTTCCTCTCGAACAGTAGAAGTACACAAAAGCTAGGAGACATTTTTTAATAAATAAGTGATGGGTTCAGCTTTCTGAAGTTGAATTCAGCTCAATGACAAGAAAAGGCCTTTGACATTGCTTCCTGATTTTTCCTTCGATTTGATGCTTTTGTATGCCAGCTAGCAAAATGGGTTCTGAAAATTTTGAAGTTAAAATTACAATACTTGTATTAATTTCTTTTGAAATTCTTTCTCATTAATATAAATATATATAATATGTACAAATTGAATCCTAATTGAATGAGAATCTATATTTATTATAATTGCACACAAATATTAATTATAGAATATACGGTGAATATATGATAATATTCGTTATCACACTCCCTCAGTCGGAGCGGGAGGAGGCCGGACGCTGAGACTGGATCTGAAGTCTAGGAACAGACGTCGAAGAAGTCCCTTACTAAAAATATTCATACGAAGAAGGCACATGCAACACCTTAACATGACATATAGCAACCTTCTCACGAACAAAATGTATATCCATCTTAATATGTTTGGTTCTCTGATGCTGAACCGGGTTATGATATAAATAGACCGCAGATATGTTATCAGAGTAAACCATAGACGCCTTACGTAAGGGACAATGAAGCTCCAAGAGGAGATTTCAGAGCCAGTAGATCTCAGCAACAACGTTTGCAACACCTCTATATTCTACTTTTGCACTCGATCTAGAGAGTGTGGCCTGACGCTTAGCATACCACGAGATGAGATTATCTCCTAAAACACACACAGTAGCCGGACGTGGAACGCCGTCTGTTCGGACAACCTGCCCAATCGGCATTCGTATATGATATCATCCTGGTCGGTGCATAGGGGTAGAGATGTAATCATTAATCAAGAGTGCCCTTAACGTAGTGAATGATACGTTTGAGGACTGTAAAGTGAGGCTCCCTGGGGGCATGCATAAATAAACACACCTGATGAACATCATATGAAATGTCAGGTCTGGTGAATGTAAGTTACTGAGGGGCACTTGCGAGACTCCTATAAAGAGTGGGATCGGACACCGGATCACCGTCAACAACACTGAGTTTCGACTTCGAGTCGACCGGAGTAGGCATGATCTTGCAGTTTTCCATTTTAGCCATGTACACAATTTCTTCCGCATACTTACTCTGACACAGGAACATATTATCTGCAGATCTAGTCACATAAATCCCCAAGAAGTAACTCAACTTCCCCAAGTCTGTCAAAGCAAATTCGGATTTGAGCGGCGTAATGATCTCATTTTTCAATACATCAGACAAGGCAGTCAGAACAATATCATCCACATATAATAACAAGTATGCAATGTCACTGCCTCGATGAAAAATAAATGGTGAATGGTCACATTTGCTGCACATGAACCCAATCTGCATAATGTAAGTGGCGAAGCGCTCATACCAAGCCTTGGGGTCCTGTATCAATCCATACAGTGACTTACGAAGATGGCATACATAATGAGGAGCCTCTGGATGTACAAAGACGGGTGGTTGGTGCATGTAGAACGTTTCTTTCAAATTCTTATGTAGGAACACATTTTTCACATCAAGCTGATGAATCAATCAGTTCTTACCCATATATATGCTCAGAACAGTGCGAATGGTAACCAGTTTGACCACGGAACTGAAAGTCTCACCACAATCAATACCCTCTTGTTGCCATGTGCCATTTGCCACAAGTCTGACCTTGTGAGGTTCAAGATCACCACTGTCTCTGAACTTGTGATGAAATAACCACATACAACGAATCACATTCACCCCCTATGGTCTTGGAACAAGATCCCACGTACGCTGAGTGGTAAGTGCATCAAACTCCTCACGCATGGCCGCATTCCAATTCGGGTCAAGTTTTGCTAGTTTGGGGTTTTTAGGTATTCGTGATATGGATTGTGTGGATAAGTTGAAGTGGATTTTTGGTTTGAAAATCCCGTATTGTGCACAGGTTTCCATTCAGTGGGTGGGGGCGGGGGCTGGGCAGTGGGTTGCAGGCGGTGTGGCACAGACAGTGGGGGTAGGGTCTTGCGGGATGGGGCAGTGTGGTATAGGGCTGGGCAGTACGATGCGGAAGGGTGTGGGTGTTTGCGAGTTTGGGGGCTGGGTTGCGGGAAATGGCGGGTTGTTTGGTGTGGTGGCGGGAACACTGGATAGGTAGCGGGTGTATGCGTGACCGGAGGTAGTGATACGACATTATGCGGGATGGGTGGGTATGGCGGATGGAGGCAGGCAGTGGCGGAGTGGAGGTGGGAAGTTGCGGGAGGTTTGACAGATGTAGTGGTCGGGGAGCCGGATTAGGAGTTCCATGTATCATGTGTTGTAAGAGAGGAGATGTGTCCGAATTGTCAAGAATTTCTTAGTCGGAGATGGTAAACTGACGGATGTTGGAATAAGGGAAGATATTTTCCTCAACGTGACGTGACGGGAGAAAATGACTTTGTTTGTGGACGGATCGAAGCAGAGATATCCCCTATGGTTAGGTAGGAAGCCCACAAAGACGCAAGGAGTAGACCTAGGCGCTAACTTATGAGATTTCGTAGAGGCGAGATTAGGATAGCAAAGACATCCAAACGTGTGTATGTGACCATATATGTGGATACGATGAAATAGAATTTCAGTCGGGGTTTGATTTCGGAGAGTGATAGTAGGTAATATGTTAAGTATGTATTCTACAAATTTTAATGCATATACCCAAAAGGTTGGTGGAAGAGAAGCATGAAGGAGCAAGGTACGAATCATGTTGTTAATGGTATGTAGGATTCTTTCGGCTTTACCATTTTGAGGAGAGGTATGAGGACATGATAATCGAAACATCATGCCATGATCCGAACATAATTTGTGGAAGAGTGAATTATTAAACTCACGACCATTATCACATTGAAAAGATTTTTTTGTCCTTTTCAAACTGAGTTTTAATATATGTGCGGAATTCAAGAAACATGGGGTAGACTTGCGACCTAAATTTGAGTGAATATACCCATAGAAAATGCGAGGAATCATCTAACAACACCAAGTAATATTTATGACTAAGTTTGCTAGCAACGGGAGATGTCCATAAGTCCGCATGAATAATGTCAAAAGGGGAAAAAGTAGCACTAAAAGAAGACATAAACGGAAGTCTAACATATTTATCTAAAGGACAAGAAAATCAACATGGGGCAAGGTTCCCCTTATTATATAAGATAAAATTGCAACTTCTAAGAAAATTAAAAACGGAAGCTCCTAGGTGTCCAAGTCTGTTATGCCAATTGGATGGAGAGATCGCAACAAAGGATGTGTAAGGGTTGATGCTGGCAACGGAGGTGGATGAGAATGGATAGAGATCCCCCACACTATTGCATCTCGTAAGAGGTGTCCCAGTGCATAAGTCCTTCACGGAAAAACCAAAGAGGTCAAACTCAAGAGATACCCAATTATCAATAGCAAACTTCTTAACAGAGATTAAATATTTGATGATATTAGGGGCATATACGACATTGCGGAGGGAGAAGGGAGGGTGAGGTTTTGGTACATGTGTGGTTCCATACCCATGAATTGGAATGCGATTGTCATTTCCGACCACAATAGATTGAGTAGTGTGCAAATTAAAAATATGTGGAAGCTTACCAGAGTTGCGCGTGAGGTGGGATGTGGCGTCGTGTACATGTACCAAGCATCATCAGGCTACTGTATGTTCATCGTGTTGTAGGCCTGGGTCAATTCCGTCAGGGTGATCAAACCGGATTAGGACTGTCTCGATTGGGCCTTTGTGAGATTGGACTGTTGTGTGGGACCCGAGATCTAAGGAGATGGACTCGGGCCCAAAATATCGAGCTACTGCCAGTGGGTCCCAGTAGTTAGGTACGGCCATGGTGCTGCCGCCCATCCGCCGGGAAACTGTCATGGCATTGGGCTGGCCCATTGGACCAGGTATCGAGCCGGTTGATGTTGACTACCACTCGAGCCGCCTTTGCCTCTGCCACCGTGTCCACCACCGTGCCCTCGGCCTCTGCCGCCGTCGCGACTGCCCCGTTGCTGCTGGTTGTTAGTGGGGCCAGCGGGTGCAGTGGTATTTTCGGGTGCGTCAATCACCAACGCCTTTTGGTTGTGTTCATCATGTTTAGCACGTCTGGTTTCTTCCAAAAGTAATTGTGATCGGGCCTTGTTGAAGCTAGGCAGTGGGTCGGCCTGTTGTATCATTATTGCCATGGTGTCATATTCGCCCTTCATTAATCCATTAATTAGTTGCAACACCATCTTAGTTTCTGAGATTGGATTGCCCATATTGGACAGCTGGTCGGAAACCAATTTCAAGTGTTTGCAGTAGTTGTACATGTTTGCAAAGTTTTCAAGACGCGTGTTATTGAACTGTTCCTCAAGGTACACATCACGTGTGTGCTTGTTGTCTTAAAATATCTCCTCCAACCGAACCCATAATTTACGAGCCGAGGCTTCGGTCTTCATAATTGTATGAAGCAAGTCTTTAGAGATGGTGCCATAAATCCACTGCTTGACGATAGCGTCAAGACGATGTCATGTCGTGTCGTCGACCTCGATATCGCGAGGGAAGGAGTCGCCAATATGATCAAGCACGTTATAAGCACATGCATGAATATGAAAGAGTTCAACCCATGAAGAATATTGACCATCTTCTTGATCAAGAACTAAGGGAATAAATTTCTTGATATTGGTGACGTCGAACGCCAGATGGAACGAAGAAGTGGTCGAGAGAGCGGGGGGGGTTGTGGTTGACGACTGTGGAGGAGGAAGCCGTGGGAGAAGTGGGAGGATCCATGGAAGCCATTAGAAGGGCTAAGAGTGGTCGAGAAAGAGAAAAAAACTAGGGTTTGTGTGGGGAAGCCGCCGACCGAGAGGTAGAGAGGGGGGAGGGGCGGCGGCGAAAATTTTAGGGTTAGGTGTTTTAGGGTTTGGCTCTTGATACCATGTAAGATTGTATTAATCTCCACTGGGGAGTCATTCTCATTAATACAAATATATATAGTGTGTACAAGTTGAATCCTAATTGAATGAGGTTATATATTTACCATAATTACACACAAATATTAATTATAGAATATACGACGAATATATGGTAATATTCGCTATCAAAAATCTTATCTACTTGTCCTAACATTAGTCATAACAACATCCATTTTATTTTAAAGCATGTTTGGATTGACTTATTTTAAGTGTTTAAAAGTTAAAACAACTTTTAAGCTATTTTGTTGTGTTTTGATAAAGTAAAAAAGTGTTTATAAATATTTGTTTTTAAATCAAAATAATAAAAATAAGTCAAAAGTAAAAATCTAGATTTCCTAACTTATAGTTTTTATCTTATAAGTCAAAAACCATAAGCCCATCCATACTCAACTTAATTTTCCTCTGACTAAAGTCAACATGGTCCATCACGATGATCCATTGTCTCCCCCCTCTAACTAAGTTTCTTGTGGGTCATTTACCCCCCCCCCCCCTCTAGGATTTATTGTTTGAGATTAATTGTGTGTCACCCACGTGACCGAGCATTTATAGCATTAAAGTCCAGAATTGGCTTCTTTTTGTGCGTGTGCATCTTCAAGCTATCTTTGGCATAGTAAATGTAGTAAATCAAGTCTCATGTCATCACTTTGTCATTTTCATACTCGTTTTATCGAATTATTTATTCTGATACAAGTTGTTGAGCTAAAAGGAACCAAAATGGGATGGAGAGAGTACTTGATATGACGCGTGAGGTCATAATTAACTGCTTGAAATATGAAAAACATTTATTTTCTACATCCCTTGCTAGTTGCTTGAAATGAGATTATTCCCTAAGAACACACAGTAGCTGGAGGTGGAGCATCGCGTGTCCGGACAGCCTGCCAAATCTACATCTGTATATGATAACAACCTGGTCGGTGCAGAGGGATATAGATGTAATCCATAATCAAGTGTGCTGAAGCAGAGTACAAAGGCATTGCAAATATTGTTGATGAGATATGCTGGCTCTGAAACCTTCTTTTGGAGCTCCAGTGTCCCTTGTGTAAGGCGTCTAATACTGTGATAACATATCCGCGATATATCTATCTCATAATTCAGTTCAGCATCAGTGAACCAAACACATTAAGATGGATATACACTTTGTTCGTGAGAAGGTTGTTATCGGTCATGTTAATGTGTTACATGTGCCTTCTTCGTATCAGTATGCGGATATCTTCACCAAAGGACTTCCTAAATAGTTATTCCTCGACTTCAGATCCAGTCTAAGCGTCCGACCTCCTCCCGCTCCGACTGAGGGGGTGTATAATTATGGTAAATATAGGATCCTTCTTGTATTAAGATTCCACATTATACACACTATATATATTTATATTAATGAGAAAGGCTCCCAAGGAAGATTAATACAATTCTACAGTAATTACAATGTCTTATGTTTTCCTATAGTTTAAGATATGGTTGGCCAACGGGACGGGTCCCGACGAGACGGGGGGGGGCGATACTCGGTCGGGACTGGCGGGTTCTGGCAGTGTCCCGTCCCGATCCCGTTGGAAAAGGGACCCTGTATTTATCGGGTCGGGATCGGGTTTTCCATTTTTTTTTGCACTTAATTTTAAAAAATAATATATATAGAAACACCTCAATAATTGAACAAGATAGTGTAATAAAAACATCTCAATGCTGTTTTTGTGCCTCTTATATTATTTAATAGAAATATGATTTTTTTTGTAATACAATTGTCAAAATTGTAACTTTGTGGTGTTGAAAATTGCAAATAACATAGTAGAATTGTAATTAAAAAAATTACATATTTAAAAACACATTTTCTAGTTTCTTTATAATTTCTTGTGGTTCTTCGGTTGAAATTGGTATTTGTTGGTCAAATTGCTCGACGTCGCTTCCACCTCCGACGAATAAGATGTCGTTGTAGTTTTCGTCTTTTTCTTCGTTGATTTTTGGCTGACCGCACCTTCTCCGCTCTGCTCTTATCCAATCTCTGAATAATATTGCAATCTCCAAGCTGTATCCCGCTAATGAGTGTATGTGCTCTCCTATTTGAAATCTGTCTGCAGAAAAAGCGCTTTCAGACACTGTTGATAACGCTTGAATGTTCAACACATCTCGGGCCATCTTTGACAGTGTCGGAAATGTCTTCTCATTTTCCCTCCAATATTTCAGCAAGTCTTCACGTCCTTCGTCATTGAGAACTGCTTGGTACGGTACAACACCCTGCAAAATAAAAACATCGAACTCGCTAACTTGGTTAGTAGTATTACCACTATACATTCTACTTCTAAGGCTTTCAATACTAGCCACAGAAACACCATGTATTTTTTGAGGTTGTGTTAAACAAGAAGAAGATGGTATGGAAGCCGGTTGGTTGCTAGCACTTTCTTGTTGGTAATACATATATACTTTTTTGCATTCATCTTGTATGCTAGACAACACTTCTTCTTTAGTTTGTTCAATACATGGTGGGTCATTTGGATTTTTGGGAGTTTGAGGAGATAGTACTGCTATACAATCATAAATAGTTTCAATAAGTGTTTTACAACCGTCTATTTTAATAGTCGAATTTAATACAACACCAATAATATAAATAGTGGAATATGAATAAAATATTTTTTAATAGGTGTCTTATAAGCTGGCTTTTTCATATATTTACTAAGTAGTAAAAATATTAGAGCTATATAAAATAACATAGTTGAAATAGTAGTATAATATATACCAGAAAATTAAGTTGGAAAATAAATCTGATAACAACTTCATAAAAAAAACTCATTACGTCGCCTGAGAGATTCGAACTCTCGCGGGGAAACCCCATGTACTTAGCAGGCACACGCCTTAACCACTCGGCCAAAGCGACGATTGTTCCTTCATACACTGCATGATTATATTTATACTCTAACTCCGATTTTTTTCGTAATTTCCTTATATAATTGAAAAATCCACAAAAGCTAGTGGCGCAATGTTTAAAAACTCGGAGACTGATCAAGTCTGCCACTTGATCGTTCTGCACTTAACTAGTATCAGATTTTTATTTGTGGTAAAGTTTGAACTCATGACCTAATCCACACATTATGTGCTGCACATTTTTTCTTGTGTATTCCTTTTTTGATTTAGAAGCCATTTGAACATGATATTTGAAATTAAAATTTTATTTGGATATGCAATTTGAATTTCTTAAATTATATCTTTTCTCGTTGACAAAAAAACACCACAAGTTGTGAAAACCATCAATACTTTCCTAATTTTTATGCAATCTTACCAAATGAGCAAGTCATAGTTCATAACAAAATTAATATGCAGCTCAAAATCGTACATTTTTAAGTCATAGCATAGTCATACCTTTGTATATATATACAATATAAATTATGTATTGGACAATTATATCCAATACAATATAAAGTCGATCAATTGGTATATTTATGAATCTTTTTTTGTAAAATATAAATTTATGTTGTACACTTTTAAGTCACGGCATAGTAATACCTTTGTATATATATACAATATAAATTATGTATTGGACAAGTATATCCAATACAATATAAAGTCGATCAATTGGTATATATCTACTAATTTATGGATCTTTTGTATAAAATATAAACTTATGGATCAAGTTTTATATTTTTAAAAAATTGAAATCATGATTTGTAACCGTTTAAGCAGTTTCGGAAAACCTTCTTTTACCATTTACCTTTCTTACTATTAGACTACAGCTTCTACAGCTCTTTATGCAAATGTTGTTTGGCCGTTTTTGATCTCCCTCTCTACCCTGTAGGTGGACTTCTTTTCTTTTTTTCTCATCTCTTTTGGGGGAGCGGGCAAGCATTGGAACAATCACCAGAATCTTATCGCAACTACCTAAATAAAGCTATGAATGTATATAGCTATGATTAATAAAGAACAAAATACAGTTGAGATATATATAAAATGAAAACTACCAGACAATTGAAAATAAAGAACTCTACGTGAGGATATAGCCTAGATGCCAAACAACATAAAAGTTAACTGTTTAGAGCTGAAAGTCTACTTGGGCTATGCTAATAGGGAAAGATCTTAGGATACAAAGATACTGGATATGGACAACTTGAAGGAATCTTGTACAATCATAACCAGAAGTCTTGGTTCGAGACAGGAGAGCTCTTTATCCATAATGTGGGGCTTTCAACAGTAAATTCAGATTAGTAGGGCCCCAAAGCGGACCGGGTGGGAAACCGAAAAAAGGAAGACATTCAATTTTCAGGTCAATTTCATTTTGATCATTTGTCCAAACCAGTGTTAATTGGTTTACTTTGTGAGCTTAGTTCTCAAATGGTAGCAATTTTATGAAGGTCTAGAACACAAAATAAACAAACCCTAGTTCCATATGTAACCTTATAATGTCAAGTGATAAATAACCATCAAAGTAAAAGTCCAAGAGGAAAATACTGTTCTCAAATATAACTATAGAATCTTGAATTATATACACTAGGCTTTATTGACTCTATTGTTTCAATAAATGTAATTAAATCAAATTGTCCACATGAATATATTGAGAAATGTCTGATGCAACTTGGGAAATCCAATTAGCTGTAGTACCAAAGAAGAGTTCCCAAAACCAAAGATCCAATGCAAGAACAGAAGAAAAAATTAGCAGGGCTAAAGTCTGATATCGATTTAGAGGCCAACCTGAGACTTCTGCCATTTGTTTCAAGAAAGGGAGTGAACTGGTTGCTAGGTTGCGGTTCGTGATGGACCAGGCAGTTATCCACTGTACCTCAGAAGGGACAAGGTCAAACTCTTCTCGCAGCCTCCGTCCCAAATCTGGCATGTGCCCACCACCATAAAGGATAGCAATCTTATTATGACCCTCATTCATAGCTCTTTGAAGTGCTTCTAATGCAGCTTTGTTTCTCTCTCCGATGATGACAGATTTCGCCTCTACATCAGCTGTGACCTGTGTGAATCTACATGTATAATGGGCAGGTTTAACTACCTTTGTAAATGAAAACAGGGAGTACCCAGCATGAGCAAAAGAAACTTTGATCTTAAATGAAGATATCAAGAAACAACAAAATATTGTAAGCACTAAACAGACATCTAACCGTGCAAAACATAAAATACACTACATAGGAGGAAAATGTAAACAAAGATTAGCATTTAGCAAAGACGATTATCTGAAGAATTATCTTTTCCATTGACGCAAAAAGCCTATAGACTGTAGGATCTAAGCTTGCATTCATGAATTACATGTGCTTTGGAGGGAGGGTGTTCCTTAAAAGGGGCCCCTTGCCACTTCTTTTTGCTTTTTTCGTGGAGGTGTTTTATTTATCACATTTCTGATTCTCAATCTATCAAGAAGAGAGAACAATAAAAATATACCAGCTAGCTGCAGACCAAAACTCAATTTTGACTGCCCAAAAAACTTACTCAGATGTTAGTCGTTTTGCCAGGAAAACCTTCATGGCAGCACCAAAATCAAGTCTAGACAAGGCTTCTAGTTCAGGATATTCAGATGGTTGGCTTTTCACATCCGTACAAACACCTCCAATGATAAGAAGTCCAACAAGAGGCATTGGTAGCACCCGAGAAGCCCATAGAAGTTTGGATCTCCAAGGGCCAAGATCTTCTGGGATTGTAGGTTGCACAAGTGCTTTTGTTGATCTAATTGTCATATCTCTGGCAAATGTGAAGAAGCTCTCGCCTCTTTCAAGCTGAAAGGTTTATATATAACATGGTGAGATCTTCAGGTCATGTGGGCAGAGAATTAATATATACTTGCACTAGAAAAACTGACAAAAGAAAGAGAAAAATGGCACGTTGAAAAGAGAAAACTAGAAATGTTGGTCTGACATTCAAAATTACAAACAATATATTCATACACGCACCATAGGTACATACACATAAAGCAACTTTCAATCGCCTGCCAAAAACATATACTACATTTAAATCAACTGTCGTGTGCTCAAAATGAACGTGAAACAAACAAAGGGAAGTGAGAGAGAGGCTACAAGTGTATGAACATCCTGAACAATCAGCATTTCATTTAACAAGTAACAGACTTAGCAGCAAAGTTATCACATGAGTACCTGGAGTAACTTGAAGGTTTCGAAATCAAGATCCGCATGGTACCAATTCTCTCCCTCGTAGTCAAGACAATCTAGTTGAAAATCAAGGGTGAGAAATCTAGCCATCTGCCGTTGGATGAATCCAATAATATTAAATCCCCGTGATCTTGAACTTTTTAGTTTCTTTCTAGAAATAGCACTTCTTCTACTCTCCAAACTCTCTCTGCTGGCTACCATCTCATAGAGAATGCAATCATATGGTTCAAGTTCCTTTTGTAGGGCGGTGAAGTACCTGCAAAATACAATATCAATCCAAGTCCAACTGTCCTGTCAGACAAGATAAAAAAAGAATGATACAGAAACAGCAGGTTAGTAGGATGTTTCCCCTGGACCATACTTGACATTACGGATACACATCAAGATATCAGATAAAACATTAGGGGAAAAAAGTTAAAATAACCATGATAACAAGACAGAATCAAGATAGAAGCTATGCTATATAATCAGTCAGGCTCTATATGAAAACTGATTCATGAAGGTATAACTATTATTTAACTATCGGAAAGATGATTAATTCTATCAAATCCCTCTGCCTGAACAAGACAGGTGATAGAGTAGCCAGCCAAAGTCGAATGTACTGTTATCTCTCGATATGGTTAAGCAACCAACCTTAGGATGATTCATCAACTAACACTAATTACTCAATCGATAACCACAGTTTTTCATAGAGAAAATAAAATGTAAAACTATTGGCTCAAGAAGTTAAAAAGTATTAGGAGATTGCAATACCGGAAGTGCCAATAAAACAACTCTTCAGGAACATACTTATTCCCACAACAGGGATCCAGCGCAATTAGGAATTTTAGTGGAAGCAGATAGCAATTCGGTTTGCATTTATAACATGGAAAGGATGATTTTCAATTTAACAAGAGCATTTATGACTAAGAAGAATGATGGGCATTTATAGGGAGAGGAAGAATTATCTGCACATGATATTTGTAACCTCGAGAAAGCTTATTATAGAATGAAAAAGAATGTATTGGTGAGTATTGGAGAAGGATCAAATATATAAATGTCAAAATAATATTGCGGCGAAACATCACTAGTGTGAAAATAGTGGAAGGATGCAAAGAAGTTTCCTTTAACCGTTTGTTTACGCCAAGGATTTGCATAAAGTATGTATTTGTTTACCCTAACTATAGATGAGGTAACTAACAGTATACAAGATGGCGTTCTGTGTGCAGCTATTTGCAGACAATATTGTGCCAATGGACGAAATTAGCGAGGGCATCGACCAAAAGCTCAAGCTACGAAAGAAGACTCCACAAAATAAGAGTTTTTGGACAAGTAAAAGTAAGACAAGTTAAAGTAAGACAGAATATATACAATGCAAGTTTCACCAACATAAGAAGAGTGAAGTTGAGATGAGACTATATGGGATTACAGTGCCAAAATGCAAAAGATTCAGATGTCTAGATTCGATGTTCTAAAGAGCATAATACGATAGATGAAGATTTAACACAACATTAAAATAGGACAGTTGGAATGGAGAAGTTCTACTAGAGTATTTATTTTTTTGGATAAGTGGATAAGTAAATAGTACTGGAATGTTATGCCATACGTGGATAAATACCAACAATTTCTGTAGAACTTTTTTAAGACCAGTAATATAATATGGGAGTAAATGATGGAACTCTAAGGTACAACATATCCACAAGATGAGTATCGAGAAATGCATATGTTAAGATGGATGTGTGGTCACACCAGATTAGACAAGATTAGAAATGATCATATTTGAAAATAGTATCAAGAGCATATATATTCTTCAGGAACATCCAAATAGAAGAACAAAAGACAAGTAGGAGAAAATTCTCAATATGAATATTTGAGGCTGTAACTAGCCATCCTTCTTTAGGGCCCCAATAAATCTGAGGAAGCAAAAAAATCCTTTTGGGCAGCTTTCAATAGAACATAGAGCTAAGCTCTTCTGGAATTAGAGAATGTCATTTGAGATGGTTGTGTCATGTCCCATGTAGACCTCTAAATGAATCGGATCATAGTGGTAACCATAATAATTTAAAGTATTAAAAGTTGACGAGGTAGACCTAAAAGCACATAGAAAAGAAGTTGCCTATCCCTTGAAATTCATGAAGGCTAAGCAATTAGTTGGAATTAAGGTTTAGTCACCTTGGTAAGTTTAAGTTAGATTCAGTGTTTGCTAAGTTTTTAATCTTATTTAGATTTGTGTGTTAGTAGAAAATGTATAGAACTTCTAGTGTCCGCAAATTTTCAAATTGATCAAAATTAATAGTTGATGATTCATATAGCCGACCCAAGCTATCCATCACCATTTCAGTGTAACCACAGAAATGTGCAACATTATCCGATCAATTACTTTTCCTTCGACCAAACTGAGTTGTGCAGCCTTATAACTAGCTGTTTATCATATGCATTTCTAATTCCTCCCATATGTCTAGTGCGCCGACCTTTACAAAAAGTTTTTATGTTGTTTGGTGTTTCACATAAAACATAGATGCTACCATGTTCAAGGGTAACCATCACAAGAAAAGATAATCTCAACTTCTTCAACTTATTGATCATGAATTCATATTAATCAATCTCGAGTTCTATAATAAAGCTAATAACAGAAATAATCTCACTTCCTATCAACATAACATCAAGCTCCATAATACTTAATCCAGAGAGACTGAACTTACTCTTTATCAGCAATGTGTATTGTCGACACCAAATCAACCTACACAAATCAGAATTTCAAAATCAAAATCAAACTTCGGAACTTGAAGTTCCAAAATATAGCCATATATTGAATCATTTCTTAAATAAAACTCACATCCAAGTCCAAGGTAAAACCTATGTGTCTATATATACATACACATATATGATATACAGCAGAGAGAATTACATAAATAGCTATAGTTTAGAGCGTAATTACAAAACGTAGCTACAATTTGCGTATTTATGAAATGTAGCTACAGTTGTTGTATAAGTCAGAAGAGCTATATCAGCTGAAATCGCGCGAAAGGGTTGTATCAGTGCTGATAGCTACGTTTCGTAAATACAGTAGCTACATTTTGTAACTTTTTGAAACTATAGCTACGTTTCGTAAATACAGTCTAAATGTTTGCCACATCGCGTAGTTTTTAAATTTCATAAATAGCTATAGTTTAGAGCTTAATTACGAAACGTAGCTACAATTTGCGTATTTATGAAACGTAGCTACAGACCTACAGTTGATGTATCAGGTGCGCATACTGTATCAGCGCTATAACTATGTTTAGTAAATACAGTAGCTAGGTTTCGTAATCTTTTGAAACTATAGCTATGTTTCGCAAATGTTTTCAACCTACACAATCAGAATTTGGAATCACAATCAATCTTCCGAAGTTGCACTTCCAAAATGTAGCAAAATATTGAATGATTTTATACAATACAATACACACGCGCGCACGCACTATCTATGAAAGTTCTAGAAGGTTCAGTGAGAGAATTTTTAACCTGGAGAAAAGATTGAAGAATCGACCAAGGAAACTTCTTCCGGTACGTAACGACGGCGGTTTGCAACTCCGCAGTGCTAACTCTATCATCGGAGTTCGTACCTTTTTTAAACCTCATGAAATCGGCAATTGAAATATTTTGTAGGAATTGCTCTGGTGAGTCATTATTATCGATTAATAACTGTCTCGGGTTCGGAAAACGAGGAATTCGTAAGGAACGGGAAGGGGAATTGGAGATGAAATTTGATGGAGATGTTGAAGAGAGTAGAGAGAGGGAATGTTGAACCATAGCTCTCTTTCTAGAGAGAGAAAGAAGAGAAGAGGAGAGGAGAGGATATGGTGAGGTGAAGAGAAGGGAGTGTGGGGGGGAAATCTGTTACCCTGTGCGGGGGAAAAATATGTTATTTTGTGAAATTTCTTAACCAATAAATTGAACTATTAGATCCTTATAATTTTTTTTAATACATAGGGTAGTGAAATGATTACAACATGAAAATTTAAACCATCACCAATAAATTAAAAATTCATATAGTCAACCAACTAAACTATTAGATCCTTATTTCTTACTCGTTTTCTCTACCCGGCCAATTGGTTTTCTAGCTTTTTATTTATTTTATAGTTTTATATTTTTTTTCATATGAGACCTTTATTTTTATTCATAAGAGATTCGAATTTAACGCACAAAAAATCTTTGCATGGTTATTTTTTCTGGTTCTTTTAGGAAAATTTCTCCACAATTTTCTTTTATCTCTAAGTAAGAGAATTCTCGTTATGTCTAATGTTTACTAGGACTTTAAGTTTGTTAGAGATTTATAGCAGAAAATGTACAGAAATTTTAGTGCTAGAGTAACAAATTGTTTATGACATTGAATTAAGACAGAACTTAGTTGGATCAACATAGATAGTGAAAATTTCACATAGCTGATCCAACTTGCTTGAGATTAAGAAGCTACCGCATTATTATAGTATTGTCTGACTAGTAAGAAACTGTGAAGAAGCTAGTAATGAAACTTGTAGGTTCCTCAAAGAACAATTCTCCCTCTGTGATGTAGCATTTGGAGAATCAATATAACAAAAGATTGAAGGCAATGCCTACAAAAATCAAATTTGACGAAATGGAGTGTCGAATTTGGAGCATTCCAAAAACTTGGAGATCCAACTACAAAAAGACAGGCAGCCTGATACAATATTGCTTTGGTATCTTTCTTTCGGCCTTATTTTCTTTCTTTTACTTTTATTGACATAGAGTACCAGAGAAATCTTATTTGAATCAACTTCGTTACTACTTTTAAGGCTTATCATCCACAACTGCGGAAAATTACAACATGGAACCCTGAAAAATGCAGTCACTTAACATTATAAGGATACAATTCTTTGTAGTAGACTAGTAGTTCAGTACAACAATTTTCAACCAATCTATAACAGCCTAGCGACCTATAACAAACAACATAAAGAATCTCCTAACTACAATAAAGAATTTAAATGGATATTTAAAAGCAAGAATGAATGCAACAAACTAACTAATACAGGGTTGCAATATGCGAAAAAAGAAGAGAGAAATTCATGAGGAAGTAATCCATGGAGAAAGACCAGCAGGCCTGAGATGATCTACCTCTAGCTAATATCCTTTCCAAGGTCGATGCCTCGATGGTACCAATATATGAGAATTTTAACTTTCTTCCCACAAATAAGGTACAATTTTTGTGGCAACTCGTTGGCTCCGCACTCTATTTGGCTCAGAGAGAAGTCAGAACTAAGCTACTCCTGTTTGCGACAACAAATTAATACCAGATTTTAAATCATCTATAGTAATCGTTAGTAGTTCATCAGAGTCTATACAGTCAAAACTGAGTCTCAGATCCAAATGCTCTCTTGCATTAACTAGCAATGGATCTACTAGACCTCCGTTCATCTCCTTCCGCTGCTTTTCAGTGGTTTGTTCTTTGATAAGTGCTGCAACAGCATCAACACTACATGAAGGATGCAACTTAAATCCGTATAGCAAGCTACAATCAGCTTGATTGGTCATTTTAAGATGAAGAATCTTGGCAAGGTCTTCAGAGCTAAAGTTGTCAAAATGGAAAAACTTTGTTACTCTTCTACAGAAACCTTCATTAGAAGCGATCACACGCTTCATTGGTTCACTGTAACCTGCAAAAATTACTACAAGTTTCCCGCTGTCCATAACAGACATTATCTCTTCCAGTGCTTCCAAACCATAGTCCTTATCATCCGACTTCTGCATAGGTATTAACCGATAGGCTTCATCAACAAGAAGAATGCCCCCTTCAGCTTCTTGGATCTGCAGATTTGCCCAAGACTTGTTTACCTAGAAGACAAAAATTGACGAGAAAATGTGCATCAGTCTCACAGAAAGCTTACCTTTCTCCTTGTCTTTGGCCCTGTATGACCAACAAATTCACCAACCAGATCTGTTCTCTGCACCTCGGTCACCTTGTCAGTGGGAAGAATCCCCACCATATAAAGTAATTTTCCAAGAATTCGAGCAACCATAGTTTTTCCTGTAATAGTACCATCATGAAAATCTAATATATCAACCTAGAAGATATTTATCAAACACATAAGTTTGTAAGGCATACTTCAATAGGTAAAAAGAAGGTGAAACACATCCTACATTCAACAGTATCGCTGACATAACCAGGAGCTACAAGGTATGCTCTTTATTTGTATATAAGTTTTTCACATTATCTTTTTGCTGCTTTTTAACAATATGCTGCCCTTTCCTTTAAATAGACCAGGTGAAACATTGTACTTAACAGTATTGGAACAAATAGTTGAAATTCTGATGATTGATGAATTAGAACGTATCACTAGTAATATAGACTTGATTACCTGTTCCAGGGTTACCAAGGAAAGCCATATGGGGTGGTCTTCTTGCACCGACTTTAAGCCCTAGGGCCTTACGCCTCTCATCCAAGAGCATCCCCTTTGCCCATTTGCGGAGTTGCAGTTTAAGTTCGTCTAACCCCACTATTTTAGATAATGCGTTTTCAAGTTCATCCATTTTAGCTTTGGTCTGGCTGCATGCTTCAATGGCTTTACGTTTTCTTTGTTCTTCAAGATACCGGTGGAGAAGCTCGCGCAATTTTTCATTTCCAGGGCCTTGGGAGAGATGATTTAAAGGAGTCATGCCCTCCTGCACTTCATATATTCCATAAATAGCATGACCAGAAAAGGAACAGGATCTTTTTGAATAAAAGGAATCTATCGTACATTGTCTTCAGCACTACAATCCGCGTTATACTCCAACAATGTCTTTACTGTTGAATAGTCTTCAGCTCGTAGTGAGTGCCAAACAGCAAGGTGCAATGGAGTCATTCCATTCTGCAAAAAGCCACATGAAAATAAAAATTAAAACGAATTAAGAAGCACGTGCTCAAGGTCCAATCACAACTGAAGCAGTAAATATACATACATTGGCTCTGGCTTCAACAAGAGCACCATGAGCAAGAAGCACCTTTGCTGCTTCATTACAACCATTCTTGGCTGCCATGTGCAATGGGGTCTCTCCGTACTGCAATACACAGAATATTAACCCCAGAAAACAAGAAAGCAAAAGCTACAAGAATATGCAACTGTATGTAATTGATAGATTCCTTCGCGTACCATGTTCTTGGCTTCCAGCTCCACCTTTTCTGGGCCCGGCCAACTGAACAAAAACTTGAGTATTTCGACATTATTGTAACCAGCAGCGACATGAAGAGGCGTCTGCACCATCTGAATCCAGGCAGGTAGCAAACAATATAAAGAGAATACTTTCACAAGCAATCATCTAGTCTAGCTTTCAAAAGACTATGAGCAGGTAAACATGATCAGTAGCCAACTCTTTGAAACTTTTATAAAACCATCAGGACCCTGTTTGATTCCCTCCCACTAGGAACTTCCTAAGGAAACTTAAAAGCAAGAGAAATAAAAAACATCATAAACCCAGCATCTACTTATATTAGCCTCAAATTTAACTACACATCTAAGTAAAACATAAACATTATTAAACAATAAAGTGCAGGACATAACTCCAAATAAAAAGTTATGTATCAGCATTTCACAATGATATGTCGTACCTGCAGTCACAAACTACACTAGCATAGTACAATTAACTCTATTGACTGGCAACCAAATAACCATTTAGCTAACCTACATCCGACCCATTTACAAAAGCAACTGTGTTATTATGTATTAGCGTGCACATTTTGATTTTCAACAGAAGATAAAAGTAAGAACAAAAAAGAACCCTTTTTAAATCCAATAACCAATATATATGTATAACACAGGCAAACTAATTTTTGTCTAAGGCTTTGCATATGTGAATGATAAGGATATCCTTATGCATCTTCCACTTTTATTGGCTATTAAAAAAAGAGGAAGATGCATAAGGAAATTCTTATTGTTCAAATGTTTTTAAGCTTATGCTAATAACTAACCTCTTTTTATCATTGTTCTCAGTATTAATTTTTCCCTGCCAGGGTTTGGAGCTCAGCTCCCAATTGCATACATAAAGCATAACCCGGAGGATTTATAGAACATACTCTCACAATGCAAGTGAAATTTCCTCAGAATACGAGGTATTCAGAATCGCATTATCATATAGCTAAGGGATTCCTTGATACACTTTTTCTTTGTGCAAAATCGGCTTCTTTTAAGACGCATTTCTTTATACAAACGTGTTTACATACATAAAACCTGCAAATGTTTTCTTTTCCTAAAATCGTGGTGTCCGGGCCATCTTGCGTAGGTCGACTAATTCTAACAAAGAGGTTCGTTGATACACATTTTCTTTGTGCAAAATTGTCTTCTTTAAGACACATTTCTTTATCCAAACGTGTTTACATACATAAAACCTACAAATGTTACTTTTTTCCTATAATAGTGGTGTCGGGACCAGCTTGCGCACCTCGACTAATTCCACGGGATACTTGCTACTCCCACCAGCACAAGTACCAGTAGGGGCGGAGCTAGAGACCAAGGTACGGGTTCGGCCAAACCTAGTAACCTTGATCCAAACGTTGTATTTATCTTAAGAAATCCATGTAAAGTCGTCTCCGTGTGACCTATAGTTCACGGGTTCGAGCTGTGAAAACAGCCACTAATGCTTGAATTATGTTAGATTGTCTACATCACACGCCTTGGCTGCGGCCCTTCCCTGAACCCTGCTAACACGGGATGCTTTGTGCACCGGACTGCCCCATACATAAATTATTCATTTGGAATCCGGTAACTTAAAAACAGTTAGAACTCTTAATCCACAAACTTCAAATCTTGCTCCGCCTCTAGGTACAGACAAACTCTGTCCACCAAGGCTTCAACGGAGGGAAAGAAATCACCTTTATGATTTAAGGTGTAAAAACAACCCCTTTATGGAAATACAAGAGCCGGGAAAGATTGCTTACATATAGCACTTCTTGCACGAGTATAAACACAATAAATGTTAGAACTAATATATATAAAACTAGAGAGAGAGAGAGAGATCTTACAACAGAGTTGCGTTCATTGAGAAGAGAAGGATTATCATTAAGCAACTTTTTAAATGCAACAACATCTCCAGATTGTGCTAACCCATGAATTGTTATGTTTCTGGAGGATCTTGACCGTTGATCCCGTGTCCTCTGCATTCTTTTCTATTTCCCTCTCTCTCAGGAGAAAACCAACAGAACAAAGATAGAGAGAAGGAATGTTGAGGCGTCGGTGGAATGAAAATGAAACAAAATTTCTCAGGGGAATTTCGTCAAACAAGTCATCGGCGATTCATTATTGCTGCGCGCAAAATGAAATGAAAGGGAAGTTTCCGAATTCCGTACACAGCTGTGGCCGGTGATTTTTTAATATTAATTTGATGGCTTTAATAGCTGGATACCATATTTTTTGTCCTTTTATTAGAGTATCTAGCCTTTAATTTAGTTTTATACACTCACATGTCACGGTCGGGAAGCTCAAATTTCAGTAGCCCGGTGCACTAAGCTTCCACTATGTCCGGGGTTCAGAGAAAGGCTGAATCACAACGGTCTATTATACACAGTCTTACCTTATATTTCTGCAAGATACTATTTTCACGGCTTGAACCCGTGACCTCCAGATCACATGACAATAATTTTACCAGTTACTTCAAGTTGAGTGTAACGGAATTGAAATAGTTTTAGACTCGTTGCTATTTTAAATTCAAGGATAAATGATTTTCCTAATAGGTTATATACGTCAATTTAAATTAATCTAATAAAAAAACTAATTTGAATCGCGGTAAATTTTAAAACCTAAATAATTAAATTTAAAGAATCCTATCAAAAAGAAATCTATCTAAAAAATTTATATGGAATTATGTCACTTCTTATCTTAATTTTATAGGAAAACTGAATTTTACATACATTGAAATATACTGCACTTTTATAGTAATAATTAATGAGAGTATGGTAAAAGTTTGTCTACTTTCCAAATAACTAGTACCATATAAAATGGATGGTACTGCTATGTAAACAAATCATGATTATGAGTCCTGTAAAGTGCAATTGTGAACGTGTGATATATATTGAGGCAGTTAATGATTTTAAATTTATGGATTTTGAATTATAAAAATTACAGTTTATTGAATTTTAAATAAATTAATATTAAATAAAATTTAAAATATAAATATAGAATTTGAATTAAAATTATTGGGCTCCGTAGAACTTGTAAGACAGGCGTGTAGCTCCGCCTCTATATTAAGGTGTTCTGCATGGCCGATCTCTGCAACAATTCCTATAATTATTGTTGTTTGGGTTGAGCTGCTCGTCTAAAACTTATCAACAACAAACCATCAGGTCTATCACATTCTTGGACTGGGCCAGAAGCCCAGAATTGCTCGAGGCCCAATGAAAATGGATTATCTGTTGGGCCATTTCTTTTTCCTGTTATCTGAATAACAGAACCTTGATAGTTATACAACAACAACAACATACCCAATCCACAACGTGGGTCTAGGAATGATAGAATGTACACAAACCTTATTAGTTATAGAAATGAAAAAATAGAAACAAGTTGAAATCCAAGGCATCTTTCAGTAAATTAGAGTCTGAACTGAATTTCTTAGAGTTTACACTATAAATATTTTTAATATTATTGAGTTAATGACTTAAAACAGATAACTTGCCATATAACTCGGATAATAGAATATTAACTAAGATCTATCGCCGCTTCCTTCAGCGACCTTATTTTGTCACTTGAAATCCAAGTCAGTATCGCCAAACGTCTCTTGATTCCTCGCAGCTACACTTAGCAACCCATGATTACTTTTTACTCTACATAGTCATACTCCCTGTTGGGTCCCGGGATATGCTATGAAACAATAAAAACAAACTGGAAGTAAAATAAATTGAATGCTAATGCAGTTTGTAAATGTCGGCAATAATGTTGTCTGTCACAAGTGACAACACTTCGATAAAACTGAAAAACATTTGAAAAGTAAAATGCAGCGGAAATAATAAAGACACAAAAGTTTAATATTTACATAGGTTATATTGATTATATAACCTATGACGGTCAGTGACCGAAAATATTGTATATATTTATATACAATTGAATAAATAACTTTCTTTACAATTTTACAAAAGAATACAAAAAGAATTAAAAAGTTGAAGTCGCAGATGACTTCTGCCGGAAAAATCTAATTACGTAGACATAGACAACATCTCATTACAATCGCTCCATACAAAGCAAATCTAGAATCTAAACAACGACTGTAATGTTGGACAGAATGTTGTCGACACACTCAGCTAACATTTGGATCCAGATTTCTGAGATGAAATCCCGAGAGCTCTCTTGGTATTTTTACATTTTGATTCTGAATATTGATACACTGTAGTAGCCTCTCTATTTATAGTAGAGAGTCTTTCTTGAAAAGCTCATCAATCGGTTGTGGATGTTGAGGGAAAGGTGGGCAGCTTGTGGTAGATGATTAAGGAGTGAAACTCTCAACAACTTTGACTTGTTCTTCACTTGACTTCTTCCACAAGCTTTGACTCCTTCTCCCACGTTTTACACAACTCCTAATTCACGCGTCTAAGTTATTTTTACCACTTAGTAAAACAGTTACTGTTTAACGTGAAGTAAGGCAAATCTGTTATGAAAAATATTGGCCCGAATGTTGTGACATTTGTTCCAACAATTTTATACATTCAAATAAGTCCTTTAGAAGATATGTTGGGTCAAATGTCACAACACCAAACCCAACATTAACAATCTCCCATTTTTCTTTTCTTCACAAAACTCATTACGAACATAAACTGACTTAGGATATTGAGACAACTGTTGTCCGACAATTGTGATCAATAATATCAATGTTGTGCTCCCCCTTAACCTGTAATGACTTTCAAGTAATCATGCGTGTACCGATTCATAGGATTAGAAAAGAAGAAAAGATGTTAGTGTATATATACATATCATTCACTTATACAAATTTATATACAGACCATAAAAAGAAATATTCCATTGTCCACACAAACCAATATCCATATTGTCAAATAGTTAACTGCTCAGATTGAGCAATATTCACGACATTCACACAGTATCAACCAATAGCAACAACTCATCATACATCAACAGTTTTCTACTCATGCATAATTGTTTCTCAGCACAGAACATCAGCCTCTAGCCTTCTTCCTCAGCTCCTCCTGCATCAGCACTTCATCTGCTTCTCTCGGCTTCAGCATCATCATTTTCTCCCCCTTTTGTGAAGAAAGCAGCAACATGAAATGGTCTCTAGCTTGAATCATAGCATTCCTCACAGTATCAACCCCAGATATTTGTTGGTTGATCTTTGCAATTTGGTTCACAAGCCATTCAGTAGACAGTGGAGATTGTCTTGGACCAATGTTTCCAAGAATGTTAGTGACATTCCAGTCAACATCTGCACTATTTCCTTCCATTTTCCGGGGTAGATCGATGACTCTGTCTCAACTCTTCAAAACTGCTTTGTTTACTGTGTACAGTTCATGAGTCATCCCTAATGTGTCCTCTCTCTTAGGCTTAAGACATTGGATAGTTAAAACTTTGTATATCAGAGAGGGATAAGAAAGGATTGAGGTTGATTCTTTTTGTACCAAGTTGGCAACTTGATGGAAGATCATTTTGCCCAGATCAACTCTCAAACCGTTCCCAATCTTATACAGTAGGGCGACTTGTTCTATAGTTACAATTGACTCATTCATTGAAGGAAGCCAATTGTATATAGCAATTTTATGAAGGATGGCAAACATGGTTGTTAATTTAGAGGCTGGACATCTAGAGATCAACTTATGCAATATACCTCATGTGAGGTACTCAATTACTTCATCTCTATTGTCCACTGCAAAGTGATTCTCTAACATTCTCCTCAGCATTTAATCTCATACATTGATTTATAACAGCAGGTGTGAAAAAATATATTATGTTATATAGACATACCTTCCCAAATTTCTTCGAGGAGGTATCCTCTATAGCAGAGCTCAAATTAGCATAAAACAACCTGACTATTTTATCAACATACGGTCCTTTCTCAGTAACAGATCTTAGGAGCTGTCTTTCTCAGTAACAGATCTTTGAACATGAGGCAATGTCTAATACTTTTTTAGACCTAATAACTTTTATTCTTGTACCCGTCTCAATTATCAGAATTAGTTTTAGAATAGAATTTGTCTGAGTAGATAGATACCTCAGGGTCTGAATCAGATTCGGTTTTGCTGGAGGATGTTGGTGTCTCTTCTGATGTTGGCTGAAATGTTACCTGAGATGTTGTAGCATCAGTGGCAACATTTAGAGCAGTATCTGATTTAGCATTTCTGGGAATTCCTTTTGGACAGAATCTCATCAGTGGAGTATCATCAGGAATTTCCTCGTCTTGAGACACATTCTGAGGTACAGAGGCAGTTGGTTCTTCTTCTTCTTCTTCTTCTTCTTCACTCTCTTCAGTTGAGAGCACACAGTCTATGTCATCTCTGTCACTGCTCGATCAAGCAGGAATAAGTGTATCAAACATGGACCTTTTGTGGCTTGGCTCTTCATGACATGTTCGCTCAAACATTCTACTCGATCGATGAGTATGGAAGGTGGAGGATCTTGGTCTTTTACCCAATGCTGAAATATCAGATATTTCATCAACATCTATTGGATTGTTGTCATCACCTGGGTAGCTAATGTCTAAAGGTTCATCTAAGCCCTTAAGTACTATAGCTTTGGACAAGTTATCTGTGGATGGTGAAGAAGATAACCGACAAGGTTGCTGCAATTCATTTTGCTCAGATGATTCAGTGTTCATAGGATGGCTAGTACTCATAGGGGTGTTGGTCGGTGTATTGACTAATATTTGTGTTGGCTAATATTGGTGTTGACATTGGAGAGGTTTCCATCGGTGAATATTGTGGAAAAGGTTTTGGGAATTTAGGGGTTGAGATTGAGGATAGAGTTTGGAATGGTGATGATTCCATCGGGTAGGTAGGGTTATACCCAAGGTGTGATGTGATTTCCCTTCTTTTTTTTTTAGGGAAAATCAGAAATGGAAAAAAATACAAATGAGAGGAATATTTATTTGGCAAACTTTTCTAAGCAACAAAATCTCTTAGTTTTAGGAGTTTCATATTTTTTACACAATAACTTACACCTAAATTAATGGGATGAAAAGATAAACATCACGATAGGAATTCAATTTAATCTTATCATTTTAAAGTTTGAAATTCCTATTAAACAAGGAAAAAAAATAGGGAGAAAATTTTGATTTTTTTGAAATCAGTTAAGAACAACATCCCAACAAATATCACAATCTGAAAATATCAACAACAATGTTGGCAACATTTTGGACGACACAAGTATTTTGATCCCTCAAGAATTTTTCATTTTGGCAACAAATCAAGACACGTTTTATAAGTATTTTATGAGTTTAACCACTGGACCAATGTAACATTTTCCCATCGTATCCTTGGTCTAATCATAAAACACATACAAAACTATTTTTGTGTAAAAAATAAGAATACTTATTTTAGTATCCTAAAAAACCTTTTGAAGCACTTGATACTCCTAAAGAATAGGAACAATATCATTTCAAGGGCTTTGCCCATTTTGCACAGTTGCCAAAAATTTGTAAAGGCTTTGCCTTATTTTGATACTCCATTTTTATGATATCTAATATCACCGCTGAGAACAGTATCACTTTGATGTCATGTTCTTATTGAAGGATCATGCTTGTGTGACAAAAAATAATGCATTATACAGTAACAACAATCATATTTTGATATTACATAGGTAAATGTCACCCGAAATGTTAGAGACATTTCAGCCGACATTCACCAAAAATGTCTTTTTAGAGATTACAAAGACCAAGAGATTTCTTCAAACTAGAAAATCTCTCATGGTCCAAAGCTTTTGTAAAAATATCAGCTAGTTGATGAAGAGTATCCACATGTTCAATTTGAACTAGCTGTTTTTCAACCAAATCTCTTCTCAAAATATCACAATACAAAACTAAAATGTTACTTGAAAAACCACAGTCGTCTAACATGTGTCTTAGCCATATTAATTGAGAGCAACAACTTCCAGTTGCTACATATTCAGATTCAGCAGTTGAAAGTGAGACACAATTTTGTTTACGACTATACCATGAAACAAAATTATTGTCAAGATAAAAACATCATCCACTTGTACTCTTCCTATCATCCCCATCACCAGCCCAATCCGAGTCACTATACCCTATTAAATTGGGATTAGTGTCTTTGAAATACTAAATTCCCAACTACATGTGCCAACAACATATCTAATGATATGTTTTACGACATTTAAGTGGGAAATTTTGGAACAGGCTTGGAATCGAGCACAAACACAAACACTAAACATAATATATGGACGACTAGCGGTGAGATAAAGAAGGCTACCTATCATAGATCGATACAATGTTGGATCGACATTTTCACCAACATTATCCTTATCTTCTGCGATGAACCCATTGGTGTTTGTTTTCATCTGTTTAGCATTCTCCAAACTAAATCTCTTAACTAGATTCTTAGCATATTTACTTTGTAAGATGAAAATTTCATCTTCACTTTGCTTAATCTGCAAACCTAAGAAAAAAGTTAGTTTCCCAATCATCCTCATTTTAAATGTCGATGACATAGTTTCAACAAATGAATTTAGGTGCGACTGTGAAGTCGATCTAAAGACTATGTCATCTACGTAGATTTGAGCAATTATAATATCTACAACATTCTTTGGTTCTAATGTAGATATAAAATAAGAAAGACTAACCTCTTGGTATGTTAGATGATTCTTCCTAATCCTTGATGAGGGGTCCCTTCGTACTTGATCTAGAAAATCGGCATTAGACTCTTCATCCACACCCTCTGTGGTCTCTGGTTCAGGTTCAGATGTGGCAACATTTGGGGCAATATCTGATTCTTCAGCATTCTGCACATTTTCCACTGAAACTGTAATGTTATTTTCAATTGTATTTCATGTAAGATTATAGCAATCATCAAAAATAACATTTACAAACTCTTGTACAGTTTTGGTCATCAGATTGTATACTCGATAAACATGACTATTTTGTGAATAGCCAACAAAAATTCTTTTATCACTCTTAGAGTCAAACTTTGCCAAATGATCTTCATCATTTAAAATGTAACAAATACCCCAAACACATGAAAGTAACGCAAGTTAGGTTTCTTTCCATTAATGATCTCATAGGGTGTCATCTTTGTTTCAGGCCTTAAGTAGACTCTATTAGTGAAGTGACAAGCAGTATTTAAGGCTTCAGCCCAAAAATGTTTTGATAATTTTTTAGAACTAAGCATAACTCTAGCCATTTCTTACAATGTTCTATTTTTCCTTTCTGCTACCCCATTCTGTTGCAGAGTTTTGGGAGCGGAGAACTCATGGAAATTTCCTTTTGTCACAAAAGTTTGTGAAGGAACTATTTTCAAATTCTTTTCCATGGTCGGATCTAATCCAAAAAATAGGAGAATAGAACAAGTTCCTAATTCTAGAGTGCAAAATTTTAAACATGTCAAAAGTTTGTAATTTTTCTTTCAAAAAATATATCCTTGAATATCTAGAAAAATCATCTACTATCACATAGGAGTACCTCATGCCTCTTAAACTGTCTACCTCAATTGGACCCATAAGATCCATGTGAAATAATTGAAAATAATGAGACGTACCTGAATGTTGTCCGTAATTTTGAACAACATTATGGAAAACACGGGTTTGCTTACCTTTTAGACAATCTTCACGGACAATTTTACCTTTATGGCTAAGATTGGGTAAGCCTATAACCGTTTCATATGAGACCAATTTTTTCAGATTGCGGTAGTTGACATGCCCCAACTTTTGGTGCCACAGTGTTGTGTCGTCGAGCTTGACATTATTGCATATTTCTTGTCTTGCAACAAGATAGCAATTATCACTTGTTTTAGTACCTGACATAACACATTCATTAGCTTTATTCATAACTTTACAGACATTCTTATTAAACTTTACCTCAAGATTGTCATCACATAGTTGACTAATACTAATCAAGTTAGCCATTAAACCCTCAACGTGTAAGACATTTCTTAAGGCTGAAAATCCAGGAACATCCAAGATTCCTCTTCCAATTATTTTGTTTTTACTGCCACCTCCATAAATTATGTTACCTCCATTGAACGACTCATAGTTCTTTAGAAACTCCTTTGTACATGTCATGTGGCGAAAACATCTACTATCAAAGTACCAAGAACCTGAAATGTTAGTTCTTAAAGCAGTTATCGCAACATTACAAGTTACATCCATTTTGGGAACCCACTCTTTTAAAACATTTTTACCTTTCTGCTCTGAAATGTTGCTTGAAATGTTGTCTGAAATGTTGGACAACCTTTTAGGCAACATTTCACACTAAGAATTCTGAAGTTTGAAGCAGTATGGTTTTAAGTATCCAGGGGAGTTACAATGATGACACACAAACTTCATATTTTTTTGCACATATGAGAACTTATCTTTTATTCCTTGTTTCTTTTACAAAACATATTTTCTCATTTTCGTCAAATACACTAGAGCCTATAGTTTCAAAAGAGTTTTGGTACCCAATACATGTATGTCACGATTTACTAAAGTTGAGTATTTCATCCAATTTAGAAGTCCCTGAGTTGAGCTTACGGAAGGTTGCTTCGGCTATATCCAGTTTTGCACGAATCTTACCAAATTCTATATTCTTTTGGTAAGTGCAACCTCTAATCGGGTTATTGTGCCTTTTAGATTTACATTCTCATGAGTTAAAGATTTAGCCTTTGATTCAAGTTGCTTGGATTCAACGATTAAGGCTTGACAAATATTTTGTAATTCCTTAATCATCTCATCGTTGCATTCAACCTGATTCAAACACTCAGCCTCACCACTAGAAGTAAAACCACTAAAGCAATTAACATCACGATAGTTAAAGAATATGTACATTTCGGATGTTGCTGGAGATGCAAATATTGTTGCAGATGTTACCTGAAATATTGTGACATCTGAGGCAACATTACAGGCGTTCACAAATTAAAATTCTGTAGTAACGATAAAGTTTTTATCTTCTTCAAATCGTTTCACAACTATGAACTTTAATACTCCGACGAAAGTTTTATTTCTTCAAACCGGAGTAGAAAAATTCAAACGGAGTAGAAAACCAGAAAGATTTTAATCTCCAAAACTGAATACAGATTATAAGATAAAATATAATTTCCTTAAGATTGTTATTAATCTGTATTCGAAAATATCTTTAAACAGAAACTGAAAAATAATTCAGAAACAGAATCTGAAATATGTCAAAAACAGTATGTGAAATATGTAGAATTAAATCGAGCCCACTGAATACATAGTGTGTCCTTAAGAAAATTATTCTCCTTAATGTACCCGAGGTTGTAGAATATATCCTTCCAGAGTAGAACGATTTACTCACCATTGTAGCGGTACAACAAACTCCGGTGACGGCGAACTCACTCAACGGCTGTAAATCACACGAGATTTTTAATATTGTGCAAGAAGAAGAAATCAGAAGATCAGAAAATTCATAAGGAATTTCTGAGGATCAACAAGTTGTATATAGCCATGGAAGCGTTGGTTCATAAAGGTGCAACCTTTTATGAAAGGATGTGTTCTAACAGATGGGCGGGAATGTTTTAAATATTTCAGGAAAGAAAACGGATCAACGGATCATAAACAGATCCGAAAAATCGAGTCACAATTTGGATTTTAATTAATAATTAAATATTAAAAATTAAGTAAATTTGGCCAAAATGATTAATCAATCAATTGACCAAAGCCAAGCGATGACGACGGCGCGAGGCTTGACTTCTTCTCAACCCTTTAACAACTAGAAAGAATGTTTCTTTATTTAAGCACATGAATTTTTCTTAGGGGAAGAGGAGTAGCCTAGCCTGGTTCTTGTTTGTTTTCCTTAGCGGTATAGTACGACACATTCCACAATCAATGTAGGGGAAATGCTTCATACAAAAAGTAAAAAAAAGGAACAATTTAAAATTTCATTTTTCCTTCATTTTTTTTCTCTCCATTTCTCATTCATCTAACACCGTAAAACTCAACAATATTGCTCTTGGTTTACGGGTGGAAACCCTATAATCTTCGGGTCATGAGTGTGATAAGTTTACTTAATTTTTTAATTATCATTTTGTTTTTGTTGTATGTAAAGTGGATGTGTAGTTGAACCACACAAGGATATTTTGTCCAGCTACTTCTTTTCTATAGTGATCGTGTAATGCAGTTAATGATTGTCTCGGATAACCTAAAAATCATAGGTGAAACCTGGTGTACAGGCGGTACAGCCCAGTAAGCGCTAAATAATTCAAAATAAAACTTCCTAAAATTGTCTTACAATCGATTAAATTGTATTAACAATGTAAACATTTTTTACAATATAATTTTAAAAGTTTAAACTCGTAATTAGTGTATGACGTGTTTTATTAATAAGGTAGTTGGTTAAGCCGTTAAGGAAGAGCAATAAGGGGCAGATATATAATTTATTGTACAAGTCCATATAATTTGTTGAAAAACTTACATATATATATATATATATATATATATATATATATATATATATATATATATATATATATAATAAGTTATGAACCTAATATGATAAATGAATTGGTGTAATATATCGACAACCAATTGAATTTACTAGTATATTTTATTTAGACATTCAAACTATAGTATGTTATAGTTGAGCGTCTGAACACATGATAAAATATTCATATTAGACATTTTCGGTAAAAAATTTGGAAAAGCTTATGCGCACATTCTCAAACATCCATTACGTAGATAAGTCAATCATTTAAAATATATCACCTCATTTAATTATACGCATTAGCGTCAGTAAGCCGTAAAATCTCACGCATATTCCAGTTAAATTAGATGTATATATATAATTAAAGAAAGTGACATATTTTAAATAATTAATTTAATTACTTATATAATAGACGCTTGAGAACACGCTCATAAATTTTTTAAAGTTTGACTAAAAAATATCTATTAGGAACACTTATTATATATTCACGTGTTTAATTAAAATATATTATAATTCAAATGTCTAAATATATAATACTATTATATATTGACAAAATTAAAAGGCTGTCTACATAATCCTTCCGCCTTAGGGATTCTATAAACAAGAGATGAATTATCAGAGTTCATAAATAGTGAGTACTATTTCTTCCGTCCCAAAATACTTCTCATTTTTCTTTTTAAAAGTAAATTTAACTAAATTTTAAAATTAAATTAAATTAGATTAATTTAATATTTTAAAATTAAAATTAAATATTCAAAAATTATACGAAAAATATTATAAATTACAATTCTTCTCATATTAATATAATAAAAAAAATATAACTTAAAATTTTAGTCAAAGTTTATATTTTGATTATTGAAAAACGGAATGTAACATTATTTTGGGACAGAATAAATTTATGAATTAGCCTCGTAGAGCAATAGGCAAATAGGGTGTCATTAATATTCTTTTCTAATGAAAGTTCCTATAATCACGCTGTCAATCACATGTTTTCTCCAACCGACAAAAACTAATGACAAGATTTTGACCAAAGTATGATTGGTAAATTCTTCCATATCTTCTTTCCTTCGTGGATTCATTATTATGTTTTGCCAGACAACTACTATATCCTTTTTCCGAGGTCAATTTAATAATCATTTATTATTTCTTTAAAACCAGAAATAGATTAATCTTTTATATCTAATTCCATAATTGTAGGTTAGTAGAAGAATAATAACGATGAGATAGACTGATACAGGAGGCAAAATATAAATATATGAGATTAATGAGAGTATTCTCGAATTGAAAATAATTACTTGCACCGTTCTCTATTCGATATTTATATAATGAATATAAAAATAAAATAATCAAAATTACTTTTGTTAATAATTGAGGTCATTTGTATTTTCGTTGTTACCAAAGCATTAAAAAAAAGTTCCATAAATTAGGCCACATGTAAGTTTTATATTAATTTATATTTACCGAAAGGGAGTAA
Organism: Anisodus tanguticus; assembly: GCA_034509755.1. Taxonomy (NCBI): domain Eukaryota; kingdom Viridiplantae; phylum Streptophyta; class Magnoliopsida; order Solanales; family Solanaceae; genus Anisodus; species Anisodus tanguticus. The sequence goes on from CM067558.1 coordinate 40,662,734, forward strand.
GTTTTACTTTTATTTAGTTTTATGCATGTAATTTTAAATGTTATTTTTATGCTGTACACTTTTGAGGAGAATAATATTTTTATTTACAAATGGAGGGAGAGTATAATTTTTATAGTAAAGTTGAAGGTGTAGTGTAAATAAGAAAAAGAAATAAACCAAAACTTAATATCTGAGTTAACTTCTGTTCGATAATTATTAGGTACACTAACTTACATTTTAAAAAATTTAAAGAATGAAGGTCAAACGTAAGGTGAGGTGCAAACCGCAGTCTTCCGACTGTTCTTAATTAATTGAAGTTGGACAAAAGTTTTTCATTTGTCTTGTCTGTATTTCAGGTAGGATATGATATGTTCTTTTGATTTTTTTATGTTCTTTTTTCAATTATATTTATTTTACCTAGTGAATTTTCTGGTGTTAAATAGGAAAAATTCTATTGGGAGCGTCGCCCCCAGAAATGGGACTTGCAATGCGCGATTCGGATTTAGTCGGTTTTTAATGTTAGTATCAAACACCGGGAGGCAAACAAGAAAACACTATATCCCAATTTCTTTGTAGTGTCTATTTTAAATTTACATGACTAGTAAGTCATTTGATTTCGTAAAAAATATATTTTAAGGTGATAAATTCAATTGTTGTAATTTATTGCCTGTGAAGACTCGTTGAGAGGTGTCATTTTCTGTCAATGTTGCCTTTTAGCAAGCGAATATCATGGCACTTAATATGATAACAAAAATAGAATAATAATTAACACACTAATTCTCCATGTGAATTCAGCCTACCATATGGATCTTATTAGTATTATATAGTACGAAGTTAATATAACGTTGTCATAAAATTATTAAATCAAGAACTTTTGTTGTCGTTTTCTCGAATATAAAATTTCTGTATTTTTTTTTATTACATATTAATTATTGCTATGATATTTTTATTTCTTATATTTGTCTTTTACGTTTGTCAAACTATTACCTATTACGTTTGCTCTTGCTTTGATTTTGTTGTTGCTTTGATTGTGTTTAGACCTGTCCAAAGCTCGGGTCAGGCGGGGTCGAGTGACTTTTTTTTTCCTGTTGGCCCGACCCTGGCCTTATTTTTTTAAAAAAAATTCAACTTTGGCCCTGACCCTTTGGGTACCCTACGGGTCACGGGTCGGCCCTAACCCGTCGGAATTTTTTGGCGGGCCTGGGCCGGGTCGAGAATTTTTTTTTAAAAAAGTGAATTTCCAAAACTGAAATTGACATTCACACCTACACTACCATGAAATTTTGAAGTTGAAATCTATTGTGTATCGTGAGATGTTTACTAAAGAAAAAGAAAAATTAGAAATCGATTTGGAGGAAAACATAAATTGATGGGGAAAACGGACTGAAAGAAATAATCCCCTTGATTATTTTCATTGATTGAATAGATATATATACAAGTTACATATTTCCATAATAGGAAAATCCTTTTCCTATTCTACTTCTAAATCCTTATTCTACCATAATTCTAACTATACAATTATGGCGGGTGTATAACACTAATTAAGGTATCCTTTTCATTAAAATATACTACAAATATATATACCATATATACAATATCTTATTGGAACAAATATCCTGCAGATCTGGCCGAGAGGCCCACCCCACCGCCGAGAGGCTTGCTTTGCTCGCCCCCCCTCGCTCGTTTAACACCCCCGCGCGTCATAGCGGGCGGTTTTCGAACGTTGAGACTGTCCCTAAAATCTTCAAAGAGAACCGCTGGTAGACCCTTCGTAAATATGTCTGCAATTTGATAGCGAGACGGGACATGGCATACGCGAACTTGACCATTTGCAACCTTTTCACGGACAAAGTGAATGTCCATTTCGATATGCTTGGTGCGTTGGTGTTGAACGGGGTTACCTGAAAGGTAGATGGCACTAATGTTATTGCAATATACCAAGGTTGCCTTCTGAATGGGACAATGAAGCTCCAATGACAAATTACGTAGCCAACATGATTCGGAGACCACATTCGCTACCCCTCGATATTCTGCCTCGGCACTTGAGCGTGATAGAGTTGCCTGACGTTTTGCTGACCAGGAGACCAAGTTGTTGCCAAGGAACATACAGTAGCCAGAAGTCGACCGTCTGGTGTCAGGACAACTACCCCAATCAGCATCCGTGTAGGAGACAAGCGTAGATGTAGACGACGGATACAAGTGCAACCCATAGTCTAGTGTCCCCTGAATATACCGAATGATGCGTTTGATTGCATTCATGTGCTCAACTCTGGGATCATGCATGAATAAATACATCTGTTGAACCGCATATGTAATATCCGGTCGGGTAAAGGTAAGATACTGGAGGGCCCTTGCAAAACTGCGATAGCGAGTCGGGTCCTCGTATGGTGCACCTGCTGTGGCACTTAGCTTTGGGTTTGCATCAACTGGCGTGGACGTGGACTTACAGGATGACATCCCAGCCCTCTCGATGATCTCAGCAGCATACTTCCGTTGAGACAGAAACAACCCACTTGAATGACGCTTGACGGCAATCCCCAAAAAATAACTCAAAGGCCCTAAGTCTTTCATAGCAAACTCAGAACTGAGCATGGTCATGATAGACTGGCAAGGCATCGGAAGAGGCAGTCAAGATGATATCATCCACATACAACAGAATGTAGGCCAAGGACGAACCACAGCGGTAGATGAACAAGGAATTATCTGACCTGCTATGAGTGAACCCAATAGTTGAGACAAAGTCAGCAAACCTCGTGTACCAGGCCCTCGGAGACTGCTTAAGCCCATATAAGGACTTCTTCAACAAACATACATGATGAGGACGGTTTGGATCCCTGAAACCCAACGGCTTATGCATATAGACCGTTTCCTTGAGATCCCCATGTAGGAAAGCATTCTTGACATCCAACTGATGAATTGGCCAAGTCTTCGAAAGAGCCAAGCTTAGCACAGTGCGAATGGTAGCCGGTTTGACCACCGGACTAAACGTCTCACCACAATCAATTCCAACCTGCTGAGTCTTACCATCACCAACAAGTCGCGCCTTATGTCGAGCAAATGACCCATCTGAATTCTCCTTATGAGCAAAAATCCACATAGACCTGATAACATTAATACCATATGGACGGGGCACCAACTCCCACGTCTTATTAGCAATAAGAGCATTATATTCATCAGTCATAGCAATTTTCCAATTAGGGTCATTTAATGCGGACACAGGATTGCGGGGCAAGGGGGATTTAGAGACATCCGAATGTAAATTAAAATGTCTTTTAGGCGTAAAAATATCCCGCTGACTACGAGTGACCGGTCTATGACTCGAGAAAGAATTGAGGGAATTTTGGTAATTTTCTGGGCTCGGGACGGACTGGCCAGCAGGCAGTGGGCCTGCTGGCCCAAATCGGTACAGATCGGGCTCGGTTTTGGATCGGGCCAGAGTGGGCTGGGACCGGCCCAATTGCTGGAACTGGTCCAGTGGCTGGATTTTGTGTGTGTGGCGGTATTGTTTGTCCAGCGGGCAGTGGGCCCGCTGGAGGATTTTGGGTACGGGAGATGTCCAAAAAATTCCGAAGAATATACGGGGATATATGGTCATCCAAAAAGTTATATGACTTAGGTTCGGGAGTATGAACTTTCGTAAATGTGAATTGAGTTTCATCAAAAATGACATGGCGATTGATTATGATTTTCTTGGAGGATAAATCAAAACACTTATAACCACGATGATTTGACGGATAACCCAAAAACACACACGGGGTAGACCGAGCCTGAAGTTTGTTAATTGTGGTGGATGGGAATAACGGATAACACAAGCACCCAAAAATCCGAAGATGAGAATACGAAGGATCCTTATTAAATAGGATTTTGAGGGGGGAGGAATATGTCAGACCTTTAGAAGGAAGTATGTTAAGAAGATATGTGGCCATTTGTAGAGCATGATGCCAAAAATAAGGAGGTATGGAGGCATGAATTAAGAGAGTTCGGACAATGTTATTGATGGAACGAATTTTGCGTTCGGCCTTACCATTTTGTGGAGATGTATGAGGACACGAAAACCTAAAATTGATCCCATTATTAGCACAGAAATCCCGAAACTCCCTATTGTCATATTCTTTTCCATTATCACATTGAATATTTTTTATGTCTCTTTCGAATTGAGTACGAATGAATGCTCTAAATTTGATGAAGATGGAAAATACTTGTGATTTATTTGCAATTGGAAACGTCCACAAAAATCTAGTATAATCATCTAAAAAGAGAACATAATATCGATGACCCATGAACTTAGAACAGAGACGTCCATAAGTCACTATGAATAATGTCAAATGGCATAGAAGTATGAGAATTGGAGTCTACAAATGGTAACTTAACAATTTTTCCTAATGAACAAGACTGACAAATTGGAGTACGACTCGTACCCTTACAAGAAATAAAACTATTTTTATCTAAAACTGATAAAATAGAAGATCCCGGATGACCCAGACGAGCATGCCACATGGAAGGAGAGATGGCTGCAAGAGCTGACGACAAGGTTTGACTCGATGGACTGAAACCAGGCATGATAGGATATAGATCCCCCCTACTATCACACCTCATGAGATGACTCCCCGTCTTGAAATCCTTCACAGAAAAACCAAAAGGATCAAATTCAACGGAAATGGAATTGTCAGTAGTGAACTTTCGGACAGACACTAAATTTTTAATCAATTTAGGAGCATGTAAAATATTTTTCAAGAGAAGGGGTGGATTGGGGGGAGACAACGTTTTGTGACCATAACCCTGAATTGGAATAGAGTTGCCATTACCAACAATTATACCCCGAGGGGTGCTCAAATTGGAATAAGATGAGAGAGTACCTGATTCAGAGGTCATGTGAGTAGTTGCCCCGGTGTCCATGTACCAATTAGGGTCCGATTGAGTCAACCCCAACGTGTGCATCGCGGCCTCGATATCAGTCTGAGTGGGGCCTGCTGCATGATGGGCCTGCGGTGGTCGGGGCCCAAGAACTCCTGTCCGTAGTGCACCTGAGCCGTAGCTGCTGTTGCTACCGCTGCTGGGCTACTGGCCAGTGGGCCGCCACTGCTGGGTATTGGGCTCGGGACCGTTGGCCGCCCCACCGGCCACCGGAAAGCCGCTCGCCGGATGGTACGGGTTCCACTGCCATTGGCCCCACTGCTGGGCCCATGGCGGTGGTGGGCCACTGTACCCTGGCTGGGACCCACCGCCTGCTTGTTGACCATCGGAACCGCCACCAGAACCGCCGCGTTTGCCCCCGCGATTTTTGTTATTATTCTTGCGATTTTTCTTGCCGCCACCATTATTATGGTTTTGGCCCGAATTATTAACAAAACCCGAAGGACTAGGAGAGGACGCCACCATGACAACCGGCTTGCTCCGTAGCCGCCTTTTATCCAAACCGCTTCTTCCAACGTCGCGCATGGAGCGGGCTTGATGGAAGTCGGGAAGAGGGTTGCTTTGGCGAAGGAGAGTTCCAACACCATTATAGGCCTCCGAAAGACCGGCAACCAACTGTAGAACTAGACGATTATTTGTTACTGGTGCGCCAACATTACGGAGTTGATCCGCCAACTCCTTTAGTTTCTTGCAATATGCAGAAATGTTCGGAAATTCGTCCATTCGAACTAGAGAGAATTCCTGCTCGAGTGTGACGACACGGGAATGTTGGTTGTCCTGGAATATGTCACGTAATCTATTCCATGCAGCCATAGCCGTGGAATCCGGCTCCATAATCGTCTGTAGAAGGTTCAGCGAAATAGTGGCGTATATCCACCGAAGAACGGTAGCATAAAGTGTAATCCATAACTCAGGATCCTCCGCAGGAAGGGGTCTAGCGGGAGGAATGATGTGATGAAGAACTTGATAAGATATAGCGTGAATTTTAAACAACTCCACCCACGTTGCATATTGAACGTCTTCCATCTCAAGGACAATAGGGACACTGAGCTTGATATTGGAAACTGTAAGGGCAGGGTGAAAATTGTTCTTAGACATATTGAAAGAACAAAGAAGGAGGGGAAATTTAAGAGAGGTTTTTGAGAGCGGAAGACAAAATTTTTGGAGAGAAAACCCGAGGGGGGGGGGGGGGTTCTCGGCCACAAGGAAGACAAAAGTTGAGAGAAAAAAACTTTTGTGTAGGCCTAGTCTCTTGATACCATGAAAGAAATAATCCCCTTGATTATTTTCATTGATTGAATAGATATATATACAAGTTACATATTTCCATAATAGGAAAATCCTTTTCCTATTCTACTTCTAAATTCTTATTCTACCATAATTCTAACTATACAATTATGGTAGGTGTATAACACTAATCAAGGTATCCTTTTCATTACAATATACTACAAATATATATACCATATATACAATATCTTATTGGAACAAATATCCCTGCAGATCCGGCCGAGAGGCTCACCATTCGCCGAGAGGCTTTCGCTCGAGCTAGGGATGGCAACGGATCGGACGGGACCGGATCCTACAAGATCCGGATCCGATCCGTTTTTCATACCGAATCCAGATCCGGATCCGATCCGTCGGGTCCATAAAAATCAGATCCAAATCGGATCCATCGGATCCACCGGTCCACGGATCGGATGCGGATCCACATGTAAAAAAATTTGTCTTGCTAAGAATGTAACCTTGCTAAGAATTTTTTTTTAAAACTGACAAACGATTTTTACTTAGCTAACAGTTTACTATGTTTCAATTTTTCATATGAGATATTTTATTCGTTGTCTCGTTTTGATTGTGAGCTATTAATTGAAAATGTTCGACAATGACAATAGTTGTGAAAAATGCTGACTAGTATTTCCATAATGCAGAACTTGCATGTGCTTGAAATCTTCACAAATGAAGTGAATATAATTTTAACTACTTGTCTATGGAGATGTTAGTCATTCACTAATATAACATTGATTTTATTATCGAAGTTACCTCTTTATTTTTGGGTTTTTGAGTTAACGCGGGGATAAATTAAACTTGTTTTGAGAATTAAACTTGCAAGGATGTGCTTAACAATTTTAAGAAAATACTTATAAAATTACATTCTAGGTTGTGAATATATTTAATAAAAAACGGATCCACGGGTCGGATCTGGACCGGATACGGATCTCAAATACAAGATCCAGATCCGATCCGTCAGAAATGGATCCGGGTCCGATCCGGATCCGTCGGGTCCAAATTTTAAAGATCCATATCCTATAAAACGGATCTGGATCCACCGGATCCGGACCGGGTCCAGGATCCATTGCCATCTCTATGCTCAGCCCACTGCTCTGTTTAACACGGACGTTTTCGTAAAAATTGGAGGCGGTTTGGCTGGCTCAGTCTCGAAAGTACGCAAAATAAAAAAAACGGGTAAAATTGACATCCAAGCGCAGAGTTAATTATTTTTCTTGTATTATACTGCTGTTATAGTACCTAAAGGAAGGATGATAATGAACTTGAAGAACGCGTCATTTATCATTTGGAAAGGCTCAATATATTGATGAAAAGAGAGCTCGATAAATCGCTATCATCCACATTTTTTATGTTTTCAACTCATCCGAATACCTACGAATTTCCACCTTCTCATACCAGATCGAATTCTAATATTGATGCAAGCCACACTTTATAGATTTAATTATCCTTTTTTCTGTGAAATAATTAGCAATATACTTTATATTCTGTAAGATATGAAGAATGCTTTAAAGAACTGTGTTAGTAAAAGTATGTTTGATGACTTTAGTAATAAATAAATTTATTAAATGAGCATTCACACCGCACGAAGCTCGGATATTTTCACTAGTTAGAGTATATATGAGAATGTGTTATATATTCCTAGGAGAAAGGAGAAATGATTTATGTTACCCACTGTGTTCTAACCAGAAAATATAAATATCTAGTAGTTTTAAATAAATAAAAAATAATTTCGAGTCGAGAATTCAACTTATGTCTTTAAGAAATTTGATTTCATCATAGTACCTTAGTTATTGGATCACGGAATTATATATCTTACTGAAATAGTGGTGCTTCAAATTTCGGCTCCGCCCGAACCTGAAGTCAAGCTACGACAACTACGCTAGGACTTTTCTTCCCAATTCTTTAATCTAGTTTAGAAGTGCTTTTTCTTATTTATCATTCGTAGATACTTTAGGTAACTTGTTGCTCCCAAACACACACGCAATTATATGTAATCGTATAAATAATATAGTGATATTAGAAATCGGATATCGAACCCATATAGACTTATGATTAACTGTTAGCTAAATTAAACGATCCGAATCATCTATACAAGAGAGAAATTCCGTCGGTTGTAATTATAATCTAACTAAAATAAAAAGAAAACAACAATAAACTTCGATAAAGATATAAGTGTTGGAAATTTGCCTTTGGCGGGAGTTGCGTCCAACCAACTTTAATGGCTTAAACACTAGTGTTACGCATGTTGGAGAATCCGGTTCTTCACACGTGCATGATCTACTAAGTACGTAAATAACCGTAGGGCCAAGAATCGTCAAATTTCGTTGAGAAATGAAAGAGATATTGGTCCACGAAGTGAGGTGTTTGAAGCATGGAAAAGTGTGGTATGGGATCAATTCTCCCTCATCGGTGGAGGAAGAAAGAATTGTTTTGTTTATAAGACTCAAAATTGGTTTGGGGTTTGGGACCCTAAGGGGTATCTTATGTGTTTAAAGGAGGGAGGACCTAGATGTGCTTCGGTTTGAGAAAAGCCCACACGCGCGCCGCCGCCGCCCGTCCAGTTCCGGGTTCACGGACCAGAATTCTTTCATATGTACAGTTTAGTCCCTGAAGTTTCAAGAAAGTCAGAATTGGGCAGAGAGATCAGAAACGTCAACATCACTCAATTCAGCCATTTATTTTGGCTGAATTACTCCTCCTAAATGGCCAATCCGTTGCACATCTTCACCATTTATTTTGGTGGTATTACTACCTCCATAATGGCCATTACTTGGCCAGTAATGACACTTATGGAGGCAGTTCATCAACCCCTCCTTCTACTATATAAAGACCCCCTTGTCACCATTGTTGAGGTACACAAAAATACATAAACAGAAACAGAATTTCAGTTCTTCCTACAACTTTCAAGCATCATTTCATTACTCAAAATTCTTCACGGTAGCACTTGAGTTTCCTTTGTTCAATTGTTCCATTGCTGTTTTATCTTCAGAGACAACTGTCCAGGACGTATAAAGGATACATACGGGGCAATATTGTCTTAAAGACAGAGTGTCACACTCGACTCAGCATACACAAAAATAGTTCCAGTTTTCTTGTTCAACATAATTGTAATTTCAGTTTGTTGTTGAATTGTAATTTCAGTTTTCTATTACTTAGCAGTTACTTGTAATTTCCGTTTTCTGCACCTTTGTAACCAACAATAAGATCATGATAATTGACTCTTCTTCAACAAAGGTTAAAAATGGCCTGCAATATAGTCATGATAATGCTCGAAAATTTTTATACCGTCTTTTATAAATTTAGAAAAGTTTTATACCGTCTTTTATAAATTTATTTTTGGTTTTATGTTTTTTTATGAAAAAAATTAGTTTTATATTTAAGAAATGTGAAAATAATATATAGTCAGAAATTATTGATTTTCACTCAAATTATGAAGATTGTTTCGCCCATTTCCTCGAATTCGGTATTGCTGACCATGCATGCATAATATTCTTCATTGCAGGCCTTTTCAAGTTACTCCTGGGCCTGGCAACTAGTTGGCATTTGGCAATCATGCAAATTTGCATTCAACGATATATTCTTTGCGTTTTGCTTTTGAAATGCATAAAATATCTCACCTACACTTAAAAGTCAATAAAAATAGTTTAATGTTGTTGGCAAAAAATATTAGTATAACGTATGAATAAGTCTAGAGCCTCCTGTACATGTAAGGAAATTGTCCATATATAACTTATTAAATTTACTACGTGTTTATATTAATTGTATAATGATATGTTGATAAATGGAAAAGGATGAAAATATTATACATGATGGTAGTTGATCAATTCCCAAGCTACATCCAATATTAAGATGTTTACCCGAACTTGTCTTCAAGTAGATGTTAAACCCTTTTGATAATATGTGCTCACATATGTTTTGCATTGTTTTGATGATTTGACAAACATACAATAGAAGGGACCAGTTCCATTCTCCGATTGACTAGTTTTGCAAGTCAACTCTATAACTGTAAAGCTGCTGACATAGTGACAGTGTTGCAGTACTGCTGCGGACATGCTATTGGTCCAAAGTTTAAGGTTTGTTATTAACCAACATCCCTCATATACATATACAACATGTTGTGGAGTGAAAATCTAACCTTGAACAAATCAAAAGGGGTGTCCACTCCATTCAAGAAATCAGCCTCCAATGAATTCTTGGAAATGATAGCCAAACAAGGAGAGAACCTGACGGGGGAACGAGTCTTCAAGAAACAGTTGAAGATGGAATTTCAACTTTTGTTTGAATTTGTTAATAAAGTTTTTTTGCCCCACTTTGAGAGAAGGTTAATGGCTGATGTTTCGGATCTATTTCTGATAGAAAATTTGGCCTCCTTCACTCAAGTCAACATGCCTGCTCTGTTGATAGAACACATGGTGAAAATCGAGTCTTCTAAAGATGGAAAATATGGGTTAGGTTATAATTTTCTCCTCACCAAGGTCTTTCAACATTTTGGGATAAAGGCTCGCAAGGAGACAATGGGCACCAAGAAGCAAATGTTCACCATAACCACTCTTGAGGAATGTGAATGTGTGCCTAAAAAGGGTGGAGTAGGAAATACTTTCATGATCTTCGATTTGATCGAGGCCCAGGAACGAGCAACAACGGAGTTACCAATTTGACTATGCTTCTAGCTCAATTGGACTCTGAGATTGTTGTTTTAAAAGCGGAGCTTCAACAGAAGTCTTATCAGGACGGACCAGGTGCCTCAGAGGTAATAAAGAATGAAAATGCTCAGCTTCAGGCTAAAATAGCTGATCTGAGGAAACATGTGAAGAACCTCACTACTGTGCTCCTGGCTCAACTATGAGTAGTCTTCATTCCATCTTACTCTTTTTCGTTCCCTTATGCCTTTTTCCTCCTTTCCCACTTTCAATCCAATTTCATTATTTGGGGTGTAATTGATATTGGCACTACTTACTTGCTTTTACATTTACGGGTACTTATGGATATACTTTTTTCCCTATGCATTAACTTAGGCGATTTTTTTATATTGTGCAACATTGTTTATTCTTGCTAGTTTTCCTTGCTCATGTTGTTGTTGCCCCCGTGGCCTTGAGTTACCAATGTTTACATGCATTATCCTCATGTTAATGCTTTACTCTTTTTTATGATGCCAAAAGGGGAAGTATCATTGTATTAAGAGGAGAGAAGCTTTGTATTAAGGGAATTTTGACTTTGAAGCTTATCGGTCTATTGATGGAGTCTGAGTCGCAGGGGGAATTTATGAGTCGCGAGGGGAATTTTGGATTTGGAGTCTGTCATCATAAAAAGGGGGAAATTGATAATATGTTCTCATATATGATTTGCATTATTTTGATGATTTGATAACACATGCAATAGAGGGGACCAATTCCATTCTCCGATGGACCAGTTTCGCAAGTCGACTCTATAGCTGCTGACATAGTGGCAGTGTCGCAGTACTGCTGCAGAGCTGTTGCAGACATGCTATTGGTCCAAGGTTTAAGGTTTGTCATCTCCCAACATCCCTTATATATATATGTGGAGTGAAAACCTAACCTTGCACAAATCAAAATTATTCTTGTTCTTGCTTGCAAGCTGTCGAGTTCATCAGAACCTCTTATCTGACTGAAGCCACAACAAATTGAAGGATCAGTTCTCTATCAAAGTGAAGATGTCTAAGTCCTAGGTTTGTTAAGTCTTTGTGTCATTGTTCTAATATTTGTAAACCCACTCTTCTTGTTGCAGCATGTTGTAAGATAGTCAGTTTGTCCAAATTGTTGAGCTGTTTGTTTTTTACTAGAGCTAGTCACGGTATGTCTTTGCAATAGAGTTATTGTAGAAAGCTTGGAATAGAGTTATGGTAAGGGGTGATGGATTAAGAGTTTAATTCCTAGGTTGCAAGAGGTTGTAATCTAAACATTGCTCAGTTATAGTGGAAGTTGAGAAAATCCTACTAGTGTGGGTCGTGATTTTTAATCCCTCAAGCAAGAAGTTTTTCACGTAAATAACTTGTGTCATTTACTTTTTGTCTTTAATCTATAGAACAATAGAGAACATGGTTCTCTACTGTATTTGGTGGACTCATATATTACATCACCTTTTAAATTTTCCATAGATTTACTTTTTTGTAAAAAATCTGATTTTGCCATTAATTATAAAGTGTTTTCTAATCAAGATGTTTTTTTAACAGAAATCAAGATTGGTTAGTGTTTGAAAAAAGTACTTTAAAAAACGTTAGTAGTATATATGTAAAAGAACTAAGATGTTGTTATTTCCACATTCCAGCTGCCTTTTCCTTAAAAAAACAAAACATTCCATAATTATAAGGAGAACAAAAATAATAGTAGTGTGGGTGAGAAAAAGGAAATTGCAAACAGATAATGCAATATCCATACAGCATGCGGCCCAACCAATGGATTAAATTGACGCGTAGAACACCAAAGTAAACAGAAAAATAATCTAGAAGAACGACCGCACCAAACGAAACAGAAAAATCTTGCTTACCTTGTTCCAGACAAAACAAAAACAGAAACATTAAGACAATTTGCTCGTTTTGTTTGTACACAAAATCACGTCGAGATTATAATATGTTGATTATGTTATTAAAATTAAGTAATAATTTCTGAGCGCATATATTCTTCTTTTGAGGAGTGTTTGGTGCATTGTATTCAAATTACCTATATTATAATAAAACTTATGTGTTTGATTTTAAATTAAATAAATTTTTATTTATAATTTTACTCCTTTTTAAGAAAAAAAAAGATAATCGAGGATATTTTGGCTTTTTAGAGTTTTTATCCAAGAATTGCTAATTTCTATATTAGAATCCACATTGAGTTTGATATAAAATAATGCTGTATACTATAACACGGTGATATAAATAATTCCTATTTTATTTATACAGGAAACAAAATTCCAATTAAATGTGGGATCAAATGATCCTGATTCCAGAGTTTTATGTCAATTGAATTTTTCAAACCAGTCCTCTATTCCATTAACTCTTCACTTTTACTTATTTACAATACTTTATATAGATGTTCACTTTTACTTATCTAATTAAAAAAAATGAGATAATTTATCATTTTATATTTATTTTATTTTTATTATTAAGTACTATTCATCTCTCAACATTAGATAAAAAAAAAGTAGTCACATGCATAAAATATTTCGCATTGACAAAATTTCGGGAAAGACCATATCTCACGAAATGTGACGTAGACAATCTACTGTAATACAAGCATTAATGATTGCTTTCACAACTCGAAATCACGACCTTAATAATTAGAAATGATATAATAATAATATTATTATTTAATTCATTATTTCTTAAATGTGTCAAATCAAAATGAATAAATACACACGTATACGGAAGGAGTAGTATTTTAAACAATGATTTTAATTTAACCAAATAATGAATTGGTTAGAGAAAAAAGAAAGCGTGGGCCAGCCGTGTTACGACCTGTCCAATTATTCTCCTTCGCCGGCCGGCGACCATGTGAACGCACAAACACATTAGAAAGGAGAACATAAACATTACATATAGCAAAATTTATTTCCACGAACTTTGAAGACCAGAAAAGGCAATAATATCAAAGCCATCAAACGCGCCTTAATTTCTAGTTTGATTTCAATTGACTATATATGGATACTCTAGAATTTTTCTACCATAAATACATCAAACTTATTTATGAAAATTTTGATTTTGTAATCCATCAATAGATATTATTTTAATTATATATGAGTATTACAATTGAGCAAAAAACATATACTAAATATAAATTAGGAAATGCAATGACATTATATAGATCTTCAGTGTTTTATTTATAAGTATGTATCATATTATCTGAATTTCTGCATTGATTATGTTTCTTTTTTAATTGAGGATCTATAAAAAATAACATCTCTACCTCACAAATATAAAAATAAGGTTTACGTATATCCTACTCTTCCTAGACCGCACTTGTGAAATTACACTAGATATGTTATTGTTGTTTGTATGTATCATACTATCATGTGTCATTTAAAACGGAAGTTATCTTTGTCCAATATGAATCAATTAACCCCCACGTAAATTACCCTATATAAATAAGTAAATTATAGTATATATTTTTATTTTTCTTAACTTTTACTAGTATTTACTTTTTTGTATTTTGATTGTCGAAATCCTGATTCCGCTTTCGACCGCATGTTTTCCTAAAAATTGGTTGCACCAAACCGTCTTGCAGCAGTTTGGCCGACCCCGTCTCGAAAAAAATACGCAAAATAAAAAAAAACGGGTAAAACGGACATCCGAGCGCAGAGTTATGACCATTTAAAGTTTTACCAATTTACAACTACTTTCTCTCCTTACATTTTATGTTAATGCTTCCGTGATATGTTAATCAAGTTCATGCCGCATTCGACTTCCATAAAAGCTTCATAGATTGACTTCAATGACTATGATTCAAGAGATAGTAGTAGCCTAAAATAAAAAATAAGATTAATTACATATCTAATTCGGTTTTTCGGTTCGGTTCGTATCCAAAATTTAAAAACCGAACCGAATCACTAAATCCTGATTCAGTTCGGTTTTTCAAGAAATCATTTTTTTTAAAAAAAAAAAACCGAACAAAAACTGGTTCGGTTTTTTCGATTCTTCGAATTTTTTGCCCACCCCTAGCTGTCTACTATGAAATGAGACTAGCATTGGAATCTCCCCTTAATTAGAAATTTTAAGTTTGAGTCATGATTATGAAAAAAATTATATTAGGGAACATTTTCACATAAATGAGTCTTACACGATGAATTCTGATTAAAGAGGACTTCAATGCAAATAATAGACACCAAATGAGGGGAAAAAATGATAAAGAAGCAAGAAAAAGCAAATTACTACTCGTAGTACAACTACAAAAGTAGAGCTACACTATTAAAGAATAAAAATAATCTTATATTATAATATACAGTAATAAATAAATGTGTCCTTTTATGCTTCTTGTTCCCTCTTTTATTCATAACGAGTACTACTACTATACTAGTCTGTTTTCTTTTTCTTCTTTCTCTCCTTAAAGGAGCAAAATTCTATAGAAAGAAGCAAAAAGCTATACAAAAATTTGTAAAACCACAATTTTCCTAACAAAATTCTAACCAATTTTTTTGTATTGTTTGCATTGATTTCTCGGTGTGTCTTGTTTTTGTGTTCACACAGATACATATATATATAGAGAGAGAGGGTCACCGGAAGATGTCAACTCCAACGCCGGTAACAGCCCCTTCTCCTACATCACCGCCTACTAATTCTACTTCTCCGCCGCCGGCGACTCCGACGCCACCATCAACAGCTCCACCGCCGTCATCTCCGACGACACCAGCAACAGCTCCGCCACCGTCAACTCCAGCACAAGCTCCTCCTCCGACCACACCGACTCCACCGGCAAAAACTCCGCCACCATCGAATTCTTCACAAACTCCTCCTCCATCAGCAACTCCAACACCACCATCAAACACCCCATCACCGCCATCAACCACCACCCCTCCGCCATCAACCACCCCATCGCCGCCATCAACCACCCCATCGCCGCCGTCAAACACCCAATCGCCGCCGTCAAACACCCAATCGCCGCCATCAAACACCCCATCGCCGCCATCAACCACCCCATCGCAGCCGTCTCCTCCTTCACCACCTCCGGCGAGAGGGAATTCCCCGGCAAAACCTTCTGGCGGAGGAAGTCGATCACCGCCCGCATTGTCACCGCCATCGACGTCAGATGGAGGGTCATCGGGAATATCGACAGGGGTAGTTGTGGGAATTGCTATTGGTGGTGTTATAATTCTGCTAGTGTTGAGTTTGTTATTCATATTTTGCAAGAAGAAAAAGAGGAGAAATCATGAACAAATTAATTACTATGTTCCACCTCCACCACCACCACCACAAGGGGTCAAAGGTAACATCTTTTTGTCCTTCATTATGTACAAGAAGGCGTAGCATTATCCTTGTAATTTATTTCAACAACAACATTATCCCATAAGTGGGTCGGGTAGGTATGATGTTCGCAAACTTACCGCTACCTTTGTTTGTTGGGTGGAGACTGTTTCCGATAGACGCTCGACTATTACAACAATAACAATATACATAGTTTAATTCCATAAGTGGGTTTGGGGAGGTAGTATTTACGCTCTACCTTTGTGGGTTAGAGAGTTTGTTTTCGACAGACCCTAAGCTAAAAAAGAAATATAGTCAATGCAGGAATTTTAAGAAAAATAATACACAACAAGATATTACGATACAAAACAAAGAAGCAACACATAGCATAGAAATACACACATACTATGGATCTACGCAAAACCAAAATAATACTAATATCCCTGTAGTTTATTGTCTTTCAATTTTTGTTACTATCTATTGTCTCTTGTTGTAGGTACTGTTCCTTTTCTTACTAATGCTTTGCCATGTTTTCTATTGCATTTTGCGATGATTTCTTTACTTCTGTCCATTCTTGTCTGTTCTTTCTTTGATATACATTTTTTGAGCCGAGGGTCTATAGGAAACAACTTCTCAATCCACCTCCCCAGACCTCACTTGTGGGAATATATCGGAGATGTTGTTGTTGTTATTGTTGTATTATGTACAACTTCTGTTCGGATGATAATTAACAGGAGGAACAGACTTTTTTGACCATCTAGTTTCATTATAGAAAGGCTTTGTAGGGTTTAAGCATCAGAGTGATAAAAAATGATGAGCTTGAAAGTTGCTGGAATTTTTTTTATTATATGCACTTAATCATTGTAATTTTCTTAATAATAGACAAACTGCCTGATGGGTGTAGTGATACACAATCAAACCTCTCTATAACATTGTTTGTTTGGATTTTTTTTTGGCTTCCATAGTGAAATGCTGTTATAGAGAGGTCTGACTGCATAAGCCATTGAGTGTTTTGAGAGCCTTATGACAATTTGTCATTGGCAAATGAAAGTTTGTTCTATGAATATAAGTGAAGCTCAAAGTATCTGTGGTTATCCTTCAATTTATTTGTCAATTAATTTGTTTGTTAAACATGATAGCTTTTTTTTTCCTGCTTCGTGAGAATGAATGTCTGTTGATGTTGGCCTTGTCATGTTGGTGAGACCTCCATATGCTATCATCATGACTAATTTTAATGTTGTTTGTCAGCTGACCCACATGGTAGGCCTATGCAACATTGGCAGCAAAATGCACCACCTCCGGCAGATCATTTTGTTACAATTCCCCCTAAACCGTCTCCTCCACCAACAGGGGCATTACGACCTTCACAAGCTCCAGTACCTCCAGCTTACATGAACAGCAGTGGAGCTTCTTCGAATTACTCCGGGTCTGAAATTCCGCCTTCTCCTGCCATGTCCTTAGGTTTCTCATCACAGAGCACGTTCACGTACGAGGAATTGGTTCGGGCGACTGACGGCTTCACAGATGCTAACCTTCTTGGACAAGGTGGTTTTGGGTACGTGCACAAAGGAATCCTTCCTAATGGGAAAGAGGTTGCAGTTAAACAACTTAAGGCTGGAAGCGGACAAGGGGAACGTGAATTTCAGGCGGAAGTTGAGATTATTAGCCGAGTACATCACAAGCATCTCGTTTCTCTCGTTGGATACTGCATTACTGGGGCTCAGAGAATGCTTGTTTATGAGTTTGTTCCGAACAACACATTGGAATTTCATTTACATGGTAATTCTATTTGTATTTTACTGCCTTCACTGTAGAAAAGTTCATGTTTACTGCCTACAAATATCTACCCAAATAGTAGATGCCTTGTACATGCTTGATCTGTCCACTAATCTTAATTCTTATACTTGGAATATCTTAGGAAAAGGAAGACCTCCATTGGATTGGCCTACGCGACTAAAGATTGCTGTGGGGTCTGCTAAAGGACTGGCGTATCTGCATGAAGACTGTATGTGTTTCTCTCTTTCTCATTCTTAATTTCCATGATTAATCATGTTATAATCCTTTTTAGGCTTTGATGTTACCATTCAATATGTGAAATGAATCGGTTTTTCTTCACAGGCCAACCTAAAATCATTCATCGTGATATCAAGGCAGCTAATATACTTGTCGACTTTAATTTTGAGGCTAAGGTAACAACAGTCTTTTGCATGTAAATTGAATAAGTAATATGTAGCATTTTGTTTATTTGATTTTTGAATTATTGGCCATGTTTATTGCTTTCTCAGGTTGCTGATTTTGGACTTGCTAAGCTAACTTCTGATGTTAATACTCATGTCTCCACCAGAGTGATGGGAACTTTTGGGTAAGACTTGGATTCTTGTGTGATAATTAATTACTTCCGTTTCTTAATCTTGTTATTGATATAATGATATTCTTGATTAAAAAATAGGGCTTTTACACATTTGGTCACTCGGCCAAAAATAATTACAACTGCTAGTCAATATACAAAAATATATTGATTAATTATGTATATTTTTTGTATATTGCAATTAATGCAGAAAAAATATACATTTGCTGGTTATTATTTTGGTAGATCGCTATACAATGTAACAATCCGTAAAAAATGTTATTGATATTCTAGTGATTGGTCAGTAATGTTAAATTGTTAATGACTGCCGGTTTGCTGCTTCTTTTCCATTTGATCATCAACTAGACCTGACTCTGTTTCTTCGTTATTGTCAATCTTAGGTATTTGGCTCCAGAATATGCGTCCTCTGGAAAGCTTACGGAGAAGTCAGATGTATTCTCCTTTGGTGTAATGCTTCTAGAGTTGATAACTGGGCGTCGGCCTGTTGACTCCAGTCAATCATACATAGAAGATAGTTTGGTGGACTGGGTGAGTAGTTATACAGACGTCTGGACCATCATTGATTTCCTTCCACTAGGTTTGCAATTTTGATTTACTTTCTGTATCTTTCAGGCACGGCCATTGCTCACACGAGCTTTAGAAGATGAAAAGTTTGATGGGCTTGTTGATCGTCGGCTAGATAATGATTATAACCATAATGACATGGCTCGCATGGTTGCTTGTTGTGCTGCTTGTGTCCGTCATTCAGCAAAGCGTCGACCACGAATGACTCAAGTAAAATTCCTTTTTGGCGATAAAGATTGTTTTATTTGTTGTGAAATAGGCATTAAAAGTAAAACAGATTATTTTATTTTTTAGTTTTTGCCTTAAAACTAAAAAAGCATTAGGTGTGATGCTCTAGTCAAGATGGAGATTGCAAACTTAGACATACTATCCGCGAGCTTAAGTTTATACCATGTTATTGAGCAGGTTCTCAGAGCTTTGGAAGGAGATGTCTCGTTGTCCGACCTTAATGAAGGGATTAAACCAGGACACAGCACAGTATACAGTTCATATACAAGTTCAGATTACGACACACTCCAATACAACGAAGACATGAAGAAATTCCGGAAGATGGCACTAGCGACAAGTCAAGAATATAACAGCAGTGATCAGTACAGTAATCCGACAAGTGAATACGGGCTATACCCGTCCCGATCAAGTAGCGAAGGCCAACATACGAGGGAAATGGAATCGGGTCGGATGAAGAAAGACAGCAGAGGATTCAGTGGAAGTAAAGGCTTCAGTGGAAATTCTTAGTTGCAAAGAACTCCATTTCTGTATAATCTTTCAACCCAACTCTTTAAGATATGAATGCTTGAGTGATTTACTTGGTCAATATACAGTTCTTTTTCAGTTTTTTCTTTCTTTTTAAGAGAGAAGTTCTCCATTGTATTTATAATGGCTTCTACAACAGAGGGATGAGTTTATATAATGTCAATTATTTTATTCAATGCTTCAATTATATCATTGTTCATATCCATTCAGACTTATTCCTTGATGGTTGTTTTATTTTTATTTTTTTGGGGCTTAAATGGTCATTTGACAATTGGATTTGAATCAGTTTGATTGGTATATGACAAAACTAAGCAAGCTGTATGTAATATTTTAAGTAATTTATTCATCTTTAAATTTTCTCTTCTTTTGAATCCAATCTGTCAGGTCAAACTGATGACTTTTTGTGCAAATTTGACCATGTCATGTTGGAGGCATCTCTATCTGCTGAATTCTTACAACATGTGCATATACTACGTGCAGAGCAGCATGTTAGATTCTTTCAAGCACATCCAATGGCATAATTTAGGGGCAGTTTGTGCACGCTTTTACTATTCTACTGACTACCCGTGGTTACCTTCCATCAATGTAGGTATCACATACTCTATCCACCTAGGGGCGAGCTACATGTCTATTTACCTAACCTAATAGCTTTGTTCCGAATCTTATAGGCGTGTTTGAAAATTCACTTAATATGAATCGGAATTTATACAGAGCCTAGTAAGTTGCCTTTTCTAAGATCCATAACTTATAAAGTTCCGAATCTTATAGACGTGTTTGAAAATTCACTTAATATGAATTGGAATTTATACAGAGCCTAGTAAGTTGCCTTTTCTAAGATCCATAACTTATAAACTTGAAATCTTAGCTCGCTTTTGTCCACCAAAGATTAGATTAAAGGAAAGAAACCATTTAGTGACTTTGTCTCTGCTAGACTTGTACCCTCGTCTCGCATGATTTTCTCTTACGTTAGTGACTGTTAGGCCATATCCTTAGATGCACTAGGGCGGCCGGTTTTTATCAATTTTAAGCTGGAGTTCCTCTAGTATATATGCTTGTTTGTCCCAGATTTTCTTCATTAATTCAATTTTTTATCCTGATTATAAATGGGATTTGGCCAAGTTATTAGAAAATCTAATCTTGCATAAGAAGAAAGCTTGATTAATTGTTTAAACTATGTTGATTTCTGTTTTTTGGTGCATAAACAAGTACTACAGTATTATTTAAAGAAATTATGAAGTGTTCCTTGTGGGGAATTAGATGGTCACATGTAACACAAAAGAAAGTAAAAGTTAAAAGGGGGTTGGTTATCCATCAAAATTATGGTCAACACGACCTTTTTGCACATGCAAGAAAAACATGGGGACAAGTCACAAGAATTTGGCAGTAGCAAGTTGCTAAGATCTCACCATATTTATTGACTTTACTATCTTCATCACATGACCTTAGATTGGGGTTGTGGATCGGATTAAGATAAAAAGGTAGTAGGTAGTCGAGCGTAGTCCTATTTACGCTTGCACACCGATAGTTATAGTGTTATTATTGTAGGTCCGCTTAACCTATCATACTAATAGGCGCAATATTGCTTTATAGTCCTCTATAGTTTGATTTCTGCTGCTTTGTGTCCTTTAGTGTACTTTGCTGAGCTTATCTACCTGAGCTAATTACCGCTTACTTTTTCAAAATGCGCTAGCATGACATTCGCTTTTGTTACCAACATTTTCATACTGCTTTAACTTTTTTCGACCGGATCTGACCGTTTCTCTTGATTTGCTCTTGCTTTGCTTGTGCTTAATGCTTATGCTTTGTCTTGAGCCGAGGGTCTCTTGGAAACATCCGCTCTACCTACCAAAGTAAAGATAAGGTCTGCGTACACTCTACACTCCTCAGACCCCACGTTGTGAAATTTTACTGGGTTGTTGTTGTAGTACTATCTTCACCACATGGTTTTTTCTGCCAACTTTTTGTATCTTATCAGTTGGTTGTAATATTCTGGTATGTTGTTGGTTAATCATTTGTTTGGTGTTGTGGGTAACCAAACGGGTAGGTTTAAGGTTGAGGGTTCCAGCTTGTCCCAATAATCAGGTTTAGTATATCTGAATTAATAAGTAACTAAGCTATAATTTTTATTAAGGAAATTCAAAAAATAAGTAAACATACAAAGAATTCAAGGGAATTTGACATGTAATATATATATATATATATATGCGTGATTTTAACACAAAACAGGCGCGTGAAAAGGCTAAAGACAATTTTTTAATTTTTTTTATTTCCTCCTCTTTTTTCATCTTTATTCTTTTCGTCTTTCTTCTCCACTTAATATTCTATTATTAACAAACCTTCCACCATTGCTAACTTGCTCCACCAAAAAAATGAAGACCGCCATCATTCTCTGAGAACATTGTATAAGATCTAAATCAAAAATGAATTTTAGGTTTAAAAAAAATCAGCAAACAAAGAAAAAATCACCCACTCCCTGTTCGTCTTCTTCTCCGGTGACTCCCCACTCCTCATTTCGTCTTCATTTCCGCCCCCCCCCCCACCACCTCGTCTTCTTCCCCACCGATTTTGAAAATTTCAGTCTAAAAAAAAATAACAGATCTGACAATTTCAGCCTAAAAAAGAAAATAGATTTGGATTTTTAAAAAAGAAAATCACCGATTTTTTTTCCCGACAAGTTCATTTCCGGCGTAAGGTATGTGGAATTTATTTATAAAATAATTTTTTATTTTTGCTGAAAAATATTTTTTCTTTTCTTTTTTTTCATAATTCATTTTACTATTATTTCGGACCCAAATGCCACATGTAATTAGTTATTTGCTACTTTGTCACGTCATCGGCGGGTGTGTTATACACTCTTTACATATTTGACTGAGTCAGCGAAAAGTATATAAATGGCATAGTCGGGCCCTACCTCATGTATCTAAATGAAACAAAGTTTAGTTGAGATGTTCAAGGGAAAAATCTTGACGACCACACGGAGTTGTCGATAGGTTTGGCCTAAAAATAATTTTGACTTTGAATAGACAGTGTAATTTTCCATCCAAGGAAAATTCGGATGAACCCCCTTGGGTCTCTAGCTTGCAACTGGTGGCGGAGCTACTCTTATTCAAGGGGTATTAATTAACACTCCTCTGCCAGAAAATGATACTATGTAGATAGGTAATTTTTTTATTCTATTTATGCGTATCTATTATATGTTGAATTCCCTTATTTACATTTTATATTTTAATTTGCTCGATGAAAATTTTGACTTTGTTACTATTATCAGCAGTATAAGACAAATTTCCATTTTAAGACGATGCAAATAGATATCTTCTCCGAACAAGTAATGCAATTTGAGCAAAAAATCATCTACTTTTAAGAACCAAAAGTATGCTTAGCAGTTAATAAAGTGGGTAAAAATCATGAAAGACTAAAGTTCAAATTTCAACAGAGATAAAAATATGTTAAATAACTTTTTTGATATGTCTAAACATTAGTGGGTAAAGTTATCAGTACTAGTGCTTAATTGATTATGGGCACAAAAGATAATCGAGAATTATGGGCACAAAAGATAAACTACAGTGAAAAAAAGATACTCCACTCATTCAAATTTAGATATAATATCTACAAAAGAATGCATGCAGTCTATTGTGAATTTTATGGTTACTATATATAATTTACAACACTTGTTCTACACCACAAAAAGTGGAAGAAAATAAAACAGAGAAAGCAAACTTACTACTACTAATAAGTAGAAACATTATTTTCAAATGAATTTATTAAAAGTTCTTCTAACAAGTCGACACCTAAGTCTTCAAAAACCAGAACTGTTTTATTTTTCCTATTTCTCCTTCTCTTTACATTTTTCATTCTCATTTTATGTGTTTCCTTTAAAGCAGCTGCTGGAGACAATCCATCTTGGCTAAAAAAAATAATATTTTCTAGTGATTCTTGGACTTTTTCCATAGGAAAATTGAGAAGTGCTAAAGGACCACGCATTGAAAATGCAGCTTGATCATAAGCTAAAGCAGCTTCTTCAGCAGTATCGAATATTCCTAGCCATACCCTAACTCCACTTCTTGTTGAATCCCTTATTTCTGCTGCATATTTCTCCCATGGTCTCTTTCTGACTCCTATATAATGCTTTTCTTCATCTTTTTCTTCTTTGTGTTCTGCGTCTTTTCTCTTGATGGAATATGATGTCACCTCTTCGTCGTTACTTCCTTTTGAGGAATTAATAGTCTCCGAGCATGGCGAACTTCTTGGTATATGATGATTATGATCATTCAGCTCGGAGTCAAATTCTCATATCCGAAATTGGTCTAGCAAGAAATTGAAATTTGTGAATTTAAGGGAAAAAATTCAAAAATTATGAAAATTTTAAGAAAATACTTATAAAATTACATTCTAGTTTATGGATATATTTAATAAAAAATGAATCCACAGGTAGGATCTGGACCGAATACAGATCTCAAATACAAGATCCAGATCCAGATCAGATTCGTCAGAAATGGATCCGGGTCCGATCCGGATCCGTCGGGTCCAAATTTTGAAGATCCATATCCTATAAAACGGATTTGGATCCACCGGGTCCAGGATCCACTGCCATCTCTAGTGACATAGTCATGATTTATGAGACTCGCAACGGAGTGAACGCTAAGTTGGAGGTTTGGAGACAGACTTTGGAGTCTAAATGGTTCAGGTTGAGTGGGATCAAGATAAAATACTTGGAGTGCAAGTTCAGTGATGGAAGCGACCTTGAGAAAGGCGTGGATGTGAGGCTTGATACCCAGGTAGTTCCAACAAAAGGGAGCTTTAAGTACCTCGAGTCTATTATCCAAGGGAATGTAGAGATTGATGACGATGTCACACATCGTATTGGGTCAGGGTGGATGAAATTGAGGCTTGCATCTGGAGTATTTTGTGATAAAAAAGGTGCCATCAAAACTTAAAGGTAAGTTCTATAGGGTGGTGGTTAGACCGACCATGTTGTATGGGGCAGAGTGTTGGCCGGTCAAGACTTTGCACACCCAAAAAATAAAAGTTACGGAGATGAAGATGCTAAGATGGATATGTGGACATACAAAGAGGGATAGAATTAGAAATGATGATATCATGGACAAAGTGGGAGTGGCCTCGGTGGAGGATAAAATGTGAGAAGCTAGATTGAGATGGTTCAGACATGTGCAGATGAGAGACACAAATGCACCAGTGCAGAGATGTGAAAGGTTAGCTATGGACGGGTACAAGAGGGGTAGAGGTAGGCCGATAAAGTATTAGGGAGAGGTGATTATACGGGATATGGCGCAGGTGCAACTCACTAAGGACATGACCTTAGATAGGGGGTTATGGAGGATACGTATTAGGGTAGAAGGATAGTAGGTAGTCCAACGTAGTCCTACCTACACTTACAAACTGGTATTTATAGTATTATTATTGTAGGCTCGCTTAGCCTATTATATTGCCTCATGGTCTCTTGTCGTTTGATTTATGTTGCTATGTGTATTTTATTTGTCTTATTTACTTGTATTAGGTATTGCTTCTTTTTTCTTCTTTCTTTTCCAGAATGCGTTGTCATGACTTTTTCACTTTGTGTGTATTACTTTGCTTGGGCTTGTGCTTTGTCTTAAGCCGAGGGTCTCTTGGAAACAACCGCTCCTACCTACCAAGGTAGAGGTAAGGCTTGTGTACACTCTACCCTCCCCAGACCCCACATTGTGGGATTTCACTAAGTATGTTGTTGTTATTGTTGCTTACAATATAATATTATATTGACATATTAGGTGTAAAATGTCAATATTAGAAGTTATGAGGGACTAACTCAACATATGTAAAAGTTGAGTTAATTATAACCGACTTAGTAGATAAATATAAAAGAGTTGTGTACTGCATTTGTAAAGATTGGATCATGTAATACTCAATAAACTCCCCCTCTCTACTTTTCTTAACTCATTCGACCTTGAGCTAATCAATGGAAGTTTCACATTCCATTCCTATCAATTCTAGTTTAGATTCAATAATTTGTTATGGTATCAGAGCAACAATTCTAAAATCGAAGCTAATCAATTCTCAGAGATATCTTAGTTCAGTGCAACAATGACAGTCGAAAAAATTGGTAACGAAATATCCCTAACATAACACATCTAGATCAAAGCCATCCACTATATCTACAAGCTTCAAATACTCTAGTAGTAGTTTTAATCCCGACGAAGCTCACATGGCCAAAAAATTACGCTTTGTGGAATAGATCGATGCGATTAGCACTGTTGAGAAAAAATAAGTTAGGGTTTGTGGATGGAACTTGTGTAAAAAGTATGTACAAAGGAGATTTGGTACTGCAATGAGAGAGATGTGATGCGATTGTGCTCTCATGGATTGAATGCACAGTTGCACCAGAATTGATGACTGGAATTGTGTTCGCAATAAGTGTAAAACAATTGGTGCAAATTCAAGGAGAGGTTGGATAGATCCAACCTGACGAGGATTTATCAACTATGGACCACAATAGCAACACTAACTCAAGGTATAAATATTGTTACTACCTACTATACAAAAATGAAGGTCATGTAGGATGCATTAGATAGGTTTGTGCCCTTACCTTCTTGTGACTGTGCGAAATCTAGACCGTATGTTGAACACTTAACCTCCCAAAGTCTTCTATAGTTTCTTATGGGACTCAATGAAACTTATGAACATGTTGTGAGTGACATTTTAATGAGAAGACTTGTACTCACTATAAATGAAGCATGCGGCACAGTAATACAATAGGAAAGTCAGAGAACAATGGGAGTAGGAGCAACAAATAAGAAACCTCTAACCATGTTAGCAGGAAGAGGACATAATCAGAACTTTTATCTGGGAAAGAGTTCATACTTTAGAAAGCCTACTAGTGAAGTGATGTGTGAATTGTGTGGACGTAAGAGACATGTGAAAGATGATTGTTATAAAATAGTTGGGTATCCTCCTGATTTTAAGAGTAAGAAGAAACAATCTATCTATGAGGAACAAGCCATACAATGGCAATGTAGATCAACAATCAGGAGGCAACAGACCATATAATAACAGTTCTGCACAGCAAACTAGAGGCAACATACCATATGCCAACAATGCATATGCTCATAGAGAAATGGAGAACATAAATCAACTAATGCAGGGACAATATTTTTTAGAAAGTCAGTATGAAGATATCGTGAATAGGTTGAACAATAGAGACACTAGTGAATGCTCATCTATTATGGCAGGTATGGCAGGTACAACTTTCTTATTAACAAATGCACTTAAATGTGAATGGATTGTAGATTCAGGTGCAACACATCATATTACTTCTTGCAAAGATGTGTTGAAAAATATAAGTGAAACTGGAAGTCTGAACAGTATTGGAGTACAAACACCTACAGAAAACAGGTCAAAGATCACTCATACAGGAAACACCCTTATATTAGGGAATTGGCACATCAAGAATGTGATGCATGTCCCAGACTTTAAATTTAATATGCTATTAGTCTCTAAACTCACTAAAGAGATGAGATGTTTTGTTTTTTTTACCCTAATTTTTGCCTTCTTCAGACCCTTTACAGTGGCACTGTATTAGAAATTGGTAAGGAGAAAGAAGGCTTGTACATAATAAGAAGCAATACTCAAGTAGCAACAAATAATGTGATAAAAGAAAAGACAAACATGGTATTGTGGCACATGAGGTTTGGACATGCATCTCAAAAAGTAATACAACATATCCCAGAATTGAAGAATAAAGTTCATCATGAGGACACAGACAATGTGAAGTATGCCCATTAGCTAAGCAGTATAGATTACAGTTTCCTGTTAGCACTTCTAGTTCTACTAATATCTTCTAATTAGTTCATTTACATGTGTGGGGACCTTATAAAGTAGCAACTTATGATAGGAAGAATTACTTTGTCACTATTGTTGATGACTATAGTAGATACACCTGGCTTTGTATGATACAATCAAGAAGTGATGTTGTGATGATAATAAAAGACTTTATCTCCATGATACAAACTCAGTTCAATATCATTGTTCAAATATTAAGGACAGATAATGGTACCGAGTTCTTTAATTATAAAGTAACTGAATTACTTACCTCACTTGGAATTGTACATCAAAGTAGTTTTCCTTATACCCCACAACAAAATGGGGTGGTAAAGAGAAAGCATAAACACATATTGAAAGTAGATAGAGCCTTAAGATTTCAAAGTGGAGTTTCAATAAGATTTTGGGGTGAATGTGTCAAAATAGCAGTTTATCTGATAAACAAACTACCTACAGCTGTACTAAATGGGAAGTCTCCATATGAACTCTTGTATGCTAAATCTCCTAAGATTGAATACCTTAAGGTTTTTGGTTGTTTGTGTTTTGCTGATGTATTACCTAAAGGTGACAAGTTTGCTAAAAGAGCACAGAAGTGTGTGTTCATTGGATTCTCAGAGGTGCAAAAAGGGTATAGAGTATATGTAGGGGTGAACAGGTCCGGGTACCCTAACTTTTTTGAACTACCCACCCTACCCAGTAAACGATCGGTTCCTAAATTTACTACCCGGAACCTACCCGTAGCAATCATTACCCGGAACCTACCCGGACCGGGTACCCTGTAATTTTTTGTGTTGCTTATTCATTGTTCACCTAAAATAGGTTGATATATCCACAAGGCATAGTAATTTAAGCCCATTCTTAAACTAAACTAAACTAAACTAAACCAGTTAAGGAATAAACACGTCAACTAAACAGGCTCGTAGTTGCACAGTTACATATAAGAAACCACTTCATGATGTTCCAACTATCATATTCAACTACAACAGGCATAGATTCATCTAAAACAAGCTTATTAACATATAAACATACTGGAAATCATACAATTTAGCTAGAAACTAACTAAATTAATAAGAATAATCAATGGGAATGAGGTTCAATTTATAGAACCCCCATACCATAGAGATTAAGGTTTCTAATCAGTGTGGGGTGAGTAAAATAGGAGGGGAAAATCCCTCCAAAATGAACACAACCAATCAGAATACACTATTCGAAATTGTAAAGAGACAATAATCATTAAGAGATCGCAGAAAAGGCGATGAAGAGGGGTAACCTCACCTTGGTGGGGTGGTGGTGGTTCTGCGGTGTGCGGGCGAGGGTTATTAATGCCCTTGCCTATTTTAGATGAGCAAGACCTGAAGCAAAGCATTGTATACTACAAAATTGCCATTCTCGACGTTGATGGCGAAAAGAGAGATGAAGGCTAGGGTTTCAGTGTGAAATGAAAAGAGAAAATGGTTCTGGGGTGTTTACGCATGATAAGGAGATTTGGGTCGGGTCGCGGTCATATTGGGCCGGACCCGACCGTATTTTAGAAGAAATAAAGAACCCATATTTGTTTTTAAATTAAAACAAAAGCAATAGGTTCCAAGTATAGGCTCCGGGTCCGGGTACCTTGTCTCTATTTGCCGGAACCGGAACCGAATCCGACATTGATCGGTTCCTACTTTTACTACCCGGAACCTACCCGTAATTATAATATATCTATCCAAAACCTACCCGTTAGTGTCGGTTCCGGTCGAGTAACTGGGCCTGTACCCGTGCTCACCCCTAAGTATATGGTCTATCCAACCACTGTATATTGGTAAGAAGAGATATGGTATTTCATGAATGCCGCTTCCCTTTCAAAGACCAAAATACTACTCCACGACCTGCTGTTTGATGGTTGTCCTCTTAGAGTTGTCCCTCTAAACATCACGAACACAGAGGTTCCTGATACTTCTTCCAGTCATGACAATCACCCAATTGATCCATCACCACAACTTACTCCATCAGCTAGTGAAATTCAGGATAACCCTGAGACAGAGTCTATTCCTCCAGACCTTATTCTTCAAACTAATCCCACTACCTTTAATAGTGGTACTTCACTTGCTGAAATACAATCCATCCCTTCTGTCACACCATCCTTGCCAACCAAAACTTCTACAAGACCTTCAAGACCACCAAGTTGGCATCAAAACTACATCATTTAACCCAAACCTTCAATTTGCACCTATCATCTTTCTAACCATATCATCTATGCCCATCCTCCTCCTCAATATCAAGCATATGTGTCGGCACTCACTAGCTCTCAAGAACCACAATATTTTCAGGAAGCCTCATAAGATCCTAAATGGATAGATGTCATGCAATAAGAAATTCACCGTGGAAGATAATAACACTTGGGAGGTGCTGGATTTACCTATTGGAAAAAAAGCTATAGGGTCTAAATGGGTGTATAAGGTGAAGCTTAAGGCCAATGGTGAAGTGGAAAGATATAAATCAAGACTAGTTGCAAAAGGGTACACTCAGTAGGAAGGATTGGATTACCATGAGACCTTCTCTCCTATGGCAAAATTAGTCACTATTAGAATTGTTATTGGTGTAGCTGCTTCTAAATACTGGCTTATTTGTCAGATAGATGTGGATAATGCATTTCTCCAAGGTGACTTATTTGAAGATGTCTACATGTATTTGCCTCATAGTTTCCAGAGGCAGGGAGAGTACAAGGTTTGCAAGTTGCTGAAGTCTTTACATGACTTGAAACATGCCTCTAGGCAATGGAATATCAAGCTTACTAATGCACTTCTAAAAGCAGGATATGTTCAAATCCATTATGATTACTCAATGTTCACAAAAAAAAATCATGTTCTAACATCACTATCATCTTGATCTATGTAGATGATCTCTTAATCACTGGTACAAATTTGAAGCTGATTGAGGAGGCTAAGGCAACACTGCGTGGAAAATTCAAAATGAAGGATCTTAGACCTCTAAAGTTTTTTCTGGGAATTGAGGTTCTGAGGTCAGACAAGGGAATACTTCTCAAGCAAAAAAGTATACCCTAGAACTAATATCTGGCACTGGGTTGAGTGGTGTCAAACCAGTTGTCACACCACTAGAAGCTAACCTAAAGTTCACTATTGTTGATTATGATACTCATGTAGGAGTGAAAGGAGATGAACTGCTGCAGGACATTGGAAGTTATCAAAAGTTGATAGGAAAACTAATTTACATGACTATCACTAGGCCTGACATTTGTTTTGCGGTGCAACTGTTGAGATAGTTCATACAACACACCAAACAATCACACCTGGAAACATCAATGAGTATTGTAAGATACCTCAAGGATCACCAGGACAGAGAATTCTAATGCAGAGAGGACAAGTTGATCAGCTTGTAGCCTTTTGTGATTCAGATTGAGCTTCATGTCCTAACACAAGAAGGTCTGTGACTGTCCATGTATTGAAACTTGGTGACTCTTTATTGTTTTGGAAGTCAAAGAAACAACAGACAGTAAGTAGAAGTTCAACAAAGGCAGAGTATAGGATTATGGCAGCAGTGTCATAAAAAATTACATGGATGGTTGGTTTACTAGCTTAGTTGAATATGAAATTAGTTGGACATGTGAAAATGCATTGTGATAGCAAATCAACACTTCAAATAGTAGCCAATCCCATTCATGAAAGAACTAAGTATATAGATTTGGATTGTCACTATATATGAGAAAAGATCAAGAGTGGACTGATAGCACCTCAGTCTATACCAACTACCTTGCAACTAACTGACCTTATGAATAAGGGTCTGGGAGCAGCACAACATCAGACCTTGTTATCCAAGCTTGGAGTGTACAATGTATATCACCATCCAGCTTGAGGGGAATATTGAAATATTATAGAGCTAATTGAGAGAAATTAATGAGAGAAATTCCAGAAAAGCGCCACTGTCTAGGCGCTAAAACTGACCTATCTCCGACCAAAATATTCATGATCCACCTACTGGGGATTGTTCCCCACACCTTGATCTATCTCCATAAAAAACTTCAGCCCATTTGGACATTGGAATCGCCAGTAGTGAGATTTCCGGCGGAGGCGGTGAAAACATTGTCAAAACTAAAATTACTAACATGTTTTGTGCACAATCCTCCCACGAACACAACCATACAAAACCCATCCAATTCTCCTCCAAACGCCACAAATTTTGCAATTAAAGTTCTACCGCCACTATCGCCGGCCGATAATCCTTCACCGAAGCTCCGATCAAGCAATTATCAATGCCAATTGATGCGTAATGACATGGTGAGTATCAATTTATCAAAATCCACATCAAATTTGGAGCAAAACCCCACAACTTTGCAATCAAGTAAAAATGCCACCGACTTGCCGGACGGCGCCAGAGATCCAACCACCGGAAAAATACAACTTCAATGCCAATCGATGGAAAATAACAAGGAGGTTACGAATTTTCCAAAAGCCTCATCAAATTTGGCTCCGAACTTCACAACATTAGAAATTAGGATTCCTTCAAGCGGCGGCGCCGGAGCTCCGATGACCGAAAAAATTCAAATGAAATATCATTCCACTCCAAATCATCCCAGCAACATCATGGAATGAGAAGCCCCATCAGGTGAGCCCTCAAACTTTTCAAATTTTAAAATTAGGTTTGAAAATTTGGTAAGTTTAGCCGATTTAGCCGAAAACAGTATTCCGATGGGTTTAGAAAAAAAATTCAATCCGATCATACTCAATTACCTATTCTTAGTGCTCATGTTAGAAAAACTTTTCTGAATGTCGCTACTTACATATCCGATTCGAGTGAAAAAGCTAAGAAAATTGGTAATTTAGCCAGGGATGGAGTTCCGGTGATCGAAAAAAATCAAACCCAATTACAAACCATTCCCCAAAACCATATTAACATGCAGCAAAATCAGATTTTTAATTCAAACACCACAAATAAAAAAACTCCTATTTCTGGCTCCTCAAAATTCAACCCATGGCCCACCCCCTGGCTGTTTTAGCCAACCCCACTACCACCACTGATCCTAAAAATACCCATACACCCCCATCGATCAATTTTCTACCATATCTTCCAACTTTGATAAATTCGACCCAAAATATCCCAAATATCAAACTTTTTCGACTACTACAAGTATTCTTCCACCCAAACAAAAACCCCCAACCAATCCTACTGTCCAACCAACTCATCCGCCTTCTCCTACTGTTAAACCATCCATGGCCACAAGATTTATGGCTCGGCAGAATGATGAAGGTCCTAAAATTGAACTTACTGTTCCGAAAAGAACTACTAAATAAGGTTGCCCAACCGTGTTGTTTAAAAGACATGAATACATGCTGAAAATGGCTGAATCTTACAAGTATACTTTGATTGGTAAGTTTTACAGTCCTATTCCTATGATGGAGGTATCAAGAAGAGTTTTATTGCTCAAACAGAACTTACATGTATTCTAAAAATCACTCATTATGATCATAGACACGTTTATATTGATGTTGATAATGAGCATGATTGAGCTACTATTATTGATAGTAAGAGGATGTATATCAATGGTGTTTTTATGAGGATTTTTATTTGGACTCCTACTTTCACTCCGGATCAGGAGACTCCTATTCTTCCAGTCTGGGTTATGCTTCCCCAACTTCCTTGACACTGTTACTATAAGGAATTTGTTACTCACTTGTTGGCTAATGTGGGTCAAGTGTTATCTTTGGATATGGCTTTTCGATAGAAGACTAGAGGAAGTGTTGCTAAAGCTAAGGTTCAAATGGATGTTACTAAGTCCAGGATTCAAAGTGTTTGAGTTAGTTTTGATGTTGATGATGATCCTAATGGTGAAGGTAGATGACAAGATATCCGGTATGAGAATATTCCACTTTATTGTACTCATTGCAAGCATCAGGGTCATACCCTATTTACATGTACTATCAAGAAGAAAAATGATATAAGAAGACTTGAAAAAAGAGAAGGAAGAAGTTGTTAAGAGAGCTACAGAAACTATTGTTACTCCACATGTTGAGGTTTCTACTGTCTCCACAGCATCTCCACAACAATCAGGTAAGTCATGTATGGTTTCTATCCCTTCTACTTCTACTTCAAATTTTAATGCAGGTACAAAGACAAAGCAGCAGAGCAACCCCACCAACAAAACAAATAGAACAACAATGGTAAGACAAGTAGTGCTAACTCTAAACAAGTGTATGTGTATAAGACACAAGCTGCTCCCTCCCCCCATGGCTCCCCCAAAGCTAATGTAGTTGCTACTCCCACTCCCCATGTATCCCCTAAAGCTAATGTAGTTTTTGATGTTATGGATAAGCTCATTCCCCATATTGTTGATGTTGATCCCACTCCCCAAGTGGCACCTGTTATATCTCATGTTGTTGGTTTTTCGGCTTGTCTGGTGGAAGGAGGTGAGGTTGATGGTTAGGATGGGTCTCGGATGATTGTCAGGAGAAGCTCATTGAGCCTATTAGTCCCAAATCTACCCACCATGTTACACCAAAAACCACCAAACCTTTTACTTTCTCAACATCAGGCTAGTCACAACATGGTAGTGTTCAGAATCTTTCCAGACTCAAAGTAATGCTTAGAATTTTGATCAGACTCATGGTAATAGTTCAGAGGTACCCATAAAGATACATAATATCAGTCTTAAGAAAAGATGGGCCCTTCAGAAGAAACATGAATTATTGAATGCTCAGAAGCAAGTAGAGTCAAACAGTCAGGGTATTCTACATCAGTTGCCACAATAGTCTTACATGCCCGGTCAGAGTGTTTAGCCAGAGGTTCAAGATTTTCATGCTACACCATAATCAGAGCCTCCTAATCCTATTTTTTTTGTTTGCAAGCTTAGTATTTTTGGTACTAAAGAGTTCAATGAAGATTATTATAGACAACTCAATTCAGAATATGAAAAAATTGTTGAATCAGAGGATGAAAAAGAACACTCAAATGATGATGAAGAAAACACACTTGCTCTTATTCAGACATTTAGTCCCTCTCATCTAGTGTTAATAGAGGAACATGTGCAAGAGTTAGCAGATCAATAGGTTTCTCCACCTAGACCAGGTACTGGCCCCCCAACTACCAGTACCATACAGAAGATAAAATTACACCAATCACATGATTAGTTCACTCATATGAAATGCAAGGGGTATCAAGACTTTTGGTGCCCTGGAAAGGTTAAAAGCCTTGAAACAACTTCACAAACTTTCAATTATTTCCATCTTGAAACCATTTGCAGATAATTCTCAAATTCATCTCTTCACCAATTATTTGAACATGCACAAAGCCGTCTATAATAACAATGGTAAAATATGGGTTTTCTGGAGCATTGACATTGATTGTGCTTTGCTAGACTCGGATGAGCAACATGTGACTTATGAGTTCAGACATGTTGAGTGTGCAAATGTTTTCATGATTACTTTTGTTTATGCAAAGTGCAGAGATAGGCTTAGAGTTCCACTTTGGGATAATCTAAGACACAAATCTACCACTTCTAATCCATGGTGTACTATCGGTGACTTCAATGTTATCACTACCGTTGATGAGAAACTTGGAGGTGTTCCTTACAGAATGAGGAAGAGCTATGAGTTTCTTCAGATGATAGAGCACTATATGTTGATTGACTTGGGGTATCATGGTTCAAAATTTACTTGGTCCAATGGGAGGGGTCAGGATACAGTTATGTGGAAGAGACTTGACAAAGCTATGGTTAATAACGATTGGCTCCATAAAATATCTCTTACTACAATTACTCATTTGCCTTTTGTGGAATAAGATCATTGTCCTTTACTTGTGGAGATGAGTGCCAGACAAGAGACAACCAACAGATATTTCAAATTTCTACATTTTTGGGTGGACAATCCATCTTTTATAGATATTGTCAGACAATATTGGAGAAGAGATATTCAGGGGCATCCTATGTGGATTTTTCATTAGAAAATGAAGAGGCTAAGTTCTACACTTAGTCATTGGTCTAAGATTGAGTTTGGTGACATCTTTGCCAGAGTTAAGAAGTTTGAAGAAGCAGTCAGAATTACAAAGGAGAGATACATACAAACAAACAGTGATCAGGCTAGAGCTACACTTCATGCAACTAATGCTAAATACATCAGATTTCTGAAGTTGGAAAAATCTATTTTGAAGCAAAAGACTTAGTTAGAGTGGTTCAAAGAAGGAGATGCTAATACTAGCTACTTTCATGCTCTTATGAGGGGTCGAAGGAGGAGACTTTTAATTCACAAATTTATAGATTATAATGGTAATTGCATTCAAGGGGATGAAAATATTGCGAAGGCAACTTGTGATCATTTTCAGCATCTTTTTACCGAGTAGTCTTACTATATCAAAAGAGGGGATTTCATTGCCCAAATCCTGATATTAGTAACTGATGAGCAGAATGAAATCATGCTTACTATGCCAGACCTGGATGAGTTAAAGACAGTGGTTTTCTCTATAAATTCGAATTCAACAGCAGGGCTAGATGGTATGAATAGAAAGTTCTTTCAAGCTTGTTGGGATATTATCAAAGTGGACATTCTTACAGTGGTTCAGTCCTTCTTCTGTGGTTCTTCTCTACTAAAGTACTTCTCACATGCTTGCCTAATTTTAATACCAAAAGTGGAATTCCTAAACCACTTGTCAGAATTCAGGTCGTTCAGTTTGAATAACTTTGTTAACAAGATTATTTCGAAGTTAATTTGTCTCAGACTTGCTCCAATCCTTCATGGTCTTATTTCTCTAAATTAGTCGGGGTTCGTTAATGGGAGAATCATCTAAAACATTATGTTGGCTCAAGAAGTGGTACAGGGCATCAAAAAACCAAATGTTGGAGAAAATATGGTTATCAAGCTAGATATGGCAAAGGCTTATGACAGGGTATCATGGGCTTATACTTGCCTTGTTCTCAGGAGGATGGGCTTCTGTGAGTTTATTATCGACATAATATGGAGGACTATAGCAGATAACTGGTATTCTATTCTAATCAATGGCGCTAGACATGGTTTTTTTCCATTCTACCAGAGGTTTGAAGCAAGGTGATCCACTTGCCCCTGCCCTATTTATTTTAGGTGTAGAGGTACTTTCTAGGCTGATGAACAAATTGAATGAAGACCAATTTTTCCATGGTTTCTATATGGAGAGGAAGGGGCCTCAGGTTACCCATCTAAGTTTTGCAAACGATGTCATCATCTTCACTTCAGGCAGGAGGAGATGACTTGATCGGGTTATGGAAACTCTTAGTGATTATGAAGAATGCACATGTCAACTCATCAACAAAAACAAAAGTCACTTTATGGTCGATGAAGGTGTGTTTCCATCTACCATTAATATTATCAAAGAGGTTACAAGCTTTTTTCAAAAAGATCCACCGATTACATACATTGGTAGTCCTCTCATGATCTCTAAAGTGATAAGGAGGATTAGAGGTTGGAAAATAAAGATGCTTAGTTTTGGGGGCAGGGCTACTCATATCAAATATGTTATCCAGTCCCTTTCGATTCATCTCCTCAGTGTTGTCTCACCTCTCAAAACCCATCTTAATGAAATTGAGAAGCTGACAACTGATTTTTTCTGGGGCATGGATGAAGACATAAAGAAGTCTCATTGGTCATCCTGGGAGAATTTGTGTTATCCTTGTGACAAAGGCGGTGTTGAGTTTATAAGGATACATGATATTTGCAGATCCCTTCAATTCAAGCAATAGTGCAACTTCAGAACGAAAGATTCTCTTTGGAGAGATTTTCTATTGGCTAAGTATTGTTAGAGATCCCACACGGTCTCTAGGTAATGGGATTCAAATCAGTCTCAAATATGGAAGAGTCTCTTGATTAACAGGAAGAAAATGAAACAACATATCCTTTAGAAGATCTACTCAGACACTTCTAGTTTCTTGTGGGATAACTGGTTGGGTATTAGCACTCTTGCTCCCTACAGGACGTTGATTAGTAGACTTGGTAGAGCAATCGTTTCTGATTTCTTAGATATCCATGGTCATTTGAGGTTTGGTGTTATTCAGCAGCAGCTCCCACATCAGTTAGTGCTTAAGATTCTCACCCTCTAGTTTCACTATAAACTGGGTAGGCCGGATCAACCTTATTGGGATTTCAATCTTTCGGTTTTATTCACATGTTCTTCAGTATGGCGTGTTGTCAGGAGTTCCAGACATATTTCTCTCATCAACAAGCACACTTAACAAATCCATATGCCTTTTAAATGTTCTTTCCTGATTTGGAAGGATTTGAGGAATAAGCTTCCTACCGCCGACATAGTTCTTGCTTTTAACACCGATGGTGGTACTGACTGTGTGTGTTGCCGAGTTTCTGAGAATGAGGATGTCCAATATTTGTTCGTCTCGAATTTCTTTGCAAATGCAGTTTGGAAGTTTTTCTCTCCGCTATAGGTATTAGGCATGATCCAAAACCACTATGACCCCTTCTTTTACACTGGTGGATCCAAAAGTAAAAAACTGAGCCACATAAGATTCTCCTTCATGCCCTCCTTAGTCTTATTTGTTGGCATCTGTGGAAGAATCGTTATGCAGTGAAGCATGGTTCTAAATAATCTAATCTGGTGAGGTTTAAATTCAACATATCAAGTGATGTTTACAAGATGATGAAGATTGCTTTTCCCTATGTTCATTGGCATTCTAGTTGGGTAGACATCTGTTCTAGAGTGGAGATATGTTCTCACGAGATCAATATCACTAGAGTTTGCTGGACTAGGCCTGATCTTGGGATTGCTAAACTCAACACCGACGGGAGCTCTTTTGGTAACCCGGGCAAGATAGGTGCGGGTGGTATTCTCAGAGATAGTTATGGGGAACTCATCTATGCTTTTGCTGCTTCCCTGGGTGATGGTACTAATAACCAAGCCGAGTTAGAAGCTGCATGCATTGGATTATCTTGGTGCATAGCTAATGGGTATTTATGAGTTACTCTCAAGGTTGATTCTAAGATGTTAGTTCATTGGATTGAGGGCTCGATCACTCCATCCTAGCATATTAACCATGCTTTCACCAGACTTCAGGACACCATACGACAAATTCACACCTTTTCTTGCACACACATATTCAGAGAGGCAATGCGGTGGCAGATGCATTATCCAAACATAGTCACACTTTTGCCGCATAAGGTACTTACTTTGTTCTCCAGGAATTGCCTGCTCATATTAGAGGACTTGTTCGGATAGACGTACTTAGGTTTACTAGCTTCAGACGGAGGAAGACTAAGAGGATTAAAGAACCACCTTGATAACATCTAGTGCCTGGGTTATGTGATGGGGAGCAAACCATAACAGCCTAGGGTCGCACTCATGAATCTTTTGACAAATTTGTATCTCTCTTCATTGGGGCTATTTCTTGCTTGTGAGTCAAAGTTGTTTTGAACACGAATCTTATATAAGGCACATTACTTTTCTTTTCTTTGTTTCTTTACTTTGTAAAGGGAGAGTCTCTCTTGTTTATTTTCCTAGTTTTCTATTGTATTGAGAGGAGTCCTCTCTTCTAGATGTATAGATGACTAGATTTCCTTTTTCTTAGAATTCGGGGATGAGTTGACTTACCTTAGTAGGATGACCGACTTATGAACCACCGTAGGATCGGAGGTAAGGTTTATGTCCCCTCCTTGTACTTTTCTTGCTTTCTTTAATTATGTTAAGGTCTGGGGGTGCTGCTCAGCTCCTAACGGACACTAGCCCCGTCATTAAAAAAATAAATATTAGAACTTAGAAGTTTTGAGGGACTAACTCAACATAGGTAAAAGTTGAGTTAGTTACAACCGACTTAGTAGTCAAATATAAAAGAGTTGTGTACGTCATTTGATACTCAATAAAATTCCCTCTGTACTTTTCTTAATTGATTCGACCTTGAGCTAATCAACGGAAGTTCACATTGCATGTGAACATTTCTATCAATTCTAGTTTAGATTCAATAATCTGTAAGATTACTTAGAAGTGAATTATAGCTAATTGATCATAACAAGATGATAAAGCCACCAGCTCCTTAATTTGTCTAAAACATTTTCAGATCCTATTTGTTTCCTTTAACGTTAGTTGATTTTCTCTTGAGCAAAAATAGCACATAACAAAAGAAAAGGAGGAATACATCGACAATCCATTATCAGTAAATTTTATTTAGACAGACATTTTGAACTCCAGCATGTTTCAACTTCCAATTGATCACGTGTTCTTATTAAATATTTTCGGTTCAAATTTGAAATTTATTTTGCGAGTGTTATCAAGCGTTTACTGCATAAATAAGTTAATTACTTTGAATATATCACCTTCTTTAATTAAACACATCAATACCAATTGAAATCTGCCTGATGATTTATGGCTTATTGTATAATTAAAGGAGCTAGCACATTCTAAATAATTATTAACTTATTTACGTAATTGGAACATTGTTTAGCTCTGTTGGATGCGTCGGATCCCGTATAACAAGCGAGCTCTTTACCCTCAAATTCAAACATGTGGGCGCAAAATGCTATCCTGCTTTATTGTTACGTATCAATAGAACCCTGCTTATGAGCATTTGAAAACAACTATGAAAATTTTCCAAAATTTGAAATAAAAAAGTTATCCATTCTATTCCGCCAAAAGGAAAATATTGGGAAAATGCAGAGGGAGTATAACTGTATAGCCCCAAATGGCAAGAACAATGATATTAACTGCCAATTCAATTTCAACAAATATTTCAAATTCGACCCTTTATCTAAAACCCTCCAATTCAATGACACCCATTTCAAATCCTTCACTAAAACCCCAAAGAATCTAACTTTCAAGAACTTTACATGTAGCATAAATCAAAATCAAAGCTTTAAATGTCAAGGGGTCAAAGATGAGACAAAGACAGTTTCGGACCTAACAAAAATTTTAATGGTAATTTAGGTATTCTAACAAAAGTGCAATTTTATCAACACTTTTATCTATCACATCAAGTGCTTATTAATCGTGCTAACACTTGAAACTTATAAGCTATTTACAGTTATGCATAGGGATGGCAACGGATCGGATCTGGATCGGATCTTACTAGATCCAGATTCAGATCTATTTTCATACATGGATCCAGATCCATCGGGTCCATAAAAATCAGATCCAAATCCGAATCCATCGGATCCACCGGGTCCACAGATCGGATCTGGATCTACGTGTAATTTTTTTTGGTTTGAATAATATTCTCACATGTTGAAACTTTTATGACAAAATGAAACGCAATCTGATTGAAAAAAATGATTGAGTTCATTCAATCAACCTACACAAACATGACACCATTCTTCCAAAATACTGAACAAAGTTTTAGCATCACAAGAAAATAAAGACGATTGACTTCATTAGTGATCCTTGAACAGTTGCAACTTTGAGCTAATTTTTGGAGGCTTTAGTGATGCTCCACTTGTAGTTCTACTGATTGACTTCATTGAATAACATAAAACAATGTTAGTCATATATCAAAAGTCCCAGTTTTATTTTTTTTGTTGATCAAACAAACGAGAAAAAGATACTTAAAGCTTACGGCTAGCATATTCAAGAAAGGGAAATTTAAAGAAGAGTGATAATTTTTTCTTTTTATAGAAATGAAAATATGGAAAACTGCAGAGAGCATATAGGTAAAAGAAATGAAACTTTAAAGACAAATTACATGGGTGACTTGTGTCTTATCCCGGTTCATCCCTTTACCCAATACATAAATTATGAAAAAAACTTAAGAAAATACTTATTAAATTACATTCTAGGTTATGGATATATTTAATAAAAAATGGATCCACGGATCGGATCTGGACCAGATACGGATCTCAAATACAAGATCCAGATCCGATCCGTCAGAAATGGATCCGGGTCCGATCCGGATCTGTCGAGTCCAAATTTTGAAGATCCATATCCTATAAAATGGATCTAGATCTACCGGATCTGGATCGAGTCCAAGGTCCACTGCCATCTCTAGTTATGCCAAACATGCTCTAAATTGATTTTTTCTCTTGAAAACAACAAAACAAAACAAAAAAACAACAAAAAGAAAAGAAACAATGGTAAAAAACACATATAAATTATCACTTTTTACGAGTTTTCTTTCTAAACTATCAAGTGTTTGTATTTTTTATCTAAAATATCACCAACTATTTATCAAAACACACATGAACTATTAAGTGTTTGCGTTTCATACTTAAACTATCACCAACTATTTATCAAAACATATCATTATCTCTTAACTTTTTAAATATTTTATAATTATATGCATGAAGTGTCATTAGACACTATTTTTAAAACAAATAAAGAGAATGTACACCATGCACAATCAAATAGTAATCAAAGTGTATTTCAATAAATATTTCGTCATAGTTTAGATAAAAAAAAACACAAATACCTGATAAATCACGTAAAAATGATAATGAATTGTGTTTTTGATCATATCTCATAAGAAAATATTGGGAAAATGCATGGAGAGGATAACCCAAAATGGCAAATACGTTGACCTTAACTACCAATTCAATTTGTGTTATATTGGAGGGGAAACTCTTGTAACTGTTTTTAGCTAAAAAAAAAAAGCACATACAATTCAATGATAACTCTTCAAATCCTATCTCATTTCCCTTCCCTTCAAAACCCTAAATCCAAAACCCTCCAATTCAATGACACCCATTTCAAATCTTTCACTAAAACCCTAAAGATTCAAACTTTCAATCACTTTACATGTAACAAAGTTAAAAATCAAAGCTTTAAATGTAAAGGGGTTAAAGATGAGTCAAAAAAGACAGTTTTGGACCGTGGCGGCGGCGGTGATGGTGGTGGCAGAGATGGTGATGGTGGTGGAGATGATGAACAACCAGAGGGGCAAAATGGGGTTTTGCCAGAATGGTTGAATTTTAGTTCAGATGATGCAAAAACTGCTATTGCAGCAGTGGCTATATCACTTGCATTTAGGTCATTTGTAGCTGAGCCAAGATTTATACCTTCCTTGTCTATGTATCCTACATTTGATGTTGGTGATAGAATTGTAGCTGAAAAGGTAATCTTTTGTTTTGTTTTGAGTATATGTTTGTTAATTTATTCGTTAGATATGAGTTGAACTTAAATGAAGCAGTGAAGATTCATATAGCCTTGTTTGGTCCTGAGGCATAGTTGTTGTTGTTCTTGCTGTTAGGAGGGGTAGTTTGGTTTCTAGTTAGGATGGGAGTTATTCATGTAAAAAAATAACATAGTTAATACCATTTTTTTTTTAGTTGTTTTGGATAAAATTCAGCACACCAAGTAATTAATTATTAAAGCCTGCATTACTAATATCTGCTTAACTCTAACCAGCAACCAAACGACCCCTTATTGCTGCTGATATAGTTGAACTTCACAAGCATAGTTGGTACTGAGTCTAGATAAAGGAGAAGGGTTAAGGTAGGTTGAATGCCAGTGTAAAAATACTCTATCTATGATGGATCATTAAAAGTAATACAATTGATTCATATAAGTTGACCCCAACTAGTTTAGGATTGAGGAAAAAATGATAT
Source organism: Anisodus tanguticus (assembly GCA_034509755.1). Classification (NCBI taxonomy): domain Eukaryota; kingdom Viridiplantae; phylum Streptophyta; class Magnoliopsida; order Solanales; family Solanaceae; genus Anisodus; species Anisodus tanguticus. The sequence continues at coordinate 40,705,794 of CM067558.1, forward strand.
ATGTGGTGTTGATAAAGTTGGACACTTTTTTGCTGAATATTTCCTTATGATTTAACTAATGAGAATTGATTTGGAAACTAGTTTCGTTTTGACTATATGTTTGTGAATTTATTCCTTTGGTTATTGATGAAGTTGAACTTTGCAAACATAGTCGGTCTCAAGTCTGAATGTCAGTTTAAGAATAGTCTAACAATGATGAATCATCAAAATGAATAGAGATGATTCATATAAGCTGACCCCGACTAGTATGGGATTGAGGTGAAATTGATATATAAGGTGTTGATAAAGTTGGACACTTTTTTGCTGAATATTCCTTCTGAATTAACTAATGACAATTGATTTGATTAAGTTTCCAACATTTGATATTGGGGACCAGTGCGTAACCAGTATTTTTATTAAGGTGATTCAAAATATAAGGAAGTAAACATTAGATGAAGCCAAGAGGATTCAAAATCTACTTTAAAAAAAGGGCAGCCCGGTGCACTAAGCTCCCGCTATGCACGGGGTTCGGGGATGGGCCGGATCACAAGGGTCTATTGTACGCAGCCTTACCTCACATTTCTGCAAGAGGTTGTTTCCACGGCTTGAACCCATGACCTCCTGGTCACATGGCAACAATTTTACCAGTTACTCCAAGGCTCCCCTTCAAAATCTACTTTCAATGTATAAAAAATAATATTCTCAAAAAAAATATATATATAAAAGAATAATTTTAATCTTATATATACACTGTTATTTTTCGATGAAGGGAGTTCGCCCATGTTGGGAAAATCCAAACGTTGGAGACAATTTAAATGTCGGCAATTGATTTGGTTAAGTTTCAAACATTTGATGTTGGGGACAAATCGAAATGGAGGGGAATCAAATGTTGGAGACAATTGAAATATAGAGGATATTGGTCTTGTGTAATTTATGTTTCTTGGTCCTCCTAGACCTAAATGTTGAATTTGAAATGAAATGATAGTATCAGGTGGTATAGACGTTGAAACATGGAATAGTTTGACCTTGAATATGACTTTGAACTTATAGAGATTAGTGATTGCTTTGCTATTATTATCGGTTGTAAATGCATCAAATTACCTTTGATGTTGGAGATAGAATACTAGCTGAAATGGTAATACTATGTTTTATCATGACTATGTTTTGTTAGTTTATTCCTCTAGTTGTTGATATTGAACTTCACGAGCATACTTAGTCTCAAGACTGGATAAAGGAGGAGGGTTAAGGTAGGTTGAATGCCAGTAAAAATAGTCCAACAATGATGAATCATCAAAATGAATAGAGATGATTCATATAAGCGGACCCCGACTAGTTTGGGATTGAGGTGGAATTGATATATAAGGTGTTGATAAAGTTGAACACTCTTTTGCTGAATATTTCCTTCTGATTTAACTAATGACAGTTGATTTGGTTGAGCTTCCAACATTTGATGTTGGGGACAAATCAAAATGTAGGGGAATCTAATGTTGAATACAATTGAAATTTAGAGGATAGAGGTCTCGTGGAATTTGTGCTTCTTGATCTTCCTAGACCTAAATGTTGAATTTGAAATGAAACATGAATTAGTTTGACTCTGAATATGATTTTAGGAATCTATAACCTATAGTGATTGGCGGTCGGTTTGCTAATTTTCAGTTATAAATGCATCAAATAACCTTTTACGAGGTGTCCGAGCAGCTAAGAACTTTGTTGTGTAATATAATAGTTTAAGTTAGGCCGGTGTGTCGCAATCATCCAAAGACAATTACCTGAGTAAGAACATATGTTTAAGCCTCCTGAAACATTGGTTCTTCCATATAATTTGTCCTGTGATGTGCTCTCCATGTTATTATTTATTATAATATCATGGATCCATTGTACAAAGTCTTTTTTGTTTGTAACTATGTTGATCTTGTGATTTACAGGTCAGTTACTATTTTAGAAAACCATGTCCGAATGACATAGTAATATTCAAAAGTCCTCCAGTCCTTCAGGAAGTAGGATACACAGATGACGATGTCTTTATCAAGAGGATTATTGCAAAAGAAGGTGATATTGTCGAGGTGATTTCACTAAATAATAGAAGCAGTAATACTACTTTCTAATTGTTATGAACTTGAACTGCTTAATTATGACTGACCTGGTAGCATTTCAGTAAAGACTCTCTGTATTATCTATTTTGGATAATGCATCTTCTCTCTGCCATTCCACACTGTTGATTTATCATATCCTTTTAGAATCTTTTCTAGTAACATTACATAGATATTGATATAACCATGAGCATTACCCAAGTGGTCCAGGGTGGAATTGCAACCTCTAAGCTGCAATTCTGATCCGTTGACCGGCACTTGAACTAGTATCAATGGACGTTGTCAAATAGCATGCTTCTCCAGCTGCTCTTGAGAAGAATTCCTGGTGAATCTGTTTACAACATTGATATTCAAATTTGAGATGCTTGAAATACTTGAATCCACTCACGAGCTAGTCCTCAACAATGGTTCAACAACTTCTTCTATTGAAAGACATTTGCATCCTGGTCCTTCCAAAACAGTCTAAACCTTCGATTGCTTTCATTTTTTGCCCGATCAGGCTTCATCTTCTTATGGAGCTAGTTTTTGGCTTCTTATTACTCTTCCATTTTAGTCACAAATTTTAACTCCGTCTCTCTTTTTTCTTGTCCAACCTCAGATGCTAGCAACTTTACTGAAGAAATTCTATAGAAGCCTCTTACAGACTTTCCAATATTAGTTTTTCTTTTTCATTATTAAACATCCGAAAGATAACTCGAAAGTTCAACCTACTTTCCTATTTAATTATTTTACATTGTCACTTTCTTCTTAACAATTTCGTCACATTAGAACAAGAGCTTCAATTTGAGATAGAATGAAAGATTTACTACTGTAGTTAGGAACTCATCAGCTGTGTTCTAGTTAGGACCTATTATAGAAAAGGAAGGCCAGACGAAGTTTGCCTTCTTATTTTTCTTTTGTATACAAAAGAGTGACCCGCATCATCCCTTTCATAATGAATCTCCAACATGCACACATTTCACTCGTTGCTATATTTTGTGTGGGGGGGGAGGGGGAGTTTGTATTACCAAATATATAGTTAAATTGCCAGCAATATAAAAGGAAATATTTTGGTGATTCTTCGTGGTGCAGGTTCATGAAGGAAAGTTGATCGTAAATGGAGTTGTGAGAAGTGAAGACTTTATAAATGAGGCACCCAAATACGAAATGACACCAGTGGTATGTTCCATTCACTGATTAACCTAACTCATTAATCAGCTTCCCTCCAATTCTTTTCCTTAGGAAGTTTCGAATATACAAAAGTATTGAATCATCCAGATTGACTAATAATAGAAGCCAAAAACCATCATAGGTGTGGCCAAAGTCTGTTGTTAATTTCCATTTAGGGTGTGTTTTGTATGACGGAAAATCTTTGGTTGCATTAAATATCTTGGAAAATGTTTTCCTCAAAATATCAGATATGGTGGAAAAAATTTCCCTTAAAATTTGAGGTAAAGCATTTTCTGGATCAATAAATACACACCAAAGCATCTCCAAACCCACCTCCGCACTATCCACCTCCCCCCTAACCCCTTCTAACCTCCCCCCCCCCCCCCCAAACCAACCACCACCACCAGAAGTTGCACTCTGAATTCAAAAACCTATAGTATTTTGCTTTGAATATATGCAAATGCTCTTAAAATGATTTTTTCCAACTGGTGTACCAAACACAAGAAAATGAATAGGAAAATCACTTATTTTCCAATGCATACTGTTCTTACTGCTTTTTTTCATGTCATACTGCAGCGTGTACCCGAGAATTCAGTTTTTGTTATGGGTGATAATCGGAATAACAGCTATGATTCGCATGTGTGGTGAGTTGTCCGGTCTCTGAAAAGCTAAAGCGTCTACTAAACTGCTAATTCATTAAATATGCTCATGTTAAGTCTGAATTTTTTCAACAGGGGAGCTCTTCCTGCTAAGAATATAATAGGCAGGTCCATATTTCGGTATTGGCCTCCAAAAAGAATTGGCGGGACAGTTCTTCCTGAAGGTTGTGCTGTCGAGAAGCAGCAGGAGAGTAGTTTAACGCCTCAATAACTTATTTAGCCTGAAAATTTAAGTCACATTTTCTCCTTTCTTCTTTTTGTAATTTACATGAAAATGTAAAAGTGCGTATCTATTCAATGTTTGGCACTGCGACTATCATTGCTTAGTACCATAATATGTCTAGTTTGAGGTAGGATGTAATGTATATTAGCAGGCAAATGTAATATGACTTGGTGCTATTTTCCAATAATGTATCTCTTCCCTATTCTTCAATTGTATCAAAGATTTTTCCCTTAGTATTGGCTAATAAGTTGGGTTGCCTTGACATGCCTTTATCCCCTTTTTTTCTAACCCTCGGGTTTCTAGACAACCATTAGACTGAAATAAATACCAATGATATTGCTGGATTCAAGAACAAGCACAGAAAATTGGACTTAGCAATGATGGCGAATGAACAATACGTAAAGAAGTTAGTAGAAGCATTTGTCTCGTTAGTATATTGGCAAATAAAAAGTTTGTAGGGAGACTTCTTTTGAATAATCAAGGTGCGTAGACGAGGCCAAGCACAAATAAAGATGTTTAATCTGGTGAAAATGTCTGCCTGAAAAATCTAACTAAGTAGACATAGACAACCTCTCATTACAATCGCTCCATATAAACTAATCTAGAATCTAAATAACAATTGTAATGTTTGATAGAATGTTGTAAACACACTCAAACAACACTGGTAATTCAGATTTCTGAGATGAAATCCCAAGGGCCCTTTTGGTATTTTTGCTTTCTGATTCTGGATATCGATTGACTGTAGTAGCCTCTCTATTTATAGTAGAGAGTTTTTCTTGAAAAGTTCATCGATTGGTTGTGGAGGTTGAGGGAAAGGTGGGCAGCTGGTAGGATTGGTTGGAGACGATGCAGGATCAAAAACTTCTAATAATTTTGACTTGTTCCTCACGAAAAGCAGCAACTTTGACTTGTTCTTCACACGTGTTTACCAACTCCTTTTTACCTTGCCAAGTCATATTTACTACATAGTAGTCATTACGTGAAGTAAGACAAAATCAGTTTTGAAAATGTTGGTCTGAGTGTTGTGCAACATTTGTCCCAACATTCTTATACATTCAGATCAATACTTCAGAAAATATGTTGTCAAATGTCACAACATCAAATCCAACATTCACAATATTTATTTTAAAAAAATGTCATAACATATAATTATTGATAAGAGTTATAAGATAGAGTAAAATGCACGACACGTAATATTTATAAATCAAATAATAGCATCACAAAATTACATTAATATCAAATAAATAAGTTCATTTGAATTTTTCTCCAAAAAAATTAATCATGGTAATTAATCCACATGACAGCTACTATGTTATCTCTAATCAACTCCCCTCTTCTATATTCCTCAGAGCTCTCCCTAGGATTTGAAGGTTCTTCATGTACATCATTAGCATTAATAAGCTCTGCATCAACTTGAGCAAGTAACTCATCATTTGGGACTATAGCTCTTAAGTAGTTGTGCAAAATACAACAGGCAAAGATAATAAGCTTTGGGTTTCAATACCATATGATGACTCTATTAAACTAGAAATTATAGGAAATCTCTTTTTAAGAACTTCAACGGCTCGTTCGATAGAATTCCGCAAAGAAGCGTGTTCCGCATGTTGCAAATTAGCCTTTGGTGGGGAGATGCGTCTACCCATATTTGATGAATTAAACACTAGTGTTCCGCATGTTGGAGACCTTGTCTCTTCGCACATGCATGATCTACGAAGTGAGTAGATGACCGTAGGGCCAAGAATCGTCAAATTTCGTTGAGAAATGAAGGAGATATTGGTCTACGAAGTAAGGTGTTTGAGGCATGAAAATGTGGTGTGGGACAAATTTATCACATCGATGGGAATAGGAAGAATTGCTCTCTATATAAGTCTCTAATGTGGTAAAGGGTTTGGATCCCCAAGGGGTATCCCATGTGTTTAAAGGAGAGAAGACCTAGATGTGGTTGGGTTCAAGGCTAAGCCCACACGCACGTCGCCGCTCGCCCGTCCGGTCCGGTTCCGGGTTCGCGGGTCTGCGGGGCTTTCTGATATTATCTTTTTGGACCAGAGAACTCTGTCAGATGTACAATTCGATCCCTGAAGTTTCAGATTGTACAATTTGGACCAGAATTCTTTCATATGTACAGTTTGGTCCTTGAAATTTCAATATTTACAGTTTGGTCCCCATAGTTTCTGAAAAGGTGACGGAAGGCAGAAAGCCTACCGTTGGGACTATTTTTTGAGGCATTAATCAGCCATTACTTAGCTGATTAACTCCTCCATTAACAGCCCATTACTTGGCCATTTACAACCTTAAATCAGCCTCCTTGATGGCCTTTTACTGCCTTTACTTGGCTGTTTTAATGGTCTCCTAATGGTCATTAACACCCATATTTTGGGCAGTTGTACAGCCCCTTCTCCTTGCTATATATTGAGCCTTCTTTGGCTCAAATCAGGAGCAGAAAATAGACGAAAAACAGGCAATAAACAGGCCACAAAATAGACGAAAAAGACACAGAAAAACTGACTGAAATTCAGCACAAAACAGTGAGAAAAACAGCCACAAAACAGTGAGTGAAATTCAGCGAAAATCAGTACAATTTTCGACTGAAAAACAGTGACCAAACCCTCACGTATACACAAGATATACACTACAGAGACACACAATATACACAGAGACAAAAGAGAAGAGTAGAGAGAAACTCTTCCTTCCTATTCCATATCTTCAGCAAGTCGAGTCATATTTGTTTTCTTCGCCAGGCTCAACCTATTGGCTTTGTAGTGTTGAGATTAAAGTGTTGTTTTATCTTGGAAGACTATTGCCCGCTAACGTAAAAACATATATACGGGGCAATCTTGTCTTAAGGATAGAGGGCTATCCTCGACTCAACACACAACGTTGTAACCATCCAGATTTAGTTGTTTCTTGATTTCAGGATATCAACATTCAAAACACAACAAACTTGCGGCAGTTCTCAACATTGGCTTTGAAAGGTGATCAAGATTCAAGACACAACACACATGCGGCAATATGAAGATTGAACACTTATTTATTCTTTCGAACATTTTGTAATAGTTATTACTTCCCATACTACTCTATAAAGTACAATAGAATAACCAACAAAATATTCCACCAAAAAAAACGTTTTCAGACGCTGTTAATGACAATGTTCAACATATCTCGTGACATCTTTGATATTGTCGAAAATGTCTTCACATATCTCACCAAGTCTTCACATCCATCTTCATTGACAATTGATTCGAAAGATACAACACCCAACAAAACATAAACATCAAATTCGCTAAACATTCTATTTCTAAAGCCTTAACACTAACAACAGAAATCACATGTCTTTTATTACCCACTGGACAACCTTAGTACAAACTAGGTTTTACAGTTCAATAATAAAATCATGCTATTTATTATGCACGAACAGATACAATTTACTATATAAAAATAAATTAAAAAAATATTAAAAGGGCATCAGTTCTCCAAGGTGATAGCATCAATGAAAGATTCAGACGCAAATTACCCATTTACGATATATAATATTTCATCATATGCCCATAAAAACTTTAATATTAGAAAAAAGAGTTAAACAATATTAAGAGTTAATTGAGGTTTAATTAATGATCAGAACCTGTCGAGATTCACACTTTACATCATAAAAATGTATTTCAGTGCATTGAGCTTGAATTCTATCTTCACTTCATTGTTCCTCAACACAAATTAGTTTAAAATATAACAAAATTAATAAAACATTTATAAGAAAGAAAACCAAATACAGAAAATTTGAGTTGAAATTGATAAGAAAAAATAGTGCTCAGAACTTCTTAGAGGGTTGTGTAAACCATCACAGACAAAAAGTCTTCGACACAAGAGATTTTCATCACAGCACCATAAATGGAAAAATTAACATTTTAAACATCATTAAAAAGATATCAAATTTAACACTATACAATTAGGACCATTAACAAAGGATTATATCTTAATATTAACGGAAAAAACAATGATAAAATAAGTGAATTAACATAATATTTTTAATTATCGGACTCAGTTTATGGGTGGTGATATATCAGGATGGTCGTCAAGGTGGATTTAACACCGTTACGACGAACGAGACCAATTGATACAAGTCGTCACTGTCCAGTAACAATTTCATTTTCAAAAATAAATTACCTAAAAATCATATTTTAACAATATGTTTTGAAAAAAAAATACGATCCATTCACAGATTTCATTTGCACTATGCTTCTAATCATATGATTATCTAGCAAAAATAGAAGATATTTTTAAACATTGAAAACTGAAAAATGAAATCCAGAAAAAGAAAAATTAAAATTGGCCTCATAGAGAAGATTAGGTTAACAACATGATAAAAATTCAGACATATGCTTGTCTATAAAAGAATTTTAATCATTGGCCAAAGGATATTAAAACAAATAAATCATAAATCGATAATTGTGTTTACCAATCAAAATTAATTCAAAAATCCAAATTTGATATCAGAGATTCTATTATCAATTTCAAAATTCTCAATGGTTGGATCAACTCAAACTTTCAATAATCAACAAATTCAATGTAATTTTCAATAATCAAGTAAAACAAAATTCGATAATTGTGTTTTTTCAAAATTCTACCACCACAAACAAACGATGTAACTGAAGAATTTATGATCACACGTATAAACGACTATCTAAATAAAAGACAACTCGGTGCACTAAGTTTCTATGCACAAGATTCATCCGGAAAAGTACAGACCACAAGAGTTGTATACAACCTTTTGAAGACTAAACAAGATGCACTAATGATTATCTATATGTGCAATATTATTTACTTAATCAAAAAATTAAGGGCATCAGTTCTCCAAGGTGATAGCATCAAGGAAAAACTCAGACGCAAATTACCCATTTACGATATATAAGATTTCATCATTTGCCCCCATAAACTATAATGTTAAAATATCAAGACTAAACAAAAAGTACAATTAGGGAAAATTAATTAATGATCAGAACCTGTCGGGATTCACTTTTTACATCATAAAATGTATTCAGTGGATTGACAGACATGAATTATATCATCACTTCATTAAAAACAAACATTATTAAACTAAAAATATAAAAAAAAAACGTTAAAATATTCTTAGAGTTGAAATTCAAAAAAATACACATCAAAAGTACTGAAATTTAATATTTGTAAATATAAATAAAAACGAATTAAAAAGATTATAAATTTAACTCAATATTAACACAAAATAAGAAATTAATAATAGGACTCAGTTTATGGGTGGTGATATATCAGGATGGTCGTCAAGGTGGATTTAACACCATTACGACGAACGAGACCAATTGATATAAGTCGTCACTGTCCATTAAAAAAATACGATTTGAATAATAATAATTGGCCTCATAGAGAAGATTAGGCTAACAACATGATGAAAATTCAGACATATGCTTGTCTATAATAAAGTTTAATCATTGGCCAAAGATATTAAATCAAATAAATCAACAAAAAATAAAAACATTGGCAAAATAAAAAGAGTTTCTGCGAATTATTTAGAAGAAGGATTAAAGCTTACTGTTATGGAAGAATGGGGAAAGAAGGTACTTTATACTATAAAGAAGAGTGACTCTGGCTAGGGTTTATTATTGGACCGGGCCGCTCTCTAACAACTTGTGGGCTAACGTCAATTTGCTTTGGGTTCTTATTGGGCTAAAAATCAAGGATAAAGTTCACGAATGACCGTTTTAGAGCTTTTAATTTCCATTAAAAATAGCCGCATAATCAAAAGTCGTTGGAAAATAGTCATTTTTAATAGAAAAATAAAATTTTAAACAAAAGTACCTCACACAGAAAACAAAAACACAAATTCAGCTTTTCTTAAACTCTAAGATATAATCATGAAGTTTCAATTGGTTATTTTCACAAATAGGCTAATTTCAATTTTACAATGTTTTTAAGTTTTGAACCAAGTTGGGTAAAAATAACAACTAAGAAAAATAGAGTTCGATTTCATGAAGAATCACCATAAGACATGTCTTACTATAACTCACGAATTAGTAGGAGTTTGGTATATATATGTTTGGACGGATCACCAGGAGTATTTGATGGATGAGCTTGCCAGAAATCTTGACGAATCTAAGTTTAGTGCAAATTGTGTCGCAATATTGGAAGAAATTGTCGACAAATTCTAACATCACCAAGAACCCCTAATGAATGGGATTGTCATAAGTCCTGACAGATCATTAGGACTTTCGTATAAATTATGTCGTAATAAATTGTGAATTGTTCTGTGCGAATCGCCAAGAGTTATTGAGAAATTTCATCAACATGTTTTACTTCAAAATTAATCTAGATCAACTCCAAATGTAACATTGTAATATCACTCTCAATAATTCACAATCGTTAAATTCAACTAAAATCTTCAAAAATCAATAGATCCACTTTGTCTTCTTTAGCAATCAAGCTCCACACAATCCAACAACAGTGTTTTTCAAGTTTCTTCAACCAAACCAATTCAAACCATTCACGAATAAATAATAAATATTTAATTTTTTCTGCTATAAAAAAACAGAGCTCATATTTGAATCTTCACCTCCCCCCCCCCCCCCCCCCCCCCCCTCCTCCTTATAATCTTGAGAGCCACGAAGAAATCTTTGAATTGATAACACCAAATTCCAATGGTGAAAGTCGCGTCAACGCTTAATCCCCGCTAAAAGTACATTGAATTCTAAATTATACACACTAAATAGTGTAGTACTTTTAAACTATCATAGTATTTCAACATATGATAGTGAGTTAACTATCATTTTTACCAAGTTGCCAATTAATGTAGCTGTACAAATTAATCTGTGATTACCTTACAAATGATTTAATTTATCAATCTTTACCACTCCAGCAGTGCATAAAATTTAAAGCACAATTGTCCCTTTTCATATACAGCAGCTAACTGAGTCCAAAGCAGCAGTACTGTTGAAAAATCGAGTATTTATAACACATTCAATACAGGTTAGGAGTTGAGCAAAAGGCGAGAAACCTATTAACTTAAAGATATCAACCAACTACATTTTCAAACCATTGCTACTTCCCTACATTGTACACTGCAGCAGTTCACTTAAGTGACCTGAATCTAACACCTCAAATATCAAGTAAATGATAAAAAATAAAAAATAAAAACTTTCTGGAACAAAAAGGGGAAAAATTGATGCCAAATGAGCCCTTTCTCAGATGACTATTTTCTTTACCCTCGGTTTCTGGAAGGTCAACTTCTATCCACTTGGATACTTCCTGGATCCAGCGTAGACAGTAACTGAGGCATCGACATGCCACCAGATACAACAATCTCTGTAAAGAGGAGGAAAAGAGAGTGTCAGAAAGTGCTTCAAGCATGAGCATATGTCTTGATCAGAAGAAATGTGATAATTGGAAAAAAGCTCGGGAGGAGCAAACAAAAACAAATCAAAGCACATATTTCCAGCGAATTTGACAATCAAAACAGATCTCTTACCTATTCCTTCACGGACAGACAAGTTTGGTCTAATAACATCTTTTGCACTAACGAGGAATATATCACCAATGTAAAGATGATTTGTAGGAACATACACACAGCATAGCTCTTCGTCTCCTGAATAGTTCTGGATTGGATGGTAAGACAGAGTAGCGCACAAGTGAATTTAAAATAAAATGGACAAAGTATGCAACCTAAACTTTCACCTTGCTGGTGAGGGTTCAATTCCCACCTTCGAATCCCCTTCCCATTTCCCCTTCCAAAATTTAAGAAGAAATTGCTATACGTGTCCACCATGAAATTAGAAATTTCTAAATGGTCTAGAAAAAGATGATCGTTGAATTCTTATTATTGAAGATAACAAAAAAAAAACACGTAAACATTGGCATACCTGCAGGACGACAGACGAAGTAATGAACCCAAAGGCATATTCGCCAATGCGTGGATGCCTTATTATGGCGACCTCCTTGAAAGCTTGTGTGTTCTGATCTGCAGTAGGAGGTTATATATCAATCATCACTCTACCAACTGAAAGCTATTTCGTCAAAATAGTATGAAACTGAAAAATCCATAAAGCATACCTGGAGATATGGCAGAACTAATTTGCTTCGAAGCATTATAGATATGCCGAACAAATGGCATTCTTTTGATGAACCACTCCCCAAGACCCAAAAGAGAAGCCCCCAACCATGATGACATGAACACCCCGACCAGAAAAATGAAAGTGATTGAAGTCATAAATCCAAGACCTGATCACAAGAGCCATAGAAAAGGTCATCTCCAAAGAAGAGTATCACCAACATGAGCTGCTAATACCACAAAAAAAGATCCTTAACCTAACATGGGTGACATCTACATTTGGTAGGATAAAACTATTTGCTAATTTCTTCTTTAGCATGGCAATCTAAGTTGCGCGGACTCTCCGTTTTGGGTGCCGTCCCCGTCCCGGATACGGGTGCGGAATACGTCCCGGATACGGTCAACCAACTTCGGATACTTTGACCGGAGTACATTGAAAATTTAGGGGGAAAATTGAGATTTGATTTCTCAAAATTAAAGATAAAAGGATTTAAGATAAGGGAAATGACATACCTTCAATATTATAGTATTTTTGTTGCATTTTTGTTGCTTCGTGTTTCAAAGAAACCAAGAATTCAAGGTCGTGTTCTGAGTTTGTATGGTAGACAGTAGCAGTAATATATCTTTATAGCTCTATTTTTTAGAATTTAGAATTTTCTTAGCCGAATCCCCATATGCACCCCCAAATCTTAAAATTTAGATTTTGCCTAATCCGACACTCGGATACGTACCCGTATCGGATACCGGCACCCGAGTCCGAGTAACTTAGATGGCAATGCATACTATGTCCAAAGAGATAAAGGTCATTACTTAAAGACACCATGAAATGAGACTGTGCCAGTAACAACATAGGAATAAAGTAAGTTGGTTTCATGGAGAAGGGGGAAAATGCTTACCAAAAACATCAATTCCAAGTTGGGCATAGATTGGAGAAAAAAAGCCATCCACAAAATGAATAAACCACCATGTTATGTAGAAGGTGACTGCTATAGGAAATAGGATGACACTGCAAAAGGATGTGAGTGAGTAACAACTAGAAAAGTAAGGAGTGAGGCAGAGCCTCTATCTTAATCATAGCTGATAGTGAAGACAAAAACGAATGTTTATAAGCATATCCTGCTACTCTTTTCCCATGAAACTTGCAAGCAACAGAGTGGACTGTGGTTTAGTTGCTTCCTACAACAACATACCCAGTGTAATCCCACAAGTGGGGTCTAGGGAGGGTAGGATGTACGCAGACCTTACCCCTATCTTTGTGGGGTAGAAAGGTTGTTTCCGATAGACCATCGACTCAAAATTAGTATAATCAAAGCACGATAGAAAGGAAAATAACAACAGCAGAATAGCAAGGTAAACAAAGCAAACTAGGTAACAAATAGTAGTAAAATTGAAGAATAAGATACTATGTGTATACTAGGTAAGACTACTAAATAAGGAGAAATGAGAAGAGGAGACTAGCTCCCTGCCTCTCCCACGTAAAAGTACTACAACACAACTGCTTCCTAATCAAGTTTATTTCGACAACTTTTATCCCATGAATTCTTACTCAGTAGAAGCTCATTGGTACAGCATAATCCAAGAAAGAACACTCTTTTTTGTGATAGATGTGTCATATTTACCAACAAAGGAGGGTGATGAGATGAGTTTAAACGGAGTAATATAGTCCATGAGGATTTATATAACTGCTCCAACTTGTTTGGGACTGATGTATAGTAATTGTTGTTTTATTACATGGTAGGAACGCCCTGGCTACAAGTGTTGCCTCTAGTTTGTTTTAATAGCTGATCAAAATTCCTCACGACAACTCCGATGCTTTTTGATGTTCCGAGATTGGTTGTCTTAGTTCTGTTAACCAAAAAGCGATTCTATTTCAGTCTTTCGTAACAGAAGCTAGAAAGTGGGTAATATAAGTCATCAAGGGACCTCGAAAAGTGCAAACCCATAACCCTTGTAGAAAGCGGGTGTAGAAGCCTGGATCAGTTCTTCTGCAGGCCCTGTAAATCATTCTTGTGGTGCTTTGCTGTTTCTTCCGAAACTTTATTTTCTAAAAGCAAGGAACCAGATAAAGAGGATCAAAGTGAAGATTAAAGAGAAGAGAACCATTTTTACCATCCGGTCATGAATTTCTTAGAAGCCCAGCTCCTAACAACTTTAGAGAAAGTCTGCAGTTGCAAAAACATACAGCTTTTGTCAGATAATGAAAAGAGAATTCAAGCTTAAAATATGAAGTAGGAATCAAGGAACAGCAAGTAATGTTCACCGTGACCAGTCCAGTCACTGTGCAATTAAGCTTAAGATATGAATAGCAAGTAAACTAATTTATAAGCTATGACAACTGACTTTGCGCAATAATCAGATTTAGACTAGTGATGCAAGAGAATGAAAGAGAGGCAGAGCGAAGAGGAGAAGGAGTTAGATGAGAAGTCGAGAAGAAGAGAGAGATAAGAATAGTCAATGTCAAACAGCAAAAACGAATAAAAGAGACCAGCAAGCAACTAAAAGATTGCTCCCAATAGCACATAAAACAATACTGTAGAAGTCAAAGGCGCTATGATTCACCTTACATTTATGTGCAGCACTGCAGGTAATGTAATCGTTAATCAACTAATCAAGTATGGTACATGTGAAAAGTTCTTTAAAGGGGGCTTAATATCATTTTGACACAAAACATTTTCCAGGAATATTGATGGGATTCTTTTGGATTTTGTTATATTAACTAGATAAAAATATATTTCTCAACAAAAATATTTTACACCTTTCTCTATTTTACTCCATGCCAATTACTTCCCCTGCCAATATGTAATCATTATTTTCATTTTGGTTCCTCATCACTCATAAGGATCACCAAGCATTAGATGCTACCAACTGTTATACTCGTCCAAATATTATGCCACAACAAATTAAGCCTAAATTGATCACTCTAACACCCGTTCAACGCAATCTAGCATAGAGACAGGCAGGAACATCATCGGATGTAGAAATGTAGCATGCCATAGATGTTACACCATGCAAGGAAGACAAAAACATGAATGTCACATCCGACAGAACTCAAACACATCAAAACTGAGTGTATGACATCCAAATGATATATATTATGGATTCTTTTTTACTCTTGACCAAAAAATAAATTATTGACTTTTACACACAACCTATAATAGCCAACATCTAATCACATACACATACAAGCATAAATCAATAGACATCTTAATATCTTATGTAAGATTTAGTTTGGTACATCAAGTAAAGCACATATTGGTAGTAAAAAAGAACAGAACATGATTGAACAAGTCTCTAACACCTAACAGGAGATAATATATAAAGAATTTAGAGACTTTTCTACTTCGTATATGTAAAACGTCAGTACACAGCACCAATCCGACATGGAGAACACATACTTCAATTATTCAATATGCTACAAGTGTATTACCTTTTCAATATATTAATCTATTTTCTGTAACAAAAATTACCACAACTTAGCAAGTCAAAAAAGTTGAAATAAGAGAATGACTGAAGGCTGTCAAGAAGAAGTTAAATTAAGTATGTATCCCACCTGAGTCCCTCTCCTACCATAAGAGGCCAAGCTTAACAGAGTTTCTTATTAACTAATTATGTTGAGTTCTTCTGAACTTGCCAAGTATTTATTTTCCTCTTGTACACAAAATAAAATTTTATTTACGATGAAAAATTAACATCAAACAATTCTTAAATCAAAATTTTCGCAATCCCTATGATCAAAAGTGATGAACTTGCCATTGGGGAGAAAAAAAAGAAGAGGTAATGGTCAAAAACACACCTGAACTATAATGTTTCACACCTCACACTATCAGTTGTTCCTTTTTCCAACCACCATCTATGTATTAAAACACACGTCAAAGCTGATTAGGCCAACTATCAGATGTTCCTCTTTCCTACCTAAACTATCACCATCTACTCAACTAGTCGTGTTTTATAACCATCTATGTATTAAAGCTTTTCCTACCTGAACTATCACCATCTACTCAACTAGGTGTGTTTTAATGCATAGATGGCGATAGTACAGTGAGGAAAAGAGAACAACTAATAATTGATGAGTTCACGTGTGTTTTTGACCATTATCTCATAAAATAAACAAATAGAAAATAAATGAATACAAAATTAACAAAATTGCTTCTTTTTCCAGCATTCTTTCAGTACCTTTGCTCTCTTATTAAGTAAACAACATGACAAATAAATTTAGCTCATAACAAAGATCTAATGTATTTCTTTCCTTCTATAAATACTTCAACAAAATCAATTTTTAATCACAACTTTAACCCCTAATCTACACAATTAAAAACAGCAATAATCACTACACACACATAACAAACAAATCAGATCACTAAATCACCTTAAAACCCTAACAAAATTCCCAAAATAAAAATTATATTCACTAAATGCATCGAATTGAGTATTTTGTGAAATTAAGCAATTAACCTCGCGGCCGGAGTGATGGTGAGAAGAGGAGGAAGAGGAGGAAGATGATGAAGGCTTGTCGCCGGAGACATCGTCGCCGGCGCCGGTGTTAGCCACCGGAATTAGAAGTTCACGATCTCTGGTAGGGTTTGCCATTATTATTATTATTCCCTAATTTCTCATCTCAAATTCACTTAGTCTTCGAACTGTAACAGTTCTTCAAATCTATAACAATTTTATATTTATATATTGCTTGGTGATAGAGGAAATGTTGGGTAGTGGGGACAAAGGAGGAATTTAAGAAAATGTTATTACTTCCTCAGTATCAAATTAGTTATGTTTTTTTTACACGCCTTTAAAAATATTAATTAAGACGATATTTGATAATTTTAATTTTATTTATGTCTATATTATAATTTTTCTATTAAATATTTACTCTATTTATTAATTTGAGAAAAAAAAATTAATTGTATCTTGAACTTCTGAAACGATAATTAATTTGAGATATTTATTTTAAATAACCACAACAAATAATTTGAGATGGAGAGAGTAATCCTCCATTCTAATTTAAATGTCTTAGTTTGAATTAACACGGAGTTTAAGAAATAAAGAGAGACTTTTGAATCTTGTCGTCTTAAATTAAATATGTGTGTGTCTTTTAAATCTTGTGGTCTTAAATTTATTTTAATATTGAAAAACTTAATAAATGTAGAGTGATACATTTTTTGGGATAAATTAAAAAGAAAAATAAAAAATTTAAATTGAGACGAAGGAGTAATAGTTATTAGCTACGTAATTTAATGGATTATTTAATGTTGATGAGGTAATGGGTTTGACTTGCGGTGGGCTGGGCTGGGCCAGGTTGGATTTTTGTCATGCTGATGAGTGATGAGGTGCCTCCAATCGTATGATGCCATCTCATATCACTTTCTTTTCTTTTAGAAAATTTTAGACACAAATTTGGATTCACTTAATAGTGCTATTTTTACAGTATTAAGTCTTTAAAAGATAATTATAGTAATTTGTCATATAACTAAGATATATGATTACAAGTTGCACACAAGAATGGATGGAGCTTACATATTTTCCATATGGATGATTTTTTTATAACTATTTTGGTATATATATTCAGAATTAATTGACCTGAGTAATTTAGATTCACACTGTAATGCTTTTATAAAGGAAAAACGCTCGGAGATTTTTGTAAGAAATTCATGGGTATCTTATTTGAACACTGCTATTTAATTTGTACTCAATTTTTAAAACTTTTGCACGTCTATCGACTTTGAAATTCTTGAGACATGCGATGTTTGAAGTTGCATGTGGCTGAAGTTAAGACATTTCTGTCAAAAGTTCAGGAAGAAATGATTGAACTTCAGCAATATGTGCATGAATTTAGTCATTTTACTTGAATTTTAGGCAAATAGCCAAAATTTCCGTTATATGGTCTGAACTTCAATAAAAAATGACTGAAATTCATCTATATGAAACTTCAAAGAATTTGTCAGAAGTTAGGCTTCAGAGACCGCATGTCTGAAGTTGTTCTTGAAATCGGTAGATTTGCAAACTTTTATACATTGCAAATATGGCTTAAATTATGATTCCCAAATTGAATAATTGTGCGCTTCAATCAAGATTTCTCTATTCTAAGGACTCGAATCCTATACCATTGAGTGGTTCAGATATCAGTATATAACAGAAACACTATGTGCCTAAGTTTTGATAGTCAAAAGTCAGCGAGTACTTCTTATAAAAAGCTAGGATAATATGTTGTGCGACGTATAAGAATGATTAGTCATGAAATAATTAATTAGCTTATCTAGTAGATGAGTTGTGGTGGAAAGTTCCATGTAAGCAAGCAACTCTGGGAATAAACTTAAAAAAATGTTTGATTCATGCAATCAATTCAATCGAACATATTCAGAACCGATACAGATAGTACATACTAAAAAAATGTCAACATTTTTATTAATATTTCCATGTAATTTCACTAGATATGTTGTATCTCCATGTGAAATTTAACACCAACAAATCATTTCTTTATACAGATTGTGGTCCAAATCTAGTAACATCTCAATCTCAAGCAAGTTGAGATCGACCATAAGAATCTCCACAACCCACGTTGCTCCATTTAAATTCATCTTAATCTAATATTATATAATATAAAATTAAAAATAAGAATAAACATTAAAAAATATATAGATGTTTGGTGTATTCTACTGAATCAAGCTTGGAATTTGCAATCAAATTAATCATGTATAGAATGACTTCATTTTATTCCTTTGTCAGCACTAAATGTACAACCTGAAGATCAATTCAACAATCAGCAACAATATTATTAGAGCCATTCAGCTTTGTGTTATTCTGTAATTCCAAAACAACACAGCTTCTTGAATACATTTTTCAAACCCCCTGCAAGTATAAGAGTATTTTATTTACACAGTATATGTTAATATATGCGGCAGCTGAGGCACAGTATACGTTACTGGTTCGGCAGAATTCAGTAGCTTTGGCCCTGATTCTGTATAGGTATTGAGAAATCCTATGTGCATCTACCACACTATGAATTGAGTAGCATAAATGGGTTGTGGGTTATGTCACAATTATGCAAAGGGTCATCAGAACTCATAAACTTCAAATCCTGGATCCGCTTCTGAATTATATGCAGTAATTATAGAGTGAAATCAGTAAGTACATCGTCGATAATTCCGTTTAAAACATGCTTCTCAATGTCAGTCGTGACCTGTTCAACCTCATCCAAAGTGAATGCATTTTTCCAACCAAGATCCCATGTCGTACTAACCACTGCATTGCACCATATATCTCTTTCATGCAACGCATACAGTGTATCTACTGAAAGGCTATTTCCATCAACCTTCGTGTAACTTTTCAAGACTTCAATCGCGTCACAAATTTCATTTACCAACTTGTCAAAGGAGATGGAGACTCTTGACATGTTAACAGGATCTTTTGATATTGCTAGAGCACGATGAGACCTTTTATTTTCTAACAATTCAGTTGCGCAATCCAGTACAAGTGTGCTGTTAGACATTTCATTGTCTAAACTAATTGTTTTCCATAATGTCGGTTCCCATGCATCAGTATCAAAAAGCTCTTCTGCCCGACTGAGGAATGATTCGCTGCTCAATAGTAAGCATCGTGTAGCAGCTGTACATTTGAGGTTTTTCTTTTCAGTTGAGTCTAGATGGATTTGATAGCTAGTATGCTCCATTAGTGGGATGTCATGGTTGCTCTGTATAGATGGCACGGTAGATTCAGCTGCCGAACTTTCAGCATTCTTATGATCATCTGCAATAGAAGAAGTATCATTTTGTGAGTATTTGTACCATTCCTAGATACTCCCCCTGTCCTAAATTAGTTTCGATGTTTTGTTTCTCGAGAGTCAACTTAACTAATATTCGAAGCTAAATTAGAGTAGATCAACTCGATATTTTTCAATTAAAATTTAGATATTCAAAAACTATACGACAAATACTACACGTTGCAACTTTTCTCGTATCAATTTGATGACAAACTACATTTTAAAATGTTGGTCAAAGTTCAAATAGTTTGACTCTTGAAAAGGAAAACATGACAACGGATAGAGAATATATTAATATTCTGAATATATTTTGTAATTATGATTCTAGTGTAATTATGTAAAGTAGAGATCCTTCTCCAATTAGGTTTAGAGATCCTTCTCCAATTAGGTTTAGAGATCCTTCTCCAATTAGGTTTGTAATTGTAAACACCTATATATATTGCATTAATGAGAAACCTCCAACGAAGGAGAATTACACTATTCTACATGGTATTAGAAGTCAAACCCTAGCCTCCTCTCAAACCCCAAATCTTCAATATTATCCTCCGGTGGCCAATTAACTGAAGAACTTGATGGTTGCAACGATTTCACTTTGCCTGCTCCAAAGTCATCTAATTCGAGGGCATCCAAGTTTTGCTCCTTCCAATTAGCCTCGTTACTATTGATTCCATCTGATTGAATCTCAAAATTTGTCGCTGAGTTCTGCATGTCAATTTGCTGGTTGTATATACAATCAAATTGTTCCTTATTCCTCCTCTCAAACCCATTGACTTGTTCTGCACCCTTTCCATCGAGATCACATGTTTCCTCCTCAATAGAAACTGCACCATCTTTGGGAAAATCACATTCCCGCTCTGACAGGGAAATCAAATTCCCCATTACAATTTGATTTATTCCTGCAACATCACCTTTCTCTCTCCAATCAACGAATTCCGGCAACTTTTCGCCGCCCTGAAAAGCGTATCGCTCGCCTTTAGGGTTCTTCAACAATCTCGTCTTTCTATCTAACCTACCATCCACGAACATGGCACAATATTCCTCGTTGCAGCTCAGCATCCTGGGCCCACCTCCAGGCCTACGGTACACGGGCCACCAGCACTATGCCTACTTCTCCACGGCCCAACAGCAGGACTACTGTCCCATGACCCCTGCCGAACTGAGTCAGGCTTACAACACTATGAATCTCCAGCAGCTCGACGACGCATGGTACAAGGATACATATGTCACATCCCACCTCACTCGCGACTCTGGTAATCTTCCTCACCTAATTAATTTGAACAATCCTTAATCTATTTTGGTCGGCAATGGCAATCGCATTCCAATTCAAGGCTACGGCACCACTCAAACACAACCACCTCACCCACCCTTTACCCTAAAAAATATCCTATATGCTCCTAACATCATTAAAAACTTAATCTTAGTTAGGAAATTTGCCAGTGAAAATTTCGTATCTATTGAGTTTGACCCTTTTGGTTTTACTGTGAAAGACTTACGTACGGCGACAACTCTTACGAGATGTAATAGTGTGGGGGACCTATATCCTTTCTCATCCAATTCTGCCGCAAGTGTCAATCCACCTACCTCTCTAGCTGCAATCTCTCCATCAACTTGGCACAGTAGACTTGAACACCCGGGAGCAATAGTTTTTAACTTTCTAGTAAGTCATAATTTAATTCAATGTAATAAAGGGAAATTTGCCCAAAATTGCTATTCTTGTTCTCTAGGAAAGCATGTTAGACTTTCGTTTACGTCATCTTTAAGTATTACTTTTTCTCCTTTTGACATCATTCATGCGGATTTATGGACATCTCCCATTACTAGCAAATTGGGTCATAAATATTATTTGGTATTATTAGATGACTTCTCTCACTTTCTTTGGGTCTATCCACTCAAATATAAGTCTCAAGTTTACTCCACGTTTCTTGAATTTCGAACATATGTTAAAACACAGTTTGAAAAGGCTATAAAATCGTTTCAATGTGACAATGGTCGTGAGTTTAACAATTCCCTCTTTCATAAATTTTGTGCGGATAATGGCATGATGTTTTTATTCTCGTGCCCCCATACCTCACCTCAAAATGGTAAAGCCGAAAGAATACTCCGCACCATTAACAATATGATCCGTACAATGCTCTTTCATGTCTCTCTTCCCCCTCCCTTTTGGGTATACACATTAAAAATTGTAGAATACCTTCTTAATATATTACCCACCCGTACCCTTCAAAATAAAACCCCTATCGAAATTCTATTCCATCGGATCCCTTCATATGATCACCTTCGGATATTCGGTTGTCTATGCTACCCAAATCTTGCCTCCACGACCCTCACAAATTAGCACCTCGCACATTTCCTTGCATCTTCTTAGGTTTCTCGTCGAGCCATAGGGGATACTTATGCTATGATTTGTCCACGCATAAAACCCTAGTCTCTCGCCATGTCACATTTGAGGAAAACGTTTTCCCGTTTGCAAACGTCCAACAACTTCAAGTCACTGATTACGGCTTCCTTAATGACCTGGACACTTCCACTCTCCTGCGAAACGCCATACATAATGCTAATATTACGGTTGTTCCGTCACGGTTCCCCCCTCCCCCGTTGTCCCGTCACTGCCCCAAGTCCCGTCAAACACCTTCATCTACTGCTTTAGTCATGGCCTCCCTATGTCCGTCGACCAGTGCCATGCCTCACTGCCCCACCCCCCCCCCCCCTCGATCAGTCACTTGCCTCACTGCCCCAACCCCCTACCTTCGTCGACCAATCCCCTGCCTCACTGCCCCAACCCCCTACCTTCGTCGACCAATCCCCTGCCTCACTGCCCCAACCCCCACCGACATCCCAGCAGCACCCATCAACCACCTCTCTGCCCCTAATGACCCAATAACCCCGCCCATCCACACTGCCTCCACTTTCTGTCAGCCTAAAAGTCCCGCTTCTGACCCACCGTATGGAAACTCGTGCTCAACACAGGATTTTCAAACTAAAAGTCCACTTTAACCTATCCACTCAGACCATCTCACATACACTTAAGAATCCAAAATTAGCCAAGCTTGACCCGAATTGGAATGCGGTTAATGCGCTCACTACACAGCGCACTTGGGATCTTATCCCGAGACCAGAGGGGGTGAATGTGATTCATCGCATGTGGCTATATCGTCACAAATTCAGAAATAGTGGTGAGCTTGAACGCCATAAGGCAATACTTGTGGCTAATGGCACTGGCAACAAGAGGGAGTTGATTGTGGTGAGACATTCAGTCTAGTGGTTAAACCAGCCACCATTCGCACTGTTTTGAGCATAGTTATGGGAAAGAATTGGCCGATTCATCAGCTTGATGTGAAAAATACGTTCTTACATGAGGATTTGAAAGAAACCGTATACATGCATCAACCACCTGGCTTTGTGCATCCTTCGGCTCCTCACTATGTCTGCTGGTTTCGAAAGTCACTTTGTGGCTTCAAACAAGCCCCCAGGGCTTGGTATGACCGTTTTTTCACTTACATCTTGCAGATTGGGTTCATGTGCAGCAAAAGTGATAACTCACTTTTTAGTTTTCATCGAGGTAATGACACGGCATACCTTTTGCTCTACGTCGACGATATTGTCCTGACTGCCTCCTATGATGTGCTGAAAAACGAGATCATTACCATGCTTAAATCCGAATTTGCCATGACAGACTTGGGTAAGTTGAGTTATTTCTTGGGGATTTCCGTGACCAGATCCGAGAATGCAATGTTCCTATGTCAACATAAGTATGCCGAAGAGATTGTTTACATGGCTAAATGGCAAACTGCAAAATAATACCCACTCCAGTCGACCCAAAGTAGAAGCTTAGCGCAGATGACGGAAATACGTTGCTTGATCCTTCTCTTTATAGGAGTCTCGCTGGTGCACTTCGCTATCTTACTTTCACTAGGCCTGATATTGCCTATGCAGTTCAGCAGGTGTGTTTGTTCATGCATGATCCCAGGGAGTCTCACTTCACAGCTCTTAAACGTATCATTATGTATGTTAATGGTACTCTCAACTATGGGTTACATCTTTATCCATCTGCACCGACCAGGCTGATATCATATATGGACGCAGATTGGGGCGGCTGTCCAGACATATGTCGATCTACTTTCGATTATTGTGTATTTTTTTGTGATAACCTCATCTCATGGTCTGCAAAACGGCAAGCCGCGCTTTTCCGTTCGAGTGCAGAGGCAGAATATAGAGGTGTTGCGAAAGTTGTTGCCGAAATTTATTGGCTCAGAAACCTCCTTCTAGAGCTTCATTGTCCCTTACGTAAGGTATCTCTTGTCTACTGTGATAATATATATGTTGTTTACTTATCTCATAACCCGATTCAGCATCAACGAACCAAACATATTGAGATGGATATTCATTTTGTTCGTGAGAAGGTTGTCATGGGCCATGTTCGGGTGTTACATGTTTCCTCCTCCTATCAGTATGCAGATATATTCACTAAAGGACTTCCTCGACAGCTGTTCCTTGACTTCAGATCTAATCTCAGCATTCGGTTTCCTCCCGCTCCGACTGAGGGGGTGTGATAGAGAATATATTAATATTCTCCATATATTATGTAATTATGATTTTAGTGTAATTATGTAAAGTAAAGATACTTGTCCAATTAGGTTTAGAGATCCTTCTCCAATTATGTTTTGTAATTGTAAACACCTATATATATTCGCATTAATGAGAAGCCTCCAACGAAGGAGAATTACACTATTCTACAACAACTTTTGGGACGGAGGGAGTATTAATCTACTTGGATCAATCAGTAGAAATAGTACACATTATGTTTGTCTTGTAACTTGAAAAGATACAAGAACCTATTTGGTTGGAGAGATATCTAGAAGTAGATACTTCTATTGCGTAACTACCTTTTACATTGTTACTTATTTATCGCGGTCCTCTGAAGAGATGGAAGAAAGAAATATGTAGATGTGCATATATTCAGTAAGTGGCTACTGTTGAACATATCTTAAGAACGGGTATGATAATTACGAAGTTTGTGTCTGTCTTCAAAATATTTTAAGTGATTAGAGCAGTAAATTTTAAGATAGATGAACTTGACTTACTACTTGCAGGTTTCCTAATTGGCTTCTCTAAGCGATGAACTAACTGAATTAACTCTTTTAATAAGTTATCTCGCGTATAGAGAAAACAATAATCAGAATACAGAAAACCATTTATTTGAACACCAATTCACTGTCTTTTTATTTCCCATATAGAAAGACAACGATCAAACAGAAAGCCATTTGTTTAACCAGCAATTGACTCTCTTCTAATCTCTCAAGAAGATTTGTCAATTTCTTCCTGATAAACAACCGCATCTCAAAAAAAAGAATCCTGCGAGTACTATTATCTTCTAAGAAGATTACTAGAGGAGAGGGATCAGAGAATACTCTAGGCAAATGGTCACTCTAGTGGAAGCTTTAGTTTTTTAACAAACCGTGCAAATTCAGTAAACAAGATCTAGCAAATTTAGCTAACATCCAGGCAAATATCGTGCTTTTGCAAGGAATTATTACTTACGAGCCTATGTACAATTAATATTTGCAAAAAGGTTGTCTAAAGCACCAGACAATGCAAAATTGATATTGATAATATGACACCATGTATATTATAATGAAACAAGCGCCTTACCAATGACAACATTTTCAATGATTTCTGTCACTTCTTCACAAAGAAGCTTTTCTGAGGATGTAACTTCAGTTATAGTTATGTCACTGTCTCGTTCAACTGTGTGCACAATCTGGATGTTGTCATCCTTGTGTTCCATATTCTCAACCTGCATCGACATATTCCATTAGTCTGATTATAATCTTATACTAAGAATAATAACATTTGAGAGTAATAAACATAATATTTTTATTGAAAAGGTTAGCTAAGACAAATGTTTGACTTACCATAGGGACAATGGAAGAACTCTTGACAGACTTGTCAGTTTTGACATTCTTTTTCCTTTTTGTGGAGTTATGAGATGCAACGGCTGTGATGCATTTTGAGATATTGCTATTTGAAGTTGCAGCAACTTTTTCTGGTGCAATCGACTTTTTCTCAGGTTTCCTCACTTTAGCAGTGGTCCTCTTACTTTGATCCTGAAATTTAGTGGTGTCATTGAGCTCAGAATTTTTCATTTCTACAGATTTTTTCGCACCAGGAGCTCGTTGAGTTCTCTCAACCCTTTTTTCTATCACTTCTTTCTTTGTTTGCTTAGTCTTTCCAGCAGAAGCAGCTCTGTTCTTTGTAGAAGGAAGTTTTCCTTGAGAAACTTCATTAGTCTTTTGACCTGCAGGTGCTACACGATGGTCATTGGAACCTTTTTCTCGGCTGAAGCTAGACTTTTCAACTTTCCGTGTATGCAATTTTCGGTACGTAGTGAAATTCACAGGTGAATTCTCTTCATTTAAGTTCCATTTTCCAAATGAATCTTTAGTATCTGAAGGATTTTCATCACCGATGGAAGTAGAAAACCGTTCTGCCTGTAATTCAGGAGTGTACACAGGCTTCATGATCACAATTGGTGGAGCATCATCAGCAAAATTCTTCATGAGATGAGAAACATTAGATTGATGAGAGATCACATCACTAGATTTGCTTCTCAAAAGGCCTTTGAATAGCATGGTTTCAATTATTCCGTCCAATGTTCTCCGTTTTGGATCTGCCTCGGGCAGCCTCTTTGCCTTTGGTAAATCTATTTCAAATATAGGCCTTCTCTGCTTAAAAATCTTGTCCTTCTCTAATTCTTTCTGATACAAGGATGTCGAAGGAATCTCTTCAAGTCCCATTAGCCTTGCAATCAAATTTGGCACTTTAGGCTTCTCCTTTTGAATCTTAGATGGAGAACAGTCAAAAGAAGCAAATTTGCTTGAGCTAGTGGACGGGAGCTCGGGTGACATAACCAGTTTTCTTCCATAAACAACACATGCCTTTTCTATCGGTGACTCAGTCGAGCTACTGCAGCTAGTAGAGGGGAAATCCTGAGACAAGTCTACTTTTCCTCTGTAGAAACGAGCCTTTTCTGAAACACAACATGGTGGCAACAAATTTTGCCTAGCAAGGCTATCTCTTATTACTTCCCTTAGCTCGTCATAACAATCGCGAGAATGATCAACAGAAAGTCTTGGCTTTTCAAACTCCACCTTATTATTATACCTGTGATCTGCAAAAACACGTTCGGATTTTGTCCTGCCAACGCCTGTTGCATCAAATTCTTTTTTCTTCAACTCGGTCATATTTTCTGAAGCTTCTTGCAATTTTCCCAGCATCACTAAAGACTCTTGTAAATTAAAAGCTCCTTTCAACAAGAAGTCTTTTGCAAAATCCTTTGGATCATCAACCTTATGATCTTCGTTATTTCGAGGGTCAATCTTGGATTTTTTAATTGTCTTACCTTCAACAACACCTTTGGGATCATCACAAGTGACAAATGATCTGTACATAACTGTCTATAACATAAACTTTCAAACAGAACTAGTCAAGATACCGACTTAAAATCTGGAAAAAAAAAACAGAATGAAAGTTTTAAACTAATAGGATTTGCCAAATGTACTCACATAAACTCTTGAAGAATTTTTCAAAGATTGATGTAGATAGACAAATTAAACTTCTTTTTCAGCTTTGCATCACTGAAAGCAGAACCAAATATAAAGAATTAGTTGCTATCTATAAAAACAAATAGAAACTTCTCAAATATTGAATATATATTCATCTCCTCTGAAATATTCATATTGGAATTATGAGTATATTCATTTCTTTATACTCATTATATTCTTCCTAATCTTTAAGAATATTTTATAAATGAGTTTAAAGGGGAGACAAGTCAATGGGATAGCTACAAAATGTGATAAACATAAAGATATGGATCCAAACAACAAATTTACATCTCAAATGAAAAACTACAAGTCACTAAAAACACTGTAAAACAGCTTAACGACTCCATTTTTATCCCAAATGTATTCATGTATAAGCTGATCCTTTAATCAAAAAAGTTTTTCTCTTACCTCCAGCCCTTACACAAAACACAAATGAGTGGGGAAAAAAAAAGACAAAACTTATGTGATCAAATGCAGCCAAATGAAAATCCTGAGAAAAAAAAGATCCCCAAGTGATAAATATTCACACACACATTTTTAAAATTGTAAAGCAGCTTAAAGACTCCATTTTTATAACTGATAAATGAGAGGCGAAGGAAAACAAGTCAATGGATAGCTACAAATATGATTAATTGATAAACATAAAGATATGGATCCAAACAACAAAAAATTTACATCTCAAAATGACAAAACTACAAGTCACTAAAAACACTATAAAGCACCTTAAAGACTCCATTATTATATCAATATGTTCATGTTTAAGGTGATTTTTCTTACCTTCAGCTTCTATACAAAACACAAATGAATGAATAAAAAGGCAAAACATCTATAATCAAATGCATCCAAATGAAAATCTTGGGAAAAAGAGAAGATCCCAAGTAATATATTTACACACAGCACATACACATATTTAACACTGTAAAGCAGCTTAAAGACTCCATTTTTATCCCAAACTATTCATGTTTACCTTCAGCTTATATACAAAACATAAATGAAATTATAACAGGACAAAACATATGTAATAAAATGCACCCAAGTAAAAATCTTTTAAAAAAGTAGATCCCAAGTGATAAATCCCCACCCCCCACACACATTTAACACTGTAAAACAGCTTATTAAAGTCTCCATTTTTATCCCAATGTGTCATGTGTATAAGCTGATCCTTTAATCGAAATGTGATTTTCTTACCTCCAGCTCTATATAAAACACAAATAAATGAACAAAAAGACATACCATCTGTAATTAAATGCACCCAAATGAAAATCTTGGGAAGAAAAAGACTCCAAGTGATAAATTTACACACACACACACAACACATATTTAACACTGTAAAGCAGCTTAAAGACTCCATTTTTATCCCAATATGTTCATGTATAAGCTGATCCTTTTATCAAAATGTGCTTTTCTTACCTCCAGCCTCTATTTACAAAATGAGAAATGAATGAGAAAGTATCAAACACACCCAAATGATAATCTTGGAAAAACGAAAAGATCCCAGGTGATAAATTTACACAATACACACACATATATATTTATTTAACAATGTAAAGCAGTTTAAAGACTCCATTTTTATCCCAAGGTGTTCATGTTTACCTTCAGCTTCTATAAAAAAAAGATGCACTAACTTCCAGCTATGCGCGGGTCCGGAGAAGGGCAAAACATCTGTAATCAAATGCACCCAAATGAAAATCTTGGGAAAAAAAGGGTCCCAAGTGATAAATTTACACAATACACACACATATATTAACACTGCAAAGCAGCTTAAAGGCTCCATTTTTATCCCAATGTGTCATGTGTATAAGCTGATCCTTTGATCAAGAAATCCATTTTCTTACCTCCAGCATCTATAAAAAATGAGAAATGGAATGAAAAAGTATCAAACATATGTAATCAAACACACCCAAATGATAATCTTGAAAAAAAAGAAGATCCCAAGTGATAAATTTACACACACACACATATTAACACTGTTTTTCTTTTATTATCACCTGCATTAACACTTGCACTTGGTCAGCAAAAGAGTGAACAGACCCCAGATCCAATTATTATTATCATAATGGTAATGATGACAATATCCCTGTATTTTTCAAGAACTTAGACTTTTAGGGAATTTTCTATTTTGTCAACTTTGTTGTGCTAATTTAATACTCACTCCGTCCCAATTTAAGTGTCATACTTCCTTTTTTTGATATGTCTCAAAGCACCTATCTATATTTAGTAAAATTTTCAATTTTAAATTAAGTTTAAAATTATAAGATTTAAAGAAATCACACATCTTTAATTTAAGACATTTGTTTCTGAAACTCAGTGCAAGTCGAACTAATAAATTTAAATTGGGACGAAGGGGTACTATTAGTAGCATTTAAAAAGGAGATTTAACATGTGAATTGTGGGTGGTTGAGTATGATGCTTTGTCCCATATGAGTTGAAGTGTACCTAAGACTAGCGGAATAAAAGGGGCAGCCCGATGCACTAATTTTCCATTATCTAAGACTAATCGGATATAGCAACAAAAATAAAAAAAGGCTAATTGGAAAATTGGTATGGAATTTTTTATGAGAGGAAGGCGGATCAACAACGGAAATAATTTATGCAAGATACATTACAATTTACATGTGTCCTTCCCTATAATATTTTCACTACTTTAATTAATTAATTCATATTAAAGGGTTGCTCGGTGCACTAAGCTCCCGTTATGTTTGAGGTTCGGGAAATGGTTGAATCACAAAGGTCTATTGTACTTAGTTTTATCCTACATTTCTGCGGGAGGTTATTTCCACGGCTCAATGCATTTTTGCAAGAGGTTTTTTTTCACGGCTCGAACCCATGACCTCCTGGTCACTTTTCAACAACTTTACCAATACAAATTATGCCTTAATTTATTACTTAAGAAAAGAAGTCCAGTGCACAAAGTATTTTGTATTCAGTCGGAATCGGGGAAAGGCCATATTACTATCCTGACGCAAGATCAATGACTCATGCTCGTAATTTATAGATTACACTGAGATAATTTTATAGTTATTTCAAAATTTCCCTTTTAATTTATTACTTAATCGGGGCTAATTAATACTATAGTTTAATATAAATGTTGAGTGAGTTTTAACCGTCACAAAAACATGTTGCAAATTTGAGGCTTATAAAGAGAAGCTACCATGAAAGTGCATGTCTTAAATATGCAGCCAACCATTTGTTGTGCTTAATTGGAACATATTCTCTGCAGGGACACTTTTCGATGAGGAGCTTTTGGATTGTCTTCCCCAAAAAATCATACAATGAAATCTTACTCCAAATTACCACTAATTATTTAAAATAACGTCGTTATAATTATTTTCCGTTTATAATTGTTAGAATGGGTTAGAGTTTCACACTAATTGAGAAATGAATTGATAGAATTTTTATGTGAACTTGGGTCCGATCGATTGCGTAAAGCCCACGGTAGTAACGGAACAGGGAAAAGTATACATAAAAGACAGTTCTTTTATATTATATTAGTATTTTCTATTATATTAGATTAGTATTAGTTAGCGATCCCGACTTAGTGAGTCATTTCTTTCGTGATGAACTGTTGGCACCAGTCCTAAAAGGGGCTCGGCGGGAAGAGGAGTGTACCATGAGAGAAGTAAAGAGGTCAACCTCTTTCAAATATACTTAACCTCACCTCATGAGCTAGTTTATGAGATTAAGTTAAGCCCAAAAATCACATTTTATTTAATATCATAGTCAAATTCACCCTTGTTTGATTTGGTCAGCGTATAACATGGTCTGTCCATAACATAAATAGAAGTTCCTTAGACATCCAATAGAAGAAATAAGATAAATAAAAAGATACGTAACAAATACTTTCTTCATTTTAATTTATGTGAATTTTTTTGCTTTAGCCTGTCTAAAAAAGAATGACACATTTTCTTATTTAGTAACTTAACAATTTAACTTTAAATTTCTTATTTTACCCTTAATGGGATAACACACAAAATCTAAGGCTTATTTCGTATCACAAGTTTTAAAAGTCTTCTTTTCATTCTTAAACTTCATATCTAGTTAAACACTATTACATAAATTGAGACGGGTGAAGTATAATAACAGAGTTATAATTGTGTGATATAATCTCTAAATAATTTGTCTACAAACCAACATTTCAAAAGATTAGGTATACCAATAAAATCCTACATCGATAGCTCAAACTGATGATGCTATATATAAAGCATAGACTATTCTAACGGGTATGAAGCCTTTCGAAAAAAATATTATTTGGATTTGGTCCAAAGCGGTAATTACTCCAAGTTAAGAGTACTTTTGAATTATTTTAGCTCAATGATGCGATGCGATGCGATGAGATGAGTATGAGTATGAGTGACATAATAATGGTGTGGGGCCTGACTTTGTGTCTTTGCCCGTCTACCGGCCAGTTACTACCTATCTATAGATAAGCTCATAAGGTGATGATCATGTGGAACTTATTTTGAGGGGATGATTATTGGATGTGCAAATACACATATGTTAAAATAAGTTATTATTATGTCATAAAATATCATATATATTATGTTACACAATATCATATATTATATATTCTCATTTTATATGTAATATTTTCCAGTCATAATATATTATAATAATTATTTTTTATTATAAGAGAATATTACATATAAAATGGAAATATATAATATATGATATTGTATAACATAATATATATGATATTTTATGACATAATAATAGCTTATTTTGATATATGTGTATTATTTATTATGGTGTTTATACCTCAGCCCAATCAATAACTATTCATGATTTCATAATTAAATTAATTTCATATCGGTTCTTAGAGGAATGTTATAGTAAAACTTCATTTCGGAGTAAAATCTCACCTTTATAGTTGAAAAGAGAATGATGCAACTCATAAGATGTAGAATATTTTTAACATTGTGAAGTCTTTTGAGAAAACAATACGAACTTAACCCAAAATAAATAATAACACATTGTATTAGAAATATGAGACAATCTTAATCCAGCACAAATTGCAAAGCGAATAGAGATTTAAAAAAGAAAAAAGAAAGAAAGTAGTATATAGTAGCATTTATTTGCTTTCACGTTTTCAATCTAGTGATAAATCTTTTATTGGATTGTAAAAGTTAGTGAAGTCAATACAAGACACGAATATTCAACAAATTTCGATTATAGTATAAGAAGGCCAACTATTTCTCCGATAAATAAGGGAAATTATTGGTCTTCTTTTGACTTCGAAACAAAAAAGAAAAGAAAGAAACACACAATACTTACTTCATAGGGAAAAAGAAAATAAATAAATAAGAATTATCTGTGGCTGAAACTTTAATGATCTTAGACCAAAAAAGAACGAGATTAAATGACCATATGTTTCATAATTACTAGAGAAACCAGAGACCACAATATGTTCTTCTTCAATGAGTTAAAAATGAGATCATCTTTACTCGCATGATATCTATAACAATTCGCATAACCGATTTTGCTCTCACAAGTCACTATTTATCAATCCGAATTCCAAACAAACCGCTTTGTTAATACTGGCTCACGTTCATTCTTAACAATACCTCCAAACATGTCCTTCGGGCCAATATCATATTCATGTATTGACGTGTATATATATTAATTCATCATGGTTAGATGATATAATACTTATGTTAAATTAAATATATAATATATATTTATTAATTTAAAATAAACATTCGAAAAAAGCTTTTCTGGAGACGCGCTGTGAATAAGTTTTATAAGATCATAAAGACGCGACCTCAAATTGAAGATGATTCTTGTCCAAGGAAAGGATTCACACAAAAATTGAAATATGAAAATCCCTCAAAGTTAGAAAAAGGATGAGTATAAGAACAAGGTCAGCAAGGAGAAATCCATGAAACAAGCAGAGAAAAGTAATGAGGAGATAAAAGAGGAGGAAAATAATGAAGGGGCTAAGGAGAACAAGAGCAAACAAAAGATGGCAAATCAAAAAGAAAATGAGAAGACTAAAAATCAGCACAAAGAAAAGAAAAAGAAACAGCAAAAGAAGGAGCGAAAAGAACAGAAAAAGGACAAGGAGGAGGAGAACAGTGTTATGCAATTCAATGCAGGTTCAGCACAAATGAAAAATAAGAAGATGCAAGAGGCTAGAAAAAAGAACAAGTACAAGAAGAAGAAGAAGAAGAAGATGCCAAAGATGAAGAATGTGGTCATGGTATCAGCTGCACTACCCCAAAATATAGCTAGAAAAAAGAGAAAGACTATAGAACAAAGAGAAGAAAAACAAAGGAATGAGGAAGAAGATGAAGTGAAACAAGATGCTCTTTGTCAACCCAACAATGTGAATAAAATGGAAGAGGAAATACAAGAAAATAGCAATCATAAGGAACAAATTCTTGAAGAAGATGCTACGGATAAGGAAGAACATTGTGACTATGATATCGACAAGAAGGAGGAGAAAGAAGCTGATCATGATATCATTGATCCGGAACAGGGCCAGGAGAATAATATAGGCAGGCTGGAAGAGGAAGAACATTCTGATAGTAGTTTACCTATGGAAATTAAAAATATGAGAGCTATTGATTTATATGTGGAATTGGAGTGTGAACAGGCTGCACAAAATTTCCAAAGTCAGAATTATATACCGAAGGAGGAAGATCAACTTGGCACAGAAGAAACAGTAGAATCAAGAACTGAGAGCAACAATAATGAACAATATCTGAATAGTGAGGATAATACAAGTAGAAGAAGTAGAAGCAGAATTAGAAACAGAAAAAAGAAAAGACAGAAAGGCAAAGGGGAACAAGAAGAGGATAAGGAAGAACAAGAAGAAAGAAAGGAAAGTAAGACAAGAGGAGAAAGAAAAAACAGAAAAGGAGACAAACATAACAATGAGAAAGATAGTACCACCTTCATGAAGGTGAATAGCAGACAAACATTAACATCCTCAAGTTTCCGATGATTAGTACACTTTTTTGGAATATTAGGAGAGTTAGATCAATAAAAGCAATTCATAGACTCAAATTACTTGCCAAAATAAACAAAGTGATTTTCATAGCTATATTTCAACCTTTTGTTGATAAAAACAAGATAGAAGGTTACAAAAAATTCCTTAGATACCAGCATTGTGTTTCCAACTCTAACGGAAAAATCTGGTGCTTTTGAAATTATATGGATAACACTGAAATTATGGAAGACAATGAACAACATATTACTCTCAAGATAAAGGATCAAAGTGATGATACAAGTTCTTATGTAACAGCAGTATATGCTAAATGTACTTCTGTTGAAAGAAGGAGTTTGTGGAATATTATTGATGAATTAAACAATTCTATTGAATTGGCCTTGATGTATAGGGAGTAACTTTAATGTCATTATGGATCCAACTGAGAAGTTAGGAGGAAATCCTTACAGGGCCAGTAAAAAATTTGGATTTCATCAGCAAAATGAAAGCTTGTGGCTTTATGGATTTACTTGGTGCAACAACAGAAGACCCAAAAAGAGAATTTGAAAGAGGTTAGACAAGATCCTGTTGGGATATTACAAAGGTTGCAGGAAACGGGAATTACAAGTAACTGCTAATGTAAGAATTGAAATTACAATTCAACTAGAAATCTGAAAATTACAAAGATGAACAAGAAAACTGGAAAACTGTTTTTGTTTGCTTGCTGAGTCGAGTGTGACACTCTGTCCTTAAGACAATATTGCCCCGTATGTATCCTTTATACGTCCTGGACAATTCGTCTCCCAAGATAAAACAGCAATGGAACACTTGAGCAAAGGAAACTCAAATGCTACCGTGAAGAATATTGAGCAATGAAATGATGCTTGGAAGTTATAGGAAGAACTGATTTCTGGTTGTATATTTTCGTGTATATCAAGTGTGTCTCAACAATGGTGTAAGGGGTGTTTATATAGGTGAGGAAGGGACTGTTTGACTGCCTCCATAACAGCCATTATTGGCCAAATAATGACCATTATGGAGGTAGTAAAGCCACCAAATAAATGGAGAGAAATACCAACGGATTGGCCATTATAGGAGGTGTAATTCAGCCAAAATAAATGGCTGAATTGAGTGCTTGACGTTTCTGTTCTCTTTTGCCGAAATTCTGACTTTCTGGAAACTTCAGGGACCAAACTGTACATCTGAAATAATTCTGGTCCAAACTGTACTTCTGGCAAAGTTCTCTGGCCCAAAAAGATAATATCAGAAGGCCCACAGCCCGTGAACCCGGAACCGGACGGGCGGGCGGGCGGCGGCGGCGCGCGCGGTCTTTCCTCGAACCGAAGCACATCTAGGTCCTCCCTCCTTTAAACACATGGGATACCCCTTGGGGTCCCAAACCCCAAACCAATTTCGAGTCTTATATACACAACAATTCTTTCTTCCTCTACCGATGAGGGAGAATTGAACACAATACCACACTTTCCATGCTTCAAACACCTCACTTCGTGGACCAATATCTCTTTCATTTCTCAACGAAATTTGACGATTCTTGGCCCTACGGTTATCTATGTACTTAGTAGATCATGCATGTGTGAAGAACTGGATTCTCCAACATACGTAACACTAGTGTTTAAGCCGTTAAAGTTGGTCGGTCGCAACTCCCGCCAAAGGCAAATTTCCAACAGATCCTAATAAATGATCAATGGGCTCAATTTTTTAATCAGAATGAGGTAAAGCACCTAGCCATAACTGGCTCAGACCACAGACCTCTTCTGATGAAGTCTCACAATGATCAACAATACCATATCAAATATTTCAGTTTCTTGAATTTATGGACTAAACAACTAGATTTTCATGAAGTAGTTCAACAAGTTTGGGATACCAATAATCAAGGGAATCCTATGTGGATTCTACAAAGCAAACTTAAGCTGCTTAGTACCAAACTAAGTCAATGGTCTAAGGAGAACATTGATGGTATCCATGAAGAAGTCAACAATTGGGAAGCAAAGCTTCTTATCCTTGAAGATATTGATCTGCATGACAACAATAAGCAACAAAAAGAGGAACTGAATAAAGGTTATGCAGAATATATCAGATGACTGGGTCTGCAAGACAATCTCCTAAGGCAGAAGACTAAGACCACCTAGTTCAAGGAAGGGGATTACAATTTAAAATATTTTCATAGTATCTTAAGAGACAGAAGGAGGAGGTTACGCATCAACACTATTAAGAACCATAGAGGTGTTTGGATACAAGGAGATGATAGAATTGCTAAAGCAGCAATTAAACACTTCAAAGGTTTTTTCAACTTACAACAACACACAAGGGAGAGCAATATTATGGAATGTATTCCTATTATTATCACTAATGAGGAAAATCAAAGTCTTACCAAATTGCATGTTGAAGATGAAATTAAGGAAGCAATTTTTAGTATTAGCACTGAGAGTAGTACTGTCCCTGATGGATTCAATAGAATATTCTTTCAACAGTGTTGGAACAATATCAAGAGGGATGTCATAGCTTTTGTGATGAAATTTTTCGAAGGAAAAAGGTTAACAAAATTTATACTCACACTTGTTTGGCTTTGATCTCAAAAGTAGAGTCTCCTTCAACTTATAAAGAGTTTAGATCCATTAGTCTCAACAATGTGACCAACAAGATCATCTCCAAGATTCTGGCTAGAAGATTAAATCCTCTCCTTAACAATTTGACCTCTCAGAATCAGAGTGGGTTTGTAACAGAAAGACTAATCACAGAAAATGTCATGCTTGCACGGGAAATTATCCATGATATTTCCAAACCTAATCAAGGTGGTAATATGGTGATTAAGCTGGATATGGCCAAAGCATATGATAGATTGTCTTGGTCCTTTTTGCTTAAGGTTCTACACAAATTTGGATTTAGTGTTGAATGGATTGACATCATCAGTAGGATCATTTCAAATGTTTGGTATTCTATTCTTATAAATGGGTCCATATATGGTTTCTTTCAGTCTTTCCAAGGTTTGAAACAAGGACATCCTATTTCCCCAGCTCTATTCATTTTAGCAGTTGAGGTTATCTCTAGATTATTAAATAATTTGCACAAGGATTCCAGGTTCATTCCTTATTCCATGAACAAGAGGGGGCCTAAAATTAATCACTTGGCATATGCTGATGACATTGTCATCTTCTCAAGTGGCAATTCAAAGTCTGTTAAATTGATAAAGAAGCAAATTTCAAAGTATGAGAAATCTTCGGGTCAAAAGGTGAGTGATGAAAAGAGCTTTTTTGTGGAAAGCAAAACAAGTCCATACAGGATCAACATGTTGGTTACAAAGGTGCAGAAAACGGAAATTACAAGTAACTGCTAAGTAATAGAAGAACTGAAAAATACAATTCAACAACAAACTGAAAATTACACAGAAATTGTAGAATGAACTGGAACTGTTTGTGTATGCTGAGTCGAATGTTGCACTCTGTCTTTAAGAAAATATTGCCCCGTATGTATCATTTATACGTCCTGGACAATTGTCTCCCAAGATAAAACAGCAAAGGAACAATTGAGCAAAGGAACAATTGAGCAAAGGAAACTCAAGTGCTACCGTGAAGAATTTTGAGTAATGAAATGATGCTTGGAAGTTATAGGAAGAACTGAAAATCTGTTTCTGTTTTTCGTCTAATTTTTGTGTAGCTCAACAATGGTGACAAGGGGTCTTTATATAGTTGAAGGAGGGGCTGATGAACTGCCTCCATAAGTGCCATTACCGGCCAAGTAATGGCAATTATGGAGGTAATAATTCCTCCAAAATAAATGGTGAAGATGTGCAACGGATTGGCTATTTAGGAAGAGTAATTCAGCCAAAATAAATGGCTGAATTGAGTGCTGTTGACGTTTCTGATCTCTCTGCCCAATTCTGACTTTCTGGAAACTTCAGGGACCAAACTGTATATATGAAAGAATTCTGGTTCAAACTGTACATATGAAACTTCAGGGATCAAACTATACATCTGATCTGGCAAAGTTCTTTGGTCCTAAAAGATAATATCAGAAGAAGCACAGCCCACAGCCCGAGAGCCCGAAACCGGACGGGCGGCGCGCGTGTGGGCTTTCCTCGAACTGAAGCACATCTAGGTCCTCCCTCCTTTAAACACATGGGATACCCCTTGGGGTCCCAAACCCCAAGCCAACTTTGAGTCTTATAAACAAAACAATTATTTCTTCCTCCACCGATGAGGGAGAATTGATCCATACCACATTTTTCCATGCTTCAAATACCTCAATTCGTGGACCAATATCTCTTTCATTTCTCAACGAAATTTGACGATTCTTGGCCCTACGGTTATCTACTTACTTAGTAGATCATGCACGTGTGAAGAATCGGATTCTCCAACATGCGTAACACAAGTGTTTAAGCCGTTAAAGTTGGTCGGTCGCAACTCCCGCCAAAGGCAAATTTCCAACACAACAAACTATGACAATTCTCTGGATACATGGATAAATCTTTCCCTTTCACCTATCTGGGATGCCCAATTTATTCAGGGAGGAAAAAAATTGAATATTTTGATGGCATGGTCTCCAAAGTTGTGAAGAGATTAAATGGCTGGCAAGGCAAAATGCTTACTCATGGAGGAAAGACAGTGTTGATAAAGAGTGTCCTCCAATCACTCCCTACCTATACATTGTTTGCTTTAAATCCTCCAAAAGAAACATTGAACATCATAGAGAAGCATATGGCTAGATTTTTCTGGGGATCTTCAACAGAAAGAAGGAAATATCATTGGAGCTCTTGGTCCACTTTATGTAGCCCGAAGGAAGAATGAGGTATTGAAATCAGAAGATTAAGTGATATATCAGACACTCTTGTCATCAAAAGATGGTGGAGACTGAGAACTAAACAGTCTCTATGGGCTGAGTATATGAAAAGCAAATATTGCTCTTATAAACATGTAGCTCAAAAGAAATGAATCTCTGGAAATTCTCAAAGATGAAAAAGTCTGATTTGGGCTAGAAGCAAAGCTGAGGAGCACATCAAATGGAATATAAATAAGGGTGATTATAATTTTTGGTGGGATATTTGGACAGAGTATGGCCCTTTGGCTAAGATTCCAAATATTTACAGTGATGGTCTAATTGCTAAGCTTACAGTCAAGGATTTTATGATGAACAGATAATGGGATGAAAGAACACTTTCATGTGTTCTCCCTTCTCATATAGTTCAAAGTATTATGAACATTCAGATTGGGCCTGCAGAGCAAGAGGATGAAGCTATTTGGCAGATCACAGAAGATGGACATTATTCTAACAAATCTGTCTGAAATTTGAGCAGAACTTCAAAGCAAAAAGATGAATTTTTGAGCAACCTATGGCACAAAGCTATACCATTTAAAGTCTCATTCTTGACATAGAGGCTGTGTCAAGGAAAATTACCTTTTAGAGAGGCTATATCTAGATTTGGAATTCTTACTAATACTGTCTGTTTTTGTTGCAGGATACCTGTGATGGATTCCATACAACATACTTTCACAGAACAAGGTAAAGGTAAGGTCTGTGTACACTCTACCCTCCCCAGACCCCACATTGTGTGATTTCACCGGGTATGTTGTTGTTGTATACTTTCACACAAGGGGAGGCAACAAAACATATTTGGAAATACTTTGGAGCAGCAATGAGAATTATTCACCAATTAGGACCCATCAGAAGAGTTTTGAAGAACTGGTGGGATAGCAGAACTCACAATAGTGTCCATAAGACGATAAAACAAATTATGCCTATATTTATATGCTGGGAAATTTGGAAACAATAGACTGCTTGCAAGTTTGGAAGTCAACAGAAGATGATTCACAACAAGATGGAATATCAAGTCATTTGGAACACTATCACTGCTATGCATTGGTTATTTTCAACTTTGACAGTAAATGGGACTTGGCTAGAGATGTGTTACAAGATTGAAAGATTACAACCCAAGATTGAGGTACAGTCTATTATGTGGATGAAACCTGAAATAGGCAAGTACAAAGTTAATGTAGATGGAAGTTTTAATAGGGAGAAGGATCAAGCAGGTGTCGGAGGGGTTATAAGAGATCATAATGGCAACTTCATCATGGCCTTCTCAAAAGCTGTTCAGTGTATAACCAGCAACTACACAGAGGCAACAACAACAAATGTTGCGGTGAAATGGTGTTTGGACAATGGTTTTGACAATTTTATTTTGGAAATGGACTCTCTAGTCATTGTTAATATGCTCAAGAACAAGTCTACAGAGAATCTCAAATTGAAAAGGCTTATTCAAGATACCAACAAGTATACTGGGAGATCTTCGATCAGCCTGATGCACTGCCTAAGGGAAGAAAACATGGTAGCTGACTCTCTTGCTAAATTAGTCGCTAGTAGTGAAAATGAAACTTTTTTCTCCTCTTCACAACATCTCCCGCAAGAGGTAAAAGGTTTAGTTCAACTAGATAAGTGGCAATTTCCTACCATGATATGCAATTTCTTTATAAGTTAAGTTGTGTATAATTTTTATATAGTGAAGGATCTTGTATAGGCTTATCCTTCATTTCATTTGCAAGATGTTAGAAACTACCAAATGGTTAGAGTCCATGTCCCCCTCTAACATATGTAATTTTTTGCTATTAATGGACATTGTAGGGGTTAAGCCTAAGTCCCACACCTTTGGGATCATAACCAAGATGATGGCTTATTAAAACAAAATAGCTTAAGACTGAAATAACCAGTTAAGGTTGTATTTACAATGATGAATAGATAATCAACAAGCCCGTCTAGCTCAGTTGGTAGAGCGCAAGGCTCTTAACCTTGTGGTCTTTTTAAAATTTCTACTACTTTATTTCTTTTAACAAAAAAAGAAGTTTTAACTTTACTAATGCATTGATAATTCGTAATTTATAATGCAAATAACTTTAGTATGTAGCAAGTTAGTTCATGCTATAGAAAGAATATATATTTAAATGACAACACCAAAAATTCTAGCTGTTCTAGGTGGGTGCAAGAGAGGATGAAGAGTAGAAAACACACCTTTTATTCCATGGATTTGGATGACATTTTTTTCACTCAAGAAATATTTTTTCCCGTCTCACTTTGTATGATAATGTGTTAGACCTAATATAATTTGATACTTACATCGTTTCACAAATACAAAGTAATTTTGTATATAATAACTTTAATGTGATTTATTCTTCCTCAAACTTGGTACATAACGGGAGTTCGTGTACCGAGCTATCCTTTTAGTAGACAAAAAACTTTTTTTTTTTGGGTTTTCGATCCTCAAAAGAGATTATGGTAGTTGATAGTGGTTGACAGAATTAAGAAGCTAGTATTGAGTCAATCTTCATGACTAATCTCACCTTAGCTAGGCTTGGTAAAATGCTATAATTCAAAGACACGAAGCTTCTTGATTATATCTCTCATCAAAAGGTGCAAATTACAATAATAACATACCAGTGTAATTTCACACAATGAGATTTGGAGAGGGTAAAATATACGCAGACCTTATCTCTACCTTTGTGGGTAGA
This sequence comes from Anisodus tanguticus, assembly GCA_034509755.1. Classification (NCBI taxonomy): domain Eukaryota; kingdom Viridiplantae; phylum Streptophyta; class Magnoliopsida; order Solanales; family Solanaceae; genus Anisodus; species Anisodus tanguticus. The sequence goes on from CM067558.1 coordinate 40,747,752, forward strand.
TAGATTGTTTCCGATAGACCATCGGCTCAAAAGAACGTAGTCAATGCAGAAATTCAAGGGGAATACGACAGCAAGTTATCACACTAACAAAACAAATAAAGCAACACCTAGGAATATACACATAAGAGTATGGATCTACATGAAAATATTATTCAAATACTTTTGTGGAAGAAATCGTTTTATCTACTAATATTGGTCATATTGGCATATTATCAGATCACGCTCATATTGCCACAGTGTAAAATCTGAGAAAGTCCCACATGAATATCCAATGATAACGGACATTCAAGAATCGATACATAAAATTATTATTTTTTGACCCTTTTTGTTAGGCATTGAATCCCACCCCACGGAGCAGTGATGAGTGGTGTCCTCGAATACCATCCATATGTGCTGGAGGAGCAGCAATGAAGACAAGCAATTGATGGGCACCATCAGGATTTATAGTTCAACAGTATTGGTGGAATCTTTCACACAATAAATATCACAGTAATATGACTATTTTCTTAGAAGATTAGTAAAACAAAATGCAAGAAATTTGTAAATAAATTTTGGAGATCTTTGTTAAATCATTACTATTTTCTATTCAGATGGTAAGTGAGCGTATTCATTTCTTGGAATGGCTCTACCTAAATGGCTGGGGATGCTTTTATTCTTTCAACTCATACTACTGTTCTATAATTAGAAGTAAAAGTACAACTACATGAGGCAGTTCAATTTTATTTTTCATATATGGTGGGAAATTAACTTAAATAATTGTTCGCCCAAAAAATAGCCGGCTAATTTATAATAAATATAATTAGTGTATAATATATGTATATTGGCTAATGGAAAAGAGCAGTCTGATGCACTAAGCTTCCGCTATGCGTGGGGTCCGGGGAAGGACACCGGACCACAAGAGCCTATATATTGTACGCAGTCTTACCTTGCATTTCTGCAATAGACTGTTTCCACGGCTTGAACCCGTGACCTCCTGGTCATATGAGAGCAACTTTATCAGTTACTCCAAGGCTTCCTTCAATTGTATATTGACTAGTGGATGATAAAAAATTATCTTATCTTAGAAAAGAAACGCTCATGCAATTGAAAGCTTACAATAATTATTTTAAGTTTTAAAGGATAATAATGCAGCATCCCTTAACCTTAATTATAAGATTCTAAAATTATACTTATGCCTTTATCCAATTAACTAAGAGAGTATATTATAAGGAGGTTTTTATGCCCTATTTATGCACTCAGTACGTTTTTAGGTAAATATTCCTCATGTGTGGAAAATTGGAAATACACTTGTTTTGCATCAATTGACTTGGTGTGAATATCTGGATGTATAAAAGTTTTTACCATGTTTTTCTGGATATCTAGATACACTCAGGGTCGAATGTAGGATGTATGGTATGGGTTCAGGAGAACCAGATAGCAGTTTTGGCTTCAACCGTATACATGTGTTAAAAGTTTAACTAAATAAGCACAAATAATTATTTTGATTCTAATAAATTACGATTAAAATCCTGTACTCAAATTCTTAAAATTTCAATCCTACATCCGTCTCTGAATATACTCGTTGTAGTCAAAGTCATCATATATAGTAGACCAATTGCACTAAATATAGGCCTCAAATTAAATTCCACATAGCACCTTCACAAATTTTGGGACCTCACTATTTATAGCAGCAGAGGAGAGAAGGAAGCACATGAAAAAGTTTTTGGTCAAAGTTGTACTGGAGTATGAGGTTGTAACCATTAATTTGAATCCATAATCATCATTATTATTACTACTACTATTATTTTTATTTTGGACAAGGATCAAAATAGAGTATGTAGTGGTTTGAACCTAGAAGAGTTGGTGTCCTACCCCGTTGTTTCATCTAATGTATCATTGAGCACATAAATTTAAAAAGTAATGTGATATTAATTAAAATGTATTTAAGGTACCAAAATGGCCTATTATATTTTAAGGCAAATAGGGGCATGGGTTTTTCTGAGGGTCCTCGCCATCTGAATCAATTTTAAACAAATAATACGTCTAACTGGCTTTGTGATTATAGTGTTATTTGTAGCACTTTACCCCTCTTTTTATTTATTCTTTTATTATTTAAAAAATTGAGTAAAAATATATATTCAAGTTACTTATTAATTACAAACTAATGAACTAGCTCTTTTATCGGTTATTGGAACACGAAAGCTTACTAAAAAGAGTTTTGTGGTCTTAAACATGTCATATGGAATTATTAATTACAAACTAATGAACTAGCCCTTTTATATGAGTTTTAGTTTTATGCACCGAATTTTAAACCGCAGGATAAATTGACCTACCATAATAACTTTGTATATAGGGGAAGAATAGAAAAAGAAGGGCAGGAAATGGATTTAAAAGATAGTTGGCCATTTGTATGCTTTCCCGGGCTTTTTGCTATTATTAAAAATTCAATCATTAACAATTCACCAAAAATAGAAGAAACCGATGTTCTTTATTTATACTTCCACTTATTTTCACCGACCCCTTTCCTTTTCCCTTCATCAAACATGCACCCCACTTTCCAAAAAACATTAACATAATTAGCAACAAAACACATCTCCCACTATATCCCTTCCTTAATGTTTTCAAAAACAAGAAAAACCATTTTCTCATATTCATTTGAGAAATAGGTGTTTTTCCCCTTATTCTTGTAACAATATTTCTTTCAATTTCCATGTGTTGCATAATAATTAGGCATAAAAATGGTTATAGAAATATACAAGATTTCAAAGTCAAGATCTTTCAATTTTAGGAAGATGTTTGAAGGAAGACATGCACATAGTAATGTGGTGCTAGAGAATGCACATGGCAAAGAGATGAAGTTTAGGACTCAAGGTGTAAAATCATCTTCAGCATTAGAATTACAAAATTTAGGTAGCATTTTTAATAGGTCTGTTGATCCTATTTCGCGTTTCGCTAAGGAAGGAGCAAGATCAAGAAACATCCACAAAGATAATAAACAGGCTTCAGGTTTGTACCATTTTACATGTGTTGATATTTGTTGTCATAAACTTGTAGATGCAAGGCGAATCTAAGACGGTTCTGTGGGTTCAACTGAACTGATGATCCTTTCAGCTCGAACTATGTATACATATACAAAGAGAAATTAAAATGTATTTATGTATATGCAAAGAGAAATTAAAATGTACTATACTATATATATATATATCACATTCATTTTGAATTCACTGTCTCTAGATTCTGGATTCGCCTTTGTAGGTAAGCATTGCATGTTTGAATTACAATTCTGCACCAGAAAGATAAACATACTTGAGGTTCGTACCTTTTTTACATGTATTGGTATTTGTTGTCATAAACTTGCATATGCACAAATGCAGATCTAACTATCTAAGGCGGGTTCTGTGGATCAACTAAACTGATGATCCTTTCAGCTCGAACTATGTATACATATGCAAAAAGAATTTAAATTGTATACATATATTGAGATCAATGCTGGATTCGCGAATGCATGTTTGAATTACTATTCTGCACCAGAAATATAAATAAGCTTCAGGATTTGTACCATTTTACATGATATTCATTTCATAAACATGCAGGCATGCATGTTATCATTACAATTCTGCTCACATTGAATGTTGTTTTACCCTTTATCCTTCGTCGTTGATCATTTCGTGTTTTCTTTGTCCGAGTTAGACGTAAATGGATGTTCTTAGTTTTTTTTTCTGGATGTAGACATGGAAATGATGAAAGAAAGGTTCGCGAAGCTGCTTTTAGGAGAGGATATGTCAGGAGGCGAAAAGGGCGTTCCATCGGCTCTAGCTTTATCAAATGCCATTACTAATCTTGCAGGTGATTTTCACCAGAATGTGATCAACATCATCCAGATTTTGTTTTTTACAAGAAATATTCAGATATATGGAGAAAATATTAACTCTTTCTATGTTCTTTCTGTGTGTAAAACATATAGCTTCTGTTTTCGGAGAGCAATGGAAATTGGAGGCCATGTCTCAAGAGAGAAAAGCAAGGTGGAGAAAAGAAATCAACTGGCTTTTATCTGTATCAGACTACATTGTTGAATTTGTCCCTTCTCAACAAAAATCTAAGGATGGAACAAACATGGAGGTCCTATATGATTTCTCTATCTCTCATTTCCAATTCAAGATTTAATGTAGAAATAGCGATCATTGAAGAAAATGAAATCTTGATACAGGTAATGGTGACACAACAAAGAAGAGATCTGCTCATGAACATCCCAGCCTTGAAAAAACTTGATGCAATGCTCATTGTGAGGACCTGCAACGCCCTCTTGCTATGAAATTACTTGATTAGCCTTACGTTGTTCGGACTCTTAAAAATATCACCGGGTGTGTGTCGGATCCTCAAAAGCATATTTGAGGATCCGACATGAGCGCGATAACATTTCTGGGGGGCTGAACAACATAGGATTAATCTGTTACTCTCTCCATTTCATTTTATATAGTTGTGGACGGAGTTAAATAAAGAAAGACTGACTTTTGGCACATACAAAAAGTGTGGGTACAACAATTGTAGGAAACAGGAAGTAAATAAATATTACAAATGCTAGAAAGGATAAACTACTCAAGATTACAACAAACTGGAAATAAGAACAATTACAAACTCCTTGTGATTTGCTGAGTCGAGTGATGTCACTCTGTCTTTAAGACAAGATTGCCCCGTATATATCCTTTTCCGTTCGTTGGCAGTAGTCTCCTAAGATACAACAACAACTAACAAATGAGCAAAGGAAACTCAAGTGTTACTCTTGAAGAACTTTGAATATAGAAAACTTGCTAGAGAGGAAGAAGAAGATTTCAGAAAATTTCTAAGTGTTGAACAATTGAGACAAAGGCCTCAATTTATAGTGTAAGGAAATGACCCTTCAACTAGCCAACTAATGGCCTTCAATAGCCATGTAATGACACTTATTGAGGGGTTACATTCAGCCAAATAATGGTTGAATTCATGTGCCAAATAATGGAGATTCAATGCTCCAAAACAGTCCAAAAGTCAGAACTTTCCATCTTCCCGTCGCAACATTCTGCCTCCGAAGTGCCGCGGCTCTGCGAATTAGCGTCGCGGCGCCTCAGCTCCAGTAGCCCAAACCACCATTTAGCACCGCGGCGCTGCTATGGGGGCGCCGCGGTGCTCCGGCGCCGCGACTCCGATGGTGTTGCGCTGTGGCCCTTCATGGCTCCGCGACGATTTCCGACTCGTTTCATCTTACACTTCTTCCTTCGTTTACCAACGTGGAATACTTGTCATTTGGCCAATAACCGTCTATCATTCTATGTCTCAAACCTATTACGTATGTACCAATATCTCTTTCAATAATGAAATTTACGATACTTGGCACTACGTGTACACGTGTGTGAAAACGGCGTTTCCGACGTGCGGGGCCCCAATTGTTCGAGTCATAAATAATGGGATAAACTTAATTCCACATTAGTAAATTTCCAACAAAAAGTACCCTTAAAACTTGTGGTCTAAAACATGCTATGACGTTTCTAATCGCTACAAGAGCATGGCATTAGGGTACGTAAATGGAAAGTTTAAAGTTAAAGAGTTTCTAAGTATAGAAATGTGTCACTTTTTTTTTAGAACATACGAAAAAAGAAAGAGTTCTATACAAAATGAAACCGAGGGAGTCCATGAATTGCATTATCTCTAATGTTGGATAATTTCATATGATGCTTAACAGGATTGCTTAGAAAACTTTAAAGACGAGAACGAGTTCTGGTATGTTTCAAGAGATGCTGATGAATCTGAGAAAGGTGTCCAGAGGAATGATAAATGGTGGCTACCTTCGGTCAAGGTTCAACCAGAGGGTCTATCTGATGAATGCCGAAAATGGCTCCAATATCAGAAGGATTGTGTGAACCAAGTACATAAAACATCTATGGTTATTAATGCACAAATACTCTCAGAAATGGGAATTCCTGAAAACTACATTGATTCTCTCCCTAAGGCAAGTACACTCTCTTGGATACAATTTTTGTCAATGTCACTCGGATTCTCCAAAAATGCATAGGATTTGGAGGATATGGCACACACTCGACAGTAATTTTAATGAGTCTGAATAACATAGTTTTTTATAAGGGACTCAGCTCGAAGATACTGATACTTCTATTATTGCTTTATATGTTTTTTTCAAGAATGGTAGAGCAAGTCTTGGTGATTCAATCTACAAGAGCATCACAATAGAGTTCTTTGATCCCGAACAATTCCTTTCGACCATGGATCTGTCCACAGAACACAAAGTTCTTGATCTTAAAAACAGAATTGAGGCATCTATAGTGATTTGGAAGAGGAAAATTGACCATAAAGATGGAAAGTCTTCATGGGGTTTAGCTGTGAGTGTGGAGAAGAGAGAGCTCTTTGAAGAGAGAGCAGAAACTATCTTACTCTTGTTAAAACAAAAATTTCCTGGACTCCCTCAATCTTCTCTTGACATCAGCAAAATCGAGTGTAACAAAGTAAGTTCTCCCTTCTATTTTAAGTGGCACGTTTTCTCTTTTAGTATGTTCCAAAAACAAACGAGACATTTCTATTTTTAAGAACAATATAGCTTATAATTTTCCATTTTATCCCTAATGACATGATTTAAAAAAAAAAAAGGGGGGGGGGGGGGGGGGAGGAGGTTGGAGCAACGGTAAAGCTGTCTCCGAGCAGTGGAATCAGCCATTGATGCTTGCGTGAGGGTATCCCCTTCCCCGGACCCTGCGATGCTTTTTGCACCGGGCTTCCCTTTTTTCCTAATGACATGATTTTATAGCCACGGAAATGTCATGACATAAGTTCCAAAAGTCCGTATTTCTTTCTTGAACTCCACACTCAATCAAACACCTTCGCATAAAATGAAACTGAGAGAGTAACAAGCATTGTTGGAAGAAAATAATTCCTCATTACCTCATCAAATCCTGACCTGTTTGTTTCTATTTCTTATTGTGTACAGGATATAGGACATTCTATTCTTGAGAGCTACTCAAGGGTGCTAGAAAGCCTAGCTAACACAGTTATGTCGCGTATTGAAGATGTCCTATACGCGGACTCTCTAACGCAAGGTCCATCACTTGCTATCGCAAAGGTGAACCTCTCATCAGCTGATTCCTCACCTCCACTTCCATTAAGTGGTATGTCAACTCCTAGGGAATTAGAGGCAGATATGTTAAGTTCTGCTGCACAAACACCAACTTTGTCCGATTTCATTGGCTGGGGTGTGGAGCTAGGAGACACAGGAATGAAGAAGAATCATTCAACGTTTAACTTAGAGGCTTATTTCAAAGGTGAAAATGACTACAAATGCATGGGGAAACTAGCTAGCGTTACTCCGAAGAAATTTTCCTACACTGAGAAGATTGGAAGTGCCCTAAGAAGTCCAACAGCTCGACATTAGGTCACGAAACTGAGGAAAGAGAACAATGTCAGGGTGATAGGATGATAGGAAGTAAAACAAAATCCAAAGTAGTTAGGAAGCTCACCTGTGTGTAAATACTCCGACATTTTTAAGGAGTTGAATGTGGTTAGTGTTTGAAGTATAAGACTGCTCTTCCTTCCATTGCGGATAGGGAAGTTCAAAATGTTATGTTGCTCTTCTATCAAACATAGTGAAGTGTTGCTTTGACTTGTTAATTTATGTACATGCTCCATCACGTTTAAGCCTGATACGTTTTCACGCTCTAAACAAGCAGAAAAGTTTCTTCCGCTCAGATATCACAATTTACTTTTTCATGCTCTAAACAAGCAGAAAAGTTTCTTCTGCTCAGATATCACGTTGAATTGTGTGAACCACCTCATCTAAAAGGTTAAGTTGTCAGAACTGGAGTAAACGACTCATCTCATTCAAAATCTTTAAAGCAAATCCAAGATTCAATATAGAGTACATGCCAACATTTGCACACTGCTGGCTAAATCATCAGATTATGCCACCATACGAATTTTGCTGACGATAAGACTTAAAGTTGTAAAGGTCACGAAGTGTGGATCTCTGAAAGGAATAATACCAATAAAAAAGCTTCACAAGACTTTTTTGCATTAGCTACTAAGACCCCTTTATAAATGTACATAATTTGGGACGCAAGAGTAATAATACATTATTCCAGTTCTGGTATGTTGAAGCCTGCAACAATCTATAAAATCTTTCCTAATGGAATTTTCATGGCAGCCTTCAGACTCATTACAAATTTATGTTACTATTCTTCTACCCCGTCGAATGAGTGACCTGATGTCCTTATTATGCATCGGTCTCCAATTCAATATGTTTCGTTTTAGCTTCCGACCCTCCTGCATTCACAAGAAAAAGCACATGAGCATGGTGTTTAACACTATCCATATACTCCCTTCGTATTCAAACTATGTGAACTTTGACTAACAATTTAAAATGTATTTTTTCATCATATTGACATGAGAAGAATTGCAACTTATAATACTTTTCGTATAGTTTTTGAACATCTAAATTTTTAATTTTAAAATATTGAGTTGATATAATCCAATTTAGCTACGAAGATTAGTCAAATTAACTTGCGAAAAGCGAAAAGTGTCACATAAACTGAGACAAAGGGAATATAAATTGTTGATATAAGGGTACCTGAAACTCAAAGTTGGAATTTTGTGATTTTGGTACTACTGATAGGCCGTCTGGAACCGGTAGCACTGCAAATCCATATATGAAAATTGAAATTTGAACATTTCCTTCTAAAGCTCCAATGTTGAAAATTTACATCTGGTAAATATTTTTAATTTACCTGGAGGTGAAAAGCTAGACTTATGCTCTGAATCTTCAAGTAGAGAAAGCTTAAAGTTGTAAGTGTACAAAAATAGTGGCACATCTTCCTCTGCCTCAAATTCATCTTTGTCCGCAATCTTATTGTCAATTGGTATATTGAATCCCCTTCATTCATACAAATCCATTAGGCTTTTATTCTCCATATTTACATTGTTCTTGAAAGTTGAAATAAGGCAATGGATAAAAATATTACCTTGAAATTTCTTCCATTCTCCTGAGATCATGAGTTGCTGGTTTAGAAATCAAAAGTATTAGTAGTATACAGTTATGTTTGGCTTCAATATAGTAAACTTATTGAGTGGATTGAAATTGTTGAAGTAATAAAAGATTACGTGGTGATATATAGCGACGATGATATGTTGCTAAATCAGTATTCCAACAAAGCCTTGTGAGAGCAAGCTTGTGAGAGTATTGCTGGCAGGTCGCGAGCCTCTAATTAAATTAAACCAACACAAAAAAAAAAGAAGGTAGCATAAGGTGAGAAATTGGTAAAAATGTGTTAAGTTATATACACTGACAATATAAAAAAATTGAGTAAAAACTACGAACTTGAGTCAAGCCATCGATTCGAAGCTCTGTTTCAGAAGCTGTGTCAATTGTTGAAATCCGGCATTCAAGTTTAGATGAGACGTTTCCTAAATGATCGACGACTGTAACAACAGCTCTACAGAGGTACTCTTTTGTGTTTTCCACTACACTGCAACAACAATAACAAGAATGTCTCAATCTCAGACAAGTTGGAATTTTTCCATAATCATTCACTATATTTTTTATTGGCATATAAATCTCTCGCAGGACTAATAGACTTCTAAGACATAGAACCTAAAGTAAACGTATGTACTAACATGACTAAAATTTAATCCCAACTAATTGATATGTACTAGGAACATACAAAATTGCATATTAGGATGAGAAAAGTTGAACTTCCAGTCATTTGTATTTTCTGAGGAATTCACACATCGTCACATAATTCAATGACAAAATAGTTTTATGACTGTACTGTTAATTATAGTGTGTAAATTTCAGTTACTTTAATGAGACAAAAAAAATAGTGTAGTACCTTTACTGTTATAGCTAATAAAATCCAGTGACAAACTGACAATAAAGGAAGAAATTAACTACAGAAATACTCACTCTCTTTTCTCTTCTGCCTTTACAAATGCTTTCTCACAATAATCTGCAGCATGGTGAAGCTGAGAGCACAAATCCTTCAGTTCCTGCAAAAATAAGAAATGTATTATAATCTCCACAAGAAATTGTTGTCAAGAAACACCACACACACTCACTCAGACTCTAGCACCTAAAATCTGGACAAAATGAAACAACAAACAATTCAGTGGCGGAATCAGAATTTTCATCAACAGAATTCAGTATCTACTATATATACGTCAAAAAATTGACATTATATATACAATGTGATTTTCCACTGCCTTCCGCCCCTCTAACTCCACCATGGAAATAAACAAGTACTCTTCATATACTAAGAGATACTGTTTAATCATAAAGATTACTTACTTGCAAGGAGCTGTTAAACTTAGTTGAATCATCAGTTTCAGCTTCTGTATATTTTTTGGGAGATGAATTAAATTCCTCCTCATTCATTCTTGTTTCACTGCAAAAAGTCCTAAATGCGTAACCAAGAAAAAGAGCAAGCCACAAATTTGACTTATATCTTGATATTTTGATCAAGCCACAAAAGAGCAAGCCACAAGCTTGTGAGAGTATTTTGATATGCGTTTTTTGAGCTAAGGGTCTATCAGAAAAAACATTTCTATCTATTAAGATACGGGTAAAATTTGTGTACACTATATCCTTCACAGATCACTTGAAATTATAATGAATATGTTGTTGTATAAAAATATAAATATATATTGTTCTCATTAATTAGAACAAATCAAAAGAAAAAACGTGTCACATAGTGTGTAACAAATGAAGTATATGTGTTATTTTTGTGATGTGGATAACAGAGGCGTTGTCGGCTATTATAAAATCCCGTGACAATTATTCAGATTTCACTTTATTATGAACAAAAAAACCAAAAAGAGAGAAACAAACAAAAAAATAAATTAAAGAGAGATTCTCTTAATAGAAGTTTATGGAATGGACTGTGGTGACCATATCCTAAAAGACAATTTATTTTGTCAGTCTCGTGACTATTTTGTTCCTCACTTTACAATCTATCTAAAAGTAGTTCTGTCAACTGATAATACACAAAGCTTTCAGATGCCTTAAAGCTGATGAAAAAAAGAAAATGAAAATTTTGTATGCATTGATATTGTAATAAAAAAATTACACTATCAATGCCTCATATAAGTGAGACTAATAGCATGCATTGAGAATAAGGATATAATTATATGTACGAATTGTGTTAAATTCATTTCAAGTTGTTGTTATGGTAGTTTAACAGGTTATAACTTAGCAATTTACTTGTATTTGCCTTATAAATGATATGATTGTGTACATGTTCAAATTTAAATTCAATAATTAATGCAGTTAACTTGTAACAATAGGTTAAAGTATGCTTCTGTTCCGTTAGCTCGTCGATTGCAATACTATTAAAAGAATTAATCTCTTGATTGTTCTTATTGAATAAATATGTATATATACAAGTTACAATCTCCAAATATAGAAAATTCTATTCCTACTAAACTTCTAATATCTTAGTTCTACTTATACAAGAATTCTACAATTATGATAATTATACAACATAATTTAATACTTCTATTTATGATACAAGACTAGTCAAAATCGTGTATATCATAGGGATATACACGGTATTCTATCAACTATTACCTAGATTCGAAATTAAACTTGGAATACACATAAGTGGCATGCATTTTTATGGATACAATGCTTCATCTGTAATGCTCAGAGATGAATTCGAGATTTTAAGTTTATGAATAATGAAATTACAACTCTTTTTATTTATTGGCTTCAAAATAGACTATTTATACATATTAATTGATTTTTTTATATGAATACAAGATTTAAGTCAAAATTAGCTACTTCTGCAAAATTCATAAAATATTATTGATCCGCTCCTGCCGACGCTTTCCCACTATCACAAGAATTGTACGGGAGTCGCGCTCGAAGGAACTTCCCTAACGATTGTATCGAGAAATTTTATTGGTAGTGTAACTTTTTTTCCTAGTCATAGAAATTAAATTTTGTTAACAACTATGCAGCAATCCATCCGAAAAATTGGAAAAAGAAAGGCTGTTGGGTCCAAATGCTGAGCACATGCAAAGAAAACTGTGTGGAAAGACTAGTTCCAGCATAACTCCAATATAAAGAAAACTGAATTCGAGGTTACAGAAAAAAAAAAAATTGGAGGCAACACAGGAATTGGAAAAGAATCATTCCACCGACTTGTATACAACAATAACATAGTATAATTTCATAAGTGAGGTCTAAGTTAAGAAGGGTGGTGCATATACATAGGCAGATTCAGAATTTAAATTTTTTGGTTCAATTTTAAGAATTTTAGTAATGAATCCATTATATTTTTAAAATTATGGATTCATATCTACTATTTATTACAATTTTAATATTTTTTATATATATAAATTTGTATTCCTTATAAAAAATTATGGGTTCAATTGAACCCCCACATACTATGCTAGATAGGCCACTGTGCATACACAATCTTACCTTTATCTTGTGGAGGTAGAGAGATTATTTCCTATAGACTCTTGGCTCAAATGAAGCATATGGAAAGGAGATACAGTAATGAAAAAATTATGCCAAAAATAAAGGAGAAAGAAGCAATAGCAACAAATAAACCCTACCAAAAGTAAAGTAAACAATATATAACAATAAAATTGAAGAATAAGATAGTACGAGAGTAGCACCAACAACGTTCAACTATCTACTAACTGTCTATTCTAATCTTCAACCTTCATATACTTCTATCAAGAGTCATGTCCTCGATAATTGAGCGGTAAGTTTGCCATTAGTAAGCTAGTAGTAGAAATTAATATTCCTTCCAAGTGAGAAATAATGTTATGAGGACTGATCAGGAGACGGAGATGCAAATGCCGTGTCCAATATCTCTTGTTTTCCAGAGTACTAATATCAAACTCTATCCTATAAAAAGAAGGGGAAAAGGTCATATTTACTCTTGCACCTTTTGGGAAATGGTCTATATTTACCCTTGTTAGAAGTATGATTCAATTGTACTCTTGCCGTTACACTTCTCAGCTAAATATACCACCTATTGAACCAAACGTCTAATGGAGTCATTGATGTTAATCAGATTGATTAGAGACTAATTGGACTTTAATAATGGAACGTTAGTTAATATGGGTATATTTAGCCCAAAAATATAACGGCAAGGGTACAATTGAATTAAATTTCTAACGGAGGGTGAATGTAGATTTTTTTCCTAAAGTACAAGGATAAATATGACTCTTTTCTCTAAAAGGAATTATGAGGACTTTTAGGGTGTGTGTCTTATGAAAAAAACGTATTTTATTCCCCTTGTTTATACATTGATTTACCTAAGAAAAAATATAAGTGTTTATATCATTTAGTTTTTTTTTTCTAAAATAAATATCATGTGATGTTTTTCCTTTCAGAAAGAAATAGTGTAAAGGTAGAAGTTTAATCTAACTTTTTGTTCAGTAAGAATTAAAACTTTCTACCTCAGACGGAGACATTATGGTCAAACATAGCTATCAGTTGTTTGTTCGTCTTACATCGCTATATAACAAGGGATCGTTTGGTTGGTGGCATGAAATAGATAAAATATTTCATAGGATACAATAATTTCAAAACTAATTAATACTCATAATCAGAACACATGATAAAATAATTCTGTATTTTATCTCAAAATTATTATCTTTATCCCACCAACTAAATGACCCTTAACTCTTTTTAAGAGAATGTGAGAGAGATGAACGCCAAGCTACCAATGTGGGCCTGTAACCCAAATAGAGGCATTAGTATGGTGGAATGTTGGGCTGTCTTGTAAGGTAGGGCTTGGTGGGCTAGTTTCTGGCCTACTGTATCCAAGCCTAGAGTTGGGTCACGTGGTCCAAGTGAAGGCAGGGGCATCTTGATCCCTAAAGTGGAGTGGACCGTGTGAGAGCAACGGATAACAAGTGGAAGGATAACGAGTCGGTGTTCTCCAAGTCCAAGAAATGCCTCATGGGCTTCGCCTATTAAACCACCACATTTTTTTACTTATATATGCTCAGCTTAGTTTATCTTTTTTTTTGTCCGGCCTGTAATTCTATAAACGAGGATCTTGACAGGATAGAGTGTACGCAGACCTTACCCTTATCTTGTTAGTGGCCCAACCTATCTCCGACATGTTAATATAGCAGAAGGAAGATGACTTAAGCTGATTCATCAGACTTGTCAAGATTTCTTATTTGATACTGATCAAGCCTTATCTTAACAACAAGTTGTGGTGATTCATTAGGATTTCTAGTCAAATCCTGACACGTGGCCATAAACTTTTCAACATTTAATTTGTAGCCAAATTCTGGTAATCACTATAACATCATGTGTAAAAAATCACCAACACGTTTTTGCTTACAAAATTATCCAAATAAATTCAAATAACTTCAAATTTGATATACAACTTTCTAATACAAATCCCAAATACTTTTTATAGTCAAATTCAACCTAAACCTTAAAAAATTAATAGACCACTTTATCTTCTTTTTTTAAAAAAAGTCACCCTTGTCTACATCACATCCCTTGGGACGCGACCCTTCTCCCGACTCTGCTAATGTGAAATACTTTGTGCACCGGGCTGCCCTTTTTTGATCCATAATTCATACGCACGTCGACTAATGCAACAACAACAACAACAACAATAACATACCAGTGTAATCCCACAAGTGGATCTGAGGAGGGTAGGTTGTACGCAGACCTTACCTCTAACTTGAGAGTTAGTGAGGATGTTTCTGATAGACATTCGGCTAAGAATAGCGCCATACAACAATAACAATACAGCGGTAAAATAATAACAAAGCCATTCAAATAAGAAACGAATAGTAACTACAACAAAATAATATGCTACGCAGGAACGATAGACAATCCAGTAATCGAAGGACAAGAAACTACAACAGAAAAACTACACCTACTAGTATGGATTTGGCTACACCTACTACTCTACTACCTTAATTTGTGTCCTCGGTAAGCTGCAATTGCGCCATGTCCCATCTAATCACCTCTCTCTAATACTTCTTCGGCCTACCCCTACCTCTCATAAAGCCATCCATAGACAACCCTTCGCACCTCCGCATTGGGGCATCCGCGTTTCTCCTCTTCACACGCCCGAATCATCTCATCCTCGCTTTCCGCAGCTTGTCCTCTATCGAGGCCGCTCCCATTTCATCTCGTATATCCTCATTTCTAATCCTATCACTTCTAGTATGCCCACACATCCACCGCATCATTCTCATTTCCGCAACTCTCATCTTCTGAATGGGGATTGCTTGACTGGCCAACACTCTGGCCCCATACAACAAAACAAGTCTAATCACCACTTTGTATAACTTGCCTTTGAGTTTTGGTGTCCCTTTCTTATCACACAAGACTACGGATGCGGGCCTCTACTTCATCCACCCCACACCAATACGATATGTGAAATCATCATCAATCTCTCTATAATGAAACTTTCTTTCTTTGGAATGACATGAGTGTCAAGCCTTACTTCCACATCTACCTCCCGCGTCACGCCACTGAACTTACACTCCAAGTACTCTGTCTTGGTCCTGCTCAACTTGAATTCTTTAGACTCCAGGGTCTGTCTCCAAACCTCCAACTTAGTGTTAACTCCCTCTCTGATCTCGTCAATCAGCACCACGTCATCCACAAACAACATACATCGTAGTACCTCTCCTTGAATATGTTGTGTGCATGTTGACTAATGCAATTCATGTAAACACAAATTTCTTTTCTCACTCTTCAACAATTTTCTTTGTAGATATAGGTAATTACCAAATACTTCTTCAGTTTCAATTTATTTGATATAATTTAGAATTGATTACTTCTCGTAGATAGTAAGCAAAACATTTATTTACTGTAAAATAGATTTGAACAATTTGAGGCATATACAAATATTTTTGAAAAGAAATCATAAAGTAAAGATAACTAGGTTCAAGAAGTTGAAATTCAAAAAAAAGTGGGAGAAATCTCATTGACACCCTTGAACAAGGGTGGTTCTGCTACTGGTGTGGTAAGATGAGTACAGTACTCTTGAGATACATTTCTTCCCCGAACTCTGTGTGAACATGAAATGCTTCGCACATCAGAACTATCTTTTTACTAGTTGAACTAGTGAATTATCAATGACCTTATTGTCCCCCCTCTCCCAATGGAGGACAATTTGCATGTGATTATAACTAAACATTTTTAGTTATTTAATTAAAAATAATTGGTATGTATTAAAGTTGAGTATCTTGGCTATTGATTTCTATGGTGAAATTATCACATCACCCTTCATTTTTTAACTTTATAAATAACTATCTTTCCAGTATAGATTTAGGCTCAGCCTCAAAAAGAAATTAAAATGAGACATCTAACAACTCAT
Organism: Anisodus tanguticus; assembly: GCA_034509755.1. Taxonomy (NCBI): domain Eukaryota; kingdom Viridiplantae; phylum Streptophyta; class Magnoliopsida; order Solanales; family Solanaceae; genus Anisodus; species Anisodus tanguticus. The sequence continues at coordinate 40,764,077 of CM067558.1, forward strand.
TTTTACATACCAAGAACAACAAGACGTTTAGTCCGGTGGTCAAGCTGGCTACCATTCGCATTGTGCTTAGCTTGACTCTTTCGAAGGCATTGCCTATTCATCAGTTAGATGTAAAGAATGCCTTCCTACATGGGGATCTCAAGGAAACAGTCTATATGCATCAGCCTTTGGGATTCAGGGATCCCAAACATCCTCATCATGTCTGTTTGTTGAAGAAGTCCTTATATGGGCTTAAGCAGTCTCCCCGGGCCTGGTATACGAGGTTTGCAGATTATGTTTTGACTATTGGGTTCACGCACAGCAGGTCGGATAATTCCTTGTTCATCTACCGTCGTAGTTCATCCTTGGCCTACATTCTGTTATATGTGGATGATATTATCTTGACTACCTCTTCCGATGCCTTACGCCAGTCTATCATGACCATGCCCTGAGTTTGCTATGAAAGACTTGGGGCCCTTGAGTTACTTTTTGAGAATTGTTGTCACGCGTCATTCAGATGGGTTGTTCTTATCTCAACGGAAGTATGCAATTGAGATCATTGAGAGGGCTGAGATGTCTTTATGTAAGTCCATTTTCACTCCAGTTGATACTAAGCCCAAGCTTAGTGCCGCAACCGGCGTACCCTACGAGGATCCGACCCGCTATCGCAGTCTTGCAGGGGCCCTTCAGTATCTTACCTTTACGAGATAAGATATTACGTATGTTGTCCAACATGTGTGTTTGTTCATGCAGAGTTTAGAATAAAGCTTTCTCGAACCTCTACCAAGATTTCATAGCTTTCTTGACAGAGTAATACACTATAGCAAGGTGCTTGCAATCGAATGGAACAAACGCGTGTTCGCCCTTAGTAAAGATTCTATATTATATAACCTGTAAGTGTTTTTATTTAAGTTTTACTTTACAAGTTTTAATTGTCATATAACCATACCAGAAGACATTATTGGGGTAAGTAAGTAAAATTTTGAACTTCTGTTGTGGCTTACTTATATGTTTTGAACCCAACAAATCCCTACAAAGTCGGGGCGGATCAATTAAGTGAATGGATAAATATCGTATGGGTTATTAGGTCAGGGCGGATTATGGGCATTTTTAATGAATTAATCAAGTAATTTTGTGGGAATTAGGGATTTTCATCCAATTAGGGTATGAGTGTAAACTTTATAGACGGTAGGAGTATATTTATTCACAATTACTAACGGAAGATAAAATTGACTAATAAAATAAAGTAGATGAGTATATTTGGCCATTTTCCCTAAAAATAAACAAATTGATTACTGTAGACATTGAAATTTTGTGTAACTCTGCACACGAGTTTAATCCATTTTGTGTAACTCTGCTCAAACCAATATGTCACGTTACCCATAAATGTATTGCACACACTTTATAATTTTAACTGATTATCAAAAAAATATTTAATTGAAACAAATTTAATAGTCTAAATAGGTTTAGTTGATAAAAGCTTCTCATGTTTGGCCTAAACTTGGACTCATGTACTAAACATCATTATCACCACGTCACTGCCCATCTCTTTCAGATTGATCAAATCCTCACTAAATTCAATCAAATACCTTATATATATATATATATATATATATATATATATATATATAACATGATATATTGTCTTTAAATTTCCAATTTTAAGCTTTTTCTCTGGGGAAAATAAGTATTTTTTTTCAGTTAACAGAAGTGGAAAATGGCGGAACCGAAAGTGACGATGGAGGTTGGAAACGACGGCGTTGCGATTATCAAATTCTCTAATCCACCAGTCAATGCTCTTGCTATTCAAAGTAAAGCTTTAAATTAAATCTCTCTATATATATATAAATTGAATTTTGATTTATAGAGTTTTTTATTTTTTGGTTATAGTTTTTGCTGGATTAAAGGAGAAATGGAATGAAGCAGCTATAAGAAATGATGTCAAAGCTATTGTTTTGACTGGTAAAATTCTTAATTCTTTGTCTATTTGGTTAATTTTTCTGCAGGAAAGACTGATCGCAGAGACAAATTCAAAGAGATTCCCACCTCCTGACGTGGTTCCCCACGGGGCTATTACACTTATTCCCCTGGGTCTTATTGTTATTTTACAAAAATAAAAATAAAAGACAATTGTTCGTTTGATCTGTTTAACAACAACATACTTATTGTAATCCTATAAGTAGGGTCTGAGGAGGGTAGTGTGTACGCAAACTTTGATCCTACATTTGGAAGGTAGACATTTGGAAGGTAGACAGATCATAGACCCTCGGTTTAAGGAAAAACATTTCAAAGCGGTTAAAAAACGGAAGTGAAGAAACCATGACAAAATGCTAAAGGAATAATCGAAGTACAAGAAACAATAAATAGTAATCCCTCTGTCTCAATTTATACGAGGGTTGATCATTTTGAGTAGTCAAACAGCACTTTTTTTTTACTACGATTTTCTCCAACTCGTTTCGTGTATTGTGAATTATTAATTATGCAGTCTTACAATATTTTTTATGTAGTTTTCAAATATGTAAATTTTATTATAAAATAGTCGAATTATCTACATCTGAAATTGAGTCAAAGTAAGAGTTGTTTGACTCTTAAAACCGGTCAACCCTCATATAAATTGAGATGGAGGGAGTAACAGACTTTGAATAACAAGAAATTTCAAGAGTAATACTACGACTACTAGTATAGAAGGATAAGCAAGACAACACTCAACTACCTATTAACGTTCTACACTAATCCGTATCTTCCATGACCTCCTATCTAAGATCATGTCCTCGGTAAGCTGAAGTTGAGTCATGTCCTATCTAATCACCTCCCCCAATACTTCTTCGGTTTACCTCTACCTCTCCTGAAACCATCCATACAACCTCTCATAACTCCGCATTGGGGCATCCGTGCATCTCCTCTTCACATGCCCGAATCATCCCATGAAACCATCCATACAACCTCTCATACCTCCGCACTGGGGCATCCGTGCATCTCCTCTTCACATTCCCGAATCATCCCAGCCTCACTCCCCGCATCTTGTCCTCCATCGAGGCCACTCCCACCTTGTCCCAGATATTTTCATTTTTTATCTTATCTCTCCTAATATGCCCACACATCTATCCCAGCATCTTCATTTCCGGAACTTTCATCTTCTGAACGTGAGAGTTCTTGATTGACCAACATTCCGCTCCATACTTTTGTATTTAATGAAATTTCCTATGATATATTTGAGTCAATGTGGAGTCAGCTAATGTAAGCTTAGTTAACAACATAACATGATTGAAGCAATGGATCTAAATGGATATTACTAATTAGTAGGGATTATGGTTTAGTGGTACACTTAATTTAGCTTTGGGAGATTTAGTGAACCTCTAGTTTTAGCGAACGTCTAATTTGTGATAAAATACAAATGATTTTCCAGTATTGGAATGAATTGGGTATGAATAACGGATGGCGATTAGTTAGGGAATTGAGGTGTATTATTTGTTGCTGTTGTGTTCTCTCTCTTCAGGATAAACTCTAGTAAAGTGCAAATTTCCTTTTTATGTACCTTATAAAAAAGTATTAATTTCCTTTTCTTCTTTGTGGTTCATGTCCTTTCTGCTTTTGGTTGTTTTGTGTATGTGGGTCCTCTTCCTTCTTTGTTTATGTTCTCATTGTTTACTGCAGGAACTGGTGGGAGGTTTTCTGGTGGTTTTGACATCAATGTTTTCGAAAAGGTTCATAAAACAAGTAGGATTACTTTCATTTTGTCTTTGTGCAATTCGTTAATGTCTCCCCTGAACCTTTGTTTTCTGAGAATTGTAATTCGGATGGGTTGCAGGCGATATTTCTCTATTGCCTGATGTTTCTGTTGATCTCGTGATGAACATTATGGAAGGTAAAAGCATTGTTGGTCCGAATTAGGATTTCAAATCTTTTAGATGTCTTACTGTAGCTTGTCATCGTGCTTCTTCGTGTCATTTTGGTATCAATTATTATTTTTACTTCTGTCGATCATTTTGATTTGTAACTTTAGATGGAAAGAAGCCTGCAGTGGCTGCCGTGGAAGGACTTTGTCTTGGAGGTGGCTTGGAATTGGCATTGGTTTGTGGTCTTTATTAAATGTGCTACATATGCTTAACTTATTCCTGGTGAGTGAATTATGTAATGCATGCCTTTGGTAGGGATGCCATGCACGCATTGCTGCGCCAAGAACACAACTTGGGTTGCCAGAGCTTAGCCTTGGAGTTCTTCCTGGCTCTGGAGGTAACGCTGCCACTTATTGCTCATTGAAGTTGCGTTTAGGTCAAAATTTGTTTTTCATTTCTAGATTTAACTGAGCATAGAGATAATGTTTCTTCTCAAGGTACACAACGTCTTCCAAGGCTTATAGGGTTGTCAAAGGCCATCGAAATGATGATGGTAAGTCATTCATCTTCTCAATTAAAAATGCTGAAAATTGTGACAAGTTGTCTGTGTGTGGGCTAAACTTTCTTTAGAACCTTATGTTAACCATTGGCAATTAGTTCATTTCAAAGTAACTGTTGGATAAATAATTCGTTACTGGGTCCATCATCCTAAACAGAAAATTTTATAGTTATTCTCAGCATTAGATGGTGATTCTGGACTACATTCATGATAGCAACGAAAATAGGATAAGAAATACAAAGGGGCAAAAATATCATATCCTTATTACATGTACTACAAGCTCTGCTTTTTCTCTGATTGTGATTGCTAGGTTTAAATGTAATCAGTTGTCCATGCATTATCCTCCTTCGACTTTGTAATACATGCAGAACTATTGAGTTTACTCAAGTTCGTAGATCAATTTAAAAACATTAATTTGTGGGACAAATGTTTTAGCCTAATTAATGTGAACAACTTTTTGCAGACATCCAAACCAATAATGTCAGAAGAAGGGAAGAGGCTAGGTCTTATTGATGCTATTGTCCCTTCCACAGAGTTGTTAAAAGTAGCTAGACAGTGGGCACTTGATATTGCAGAAAGGCTCAAACCTTGGATGCGTTCCCTTCACAGGACTGACAAAATTGGTTCCCTTTCAGAAGCACATGAAGTACTGAAGTTGGCTAGGCAACAAGTGAAGCAAACAGCTCGGAACATGCCTCAGCACCTGGTATGCCTTGATGTAATTGAAGAAGGCATAGTCCATGGTGGATATAATGGGGTTCTCAAGGTATATGTTGCTTAGTCAATTAATACCTATGTTCTATACACATTTCTCTTCAGAAAAGGACAACGTTCTAGTTTACGCTTTTTTTGTTAACAAAATCCAGATAATCGTGAATTCGTGTCGTAGAAGGTAGCTAAATCAGTCTTTATCCATGTAGCTAACTCAGTCTCTATCCATTTGAGACAAATGGATCAGATGGATTAACAAGTTTGTTTTGAGTCTTTGCAGGAAGCTAAAGCATTTGAGGACCTTGTATTATCAGATACGTCAAGAGGTCTTGTTCATGTCTTTTTTGCCCAACGGGCTACATCAAAGGTATAATATGTGCTTCACCGTGGAGCATATGGTAACTGCTTTGTGCTGATGCTCTCTTGAAGCTTAGTATTCTTTCGAAGTATCTTTGTTGAGTAGGCAAGAATGAACAATAATATTCATGTGGATGACTAGAACTTATGTTCCCTTGCATTTTAAAGCTTAAACTTATTTATCCTCCGGTTAACTGCTTTAACTTTGTCTCCCATTTTCTGAAATGGCTCTCAAACATTTAATTTTCAGCATAGTAAACTTAATTACAGATTATTTCCCATCATTCCCTGATCTTATGTTAATTATTAATGTATTAGCTGTTGTGTGCAAAACTGTCTGTCTTAATGCAAAGCTTCTCATTGATAAGAATGATCACATGATTGAGAAGCAAGGGAGGGTTCATCTGTTGTTTCTTTATAACACAAACTTGATTTGGTAGGTTTCATATACTTGAGGTTTGACTGTGAGATAGCTTTACTTGATGTGCATCTAATGAAAGTTTGTTATCATGATTTCACGAATGAGAAGTAACATGGAGCCTGGATCTCTTGTATATAATTAAGTATTTTATACTTGTTTTATTAGATTTGCTTCTGATCACTTCTGTAGCTTTTGTGCTCCTGCTCTAGGGTTAGTTTGACTTTATTAAGAAAGTTACTTGGATATCTGCTTTCCCATGGGACAATCAATTCTATCATATAACTGAATTATATTTTAAATTCCTAAATGGTTCAGGTACCTAATGTAACTGATATTGGTCTGAAACCAAGGCCGGTGAAGAAAGTTGCCATAATAGGTGGAGGGTTAATGGGTTCAGGCATAGCTACCTCTCTTGTTCTGAGCAACATATTTGTTATTGTCAAGGAAATTAATCCCGAGTATCTTCAGAAGGGGATAAAAGCAGTTGAAGGTTATTGATACTCTTTCGGCAGGAACTTATTATATCTTAGTAGTTGATGACTTGATAATATGTTGTGATAGGTTGCGAGATAGTGAGGCCCTTTGACCATTCATAATTGTCTTGACAGTCATCTTATGGTCTTGGAAGTTAGAAACTTACGTGGAGTACCTTATATTACAGAAAATATCCGAGGTTTGGTAGCGAGAAAGAAGTTGCAGCAGGACAAAGCAAACAAAGCTTTATCAATGGTTAAAGGTGTACTGGATTACTCAGAATTTAAGGATGTGGATATGGTCATTGAGGCAAGTACTGAACCTATATTTTGCCCAAGTAATGTTCCGCAGAATGGTTTCTTCTTTCCCTCCTTGCTTCTTCGCTTTCACTTCTCTATTTCTTGGTGCTATAAAAATGCCAATGACCAGTATTCTAGTATTCTTAATCTGTTGAAATTTGTAGTTTATTTGAGACGTCCTGTCTTGTTTGTAGGCTGTCATTGAAAATGTTCCGCTAAAACAACAGATCTTCACTGATATTGAGAAGGTTTGTCCTCCCCACTGTATTTTGGCAACCAATACGTCTACTATCGACCTCAGCGTAATTGGGGAAAAGACGAGATCTCAAGATCGGGTTATAGGGGCCCACTTTTTCAGGTTACAATTCTTGCCATGTAACTTTAGTTCTATGATGAAGATGAACCTACTAATCAAGAGAAATTGAACTCTATGAACCTGTACAGCTGATTTCAAGTCGTAAAGTTATTATATACTTTGTTTTTGTTGAGGGGAATATGACCACTACATAAAAGAGAAGAGTCAATATAATCTGGAAAACAGAATAACGCGGAACAGACTGTTATATGGGATGTGAGGATATTATCTTTCACATGTCTTTATATAGTTCCTATTTTCGAGTTTTGCTCCCAGAAAATTTGGAAAATATCCTTCTTCAATTTGTCTTTGTTGTTTTGTACTTTTTAAAAGTGGAACTGGATAGATATAAAGCGAAAGCCATTTGTACTGCTGCCTAGCAATCTCAAATGCGGGAGGGAGATCCTAACGATAAAGAACCCCAACCTCCAACTATAAGATTGGAAGTGATCAATGGAGCAATTTGGTAAAGGGCCATTGTTGGGACCTGGGTTTGTGGGGTAACGGATGGAGTTTACCATATAAAAGGGGAAACAATGCAGCATAACAAGCTAATTGCTCTTTTTTTTTTCTTTTTTTGAAATAGAAAATCCTTGTGATGATTCTGTTGGGGCACTTTTTTGTTGCAATTGCTAATTGATTTTTTGCTATGGTCAGTCCTGCTCATGTGATGCCTCTGCTGGAGATAGTGCGGACGGAGAAGACCTCTGCCCAAGCAATTCTTGACCTCATGGCTGTTGGAAAAACAATAAAGAAAGTACCTGTTGTAGTGGGAAACTGTACTGGTTTTGCTGTCAATAGGACATTCTTTCCATATGCCCAGAGCGCAGAGATTCTCGCCAACCTTGGAGTGGATGTCTACAGGATTGATTCACAAATCACTAGCTTTGGTCTCCCTATCGGTCCTTTCCAGTAATTCTCTTCCACAAAGTTATCATTTTTTTCATATGTGAAATAGTAAACTAGTTCTCTGCAGTCTGCAAATGCTATTCTTCCTGGTTTCTTTGACTTACACAGCTTTAAGATGATTAATGTACTTAAATGATTCTAATTTTTAAATGCACCTAGAACATTGTGATGCATTCAGAAGATGAAATTATATATACATGAAAGTAGTAAAATATTGACGTGCAATTTTTGGTATTGTTTGAGCTTTTTGCTGACTGATGTTGAGATTGAGTGTTGTGGTTCTGGCTTTGGCATTGGGTGGCCTACATGTAGAAGGTGGGTGGACATGGTAATGAGTAAATAAATAAGGAACCCAAGAAAAGGAAATTGTTTTCGGAGGGAGAAATTTGAGGCCGTCCTCCCACACTCCCACAGAGAGAACACAGAAATCAAGAGAGAGACCGACAGACACTGAGAGAGGGTGGGTGGGATGACAGGAGGAGAGAAAGGATGTTGTATCATATGCAGGGGATGAGGATTTAATACATGCAATATATTCCTGTCCCTTTCACTTTGGTCAGAGGTACTATAATAATTATTTGCTTGGGAAGTAAAAGCAGCTATGAGGTAAATTAACACCTTTTACATTTCCGGGAGAATCAACAATCTAATTGGGTTTCTAATCCACATACAGTCGTTTGCCTACTGCAAACAATAGTTAGGTTGGTTAAGCATGTAAAGTAAATTGTTTTTACATTTTGTAGGCTTCAAGATTTAGCTGGATATGGAGTAGCTGCTGCTTCAGGGAAACAGTATGCTTCGACGTTTCCTGAGAGAACATTTAAGTCTCCATTGCTTGACCTTCTAGTAAAAAGTGGGCGAAATGGTAATATTGCATGTTTCATCTTCTGTTTTGTTGCTTTCTAGGTATTGTTTATCCTACTGATATGGTGGTGCAGGTAAAAATAATGGAAAAGGATACTACATTTACAAGAAGGGAGAGAAGCCAAAACCTGATCCTTCAGTTCTTCCAATTGTTGAGGAATCCAGAAGGCTCACTAATATTATGCCTGGAGGAAAGGTATCACCCGCTAACAAACGCGCAAAACTCAAATCATGATTTGATTATTGGTTCTCAAGGGTTAGTCAATTCTATATCCCCTTGCAGTAACCAGTGTCTTTGTTTCCAATTTGTGGCAGCCAATATCTGTTACTGATCAAGAAATTGTTGAGATGATACTCTTTCCCGTTGTAAACGAGGCATGTCGTGTTTTGGATGATGGGATCGTAGTCCGAGCATCGGACCTTGATGTCGCTTCTGTACTTGGAATGAGTTTCCCATCTTACAGGTTAGTACTCTACTGTGAAATCGGCATCATTTGCTCTCGATGATAAGTCAAATATTTACTCCTTGCTAGCTCGTGATAACTACTGATTCTGAAGTGTGAACAATGGGAACCTAACACAAAATATCTCCTGTTTGTCTTGGTAAAAATGGGGTATAATCTTGCATGCTTAATAGAGAACGGTATACAGGGGATTGTTAAAACTAATTGGTGAAGAGGAATGGAAAAAGGATGGAAGGAATAGACAGTCTACGACTGCAAGTTGTTATCAAAATCATGGCATTTAAAGAAGAAAAAAGATCACCAGCTTTTCTAACCTTTTTGCTGCATTTTGTAACTGGTTTTTTAAAAAAAAAATTCCACAGAAATTAGAGCACATTTTCTCACAAGTCTTTCTTACAATGATTTTCTTTCTGCAGAGGTGGTATTGTTTTCTGGGCAGATACGGTTGGGGCTGGTCATATATATAAAAGTCTTCACAAGTGGTCAGAATTATATGGTAACTTCTTCAAGCCATCAAAGTTCTTGGAAGAGAGAGCAGCAAAGGGCATTCCCTTGGTAAGAACTTGATCTTAGAGATCTGCCGTGCAATATAAGATCTTTTTACCTCCTTTTTATCTTAGCTAGGTAATTTGGTCACAAATTTATGCTATTAATTATTAGTAATAATCAATATGCACATACAGTTGAAGTTCCAATAGCGATGATCTTGGCAAATGTAACTATTAATTACTTCATTAGATTATCTAATGTGTCGGTCAATAATAGGAAATACATCATCCATAATTATGAGCCTCCACTTTCAGCAAGCCACATAGAGCAGAGATGTTAGTCATGGCTCCATGGTCTGAACCATCTTAGTTTTAGCTCAGTATGTTGGGGGGAAAATAACAAGGGGAGATAATGATATAGGTGTCCACGGTCACGGAGCTGCTTATGTCAAAACCTCAACTCCGTCTTACACCGAAGTCAAGTCGGCTGGATCATCAGAATCTGGATAGGCATGAACAAAAGAGGGGCCAACTCCAATTGTCCAATGTAACCATAAGATAGTTGGAAATTGGAATAACAGATGATACATGAGGTCTTTATTGGTCAATTTCATCTCTATCTGTTCAAGTCGGGACAACTTATAACTGCCTGTTAGCAATTGTGTGCACATTTGAACTCTGATAGCTTGCTATTTGTGCTATGTGCATATGTCAAACGTTTACTTACTGATAACATCATTTCTTATCCTACAGAGCGCTCCTGCCTCTACATCTTCAGCATCAAGGTCGCGCATGTGAGCATGCATTTATGACTTCAAATATTGTGGAAACAGTACGTCATGGAATATAGAAAGGCACCTACTTTGACCTCTTCATCATTATGGTCATATGTTTTAGTGGTACATGTATAATGTTACTTCCTTTGGAAAAGGTGGGGTTGGTTTTTTTTTTTTGGGTGGGTGCGGGGGTGTTGGGGGTGGGGGGGTGGGGGGGGGGGGCTGTTAGAAGTCTAGAACATCTCAATTCAAGTCCAAGTTATTGGTGTTGACTATTGACAAGGATGCTGCGGATTGCTTAAAATTTTTAATAATGTTGCGAAACATTTCTATTTACAACATATGCAAACTCGCTCCGAGCCAAGTCAGTGTTAGGGTTGGGTTGGTTGATTGCCCAAAAAATGATTCCTATTCCATCAGTCAGGTTTGTATGTACCCACGCTCTTTATTATTTTTAGAACCTTAGGAACTATCCTTTCCGACTGCCCCCTCCCTCCTGGCTTTGCCCTTGGGTTTGTCAACCAACATGGCATGTTCAGACCGGGGCGCCTCGACGATGATGTAGTCGTAGTAGTCCTCTGGTGGGAAATTTGTGTTGATCCGCCCATGATTCATGGAACCATTATTTCGCGTGCCGTAGCTTAGGATTCGTATTCCAACTCTTATACGTTACTCTCTCTGTCTCAAATTAGTGTCGTTTTTATTTTATTTTACGCGTCCCTTAAAAAATATTAATTAGGAGGCTATTTGACTAACTTTACCTTTATTTATGTTTAAGTTATAATCTCTCTCCTTGAAACAACCTCTCTACCCCATAAAGATCGAGGTAAGTTCTGCGTACATCCTACCTTCTCCAGACCCCATTTTGTGGGAATAATTAGGTATGTTGTTGTTTTGTTGTTTTTAATCTTTCTCCATTAAATATTTATGTGTCATCTTCATTAATTGACAAAATTCTAGTAAGGGCATAATGAGGAAAAAGTAATAAATTGTGCCTTGAACTCCCAAAATGACATAATTTGATACAACTATTTTTAGCAACCACGATAAATAATTTGAGATAGTGAGAGTATTTCTTATTGGTATAATAGCCTGATATACTCCTCTACTTGTTCGGTTTTGACATCCCTATCACCCTACTTTACAAAGTGTAAACCAGACACGTGATTAAAACTCCCGTTTTGACTGAGTTCAGGTGTCTATTGGCGTGTTCTAGAAGTAGATAATCAGTTCATAACGTTGGAAGTTTCACTAAGCAAGCATAGTTTTAGTAAGTTAAGCATATATGCTATTCTTGTTAGTGAAAATAGTTTTTTTCTTTGTACAATTTCATTATTAGCAAATTGGTCAATATTTCTCACTAACAATTAACCATTTATTTATGATAAAAAAATTCCGAAGTTGCAATCTTCCATTAGTAAGCCACTATTAGAATCATCAAACTCTATTAAAACAGGCTCGACATACTCAAGCAAAGACACGTCTGAACGATGCGTCTTCAAACAGTTTTACTAATTTAAATCATGGATTAAGATATTAAAACAGTTATGGATTTGACAAATTTGCATCGGTAGTTTATCTCACTAAAGTTTTTATATTAAGTTCAATAGCCGAAAACATCACTGGCTTAGGTCCTTACCCTAGTAACATGAAGCACGTGGAATCTCCAAGGACCACATTTTGAAAAGCGTGGAACCGCATGTAAGAGTGACTAATACCATTTGTAACAACCATCCAAGTAGTGATATTACCTAGGTCCTCACAGCTTTAAAACACATTACTAATAGTAATATCTAAGTAGGGATGGCAACGGATAGGATCTGGACCGGATCCTACTAGATCCAGATCCAGATCCGTTTTTCATACCTGAATCCAGATCCGGATCCAGATCCAGCGGATCCATAAAAATCATATCCAAATCCGGATCCACGGATCGGATCTGGATCCACATGTAAAAAAATTTACCTTGCTAAAAATGTAACCTTGCTAAAAAAAAAATTTGAACTGACAAACGATTTTTACTTAAGTAACAGTTTACTGTTTTTCAATTTTGAAATGTGCATATGAGATATTTTGTTCGTTGTCTCATTTTGATTGTGAGCTATTAATTAAAAATGTTGGACAATGACAATAGTTGTGGAAATGCTGACTAGTATTTCCACAATGCAGAACTTGCATGTGCTTGGAATCTTCATAAATGAAGTGAATATAATTTTAACTACTTGTCTATGGAGATGTTAGTCATTCACTAATATAACATTGATTTTATTATCGAAGTTACCTCTTTATTTTTGAGTTAACGCGGGAATAAATTAAACTTGTTTTGAGAATTAATCTTGCAAGGATGTGCTTAGCAATTTTAAGAAAATACTTATAAAATTACATTCTAGGTTATGAATATATTTAATAAAAAATGGATCCACTGGTCGAATCTGGACCGGATACGGATCTCAAATACAAGATCCAAATCCAGATCCGATCCGTCAGAAACGGATCCGGGTCCGATCCGGATCCGTCGGATCCAAAATTTGAAGATTCATATCCTATAAAACGGATCTGGATACACCGGATCCGGACCGGGTCCAGGATCCATTGCCATCTCTATATCTAAGGCTTATATTCTTATATATCCGGCATCACCCCCATGTTTTACCAATGTGAGATTTGCCTAAAATATCACAATTTAGTTCAAATTGATTTTACGCATATTAGATCATGATGTATTTATTCACTCATTTTGCTATAACCCCCAAAATTCAGTCCTACCTGTACATCTGACACCCCTTGGTGTGATTTAGCTGACAAATATACATTTAAGGAAAAGTTGAACAAAATGCAATTTTGATTGAAATTGCACTAAAGTAAATGTGCTAGAAGTTACAAGGCTTGTTAGTTCTAACAAATGGTGCCTTAATGAATTTTGCTGCTACATCAAACAAAAGATGAATGAATAAAAGCCTAATATTACAAAGATGCAGCAGTTACAGGCAAATCTCATTCTAAAACTAACTACAGTTTTTTTTGTTTTCAGATTTTTGGATTGACATCCCCATTCTCATCTGGACGATGAACTTTAGGAAGTGCGTTATTATTAGCAGTAGCTACTACTGCACTAAACAACTGAGTTGTTCTTGGCTGAGGAAGAGCAGACTTGGAAACACCGTTGTTAAAGGAATCATGTTGATTCCTCGTTTCAGTCGTAGTAAAACCATTACCAATCATATCTTTCTGATCAATGGAGTCAGCACCTCGCGCCATTTTAGAACATTTTGTTTCTGTAATTTGAAATATATGGTTAGTAAAAGAAGGTGATCCCAAATGAAACACAGTGGTAAGCAACAGAGAGAAAAAAAGGGAACAGAGGAACTTGCCTTTCACCCTATTGATTATCTTTCTATCGCGTATCATTTTGGTAGCACTCCTCAATGTTGACCATTCTAATTTAATTCTATGTACTATATCCTAATTTATCATGTAATTCTTCTTAGAGCTAAGCATAGTTATTTGACAATCTACGCCTTAGGCACCACGATCTGTCTAATCTTCATCTTCAATCTTCTTACAGGAGCTGAGAATAATGAATGATTACACAGAATTTGTGTTCTTGTAACCAGTAGAATTATTTGAATTCTTGATAGGATGTAACGACTAGGAACTGTGGTTCATTAATCAGCTTTTAAGCAGGTTGCAAGAATAAGTGGAACTAATATGAGACGGATACAATTGCATGGGAGGGAGACAAAAGGGCAGCTTCTTGCTATTTTCTTTTTACTCTAGAATAGTTTCAAAGGAACGAGGAAGTTGAATTCGTTCCTTGGAAAGTAAAAAGAAAGACAGTGTGCCGCTAACAGTATCCCTTTTTGTTTGGACAGCAGATTATGAAGCTAGAATAGCTAGCTAACACAGAAGAGAAGACTACTGTGCACAGGTTGCTGCATTGCAGACAGGAAGAGATGATCCGTCACTTGCTCCTTCACTGTGAAGTAGCTAAAAATATGTGATGTGTTCCTTCAAAGCATCTCCAAAAGTGTTTCTATGTCGAGAGGAAACAAAGTCCCATCTGTAAGAAAATTTTGAGATGCCACTGCCACTGCCACTTTCATATTGTGGTCACTCCGGAGAGAAGGAAATAGGAGATGCTTTGAAGAACAAGATCTTGCTTTATAGACTAAAGCATAGATGCAGAAATACTATATTCTTTTGGGGTGAACAGAAAGATGTAAATGATTTGAACAATGTCATGAGTTTTTTGGGAGGTCTGTAGATGTAATGCTTACAATGTAGCACCAACCCGTACATTTACAATTATGTAAATAGACATCCTCTTACGCATTAAAGGAAAAAACCAGTTACCAGGTGCTACGCATTAGTGAACAATGGAATTTTCCTAGAAAAATGAACTACCCTTACCATGCAAATTCGGAAAAGGGATAATTCCACGTCAAAAGGATTACTGACTAATGGAGTTCCTCAATTTACGCTCATTTACATACTAAGGACATGCTAATTTGTGGTGTATGCAGGGAGTCTGGTCGTGGGTTAGCATAAATTATGTAAACTACACAATTATCTTGACTTGATGAACCTGTATGGAATGGTAATGATATGGATTTGAGAACTTCGCATTAATCCTTCCAAAATCCATTAAGAACCGACTAAAACTTGAATGTGCATGCACCTTATCCATTTTCATATTTGATACTTTTATTTCTCAGAAACACTACAGGCTACAAAAGTAAACATGTCTAACATTATACAATGTACTTCAGGTAAGCTGGCCAGGACACTTGCATATTTAATTATTTCCAAGAGAATTGATTAACCACATTTAATTATTTTTGGGTTATACTTAGGAATTAGTGAATTGCAGTTATCAGTTACCATCTATTCTTCAGGTCATTATGCTGTTTTATTCCTGATAATACTAGATTTCTCGTGCCTAATGAAGGAATCTAACAGGAAATTGTCTCCCCTTTGCACTAGAAAACAACATTTTAACCAGAGGCCATTGAACGGATCATTCAAAGGTATTTTGGGGATTATGTATGGCTTCACTGATGCAGATAAATTTGGTAACAGCTACTTATTCAGTGAATCAAGACCAGATATTTAGACAGAAAAGAAAGAGAAATTTACCTTTTATTTCTCCTAGAGTGATAAGCCTATTAAGACAATCACGAAATTTCGTCAACACTATCCTTTCCTGTTCGGCGTATGTCTCCGTCATGCCCTGCCCATGGGGCAATTGAGAAGATGTATTACAGCTAAGAGTTGCTAGGTCATTAGGGGAAGCAACGGAAGCTGCAAACATGGTGTCTGATTCATCACACATTAGTGCTAATGTTCCTGGAGACATTGGCCTTCTTTTTGATACATCAGCACCATCCAAACTAGACTCTTCCACGCAGATTTTCTCACCCTGGTCCCCGCTTGAACTACAATCAAGCATATCCTTCTCCGTACCAGAATCTTTCGGGTTTACTCGCTCCTGAGTTGATGAAGCAAGGGAAGCTTCTGTCTGCCCTTCAGCCTGTTTTTGTGAAGCGTCCTTTTCATCTGAAAGCATTCCAACACAAAAACAGTAAAATGATTGTACACCAAATACTGCAAGCATGTAATAAAATCACACAAATGACCTGGTAGAACCACCAGAGGAAAAGATCTGAAATTTCCCAACAATATAAGATCTGACTTGCGCATTCAATCCATGGTACCACATAAGTCCACCTATGTGAGTTTAGCATCCTATGTGAACTCACTTGCCAGTCCCAAGCCCATAAACCAGAGATTTGTGGTAGATTGACGGTCTATGTAGATCTAGTCCATTTATGTTGAATCATCATTATAACCAATTTATGATGTTAAGATTCTCCAATCTGAAAAAGAAGCTCCTCACTCATGTTTCTTCTAGAAGGTCTATTTGCGAAAACATTACTTACACAAAACTGATGAACAATTTAATTTTCTTCATAAATTCTTTTTCTCCAAATCGGCATAATTAAGAAATCAAGCTAAATTCATATATCTGTTGTCATCTACCAGATGCACAGGGAGGCAGAACAGTCTGGATACAGGGGAGAATTTATATGCTAAAAATGGGGCACGTGAACCCATGCTCTCCGTAAAACT
Organism: Anisodus tanguticus; assembly: GCA_034509755.1. Taxonomy (NCBI): domain Eukaryota; kingdom Viridiplantae; phylum Streptophyta; class Magnoliopsida; order Solanales; family Solanaceae; genus Anisodus; species Anisodus tanguticus. Next base: position 40,780,698 of record CM067558.1, read on the forward strand.
AGGTATTTTATGTATGTGTTTTCTAAAATTGGTATAATATTATCAGCTGGCACCCATGCTACAAGAAGGCTAAATGGTGCACTTGGTTGAATGTTGAGTTATTTACCTAAAGGACTAGGGATCAATCCCCACTTAATACATTTTTTCATCTTTTTTAGTGGTGCACCCATGTTCTAGAAATCCTAGATTTCCCTGTCTGGATACTAGCTTATGCACAAGTACATGAGCTCCATACTCTCCCTGTAACAGATTGGAGGGGATCTGGCCAAAACTTTCTTGCTCTAGTTAGGATTATTAGTTTATTTTTAGTTAAGGTACCAAAATGCATGTCTGGTAACTGTAGAACCTAAATGTAGCTTCTGCTTAATCCTAAGTGCGGAAACTCAACTAATTCTGCTTTATATCTTATAGATACTCATACTCCAAAGTAGGAAACATGTATTATAGCATAAGAGCCTCCACTTAAACACTAGGTGGGGGAGGAAGAAAGAAATGAGTTTCACTTCAATGAGCACATAAGGAGTTGCTTAATAGTCAATGAAGTGGAAAAAACTATGGGAGACCGCGGTTCAAATATCAGCAGCGACAACAAAAAAAAAAAGGGTGATCTATTCCATTCCTTTACCTAAGCCTTGGTGACCCGAGTTACTCGATACCTATACTGGTGAGAGGTAGCAGATAGCAGGTATCAGGTGAACTAGTAAAAGTGTGTGCAAGCTAGCCCGGACACCAACGTTATAAAAGTGGTTTCATTGTGATGACATGGGGCTTTCACTTTTTGGACCAGCGGAGACAAAGATAGCAAGCACGCAATTGACTCTATCAACCAAGTCAACAAAATGGCACGGAAGAAGTATAAGTCTTTTGTTTGACATTTATAGTCAGATAGATATCTGACATAAAACTAAGCTGAATCTCAGAGTAATAATTGGATATATTGCTGACATTTGTCTCTGATAAATTTACTGCGGTATGGCTTGTCAGTCAATAAGGCAAACATTATGGGACAAACAAGAGTTGGCTATAAAAGATCCAAATGAGCCCCACAAGTCAACAAATCCGATCAAATGCCCACACGTATAGTCAAAATTATTTTCTTCTGTTCGGGTTTTATAATCACTTGAAGATTGATCAGTGAAGTAAACCTTAGAGGTTATTGTTGACGATGAGGATAGGTAAATGAGTTTTTAATATATTGCTGCTTCTTCACTTCTATAATTTTTGAGATCCAGCCTTTAAAGATAATTATCCAGCACTCGAGTAGTTATCTGTTAAAAGGACGTTTATAATGTACACCATAATATACAGATCACTTTCATCAAAACGTCAACAGATGCCCAACACTCCCTTGTTTTCTCTTTCCTTGTGCCTGCCCTTTCCTACCTTCTCTAATTGTTTTTCCCTTCGTACTGTGTTCTATCAAGAGGATGGAAAAGAAAATGGGGATGGTAACACAGTGACACCAAGAAAAGAATGAAGTGTTTGACGCCATAAATGTTAAGTTGGTATACACTGTCTGAAAAAATGGCATATTGATGAGTTTCCACCACTTTCCCAGTCCTCCAAGTCCTCCAGCTGATGCACCCCATAAGTTATGGATTTAAAGCATAATGCATAACTGCATCTGCAGATTATTTTCCAAGCATATAAAGTTTATGGAATAACTATTTCTGCATCACAGAGGACCCTATCAGCTTTCCTAAGAGGGATGATGTTTCTAAAGTTCAATATGTTCAGTTAGAAGCAATCTGTTAACTTCGTTTATATTTAGTTCAGAGGCAGAAAGATATCTTGGCTAAACAATTTCTTCATTAGAAAACAACCAATAATTATATTTGGAGAAATAAACATTCGTCCTAAAGCTGCCTTTTATGTTTCCCAAGCATCAAGAAGGAAAAAGGCTCGACGATATTGAAAACATGCCAGAAAAAAGTTCTTAATTACTTCATACTTCCCAGTGAAAACTCACTTTATGATTTTAAAGTAAACAAAAAGCTGGAATCAATATAACAAAATAAGATGAACCAAAAGTATTGGTCAAACAAGTAACCAAAAGTACTTAGACGACATCCATATATACCTGCCAGCATCTTCGCTGCTTCTCCTGAATATACAACTAAAACTGAGCAAAGTTCCTTCAAGTCCTGTGGTTGGATGAGGTCTGCCAACAAAGACCTTCAACCATGACATGACAATTAGTTTGCTGAATGACCAGAAAAGGTTAATATCATAGGGGCAGTTACTGCTACCTGTAAGTAAACTTGGAAGGACCCACTGTAGCAGCATTTCCAACACATGGACCAGGAATTGAAGATAATGAAGGTAAGACAGAAGATTTCATATGGTTCCCCTGTATAATACAGTATGTTAATTCATCCATCAATTATTTTCTAAAAGAAATTAAAGCAGACGTAACTGCAAGTTATCACTCCTGCTTATTTTATGCAAAAATATCAAACGACAAGAATAAATCCAGGAAAAGAATTTCACGTAGTTGTTAAATGCATTTTCTCTGATGAAACCATGCCCTTCAGTGTGCAATCAACTATTATAAGCAATGCAGCGTTACCCCGTGGATTATACTATGAGAAGGAACTCAAACATTCTTCACCAATCAAACAGTTGAAAAGTGCCCCTAATCAATGGTGCAAAAATATTGTTTACCTGTTGGAGTTGTCCTTGCCTGTGAACAGGATCCTTATTTGCTAACCCAAAGAACAGCTCCTGGCCCTTTCTTTTCTTGTTCACAGGAGGAGATCCATATCCGGAGGATCCTATGGCACCTGTGATAGCAGCATTTGCCGCCTGCTGGAGATACGCCATATTGTTTGCATGATCTCCATGGAAAAGAGCCTGTCTCTCTTCACTTCCTTCAAAATTTTTGCAGTCCATGCATTTACAATTTTCAGAGCAAAGAATGTTGGCTTGGAAGCACTCACAGTACTTCTTGAGGCAACCTGATTTCTTGCAGTGGCATCCTTTGTTATGCTTTGCCAAGACTAAGCCATCCCCAGTTTCCTCCTAAAAAGATTTAGACGCAGTTCAAAAGTTATCAAATAGATTAAGAAACAACAAATGGAGCTACTTTGATTTACATTAAATTTCAACTTTGCAAAATTTCATCCTTATATGCACAAGTAGTTCTAGAAATCGAGCAAAATTTCACAAAAGAGAATAAATTCTTATGGCGTCATGAGAACAATAGTTTAACATGATGATTCAACTGCCTTTTCTTCCTGTGGAATGATACACCATCATATTTCGTAGTTAGATTGACCCCTTTGTGAAGCCTTATTTGATTAATTTCTCAAACTTACTTTTTTATAAATAGGCACTTATGATCATTGACTAAACTACTATCTGGCTCTTTACATGGACGGTTGTCCCATTTTTTTCAACAATGATTAGCAATTTTCAATAACCAGATCGTTAGCTGTTAAATGTACAAAACAACCAAATAGAACCAAATAGTTGAGGAATGTCTTCCTTTGACAGATTTTGGATGATTTAGTTTCGTCAAACAAAAAGAGCATACTAGATATATTAAATTTGGCTTCTACTTCTGACATGATTTTTCTTTTTTCTTCCGAGAAGGAAAAAGATGATTGAAAACTAATCATAAAGAAGTTCATAAAAAAACAAAAAACTTGTCTTTTGTCCCAATTTATATGACACTCTTCTCATTTTGGGACGTCCCAAAATGTTTGACACCATACCTCTTTATACAACTTTCAAACTTTCAAGAATTCAAATTTGGTAAACTATTTCAAAATATAAACTTAGATGTAATGCTTTCTCTTCACTGCGTATTTCCTTTCTCATAACTACTTTGATTTGCAGCACTTGAGCCAAGGCTCTTTCGGAAACAGCCTCTCTACCTCCACGAGGTAGGGGTTAGGTCAGTGTAAACTCTACCCTCCCCAGACCCCACTTGTGGGATTATACTGGGTATTATGTTGTTGTTGATGTAATGCTTTCTCTAAAAAACTAATATTCAAAGGGTGCATTGTCATGAGAATACCTTCCATAGAAGCACCTTCTTTTACTCCTACACAGTACACATAATATAGATATAGATAGATAAGGTACATATTGCAAGATTACGTCAATATCTCACTATTCAAATGCAAGCTTGAATAACCACAGCCATTTACAATACAAGCTCAATTCGAGCTCAAAGTCAGTAAAAAATTATCCTAATCGACTTCTAAAGCTCAGAAAGTTCAAGTAAATATTGATTATATTGCATTTCCTACTTCATATCAGCAATTTTTAACCAGGTCACTGCTTAAAGAGTGATTGCAATAAACCAATTTTATCTTAGACAACAAGGACATCTATTTTTAAATCTCTAGCATAGCCAGAACATATTTTTTATGAATAATTCAGATTTTAAGAAAGCATTATCTATGAATCCACTTAATTTTAAGTACCGTATTATCACGAGCTCCATGCGGACTGCTGGCGATTTTAGGCCTGAATGCATGTGGATTACGCTCTAAAGTAGCTTCAACTGCTTCGCGCCTAGCAGGCTCATTTTCAACATTGTTATGACAATTGTTACAGTTGCACCCATCACAGTATATGCCAGATGCAAAGCATTCACAATACCTGACACAAAAATAGAAAGAAAGCAAAGAAAAAATCACATCGCGTAAGATCTAACACTGTGTTGTTCATTCAAATACTATCAGCAAAACATCCGACAAAGATTGAGTAACTGAAGAAAACAACTAATCACCTAGATAAAGTAGCCAATTAGAAGACACTTTACATATTGATAGAACACAAACACCTTATATATCTCCAAACGAAACACCCATACTTTGTACGAAGTGATTCTAATAGTTAGTAATGCATAGAAGTGAAACAATTCTAAATACACTTCATTATTTGGATCACCTTGACGATAGTTTTTTCTTTGGCAAATCATGATTATTTGATACCTGAACACCTTGAAAATAGGTTTTCTTCTGCAAATCATCAGGACTTGCTACTCTTCTTTCATTTCCTATTCTAAGATTTAGTACAAAGGTATTAAGTTGACATATAGTTCTTTCTTTAATTGTTTTCCTCTACTGGAAATTTCCTTTCTGGAGGGTGGTTACTGAAACATTGGAAGTTGTCTACTTGATTTATGATAAATCTTTGCTTTTGTGCTCAAATATTGAAAAGTCCAGCATACTTGGAAGAGATTGGGTGCTCAAAAAGTTATAGGATTTCCTAATGGTCAATACCTTATGCATATCCCTTCCAAAAAATGTTTTGCCAGCAAGAAGGGAAAAATGGAAATTTCAGAGCTTATCAGTGCCAAAAGGACAATAGAAGAACAGTCATTTCAGAGCTTATCAGTGTCACCTTCATGTATTTGCCATCAATTAATAGATATTAGTTATTTTTGAGAATTTCTACATAAGTTCTGTATGAGAAGGATGTAGTACTTACAACTTTAAACATCGAGAGTGTTTGCAGTTACACTGCTTTTGCTTTTTAGGAGTACCATCTTTTAATTCACTAGCACTTTGCCTTGGACGTGCTCTTGGAGATTCTGGTTTCCTGAAAACAGTGAGTATTAGCATCATATAGATCATATGAAGTCTAAGCTAACATAAAAGCGCTCCCTGTGACCCTGTCACAGCTTTATAACTCAGAATCCCAAAAATTTGCCTAGAGCCCACAAACGCGCGCAGAATTTAACATGTTTGAAGTGAGCAAAGCAAGATAGCTATAGATATTAATAATACTTATACAAGAAACAGAGATCTCTTTGAATATTATGTCCAATTTCAAGCCAGAGGGATGTGAGACAAGCATCATCATGTATTCTGAAAATGATTTAGAAACTTATCGGCAAATTTAGGATCAAGAAGGCAGAAGATAATATGATCAACTAATCAGAGACATGTTAGATGGCTAACCACAAATTAATATAAGGTTAACAATTTAAATGTAAAGCAGACGGACAAGCAAAAATGGAACCAATCCGGCTGAAGCATGCCTACACGTGTACAAATATTGTTTCTTTGCATAAGTTAGCAAGTCAGCTGCAAAACGACTTACAAGGTTGCAAGCAAGGGAACATGAATATCATCTCTAACGTCATGTATTGCCTCACACATCAACCAAAATATAGAAGCAAACTGGACTAGATGAAATCTAAAGAACACGAAAAGCAAATTCAAACATTTCTGAGTAATCCAAACATTTTCTACCCTCTCGGCCTCTCACCTTTCCCCAACCCCTCAGGGATTCAAGAAACAAAACTTGTTTCTCTCCTTTTTATCTGACACAAACCTACACAGCAAATTATTGACTAATTATCTATCCCAATTCTCCCAGAAAAGCTTGACTTATCCTTAGCAACAGTCCTAGTTTTTGTGAAAGGAATCTCAAATTCTGAGTCTTTTTTCTGGTAACCAAGAAATCTGTTGTTTCCGGTTTAGAAACTCAGTGTATATGGGCCCTCTACCTACAACAACAACAACATACCTAGTGTAGTCCCACAAGTGGGGTCTGGGGATGGTAGGATGTACGCAGACCTTACCTCTACCTTTGCAGGATAGAGAGGTTGTTTCCGATAGACCCTCGGCTCAAAAGAAACGTAATCAATGCAGGATTGCAGAAAAAAAAAGACAAAAAAAATCAAGAGACAAAACAAATGGCCCAACATAATAATAACCACATAAAGATAATGATCTACGCGATACCAAAATAATACAACTAAGAAAAGGAGATGGAAAGGCTAGCCCCCCACCTCTTGCGCACACAACGCAACAAACTCAAATACCTACTAACCTTCTATCCTAATCCTCGACCTCTAGGTCTTCCTATCTAAGGTCATGTCCTCAGTCAGCTGGAGCTAAGCCATATCCTGTCTAATCACCTCCCCAGCTCTTTTTCGGCCTACCTCTATGTTGGCCCTCTACCTCTCTCCACTTAATTCACCAGTATGATTAAACTCATGGCATGCACCTACCACAAATCTAGACTGTAAAATCTTTGCTACTGAACCAAAGCCCTAAAGGTATCACAACATTCTCTTCCTTAGTGCCCACAGATGCATTATTTAGCAGAAAGCAAACAAATTACAGAGTTTATAACAAACTTCCAACCACCATTCCTTCTAATCATGTCAAATTTCACTGAATGAGCTCAAAAGACACCTTTTTCCAAAATAAATTTGAATGAACCTTTGCTATTGAACCAAAGTATTTAGCAGATAGCAAACAAATTATAGATTTTGTAACAAACTTCCAACCACCATTTCCTCTAATCCTGTCAAATTTCACCGAAATGGTGAAATGACCTAAAAAAGAAATGTTTCTTTTCTCAACGAAAACTTGAATGAACCTTTGCTATTGAAACAAAGCCCTAGAGGTATCTCATATTCTCTTCCTACATGCTTAAAGATGCATTCTTTAGCAGATATCAAACAAATTATAGAGATTATAACTAAATTTCAACCATCATAGCCTCTAATCCTGTCAAATTTCACCGAAATTAGCTCAAAAGAAACGTATTTTTTCAACGAAACTTGAATGAACCTTTGCAATTGAACCAAAGCCCTAGAGGTATCTCATATTCTCTTCCTACATGCTCAAAGATGCATTCTTTAGCAGATACTCTCTCCGACACAATTTATGTGATACTTTTCGCTTCTGAGATTCAAACTGCATGAACTTTGACCAATATTTTAAGAAGTATTTTTTACTTATAGTACTTTTCAAATATATAAATTTTAATCTTAAAGTATTGAGATAATCTAATCCAATTTAGCTTCAAAGTTTAGTCGGATTGACTCTCAAAAAGACGAAAAGTATCACATAAATTGAGACCGAGGGAGTAGCAAACAAATTACAGAGTTTATAACAAACTTTTCCTCTAATCCTGTCAAATTTCAGTGAAATGAGCTCAAAAGAAGCGTTTTTTTTTTTCGACGAATTTTAAATGAACCATAGATACACTTACGGAGGTCGTATTGAAGGATGAGTAGGTGGCGCCGCAGTTTGTTTCATTGGCATCAACACCATATGTTGCTGTGGCTGTAATTGTGGCCTTGGCAACGGTGTTAGCTTCACTGGAACGATTTGTGGACCGGATGTCATTGCTAACGGCTGAATCTGCTCCGTCACAGCCGTAACGGCGGCCGGAGATTGTCCACCAAACACCGTGAAATCCAGCTGCCTTGCTAGCTTCTTCGCCGGAAAATCAACTGCCACATGCTGCGACGCCGTATCCACGGCAGCGGAAACAGAAGCCTCCGATGACTCTCCTCCCTCACTTTTCTCCATTCAAAAAAATACCAAAAAAAATAATCTAAACTGAATAAAATTTCAAAAAATCACTTTTATCAGTTATGAAATATCACAATTTCCATTAAATTAAGCCAAAAACTGCTCAAAAATTTCAAATTAAACAGGTGAAGCTCTAATCAGATTTGAAATTCAAAAATTCATCGGAATTGGCTCGAAAATAGAGAAATTAATCACATAATTTGTGTCATTCAATTGAAAAAAAAAACACACAAAGCGTGTATCTGTGTGTATGTGTAAGTATATATACAGGTGAAGAGAAGGGATTCTTTTTCGAAGCAAATACAAATAGCGTTTTTGTGTGTGTATGCTGCTACTCCCTCTCTAAGCTTTTGAAATTCAATTTTGTAAATATTAAACGGTTACGATTTTGTAAGCAATATTCATCGTACGGTTGATAAGGGGAGAAGTGATCTGACGGTTTGAATTCATAGAAGAGGTGTGGGATTGTATCTAACCGTTGATCACTAGAGTATTAGAATGCGTATTTGTTGTTTTCCCCATGCTCTTTCATCATCTAAATAAAGATTGACAATTTCATTAATACAATTTGATAGTCTTTCCATCCGATAACAAGTTTCATCTTAGTAAAAAACACGCATATTAAAAAATTAATATAAAATTTATCAAATTATCTTTATATATTAAAAAAAAAATCTTTTAATTAAAGCATGCACAAGTAGTTAACCTTTTTAATATTGAGAATCCAACAATACCAATCATCATTTAGATATTTAGAATCCAACAATACCAATCATCATTTAGATATAACTTTAACTTGTCATTTTTTGTCTAAGGGTAGAATTGGAAAAAATTTAGTCAATTTATGCTTTGAATTTCTAAGGTAACACTTATTATGGGATGTTTTTGGTTAAAGTGACACTTATTATGGGACGGAGAGAGTAGTAAAGAGTACAATTAAAATTTTCTTCTAATTCATCAAAAACTTTAATTATTTAAAGTTGCAAGCTGGGTGTGTTTTGTTTGAAGAAATATGATTTTTATTAAAGAAATAAGTTGTTTCTATTTTCTTTTAATGTTTTTGTTTAGTCGGAAAAAAAACAAACATGTGACCAGGAGGCATGGGCGGAGCCGCCTAACCGGAAAATTACCCAGTGTACATAGGTTAAATGTCACATAGTGTAAGTATATATTTAATTTTACACACCCCTAATACAACTGAGAAGAAAAAATGCACACTCTTCGCTAAATTTCTTACTCTGCCACTGCCAGGAGGTCACGGTTCGAGTAGTGAAACAACTTCTTCATGAAACGTAGGATAATGATGCGTACAGTAGACCCTTGTGGTCCAGCCCTTCACCGGACTTCGCGCATAGCGGGAGCTTAGTGCATTTGAAATTTGTCCTTTTTTTTTAATTAGTTAGAAAAAAAATCAAATTAGTATATTTATGATTAATAATAACATTATTATTAGTTAATTGAATAGTATTTTGAGAAGTAAATTCTTATTATCGGTTAGAGCAAGTTATATAGAGGTTGTTGTAAAGGAGTCATAAATGAGAGATGTTTATTTTAATTTTAAGGAAATATATATCATCCTAATGGAGAACTTTTTTTGTCATAAAGCATCTTAATACAATAGTAGAAAATAATTTTTAATAAAAAAATTATGCCCGCAATACCAAACACACCAAAATTAAAAATAATTTCACAATTTTCTTAATAAAATACACCCCTGCAATACCAACCACACTAAAATTGTTATGTAGTCTATTTCATTCTATGTACTCTTTTTATGTTATTAAAAAGAGAAGCAACGATAAATTTCTATATCTGAAAACTTTTGAAATTTGAATCTCCTATTTTATGTTTAATAATATGTTTGCACAGCGATAGTTGGTAGAGATGTCATAACATGTTAGATAACCTCAACTTATAAGAGCACTTTTTGGTGTAGCAGTAGAGCGCGGGACCGCAAGGTCACGAGTTCGATCCCCTGCATAAACTTTCTTGGTTGAGCCTGTCACACATGGCTTGTCAAGTGTGGTTAATCGGCTGACGTGGTTTGCAGGCTATTGCGTCAGTCCGGGGTTTACTCTGTGCGCACTCGAGAGAGTAGCGGCTGCGGGTTCCTTCGTCAACAAAAAAAAAAACAAAGGCTACGTTTCATCTCCAAATAAATTGAAATCGCCTATATAAATTCTCAATTCTTCATTTAAATTTATTTTGTATAATCATTATCATAATAAGAGCACTTTTAATATATTGCAAAAAAATAATCTTTTTTTCTTATTATATGTCAGTCAAGAACAAAACTCTTAATAGTAATAATTTCTTTTCTTATTTGTAGATTATGAGTATATAGCGCTACTCCTGAGTGAGTTCTACCCACGTGAATTTAGATTAGTCAGACTACCACGCGGGTATCGGATACTGAATGAAAAAAAAAGGTTTGTTTTTAAAGAAAAAACTTTTTAAAACAAACTATTTTACCTGTGTTGAATTTTCAATTCCGAATTAATGCTGCATTTTCTTGAGATGATGAAGAGCGCAACATTATATAAGCTGACATATAGGCATACATATGTCTAAACAAACTTTGTTTATCTTATTTACATGCGTTAGTTACTGTTTCTTTTTTTCGAATGCTTTATCATGGCTTATTCGCTTTTGTTACTCTCATTTTCATACCGCTTTAAATTTCTTGTCCGGATCTGACCGTTTCTCTTGCTTTTGTTGGTGCTTACACTTTTATTTGAGCCGAGAGTCTTTCGAAAACAACCTCTCTATTTACCAAGGTAGAGGTAAGGTCTACGTATACTCTACCCTCCCCAGACCCCACGTTGCGGGATTTCACTGAGTATGTTGTTGTTGTTGTTACATATAGGCATACATAAAATGCACGTAACCAATGATATTGTGACACGTGGCATTGCATTTAGGGCGATGGTAAGTTGGGAAGAGAAGAGCGGGAAATGGGTGGGCTCGAGAACACGTGATTATATTTTACTCCCTCCGTCCAGTTTTACTTGTCTACTAAATGAGTCCAAGTTTACTTATCCACTTTAGAAAATCAAGAGATAATTTACCATTTCTTATCTATTTTATCCTTATCATTTATTATTGAGTTGGCAAATTCAAAAAAAAATTAATGGTTGCATAACTTTTAAAGTATATTTTATTTATTTTAGTTATTAGGTTACTTTGCAATAATTAGGGATGTGATAGTAAATTTATCATTCTATTTTTTGCTCCTTAATAGACGTGTCAAGTTAAAAGGTGCCAAGTAAAAATGGAATAAGGAAGTAACACACAAGGAAAATGTTGACTTTTGTGGGCATAAGAATTGAGTGATCATAATTGGACGGTTAAGATTGTATAAAAGCACTTGGAATAGACGGATCAGATTAACTAGGGATAATTGTGTTTCTGTGAGTAAATACATAGTCCCCCGGACTTATCCTTTTTTTTAAAAAATATACTTAAACTTTGTAAAGATCCTATCACCCCTTTTATTTGTTCAGACACCCGCAAGGTAGCCAAGTTGGTGTAGCAGTAGAGCGCGGGACCGCAAGGTCACGAGTTCGATCCCTTGCATAAACCTTCTTGGTTGAGCCTGTCACACATGGCTTGCCAAGTGTGGTTAATCGGCTGACGTGATTTGCAGGCTATTGCGTCAGTCCGGGGTTTACCCTGTGCGCACTCGAGAGAGTAGCGATTGCGGGTTCCTTCGTCAACAAAAAAAAAAGAGTGAATTTAAGACTAAGAAGTGGCTGTAATTTATAAACAGTGTCATACAATAGAATTCAAGTAAATATCCTCTCATCTTCATACAAGTTGAGACAAAAGATCTAACTTGTGTACATGCAAAGGACCAAATTGCTTTACATAATCTTTTACTCTGTTGTGCTTTAGTGGCTGCACACAAAAGTACTGATGACCTATGTCGCTTGAACTCTTCAAATATCCTGACGGGTGTGTGTCGGATCCTCTAAAGGATGCACTTTTGGAGGACTCGACGTGTGCGCAATAACATTTTGAGAGTCCGAGCAACATATATTGATAATATTTGAGGAAAATTTAATACCTAAAGATTTGGGAAAAGGAATGCCCTTGAGCATAGGTACCATTTTATTCAAGTAGAGAGTAGTACAACCTACTAAGAAGTTTCCTTCAGCACAAAAACAATGACAATATATATTAAAGTATATATATGTTTCAGGTTCTCTATTGCTATTCCAACAGTGGAAGCCACAATTGTTCCAACTTGCAAAAATCTTTAGAATCACCTCCAACAAAATATATGAAATGCTGCAAACTTTTGCAGCGAAAGATGATCAGTTGATCATCACATTGCACGCTAGAACTCAACTGTTCTGTGAGGACAGTTTAGGTTACAGTATTTTGGGCAAAAAGAAAACAAATTCTGGAAAAAAAAACGGACTTCCCATCTCAAGAAACTGAATTGAGAAACCATTTTCCGTGGTTGAAACTTTTGTTGGGCCAAAATCATCAAAAGTCCGAGTCAGAGTTTAGATCTCTACGACCACCCAATTCATCAGGTGAATCCTCAACCTCAGAGCTATGTTTGGAGGGAATCCTCAATTCAGATGAACTGGTAAAGGACCTTCATTCAGATACTTATCATGTAGTAATTCCATTGCAGTAGCTCTACCAGCCAGGTCAAAACATAGCAACTTTTTCACGAGAAGAATTTCGTCAGTTGACCTGTTGGATAAACATGTTTCTAAGCCAGTCGGCTTATCTACTTTACCGAATGACATTATTTTATAATCAGGAAGATCTGCACAACCAGGCCAGACTTCTTCAGATAAGTTCCCTAGAATGCTAAAAATTCTGCCTAGTTGATCAATGTCAGAATTTCCAGGAAAAAGTGGCTCCAAATGCAAAACCTCTGCGAAAATACAGAAAATACAACCTAGTGACCATAAATCAATCTCCGGCCCGTAATTTGTGGATCCCTATACTAGCTCAGGTGCCCTGTACCAACGAGTTCCTACACAGGATGTAAGGGGAGGATAACAATCCTGTTCGCCATCATCAACATCATAGGAATACGTGCCCGGTAAGAGATCTTCCTCGACATTACTCATAGTGCCTGTAGCTATGACAGGAAGTGTCCCCGTCTTGAATATTACTATCTTTATCAGTGTCGTCGAAGGACTTGAATCTAAGCTCATCCGACTCTCCAGGACGGTCTGCTTGAACCAGAGGCCCTTCAATAAATAGACCTCCTTCAGAAGACACATCTGATATGTGTTTGAAATGTGATGGACCGGCCATAGTTGCCTGATAAGGAGTGCTCTGTACATATGGCTGTTGATTGTCATTAGCTACAAACCCCGGGGCCAGTAGTATCCTAGCTTGTGTGGAACAAGAGGAGGCAAAGTCATGTATTTAGAAGGAAAAGAACATTAACCAAAAGTGGACTTGAAAAACGGTTATGCGTCTAGAGCCAGAGGGGATCTAACGCGACTTTTGCGGATTTAATTGAACTATTGCTTTTGGCTAGAACTATGTATACATACAAACAACAATAATAACTACTACGCAGCAGTCCAGACAAGTTAGGTTCTATATGAATCCTCAACGACCATGTTTCTCCATTTAAACTCCTCTCAAGCCAAAAATATACAAATAAGTTCCTTATATTTCTACTCGCATATAAATTTCTTACAAGCTAAAAGACTCCTAAAAAGCATAGGATCTAAAGTAACATACTACTATAACTAAACCACATAGCCAACCAATTGGTATCACTATGAATCCTTTACTTCCATTGTGTCCTATCTTTCACTAAGTCTGTTGCAGCAAAAAGAAACGTATAAAATATATAATAAGACCGCACTCATTCTAAATTGACCAACTCTATATCCTCGATTCGCCTTTGTATAAAGCCACTAATAGATCGGGGAGCTTAGTGATGGGATACTCATAGCCTCATAAGATATCTTATAGAGTTATATACTAAGGAGACGCTTGGCCATGAGAGTTATTCAGTTTTTTCCGGAATAAATTCACTTTATTTCAAAATCAGTGTCTGGTTATAAAATTTCCAAATCCAACTTGGAGTTGGATTCCAAATTTGGAAAAGTGCTCCAAACCTGTTTTCCAATTCCATCTTCATAAATTCCAAATAAAATGCTCTTGTATCTCCTTTGCAAAAAGTATAACCAAACACAACTCCATTTTCAACTTCAACTTCGTAAGTTCCAAATAAAGTGAAAAATATTTGAAATCTATGGCCAAACGCCTACTGAGATTCTTCGGTTTCCCGAGATGCTGATTGGTAATCGTGGATTAATACGGTGTGTTGGTTTGCTAGAAACTCGCATACTAATACATGTATAAGTTATGATTCAATCAATTTATTATTTTATGCAGGATATAAGATGGATTAATTAATACATGAACTAAACACGGCATAAGATTTACATTGATTCCCTCATAACTAATCCATGTATTACTAATACATGCATAACTCTAACCAACTACTAATCCATATTAATTATTAATACATACATAACTCTAACCAGCTACTAATCCATATATAATTACTAATACATGCATAACTCTAACCATCTACTAATCCATTTATTAATTACTAACACATGCATAACCCTAACCAACTACTAATCTATATATATTAATTACTAATACATGTATAACTCTAACCAACTATTAATCCATGTATTACTGATACATGCATAACTCTAACCAGCTACTCATCCATATATTAATTACTAATCCATGCATAACTCTAACCAGCTACTAATCCATATATAATTACTAACACATGCATAATCTAACCATCTACTAATCCATATATTAATTACTATCACATGCATAACACTAACCAACTACTAATCCATGTATTACTAACACATGCATAACTCTAACCAGCTACTAATCCATGTATTACTAACACATGCATAACTCTAATCAACTACTAATATATATATATATATATTAATTACTAATACATGTATAACTCTAATCAGCTATTAATCCATGTATTACTAATACATGCATAACTCTAACCGGCTACTCATCCATTTATTAATTACTTATCCATGCATAACTCTAACCAGCTACTAATCCATGCATAACTCTAACCAACTACTAATCCATATATTAATTACTAATACATTATAACTCTAACCAGCTACTAATTCATGTATTACTAATACATGTATAACTCTAATTAACCAGCTACCACGTAACAAACAACCCCTAAGGGTGAAATGAGATAAAAAATTAATTTTATCTTGAACTTGTAAAACGACAAATAATTTGAGACAACTATTTTTAAAAATCACGACAAATTAAAAAAAAGCAGAATAAAAGGAGCACATGTCCAAAATCAGCTAATTTAAGGATTCCATCATTAGAAATCAACAAATTAGAAGGCTTCAAATCCATATGTACAATCGAATTCCTATGACAAGCATCAACCCCACTTAAAATCTGGACCATCCATTTCTTAATCCCACCAAAACTCAATCCATAACTAATCCAGGATAGAAGCTAGAATAACTAATACATGAATAACTAAACCCTGCATAACTAATCATGCTTAAAAAATACACAGATTCTCTCATAACTAATCCATTTATTACTAATACATGCATAACTCTAACCAACTACTAATCCATATATTAATTACTAATACATGCATAACTCTAACCAGCTACTAATCCATATTTAGGGGCGAGTTTATGTGCAAACATTGGGTCACGTGAACCCATGGTTACCCAATTAAACTCGGTATATTATGTGCATGATTATTAAAATAGGTCTAATATTATCTGAAGGAACTCATGGTCAAAAGAGATTGAGTGATGCATTGGTTAAGGTGCTGGGTTTAATTCTTGAAGGTTGAAGGATCAAACCTAACTTGCTGCACTATAATATTTTTTATCTTATCTTAAAAGCAATGGTGCACCCATCCTCTGCATATATTACTAATACATGCATAGTTCTAACCAACTACTAATTCATATAGTATTACTCCCTTTGTCCCAATTTATGTGATACACATTCCTTTTTAGTCCGTCCCAAAAAGAATGATACATTTCCTTATTTTGCAACAATTTAACTTTATTACCTTTTACACTTAACGAGATGATCTATAGCCACACAAATATCTTTGACTTGTTTTAGACCACAAGATTCAAAAGTTATCCTTTATTTCTTAAACTCCGTGCCGAGTCAACCTATATCACATCAATTGGGACGGAGGGAGTAATTACTATTACATGCATAACTCTAACCAGCTACTAATCCATATATATTAAATTACTAATACATGCATAACTCTAACCAACTACTAATCCATGTATTACTAATACTTGCATAACTCTAACCATCTACTAATCCATGTATTACTAATACCTGCATAACTCTAACCAGCTACTAATTCATGTATTACTAATATATACATAACTCTAACTAGCTACTAATTCATGTATTACTGATACATGCATAACTCTAACCAACTACTAATCCATATATTAATTACTAATACATTCGTAACTCTAACCAGCTACTAACTCATGTAGTACTAATACATGCATAACTCTAACCAATTACTAATCCATCTATTAATTACTAATACATGCATAACTATGGGGTCGTTTGGTACGTGGGATAAGGTAGGATATCCCCGGATTAAGTTTGGGATAATTTTATACATTGTTTGGTTGAATGTATAAATTTAATCCAGGATAAATTTATACGTTCAACCAAACAAGGTATAAAATTTATCCCAAACTTAGTCTTGGATATCAAACCTTATACCGTTAAGCTTAGTACTATTTTTTCCCAGGTGGGATATAGAATCCCAGGATAACTTAGTCCGCATACCAAACGACCGCGTAACTAGCTACTAATTCATGTATTACTAACATATGCATAAACTTTAATCAGCTACCAAGTACCAAACGACACCCTAAGGGTGGATAGAGATAAAAATAATTAATTTTCTCTGAACTTCTAATACGACAAATAACTTTTAACAACTATTTTTAGAAATTACGACAGATAATTTGAGACGCACCTGTCCAAAATCAGCTAACTTGAGGATCCCATCAATAGAAATCAACAAATTAGAAGGCTTCAATCTTTATGTACAATAAAATTCCTATAGCAAGCATCAACACCACATAAAATCTGAACCATCCATTTCTTCATCTCACCAAAACTCAACTCATTCTCCCAAATCTTCGATTCTTTAATTAAACAACTCAAATCTGTATCCATATATTCTAATACGAGTACATCATCTTCATCTTCTCTCCGGAAATACTCGTATAAAACGACGACGTTTATACAATGTTGTAGCGTTTGTAATGCTTCGATTTCGCGTGATGCGGATTGGTAATCGTGGATTTCTTTAAGTGCGACGGTGATGGAATCGGATTTCCGGCGAGCTTTGTATACGTCGGAATATGCTCCGGCGCCGATACGGTTGAAGATTTGGTATTTTGTTGTGATTTCTTTTCGGGTATGGATGCTCCACCCGTGAGTTGGAGTCATAGCACGTACCTCAAAATGGATTTACTAATATCACTAATAACAACTATTATTTAACAAAATTTCAATGTAGACTGAGTAATAGTTTTTTTTAAATTTCCCACCCTACTCGCATTGAAATTTGATTATATCGTCATTCGCACTACGTAGAGCCCATTTGAGGAAGCTCTGCCTATCAAGAATTTTTCATTCTCATAGCTCAAACTTGAGACCTCTAGTTAACGGAGGGGTAGCTCCATCCACAACACCACGTTCTTTGATGGTGGAGTAATAGTTAAATTTTTGCTCGGTATCTCTTTTGTTTTAGTTGTTTAGTGAATGATTTTTTTATTTCTCATGCAATTGATGAACATTTTTATTTTAGACCGTGGTTTAATTTTATATTTTTTGAGCAACGTGATAATTATATGAGAATACATTAATTATAGTCTAAATACATTAAGTTATTGTAAACGTTGGATCATAATATGATGTTTTATGAGCAAATTGAAAATTATATGAGCACTCATAATTATATGAGAAAATGTTAGACTATAGTCTAAATTATTTAAATTATTAACGTTGGATTACAATATGATGTTTTGTGAGCAAACTGAAATTATATAAGCAATTATTAGACTCAAGTTCTTACGTTATCTTAAAGGGGTAATTTTCCCCAGGCTATATGTACACAACTTTTTAAAACAGGGATAAAATTTTAACAATAGCCTAATAAGGATTTGCATAAATCAGGCGGAATAATACACCCACAATCAATGTACATCGACTTATAAAACCTGTTATCTTTTTTTTTATTATTTCTATATATACGTACAAATTCGTTTTTCCATTTCATTCCTGCCATATCAAATGGGCGGGTCAAAATGAGTTGAGTTAATAAATGGGCGGGTTATTGACCCGCCTAAATGTTCCTTGGGTGCAATGGGTTGGATTGAAATGGATTAAAAAATGGATCAAAACTTAACCCGCTCAATTTTTACTAAGCTTTAATTGCCTTATTTATAAATTTTTAGTACCTAATAAATTATTATTTTTCTTTATTGTGACTATATATAACATATCAAATAAAACAATAATATTTTTAAATATATTTTGATAGATTTCTCATAGATCAATTTGGACTAGATATCAACCCACATTTTAATGAGTTGAAATGGGTAAGGCTGAAATGAGTTGAGCTAATAAATGGACGAGTTATTGGGTTAGACGGGTTATGATTTCAGGAGTTAAGTTTGACACCTCTAATCATAATACATATATCGCATTTACTCGATTACTGGTTTATTATGGAAAATTTTCATATTTGCCATTGGTCATGCACGTAAAAGTATTTTAGCTCTATAACAAAGAGAAAGAAGAAAAGATGATGCATTCCTTCTCCTCGAAGTCACCTTATAACCAAAACAAAGCTAGACTATTCAAACCCTAAAGTACGGTTGATGGGACATTCCCTGGGAACGTACACGCTCTTACTGCGGTATAAAAATTGAAACCGACAGATGTGACATGAGTTGGTGGAAATGGAAGCGAGCTGTGGAGGACCTCCCGGGCTCTCAAGTGCTCACCCGGTCAGGTCACTCCTTCTGGGGCGCTGATTTCTCCAATACAGAGTTCAAGCAACATAATTTGACAGTCAGCTGAACTATGGCAGGCCATGCATTGTCACATACTCTCACATACATATATAAAGCACATGACTGAGGGAATCAACAAATTCCCTATGCTTTTATACAACTAGTTTATGGCACAAAAGTAATGCTATATGAAGAACATCATTGCTTCAGTCATATTAAGATATTTCAATCTTTGGGAGGTAATGCTAATGTCCTTCTGAAGAGACCACAAGACTCCCTCTGGTGCCACAAAAGCAACTTGCGTGAACTCAACTACGCCTTAGTCCCAAGCTCGTCTCAGTAGTCTATGAAATAAATATAACACGAAATCTACCTAATGTTTCCCTAAGCATCGCAGCCTCCACATACAATCCCCCTGCTATCGAAAAAAAAAGGGAGACATTATATATTGAACAAGTTGAAGGTAGAGAATCAACATATTGTGGAGATTTTGGTGTTGTTAATACATAGAGACAATACATTGAAAGCTGAAATTCAATTAAGAAGCCTATTATTAGTGAGATCAATAATGTGCAGAAACCTCAATATTATAAGTAGCATATAGTACCCACTGTTTTAAAGTATGTGTCATTAAGATTCTGGCTGTAACCATATGTTGCTCGGACTCTCCAAAGATGTCATCTGGTGTGTGTTTCAGATCCTCCAAAAGTAGAGGCATATTTGGAGAGTCAGCGCACATAGCTAATCAGACAAAACTGAAGAGGCAGATATTGACAGCCCCCACTTGCATTAGTGATCTTATGACTAAGATCAGCACAACATGAGTAATAACCTGATAATAGTAAGTTGTACAATTAACCTGATAATAGTAATGCAAAACAGATGCATTTCCTGATCACAGTGACAGGCTTCTCATTCAATAAGTTTTTTTAGTAACCAAGAAACTTTCGAGGGCTACTCTTAAACGGTTTGAAACCAGTGAATAATCAGCCTGCCCTATACCCTTTTCCACTTAAATACAAGGCTTGCACTAGTTAAAGCACCTGAGATTCTGAGCTAAATTCCTATTGAAATTGTTAATAACTTAATATAAACAGTCCATCTAACTGATACTCCCTCCGTTTTAGTTTATGTGACACTATTTCCTTATTAGTCTTCCAAAAAAGATGACACATTTCTATATTTGGAAAAATATGTCGATAATCTCCTCATTTTCCCTAAATGAGAAGTTTTCATAGCGACACAAATGTTATGGCATGTTTAAAATGGACACGTTTCAAAAGTATCCTTTGTTTTACTTAAACTCCGAACTATGTCACATAAATTAAAACTGAGGGAGTAAACAAATACCATAGTTTTCACAGAATAAGAAAATGGTTTCACTTACACAATTGAGCAACCTGTGCTTCTATGCCTTTTCTTACTTGCCACTTCCATCCTCCTAGGAGGTTGAGGCACAGCCTTTATTGCAGTATCAAAAACAGCTTTCACATTCTGACAAATACGTATAAAATAGTTTAGTGAACATGCGAAGTTCGATAACACAACTTTCATACATAATAGCAGAAAGACAACATGTACTACCATAAGGTTAATTTGCAGCAAAATTGAAATACCTGTTGTGTTTTAGAGCTGCATTCTACATAAGCTGCAGCACCAATTTGTTTCCTTAGCTCCTCACCCTGCATTCAAGCTACTCGAGTTATTATCCGTATGATGTGCCATCTATATATTAAGCATTTTGAAAATCATAATTCTATAGCAACACGCACTTGGGCAGGTGTAATGATATTTGAGCCCATATGATCAGCTAGATATCGGTTGTCATCTCGAAGATCTGTACATATAAGAAAAAATATGGACACAAAGTCTCAGGTTTTGATCCTAGGAGCTGAAATACAGTAAAATCCGATATACATTTTATGCTTACCTAATTTTGTTCCAACGAGTACAATTGGAACATCAGGTGCAAAACGCCGAAGTTCAGGCATCCACTGCATATGATTCA
The DNA here is from genome assembly GCA_034509755.1 of Anisodus tanguticus. Lineage (NCBI taxonomy): Eukaryota > Viridiplantae > Streptophyta > Magnoliopsida > Solanales > Solanaceae > Anisodus > Anisodus tanguticus. Next base: position 40,802,108 of record CM067558.1, read on the forward strand.
GAGTAAACAGAGTAAAATTGCAGATGTGACCATATCTTTGTTCAATGAAAAGACAGCCAACCACTATGACAGGTTTTATTATGAAACAGGACTAAGGGTTAAAAATACCGCTATGCTATACGAAATATCTTAATTTATCCTGCTTTATAGCCTCATTGTTAGCAAATTGTCTTGTATTTTCCTTTGACTTTATCGGAGCTCCAGCACGTGTCAAAATGCTTTAGGAAAAAGGGTTCAAATGTACCCCTTTACTTTTGACTATGCTTCGAAATTACCCTTTGTCATATTTCAGGTTAGAGCGCCGTTAAAATCAAGGGCAAATACGGGGTATTTACAAACAACAAAGGTATGAATGGTCCAAAGTATAACGACGATAAAATTGAGATACTTCATACAGTAGATGTGTACTTTTGACTATTTTCTTTAGGAAATTAAGTCAACCTTAGTCTATTGAAGAGTAGCTAAAGATTGTACCTTTTTGAGAACATTTTCATAGCTTGCCCTACTGATTAAAGAGAAAGCCAATACAAATATATCTGCACCTCTATAGCTTAATGGCCTTAACCTGCTATAATCTTCTTGACCTTTAAAACACACAAAAGTAAAATCCATAAGATAATAGTACTAACTAAGCACCCAAATCAAAAATTAAGAACCTAAATATAATCTATTTAAAACAAGTACCTGCAGTGTCCCACAATCCCAAATTGACAATTCTCCCATCCATAGCCACATTAGCACTGAAATTATCAAACACAGTAGGAATATAATCCTGCAAAAATGGCCAAATAGATTATAAAGACCAACTTTTTCAAGACTAATTGCACTTTCACTAATCACTAGCTATATGATTCAATAAAATGCATAATATGTTGACCATAAAAAATAGGTGCATATATATAAATACTGAGGTATATAAGAAGCAAAAAACAAAAAAAAAATAGGGATCCTCAAGACTTTGTTCTAGTAGTAAGAATGCAACATGTTATGTGTAAGTTAGGCGCATGTTATGTTTCGGAATATAATAAAAGTCTAATATTTAAGTGGAGAAGCTTAAAGGAGTCGGCTCATTATCCACCGAGTTTTGAAATATTTTTCGGTTATAAAAAAAGGACCGAAAAAGGAGAATTGTTTACTATGGCAAAGAAAGAATTAAAACTTACAGTGGGAAATCTGTTACTAGTGTAACAAATTAGCATACATGTCTTGCCAACAGCTCCATCACCTACAGTGACACATTTGATGAACTTTGAAACATTCATCTTGATAGTTTCTCTATTTTTTTTATATTTCCTTCTCATGACTCTTTTGATGACTCGAACTCGTAACCTTCGGTTAAAAGTGGAGTAATCTAATAGTTTCTCTATGTTAAAGCTCTTGAGCTACAAAAATTGTTTAAGAAAAAAATGTCTTTTCTAAAGAAGGATTCAAGAAGAGCAGAAAGGAAGGAGAAAAACAAAAGGACTATAGTTTGAATGGGCACATTAAATAAAGAGAGGGCCAAAATGTGTCACTTGGCTTTTAATTAAATAAAGCTTCTTAATAAATTTCAATTTTTTTGAGATGTGATAGTATTAAAGATTACTTTTGTTTAAGATGGGACCATGTTACTAACGGCTACAAACGACTTTCGTGGCGAGTTTGGCGACTAATTAACAAGCTGGGTTCCATTTGGATATATATATATAAAAAATTTATTTGCACCCAGTGTTTATTAATTTTTGTAAGTACATGATATATTTCTTCTGTATTAATTTATGTGATATTGCTTGACTAAATATAAAATTTAATAAAAAAATAAAACATATTAAAACGTGTGAATGACATGCAAGTATCAGTATATTTTGTGTATGTGAATATATATCATTGTATGTCATGCGTATGTCGTTATAATATATTTATAATTCTAATTTATCTTTTGATAATCACATTTTAATATCCTTCCGAATAATACCTCATAGGGTGTAAGTGTAGAATTTTCATAATATAGGAGGTATACATGTAATTTAATTTTAATATACAGGGAGTGTATTCAAAACTAAGTCATATTACATGGATTTTAGTATAATTAACTCAAATAATAAATTCAAGATGTTAGCCTTTGTAATTAGTAAAACTCTTTTATAATGGATCCAAAGATGAATGTATTGGGTAAAATTATACATTAGAAATTGATAAACAAAAAGAAGCTATATGTATAAGGAATGATAGGAGCTGAAAAACCAATCGACTTTAAGGAAGGATATAAAGATATTTTGAATGTTATTTTCACATTATTCATAAGTACACAAGAAAAAGAAACAAAAAAGGGATTTCACATGTTTCATACTAAAGATGTTTATAACATAACAATATCTCCTTTCTTTTCAGCTGGATCTTCCTCCCAAATTCTCTTATCTTCATCAAATCCACAAGCCCAAGCACACACAATGAAGTAGAATAAATTCCCAACACTCAATAAGCATAGAACCCAATAATAATAATCATAGTGACCTAGGTTCAAATTAACACCCAACTCACTTTCCCTCCTCTACTTGAAGCATGGTCAACAATTAAACTTCCAACCAAATTCCCAATCCCATTTCTAGTGAAAATAATGCCACTCCAATACTAGTCATGCTCTTAGGGAATTGAGAATAATAAAATTCTATTTGTCCGATCGCATTAAAAGCCTCGGCTAGCCCTGTCAAACAATGTTGCGGCACTAACCACATTGTTGACATGTCCACTTCTGCCTGTGGATGGTCTGTGAGCCCCTGACTGAGGGCCCGCAAACGTCTCTCTCTTTCCACCAGTGCGGCCACAACCTAGGCCGCACAGGAAAGTAACAACCCTATCCCCATATGTTGTTTGAAGCTGAAACCTCGTGGTTTCCTGGTGAATTTGGAGATCCAGGGCACGAGGACTCGGTCGTAAATGGCTATCCATATTGTCAATGTGGGGATCCCAAATGCAGCATAGGAACCTGCTGGGATTTGGAAGTTATGGCCTTTTATTAAATGTCTGTCCATTGTATTTGCTTGTAGCACTGGAAAGGCATGTTGGTTTAGTGTTACTGCTATCATAATGCATGTGGACCAAATTGGGAGTACTTTGAGCAATGATTTGAATTCTTCTACTTGTTGAATTGTGCAAAGGTACCATGGATTTGAAGATGTTCCATTAGGGTTCAAGTCTTTCTGTGGATTCCTAATGATACATGCCTTATTTAGGAACCTATGCATGAAAAAAAAAGATCGGAGTATTAAATTTAGTATACACTAACAATGTAAAAATAATTACATAATATAATACTAATAAGCATTACTTGGTAACGTAACAAAAAAGATAATAACCCAACCATTACGACATAGGAAGTAATAATGTGCTATAATCGAGTCAAATCGTATTGATAAGTAAATCTTATTTTATCTGTCACGTATATAACTTAAATTCAAATAAAATACCTTAGTTTATGGGTTGGAAAAGTAAATCTTGAATCCTTCTCATGATGATACCAACCATTAGAATCCACAGGAGGCAAAGCAAGGTGTTTGTTTCTCCATGCCACTGCAACAACTTGAGCAAAACCAGTAAACAAACTCTTATTTGCTTTTGAAAGACTATACACGACAGTCTTGTATATCGGCCGTATATTTCCCATGTAAATTTGTATATTTACTTATCATAATTATTACAATTCTTGTACATGTATAATTATGGTAGTTATCTTGTATTAGGAAAAGGTAGTGGTCTTGTATTATGAAAAGGTAGATTTATTTTCCATAATTACATATTGTATATCATGTATATAAACATTTTCATTAATGAAAATAATTAAGGGATTATTCTCTTTCATGGTATCAGCAGTCTAGGGCAAACTTTCCCTTCTCAAAATATCCTCCCTTACGCCGTCCTCTCGGCTTCCGAACCTCGGCCACCGGCCGACCACTCATCCCTTCACATTTTTTTCCTAAATCCCTAATTCTCCTCTTGTTCTTTCATTATGTCTACCTCAAAGAACACCTTTCATCCTTCCCTTATAGTCTCCAATATCAAGAACAACATCCCTATCGTTCTTGAGATGGAAAACGTCAAACGCGACGTGGACAAAATTATTTAAAATTCACGCAAAGTCTAATAGGGTCCTCCATCACATAATCACACCAGTGAAAGGCAAGAAGAAGGTGCCTACCACCGATGATGAAATAGAGTTGTGGGAAAGTCTTGATGTTATGGTGCTCCAGTGGATTTATTCCACCATCTCTACGGACCTTTTACAGACTTTTATCGAGCCCAATGCCACGACAATGGATGCTTGGAACAGGTTGCGTGATATCTTCCAAGACAACAAAAATTTTCGTGCCGTGACCCTCGAGCAGGAATTCTCCCACATTAATATGGAGGACTTTCCGAACGTCTCAGCCTATTATCAACGGCTCAAAGAGTTGTCGGATCAACTAAAAAATGTTGGCGCGCCCGTCACTAATGATCGTCTCGTTCTTCAGATGGTTGCAGGCCTCTCCGAGGCGTATAATGGCGTTGGCACTCTTCTTCGTCAAAGCAATCCTCTACCACCGTTCTACCAGGCATGTTCCATGCTCACCTTAGAAGAAGCAAGATTGGCTAAAAAGGCGGCTAACGAAGCAAATTCCACCATGATGGTGGCCACGTCCCTTGAAACTAATGACTCCCAATCATACTCCAAAAATTATGGTCAAAACTGTAATAACGAGGGTGGCAAAAAGGGTCAAAATCGTGAAAAAAACAGCGATGGTGGACGTGGCGGTGTCAAGGGTGGTGGCCGCAGTGGCGACAGTGACGGATGTACCGGCGGCAGTGGCGGTCAGCAGGGGATCGGGCCACTGAACCCTTGGCAGGCTTGGGCCGCTAGGTAGTGGCCTTGGGCCAACGGGTAGTGTCCCATGTCGGCCCCCTGCCCAGCTCCTTCATCAGCTTGGGACGTCGGCCAGCAGAGGCCCAATGGTCAAAACAGCGGCGACCAAGGCGGGCCGTGGGCAACGGTCGCCTACTTGGACCTCGGCTTCAGCAGGCCTTCACTGTTGCGGGCCCAGCAGCAGTCTCGACCCATACGAATATCGAGGTAGTGATGCATACACTTGTATTAAATCTTTCGGATGCAAATTGGTACATGGACACCGGTGCTACCTCTCACATGACGTCCGCACCAGGTAATCTCTCGTCTTATTTCAATTTGAGCAAAAATTGTAGCATAATTGTTGGTAATGGTAATTCAATTCTAATTCATGGTTATGGTCACACAAATTTATCTACCCCGAACCCGCCTTTAGCCTTGAAAAATGTCCTTCATGCTCCTCACTTAATTAAATATTTGGTGTCTGTTCAAAAATTTACAACTGATAATTGGGTTTCTGTTGACTTTGACCCTTTTGGATTTTCTGTGAAGGATTTCACGACGGGGATACCTATAATGAGATGTAATCGTCGAAGCGAGCTCTATCCTATCACTACCACCACCACCACCACCACTAATCAAGCCACACCGTCAATGTTTGTCACTTTAGCACCTTCCTTGTGCCATGCACGTTTGAGTCATCTGGGAGCGTATGTTCTTTCCTCTCTTAAAAATAATAATTTTATTGATTGTAATAGTATTGTCACGACCCCAAAATGTAGGGCCGCGACAGGCACCCAGACCCACCCACCGGGTATCGCTAATCGTATACCATTTAACTTCTAATCATAATTAATTACGGACTAAGCCGAAAAAGCTTATAGAAATTTTTTATCCAGAAATCCAATTTTCATATATACATACCCATACCAAGGCCGACAAGGCCACACATGACAACTAACCACAGGACATCTATCTACAAGCCTCTAAAGAATACATGACATCACAAGGACGGGATATGACCCCGCCATACCCATATGTAGATGTAAAAATACTATACCACGACCAACTGCAACTCTGAAACAAATAGAGTGCTCCAACGTCAACTGAACCAGCAACCTACTAGCGTGAACTGTCACCTTCTTTAACTGAACATACGGGCATGAAACGCAGCGTCCCCCGACAAAAGGGACGTCAGTACGACTGATGTACCGAGTATGTTAGGCATGAATAATAGCATAACAGGGATATAACAACAACTGAAACAGAAACAACTGACCAACAGTAAATGCATCTGAGGGCCCTAACACATATGCTTAAATGTCATGCACAATGCAGTATACATATACATCGGCCACATTGGACATCTTCCTTACCATAATAACCTCTGTGGGCATCATTTCATGTAATGATTAATGAATGTATGCATAATGCAAATGCGGTATACTAATGTCCACACAGGAATCCTCCCATAACTGCCTCTGTGGGCATAAGGTTATATCACCACACAAGGGCATCACATCATATTAGCCTCTTCGGGCTCTTTTTGTGATAGTCTGTACCAGCTACAGGTGGTGTGCGTATATAACGCCTTTCCCTTTTTCCATTTCCCGTACATATATATATATATATATAATATTTACCATATAGTAGTGTGCATAGCACAAGTGGTCCAGGGTAATATATGAATGCAATGCAAATAAAAATGCATGAATGATAACACAATATTCCAATCTCAACGGATGACATAATACCTTTATACATTTGGCTAACATTGGGAACATCAACATCCTTTCCGTATGTCTTAATAAGGACTTAGAAATATATTTAGACATGCTTTTAGCATAGGAATCAATAACATGCATATTCTTAACTACTAGGAGTAGAATAAATTATGGAGCAATATCACGGTTATATTTTGTTACATGGAACATGCCAAAAGAAAGAAATAATTTGCCTTAACATACCTCGATTTCACTTAATTATATCATTCCATTAACTGTTTTTATATTCCCTACCACCATCCTTTGATTGTGCCGTACTTCTCGTCCTCAATGGTCAGCATAACACTCGTATTTACACTCAATCCAACTTCAATCTCCCTGCCAATCATAATCCTTCTGGAAGAAGGTACTGCTGTAATCGTAAATATGATAAGGTCTACAAAGAAAAATCTTTACAATCTCTTGCATTCCGATGCTTAGTACTTCATTTACCTTACTAAACATTTCGCTTTCTAGGCTAGCATTATTTCTTTCATCTTCCGTATATGAGTGAGACAACTTCTCATAATCTTAAATTTTAACAATAAGATTGCCCCTTCTGGCGTATCCATCGACTTGGTAGAAATTGCTCATTTACTGGCTACGAGTACAAACTAACCGAAGACTTTTTGGTAACCGGCATTACTGAAACCGTAACAGGCACGAGTTAAACTCGAATTCCTAAGACTCAGCTCTACTGCACGATTTATGAGATGAAAGAATAGAAACCATCCCTAAATGTCAGATAGCCTCCTGTTTATAAGTATGGTGCACAACATATCCATAAACAAGACTCTACTAGACACGACTTGTAAACTCCCTAGGACAGACATGCTCTGATACCAAGTTTATTTTCAATCCCCGTCATCACATTTATTACGTCCAAAATTATTTCGGGATCTAATCCTTTTATATACTAACCTCTTTATTAGCATACATGATATCACATAAAATCTCCGAGGCCCGAGTCTACTTATTACGCTTAGGTGCTCAAATCATTGTCTAAAATTCCGGGATGTTACATACAAGTAATAAACCTAATGTATTTTAGTATAGCTATGTTAAACCGTTAAGATATAGGTTACTGGGTTATTGATTAATCGGTTGTTGATCGTTATCAGTTCGGTTATCGGTTTAACCATTAAGATTACACACAAAAAAAATTCAAGAACAAAGAACCCATTTTTAAAACTGAAATTAGCTTCGCATAAAATTATGCAATTGGAATAGGAAGAACGTAAATAAACTTGGACAAAAAATAAACCAAGAGACATTGAGTTACATTACACAACACAATAGTCCATCTAGTTAAGGCAAGAATCTAAAGCATATGATCGAAGTAGAGAACTCTTAAAGATACCAATTTATGAAATTCAAGCAGGAGAACCTGACCAGTTTTAATGGATACAAGAGGAATGGAAGAAGAGTAAAACAACGAAAAAAACTTCAAATGACTTTATATATGAAAGGGTATAAATATAATTAAATAAATGGTTATCGACTTATCGGTTCACCCGTTAATAAAAGTGGTCAAACTGAGATCCGAACTGATACCCAATAACCATAGGACACCATCCGATATCCGAACCAACAACCCATTAACCCAATAATCGATTCGGATTTTTGGTTTAACCGTTAATATGCACAACCCTAATGGATGGTAATTTATAAAATCATTGTAGCTACTAAATATAATAAAATTAACATATAGTTATTATCAATAATTACTTTTTAGAGATAGCTATGTCAAGTAATTATTCCTATATTATTATTCCATATTTGGAGGTATAAAATTGCTGACATATAGTGAATGTATGAGCCCTTTCAATTTGAGGTAGTTTCCTTTGTGCTCCCTTAATATTATTTATTCTACAAAAAGGAGTAAAATTATATATTTTAATTAGTTAAAAAATATACTGAGTAATATATCATAAGGACGAAAATCATAATATATTATAATAATTAAGGGGACTAGAAATGTAATTATCCCTACTTAAAAAATGGTTTAAGTGGGAGTAAAAAATAAAGCAAGAAAGGATTAGTTGTGTTTGATTTGCCCCTCTTTTTCCAGTCCTCTCTTTTTCCTATGTATAATTCCATTATTATTCCTCTTCAGTTCTCTCTCTTTCTGCTACAGTAGAGTGTGTGTCTGTGTGTATATTATTTTGTAGGTGAGAATTCAGACATAGTATCATTATATAAAATTATAAAGAAGCTACAGAAAAAAGCCAAAACAACCCTCCTTTTTTCTTCTCTACAATCAAGAACTCAAGCACACTCTCATTGCATGCTATTTTTCAAGTCCATAATTCTAACAGCTAAAATCTTCTGAATTTTTTTATGTCTATACCCATATAGGTGCATGATTAAACCGATAGTTAAATTGGAACGGAGGGAGTAAAAATAGCAGAAATTACACCTCATAAAATTACATCAAACTATAAAAATAAATAAAAAATAGCAGAAACTACGAAAACTGTACCTTCAAATATAAGCTCTCGCTAATTTTTTTTCATAGTTCTCATTAAATCTAACCGACATAGTTCGATAAATATTTGACGGAGGCTAAAAGTGTTACCTTTTAACAAACTTTAAGGACCAAAACTGTTCAATACATACTTAAAAGGACTATTTTGAACTTACCCTAAAACATAAAGGACCATTTTTGTGTTTTATCCCCTTCTTTCAATGTTATGTAATTCCATTATTATTCCTCTTCAGTTCTATCTATTTCTGCTACAGTAGAGTGTATGTATATTTTTTTGGAAGGTGAGAAATTAGACATATAGCATCATTGTATAAAATTATAAAGATCATAAAAGGATGGAGCGGAGTGAACGAGGTCCTCTCTCAACCAGAAATTTCAGATAGTAGCGTAGCTAGTAAGGGCCGAGCGGGTTCATCCAAACCCTCTTTGGTGAAAAATTATACTATATATGCAAGGTTAAAATTATTATATACATATATATATATATATTTAGTAGTCATTGAACTCCTTAGCTTTAGCTTCTTCATATGTTATTTATATTTTTGAACCGCTTAAGTAAAAATTCTGACTCTGTCATTGATCTCGGGTTCGAGTCCTATAATAATCCTTGTCAGAGAATGTTTTCCTAAGAAATGAGCTTTACCCGACATGAATTCAGATATAATTGAATTATAATGCGGATACCGAACAACAACGGACGGAAAAAAAAGTAGTATAAAAATATAAAGAAGCTACAGAAAAATACCAAAAACCCCTCCTTTTTCTTCTATACAATCAAGAACTCAAAGCGCACACTCATTATTTATAGCATATAATTTCACTAGCTTTGCACTTCACTGTTACTCTAACAGCTAACATTTCTTGAAATTTTTGAATGTCTATACCCACAGAGGAGCATGATTACATAGGCATATCAGAGAAGAGCTGTTGTTTCCTCAATGGACAATAAAGATTTGAACTTCAAGGCTACAAAACTAAGACTAGGTTTGCCTGGTTCTGAATCTCCACCACTTGGGGTTTTGAAAAATTTCCCTTCTGGAGCTAAAAGGGGTTTCTTTGACACCATTAACGGAAATTCTGGTACATGGGTTTTTGGATCTGATGCTAAAAATAGTGGCTTTAGTTCACCAAAAGGTGTTAAAGTACTTGGAAACAAGATTCTTGGTTCTGTTTGTCCTGAGAGTATGGTTGCCAATGTTGTGAAAGAAGGAACTCCAATATCACCAAGAATAGTGCAAGAGAAAAAGACTATGGTTTCTAGTAATAATAATAGTCATGGGGTTGCTCCAGCTGCAAAGTAATTTTTTCCAACTTACATTTTAAGTACTTAGATTCATAGTATGATACCAGCATGTTTTAGTGTTTTTGAAATAAATAATCCCTTGATTATTTCCATTAATGAAAGAGTATATATACAATTTATAATTTTCCATAATAGAACTCTTATTCTTATTCTACTCACAAAACTCTATTCTAGTAGTACAAGAATCATATAATCATGGTAAGTGTACAATACTAATTAATACCATATTTACACTAAAATATTACAACAAATTAATACCTAAAATCTGCCCTAACCCGTGATATACACAGTGCTGAATATTTACAAAACCGTGACCAACACGTGATATAACTACTTATGGTAAGTGTATATCACGTGTATATTTAACACACCCCCGCAATCATAGCGGGTGGTCTTCGTACGCTGAGACTGTTCCTAAAATCTTTAAAAAGGACCGAGGGAAGACCCTTTATAAAGATGTCTGCAATTTGATACCTGGAAGGGACATGACAGACGCGTACTTGTCCACGAGCTACTTTTTTGCTAACAAAGTGAATGTCCATCTCGATGTGTTTAGTGTACTGGTGTTGAACTGGATTACCAGAAAGGTAGATGACACTAACATTATCACAATAAACCAATGTAGCTTTTTGAATAGGACAATGAAGCTCTAAAAGAAGATTACGTAACCAACATGATTCAGAAACCACATTGGTCACCACTCGATACTTGGCCTCTGCACTAGAGCGTGACAATGTCGACTAACGCTTCGTAGACCATGATACCAAGTTATTACCAAGAAACATGCAATAGTCTGACGTGGAACGTCTGGTATCCGGACAACCACCCCAATCAACATCTGTATACGAGACAAGGGTAGATGTCGAACTCGATACTTGGCCTCTGCACTAGAGCGTGACAATGTCGACTAACGCTTCGTAGACCATGATACCAAGTTATTACCAAGAAACATGCAATAGTCTGACGTGGAACGTCTGGTATCCGGACAACCACCCCAATCAACATCTGTATACGAGACAAGGGTAGATGTCGAAGAAGGATATAAATGTAAGCCATAGTCAAGTGTTCCATGGATGTATCGAATAATGCATTTGAGAGCATTCATGTGTTCAACCCTGGGATCATGTATAAACAAGCACACCTGCTGTACGGCATACGTAATATTTGATCTCGTGAAAGTAAGATACTGAAGAGTCACTGCAAGACTGCGATAGCGGGTCGGATCCTCGTAAGATGAGCCAGCCACAACACCCAACTTGGATTTAGTATACAACTGGAGTGGAAGTAGACTTGCATGAGGACATACTAGCTCGCTCAATGATCTCAGTTGCATACTTACGTTGTGATAAGAATAACCCACATGCATGACGAGTGATAACAAACCCCAAAAAATAACTCAAGGGCCCCAAGTCTTTCAATGCAAACTCAGAATTGAGCATGGTCACGATAGACTTGCGTAACACATCATTAGAGACATCCAAGATAATATCATCCACATATAATAGAATATAAGCCAGGGAAGAACCAAGACGATATATGAACAATGAATTATCCGACCTGCTGTGTGTAAACCCAATAGACGACACATAGTCTGCAAAATCTCTCATACTAAGCCTGTGGGGCCTACTTAAGCCCATATAAGGAATTCTTCAATAGACAGACATGATGAGGATATCTGGGGTCTCGAAAATCCAAGGATTGATGCATGTAAATGGTCTCCTTAAGATCACCATGTAAGAAAACATTCTTCACATCTAACTGATGAATGAGCTATGCTTTCGAGAGAGCCAAGCTGAGCACAGTGTGAATGGTAGCCGGCTTGACCACCGGACTAAAGGTCTCACCACAATCCACACCAACCTGCTGAGTCTTACCATCATCTACAAGACGAGCCTTATGCTTCGCAAAAGAACCGTCAGAATTATCCTTATGAGTAAAAATCCACATAGACCGAATAATATTAACACCAGAAGGATGGGGTACCAACTCCCACGTCTTATTCGCAATAAGAGCATCATATTCGTCGGTCATAGCCAATTTCCAATTCGGATAATTTAAGGCAGACATGGGGTTATGGGGTAGAGGCGATTTAAGAACATTAGAATTTAAATTAAAATGTCTTTTCGGTTTAAAAATACCCCGTTGACTACGAGTGACCGGTCTGCGACTCGGGGGAGAATTGGGTGAATTTTGGGAAATATCGGGACAAGTGACGGACTGGCTAACATGCAGGCTACTGGCCCAACACGGAAACTGGAATTAATAGACGACGGAACTGGGCTAGAAACTGAAGCAGGGACTGGAGCAAGGGCAGAAACTGGGCCAGAACTGGACTGGAGAGGCAGCCCAGTCACTAGACCCACGACGGTGGTCTGTGAAGGTACTGGAGAACTAGCGGGTAGTGGGCCCGCTGGCGGATTCGGGGTGCGGAACATGTTTGAAAAATGGTGGATAATATATGGGAGACATCGTCATCCAAAAAAATATACGAACTAGGCACGAGACTATTTACCTTAGCAAACAGAAATTGAGATTCATCAAAAATAACATAGCGACTAATGATGATTTTATTAGACAATAAATCAAAACATTTGTAACCACGATTATTAGACGGATAACCCAAAAATACACAGGGGTAGACCGGGCCTGAAGTTTGTTAATTGTGGTGGATGGAAATAGGGGATAATATAAGCACCCAAAGACCCTAAAATGTGAATATGAATGTGTCTTATTATATAGTATTCGAAGGGGGGACGAATATGCCAAACCTTTGGTAGGAAGAATGTTAAGGAGATAAGTAGCAATTTGTAGAGCATGATGCCAAAAGGAATGAGGTGCGGAAGAATGTACCAATAAAGTTCGGACAATATTATTAATGGTACGAATTTTGCGTTCGTCTTTCCCATTTTCTGAGGACGTATGAGGACAAGAGAAACGAAAATTGGTACCATTATTCCCACAAAAATCGCGAAATAACTCATTATCATATTCTTTTCCATTATCACATTGAATATTCTTAATTTTCCGTTCAAATTTGGTACGGACGAAAGCTCTAAATTTTAAAAAGGTGGAATAAACTTGAGATTTTTTCGCTAACGGAAAAGTCCATAAAAAATTAGAATGATCATCCAAAAAAAGAACATAATAACGATGGTCCAAAGAACTGAGAACATGAGATGTCCATAAATCGCTATGAATAATATCAAATGGCATTAAAGTACGAGAATTAGAGTCGACAAATGGCAATCTAACAATTTTTCCTAAAGAACAAGATTGACAAATCGGAGTACTACGCGTACCCTTACAAGAAATAAATTTATTTTTATCTAAGGAAGACAAAATTGACGACCCCGGATGACCTAGACGAGCATGCCACAAGAAAGGAGCAAGGGCTGCAAAAGTATATGGCAAGGCAGGACTCGAGAGACCGTAGGTGGGCGTGATAGGATAAAGACCGCCCCAACTATCACATCTCATGAGAGGAATCCCCGTCTTGAAATCCTTCACAGAAAACCCAAAAGGATCAAATTCAACAGAAACAAAATTATCAGTGGTGAATTTACGGACATACACCAAATTTTTAATCAACTTAGAGGCATGCAGGGTATTTTTCAAGATAAGAGGTGGATGGGGGACACTAAGTTTTATGACTGTAACCACGAATTGGAATTGAAGTGTTATTACCAATAATTATACCACGATTATTGCTCAAATTGGAATAAGACGAGAGAGTACCTTGGTCGGATGTCATGTGGGTAGTGGTCCCGGTGTCCATGTACCAGTTTGCGTCCGGGGGATTTAATCCAAATGTGTGCATTGCGGTTTCAATATCGGTAGGGGTGGGTCCTGCGGCATGGTGGGCCTGATGGGGCCGAGGCCCAAGCACGTCGGCTAGCTGCCTGGCCCAGCAGTGGCTCTCGGGTTCCAGTGATGGCCTGATGAATTGGGCCTGTTGGAATGCTGAAATTGGGCCCAGTTCGGGTAAGGAGAATGTGGCGGTTAATAGGGGCTGTTGGGCCCAGGCCCACTGGCCCAGTTCCACGGCCAGGGGCCCAGGGCTTCTTCTTCGAGCGTGAGCATGGAACAGGCTTGATAGAACTGCAGAAGAGTGCTCTGACGAAGAAGCGTACCGACGCCACTATAGGCCTCAGATAGGCCTGCAACCATCTGAAGGACAAGACGGTCATTGGGAATGGGTGCACCAACGTTGCGGAGTTGGTCCGCCAATTCTTTCAACCTTTTGAAATATGATGAAACGTTGGGGAAATCTTCCATATTGACGTGGGAGAATTCCTGCTCAAGGGTAACAACACGCGGATTTTGATTATCTTAGAATATATCATATAGTCTATTCCAAGAATCCATCGCCGTAGCGTCTGGTTCGATAATCGTTTGCAACAGGTCAGTAGAGATAGTGGAGTAAATCCACTGAAGAACGGTAGCATAAAAAATTGTCCATAATTGAGGATCATCCTCGGGTTTAGGAATTCCCGTAGCCGTGGAAGCCGGGGGAATAATGTGATGGAGGACTTGATGCGATCTTGCATGAACTTTGAACAGTTCGGCTCAAGTCGCGTATCAGACGTTTTCTATTTTAAGAATGATAGGGATGTGATTCTTGATGTTAGAAACAATAAGGGCAGGGTGAAACATGTTCTTAGCCATAATAGCAATGCAAATACGTGATGTAGGGATTTTGGAAGAAAATTTAGGAAGAGGGAAGACACCGCCGGGCACGGAAACCGAGAGAATGGGCTCGGAAACCAATGCAAAAATTGGACGTAAATTTGGGGAGAGAAAAAATATTAACCTAGACTTCTGATTCAATGAAAGAAATAATCCCTTGATTATTTTCATTAATGAAAGAGTATATATACAATTTATAATTTTCCATAATAGAAATTCTATTACTATTCTACTCCCAAAACCCTATTCTAGTTGTACAAGAATCCTATAATTATTGTAAGTGTACAATACTAATTAATACCATATTTACACTAAAATATTACAACAAATTAATACCTAAAATCTGCCCTAACCCATGATAAACACGGTGTGTATATCACCGTGTTTATCACGGGCTGAATATTTATAAAACCGTGACCAACACGTGATATACACTACTTATGGTAAGTGTATATCACATGTATATTTAACAGTTTTATCTGTCTTTCTTCCTTAGAATACATGTGTTGTCTCCTCATCCTCACCATGTTGAGCACTTTGCCTCACTAAACGGGCATTTCAGTGTCATCATTAAAGCTCTAAGGCTACTTTTCCTTGCCAATGAGCATAACCCCCGAAGAGGAAACACTAAATAATTGATAGTTCGCTTTATGAGTTATATATTTTCAATTTCTTTGTTCATATATTTGTTATTCATGCTTATAAGTATTAATCTTGGACTACACATAAATATTTGTATTTTTTCTCCATTTGCATCTTTCTTCATTGAAGCCCACGCTTTATTTGAACTTTGCGCTTAAAGCCTCAATGAACCTTAGAGCTTATTTGCACTTTTCACCTTGATAACACTGATCCTCACTGAAGCAATTGTTCTTGAGTTGATCCACAACACTTTTGAGGATTGTGTCCAGAAATTTCTTTTGTTTTATTTGCTCAACCTTAAAATGTCACAATTGTTTCATTGGAGAATCCTATGACTTTTTCTGTATTGTGAGGATTCATCATAAATTGACTAGTTTATGCTGGCCGTAAGTCTAACACAACCCTTTAGTACTTTATATATTTTTTAATTTGTTTTGGTATAATGTTGGTCTTAGATGAGCTTAAATGGAGGACATATGGTTAGTGAAGATTCATATAGTCGACTAAATAGCATAGCATGAAGCAAGTATGTTTTAGTATATTTTTTTTTCTCTTTTCCTTAGACTATATGTGTTGTCCTCCTTATCCTCACTAAAGAAATTGTTTTTCTGTTGATCCACTACAGTATACTTGAGGATTGTTAGTCCAAATTTGTTTTACTTGCTCAACCTTTAACCAGTACAATTTTTTTCTTAGAGAATGTTGTATTTTGTATCGTGAGGATTCATCATAAATTCACAAGTTTTATACTGGTTCTCAGTCTACCACAACCCTCTAGTAGTATTTCTTATGTTTTTAGTTGTTTTCTGTATATTATTGGTCTTAGATGAGCTTAAAACGGGGGGGGGGGGGGGAGGCAGATTTGAAGCTTATGGGTTCATGATTTTAGTCCTTTTGAGTTGTTGGGTTCTAAATTAATAATTTGTACCCATTAAATGTATTTCTTAAGACAAATACAGGGTTTGAACTAAAGCTATTGAGTTTTGCCGAACCCGCTTCCTTCACTCTAGCTCCGCCCCTGGCTTAAAATGGAGCGACATGGTCAGTGAGGTTTCATATAGTCGACCCCAACTTGTTGGAGGTTGAACCATTGTTATTGTTGTTGTTGTTGTAATCCTATAATTTATAATAGCCATGGCTTTAATTGAATCTCTCTGATAAATTGGTTGTACTGTTATCCCTTTGCTCTCAGTTTGGTGAACTTGTATTTGCCCCTCTCTACCAACCTGGCTTAGCTATTCAGTTTTAACCTTTAATTTATGAAGCAAGATAATTAGAAACACAAATGAATTGAAGCTCCTTTTATTATCTGGTCAGAGCACAAGTAGTAGGATGGCCACCAATTCGATCTTTTCGGAAGAATATGGTTAGTAATCCTCCAAAGACTGAGGAAAATGCAGGTTGTCATTATGTCAAAGTCAGCATGGATGGTGCTCCTTACCTGAGGAAGGTTGATCTTACTATCTACAACAGCTATAAAGATTTATCTTCAGCACTTGAGAAAATGTTCAGCTGCTTCAAAGCTGGTAATGCTTTATGAAATCATCAATTATTAATTCTTGGTTTTTGTTTCATTATGATTGAAAGAATAGTACCACAGTTATATGGAAACCGAGTTCATAGCTACATCTTACTAACATGCTTTACTTTTTTACTCTGCATTAAGAGCCTGTTAACTTTTGAGTTTTATCTATAATTTGTTTAGGTCAATGTGAAACTCAAGGCATTTCGATCAGTGATGGACTAAACGAGAGCAATTTGGCGGATCTTTTACATGGATCTGAATATGTTTTTACCTATGAAGATAAGGATGGTGATTGGATGCTTGTCGGTGATGTTCCATGGGAGTAAGTCTTACATCTTATCTTGAACTTTTAAAACTTTCCTGAAAACTTTCTTAAAGCTCATGAACAGGTTAGGTCATTAGAGCTTTAATGCATTAAATCTGATTTGAACCTGTCTTGATGATAAACTATTGGTGTAAACACTTGTTCATGCTACAATTTATACTTTGCTTCTAACTTCATAAATTTAGTATCAACGTTAACCTATATTTTGCTGTCCTTAAAGATCCCACCAGATGCCTTTTACTTTTGACAGGCCTTGAGGTAGATTAGAATCATTTTTAACGAGTCTTAAGATATTGTCTAAGAGAGTTTAATTGATCATTTCCGCCAGCCTGCCGGATATCTAATCCAATGGGTAGGTTGTGATTTAGTTGTAACAATAATATCTAGGACGGACATTGGTAATATGCTATTTGAAATCATGCGAGATTTATGTCTGAGAGTTTGTCTGTTTTTTTTTTTTTTTGGCTATTTGGTCATATTTGTGATGCTGTTGTGTTTGAATTATTAGATCTTTAGCATTCTGAATACTTTTTTTTTGATAACCGCGGTGTTCGGGTCAACTTGCATGCACCTCGACTAATTCCACGGGTACCTGATAGCATTTTGATTTTTTTAATAACCGTGGTGTTTGGGCCAGCTTACGCGCACATCGATTAATTCAACAGGCTACCTGATCTTTAGCCTTCTGAATACTTCTTGTGATATTTTCTCCTCTCCCATATTCTGGATACTAGAGCACCCGGGTGCCGTTGAACTATAACCTATTTTTACTAAGTAATCCCAATTCGTCATTTGTTATGTTTGTAGGATGTTCACAGAGTCTTGCAAGAAGTTGAGGGTCATGAAGAGTTCAGATGCAAATGGTCTAGGTAATTACATGTTGCTCACACTGGACTAGCTATTTCAGTTGTGATTTGCATGAAATCAAATACATTTAAGAAATGCTCGTGATTTTGTGTAGTAGACTACTTCCCAAACTAAACAACAGAGAATGAATCTTATATTATACGACATATAACATACATTATATGTCCTGTTTCCTGCAGTTCCAAGAGCCACGGAGAAGTGCAAAAATCGTTAGAATCTGCAGTACTCTCGCTGCAAACGTGTCAAATCAATTCTCTATAAGCAATGAGAAATGGAAATTCAGGTGTTCTTTCCTATATATGCTAAGGTAGAAGGCCAAATTTAGATTGAAGATCGGCACCAGGATTTTGAGTTACATATATATTCAAAATATGCAAGAGTATATCTCTAATTTCTAGCTTTTGTAGGTATGCTATGCTATTTTCCTCTGTATTCTTACTGATTGAGTCTCCAACGCTTCAATAACATGTGTGTAAATGGAATTACTAGTATTTTTCCCTCTCTTCCACTAGAATATGTTACCGTTGGAACACGAAAGAATTGAAATCTTAGATCAAAACATTATGCATGAATGATATGAACTACCTAAGCAAGAAATCTTGAACAACAAACAATCAGTTCAGATATTCACAATCAAGATCGATTCTTGTTTTTATCTTTACTTTCGCTTGAGACCTAGTTTGATCTTTGTAGAGTTTCCATATATTTTCCCACAAGTTTGAATATGTTCATTCGAAATTCGGGTTCTTTTACTTTATAATTATTTAATTTAAATATTTTCTCTCTTTTACTTATATTATTCCTTAAGTTCCACAGGTTTTGATCCTGTAGAATTTGTCATATTTTATCTTTTTCTATCTATGCATCTATCCTTAATCAATGGAATTAGTGAACTGAAGCATAAGGAAAGTGGCCTTCTATAAGTTAAATTATAAAATTCATCTAAACTTTTCAATTGATTAAAGATAAATCCTTTTAGTCACTTGTTTAGAGGAGTAATTGTTGCTCAGGGGACACTAAATAACCAAACCGTTATCCAATTCTTCGTGAACTTGTGAACAATTTAATAAGATATGTAGAACAAAGATATTACCTAGTCTAGCAAATTGTGTGAACAATTAACCAACACAAGCAAATTTTGCTAGATTAGCAAGGCTCATAAACAATTTAATCAGATAGATAGAATAAAGATTATACCAAAGTTATATGCCACTGGCATAACTTGTGAATAAAATAAAGATTTGTCAATCCGTCATGACTTGCAAACAGTTTATCATTATAGGTATAATCAAAATTTTATTGAAGTTATGACTTATGACCCGCCTGACATAATTGTAAAAGTGTATTTTTTATTCTTCTGAATAAATAGAGCCGTAAGGGGAGCTTGGCGTAACTAGTAAAATTGTTGTCATTTGACCAGAAGGCCACAAGTTCGAGTCATGAAAACAACCTCTTGTAGAAATGCAGGGTTAAACTGAGTATAATAGACCCTTGTGGTGCATTCCTTCCCCGAACCCCGTGCATAGCGAGAGCTTAGTGCACTGTGTATCGGCTGCCCTTAATATATATATAGAGGGACTATGTTTGCACTAACTCCTTAAACGATTGACAAAATTAAAACAACGATCTGAAATGTTCTTATTTGTACAAATCACCCGTAATTTCCTTAGTCTAAGGCGATGAATCAAAGAATTAAGGTTGATTAAAACCTTTGCTACTTCATAAAACCCCATTCAACGAAAAATAATCAACAATATTTTTACTTATTGTATTGGGTGAAAATGCCCTGGGATATCTAATGCATCCGGGAACTCCAACGACGTGGAGTCACTATACAGCTGTTCTCCACTCCCAACAACCCTCATCACATCAGTCTTCCTAGATCAGAGTGTCGCAGCGCGCGTGGATACGATGACGTCACTACGCTCATGTCATCATAACTTTAGAAGGGCGCAATAGTCTAGTTGTGTCTTATATATGCAAAACTTAGAAGAGAAGAAACACACATAGTATTCTCTCTAAGCCTACACTTGTAATAAAGAAAAACCTGTATGAAGAAAAAACACTACTCTCAGCTCTTGTTCTGATATTATTCATTACTCTTTTTAGATCTAGCTCATTCATCTACTTTCCTTGTTTATTTTTATATTTACTTACTCCTTTATCTTGCATTAACGTAACCCAATTAGTAACTCCGGACTTGTTCTAGAGGGTTTTCAGATCGAATACAATCTACTTGTCTTTAAACTCTCAAATACAAATCTCTAACGGTATTTTTTATTAGAATCATTTTCACCGAAAACCACTTATTCTTCTATATATTGATGAATCCCTAACTTAATTATTGATTGGTAGTTGATGTTGCTTTATCACTAGAGCATACCTCACTTGTCAAAAACCTTTCCGATTTGATAGGCTTTTCACCATCCAAATTTCTCGACTCAATAAAGGCCCAGTAAAATCCATATCCCCGCTGAAGAAGCCCAACACTCTCAAGTCCGATATCACACAACTCAATCCACTAAAACGAATTTACTTTTGTTTGCCTTATTGAATTATGAATTTGATTTGTATCCGTTTACAAAATGTTTTTTTTTTTATAGTATCAATATAGTTTGATAATTTCTATCTATTTGTTCAAACATCATTTTAAATTTATGCCACCAAATGATATTATGTATATGATATAATATGAGCATCTAACTCAAAACTTAAGCAATAAGTAAAGTAGCACAAAATTAATATTATAAACTCTTTTGGGAACTTTTATACACAGCTTAGGATGTTATATGTTTTTATACAAGGGTTTTGGGTATATTCCTACTAAAAGGATTTACATCTGTTAAACTAAAGAATTGGTTAGGAGAGATCCTGCAATTTGACAAATAAACAATTGTAAGACCATAGATTCGATCTTCAACTTCTACAACTTCACTCAAGACTTATTATTACGCAGAGCCGAGATTTTCATTTTGGGAATTCAAAATATGAAAAAGTAAACACACCAAGAAGCTAAGAGGATCTACCATCTATTATATATACATAAAAAAGTTGACCTTATATATACCATATAATTTTCGAGTGAAGAGGGTTCATATGTGTGTAAGCTGCATGAATGCTGAATTTTCACAACCAAGTTGGCTAATAATCTAATACAATTTGTAATTAAGAAAAGCTACAAAAGATCTTTCATCATTCAAATTAAAGCTTTAAGTGCATGGAATATATGTTGAAAAAACAAACAATATGTCCATCATCAAGTGTTACACTACTCCAACAACACTATTCTAAAAGATAATAAAAGTTTCGTACATGGGAGTTTCCGTTTTAGTACATTGATTCCATTTTAAACTAGTAAATATATCCCACATGCTCAATAAAAATTGAAATGGATCATCCAAAAGATGCAACTTGCTTCCTTTGATACCATCACTCATGAGTCACTCCATGTGTTTATGAATCTTTCTTGATATAGAATATATATACGGCAGGCTTTAATGTCTAGTGATCAACCTTTTATGAGTACTTAGTGTCATTGCTTCAACATATTGATAAAACTTTCAAAAAATTTATGCATCACCTTTAACAACAAGTTCATTTGTTATTTTTCCTCTATTCCTAAAGGGGTATGACTCAATATTTTTGTGTGTATTCTTTCGTCATCAATTTATCCTTCAACCCCTCAACTATTTCGTCTGCTTTTTGTTGCTTTTATAGACTCACTTATTGCCCGGCCACTATTGATTTCTCCGGAGGGAGAGAGACTCAATCCTAATATCAGACCATTCTAGGGGTGGCCAGTGGGCTGGGTTCGGGGTGGGATTGGGTCGGGTTCGGGGCTGTGGCGGGATTGGCAGGCCGGGACTGGCTGGACAGGTCGTCGTCCCGTCCCTCATCCCGCCAAAAAGGGGGACCGGTATTGGCGGGGCGGGGCGAGATGGGTTTTTTTTTTGCACTTAATTTTAAAAAATAATATATATAAACTCTTCAATAATTGAACAAGATAGTGTAATAAAAATATTCCAATGCTATTTTTGTGCCTCTTATATTATTTAATAGAAATATGATTTTTTTTGTAATACAATTTCAAAATTGGAATTTTTTTTACATATTTATAAACACTTTTTCTAATTTCTTCACAATGTCTTGTGGTTCTTTGGTTGCAATTGGAATTTGTTGGTCAAATTGGTCCACGTCGCTTCCACCTCCATCGGACAAGATTTCGTTGTAGTTTTCGTCGTCTTCTTCGTTCTCCGGTTGATCGCACCTTCTACGCTCCGCTCGTATCCAATCTCTGAATAAAACTACAATCTCTAAGCTGTCTCCAGCTAATGAGTGTCTGTGCTTTCCTATTTGAAATCTTCCGGCAGAAAAAGCGCTTTCAGACGCTGTTGATGACGCTTGAATGTTCAACACATCTCGGGCCATCTTTGATGGTGTCGGAAATGTCTTCTCATTTTTCCTCCAGTATTTAAGCAAGTCTTCACGTTCTTCTTTATTGAGAACTGCTTGGTACGGTACAACACCCTGCAAAACAAAAACATCAAACTCGCTAACTTGATTAGCAATGGTACCACTAAACATTCTATATCTAAGGCTTTCAATACTAGCCTCAGAAACAACATTCTTTTATAAAGTTGTACTGAAGAAGAAAAAAATGGTATAGAAGTCGGTTGGTTGCTAGCACTTTCTTGTTGGTAATGCGTATATTTTTTTTGCATTCATCGTGTATGCTAGACAAAACTTCTTCTTTAGTTGGTTCCTTAGGTGGTTGTTCATTTGAATTTTTTGAAGTTGGAGGTGGAAGTACTGCTATACAATCATAATAGTTTGAATAAGTGTTTTACAACCGTCTATTTTAATAGTCAGATTTAATACAACACCAATAATATAAATAGTGGAAATAGGAAAAAATATTTTTTTAATTTGATAAATATTTTTTTAATAGGTGCTTTATAAGATGGGTTTTTCATATATTCATTAAGTAACAAAAATATTATAGCTATATAAAATAACATAGTTGAAATAGTAGGATAATATATACCAGAAAATTCTTTAGTTGCTTGAAAAAAATTCTCTAAAATCCAATAAGTTCTGAAAAAAATTTCCAATCATTATCTATAAGCATATCAATTGAATTTCGATTGTGGGCGTTAAAAAATAAAGTTATAGGTCTTCTATAATTGTAAGCAACAAGTAGTTGTTCATATAGAGAATTCCACCTAATCGCTACTTCTTCAGAATTTTTTCTTAAAGGTAATCTACAATCGTGACAAGTTTTTTTATATACTTTTTTTCTTTGTATTCTATTACTTTTTAAAATAAAGTTTATAGCAAATTGTACATTATTAAGAATGTCTTCAAAAAGTGATAGACCATCCTTTACAACTAAGTTATAAATATGGCACACACATTTTATATGAAAATGATTAGGAAAATATGGAGTTAATAGATTTTTTAAAAGTCTCATAGCATAATTATTAGAAGAAGCATTATCGGACGTAACAATCATTATTTTGTCAGTTATACCATAATAATCACAAACTTGATGAATATTTTCTGCAATAAAATTTTCAGTGTGCCTATCATCAATATATATATATATGCTATAATACGTTTTTGCATAGACCAATTATGATCTATTCAATGATATGTTACAGTTAAATAATCATGGTCGTTAGTACTATGGCCTATATCAGAAGTGATTGATACTTTTCCAGGAAAATGATATAATGCATAACGTAAATATTGTTGATATTCATGTGCGAATTTAAAAACGTCTCTCCTAACAGTTGATCTAGAAAAATCGTTAAAAGCAGGATTATACATATCTCTTATGTAATGAATGAAACTAGGAGAGGAAGGAAATGAAAAAGGCAAACCCTCTACTGCAACTAATTTTGTTATTGCTTCTATATCTCTATGTTTATCGTATTTAGGACCTACAATTCCCCCCGTCGTCGGGTTAATTTGACCTTGTACTTGGTCCGGGACACTATGTGAACCTTGTCCCGACTGAGAGCGCATTGACGCACCCAACTTTGTAGCCTAGTATTCATCCACCTAGCTTTGCGAAAGCTTTGTACATGTCTCAATAAACCTCCCGTCCCACCCTGACCTTTTTCCATTTTAAATTTATAAATATTTTTACAAATTTTGCATCTAACTACTTGATTCTCTTGGTCCCTATCAAAAAATCTCATGCAGCTGATTTTAATTTTTGTTGTGTGGGGCCTCGTCTCATACTAGAGGGAATATGAGGCGTTCCAGTTTCAGTTTGAGGTGCACTAGTGGGTGTGTCATCTAGATTAGTGGGTGTGTCATCTAGATTATCTTCTAAATTAAAGTCTGGTTCAGTTGTATAATATATCTCATCATCTAATGGTATATCATTAAAAAAATCAGTTTCATCTATATGAGTGTAATCAATCAAATCATCCTCTAGGAATATGATCACTAGAAAAAATACCGATGTTCTTGTTACCCCTACTAGAAGAAGCACCCTTACCCTTAAACATACCTCTTAATCCTTCCATTTTAATTATGTAAATATATAATTAAAGATAATGAAATTAAGTGCGATAATTAAAATAAAGTAACAATAATAATTTAAAGAAGGAATAAAGGTACCAAACGCCGACGTAACGTCGACTTGTAATCGAGGTTGAAAATTGAAATTTTGCTCGATTGATGATCCTCAAGCTAGTTGCCAACTTCAGTCTCAATTTTTGAACTTTGATACAATTATACAAATGAGCAAATAAAATAAAATATTTAGTAGGCAATGTAATTGTAGATTTGTAGAGAGATAGATTGAGTTGAGATATTGTAGGAAGATTTGTGAGATAAAATGAAGAGAAAATGAGGTATTTATAGTTAAGAAATTGAGTTAAAGTGTAAATACAGTAATTTAGGGATTAAAAATAAATATTAAGGGGGTAGGGGGGTTTATAGGGGTGGGGTAGGGGGCAAAAATAGCCATTGCACAACGGCCAAAATATAAATTGATCGTTGTGCAACAGTCATTTTTGCAGGGGGGGGGTCGGGGTCGGGGCAGGGTCAGGGCCGGATGGGCCTGGGCGGGACAAGCCCAAGTCCCGTCCCAGTTTCGAGTCCCGACACCATTTTTTTTCTTTTAGGGGAATCGGGGCGGGACCGGACCGACCCGGTCCACTGGCAAGCCTCAGACCATTCTAGTGCTATGTACGATCTCTTTTTGCAAAGAGATGCTAACACGGTTAATTAAGATATGACCCGAACAAAGGCAACAAGTTAGAAAAGATAGATAAAATTGCAAAAATTACTCATGGAAAGTAAACTGAGACTTAGTTAACTGAAGACTAATATTCAAAGTTGGAGTAGAAAACCAAAATTATTTACGATATTTAGTATTTTCTAGTTTCCTTATTTCATGCTAATAATATTTTTGTAGCTAGTGATCAAAATAATATCGGAGTAGGTTTTATAATTTCTAATAAGACTAGTTATAAAGGGGTGCTCTAATACCTATTTTTTGTGCAAAAATTTCGGAGAACATTGGAGAGATACATTAAGATTTATGATATTATGAGTAAATTATTTTTGCGATAATTGCCTCCTTAACTCATCAGCAGATTGAATTTTTCTAAAGTAAATACTGTAATTGCTAGCATATTTGACCAATGTACACTCTTTGAGTACACTTTGATATATAGAGTTGTTGCCTAGAGAGATCTAGAGAATAAGTTTTCTCAAGGTCTTTATGATAAATGTCATTTGATCAAGTTATTGAGAAGCTTACCTTGATTAGCCAGAGATATTTGATATTTGTATAGTATAGTAAATAATGAGTTGATTAGAATAATCTAAGGTGTGAACAAATTAATCTATTGAACATCACCATTATAAAGGGATTATGAATAAACTTCATCAGAATAAGAATTTAAAATTGAATATAATTAATAGAGTGGAACAAGAGTAGACACATCGTATGATATATATATATATATATATATATATGCTAGACATTTAGAGCATTGGGAATTTCTAACTGAATCCGTCAGAAAATTGGCTCGTCCAAAATATTTCGGACGAACTTCTCATCAAATATCTCTCAAGGACGAGCCAATTTCAGATGAGACGTCCGTTAGAAATTTGCATTACTATGTTCTTATTAGTTTAGTCACAACTTGGGATCATATATATATATATGTTTGTGTAAGAATGTAATAATTTGCCTTGGGGAGTATTCTCATTATTACAAAATATATATAATGTGTATAAGAGAGGAATCCTAATTCGGTAAGGATCCTAATATACCATAAATATACAGTATTCATAATTACACAATATATGGTGAATATATGAAGAATATTCGCTAATACACCCCCTCAGTCGGAGCGGGAGGAGGCCGGATGCTGAGACTGGATCTGAAGTCAAGGAATAATTGTCTGGGAAGTCCTTTGGTGAATATATCTGCGTACTGATATGACGAAGGCACATGCAACACTCTGACATGACCAAGAGCAACCTTCTCACGAACAAAATGTATATCTATCTCAATGTGTTTGGTTCTCTGATGTTGAACCGGGTTGTGAGAAAGATATATGGCAGATATATTATCACAGTATACGATGGACGCCCGACGCAAAGGACACTAGAGCTAAAAAAGTAGATTTCGGAGCCAAAAAATCTCAGCCATAACATTGGCAACGCCTCTGTATTCTGCTTTGGCACTCGAACGGGATAGGGTGGTTTGTCTCTTGGAAGACCATGAAACTAGATTATCCCCTAAGAATACAGAATAGGCGGAGGTGGAGCGTCGCGTGTCCAGACACCTTGCCCAATCTGCATCCGTGTAAGATAGCAACCTGGTCGGTGTAGAGGGGTATAGATGTAATCCATAATCCAGTGTGCCCTTAATGTATCGAATGATATGCTTAATGGCAGTGAAATGAGACTCCCTGGAGGCATGCATAAATAGACACACCTGTTGAACAACATATGTAATAGCTGACCTGGTGAATGTGAGATACTGAAGGGCACCTGCAAGGCTCCTAAATAGAGTAGGATCAGAGACTGGAGCACCATCCATATCACTTAGCTTGGATTTTGAATCAACCAGAGTGGACATGATTTTGCAAATTTGCCATCTTAGCCTTATATACTATCTCCTCTGCATACTTACGTTGACTCAAGAACATATAATCTGCAGATCTGGTCACTGATATACCCAAAAAGTAACTCAACTTGCCCAAGTCAGTCATAGCAAATTCGGTTTTAAGCAAGGAAATAATCTCATTTTTCAACCCATCAGATGAGGCAGTGAGAACAATATCATCCACATGTAGCAGTAAGTAAGCAGTGTTGCTACCTCGATGAAAACTGAAAAGAGAATTATCACACATGCTGCATACAAATCAAATCTGTATAATATACTTGGCAAATCGATCATACCATGCACGAGGGGTCTATTTCAGTCCATACAGTGACTTACGGAGATGACAAACATACTGAGAGGTTGCTGGATGGACAAAACCAAGTGGCTGGTGCATGTTTACTATTTATTTCAAGTCCCTATGTAAAAATACATTTATCACATCAAGTTGATGGATCGGCCAGTGCTTGCCCATGGCTATACTCAGAACTGTGCGAATGGTAGCCGGTTTGACAACTGGGCTGAATGTCTCACCACAATCAATACCATCCTGAAGATTTGTGTCATTAGCCACAAGTCGTGCCTTATACGTCTCTAGGTCTCTAATGTCTCTGAATTTGTGACGAAATAGCCACATGCAACAGATCACATTCACCCCCTCCGGTCTAGGTACCAAATCCCACGTGTGCTATTTCGTTAAAACATTAAATTTCTCACACATTGCGGCATTCCAATTAGGGTCTTGTTTGGTCAATTTAGGGTTTTTAGGTATTGGAGAAATGTTTTGGGCAGACAGGTTAAACTGGACTTTGGGTTTAAAAATCCCGAGTTTGGCACGGGTTTCTATTTGGTAAGTGGATGCAGTAGGTGGGTTGGTCTGCTGGTGATAGGCTGGTGTCGGGTTTGGGTGTTGTTGCGGTTTGTGTGGTTCAGAGGTGCCTGATCAGTGCAGTGGATTAGGTACGGCGGCTGGTGCAGTTAGATCTGGGTGGGTCTACACTGGTGGGGTTATGGTCGAATGAAAGGGTGGGTGAGTAGGTATTGTCGAGTACGGAGAAGGTGGCGGGGTTGGTTGGTTTTGGTGGTGCGACGGTGTTGGTGATGTGTTGTTGGTTTTGCTGTGGTCGACGACCAGTGGGTTATGAGTTGGTCGATTGCAGATGACGGTTGGTGGAGGTGTCGGATGATGATGGGTAGTTGTTGGTTGTATGACCGGTGGTGAACCAGAGGAGCTCGACCGGTTGCTAGTGTTGGTGGCAACTGGCGATGCGGGTGGCGAGGACAGTTCTGGGGATGCCGCCGTAGAGCCGACGGCAGAAGCGGCGGCGGAAGGTGGCAGAGAGGGGGAAACAGTGGCTGACTGATTTAGTTGGCTGAGAATGACGGGGGAGATGTCGGGCTCGTCAAGAAAGGTATAGTCCACGTTTCAGAATTGTTAGAGATTCGAAAAAGGAATGTAGTCTCATCGAACGTGACATGACGAAAGGTGTGGATTTGACGAGTAGACAAGTCATAACACAGATAGCCCCTATGATTAGACGGGAAACCTACGAAGACACACGGAGTGGTTCGAGGTGCTAATTTGTGAGGGATGGTGGAGCCAAAATTGGGATAACACAGGCAACCAAATATTCGAAGGTGGTCGTAAGAGGGGATCCTGCGTTATTGAATTTCGGTTGGAGTCATATTGTGAAAGGTACTAGTGGGTAAGATATTGAGTATATATTCTGACATTTTACTGCATAGACCCAAAATGACGGAGGAAGTGAGGCATGAAACAAGAGAGTACGAACCATGTTGTTAATGGTGCGGATAATGTATTCGACTTTACCATTTTGGGGTGATGTGTGGGGACAGGAGAAACGAAAAATCATGCCATTATTTTGACAGAAATAGTGAAACGTCAAATTATTGCTTTCACGACCATTATCACATTGAAACGATTTTATGCATTTTTCAAACTGTGTTTTGATAAAAGTGCGAAAGTCAAGAAATTTGGCAAACACTTCTGATTTAAATTTGAGTGGGTAGATCCAAATATAATGAGAGAAATCATCTAATAATACGAGATAATATTTATGACCAAGTGAACTAGAAAGAGGAGACGTCCGCAAATCAGCATGAATAATATCAAAAGGAAAAAAAGTAATACTATTAGATGATTTTAAAGGCAGACGAACATGTTTGCCTAAACAATAAAAAACACAGTGCTGGGCAAGTTTCTCATTATTACATTTAATAAAATTATTGTCTCTAAGAAAATTAAAAACTAGGACGCTTGGGTGGCCAAGCCTATTATGCCAAGTGGACTAGGATATAGCAGTGAGAGAGACGAGAGAGCAGGATCCGACAGCGGAGGTGGATGGGAATGGATAGAGATCCCCGTGCTATTGCATATCGTAAGATGGGTCCCCGTACGAAGATCCTTCACATTAAAACCAAACGGATCAAACTCAACGGAGACATAATTATCACGAGTAAATTTACGTACAGAAAGTAGGTTCTTAATGATGTTTGGTGCATACAGGACATTTTTAAGGGAAAAAGGCGGATGTGGTGGTTTTGTGTGGGAGGTACCATAGACCTGTATTGAAATGCGATGACCATTGCCAACAGTAATCTATTGAAGATGCTTTAATCGAAGCAGAGTAGGAATATTACATGCAAAGCGAGTGAGGTGAGATGTGGCTTCCGAGTCCATGTACCAATTATCATCGGCTTGCTGTAAGTTAAAACTACTAAAAGTCTGGCCCAAATCAGTCGGGGCCAAACTATTAGAAGGCTGCATATACTGAGCCTGAGTGAAGTGGCCTGAGGCGTCTGAAAGTGGGCTAGCCGATAAGCTGGTGATGGGCCCAATAGCCCATGCTGTGAGTAAGCATATTGGGTCGGAACCTGTGCAGTGACTGAGGCCC
The DNA here is from genome assembly GCA_034509755.1 of Anisodus tanguticus. Classification (NCBI taxonomy): domain Eukaryota; kingdom Viridiplantae; phylum Streptophyta; class Magnoliopsida; order Solanales; family Solanaceae; genus Anisodus; species Anisodus tanguticus. Next base: position 40,832,613 of record CM067558.1, read on the forward strand.
AAGGCGGGTTCTGGAATGATACGACTAGGCCGGGCCACTGAGCATATGGACTGGGCTGCGACTGTTGTGGTTGGTGCTGCTGGCCGTGACCCTTTCCAGGTCCCTTGCAACCTCTACCGCCGTCGCGGCCTCTACTACCCCTGCCGCCGCAGTTCTACCGTTGTTGAGTATTTTTCGGCGGGGGTGTGCTGGCTGTGGTTGATTTTGCGGAGGCGTTTCGACTGCTAACGCCTTTTGGTTGTGATCGCCCTTCTTTGCATAACGGGTTTCTTCTAGCAACAATTGCGAGCGGGCTTTGTTGAAACTAGGTAACGGATCAGCCTGTTGGATTATGGTGGCTAAAGTATCGTACTCACCTTTTGGAAGGCCTGCAACTAATTGTAAGACCATATTAGTTTCAGACACAGGCATGCCGACGTTGGATAGTTGATCAGCCACAAGTTTTAACTGTTTGCAATACTCAGTCATGTTGGGGTAATTTTCAAGACGTGTAGTATTAAATTGTTCCTCCAAATACACATCACGAGTGTGCTTGTTATCATGAAAAATTTCCTCCAACCGAAGCCATAAATCACGGGCCGAGGCACCGAATTTTATTATAGTGGGGAGCAAGTCCTGAGAAATACTGCCATATATCCATTGTTTGACAGGAGCGTCATGACGAAGCCATGTGTGGTCATCAATCTCAGGCGGATGAGGGAAGGAGTCGGCAATATGGTCAAGCACATTGTAGACACATGCATGAATACGGAAAAGTTTAATCCATGGTGAATATTGACCGTTTTCTTGATCAATGATGATCGGGAGACAGTGCTTAATATTGGTGACGGTGAGGGCTGGATGAACGGAGGGTGAAACAGATGATTTTGGTATGTCAGGGGTGACGACGGTTGGATGAGGTCGTTGTGGGAGTTGTAGGAGGATTCATTATAGATGATGAATTTAATGGAATAGGAGAAGGAATAGAAGAGAAAGAAAACTTGGAAGGAAAATTAATGGTGGTCTCGGCCAAGGTGGGTGGCCGCCGACAATTTGGTTGGTAGAGGGGGGGGGGGTGACACTATGTCTTAGAGAAACCCTAGGGTTTTGGTTCTGATACCATGTAAAGAATGAATCTTGGGCCTAACTCAACCCCAAAAGCTAGCTTGTAGGGTGATGATTGTCCAAGTCCATATAAGGAGTCCATGTTTTCATTTCATATCCGATGTGGGACTCTTAGCACTCCACCGCATGCCCAGACCTTGTTAATTGGAGTGTGAATAATATAATTTGGAGGCCCAACATCTGTGAACAAAGAATTGAAATGAGTCTGACTTTGATACCATGTAAGAATGTAATAATTTCCCTTGGGGAGTATTCTCATTATTACAAAATATATATAATGTGTACAAGAGAGGAATCCTAATTCGATAAGGATCCTAATATACCATAAATATACAGTATTCATAATTACACAATATATGATGAATGTATGGAGAATATTCGCTAGTCTTGGTCCAACAGTACTCCAATATTAGTCTTTCGTACTAAAGAGTTTTTATAAGAAAACACTCAAAATTGATAATATTATTAGTATTTTAATTTAACATATCATTTTAAAAAAATATTTTTCATAAAAGATGACTTTTCCAAACTATACACACGATCTTCATTTCTTTATTTTTGAAAGTTCTTCCAATATTTCAAAAAAAAAAAAACAAAAAAAACAGATGCTGTGCCGTGTAGCATCTTAACGCGTAGATTATGACTTTCATTGTGGTTTCCAAGATTCCATTTTCAGTTGTTTTATGTCAAAAGAATACATAGACTCTCTTGGATCTATTAAAGTTTTGGTCAATGCAGAAGAAAAAATTAATCTTCGATTCTATGGATACTAAGTAAATATTTAATGTCAGCAATATTATTAACGAAAGAGATTTAGGAATCTCTATGGTCCTTAGCAATCATGCACTAAATTATTTCTCTTTGGTTATATACATCCAAATTATTATAATATATGCTTTCACATTGCACTAAAAATTGTGATGGAATGGATAGGATCTCTCTACCTTCAATTAGGGGTCTCGAGTTCTAGCCGTGGGTATTGAAAAAATTTGGTAGGGCGTGCTTCCCCCTTAATTGGGTTACTCCGCTCGAAATCGAATTAATCGGGGACGCAATATAGATACCAAATATCGGACGAAAACCCAAAAAATAGGAATTTTTACACTGTCTTTTGAAAATAATCTCTTTACGTCCATGAAATAGGAAATAAGGTCTTCATACACTCTATTTTCTCCGAACTTCACCTGTAAATTATACTAGATATATTATTATTATTATTATTATTGTACTTATAATTATTTTTGACTAATGACCCAATGAGTTAAAAGTCCAAAAAGCAAATATGCTCCCACGTGATTCCATCAAATCCCAAGTCCTATCAATATGGTTAAATAGTATTTGCATGCAAATCTTGTGGATAGACTTCTGTATTATTGTCAAATGTGGGGGGCGTGAGGTAGAATGACGGTTGATCCCGGACTCGGTGGATCCAGATCCGTTTTATAAGATATGAATTTTTAAAATTTGGACTTGACGGATCGAATCTAAATCTGGATCTTGTATTTGAGATCCGTATCCGATCCAGATTCGATTCGTGGATCCATTTTTTATTAAATATATCCAAAAAATATAATAGTGCTAATGACTGTATATTCAGCTCGAGCAGGGATCTATGGTAAATGATCTGTCACTCAACGTACATACAAACTCTTTTTAAAGGAAACTAGCAAGAAATAAGTTCCTTTGTTCTTAGAAGGACGCATATTCCATGAGGATAGGTGTTTGCACAAGTGTCTTCCCATTTCATGATTATAAGCTTAGTGAGTATTCAAACTGTACATTTTCATTTATTTAAAGAGATCATGTTCTTCTTGCTATATTTCACGTTCAAATAGAATAGAAAGATGAAAACATGATTATTTGTCCAATCAAATGATACAACGCAGTGTTTTGCCTGCTTCAAGTAAGTCAAATGCTTTGTTAATATCTTGAAAGTTAACTTCATGTGTTATGAATCCATCCAAATTGTCTAGATTACAATTATTACATGTGGCTTCAACTTAATTAATTACTATTGAATAAGACAATAAATTATTTAATTGGTAATTATTTTTTTTGTACTGAAGTTGCAAATCAAAAAATAAAAATAGAGGCACAAATTAAAGAAGGAAAAATAAGAAAAATAAACAAACCTGACTTGTCGATTTCTCACCACATGTTGTAGGATTAATAAAATTTGTTAGTCCAAACTCTAGTGGATCCAGATCCGATCCGTGGACCCGATGAATCCGGATTTGGATATGATTTTTATTGACCCGATGGATCTGGATGTGGATCCGAATTTGGATCCAGATATAAAAAATGGATCTGAATCTGGATCTAGTAGGATCCAGTCCAGATCTGATCTGTTGCCATCCCTAGCGTGGGGTGATGTGTAAACAAAGTATATAATTTAATTTCTGGAGAATTTTTTTTTATGGTTAATAAAAGATCGATTTAAATATTTTCGACAATTAATTCCATAATTTCACCATGAAATTGAAACATGAAGATGTATTATGTTTAATTTTGAAGCGATTATTAGACTTAATTTTGGTGCTTATACATAGCCAGCTTTTTGTTGACATTCCAGCCCAGTTGGCACCGGGTCCTACATAGCAGACAAGGCCCTATATTCTATTTATCTTGTAACTGGACTGAGAATCATATATGTAATAGCCTAGTTCATTTTAATTGCCTTGTATATATAGTGATGAGATATTTTCTAGTAACAGTTTTGTCATTTTTTTTATGAAATAAGAAATAAAAAAATTCTCTCTCTATCCTCACATACTCTCTTCTCTCCTCTATGCTTTAATCTCAACCTTATCAATGGATTTTCATCTTGTTTTTGCTATATTCACATGGTATCAGAGCGGATAATACGTTCCTACGTGTTTCCGCATACCTCGCAATATCAATTTCATTCGTTTCTTACTCAGTGTTGGTTATTGAATCGATTGATGTTCTCCGATCGAAATTATTCAAAATTCATCGATCTAGGGTTTGTTCATCAAATTAGGATTTGATCGTGTATCGACTGCTGTTGTTTGAGATTTTCTGGTGTATTTAATTGATTTAGGGGTTTCTCACGGTTCAGTTGCGATTTCTCAAGTTCTCTGGTGAATTAAGGGTTTTCTCGAAGTCTTGTGTGTTCGAATGTGATTGAAGTTCCTTGTTCTAGGGTTTCATTCTAGTGTTGTGCTATGAGTTCTCTGCTACGACTGGTAACCTCGTTATTGTGCTATGAGTTCTCTGCTACGACTGGTAACCTCGTTCCCTCTTCACCTTTGTTGTTGATTTGCTTAAGCATTGTTGTATATCAATATGGTGACTTCCAGCGAGACCTCTATTCCCACATTTATTCCTGATGCACCTAGTCCTCTGTACTTATCATCATCTGATGTACCTGGTGTCTCTTTAGTGTTTGTTCTTTTCTCTGGCACTGTGTTTGGGGGATGGAAATGAAATATAATTGTTTCATTGTCAGCTAGAAATAAAATAGGGCTTATTGATGGTACGTGTACCAAACCTGACGAGAATTCTCCTCAGATTAGGCAATGGAACAGGTGCAATAACTTGGTAATCTACTGGATTACTAACTCTTTAACTCCAGAAATTGCTGAGAGTGTCCAATACTCGGATACTGTCGAAAATATTTGGAACAATTGAATAAGAGATATGATGTTGTTAGTGGTACAAAAGTCTTTGAAATAAAAAAGGATCTGGCTTTCACTTCCCAAGGTTGCTTGAACACAACTTCATATTTTAACAAATTGAAAAAGTTGTGGGATGAGCTTAGGTTTATGCGTAAGGGTAGAAATTCTTACACATGTTTTGCAAAAGCTGAAATAGAGAAGGATTATGAGGAAGACAGGCTGCACCAATTTCTCATGGGCCTCAATGATCCTTATGTTGGTGTTAGGAGCAACATGTTGATGTTGTAACCTCTCCCATCTCTAGATACTGCTTATAGCATTCTCCTTCAAGATGAGAGACAGAGACAAGTCTTTGGCACATCTCAATTCACTCTTGAGTATGCCTCTTTCAATGTTCACATGAATTCATCCCAAAATGCTTCAACTGCCACATCTTACCCACCTAGGCAGTTTAACCAAAGGGTTAACTTTGATCAAACCAAATCTACATTGATATGCAAATACTATAAGAAACTTTTTCATCTAGTTAACAAATGCTACAAGCTCCATGGGTTTTCACCCAATTTCAAGTTTACAAAGGATAAGAGGGCTGCTGCATATGAAGAGGTATAGAGTTCTGGGGGGCATCTGGTAGTTTTGAGGTTTCTTCTTCTGTTGATAGTCATGTTGATTGTTTCTCTATCCCTGGTCTCTCTATGGATCAATACACTAAGCTCATGCAACTTCTCAAACAAACTCAACTTACAGAATCCACTCAGGCTAATCTAATTGGTTCTGCAAACTTTGATGGTGTAAGGAATAAATAATGTGTCTTATGGTGCATGTATGTTAACCAAAACCAATTATTGCATTTGGATTATAGATTCAGGGGCCATTGACCACATAACCTCTAATAAAAATCTCCTCTTTGACAGAAAACCTTTAGTTATACCTTACTTAGTTACATTACCTAATAGGTATAAAGTAAAGGTAACATGCACTGGTTCTCTTCATTTCTTATTCTTCACTCTTCACCATGTGTTGTACATTCCTAGTTTTTACTATAATCTTGTCTCAGTCTCCAAGCTTGTTGTCTAACTTGATTGCATTATCCTGTTTACTAGACTTTCTTGTTTGATACATGCCCCTTCAATGAAGAGGCCTTTGAAAGTTAGTAGATTGGATGATGGCTTGTACAAGCTTGTGCAGCATTCCAATTGTCTCAATGTCTCTTCTTCAACTGATGCCACTGATATTTGTACTGCTCATATCAATTCTAGCAGTTTCAATGATGTTGTCTCTGTTCTTAACAATTATTGTAATATGCACAATTCAATTTCTAATTGTACTGGTGTGTCTCCATTAGTTTTCTTGTAATGCTGATTCCACAACTGTTGACCACTCTTTCGTTTCTCCTAGTACTTCTTTTCATTGTAATACTACTTCTGTTATGAATAAAATGGAGATGTTATGGCATAATAGGCTGAGTCACATACCTTTTATTAGAATGAAGGACATTTTCCTTATACCATGTTTTTTTTCTAAATAACCTTTTACATGGACAATATGTCCCCTTGCCAGACAACCTAAGCTGCCTTTTCCAGATAGCTCTATTACTACTACACATGCTTTTCAACTCATCCATGTGGATACTTGGGGATCCTACAAAACATCTACAAACAATAATTGTAATTACTTCCTTACCATAGTGAATGATTACACTAGGAAAACTTTGACTCACCTAATGGATCCAAGAGTTGTGCTTTTCTTTTAATAAAGGCTTTTGTTGCCATGACCAAGACCCAATTCAATTCCTCCATACAAATAATAAGAAGTGACAATGCTTATGAACTTGGTTCAAGTACTTCTGTCACTGATTTGTTCCTTGCCCAAGGCATTCTTCACCAGACTTCATGCCATCACACACCACAACAGAATGATATGGTTGAGAGAATACATATGTATCTACTTGAGACCTCTAGGGCATTGTTGTTTCAATCTAAAGCTCTAATCAGATTCTGGGGTGATTGTGTACTTACTGTGACCTACTTAATAAATAGATTTCCTTCCAAAATCCTACATAAGAAGTCTCATTATAAAGTAATTTATCATGAACTTCCTTCTTATTCTCACAATTAGGACCTTTGGTTGTCTTTGTTTCTCTATAGTTCCTAAAACACATAGGGACAAATTTCAACCTAAGGCTGATCCTTGCATTTTCCTAGGATATCCTCTAGGCAATACAACCTACAAAGTTTACAACCTTACTACTAAATCCATCTCTGTTTCTAGGGATGTTGTTTTCCATGAAAACATATTCCCTTTTACCTCCTCTTCTACCTCTCTTCCCTATTTTGTTTTCCCATTACCTATTGTTACCCTGTCTGATGATCCACCTACTATTCCTTTATCTATTACATCTCTTACTCATCATTCCAGTTTGAATCACTTACCCAATTTGGATCACCTCCTACATCTACATCTTTTTCTCATCATTCCACTCTTCCATCCCCGTCTGGATCACTTTTTACATCTTTCCCCTCTTTTTAGCATTCCCCCCTCAACTAATTCTCCTCTCTTACCTACTGTAGCTCCAAGAAAATCAACCAAAACTCACTCTCTTCCTACACACCTTAAACAGTTTGTCTGTAACCTACCTCCCTCTCTAAGTGGCACTAGACTGTCTTCTTTTTGTTCTCATGGTTTGGTCAACATTGTTGAACCTGGACCACATTCATATCACCAGGCAGCCTCTATTCCTGCATGCAAGATTCTATGGTTAAGGAATTTAAGGCACTGGAGGCTAGCAATACATGGTCTATTATTGAACTACCCATGGGTAAGAAGCCCATTGATTGTAAAATGGGTTTACAAGGTGAAATATAAGGTTAATGGGTTTGTTGAGAGGTATAAGGATAGGCTTGTAGTTAAGGGTGATACTCAAGTTGAGGGTGTGGACTATAATGAGACGTTTTCTCCTGTTGTGAAATTTTCTACTGTCAAATGTGTCATTGTTGTTGCTATAAAGAAATAATGGCCTTTATTCCAACTTGATGTGTATAATGTCTTCCTATATGGTGATTTGGATGAAGAGATGTATATGAAACTCCCTCCAGGCATTTCCACCTCACCTCCTACATCCAGCAAGTCCCCACCTTTAGTGTGCCTTCTCCAGAAATCTCTTTATGGGCTAAAATAAGCATCTAGACAGTGGTACGCCAAGTTGTCTCAAGCCCTTTGCTCTAGGGGATACACTCACTCCATGAATAATTATTTTTTATTTTCCAAGAAATCTGGCTCTTCTATTCTCCTGTTGGTCGTCTATGTTGATGACATTATCCTAACTGGTAATGATTTAGATGAAATCTCTGCTTTGAAATCTTTTCTTCACAACTAGTTTAAAAGCAAAGAGTTGGGGACACTTAACTATTTTTTTGGCATTGAAGTTGCCTTATTTCCTACTCGTTTGCTTCTTCATCAAAGATCTACTCAAGGAGCACCATTGTACTGATATCAGTCCTGTTATTTGCCTCATTGATCTGACTGTTAAGTTACATACTGTTGGAAATTTTCCTTTGGCGGGAGTTGCGACCGACCAACTTTAACGGCTTTAACACTAGTGTTACGTATGTTGGAGAATCCGGTTCTTCACACATGCATGATCTACTAAGTACGTAGATAACCGTAGGGCCAAGAATCGTCAAATTTCATTGAGAAATGAAAGAGATATTGGTCCACGAAGTGAGGTGTTTGAAGCATGAAAAGTGTGGTATTGTGTTCAATTCTCCCTCATCGGTAGAGGAAGAAAGAATTGTTGTGTATATAAGACTCGAAATTGGTTTGGGGTTTGGGACCCCAAGGGGTATCCCATGTGTTTAAAGGAGGGAGGACCTAGATGTGCTTCGGTTCAAGAAAAGACCACACGCGCGCCGCGCGCCGCCGCCGCCGACGGTCCGGTTCTGGGTTCTGGGTTCTCGGGTCGTGGGATGTGGGCCTTCTGATAGTATCTTTTTGGGCCACAGAAGTACAGTTTGATCCCAGAAGTTTCATATGTACAGTTTGGACCAGAACTCTTTCAGATGTATAGTTTGGTCCCTGAAGTTTCAAGATGTACAGTTTGGTCCCTGAAGTTTCCATCAGAATTTGGACAGTCAAAACAGAAACACCAAGCACTCAATTCAGCCATTTATTTTGGCTGAATTACTCCTCCTATAATGGCCAATCCGTTGGTGTCTTTCACCATTTATTTTGGTGGCTTTACTACCTCCATAATGGCCATTATTTGGCCAATAATGGTTGTTATGGAGGCAGTTAAACAGCCCTCCCTCACCTATATAAACACCCCTTACACCATTGTTGAGGCACACTTAACATACACAGAATATACACGAAAATACACAAGCAAAACAGTTTCTTCCTACAACTTCCAAGCATCATTTCGTTACTCAATATTCTTCACGGTAGCTCTTGAGTTTCCTTTGCTCAAGTGTTCCATTGCTGTTTTATCTTGGGAGACAAATTGTCCAGGACGTATAAAGTATACATACGGGGCAATATTGTCTTAAGGACAGAGTGCCACACTCGACTCAGCAAACAAAAACATTTTCCAGTTTTCTTCTTCAACAAAATTGTAATTTCAGTTTTGTTGTTCTATTGTAATTTTCAGTTCTTGAATTACTTTGCAGTTACTTGTAATTCCCGTTTCCTGCAACCTTTGTAATATCCAACAACTTAAGACAATATCTATTTACTACAACTGCTATAACATGACTGGAAATATGACCGATGTTGCTGCTACTGCTGCTGCCTCTCAAGGCAACGTTGCTGCCTTCCCCGCCACTGCCGCTACAGCTCAAGGCAGTAACACCGCCGCCTTCACCGTCGCTCGCTGCGCTCTCTATGCTCTTGTTCAAGGCAGTAACAACGCTGCCTTCCCGACTGCTGGAGCTCCACCCTCTTCTTCACACCACCATGATCGCCCTGAAAAATTCATGGGATCAGAATTTAAAAGATGGCAGCAAAAGATGTTGTTTTACTTAACGATAATGGGCATGGCCCAATTTCTTACGGAAGATCCTCCACAAGCTGGAGATGAAATGGACTCTTCGCCTGCTGAAACGAGTGAAGGGGGCCTTGGTATCCATGTCGTTAACGGCATGAAGATAGTTCGTGATGCGTGGAATCATAACGATTTCATGTGCAAGAACTATATACTGAACTGCTTGGCAGACCCTCTCTACACGGTCTATTGCACCGTTGGCACTGCCAAAGAGCTGTGGGAAAAACTGCAAAAGAAGTACAACGCACAAGATGCGGGTACTAAGAAGGTCATCGTTGGGAAATTTCTAAAATTCCAAATGGTGGACAGTAAGACAGTGATGTCCCAAGTCCAGGAATTCCAAATGATTTTACATCACCTGGATTTGGAAGAACTGAAACCAAACGAGCATTTTTTGGTTGCATCGCTGATTGAAAAGTTACCTCCTTCATGGAATGAGTTTATGAGTTACTTGAAACTCAAGACAAAGGAGATGACCTTTGAAGAGCTTGTTATCAAACCGCAAATCCGGAAGATAATAAGAAGACCTTGCCAAAGGGTAGACAACCTGCTGAGGCGAAGGCGAATCTGGCTGAGGCCAAAGGGAACTCAAGCAAGAAGCGAAAGTTCCAGAAAGACGGCAAAGCCCCTGCAGCAGAGATGTTCAGAGGTAATTGCCATCACTGTGGAAAACCTGGTCATAGGATCAAGGAATGCCACAAGCTCAAGACTGAGCAACAGCAGAAAGCCAAGTCTAAAGGCAAGGCTCAAGCAAACGTCGTCAAGGACACGCTCCTGGATGACATGATCGAGGAATTCTCTGCAGTGGTGCTAGAAGCCAACTTGGTGGAGAATTCGATGCAGAGAGTGGATGGACACAGTGCTACTAGGCACATCTGTTCCAACAAAGATGCCTTCTCCACGTACACACCAGTCGCTGACAAGAAGCTGTACATAGGCAACAACGCTTCTTCTGACGTGCTGGGGGTTGGAAAGGTGGTCCTGAAGATGACTTCCGACAAGGAACTTACTCTGAAGGAAGTGATGCACGTCCCAGAGATTAGAAGAAATTTAATTTCTGGACCTTTATTGGTTAATGCTGGTTTTAGGCTAGTGTTTGAATCCAATAAGTTTGTACTCACTAAAAATGGCACATTTGTGGGGAGGGGCTTCGTCTGTGAAGGCCTCTTCAAAGTGAATGCCATGTCTGTATTGCGTCTAGGAAATAAAGTTGAACCTTTCTTCTTATTTGCTTGAGTCTTCTAATTTATGGCATCATATATTAGGACACGTTAACTACAAGTCTATTCAAAGGCTGGTAAAGATGGAGTTGTTGCCGTCTATCGACGTAAACCCTCAACATAAGTGTGAGGTGTGCGTAGAGGCAAAACTCACCAAGCTTCCTTTTCGATCCGTCGAAAGGAATACCGCTCCTCTATAAACTTATTCACACAGATATATGTGATTTGAAGTTTGCACAAACTAGAGGGGGGAACAAGTACTTTGTGACATTTATAGATGATAGCACAAGGTATTGTTACCTTTACTTGTTAAAAAGTAAGGATGAAGCCTTTGAAGCGTTCCGACGTTACAAAGCAGAAGTTGAGAATCAACTTAGCCTACGGATTAAATCCATTCGTAGCGATAGAGGGGGAGAATATGTAGCACCGTTTGAGGAATACTGTGCCCAAGAAGGAATTATCCATCAAACGACGGCTCCATACTCACCTCAATCAAACGGTGTGGCGGAACGTAAGAACCGCACATTAAAGGAAATGATGAATGCCTTGCTTATCAATTCCGGTATTCCCCAAAACATGTGGGGAGAAGCCGTCCTTACCGCTAATACGATTCTTAACAGAGTCCCACATAAAGGTAAGGACAAAACTCCATATGAATCATGGAAGGGAAAGAAACCCACCTACAAATATTTTAAGGTGTGGGGTTGTTTGGCAAAGGTTGAAGTACCCAAGCCAAAGCAGGTCAAGATTGGGCCTAAGACTGTAGATTGCATATTCATCGGATATGCAAATAATAGTAGTGCTTATCGCTTCTTAGTGCATAAGTCAGATATTCCAGATATCCACCAGGGTACAATAATGGAATCAAGGAATGCTCTATTCTTTGAAAGTACCTTTTCTAGAAAGGAAAAAGACATAACCTCTCTCAAACAAAGTTATGCTCAAAGCTCTCAAGATCCAGGAGTCCTTGACTGCCCGGATCTGAATGGTTCAGATCTAGCGAATCTCGAGGTGGCTGAACATCCGGAATCTAGTGTTCCAGATTCTCAGAACTTGGAGACTCTAGAGATGGATCTAAGGTGAAGTAAAAGGGCCAGGAAGGATAAATCCTTCGGTCCTGACTTTGTAGCTTATATGGTTAATGATGAACCAAGGACAATTGCTCAGGCGTTGTCAACTCCAAAAGCACCGCTCTGGAAAGAAGCTATTGAGAGTGAAATAGGTGTCACGACCAGACCCGACGGGCCGCGACTAACCGCCCTAATGACGTCATTATACTAACCTGTCACACATAATCCAACTAACCCTTAATGAGTCGGAAATCTGGCAGCACAACGCTGCAATAACAACATATGCCAGGGTAGGCAAGCCGACAAGGCTACCTTTACCCAAGATTGTACATGTCTCCTGAGGAGTCACAATTAGCCAATATAAAATAACAAGCAAGCCGACAAGGCTGCCACCAGATAGTAACGTATAAACATGGGAACACCCCAGCACAGAATACAATAACATGACTGACCCAAACAGAGTCATAACCCTTACATACGTACAACCCACCACCGTCTCTACGGACCTCTATAAGAAGAAGAACGACATATGACGGGACAGGGCCCCGTCGTGCCCCTAAATACAAACAGAAGCTCTAAAGAGATTCGGTACCAACATGACAAAACTCTGGATCAAAGGAGTTTTCCAACCTGCTGAGTAGGAACCTAGGCCTGAGGTTCACCAAACTGAAAACATGTATCTGCGGGCATGAAACGCAGCCCCCCGAGGAAAGGGGGGTCAGTACGAAATGATGTACTGAGTATGTAAAACATGAAGCTGTAAAATAAATCATAAGTAGCCAACAGAAACATGAGATCAGTATAAAAATCAGGATCCAAATCCAACTGTGCCATAAACCATAAAAGTCAGTTGTGCCTTATAAACATGAGAGTCAAGTCAGGAAAACATGTATGCCTGTCCATATACATATATATACCTGTAACATAACCCGGCCCACTAATGCGGGACTCGGTGGAATCATATCATAACCCGACCCATCTTGGGACTCGGTAAAGTCATATCTCATCTATGGATCCATCCTACGTAACCCGGCCCTCTAGTGAGGGTCTCAGTGAACAATGCAAGGTTGTGCACGAATCGTAACCCGGCCCGGGACTCGGTGAGGTGAAGTAGTAACACTTAGCACGAGTAGATATCATGAGTGCCATGCAAGTAAAAATCATCATTTGACTCTCCATACAATCATTACAATAATGTCATAATAAACTCTTTGCTGAAGAATCATAGGCACTTCTCATAACAATCCTCTTTAGGAATTAAACTATATAAGAATTAAGTACGTCCGCCGTACTTTCATTAAAGCATGCCAAAAGAAAGAAGTAAGGGTTTCACATACCTCTTAGACGAATTAATCGACTCAATATTAGCGTACGCCTCATTTTAGAACTTCAACCTTGTTGTCGAATTTATCTAAGTTCCGCGGGTCCTTGTAAGCCCCTATGAATGCTTATCTACATCATACATATGATTTAAATCATAATCGACACAACATATTAAAAACAGATTCTTAGGGATATTCTAACGAACACCTTAACCGCGTAGAACCTATACTCCTTCTATATCGAAATCTATGTAAGTAGTGAAACATCCAACTCTCTTAATCCTCCTTCTTATACTACTAAAATCTCCGAAACAGTACCACAATTTCACATGCAAACCCAGTAACTCTCAGTAACGACAGTCCCGACAATACCCAACCCAAATTTGCATTTTCGACAATCGTCTTTAGAACTAATAGCAAGAAATGACTTCAGAAAATTGTACATACTATTAAGAACAAGAAAGGTTACCTCATTAAACACATCGACGAGAATCGTTGGGAAACCCTTTTGCTCGACACCGCTTTCGACCACAGAAAACGCAGAAACAGGGCCCCCAAAAATGACCCCCAGAACTCCTTCAACGATTCTGGGTCTCTTGCTTGACCTCGAAATATGTAGGCTAGTCTAAGAACTTGATTTAGCTGGAATCAAAGTTCAAAACATCATAAATTTCTCCTTTTGGTTGTGCGAAACTCATAGTATTTCCCCCAACTTCGACTGAGAGCTCTAGGGAACCTATCAATGGAGTTTTCTGCTTCTGCTAGACTCGAATTGATGGAGGAATTTTGATTGAGATGAAGAGAGCTTGAAGAACTGATGGAGTTGAAGAAATGGAAAAAAATGGAGAAGAGAAGGCCCTTATGGGATGATATCGGACGGTCGATTTGGGGCTTGGTCACCCCCAAATCGTTTATAAAATCACACTTACCAAACCCCACTATAAATTGTCCCCTCCCTAATTAATTAATTCCACAATTAATTAATTATACACACAATTAAATTTTCGGTCTCCAATTATTTAAATCCCGACGATTACTAAAATCCTCATATGTCAATATCATACTTCCCGTAATAAAATACCAGTCTATACTCTCTCCGGGGATACACGATTATTTAAACTCCGTCGTCACACTTACTAAATTCCACAATTATTTCGGGATCACGCTCTTTTATATACTACTCCTCTTATTAATATACACAAGTACAACAAAAATTTTCCCCGGGTCCGGGTCTACTCACCTACGTTACGAGTTCAACCGCTACCCGAGAATACGGGGCGTTACATCCTTCCCCCCTTAGAAACATTCGTCCTCGAATGTCGGTACGACATTTCTAACCTTTGACACCATACAAAAAGAATACACCAATTGTTATCCCAATTCATCGAAAACAAGGGGTACGACATTCAGGGATTAATTCAGACCATCTTTTAAACTGTGAGGCCGTACATATCACTTTATAACTACTTCTAAAGAAATAGACTCAAGTTTCATATGCGAACCAAAATAAACACATGGTGACTACATTCTTTAAATTCAAACAATAGGTAAAGGAGGTAGAAGGTCCTAATATCTAATTTTAGAGTTCTATACGCAACATAGTAATTTAAAATAGCTCACACATCAATACAATTAGCCATGTAACTGTCTTATACTTATAGCAGTTGATTCTTTTATTGCACTGTTCCTGGGCTAGAGTGCAGCAACACAACTGCTGATTTTTTTCACTCTGCCCCTGCCCAGAATTTCAACCTACAGCTGTCTCAAAATAAAGGCAGCAACATGTGTTTGTGCAGGGCACAATTTCACCAACATACAGCAGGGATTACAGTAGCAAATAACAGCAAAACAGCAGCAAAATAGTAGTCAACTGGTAGCCAAAACAGCAGCTAAATAACAGCAGAAAATGAGCTCAATTTACAAATCAAAAAAATGACTAAATACAGCAGAAAGTGAGCTCAATTTATAGTCAAAACAGAAATGACTAAATACACAAAGAGAAGGTGAGCTCAATTTATAGTCAAAACAGCAGCCAAATACAGCAGAAAGTGAGCTCAATTTATAGTCAAAACAGCAGCTAAATACAGCAGAAGGTGAGCTCAATTTATAGTCAAAACAGCAGCCAAATACAGCAGAAAGTGAGCTCAATTTACAGTCAACACAACAGCCACAAAGAAGGTAGAATGCAGCAAAATTTGGTCACCATGCACCACTACTTACCTCATGGCACAAAGAACCCAAAGACCTCACTCGGCCTATACCTTACACAACACATCACAATGTCTTCCTATAGTGTAGTATCTGTCTTATCCTTGAGGAAAGGACAACAAACTCATCAAGATCATGTCTTATCGCAGAACATATCTTTGCAAAGACACCTTGGATAAGAATGCAAAGCATTTTATAATCAAAATAGAATGACCCAAAAATTTTGCAATAAGTCATACCCAAAGTAAAGTGTTAATGGCTAAGGTATAGCAGTCCTCAAGGTCTAAAATTATCTCAAAATATGACAGTTCCAGCCTTAAACACACAAAGCATTTATCACCTCAACGGCGGCAACAACTATATTCAGAATTCGGTATTTTAAGAGACACAAGCCTTAACAAGGAATGTAGATAACTAGGGAGCACAACATGCTTGAAAACAGGACCTTTGAGATCGAAAAGGGGCAAGAACATCCGTGCTAACCGAGGTAATAATATATGATTAAAGGCCCACGGGGACAGACGAGAAGTAAAGAACAAAACAAGACTAATCGGCAAGAATAAGACTAGTCTAAACATGCTAGATATTTCATAAACCAGCTGGTCCTTAGGCAATATGAAAACAAGTAACTAAATGCAACCTACTCTAGTTAGGTATGCAGAAATGGGGCTTGACCATGCTGAGCCTCTATTTCAAGCATAAACAGTCGGCACCTCAATTAGTACAGATTCTTTTACCAAATTCAGGTCTAGATTGGTTGTGCCACTCACCTATAGACATGGTTATGTAAAGCCTAACATCAGAAAAAAGTAAGCAACTTGAAATGCAAATACTAAGTCAAACAACCCTTTATACCATAGTTAATAGACATCAAATACTTGTCGAATTAATCTTGCTTCAATATCTGCACCTAACCTATGATCACACCATATCCAGGGCCACAACAAATACCCTAAGAGGCTACATACCAACAGTCCATATAAGCAGAATTACAGGGTCCAGAGGAATTTTCTGAATCACCCCTTTAAAGGCCATCATGCTGAAATTAGCCTAAGTTTATCATTTTAACTTGTTAGGAGCACATGTCAACTAGCATAGTGGTTCTAAGTTTTATTCCGACTTATACATGCACTTAACTCGGTGGATTGGTTTACACATTGGCAATGATAACATGGATACATGAATGGGTGCAGAAATACTCTTTTCTAGGCATTCATAACATAACTTCAACATTCAGACCACATAAAGTTCAAGTTACAAGAACATAGATACAACAAGTACATACCTAAGAAAACAACTTAGGAACTAAACTTCCCTTTGGACATACCACAACCTCTTGGGTCAGTGTTAAGCTCATAAATTCCAACAATAAACTAAAATAAGTCCTTTGGTTTTAAAAAAAAAAAAATTCCAGTTTATATCACAGTATGCATCCATAGAAGTAACAAAGATATTAATAGCACTGACAGGACATCATGTAGTCATAATTGAAGCTAAACATGTCATTGGAGACCACATGTAGGCTACATCATTTCAAATTATTGGATACCACATGAAAAAAAAAACAGTAAGCCGACATATTCTCTAAGCTTATACTCAACCAGGGTTACTATTGTAATTATATGAAAAATGTAATAGAAGCCACACCGGTCTTTTTACTATAACCAATAAGTCATAGGTTACTCCTAACTTTAGGTTAGATTCATATCAAGTCGGAATTGTCTCTAACCCCACTAATCACTCCAAGATCGATCCAAACAAGGTTATTATTGCTTAACTTACATACCCATAGTTTAAAAGTCATTTCATGATTCAACTAAAATTACACCAAACTATACAACAACCTTATCAATCAGCATACAAAATCCACATATTCCTTTTGATTAATCCAAACATATAACCATCTATTTAGGCATGCTTAGTCACATCTTCTAACATACCCCCAAATCAGTAAAGCAGGCTCGGAATCTAGGTAATATTCATAATTCACAATCATCACATAGGCTACCCTTTATCAATTCCCATCATAATTAACATCACATAACCTCAACCATATCAACACACTTAAGTCATTCTCTTCTAGTTTTAAATTATCATATCAGATGATATAAGACAAGTTTTGCTAAATAGGACAACTAATCTTGTTCTTAATTAGAGGCGCTTGTTTTAGGTAGATAATATGACCAAACGACTTACAGATAGCCAAAGAGTTTCCAAAATAATATATCACATTAATTTAAATAACCCACACATGCTAAACCTAACTTCGATCCAACCTGCCAATCCATGTCATGCTAACCTCATCACTACTCACTTAATAACTTAACCAAATCGGCAGAAGCAAGGGAATGCACATAGTTGAGGAACTACTCAGATATTCATTTTTCATTTTTCAGTGGGACATACCAAGGATAGATATGACCCTTTAACCAGCAAAACATACACCAAATAGGCTCCTAAACTATCCTTCAGATCACGACAGCACTTAAACAAAACACACATCCATTTCAAAGTCATTAGGTGATCCTATCATAATTATAACAACATCCTTATGCTAAATCTTAGTTCCCTTATTATAGGCAGATAACTAAATAACTAAAAGCATTAAGCCCTTCAATCATTTACACGGGTCATACAAGGTCAAATAACTCTTAAACCTAACAAGACAACCACTTAACACACAAATAATCGTCACACAATACTCTAACATTGTTTTCATCAACCGAACCCGCTAGACATTAATAGAGTAGTCACAAATAGCCACAAGTATTCACATAAATTACATAATGCTTGGCATAATATATTCACGGTTTAATAGTTAACTAAATAAGCAAACCGTTTATTGCAGTAGCAAGTCATTCCTGGAATTATGTAAGTACTCAATTTTCCACTCCCTTAGGCAACTATTGACAACATGTTTAGCATACGAATCTATTCCCTATTTAAGAGACAAAACGCAGGCTTGGGTTATTAGAACATTTTGCATTCTTCATTATGATACACAGAGACAATTACGGGGGAAATTTTAATCAAACATAAAAGATATCTAGACAAGTCTAATTAACTGTTTAGGGGTAGTCCCACTGAGCAAAATTGGCGAAGATAGGTCCTAACACAAGTGATTTATACTCAACCCACATACTGTACAGGGATATTAACAGACCACCCTAAGAAGTATGACCAAGACAAAATACATTTATACATAACATAGATAGCATAACTCATAAGAAAAGCTGGAACACATCAACTTAAACAGGGTAACATTACAACATGTAGAGGACCATCTACTCCTAAGCCCCATCCACAAGTAGGACAACCCGTTAACGACTATCAACTACCTAATGAACTAATTTCAAGGACTTATCCAGACAACCTGCTCCAGAGACAACAAACCGTATATGTACAACAGTAGCGACTCCAGTTTTTGGCATATCTCATATTCCTTTTCATATAACATAAGCATATCAAGGAGTCGTCACAACTAATAGACTTCACACATACCATGTACTATAACCCAGATCAAACATAAAATATTTTACTCAAGAAGGCCTTGTATATCTAAGGTCTCAACGATTATCTAATATGCTAAGAGTCTCAAATATTCCATGTCCCAAACTTACGTTATTTCTTCCCGTACACGAGTAAGGTAGGTTCTCATAACCTCGAATTCGTATTGCCCTTCTAGCGGCTGTCACTTTCTTTGGAGACATAGCTGTAACACATTAATACGTCAGAGAGGGAATAACCTAATAGCATAGCACTATCGCACGATCTTAGAGTAAGAAGAATAGAAACTAATCCTAAATGTCCGACAGCCTCCTGCGTATAAGTATGGTGCACAACATACCCATACGCAAGACTCTACTAGACACGGTCTGTAGACGTTCCGAGGACTAACTGCTCTGATACCACTTTTGTCATGACCAGACCCGACGGGCCGCGACTAACCGCCCTAATGACGTCATTATACTAACCTGTCACACATAATCCAACTAACCCTTAATGAGTCAGAAATCCGGCAGTACAACGCTGCAATAACAACATATGCCAGGGTAGGCATGCCGACAAGGCTACCTTTACCCAAGATTGTACCTGTCTCCTGAGGAGTCACAATTAGCCAATATAAAATAACAAGCAAGCCGACAAGGCTGCCACCAGATAGTAACGTATAAACATGGGAACACCCCAGCACAGAATACAATAACATGATTGACCCAAACAGAGTCATAACCCTTACATACGTACAACCCACCACTGTCTACAGACCTCTATAAGAAGAAGAACGACATATGACGGGACAGGGCCCCGTCGTGCCCCTAAATACAAACAGAAGCTCTAAAGAGATTCGGTACCAACATGACAAAACTCTGGATCAAAGGAGTTTTCCAACCTGCTGAGTAGGAACCTAGGCCTGAGGTTCACCAAACTGAAAACATGTACCTGCGGGCATGAAACGTAGCCCCCCGAGGAAAGGGGGGTCAGGACGAAATGATGTACTGAGTATGTAAAACATGAAGCTGTAAAATAAATCATAAGTAGCCAACGAAACATGAGATCCAGTATAAAAATCAGGATTCAAATCCAACTGTGCCATAAACCATAAAAGTCAGTTGTGCCTTATAAACATGAGAGTCAAGTCAGGAAAACATGTATGCCTGTCCATATACATGTATATACCTGTAACGTAACCCGGCCCACTAATGCGGGACTCGGTGTAATCATATCATAACCCGGCCCATCCTGGGACTCGGTAAAGTCATATCTCATCTATGGATCCATCCTACGTAACCCGGCCCTCTAGTGAGGGTCTCGGTGAACAATGCAAGGTTGTGCACGAATCGTAACCCGGCCCGGGACTCGGTGAGGTGAAGTAGTAACACTTAGCACGAGTAGATATCATGAGTGCCATGCAAGTAAAAATCATCATTTGACTCTCCATACAATCATTACAATAATGTCATAATAAACTCTTTGCTGAAGAATCATAGGCACTTCTCATAACAATCCTCTTTAGGAATTAAACTATATAAGAATTAAGTACGTCCGCCGTACTTTCATTAAAGCATGCCAAAAGAAAGAAGTAAGGGTTTCACATACCTCTTAGACGAATTAATCGACTCAATATTAGCGTACGCCTCGTTTTAGAACTTCAACCTTGTTGTCGAATTTATCTAAGTTCCGCGGGTCCTTGTAAGCCCCTATGAATGCTTATCTACATCATACATATGATTTAAATCATAATCGACACAACATATTAAAAACAGATTCTTAGGGATATTCTAACGAACACCTTAACCGCGTAGAACCTATACTCCTTCTATATCGAAATCTATGTAAGTAGTGAAACATCCAACTCTCTTAATCCTCCTTCTTATACTACTAAAATCTCCGAAACAATACCACAATTTCACATGCAAACCCAGTAACTCTCAGTAACGACAGTCCCGACAATACCCAACCCAAATTCGCATTTTCGACAATCGTCTTTAGAACTAATAGCAAGAAATGACTTCAGAAAATTGTACATACTATTAAGAACAAGAAAGGTTACCTCATTAAACACATCGACGAGAATCGTTGGGAAACCCTTTTGCTCGACACCGCTTTCGACCACAGAAAACGCAGAAACAGGGCCCCCAAAAATGACCCCCAGAACTCCTTCAACGATTCTGGGTCTCTTGCTTGACCTCGAAATACGTAGGCTAGTCTAAGAACTTGATTTAGCTGGAATCAAAGTTCAAAACATCATAAATTTCTCCTTTTGGTTGTGCGAAACTCATAGTATTTCCCCCAACTTCGACTGAGAGCTCTAGGGAACCTATCAATGGAGTTTTCTGCTTCTGCTAGACTCGAATTGATGGAGGAATTTTGATTGAGATGAAGAGAGCTTGAAGAACTGATGGAGTTGAAGAAATGGAAAAAAAAATGGAGAAGAGAAGGCCCTTATGGGCTGATATCGGACGGTCGATTTGGGGGCTTGGTCACCCCCAAATCGTTTATAAAATCACACTTACCAAACCCCACTATAAATTGTCCCCTCCCTAATTAATTAATTCCACAATTAATTAATTATACACACAATTAAATTTTCGGTCTCCAATTATTTAAATCCCGACGATTACTAAAATCCTCATATGTCAATATCATACTTCCCGTAATAAAATACCAGTCTATACTCTCTCCGGGGATACACGATTATTTAAACTCCGTCGTCACACTTACTAAATTCCACAATTATTTCGGGATCACGCTCTTTTATATACTACTCCTCTTATTAATATACACAAGTACAACAAAAATTTTCCCCGGGTCCGGGTCTACTCACCTACGTTACGAGTTCAACCGCTACCCGAGAATACGGGGTGTTACAATAGGCTCCATTCTGCATAACCATACGTGAGAGTTGGTTGATCTTCCTCCGGGAAATAAATCGTTGGGGTGTAAGTGGATACTCAAACGAAAATACAAAGCAGATGGGTCTATAGACACGTACAAAGCCATGTTGGTAGTCAAGGGCTATCGACAGACAGAAGGCTTTGACTACTTTGATACCTACTCCCCGGTATCCCGGATGACATCCATACGAGTATTTATTGCGATCGCAGCTTTGCGTGACCTTGAGATACACCAGATGGATGTTAAGACAACCTTCCTAAACGGTGATTTGGAAGAAGAAATTTATATGGACCAACCCGAGGGGTATGTGGTTCAAGGGCAAGAGAAGAAAGTCTGCCGACTTGTCAAATCTCTGTACGGGCTGAAACAAGCCCCGAAACAATGGCACAAAAAAATTGATAGTACTCTACTATCGAAAGGGTTCGCCATTAATGAGTATGATAAATGTGTTTACACGAAAGGTAACTCTGACTCATTTGTTATGATATGTCTGTATGTAGACGACATGTTAATCATATGAAGCAGTCCTAGGGTAATCCTAGAGACTAAGAACATGTTGAAACAATGCTTCGACATGAAGGATATGGGTATCGCATATGTCATCTTAGGGATTAAAATCTCTAAGACGTCTGACGGACTGGTCTTATCTCAGTCTCACTACATCGAGGATGTTTTGAGAAAGTTCGAGATGTTAGACAGTTCACCGATAACGTCACCAATGGATACAAATCAAAAGCTTGATAAAAATCTTGGTACACCTGTATACCAGGAGCGATATGCACAGGTGATCGGTAGTTTGATGTATATAACAAACTGCACCCGACCTGATATTGCTTACGCAGTCAATAAGTTGGCTAGGTTCACCCGTAATCCGAGTGATAATCACTGGAAGGCATTGAATCGGGTATTACAATACCTGAAATACACGTTAAATTACGGGTTACACTATTCGAGATATCCAGCTGTACTAGAGGGGTACAGTGATGCAAACTGGATATTTGATATAGAGAACACCAAGTCCACCAGTGGGTATGTATTTACAATTGGTGGTGGGGCTGTGTCTTGGAAATCCTCTAAGCAAACTTGCATCGCCCGATCCACAATAGAATCAGAGTTTATCGCTTTAGACAAAGCAAGAGAAGAAGCTGAGTGGCTTCAT
The DNA here is from genome assembly GCA_034509755.1 of Anisodus tanguticus. Taxonomy (NCBI): domain Eukaryota; kingdom Viridiplantae; phylum Streptophyta; class Magnoliopsida; order Solanales; family Solanaceae; genus Anisodus; species Anisodus tanguticus. Next base: position 40,855,768 of record CM067558.1, read on the forward strand.
GACTTCTTAGAGGATGTTCCGTGTTGGAACAAACCCGTACCTTCCGTAATGATCCACTGCGATAGTCAGTCGGCTCTAGGAAGGGCACGGAATGCTATGTACAATGGCAAGTCTCGTCATATTCGACGGAGGCATAAGACCGTTAGGCAACTGATCACCACGAGTATAATATCCATTGATTACATTAAGTCAAATGATAATATAGCAGACCCATTGACAAAGGGCATACCCAAATATCAGATGACTTGCCTATCTAGGGGAATGGGCTTAAAACCCAAAATATAAGGACTAATACAGCGGTAACCCAACCTTACTAACTGGAGATCCTAGTAATTTGGTTCAATGGGAAAACTAAGTTGTAAAGGTTCAGTTGATCGCTTCGGTGGAAGTATAAGCACTTCGGATAGTGATTTCTGAAAAGAAACACCAAATCCAAAGCCGTTCCCGCGATAGACTTTAAGTGCTATCTGCAGTGTGGGTAAATGTTAAGTTTTCAAAACCTAAAATGCTCATCAACAGTTGAGGTTAGGTTTTGGGAAACTTTTAATGGTTTCTAACACTTGTGAAGTGGGGTATAGCAGGATACCTTGTAGGAGACCACCTATTTAAGTGCGAGGACGGGCCGCCTCAAAATGAACGCACTTAAGAATCCAAGACGTTGTCCATGGCCAAAACGGACAAAACATTACGAAGAAGAGAGTAAGGAAATTTGTTGTATTGATATCATTGACTTGGCTTACACTAAACACTGACGGTTCAAGACATCACGTTCACCGCGCAGTAAGTAAGTCCGATGGTATTCAACTATGGAAGGTTCAAAGCTGAAGCTACCTCTCCTTATGCAACATCGGTCCGCTGAAATATTGCTGGAAATGAAAAAGGCACCATGTGAGTGCGCCAAAATCTCTTTCAAGAGGGGATTGTTGGAAATTTGTCTTTGGCGGGAGTTGCTACCGACCAACTTTAACGGCTTTAACACTAGTGTTACGTATGTTGGAGAATCCGGTTCTTCACACATGCATGATCTACTAAGTACGTAGATAACCGTAGGGCCAAGAATCGTAAAATTTCATTGAGAAATGAAAGAGATATTGGTCCACGAAGTGAGGTGTTTGAAGCATGGAAAGTGTGGTATTGTGTTCAATTCTCCCTCATCGGTAGAGGAAGAAAGAATTGTTGTGTATATAAGACTCGAAATTGGTTTGGGGTTTGGGACCCCAAGGGGTATCCCATGTGTTTAAAGGAGGGAGGACCTAGATGTGCTTCGGTTCAAGGAAAGACCACACGCGCGCCGCCGCCGCCCGCCCGTCCCGTCCGATCCGGTTCCGGGTTCCGAGTTCTCGGGTCGTGGGTCGTGGGCCTTCTAATATTATCTTTTTGGGCCACAGAACTTTGCCAGAAGTACAGTTTGATCCCAGAAGTTTCATATATACAGTTTGGACCAGAATTTTTACAGATGTACAGTTTGGTCCCATAAGTTTCAAGATGTACAGTTTGGTCCCTGAAGTTTCCATCAGAATTTGGACAGTCAAAACAGAAACACCCAGCACTCAATTCAGCCATTTATTTTGGCTGAATTACTCCTCCTATAATGGCCAATCCGTTGGTGTCTTCCACCATTTATTTTGGTGGCTTTACTACCTCCATAATGGCCATTATTTGGCCAATAATGGCTGTTATGGAGGCAGTTAAACAGCCCTCCCTCACCTATATAAACACCCCTTACACCATTGTTGAGGCACACTTAACATACACAGAATATACACGAAAATACACAAGCAAAACAGTTTCTTCCTACAACTTCCAAGCATCATTTCGTTACTCAATATTCTTCACGGTAGCTCTTGAGTTTCCTTTGCTCAAGTGTTCCATTGTTGTTTTATCTTGTGAGACAAATTGTCCAGGACGTATAAAGGATACATACGGGGCAATATTGTCTTAAGGACAGAGTGCCACACTCGACTCAGCAAACAAAAACATTTTCCAGTTTTCTTCTTCAACAAAATTGTAATTTCAGTTTTGTTGTTCTATTATAATTTTCAGTTCTTGAATTACTTTGCAGTTACTTGTAATTCCCGTTTCCTGCAACCTTTGTAATATCCAACACATACTTCTCAGGGTGAGCAACTTGCTAATCCTGAATCTTATAGAAGTCATGTGGGTAAACTAATTTTTTGACTCAGACTTGTCATGTGTTGTCCAACACTTGAGTCAATTTTTGCAACTTCCTCCTGATTTGCACATGAAAGCTGCTCACCACCTTCTCAGATATCTCAAAGGGTCTGCTGATGTTGGTGTCTTCCTGTACAACAACCTTGATATGTACTTGACTGCTTAGATTAGGTTGCTTGCCCTAACACTAGGAGGTTTGTTTTTGCATCTTGCTAGGTAATTCTTTCATTGGTTGAAGGAGAAGCAACATCTAGTTGTCTCCATCTCCTCGGATGAGGATGAGTACAGGTCTATGAGCAAAGTTGTGGCTGAATTAACATGGTTGCGAGACATCTCTCTGATTTTGGTATTGTTGTGTCTGTCCATGTTTCGGTTTTTTGTGACAACCAAGCTGCCATACATATAGCTAAGAATTCAGTATTTCACGAACGCACCAAACACAATGAGGTTGATTGCCATTTTGTTCACACTGAGCTTGGTAATAGCCTGGTTGATCTTCATCATGTGCCTACTGATTTGCAATTGACTGATGTTTTCACTAAGCCACTGACTGGTCTTGTGCACCATTCTCTCCTCTCCAAGTTGGGTGTGTTACCCCTCTCCAACTTGGGGGGGGGGGGGTGTTGACATTCTGGCCCAGTTGACACCGGATCCTATATAGCACTACAAGACCCATATTCCATTTATCTTGTAACTGGGTTGAGGCCCATATATGTAATAGCCTAGTTCATTTTAATTTTCTTGTATATACAACGATGAGATATTTTCTAGAAACAGTTTTGTCATTTTTTTATGAGATAAGAAATAACATTTTTCTCTCTATCCTCACCGACTCTCTTCTCTCCTCTATGCTTTAATCTCAACCTTATCAATGGATTTTCATCTTGTTTTAGCTATTTTCACACTTTTAACTAATATAAAAAAAATTAGAGTTATCATTAAACAAAAAGGTCTAACGTTAATAAAACTTGAAAAATCTTCTAAATTCTACAAATAAACATCAACTTTTAGTTCAACGCCAAATGTTAGTAATAACTAATATAAATAATCTAATTAACTCCTTGAATTTATGCAGACCAAAAGTTAAATAACACATTAACGTGTGTAGTAAGATCAGAAATAGAAGAAAGCTTCTAAATATAATTTATTTATTGGTATAATTTATTTATTGATATTCGACAACATCAAGCCCTAATCACTAATACTTGTCTATATTTTAGTGCAGGTGAACTTTATTTCACTTATAACCATTTGATTAGTTCATTGAACATGGCCTAGATTATATTTCATACAACATATAGCATTGTGGGGGTGTTTAATTAATAAACACGCACCAAGTTAACATTTTAACAATTAATTATAACATATTAACAATGGACAAAGGAAACGAAGTGGACCTCAACATTACTAACTAATCCACTCAAAAAGAGGAAGTTACTAGGTATGATGAATCTGCTTCAAAAGAGAGCACCTTCCAAATTCTTTAATTTGTAATTTCACCAAAAACCACTTTAAGAAACAGATATTATCGATGAAATTTATAGGCCAAACTGTAGTTAAATAACCTGCAACTAACATATTTTTTTGATAATATATCTCTAAACTGTCATTAAATAGAATTAGTGATAATTTTTAAAGGGAACTTATAGTTAATTCCTAATTTTTTTTTTGGTATTATTGGAGCTTAAGCCATTATAGCTAGCACCAACTTTTTGTCTGTCGTTAATTCCTAACAGAAGCTATCTGTCGTTAATTCCTATTTTTTTGTTATTATTGGAGCTTAAGCCATTATATCTAGCACCAACTTATATAATAATAATAATGATGATAAGTGAATAATAAATTAGTGCACATGAAGGTTGAAGTAAATTAAAGGGAACTTATAGCATGTTTGGTCAAGCTTCTTAAATTAGTGCTTTTAAAAAAAGTACTTTTGGCGAAAAACAGATTGTGTTTGGCCAAATAATTTTAAAAACACTTTTGAGCAACAATTAGTGTTTGACCAAGATTTTAAAAAGTGCTTCTAAGTGTATTTTTTCTCAAAAGTACTTTTCAAAAAAGTATTTTTGGGCAAAAGCTATATTTTTAGCTTCTTAAAAATCATTTCTCCTACTCCCCAAAAGTACTTATTTTCTCCCAAAAGCTTGGTCAAACACCTCACTTTTTAAAAATAAGCAATTGTTGAAAAAAATAAACACTTTTGGAGAAAAATAAGCTTGACCAAACAAACTATTAGTATAGTTTGGTGGAGGTGTATTTTATTTTGTTCAAAACTCAATCTCATAGCAAAATCAAATTATATATGTCCTTTTTTCTACAATTGTTTAATTAGTCTTTAGTCATATAAATCTTTTACCTAGTAGTAAGGGGCAATTATCCCTCATTTTACCACTATCCAAGAGGGGAAATTTTAGATATTTTTCCAACTAATAGTAATTATTGGTTAAAAACACAAAACAAGAAATAAAGTTGGAAATCATTTGTGATGGGCAAAAATGTTCACAACTTGATGTTGTGTGATCATCAACATATTAAGCACAAAGGAAAAATTGAGTCATATTTTGATACTTGAACTTCAAGATTTTGTGAGATTGGAAAGAACATGAATTTATATCATGACCTTTTCAGGATAGTATATCTTCTTACACTCATTCTTTTTTTATTTTGGTTTCTCTTTTACACTTGGTAGATTCATTTATTTAAGCATACATAACTTGATCACAGTATAATATAATTATGGGTTAATATTCTACATTAATTAGTTGAAAGCATGTGTTGTGATCTTCTTATATAGAAAATTCTCATCCTGTGAGTTATATTTAGCCGTCTAAGTTAGGCTAAAGGTTCATTTTTCCCTAGAGTCTCCGGAAAATTTCACTATATTTCCCACGACTTAACTGAAATCACAAGAATTAAATTTAAAAGTTTGTTGAAATTTTCGATGGGATTTGTGGAAAACTTTTTCCGACGAGACAGTCTGTTTTCAGTGAGAAATTCGTGAAATCATTAAAATTTCCCCAGATATGTCAGTGAAAAATTGCATGATTTCTAGTAGTGAACGGTTAGAGTCAGGTCCACTCATGTTTTGTATTTATCAAAAGTTGAAACCTCTATGTTATATTAATCATATCCACAGTTCATATATTCAGTTCTTAATTAAAATGCATAGAATAGATTGTTATCTCCTTATATGTTTTGAATAATCTTTATCTCATGAACTAGCTTTTGAGATTGAATTATTATGCCAAATACTAATTTTCTTCTTTGCATGTTATTGTCTTTAGTTATTCTTTAAAGTGGGTGTTATAAGAGTCCCACATCGGATATGTCTCTCTTCAGGCCGTGTTTTCATCTCCAGACATGTGATCTTTGATGAATTCTCAATTCTATTTGCTACTATCCAGTCTCCAGGTTCTACTAATAATGAGAACATTGACTCCTTATATGGACTTGGACAATCCTCATCCTACAAGCTAGCTTTTGGGGTTGAATTAGGTTCAAAATTCATTCTTTACATGGTATCAGACTAAGGACCATTCCAATTTTTGGTTCACCAATGTTGGACCCCCAAATTATATTATCCACACTCCAGTTAACAAGGTCTGGGCGTGTAGGAGAGTGTTATAAGAGTCCCACATCGGATATGGAATATGAACATGGACTCCTTATATGGAATTGGACAATCATCACCCTACAAGCTAGCTTTTGGGGTTGAGTTAGGTTTAAGATCCATTCTTTACATTGTCCAAGTCTATATAAGGAATCCATGTTCCCATTCCATATCCGATGTGGGACTCTTATAACAGTGGGAACACAACATACATATATAATTACATAAAAATGTAATCCTAGACATGAAGGAAACATAGTGACCCTCAACCCTTTATAAAAGGTTGATTAGTTTAACAACATTATTAACTGATAAAATATATGCAAATATATTCTTTTGGTATAATTAGTAATTTTGTATATTTGTAATTATTGTAGTAATATTTTATATTAGTTAGGTGAATAACTAATTTCCGTATATAGCCTAGAATTACTATTGTATATCATGTATATAAACCATTTACATTAATGAAATCAGCAAGAGATTATTCTCTTTCATGGTAATAGCAGTCTAGGGCAAAAACAATTTCCTTCTCCACTCACTTCCGCCACCCTCACCCGTCGAACATCCCTTTATTTTTTTCTTCCGAAACCCTAATTCTTCTATTGTTCCTCAATCATGTCTAACACAAAGAATACCTTTCATCCTGCCCTTGCAGTCTCCAATATCAAGAACAACATCCCTATCATCCTTAAAATAGAGAACGTCCAATACGCTATGTGGGCGGAACTTTTTAAAATTCACGCCATGTCTCATAGAGTCCTCAATCACATCGTCAAACCGAAAAAAGGCAAGGAGAATGTGCCTTCCACTAATGATGAAATAGAGTTGTGGCCAACTCTTGATGCTACGGTCCTCTAATGGATTTATTCCACCATCTCTTCGGACCTCTTACACACAATTATCGAACCCGACGCCACGACAATGGAAGCTTGGAATAGGCTGTGTGATATATTCTAAGATAACAAAAATTCTCGTGCCATAACCCTTGAGCAAGAATTCTCTCACATAAGTATGGAAGATTTTCCGAATGCCTCAGCATATTGTCAAAGGCTCAAGGAATTGTCGGATCAACTCAAGAACGTCAGCGCGTCCGTCACAAATGATCGTCTCGTTCTTCAGATGGTTGCAGGCCTCTACGAGGTGTATAATGGGGTTGGAACTCTTCTTTGCCAAAGCAATCCTCTCCCACCGTTCTACCAAGCACGTTCCATGCTCACCTTAGAAGAAGAAGAGTTGGCTTAAAGGCTGCAATCGTATCCAATTCTGCCATGATGGTGGCCACGTCCCACGAAACCGATGACTCTCAATCATTCTCTAATAATTATGGTCAAAATCGTAACAACATGAGTGGAAAAAAGGGTCAAAACAGTGGAAAAAACCGCGATGGCGGACGTGGTAGCGGCATGGGTGGTAGCTGCGGCAACAACGGTGGTGGCAGTGGCGGTGGCAAGGGTGGTAGCTACGGCGGCAATGGTGGACGTGGAGGCGGTAGTGGCGGTCAGTAGGGGGTCGGGCCACAACACCCCTGACAGCAGGCCTGAGCCAGTGGGCAGTGGCCATAGGGCATGCCTTGGGCTAGTGGGCAGTGGCCCATGCCGCCCTGCCCTTACCCATCTAAAAAATGGGCCAGGCCCAGTGGATAACGACAGGAGCAGCAAGCCCAGAATGGGCCTGGGCCTCGAAGCCACTCGGCCTGGCAGCAGCCTGGCCTGCTTGGGCCTCAGCCACAGTAGGCTTTGGTTGCTACGATCCCATCCATATCTCCGACCCACACGGATATTGAGGCGGTAATGTATGCACTTGGGTTAAATCCTCCTGATGCAAATTGGTACATGGACATCGGTGCTACTTCTCATAATTGTTGGTAATGGTAATTCAATTCCAATTCGTGGTTATGGTCACACAAATTTGTCTCCCCGAACCCACATTTAGCCTTGCAAAATGTCCTTCATACTCCTCAATTAATTAAAAATTTAGTGTATGTTCGGAAATTTACAACTGATAACTTAGTTTCTGTTGAATTTGACCATTTTGGATTTTCTGTGAAGGATTTCTGGATGGGGATACATCTAATGAGATGTGATAGTCGGGGCGAGCTCTATCCTATCACCACTAAACAAGCCACACCGTCAACGTTTGTCGCTTTAACACCTTCCTTATGGCATGCGTGTTTGGGTCATCCGAGAGCGTCTGTTTTTTCCTCCCTTAAAAATAATAAATTTATTGAGTGTAATAGTGCTCGTAGTACCAATGTTTATCTTTCTTGTCCGCTTGGGAAACATGTTAAATTGCCGTTTGTTGCCTTAAATTCTAGTACTTTGTTGCCATTTGATATTATTCATAATGATCTTTGGACATCTCCCGTTTTGAGCTCTTCAGGCCACCGTTATTATGTGTTATTATTGGATGATTATTCTAATTTCTGTGGACATTTCCGTTATCTAAAATGTCTCAGGTTTATTCCACATTCCTATCATTTAGAGCATTCATCCGTACTCAATTTGAGCGGAAAATTAAGAACATTCAATGTGATAATGGAACGAAATTTGATAATGGGCCGTTTAGAGAATTTTGTAAGGTTAATGATATATCTTTTCAGTTTTCATGTCCACATACATCATCACAAAATGGAAAAGCCGAAAGAAAAATCCGCACCATTAATAATATTGTTTGTACATTACTAGCTGATGCATCATTACCACCTTCATTTTAGCATCATGCATTACAAATGGCAACTTACCTTCTTAACAAACTTCCTAGCAAAGGATTAGCATACCAATCCCCACTCAAAATTCTTTATCAAAAAGACCCTTCGTATTCTCATCTTAGGGTGTTTGGGTGTTTATGTTATCCTCTATTCTCCTCCACCACCATTAACAAACTTCAAGCCCGCTCTACCGCTTGTGTGTTTTTGGGTTGCCCATCTAATCATCGTGGTTACAAATGTTTTGATTTATCCTTGAATAAAATCATCATTAATCGCCATGTCATTTTTTATGAAACCCAATTTCCGTTTGCTAAGTTGCATAATTTTGCGTCTAAGTCTTATGAATTTTTGGATTATGGGCTATCACCGTATATGGTCCACCGTTTGGTCCAACCCACTCCCCGGAACTTGGACCAGCCGGCACGGTCCAACCTAATTCCTGCTGTCCCAACACTCCCTTATCCGAATTTTCTGCCAGCAGGCCCACTGCCTGCTGGCCCAATTGGTCACGGTCAGCAGCCTCTGCCAGCAAGCCCACTGCCTACTGGCCCAAACCATCCCGCCCTTCTCGGTCCAAATATTCTGCCAGCAGGCAAACTGCCTGCTGGCCCAACTAATTTCATCCTCCAGCCGACCCAATTCCTCCCAACCCAGATCGATACCGACATCACTACACCGACCCAGGTCCAGTCCACTTCTATTCTGAGTCAAGGGCCCGTTACTTGTAGCCAACAGAGTATATTTGACCAAAACGACAATTTAATCTCAACTCTAATGACACTAAATCACCCTACCACAAAACCATGTGTCTGCCCTTCGTGATCCAAATTGGAAAATGGCCATGGATGATGAATATAATGCTCTTATTGAAAATAAGACATGGGAGTTGGTGCCCCGTGCGCCTTGTGTCAATGTGATTCGTTCTATGTAGATTTTTACTCATAATGAAAAACTTATGGATATTTTGAGAGGCATAAGTCCCGTCTTGTAGGTGATGGCAAAACTCAACAGGTTGGCGTGGATTGTGGAGAGACATTTAGTTCGGTGGTCAAACCGGTAACTATTCACACTGTTCTTAGTCTAGCTCTCTCAAAAGCATGGCACATTCATTAGCTGGACGTGAAAAATGCGTTCTGACATGACGAACTAAAGGAAACTGTATACATGTATCAACCCTTGGGTTTCAGGGACCCCGATCATCCTAACCATGTGTGCATGGTGAAGAAGTCCTTGTATGTGCTAAAACAGGCTCCTCTAACCTGGTACAAAAGGTTTGCAGATTATGTGTCTACTCTTAGCTTTTCTCACAGCAGGTCTGATCATTCTTTGTTCATCTACCGTCAAGGTACTTCTATGACGTGCATTCTATCATATTTGGATGATATTATATTGACTGCTTCCTCTGACAAACTGCGCAAGTCTATCATATCCCTTCTCAGCTCCGAATTTGCTATAAAAGACTTAGGGCCTTTGAGTTGAGTTATTTTTTGGTATAGCTGTCACTCGTTATGCAGGTGGTCTATTTCTATCTCCGAGGAAGTATGCAACATAGATTATTGAACGGGCTGACATGTCATCCTCTAAGTCATCTCCTACTCCGGTTGACACTAAACCAAAGTTGAGTGCTACTTCTAGCACACCATACGAGGATCCCTCCCACTATCGTAGTCTTGCGGGGGCTCTTTAATATCTCACGTTTACGAGTCCCGATATTACTTATGTAGTGTAGTATGTGTGTTTATTCATGCATGATCCGAGGGAAGAACACATGCACGCTCTCAAACGCAATATGCATTACATTTAGGGCACTCTTGGTTATGGTTTACACTTATATCCATCATCAATATCTATTCTCGTGTCTTATACAGATTATGATTGGGGTGGATATCCAGATACCAGATGTTCGACATCTGATTATTGTATATTTTTTTGTAATAACTTGGTCTCTTGGTCGGCTAAACGCCAGGCTACTTTGTCGCGCTGCAGCGCAGATGCCGAATATCGAGGGGTAGTCAATGTGGTGTCTGAGTCCTGTTGGTTGCGTAACCTCCTCTTAGAGCTTCATTTTCCTATTCGGAAAGCTACCTTGGTCTACTGTGATAATGTTAGTGCTATATATCTCTCGGGGAATCCTCTCCAACATCAACGCACTAAACATATCGAGATGGATATTCACTTTGTTCGCGAAAAGGTAGCTCGTGGACAAGTACGTGTCTTGCATGTCTCCTCACGTTATCAAATTGCTGACATATTTACAAAGGGCCTTCCCTTAGTTTTGTTTGAAGATTTTATGGACAATCTCAACATACGACGATCGCCCGCTACGACTGCAGGGGTGTGATAGAATATATGCAAATATATTATTTTAATATAATTAGTGATTTTTTATATCTGTAATTATTGTAGTAATATTTTATATTAGTTAGATGAATATTTAATTTTCGTTGTTGTAACTTAGAATTACTAATGTATATTATGTATATACATTATTTACATTAATGAAATCAACCAGAGATTATTCTTTTTCATTAACTATAGAGTTTTATTATTTTATTAGATTATAGTTGATATGGTGTCTAGTTGGATTGATATGGAAGTGTTGGGTTATTCTATTTTCTTATGTTTTAAAATATTTTTTCTCTTTCCTAGGGATTTTGTTTAGCAAATCCTGTAGAGTAATGGATACTGTAGTTTTGCATGTGCCAACAAATCTACAGTAGATATTCTCCCACCAAGTATTTTGCCTTTGTTTTTTAAATTTCCTTCCTACTTAATATTTTGGATAATAGCCCTTTTGGTCTCTAAATTATTGATAAAATTTACTTTTGGTCCTTATGATATATGATTCAGCATATATATTAAACTTTCAATTAGTTAAAATATATTTATCCCTTCAGATAGCAAATATTTTAATATTTTTTACTATTTATAAAACTATATTATCATCAAATATGAAGTATCAATGTAAATTCAACATATGACATAAGTAAATAAGTTGTGAAACTATTGATAATTATGGTAACATTCACGAGCAAATGGATGAAAGCAGCACAATTCATTTAATTGAAGATTTGATGTTTTTAGTCAGATAATATAAAGACTAAATTAGAATTTATTAATAACCAAAACTGCTATCTTCCTAATATTTTCTTATTTGCTACAAAATCAAATCATTACTACTAACAACTACATCAAATCGCCACCTAATCAACATAATCCCTTTGTTTCCTCCTGCGATTGCTTTATTTATTTGTTTATATTTATTATTGTACTTATTGACCCTTGCTATAATTATTATGTTTTACGCTATAAAAAGATTAGGTTCTGCATAACCATATTTTTTAAATCATGATTATGAATGAAAGAAAGGTGATTCTCTAATGCTATTAAAGTATTAATTACGCTTTATGAGACATATTTTGGGCTCTACATGTCTAAGCTAATTCACTTTTTACATTATGCTTTTAAGTAAATATTTTATTGTGATTTTTGGAGCCCAAAAAGAAAAAGTAATAAAAAAGAGGCACCTTTATTGAAGCAACCTGAAGAGAGAAATGCCCTATATGTTTCCTTTCTGTCTAGAATTTCTAGGGATAAAATATTAACGCATTATTCTCCATATTAAAAATTATATATATTATTTACCAAAAAAACAATTATATATATCGATAGCATATAAATTATCGCTGTGATTTGATTTGTTCCGGACAAGTTATTCATCATCCTTTTTAGGTTACTAATTCATACAATAGTAACAACTACAACAATAACTACGCCTTATAAGTTTCAAATAAGGCGGTCCAGTGGGCCGGGTCGGCCCGATCCCGACACGGCCCATCCCGATATCTGCCTCGATCCCCTTAAAAAAAAGTTTGGTATCGGGGTTCGAACTCGGGACGGGACCTGGGCTCGTCCCGCCCATCCCGATCCCGATAGGACCCTCCCCAATCCGACCCCGCCCCGCCCGCCCCCTCCCCCTTTGCAAAAGTAACCATTGCAACAACGGTCAAATTTTAATTTTGGCCGTTGTGCAACGGCTCTAACGGCCATTTTTGGCCCCCACCCCATAAACCCCCTACCCCCTTAATATTTATTTTTAACCCCTAAGTTAATGTATTTACACTTTAACTCTATTTCTCAACTATAAATACCTCATTTTCCTCTTCATTTTTCTCACAAATCTTCCTACCATCTCTCTAATCTCTTAATTTATCTCTCTACAATTCTACATTGCCTACTAAATATTATATTTTTTTGCTCATTTATATCAAAGTTCAAAAATTGTGAGTGAAGTTGGCAACTAGCTTGAGGATCATCCATCGAGCAAAATTTCAATTTTCAACCTCGATTACACGTCGACGTTACGTCGGCGTTTGGTACCTTCGTTCCTTCTTTAAACTATTATTGTTACTTAATTATAATCATCGCACTTAATTTCATTTACTTTAATTATTTATTTGCATAATTATAATGAAACGCCTTGGACGTATGATTAAGGGTAAGGTAAGGGTGCTTCTTCTAGTAAGAGTAACAAGGTTACTTCTTCTAGTAATCCTATTCCTAGTCCCGATAATTTGATTGATTTCACTCATATAGATGAAACTGTTTTTAATGATATACCATTAGATGATGAGGTATATTCTGCATCTGAACCAGACTTTAATTTTGGCGATAATGTAGATGATACACCCACTAGTGCACCTCAACCTCAGGCTTAGACTGAGTCTCAACCTCAAACTGAAACTAGAATGCCTCATATTCCCCCTAGTATGAGTCGAAGCCCCACACAACAAAAATTAAAATCAACTACATGGGATTTTTTTGATAGGAACAAAGAGAATCAAATAGTTAGATGTAAAATTTGTAAAAATATTTATAAATTTAAAACCGGAAAAGGTCAAGGTGGGACGGGAGGTTTATTGAGACATGTACAAGGTGAGAACACAGCTAGGTGGGATCAATATCAAGCTAAAAAATTGGGTGTTCCAATGCCCTCTGAGTCGGGACAAGGTTCACATAGTGTCCACGACCAAGTACAGGGTCAAATTAACCCGATGACGGGGGGGATTTTTGGTCCTAAATATGATAAACACAAAGATAGGGAAAATATGGCAAAATTAGTTGCGGTGGAGGGTTTGCCTTTTGCATTTCCTTCCTCTCCTGATTTTATTCATTACATTAGAGAAATGTATAATCTTTCTTTTAACGGTTTTCCTATATCAACTTTTAGAAGAGTCGTTTTTAAATTTGCAAGTGAATATCAACAATATTTACGTTATGCATTATATCATTTTAATGGCAAAGTGGCTCTCACTTCTGATATAGACCGTAGTACTAACAGCAATGATTATTTAATGGTAACATGTCATTGGATAGATCATAATTGGTCTATGCAAAAACGTATTTTAGAATATAGATATATTGATGATAGACACACTGAAACTTTTATTGCACAAAATATTAATGAAATTTGTGATTATTATGAAATAATTGATAAAATTATAATTATTACATTAGATAATGCTACTTCTAATGATTATGCTATAAGACTTTTAAAAGTTCGATTAACTCCATCTTTTTCTGATCATTTTCATATAAGATGTGCGTGTCATATTTATAACTTAGTTGTAAATGATGGCCTAAAACTTTTTGAAAACATTTTTGATAAAATACAATTTGCTATAAACTTTATTTTAAAGGTAATAAAATACAAAGACGCAAAGAGTATAAAAAAACTTGTCACGATTGTGGATTACCTTTTAGAAAAATTCATGAAGAAGTAGCGACTAGGTGAAATTCTCTATATGAACAACTACTTGTTGCTTACGATTATAGAAAACCTATAACTTTATTATTTAACGCCCATAATAAAAATTCAAGGGATATGCTTGTAGAAAATGATTGGGATTTTTTTTTTAGAACTTAATGGATTTTTAGAGAATTTTTTTCAAGCTACTAAAGAATTTTTCGGTATTTATTACCCTACTATTTCAACTATATTATTTTATACAGCTTTAATATTTTTGTTACTTAATGAATATATGGAAAAACAAACTTATAAGACATCTATTGAAAAAATGTTTAAAAATACTTTTTTCCTATTCCCGCTATTTAGATTATTGGTGTTGTATTAAATCCGACCATTAAAGTAGACGGTTGTAAAACACTTGTAGAAATGATTTATGATTGTATAGAAGTACTTCTAACAGACCCAACTAAAGAACCAACTCACGAACCAACTAAAGGAGAAGTTACGTCTAGCATACACACTGAATGCAAAAATATATATGTATTACCAACAACAAAGTGCAAATAATCAATCGGCTTCTGTACCATCTTCTACTACTTCGCTGCAACCTTATAAAAAATATGCGGTTTCTGTTGCTAGTATTCAAGGCATTAGAAATAAAATGTTTAGTGGTTCAACTTCTTCACAAGTTAGTGAATTTGATGTTTATATTTTGCAGGGTGTTGTACTGTATGAATTAATTGTCAATGATGAAGGACAAGAAGTCTTGTTGAAATACCGTAGGGACAATGAGAAGACATTTTCGACACTAGCAAAGATGGTCCGAGATGTGTTGAACATTCAAGCGTCATCAACAACGTCTGAAAGCGCTTTTTCTGTATGAAGATTTCAAATAGGAGAGTACATACATTCATTGGCGGGAGACACATTGGAGATTGCAGTTCTATCCAGAGATTGGATTCAAGCGGAGCGTAGAAGGTATGGTCAACCGGAGATCAACGAAAAAAGAAGACTACAACTACAATGAAATCTTGTCTGAGGGAACAGGAAGCGACGTCGAACAATTTGACCAACAACTTCCAATTCCAACCGAAGATCCTCAAGACATTGTGAGAAAGTTCAAAAAAATATGGTTAACTATGTAATTTTTTTAATTGCAATTTTACTATGTGATTTGCAACTTTTGAACAACACGACAAAGTTACAATTTTGAAATTGTATTATAAAAAAAATCATATTTCTATTAAATAATATAAGTGGCACAAAAACAACATTGAAATATTTTTATTACACTATCTTGTTCAATTATTGAAATGTTTATATATATAATTTTTTTAAAAATTAAGTGCCAAAAAAAAAAAACCGAAATCCTGATTCCGACCCGACCCCGCCACGCCCCGTCCCCCAACACTGATCCCCTTTCCGGCGGGATGGGACGGGACATCTGCCTGTCCCGCCGGAAACTCGATCCCAACCCTTCCCCCGTCCCGCCGGGACTCGCTCCGGCCCACTGATCACCCCTAATTTCAAATAAGTGGGGCTTGACTGTATGAATCCTCATTATTCCATCTAAGGTCAACTCATGTCATCATCACACCGAATAAAAATAAAAGGTGAAAATAAGTTAAATATAAGTAATAGTAATTTTTATAACAATATTAGAAGTCCTCTATACAAGACTAAAACATATTTACAACTAATAGATATTATCTGTATGGATCTCCTTTTCTTCGTTGTGTCCTAATATTCGCTAAGTGTGTCAACTCATGATGAATCCAGGTTACTAATTAATCCATGTTAGTATAAATATTTACCGTTAATTTGCTTTTAAAATTAAATAATCAAATTGTGTAAATATCACATCGTTAGTAGTAATATTAAAAGTCCTCTCGACAAGACTAAAACATATTCATAGCTAGTAGATATCATCTGTATGAATCTTTTTTTCTTCATTGTATTCTAACATTAGTTAAGTCTGTCAACTCATGATGAATCTGGTAACTAATTAATCCATGTTAGTGTAAATATTTACCTGCAATTTGCTTTTAACTAATCAAATATTGTAGATATCACACCATTCATTCTCTACTTATATAAATATCACATGATTGGTGTTTTTTTATATTAATAAGATGTACATTACAATTAGGCATTTAAGTAAACCCTAGGCAATCAATGTCTTCTAGCTTCAATCCAAAGAAAAATATATACTATCATTTTTTAAAATGTAATATTATAGTTTTTTTCTTGGTATTAGGGAATTTATGCTTCTTGTGGATACTGAATTTAAGATTATCATCTTGATTGGTCGCAGTAGCCAGTCATAATCTTTGAATTATAATTATAATTATTATTAATTAATATTGTACTATCTTTCTCGGTGTTAGGGCGTGGCTACTTCTTAGACGTAAGAAAACCACATATTTAAGGAATAATTAACCTTTTAATAATATACAAAGTGAATTTTTAATAACTGAGATAGTAGACCCTATATTTTATATTTATAGATTGGGATCAAAGTTTGACTAGTAAAACTTGAAAAGAAAACGAAATATTATGCCTATAATTGACTTCAGTATGTGCACATATTATAGTCACACGAATTTTATATCCAACATTGATTATTCAAACTGAAGAAAAACATAGAATAAAATAGGAAAATTGCAAGTTCAGAGTAGTCGTTTAGTTTTTTTTTTTTTTTTTTTGTCTTTCATTTCTTATTAAAATCAGCTAACTTAAGAGCTTAATTAAATCTCATAGGAAAAACCTCTCATAAGAGTGAAAATGAATAAATAAAAGAATAATTGGACTGTCTTTTTTCCCCATTATTTTTTGCTAACCCTAACCTGCTATAAGTTGTTCAATCTTTATATATATATTGAGTAATTCACATTAACTTCAAAAATTGACCCTTAAATATGACATCCTTTAATATAAAATTAAATAAGGAAAAGAAAAAAGAATTGAACAGAATGACATTTGCCTCGGCTTCTTAGGCACATGAGGAACCGGCCTAATATCTTTTCAATCGAAATCCCAATCAAATACAAGTAATTGATAGTTTGTTTTGATGTAATTGCTTGAGTTCACATGTCTATTTAACAAATGAGATTATTCTCTTTTTTCACAACAAAACAACTCATAATATGACCCTCAAATCACAGCGTGTAACAGCTCGATTTGATATGGTTTTGCATGCCAACTCTCCTACCCTCCTAGCTCCGAAAAATTTATTCGCGCCAGATATTTATATAATATATCTATAAATATAGATATGTGTTTAGCTTGTATGTCAACTTATTTATCACCATCAAGATTGTAGTGGCATGAACGAAATTCCTTCACTCCTAACCAAGAATATTATATATATATATTCAAGCCCTGAAAATGAAAAACCTCCCATTATGATGTAGTTTCCTATAAATGAACCTATGCAAGGCGAACGTAGATAAATCCCAACCATTTTGTTCGGAACTAGATAGTTATACCCAAAAAAATGATTTTCTTTAACGTAACCATAGGTTAGTTATATGTGTTACTATCATTATAATTTGTGACTCTTAGGATAAAATTACAGGATGCATGCAAGTATTTTCAGTCCTATGTTACTTCTTTTAGTTATTTATTTATTTTCTTTATTATAGGAGTAATAAATATTCTCACCAGCATAATTAACCATAGATTAGAACTCGGATTCTGCAACAAATCCTCCAACTATGAAAACTTTGTTGGTACATGAACACATTAATTACATTACAATTAAAGAAAAGACATTCGATAAGGTCACAGAATTAATTCATATCTCCCAGAAGAAATCTATATGAAGATCAGCTAATTAATGAGGATTTATGGATCTATTTAATAATAATGTATTTTACTCCATTCTATTAAAGTTGTAAATCTGATAGACAAGTGCATTGAAAATAGAACTTGAAAATCCACATAGATGGAAAGAAATTTTCAGTAATGAGAGAATCACTAAATCAGATATGATCATTTGACAAATTACTAAATAATATTATAAATTTGATTGCATCTTACCTAAATGATCTACCAACCAAATTCCTATAGATTTTCTCCCAAGTTTTATCCTGAACACATAATTATGAAAATATTATAATTAAAATTATTAGGGTATGAAGCACGCTACTTGGAAATTTGTTCTGCAAATTTGAAATTTAGGAGAATATAATGTCAACTTGATGGTTAGATACCACCAAAGGATGTGGTGCATCGGATGGGGTTGCTCCTCCCTTAACTAGATGTCTCGGGTTCTAGCCCTGGGTATGAAAAAAACATTGGTAGGAGCGCTTCCCCCATGAATGGGGCCCCTAAGCGGTGCGAATCCAAATGTAGTCAGGCTCCAACACTGATACCGGACACCGAATGAAAAAAAAAAACTTGATAGTTAGGTTTGTTGAAAATGAATTTCTTAACTAAATAATTTAATAACATAAAATCAGAGGCGGAGCTACATTGCATGTAGGAGATTCAATTGAATGTCCTTCGTACTCCTAGTAAGTAAGAAAATATATTTTTTGTATGTACATAAGAATTGTTGGATTTTCTTGATGTAAGGAAAGCTTTTAATTAATGTAGCAGAATATGATGTCTAAGAAATTACTTTTTGTTATAGCTAGGTATGAATGTTATATGTGATCTTTTTATATACTTAAAAAAATTTTAATTCTATGTATTGAAAATGTAAGAAATATTTATACAATCAGCTAATTTAAAAAATAAGTATATGTGATTTCATTTAATAGTAGTAATTGTTAACCTCTTATAAATAGTAAGTAACATGTTATAATAATATACTTACACTAATGTGTACAAAAATCATTTCACTATCAATATATATTTAACTTCAATTCTTTTTTACATCTTTTGTTAGAATTTCTAACTTTACCACCATGTAAAATTAATAAATATTCAGAAAGTAGAGGAAGATTTCTTAAACTTTTCTAAAAAAAAAGAAGATAGAAAAGGTAAAAAAAAAAAATGAAAAGAATGGCATCACCAAAAGTTATTATGGATATATAGGATCTTTTCATTCTTAACTAGAAGATTTTGTTCGAGTCTTAAGAATGGGAAAAACTTTGGTAGAAAGCTTGTCTTTGTTATTAAGAAAAATTACGTGTGGCAAATATATAGATTGTATTTTTGAAACGTAGTTATTAGCGTTGAAATAGTATGTGCTGATACAAGCTTTCACGCGATTTCAATTGATACAATACCCACTTGATACAGTTGATATCCGCCTGATATAACTCTTCCCCTTGATAGAATAATTGTAGCTACGTTTTATAAACACACAAATTATAGCTACATTGGTAATTACACTCTAAACTATAGCTAGTTATAAAAAAAAAATCTTTTTATAAGGATCTTACACGAGGCGAATCTGATAAGATTAAGAAAAATGGTACTCCCTTCGGATAAAAAAGAGCGTCCACTTAGATTTTTTTTCTTGAGTCAAAAAGAGTGGTCACTTATTTAACCTTATTTTTCCAGATTTTCCCCTATTACGTGATCAAATCTCAATACATATTTAATTAGAGATAATTTAGTCAAATTACATCCTTTTGTCTAGAAGTTAATATTTTTTAAAAAGGTGCGCAAATGAATAAGTGAACAATCTTTTTGATCCGGAGGTAGTATTAAAATAAAGAGTGGGGAGAGGAAACGTGGGAGTGAAGCGCGTAAGGGAAGATATGATTTAGAATAATTGCATTAAATTAATGAGTTTATGTTTTATGATCAGAGGGACAATCACTATCAAGTCGTATTCCAAGTCTATGACCAAGACAAAAAAATAATAGAGGCAACATTTTTATAGAAGTTCACAAATATGAGCTAGCAAGCAAGCAAAAGTAAGGGCATAAAATCCAATTATATAAGGATAAATCAAATCAATCTCCATAAATCTAAATGCAATCTCTTCCAGCTATGCAATTATTGTCTTCTTTTTTCTTTTAAATAAAAATACCCCTTTTGGAGATCTCTCTCCCTTTAACCTATTGTTTTAGCCTTATAATGCTACAAAGTTTTGAGCAAAATCATCTCAAAATTCTTTAATCTTTCTTGTTCATCTTATTCTCAAGTTTATAAATTTATTTTATTTTTTGAAAAAAAATTGAGAATATGGGCAGCAATTATTTTGGTGAACTAAACTTGGGAAATGAGAGATCATCTTCATCTTCATCAGGGTCATCAAGAAAAAGCAAGAAAAATAATTCAGAAAAACAAAACAAGCAGCCACAAAGAGGACTTGGTGTTGCTCAATTAGAGAAAATTAGATTGCATAGTGAAATGGGTTGTGCTAATTATCTACCTTCTCTTCACAACAATAATCCTTATGCCAACAATCTCACACATGTAATTAATCATGTTTATCTCTTCCAAGTCTTTAGTGGTGGATCTAACCATGAGTTTAACGTAATTAGTGTTTTGAAGTCAAACCTTATATACATCTGCAAGAACTTATGAATAGAGTATGAACATATTGTAAATTTTCAAGATTTTGATGGATGTTTTTTTTATGAAATTTGTATATATGCAGGAGGATATGAGAGTACAAACGGCATATACATCATCTCCATCATTTTCATATTCATCATCTTCTTATAGTTTTCCTGGCCAACAAAGCATTACGGTATGTAGTTGAAAGATATATATTGGATATGAACTATAAATTTCCTTGGTATCTCAAAGTTTTTTGTTATTATCATTCCAATAATATGGGAAGATGTCCTAAAACATTATGTACTTCTTGTGGAGATTTGTAGATCATATTTTTTTTTTTGGTTGTCTTCAGAAATACTTTCGGTGTTTTTATTCTTTCTCATTTTCTTATGTGATAATCCATATTAGTCCTAAATACATGCTTGCTTTTAGATTGATTCACATTTTGTGCATCAAACCCTTGAAGAAACTTTCCCTCTCCAAGAAGAGAGACTAAGAATGAGATTAATTCTTCTATTTTGTTTCCTACTATTTTGATTTTTTCCCCCTTGAAAACCCTTTCTTAAGGAGGATTTCTTCTCATAAACTTGTCCATATAGTAGATAGAAGCATTGAACACTAATTTTGTATACGTAAGTTCTTTAAATGAGTAAATTGTGAAAGAGATTTATGCACTTCTACTTTCATTTCCCCCTCTTTCTTGGGGTTATTCATACTCTCCCCATTTGATTTTACTTCTCTTAGTTTGATTGGTTATGAAGTTTAAGAAAGTACAATAGATTGAATTTTGTAACTTATGTGCCGTTTTATTTTATGTGTCTTAATTTGACTGAACATGAAATTTAAGAAAGTAAGGTAGAGTTTTGAATCTTCTAACATGTGTGCAATGTCCCAAAACATCCTTCGAATCTTATAATCTTAGATATGTGGATGTTAGAATGAAAGAGTTACTCAATAAATAACGTGAACATTCTTTTTGAATTAGATTAAAAAAAATGTAAGACACAAATTGAAACCGATGGAGTAATATTTGTTTTCTTGTAATTGCCTTTTCACTTCACATTTTAATTAGTTTTGGCATAACAATACTCTTACTCTCAAAATTTCAGATGGGAATGAGTGGCATTGAAGGAGCAAATATAAGATATGGAGATTCTCAGCCTAGTTCTAGACCAAGGTACTTACATGTTGCTCATTTCATACGAATATTAATAAATTAATGCAGAATTTCAACTGTTCACTCAATTTATTAATCTCCATAAAATGTTGTCATTGTACTTGGATCAAATGATTCTAATTACTTCTTGTGGTTAAATTCAGTACTTGGCATCCTGGCACAGTGTATGAGCCTCAACATTATGCTCAACATAACATGTCTAGACATCTCCATAACATGCAAGTAGAGGTATTTTTCGTGCTACATTATTAATTCCATGTAGCATAATTTACAAGTTCGTGTTTTTTTTGTTTCTCACTCAATGTCCGGTATTTGGTTTGGGACCCAAACTTATTCGGATACCTGTTGCATAAGACCCGTTAATAAAGGGGAAAGCGCTCTCTACCAAGATTTTTTTCATTTCGAGGACTCGAACCTGAAAACTCCTGCTAAGGATGGAGGGATCTTGTCCATTCCACACCTATTTACTTTTTAGACATGTAATAGGAAAAATAGCCACTATTATAGAGTTTCAATTTTCACAAATGAAACTTCATAAAAATATTCTGGAATTTCACATATAAAATTTAAAACTTCATGACAGTAACTACATTTCTGTTACACGAGTTGAAAAGTGGCTTATTTTGAATTTTATTCCACCACGACCCTTGGTGGTGCAAGTTCATGTTAATGCATTAATAAAACTGATTGTAAATTTTGTTTGGTTATGTTATTTTGTAGGACTCAATGGAAAGGAGGAGAAAGAAAGATAGAAGTGATTCTATTGGCTCAAGTAGTCAGAATTCTGAGGAGTTAGATTTGGAGCTCAGACTTTCCCTTTGATCTACTATTACTGTGGAGTTGAATATATGTTATGATACTTAGCTAATAGTTTTCAAAAGTAGAGAATTACCCTTTGGTTTGGATTTGCAAATGTTGCACAAGTTTATTATGAGCAACTTATTGAAATTCAGTAGTCCCTTTTTTAGAAAACAAAAAAAGAAGCAAAAAGTGTAATTGGAGGGAATTGACTTTCCATTAAAAAAAATGGAAAAACAATATCCATGGTACGATGTGTTATAATTCCATTTAATGGAGGGGAATTATCTCTCATTGGCGAATTTGTACAAATGGTCTTTTTAGTGGCTTTGGTAATTGATGGTAGACTAGGGTTATATTTTCGGTCGGGGTTGGGGATGAGGGTTAGGCTGGATAAGTGGGGTAAGGGAGATGCTAGGCTAGGAATAGGGTCTTGGAACATTAGGACTTTAACGGGAAAGTCCATAGAGCTAGTTAAGATTCTTAAGAGGATGAGGATTAATATAGCATGTGTTCAAGAGACCAAATGGGTAGAACCTAAGGCTAAGGACGTGGACGGGTATAAGTTATGATTCTCGGGTAGATCGACGTATAAGAATGGGGTAGGCATTTTAGTAGACAACGAGCTAAGGGATCATGTGGTACAGGTTAGAAGGGCCAATGACAGGATGACGATTAAGTTGGTAGTTGGAGGGTGCACTATGAATATTATTAGTGTTTACGCGCCATAGACGGGCTTGGACGAGGAGGAGAAAATGCGCTTTTGGGAGGATTTAGACGATTTAGTGGGTAGTATACACCCACTGAGAAGTTATTTATAAGAAGAGATTTCAATGGACACATCGGGTCACTTTCAAGGGGTTATGGTGACGTGCAAGGAGGCTTTGGCCTCGGGAACAGGAATGGGGGAGGCGTCTTACTTTTGGAGTTCGCTAGAGCATCTAAGATGGTGATAGCCAATTCGAGGTTCCTGAAGAGGGAGGAGCACTTGGTGACTTTCCGTAGTTCAGTGGCTAAAACTCAGATAGACTTTTTGCTCCTTAGGAAGGTTGACAAAGGTCTTTGTAAAGACTGCAAGGTTATTCCGAGGGAGGATCTTACAACTCGACATAAGCTTCAGGTGATGGATTTAGAGATCAAGATGAAGAAGAAGAAAAGAGTTTTGGATGATTGGTTAAGAATTAAATGGGGGAGTTTGACCATGGCTAGTGCAGAAGAGATGGGAGAGAGGTTGATAGCCAAAGGGGCTTGGGGGATTAGTGGGGATGCGACCGATATATGGGACATGACGACCAGTTGCATCCGAGAAGTAGCTAGAGAAGTGCTTGGAGTCTCAAGGGGTAGCCGGGGTGGGCATCGAGGGGACTGGTGGTGGAATGGTGAAGCTCAAGAGAAGGTGAAAGCGAAAAAAGTGGCATATGCTAAATTGTTAGAAAGCAAGGATGAGGTGGAGAAGTGGACGAATAGGAAACTGTATAAGATGGCGAGGAAGGAGGCAAAACTTGCGGTTACGATGACGAAAACAGTGGCTTTTGAACATCTGTATGTAGAATTAGAAGAGAAAGAGGGGGATAGAAAGTTGTACAGACTAGCCAAGGCGAGAGAGAAAAAGGCCCGTGACTTGGATAACATGAGGTGCATCAAGGACGAGGATGTCAAAGTACTGGTGGGGGACGCATAGATTAGACGGAGGTGGCAGTCTTACTTCCATAAACTCTTGAATAAAAAATGAGATGAAGACATTGTGCTGGGGGATCTGGAGCAATCTGGTAGGTACCGCGATTTTGGGTATTATAGAATCATTAAGGTTGAGGAGGTGAAGGGTATTGTTCATAGGATGTGCAGGGGACAAGCGACCGGGCCTAGTGAGATTCCAGGAGAATTTTAGAAGAGTGCATGCAGGGTAGTTTTGGAGTGGCTGACGAAATTGTTTTAACATCATTTTTAGGACGACGAGAATGCCCGAAGAATGGAGGTGGAGTACAATAATTCCTTTGTACAAGAACGAAGGTGATATCCATAGTTGCAACAACTATGGGGTATCAAGCTGTTGAGCCACACTATGAAAGTTTGGGAAAGGGTTGTGGAGATGAGGGTGAGAAGAGACGTATTCATCTCTGAGAACCAGTTTGGATTCATGACGGAGCGTTCGACCACAGAAGCCATTCATCTTATTAGGAGGTTGGTGGAGCAGTATAGAGAGAGGAAAAGAGACTTACATATGGTTTTCATCGACCTCGAGAAGGCATACGACAAAGTACCTAGGGAGGTTCTATGGAGATGTTTGGAGGCTAGAGGTGTACCTGTGGTGTACACTAGGGCGATCAAGGATATGTATGATGGAGACAAGACCAGGGTACGTACAGTAGGAGGAGACTGAGATCACTTCTTTGTAATAATGGGTCTACACCAGGGATCAGCTCTTAGTCCATTCTTATTTGCCTTGGTGATAGATGGGTTTACGTGACAAATCCAAGGAGAGGTGCCATGGTGTATGTTATTCACAAATGACATAGTCCTGACTGATGAGACTCGCAACGAAGTGAACGCTAAGCTGGAGGTTTAGAGACAAACTCTAGAGTTTAAAGGGTTTAGGCTGAGTAGGACTAAGACGGAATACTTGGAGAGTTCAGCAACGAGAGCAAGCTTGAGATAGGCGAGGAGGTGAGGCTTGGTACTCAGGTTATTCCGAAAAAACAAAGCTTCAAGTACCTCTGGTCTATTATCCAAGGGAATGGAGAGATTGATGATGATGTTACACATCGTATTGGGGCAGAGTGGATGAAATGGAGGCTCGCATCTGGAGTCTTGTGCGACAAAAATATGTCACCAAAACTTAAAGACAAGTTTTATAGAGTGGTGGTTAGACCAACTATGTTGTATGGGGCGGAGTGCTTACTAGAATTAGACTAGATATTGTTGGAAATTTGCCTTTGGCGGGAGTTGCGACCGACCAACTTTAACGGCTTAAACACTAGTGTAACGTATGTTGGAGAATCCGGTTCTTCACACATGCATGATCTACTAAGTACGTAGATAACCGTAGGGCCAAGAATCGTCAAAATTCATTGAGAAATGAAAGAGATATTGGTTCACGAAGTAAGGTGTTTGAAGCATGGAAAGTGTGGTATTGTGTGTAATTCTCCCACATCGGTGGAGGAAGAAAGAATTATTGTGTATATAAGATTCGAAATTGGTTTGGGGTTTGGGACCCCAAGGGGTATCCCATGTGTTTAAAGGAGGGAGGACCTAGATGTGCTTCGGTTCGAGGAAAGACCACACGCGCGCCGCCGCCGCCCGCCCGTCCCGTCCGGTCCGGTTCCGAGTCACGGGTCACGGGTCGTGGGCTGTGGGTCTTCTGATATTATCTTTTTGGGCCAGAAAACTTTGCCAGAAGTACAGTTTGATCCCAGAAGTTTCCAGATGTACGATTCGGACCGAATTCTTTCGATTTACGAGTTTGGTCCCCGAAGTTTCAAGATGTGCAGTTTGGTCCCTCAAGTTTCCAGAATCTGGACAGTCAAAGCAGTTGCCAAGCACTCAATTCAGCCATTTATTTTGGCTGAATTACTCCTCCTATAATGGCCAAATCCGTTGGTCTTTCACCATTTATGTTGGTGGCTTTACTACCTCCATAATGGCCATTATTTGGCTATTATGGAGGCGAGCTTTTTCAGCCCCTCCCTCACCTATATAAACACCCCCTTACACCATTGTTGAGCACTAAGACATATGCCCGAAAATACAGAAACATATGCAGAAAAACAGTGCACGAAAATACACAACCGAAATAGTTTTCTTCCTACAACTTCCAAGCATCATTTCGTTACTCAATATTCTTCACGGTAGCTCTTGAGTTTCCTTTGCTCAAGGGTTCCATTGCTGTTTTATCTTGGGAGACAAATTGTCCAGGACGTATAAAGGATACATACGGGGCAATATTGTCTTAAGGACAGAGTGCTACACTCGACTCAGCAAAAACCAATTTATATTTTTCCGTCTTCTATAAAACTGGAATTTTCAGTTTTTACTTGTGTAACTATTGTAATTTTCAGATTCCATGTTGAATTATTGAATCTTTGTTTATCCTTTCGAATACTTGTAATAGTTAAATACTTCCCGTACTGCTTTATAAAGTACCATAGAGCAAAACTCCCAACATCTTAAGACAATATTTGTATTGTATTACTATTAGTGTTCGAAAGATGTCGGTCAAAAGTTGTGTGACCAAATCTGGATATGGAAATGGTTTTCTGGTAGAAGAGAGTGATGATGATGAACGTGTTCATGGTCTCACCGCTACAAAGACTGGTGGGAACAAGCGCTCACGAGAGCCTGAGGATGTCAACTGGGACAAGAGGAGAAGAGTGAAGATGTTATTCTATCTTGTAGCAGAAGGCCTATATCGTCCCAGACAAAGGATCCGAATAATGGTGAGAAGGAAATGGACACTCAGTCTGATGAAGTGACTGAAGTGAGCCAGAATCCGAAATTGGAATAAGTATTTTTCTTACTTGTCAAGAATAAGGATTAAATGATAAGTATTTTTCTTACTTGTCAAGAATAAAGATTAAATTATGTCTGATTAAAAATGGATTAAAGTAAGGAGGAATATGAAAATAATTTATATTCCTTATGCTTTAACAAATCAGAAGTTTAATCTCATCTTCTTTTCCGTTTAAAGATTGGATTTTGTAAACGACTTAAGAAGATCCGTTCTTTTAAGTGTAATTACTAAGTGTGTAAAGTATGTTCGCACATACGAGGGAGTAAGATCCATGATCGTGCGAAAAGCGTTACCACTCTTAAGTAAGCGCCAAGAATTATCTGGGCACCAATCATAACGGAAGAAGTCTAAAAGTTAATGACGTTGAGCCTGTCATATTATTTGGCAGAAGATCCTTCATAGGATGATATTGGACACTCAATCATACAAAGCCTCCGGGCGACTAGAGTGGGCCAAAATTCCTTTGATAGGATGATATTGGACACTCAGTCATACAAAGCCTCCGGGTGACTGGAGTGGGCCAAAATTCCTTTGATATGATGATATTGGACACTTAGTCATATAAAGCCTCTGGGCGACCCGGAGTGGGGCCAAAATTCATTTCATAGGAAAAGTAATGGACACCTAGTAAGGTGGGCCGAGTTTCCAGTCTGAATGATCCGAAGGCCTAAAGAAAGGCGATAAAGAAATTGGACACTCGATCCGCCAAAGCAACTGGAGTAGGACGAGTATCTAGATCACAAATGATCCGGTTACGCCCTAACCACGGGCAAGAGGTTGTTCATGTGAAGCAACGCCACCTCTAAAGTAGAAGGGGCTGGAGAGGTTGTCCTCAATAGGACTTCAAGGAATGAGATCACTCTAAAAGAGGTGATACATGTTCCTAACTTGGTTAAAGGACGTTGTTGGTCAAATCTGATTTGAGACTAGTCCAACAGGTCCGTAATAACTAAGAGTGGTACAATATGTCTATAGCCAAATGAATGATATATTGTAATCCGTGCATATATGACATCATAGATTAAGACACGTTAAATAGCAAGTCATTCAAAAGCTAACGATGTTGAGATTGTTGCCTACTGTCGACATAAACCCTCAAAATGAATATGAGGTAGACGAAGAGGCAAAATCACCTTTCCAAATTCCGTCAAGGGAATAGCGAAAGAAGCACCGCTCCTCTAGAACTTAGTCACACCTACTTGGGTGATTTGAAGTTTATACAAAATAGAGGGGGGAGACAAGTACGTTGTGATCTTCATTGATGATGGTACAACGTATGGAATCCTTTGTTTATTGAAAAGCAAAGATGAAGATGTTGAAGCCTACAAAGCAGAAGTTGAAAATCAACTAAGCCTACGGATTGAGAAATTCGTAGTGATAGAGGGGGAGAATGTGAAGCATCGTTCATTAAACGAATGTTCATTTCTCACCTCAGTCTAACGGTGTTAGCCAAGCGCGAAGTCGTACGCCCAAATTATGAGGGGTAGCTTGGTAAAAGATGGGCTACCGAAACAGGTCAAGTTCGACCTAAGACTGTAGATTGCATATCCACTAGATCTGCAAATAACAGTAGTGTTGATCGGCTCTTGGCGTCAAAGAATGCTGAATTCTTTGGAGATAACTTTCCTTGGAAAAGGAAAAAGGAGTAATTGCTCAATGTTAACAAGAACCCGCGAGGGCCTGACTGTCCGGAACTAGACGTTTCGTATCTTCATGACTCGAAAGTTCTTTGTCTATCGGAACTTAATATTCCAGATCTGCGAGAACTCGGGGATTCTAGATGTTGAACCAAGACGGAGCAAAGAGGGGACAAAGACTTGTTCCAGTCCTTCTAGCTTGTATGGTTGAGAATGAACCATGGACAATTAACAAATAATTGTTATCTCCAAAAGCGCTGCTTTGGAAAGAAGCTAAAGGGAGAAATAGATTCCATATATAGAACCATACGTGTGTAATAGTTAATCTTCCTCCGGGAAAAGAACCTTTGGGTTATAAAAAGTGCTCCCCTGTGAGTAGCTTCACATCCGGGGCCATTGTAATCTTACATGGCATGGGTGTTGAAACGACCTTCCAAACCGGAGAGTTGGAAGAAGAGGATCGAATTGGTTTGCCGAACTGTTGGGCTTCTTCCGAACTTTCATTTTGGTCCCCGAAATGTTAACATTTTGGTCCGAAAGTCTCAGATAAAACGAAACAATGAATCGATCGATCACGAAACATTGACTCGAAGTTAGAAAGCCAACAGTTGGAAAACCAACGGTCTTAGAGTGAAAATCATATTGAAACAAAGTCTCGATATGAAAGATATGAGTATATCGAGATGACATCTTAGGAATTGGATTTCTAAGACATCTAACGGACTGGTCGATAGTTGACAATCTCGTTGAAGCCACCAATGGATATGAATCATAGAACCGATTGGAATCATGGTGCACCCATAGACAAGGAGCGATATGCTCGGGTCACGTGTAGTTCAATGTATTGTACACACTACAACCGACTGGTATCGTCCAACAAACAGATCGGTTGAACTAAGGTTCACCGATGATCTTAATACATGATCAATAGAAGGCGTTAAGTCGGATATGACGATATCCGAATTATTCGCTTATCTACGGATTATAGTATTCGAATGTCCAGCGGTTACGAGAGAACACGGTGATGCAACCGGACATCAAATCGAAGAACACCAATGCCACAAGTAAATGTGTATGGTGGTTCTTGGAAAATCCTCTAAGCAAACTTGCATCGACCGATTCATGATGGTATCGGAGTTTATCGCTTTATACAAAGCATGAAAGAAGTTGAGTAACTTCACGACTCATTAGAGGACGTCCCTTATTGGGAGAAACCCGTGCCTTCAGCAGTTCTACACCTTGTGGCTAGCCGGTCGGCTTCGGGAAGGACACGGATGACGGCGTCGGGCATATCGTCGGGGATATGTCGGGAGACATAAGACAGTATGGCGAGTTGATCATCACGGGTGTCACTTCCTTATTTACTAACTAAGGGACTACCGGAAATCAAGTGTTCGCCTGTCTAAGGGAATGGGCTTAAAACCCAAAATATACGGACCAATACGGTGGAAACCCAACCTTACGAACCTGGAGATCCCGTAATTTAGTTCAATGGGAAAACTAAGTTGTAAAGGTTCGGTTGATCGCTTCGGTGGAAGCATGAGCACTTCGGATAGTGATTTCGAAAAGAAACACCAAATCCAAAGCCGTTCCCGCGATAGACGTTAAGTGCTATCTGCAGAGTATGGGTAAAGGTTAAGTCTTCAAAACTGTAATGATCCTCAACGAGTTGAGGTTAGGTCTTTGGGAAACTTTTAATGGTTCCTAACACTTGTGAAGTGGGGTATAGCAGGATACCTTGTAGGAGACCACCTATTTAAGTGCGAGGACGGGCCGCCTCAAATTGAACGCACTTAAGAATCCAAGACGTTGTCCATGGCTAAAACGGACAAAACATTACGAAGAAGAGAGTAAGGGAATTTGTTGTGTTGGTACCGTTGTCTTGGCTTACACTAAACACCGACGGTTCAAAACATCACGTTCACCGCGGTAAGTAAGTCCGATGGTATTCAATTATGGAAGGTTCAAAGCGAGGCTACCTCTCCTTATGCAACATCGGTCCGCGAAATATTGCTTTGGAAATGAAAAGACACCATGTGAGTGCGCCAAAATCTCTTTCAAGAGGGGATTGTTGGAAATTTGCCTTTGGCGGGAGTTGCGACCGACCAACTTTAACGGCTTAAACACTAGTGTAACGTATGTTGGAGAATCCGGTTCTTCACACATGCATGATCTACTAAGTACGTAGATAACCGTAGGGCCAAGAATCGTCAAATTTCATTGAGAAATGAAAGAGATATTGGTTCACGAAGTAAGGTGTTTGAAGCATGGAAAGTGTGGTATTGTGTGTAATTCTCCTCATCGGTGGAGGAAGAAAGAATTGTTGTGTATATAAGATTCGAAATTGGTTTGGGGTTTGGGACCCCAAGGGGTATCCCATGTGTTTAAAGGAGGGAGGACTTAGATGTGTTTCGGTTCGAGGAAAGACCACGCGCGCGCGCCGCCGCCCGCCCGTCCCGTCCGGTCCGGTTCCGGTTCCGGGTTCCGGGTTCCGGGTTCTCGGGTTCTCGGGTTCTCGGGTCACGGGTCACGGGTCACGGGTCGGGGCCGTGGGCCGTGGGGCGTGGGTCTTCGATATTATCTTTTTGGGCCGAAAACTTTGCCGAAGTACGGTTTGATCCCGAAGTTTCCAGATGTACGATTCGGACCGTAATTCTTTTCGATTTACAGTTTGGTCCCTCAAGTTTCCGAATACGGACGGTCAAAGCAGTTGCCAAGCACTCAATTCAGCCATTTATTTTGGTGAATTACTCCTCCTATAATGGCCAAATCCGTTGGTCTTTCACCATTTATGTTGGTGGCTTTACTACCTCCATAATGGCCATTATTTGGCTATTATGGAGGCAGTTTTCCAGCTCCTCCCTCACCTATATAAACACCCCCTTACACCATTGTTGAGCACTAAGACATATGCCCGAAAATACAGAAACATATGCAGAAAAACAGTGCACGAAAATACACAACCGAAATAGTTTTCTTCCTACAACTTCCAAGCATCATTTCGTTACTCAATATTCTTCACGGTAGGTCTTGAGTTTCCTTTGCTCAAGGGTTCCATTGCTGTTTTATCTTGGGAGACAAATTGTCCAGGACGTATAAAGGATACATACGGGGCAATATTGTCTTAAGGACAGAGTGCTACACTCGACTCAGCAAAAACCAATTTATATTTTTCCGTCTTCTATAAAACTGGAATTTCCAGTTTTTACTTGTGTAACTATTGTAATTTTCAGATTCCATGTTGAATTATTGAATCTTTATTTATCCTTTCGAATACTTGTAATAGTTAAATACTTCCCGTACTGCTTTATAAAGTACCATAGAGCAAAACTCCCAACCGATATTACATCTAATGTATGGGCCCTTTAACACAACTCTTCACCAATTCTCTCAGGTTCTTCTTATATGATTTTGAATAATCCTAAACTCATGAATTAATTTTTGGGATTGAGTCAAACTCGACATTCATTTGTTCATATAGTATATCAGAGATAAAATGCATCTCATTTTTAATTTACCAAATATTGGGTCCTCATATTATATTGTTCACTACCAATTGATAGGTCTTGGACTACGTATGGGGATTATTAAGTTGTCCCACGTCATGTATAGTATGTGGAATTGGTCTCTTTATAGGATTTTGACCAATACACACTTCTTAGCAACCCATATTACCTTGTTACTTGATTACTAGACAAAGCTCAAGACATTTCTCAAGCAACCAATAATTCTTGATTAGGACCAGGTAAAATCGCAATCCGTAATGGTCTGTCAAGCATTTAAATTATGTTAGTTCCATGTTGCACAGAATTAATTAACTTTACATAGTAACAAGTCGGCTTTAGTCAACACACTTGTCATTTCCATGCCTTAAATAATTTTAGTTCTTAATTTGTTCTCTCTAGATCTGTCACTCTGAGAATCACTTTAATTATGTTCTCATTTTTCGAAACAGATAGTCAGATACTAATATATATGTTGACTTAGAGAAGATAATAAGAAATTAAAATTTCCACCTCTTTAATCATTTACGAGAAATCTTCATATATACGTATGTTGTCCAAGACAACGCTTGATATATAATCTTAATAATAAGTTCCTTTTCATGTAAAAAAAAAGATTCATTTTCATAGTTTATTATTGTAGGCATAAGTTGTTTATGTGAGAATGTCTCTTTCACTCCGTATGATTCAATTTATGAGCCACTGTTTGATCGAACACATAATTTAATAATAAAAAATAATTTTTAGATCTTTTAGCAATTTCAAACGTGTCGCGAGATTTATGCAACTATAAACTTTGGTGATTGATTTGATCCAAAGGATTGAATATAAAACAACCCGTCAAAATGGAAAAAGACTGTAACCTGAAAGGCAAAATCCCAACCTAAACACAAGCATACAAAAACAAATTTTGAGATTGAAAATTAGATCAATCTGGAAGAACTTGAGAATTATGTCAAAAAGCAAAACAAGCAATGGAATAGAGGTACCCACTCTGTCCCAATTTATATGACACATTTTTATTTTTAGTCGGTTAAAAAAAGAATGACACATTTTCTTATTTGACAATAATTTAACTTTAAACTTTACATTTTACGCTTAACGAAATGATCTACAACCCCATAAATATTTTTAGCTTATTTAGACCATAAAATTCAAATGTCATCATTTATTTCTTAAACTCCGTGTCCAGTCAAACTACATCATAAATTAGACGGAGGAAGTACTATATTTCTAATGAGCAATGAAATCTGTGATATAAGATAATAGAAAAATTGAAAGATGGGGATTATGTTGGACAGATTGAGTAATGATCCCATTATTTGACTCATCTTAATTATGCCAACTCATATTAATGAAAAATAACTTGAAGAAATCACACGTTTTTTCTTTTAAATGACCTGGTCTTAAATTTTTTCCCTTTAACAATGGAATTATGCCTAGCTGGTATAAGTTCTTTAAGGACTTGCGGCATAATTTGTGAAATATTATGATGTGAAAATATAAACTCCAGCAAAATAATTATTTATTATGAGGGACAAAATTTAAAAACCAGCACAAAATAGGGGCATAAGTACGAATAACCCAACAAACTTTGGATGGGTGATCGGTCATGATATCCATAACCTTGCTTCTTTTTCGACCAAATTCCGATTCATTTAATTGCACGGTTTGAGGCATAAGTTCTTTAAAGGATCAGACACAAGTTGTGTCAGATTCCTTAAAAAACTTGTGCCCAATAGGCATAAATTTCATTTGAGAGGAAAAAATTAAAGACCAGCACAAAATAGGGATTAAAGTGCAAATTACCCACCCTGATTTGAGTTATGATTCGTTTGTTTTCAGTGGATGCTGCTTAACTACCCTATGATTTTTGACTGTAGAATAGTAGGTGGGCTTGTAAATTGGGCCTTCGCATTCAACCTCCAGGCTGCACTACTTAAACTATCCATTAGGTTGGGCCACTTTTAAGTAGAACGAGGTAGGAAGCTTTAGTAGCCCAATTGAAGTGACAATAATGTTACTTCCTTTGTCCCAATTAATGTAGCATATTTTCTTTCTAATCAGTCCCAAAGGGTATACTTTTTTATTCAGAAATTATATAATTTTTATTTTATCCTTAATAAAATGATGATTTATAGCTACTCAAATATTTATGACTCGTTCTAGACCACAAGTCTAAAAAGGCTTTCTTATTTTATTTATTTATTAGACTTCGTTCCCGGTTAAAGATCGACACATAAATTGACCTAGGAGTATAAGACTGACCTGAATCTCATATTACTAGACTTGGCTAAAATTTGATGTGATTAATTTGAAATATTTTAGTGAACGTCAAAAACTGATTTTGTTTATCCTATTGCAACGGTTATCTGTTATCTTCTTTTCTTTTTTGTTGATAAAACGGTTATATATTATCAAGATGACTTAAATGCCAAATTCCTCTCCCTTGCACTTGAAACATATGCAAATTTTATCAGGTAATTTAAAATGATAAAGATATAAATTATGTTAAAGGACCTATTTTTTTTATCACAAAATTTTCATATCTCAATTATTATATACAAAGTTTGGCTGATTATAGTTATATATATAGGACGTTAATTATCAATTAAGTTGAAATTAACTCGCAGCTCACATAAGTTGAAATTCGGTTCACCTCGTCCCTCGATCAGAAAGGTTCACAAATAACAAGAACTAAATGCGAAAAATATGAAAAAACATCTTAACATATGTCTTGTAATTATTTTAATAGAAAATATAGTAGTCTCATGCAGAAATATTGATCTGTTACAGACTCTCATGTAATAAAGTTTGAATTTCATATTGATAAATTTTAAAAACAAATTTTATACTCAAAATGTGTGAAACGTAGAAGTAATATATCATATAAGACGATGTAGTGAAAACCTAGAGTGAATAGGTTAATTTTTTTCTAAATTATCATCATTTTGTGAGTTTCTATGCCCCCTGCCCTCCTACTATAACTTCTTTAGATTGAAAAAAAATCCGGGTTGAATATGTAGCAAAAATATTTGGGATAACTTACTGAGAGGCACGTGAGAGATGAAAATATTTAAAAAATGAGTTCACCTGGCACAATGAGTTTATGATATTCATGGGGTTCTGTAAACACCCAATAATTGAGGTATGGAACTCGAAAATCAGTGATTTAGGGATTTTCTTAATCTATCACTAAAAATAATTTTCCATGTATACTGCCACTTGAAACTCTTTGGATGTGTTTTCGAGCATAACCTTCCAGAGGTATTTTAATATAAGTTCATAGTAATTCAAGAAAATTCGGGAACTTAATTTTTTGGTAACGAAATTCGCAGAATATAATAGTTTAAGGAAATTTTAACCTATTCACTTAAAAGCTTACCCAAATTTTTTGAGAATAGCTTGAAAGCGGAAGTATGGAGCAAAATCATTGGCTAACTGTTTATATAGTTCTCTCAATA
Source organism: Anisodus tanguticus (assembly GCA_034509755.1). Lineage (NCBI taxonomy): Eukaryota > Viridiplantae > Streptophyta > Magnoliopsida > Solanales > Solanaceae > Anisodus > Anisodus tanguticus. The sequence goes on from CM067558.1 coordinate 40,891,560, forward strand.
AAAAGAATGATGTTAATATAAGGTCTGCACGTCTTAATTAGACCTACTATAATTGTGAAGTCCTTGTAGAGTTGATCACTTCTCATATATAGCCAACTTGCTATCTCAACATCTTTTAGTCTCATGCACGTCATTCAAAAACTCAAAAATCCAATTCACATTTTCAAAATAATTAATGTAATTATGGCATAGCCGGGGAAGAACGCAACTTATCTAGTTATAGTTAGCTTTCAGAACACATTAGTATTATTTTTAGTAGAACTTCCATGTATACTCCAAGTTTAGATTTAGGTAAAATAAGTCTTAATTAGTATGTCAACAGGATCCTTAAAGCTCAGATTTATGTGTCCTAATTAGATACTGTATGTTACGATCCAAGTTCATGGCTTGTATTGTTTGTTTTGGCCTAATAGGCCTAACGAATTTGTCCTTCAGGCTATGTTATTATCGAGCACAAAAACACACGTACTATGTGAACTTGTAATATGTCTTATATATATAAAAAAAAATCACTTTCCTCTGTCATTCCGAAGTAAAGTTTGCTTAAGGTGAAACATACACCCGTTCTTCATAAACTTGATAGTCCTTTTCTTCGACCCCACCCTCATTGGTCTGCCCTCTGTCACAAGTGTCAAACTGCTTTTGCAAAATGGTGTAACCATAAGTGTTGATCATGAAGTGAAAGTGATCCTCTGAAATACAATATCGGGTTCATATCATCTATCCGTTAAAGTTTGTGCACACCTCTTAAGAAATATATTTTAATTAATATTTCTTAGTTATAAGAGTATTTGTCTAATTAAACTACTCTTTTATTATATTTATCTTCAACGTCTTATGTATTTAATACCCTACTAATTGTAGCAATACATGTTATCCTGAAGCTAGTCAAAATCAGAGGCGGAGTTAGGGGTGCAAAGGGTTCATTCGAATCTGCTTCATCGAAAAATTATACTATATATATATATATATATATATATATATATTCCTTTTGGTATTTTCGTATATTTACTTCTTTATATTTTGAATACTCTTATTAAAAGTTCTGACTCCGTTACTGATCAAAATGGTCTCTATTGTCATATATCTATATTAAATTTCAATTATCTTCACCAACTATTTTTTCCCTTGCTCAAACACTAACAAATACAACATACATGTAACCAGATTTCTTGATTAATTGCCAACTGCATCCACACGGTATTTAGAATGTCAGCCTCAAACATGGACATCACAAAATACATAAAACAGGTTAACATAATAATTGAAAAGGTCTTTTTATTTTCTGCTATATAAAGCCTCCAAAGCCTGAGAGAATAATGTACAATTTCCAAGTGAAAAGTGTGTCACAATTGATTAAGATGGCTAAGTTCATAGCTTTTAATTGCTTGGTTTTGATGATTGCAACAATGGCATTTCATTCATCACTAGTCAATGGAAAGATATCAAGTAGCATGTATGTCAATTGGGGTGCTCATCATTGTAAAATGCTAGGCGATGATCTTCAACTTGTTCTTGATAAATCTGCAGGCAAGTTTTAATTAATTGTTTTTTCATCTAAAAGTTGCATTAGATAGCAGACTGTTACTTCTACTTTACAATTTCTTTTTCAAGATTAGAAAAAAAAAATGCATAATGTGTAGCTAGCCTTCCATTCAGCCACGGTGTCAGGAATTCAATAAAATACTAGAATATCACACCTGAAACCTGAATCTATGATCTAAAGCAATTTTGAATCCCCTTTGTCACTACACTAGAATTTTCCTTTATGTCAACGAGATTCAAAAGTTAATAGTATATATCCAAATATATTTAATTAGCCTATTTACATAGAGAATTTTTTCGGCCAAGGAGATTCAATTGATCCCCTCATCTAAGCCTACTCAAGTCCGTGCTTCCTTTGGTACTGCTCCATGTAGAGACGAATCAAGAATTTCGAGTCAATATGTCCAGAAAGAGTTTGATCTTATTATATGTATATATTTTTTTTAGAAATCCTCATGTGTCCACAGTTTGAAAGTAATCGACAGTTGAATCACAGAATTCGCTCTAGATCTGCCTCTGAATTGAGAATAACTTAAATTTAAGATTTTTGGGTTGACAATACTAACTGATCTGGTTTCAACTTCAGGTTCCGGTGCACAGTCAAAAAGATCATTTCTCTTTGGTAGCTTTGAAATGCTTATCAAGTTGGTACCTAACAACTCTGCTGGAACTGTCACAACATATTATGTAAGTATATACTTGTACAATATTCGTGATGTTTAAGTTTTGTGCAATGAAAGTATATAATAAGAAGTGAACATTAATTATTTGTACAATAATGTTTGTTTATTTATAATGGCAGCTATCTTCTACCGGTATCAAGCATGATGAAATCGATTTCGAGTTTCTAGGAAATATATCAGGACAACCTTATATTATCCACACAAACATTTACACACAAGGTGTTGGAAACAGGGAGCAACAATTCTATCCATGGTTTGATCCAACTGCTGATTTTCACAACTACACTGTTCATTGGAACCCCAACGCTGTCGTGTAAGTCGATCTTTTGAGATAACTTTCTTCCATTATATGAATGTCGGCTTGTCTATAAACTTTTCTCACTCTCACCGGTGGCGGAGCCAGAATTTTCACTTAGAGGTGTCAAAATACAAAGAAGTAAATCAACAAAGAAGTGAAGGGGAGTCAATATATAATATACATATATAAAAAATATTTTTTTACTTAACTACACAGTGTAATTTTTCGACACCCCTTTGATGCATGTGGCTCCGCCAATGCCCCCACAATCTATCTATTTAAGAAAATCTAAAGCGGTGTGTTTGGCATGACGAAGATGATCTTTTGATATATGTTCTTAAAAAAATAATCAATCTTCTGGTGTTTGATTGCTGGAATATATTTTTGAGGAAAACATTTTCCACCAAAGGGAGAAAATGACTCTCAACACTTTTAGGTGGAAGTTACTTTCCTTTACAATTATCTCAATTCTTAACTTCATATATATTATCTCTTTAACCAGCTATTAACTTCATCAAAACACTATCCAGTTTGCTACTATAATAGTCCCCGTTGTCCCAATTTATGTGTCATACTTTTTCTTTTATTATATCACAAAAAGAATATCATACTTTCTTATTTAGAAACAATTTAACTTTAAACTTCTTATTTTACTATTAATGAGATAATTTATTGTCACACAAATGACTGCCGCTTGTTTTAGACCATAAGTTTCTCCAGATTTGTTTTTTGAATATGACTTCCATTGTATCAAACACAGAATGAAAACTAGTCAATCTTGAAATTAGATGTGGCATTGCTTATGTTTTTTTTGTTTCAGGTGGTACATTGATGGTATTCCAATTAGGGTGTTTAGAAACTACCAACTCCAAGGAATTCCATTCCCAAATCAACAAGGAATGAGAGTCTACACTAGCCTTTGGAATGCTGATACATGGGCAACAAGAGGTGGACTTGTGAAAATTGATTGGAATAGTGCACCATTTACTGCAACTTATAGAAAGTTTAGGCCAAGAGCTTGTTATTGGAATGGACCATTAAGTATTGCTCAATGTGCAATTCCTACAAAATCCAATTGGTGGAATTCTCCTTTATATAACAAATTGAGTGCTGATAAGTTTGGTCAAATGAACTCAATTAGAAGCAAGTATATGATCTATGATTATTGCAAAGATGTGAAAAGATTCAAGGGAGTTATGCCGACTGAATGCTCATTGCCACAAAACTAGAAGGACACATCACTGCACTTTTTCCATTTTCTTAGTGGAAATAAATTCTTCAATGTTCTTTTGAGCTTCAACATTTTGCTTCTGTATGTGTTATTTCTTTTACAACTTTTTTTATTGTTGTTTTGAGCAAGAAGATCTTATACATGTACTACATTCTTTTAAGTAAAAATTGATTGTTTGTACTGAGTTCTCAAGGCCCTGCATATTCTGTGAAAGGATCATAATTTACTTCAAATGTGGAAAATTAGTCTTCCATCAATCAGCAGCACAAACAAGGTTAATAAGTTGCATGTTCCATTCTAAGTAGGTGCAGGGAGTCTTAGCACTCCTCTGTTCTGTATAGTTGCTTTTTGAGTTATGAATGAAAAGCATCCACTGTTGGAAGTGGATGAACTTGTTAAATAAGGCAATATACACACAATATACATGTGTATATTGCCTTAGTGAACAATCTCGGATTCTGCCCGTCCTCTTGGTTTTGGACAATTTAGATTAGACAATGTAAGAATATTGTATATTAGGAAAATATATGTGTAGTATATTGTAATGTATTTGTTACCTAAATTAGGAATATACACTACCATAATTGTAGAGTTAGAATTATGGTAGAATAAGATTTTAGGAATAGGATTCTCCTATTTTGTATCTTGTATATATACCTATTCAATTAATAAAAATAATCAAGGGGATTATTTCTTTCAGAACTAAACAAAAAAAAAAGGAATAAGTAAAGAAACAACAGCAGTGAAAAGCTTTTCTTGATGTTTTTATTTTAGTACAATCCTTTGGTATCCCGTGGTACTGGTACCCGATACTCACTGAATTACTCCCTCTGTACCATATTAATTGTCGTGTTTCGCTTTTTGAAAGTTTAGTTGACAAATCTTCAGAGATAAACTGGATTAGATCAATTCAATCTTAAAACTATAATTTAGATATTCAAAAACTACACGAAAAATACTATAAATTGTAATTCTTCTCATATCAATACGGTGAAAAATATATCTCAAAATGCTAATCAAAGTTTATATGATTTGACTTTTAAAAAAGGAAAGTGGACAACTAATATGGGATAACGGAAGTACTAATTAATGGCAACGACATAGCCTGTTGTGGATTTCCTTCTGTCCAGATCAAAATCCGCATAACCAAGAGCCGAGAAGCCCTCATTTCTCCTCCTACAAAATGTAAGACCAACATTCCAAGAACCTTATATCTCATAAATATCAATTTAACTGCTCCTGATCGATGTGTCTGTACCCGGATTTTACATGAATCAACTTACCACACTCGCTGCTTGAGCAATATCAGGCTGAGAGCAAACCATACCATACATAATGCTACCACTACGCTAGAATAAGGAACTTTGGACATGTGCTCCACCTCTACTCTGATTAGGGTGCCATCAAAGATGAGAGCTTGAAGTGTTGTACTAATAGTAAAATAACTGGTTTACATGTAATAATATTAAACATGGTCAATAACTTTTTTTTTTTGCCTTGCTCAATAACTAACAAGGTACATGTAACCAGATGTCTTAATTAGTTGCCAACTGCGTCCACTCGGTATTCAAAACTGCAATCTTCAGACATGGTCAGCACAAAATCCATAAAACAGGTTTATGCATAGTAATTGAAAGGGTCTTTAAATTCACGCCAATTGCATCTACTCCGTGTTCAGTATCTGTTTTAGGGCTCTACTAATCCAAATTTATGCCGGAAAGTTCCACTTTTGGAGTAAAAGCACTTCCAATTAAAGGCAACTTCATTTTCATGGCTCGAAAGCTAGACCTCTAATCAAGGAGGGATGAGTATTGATAATTGTGTCGTATTCAGAGCCCTTTGTTAATGTTAACACAAATTTATGTAGTGCAATTTGGCCAAGGCATGTCAAGAAATTGTGGAAATTCTGTTTTGTAAGTAGGGTTAGGCGTTCGGGCCGTCGAATTGGATTTGAAAATTTCAATTTGGATTTTTGATTTTCGGATTGAAGAAATTACAATCCAAATCTAATCCAAATAAGCACGGATCGGATTGGACTTTTTAAGTTTGATTTCGGATTAATCGGTTTGGATATTTTGGATTTTCGGTTTTGATTTTTGAGCCTTTAAGACATGCTTATCAGAAATGAAATTCATGTACCCCGGTTACTAAGTTACATGTCTTAGCATAATGTGAAAAAAAATATGTTAGCAAAGAGTTGTTACCACTAAATCAAAAGGTATCAACTCTCATAGTTCAGTTCTACATTATTCCCTATGTTTCATTGGAAATTGCCTTATTCTTATAGTAGTGAAGTAAATTTCAGCTTTGCAAGTTATATTATATTTAATTTAGTAGAAAATTTTATTGGACTTAATATTATAATGGGCAGGGTCGTAGGGTACTAATCTATTGGACCTTTAGATTAGTTGGAACATATAATATGGGTAGAACTAAATATAAGGTACAAAATTTTTGAATTTTCGGATATCCAAAAATTCGAAGTACTAAATCTGATATTTGTTCCCGTCCGAAATGTCTGTCGTCTATCGGTTGACGAAATCGGATGACAAATTGATTCCTTAACTAAGCGATTTCGGCTGGAAGAGAAACTCTAACTTCCAGCAATGGGTTCCCCAAATACTCTAGAAAGCGTTAGGATGGTGATTGAGTAAACTAAGTGGTAAGAAACATAAATACAGCTAGAGTACAGTAAAGACGATAAGGATAAAATGAAGATATGTAAAATCAGTTGTTTGATTGATTGGTTGCTCTTATTCTGTACAAATTATCCTATATTTATAGTACAAGAAAAATAAAACGTGATCCCCCTATGTTAGGCATTAAATTACCCACTAAATCCACTAGCCAATTATGAGGAGGTGGTGCCGATTTTTACTCCTTGTTTTCCTCTTGCACGATTAATGACACTTCATTCTAGCTGTTGCTGGTTGTTACCGTTTCTTGGGGTCTAGAAGATTATTTGACTTGGTCTTCGAGGCGTCCAAATATGTGTGAGTCTTAGTCGTTCCTCGAAATTATGACTCGGCTAGGCTACCGTAATAGCCGATGAATCTTTTCTAGCCGAGGGCTAGGACTAATAGATTCGGCTACGAGTCAGTTCGGTTATCGACTTAGAATTCTGTTGCCTGCTCATTTTGAGGTTTCCACCTTCGGTTGTCACTTGATTCGGCTAAACACTTAAAAGTATTTTTGAGTGTTAACTATTGCCCCCTACATTAACTCGAGTGTGGCTGTTGAGTTGATATATTAAAAAATAGTTGTTGTTTCGTGTGGCAGCCGCGGGTGTCATTTCAATCACTTTTGTCCTAAATGCATGTAATGATGATTTTCTCTAAAAAGTTTCTTCCTTTCAACCGAGGCATCTCGGCTTCCATAACTGAATTCCGATGCATTTCAGTAGCACGTTTGAAAGAAAGTAGTCCCAATGCGTGTCAGCCATATCTCAAAAAATATTTAGGGAGAGACACCTCCCCAGAGGTTTCTCACTTAATCTTCAGCAGTTCCCAAGTTCCTTTCCTTCTCCAAAGAAACCTATTTCCTTAATCAGAAAACCATGTCTTCATTTTCCTCTCCATCTCAGGGGTCAGATAACGCCAATTTGGTTGCTGATGACCTAACCCCTACCTTTGCCTTCATCGATGAACAACTGGTTCTTGCTCCCAACGGTACATATAAACATGGCGACCTCCTTCTTTCTCGGTATCTTAGCCCAGCAAACTATGACCTTTCTATTACCTGCGATTGATGTCCGGCTAGCCTGCGTACCTGGCCGGCCAAGATTACCAACTACTCTGATTGGTTGAAATGAGTGAAGTCGGCTAGAGAGGCCGAATGGAGACGTATGGATCTCTATGACACCATTGCTCTATCGGAGTTTGACCTCTCCTGTAACATTGGTCTCATATACGCTTTCCTCGATTACTGGTCGACCACTGCCAACGCCTTTGTTTTTTCCCTGGGGAATGATGACCCCCACACTGCTCGACGTGACGATGATACTTGGCCTTCCGATACTGGGAGCCAAAGCGTCTGTCTTAAGCAACATAGATGTTGCCGGCTTGGGCATCAAGGTCTCAAAGACTTTCTCCGGCTATGGCCACTTCATGACCAACAACAGCCGAATATCGCCTCTTCCAGTCAATGATGTCGACCATCATTCTTTCCTGCTCTTTTGGTTTAGCCGATATTTTATCTGCACAGGATCTTGTGCAGTCGTGAATGAGCTGGAAATTTATGCGGTGCTAGACGTTTCGTGGGAAGATGTCAGCTGGGCATCTCTCTTCCTGACTTATCTTTATATGGCTCTTGGCAATGCCCAGGCAAGGTTAAGGGACTCCAAAAATTTGGATACCTTAGCTTGTCCCTTGTGGTTCCTTCAGCTATGGATCACCATGTATTTCCCGGAGTTTATTCCTGATGATTTTGATGACCGTCGTTTTTCATTAAACCCGTCGGTGCTAGCCGATACTCTATGGAAGACACCCTTCGTGCCCCAGGATGTTTTTCACTACAATCTCCAACCTGCATGGTCTGTCTCGAGACCATTACACAAATTGGCAACCGGTCCTTGAAAGATAGGCCACCCCCGATTGGGTCCGTCAAGCAGCTGATGACAATTTTACATTCTCTCAGCGGAGAACTATGGCCCTCACATGGGGGCGTATTCTTATGGCTAGGCATCTATTGGGTGGCTTGAAGCCCACCTCTAGGAACAATAAGTTGACCAAGGAGTCCTATCGGCCAAACTTTGTGGCAAGGCAATTTGGTCTCACTCAGCACGTACCATGGCCTCACCGCACTATTGTTTGTTCAACCTAACGCTGCATTCTTGATGCAAAACAGGCAAGAAAAATAGCTGATCACAATCTTGATATGCTCGCCCTATTAGACTGGCAGTCGTTTCCCCCGAGAGCAAATACTAATGTTGCTTTAGACGATTGGTGGAACACGGCCAAGGAAAAATTCTTCCGGTCTCCTCTAGATGTCTACTATGATAGGCTGGTCCTGTCAAAGAAAAAAATACCCAAGAAACCTCTAAATCGTGGATGAAAGAGGCCTCTCTGAAAGTTGATTCCCTTAAATAGGCTAAACCTGCCGCCTCAAGGTCTTCCATTAAGTTACAGCATACGAAGAGAAAAGGTAAATTGCTTTCTACATATGTGTCGGCTAGATTATTCTTGTGAATTTTTGGCTAACATCTCTTATGTGTCTTTCAGCAACTCAATCCCCTAGTGTTTGTCGATCTGGAGACCACTTCGAACAACGAATCCCCGTCACCCTTGACATATGTTCCCAAGCAACTTAGGCAAAGTGGAGGGGTTGTCATCCGAGATCGTAGTGAGGAAGAATCCCACAGAACCAGAGTTCCTATTTCTGTTGAGGAAAAGGAGGAAATCGATGTATATCCCTTGACTGGCTTAAATATATTCGCATCGGCTATCTTTCAATATTTATGTTTTCTGTTTGCCATTTAGGGACCATAACTAATAATACGCAGACGGCCGCAGAAAGCGTTTGATGCCCCTCTTCATATTGGAGGGTCGTCCTCTTCGGCTCATGCTTCCACGCATCCGCAGGATCCATTATCAGTTGTCTTTAAGGCCAAAATTTCTTTTGTTAATGCAACCAAAGATTTTTATGCTAATGCGGCCGTAGAGGTATACCCTTTCTATTATGCTTGGTCCTTTAGTGTTTCCAAACCCTTGCCTCTATTCTGAACCTGTCATTTCTGTACAGGAGACGGCTGGAGATAATCCCTCGACTGAAACCAACCCAATTGATGACTTAGAAGTGCCAACCGAGATCATCCCTGAAGACGTGCTTCTGAAATATTTTGGCTCAATCGACATTGCACCTTCACTATCTTCTCCTGTTGGCATTCATCGAGAGCAAGTTGAGGAGTCTCTTGCCATGGGAATCCCGACCAGCAAAGAAGAGTTACATGCTTTGAGAGCTTCTCTATTCCGATTGTTAAAAGAAGCAAATGATTCCCCAGTTTTGGCAACCGCCTATAATAACATAACTTTGGCTCTAAATGACTTATTTGCTCTACACAAAATGGCCAAAGATAGTCATGATGAGGCGGTCGCTGCTCTGCAACAATTGGAGTCTCTTCGGCAAAAGAAGAACCACATTCAGACTTCTTTTAATGATGTGAATTCAGAAAGGCAACACAATGTCAGCCGAAGGAATGACTTGCAAGAGTAGCTGTCAAAGCTGCGAGCCGATTTGGAGAGGATCCAGGCAGAGATAAAGGCTATTACTTTGGCCATATGCGCCTTGGAATTGACTATTAAGGCCCAAGATTCCCCCTGCTCTTCTTTGTTTCGACAGGGCATTCATTTGGATAACAAGATCCGGGAACTTGGTAACCAACATGTGGTTTGGGAATTGAATCAGAAAGCGGGCAGTGATCGGCTGGTCCAACTGGAGAATGAGTGGACTACGTGGAAAATATACTTTCTCAGGCAACGCCAACACTCCCTGCTAGTTTTTCAAAGTGGTATCCGATGGAACTTATTCTTCGGTTATGACTACTCATTTTCCAGTTGATCTCGTTGCTCAGTTATTAGCCGATATCCTCATGGTCTTGAAATCCGAAGACATTGCTGCTTCTGTTACTCAAGAGGTATTGTCAGAAGCCGAACAACATCCAAAAGACACTCTAGCGGCCAACACTCAAGTTTTTACCGAGACCCCATCAGTTGTAGTGGCTAAGCCTTTATTAGATGCGGAAAGGGGAGTCCCAGAAGAAGTAGGAGTGGATGAGATAGTAGCCGTTGGTGCGGCTGAGGATGAGAAATAGATTGCGGCTACCCAAGACGACTAAGCAGCCCTAGATTCAGCTAATTCTGAGACCTCTGTAACTGATGATGTAGCACAACCTCTAGCTAGTGAAATGCCAACCAACTTGGCTTCCTAGTTTTATTGACCCCAAATCGAAGGGTCTGTTTTTGTGATCAGGCAACCGGTCTATGGCTATTGTTTACTCCTACATACCCCAAATCGAAGGGTAATACTTTTTTAAGTATTTGTCATTTACATTTTTGTCAAGCTTTTCATCATGCATGCCTATTAGCTGATACGCTTGCCAGTAATCCGCTGGCTTACTACGAAGGGTCCTTCCCAATTTGGTGACCATTTGCCAAATTTACGATCTTTCATTCCAAGCGGTAACACGATTTTCCAAACCAAATCTCCTTCGGCGAACCTCTTAGGCTTAACATGTTTGTTGTATACTTTGACTATTTTTCGTTTACTGACTTCGATTCTTTCTAGGGCCATCAGTCGATCTTCATCTAGCTTATCTAACTCCATTAGCATGGTCTGCTGATATTCATCTAAGTTTAAAGAATTTTGTTTGACCACCCGTAATGACTTAAAGAATTTGGAATACCATCAATGTACCACCTGGATTTGGAATTTGGAATACCATAAATCCAGTGAATTGCTAACTGGCTGAGCTTGGGGTTTATGATAGTTATTCTGCTTGTAGAAGTCCTGCTTACCGTGGTGAGGATTGTAATTATTTCCAAAATAATTTCCTTAATTTCCACCACCACGATTGTGTTACCCCACATAATAGATTGATTTTGGATTCAGAGGACAATTAGAATAATCATGAGGCTCACCACAACTCTCGCATGCCGCCTTCTGAATATGTTGAATTGGTTGGACCTGCTGAACATGAGAAAACACCCTCGTAATAACATTGTAGAGTGTCCCAATATCTGCCCAAATAGCTGCAATATCATCTATCTGAAGTACATTAACGGTTCTCTGTGGTATCCTGAAGCGACTTGTTTCTTGGTACTCTTTATTACTTGCGGACATAAAAATCAACAGTTACTCCATCTTATCATAAGTTTTAGTCAAAATATTACCTTGAGTTGTAGCATCCAATAATGACTGTGAATCATGCCTTAACCCCTCAACAAAATAATACGCAATGATCTCCTTCTGTTGCATATGGTGTGGACAGTCTCTCAAGTAGCCCTTGTATCTCTCCTAAGCTCTAGGAAGCGATTCTAAATCATGCTGCGAGAATGTAACAATTTTTCCTCGGAGCTCTTTTGTCTTCCTAGAAGGGAAGAATTTTTTTATGAACCTGCTCGATAGAATATTCCAAGATGTAATAGATCCAGCTGGCTCATTCTGCAACCATTCTCTTGCCTCTCCAATCAACGAGAAGGAAAATAATATCAACTTCACATACTCGTCGGGCACATTATGATAATTGATATTCTCGCTCAACTCGACGAATGTCATAAGGTTCTTATGTGGGTCTTCACTAGGCTTACCCATATTCTGACATGCATTTTGTATCAACTACACCGATCCTTCTTTCAACTCAAAATTTCCTTGTATTCTAGGCTTGTCAATAGCCTTAGCAACATTCTCTAGGCTAGGCCTAGCAAAATTCAATATCGGGACTTGTTTCTGTTGTGCCATCTCTATCACTACAAGTTCTATGTTTTCTACTAATTCGGAAGGGTCCTCTTCGGCCGGTTAGTTTGCTTTCTGAAAAGATCTCTCAATTTTGGGATCAAAGTCAACCAACGATTTTCCTTAACTCTGAGTGTCGACATACAATATTGCAATTCCTTGAGATGCAAACACGAACCAAAGAGTAAAAAACTTGAACTGAGCTAATAGAATTCAAACTCGAAAAATAGTAAAAAAATATTCTAAGTCCCCGGCAACGGCACCAAAAACTTGTTGCTCCCAAACACACACGCAAGTATACGCGGTCGTACAAGTACTATAGGATTTTAAGTCCAGATATTGTACCCACATGGACTTATACTTTTCTACTGCTTAGCTAATTCAATTTCGGTTGTAACTATTCAAGAGAGTGAAAATCAATGGGTTTGGTTGTACTAAACTACTAACTGAAAGAAATAATCAGACTGGAGTGTTTTTTACTGAGACAATTGTGACTAATGCTTTAAGGTTTATCAGATGAGAGAAAGTTCCAGGGTCATGACTTTCGATAATCCAGTTAGTCGTCACAATTCTACCTATCTTATTTCCTGGGTTACTAGTTGACAGATTAATTATAACTTTATGATATTCTTTCGAACTACTCACAAGCCTATAGACGCTACTCTTAACGTCTATATTTCTATGATCGCAAGAAGTAGCAAGAACGCATTTATATATCTGTATCCAACTAAGTAGGGTTAAGGGGTATATTTCTATCATCAGTAGCGAAACGATAAATCAAACAAACTCTATTTATTCTTATTACGTACGTGAATTCACTCTTTCAAGTTAAACTCACGCACCACATATAGTGTTTAATTAGTTATCAAGTAACTAAACAATTAGTCTCAAAATTAAATAAGTAACCCAAAAGATGGAAATTTAATAGATAATAATTGTCAACAAACCAACGATCTTGTCTTTTCCGTAATCCTAGAAATTAAGAGATTATCTACTCATGATTCGAGAAGATTAACTAGAATTCATGAAATAACCTAGGATTTATGGATAGAAAATAAGAAGAATAAAAGAAAAGCAATAGGACGTCTTACAAGTCTAAAAAAATGGCAGCACACACGTAAAAAAAAAAGCCCAAAAGGATCTATTTATAGTCTAGGGCAAAAGCTAAAACAAGTAAATCAAATCCCACTCAAAATAGGAAATTCATTGTAGCCTTGTGCGATGCACCCGCGACGCACATGCATCACGGGTGTGTCTGCAGATTTCGAATTTCAAACTCCAAAGAGGCAGTGTGCTTGCCATGTACATGCGACGTAACTGCATAGAAGCTTGATCAATCAGGCTGATTTCTCAAACTTCAGAGAGGTCGTAGTCATGCGATGTACGTGCGACGCATATGAACCGCACCTGCATTCTATCGGTCAGCAACATGATAATCAGAGAGGCAGTTGCCCTGCCTTGTGCGTGCGACGCAACTGCATAGCACAGGGTACCGTCAGTGATTAAATTTCCAATAAGTGCTCCGCAACCACTCCCTCTCATCTTGCCCACGTACAATTGCATCCAAAATTTTCGGTTACCTAAGTATACAAGAAACACCAACATAAGCTCAAATACAACAATTTTACTATTAAGTACGCAATTAAAACATTAAGATTAAAGGTAAAATGACGCTAAATATTAGATATTTGTGCTAAATATCAGCATGCAGAAGAAAAAGAAGCGAAAAAGAAGTATGCACTTTCGCCCAAAGGTTACCTAATAAAAAACTCAAAGTGAATATTACTTAAATGGGGTAACCAAAATAGAGCGCTGCCTGAAAGTTTTAAGATAAAATTGGGGAAGCGTTCATACATAGATCAAAGTCACAAATATTGTGTTGCTAAACATAGAACGTTCAAATGCATTGTCCATGGTGGGAGTTTGCAAAAAAATGATCTTTTTTCTAGAATTCTCTTTGTTACTTTCTTACATTAACTTAATTTTGATATTTCCTCGACGAAAAAAAATCTAATTTCTCACATTGAAACTTGAAAGTTCCAAGAAATTTATTAGAAAACCCGTGGTTTTGAATTACAAAAACCTTTAAAAAAAGAACATTGGTCTAGCAAAACTTTTAAAAGTAAGTACTGATTCCCCCCCCCCCCCCCCCTAAAATAAGCGTCCCAAATTGCAAAACAGGAAGCTTCTCAATATAGTCAAGAAACTTGGCTAGAGGTCTAGGCAAACCGTGGAGTTGTAATAAGCTTGTAAGGATTGCATTAGTAGAGTTGATGGAAAGATCTCATCTATATCATCATATTATTTAGCGGTTAATAATTAAATTTAAGCTAATAATACATCGCTTGTACTCGTATGTAGCGGTGAAGTTAGAATTGTCACTAAAAAAATCAAAATATAAAAAAATACATACATAAAGAAGTAGGAGAATTTAACAAATAGGAATATAATACATGCATAAAAAAATCATTTACCTATCTACATAGTCCACTGTCAATTAACACCTCTGGTACAAAGGGACTTCACCACTGGTTAAAAAAAGACAGTCCGGTGTACTAAGCTTCCGCTATGCGCGGGGTCCGGGGAAGGGTCAGACCACAAGGGTCTATTGTACAAGGTAAGGCTGCGTACAATAGACTCTTGTGATTCGGTCCTTTCTCGACCCCCCGTATAGCGGGAGCTTAATGCACCAGACTATCTTTTTTTTAAAAAAAAAATATGGTCTTCTTGATAACTTGGCCAGCCAAGTCGAGCCTTACCAATATTAGTCTGTCGTGCACGTCATGTCATAACACCTAGCCGCGTCCCAGCTGTGCTACCTCTGTTTTGCAATATTTTCATATATATTCTTCCAACAATTACCTCAATTATCTTCTCAATCTAATTATGTATATAGAATATATTCTATATAATATTCTCGTCTATATATTAATTCATTCACTTGAATATGAGTTGTTGTTTTTTTCCTCATGAATTAAACAACTCTTCATTTATACCAAATAATGTTATGTAACATCGACAGATGTGGTGCAGCGAATAAGATTGCTCTTCTCTTAATCAGAGGTCTTAGTTTCGAGCCTCGAGAATGGAAAAATCCTTGATAGGGAGCACTTTATCCGAATATATCCTACACGGCTGGAATTCGGATTAGTCGGATTCAATGTGAATATCGGACATCGGGTGGAAAACCAAAAAAAATCTAATAATATTATGTTCCTATTTGAAATACTCATTTCCTGCCCCCTCCACCTAATTTCTCCTTGATCCTCGGAAATAAAACTATGTACTGAATATTCCACGCTGATCCGTAACACCAATAACTAAGATATGGAAATCAAGACGTGTGGTCAAATAAACTATATTCTCGAAGGGTTCTTCTTGGGATGGCATTATTTAATTATGAACTATATATATAAAGATATATGTGTCATATATAGATATATGTGTCAAATTCCTAAGAACAAAAACACACAATATTTTTGGTAGTTTGTTAATTCCATGTTCAAAATGGGCATCTCTCGTGGAGTTATTTCATTGGTTAATTTGTTGATAATTTCAGCAATTGCGTTATTTGGTTCAGTTAAGGTGAATGGTATGATGTCAGATAGCATGTATATTAGCTGGGGTTCTCATAATTCTTGGATGCAAGGAGATGATCTTCAGCTTGTCCTAGATCAATCCTCTGGTAAAATTGATCATTACACCTTTAATCTCTCATGTTTAAACATATTGGATGTCAAAAGTTTGATAATAAGAATTTAAGATATATTCACAGTTAGTGTAAAGAATTTTTATAACACATCAAGTGTTTTAATCTGCTATAACCAAAGTTATAGTATTGAGGTATTTGTGGAGTCTTCCACACAATATGCTTGGATTCAACTCTTATTGTCCAATTTCTCTTCCCCTTCCTTCCCCCATGTAACAGAAAAGGTTTATAAAACAAAAAATCTGTTAGTACATAATAAGGTCACTTACTATTTATTCTAGGTTATTGTCAAATTAGGTATTGGATCTAACTCACATCCCAAAAGTTAGTTCAAAGGGAGGAGGATATATTTCTCTTCAAAAGTTATCGATCAATGCTACTTTATTCTTTTCGGTTTATTTGATATTATTTCCTTATTAGTTTTTTCCAAAAAGAATGACATATTTATACATTTGAAAATAATTTAACTTTAAATTTTTCGATGGACCTAAATAAGAAGCTTTTACCGTCAAACAAATATTATGACATGTTTGAAACCACAACTTTCAAAAGACTTATAGACACAAATGTTATGACATATTTAAATCATAAAATTCAAAAATCTTTATTTCTTTTTAAAACACCACGTGGTAAAAAAAAATCTAATTGTGTGATTATTTTGGATAAGCAATGATGAATCTAAGATTTTTACTGAGGGGGTTAGAAAAATAAAAATGCAGACCTCTAATATTGTGTTTAATTAGGGGGTTTAAAATCTATATGTGTACATAAAACACAAAAAAAATACCTTCCATGCATATATAGTGTAATTTGTTGCCGAGGAGGTTCGGGTGAACACCCTCACTCCCTCCTAGATCCGCCCCTGAATTACTAGCTGCATATATAACTTACATTCTAATTCATCGATTGCCTATAAAGTTTACCAACTTCTAGCTTCCCATTTCATCCAAACATATCATTTTTGCCTTCTTGGATTTTGTTTGTCACTCAACAACTGCTACTCTGGTTTCCATTTTCAGGTTCAGGTGTACAATCCAAAGGAACATTTTTATTTGGAAGCATAGAAATGCAAATCAAATTGGTACCTGGGAACTCTGCTGGAACAGTCACTGCATACTATGTAAGTGTCAGCTTAGATCATCAATAAACAATACAACAAATATATAGCGTCTGATTTTTGGTTTTTAATTCCACAGTTGTCCTCAACTGATGACAGACATAATGAAATCGACTTCGAGTTTCTAGGAAATGTATCAGGGAAGCCATATGTTATCCACACAAACATTTTTACTCAAGGTGCAGGAGGCAGGGAACAACAATTCTATCCATGGTTTGATCCAACTGCTGATTTCCATAACTATACCATTCATTGGAACCCCAATGCAGTTGTGTAAGTTTGAACATTCTTTGTCAAAAAAAAATATATATATATGTCATATATTACTTTTTATATATTTATATATATATATATATATATATCAATCTTGAAATAGCGAAATTCTTACTAATGTTTACCATGGGCTACTAGCAACTGCGCCTTTAGCATGATACACATGAAACATATCTTAATCCATCGGTAGCAGAGTCGCCACCGAGGGAATCGAGCGAATGCCGTTAACGATTGTTTTAAAACTAGTGTTTTACTAGCATAATGAGGTAAAGCAAGATCGAAATTCATCCCTTTTTAAAATAAATTGATTAATTAACGACGCACCAAGCAATGACATGTCGCATGCAGTAGTCCTGTGTTCAAGGAAGTGAAACTATAACAAGAAACTTTCTCTTTTCCTTTTTTTTTTTGCTTTTAAGTAAGACCCTGTCCTCTTCCTTTTCAACATCAAGATAATTGAGAGGAATGTGGTGTTTTCAACTTAATTCAACATTTTTGACACAGATTATAGATATATGCAAGAGATTATACAATACTAAAATTCCAACAAATATTAAATTTTGAGCTCAAAAGTGAAATATGTTCAATAGTAAGAAACTTACAGGTAATCCATCGAGTTTAAATCCTGCAACAGTTCTTGACTAATTTTTAACCATTCATGTTGTAGATGGTACGTTGACGATATACCAATTAGAGTATACAAGAATTATCAGAGCCAGGGCATTCCCTATCCGAACGCGCAAGCAATGGGGGCTTACTCTAGCCTTTGGAATGCTGATAGCTGGGCAACTAGAGGTGGCCTTGACAAAATTGACTGGACCAATGCTCCATTTATAGCCAAGTACAGAAATTTCGTGCCACGGGCGTGTCCTTGGAACGGACCCGTTAGCATTAACCAATGTGCAGCTCAAACTCCAGAAAACTGGTATATGTCTCCCGAGTACAGTCAATTGAGCTACGCGAAACAGGGTCAAATGGATTGGGTCAGGAATAATTACATGATCTATGATTATTGCAAAGATACGAAGCGATTCAACGGACAATTTCCTGGAGAATGTTTTAAGTCTCAATTCTAACAAATGAAATTGAGTCCAATATATAGCTGCAAATGAAATGTAGTAATATGTTCTTATTCTTTCCTGATTTTTTGATGTAACTATTCCATTCCCTTTTTCCCGTTTTACTAAGAAACTATACACCATTCTTTTTACAAATTAATGTCGTATTGGTTGTGATATTTGTTTCTAGAAATTTATGTATATCATTGGCCAAGACACATAATAAAAGAAAGTATTGATGATAATGCACAATTCAGTATATTGACTTCTTTTGGCAATATGCAGATCTAGTATTTAAATTTAATAGGTGTAATGTTCTATGTTCTTTGGCAAAATGGGTTGAAAATAGTATTTTCAAAGGCGTTTTCGGGGCGAGTCCCGGGGCAAAAGATTAAGCTCCGGGCGCAAAAGCGTAAGCCCATGTGTAAAAGTGTATGTCCGGGCGTTAAATTTGATTTTTATTGTTTTAAAAGTAGTTTTGCTGTAGATTATGATTTCTATTATTGGTGTAATGCTATTTATACTTTATGTTACCATGTTTTATTGGTGTTGTGATATTTCCTAAAACAAATAAATAAAGAAAGCAATTCTCGTAGAAAATAACACTGCCATAAATAGTTGTTTTAGATGATTATGTGTGAAATTGATAGGATATAGATTTCATAGCATTATGTTCATGAACCAACTTTATCTATTTTTTGTCATTGCTCTTATACTTTTAACCCCTCTCTTTCTTTGAAATATACAAATAAAAATCAATGCAAATATTAGTTGAGAGTGTGAATAATTAATAGATGTGGAGATTCATGATGAAGTGGATGAAGATTTCGTTATAAAGATTATCCAGGCTATTATCATTTTTTGTGTTGTTACCTTTCTTAAATAATAATTAAATAGGTTTATATATTATTGGTGATGTATTTGAATTATTTAAAGAATTTTAATAAAAAATTTACCTTTCCTTATTTTTTAGTAAAATTGTAAAATTAAAGATATACGTCCCGTAGATCTATGGGACTTACGCCCCGTGTCTCGGGGTTTATGCCTCGCCCCGTGCTGCATAAAGCGCCTCGCCTCACGTCCCCGCCTCTTAAAACAATGGTTGAAAAGACAATGGAAGTGAATTTGGTAATTCTGTGGGCAGAATTACTCTGTACTGGTGAAACTTGCAGTTATTTATTACTCCATATGTTTAATTTACATGTCGCGTTTTTCGTCTTAAGACACTCCAAAATGTTTGACACTATTATATTTCTATACAACTTTCAAGAATTTATATTTATTAAACTTTTCTTATTTTAATTTGTGATGAAATCTCTCTTTTCAACAATTAATTTTGTATTCTCTTTTATCATCACTAAATATTACATAAATCAAATTAACATCTTAAACTCGGGATTCAGTTAAGCATCGTGACATAATATGAATGGGGTTTTCTTACCTTTCACATATGTAGAGATCACGCATAAAAGTACAAATTTCATCCTTTATATTTGCATAATCACAAGCCACCTATATGTACAATTCATGTATCATACATATATAATTGTATATACTTAATAATTAATTTATATATATCGACTAGAAAAAATAAAAAGTAAATTTAGTGGGGTCATTTGGGTAAAGTCCCAATTGCATAAACTAAGCTAGGCCCAAATCCTTAACCAAAGTACAGCCCATTCTTCCAATGGACCATATAACAGTCCCACAAAAGTCTAATGTAATCCTCCACAGTTTGATCATCGGGCAATTCGCACGGATGTCGTTATTTCGGATAATCTTTAATTTTGTCAATTAAATTTAAAATATCTAATTTTTGTCATTCTTTTAATACTTTGAGATCTTATTTTGAATTTCTACTCAAGTAAAAAATAAAATAAATTTACAAGACAGTTTTTAATAAAATTAAATCTATATCGACAGAAGTTTGTTACAAGATAAACTTTTATCTCAAAATTTAACCTTAAGACAAACTTCTGTCAATATAGGCTTAATTAATAAGCATAATTTTACTATAAAACCTGTGTCTTGTGACTTTTTTTTTTTAGTGAATTCATAAATTTTAATTCGAGATTTGGAGGGGCACATTGTCTTTGAACGGCATTCCGCAAAAAAAAAAAAAAAGTTGATCATCCACGTGGAAACTTTATCCTCTTTCCTCATTTGCTCTCCTGAAACCGTAACGTAATCACATCTTGTACACACACCATATTACCCCCCCCCCCCCCCACCTCATCGCCACCACCCCCGCTCCCCCAACCCAAACCGCCGTTTTTTTCACCGGAAAATCTCGCGTTTTTCTCGAGAAAATTTCAATTTCAATGACAAGTCCTTTTTATCTTCAATTTTAATCTATGTGTTATTGCGGTTTTTCGAATCTTCGAGAAGCTCTTTAGTATTTTCATGATCTGTGAAGTGTTTGATCTGAGCCGTTGATTTAAGATATGGAAAGGATCGTGGGAGGTAAATTTAAGCTAGGTCGTAAAATCGGTAGTGGATCGTTTGGTGAGATTTTCCTCGGTAAGTGTGAAGCAAACACGTGTATATGTTTTGAGCTTTTTTTTAACAATTTGAGGTGATTTTTTTGATAATTATGTGTGAATTTTGTGTTGTTGCAGCTACGCATATTGATTCGTTTGAGATCGTCGCCGTTAAAATTGTGAGTTTTTATTTTGCTTGATTTAGCCTTGAATTTTGTTGATTTTTGTGAATGATTCATTTTCATGTTATTATAAGTTCTTTGTGTTGGAAATTTGCCTTTGATGGAGTTGCGTCCACCCATCTTTAATGACTTAATCACTCGGGTTCCGCATGTTGGAGACTTTGGTTATTCATACGTGCATAATTTACTAAGTGAGTAGATGATCGTAGTGCCAAGTATCGTCAAATTTCGTTAAGAAACGAAAGAGATATTGGTCCACAAAGTAAGGTGTTTGAGACATGAAAATATGGTGTGGGACAAATCTTCCACATCGGTGGAAAAAGAATTGTTCATTTTATAAAGCCTAAAAAATGGATAAGGGTTTGGGACCCCAAAGGGTAGCCCATGTATTTGAAGGAGGGAGGACCTAGGTGTACTTGGGTTCAAGGCTCGGCCCACACGCGCGCCACCGCCCGGTCCGGGTCGGGTTGTGGGTTGTTGGGTTGCTTCTGATATTATCTTTTTGGATCCCAAACTGCTTAGTATTTACAGTTTGGTCCCTGAAGTTTCAAGAAAGATAAAATTGGGAAGAGCCGCAGCGCCAACGTTCCAGCGCCGCGGCGCTCAGGTTCCAGAATGCTGCCAGCAATCGGAAAGTCAACAGTTTGGATGACTTTAACCATCTGTAATTCAAAACGTTCCTGGCCTTGATTGTACCTCTTAATTAGCATCTTAACACCTCTCCTCTTCCTAAACACTATAAAATGAGAACCTTACTCTAATTTGAGGGACACAAGTCTTGAACAGCAGCAGTCCAGGAAAAAAAGTTCTTTTCCCTCTAAATTTCCACTCTTCAGCAGTCGTTTTATGTTTGTTTTCTTCGTCAGAATCAACCTATTTGCTTTGTAGTGTTGATTAGTTGCTGTTTTATCTTGGGAGACTATTGCCCGCTAACGTAAAAACATATATACGGGGCAATTTTGTCTTAAAGACAAAAAGCCATCTCTCGACTCAGCCACAATTGTAACAATCTAGATTTGGTGTTTCTTGATTCCAGATTATCAAGATTCAAGGCTCTAGAAGCTTGCGGCAATTATAAATTTAATTGTTTGTTTATCCTTTCGAACACTTGCAATATTTATTTACTTCCCGTACGGCATTTTGCTAACACTTTGTGTATCAAGAAAGTAACTGGTGAAGTACCGAAGTCTATTATAATTGGATCGTGCGGTATAGTTTGTACTTCGTCGTTGTATTCATGTGTGTCGCCTAGTGGTTAATGAAGTCTATTATAATTGGATCATGTGGTAAACTTTGTACTTGGTCCTTGTAATCACGTGTGTGGCCTAGTGGTTAATGAAGTCCATTATAATTGGATCATGTTGGAAAATTTGTACTTCATAGTTGTAATCAAGTGTGTGGCCTAGTGGTTAATGAACTCTATTATAATTGGATCATGCAGTAAACTTTGTACTACGTCCTTTTAATCACGCAAGTGGGTGATCTAGTGGTTAATGAAGTCTATTATAATTGGATCATGCAGTAAATTTGTACTTTGTCCTTGTAATCACGTGCGTGGCCTAGTGGTTAATGAAGTGGATTGAGAATCAGGAGTGTTCAGGTTCAAATTCCAGTGGAGGCAAAAAGCCAAAAACACTAGGTCAATATGCCTTTGAGATGAAAGACAACGATTGTTGGAGTCTTTTCGCTGTATGTGATAACTCATAGTTATCAAAGAGCGTGTTTATCATGCACCAAGGGTGTGGCCGAGGGGTCAAATTGAGAACCATGAGGTCTCAGGTTCAGATTCCAGAAGAGACAAAAACACTAGGTTATCTCTTCTATCTGTTCTAGCCTTGGTGGATAGAGTTACCTGATACTTGTTGCTGGTGGGAGGTGGCAGGTATCCCATGTAATCAGTCGAGGTGTACACAAGTTGGATCAGACGCCACGGTTATAAAAAAAAGCAATTGTTGGAGTCTTTTCGCCGAATGTGATAACTGATAGTTATCAAAGAGTGTGTTTTATCATATTTTAGATCACCTAAATCATTTAGTTTGTCAGTCAAGGACTCAGATTTCATTGATTACAATTATAGTGTGACGTTGAATTATATTCACGGTGCCTCAACTGTTTCTTCTTTTTCGTCTTCATCTGTTTATTTGCATTCTTGGTATCAGTTTAATTGCTTTTAATGTTATATGGTGTTCACATTTTGCTAGTATCTAACACTACAGGTTCCTGTCTCTACGGAAACTTTTTGCAGGAGAATAATAAGACTAAACATCCTCAACTTCTCTATGAGGCCAAGTTATACAATATTCTCCAGGGAGGAAGTATGTTTTTAACTGAATTTTATTAAGTGATGTTGATGTATATTTTGTGCACTTTATGGATAGAAAATTCTGATAACGGTGTAATTTATTGTTTGCTCCTTTCTAGGTGGTGTACCACATATAAAATGGTCCGGTGTGGATGGTGATGACAACGTTCTGGTCATGGATTTATTGGGTCCTAGTTTGGAAGATCTCTTTGTCTATTGTGACCGGAAGCTTTCATTGAAGACTGTTTTAATGTTGGCTGACCAGATGGTAACAGCAGTTTTCCTTCAACGCTTTATAACATTCATGCGGCTGTGTTTCTGTACAATTAGAACCTTATGTCATGTCAAACCATTTGGACTTTGACGCATGTTCCATGTTAGATGGAAGCTTGTTCCAGATTAAGATGAGGTGAAATGGGTCTTTTGTTAGGAACATGGC
This sequence comes from Anisodus tanguticus, assembly GCA_034509755.1. Classification (NCBI taxonomy): domain Eukaryota; kingdom Viridiplantae; phylum Streptophyta; class Magnoliopsida; order Solanales; family Solanaceae; genus Anisodus; species Anisodus tanguticus. The sequence continues at coordinate 40,915,325 of CM067558.1, forward strand.
CTGTCAGCCAATTAGCTGCTATTTCTACCTATTGTACTTTTCCCTCCCCTGATATTTTTATCCATTATGGTTCTCAACAATTCTTTTTAAGTAAAATTGTTCGGATGCAGTCTAAACTCCACCAAACTTTTTTGGTCAGTGATTTTCATGTCACATAGATATTGGAGAAATATTATAGTTTAATATATATATGTAAACATCACAAAATGATTGTTGTCTTTTCAATAGTTACTTGGGACCTTTGGAAAGTGTTGCGAGAGTATAATCCTCAACATGGTCAATTTATTTTTCTAAATTTACTTGCTGGTTTTTCCTTATTAGCAGCTTGGCTGATCAGGTTCTTCTGCCTCTCCTGTTCTCAGATTACCAGAATTGAATATGTACATTCTAAAGGCTTTCTACACAGGGATATTAAGCCTGACAACTTTCTGATGGGTCTTGGTCGGAAAGCAAATCAGGTACTTTTGTTTTGACCTCTTTTTATTGGTTATATGGTTTTGTTAGTTTTTTTCTTTCTTTCCTTCTGATTGAATCCGATTGTCATTTTGTAAATTTTCAGGTTTATATTATTGACTTTGGTCTTGCTAAAAGATATCGTGATGCGACTACACATCGCCATATTCCTTACAGGTACTAATTTCATTTATCATTTACCTTTAAGCTTCCAGTATTCTTATGAGTGTCAGATGTCTAATTCTAATATTATTTGGTTAAAAGTTCAAAGAGAGAACATCAATCATTTTTTAAAATGCAGCATTATTGATCTAATTTTAGCATCTTTTCTACTGTACAGAGAGAACAAAAATTTAACGGGAACTGCACGCTATGCCAGCTGTAATACTCATCTCGGAATTGGTGAGCACTGATACTCTTTTCCTTGCTTGTTTTTCTCCCCCATCATAAATCCCATAAAGAATGAGGCTTATTAAAAAGAACCTGTGTTTAATTATTTTTTTTATGTTATACAGAGCAAAGCCGGCGGGATGATTTAGAATCTCTTGGATATGTTCTCCTTTATTTCTTGAGAGGCAGGTGTGTGTTTTTCGATTAGACTAAACCTTTTTCTCTTTGGTCCTTATGCTGCATGCATATGTATCGAGTATTCATTTGACCAACATATTGGTTCTTCAATAGCCTCCCATGGCAGGGTCTAAAAGCTGCCACAAAGAAGCAAAAGTATGACAAAATATGTCAAAAGAAGTTATCAACTCCGATTGAGGCACGTGTACGCTGAATAGCTTCCCTGCTCACTGCTCCTTTTGTCTCCATTATTTTTTTGAAAAAATTAAGGGTTTCTTATTCTGACTCTTTTTACTATTTATTGGTGAAGGTTCTATGCAAGTCTCATCCCGTTGAGTTTGCTTCGTACTTCCATTACTGTCATTCGTTGACATTTGATCAGCGTCCTGATTATGGATTTCTAAAACGCCTCTTCCGTGAACTTTTTACCCGTCAAGGTATGTGTAAAGTTAAGCTTCAAGTCCTTGGACAATACCATTGTTTTTTGTTAAGATATCCTACTAAGCAGAGTATTCAACTGATGTGCTTCTATGTGTCATGCAGGATATGAATTTGATTACATATTTGATTGGACCATCCTAAAGTACCAACAGGCACAAACAAGTAAACCACATCGGGTATCTTCGTTAGCTTGTCCTATTTCTGAATTCATTGTTCCTTGACACACAATATTTCGAGTCTTTTCCAACTTTATTTTGAAGTAGCTCTGGCATTTCACTTATATTTACATTTTATAGAACCATGATTTTGCAGCAAGTTGTCGGTGAAAGCAGCCGAGCCATTCCAATGGATGTTGAAAAGCGTCAAGGTTGATAACTGAATCTCTTAAAAAGTTTCTCGATTCTACATAGAAGAGAACTATGTAGTACTTTTAAAAGAAAATTATGTACTCTTTGGGACAATGGTTTGCATTCTTTGGATCTACCGGCTGAACTGCTCCTTCTATAGTTTCTACAGGCAACAATGGACCTTATGTTGCTGAGGTGACTGATCGCATAAGGCCAAACAATCTTTCTAGTCCTGGAATTCGCATGCAATTTAAGTCCCCAACAAACAGGAATTTACCTTCTCCCAATCTTGAAAGAAATGTGAGTGATTATTTTTCATAGTCTTGTTTCAGATAAAGCATTCTTCGCTTTGAGTATTGGCTGTTTACCATGTCTTATTATTAGTTTTCTTCCTATTATCTCAGCCCAAGTAGCCTGCTCATTAGTGTCCCTTTCATATTATAGGTACTAAGTAGTGCACACATGCCATCTACTTCATTAGCTCCTGTTTTACCAAGAGCAAATGCCACAAAACCTGCTTTACCTGCTGAAACAACTCATGATGGTGATAATGGTGGCAGCAGCTGGATTTCCTCCTTGCGATGCATTTCTTCTGCAAAGTGATAAAAGGTACTCTTCTTTCTCTGCTCTATGTTTCTGTGGCTATGCTTTGGGGTCAGGTGGCACATTACTACACATCACAATTATAATTGTGAATAAGAAGCATTTCTATCATGATGACAAAGATCCTTTCTTCCCTTTTCAGGCTTAAGATGACGTTGGGGCTAATGTGCTGTCAAAATTGCACGGCTCATCCTTATTCTATGATTACAAGCTTGTGTGGATGACTATGGTAGCTGATCATGGACTGCTCCCTGATTTTTGCAATTTCACGAGTCCAAGAGGGTGGTGTGAATTGAGCTGGACATGAAGGCAGATGGCAGCTGTTTGTCTTTCTATGGGTGCTCGGGTTAGATATTTTTCCTAAGATGACTATAAACAAATTGGACCATCCTTGCATTAAGATCATGGTGGTTCCTGTCCGCTGAAAAATGAAGCACTAGAGACATCTTATGTCTCCTTTTCATTGTAAAATAGATCATATGTGATTGTCAAAAATTGTGCAGTTCCTTTTGTGCATACAGCGGTGGTTATTTCCTTCACTTGCTTCTTTACTCGCAAAGTTGCATGTGTTGTAATTTTTATTGCTTAATTTTGTGGTGAGCCATTAAATTGTTGCAAACATGTTGATAATGGGTTTGGATCTAGTACAGCAATGAAATTTTTGAGAAGTTTGGAAATGTGATATATCAGTGAAAACACTTCCTGAGTTCTCATCAGAAGGATTGTGAAGTTTTGACATACAGATTGATATATGGATTTTTCTTTCTCCACCACTCATCCCACTCTTACATTAAAAGTCTTATTGTTCTTTTGAATCCTGTTGCCATCTGGTCAATAGGTGAGCTTGTCAACGGGTAATGTTTTATTGTTAGTTTTGATTTGGTAATTTCCTGTGAGTTGACAGTCTGATTTGCTTGAGATGATTCCTCTATTAACAATAAGTAGTTTTGACCTCTCAAAGTAACCTTAGTAATTAGACTGGCATCTGTACTGTGACTAGCCTTCGGACTTACTTCTTTCAAAAAAAAAAAAAGACTAGCCTCAGAACTATTCTATTTACCATACGGTTGACCAATTAATATTGTTGGCTATTGATCAAGTTATATGCAATCAGCTTCTCAATTATGTTTCATCCTTTTGCAATTTGCAGGAATACCATTTGAAGATGTCATGATGTGCTGCGAGATGTGGTTTCTGTCTCAGTCATGGCTCCCTTGGATTTAATCAAGTTTAGAAGATCAAGAATTAGTGATTGCATTGTTTGGTTTGTTGATGGTGCGATGGATCAAGAACGTAATGGACAAGTATCCATGGGCACCTTTTCATTTAACAAGTCTAATGGTTGATTCATGGGCAGACCACCGATAACTTGGTACCATTCTGCCTGAGCTTATATTCTTGCTTGCATGTGTCTTGAAAAGCTAGACTTGCTTGGCTCGTGAGGAAATCACGTTGAGAAACTTTATGCCTTTTAAAATCTGATCGGGTAATATGTGGTAGGACCAAGGAGCTTTTGGATGCTGCATATGGGGAAACCTAGATTCCTTTAAATTGGTATGATCTGAATATCTAATCCTCTTGACTTGTCAGAATTTGAGACCGGGACATTCAACATCCAAAGTTTGTGCTGATTTCATTTTCAGCAAGGCTATGGTACTCCACGGTGCACCATCGTGGTGCTGGAGGAATATCTGATTACACATTTAAGTCCCAGGATATATAAAAATCAGTAGGTGGCCATCCAGCGGTGAAATCTTCGTCTCATTATTTGTATAACTCAGTAGTTTTGGTGTGTCCCTGCCCACCCATTTCTACCGGATCACCATTTATACTTGCTCCTGCCCCCTTAGTGCGGACATGGTTTGTGCAACTACATTTTAGCCTTCGAGCTCTGAATTTGCTTCCAAAAGAGCCTTTCCTGCTCCCAGTTCACAGAGACCCACAGGTCTATTCTATTGAGTTCGATGTATCTTGGAATTCCGACTGCACTCGTGCTATTCAAAGAGGTGCTGTTCTCTAAATTTGGAAACCTGACATGTTATACTCCTCTGCGATTCTGCTGTTCACTTTGAACACTGAGGACTGGGGAAAGCCAATGCATTATGCCCTGAAATAGTAGGTAAGCTGATGACGCCATTAAACGATAATGCAGGGTGAGATCTCATTATACCTACGGTATTAACCCTTCGCGATGGAGCTTGATTTCGTAAAGCTTGAAAAAGAAACTTGCTAGTATTTTTGTTAAATTTTTCTATAATCAAACACCAGTAGAGGAACCTTTAATTTTTGCAAAAGATAAAATTCCTACTTGATAAAGCCATGTTACTCGGTACTAAAATCATTCGTCTTCAATTTTATTGGTTGGAACTTTAGCAATACATTCATCTTGTCTTTTACGTGCAAGTTGTCACCAAAAAAGTAAATTTAAACTTGAGAATTGAAAAATAAAATTTAAATCAGTAACACTATAATGTGAATGTTATCGGAGAAAGTATAAGTAGAACATGAGAATTTTTTAAGGGGATTGAAAGAAGTTCTTGAATGTTAAACTTCGAACTTAAAACTATGGCCTAAATCAACTTTTGTATTGCGTTTACCATCACATTAGATTTTTTAAATATATATATTAAGGGAATCTAACCATTTTTATGTAAGAGAATTCATTTTCATTTTATTTACATGATATATTTTTCAACGAAGGGAATTCAGTTGCTTCCCTTCACACCACTTATTTTTGCTGCTTTGGGATGAGTTGGTCTCGTTAACTTTCTTGATTTTTATTTGGTCTTTTCATTTTAATGTGTGTTACTATTTAGAATTTAGAGGGTTAAATAAATAAATAACCACATGAACTTTTAATATATCTAACGAATAAACAAACAAGAGAATGGATAAAGTTTGAAACAGTAGAGCATATACATTGTTGTTAAAGTATTTAAGGAGCAAGTATTGGAAGGGGGAAATTTGATAATAGTAGTATTTAGAGGCTTTGAATTTTTGTAACGGCAATGATATAAATGAGTCAAACTATTGATGAGTGGTATAAATGAGTCATTTTTGATAGTTCGATGACATATTTAAGCTTTTTCCGTTTGAAAAAGTAAGTTAAATGGGAAAATGACAAACAAAAAGCCTAAAATAAAGAGAGAGAAAAATAGATAATCTGATCTAAGATAGGTGTTGTAACTGTCAATATAAATAATTTACGCTATCAGATTATCTTTACGCACTTGTCTTATTTTAAAGATTTCAACTATCACATTTGAAAATTTAAACATAATTGGAAAACGTAAAATTACTTGTATAAAAGTAAAGGTGAATTACCTTAATTTTTGTTGGTATTTGTTTATTTAAGCGTAATTGCTTTTTTTTTTTTTTTTTAAAGTTGGAGAGTGATGGATTCATAGAGCAAAAAAGAAAAGATGGCGGCAACTGGCAATAGGTAGTTATGTTAGTTAACGCAAATATAAGCCATCAAAATTTTATAGTATGCAGAAACCATTTTAAACAGCCATTGAAGCTCATATCCTCCTAACTTCAAGAAACTTCACATTCCTCTATTACTTCAGGAACCGTTTCTTTTCTTACAACAACATACCCAGTGAAATCTCACAACGTGGGATATGGGGAGGGTCTAGTGAAATCTCACAACGTGGGATATGGAGAGGGTCAGTGAAATCTCACAACGTAGGGTATGGGGAGGGTAGAGTGTACGCAGACATTACCTTTACCTTGGTAGGTAGATCAGCTGTTTTCGGGAGACTCTCGGCTCAAGTAGCGTTCATGATACGATCAATGCGCTTTTGACAACCCTCATCCCCATGCATCTTAACAATACAATACTTTAAAAATGTCATTTTATATCAAGGGTCAAAAGTGCAGCACAACTCAATGCAAGGTTATACTCACTCCAATACTTGTCAAATTTGCATCGCATATCGCTTAACATATCACCTAAAAAGTTATCTTTACTCTTAGAAAGGTCAAGCAAAGCTTTATAAACTTTCCATACTCCTAAAACATAGGAATTAAAAGTTGGATGCTTTGACGCTGAAAATAAGTTATTCACATCATAAAATACTTTTAAAAACTTGTGAACTTGACTACTTTGTCCCAAGAAGTAAGTGGAGGAGCCAATTCCTTAACTTTCACATCTCTAGCAACAACATATATGAACACATCCTTGTAGTAAAGGACACGATCCATCAACATGTAGGTAGAGTTCCACCTCACAGGAGTATCAAGTCTAAATATTTTAGCAACTCTCAAGTTAAACATTTTTTCAGCAATGCCAAAAAAGTTTTTTCCGCTAGTGGAAGACCTATCAATGCACTTTACCATATTTCTAATGCTATCAAGTATTTCTCCAATATGATCCAATCAAGATTGCACAATTAAATTCAAAATATGTGCACAACATTGAACATGAAAAAAACTTCCACCATCAACAAGAAAATACTTGGAAAGAATGTGACTTTTAATCAATCTCATCATCGAAAAATTATATGTAGCATTATCGGTTGTGATTGTAAGAACTTTGTGCTCCAAGTTCCATTGACCCAAAAACAAGATTAACTCATCAGAAATACAAGTAGAATCATACAAAGGAACCAATGACCTAAATCTTATGATTCTTTTTTGCAAACACCAATTAGAATCCACAAAGTGGGCAGTCACACATATATATTCTTCCCTAGTATATTTGCATTTCCAATTATCCGTTGTCAAACATACCTTTCCAGGAGCCTTAGCAATAAACTCTTTCAAATTATCCCTCTTCTTCACAAACATGGCAAATAACTCTCTCGTGGTTGTTTGTCTACTAAAAGGTTTAAATTGCGGGTTTAACCTTCTAGTCATTCTCCTAAATCCTCTCTTCTGTATTGTAATAAATGGGCGCATTTCTTCAATCAAGTAAAACATGATAGTTCTTCTACTCTTAGAATCATCATACTTAACTTTATTTAAAATAGTGGAACCATCAGCATTAGTTTCAGCAGACAACATATATTGTTTAATATCTTGATGCATCTTATGAGGACATCTTTCTAAATGACGTTTCAAATGCGAAGTTACATGCTTACTATTAGCAGTCAACTCACGCTTACAATGAGTGCATCTAGATTTAGTCATCTCCGAGTTAGCCCCAATAATTTTCTCAAATTCAGTCCAAACACCAGATTATTTTTGCTTCTTTAAAACTTGATTATATTCAATAAAACCATCATGGATTTATTTTGCTATAGATGCATTAGAGGTACATGTTGAATTGTCGTTGCTATTTTCGCTAGTCCGTTCCATATTATAATTGAATTATGTCAAATAAGAAATTATAAAATTAATCATAGCGGCAGAAATTACAAAATACAGCGATAGAAATTACAAAATCAATCACATTAGACATAGGCATTAATACAAAATAACAAATACAACGGCAGAAATTACAAAATTAATCACATTAGACATATCCATTAATACAAAATTATAAATACAGCGACAGAAATTATGAAATTAATCACGGGTATATTGTAAATTTCACAACCCCAATAGGTAATTTTTGGCTCGAAGTTATTTCGTGGACTTTCTGTGTGTTTTCTTATTGGGTTGACCATTAGGCATTTCTTTGATCTCTCTGATTTTGAATTCTACAAGGTTCCGATTCTTGTATGACTTTTCATTTTCTGTATGACATCAAACAATTAAGAAATGCAGAAAGCAGATGCAGAAACCAGGTATATTGTAAATTTCTTGAGCCTCGAATAAAAGGAAGAAAGCAGAAACCAAATGAACCCCAACAACCACATGTATATTGTAAATTTCTTGAGCCTCGAATATCAAGCTTTTCAACCAACAAATTTTATTATCAAGACAAAACATAGTGAAGCCCACATGCAGAAAGCAGATGCAGAAACCAAGCTTAGCATTAGAGAAGAAAAGAAAAAAAGGGAGAAAGATGGCATAGAAGAAGCTATTGCGGAGACCTGGTTGCTAAGAATTAAGAAAGAATGAAAACTTAACTATGAAAGGAATGGAAACTTACCTATGAATTGCAGAAACCGGATTGAAGTGGAGAGGCGATGGGTGCGGCGGATTGAAGAAAAGAAATGAAATGTTGCAGCTGCTGAAGGGTTAACCCTTCACTTATATAGTGAAAGGTTAAGTGAGGCAGGTCGGCGTCGGGTCACTGGTCGGGCCGGGTCAGACGGGTAAAAAGTTCTGACCCTGGCCCGACCCAACATATGTGCGGGTCCCCTCTTTTTTGGGTCAGGTGTCTCACGGGTCAGAAATAAGATGACCCTGGCCCTGGTTTATTTGGGTCGGGTCGGGCGGATCCTCGACCCGATGGACAAGTCTATTTATGAACAACCAAGTAACCTTTTAGGCTCGATAACGAATAAAATAACTATTGATGGACTTAACGCAACATGAAATTTGCCAATTAGTTACCAATGATCTATCAAAGCAAAATTCATCCAAAAATATATTTCAGAAGATCCTTTTTTTCAAAGACACCAAGTATTTATCTATAAATTGAACTATGCCAAAAACAAATGTGGCAATCACATGGCCAAAGTAGAAGTGTTGAGTTATACATATAAATATAAAAAGAATTAAATTATCCATACATTAACCATTAATTAGTCATGTCAAGCAGTTACAACAACAACATACCTAGTGAAATCCTGCAATATGTGGTCTGGAGAGGGTAGAGTGTATGAAGACCTTACATCTACCTTAGCAGGTAGAGCGGTTGTTTCCGAGAGACCCTCGGCTCAATTCTCTTCATAAGATAAAAGGAATAAAGATTATCTTAGTGCAATCTTCATCCCAAAAGCCACAAGCACCCAAAGACCCGAAGATGAGAATAAGAAGGAGTTTTATTATATAAAACTTAAAGAGGGGAAGAATATGTCAGACCTTTGGAAGGAATTATGTTAAGGAGATATATAGCCATTTGGAGAGCATGATGCCAAAAAAACGGGGGTACGGAAGCATGAAATCAGTAATGTTCGGACAATGTTATTTATGAGGACAAGAGAAACGAAAATTTATCCCATTATTAGCACATAATTCCCCAAACACTCCATTGTCATATTCTTTGCCATTATCACACTGAATATTTTTTATTTCTCGGTTGAATTGGGTTCTGATGAATGCTCTAAATTTTAGGAAGATGGAAAAAACTTGAGATTTTTTCGCTATCGAAAACGTCCATAAAAACTTAGAATAATCATCCAAAAAGAGAACATAATACTGATGACCCACAGAACTAAGAACATGAGACGTTCATAAGTCGCTATGAATAATATCAAATGGCATTAAAGTATGAGATTTGGAGTCTACAAATGGCAATTTAACAATTTTTCCTAAAGAACAAGATTGACAATTTGGAGTACGACTCGTACCCTTACATGAAATAAAACTATTTTTATCTAAAGATGACAAAATAGAGGACCCCGGATGACCAAGACGAGCATACCACAAGGAAGGAGAAATGGCTGCAAAAGCTGATGGCAGGGCTTGACTCGATGGACCGGAACTGGGTGTGATAGGATAAAGATCTCCCCTATTATCACACCTCATGAGAGGACTCCCCATCTTGAAATCCTTCACAGAGAAACCAAATGGATTAAATTCAATAGAAACAGAATTGTCAGTAGTGAATTTACGGACGGAGACTAAGTTTTTAATCAATTTGGGGGAGTGTAGGGTGTTTTTCAAGATAAGAGGAGGATGAGGGGGAGATAACGTTTTATGACCATAACCATGAATTGGAATAGAATTACCATTACCAATAATTATATCGCGGGGGTTGCTCAAATTGGAATAAGACGAGAGCGTACCTGAATCGGATGTCATGTGGGTAGTGGCACCGGTGTCCATATACCAATTTGGGTCCGGAGAATTTAAACCAAGTGTGTGCATTGCGGTTTCGATGTCGGTAGGCGTGGGTGCCGTTGCGTGATGGGCTTGCGGGGGCCGAGGCCCAAGCACCCCTGCTTGCGGTCTAAGCCCACACTGCTGGCTGTAATTGGACCAGGCCGAATTGGGCATGGACTGCTGCTGGGCCGTCCATTTCCAATTGGGTTGTAAGTTGCTGGGCTGAAAGTGCCGCTGGGAGGCAAACTAGTTGGGCCCAAACTACTGTTGTAGGGCCCACTGCCACTGCATAGGGGCCCATTGTGGGCCCCAGAACTGTTGTTGTTGTTGCTGCTACTGACCACTGCGAGAACCCCCACCGCCGCCACCATTCTGTCGGCTGCCGCCGCAGTTCTTGCCATTATTTTTCTTATTTCCATCATTTTTGCCGCCACCGTTGTTGCGATTTTGGCCTGAGTTGTTGGAACAGGTAGGATACACCATGGACTCGGTCATCATGACTATGGGACTAGTACCGGTAGCCGCTCGTTTTGCCATGCCTTCTTCTTCTACAATAAACATAGAACGAGCCTGATAAAATTGCGGAAGCGGATTGCTTTGCCGAAGAAGCGTTCCAACACCACTATAGGCCTCGGAGAGGCTGGAAATCATTTGGAGGACCAAACGATCATTCGAAACCGGCGCGCCAATGTTGCGAAGTTGGTCCATCAATTCTTTTAATCTTTTGCAATAAGACGAAACATTAGGGAAATCTTCCATATTGACGTCGGAGAAATCCTGCTCAAGGGTAACGACTCTAGAATTTTGATTATCTTGGAATATATCACGCAGTCTATCCCATAACTTAGGATCATCCTCGCATTTTGGCACCTTTGTATCCTCAGGAGCCGCGGGGATTATGTGATGGATGACTTGATGTGATCGTGCGTGAATTTTGAACAGTTCCGCCCACGTCGCATATTGGACGTTTTCTATTTCAAGAACAAGTGGGATGTTATTCTTGATGTTAGAAACTGTACGGGCAGGATGAAACATGTTCCGGGATGTAGATATATTGATAGAACAATATGTGATTGAGGGATCAGGGAGAAAATTTTGAGAAGATGGGGGTTCTCGTCGGCACGAAACCCGAGAGCAAGGTCTCGGATTTTGCTAGGGATTTCGACTGAAAAAAAAATGGAGAATTTGGGAGAGAAAATAAACCTAGACTCTTGATACCATGAAAGAAATAATCTCTTATTCTACCATAATTGTATAGTAGTGTACAAGACTAATTAAGGTAACATTTACACTACAATATTACAACAATATACATAACCAATATACACAACCCGTGATGGGCCAACCCGAGATGGGCTTTCTGCCTTCTTCCGTGTTGTGTTGTTTCCGAAAGCACCCGTGATATACACTATGTATATCAAGTGTATATCACGGATATATACCTTGTTTAACATATAACAATTAATTGTCCTGGTGTTCAATACGTACAACTTAAAATTCTAGGACATTATCCTACAATTCTTTAGTGAAGAAAAAAGGTGTTTCAAAAGAATTAACAAAATCCAAGTAAAATCACATGTAGATGACCATCCAAATCCTAATTAAAGCGAAATAAAAACACAGAAATTTATCGGGAATCTTTCTAGCAGAGTATTCTTATCATGATACGATATCAAAATAATTCTCTGACAACATCCTTCTCAAAAACCAAACAATACAAAATCATAAAAGCGTTCAAACTAATATACGTTCAAATTTCAGTAATTTTTTTGGAGTGTTTTGTATTTTAACTATAAATATTTTGGTCAAAATATCATTTTCACATGAATTTTATTATTTTATTTTCCTCTTAGATAATATTGAAGATTGTGAAAACTAGTCCAAAATTTGTATTTAAAAAATAAAGAAGAATTATCTACTTTTTTAAATGAAATATTTTAGAACTTTGAATTAAATTACTCAAATATTATTATTATTACATAAAGTTTTTAAACAAAAAAATTAAGGTAGTATATTTAAAATACATAGCTAACATCTTATTAGCTTGAATTAATAATCAATATTATAAATATTAATATTACTATGTGAAGTAAAAGGCAGCAAGTATGAAAAGATAAAAAGGGAAACACTAAATTTTTTGTGATGTAGCAAATTTGTAAATGATCTCCTATACCACTCATAGTTTTAAAAAAAAATGATCCTACAAAAATTTCTTATATTTCATTTATTCTGTGTTATCCTTTACGGATGTCTTGTGAAATTTTCATATAACCAAAATAAGTAACAAGTGTGTGTTTCAAGTTTTCAAGCAAGAAAGGAGTAAAGCGGCACATATATCTTTTCATTTTAGTTTTGCCATTTTTTCCCGTTATTTTGCTCCAAAAGGTGGAATCTCCCACCCAGGAGCCCCCACACCCCGGTTCGACAGGTCTGTGAATGAGGTAAATCATGGTGACTCAATTAATTTCAAAGGTTAGACCAGTACCACGCTGCGCACAAGGGGCCCTCCTTTATTTCAAGAAGAAACTCCCACACTGCCGCTGACGGGATTCGATCCTTGGTCTTTGCTCCAAATATCCCCCTTGAAACCAATTGAGCTGCCCATGCGGACTTTTTTCCCGTTATTTTGCTATGTATATTAGAAGGAGAGGAAAGAGGTAGGTTTCTTGTAGAACAAGCTACCTCAGACGCAATTCTAGTCCAACACTTGTTTTCATTTTTATTTTTTTATTATATCAACAATTATGGGAAAAATTCATAATTAACTATTAATTTTAGTCTAACTATATTTGAAACGTTTTGAAAAGTAGGAGTGGTGAAGTGAGAAACCCAAATTATCGGGTCGAGTGGGCCTAATTCAATAATTATAGATTTTTTATAAATTGAAATGATATTTTTTTAAAGGATATTTTTGTTTTAATATTATAATCACCTAAAAGTTGACTATTTATCAATTATATTATACATAATGACTATTTTGCAGTAACATGCCTAAAAAGTGATTAACTCGTTCTATTTTTACAATTAAAAGAATAATTAACAAATGACCCACTCCGCCAATTCTAAAATCTTCCATATAGAGTTGTGAGAGGAGTAGAATTCCCTCTCAAGTAGCTTGTTCTCCGAGAAATACTACTCTTCCTCTTCTTCTAATAATCATTAAAAAGTTTCAAGTGTTTTAAAATTATCTCATTTAATTAGTTTAATACCTAAATTATATCTAATTTCAAAATTATAACTTTTTTAAGTTTGAAATTAGCAACAACAAGAAAAGGTAATTTAGGGGGTTATGACCCATTAAAATGTTTCAACTTAGAGTTGTACTCCACTTGCCTCTCAGTTACCTTCTTCTCCAAGTAACCTACCTCTCCCTCTCTCCTTCTAATACTCATTGAACAAACGAAAACAAAATTCAGTGTTTCGAAGGAATTCATGGCAAAATTAAATAGAGAAGATATATATGCTGCTTTATGTCTTTGTTGGTTGAAATATACACCGTGTACTGAACATGAGATCAAGAATATCAAACACCCTGACCAAATCCTTGAAGAAAAATATTCCAAATTTCTCAAAATTAGAAAAAAACAAACCCCACATACTCAATTACTCAAAAAGATCCAAACTTTACCAAAAAAATCATCTGGGTCTAGTGTTAATGACGCTTCTAGAACCAAAAACCAAGAAATTCTAGAACCTTCTAGAAAGTTCAACCCAATTCCCAAAAGGGTACGTATTGCACCCTCAACTTTGACAAATTTACCAAAATACCCATCTGGGTCCAGCCCTAATGGAGCATTAGAAGCTTCTAGAACCAAAAATCAAGAAGCTTCTAGATATTTCGCCCCAATTCCAAAAAGGCTGAAAATTTCACCCTCAACTTTGACAAATTTACCAAAAAATCCAGAAAGTTCTAGAAATTCAAATGCAATTCCCAAAAGGGTACGTTATTCACCCTCAACTTTGACAAATTTACAAAAAAAACGTCTGGGTATACCCCAAAATTTCCCCAAATTGAGAATTTACAAACCCTAATTAGGTCATGCAGCAAGCCATTTGAGAAACAATTGACGAGATCCGATGTGGATGAACATCAAGGGAGACTATTATTGAATAATGATGATGTGAAAAGGGAATTATTGCCACTATTAAATGATGATTTTGAATATCTTGCTGAGGGTATTGAAGTGAAGACTTTTGATCCATTGGGGAAATATTATAATATGAGGTTTAAGACATGGGGGAATTATAAAAGTTAGGTGCTTGTTGGAAGTTGGAGAAAGTTTATTAAGGATCATATGTTGAAGGAAAATGATTGTGTTACTATTTGGATGTTTAGAAATAATGGAAATAATGAGCTTTGTTTTGCTTTAACTTGTAGGAAAAAAAAAGAGGAGGAAATTGAGGGGGAAGATTAATCTTTTTATCTTATTGGAGTATATTATGTAGTATTAGTTTTAATTAGGTCATTAGAGTCTAATTTTGATTAGTTAGTACTTGATGATATTAATATTACAGAGATTTTTGCAGGGGAAGTTCAAATTTTGTTTTGTCCTTTACTAACAGAAAGGACGAATTTTCTCAGTAGAAGAACGGAAGTAAATATACATATTAATAGATTCTAGTATTTATAAAAGTTCTTAGTTTGATATTTTGCATGATTTCTGACTCTTGAGTGATTTCTAACTTGTGGATATTATTATCATTTATCATGCCTCGGAAGATCTGACACGAATGCGATAGCATACTAAAAAGCTTTAAGCTTTAAATTATGAAACATTTCTTCTCGAAGAATTTGGACACGTGAATCTACAGTGGAACTCCGTTAATGAGAAAGACAAATGCAAAATTATTTGTCGACGATAAAGGTTCATCTATCATTATAGGCAGACAGCACTAACAAAGATAAAGTGACAGACATATAAAAGAAATTGATTCATCATCTGTAACATCTATCCATCCCGCAATTCCAATCAACACTTTTGAACTCTGATACATATTAGGGATGGTAGATATTGGAAATAGAGAACAACAAAGTCCCAGCTTTGCTAATTTTTTCTGAACTAATGATTTATTTGATTCCGTAAGAAAGGGCAGCACAAATACGTTTAAGAACTTATTACAAAAACCACGCAGATGGACGATTTCATGCTTCTATTCTTCTAATGCTGGTGAAGAGAATTTCCGTAATACAACCCACAAATGCACAATTTAAGGCTCTTTTTCGTGGTAGTCCTCTTATATCATTTTGGCCAAAGGCGAGGAAGCAATTTGATGAAGCATCAATGTCCTCGAGATGTTCCGTGTATGCCTAGTATTTCCTCGAAAGATAGCTTAGCTTACTCCAATTCCTTGAGAAAATCTATATTGTCAACGAAAACCTGCATGTTTTACAAAGATGTTATAGACTTGCAAAACGATGAGTGCACTAGGAGAAAAAACGCATAGTAGTAATGTTAATAGTTTTACCGTCTTCCAACCATCAGGATCGAGGCACGCTGTAATCTTGGTGCTGATACCAGGTAGCGGCCCTGGTTCCCTGGTAATTTTTCCACCACAAAGTCTTATTGCTTCTGCTGTCTTGTACACGTCATCTGTGCCTATAGCTATCTGTTGGGATGAGTAAGTCAGTGAACTTGGATACCTTGATGTATGGAACTGAGGTAACATTTTTTTTGATAATAGAGAAATCCCCCGAGGGCCATATGGGACACGGTTCGAAACTAGGTGGATAAGTCAGTGAACTTAGATGCCTTAATGATACGCAACCAATACTAAGTACTAACCATAAAAGCATGACTCGCCCACTTTAGCCCATCTAAAAGTTGGGTTGTTATGTAGCCCAAATTAACCCATAGAAACCTTGTCAAAATATTTTCAAAAAGACATCGTTTTATTTGATAGGATATATATAATCATAATAAAGAAAAAAAAAGTTCTATTAGGTACTTGAAAAATTATAAAAGAACAAATGAAGAAACTAAAACTTAGTTAGAAGTGGACGGGTTGGGTTATGAGCCGCTTTTTATCCCATTTTCAACTCATCCATTTCAGCCCAAGTAACTTTTGACCTATCCAAATCTAGCCCAACCCGACAATTTGACACCCTTACACATGGGACATATTCTGATGGTATGCAACCAATATAACATGTGACACAAACTGCTACCAATCTATGGAGTCCTACCTGTGCGTATGCATTTCCCTTGTCATATTCAGTGACGCCATAATTATAAGTCAACTCCATCACAGCACTTGAATCTTCTGGACCATATCCCAGCATTGCTATTGTATACTGCAAATTTGTAACAGCTTTGGTAAGACTATTTATTATCAGTAATACACAATCAAATTTCCATCCATTGTCTTGCATGTTTATTTAGTTTGAAGGAAGTCACTTCGAATCAAAGACACAAATTTGACATCTCATAAGATTTTCAGTACGGCTAGTTAAGAAGGTAGTAAAATTAGTAAATCTTTCAGGGACAAAAGATTGGGAGGTAGCATATACATGTTCACAACCTTAGTATAAAAAGACTAGTATTCCCTCCAGTCCATTTTATATGACAAAATTTAAGATGTTAATTGACTTATACATTAGTGAAGTGAAAGAAAAGTCTTAAAAGTAAAGGCTGAAAAATTAGTTTATAGGAAAACATCACATCAAAAGATTACAATTTGATTGGTTAGATTTAAATTCTAAAAGTTGAGCAGGTTGTAGAGATATAGAACAGTATCAAACATTTCTTAATGTCTTCAAATGAAAGGCTGTCATATAACTTGAAATATAATGCCTATAAATTTCAGATTTTACAAATGCTAAATCTTTGTTGGAGTAAATAATAGTCGAATAAAAATTATTGACTCTTCAAATACTCAAATAGTAAATAAGCCAGCTTCATTTTCTTAATTTTACAATAGACCCTGGTGGTCCGGCCCTTCCCCAAACCCTGCGCATAGCAGGAGCTTAGTGCACCGGGCTGCCCTTATTGCGATGCAAGTATAACTAAATATATGCCATCACCTAGATGCATATTTTTTATAATTGCCAGAAATATGCACATTTAATAGGAAAAGATAGCAGCAGGTTTGCAAAAATATTGGCCTACTAGGGAAGTATGGAATTGCATCAGAGAGTCAACCTATCTCCACTGTGCTAGCACTTAAAGAACAAGTAATTACATATGAATCCCACTAACTTATCTTCTTACTAGTATTCCAAGCAACAGGTATTTACCCGCTTTGACTGTTTAATAAAAACTGTCACATTACCTTGTATTCCGGGTTGTCACGTGTGCGAAGAAGCTTCATACCGTAAGCCTGAAGATGAAACAATGTACAGTAAGAATTTGTTGCTAATTCAGCTAATAACACATGACTAGCAGTAAAACAATAGCAATAGTGCTTATGAAGTTGCAGTAATCTTACGTCCTCATAAAATTTTATGGCACGTTCAATATCTCCAACTCGAAGCATTACTTGGCATAGGGGCTCGGGTGTTGGACCCCTCTCCAAAAGTTCAAACTTGTAACCATCAGGATCTTCAATAAATGCAATTACAGTCTTTCCCCCTTTAACGGCACCTGGTTCCCTCGTTACTTTCCCTCCCTTGGCCTTTATGAGTTCAACCGTCTTTGAAACCTAATGCACATACAAGCTGGTAAGTTCTCAACTAATATAAACAATCAAATTCTCAAAGATGTAAAACATGAACAGGGTTATGCAGGTAATACACACGACTCGCAGAGAAGAAATACAAAATGCAGTAACAGTTTAGCAAAGAAAGGGCCTTCCAGATTAGGAAGATCACATGTTCTATATAAAATTCCTTTTTTTTTGAAATAGTAAAGATTATGGGTGTGTTTGGCATGAAGGACAATGTTTTCCTCAAAAATGTTCCCTTGCAAAACAAGTGGTGCTTCTTATTATTTTCTAGTGTTTGCCTGTTTGGTAAGTAAGCAAAGAAACTATTATCCCAAGAGCATTTATATGTTATCTAGCAAAACACTATGGGGTGGGATGTGGTACGGAATGGGGTTCGGGGGGGGGGGGTGGTCAAGGGGTGGGGAGGAGAAATGTACTTGGAATGTCGCATATGGAACTTGTTTTCTCACTTCCATTAGGAAAGTCATTTTCCTCATTTTTAAGGAACTTGTTTTCTAGAACATTTTGACTAACCAAACATGAAAAAATTGGAATGCATTTTCTGGAAAATATTTCCTCCATACCAAACACACCCTATATTTAATACAACACTAAGAATGTGCTGAAAATTCTATACTATTCTATGTAAATTCCTTTCACACTTATATAACACTTATTAACGAAACTTACATCCTCTACAGCAATTCCGAAATGGCCAAATGCAGATCCGATATCATACTTGTCAAATCCATAATCTGGCAGTTCCATAAAGCTAAAACATCAGATTCATGACAAAGTGGAGCTCGTAAATGAGATATTTAAAGCAGCCTTAAACATTTGAGTTTCGTCCAGAAAGAAAAGGAAATGGCATAGTAATATGGATAGCAAGCAACTTACTATATGTGAGCTCAATCACAAAATGAGAGTCCTCTGGTCCATAACCTAGAAACGCGTTTGTGTATCTTTCCTCAGGGATGTCACGCTTTCTCAATAATTTCATCCCTAGGCACTCTGTATAGAATCTGCACACAATTACGGAAGGTTAAAAGAGAATAAGAGAGAAGATACCATGACTCTTGAATAGGGGTGTCAAATGGGAGGTTGGACGGGTCAAAATGGGCTTAGTTAATTAATAGGCGGGTCATTAACCCGCCCAACAGTTACTTGGGCTAAAAAATGGGTCATAACCCTACCCACCCAATTCTCACTAAACTTTAATTTCTTTGTTTGTTCTTTATAATTTTTTAAGTACTTAATAAAATTATTTTTCTTTATTATGACTAATTGGTTGTATATAATATATCAAATAAAAAATGTCTTTTTGAAAATATTTTGAAGTTTTTATGGGTCAATTTGGGCTACATATCAGCCCAATTTTAGATGGGCTGAAATGCGCTAGGCCAAAATGCACTGAGCTAATAAATGGGTGGGTCAATGACCAACCCAAACTTGAACGGGTTGGGCAGGTCATGCTTTTATGGGCTAATTTTACCACCCCTACTCTTGAATAGCATTAGTCAAGCAAAACATGGAGTATCAAGATATTTGTACTTTATCGTTCTGTCAAGGTCCCCAACACGGTAAACAACATGGAGCATTCTTCTCTTATCCTGCTTGACCCATTCTACGACATTTTCTTGGGTAGCAGCGGTGCTTGCATGTGCCATATTTCCTGCAGCACTGACCGACAAACTGCCTCCTTCTCTTAACAACTTAGAAGCTTTAAGGCCAAAAGATTGCAACTGTGGGACCGCTGCAGAACCATCAATATTACCAAGTAAGCAACTCTCTTATAACATCCATTGATAAAAAGTTCATGCTATGATCACATAATATACTACCTAACCTTTCATACTGACTTTTTTCCTTTGTTCTTTTAAATTTGGGAAGGATATAAACTTAACTAGACCAGAAAGAAGAGAGACAAATTTATTTGATTCCCAATGTATTTACCAACCAATGGAATGACCCAAGCAGACCATGAGATGAAGAAAATAGTTATATACCCATAAGAGTAATACCTACACCCCCTGGATTTTCTCTGACACGAAAGAACTACCCCCAAGCACCAAAAAAAAAAAAAGTGTGAAAGCAAAATAAGAGTATATAATAAAAAGAGAGGGTCACCAGGACACAATTAAAGTCATTTGCCATGTTATCTTCAAGCCAATGGAAAATAGAAAGGTAGTAAACCACATTAACTATACATTCTATTGCATACGATTAGCATAAACTATATGACTAGAAGTTCTGATATTTCTAAAGTTGACTGCATAAAAAGACAAGCGCTCAGATTTCTATGGAAAATATCTTTTCTTCCAGACCAATAAAACTGATTGTAAAGAAGAAGAAAATTCAGTACCCAAGAAAGAGATAAGTGATCACTATTTTATGTCAACGAAACAACTTCAATTATTTATTAGGGGCATTCCACTATTCAGCAATATTTGTCAACAACAATTCTTAGAGTAAATTTGGCCAAAAGTTATCTTACTACAAGTAAAACAGAAAATTCCATCACAGCCCAGTAGACACATCAGCAATATAACATAATCTCAATTCCATGTTACACAATAAATAAATAAAATGCTATGTACTGCTTTCCGTATCGCATTATTTTGTTGTTGTTACTGCTTTCATTTTTGTATTCCTTTTTTTCAAACTGCTTTGAAATGCTTTACTCGAGCCGAGGGTCTATCTGGAACAACCTCTCTATCTCTACGAGGTAGGCAGTGGCAAACCCACATGATATGGTGGGGGGCACGTGCCCAAGTTAACTTCGAAAAAAACTCTATGTATGTGTATATACTTTGAAAATTTAGATATATCCTAAAAGGACCCCTCTAAATATATCTGTTGTATTAGGTCAGTTGATCAGTGAGCCCCTTAGGCCCCTCAGCGCGGGCGCCGACCCAAGTTCGGGTCCGGGCCGCAATAATTTTCTTTTTTAGCTGACGCCTGACAGTTAAAAAAAAAGCATAAAACGAGTTGGTGCCAAGTTTCGAACATGCAACCTAAGGCTTAGGAATAGTGCATTGGTTCTATCTCTGCATAACTAATGTCAGTACTAATACCAGCATTATTAATACACGCTATTCAACATTATTCTTATATACTCTACCAAACGACCCCTAAGTATGATGTTGTTGTTGTTGTTGTGTGTGTGTAACCATGACATGAAGAAAATTCTATTTCAGTAGCATTACAACATCTTCTAACACAACATTTCCTTGTGCTATTTACTGGTAGTCTGGTGCACATGCTACACTACAAAAAAAACTACCAAAAACGTACATAGAAAATTGGTCATAAATTGGAAAAAAAAGAGACTTCAATATTGAGCACCTAAAGAAAAAAAAAAACATGATGTGGGTATTGCAAATAAATAAAAAGGGGTTCAAAATTGAGAGCTGAAAAGGCAAAAAGATAGAGAATTTACCACTACCCAGATGACAATAAGTGAATTTCCTTGAAGAATTATGGGAAAGAAGGGAAACGCAAAAGCGAGAGGTCCCAGAAAATTTAAGGGATGAAAGTGAAGGCCTAATTGATGAGGCCATAGGTAAAATTCTAACCATTATTTTTTTCTTTTGATAATTTAAAGCTGCTTTTTGCAGCTCTCTCTCTCTCTCTCTCTCTCTATATATATATATATATATGGGTGTGATTGATTGGTTTTTGATTGTTTTATGAGACAATTGAAGAAGGCAAAGGTGAAAATTGAAGATTTGATTTATGTGAGGAGTGAAAGTGAAGTGTGGAGAGAATAGCACAAACAAATAGTTTTGATGATGACAAAGATTGTACGATTGTGATGGAGAGTCACGAGACTTTCCTATTCTTTTTGGGCTCATGGGAACAAGAATGAGAGAAATAGGCCATTATGGCCCAAATACTACTAAAATTATGACCATTTAGTTGGGCTATTTTGTGCTGGTCTTTAATTTTGGGTCATTTGCGCTTTGGGTTCTATTTTGTCCTGGTCTTTAACATTTTCATTTTCCCCTCAAATTGAACTCATGCATATTGGGTATAGTTCTTTAACGAATCCGACACAACTTGTGATGGATTCTTTAAAGAACTTATGCCCTAAAAGGCATAAATTCCATTTGATGGGTAAAACCCATTTGAAGGGAAAATCGTGCAATTAAATGTAAAAAAAATTCCTTCAAATGGGTTGATCTTTAATTTTTTCCCTTTAAAATCGAACTTAAGCCTATAGACATAGTTCTTTAAGAGTGCTGGGCAAAACTAGGCTTAAATTGTGATATTATGATGCGAAAATATGAAGTTATGTCTTGCGATTTTATTTTATTTTTGCCTTGAGGGGTAAAAATTAAAGACCAACACAAAACACAGTCAAAACTCAAAAGTGCAAATGACCCGAGATGTGCAGCTACAAGTAAAGGTTATAAACTGTTCGGACAATCAAAGCTAAAGTCGTATCACACATCGTCATTCCGTGATCTTCATACTTACTTCGCCAAATCATTGGCAATAATACTAATTGATGGGCTAAGTCAACTCAAAAACACCTTTAATTGGTATGATGCAGCCCACTTAGGACTAGTCCATACAGTTTTTTTCCAAAAATTCTTATACCTTTAGTGAGAGTTTGGTTGCTGGTTAGAGTTATGCATATATAAAAAAAAACATTAATTAATTATGTATGTATTAGTTATGCATGATTTGATTATTCATGTATTACTAATCCATGTATTACCTTAGGCGAAGGGTGGTCAGATGCACATCATTCATCGGAAAATATGATTATGCGGTGTACATAGGTTAAATATTATCTATTATGTGTATATATTTAATTTTGCACACCCTTAACACTAGTGAGAAGAAAATTTGCACACCCTTTGCTAAATTTCCGGCTCCTCTGCTATTATCCCGCATAAAATAATACATAAATTAACTCATGACTTATATATATTTTATTTATGCGAGATTGTAAAATGATAACCAAACACCATACTTGGTGTGCTAATTTCATACACACATCTAAAAAACTACCAAACATGATATTAGTTATGCTAGTTATAATACATGAATAACTCCCTTCCTAATCAACGATATAAGTATCACTGCACCTTATCTATGGCATGAGACAATTGGTCGTGTTAAATAGAGCAATATACATGTGATATACACTGAATATATATCACATGTATATTGCTGAATAAAGCAGCAACCAGCAGTGAAGTCCAGCAGCTCCAGCGACTGGGCCTCTCAGCTTTCAGCATTGCAGCCCAGCAGGCGACTGGGCCTCTCAGCTTTCAGCAGTGCAGTCCAGCAGCAGTTTCCAGCAGTTGGGCCTCTCAGCAATGGCCCAACACGTTCAGCCCATGGACGAATTTATGGCAGAAAATCAGTAGACAAATATTGTATATTAAGGAAAGTATATTGTGTGTATATTGTAGTATATTTATTACCATGAATTGGATTCTGAAATTTCGTGAAGGTATCATAAATAAAATTAATTTTAGGAAATTGTTAGTGACTTGATTGTGTCCAAGGCTCAAAGAGCCGTTAAAGCAAGATCTTTGAATTACTTTTATTCAAAATGTAAGTGTCCGGAGAAGACTATTTCCTTAATTGAAAACTAGCTAAAAGGGAAAATATGACATCAAACTTTAAAATTATTTGGAGTAATTAAATAGTAACATTATATTGTCGACCCATCAAGTTTAAATCTTATTCATTTTTGCTCTCAATATAATAAATTATTTTTGTTTTTTTTCAAAAAAAAATGTAGGTATCTATGCACGTACTATTAACATTTAAGCGATCTAATTACACGAGCATCTTTTACATTATCTCCGAGATTTCGTCTTGAATTATTCAACATAAGAAAAGCAGCATCTGAAATTGAAAAATCAATGGTATAATAACATTTTTGGAATCAACGCAAAAATTGAAATTAGCGACAAAGAATTTTCATCCATCAAAATATTTGTTAATAAAATACTCCTGCGGTTCACTTTTACATGTCCACTATGGATTTAAGAATTAATAAATAAAGTGCATATTTTACCATAATACCCATATAATTGGTGTATAGTTTCAGTAGACTTGAGAAATAATTTCGAAATGAGTAATTAATGTTAAGGGTAAAATAGGGAAAAAAATTTATATTTCTCTTGATCTGCTAAAGTGGACAAGTAAAGTGAAAATTTATTTTTAACATAGTAAATAAATAAAAGTGAATGGGGGATTATTTAAAAATGAATTAGTTATGGACTATTTAGCGACAAATTAATAACAAATTTCAGCTAGTTTTGTTTTTTTGGGTAAGATGACAATAAATGTTACAATTTCCTGATATAATGTGTGATAAACGTACCCATAAAGTTCTAAAAAATGTTGTTGGAGCAAATATTGGAAGAGTTAGTTGAAACATTATGGCTATTGAATACAGAGAAGTAACATTAATTTTAAACCATTGAACATGTTAGATATAAGGATAAGAAGGCTGATTCACTAGACTTACAAATTCTACAAAATATTTATTGGATGTTTATCTTATATTAGCAAACATTTAAAATTTATTATCAGTTAGCAGTTATAAGTTAATGAAGGATTAGTGGCTTAATTAAGAAGAAGAATTCTCATGAGCTGTTTGTAACCAATTAGGTTAAGATATAAAATCTTTTCTCTACATTTTCAAAATTTTATATAGTTATGGAAAAAATTAATTCAATAACTCCCTTTTGTTAAACAAGGTATATACCCGTGATATACACTTGGTATACATGGTGTATATCACGGGTCCTTTAGGAATGTCACGGGCAGACCAACCCATCTCGGGATTGGCCCATCAGCCCATCACGGGCAAGGCAATATATTAGGTGTGTATATTGATGTAATATTGTAGTGTAAATGTTGTTGGTTACAAAGGTGCAGGAAACGAAAATTACAAGTAACTGCTAAGTAATACAAGAACTGAAATTACAATTCAACAACAAACTGAAATTACAATAATCTTGAACAAGAAACTGGAATTGTTTTTGTGTATGCTGAGTCGAGTGTTTGCACTCTGTCTTTAAGACAATATTGCCCCGTATGTATCCTTTATACGTCCTAGACAATTGTCTCCCAAGATAAAACAACAAAGGAACAATTGAGCAAAGGAAACTCAAGTGCTACCGTGAAGAATTTTGAGTAATGAAATGATGCTTGGAAGATTGTAGGAAGATGAATTATGTTTCTGTTTTTCGTGTACCTCAACAATGGTGACAAGGGGGTCTTTATATAGGGTGAAGGAGAGGCTAATGAATTGCCTCCATAAGTGTCATTACTGGCCAAGTAATGACAATTATGGAGGTAGTAATTCCTCCAAAATAAATGGTGAAGATGTGCAACGGATTGGCCATTTAGTGGGAGTAATTCAGCCAAAATAAATGGCTGAATTGAGTGCTGGTGGACGTTTCTGCGCACTGCCCAATTCTGACTTTCTTGAAACTTCAGGGACCAAATTGTACATATGAAAGAATTCTGGTCCAAAAAGATAATATCAGAACAGCCCACAGACCCGTGAACCCGGAACCGGACGGGACGGGCGGCGGTGCGCGTGTGGGCTTTCCTCGAACTGAAGCACATCTAGGTCCTCCCTCCTTTAAACACATGGGATACCCCTTGGGGTCCCAAACCCCAAACCAATTTTGAGTCTTATAAACAAAACAATTCTTTCTTCCTCCACCGATGAGGGAGAATTGATCCCATACCACACTTTTCCATGCTTCAAACACCTCACTTCGTGGACCAATATCTCTTTCATTTCTCAATGAAATTTGACGATCCTTGGCCCTACGGTTATCTACGTACTTAGTAGATCATGCACGTGTGAAGAATCGGATTCTCCAACATGCGTAACACTAGTGTTTAAGCCGTTAAAGTTGGTCGGTCGCAACTCCCGCCAAAGGCAAATTTCCAACAAAGGTTACCTTAATTAGACTTGTACACTTACCATAATTGTATATTTAGTATCCAAATAGAATAAGGTTTTAGGAGTAGAATAGGAATAGTATTCTCCTATTATGAAAATATGTAACTTGTATATATAGCATTTCTATTAATGAAAATAATCAAGGGAATTATTTCTTTCACATTTGTCCCAAGCAATTATCTGCCGACCAATAACTATAGTCAATAGGAGAAGTTGCTTGTAACTCTAGATTTTGTGATTTATAATGACTTTTATATAGTTTTGAATATGTAAATTTCATTAACTTAAAAATCAGTGTCCCTTTTCCTCCATATCTTTTTAGTTTAAGAGATCATAATATAACTAAGTTTTTATTTCTTTGATTCATAGAGTTTCTCGGAAGTTTGATGTTCTCCAGTTGGATTGTAAATTGCGCTTCTCAATCTTTTGTACATATGATGTGGTCATGTCCCTAATGAAGTTTAATCATATGTTCAAAAAGAACTCGAGGGCGCACAACTCCATTCGGATGCTTGCTGACAAAGGTAGAGCGAGGATTTTAATTTTATGGGTTCTAGAATTTAGAACAATTTTAATTGCTAATAACAAAAGTTTTAAATTTAATGTGTATATATTTAATAAGTTTCATAACACAAATATACTGTTTGAGCAAAAATTATTGAGTTCGACCGAACTTGTAGCTAGGCTTCTATCTCCGCCCCTGATCTAAAGGAGAAACAAATGAGGATCTAAATGATAAGGCATCTACATGAGTATAATCCAAAGTGCATTTGTGATACACTCAAATTACACCTCCTAAAAGGATGTTAAGCGGTCGAAGCAAATATAGAACACAATAAAGGTTGGGGTCGAATCTCACGGGGAATACGACGAGAAAAAGTACAATTCAAATGTAAACCTCGATACTTAGTCTATATTTCAAAGGTGTTGAGAAATAATGTTTGTTTTGATTAAAATCTACTTTTCAATTCAAGTAATAACTAATTGCAAATTCGTAATTCAAGTAAGGAGAGGACTACAATTGTGTTCCCTTTAGGTGGATTAATGTAATTGGGGATACGCTTGATTTCAATTGGATACCTATTATACTAGATGATGGGCCAATTAAAGGTTTATACCTAGTTTTCCAACCTAGGTAATAAATTTCATCACTGGGCTTTTCCAAACCCTAAGATGTGCTAATCAATACACCAATTCAATTCTCATATTACCCATTCTATTCCTAGCTTTGGGTATTATGTAGGAGTTAAAGTCCTAAATTTATGCCATTAATGCTTTTCCCCACCAATTATTCTTTTCCAAGCAATAAATGGTTGTGGGGCACTACCAAAGTTGGCCACCATCGATATCAATACATAAAAAAGCATTAATGGAGTATAGCATTGATACCCAATCTAGTCAAACATTAAAACACTCAAATCATTAATCACACCCTTTGAGGTCCACAACCCTAGCCAAGTATTTAGCTACGCATGATAATTAAAATAAAAGCATTAAATTGATATGAAAACATTGTCACTTACAAAGTAATTAAGAACAAAGATGAATTTGAATCCAAAGATGTTGTTTAATCCTCATCAAAAGCTAAAAACAACAACAATAGAATGTTTGTGTATTGGGAATACAAACTGACTGGAACACTGAGGCACAAAAACCTAGGAACTATTTAAAGCCTCCAAAATTGGACAAAATTGCCCTCGCGTCACCGTATGCGAACCGCAACCCACGTCGCAAACATGACTTGCGGTTCGCAAGCCATGTTCTTGCACAGTAGGTTATGTGAATTTTTGAGTCTTCAGTGACATGGTCTAAGGTTGGTTTGCGGTTCGCAAACACGAACTGCGTTTCGTAGGTCACGTCGCAGATCACGTCGCAGATCATGTTATTCTCTTAATCAAATTCCTGAGGTTTTTGCTGTGGTCTGCGATCCTTCAGCGGTCCACAAATAATGCCTGCGGCATGACCTGCAGTTCGCAGGTCATGTTTTTGCCCTTTTTTGCTTGTATTTCGTCTCTGCACTCCTTGTCCTACCAAACAACACATATACGTAAGAAATGACGTAAAATATACTTTAAAATAAATAAAAGGGTAAGTAAAAGACATCAAATGTACCGTGATTCACGGTACATCAATTTGCAAATCATAAGCGTTTCAAACAAGTTCCAATTTTTCTAATTGAACTTGGTGCTTTTAATTATTTGATTTTGTAAAATAAATGATGAATAGGACTAGAATTGCAATCAAACTCTTCTAAGATTCAGACTTAGTTGACAAATTGTATAAAGAATTAATTTTTACTAATTACTAGCTGACTCTTGATTTAATATAATACAAAAATGACATCAACATTTGCTAAGTTTCATGCAAGTGTGTTAAAAATCAAGTTTATGCAGAAGAGGTTGAAATGCTTCCTACTTCTCGACTTTGAAAGTTTATTTATCTATTTTATTTATTGAGTTTTAAGTTTCTCTCTCATGCACCTACATTTGACTTTTATTATCATCCATTAAAACCTTGACACCTCTTGATATATAACGCGTGTGTTTGGTTCTGCGGTGGACATAATTGATTTTGAAAGAATTGATTTTAACAGAATTGAGTTTGACAATAATTGATTTATGTTTGGATGCAACAATGTAAAAGTGATTGTTATCAATTTATGATGTTTGGATAGTTTTGATCAAAATTGCTTTTGAATGTAGAATTACCAAAATGGACATAGTCAAATACATATAAATAAAAATTACTAAAATAATAGTGAAATATGAAGTATGTAAAAAAAAATTACAAATAGATAATAGAATTTAAAGTGCAATATAGTACTTAAATATTAGTAGAATATTATTACAATACTAATTTAAAGTGCAATATAGTACTTAAATATTATTACAATACTAATTTTGCACCAATCAAAAAGCAAAAATTAAAGAGGAATTGAAGGAAGAATTAAAGAGGGGACCTGTAGCAAGTTTAAAGAGGGCAATGAAGGTGGGTAGAGTTGTTGATGAAAATTAAAGAGGGTAACGAAGGAAAAAGTAAAAATTCAAATTGAAATAAATGTAGAATTGATACTCATCTTAGAAGCTAGAAATTGTAGCTTCTTCCGGAATCAATTTTGAAGAGGAAATCTAAACACCAAAATTTTATCATTTTCACGAAAGTAGCAACTTGGGTTGCCAGAATCGAAACCAAACATGCACTACATATATGATGCTCATCAAATTGAATTTCACTTCCTTTTTTAAAGTATGCTAGAACATGAAGCCATAACTAGGTACCATTT
Organism: Anisodus tanguticus; assembly: GCA_034509755.1. Taxonomy (NCBI): domain Eukaryota; kingdom Viridiplantae; phylum Streptophyta; class Magnoliopsida; order Solanales; family Solanaceae; genus Anisodus; species Anisodus tanguticus. The sequence goes on from CM067558.1 coordinate 40,944,492, forward strand.
GCTGGATTTTGTTATTCCAGCCAAGTTAGAAGATTATGTGTTCAAATTCAAGCCTGTCCATTTTTCCATTAGTAAGTTTAATTTTTATATACTGAAAATATGATATAGTAACAGACTTTTTACGTTATCAAGTTACTTATAAGATATCGGATAATCTTCCATAAAAATGAGATTAGTAAGCTGAAAGATAGAGCAAGTTATGCTACAACAAGCTATCTATCAGTACATATAATTCAACCTTAGTAAAAAACGTGCATCCACAGGGGCGGATCCGGTGCCAGTGACGGAGCCGTCTTATCCTTATGGGTGTCAATTTGACACCCTTTTACTGGAAAATTACATTGTTTAGTTCGGTCAAAATTTTAGTTTTATGTATAAATATTATATGTTGACGCCCCTTATTTTCTATGTGTGTTAACTTTTTAATATATTGACACCCCTTAGTAAAAAATTTAATTCTGCCACTGTCCAGTGCTTCGGTTTCATGTTCATCTGAATCAAACAATTCCGATTCGGAGTACAAATTTTATGTGAAAGCCCATAATAAGATCTGAACTCATAATTCTATAAGTACGACGAGTCCAATTCTAAGAACTTTAAAGATCGAACTCATCAAGTTAAAATTCTGGATTCGCACGCTTTTGTTCCCACCTCACCTCTATCCCTTTAAGAATAGTTTCTTGAGATTGGGAAATACAAGAACAAACCAGAAGAATACTCTTTGAGGGGACCCCATATAAAAAAGATTCCAAACAAACTCATGTCATAATACTAACCTCCACAATCTTAAAGAGCCTTATACACACAAAATAAGAGGGACAATTATTTATGTCCTTTGGATAAGTCTCGTAACTCTTTATAATTTTCAAACTTTACACTCTTTTCATAAATCCTTTTAGTTACATACGTTGATGTCGAATTATTCAAATTTTACACTCTTTTCATAAACCCTTTTAGTTACATACGTGAGGTTGAATTCAGACAGAAGCAATAACCATCTTGCGATTCATTATTCAAATATGCTAGTTACAACAATCCTTCAATTTCTACTCTTAAATATTGTTAAGGCCAATGGCTCTCCATTTCAAGATTTACCATCTTCACAAGATGATCCATCCAACAATTTCCAACCAAGTATAGCTGTTGTTATTGGTGTCCTCTCCATCATGTTTTCCCTAACATTTCTTCTACTCCTCTACGCCAAATTTTGTCGTAGATCGCCTCCTCCTCTCCACAATGCGATGCAAATTCATCAAGACGGACTAATAAATCTCCCAATCGAGAGAATCTCCTCAGGTATCGATAAAACTGTCATCGAATCACTCCCCTTTTTCAGGTTCTCATTGCTCAAAGGCTCGAGAAAAGGCCTCGAATGTGCTGTTTGTTTATCAAGATTCGAAGATGTTGAAATCCTTCGATTGCTCCCAAACTGCAAACACACGTTTCACATCAATTGTATTGATAAATGGCTCGAAAAACATTCAAGTTGTCCTCTTTGTAGACATAAAGTTAGTGGTGAGGACAATTCATTGTTGACATATTCAAATAGTTTTAGGTTCTTGAGGAATCAATCTGAGCTAAGAGAGGATTCCAATTTGGAACTTTATGTACAAAGAGAAGAAAATTGTCAAAATGGTTGCAACAGATCATCAAGATTCAGTATTGGCAGCATCAGTTTCAAGAAATCCGAAAAGGGTACTAGAGAAGATGAAATACTAATTCAAGAAAACGACGTTTTTGATCAAACAGAAGAACAACAAAGTAGAGTTGTGCTGCACAAGTACAATCATAAGATTGTTGTGTCCGACGTTGTCCTAAAACATCGATGGAGCAACGTTAGTTCATCGGATTTTATGTTCTTGAATAGTGAAATGATTAATGACACGACGAACAACAGATTTAATTCAGAAAGTACATCAAAAGTGTTAAGGAAAAATGAGAAGAGGACTATGTCTGAGATTTTGATTTGTCCAAGATTTGATGATTTTAACACTAGGGATTGTAATAGAGAGAGTTGTGTTGTACCAGATAATGTGAAGGAGGAAAAAAGGAGGAATCTTTGGCTACCAATTGCAAGAAGAACAGTTCAATGGTTTGCAAATAGGGAAAAAAGGTATGCTGCACAGCCAGAATATACTAAGGGTGGCCAGTGGGCCGGGCTCGGGTCTGGCGGGCCGGGTCTGGCGGGGTCGGGGTCGGGGCGGGACGATCCGGGGGGTCGGGATCGGGCCTAGCGGGCCTAGCGGGGTCGGGTCTGGGCGGGACCTGCTCCAGTCCCGTCCCGATCCCGATCCCGTCGGTATCGGGGCGGGGCGGGCTCGGGTCGGGGCGGGGCGAGCTCGGGTTTTCCTTTTTTTTTTTTTTTAAATAACATATGTATAAAAAAAAACTCAATAAATAAAACAAGATAGTGTAATAAAAACATCCCAAGGCTGTTTTTGTGCCTCTTATATTATTTAATAGACATATGATTTTTTTGTAATACAAATACAATTGTCTAAAATCTAAATTGCAACTTTATGGTGTTGTCCAAAAGTTGCAAATTACATAATAAAATTGCAATTAAAAAAATTACATTTTCAAAAAAATCTGTTCTAATTGCTTGATGATTTCATGTGGTTCTTCGGTTGGAATAGGTATTTGTTGGTCAAATTGATCCACGTCGCTTCCACTACCTTCGGTTAAGATTTCGTTGTAGTTTTCATCATCTTCTTCGTTGATCTCCGGTTGACCGCACCTTCTCCGCTCCGCTCGTATCCAATCTCTCGAATAATACCGCAATTTCCAAGCCGTCTCCGCCAATGAGTGTCTCGTGGTCTCCTATTTGATATCTGCTGCAGAAAAAGCGCTTTCCGACGCAGATTGACGACGCTTGAATGTTCAAAACATCTCGAGCCATCATTGAAAGTGTCGGAAAGGTCTTCTCATTCCCCTCCAAAGTATTTCAAAGCAAGTCTTCTTGTCCATCTTCATTGATAACTTCTTGATACGGTACATTTAACCCCGCAAAACAAAAATATCCAACTCGCTAATTTGGTTAGTAGAGGTACGGCCGCACATTCTATTTTCGAGGCTTTCAATACTAGCCGCAGAAACAAAGATGTCTTTTGTGAGGTTGTGTTGAAGATGAAGAAGATGGTATGGTAGCCTGTACGTTACTAGCATTTTCTTGTTGATAAAATCTATATATATTTTTGCGGTGGTGTTCTACGCTATTCAACACTTCTTCTTTAGTTTGTTCAATAGGTGGTGGGTGATTTAGATTTTTGGGACTTGGAGGTGGTAGTACTTCTATACAATCGTAAATAGTTTCAATTAGTGATTTAGTACCGTCTATTTTAATAGTAGGATTTAATACAGAACCAATAATATAAATAGAAGGAATAGGAATAAAATATTTTTTTATTTTGACAAACATTTTTTTAATAGTGCCTTATATTTGGTTTTTCCATATATTCACTAAGTAATAAAAATATTAGAGTTATATAAAATAACATAGTTGAAATAGTAGGATAATATATACCGGAAAATTCTTTTGTTGCTTGAAAAAATTTCTCTAAAAATACAATAAGTTCGGAAATTTTTTCCCAATCACTATCTAAAATCATATCATTTGGCTTTTTATTATGAGAGTTAAAAAATAAAGTTATAGGTAATTTATAGTCATAAGCAACAAGGAGTTGCTCGTATAAAGAATTCCACCTAGTGGATACTTCTTGTGGAATTCTTCTAAAAGGTAGTCCACAATCATGACAAATTTTTTTATATTCTTTTCTACGTTGTACTTTATTACTTTTAAAAATAAAGTTTATAGCAAATTGTATTTTACTAAGAATGTCTTCAAAAAGTGATAGACCATCCTTTACAATTAAGTTATATATGTGGCACGCGCATTTTATATGAAAATGGTCGGAAAAGATGGAGCTAAACTATTTTTTAACATTGTAATTGCGTAATTGTTATTAGAAGCGTTATCTAATGTAATAGTCATAATTTTATCGGTAATTCCGTAATAATCGCACACTTGATAAATATTTTCGCAATAAAAGTACCAAAGTGTGCCTATCATCTATATATCTATACGCTAAAATACGTTTTTGCATAGACCATTTATAATCTATCCAATGACAAGTTACAAGTTAAATAATCATGGCCGTTAGTACTACGACCTATATCGACGTGATAGATACTTTGCCATTAAAATGATATAATGAAAAACGTAAATATTGTTGATATTCATGCGCAAATTTAAATACATCTCTCTTAACAGTTGACCTAGGAAAACCGTTAAAAGCAGGATTATATATATCTCTAATGTAATGAATAAAACCGGGAGATGAAGGAAATGAAAAAGGCAAACCCTCCACAAAGAACTAATTTTGATATTGCTTCCCTATCTCTATGTTTGTTGTATTTAGAGCCTACAATTCCCCCCGTCATAGGGTTAATTTGACCCGTACTTGGTCCGGGACGATATCGTATGTGAACCTTGTCCCGATGGAGCGGTTTGCGCACCCGGTTTTGAAGCCTGGTATTGGGCATACCTAGCTGGATGAGCACTTACTACGTGTCTAATTAAACCCCCGTCCCACCGTGACCTTTTCCAGTTTTAAATTTTAAAACATTTTTACAAATTTTACATATGGCTACTTGATTCTCTACGTCCCTATCAAAAAATGTCCATGCATCCGATTTTAATGGTCGTTTTGCTTGGACCTCGTCTCATACTAGGGGGAATAGGAGGTATTTCGGTTGAAGGTGCACTAGTGGGCGTGTTGTCATCAATATTAGTGGGTGTATCGTCTAGATCATCGTCTAAATTAAAGTCTTCTTGAGTTCCAGAAAATAACTCCTCGTCTAAATCTAATGGTATTGTAGGAAAATGTTGAGTATCAACAAAATCATCCCGTGTAGGAATAAGATGACTAGAAGAAGTACCCTTGCCCTGATTGCCCCTACTAGAAGAAGTCTTACCCTTACCCTTAAACATACCTCTAATTCCTTCCATTTTAATTATATGCTAACAAATAATTAAAGTAAATGAAATTAAGTGCGCTAAATAAAATAAACAGACAATAATAATTTAATGAAGGAACGAATGTACCAAACGCCGACGTAACGTCGACGTGTAATCGAGAGGTTGAAAATTGAAACTTTGCTCGATGGAAGATCCTCAAGCTAGTTGCCAACTTCACTCCCAATTCCCAAATGAATTAATAAAATTGAATATTTAGCAAACAATGTAGAGAGATATATTGAGAAATTAGAGAGATTGTAGGAAGATTTGTGAGAAAGATGAAGAGAAAATGAGTTATTTATAGTTGAAAAATTGGGTTAAAGTGTAAATATAATAACTTATGGGTTAAAAATAAATATTAAGGGGTAGGGGGGGTTGGGGGAGGGGGGGCCTAAAATGGCCGTTGGCCAACGGCCATAATCTAAAATGGCCGTTGGTGCAACGGTTATTTTTGCAAAGGTAAGGTCGGGGTCGGGGTCGGGGTCGGGGACGGGACGGCTCGGGCGGTCTCGGGTCCGGCGGGCTCGGGGCGGGCTCGGGTCCGGCGGGACGAGACATCGTCCCGTCCCGAGTTCGAGTCCCGCCCCGTTAATTTTTTTTTTTTTTTTAGAGCGGGGTCGGGTCGGGACCGGGCCGGGGTCGGGACGGGGTCGGGCCGGGGTCGGGTCGTCCCGGCCCACTGGCCAGCCCTAGAATATACAAGACAATCATTCAATGTATAGTCTTTTTCATAGGTATATTTGCTTAATTAGTAAAAAGATATTACTTTCAACTTGTAAGTCAAACATTGAGATAGGTGAGAAAAAAAATCATCAAGATGTGTGATTATTGAGTTAAGCAAGAAGTAAACACTTGGAGTTTTTTTTCTTCTTTCTTTTCCTATTTTCTTAGGGAAATCTTAACTTTCATCTCCCTGGCCGTAATAGATTGTAGTAGTTCCGATGTATACTCCGTATATAACGAGTGTATAATACATGTATAATTAGTGTATGATCAGTATACACACTAATCAAGATTATTTCTTGTTATAGGCTTTGTTGTGTAGTGTAAAATTCCTTTTTCTTCCACTGGCATTTTGTTTTCTAGGCTTATTTCTTAGTGCAAATTCTGTTTTTGATCACGTGAAGTTGACGACATCGTCTTTTCACTCATTCCCGACCATTACCGTTTTCAGGGAGTGTTATTATTAAATGATCGCTCGATAAGTACTACAATATGTAATTATTCATAACGACCCTGATAGAGTAATATGAAATATGTAAATAATTTACTATAGCTCCTTACATTACACTAATGTAGTAAAATCTTTTTATACTGTGAATGTCAGTTAATACTATGAGGATCTCTTGAACTTAGATCAAACTTTGATAAAATTTAAAATATAGCATTAAAACATTTCTTTCATTAAATCTTCAGATCCTTATAAAATATTTCTTTCAACTATGCTTCTTTTGTTTTCTTCTTAAAAATATTTCTGAATATAAGTCCGAATTCAGTAATGAGTTTTCCAGAACAAATACATTATTTTCTGTTATACTTCTAATTATTTTAATAACATCATACTGTTCTTTTTTATAATTGTGTGAGTTTTCAGTCCAACAACTCCTTAAAATACACAAATCTTTGAAATGTCGCAGCTTGTCCATTTCAATGACACGTGTCTTTTAATATTTTTGTAGTTTTCTGGCTGTCACAAGTGAAAGATGGAATAATTTCCCTTGGGGATTCCTTTCATTATTCACAATATATATAGCTGTACAAAGGTTGATTCCTAATATGGTATGAATCCTAACTTACCTTACAAAGGTTGATTCCTAATACAATTAGAATCCTACGTTACCTTAAATATACATCTATCATAATTACAAAATATACAGAGAATATTCGGAGAATATTCGCTAATACTCCCCTCGACGGAGCGGGAGGAGGCCGAACGCTAAAAAATTTGGATCGGAAGTCGGTGAAGAGGCGTCGCGGTAGTCCCTTTGTGAAGATGTCCGCATACCGATAAGAGGAAGGCACGTGTAATATTTTGACCGACCACGGCAACCTTCTCTCGCACAAAGTGGATATCCATCTCAATATGCTTAGTCCGCCGATGTTGGACCGGATTATGAGACATATAGATGGCGGATATGTTGTCACAATAGACTATAGACGCCTTGCGGAGTGGACACCGGAGCTCTAAAAGAAGATTTCGGAGCCAACGATCTCAAAGAACTACATTAGCAACACCGCGATATTTCGCTTCAAAGCACTCGAACGGGATAGTGTGGCCGCCTCTTGGCGGACCATGAGATAAGATTATCCCCAAGAAATACACAAGTACTCGAGGTGGAGCGACGTGTGTCCGGGCATCCCGCCCAATCCGCATCCGTGTAGGCAAGTAACTTGGTTGGGGCGAGAGGGTATAAGTGTAATCCAAAGTCTAGTGTGCCTTTAACGTATCCGATAATACGTTTGAGGGCGGCAAAATGGGACTCTCGGGGTTCGTGCATGAACAGACACACCGCCGAACGGCATATGTAATATCGGGCCTAGTGAATGTAAGATCATCGAAGAGCACCGCTAGACTCCGATATAGAGTGGGATCGAAAGCGGCGCACCGTCATTGGCACTAAGCTTGGATTTGGAGTCCACGGAGTTGGCATAATTTTACAATTTGCCATCTTGGCCCCGTACACTATCTCTTCGCATACTTACGCCGGCATAGGAACATAGTGGGCTGCAGATCCAGTTACTTGATATACCCAAAAAATAACTTAGCTTGCCCAAGTCGGTCATAGCAAATTCGGTTTTGAGTAGAGCAATGATTTCATTCTTCAAACCGTCGATGAGGCAAGTAAGAACAATGTCATCGACATATAATAGCAAATATGCAAAGGTCTTGCTACCTCGGTGAAAAGTGAAGAGAGAGTTATCACACTCGCTACATACAAAACCAATCTGCAAAAGATACCGCCAAAACGATCATACCAAGCGCGGGGTGCCTGTTTCAATCCATACAATGACTTCCGAGACGACACACAACCGCGGAGTCGCGGATGAACAAAGCCGTGAGGTGATGCATGTACACAGCCTCTTTCAAATCCCCATGAAGGAATGCATTCTTGACATCAAGTGATGAATCGGCCAATGCATGCCCATAGCAATACCGAGAACGATCCGAATAGTGGCCGGTTTAACAACCGGATCGAATGTCTCACCACAATCAATACCCTCCTGCTGATTAGTGCCATTGGCGACTAGTCTTGCCTTATACCTCTCTAAGTCACCACTGTCTCTGGAACTTGTGCCGAAATAGCCACATACACCGGATAACATTCACACCTTCGGGTCTAGGTACCAAATCCCAAGTGTTCTGCTTGGTTAAAGCGTTAAATTCCTCGCACATGGCCGCATTCCAATTTGGGTCCAGTTTGGCTAGTTTTGGATTTTTTGGAATGAGTGATAAGGTTTGTGTGGAGAGATTGAAGTGAACCTTGGGTTTGAAGATCCCGTGTTGTGCACGAGTCTCCATACGGTGAGACGGCAGTGGCGGTGGGTCGGGGCGGGGGAGGGAGGTTCGGTCCACCGGTTCGGATCGGTGGCGCAGCAGCTTCACCTGGGACCGGTTTTCGGTGACTCGACTGGGGGCTGTAGGGGTGAGCAGGGAGCTGTTGGGGTGGTGCCGGACAGTGGCGAGACTGTCGGAACAGTGGGCTGTTGTTGGTATAGATTTTGGATGATCGGGGACAGACTTGGTTCATCGAGAAAGATGTAATCGGTGGTCTGAAATTTCCGGAGATTTGAAAAAGGAAAGGTTGTCTCGTCAAAGGTGACGTGACGGGAGACGATGATTTTGCAAGTAGCAATGTCATAACACAAGTAGCCCCGATGATTAGGAGATAGACCAAGGAAGACACATGGCAGAGTGCGAGGTGCAAGTTTGTGAGGTGCAGTGGAGGCCATGTTGGGGTAGCATAAGCATCCAAAAATACGTAGGTGATCATATGATGGTAGCCTACGATATAAGATTTCGGTAGGGGTCTTGTTTTGGAGTGTGCTAGTTGGTAAAATATTAAGAAGGGATTCTACCATTTTGACAAAGATAGACCAAAAAGGCGGTGGTAGGCGGGCATGAAAAAAGTGTGCGGACCATGTTATTGATGGTACGTATAATTCTTTCACCTTTCCGTTTTGGGAAGAAGTATAGGGACAAGAAAAACGGAAAACCATGCCTTGTTTAGAACAGAAATTGTGAAATGCCGAGTTATTAAATTCACGTCCATTATCACATTGGAATGATTTGATAGATTTTTCAAATTGTGTTTTAATGAATTTGTGAAACTCGATGAATTTTGTAAAAACTTGATTTGAATTTCAAAGTGGGTAAATCCGGACAAAATGTGAAAAATCATCCAAGAATACTAGATAAAATTTATGACCCAAAGAGCTAACAATCGGAGATGTCCACAAATCAGCATGAACAATATCAAAGGGAGAAAAAGTAACACTGTTTGATGACATAAATGGAAGACGAGTATGTTTGCCTAGTGGACAAGAAAAACAAGTGTTGGGCAATTTTTCCATTATTACATTGAATACGCTTAGAAGTCCTAAGAAAAGTAAAAACTGGGTCTCGGGGTGTCCGAGTCTGTTGTGCCAAGTGGAGGGAGAGATTGCCGCAAGGGATAGAGGTGCTTGCGGTCTGACAGCGGAAGATTGAGTGAATGGGTAGAGGTCTCCCACACTATTGTGGCGTGAAAGGATTTTCCCCGTATTGAGTTCTTTCACAGAAAAACCAAAAGGGTCAAATTCGACAGACACAGAATTATTGCTAGTGAATTTTCTAACAGAGATTAAGTTTTTAATGATGTTAGGTGTGTATAGGACGTGGTTTAGGGAGAAAGGCGGGTGTGGATGTTTGGTGTGTGTGTTACCGTAACCTTCAATTGGAATGCGATGACCATTGCCGACAGTAATAAATTGAGGACACTTTAACCGACGTAGTTGAGATAGGTTACCTGACGATCGGGTGAGGTGAGATGTGGCTCCGGTGTCCATGTACCAATTGTCGTCGGGTTGTTGAAGGTTCACGGTGGTGTAGGCCTGGCCCAAATCGATCGGGGACAGAGCCGGAAATTGCTCTTCTTTATTGCGAGTTATTCTTTTGCCGCCGCCGCTTCTTCTTGTTATTCTTTGTTCTTTCGCCGCCGCTGCTTGCTATTTGCTTCTTCCGCTTCTTGCTGCTTGCTGCTTGCTTCTTCTTCTTCGCTTCTTCTTGCATTTCTTCTTGCGGCATTGCTTCTTCGCTGCCGCTTGCCGCTTGGACATCTGCCGCTTGCTTGGACATCTTCTTCGCTGCTTTCTTGCTTCGCTTCTTCTTGGACATCTTGTGATGGTTCTTCTTGCCGCGGCCGCAGTGTTGCCATCCGTCACGGCTAACGCCTTTTGATTATGTTCCTCTTGTTTAGCACGTCTAGTTTCTTCCAACAATAGTTGTGAACGTGCCTTGTTGAAACTTGGGAAAGGGTCGGCTTCTTTGAATCATTGTTGCGAGTGTGTCATATTCACCTTTTGGTAAACCCGCAACAAGTTGAAGCACCATCTTGGTTTCGAAACGAAGTCCCGACGTTGGATAGTTGATCGGTTATGAGTTTCGATTGCTTACAATATTCGGACATGTTGTTAAAATTCTCGAGGCGGGTATTATTGAATTGCTCTTCCAAATATACGGCCCGAGTATTTTTATTGTCCTGAAAGATTTCTTCTAGCCGGACCCAAAGTTCACATGCCGTAGCACCTATTTTCATGATAGTGCACAACAGGTCTTTGGAGATGGTGCCATAGATCCATTGTTTGACGATGGCGTCAAGACGACGCCAGATTGAGTCTGTAACATCGGTGGGACGAGGAACAGATTCGTCAATATGATCGAGCACGTTGTATGCACATGCATGAATGTAGAATAGTTCCATCCACATGGAATATTGACAGTCTTCTTGGTCAAGAATTATAGGGATAAAATTCTTGATGTTGTTAACGGCGAATGCCGGATGAAAAGAAGATACTGAACGTTGAGAGGGGTTGTCAAGTGTGCCAGTGGATGAACCGGAATTTGTGGGGGAAGACATGGTTTTCGCTTGCCGAGGGAAGGGAATTTTCTGGTTTGGCCGAGAAAGGGAGGAAAGCAAAAAAAAAAAAAAAATTTTTTTTTTTTTTTTTTCGTGAAATCGGAAAAAAAATGCTAATTTCGGCCGAGAATGAGGAAGAGAAGGAATTTAGGTTTTAGGCTCTTGATACCATGAAAGATGGAATAATTTCCCTTGGGGATTCCTTTCATTATTCACAATATATATAGCTGTACAAAGGTTGATTCCTAATATGGTATGAATCCTAACTTACCTTACAAAGGTTGATTCCTAATACAATTAGAATCCTACGTTACCTTAAATATACATCTATCATAATTACAAAATATACAGAGAATATTCGGAGAATATTCGCTAATAACAAGGAATATTGTGATTTTTAAAATGCCAATTTTTGGATTTGGCAATATTTTCTGTGTCTTCGTTAGGGGATTCTATGATTCCCCAAGCCCCATGCAAGTAGGAAAAGTGGTTTTAAATTGTGAAATATAATTATTGTTTGTACTCTCCATTATACTCATAAAATATTCTAATTTAAGCCAACCTATTCTTTATTATATATTCCTTAATTATAAGAATAAATAATGCCACTACATTGTACTAAGTAGTACATTTTTTTGTTTTTGTTTTCCTACTAGATGTGTTTGTAACTTTATATCGGCTCGTAGGTACAATGTCATTATGATTGGCAGTGTTAATACTAAGATTATATAAACTTAAAATCACATGAAAAGAGTTTGTATCTAAATAATTATTCTTTTTTTTAGAATGGAAATAGTTGTTCAGAAGGAGATTCATCATATAAAGGGCAGTTCAATGTAAAAAGCATCATGCGTTAGTAGAGTCCGGGGAAGAGTCACACTCCAAGGGTAGTCTATCCTAATGAAAAAATTAGTAACTGCTTCCATGATTCGAGCCCGTAATCTATAGGTAATATAGATATAACTTTATCTATGTATCATGTATCAAAGGAAGAAAAAAAGAGCTCGGATGAGGTTAAAAATAATTTAAGAACTTGATTAAGACTTGGATAGAAGATTAAGGCCTCATATACTACCATTTAATTTCCCTAATATTAAATTGTGCCTTTACGTTTGAGAAAGTTATCATAGAAAGTAATAGTATCTTAACTAATAGAATATTTTTCAATATTCTTTCATTAATTGTATTAATTGTATATCTCCTACTTTAAGTAAAATTATAATCTTTTTGTAATTAGGTTAATTAGTTACCTAGTTTGTATCAAAGTAAATATTTTTGTAACCTTATATATGTTGTAAATCATTCATCAATAAAATTAAGGAAACATATTCCTTTATGGTATCAGTAGCGTAAAGCTACAAACCCTACCCAAGTCGACGACCTCTCTCGTCCCCCCTCTTTTCTCCACGACAGAACTCTAGTTTTTTCGGCAATTCTCCCTCACTCTTCCTCCTAAATTTCCTCTTCCATGGCTGACAAAACCAAAATCCATCCGACACTTGCCGTAAACAACATTAAAAACTTCATCCATGTGACTCTTGAGATGGAAAAGAGTCAATACTCCTCGTGGGCGGAGCTTTTTAAGATCTATTGTTGTGTTTACAAAGTTATCGGTCACATCATCTCTCCCACGCTGAAGTCCACAGACGTACCATCAACTTCGACTTCTGATGATGCACTCTGGTCTCGTTTGGACGCATCCGTCCTCTAGTGGATATGCGGCACAATGTCTAATGAACTGTTGTACACCATTATTGAGATCGATGTCACTTCCCGCCAAACGTGGGAACATTTGGACAATATTTTCCACGACAACAAAACTCAACAAGCGTCATACCTTGAAAATTAGTTCAAGGACATTCATCAGGATGATTTCCCAAACGTGTCTGCCTATTGTCAAGAACTCAAGATGCTTGTCGACAAACTCTTCAACGTCGACGCACCAGTCACTAATCAGCGATTGGTCATGCAACTTATTACAAGTTTGAATGAATCCTATGACGGCGTTGCCACCATCCTTCAGCAATGCACGCCGTTACCTCCGTTTTATGAGGCCCGCTCGAAGCTCATCATTGAGGAAACCTGGAAAATCAAGTGCAACACCACTCGGGCCAGCATTGCCGACGCCACCCTCACCACCACCGTCGAGCCCTCCGCCGACGGCAGGGCCTCCCGATCCAGCAACCAGAACCATTGGCCAGAGGACCCGCAATAGTCTGCTTCCTCCCGTAACAACCGCCGGAGCAAGAAGTCCGGCAAGGACCGCAGTGGAAGAAATTCCGGCAACAACGGGCAGCGATCGCGGAAGTGGCAGCAGCCTCCGTCGTGGACTGCCTACCAGTCGTGGGCCACGTGGGCCCTACCGGTATGGGCCTTCCCTCCTTGCCCGTATACGACATCCTCGTGGACTCCACCTCAGAACCGACATGCCCAACCTGGCATACTTGGCCCAAGTCCACAACATGCCTACACAACATAGATCCCTCCGTCATCGACTTATGCACCGACTGACACTGAGGCAGCTATGAGCACAATGTTACTTAACACTCCATACAAAAATTGGTATATGGACACAGGCGCCACATCTCATAAGATGACATCACAAGGTACTCTCTCGTCTTATTCTAATTTAAGTAATTTAAATCGGAACATTATTATTGGTAGTGAACAGGACATTCCCATCCGTGGTTATGGTCATTCCTCTCTATCCCCCACCATATCCACCACTAATCTTAAAAAATGTCCCCCATGCCCCTAAACTCATTAAAAATCTAATCTTCATGCGACTTTTCACAACTAACAATTGGGTTTCCCTTGACTTTGATCCTTTTGGTTTTACTGTAAAGGATTTTACGACAGGAAGACGAATAATGAGTTGTGACAACACCGGAGATCTCTACCCTATTTCAAACGCCGTCAACAATCCAGCCTCAGTTCCCTCAACCTTTGCTGCTCTTTCGTCTTCCTTATGACATTATAGATTAGGACATCTGAGAGACTCTATTCTACGCTCCCTTAGGAAAAATAATTTTATTAATTGCAACCGTATTTCTATGACTCCTATATGTATCTTGCGTTTTTGGGAAACATGTCAAATTACCATTTATGCATCCACAAATTGTAATTTAATGCCTTTCGATATCATACATAGTAATTTGTGGACATCCCCTATTTTGAGTACGGCTGGCCATCGATATTATGTGTTGTTTTTGGATGATTATTCCAACTTTCTATGGACTTTTCTAATTGGAAATAAATCTCAGGTCTATCCCATTTTTTCTTCATTTAGTGATTTCGTAAAAACACAATTTGAAAAGAGCATTAAATGTTTTCAATGTGACAATGGAGGGAATTCGATAATAACCAATTCAAACAGTTTTGCTCCAAAAACGGTCTTACCTTTCATTTTTCTTGCCCTCACACATCCTTTCAAAATGGTAAAATCGAACGGAAAATTCAAACCATAAACAACCTCATTCATGCCCTACTTGCTCACGCCTCAATTCCCCCTCAATTCTGGCATTACGCACCCTCCATGGCCACCTATCTCCTAAACATAATCACAAATAAGTCTCTATCTGAACGGTCGCCCACCCAAGTTCTGTTTCGTAGGAACCCTTCCTACCAACACTTGCATATTTTTGGATGTCTTTGTTACCCTCTCTATCCGACCACTCACAAATTCCAACCCCAGTCTTCCCCGTGTGTATTTCTGAGTTACCCTGCCAATCATTGTGGTTACTCGTGCTATGACTTTTCGAGCCGTAAAATTATTATTTCACGTCATGTCCTATTTGATGAGTCTCAATTCCCCTTTGCCTCTCTACGCCACCTCGACATTCCTACAACTTCCTAGATAATGGCCTAAACCCTATTCTAATTCACCATTTACATAGTCTGCCGTCCCAGACCCCGGCACTCGCCACCACCTCGGCTAGTCTGGGACTAGCTGCCACCCGGTTCTGCCAACGGTGGCCCAGAACAGCCCACCTAAGGGTGATTCCGTAGCCACCTCTCGGTAAACCGAGGTTCTTCCAGCCAATACCGTCACCCCTACCCTTCCTCCTCTTCCGTTAGTCCCGCGGAAAATCCTCATCCCGTCCCGTGTCCTTAGACAAACTCTCAGACCATGGAAACCCATGTCATGCACGGAATACATAAACCTAAACGACTGTTTAACCTTTCCATTTCAGTTGTCTCTTTCCTTGTCCCTCATAACTCGAAGGATGCCTTGTCCGACCCTAATTGAAAAGCCACAATGATTGACGAATATAGTGCTCTTATTGATAATATGATGTGGGACCTAGTACCCCGTCCACCTGATGCTAACATTATTCGTTCGATATGGATTTTTAGACATAAAAAGAAATCTGATGGTTCTTTTGAGAGGTACAATGCTCATTTTGTAGGTGATGGCAGGTCTCAACAGGTGGGAGTGGACTGTGATGAAAAGTTCAGCCCGATCGTAAAGCCCGCAACCATCCGGACCGTCCTCAGCATTGCCATATCTAAGTCTTGGCCCATTCATCAGCTTGATATCAAGAATAACTTCTTACATGAAGATCTTCATGAAACGGTATATATGCATAAACCTATGGGTTTCAGAGATCCTCGAGCATGGTACCAGTGGTTCGTCGATTATATCTCCTTTATCAGTTTCTCACACAGTAGATCCGATCATTTCCTGTTCATCTACAACAAGGGTACATACATGACTTACCTATTATTATATGTTGATGACATCATCCTCGCCACATCATCTGATGCTCTCCGCCGGTCCATTATGTTTCTCTTTTCCTTTGAGTTTGCTATGAAAAATCTGCCCCCCCTGAGTTATTTCTTGGTCATCTCTGTCATTCGACATTCTGGTGCCCTATTTCTATGTCAAAAGAATTACGCAGAAGAGATCTTTGACCGTGCATGCATGACATCTTGCAAACCATACCACACGCGTATAGACATCAATTCCAAGCTCAACGCTGATTCCGACCCGGCTCACTATCGTATCCTGGCTGGGCCCTACAATACCTCACATTCACGAGACCAGACATATCCTATGCCGTGCAACAAATCTGATTGCACATGCACAATCCAACGGAACCACACATGCATGCCCTCAAACGTATTTTACGATACATCCAAGCTACACTTCACTTCGGATTACATCTATACATGTCTTCGTTCACTGGTCTCACTACTTATTCTGATGCTGACTGGGGTGGATGTCCTGACACCCGACGCTCCACGTTTGGTTATTGCATTTTTCTCGGAGATAACCTATTATCTTGGTCTTACAAAAGGCAATATTAGTCTATTGTGATAATATTAGTGCGATATTAATTTCCGGCAATCTCGTCCAACATCATCGCACTAAACACATTGAGATGGACATTCATTTCGTTCGCGAAAAAGTGGCTCGTGGTCAAGTTCGTGTCCTTCATGTTCCTTCCAGATATCAGATTGCCGACGTCTTCACCAAAGGACTTCCGCGCATACTATTTGATGATTTTCGAGCCAGTCTCAGTGTTCGAGAACCTCCCGCTTCGACTGCGGGGGTGTAATAGAATATTTTCCAATATTCTTTCATTAATTGTATATCTCATTTTTTAAGTAAAATTATAATCCTTTTATAATTAGGTTAATTAGTTATCTAGTTTGTATTAAAGTAAATATTCTTGTAACCTTATATATATTGTAAATCATTCATCAATAAAATCAAGAAAACATATTCCTTTATTAACATTGATCATTCCAATATTAAATTAATATCATCCCAAAGCTGATTTAGACATTAGAGAGTCAACTATGGATTAAGCCACCAACTTTGCAATATGTAACCACAAAAGTTGTATTAAAATGAATAGGATTCTTCCACTTTTAATCATAAATTTCAAATTCTAAATATATAAAAAAGCTTAGGTAGAAACAATTTTCCTTTTAATTGACCTGACGTAGCGCAAATGCGAATTCTTAGGACCTCAATACATATACCAAGACTTCGGGTGGAATTTTTTTTATCCAATATGAATGATCTTGCTGACTTCAGTGTGCTTCTATCTTCATTATTTATCCTCAAGTAAAATAAACAAACAAAAAATAATAGTTTAATCTTTATTATTAATACCAATATTTATAGTGATTACAATCTAGTGATAATAGGACTTGCCCCTACAAAATAAAATAAAACAAAAAATGGCTAAATCTAATTTGGTCATGAAGGAGGACTCATCAGATCAGTAAGACAATAACTACCAGATAGAAAGTTCTAGTTTCTTTTTGACCTTCAATATATTCTGAATAGTTATATCAGGTCATATAAATTATAAATACGTGAATGGATAGAACTGTAATTCACATAACTACAGAACAAATTTAGATGATGCGGTAACTAAAAGACAATTATATTTGATATAAAGATTTTATAAATGATGTCATGTTAATTCATATCATTTGCTTGAAGGTACACACGATTCATGTTTCTGTTACGTAATAGAATAACTTCTCCTTTGTCAAAATAAAAAAACAAAAAAAAAACAGTTAGGATAGAGAGCAATAATCTATATATCTATATTTATATTCTATATATAAATATAAAACTGGGAATGAGAAAGGTGATGTGACATGCTTCTTTGGTATTTAAAAGGTATGTTTCATCATTATAAATAAATGGTAAAATATGAAAGGTCATGAAAATATAATTACCATAACAGATCATTATGGATAACAATTAATATGTTTATACCCACGTTCTTTCTCCACTCCTGATGAGTATCAATGTACCACTAACTTATTATCTCTTTTTTACTACCCACGCTTACTTTGATCATTAATAACGTAAATTTAATGACAGCAATTAGACCCAAACAAAAACACGCAAGCTTCAAACCTATAAATACAAAGCCAACGACCTCTGTAATTAAGACAAACAAAATATATATAGCAGCAGATCTTACGTTGTGCGATTTCACTAGATATGTTATTGTTATAAAATTTGGTTTCAAGCACACAATCCTCTTCAAAGTAATAGATGAATATGAGGATGAAAACGAGATACTATAAAAGGTCTGGTGAGGATGTTAGAGATGAGTTTGACTTTGATAGGGTAGCAAGGAGAGTTTAAGATTCCATGGAAATTTTTTCGTTCTCATATGATAAAGTTAACAAAAGAACCTATGAGAGTTCTATTCTCCTTTTTTTTTTAAGGACTCCTTTATATAATAGAAGTACTACCTATGATAAACTTATAGGGTGTATATGAAAGTATTGGGATGGTAAAAAAATATATAAGAAAGAGGAAGAAGATTTTGCTTAAAATTTGGAGTAAAATGGGGATTCCATCATCTACGCCTCAACTTGTGGCCAAGATTTGTGTTAAACTAATTAAGTACTATACTCCTTATTGCTTTCCTTATTCTGTAGCTTTTCAATTTTCCTTTTTATTCTTTTATTTTTAGATGAAGAAAATCGTTTGAAGACAGTTATAATTTAACTTACAACATATATTAAATAATACAGTATGTACAAAATATATTACATACATTTACAGAAACAAGGTATAATAACTAAACAAGTAATGTCAAATCAAATATTTAGAAGTTTAATATAATGATGAAAACTAGAGAAGAACATTCTCTAATTTTCTTTTAGGATTTTTTTTATGTTGTTATCAGGGCGGATAGCCTTTCGGCTACGCATATTTATCTGAATACATAATTTTCGACACATGACAGTACAATGAATATAATTTTAAACATTTTAAAAGTTGAATCCGTCAAATATAAATTTTGGATCCGCATCTAACTCTTATGATACTTTATATTCTCATAATAATTATTTTATGATTTTAATTTTTTTCTTCATTTTTGAAATATAAGTTCTATTAAATACTTTTGAGTTGAAATTATAAACTTATATTCTAATTTATTTGTTTTAAGTAAATTTGAAGATTTTTTAGTAGTTGCAAAAATTTATTTTGATTATTTGAATGTTGAAGAATAACAAAAAAAAAAAAAAAAGAAGTTGTAACTTACATACGTAAATTGTTTTTTTAAACCTCGCGAAGCGCAGGTCAATTTACTGATTGTTAATATTCTACTCTACAGGTCTGTGAATTTAACTTCTACCCATCATTGTGCAAAACAATTTTCAGAATAAATGTTTTTTTAGCAAAAACCTCCTTGTAATAAATGGTTTTTTAGTAACCTGAAATGATTTTAGCAACCTGAAAAATAAAGTAGGTCAACCTGTTATAACATATTAAACTATAATGATATCATAATTTTTTTTATTCTACCGGTGTATATTTAAATTTATAGGAGTGTCATTTATCTATCAATGGATTGTGGATCCCATATATGCACACGAAATTAAGTACTATTTCATTTCACCTATGTTTTTTGGCTGCTTCAATTGTGTCCATTTGATGATGAAATTTAATTGTATGTATTGTCATCTATAGTTATCCATATTGGTGATATCATCTTGGTTAGATTTTCCTGTATCCCAAACACAATTTCTAGCCTCCTAAGAAATGCTTGTCATGAGTAGGTTCATTTAATTACGTACTCTTTTGCATTTTCAAGGGGGAACTAATAATATAATGCTTACCCCTGTAAAGATTGACATCTTAATTAAGTTCAAATGCTTGCCTCATATATGCATCTTTATCTTTATTTTTTATTTTTGTTTTAGGTGTTTGGTATATATTCGCTTGGGTAAAAATTTATTTGTATCGGATATTTTCATCCAATCAATGAATGCAAGATATATGTCTTTCATATACAAATTTATCACTAAATCATATGTGTTTTCTTACTTTAAGTTTTTACTCAACTAAGGTTATAATGATTGGGCTCGAACCTGAGTCCTATATTTTTAACTTCTCAATCTTATTTTCAACTCTAAAGAAAACATACAATTAAAAGAAAAAAGGTGATAATCACTCGAAGTTACAAATATAGATGGTCAATAGAAGGTGACAACTTACTAGGGTTGTTTTACATTTTCATAGTCACAGTACAAGAGTAAGAGTTGTGCATAATTTCATTGTTCTTTTTTCTCTTCATGTTTTAAATTCCTAAATTCTATGAGGTGTTGAGTCACCAACACACCATAGTAATATAAATATATCTATCATGATGTCTGAGAGACGAATTTCTATGATTCCAATTGAGTTCATTATTTTTTGTTCGAATTATGCATACATATATCTAAATAGAAAAATTATAGTAATGCATAAATATGAGAGACATGTTTGGTAGTTGTCATCAGTTTGGTGTTTTTTCATGTGTTGGTTTATATGAGAGACAACCTCCAGACAAAGAGGACTTCGACTAAAAAAACAAAGAGGACTTGGATCAGTTTCTTATTTCACCGGAAAACATATGCTTGCTAAGAAAAAAGACAAAAGATTGTGCGCTAGAACAATTCAAACATGTATTCAAAGACATGAAACTCCACACGACCTGTTAAATAGAGCAATATACATGTGATA
Source organism: Anisodus tanguticus (assembly GCA_034509755.1). NCBI lineage: Eukaryota > Viridiplantae > Streptophyta > Magnoliopsida > Solanales > Solanaceae > Anisodus > Anisodus tanguticus. The sequence continues at coordinate 40,965,118 of CM067558.1, forward strand.
TACACTGAATATATATCACATGTATATTCTTTGAATAAAGCAAACAACAACTTAAGTGAAGTCCAAGCGACTCGGCGATCTGGCCTCTCTCGGCTTTCAAAGCATTGCGGCAAAGAGCGGCCGGGCCTCTCGGCTTTCAAAGAAGTGCGGTCCAAAGGCGAAGTTTCCAGCGGTTGGGCCTCTCAAAGCAATGGCCCAACACGTTCAACCCATGGACGAATTTTTGGCAGAAAATCAGTAGACAAATATTGTATATTAAGGAAAGTATATTGTGTGTATATTGTAGTATATTTATTACCATAAATTAGAGTTATACACTTACCATAATTCTTTGTTCATCTACCGCCGTGGTTCGTCATTGGCCTATATTCTATTATATGTGGATGATATCATCTTGACTGCCTCCTCCGATGCTTTGCGCCAGTCTATCATGGCTATGCTCAGTTCTGAATTTGCTATGAAGGACTTAGGGCCGTTGAGTTATTTTTTGGGGATTGCCGTCAAACGTCATTCGGTGGCTTGTTTCGTCTCAACGGAAGTATCTTTGCCGAGATCATAGAAAGGGCTGGGATGTCATCCTGTAAGTCCACTTCCACGCCAGTTGATGCAAACCCAAAGCTAAGTGCCACAGCAGGTGCACCATACGAGGACCCGACCCGCTATCGCAGTCTTGCAGGGGCCCTCCAGTATCTTACCTTCACCAGACCGGATATTACATATGCAGTTCAGCAGGTGTGTTTATTCATGCATGATCCCAGAGTTGAGCACATGAATGCAATCAAACGCATCATTCGGTATATTCAGGGGACACTAGACTATGGGTTGCACTTATATCCGTCATCTACCTCTACGCTTGTCTCCTACACGGATGCTGATTGGGGTGGTTGTCCCGACACTAGACGATCCACTTCTGGCTACTATATGTTCCTTGGCAACAACTTGGTCTCCTGGTCCGCCAAACGTCAGGCCACTCTATCACGCTCAAGTGCCGAGGCAGAATATCGAGGGGTAGCAAATGTAGTCTCCGAATCATGTTGGCTACGTAATTTGCTTTTGGAGCTTCATTGTCCCATTCAGAAGGCAACCTTGGTATATTGCGATAACATTAGTGCCATCTACCTTTCAGGTAACCCCGTTCAACACCAACGCACCAAGCATATCGAAATGGACATTCACTTTGTCCGTGAAAAGGTTGCAAAAGGTCAAGTTCGCGTATGTCATGTCCCGTCTCATTATCAAATTGCAGACATCTTTACAAAGGGTCTACCAGCGGTTCTCTTTGAAGATTTTAGGGACAGTCTCAGCGTTCGGAAACCACCCGCTATGACTGCGGGGGTGTGTTAAATAGAGCAATATACATGTGATATACACTGAATATATATCACATGTATATTGTCTTTGAATAAAGCAAACAACAACGGTGAAGTCCAAGCAGCTCCGGCGGATCGGGCCTCTCGGCTTTCGACATTGCGGCCAAGAAAGCGATCGGGCCTCTCGGCTTTCGGCGGTGCGGTCCAAAGAAATAGTTTCCAGCAGTTGGGCCTCTCAGCAATGGCCCAACACGTTCAGCCCATGGACGAATTTATGGCAGAAAATCAGTAGACAAATATTGTATATTAAGGAAAGTATATTGTGTGTATATTGTAGTATATTTATTACCATAAATTAGAGTTATACACTTACCATAATTGTAGAGTTAGAATTGTGGTAAAACAAGGTTTTAGGAATAGATTAGGAATAGGATTCTCCTATTGTAACTTGTATATATATCTATTCAATCAATGAAAATAATCAAGGGGATTATTTCTTTCAATTCACTTAAATTAATATTATGATTTGTTTGTTGCATCTTTTCTACATAAAAAAAAAAAAAAAGAACTTTAGAAGTAAAGTACATTTATGCATTTTGGATGTCTTTTTAATCAAGAATTTCTTTTTTTTTTTCCCCAATATTTATCAAGTGTATAATCTTATCTTTCTCCTCTGATTCCTAGCGAGTCGCCCAAAGGCTTCTCTTCTACTTGTGCTCTTGAGGCATTAAGCCGAATGTCAATCTAACCCATGCTGCAGGCTCCACCTTCGTGTATCTTTTGGTGTGTCTTTTTTTCTATCAATATCCGGTGATCAAGAAGAAAATGACATAATTTAGGTGGCAGATACTTAAGTGGGATAGTCGAGTTGCACACAAGCTGATCCCGATGCCATCATTATAAGAAAATTAATCCACATAATATATACACACACACTGAAGGTGATGAATGAAGCATTAGTTATCTCTAATTGTGTGTTCACTATTGGATTAGGCTTACTGTAGTTTTTTTTTTCTTGAATAAACTGCACTTTTTACACTCAATAGTATGTCACCTCCTGAAGATTTATATGATTTTGATGTGGTGTGTGAATATTGCAAATCTTCCTAGTTCATTGTAAATAAAAAAAGTGTTAAGAAAACTTCTGAGCTTGGTTTGGGAAATGTTGAAGCAGTTTGTTTCTTAATTAACTTTTTCAGTAGTTAGGACTTAAAGATCAAATTGATATTCTACATTTCTTTTCTATGATTAAACTGGACTTGAAATTGGAGTAGTACATTTTATTAGCGAATATTCTCAGAATATTCGCCGTATATTTTGTAATTATGATAAATGTATATTTAAGGTAACCTAGGATTCTAATTGTATTAGGAATCAACCTTTGTAAGGTAAGTTAGGATTCATACCATAATAGGAATCAACCTTGTACAGCTATATATATTGTGAATAATGAAAGAAATTCACAAGGGAAATTATTCTATCTTTCATGGTATCAAGAGCCTAAAACCTAAATCCTCATTCCCGGCCGAAATCAGAATTTTTTCTGCTTTCACAGAGAATTTTTTTTTTTTTGGTTTCTTCCTCCATATTTCGGCCAAACCAGAAAATTCCCTTCCCTCGGCAGGCGACAATCATGTCTTCCCCCACAAATTCTGTTTCATCCACCGGCACACTTGACAACCCCTCTCAACGTTCAGTACCTTCTTTTCATCCGGCATTCGCCGTTAACAACATCAAGAATTTTATCCATATAATTCTTGACCAAGAAGACTGTCAATATTCCATGTGGATGGAACTATTCTACATTCATGCATGTGCATACAACGCGCTCGATCACATTGACGAATCTGTTCCTCGTCCCACCGATGTTACAAACTCAATCTGGCGTCGTCTTGACGCCATCGTCAAACAATGGATCTACGGCACCATCTCCAAAGATCTGTTATGCACTATCATGAAAACAAGTGCTACGACACGTGAACTTTGGGTCCGGCTAGAAGAAATCTTTCAGGACAATAAAAATACTCGGGCTGTGTATTTGGAAGAGCAATTCAACAATACCCGCCTCGAGAATTTTAACAATATGTCCGAATATTGTAAGCAACTGAAACTCATAACCGATCAACTATCCAACGTCGGGACTTCTGTTTCAGAAACCAAGATGGTGCTTCAACTTGTTGCGGGTTTACCGAAAGGTGAATATGACACACTCGCAACAATGATTCAACAAGCCGACCCTCTCCCAAGTTTCAACAAGGCACGTTCACAACTATTGTTGGAAGAAACTAGATGTGCTAAACAAGAAGAACATAATCAAAAGGCGTTAGCCGTTGACGGGATGGCAACACCTGCGGCCAGCAGCAACCAGCAGTTCCAGCAGCAGAATAACAACAGCAGCAGCAACAGAGCGGCGGAGGTCGTGGAGGCAGAGGTCGCAACAACAAAGGCAAGGGCCGCGGAAAGGGCCAACGCAACAAGTGGACTGGACAATAGCCAACCACTGGACAGCAGCAGCAGTGGTCCAACCACCAGTAGCAGTGGCCCAACCAGCAGAACTAGGCCTCTCATGCATGCCCGTACCCGACTGCAGGGGCCCAGTTCCAGCAGCCTTGGTCGATCGGCTGTTGGGCCTTGCCCCGGCCACTGTGCAGCCCACCAAGCAGAAGACGGCCCATTGCGATCCAAAGAAGAAGAAGACTGCGCAGCGGCCCATTGCGGCCCAAAGAAGAAGCAAAGACTGCAGCGAGCCAGCAGCACGGCCCCGACCGATTTGGGCCGGGCATACACCACCGTGAACCTTCAATGCCCGACGACAATTGGTACATGGACACGGAGCCACATCTCACCTCACCCGGTCGTCAGGTAACCTATCTCAACTACGTCGGCTAAAGTGTCCTCAATTTATTACTGTCGGCAATGGTAATCGCATTCCAATTGAAGGATACGGTAACACACACACCAAACATCCACACCCACCTTTCTCCCTAAACCACGTCCTATACACACCTAACATCATTAAAAACTTAATCTCTGTTAGAAAATTCACTACTAATAATTCGTATCCGTCGAATTTGACCCTTTTGGTTTTTCTCGTGAAGGAACTCAATACGGGGAAAATTCTTACACGCCGCAATAGTGTGGGAGACCTCTACCCATTCACTCAATCTTCCGCTGTCAGACCGCAAGCACCTATATCCCTTGCGGCGATCTCTCCCTCAACTTGACACAACCGACTCGGACACCCCGGAGATCCAGTTTTTACTTTTCTTAGGACTTCTAAGCGTATTCAATGTAATAATGGGAAAATTGCCCAACACTGTTTTTCTTGTCCACTAGGCAAACATACTCATCTTCCCTTTATGTCATCAAACAGTGTTACTTTTTCTCCCTTTGATATTGTTCATGTTGATTTGTGGACATCTCCGATTGCTAGCTCTTTGGGTCATAAATTCTATCTAGTATTCTTGGATGATTTTTCACATTTTGTCTGGATTTACCCACTGAAATTCAAATCTGAAGTTTTTGCAAAATTCCTCGAGTTTCAAAAATTCATTAAGACACAATTTGAAAAACCTATTAAATCATTCCAATGTGATAATGGACGTGAATTTAATAACTCGGCATTTCACAATTTCTGTTCTAAACAAGGCATGGTTTTCCGTTTTTCTTGTCCCTATACTTCTTCCCAAAACGGAAAGGCTGAAAGAATTATACGTACCATCAATAACATGGTCCGCACACTTCTGTTTCATGCCTGCCTACCACCGCCTTTTTGGATATATGCTGTCAAAATGGTAGAATCTCTTTTAAATATTTTACCAACTAGCACACTCCAAAATAAAACCCCTACAGAAATCTTATACCGTAGGCAGCCGTCATATGATCACCTACGTATTTTTGGATGCTTATGCTACCCCAACATAGCCTCCACTGCACCCCACAAACTTGCCCCTCGCACTCTTCCATGTGTCTTCCTTGGGCTATCTCCTAATCATCGGGGCTACTTGTGCTATGACATTGCTACTCGCAAAATCATCGTCTCCCGTCACGTTACCTTTAACGAGACAACCTTTCCTTTTTCAAATATCCGAAAATTTTAGACCACCGATTACATCTTTCTCGATGAACCGAGTTTGTCTCCGGTCATCCAAAATTTGTACCAAAGATCAGCTCATCGTTCCGACGCCATCGTCGCCTCCGGCGGTGTCATCTCGACCCTCCCCGCGGCAATGCCGCCACCCCGGTCCGCCTCCCACACCACCCATGCCGCACCTGTCGAGTCTAATACACCACCCACCGCCTCCAGTCCAGCAAATCCAACAACCTGTCGAGTCTCCTGCTTCTGCAGCAACACTGCTGCCAACCAGTCCCGCAGCCCAGCTGCCTACCAGTCCAGTGACCAGTCCCGACCTCCCACTGTTGCCCTCTCACCGCATGGAGACTCGTGCACAACACGGGATCTTCAAACCCAAGGTTCACTTCAATCTCTCCACACAAACCTTATCACCCATTCCAAAGAATCCAAAACTAGCTAAACTGGACCCCAATTGGAATGCGGCCATGTGCGAGGAGTTTAACGCTTTAACCAAGCGAGAACACTTGGGATTTGGTACCTAGACCATTTGGTGTGAATGTTATCTGGTGTATGTGGCTATTTCATCACAAGTTCAGAGACAGTGGTGACTTAGAAAGGTATAAGGCAAGACTAGTTGCAAATAGCACTAATCAGCAGGAGAGTATTGATTGTGGTGAGACATTCAGTCCGGTTGTTAAACCGGCCACTATTCGGACTGTTCTCAATATTGCTATGGGCATGCATTGGCCGATTCATCAGCTTGATGTCAAGAATGCGTTTCTTCATGGGGATTTGAAAGAGATTGTGTACATGCATCAGCCTCCTGGTTTTGTTCATCCGGCAGCTCCACAGTTTGTGTGTCGTCTCAGGAAGTCATTGTATGGATTGAAACAGGCCCCTCGCGCTTGGTATGATCGGTTCGCCAGGTATCTTCTGCAAATTGGTTTTGTATGTAGCAGGTGTGATACCTCTCTCTTCACTTTTCATCGAGGTAGCAAAGACCTTTGCATATTTGCTATTATATGTCGACGATATTGTTCTTACTGCCTCATCTGACGGGTTGAAGAATGAAATCATTGCTCTACTCAAAACTGAATTTGCTATGACTGACTTAGGCAAGCTAAGTTATTTTTTGGGTATATCGGTGACTAGATCTGCTGCCAATATGTTCCTGTGTCAGCGAAAGCATGCAGAAGAGATAGTGTACAGGGCCAAGATGGCAAATTGTAAAATTATGCCAACTCCGGTGGACTCAAAATCCAAGCTTAGTGCCAATGACGGTGCGCCAGTTTCGATCCCACTCTATATCGGAGTCTAGCAGGTGCTCTTCCAGTATCTTACATTCACTAGGCCTGATATTGCATATGCCGTTCAGCAGGTGTGTCTGTTCATGCACGAACCCCGAGAGTCCCATTTTGCCCCCCTCAAACGTATTATCAGATATGTTAAGGGCACACTTGACTTTGGCTTACATCTATACCCCTCTGCCCTAACCAAATTGCTAGCCTACACGGATGCAGATTGGGCATGATGCCCCGACACACGTCGCTCCACCTCCGGGTACTGTGTATTTCTTGGGGATAATCTTATCTCATGGTCCGACAAGCGGCAGGCCACGCTGTCCCGTTCGAGTGCTGAAGCAGAATATCGCGGAGTTGCTAATGTCGTCGTTGAGATCTGTTGGCTCCGAAATCTTTTTTTGGAGCTCCAGTGTCGATTACGCAAGGCGTCTATAGTCTATTGTGATAACATTTCTGCTATCTATATGTCTCATAATCCAGTCCAACATCAGCGGACTAAGCATATCGAGATGGATATCCACTTTGTGCGAGAGAAGGTTGCTCGTGGTCAGGTCAAAATTTTACACGTGCCTTCCTCGTATCAGTATGCAGATATTTTCACAAAGGGACTACCGCGACAGCTCTTCACCGACTTCCGATCCAGCCTTAGCATTCGGCCTCCTCCCGCTCCGTCTGAGGGGGAGTATTAGCGAATATTCTCAGAATATTCGCCGTATATTTTGTAATTATGATAAATGTATATTTAAGGTAACCTAGGATTCTAATTGTATTAGGAATCAACCTTTGTAAGGTAAGTTAGGATTCGTACCATATTAGGAATCAACCTTGTACAGCTATATATATTGTGAATAATGAAAGAAAATCTCAAGGGAAATTATTCTATCTTTCACATTTCAAGAAACATAATGCAGAGAACATACAAGCTAAGTTGCATGGAATACTCTTCAAATATGCCGATGGGTTGCGTGTCGGACCCTCCAAAACAATAGTGCTTTTTTGGAGGATGCGACACTGGTGAGGCAACATGTTAGGAGAGCCCGAACACTATAGCATACAAAAAAGATAAGCGAAAAACACAGTTGATCTAAACAGAACAGCAAAAAGGGTCAGGAGGAACTGAGACTTCCACAGAACCTTCAAGCATTAGCATGACATTCTTCATGTTAGGCCTTAATGCTGGACTTTCTTGAATGCACCAAATAGCAACCATCAACAACTTCTCGAACCCCTCGATACATTCTATTGCCTCTTCATCATCGCCCGCGAGTAAATGCAACTCTTTTCTTCTATAGCAATCACAAGCCCACTCCGCGAGTATCATTTCGTTCTCATTCGCCATATCCTCCTCGTAACTTTTTCTGCAGCAAATCAGCTCTAAGAGCAAGATCCCGAAGCTGTACACGTCCACTTTGACGGTTATAGGCATGTTCCGGAACCACTCGGGGCTATGTACCCTCTCGTTCCACGTATCTTAGTGGTTGTACGAATCTGATCCTTCCCCAAAAGCTTGGCTATTCCGAAATCTGCTATTTTTGCTGTCAAACTTTCATCTAAAAGCACATTTTGGGGCTTTATGTCACAATGTATAATTTGGGTACTACACTCTTCATGCAAATAACAAAGCCCTTTCGCAGTGTCTATGGCAACTTGTACCCTTTTTGACCAGCTAAGCTTAGAATCTTTGAATAGCAAGTCTGCTAATGAGCCAGCTTCCATGTGTTCATATACCAAAAGACGGTGTTGGCCTTCGTTGCAGAACCCGAGGAGTTGGACCAAGTTCTTGTGATTAGTCCTGCTGATTGAATTCACTTCAGCTTCAAATCCTTGTTCTCCTTCTGTCACCATCTTATGTAGTTTCTTGACAGCGACGATTTTCCCATTTTCGTCATTAAGAACCGCTTTGTAAACTGTTGAGAAGGCCCCGGTTCCTAACTCTTCCTCGAATCCGTTTGTAGCTTCTTCTAGCCCATTGTAGCTAAAACTTCTTATGTTCACTCCTGGAACAGCTTGATATGGTGAAAGCTTCTTTGTTTTTTTCCCTTTAAACTTAAAAACATACAAAAAGGCCAACAACATTAAGATGAAAACTGAACTGCCCAACAATACAGAAACAGAAATGATTAGACTAGATTGATTTTCCCTTTTTCTTTTTTCACCGGTTTGAGACTGAGCCATGGTTGTTGTTGCTGATGATCCCACTGTGGAGTTTTCTTTCCTTATTTTTAAAAAGGATTTTGCTGATTCTGTTGGATCTACCCTCCCATTTAAAAGCGGATACCTTTTCATCCAACATCTTCCTGGGTAAAAAACAGCAAGAGCACAAAAACAGTCACTCAAACATTTCTGTCTGCACCAATCCTCTGTAACATCCAAGTAAGATGCATAATCACCGCCATACCAGTTAGTGTTGAGAATTTCGTGGATGGTAAAAGCCTCAACGTCTCGCTATTCATTCTTACAATCTTGCTGGGGGAAATTCGGTCTGCAGTTGCCTAATTTGTTGTTCGGATCATTCAAGATATACCCGAGTGGACAATCACATCTTGGCCTCCGGTCAGTTCCAATCGAGCAAAGGCTGTTGAAACCACAGGCAACCCCTCCTAAACCTTTTTGCGGATGAGACAAACAGATGTTATCCGGAATGTGATACAAAGTAGACCATTCCATCGGCCTCCCACTAGAAGATTTTTTCGGATAGGCATAGTGCCTAAAAACTCCATCATATTCAAGAACCGCTCGCTGATACAATTGGCTTATTGTTGAGTTTGTCTCATTGGAAGAAGATACCAAATTCAACAGAGTTCCATTCTTTGCTTGAATGAAAATAAAGCCGGACTGATTGAAGGTCACCTGGTAACCACTGCCACCAGTCGCGGTTGACCAATATGAATTATTTGCTTTAACTGTGTAGAACACCAGATTTCCATCATCTTGAAGTAACAACTCGAACCTTCCGCTCTATACACTCGTGTCAGAGAAGCTCGAGACAAGCCTGGTGTTGGAATAAAAAATAACAAGGCGTCATGCGGAAGCTAACAGTTCCAAACTTGAACTACGATAAATCAGAAAACGAAAGTATACAAAAAGAGGCGTAATCTTTAATATGATTTGGTCAATCTTCTTACATATAAGAACTAATACAAAAGAAAACATTAAAACTATGGAGAGAATGATCTCCCCTAAATAAGATTCTTTTAAAGATTACATTGTCAATGCTATTTTGTCGTGTGAGAAGAAATTATCTTCAATTTATAGAAGTGCGAAAAAGATAAATATGAAAGTCTTTTTTCACTAAGAGACCTTTTTGTAGTAAAACAAAATTATGATAAAATTCAAATAAAGTAGTAGTATATTCAGGAAAAACCCTAATACTTGGTTGTTTGATGAAGTTCTTGACCAGGCAAAATGGTATCGGTTGGCTCATCAAAGCTCTGCCATAGTGGCTGAACTACTTGTTGCTAGGACAAAGTTTCAGATGTCAAGCATGGCTCCATAGGCCGGTCCAGCACTGGCGGTGCCACGAGTCCATATTTCCTGACCATTTGGAACAGTTAGTACTAGTCTTCCATATATAGAAAGCTCAACTTTGGATCCATCCGGCGCGATTTATCTCTATTGGCTGACCAAACTATGGTCTTTTCTTTGAGTTTGTTGAACCAAATGGCTAGTAAGAAGCCTGATGATCCATTTCCAATTTTTTGAAAGCCTAAAGCAAATTCTCCATATGGGGATGACCAAAATTTAGTAACATCACTTGTAGTGAGTGTTGAACCCAAACTAACATTTTCGTAAAATTTAGCAATTGTTGAAGGTGGAAGCATTAAGAATGCAAGTAGAAACAGATAAGGGACAAATGTAGAAGCCATGTAACAAAGAAGCAAAGCTTCTTGAAAATTAAATGTAAGTTACAAATATAATGTTACCAAAGCAGATGTTGAATAGGTTATTGCTACCCTATTTCTTGAAGTAAATGTTAAGGACACATTAAGTCCAACTTTTCTTGACCTGGAAAAGTTGACGCACATAGTGTTTTTTTTTTTGTGTGTGTGTCTGTGTTTGGTATTCCATAATTCACTGGTCCAACAAATTCGTATCTACGACGAGTAGGTACACTACACCACGGGGAATAAGGTCCCTCGAACCAAGTTCTATTCCTGGGATTGAACACGCGACCTCTGTGTAAGTGTGAGCGAATTCCAACTATCTCACCATACTCCTTGGCTAAATGCACTCAAGGGAGCTAGAAGCCTGAATACGGGTTAGTCAAGAGAATAAACTACATCAAGTCTAATCTAATAGTGAATTACACACAATTAATGATGACTAATGCTTCACTCATCACCTTCAATGTGTATATATTATGTGGATTAATTTTTTACGATTTTGTTGGAATCAGCTTACGCAACTCGATTATCCACCAAGTGCATGCCACCTAAATTACGTCATTCGCTTCTTGATCACCTAATATTGATAATGTAATCACGTTATAAATGTAGCTTTCTCGAGAAGATCGTATATATTGTCAAAAAACTTAGCCATTTTCAAGGAACTTAATATAACTTCTTACAATGAATTTTTTTCTATAAAAATTAAAGAGTTGTGATTTACTAAGATATCATGACGATAATTGAATTAAACAATGACTAATAATTAAAGGACTCAAAGACAAGTTATTTTGGACATGAAATAGATACTTCGAATTATCAAAATAAAGACTACTAACATTAAAAACTAAAGAGAAAGAATTGAATTACTATAAAGGTAAACACCTAGATTACGAACCTAAAAGAAATAATCTCTTGATTATTTTCATTAATGAAAGAGTATATATACCATTTACAATTTTCCATAATAGGAAAATCTTATTCCTATTCTACTCCCAAAACCCTATTCTAGTAGTACAAGAATCCTATAATTATGGTAAGTGTACAATACTAATTAATACAATTATTTACACTACAAATCAGCCACAAAACCGTGATATACACTAATTATGTAAGTGTATATCACGGGTACAATATAGAGACAAAACTGTGATATACACTACTTATGGTAAGTGTATATTACGTGTATATTTAACACACCCCTGCAATCATAGCGGACGATCTTCGTACGCTGAGAATGTCCCTAAAATCTTCAAAAAGGACCGAGGGAAGACCTTTGGTAAAGATATATGCAATTTGATACCTGGAAGGGACATGACAAACGCGTACTTGTCCACGAGCTACCTTTTCACAAACAAATTGAATATCCATGTAACATCCCGTAATTTTGGGCGATGGTTTGAACAGCTAGACATATGTAAGTAGACTTGAGGCCAAGAAAATTTTATTATATGGAGAGATGCACATCAAGAGATTAGTATATAAAAGGATGCGGTCCCGAAATAATTTTGAACGTAACAAGTGTGACGACGGGGATCGAAAATAAATTTGGATCGTGCATAAAGAGGCGATTTACTAGTGTCATATCACAAAATTATGACATTGAGTATATGAAGATTTTATAAGTCATCAAGATTTAAGTGAATTTGGATCACGAAAATAATTATGTGTGTGATTGATTAATTATAGGATAAGTTTAATTAGTGGGGACAAAATTAGGTGGGATAAAACACGTGTAGCCTTAAGTAAATCACCTAAAATGACTAAGCTTAAGCTAGTGTGGTGTGGTATGGTTGTGTTAGCAATTAATGGCTAGTGGGAGACAATATCATGAGATCCATTAATGATATTTAATAAGTGAGGCAAGACATTGTGTTAGGAGAAGTTACACGTGAAGCCCAAGGTTACTTAAAGAAGAGTTAAATGTTGTACTTTAACATCTCATTTAGTATACATTTTCATTTGCTTTGAGAATCCTTTTAAGGCCAAAAGAACGTTCAACAACCTCTTAACATCCCATTTATTAAGCTTTCAATTAACCAAACCAATTCTCCATGTTATATTGTTCCAGGAAGCAAAATGTTTCCAAAGAAAAATAGGAACTTGTTCACTGTCCACTAATGGCTCCTTATCCATTTCGTTACAATCACTCAAATTTAATTTGAAATCCGGTGTTATGCTTTCGGACAATGCTAGCAAAAATAGCAATCCTCTTGACTCGGATAATTAAGTGGAATCGAGGTATGTTAAGGAAAAATTATTTCTTTCTTTTGGCATGTTCCATTTAACGAAATATAATTGTGATATTGCTCCATAAATTATTCTACTCCTAGTAGTTAAGAATATTCATGTTGTTGATTCCTATGTTAAAAATATGTCTAAATATGTTCCTAAGTCCTTATTGAGGCATACCAAAAGATGTTGATATTCACAGTGTTAGCCGAATGTACAAGAATATTATGTCACTCAGGATGTTTTATTGTTATTCATGCATTTTTATTTGCATTATATTCATATATTACCCTGGACCCACATGTGCTATGCACATTACTATATGGTAAATATTGTATATATGTAGGGGATATGGGGAAAGGAAAAGGCGTTATCTACGCACACCACCTACAGCTGGTATAGACTATCACGAAAGAGTCTGAAGATGCCAATATTAATGCCTTTGTGTGGCCGATATAACCTGATGCCCACAGAGGCGGTTATGGGAAGGAAAATGCCCTTGTGTGGCCAATATTTATATGTATACTGCATTTGCATTGTGCATAACATTTAGGCATATGTATTAGGGCCCTCAGAGGCATTTACTGCTGGTCAGCTGTTTCTATTTCAGTTGTTGTTATATCTCTGTTATACTATTGTTCATGCCTGACATACTCAATACATCAATCGTACTAACGTCCCTTTTATCGGGGGACGCCATGTTTCATGCCCGCAGGTTCACGTAGGCAAAGCGACGATCCACGTTAGTAGGTTGCTGACTCAACGGATTTATGGAGCACTCCCCTTGTTTTGGAGTGTCAGTCTATCTTGGTACGGTAATTTTTGTTTGTATATATGGGTATGACGGGGCCCTGTTCCGACCCTTTTGATGTCATATACTCTTTAGAGGCTTGTAGACAGGTGTCATGTGTGTAGTAGTCTTATTTGGCCTTGTCGGCCTTGGTATGGGTATGTATATATATAAGTTGATTATCTGATTTTACATAGTCCTTTTCGACTTAGTCCGTATTTAATTATGATTAGGTGTTGACTGTACGATTGGTGGTACCCGACGGGTGGGATCCGCGTGCCCATCGCGACCCTCCGGTTTAGGTCGTGACAATCCACCTCGATGTGTTTAGTGCACTGGTGTTGAACCGGATTACCATAAAGGTAGATGACACTAACATTATCACAATAAACCAAGGTAGCTTTCTGAATAGGACAATGAATCTCTAAAAGAATATTATGTAACCAACATGATTCAGATACCATATTGGCTACCCCTCGATACTTGGCCTCTGCACTAGAACGAGATAATGTAGACTGACACTTCGCAGACCATGAGACCAAGTTATTACCAAAAAACATACAATAGCCGGACGCGGAACGTCTGGACAGCCACCCCAATCAGCATCAGTATACGAGACAAGTGTAGATGTCGATGAAGGATATAAATGTAAGCCATAGTCAAGTGTCCCATGAATGTATCGAATAATGCGTTTGAGCGCATTCAGGTGCTCAACCCTGGGATCATGCATAAACAAACACACTTGTTGTACAACATACGTAATATCTGGTCTCATAAAAGTAAGATACTGAAGAGCCCCTGCAAGACTGCGATAGAGGTCGGATCCTCGTAAAGTGAGCCAGCCGCAACACCCATCTTGGGTTTAGTATCAACAGGAGTGGAAGTAGACTTGCACGAGGACATGCCAGCTCGCTCAATAATCTCAGCTGCATACTTCCATTGTGATAAGAACAACCCATCTGCATGCCGAGAAACAACAATCCCCAAAAAGTAACTCAAGGGCCCTAAGTCTTTCATAGCAAACTCGGAACTGAGCATGGTCATGATCGACTTGCACAAAGAATCAGTAGAGGCAGTCAAGATAATATCATCCACATATAATAGAATATAAGTCAGGGAAGAACCATGACGATATATGAACAACGAATTATCAGACCTGCCGTGCGAAAACCCAATAGATGAAACATAGTTTGCAAACCTCTTATACCAAGCCCGTGAGGCCTGCTTAAGTCCATACAAAGACTTTTTCAACAAACAGACATGATGAGGATATGTGGGCTCTCAAAAACCCAAGGGCTGATGCATATAAACGATCTCCTTGAGATCACCATGTAAGAAATCATTCTTCACATCTAACGGATGGATGGGCCAAGCTTTCGAAAGAGCCAGACTAAGAATAGTGTGAATGGTAGACGGTTTGACCACCGGACTAAACGTCTCACCACAAAACCGTGTAAAGAATAGATCTTGGGCCTAACTCAGCCCCAAAAGCTAGCTTGTAGGGTGAGGATTGTCCAAGTCCATATAAAGAGTCCATGTTCCCATTCCATATCCGATGTGGGACTCTTAACACTCCCTCGCACGTCCAGACCTTGTTAAGTGGAGCATGGATAATATAATTTGAGGGTCCAACATCGGTGAACAAAGAATTAAAATTAGCATGGTTCTGATACTATGTAAAGACACATCGCTTATTGGACATTTTCTATTTCAAGAATGATAGGGATGTGATTCTTGATGTTAGAAACAGTAAGGGCAGAGTGAAACATGTTCTTAGTCACAAGAGCAATGAACGACGTGACGAAGGGATTTGGAAGAAAACTTGGGAAGAGAAAATGCAATATCGGGCACGGATTCTGAGAAAAAGGGCTCAGAATTTACTGCTCGTTGGCCGAAAATAGGAGAGAAAAAATAAGACCTAGACTTCTGATTCCATGAAAGAAATAATCTCTTGATTATTTTCATTAATGAAATAGTATACATACAATTTACAATTTTCCATAATAGGAAAATCCTATTCATAGTCTACTTCCAAAACCCTATTCTAGTAGTACAAGAATCCTATAATTATGGTAAGTGTACAATACTAACTAATTGTCATGACCTAAACCGGAGGGCCACGACGAGCACCCGGACCCTACCCGCCGGGTACCACTAGCCATACATTTAATATCTATCCATAATTATCCGCGACCACAAGGGTCGTCACTCTGTACTCTGCTGCCATATGTAAACATCAAAACAGTAAACCAGAAACTCAACTACATATATATACACCAAGACCGACGAGGCCGTACAAGACTACTACACATACAAGACACCTATCTACAAGCCTCTAAAGAGTATGTGATATCAAAAAGGTCGGGACAGGGCCTCGCCATACTCGTATATACAAGCAAAAATTACCGTACCAAGATAGACCGACACTCCGAAACAAGGGGAGTGCTCCAAAGTCCGCTAAACTTGCGGGCATGAAACGCAACATCCCCCGACAAAAGGGATGTTTGTACGACTGATGTATCATAACAGGGGTATAACAATAACTGAAACAGAAACAACCGACCAGCAGTAAATGCCTCTGAGGGTCCTAATACATATGCCTAAATGTTATGCACAATGCAAATGCGGTATATATATGTTGCGGAACATGCAACCCGAGCCAATATATGTATATATGTTGCGGAACGTGCAATCCGATCCAATATATATATATATATATATATATATATATATATATATATGTTGCGGAACGTGCAATCCGATCCAATATATGTATATATGTTGCGGAACGTGCAACCTGATCCAATATATGTATATATGTTGTGGAACGTGCAACCCGATCCAATATATGTATATATGCATGAATGACAATGAAACATTCTTGAACTTATCGGATGACATAATATCCTGGTACCTTCGCCTAACATCGAGAATATTAACATCTTTTCCATATACCTCAACAAGGATTTAGGAACATATTTAGATATGCTTTTTAACATCGGAATCAATAACATGAATATTCTTAACTACTAGGAGTAGAATAATTTATGAAACAATATCACGGTTATATTTTGTTACATGAAACATGCCAAAAGAAATAAATAATTTGCCTTGACATACCTTGATATTAGAAAGAGAATGAAAATCGTTTGTTGTAGCTTTGTTGGGATTGGGAGAACGAAAGAAATATTGAAATCGGACAGGGACACAATATATTTGCTACTGCATTTGCACGATTTTTCTATCTCAATTTCCTACTACTAAGGTGAAGTGCTATCTCACCTACTAACTTAGAATGAAATGTTGTCTACTTTTCTAACTTAGAATGAAATGCCTATCTAAGCTACTAACTTAGAATGAAATGTTGTCTACTAACCTATTAGTAATATTAGGCTTAGTCATTTAGGAACCCCATACCGTTTGCCCAAACTCACGAGCTGCCACAAACCCACTCAATTAACTCTCATGCACACTTGTCTAATAACGTGTCCACTTGCTAACTCATATTATCTTAGTCACCTCTAACTACTACACGTCAAACTCCCACTCCACTAAAATTAATTAATCATACACACACCATTAATCAATTACACACACAATTAATTTCGTGGCCCCAATTCACTTAAATCTTAATAACTTATAAAACCTTCATATACTCAATGTCATAATTTTGTGATATGACACTAATCCATAACCTCTTTGGGGATATACAACTATTATTATTAATCCCCATTGTCACACTTGTTACGTCCAAAATTATTTCGGGGCTGCATCCTTTTATGTACTAATCTCTTTATTAGCATACGTAAATATAACATAAATTCCCCGAGGCTCGGGTCTACTTGCATACGTTTAGGTGCTCAACCCATCGCCCAAAATTACGAGATGTTACATTAATACAATTATTTACACTACAAATCAGCCACAAAACCGTGATATACACTAATTATGGTAAGTGTATATCACGGGTACAATATAGAGACAAACCCGTAATATACACTACTTATGGTAAGTGTATATCACGTGTATATTTATCAGAACCAAAAGTGCAAAAATTAATATATACCATAAAATTGTAAGTATTTCACATAAAAATATACACATATATATGAGCAATTATAAATTTTAAATAGGTATTAATATAGTCGGTATGATTCGGGTTTTGTTAGTTATTTTTTGCTTAAAACCAAGACTGAACCATATCTTATCGATTTTTAAAATTGAAAACCAAAATCAAACCAAACTAAAAAGTGTCGGATTTTTTTTTCTCGACTTGGTTTGATTTTCGATTTGGTTCGGTTTTATGATATTCCGTGAACACCCCTAACCTCAACGAGCACAGTCAGAATACATTTTTTTTTAAGTAACTCAATAGGAATCAGATGAGAAAGATATATAGAGTATACACTCAATGTACTCCTCTTCTAAGTAAAGTCTACCCGTGTCTTTTGGGAAGATATTAGTGGCAGTGAATAGCGTCAAAGATGGTAAGGTGAGTTGTTGTGTTTTTGGCACTTTGCACCCTAATGTGAGTTCTCATTTGTAATTTGCATTATATTCTATTATTTTTAATGGTTTGCACCCTAATCTCTTCATTTTTTTTTGTAAAAAAAATATATTTTCTTACAGGAAAATACGAGAAAAAAGATACAATGCAAAATGACAAATTGGTTCACGTCTCCCTCTCCTTCGGTTGTCATCTCCCTCAAAGCCAACCCCATCAATAAGAATAGTCCCTCAAAGAAATTATAAATTTGCTAGAAGTGACAAACTTGTTAGGGAATAAATGGAAATATATCAAGTTTAAGCAAAGCTAGAGTTGCAATTATTAAAAAAATAGCATTCCAATTTGCTAGTTACTCTATGTATAATGTTGTCTCTTTAACTCATTTGGTGAATGTTTGAAAATACTTTTTTGTCGTGTGACTACAACTTTGCTTGATTTAGGCTCTGGTGTGAATTGTATATTACTCTACAAATTTTTGTCTATGAAGAGCGAGACGTGAACCTGTTTTTCATTTGGCACTATTTTTTTTTAAATTTTCCTATCTTGTCGATCATGAATAACTAAAAATAAGAGTTTGTTTGTTATTTTGCAAGAAAATGAAGAGATTAGGGTGCGAATCATTAAGAATAATAGAATATGGTGCAAATCATAAAAGAAAGCACACAACAGGGATGCAAAATGCAAAGAATTAGAAAATAAGTTGTTTTCATGAAAAACATTTTCTTTCTTGCCAAACACGCCATATGTGCGTCAACTTTCCAAGTCAAGAAAATTTGTTTACTTCAAGAAAATGTGGTAGCCAATGACCAATTCAACATCTGCTTTTAGAAAATGTGGTCCAACAAGGCATTGATTATTGACCAAACTGAAGTTATAATTTGCATAAGACTTACATGTTGTGAGCGGAAGCAATAAATACCAATAAATAATGATATAGGATATATTAAAGCGGTACATCAAAACACACAGAATTACGTGGTTCGTTAATTTGGCTAATTTCATGGGAGACATTAGATATTATTAAACATAGTAGGAAATATACAGAGTACATATACAGATTTTTCACTAATAATATCTCTCACGTGTTTCCCAAAGTGTTTCCCTAATACTCACATATACTTTCTTATATAGAATGAGTATTTCTCTCTTTCACCCAACTGATAGTTCTCTCTTTTCTGATTTTGGGATGTTATGATTATACAATAATCTCATCTATTTATAGATGAAGAAATGCCCCTCTCCTCCACGTACAATGCATGAAGACATGCACATAAGTTTTCAATGGTGGATGTCTAACTCTTGGCTGCCAACTTCAGCAATGATAGCTTTAACAAAGATGACTTCAACAAAAGGGTTTGACCTTTGAGCGAATATTCAACATTAGAAACATTTTATTTGTAACTTATAGGTGTACATTTCATGTATCCATTCTGATTTTCAAGAAACTTTGCTTCTTTTTTTACATGGCTTTTGCAATTGTCCCTTATATATTTCTACTTGCAATTTTTCTAGTGCTTCCACCTTCAACAATTGCTCAATCTTACAAAAGTGTTAGTTTGGGTTCAACACTCACTACAAGTGATGTTACTAAATTTTGGCCATCCCCATCTGGTGAATTTGCTTTTGGCTTTCGAAAAATTGGAAATGGATCAGGCTTCTTACTAGCCATTTGGTTCAACAAACTCAAAGAAAAGACCATAGTTTGGTCAGCCAATAGAGATAAAATCGCGCCGGATGGATCCAAAGTTGAGCTTTCTATATATGGAAGACTAGTACTAACTGATCCAAATGGTCAGGAAATATGGACTCGTAGCACCGCCAGTGCTGGACCGGCCTATGGAGCCATGCTTGACACTGGAAACTTTGTCCTAGAAACAAGTAGTTCAGCCACTCTATGGCAGAGTTTTGATGAGCCAACCGATACGATTTTGCCTGGTCAAGTACTTAATAAAGGAACTAGGCTTATCTCGAGTTTCTCTGATATGAATGAGTTGTTACTTCAAGATGATGGAAATATGGTGCTTAATAAGCTCAATTACCCGATTGATGCAGCAAATGATGCATATTGGGCAACCTTGACTGCTGGCAGCGGTTACCAGGTGATCTTCAATCAATCAGGCTTTATTTTCGTTCAAGCAAAGAATGGAACTGTGGTGAATTTGGTATCTTCTTCCAATAAGACAAACTCAACAACACGCCAATTGTATCAGCGAGCGGTTCTTGAATATGATGGAGTTTTTAGGCACTATGCCTATCCGAAAAAATCTTCTAGTGGGAGGCTGATGGAATGGTCTACTTTGTATCACATTCCGGATAACATCTGTCTGGTTATCGCGCAAGCCAAAAGAGGTGTTGCCTGTGGTTTCAACAGCATTTGCTGGACGGGAACTGACCAGAGGCCAAGATGTGATTGTCCACTCGGGTATATCTTTAATGATCCGAACGACAAATTAGGCAGCTGCAGACGGAATTTCCCCGAGCAAGATTGTAAGGATGAATCTCGAGATGTTGAGGCTTTCACTATCCAAGAAATGCTCAATACTAACTGGTTTTTTGGTGATTATGAGTCTTACCAGGATGTTACAGAGGATTGGTGCAAACAGAATTGTTTAAGTGATTGTTATTGTGTTGTTGCTGTTTATGGTGCAAACAAAGTTTGTTGGAAGAAAAGGTATCCGCTTTTAAATGGGAGGGTAGATCCAACAGAATCAGGAAAATCCTTTTTAAAAATAAGGAAAGAAAACTCCACAGTGGGATCATCAGCAACAACAACCATAGCTACCGATGAAAAAAGAAAAAGGGAAAATCAATCTAGTCTAATCATTTCTGTTTCTGTATTGTTGGGCAGTTCAGTTTTCATCTTAATGTTGTTGGCCTTTTTGTATGTTTTTAAGTTTAAAGGGAAAAAAACAAAGAAGATTTCACCATATCAAGCTGTTCCAGGAGTGAACATAAGAAGTTTTAGCTACAATGAGCTAGAAGAAGCTACAAACGGATTCGAGGAAGAGTTAGGAACCGGGGCCTTCTCAACAGTTTACAAAGCGGTTCTTAATGACGAAAATGGGAAAATCGTCGCTGTCAAGAAACTACATAAGATGGTGACAGAAGGAGAACAAGGATTTGAAGCTGAAGTGAATTCAATCAGCAGGACTAATCACAAGAACTTGGTCCAACTCCTCGGGTTCTGCAACGAAGGCCAACACCGTCTTTTGGTATATGAACACATGGAAGCTGGCTCATTAGCAGACTTGCTATTCAAAGATTCTAAGCTTAGCTGGTCAAAAAGGGTACAAGTTGCCATAGACACTGCGAAAGGGCTTTGTTATTTGCATGAAGAGTGTAGTACCCAAATTATACATTGTGACATAAAGCCCCAAAATGTGCTTTTAGATGAAAGTTTGACAGCAAAAATAGCAGATTTCGGAATAGCCAAGCTTTTGGGGAAGGATCAGATTCGTACAACCACTAAGATACGTGGAACGAGAGGGTACATAGCCCCAGAGTGGTTCCGGAACATGCCTATAACCGTCAAAGTGGACGTGTACAGCTTCGGGATCTTGCTCTTAGAGCTGATTTGCTGCAGAAAAAGTTACGAGGAGGATATGGCGAATGAGAACGAAATGATACTCGCGGAGTGGGCTTGTGATTGCTATAGAAGAAAAGAGTTGCATTTACTCGCGGGCGATGATGAAGAGGCAATAGAATGTATCGAGGGGTTCGAGAAGTTGTTGATGGTTGCTATTTGGTGCATTCAAGAAAGTCCAGCATTAAGGCCTAACATGAAGAATGTCATGCTAATGCTTGAAGGTTCTGTGGAAGTCTCAGTTCCTCCTGACCCTTTTTCCTTTATCTGTTCTGTTTAGATCAATCATGTTTTTCCCTTATCCTTTTTGTTTTGCACCCAAAGGCTATAGAATGAAACCTATATGTGTTCTCATAAGCAAATCTATATCTGTATGGTCTCTGCATTATGTTTCTTGAAATGTACTATTCCAATTTCAAGTTCAGTTTAATCATAGAAAATAAGAAAATGTTATCCACTGTGTTCGATACAAAGAATAAATATGAACGGTATGTTGTTGTTGTTGGTACGTTAGATAAGCAGAATTCTTATTCCGAGCCCTCATAATTCACTATGTCCTTGAAGAATTTAATCTCTCACAGTACTCGAGGTATTGGACTATTTTCCTCCCAGGATAGAATGGAAGTACCTTGTTGGTATAGCAGCATTTTGAATCCCAACTACCTTCGGACGCCAAGACCAAAGCAAATCACACGACTTTCTTTGAAAACAATGTAGAGAAAAAGGGAGAAGGGGAGTTCATAATTCAGTGAAAAAATCTGATGTAAGACCTCTGTATTTATAGCCAACGATTGGGTGTTAAATGAAAAGGTGCGAGCCTTTTACTGGTACCGGTACCAGAACGCTTGTGTCTTTACGGATCAATCAATTAGATCATTTGATCGAACCTGAAGCCGAACCGAGCGACAACAATGGCGCGAGGGCTTGACCTCTTCAAACTCTTTAAGCTAATGTAGAAGTGTTTTTCTATTTATATCCAAGTAATTCTTCTCTTTTCTCCCGTACGAGACAAGTATCCCTTCATTTCTCATTCACAGTCCAACTTAAAGGTCATGGGTTGGAATCCCATTCACTCCAAAACTCCAACAGAAAATCCATTGATCTTTAAGCCATAACTACTGCAAAGTTATTATGCTATAAGAATATGCTTCTACATTTCCAAAAAAATTATGTGGTTTAAACAATGAATTCTTCAATTTATATGCTTTGTGCATCTCATAAGCTACTTTAACACATTTTTCCTATTAACAATGAACTTGTGTCCTTTTAAGTTAATGAGTTTTAAATTACTAATTAATACATATTCAACAAAATTTCTTACGACAAATATTTTGGACTAAAACTACTGGATTCAGCTGAACCCGTAACTCGTACTTTAGCTCCGCTACTCATCAGGCACAGACCAAAGAACAAAGAACATTTTGGTTTCCTGTAGAACTATTAGGATGTTAATAATGAAGTTAAAACACCACCAAAATCAATACTCAGCCCATGATAATTTTCTGAGAATTAATGAAAGCACTCTTAGACTTTCTCTCCTTTCTTCAACTAAATTCCATTCTCCTCTGGTGAGCAATACCTTTTCCAAAACCAACGATTTGCAAATAGTGATGGCCAAACGAATATCTACTAATCCTGAACTTATATAATGTACTGATAATATTAATTTCTTTTAATTTGATGTAGTAGTTAACTTATCTTATTTTCAAGTCAAATGTTTATATGTAATTATTATTTGAATATCCTAATAATATAAAAAATTAAACCGCCAGTGCACACGTATCATTTCAGCTCCAACTTTCAAGAAGAAAGCTCTTCTACCAAACTTGTCAACAAAAGCCATTGAGATGGTTAAGCGATATGTATTCTTACTTTAACTTTTAATTGTTATGTTTAAATTAATTGATTTGGTGTTGCTATGTTCAAATTAATTGATTTGGTGTCAATATCAGTTATAGTTAAGTATTTGCTATTTGAAAGTAATGAATTGATATCACCAAAAGAATATAGTGGAATGAAAGATATCTCACATGTTTAACAACATGTATTAGGTTCAAGTCTAAAAAATGAAAAAAATTCTAATATAAAGTGTTTCCTCTTTAATGGATCTTATACAACGTGAATTTGAATTAGTCAGATCGATAAGTGGGTACCTCCTCCTTAGTTTTCATTAAATTATTTTCGGGAAGTTTATTGAAGTGGACAGTTGTTTAACGATAGTAAATCAAAATACCCAAGTAATCCCTCCGTCCTAAAAGTCTCCTTTTTCCTTTTTAGAGTTAATTTAATTAATTTTTAAAATTAAATAAAATTAATATATTAAAATTAAAACTTAAATATTCAAAACTATAAAAAGGTAATAAACATTGTAATTAGTTTTATTTCAATATAATAAAAATATAAATTTTAGAAGATTATCACAATTCATTATTTGAATCTAAAGAAGGGAAAATCAAACAAATAATTTGGAATGGAGGGAGAAATTCATGTACAGCTCAATATAATTCTTTTTTACTCGATGTCAGGTATCTATTTTGACTCAATTAATTCAAATTTTGCATTAAAAAAATATATTTTTAAAGTTAAACATTCTATATAAAAAACAACTCCATTTTCAATAAAAAAAATCTCTAATTAAAATAAAATGTTACTTATCACTCCATGGTTCAAATGGTAAGGGGTAACAATGATGATTGGGGCTACCCGACAAAGATAGTCTCTTTTTTTGGCAAAAAGAAAACTATACTAAATTAGGAAAATTATCTCATGAAATATACTCTTTCCGTTTTAAAATACTTGTCGTCCTTATTAATAATATTTATCTCAAAATATTTATTATTTTATTTATTCAAGATAAAATTAAATAGTTTTTTTATTTTACCTTGTATTAATTACAACATTTAAGAGGGAGTACATCATTTATAGAGTCGGCATATATAGATAAGTAAATATTTATTAATGAGAGATAATATAATCAAAAATAAAAATATATTTCTACCACACTAGCTTCGGCCGGAATGGCCCAAATAGGATTAGCATGGTAAATTGCAGTTTAATTTAATCTAGATCATTTATGCTAAGTTAATGACATTGCTACCCTTCCTTCCAAATTTCATCTTAATTCAAAAGTTGCATGAAGTCTATCTCATCAAATTCAATTTTAATTTTTTTCCAATGCATGGAGAATTTTAAAAGACACATACATTCTTTCTCATAAATAATCAATGTTGATATCTTTCCTTCCTTTTTGTTGTATACAATACAATTATACGATACACATACATATGATTTTCTTGTATATTTATTTTCTTAATTTTTCATTGGTCATATTTCTTATTTATTACTTCAGTATCCTAATTATATAATTTTTATGAAAATCAAATATTTATTGATGATTGTAAAGATATTTATGTATGTTTGGTACTTTATTATTTTCAAATAATTTCTAGTAATCACTCATTTTCAAAAAAAGCCGAGGCTCTATCGGAGACAGCCTCTTTACTCCCAAGGTAAAGTTAAGGTCTGTGTATACTTTACCATCTCTAGACCCACTTATGAAATTATACTGGTATGTTATTGTTGTTGTACTCATTTTCAAAGAAAATATTCATATTGAAGACTTTAAAGTTTGTGGAAATATTATGTACGTGGTCCTTAATTATTTCTAATAAGTAATTAAAAGTAATTTCACTTCTTCTTTAGTAGGTTTATCTACAACATCTGGTGGTGCCCTCGTGGGCACGTTCTTCTCTGGGGCGGTCTGGTCTAATCGAAGTCAACTGACTCACATGGAATACGGGGTTCGTTTTCACCGAGCTGGTCGCTTGAGTCTATAGGCTACCTTTCCTATCCGCTTTTCTACAAGGTCTACTTTCAGACCGGGCCAAGCCTTTAGGTTGTTTAAGTAGGTTTGGGCTAAGGTCGTTGCGCTCCTGCCACCTCTTGGCAAAGTAGGCTGATGGGCGAGCCCCCTCCTGTCGC
The DNA here is from genome assembly GCA_034509755.1 of Anisodus tanguticus. Classification (NCBI taxonomy): domain Eukaryota; kingdom Viridiplantae; phylum Streptophyta; class Magnoliopsida; order Solanales; family Solanaceae; genus Anisodus; species Anisodus tanguticus. The sequence goes on from CM067558.1 coordinate 40,990,781, forward strand.
AATGGTGTGGGGCGTCAGAGGTTGTTACCCCGTGGACAACTCGAAGGGGCTGAAGTTCGACGCAGAGCTTTTTGGTTGTTATATCTAAGAATTCAATTTTTAAATAAATTCTCATATATTGATAAACATTACAGTGGTGTTGGTGCATTTAGTTTTATAAATTAGTAATAATAAGTTTTAATGACATTCGTAGCAACATAACTATGGAATAATGATGGATTTATGATTACATGACAAAATAAATAGACAAAATATATTAAATAATGAAGAATTTGTGATTAAAAATGAGGTTTGTCGCTAATTTTTGCTGTAGAAAGATTTGGAGACAAAATTCCTATCACTTATATTATCATTCATACTTGTTTCAGTGTACGTGCGTTGCACGTGTGTATCACGTCAATTAATAAAAAAAATTAAAAAGTAATTGGCGTTAATTAAATACAATATTTATTAAAAGGATAAAAATAAATATTATATGATATATATATATATTGCACCTGACATCTCTTTATAAACGATATTATTGGTATATTTTCTTGTGTCGCTTTAACTACTATGTGTCTAAGTCTGGAACTCTTTTTTCACACTAAGACCAATTAACTATTAATAAAAATTTGTGTGCAAGAAGATTAAATTATATAAAATATAAAATTGCGTTAAACAAAAATATCATTTAAATGGTAAAGAAATATTACTACATAGATGCAATAGTTGGAAAAAAATTGGATGCCTTCAGAATCTGCAGAGAAAAACAATCCAATTAAGTCACATAAATAATATTTAAAATAACACATATAATTCTAAATTGATTGAAATAAATTTTAGATTGTTCAAATACGAAAACTGTAATAACTATAATTTATTAGGACACTAATTTAAATTACAATTTGGTACTCAAATATAATGTAACGATGTTATGTTCTTCACGGCCTTAAATCTGCTCAAGTACCTAATATGAATTTCTTCTTATTCGTATTGAAACACAAATCAACAAATATGAAAAAATAAAAGGAGACTCCATATTAGTAGGTTTATTTAGTTATTATTATTACAAGAAGAATTCAATTGAATGAGTAATCTAAATCCAACTAAATTTGTTTCTGGAAAAAAAATATTTTCATAAAAAATTAAGGTAAAAGATTAATGATTATTTTATCAAAATTAAGGCATGTTAACGTAATATAGTTCTCAAAAAGTATAAAAATCTATTAATTATGTCATATGCCTAATAAATTATCGTTATGTGCTTTGCAATATAACGTAGTACTAATAAGAATACAAAAACACCTAACGGAGTCCTAATTAAATATTAACTAATGTTATTGTTAGGACTTAGGATATGATGTAATAAGGCAAAACCTGTATTGAATTTATTGTTTTGAATATTAGGAGTTCTTACCTAATTCAAATAAGAAAAAGTTTAGTAACCAAAACTTTAATAACTAAAATTTATTATTTGAGAAAATATGACATTTCTAAATTCTTCGTGCTTTTAATATAATATAGATTAGTTTTACATCATTTCATTTTATTAAGTTAAACTAAAAATTTAAAACTTAATATGGTTGGTATCCAAGTCCACAAGAAAAACTAATTATATAATAATTCTTATTAAATATGTATTAGTTGTAAATTCCAATTTTAGAAAATAATGAAATTATATCTAGTGAAAAGTATTACTCCCTGTGTCCCAAAAATAATGACTCATTTTTCTTTTTTAGTCCGTCCAAAAGAGAAGGGCATATTTCCTAATTTGGCAACAATTAACTTTAAACTTTGCGTTTTACACAAAACAAGACGATCTATAACCACACAAATATCTTTGGCTTATTTTAGACCATAAGGTTCAAAAGTCTTTCTTTTTTCTTAAAGTGCGTGCAAAATGAAAGTACATCACATAAATTGAGACGGAGGAAGTATATAAATTTCAAAATAATTATAATTTTTTCCAAGAAGTAGCAAATGAATATCATTATTGTGGAAAAAAAGGAATAACGTAGGATTGATCGAAGGCGAGGAAAGCAATCTCTTGTGGGAAAAGGCAATTGCCTCGCAAGATCCGACTCTTATATTGTAACCGTTCTATACTATCTTTATAACTTACTAACTATCATAAATCAAATTATACATTGTATTTACGAAAACAATTAATATGATTTGTATACAAAAAGGGTTTTGTATCTTGTGACCATTATTTGATATTTTATAACAATTTTTTGATGTTATTAAGAATTATAATGTTAAAGATTTAATATGATTGATATATAAGTGTACAACAAAACTAGCTAGTATATCATAATTCATATTAAACAAAGTATTACTTATAAGTTTCACATGTAATTTAAATAAATATTTTATTAAATTTAATATTTGATTATATCAAATTTTTAAAACCAATATGTTGTATTTATATACATTGGTAATTAATTATACTCAATTTAGATTAGTGAACAAGTTGTAAAGCAGTAATTTTTTTAAAGTAGACCGGATTTTTTTAATGAGCAAAGCGTATGATTTTTCGTAACTAAATAAACCATATAATTTGCTATACACATACACATAAAATACACAAAGTATATAGAGACTTTTCATTACTTATGAAATTATGAATCAGTTTTAGTTGCTCAATGTGTTTTGAGAATAGGAATCAGTTATTGTATTTACCAGTGTGTTTTGGAGGAAAAATTGCAAAATCTAAATTAGGTTATGATAGTCTTTGACTCTTTTCATAGGTGTTGCCACATTTGGGCCAAATAGGTGTGGTCATTTAGCAGCTTTCAATGAAAAATTATTTGAGAGTCAAAATGTTATCCTTATAAATATATAAATATTTTGGGAAGGAGGAAGTAATAGTATAATAAAGGATAAAAGATATCCCTTTACTTTGAGATGACCCTGTCACTCTTGTTCCATTTTGATATACTAAAAAACACTAGCATTGTGTTACTAAATTCAGGTAAAAAAATTATTGGATTTTGATTCTTTAATCCATTCAACATCTTATAGAATAAAACCTTTTCAACTACAGACACTACAGTTCACTTCAAGTCTTGATTTTTCTAGAGATTTTGGTAATGCTTTGGTCAAGTTTGTTTTCAAGAATGCATGATTTTGATCAAAATTGAGTTCTTTTTTTAGCTTTTAATTACTTTTAAAGTCATTTAAGAGATACCCAGTTGTTGGTTTGACTCATAGAGCTAAAGATTGTGCTTGAGTTGATCATATTATAGCTTCTTTTTTGCTTTTAGTGACCTTTTGTGCTCATGTTAGTGATACCTACTTGCAATTTTGGTTCTTGGGGCTTAATTTCAAGCTAATATTGTGCTTGAGTTGATCAAAGTTCAACTTTTTACTTGCTTTTAGTAACTTTTATGTTAACATTTAAGAGATACCCAGTTGTTGTTTTGGTTGTTGGAGCTTGAATTTGATGCTAAATATATATATAGTGCTTGAGTTGATCAACTTTAGTTTCTTTTTTGCTTTTAGCAACTTTTATGTTCATTTTAGAGATACCCAGTTGTTGTTTTGGTTCTTGGAGCTTGAATTTGAAGCTAAAGATTGTGCTTGAGTTGATCATATTTTAGCTTCTTTCTTTCTTTTAGTAACTTTTATGCTCATTCTAGAGATACCCGGTTGTTTTTTTGGTTCTTGGAGCTTAATTTGAAGCTAAATATTATGCTTGAGTTGATAAAGTTAAGCTCTTTTCTTGCTTTTAGTAACCTTTATGTTCACATTTAAGAGATAACCAGTTGTTGTTTTGGTTCTTAGAAACTTTAATTTGAAGCTAAAGATTGTGCTTGAGTTTATCAAAGTTCAGCTTCTTTTTTACTTTTAGTAACTTATATGTTCAATTTAGAGATACTAAGTTGTTGTTTTGGTCTTCGAACTTGAATTTGAAGCTAAATATTATGCCTGAGTTGATAAAAATTCAGCTTCTTTTTGCTTTTAGTAACTTTTATGTTCACAATTTAGAGATGCCTAGTTGTTTTTTTGTTTTTTGGAGCTTGAATTTGTAGCTGAAGATTGTGCTTGAACTGGTCAAAATTCAGCTTCTTTTTCGCTTTTAGTAACCTTTTATGCTCATTTTAGTGATACCTAGTTGTTGTTTTGGTTCTTCGAGCTTGAATTTGAAGCTAAAGATTGTGCTTGAGTTGATAAAAGTTCAGCTTTTTTCTTGCTTTTAGAAACTTTTATGTTCACATTTAAGAGATAACCAGTTGTTGTTTTGGTTCTTGGAGTTTGAATTTGAAGCTAAAGATTATACATTTGAGAGTTTAGTCAAGCTCTTCTATAGAGTAGATGGTTCAATTTCAGTACATCTTGACTAGTGGATTCCGAATTTCGAGTCCGTGGGTGTAGAGTACTCCTTATGACAATGAGGTGTAAACACATGTTTTTCAAAATCTATGTTTATGTAGAGATATTTATGTAGGCGATACCAGTTAGTTGGAATATCTTTAATCATGATCAATACGTTTACTTTAGATTCTATGCTTTCTAGGAGTTATTTTTTTAGCTCTATTGGAGATTCTTATGCCAGTAGGGATTATATAGAACTTCTAGTAGTTTCCGTTTTTTGTTTTTATTTTGTATAATGTTGGCCGGAAATGAATTTAAATGGGGAGAACACAACTTATTTGGGATTGAGGCGTAGTTCTTGTTTATGTTTATGTTGAGATAAATGGATAGTTGGATACTTGCCTCTAGTTTTATTACCTTAAATTATTTTTCAAGAAAAATATAAAAAAAAATCAATTTGTTTCGATATATGTAGTTTGAATGGAAGGCAGTAAGTATTGCCAAAACATTGCTTCTGATTTTTATTTTGAAATACTTCTAACTAAGAGATTTTAGGAATTTTAGCTTCTTATGCAGGAAATCATGAAGCAGATTCTTGAATTGTCTTGACGAGCTATTGATTTTGAGGTGAACTTCAAGAATGAAGTTCCGCGAGGAGTTTCAGTATTTGCGACAAATTGATAAAAGGAAATGGATTTTGGTAGTGGTTTTGGTGGCTGTGACACTTTTATTTTGTCAGACCTTAATGCTTCCTTATGGAAATGCTCTTCATTCTCTGTTATCTGAGAGCAAGATTCTTCTACCCGAGAATATAAGTTTGTCAATTAGAGAATCTTCTGTCGTCAAATCTGCAAATGTGGGTGACAGCCTTTCAAACTTCGATAATGCAAATGTGTTGATTGATCGAGTGAAAAGTGCGGATAAGGGTGATGCGGGTGGAGATGGTGAAAACAACGAGAGAGTAAATGAGGAGGAGGATGTAAAACTGCGTAGCATTCATTCAGTTGGTAAAGCCTTGGATAATGACTCTGATTTCGTTGAAGATGCAACTATTGAGAATGATAATCTATTTGATGAAGTTGTGTACGTGGATGAGGAAACTACAATGCAGAACAGTGGAAACCGAATTTGTGGTTCTGTACTTCAGAAGAACGATGAATCTAGACTAGACCTTTCATTAGAGCAGGTTGTAAAACCAAATGGTGAACTTTCTCAATTAGATGCAAATAAAAATAGTGGGCTTAATGATGGTAAAACTGCGAGTCTGACTAGCTTGTCTTCTGTGGTTGCTTCAAACCATCTAGGTCACTCGCCATTGGTTACCATAGATGAAAGGAACTTCATTCATACTGCTAGTAACAAGTCTTCAACCGGAGATTTGACTCAACTTCTCCCAAATCATGGAAATCATTCGTTGGTGCAAAGTCCAGTCAAAAAGAAGATGAGATGCATGTTGCCGCCAAAAACAATAACTTCGATCTCTCAGATGGAAAGGTTACTAGTTAGTTAAGCATCGTGCTCGTTCACGTGCTATGGTATGTATTTAATAAATTTCCACTACTTTTCTGCTTCAAAAATAGCTAGTAGCATGCCTATTTATAATATTATGAAACCTACATTAACTGGAAATTGAGAAACCTATTCCTATGTAATTCTGACTATAAATCCTATTTAGACATGAATTAAATAAACTAACAAATACCAAATCCTAAACAAATTTGGTTTCCTACAACTTTGAATTATTCTTCCAACAGTATTTCTTCTCCTGCTCAAAGTTATTACTTCTGTATACTGTTGAGTGTTGATGGAATTAAACTGTCCTCCGTTTTGTTTAAATTGGATTGCAGAGACCTAGGTGGTCCTCGGAACGTGATCGGGAAATTCTGGCTGCGAGGTTACAGATTGAGAATCCTCCACTTCTGAGGAATGATCGAGAACTTTATGCTCCTGCCTTTCGAAATATGTCCATGTTCAAAAGGTATGTAGCTGTTTAATACTCCCTCCGTTAAATTTATGTTTCTTACTTTCCATTTTAATCTGTTTAAAAAAATGTCACCTTTCTATAATTAGAAACAACCTAATTTTAAAATTTCTGTTTTACCCTTAATGAAATGATTTATAGCCACACAAATGTCTAAGGTTTGTTTTAGATCACAATTTTTAAAAGTCTTCTTTTCTTTCTTAAACTTTGTGCGAGTCAAACGGTGCCACATAAATTGGGACGGAAGGAGTAACTTTTTAAATCTAACATCCTACACGACATATTTAAAGTCACAAGATCTAAAGGGCATTTTGATACACTATACACATCTTTAGTTTAAGACCACAAGATCCAAAAGTTTCTTTTAGTGTTTTAAACTTCATGTCCAGTCAAACTAAGTCACATAAATTGAAATGGAGGGAGTAACATTTTGATGCATTTTGCCAGCTGATATTTTCTACATTAGTTTTCTCTTACAGACTTGCAGTATAATCTAGTCTCCTTGTAGATAAAACTTGTAAAGCTGGACTAGAAAGAGAGTAAAAGAGCTTTAATATCCACTGGACCTAAACATTTAATTCGTATCTATTTTTGTAAACAAAATAATACTATCATTTAGAATGCTTTGAGAAATAAAGTAGTGCCAAGAGCGTTTCCCCCGTAATCCAAAATTTGACTTATGTGCTTAGTATAAGTGGTTCAAATTTGTCGAAATCACGTGTCAATTTCTGCTCAGGTTTTTCTTAACAATAATCTTCACTAATTTGAAAACACTAATGCATTATTCTGTCTAGAGCATAGTACTATGAGCCTATTGGTATTTACTATTTCTCAATTAACGTTTGTTTCTTTTTATACATTCAATATGTGAATCCTTTTGTCTACAATGCGCACAATGCTACAACGATGGAGCTACAGGCTAGTTTTGACATTGATAGAAACTTAATTTATGTAGTTGTGCTAAAGTAAGTAAATCTTGAATTTGGGAAATTTCTGCCTAAGTTGTCCGGACTCGGGGTGCGGGAGAAGATCTAAAGGTCGGATTCTTCATCACATGAATTTTAGGATTCAGGGGTATGGATCCGAGTGCGGATACGGGTGCTGGGATACCGCCAATAAATATATATTACGACATATAAAGTTTATATCTCGATTAATTAAAGCTATTGAACTAAAACTGATAAAACTTAATTCTTTACAAATACCTAATATTTTGTTGATAAGATACCTCGTGCAATAACAGAACATTCTCATACTTTATGTAACTATATATACGTAAACCCAAAAATCAAATCAAATGCCCAATCAACCTCTACTTCTTGGTCATAGATGTAGTCAAAGTACCCAAGATAATTAGTTGCCAAATCCGGTGTGGATCGCGCACCCACACCCATGTTGGGTAGACACGAGTGCGGCAAGGATTTGAAGAGTCCGAGAAACATAGATTTCTGCTATTTGAATTTTCCCTTATGCCTCCTTGAATTTGCAGGAGCTATGAACTCATGGAGCGGATTCTCAAAGCTTATGTCTACAAGGAAGGGTAGAAGCCCATTTTTCATCAACCAATAATGAAGGGATTGTACGCATCCGAGGGATGGTTCATGAAACTAATGGAGGGAAACAATAAGTTTGTTGTGAAGGATCCCCAAAAAGCTCACTTGTTCTACATGCCCTTTAGTTCAAGGATGCTGGAGCATTCTCTTTATGTGCGTAATTCTCATAATCGAACAAACCTACGCCAGTATTTGAAAGAATACTCGGAGAAGATCGCAGCAAAATACCGTTTCTGGAACAGAACTGGTGGCGTGGATCATTTTCTTGTTGCATGCCATGACTGGGTAATGTTACTGTTTCATCATTTTTTTTAACTTCACATGTATTTCGTATTATCCAATATGCTTTGATGATTCACTAAATAAATATGTAGAGTTTTTAGGCAAACCTTGCATTGAGTTATTGTTCGTAAGGTGAGCAGTTAGAGAGAAGTACTCAGATAGTTCTTACTGAAAGATTACCTAAAAGCAATACATAAAGAATTGGGTATGAAGATGTGTTAATATATCTCTTGCGAACTAAGTTGCTCGAACTCGGATGTGGGTGTCCGATACGGGTGCGGATCTAGGGATCGAATCCTTCATGATCTAAATTTTAAGATTTGGGTTATGGATCCAAGTACGGGTATCAGTGCGGGAATTCGGCTATAAATAATTCAAATATCTATGAATAGAGTTATATATCTAAAATATGATACATTATGTGGAAAACTTGCATGCAAGGTATTCTGAGGAGAAAATATTGATCAACAAGAGAATCCAAGAATGAGATATAAGGAAAAGGACTAACATAGAAATTTCTATATAGAAGGTATTCCATTTTCTTCAATTTCACCTTAGTTTTTAGTTTTTGTTTTGATTACAGAAATCATTGTATATGTCCCGGATTTCTCTGTCGATTTTGGTCAAAGTAACCAAAATCGGTTATCCAGATCCGGTACGGATCCCATGCACTCACATGTCGTGTTGACACGGGTGCGACACAGAAAGTGAAAAGTCCGAGCAACTTAGCTCGCAACCACCTTTTTCTATGTGATATTCAAGTTACCTGACCTTATACCACTCGTTACATTTGTTCTTACAATCTTATTTTATCATAGGCTCCTTATGAAATGAGGCACCACATGGAGCACTGTATCAAGGCCCTCTGCAACGCTGACGTAACCTTAGGCTTCAAAGTAGGAAGGGATGTGTCCCTTCCGGAAACATATGTCCGGTCTGCCAGAAATCCTCTTAGAGATCTCGGAGGAAAGCCTCCATCTCAAAGGAAAGTTCTCGCGTTTTATGCCGGGAATATGCGTGGTTACTTTGCGTCCGATCTTGCTCGAGCATTGGAAGAACAAAGATCCTAATATGGAGATCTTTGGTCCGATGCCAAGTGGAGTTGCTAGTAAAATGAATTATATCCAGCATATGAAGAGCAGCAAGTTCTGCATCTGCCCGAAGGGATACGAAGTCAACAGCCCGAGAGTAGTAGAAGCTATATTTTACGAATGTGTGCCAGTGATTATATCGGATAATTTCGTGCCTCCCTTTTTCGAAGTCTTGAATTGGGATGCGTTCTCGTTAATCCTAGCTGAGAAGGATATTCCGAACTTGAAAAGCATACTTCTCTCCATATCGGAAAAGAAGTATCTCAATATGCAACTAGCTGTCAGAAAGGTTCAGTGACATTTTCTTTGGCACGCAAAGCCCGTAAAATACGACTTGTTTCACATGACCTTTCATTCGATTTGGTATAATAGAGTTTTTCAAACGAAAGCGAGATGACACAGAAAAGGATTGTAGGTAGGCATGTAAAATTCCATGAAGAAGTTATGGAAGTTGCTCCAGATGCAAGTCTATATGCAATCTGATTCACCAGTTTGAGTACATTATGGTTACAATTGTTTCCTACTATGATGCTCGGATTCTTCAAAAATGCCGCCAGGTGCGTATAGGATCCCCTCTAAAGTAGTGCATTTTGTAGAAGACCAGTTATTTTTGGAGTCCCAGCAATATAGGTTTCCTAGACTCCAAAAAAGTTTGTGATTATTTTTAGATGAGCTTTGGAGGAACTGCTGTTGCCTTGTATATTGTAGGCTGTATTTTTTAAAATATTTTTTTGTTGTACCACTATCTGCTTGTTGAAGAAAAATATAAACTTGAAACTTTTGTTCCATTAAAGATGGATAGAAAATAGAGTTGCTGTGCTTATTTTCTCAACAAAATTCAGATTTAGAAGCCACAAAAAGAATCAGACGCATGTGGAGATATGCTCTATATACAGTGCACAAAATGGTATTTGTGCAAATTGTTAATTTGCACAAATGACCTTTGAAGGTTTGCTATTGAAATTTTGTCCCCTTTTTCAGCTCAATGTGTTGGGTGTGCGAATTAGTTCCCACATCGAAAGTTGAAAAGAAAAAGAATCTACATTTAATGTGTAGGATTCTCTTAATAAAGTGAGCCCTTTTGGTGAAAATTGTGCGGGCTTGGCCCAAAGCGGATAATATCACACCATATTAAAAGTATTCTTGGACCGTTTAGCCCAACAACTGGTATCAGAGCCAATGGTTTGATGTGAAGAGTATGAAGATGGCAGAGTGTAGCGTGGGGCCTAGCTTAGTGACTTTGCTTGTCTATTGGGCCGGTATACTCGGAGGATGATGTGGGTGGTACATAATTAATCTCCAAATTATCCCATAAATGGTGATGGATTGTGGAACTTAGTTTGAGGGGGAGATTATTGGTTGTGCAAACTAATTCCCACATCGAAAGTTGAAAAGAAAAAGAACGGTGTAAGATTCTTTTAATGGTATGAGGCATTTTGGAGAAAATCGTGCAGACTTGGCTCAAAGCGGACAATATCACACCATATTAAGAGTATTTTTGGACCGTTTAGCCCAACACAATGGACTGAATTTGCCTGCAAAAAGAAAATTTTATCCAACAACTTTTGGAAGTGAAATTCTTACCACTGCACCACTGTGACATAATTTAGAGTCTCAAAAAGACCGTATGATCTTAGAAAATAATCCGTGCAAATTAGTCGGGGTCATTGCACATTTATCCCTATGTTTTGCTTTAATTTTTGCCTCTCATAACAAACAACCCTTTCTCATGGCATACATTTATATTTTTGCATCATAATATCCTACAAGCTATGCCCTGCTTATATCCTACTAAGCATAAGTGTTTGATTTTGAAAAGCAAAAATTAAAGACCGACCCATTTGGAGGGAAAAAATTAAAAACCATCCCATTTGAAGGGTCATTGGCACAATGTCATTTATTTTGGGCCGGTAGTGTTTTAATTTTTGCCTTTTCATACTTTAAGTCAATAATATTAGGACAAAACTATCCTCGTTATCTCACATAACTTAGAGTTCTCTTTCCCAATCTTATATTTCTCTCCTCCTTCAAATTTCAAACTAGGGTTGCGGCTAAGGAATTTTGTTGAAGAAAACGATGAATTCCAGCAATGGAGTATCATGTAATTAAAGCTATTGAGTTAATTGTGCATGGATGAGGAAGGTCTCAGGATTAGGGGTAACGCGAAAGCTTTCAAGTTATATTTATGGGAAACAAAATAGGGAAAGAAAGAAACCAAGGATTGGCCAATCATGATGTTCCCAAATTAGTAATCAAAATTGAAGTAAAGGAAGGAGATAAGCAAAAGGCCTTTCCAGAACCAGTCTTAGCTCGGAATAACAACTCGCTGAATTGGGGTTGGTTTTTCGATACTTTTTTTTGGTTAAGGCACGGATTAGGCGAGGGTCAAGTCCCAACTCTTCGAAGCTCTGCTCTTCTTCTTTCCCCTTAGTTCTTTCTTCTTCTTTGTTTATATTGAAAAGGTGAATGGGGTTCACAAATTCTGATGGCACGGTGGAAATCCGGCGAGGGTTTAGGTTGGGTTTTAGCTCTGCGAGTTAAGCTGGCGGACAGAGACTGAACTTTTTTATTTTGGGTTATCTAAAAGTGAATTTGTAAAGATTTGGGTGTAAGTTAATCCCAAAAGCTAGTTTGTAGATTAAGATTGTTCAAGTCCAGTTCATGTTCTCATTACATATTCGATGTGGACTCTTAAAACTCTCCGCACGTCTAGACCTTAATAACTGGAGCGTGGATAATATAATTTGGGGGCCCAACATCGATGAACAAAGAATTTGAATGGCGTAGCTATGATACAATGTAAAGATATGACACATGAGCCTAACTCAATTCTAAAAGCTAGCTTGTAAGGTGAGGATTGTTCAAGTCCATATAAGGAGTCCATGTTCCCATTTCATATCCGATTTGAGACTGTTAACAGAATTCTCACCTTAAGATAGATTAAAAAGGAGGATGAAGTTGCAGAGGAAGAGAAGAAAAGAGTCCGAAGAAAGAAAGCTAGGCAATGTGGGATCACAAAAGTTTCATGAAATGAGGGAAAAATTAAAGATATGTTTTAAAGGGCCAAAAATTAAAGACCAGTTTCTTCAATTAGCCGAGACTTAACACAGGAAAAGGCCTGGCCCATAAGACAACGGACGATTTGCACTGGATATACTTCTAATGGTATCATTTAAAACATAGCCAAAACTTTAAAACTAATGCAAATATAACAACTTCTCTTAGTTCTACCTTCTACGAAACCATACTAGCGAATGCTTCGAAAAAGCCAACTCCTGGGAAAAAAGTACAACTTAGGACTTCGAGAGAAAAAAAGGAAATAGAAAAAAGGATAACATGATTAAGTCAGTGGTTAGAATTGGAGTACATGAACTACTATAATTTTTTTACTATCATTTAGTGTCCAACAACTTTAGTACTTCCCGTTCTTAATAATAAATAAAACATTGATCATTCTTCTAACTTCACATTAATGGTTTGAAGTTTGAACTGTTATTGATGAAGCGTCCAAGTAGAGAAGTGGCTAAAACATAAATTTATTGTAAGAATTATGGTTATATTTTAAAAATAGAATCATGGTACATGGATCCAAACCAAATCAGTATTGTGTTGGCTGGTTTAGGCAATGAAGGGAAATGGGAGGACAATGATGAAGATGAACACATTAATTAGTTGGGGATGAATATAGTGATTCAAAATGACTCCTCTTATTTCTCCATAAATTATGTTAGAAAGATAGGTAATACGGGTTATAAATTATGGTTATGTTGCTAGTGGCAGAGCCATAATTTTTCAACGAGTCAGTTAATTAACAACTCTTCCCTAGAAAATTACACCATATCGATAAGTAAGAAACTTTATTGCGTTGAATCCTTTTAGCGCCATAGCTTTTTATATTTTGATTTTTCTTAGTAAAAATCCTACCGAACACACTGAACCAACTTGCTGAAACTCTTATAATTAGAAGTTTATTAGTACTTTTTTTTTTGTTAATCATGGTTAACATGAAGAAAGCAACAGAAAAATCCAACTAAACTAGAATGAACTGTCATAAATTTCAAACTCGTGATACTATTGTTGGTTATGACATCTTGGTCATTGGACTTCTCCCCACATGTACTAATATCTTAACATAATGGCAAGAATAATTCTTGTACTATCCAAGATAAAAATTATAGCTAGCTAGGTAATAAATAAAGGCGCATATATAGGAGTGTATGTAGAGGGAATAAAGATTGTTATGATTTGAGAGTTTTATTAATCGTTACATTCAATGCAAATAGACTTGAATCTTTGATCTACCGGTCTACCTGCCCAGAAGCGGATCAAGAATTTGATGACTACGGGTGCCATCATTAACAAACACGTTTCCCGAAATATAAAATGCATGCTTGTCGTCGGTCTACTATTTCGTTGAGGTAACTAACGGATACTATCGAAAAATCAATGAAATTGTTTTCCTAATTTTTCTTAATAAAACCGATGATCGCTTAATTTTGCGCAAAAACACATGAAATTATATGCAAAAAATCTAATATTGTCTTCTTTATAATTTAATTAATCAATGGAGGCTATCAGAAAGATTCAAAGAAATTCATCAATTTTTTATTCCGAGATGATAATTTTCGATAAATAACTATTTGTTGGTTTTGTCCCTCGGGAAAAGGGCGGGTTATTAGTAGTGCACTATCTTTTATGACTAGTTAATACGATTGAATTAAGGTCTAATTCAGTCGGCTCTATCCATTTAAATTAATTTGGTTCAATTAGATCCATTTTGAATTAATTTAGTTTGATTTAAAAACTTTTGGTGCTTAAATAAAAATGTGATCACCAAAGCGAATAAGTTATGTCCAATTCGACTAATTGTCTCGATTCAAATTGGGTACCTGAGATTGGGTTCCAAACCAAAAAACGAGATGATTTAATCGAACTCAATAGTTTCAGCGCATATACAGTAGATATATGTTAAAATTACATTAGATAGGTACAAATATATATTCGCAACCCAAAAAATTGAATAAACTATGGATTCAAAAAATTATGAACCCACAAAATTAAAATTCTAAATCCGCCCAGTTTTCGATATAGTTGAAAGAACTAGTGAGAGTCTATGAAGTGTCACAGCTGTAGGAAGGCCAAATGTAGGGAGTATTGAATGAGAACAACTAAAATGGAGCAGCGACAGGTAACCTTATAATGCAATAAAATTTATAATTTTTGGCTTTAAAAACCTGGAAAATGTGTTATGGCTTCAACAAATTCTGCATGTTATCATTCAAACTTTATATATATATATATATATATATATATATATATATATATTGTGCAGAGACGGAGAAACCTTGAGGATATAACTAGATAAGCCAGCTAGTTTGCATTGTCAATTTCCATTGCATTTAAATTACGGAAAAGAACCTAAAATATATTTGAATTATCGGATTTGGTATAAAAATATCCTCCATCCACCTTTGAGCCCCCAAATACCCATGTCGTTAGCCTTTTGGCTCAAAACTGCCATTATTTCTAATGAACCTATTAAAATAAAATGATTAAATATTTTTTATTACGTGGTCTAATCTGATTGACCCAATTTTACCTGAAAGTCGGGGTGTCGTGCCACCCCCAACCCACTACATAGATCCGCCCATGTACCTCCCTACTGCTCATTTTAATGCCTTTGGGCGGATTTATAGTATAACGAGCAGGTTGAACATAAAGGATCATGATGGAATGAATATGATTTAATTTATTTAATTTCAACTTGTGATCTCGAGCTCGAGCCTTAAGAAAATAAAAAAATTGCCTCCCTTCTTTCTATAATATGTGGCGCGAATCAGGATGAGTCGGGCTCCAAAGTTGATATAGAAAACCAAATGAAAAACTAAAAAAAAAAAGTGAGTTAAACCGAACCCACTAGTTTCAGCTTATACTTTGTATTTATGTGTTAAAAACACATTAGATAAGTATAAGTAATATGTTTGGAACCCAGAAATTTGAATTACTGGGCCTTATATATGCACTGTGACTCCGAATTAGTCAAGTCTAAAAGTGTGTATCTGAGATTGGGTTCCAAACCAAAAAACGAGATGATTTAATCGAACCCAATAGTTTCAACGCATATACAATAGATAGATGTTAAAATTACATTAGATAGGTACAAATATATATTCACAACCCAAAAAATTGAATAAACTATGGATTCAAAAAATTATGAACCCACAAAATTAAAATTTTAAATCCGGACCTTTTTCGATACAGTTGAAAGAACTAGTGAGAGTCTTTATGAAGTGTCACAGCTGTAGGAAGGCCAAATGTAGGGAGTATTGAATGAGGACAACTAAAATGGAGCAGCTACAGGTAACCTTATAATGCAACAAAATTTATAATTTTTGGCTATATATATATATATATTTTTGTGCAAGAGATGGAGAAACCTTGAGGATATAATTAGAGATGGCAGTGGATCCTAGACCCGGTGGATCCAGATCCGTTTTATAGGATATGGATTTTCAAAATTTGGACCCGACGGATTCGGATTGGACCCGGATCCGTTTCTGACGGATCGGATCTGGATCTTGTATTTGAGATCCGTATTCGGTCCAGATCCGACCCGTGGATCCGTTTTTTATTAAATATATTCATAACCTAGATTGTAGTTTTATAACTATTTTCTTAAAATTGCTAAGCACATCCTTGCAAGTTTAATCTCAAAACAAGTTTAATTTATCCCAAAATATAAAGAGGTAACTTCGATAATAAAATCAATGGTATATTAGTGAATGACTAACATCTCCATAGACAAGTAGTTAAAATTATATTCATTTCATTTGTGAAGATTTCAAGTACATGCAAGTTCTGCATTGATTTACTAGTCAGCGTTTTCCACAACTAGGCATGACAACAGATCGGATCTGGATCGAATCCTAATAGATCCAGATCTAGATCCATTTTTCATACCTGGATCCAGATTCATCAGGTCCATAAAAATCATATCCAAATCTGGATCCACGGATCGGATCTGGATCTACATGTAAATTTTTTTGGCTTGAATAATATTCCCACATGTTGAAACTTTTATGACAAAATAAAACGCAATCTGATTGAAAAAAATGATTGAGTTCATTCAATCAACCTACACAAACATGACACCATTCTTCCAAAATACTGAGCAAAGTTTTAGCATCACAAGAAAATAAAGACGATTGACTTCATTAGTGATACTAAACAGGTTGCAACTTTGAGCTAATTTTTGGAGGCTTTAGTGATGCTCCACTTGTAGTTCTACTGATTGACTTCATTAAATAACATAAAACAATGTCGGTGATATATCAAAAGTTCCAATTTTTTTGTTGATCAATCAAATGAGAGTAAGATACTTAAAGTTTACAGCTAGCAGATTCAAGAAAGAGAATTTAAAGAAGAGTGATAATTTTTTCTTTTTATAGAAATGAAAATATGGGAAACTACAGAGAGCATATAGGTAAAAGAAATGAAATTCAAAGACAAATTACATGGCTGTGTCACTTGTGCCTTATCCTGGTTCAACCTTTTACCCAATACATAAATTATAAAAAAATTAAGAAAATACTTATAAAATTACATTATAGGTTATGGATATATTTAATAAAACGGATCCACGGATTGGATCTGGACCGGATACGGATCTCAAATACAAGATCCAGATCCAGATCCGTCAGAAATGGATCCGGGTCTGATCCGGATCCGTCGGGTCCAAATCTTGAAGATCCATATCCTATAAAACGGATCTGGATCCACCGGGTCCAAGATCCATTGCCATCTCTATCCACAACTATTGTCATTATCCAACATTTTCAATTAATAGCTCACAATCAAAACGAGACAACGAACAAATATCTCATATGAACATTTCAAAATTGAAACACAGTAAACTGTTAGCTAAGTAAAAATCGTTTGTCAGTTCAAAAAAAAAAAATTTTAGCAAGATTACATTCTTAGCAAGGCAATTTTTTTTACATGTGGATACAGATCCGATCCGTAAACCCGGTGGATCCAGATTTGGATCTGATTTTTATGGACCCGATGGATCCGGATCCGGATCCAGATCTGGATCCAGGTATGAAAAAAAGACCTGAATCTGGATCTAGTAGGATCCGATCCAGATCCGATCCGTTGCCATCCCTAGATATAACTAGATAAGCCATCTAGTTTGCATTGTCAATTTCCATTGCATTTAAATTACGGAAAAGAGCCTAAAATATTCTTGAATTATCAGATTTAACAAAATTATCCTCTATCCACCTTTGAGCTCCTAAGTTAGAAATAAGGACAGTTTTGAACCAAAAGGTTAACGACAACGGTATTTGGTGGCTCAAAGCTGGATGAACATTTTTGTACCAAATCAGACAATTCAAGAGTATTTTAGGCCCTTTTCCGTTTAAATTATCCTGATCTTTTGGGTCCCTAAGTGGATTTTTCAAACTTCTTTTTAGGGATATATAAGTGGTTCATTTATTTTTTAAAACTTATAACCTTTTCTTTATTTACATGTCTTAGTTTGATAGAGCATTGAGTTCACTAAAATTAAAGGAGACTTTTGAATCCTATGATCCTAAACTAAAGATGCGTATAATGAACCAATATTCCGCTTGAACGACTTAAAGAATAAAGACAGTAAATATAGAAAGTGATATTTTTTTTTATACATACTAAAAAAAATACAAATATATATAAATTGAAACGGAGAAAGTTAAGTATTAGGATTTAGGAGTAGTAGTTATCTGACATATAAAATTATTATGGGAAATGGTTCAACTTTTCCCCTCAACTATATGAAATAATCTAGTTTTGCACTTTGTTAATAGTTGGGGTCAAAAGAACTATTTCAACCTTACCGACATATATTTTTAACCCTTTTTACTAATAAAAATGATTAGCACCACAAATCACCACGTTTTCAAGGCTTAAAATTAAACGACAATGACTGATTTTAATTGAAGAGGACATAATTGATCATTTCAAATAATTTATGGGTATAATGGAACCTTTTGTCAATATATGAGTATCTAGGGAAAATGGTCAAATATATCATCTACTTTATTTTATTGGGTAATTTTATCTTTCATTAGTAATTGTGAATAAAAATATCACTGCCATCATCTTAAATTACCCGATTTCAAAAATAAAAAACCTACTCCCAACCCATTCCGACCCGACCCGTCTATCATCATCATTAAGCTTCAATTTAAGCTTCTTTCATGGAAAAAAACACATCCAAATGATGAAATCCCAAAACCCACCTAAGATTTCACGATGAAAATACCTTGTGAATAAGACCATCATCACATATGGAGCTGCTTAGTTTCTGGTATAGAATATATAAGACCTCCACTCAATTCACATTCACTGCAACAGAACATCAGAGCACTGTATGATGCTAAGTTCCATTTTAAACAATTACTTAACGGATGGTAATAGCAGTAGATATCAACATCACACAAGTTCCATTTTGCTCATTATTTTTTGAAAGATAACAAAATCAAGGAGACATCTCACATTACCAATATTTGATTTTAACAATATTTCAATTTTCAAGGGAAATAATAAACGATTCTTCTCCAATTTTTCTCTGTAACTTGAAATACCCAAATGCCTATATCTAAAACAAACCAAAATGAAACAAAACCAAACAGATATCTGAACTCGGGGTGTGTTTTGGTGTTTCATCATTTGGATGTTTTTTGCTTTTTTTTTTTTTTTTCTCCATGAAAGAAGCTAAAGTTGAAGCTTAATGATCATGATGATGAACGGGTCGGAGCGGATCGGGAGTGAGTTTTTTTTTTTTTGAAATCGGGTAATTTAAAAAAACATTGGAAATTTTCATCCAAATAGGGGTAGTTTAAAGATGAATGGGGTATTTTTGTTCCTTGCTTGAACAATCGATCTCATGGCAAATCACTACTAGAAATAGAGGTTTTTCCTATCGACATTCAGTGGAAAATTTATGCTATAAAACATGATTTTCTCACCTCATTTTTATTAAATTAGCTCACTGAGAAAACACATGATGGGAAACAGGTACCTATTGAAACACTAGAAAACTTTTTAATTTTTCCGTGTGAAAACACTATTTTTTAAGTTTTTTCCACCAACATTCAGTGAAAAATAGTTACGGAACATTTTTTAGTGGAAAATTCAGTGAGAAAAAATAGAAAATTTTCATAGTCAATGACATTATAGGTGTCTTATAAAAATAAAAACGAGTGACATGTTAATGAGAATTGGGTATTATAAAGAATTGACTTTGTTTATTGCAAGATGTTTTGTTCACTCTACATAATAGACTCAGGAATATTTATATTTTACCCGCAAGGGTAGCCAAGTTGGTGTAGCAGTAGAGCGCGGGACCGCAAGGTCACGAGTTCGATCCCCTGCATAAACCTTCTTGGTTGAGCCTGTCACACATGGCTTGCCAAGTGTGGTTAATCGGCCGACGTGGTTTGCAGGCTATTGCGTCAGTCCGGGGTTTACCCTGTGCGCACTCGAGAGAGTAGCGGCTGCGGGTTCCTTCGTCAATAAAAAAAAGAAAAAAGGAATATTTATATTTTGTCATGTATATGTAGTTTAAACTTATCAAATGTTTTACTTTAAAATTTGTAGTTTCTCTTGCTTTCTACAACCCAATGATGCCTTCAAAGTTTATTTAATTTCCTATTTCGAGAGTCCGCTTTGAATTCCTAAAAATGTACCTGTTGCTTTACATCTATTTGGAATTACTTTGATTTTTCTTTTCCTTGTTTCTACTGCGTGGTTTCATAATGGAATTTGAGGAACTCAAAATCATCTTGGAAGACGGAAAGCTGGACTACATGTTGTGATTTTAATTTTCATGATCTCTTAGATTTAATTGATTCATCGCCCAATAATTGCTAACCCGATATCAAACTAACTGATATCTAATCGGTTGGCTAATGAATTAGTATGTATAAAAATTGTTACCCGATAAGTCAAACTGTTAAGCGTAACTATTTGTCCGATCCGCCTGATAAACAGTCCAACCTTGGATCAGACACTCCTAAAGGAGTAAGGGTACATTTGAATTATATACCTAACAACGAGATTGTTTTTGTACCGATAATATAATGGAGGATAAAATCAATCATTTTTGTATAGTAAAGGGACAAATTTTATCCTTTTCTTTCCAACTTTTAAACCTAGTGGGAACCCATCCCCATTAATATCATATGCTCATTAATATCATATGCAAAGTGTAGTAATTTTTTTAAAATTTATATATTTACAGACCCTATATATGAAGATGGGAAATAACTAAATTATTAGAATAAGCAGTTTCTATGGGAAGCACATACAGGTCATAAAGTTCCCATTATGGTAGAGTACTAAAAATAACGTTATGTCATGAAATTTTGGTACATTTATTATGGACGGACTAGATATACAATTTTTGCACGATTAGTGTAATTTTCACCTTATAATACTAGTATTTACATTTTTTTTCATATGACCAATTAATGTGTATCTTATATATTCATTTACTATAGTAATTAATTTATAAGTGACTTGATTTTATACATATTCTCATACCATAAGCTGATATAATTTAAACTTATTGATATTACAAACTGGGACGAAATTACCCTTGTTTATGGAGAGTCAATTGGTAATGCCGGAAAATTACAATGCGTAGATGAGTTAAGTACTTTTTTTAGTGTGTGTGTGTATACAATGTAGGCGTTTAGCCATACAATTTAATTTAACTTTATTTGGAATTTATGAAGTTGGAGTTAAAGATTAAATTGTGTTATTGTTTATAATCTAGGAGAAAAGAGAACACTTCTATTTGAAATTTATGAAGATGTAGTTGGAATAGAAAACAGATTTGGAATACTTTTTCAAATTGAGCATCCAACTCCAAGTTAGATTTGGAGATCTTATGGTCAAACACTGATTTGAAAATAAAGTGAAAACCCAGAAATTTTATAGCCAAATACTTTTATTTACTCTTTTATATATTAAATTCTCTTAAAAAAGATTCTTAATCCGGCATGAGTCATAAAAAAATACTAACAAATATAAATATATATATATAGTATATTTACTTTTTTATATTTTGAATTCTCTTAATAAAAAATTTGTTCGGGCATAAATCATAAAACATACTACATAAATACAAAACAATATTGCAAAACCTCAAGAAAATGTTCAACCTTCAAAGAGGCAAAAAGTCATTGCTAGAATCATAAGCACAGAAATCCTACTTAATTCTTTTTTCATTTTTCAGAGGAAACAATGTCATTCAATGTATTCTGACTGCACATGTTATCCACGTGCACTTGTGATTGTTATGTCTAAAATTTGCACTTGAAAACAGTAGTATAGGGGCCATTGTAATAACCCTCTTGTCTTTGCCGTGCCCTTTGTCTCATTATTACTTTCTTTTCTAATTTTCAATACATACACGGATATCTCATGATTATTTAGCAAACTAAAATGAATTTTACTTTGTATTTTGAGATTTGGTGTTTTTCATATGTAAGTTCATCTCATATTGATTGGATCCAACACTCCTACAGTTTGCAATAAAAGAAGGGATCTTAATATTTTTAACCGGCTAAAGAAATTTCACCGGCCTAATTGTAATAGTTTATAATTAATTGTTATTTATGTTTAGTGTAAGGTATAATACGTGTATGATTATATGTTGATTATAATTTATAACACTATGCTCTAACTAAAGTATGTAGAAAATAAAGATTAGAACGACTATCAGATTTGTTGCCCGGTTGATGTGTAGTGTAAAACTCTCTAGAAGAATTGACTTTATTCGGAGTGAAGGCCAAATATAGAGTGTAATTATCGGGTTCATGGATATTCAATAATTTTAGCTTAGATCATTTATATATATATATATATATATATATATTAAAGAATTACTAAATAAGGGAAGAAAGGAAACAAAAAGAAAAGGGAGGAAAAAAATTAAAGAAAGAACACTCTTTTTTATTTTTTGTCTTAGTCATCTTTATAAGTTCGAATGATCAATATATATCAAAATAAAAAATAAAAAAACACAAATAATTAATTTTAAACTCGGTAAATTAATGAATTGTGACAAATTCTTGAAGGAATAAAGTTTCAATCCTCGATTTGTCTTTATTGAATCAATTCAGAGAGCCTCAATCATCACCTACTAATTATTAGCATGGTTCACGTTTCATGTTTACATTCATCCTCTTCACGTTTAACGGAATTGATTTAGAAGATTCATATAATCAACACTCGATTCCAGTTAATTTAAAATTGATGCATGAAGATTCATATAGTGAATACTGATAGAATACCGTGTATGGTGTATTATGATAATGTTGAATAATTATCATAATTGTAAAGTCATATTCCTAATATACTTCTAATATTATAATTCTACTCGTACAAGAATTCTATAATTATGGTAATTATTTAATATTATCATAATACACAATACACGATATTCTATCAAATACAATTGACTAATTGAATGATTGTACGTACTCTTGTGTATATATATTGATAATACTACTTTTTACAACTTCCAAGAAACTTGTTAATGGTGGGTTTGGTGTTGCGACATTTGACCCAACATATCTTCTGAAGTACTGATTTGAATGCATAAAATGTTGGGACAAATGTCATAACATTCAGACCAACATCTTCGAAAAACAGTTTTGCCTTACTTCACAGTAAGCAGTAATATTTTACTATGAGCTAAAAATGACTTAGGCGTGATGAATTAGAGATGTGTAAAACGTGGGAGAAAGAGTCAAAGTTTGGGGAAGAAGTCGAGTAAGGAATAAGTCAAAGTTGTTGAGATTTTACCCCTTAATCATCTACCACAAGCTATCAATCTTTTCCTCAACTTCCACAACCGATCGATGAGCCTTTCAAGGAAACTCTCTACTATAAATAGAGAGGCCACAATAGTGAATCGATCATCTAGAATCAGATTGCAAAAATACCAAGAGAGCTCTCGGGATTTCTTCTCAGAAATCTGGATCACAAGTGTTGCATGAGTGTGCCGACAACATTTTGTCCAACATTACAATTGTTGTTTAGATTCTAGATTAGTTTTGTATGGAGCGATTGTAATGAGAGGTTGTCTATGTCTACTTAGTTAGATTTTTTAGGCAGAAGTCATATGCGACTTCAACTTTTAATTCCTTTCCATTTTATCTTGTAAATCTGTAAAGAAATGAATTTGTAATTTTGTATATAATATATATACAATACATCTGATCATTGACCATCATAAGTTATATAATATATACATATAACTTATAAAAAAATTTAAACTTTTGTGTTCTTTAAATCCCGATGCATTTACTCTCTAATTTTTTTTTTTTACTAAAGTGTTGTTACCGGCGTCAGACGACATAACTGCTGACATTCGGAAATAGAATTGACATTCGATTTATTTCATCTCTTATTTTTACTTTCAGTAGCTTTTGACACCCTTCAAGTGGTATCAGAGCCGACACTTAACACAATAAGTGTTTGGTCATGTTGTCATAAGCTATGGATCCGACTATTGGTAGACTTCCTATTTTAGATGGATCAAATTATGCCTAATGGAATATTCGCCTACGTTCGCATATCAAATCAATTGATATTCGTGCATGGAGATCCATTACCAATGGGTATGTTATTCCAATGTTGCCGTCGGATGAGGAATGTGACATTATTGCTAAACCCGAATCTGAATGGACTACAAAAGAAACCAATAATGCTAGCTTTAACGAAAAGGCTTTAAATGCAATTTTTGGATGGGTTGATCTTAAAATGTTCAAACTCATTCAAAACTGCCCCACAGCTAAGGATCATGGGATACTTTATAAATTCATTGTGAAGGTAGCTCAAGTGTTCGCCGAACAAAGTTACGCATGCTTATAAGTAAATATGAACGTTTAATGATGGAAGAAGCGGATGATATTAAATCTTATTTTGAAAAGTTGATTGACATCTCAAATGAATGCCAAGTGCTTGATGAACCATTAACCAACACTCAACTTGTTTAAAAGGCTCTCCGTTCTCTTCCTGAAAAGTTCAATTTAAAGATTTGTGTTATCGAAGAAGCTCACAATCTTGCCACAATGCACCTTCATACCTTGATGAGCATACTCAAAACTTATGAGATGAACATTGAAAATCAAAAGGAATTGTATTAAAGCAAATATGTGGCACTTCAAGTTCAATCCTCGGAGAGTCAAATTGAAAAAGAGGATGAGAATCTTGAAGAAATTGGTGAAGGTGAAAATGTTGCCTTACTCACTCAAAAATACAATTCGATGGTGAGGAAGTTCAACAATAAGAGAAATAAATCTAAATCTAAAGAGCACCAAAACCAAGCCTTCAATCAAAAACCCATTAGATTTCTTCCAAATGTACAAAAAGGAAATCAACTAAGAAGAACCAACTCAGATTATACTAAATTTGATCCCAAACAACTTGATTCTGTGCAATGTCATGCATGCTCAGGTTGTGGTCATTATGCTAAAGAATATGCAAACACTCTTAGAAAATTTGGTAAGAACCTATGGGTTTCTCTTAGTGATGATGAAGAAGAAGATGAAGGAGATCGTGAAATTAAAATACAAGCAATGCTGGCCGCTATTTTTGAACAGTCTCTATCGGATAATGAAGATGTAATATATAATGTTGTCTCAGATGTCACGACATTTTCTCCAACATCAGCAACGACCTCAATATCCTCAGCTACATCCGAAAGGTATGAATTCTTTAACTATTTTGATGTTAATTGCTTTAGTGGTTCTATTTCTCTTAGTGAGGTTGATTGTATGGATCAAGTTGAATGAAAAGATTATATGATTAATGAATTACAAAGTATTTGTAAAGCCTTAATCATAAATCCAAGAAACTTGACAAAAAGATAAAATCTTTAACTCATGAGAATTTAGAATTAACAAGCACGATAACCCGACTTGAGGTTACACTTACCAAAAAGGATATTGAATTTGGTAAAATTCATGCAAAATTGGATTTAGCCGAAGCAACCTTTCGCAAGCTCAACACAGGGACTTCGAAATTGAATGAGATACTCGACCTTAGTAAACCTTCACATGCAGAAATTGGGTACGAAAACTCTCTTAAAACAATATGCTCTAATCTCTTTGATAAAAATGAGAAAGTACGCTTTGTAAAAGAAAAAGGGATGAATAATAGGTTCTTGTCAAAGAATATGAAGTTTATATGTCATCACTGTAACTCCACTGGACACTTAAAACCATACTGTTTCAAACTTCAAAATTATGTGCGTAAAATGTTGCCTAAATTTTTGTCCAACATTCCAGATAAACATCGAAGCAACATTTCTGAACCAAAAGGTAAAAAATATTTTAAGAGAGTTTGGGTTCCTAAAATGAATTTAACTTGTAGTGTCTGTATAACTGCATTAAGAACTAACATTTTAGGTTCTTGGTATTTTGATAGTGGATGTTCTAGCCACATGACATGTACAAAAGGATTTCTAAGGAACTATGAGTCATTCAATGGAGGAAACGTGACTTATGGAGATGGCAGTAAAAGAAAAATAATTGGAAAAAGGATCTTGGATGTTCCTAGTTTTCCAGCTTTAAGGAATGTCTTACACGCTGAGGGCTTAATGGCTAATTTGATTAGTATAAGTCAACTGTGTGATGACGATCTTGAGGTAAAATTTAATAAGAATGCTAGTAAAGTTACGAATGAAGCCAATATGTGTGTCATGACAGGTACAAGAACATGTGACAATTGCTATCTTGTTGTAAGACAAGAAACATGCAATAATGCTAAGATCGATGACACAACACTATGACATCAAAAGTTGGGGCATGTCAACTACCGCAATTTACAAAAAATTGGTCTCATATGAAGCAGTTAGAGGCATACCCAAATTTAGCCATAAAGGTAAAACTGTATGTGAAGATTGTTTGAAAGGTAAGCAAACCCGTGTCTCTCATAATGTTGTCCAACATAACAGACAACATTCAGGTACGTCTCACTATTTTCAATTGCTACATATGGATTTAATGAGTCCAATTGAAATAGACAGTCTAGGAGGCATGAGGTATTCCTTTGTGATAGTAGATGATTTTCTAGATATTCTTGGATATATTTTTTGAAAGAAAAATCACAAACGTTTGACATGTTAAAAAACTTGCACTCTAGAATTATAAATTTGTTCTATTCTCCTATTTTTCGGATTAGATCCGACCATGGAAAAGAATTTGAAAATAGTTCATTCACAAACTTTTGTGAGAAAAAGAGAATTTTCCATGAGTTTTCTGCCCCCAAAAACTCCTCAACAGAATGGGGTTGCAGAACGGAAGAATAGGACATTGCAAGAAATGGCTAGAGTAATGCTTAGTTCTAAACACTTGTCAAAACGTTTATGGGCAGAAGCCTTGAATACTGCTAATCACATAGTTAATAGAGTCTATCTAAGGCCAGGAACAAAGATGACACCCTATGAGATTATAAATGGAAAGAAGCCAAACTTGCGTTACTTTCATATTTTTGGGTGTATTTGTTATATTTTAAATGACATGGATTATTTGGCAAAATTTGACTCTAAGAGTGATAAAGGAATTTTTGTTGGCTATTCTCAAAATAGTCATGCTTATCGAGTATACAATCTGAGATATTATAATTGCTCAAATCTACGTGGATGACATAGTTTTTGGGTCGTCCTCACAGCCGTACCTAAATTCATTTGTTGAAGCTATGTCATCAACATTTGAAATGAACTTGATTAGGGGACTAACTTTTTTATTAGGATTGCAGCTAAAGAAAAGTAATGATGGAATTTTCATCTCACAGAGTAAATATGCCAAGAATCTAGTTAAGAGATTTGGTTTGGAGAACGCTAAACAAATGAAGATGCCAATGGGTTCATCGCAGAAGGTATGTAAGGATAATGTTGGTGAAAATGTCGACCCAACATTATATCGATCCATGATAGGTAGCCTTCTTTATCTTACTGCTAGTCGCCCAAATATTATATTTAGTGTTTGTGTTTGTGCACGTTTTCAAGCCTGTACCAAAATATTCTACTTAAATGTCGTGAAACGTATTATTCGATATGTTGCTGGCACATGTGAGTTGGGAATTTGGTATTCCAAATACAATAATCCTAACTTAATAGGATTTAGTGACTCAAATTGGGCTGGAGACGTGGATGATAGAAAAAGTACAAGTGGAGGATGTTTTTATCTTGGCAATAATCTTATTTCACGGTATAGTCGTAAACAAAACTGTGTCTCACTTTTAATTGTTGAATCTGAATATGTAGCAGGTGGAAGTTGTTGCTCTCAATTAATATGGCTAAGACACATGTTAGACGACTATGGTTTTTCTAGCAACATTTTGATTTGTATTGTGATAATTTAAGTGCTATAAATATTTCCAAAAATCCAGTTCAGCACTCACGTACAAAATATATTGATATTAGACATCACTTTTTAAGAGATTTAGTTGAAAAATAGCTAGTTAAAATTGAACATGTTGACACTCTTCATCAACTAGATGATATTTTTACAAAAGCTTTGGACCATGAGAGATTTTCTAGTTTGAAAAAATCTCTTGGTCTTTGTAATCTCTAAAAAGAAGGCATTTTTGGTGAATGTCAATTGAAACGTTGTCTAAGACATTTACCTATGTTATATCACTAACTGATTATTGTTGTTGTATAGTGCATAACTTTTGGTCACACAAACATGATCCTTCAATAAGAATGTGATTCCAAAGTGATACCGTTCTCTGCGATGATATATATATATTTATACATATATATCATAAAAATGGAGTATAAAAGTAGACAAAGTCTATATAAATATTTGGCAACTGTGCAAAATGGGCAAAGCCCTTGAAAGGATACCGTTCCTATTCTATAGGAGTATCAAGTGCTTCAAAAGAATTTTAAGAATACTAAATAAGTATTCTTATTGTTGACATGGAAAATTCTTTGTATGTATTATATGATTAGATCAAGGACACGATGAGAAAATGTTACATTGGTCCAGTGGTCAAATTCATAAAATACATATAAAACGTGTCTTGATCTGTTGCCAAAATGAAAAGTTCTTGTGGGATCAAAAATACTTGTGTTGTCTAAAATGTTGTCAACATTGCTGTTGACATTTTCAGAATGTGATGCGTTGGGATGTTGTACTTATCTGATCGTTGAATCATCAGATCTCTCCCCCTATTGTATGCATTGTTTGTAGAAATTTTACAACCTAAAAAGGATGAGATTAAAGTTTATCCTTATCATGATGTTTAATTGTTTTATCCCAATATTGTAGGTGTAAGTCATTGTGTAAAAATGAAACACCTAAAACTAAGGAATTTTTGTTGCTATGAGAGGTTAGCCATGTATATAAATATTCCTCACATTTGCTATCATTTTATCATTTTGAATTTTCCCATTTAATAAAAAAAATGGGGGGAAATTACATCGGGTATACATTCTTTTACTCGATGGACTCACCAAATCAAACTCCATTCTCAATCTCATACCCTAAATTCCCAAAACCTTCTCCACAATATTCACCGATGGAAACATCTCCAATGTCAACACCAATATCAGCCAACACTGCAACCAACACCCCAATAAGTACAACCCCTCCTATGTACACTGAATCATCTGATCACAATGAACCTCAGCAACCATACCGGTTATCTTCTTCACCATCCACAGAGGACTTGTCCAAAGCTATAGTATTTAAAGGTTTAGATGAACCTTTAGACATTAGCTACACAGGTGATGATAACAATTCAATAGATGTTGATGAAACATCTGATATTTCAGCATTGGGTAAAAGACCAAGTTCATCTACCTTCCCTACTCGTCTATCGAGTAAAATGTTTGAGAGAACAGTTCGTGAAGAGCCGAGCAACAAAAGGTCCAGGTTTGATACATCTATTCCTACTTGCTCGAGCAGTGACAGTGACGACACAAACTTTATGCTCTCAACTGAAGAGATTAAAGAAGAACCAACTGCTTCGGTATCGCAAAATGTGTCTCAAGAAGACGAAGAAATCCCTGATGAAACTCCATTAAAGCAATTCTTTCCAAAAGAAATTCCCAGCTATGGCAAATCAAGTGCTGATCCAAATGTTGTCACTGATGCTACAACATCTCACACAACATTTCAGCCAATATCAGAAAAGACACAGACACCAACTTTCTCCAACTGTACCAAATCCGAGAGTTCAACCATGTTTGATTCAGACATTGAGGTATTTGCCTTTTCAAAAAAATTCTATTCTAAAGCTAAATATGATAAATGGGACTGGTACAAGAATAGAGTAATTAGCCCTGATAAAGTGTTAGATATTCCTTCGTGTGCTGAATATGGCTTAATAGAATTCCTCGAGGATAGACAGCTTCTCAAATCTGTCACAGATAAAGAGCCCTATGTTTGATGAGGTGATTAAGTTGTTTTATGCTAATATGAGTCATGTTGTAGAGGATGTCGCAAAATTTTTTGGGAAGGTATATTTCTATAACAAAATTTATCAATTTACACCCTCTGTTATAAATTAATGTATGAGATTTGATGCAGAAGAGAGAGTTAGAGATGCAGTACGAGTGACAGAAAATAGGGATAAAATGATTGAATACCTCACTAGAGGTATAATAAAAAAGTGGCTCCCTAGATGCCCAACTTCAAAACTAACAACCTTATTTTCCACCCTCCACAAAATTGTTAATCATAATTGGCTTCCTTCCTTAAATGAGTCAGTTGTGACATTTGAACAAGTTTCCCTATTGTTTAAAATTGGGAAAGGTTTAAAAGTTGATTTAGGAAAAAATGATCTTTTATCAAGTTGCCAACTTGGCTGAAAATGAATCAACTTTAATCCTTCAATTTCCCTCTCTAGTCTACCAAATCTTGACTACCCAAGGCTTTGAACCTAAGAGAGAGGATATTATAGGAAAGACTCATGAACTGTACACAGTAAATAAGACAATTCTAAAGAGCAAAGAAAGAGTAATTGACTTGCCTTGGAAGAAGGAAGCAAAATGTGAGAATGTTGCCAAGAATGTCACCAACATTCAGTGCAACACTGGTTCAAGACAGGAAACACTGTCAACACACTGGATAGTGGGTCAAATAGCAAAAATCAACCAACAAATTTTAGAGGTTGATGCTGCCAGGGATGCCTTGGTTCAAGCCAGAGACCATTTCTTGCTATTACTTTCTTCACAAAAAGGGGGAGCAGGGGGAAGAGGTTGAAGGTGCACCTGTTACTGCTGCTGCTGCTGAAGAAGATGTTGATACTGCTGTGCAAAAGGAAGAAGTTGTTGGGAGAAAGGTGTTGTTGAACAGGCTAAGGCTGAGGGCTGAAGCTGAAGCAGTTATGTAGAAGTAGAAAGTTGCCGGAAGCTGATGCTGCTGCATAATGAGCCAGGGAGAAGCGAGCTGATGTGATGCATCTTGAACTTTTTATGTTTGGTTTATGATTTTTTTGTTAATGGTTGATGTGGATGTTTTGACAATGTTTTATTCTGACAATGGGTTCTTTCTTTTTGTGTTGTATATATTGGATGATATGTGTATATATATGTGCACACATCATTTTATAATCCTATGACTTGGTATACACAAGTGTTGTTTGTATGCCATCACAGGTTAAGATAGAGCTTGTCAAGTAATCACAGGTGTTGGACAACATATGTGACAGTACACTAAGTCATTTGTACATTTTGTAATGTGTTTTGTGAAGAAAGGCAAAAAGGGGGAGATTGTTAATGTTGGGTATGGTGTTGTGATATTTGACCCAACATATCTTCTGAAGTACTGATTTGAATGCATAAACATGTTGGGACAAATGTCATAACATTTAGACCAACATCTTCGAAAAACAGTTTTGCCTTACTTCACGGTAAGCAATAATATTTTACTGTGAGCTAAAGTAACTTAGGCGTGGTGAATTAGAGATGTGTAAAACGTGGGAGAAAGAGTCAAAGCTTGGGAAAGAAGTCGAGTAAGAAAAAAGTCAAAGTTGTTGAGATTTTCACCCCTTAATCATCTACCACAAGCTGTCAATCTTTTCCTCAACTTCCACAACCGATCGATGAGCCTTTCAAGGGAACTCTCTACTATAAATAGAGAGGCCACAACAATGAATCAATCATCCAGAATCAGATTGCAAAAATACAAAGAGAGCTCTCGTGATTACTTCTCATAAATCTGGATCACAAGTGTTGCCTGAGTGTGTCGACAATATTCTGTCCAACATTACAATTGTTGTTAGATTCTAGATTAGTTTTGTATGGAGCAATTGTAATGATAGGTTGTATGTGTCTACTTAGTTAGATTTTTCAGGCAGAAGTCATATGCGACTTCAACTTTTAATTCATTTCCATTTTATCTTGTAAATCTGTAAAGAAAGGAATTTGTAATTGTGTATATAACATATAGGCTCGCTTAGAAATAGGGTTATGAAGGACACATATTGGGGTAGATGGATAGTAGGTAGTCCAGCGTAGTCTTACTTATGCTTACAAACTGGTAATTGTAATATTATTATTGTAGGCTCGCTTAGCCTATCATATTGCCTTATAGTCTCTTGTCGTTTGATTTATGCTCTTATGTGTATTTTGTTTGTCTTATTTACTCGCATTAGCTATTGCTTCTTTTTGCTCCTTTCTTTTTAGAATGCGCGGTCATGACTTACACACTTTGTGTGTCTTACTTTGCTTGGGCTTGTGCTTTGTCTTGAGCCGAGGGTCTCTCGAAAACTGCCGCTCTACCTACCAAGGTAGAGGTAAGGTCTGTGTACACTCTACCCTCCCCAGACCCCACATTGTGGGATTTCACTGGGTATGTTGTTGTTGTATATAATATATATACAATACATCTGGTCATTGATCATCATAAGTTATATAATATATATAATTTACGAAAAAATTTAAATTTTTGTGTTCTTTAAATTCCGCTGCATTTACTCTTTAAAGTTTCTATTTTGCTAAAGTGTTGTTACTGGTTTCAGACGACAAAACTGTTGACATTCGAAAACAGAATTGACATTCGATTTATTTCATCTCTTATTTTTACTTTCAGTAGCTTTTGACACCTTTCAGAACTAATCAACGTAAATTATCATCCTACATAAGGAAAAACTTTTAAACTTTAAAGTACTTGGGGTCATGAATTATAAATTGCTCAAATTATAAGGAGTCTAAAGCTTCTGTTTTGAAAATTAATTTTAGTATGTACCATAGGCAGATGCAGGTAAAGTAGGAGAAGTCAAAGGGTGTCTCACCCTTTTCAACGGCTATTTATGTTTTTTAAAAAAAAAATATTCTCTTCGTACAAAATAGGTGACATCTCATGGTTATTTAGAAAACTAAAATGAATTACTAATACATTTAAATTGTGATTTATTAATATGATTTCAAAATAATCGTGTTATTTTATTACTATGACGCCTCTCATATTGACTATTCATTTATTCACTTCTCTAAATGATGTTACAAAAAATTCTCTTAGTATGCCATTGTATATGACATTTTCTTGTATGTATTTATTTTAGTGAAAGTTATAAGTACATGAGAAAATGAATTTCCAATAATGATGAAAGAATGAAATTCTTGGAAGTAAAAATGTCTATGTTTGGATATTAAAGCACATAGAAGATCTTATTTTATTTTGGAGTGGAGAGCTAAAAATAGTATTTCATTCTTTCACATGCATCTACTAAAAAGGCTGACAAAGAGATCTAAGACAACCTTTGACTTCCCCTCCTATTTCTTTACCAAGTTAGGTGAATATTTTATGTTCTTTCTCCACCTTCCAAGTAACTCAAACATGGTGAAAGGAGAAATTACTCGGTTCCAATCCAAAATCGAAACCTTCATATTCACCTTCATTGCTTTTTCCCAAAATATAAATGCAAGAAAAATATAGTAAGAAAAAATAGAGTAGTATTTTCTTATTAGTTTATTTACAAAAGAATGATATCTTTCTAATTAAAAAATAATTTAACCTAAACTTCTCTATCGTATCCTTAATAATAGGCATTTATTGATGCACATATATTATGACATGTTTAAAGAGGGGAAGAGGTAGAGTTTGGGCTACGAATTCGACCGAATTTAATAGTTTTGGTCTAAACTCTGTATTTATCTTTAAAATTCGTTTAATATGTCGTATAACTTGTCAATTTAAGAACTCAATAACTCCAAGGGGCTAAACTTCTGAATTTCAATCCTGAATTCGTCTATATATTTAAAAATCTTTATTCTTACTAAAATATATCCAGTTAAACTATATTATATAAATTAAAACGGATGGAGTATAAGATAAAGAAAAGGAGAAAAAGTAAAAGAGAAATTTATTAAAAGAGTTGAATGTGTTAAGGGTACATACACAAGTAGACCATAAAGATTCACCACCAAAGATGTGATGCACCAGATGAGGTTGCTATCCGATGTATGAAAAAGTATTTGATAGAAAACGCTTTCCTTAAATAGCATTACACGATGTGAATACGAATATAATCGAGCTGTAATAAAAATAACATCAAAAAATAAAAAAGGATAAAGATCCTACCATATTCCTATAATTAATGGAGAAAAAAGTGCCACTTTGGAAAAACGGCTTTGACCTTTTTAGACTGTAAATCTAGGCTTAATCCTCTCCTACTTCTAAGTACACCTTAGGCTTATAAATTAATTCTTGTTCCCACTTTCATGTTATAAAAAAATCTTCTTCCCACCTCACCCACCCCCATGCTTTGTTTTAATTACTGGTTCTCATTCAAGTCTCCTGCCCTTTTTGCATTATGTCTGAAATCTGAATTTGAGTATAGTACTTCCTCAGTTGTGTTTTACTGGTACACTATACGAAAAATAGTTATTTAATTTTATTTGTTCATTTTATAAATTAAGAGATAATTTACCACTTCATATCTACTTTATCCTTATCATTTATTATTGAGTTGATAAATTCAAGAAAATTTTAGTGGTTGCGCAACTTTTAAAGTATGTTTCATTTATTTCAATCATTAAGTTACTTAACAATAATTATGAATGATACATTAAAACTATCATTTTATTTATTGGCTCTTTAATAGGTGTGTCAAGTCAAAATGTGACGAATAAAAATGAAGGGAGGGAGTAGTATTGATTTGGAGTAATAGAGTAATTAATTAGTAGTAATATTTTAATATTAGATTCTTTGTGTTAGTTTCAATTTGTTTCTCTGGTTGTGTGCTCCGTAATTAAAGACTGATGGGTAAAGGCTTGATCGGTTGTGAGGCCTTTCCTTGTCTCCCCTCACTCCCTCTCTCTTTCTATATACACCTAGATTTTTTTGTTTGACCACATGATATTTATAATTTACTATCGAATTAATTCAAATTTATATTGTATAGATCTCAATTGAAAGGAAGGCACTTTTTAATACGATTTTTTTTTAATCTCAGAATTCGAAATCAAAATCAAAATCTTTAGTTAACAGTGGAATTTTTTTCTATCCCACTATACTTGTTAATTGAGTAAAAAACAGTTCGAATTCGAAACCCTTTATTACAGGTAAAAAAATCTATGGGGCCCAATATATTTGCATTAATGCTGTAAAAAATTACCAATAGATAGCTTATAAGGCAATTATAAGTAATTTTTGTAAACGAAGTACATTGGCCGTATATAAGTAAGCTACATCTTTAGATAAAAGTCAATTACAAATAATTCTATATACAAACATTAATTGGCGATGTTAATAAATAAAAATGCAATCTTTAATAAAAGGTTAAAATTCATGAATGATATATATTCTTTTATAGTACTAATATATATAACTTCTTCTTTTTTTACTATATTCATTTATTAGTAACCTGAAAAAATAATAACTAATTTATTTTTTACATATAAACTATACTAAATATAAATAAATTTTTTATTATCAATATACATAACTTAAATTCACACCCAAAATAGAATAGAAGTACCATATATACTAACGTTCATTGTTATTTATATCAATACAAGTACAAACTTAAACAAAAAGTGTTATACCATACCATCATCTCTTTGATTTGAGATATATACACTACTCTCATCTCATTTTATGTGATGTTGTTCGAATGGACATGACGTCTAAAAATGTAAGAAGGACTTTTGAAGTTAAATTATCAATCTAAGAAGAAAATTTCATTACATAAATTGAGATGAGACTATCACTTTTTTTGACTTTCATCCTCTTAACTATCAGTTGCTTTTGTTTTCTCTACGTACTATCACCATTTACGTATTAAAACACGTCTAATTTAGTAGATGGTGATAATTCAAACAGAAAAAAAGAAACAACTGATATTAGCTTATTCAGTTCTAATACATAGATGATGATAATTTATATAGAAAAATGAGATAATTAAGGTGTGAAACTCACAAACTAGTGATTTTTACCATTAAATCCAAATCAAATGAGTGGGCACATTCACACTTGTTTCCAATACTACATTACTCCCTTCCTCTCAATTTTTTTTTTACACATCCCTTAATAAATATTAATTAATTATGAAAAATATTTGATATACTTTATTCTTATTTATATCTAAGTTATAATATTCATTTCATTAAATATTTACTCTATTTATGTATCATCTTCATTAATGATAAAGAGTATAATAGAGAAAAAATAATTAATTATATCTTAAATTTCTAAAATAATAAATAATTTGATATAAATATTTGTAGTAACCACGAATAAATAATTTGAGACGAAGGGAGTAGCTATCACAGCTCTCTGCCCCCAGCTCTTACTTATATATATATATATATATATATATATATATATATATATATATATATATATATATATATATATATATATATATATACTACACACCCACCTACAATAAAAACCAATTGTTCTCTCTTATCAAACTCTCCCTCTGTATTCTCTTCACTAAAACTTCACCATTCCTCAAACAACTACAGTGCATTCAGTTTGTTGAAGTTGCAGAAAACAAGTCGAAAAAATCTTCAAGAAAAGGCATTTTTCACACATAATAATAATGCCTATAGAGCTACCAAATTATTCAGAAACTGAATCTACCAGTAACTCT
The DNA here is from genome assembly GCA_034509755.1 of Anisodus tanguticus. Taxonomy (NCBI): domain Eukaryota; kingdom Viridiplantae; phylum Streptophyta; class Magnoliopsida; order Solanales; family Solanaceae; genus Anisodus; species Anisodus tanguticus. The sequence continues at coordinate 41,027,101 of CM067558.1, forward strand.
TCTTCTCTTCTTCACCCACTTCCACATATCAACTCAAAAAATCGACTCAAAAGATGCCGGGGAAAAGACGAGCAAGAAGAAGATGAAGATAATAATCGACCCGCAAATGTGAAGAAAATTAGTGATGGAAAAAATACGACGTCGTATGTAGGTGTACGTATGAGAGCATGGGGAAAATGGGTGTCCGAAATCCGTGAACCTAAGAAGAAATCTCGTATTTGGTTAGGCACTTTCGCCACGCCCGAAATGGCCGCGCGTGCACACGACGTTGCCGCTATGTCTATTAAAGGAAACTCAGCTATCCTCAATTTCCCACAACTAGCTCATTTATTGCCACGACCAGTCACGTGCTCCCCACGTGACGTCCAAACCGCCGCTGTTAAAGCTGCTCATATGGACCACTTAAACCCCGAAACCAACTCATCGATGACTTCATCATTGTCGTTGGTTTCGGAGATTACCTTGTCGTCCTGCGACAAGGAATTGCTGCCACCAGAAGATCCGGCGGCGGCGGCAACGACATTGTTGATGACGTCATCATCCTCGCGAGAGGGATCGATGACATCATCTTCATCTTCGCCATCATTTTGCGATGACGAGTCGAGACAGGAGGAGCTGAGCGAGATAGTGGAGCTACCGAGATTGGGAACGAGTTACGACTCGGTTGAGTCGACTCAGGAAGTACTGAGTTTCATCGAGTCAGATGGGTGGTGGGATTACAGAAATTGTGAATATTTTTTTCATGAAGAGAATAATAGTATTAATATGGAATTTACAGGATTAGAAGCTTTTGAGAGCTTTTTATGGCAATATTAGAATAAAATATGGTGTTTATGGGTCGCTCCTACCCTTTACCCAAAGAGTACAACAATGGCAATCTACCTTATTCCGCACTTTCTCTCAACGGCCTGAAACATATATAAATCATTAATTCTTCAGAGCGGGCTGTGTTGCTGCCCTCAACCGACCTGATCGTCCCAATCTTTTTTTCTTTTTGATTAATTTATACTTTAGTATTGATTGATTAGGTGAAATTATTGATCAAAGGGATAAACTTTATACGTTTCTTGCATCTCAGGTAGTAGTACTTGTTTGCCAGTTTGCTATGCCATTTTTACAGCTATAGTTCTTCTTTATGGTATATGGTGAAAAGATTATCACTTTAAGTTGATTCCCCCTTCTCCTTTTTTTCTTCTAATATTTGATATTCGAAATTTAATGAATAAATAATCATGCCAAGAAAAATAAATTCCATTTCTGATTTCTAATTCTCTCTTTAATGTGGAGAAGGAAGTTTAAGTGAGTATCATATTTGTTAGTACTATATTATTAGTGATTATTATTTATTATGATTTGGTGTACAAACAATTTTTTTAAAAATAGTTCAGTAATTGAGGAAAGGTTTCATATGTATTTGTAACATTTTGGTGACATGATCAAATAGAGAGGATTGTAAAAAAATTATCCTCTTCAAATTTGGGTCGACTAATCAACAGAAAACTCAAAATCTCTTTTATCTTCTTTTTTATGGTATAATTTGCCGAATGATTCCAAAAAAAAAAAAAAACAGAAAAAACACATTAATGATACTCCTACTTATTTGATTCTAAATATGTGGTCTAGGATTTATATTTTAAAATGTAAATAATGTTAAGAGTCCCACCTCAAATATGGATTGAGAACATGAATTTCGACTTGGACAATCCTGACCCTATAAGCTAGTTTTTGAGGTTGAGTTAGACCCAAGATCTATTATTTACATGGTATCAGAGCAGACCTATTTCAATTCTTTGTTCACCGATGTTGGACACTCAAATTATATTATCCACGCTCCAGTTAACAAGGTCTGAGCATGCGTGAAGTGTTAAGAATTCCACATCGGATATGAAATGAGAACATGAACTCCTTATATGGACTTGTACATTCCTCACCTTACAAGCTAGCTTTTGGAGTTGAGTTAAACCCAATATTCATTCTTTACGAATACTCTTACATCATATATTTAGGCTTCAATAAAATATTTGAAACGATCTGTGTATGATTTTTCATAAGTCATATGATTATATAAAATCAGTAATAGGAGAACACTTGTTTAAAAGTAGTAGGAGTACCTACATTATATGATTATATGATAATAATGAAAATCATAACTTTAACCTTTTCAAGTCGTGTTAGCTTTTAAATTTTAACTTTATATCTAAATAATCATTTCTTCAAGAGATTTGGAGAACACTCGTCGTTCTTCTTCTTGTTCTTTATTTGTGGTTGTTTTAGTAAACTAAACTCGAAGTCAATCCTAAGCGTGTACTTATTTCATAGTATATTCGGAGTTAAAGACTTAATTACGCAATTTAAATATTGGTATCATGGTATGAAAAACAAATCAATGTTAATTTTAGTTGACGCGTTGTTTAATGCTAAGTGGTACCAACTCGAGTTATATTCAAGTAACGTGGTGATTAATTTAGCATTAGTCAATGTCTAGACGTAAATACAAAATTGTGGAAATAGATGCTTGAACTAACTCAATGCAGCAGTATTTTACGCTCTGCACGTTAGAATTCACGTTAAAAAGTCTCATTTTAGAATAGAACGCTTCTTATTAAATATTTTATTCTTAAGATTTAAATTAATAATATCTAATTAAAAATGAAAGAGTACTTATTGTTTCATCACAATCTTTAATGATAAAAAAGAACTTCGGCTTCTCATATCAATTTTAAACTGCCAGCATCTTTTTCGGTGCCGAACACCAGATAGGAGACAAAAAAAAAACTTTAATCATTCACCCTTAATTAGATCTAAGGACTCAAGTTTGAATTTTGATAATAAAAAAAGTATTACTAAAATAAAAGAATTTCTGACAAAACAGGTCAGAAATACATGATAATTAAACGTTATCAACTAGGCAAATTTTGACGAATTTTCAGTTAAGCACTTCATAAAGAAATTCTCATTTTTGTGGTAGTGAATAGTGATAAAGAGAATATTATCCTCTGTAGTAAACTTTACACGATATAAATTTAAATTATTCAGAACTTCAAAACAGATATCAAACCCCAAAAAAAATCAAAATAATTTTGTTGAGTGATTCATGGTGGGTATTATTTCGTACATAACGGAGAGACAAATGCTGTGCTCTAAAGGTGACAGATGCTTTAATCATTCTGTGATTCACCTTAATACGCGTTGCTCTGCTCCCTTTGATATTCTCCATTTATGTTCAATTACTAGTACTACTACTATTTCTTCTTAATTAAGAACCTTCTGCCACGCACATGAAGAAAGTTCTTACAACTAATTATTATTATGAGAAGAACACCCACCACATGGCTATATACAAGTTATATTCTTGAGAAAAATATGATAAATGAAGATATTATGCATAAAATTAAAGTAAAACAGTTAGAAATAGAAAACTATAAAAGAGGTAAGATGTGATAGAATGATACTTATTAAAGTAAAAAAGTAGTAACTATTTATATAACCGTTTGAAAGAAATCATCTCTTCATAATTTTCATTAATGAAGAATATATATATAATTTATAATTTCCATAATAAGAAAATCATATTCCTATTCTATTGTCAAAACTTTATTCTACTTGTACAATAATTATACAATTATGATAAATGTACAACTCTAATTTAATTACAACTAAACCTACCAAAATTAAGTCACTATGGTATGGTACCGTGTATACCACAGAACTTAACATCCAATTTTATATCTTTTTGCCCGTGATATACACGGTGTATATCCCGTGTATATCACGGGTATTTATCACCCCCGCAGTCATAGCAGGCCGCCTTCGTACGCTGAGACTATCCCTGAAATCTTCAAATAGAACCGATGGAAGACCCTTGGTAAAAATGTCTGCAATTTGATACCTGGAAAGGACATGCAAGACGTGTACTTGTCCACGAGCTACCTTTTCACGAACAAAATGTATATCCATCTCAATATGTTTAGTGCGTTGATGTTGAACTAGATTTTCATAAAGGTATACCGCACTAACATTATCACAATAAACCAAGGTAGCCTTGTGAACTGGAAAGTGAAGCTCTAAGAGAAGATTACGGAGCCAACATGATTCAGAAACCACATTGGCCACCCCTCGATACTCGGCCTCTACACTAGAGCGGGATAAGGTAGCTTGTCGTTTGGCAGACCATGAGACCAAGTTATCACCAAGAAAAATACAATAACCAGACGTAGAGCGTCTGGTGTCCGGACAACCATCCCAATTAGCATCTGTGTAAGAGACACGTGTAGAAACCGACGACGGATAGAGATGTAAGACATAATCAAGAGTGCCTTGTATGTAGCGGATAATGCGTTTGAGCGCATTCATGTGCTCATCCGAGGATCATGCATAAAAAATACACCTGCTGCATGACATACGTAATATCTGGTCGCGTAAAAGTGAGATGTCGAAGTGCCCCTGCAAGCCTACGATAGTGGGTGGGGTCCTCGTATGGGACGCTGGCCACAACACCTAGCTTGGGTTTAGTGTCAACGGGCGTAGGCGTAGAGTTACAAGAGGACATACCAACCCTTTCAATTATCTCTGCGGCATACTTTCGTTGAGATAAGAATAACCCACCTGCATGACGAGAAACAACAATCCCCAAAAAGTAACTCAAGGGCCCCAAGTCTTTCATAGCAAACTCATAACTGAGCATGGTCATGATAGACATGCGCAAAGCATCAGCAGAGGCATTCAAGATAATATCATCCACATATAATAGAATATAAGCCAGGGCAGAACCATGACGATATATGAACAATGAATTATCAAATCGACTGGGGACGGATTGGCCAGCAGGCAGTGGGCCTGCTGGCCCAATAACAGAAACTGGATCGGGAACAGTGACTGGGGCAGTGGGTGGACCATCGGAACAATACTGAGATCGGTACTTGGCCGGGAGTCTGGCCCACTGGGTTGGTTTTATGGAACAACAGGGCCAGTAGGCAGTGGGCCGCTGGCAGATTTTGGGTGCGGGACACGTCCGAAAATGGTGGATAATATAGGGGAGACCTCGTCATCAAAAATATTATACGAACTAGGCCCGAGACTACTCACTTTAGCAAACGGAAATTGGATTTCATCAAAAAGAACATGGTGACTATTGAAGATTTTATTAGATGATAAATCAAAATATTTGTAACCACGATGATTAGACGGATAACCCAAAAACACACAGGGAGTAGAACGGGATTGAAGTTTTTTAATTGTATGTGACGGAAATAGGGGATAACATAAGCACCCAAAGACCCTAAGATGGGAATACGAAGAATTCTTATTATATAGGATTTGAAGGGGGAGGAATATGTCAATCCTTTGGTAGGAAGTATGTTAAGAATATAAGTAGTCATTTGTAGAGCATGATGCCAAAAAGAAGGGGGTACGAATGCATGGACCAATAAAGTGCGGACAATATTATTAATGGTATGAATTTTACGTTCGGCTTTCCCATTTTGTGAAGACGTATGAGGACAAGAGAACCAAAAAACTATGCCATTATTGTCACAAAAATCCCGAAACAACCCATTATCATATTTTTGCCATTATCACATGAAAGAAATCTACCCCTTCATTATTTTCATTAATGAAAGAGTATATATACAATTTACAATTTTCATAATAGGAAAATCCTATTCCTATTCTATTACAACTCTAATTTAATTACATGGTATGATATACACGGTATGAATATATCGTGTATACCACGGAACTTAATAGCCTATTTTACATCATTTTGTCCGTGATATACACAGTGTATATCCCGTGTATATCACGGGTATTTATCACAGTTATCAGACCGATAATATTATATGAGTTTAAAAATTGAGTTTCTAAAGTCTAACATATCCCTGAGATGAGTATATGTTTACCCAAAAAATGGTACAGTTGTATTTGTATACGTGATCAAGGACACATGGATCTCAAGTGACACGTTAAGTAAGAATTATACTTAAGATAAATAATAACAAGACAAAGTAAGCAATAGTTAGTCTAAGCCTTGGAATAGCTTCTGAGCAAAAGTGACGGCGACTTGTATAAAAGCACAGAAATCAAGAGAATATCAATAAGTAAATTGTGATAGCAAGAATCTAATAGGTACAATAAAAGAATATGCCCTATTTATACATAAGTTACATGAGTACACAACCCACGAAATATGCCCTCATAAATGCAGGAGAATGAATGTTGTAATAATTGGACAATTAATCTCTCAATAAATGTCACTAAAAGGCTATTGGAAGTCGTGCGATCGGATTTAGTAACAGTCTTCCATTACGATGCAAACGACTCTTAGCCTTCTTTAATACTGGTACTGGCTTTGCTCATGTCGCTCCCGGCACCATGCATATCAAATTGGGAGTGATGTAATCTGACGTGGGTTTGACTCAGCAATATACTCCATGTGTCTCACCATAATTCGTACAGCTGTCTTATGCAAATTTTACCCTATACAGATAGTCCCCGCACTTTTCGGTCGCAACTCTTTGTGCAACCGAGAAGTGGATTTGAATCACCGGACTACATGTTCCTCTTATTTTGGTGGAAACTTTGAAAAGTAACAACTTGCAAGTCATTTCAAGCGTCTCGTCCATAAATGGCCCTTGCTTAACATTCCTACCATCTCCTCTCATAGATGTCTACAATCCACTATTTTATACCCGTAAGTGCCATGGAAATCACACTAGACAGACTAGTCTATTTTACTTGGATCAAACTGCAATAGTTTCGGAGGTCAAGACGCTGGATGCGTCCTCAATACCACTACCATCTAATCTTCATCGATGTTGAAGTTGTATTTGGATAATTTTAGAGATTTGGTATCCTTGAATGAGTTGTTTTTCTCAGAATTACCCTATCCCTTATTGTTTCATCCGAAACCTCCGTTGTTATTTGATTTATCAAAAGAGCAGAAACTCTGTCCCCCTCTTTGCTTTCCGGTAGGAGGATAAGGTTGATATCAGTTCTTCGAGGAATTTCCTTTCTCCGTCTTTGCGGAGATGCTACTGGCCTTAGCTCCAAGCATATCATCCTCAATCCGGATTTTGGACTCATACCGGTCGTGCATGTCTTCCCATGTGGTAGCCTGGAAGTCCAATAGATTTTCTTTGAGCTTTCGGCAGGTATCCCAGCTTGCCAGATTCAACCCTTTCATGAAAGACTCTGCATCCCATTCGTCTAGGACCGCTGGTAACAATATTCGCTCCTTCTGGTACTTTGTAAAAAAGTCCCTAAGGAGTTCTGATTCTCCTTGCGCAATGCGGAAGATATCCGTCTTACATGTTTTCACCTTCTGGGCCCCTATGTGAGCTTTTATGAACATGTCCGCGAGTTGGGCGAATGAGCCGATAAAATGCTTGGGGAGTTGTGAATACCATGTCAGAGCTCCCTTAGTAAGTGTCTCAATTTTTAAGTGGAATCGATTCTATCTCATGTTCTCGTAGATCATTCCCCTTTACGTCCATAGTATAGACCAGGATATGCTCATAGGGATCGGTAGTCCCGTCATAAATGGACATAAAAGGCATTTTGAACTTTTTAGGTATTATTTCAGGCGCAGCCTCTAGCTTATACACCAATTGAATATACTTCTTCATATCCAGACCGTCAGCCACGGGCAGAGCCCTTAGTATTTGACTGAATTGACACCGGAACTCCTGGGCAGTTTTCTCTGCCTTTTTCTACATTTGTATCAACTTCGTTGGTCAAGTCCTTCATGAATATTAGGACCTTCTCTTGGAATGAGTTTTCAGTGACCTCGCTCTCTAAACTACCATTTGCATATCTTCATTGGTTATCATCGGTTCTGTCTCGACCATTGCCGGTTTCTCCATGTGTATTTGGTCACCTAGTTGGTCAAGTCCTTCATGAATATCTTTGCTTATTACAGCATTCTTTGTCCGAAGATTCTGTATGGCTTCCTCAGGCGTTTCATCCATGGGATCATCCCCATGTTGAGTTTGATCGTCCTCGGGGGTGACCGTCTGTACGCATCGGGTCTTTGGATGTCACGTCGTCTGGCTCCAGATTTTCAGTGTTGTCCTCGATGTTACGACTGTTGTCACCTAGTCCTATCATCCCGTCTGATCTGAACAAACAAAAAGACTTAAAGTAAAAAAGTAAATTAGTAGAGGGGTCACTTGTGACACCACAATTGTCCAGACCCTACGGTGGGCGCCAAACTATTTACCCATAAAATGGTATAGTTGAATTTTTATACGTGGTCAAGGACACGTGAATCTCAAGTGACACGTTAAGTAAGAATTATACTTAAGATAAATAATAATAAGAAAAAGTAAACAATAGTTAGCCTGAGCCTGTGTATAGCTTCTGAGCAAAAGTGACAGTGGTTTGTTTGAAAGAACATAAATCAACAGAATATCAACAAGTAAATTGTGATAGAAAGAATCTGATAGGTTACAATAGAATAATATGCGCTCTTTATACATAAGCTACACGAGTACACAACCCACAAAATATGTCCTCATAAATGCAGGAGAATGAATGTTGTAATAATTAGACAATCAATCTCTCAATAAATGTCATTAAAAGGCTGTTGGAAGTCATGCGATTGGATTTAGTAACATTCTTCTGTTACGATGCAAACATCTCTTAGCCTTCTTTAATACCGGTACTGGCTTTGCTCATGTCGTTCCCAGCACCATGCATCTCAAACCGGGAGTGTTGTAATCTGACGTGGGTTTGACTCAGTATTATACTCTACGTGTCACACCATAATTTGTGCATCTATCTTATACGAATTTTACTTTATATAGTATATATTGCTTAGATTCACATGCTAAGATAAATTTATAATCGTTCAAGATTAGACTTTAATTAAATTTAGCAAAGGATGCAAGTAACACACATCAAGAATATATAAAATAAGAGAAGACATCGTTTGAGATGGTTTTGTTATGTCATGCCACTAGTAGAGAAAATTGCTAATTCCTTATGACTCATCGAAATTTAGCTTGTTTGTAATGTATTTTTGACAAAAAAAATCATCAAAAACATTGTCGACGAGCCAAATCCCGATAAATTCTTTCAAAAGTTTCATTACAAAAACTATTTTCTAGTTGTGTGTGCTATTTCAATCCCTAGATGCACGAATTTGTAGGTGCGAAATTATGATGTGTGAAAGAGTTAAAAATTGAACGAGGTAGGTAGACCTAAAATCGTATGAAAGGAAGTTGTCTCGAAAAACTTAATATCTCTTGAAATTCATGCGAACCTAGCAAAAATTAGGACAATGGGAAAAAATCTATATGCAATAATAACAACAACAATAACATACCTAGTGTAATCCCACAAGTGGGGTCTGGGGAGGGTAAGATGTACGCATACTTTACATCTACATTTGGTAGAGAGACTGTTTTCGATAGACCCTCGGCTCAAAAGAAACATAATCAATGCAGGGTTGCATGAAAAATAAGACAACACAATAGCAAAATATAAAACAATTGGTACAACATAGTAATACACACATAAATATAATGATCGACGCGATACCAAAATACTACAACTAAGAAAATGAGAAGCCATCCTCATCTCTCACACACAGCGCGACAAAGCTCAAATATCTACTACCCTTCTATCCTAATCCTCGACCGCCAAATCTTCCTATCTAGGCCATGTTGTCAGTCAACTAGAGTTGAGCCATATCCTGTAGAGTCACCTCCCCCCATTCTTTTTTGGCCTACTTCTACCTCTCCTAACTCCTACGACTGTCAATATCTCACACCTCCTAAAGTGGTGCATCCTCACACCTTCTCTTCACATGCCCAAACCATCTCAGCCTCGCTTCCCTCATCTTTTCCTCCACGGAGGCTACACCGACCTTGTCTTGTATATCTTCATTCCTAATCATATCTCTCCTAGTATGACCACACATCTATTTGAGCATCCGCATCTCCGCTACTTTCATCTTTTGAAATTGGACGTTCTTGACTGGCAAGCACTCTGCCCCATACAACAGTGCTGGTCTAACCACAACTCTGTAGACTTACCTTTCAGCCTAGGCAACACCTTCTTATCGCAAAGCACTCCGGAGGGAAGCCTCCATTTCATCCACCCTGCTCCAATACGGTGGGCGACATCATCGTCTATCTCCTTGTTCTCTTGTATAATGGACTCAATATACTTGAAACTTCCTCTTTTAAGTATAGCTTGTTCCTCAATCTTCACTTCCACATCTGTCTCTTGTGTCACGTCACTGAACTTACATTCCAGTCACATTATTATGCGATACTAATTATTATTGAGACTATATTCTAGTCACATTATTATGTTTATTTTAGGTCTTATAGTATGCTATTATAGTGTGTCTCAGTAAATCTTTTTTGTTTTGTTTAGGATGATATTATCATCTATATCTAGCTACGTGCCTGAATATTTTTCCCAAGTGAAGATGATGTTGAAGTGAAGTAGGCCGTCAAGTCAGATAGTTCACTTTTTTTACTCTTGTGAGCAAAGCCAAAGTTGTTGCTTTCATTAAAAAATAAATGAAGACTATATAATAAAGACTTTATACAACTACTGACACTGACAACTCATAACTCATTCAATTCCTTTTGCTCATCATAATACGTACATACGTACTATAACAGCTTTGCTCCAGCTATCAGATTCATCTCTACTATTCCCCATGCCACTTGGTTTTTCTCCCCTCCTTCCAAATTTAGACTACTCAAAAATTAAAAAAAATCTCTCCATTCCCTTGAATGATGATGTCACACATCATATTGGGACAGAATGAATAAAATAGAGGATCACATCTAGAGTCTTGTACGACAAAAAAATATCAACTAAACTTAAAGGCAAGTTCTATAGGGCGGTGGTTAGACCGACTATGTTGTATGGGGCAGTGTGTTGGCCAGTCAAGACTTCGCACATACAAAATATGAGAGTTGCGAAGATGAGGATGCTGAGATGGATGTATGGGCATATAAGGAGAGATAGGATTAGGAATGATGATATCCGGGATAAAGCGGGAGTGACCTCGGTGGAGGATAAGATGCAGGAAGCGAGGTTGAGATGGTTCGGGCATGTGCAGAGGAGAGACACAGATGCCCCAGTGCGGAGGTCTGAGAGGTTGGCTATGGACGGGTTCAGGAGGGGTAGAGGTAGGCCAGAGAAGTATTGGGGAGGGGTGACTAGACGAGATATGGCGCAGATACAACTTACTGAGGACATGACCTTAGATAGGGGGTTGTGGAGGACACGAATTAGGGTATAAGGGTAGTAGGTAGTCGAGCGTAGTCTTCTTTACGCTTACAAAATGATAGTGTAGTGTTATTACTATAGGCTCGATTAGCCTGTCACACTTAGTTTGATTCCTGCTGCTATGTGTTCTTTAATGTAATTTATTTATCTTATTTAGTTGTGTTAGCTACTGCTTCTTGTTGTTAGAATGCGCTACCATTGCATATTTAATTTTTACTATATGCATGTCCAAAATGCTTTAATTTCTCGTATGAGTGACCGTTTCTCATACTTTGTTTTGCTTTGCCTGATTATGCTTTGTCTTGAGTCGAGGGTCTCCCGGAAACAGCCGCTCTACCTACCAAGGTGAAGGTAAGGTCTGTGTACATTCTACCCTCCCCAGATCCCACATTGTGGGATTTCACTGGGTATGTTGTTGTTGTTATTTGTTTTTTTTAGAAAAAAACAAATACATAAAAAGACTTTTATATATAGTGTTTAATACCTACGGACTTTATAAAAGAAAGAAATTTGACAAGTGAACAATTACTTAGTAAAATTATTCACCATGCCACTTGGTTTTTTCTGCTTCGCTTCCAAATTAGTCTCTTCAAAATAATATTTCCTTCATCCTAATTAAAGAATTGATGGAAGTCAATAAAGAATTTTAAAATTTGAGGTCTAAAACAAGTTTTAAACATTTGCGTCGCTATAATTATTTTATTAAGGATAAAAGAAATTTTAAAACTAAATTATTTTTTAAAATATATAAATGTGATATTATTTTGGGGCATACTAAAAAAGGAAAGCATGTTGGGTAAATTATGATGGAGAGAGTATTTAGTTCTTTTCATCTTTCCATTTTATATGATAGTGTTTAACTAGCGTGGAGTTTAAGAACTCAACAAAGGACTTTGACACATATAAAAAGTATTAGCCATAAAATTAATTGTCCTAAATGTATCATGATATTTTATGATTATATATAGAAGCATATCAATAAGAATAAAATAAAAATTATAGTTAACAATTTTAAAATTTAATTAAAAAGGTGTCAATCTTTTTGAAATACACTAAAAGGAGAAGAATACCATATAAAATATTTTATAGTGAATAATATCCTATAATTGAAAAAGATATTGGAATCATTTCGTTCCTATTTAGGATGATCTATTTGATAACGATGATAAGGTGTCTTTGATGACATTTCTTGATTTAACTTAAAAGATCGCAGTCAAATTAATTTTGTTATAAAATGTAGGGAACACATGGCAGCTTATTAATTTATTTTAGTTTTTTAGTCTTATGTGGAAGAAATCCTAATAGCTAATCTTTTATAATCATTAATTAAATCTGTAAAAAATAATTATCAACATCAACTGAAACATCTATATGACAGAGTGGCTAATATCTTTTCTTAGAGAGAAAAAACAATTGAAGCGACAACGGTTTGTACAGTAATTGAATTCATACTTATTATTTAAAAGTCTCTTATTAGTATCATTAAATTATAATCTTTGATGGTTAGCTCAATTTCAACGTAGAGATTAGTATTTTCTTTATTCTTTTAAACAATGAAGCTAACCATGTATAAAATTTAAGAATTAACATATAGAACTTTGATACTATTTCTTGATGAACTTTGTTTGCTAATATAACCACCTCTATTATAGGTCCTTTTTTTTTATTACGTTGGAGTTGGACTAAATTAATTTAGTGTTGATAATAAAATAATAGACCAAAAAGACCTTCACTATTCTGTTTGAGAGGTTTAATCCTTCAACTACTACTACAACTTCACAAACACAATATTCATAACAAATCCTAACTGCCAATCTTAATCAAAATATCAAATTAAAATAATTAATAAGCAACTGTTTAACGTCCGAGTATACTTAATTATTGCTGGTGGGGGAGTACATCAAAAAGAAATTGGTTCATAAGATTTTGTCACTAAAAGGGTTATTTACCAGTAGATAAAGTGTTGGAAATTTGCCTTTGGCGGGAGTTGCGACCGACCAACTTTAACGGCTTAAACACTAGTGTAACGTATGTTGGAGAATCCGGTTCTTCACACATGCATGATCTACTAAGTACGTAGATAACCGTAGGGCCAAGAATCGTCAAATTTCATTGAGAAATGAAAGAGATATTGGTTCACGAAGTAAGGTGTTTGAAGCATGGAAAGTGTGGTATTGTGTGTAATTCTCCCTCATCGGTAGAGGAAGAAAGAATTGTTGTGTATATAAGATTCGAAATTGGTTTGGGGTTTGGGACCCCAAGGGGTATCCCATGTGTTTAAAGGAGGGAGGACCTAGATGTGCTTCGGTTCGAGGAAAGACCACACGTGCGCCGCCGCCCCGTCCGGTCCGGGCTCCGGGCTGTGGGCCTTCTGATATTATCTTTTTGGGCCAGAGAACTTTGCCGAAGTACGTGATTGATCCCGAAGTTTCCGGATGTACGATTCGGACTGAATTCTTTCGATTTACGGTTTGGTCCCCGAAGTTTCAAGATGTGCTTTGGTCCCTCAAGTTTCCGTAACGGGACGGTCAAAGCGGTTGCCAAGCACTCAATTCAGCCATTTATTTTGGCTGAATTACTCCTCCTATAATGGCCAAATCCGTTGGTCTTTCACCATTTATGTTGGTGGCTTTACTACCTCCATAATCGCCAAATAAGGCAGTTTTTCAGCCCCTCCCTCACCTATATAAACACCCCCTTACACTATTGTTGAGCACCAAGAATGACAAAAGAGAACACAAAAAAAAAACAGTGCACGAAAATACACAACCGAAAATAGTTTTCTTCCTACAACTTCCGAGCATCATTTCGTTACTCAATATTCTTCACGGTAGCTCTTGAGTTTCCTTTGCTCAAGGGTTCCATTCTTTGTTTTATCTTGGGAGACAAATTGTCCGGGACGTATAAAGGATACATACGGGGCAATATTGTCTTAAGGACAGAGTGCTACACTCGACTCAGCAAAAACAATTTCCATTTTTCCATCTTCTACAAAACTGGAATTTCCAGTTTTCTTGTGTAACTATTGTAATTTTCAGATTTCTAGTTGAATTATTGAATCTTTGTTTATCCTTTCGAATACTTGTAATAGTTATATACTTCCCGTACTGCATTATAAAGTACCATAAGAGCAAAAACTCCCAACATAAAGTACATTACATAGTCGAGGGATTGGCGACTTCCCATTCAGTGACTTTGGCACCGGACGTTCCCAAAATGGGAACTATCGGGTAAATTCAATATAATAAATGCATGTTGACATTTCAGCATTCTTTCTCCTTTCAGGACCTATCCAAAAGAGAATATTAGATAAGGATTATTGCGGGTGGTTATTATTTCAAGTCATAGGGGAGTCTTTATTCGACTTCGACCATAGAAATGAAATAATAATTTTAAAAGATTTCCTTAACTATAGAGGTGACTCCGGTAAACTTAAGTTAAATGGGGTCCTAAAACGTCCTTAAGTTAATATATAATAATAATAATAATAAATAAAAATTAAGTCACAAGAAAAAATATATATATATATAATAAATTTTTTAATACAATACAGAATTAAAGCAAATTATTAAATTAACGTGAACTCATATATTTACTTATATTGATCCGGCCACTCCATGCTTAACTGAGTAGTTTGTTATACTACATAACAAAAGGTATATTATTTATATTTAACGATATTTTCGGCATTTTGTATTATTTAATATGTGCGTGCCCATACATCAAGATCATGGTCGTTAAGGAAAATGCATCATTATGAATCGTGCTTGGTAGTTGAAATATTTCCAGGGACTACTGATAAATGACCTCTTAGAAATAAATAAATAAATAAAATGATCCCTCGAAACAAAATATAATAAAGAAAATAATTTTACATGTGAGGGGCATATGGCCATTTAAAGTTGAGGTATGTATTCACCTAACAGTATGAATTATTTATTCTAGTAGGTTCATGATTTTATTTTTTTTATTTTGTTCTTCTTCTATTTTGGACAGATTTTAATAAATGATTAAAATGGTTTACTTGGAATATTGAAAATGGGACAGAGGATGAATGCATGAAAAAGAGTAATGCAATGATAAAACTACAAGTTTTAACCAAAAATTAAATGTTCTTGCAATGATAAAGAACTTTTTCTCTTCAAGCATTTAATTAGTGTATCTAAAATTTACTAGTTCGATTAAATCAAATTTAGACAAAATTAAGCTATGTGGGGAGTGTAGCACTCTCTAACGAAGATAAATATTTCATTTTCAGAGTTCGAATTCGAAATCTCTGATAAATTGTTCTTACTGCACAACACCCTTAAGTGATAATAAATTGGGATAACACTTTTGATCCCAAAATTATTTCTAAATTCTAATTTTAATCCTTGTAATACATAACTAAGTATATTTAACCTTCAATTGTTAAAAATATGTTTGGTCCCTTTATATATGAAATGTGTAATATTTAAACGATTTCTAGAACTGTATTACCTTCACATATGAAGTAGTATAACTAAACATAACATAAAATGTGAGTAATTAAATGAGATAATCATTAATAGATAATTAAATTAATTTTTGAACATTCATAAGAAGAGAAATCAAAAGAGCACATTTTAAATAATTAATGGTTAGATATATTTAGTCAGATATCACAAGTATCAAAATCAAAATTTATATAGATTAAAGGGACTAAATGCGCAATTTTCCAAAATTAATTTTAAGCCTTTATTTGTTTGGAAAATGAACATGTTGGCTTGAAATGCGCAGGAAAATTGTAATAAAGCTTTTAAAATAAGTAAATAACGTTACAAGTTTGACCTATTAGGAAAAGATGACACAGAAATATATGGTCTCATCTCTCAACATCGTCTACAAGCATAAAGTTAATTTAAAAGAATAGATTAAGAACCTTAGCACAAATGCTACATTTATTTCATTCCTATACTTAAATTATCTTGTCAAATATTCTCCGAATCTAGCCTACTAAATTTGATGGTTTTGTTTTCCTTGTTTTCACTTTATCTACTTATTTATTCGGTTTAAGTCATATACATTGAACGTATAAAAACATAAAATATTAGTGTAATTTAAGTGATTGTCGTAGGTAATTAATTAAGAGTTTAACTTATATACTCATACTAATGTGACGAATACATTATTCTACAGAAGTCGATTCAGAATTTAAACTTTATGGGTTCAACATTGAAGATTTCAAGTAGTGAATTCATTATATTTTAAAATTACGAGTCAATATCTACTTTAATTTTAGTAAATTTTGTAGATGAAAATAATAAATTCATATGAACTCAGTAGCAATAAGTTGTATCCGCTCATGCTCTCCGATCACATATACTTGTTATAGCATGTAATACACATTATTTTTTCTAAGATTACAACTCCCATGTTGTTATATATATAAAATGTTACCTATAGTGATCTTTTGCATGAATAATTTTTTTTTTTTGTATTTTCAACCTATATATGTTAAAACTTTATTTTTTAACATTGTGACAACAAACGTATTGTATAGAGTTAACTATTTATTATCGTAGATCAACTTAATCTGGTGATATAAAAGTATTTATACCATTTATTTAGCTCTCTCAATTCCAAAGCCTCATAATATATTTTTGAATTTTTATCCGACGTTGGATACCCCTATAATATTAATGATTTGGTGGAATGAAGAGAAAATATTTGAATTTATAATAATGACACACAAAAATGTTAAAAATTTCACCAAATTATTGATACAAAAATTATTCAATACCAAATCTGACTTTTATATACTCTTTCCAATTCAAACCAGAAGAAGCTAGTAGGAAGGTCAAAGAAAGAAAAAGATAAACTATCTCTTTGATAAATATGTTTGATCTACTTGTTGATGATTACGAGAGACTTGAAGTCAAAAACCATGACCCCATCAGAACACAGCTGTGAGATGAAGTCATCTTGAGTTTATAGCCGTTCATGTACTAATTGTCTTATTTAATCCGCTCGACCAGCGTGCGCGTGTTCGCGCATCCGCCTTGATTGAACACCTAGAGTCAACAATACGTAGGTAGTCATTTTTAATAAGAAGAAATGATGGAGAAAACCTTAATTACTTCCCTCAAGTTTTTGTCCTTTTTCTGACTAGTAAATTCTTGATATACATAAAAATATATTTTTTTGATAATAAATGTAAATTATTATCATATCGACAAATAAAACATTACACCTAAGAGAGCATCTCTTGCCTCAACCACCTTCTAGGAAGGATGCCAAGAACTTAAAGACCTCTAAATTAAAAAACAGGTAGTTACAAATATTTTGTATCAGAAACCTATAGTTATAAAAAAGATCTTGATATGCATCACTATATATTTTTTTTGTATTATTTTAACGACTAAATATTTGAGCTCTAGCTTTCAAAAAATTATTTTGTTTAATTAGTTAGTTTACATTCCTCTAAGAAGTCAAAGCGCTAGATCCTCATATATAGTAGAAAGAAAATTATCTAATTTATTTTTGGAAACTTGGAAACATTAAATGCAGATATAGTTTACTTCTAAAGAAGGCAATTGCAATAAAGAAATACTAGCAATCTATTTGATTTGAAGCATATAGGACATATGAGTAATGTCTAAGAAGTTTCCATTCACCTTATACTTGGGAAATCTTTTTTAAGCACAATGCTTAACTGTACCAATTTGAATAATTTCACATCCTTAGTTCAATTTAACGGACACTACAAGAAAGTATAAAATTTGCAACAAAATTTTAGCAACAATAAATATGTTACTATAAATGTAAATTACAACAAAATATTATTGCTAAAAACCGTAAATGACAACAAAAACAACAACTTGTTGTTCTGAAAACTTTTCGCATCAGAGGTTATTGCAACGTCATGCAACAAGTTTTGTTATTGCGAAAAGTACTTTTGACAACACCATCCAACATATGGCAACAAAAATGTTGTTGACAAATGTCTTTTTCTTATAGTGGGGATTATGACAAGTGATTACATTACATTTCATATTACCGTTACAAATTTGCTACAAAAGTCGTTAATATGTAATGTTTTTGTAAGCTAAATCAATATAATAATGTAAAAAGTTTATATCTTATCAATGTTTAAAACATAAATGTTAATATTTAATGTTTGACAATGTACAAGGTTCATAAAGAAGAAAGTTATTCCTACCAAATGTTTCCCCATTTTAGGCCCAACTAATCAATATTTTCTAAAGGAAAAATGCTCGGTTTGAGACCTTTGATTAAAATTACTAATTACATTTTATGTTTGTCTTCTAGTGACATCACACACGTGATACCATGATCTGGAGTTGTGATTATTAGAGGAATTAATTGGCAACCAAAAATAACTAAAAGTTATCAAAAGTCATTAGTCACTAGTTTAATGTAAGACCTAGCTGTAATTCCTAAAAGTATATTTGACAATTTATATTTGTCGTGTAGCGTACGTGTTATGTATGAAACTAAGTAGGCCGGTTTGGCTTTGACCTGTACAATATTCTCATCTTCCATATATATAATCAACGTACTAGGCGCTAATCACGTGATTTTAACAATATAATTATCTCTAACTTTCATGCAAATCAAATAGAACATGGTCACTTTGTAGACACATATATTTCAGCTTTTGAATAATAGCTGGAGTCAAATGAATCAACAGTTTATGTTTTTCCCATATCATTTGTCGTTTATGTTACATAAAGTGAAATTAAAATTGATTGGATCCAGAGTTGATGGAATTAACCTTTAAAGTTTTTACTACTACTAGAATAGTTTTAAAATTATTAGTTCAGAATCAAATATTTGTAGAAATTTTATAACTCACACACACATATGTATGTTTGATCCATCTCAAAAATATTAAATTTAGTAGAACCTGTAGCTCAAAAGCTTCATCCCCACTGACTGATAGTGTAAAGTAATCTTCCATGTTTAGTGTAAATATTTTAATCTGTTTTATCAAGTTATTTATCATTTTATATATTAGCTAGGTTTACTAATTAGAGAAATGCTTATGATCCTAAATACTTACTTGTAATTATCTCATAAGTAAATTGTATAAATACGAATATAAATTAACCGTGCCAGTAAATTGTGAGTACAACAAGTGCAGAAAACGGAAAGTAAGTAAATATTACAATCGCTTAGAAATGATAAAT
This sequence comes from Anisodus tanguticus, assembly GCA_034509755.1. NCBI lineage: Eukaryota > Viridiplantae > Streptophyta > Magnoliopsida > Solanales > Solanaceae > Anisodus > Anisodus tanguticus. The sequence goes on from CM067558.1 coordinate 41,046,522, forward strand.
TACTAGAGACTACTAAGATTACAACAAAAAAACTTATAATCCTCAGTTTGCAAAACTGCAAACAAGAACAAACACGAACTCTTTGTCTTCGCTGAATCGAGTGATGACACTATGTCTTTAAGACAAGATTGTCCCATATATATCCATTTACGTTATGAGCAATAGTCTCCCAAAATAAAACAACAACTTAAAAAATGAGCAGGAAACTCAAGTGTTACTTTTGAAGAACTTTGAGTATAGAACGGATGCCAAAGAGAAGAAGATTTTGGGGTCCAGGGACCAAACTGTAAATACTAAGCAATTTTGAGGTCCCAAAATATAAGCCCAACGGCCCGGCCCGGGTGGCGCTTGTGTGGGCCTAGCTTTGAACCTATGCACACCTAGGTCCTCCCTCATTCAAATACATTTACCCTTTGGGGTGTCAAACCCTTATCCACTTTTGAGGCTTATAAAATGAACAATTCTTCCTTTCCCCACCGATGTGAGAGATTTGTTCCACACCATATTTTTCATCTTTCAAACAACTTACTTTGTGGACCAATACCTCTTTCATTTCTTAACGAAATTTGATGATCCTTAGCCCTATGGTCATCTACTCACATAGTAGATTATTCACGTGTGAAGAACCAAAATCTCCAACATGCGGAATCCTAGTGTTTAAGTCATTAAAGATGGGTGGACGCAACCCCATCAAAGACAAATTTCCAACATAAATATCGTATTTGAGATGATTATACGAAAACAATAAACAAAATAAATTGAAACAAATAAGTTAAAAATGAGGACATAAATGTTAGGGATTCCAATATGCACATGGTTCTCTTACAAGTTACAAACCGTAGTCCGTACAAGTTGAATTAGTAAGTTGATGATTTATGCACCATAATTAAATAATAAAAATATCTACGGCAAATGATAGGGAAAAAATATTTCAGAATTTTAAAAAGAAAAATAACTGAACAGAGTTTTTTTTATCTTTTGCACCATAAGATGTGAAACATGAAGCATCAAGATGCATGACTTTGGCGTCTGTCACACAACAAAGAAGGCACGAGAAAACGTGAGGCTATTTAGGGTTATTACAGGGGAAATACTTTTTTATTAAAAAAATGTATCTAAAGTTTGAATTCGAGATCACTGAGCTAATGTTTGGTCATAAAATTTGAATCTGATTATGAAAATTTATCTTAAAAAAAAATTCAAGTTCCAAAATTTGAGTTTTTGGGACTTTCACTAAAAAAAATTCGAATTTTTTAAAGTAAAATGCATGTCCATATTAGAACACACAAGATTTATATCGAGAGATGTAAGAGAAAATTAGAGAGGGAAGAAAGTGCTTTGCTATTAATATTGGAATAGATTGGATAAAATAAGTTGATAAAACATACATATTAATACCCCTTGTATAGGCTTACAAAATCATACTAAATCTATTATGGTATGATACTAGTCTAACGTACACACCTAGCAACTATATTTGAACATTACTAGTCAAACACACACACCTAGTCAAGCATACACACCTCATACACACCTAACAATTTTCTTTGAACATGAATATAGACATATTCATGTATTCAATTTTGACAACCAAGTTTATGAAAGTATATGTGTCCTAGAGACAATCATAATTATGGACAAATGTACTTGAATACATTCATATTATTAATGATTAATATTTATGGCATTTGCTGTTATTGAATTATTGTTTGATTGTTTACAATTATTCATATATGTGCTCCCTTGAGTTGTCGTTGTCTCTCAAAATTACCTCGACTAATGATCATCGAGAATGAGATATCGATGATATGTTATAAGTCGACATGTGGTCTGCATCACATTCTTAGATAATGTAGTGAGTCTCACAATTACAGGTAATTGTTATTCGTGATGGACACATGGATACTTTGGAGAGTATTGGTATACCCTGCCGATAAACTATTTGCTGTACATGTCTATAGTGTTATCGACATGTGGGATATAAAAGTCCTTCAACTTGAGGTCAATACGTGTCTTGTTTGCAGAATGATGTACTTTGACCAAGTTCAAAGCTTGCACTCCTTATGGGGTAGATACGACTTGAGTTGGGTGAATTACGATGTAAACAAAGGCAGTAGTTGAGCCAAGAATAGGATTCATTCCACGATTGGATATTCGACTGAACACTCAACTTCTCTATATTAGGTCGAATAAAGTCATTGGCCAATGTAAGAGACATATATTGAATATGGTCTAGTTGTCGACTAATAAATATGAGATAAAGTGATTAATCCATTTAGATAGACACTTGACAAATCCTAAGCTTAATCGATTGTGTAGTGAATGAAAGGATTTTATTATTCCACATAAATGTAAAGTTTGTTGGATTCGTGTAAACGTACTTCACATATTGAGTTCATCATCCGAAGCCGTCTAGGAGTTTCGTATGAACCTTAATTAGATTAATGTCAATATGTGAATGCCTATAGGGTCACACTATATGCGATTGTCTTTTCAATCTAAGAGTGTATTGAGAAAGTATTAAATATTCGGTTAGGGACCGAAATATTTAATGTATAATAATTATGGAAATTATTAATTAAGTCAAGATTGAATTTTGGACTTAATTAAATATGTTAATATAATAAAGGGGCTTGGATGAAAACCTAAAGAAAGTACTTGAGCCTGATTAGTCTTTTGTACTCCTTTTAGGTTTAGGTTTTTCCCTTTACTATTATATAAACAACACAAACCCCATAATTAATTAGTTAGACAAAACAGAGGATTCAGGACTTAGAGTCTTGAATTACTTTCTCTCTTCTAACAAAAGAATTGCTAGCGTTCTTCGTTAGATAAATAACTGGAGTTGGAACTTGCAATTAGAGAGACAATTCGCGTGGATACCATAGTTGTGAATCCAGCATACAAAGACTTGTAAGTATTCCTGATTATGTTTTGACATTCATTAGATTATCATATAGCTATACCTGTTCATTGTTGGATAAAATTTTAACTTCCGCTGTGCGAACATTGTGTTCATGACCCAACAAAATCCTACAGTTTAGACTTTCAACAATCTCCCTTAAATTTGGAATTAATAACTCCGAGAATCAACTTCATTTTTTCAAATACATCGGTCTTCAATGGTTTCGTAAAGATATCTGCAACACGGTCTTCAGATCTACAAAATTCAAGAATAATTTCTCCATCTTTTACTAACACTCGAATTTAATGATATTTGATATCAATATATTTACTCCTTCCATGAAAGATCAGATTTTTGGCAAGTGCGATTGCTGAATTATAATCACAAAAAATCTTAGTTGATCCTCTGTGCTCGTATCGTAACTCGTCGAGCATACGACGCAACCATATAGCTTGACATACTGCTGATGTTGCTGTCATATATTTTGCTTTCGCCGTGGACAATGCAACAACTTGTTGCTTCTTTGAAGATCATGAGAATACTCATTCTCCAAGATAGAACACATACCCGGAAGTGCTTTTTCGAGTTTCAACATCACCGGCCCAATCACTATCTGTATATCCCACTTTACTGAAATCGCCAGAATAAGAGTAAAGAATACCATGATCTCGAGTACCGCTCACGTATCATAAGATTCGCTTCTCTGCTTTAGATGTGATTGTCGAGGTGTCTCCATGAATCGACTTACTAATCCCCCGCTATAAACTATATTTGATCTAGTTGAAGTCAAGTATCACAAGCTTCCAGTTTACTTTTAAAATAAATGGGGTTCACAGATTCACCTCTTCCTTCTTTATTGAGTTCCAAACATTCAGTCATTGGAGTATGTATTGATATAACATAGTCCATTTAAAACTTCTTTAATATGTCACCGACGTATTTCCTTTGCGAAATAATTATGCCATTCTCACGTTGTTGCACTTTGATGCCTAAGAAATTAGACATTAGCCCTATGTCTGTCATTTCAAATTGACGAGCCATTGCCTCTCTATTCAATAAATATTGCATCGTCGTTTCCTGTAAATAGCAAGAAGTTATCGATATAAAGGCATACAATCATTATATCACCATTAGTCTTTGACTTGACATAAATGGTATGCTCGTAAGGTCATTTATGAAATTCAACCTCGATCATACAAGTGTCGATTCGTGTGTACCAAGCTCGTAGTGCTTATTTCAACTCGTACAACGCCTTCTTAAATCTGTATACTTGATTTCCACATATTTTTAACAAAATCAGGTGGTTGATCAACATACACCTCCGCCTCAAGTGCGCCATTTAGAAATGCGGACTTGACATCCATTCGGTGAATTTTCACATGTTTTGAGCTGTGAGAGCTATTGCCATTCGGCTCGTATCCATCTGAGTTATGGGTGCTAATACTTCAAAATAGTCAAATTCTGGATTTTTGACTATAGCCTGATTACCATTCTTGCTTTGTAATGGTCCACCTAACCGTCGGATTTGTACTTCATCTTGTACACTCATTTTACACCGATTGACTTTTTACATATCTGTAAATAGGTTAGCTCCAAAGTATCATTTTTTTCAATTGAATGAATCTCCTCATTCATCGCTTGGATCCATCGTTCATCATTTTCAACTTCTATATGATATGGGGTCACAATAAGCGAATAGACAAAAACTTATTATAGTTTCATCAGTAAATTCATCATTGTATGATGTGACCACATGATCCTTCAAGCTTGTAGACATTACATATGTTCATTTTGAGTGTCCTATTGGTGTTGGTGATGGAGATGATAGTGATGTTGATTGAGCTAATGGATCAATAGGTGTCAAATTATCACCTTGATCTTCAATTTTAGTGTCATCTTCGATAACGACGCCTTTTGGTTTCTCTGCTGAGTTATCTCGTATCCACGATTCATCCTCGATGAATTGGACATCTCTACTCACAATCACCTCACACGTGGTTAGATTATAAAGCTTATAACCCTTTGTAAAATCACTATAGCCAAGAAAGACACACCTTCTTCGTTGATCCAATATTTTGGGATATGCAATACACCCAAATACTTGCAAGTTTGATACATCCGTTTTGTTACTGCTCCATGCTTCATGTGGTGTTCTTACCAAAAAGCACTTAGTTGGACATCTATTCATCAGATATATAGCACAAGCAATTACTTCGGCCCAAAAGTATTTTGACATATTTTTTGCCTTCAACATGCTACGAGCGATTTCAAAGATAGTTCTATTTTCTCTCTCTATTATACCACTTTGTTGAGGTGTATAACTTGCAGTCAACTGTCGTTTAATTCTATGAGATTTGCAATACTCATTAAATTCGTTAAAAGTACATTCTCCTCCTCTATCAGATCTCAAAGTTTTTAATTTAAAGTCAATTTGTTTTTCAACAAATACTTTAAATTTCTTGAATTTTTCAAACGCCTCAGATTTTTTCTTTAGAAAATAAACCTAACTTTTTCTTGAAAAATCATCAACAAATAGTAACATGTACCTCTTTTCAGCAAGGGATTCGACTTCAACTAGTCCATAAATGTGTGTATGAACTAGTTCCAACTGTTGTTTGGCTCTCGGTATTTTTTTAATTGAAAAAAAAAATCGATGTTGTTTTTTGAAAAGACACCCTTCGCATGGTCGATTTGGAGCATTTACAAGTGGTAACCCCGTTACCACATTTTTCTGCACCAACAACTTCAAGCCTAGGAAATTTAGATGGATCGAAGATGCCATAACCAATCTGTATTTTTTGCCATCGCTTGAAAACTCATCAAGTATTCCTGTTGAAGAATTAGAGGAAACATCCAATTCTTCGTCATTTGTGCATTTGCAATGGTACAATTAAATTTGCTTTGGATCGTGCAAACACCATCTTTTATGAATATTGTGTGTCCCTTCTATGAAAGTTATTCAATACTCAATAAATTTCAGAAAAGACTAGGCACAAAATAAGCATCTACAATAGTAACATCGATTCTATCTTTAGACTGAATTTTAATCTTACCTCTTCCATCACAGAAACTTTGGACCTGTTTCCAAAACTGATATCTCCATGTACCGATTCGTCAAGCTGATAGAATAACACCTTTCTCCATGGTTGCTGCATCTAGTAACCAAATATCATATGTTCGTATGTGCGTCATTCGGTCCGGTATTGCTACATGCCAGAACCATGTTTCCTTCAATGTTAGCAAAAATTTCCCTCTCACTTGGCTCACCCGTTAGTTGGCTCCAATATTCATATTTGTAATGTTCGAACTGTTTGCAACGATGACACTTGACATGCAACTTGTCACGTGTTTCTCAGTTATTTTCATAATTTCTAGAATTATTAATTTCATTGTTTGAGAAATTAATATTTCTACCAGCACCTCGACCGCGTCCTCCGCCGCGTCTCCCACGTGCACTACGTCCCCCACGATTTGTTTGAACAAATCTACTCGGCAACGCCTGCTCCGTGCTAGAGTCGCTGAACTTTTGGTTAATTTTTTGTTCGTGCAAACACAATTTACCAAATAACTGCTCAATAGTTATTTTTGAGGCATCTTGGTTCTCTTCAACTGCCTCTACAATATAGTCAAATTTTACGGCCCAAGACCGTAATATTTTTTCGACTATTCTTTGATCTTCGAGTTTTTCATCATTTAACACCATCTGGTTAACAACGGTTTGAATGCAATCAAAATATGTCGAGATTGATTCTGTGTCACTCATCGAGAGAGTTTCAAAATCTCACCTCAATGTTTGTAGCCGTAGTCACTTCACCCGCTCATCACCTTTTTAGGATTTTGTAAAATACCCCATGCATCGTGAGTCGTTTACGCCATTAATATTTTTTTCAAACACCGTCTCATTTATGAATTGAAAAAGTGCATATAAGGGTTTTTGATCATTCTTTCGAGTATCCACCAACAAATCTTTCTCCTCCTTTTTCAATGCCTCAAATTATTTTGAGTCAACTACTTTATTGTAGCCCGTCTTCACCAAATTTCATAAATCTTGTGACTGAAAAAATACTTTTAATTAGACGGATCAACTATTGTAATTTTCTCCCGAGAGCTTTAGAAGTTGTAAATTAATCGAACCATTTGCAGACATGATTAATTAAATTACAAGTTCGGATCGATAGCTCTGATACCACTTGTTAGAACACATAAGATTTATATGGGGAGATATAAGAGAAAATTAGAGAGGGAAAAAATGCTTTGCTATTAAGATTGAAATAGATGGGATAAAATAAGTTAATAAAACATACATATTAATGTATATAAGCTTACAAAATCATAATAAATCTATTATGGTATGATACTAGTCTAACATGCACACCTAGTAACTATATTTGAACATTACTAGTCAAATATACACACCTCATACACACCTAGTCAAGCATACACACACACCTCATACACACCTAGCAACTTTCTTTGAACATGAATATAGACATTTATGTATTCAATTTTGGCAACCAAATTTAGACTTTTAACAGTCCAAACACAACTTTAAAAACTCAAATTTTCAATTTAAGTTTCGACTTCAAAATCTATGACTAAACAGGAGTTCAAGTTATTAATTCAAGTGTTCGATCAACTTCCCATGCAAACCCCAGCTTAAAACGCAATTATCTTCAATAATCCAAAAAAATGTTTAAGAATGTACTATAACAATTTATCACAATAATTATAAAAGTATTTCTGTGAACTATTTTTATTTTTTTCTTAAATGTTCACTTAATTAAACTTCATTAATTGGAATAATAAGGGTAATTTTTAAAAAATTAATATTACTTCTCATCCTTTTTAAACCCAAAAATTTGAAATAAGTTTAACTTGTCAAAATACACAAGTTTCTATAAATATGTAGGATAAGAAGTACTTACATAACAAGTTTCATAAAAATCAGAAAAATGAATTTCCTAACGGAGTAGGAAAAATAAATTTTATAAGTAATATTTCAAGATCATTATCTCCATCGACCCCCCACATCCCCCATCCCCTACCGCCACTCTTTGGCCTCCCAGCCTCCACCACTCTCGACCCCAACCCCACTCTCACCTCATAATATTTTTCTATATTACGTATAAATGTCGACAAGACAATTTTTTTTACTTACTCATTAAATGAAAATATTTTACGTCATACCAAAAACACCCTTAGTAGTTGTTAGATCTAGTCTTCAATTGTGTTTGTTGATGAAGTTAAGTATGGGAATTTGTCCCACATAGGAGGAAGATAGTATGTTAGATGTCTTTATAATTACTCTTGTGCTTTGTATATTGAATTGAAATGAGCCTATTTAGTTGGGCCAAATATGCATTGGGGCTTGGATGTGCTTGTAGTTGGATTATTAATATGTTAATATATTATTAATCAAAGACTAGCACTTAGCACTTTGCACGAGTTAATTATAGAATTAAATATATTAATTAGCATTTAATCTTTTGCCATTTTAATATAAAATATTATTATTTTATATTAATATTTAGTTTTAAGAGGATAATGCCAAAAAGTCAGTTTTTGTGATGAACTGACACATCGATTCGCCAAAGTCAGGTTTTGTGATGAACGGACACATTGATTCTCTTTAAATACAAAAGGGGCACAAGATCAAGGCTTATCTCGTTTTTGTCTCTTCCATGAAAATAACTTATCTTTTCAAACAAATAATCATGTTTATGTAGAATGGATAATTTGCTGTAAATTCCATTAGGGGATCCTGGGGGTAAATTGACAAGTTGATCCCATCAGCATAATAGTGGGGCTAATATTATCTAAGGACATAGATTGATCTCGTCCTAGTCTAGTTTCTGTAATTTCATCTTTTATTTTGTCGTAATTTTTCTAACAATCTTAGGATAATATTATGGAAAACACTATGAAGATGTTTGGTAATGATACTGTGAAACTAGATCGTTTTAATGGAATGAATTTCCTGCGTTGGAAGGATAAGATGTCGTTCCTACTCACTGCTTTGAAGATTTTCTATGTTCTGAATTCGAATTTGGGCTCGTTGCCAGAACCATCAGATGAGGACACTGAAGGGATGATGGCAGAACGCAAGAAGTGTGCCGAAGATGAGATGCTGTGCAGAGGGTATATTTTGAATTTCCTCTCGATTGTATGATCTCTACAATCCAATTAAGTATGCGAAAGAGATGTGGAAATCCCTGGAGTTCAAGTAAAATGCAGAAAAACAAGGGGCAGATAAGTTTGTTACTTTTAAGTTCTTTGAATTTGCTATGGTTGATGCCACTTCTATACTTGATCGAGTGCATGAATTTCTGATATTGATTTCTAAGTTTAAAGACCTGATGATAACCATTCCAGTAAAGTTAATTGTGGGAGGAATTATTGCCAAATTATCACTATCCTGGAATGATTACAGGAAGAAGTTGTTGCCTACTTCTGAGGAATTCACTTTAGAACAGATTCAAAAACACTTATGAATTGAAGAGGAAACTCGAAATCGTGAGAAGGATTTGAATGTTGCTTCTAGTTCTAAAGTGAATTATGTTATTCAGAAGAATCAGAAGGGTAAGACAAAGGCGAATAATAACTCCAATGCTTCTAACCCGAACAAAAAGGGTAAGAAGGACATGTCTGAAATTAATGTTACAATTATGGCAAGAAAGGCCATTTCAAACGTTTCTGTAGGAACCCCAAGAAGGCTCACAATCAGAACCAAAACCAGAAGAAGAACAATGAAGAGAGGGTGATTGCAAATGTTGTTGAACAAAAAGACAACGAGATTATTACCATGATTTCTGAGATGCATATTGGAATGATCCAAGAGTTGCACATGGCTGCAGTCTCTATAAGCGATGATTGGTGGTATGATTCTGGTGCTACCACCCATGTTTGCAACAATCGCTCACTTTTCAAGGATTATGTTGAGGCCGTGGATGGCCATGAAATTTTGTTGGGAGATCATCACACTAACAAGGTTCTTGGAACAGGAAGTGTGATACTCCAATTCACTTCTGGAAAGAAAGTTATTTTAACTAATGTATTACATATTCCTTCAATTAAGAAGAATTTGGTTTCTGGTTTTGTGCTATGTAAGAAAGGACTCAAAGTTGTTATAGGGTCCGATAAAATTATTTTGTCTAAAGCTGATTCCTTTGTTTGAAAGGGTTATGTATCTAATGATATGTTTAAACTAAGTATCATTAAAGATGAAAGTTCTAATTATTCTTGTGTGCAGTCTTTTGATTTCAGTTTTAATATAGAATGTACAAATTTTAATCTTTGGCATAATCGCTTGGGACATGTCAACTATCAAACAATGAAATTTATGTGCAATGACGGAATTATTTCTTATAGCAATGAACATAAAGAAAAATGTGAAGTTTGTGTCCAAGAGAAAATGAAGAGGAAACCTTTTCCCAATGTTGATAGAAAATCTGAAATTTTAGAACTTGTGCATTATGATATTTGTGAGTTAAATGGTGTTTTAACTAGGGGGGGGGGGGATGTAGGTATTTTATCACTTTTATTGATGATTGTTCTAAATTTACCTATGTCTATTTAATGAAATCAAAAGATCAAGCTTATGACATGTTTCAAGTTTACAAAGCCATGGTAGAAATACAAAAAAGCAAGAAAATCTTGAGAAGTGATAGGGGTGGGGGATATTTTCCTACTAAATTCACTTCGTTTTGTGAAAATAATGGCATTATTCATCAAGTTAGTGCACCCTATAGACCTCAACAGAATGGGGTGGCTGAAAGGAAAAATGGAGTTTTAGTTGATATGGTGAATGTCATGATTGTTAACTCCAATTTACCTATGAATTTATGGGGTGAAGCTTTACTAACTACATGTCATGTACATAATTGAGTTCCTTCAAAGAAGCTGAAGTTGTCTCCATATGAAATTTGGAAAGGAAGAAAACCTAATATTAGTTATTTTAGAGTTTGGGGATGCTTGGTTTATTATAAGCTCCCAGATCCTAAGAAAATTAAATTAGGTCCAAGAGCTTTGAAAAGTATTTTTATGGGATATGCAGAAAATTCAAAAGCATATAGGCTTTTAGATTTAGACTCAAATGTTATTGTGGAATCTCGAGATGTAGAGTTCTTTGAGAACAAATTCCGAAGTGATTCCAAAACTGTTAATGAGTCCTTGCAAATACCACAAACAGAAACGAGTTCTAATCCTTCTTCTAGTAATGCGAGGATAAATACTAATGCTTCTAGTGAACCTAGAAGAAGTGTAAGAGCTAAAATGGAGAAGAATTTGGATTCAGATTTCATCAATTCTCAAGCAATTTCCTTTCTTGTGGAAGGAAATAGAGAAGATGTTACCAATAAAATCCCAATAGTTCTCAATGTTGAGAATGAAAGTGATGATCCAAAGACATTTCGAGAAGCAATGGCTTCTATAAATGTAGCTTTTTGGAAATAAGCAATAGATGATGAGATGGAGTCTCTAATGGCTAATAAGACTTGGGTTTTGTCAGACTTGCCTCCAGGTTCCAAAGTTATTGGATGTAAGTGGATTTTTAGGGTAAAAAAGAATGTGGATGATGAATCAATTAAAATTTTCAAAGCTAGGCTTGTTGGTCAAGGATTTATCCAAAGAAAAGGAGTAGATTATTTTGATACTTATGCTCCAGTGGCTAGAATTGCATCCATTAGAATATTGATAGCTTTAGCTTCTGTATATAATTTGCCTGTACACCAAATGAATGTAAAAACTGCTTTTCTAAATGGTGATTTAGATGAAGAGGTGTACATGAAGCAACCTGAAGGCTTTGTCCTTCCTGGTTATGAGCAGAAAGTTTGTAAGCTAGTTAAATCATTTTATGGTTTAAAACAAGCTCCAAAGCAATGACATGAGAAATTTGATTATGCTGTTTTATGTCATAGTTTTATACATAACTCTGCTGATAGATGTATATATTCTAAGTTTATTAAGGATTATGGTGTCATTTTATGCCTTTATGTTGACGATATGTTAATTTTTGGAACAAACATGAATGGCATAAATGAAAACAAAGCTTATTTGAGTTCATGTTTCAAGATGAAGGACTTAAATGAGGTTGATACTATTTTAGGTATCAAAGTTAGAAGAAATAGTAGGGGTTATCATTTAAGTCAGTCTCATTATGTTGAGAAGATGCTTAAGAAATTTGAGCATTTGAACTTCAAATAAGCTAACACTTCATATGATACATCATGTAAACTTAGTGTGAACAGTGGATGGGTTGTAGCTCAGCTAGAGTATGCTAGTGCAATAGGTAGCTTGATATATGCTACTCATTGTACTAGGCCTGATATTGCATTTGCAGTTTGCAAACTTTCAAGGTTTACTAGTAATGCTAGTACAGGACATTGGCTAGCAATTGGAAGAATTTTTGGTTATTTGAAAATAACCAAAAGTTATGCTTTGCACTATTTTGAAATTTTCCAGTTGTACTTGAAGGATATACAGATGCTAGTTGGATATCTAGTGATGGAGATAATAAATCCACAAGTGGTTGGATTTTTATGCTCGGTAGTGGTGCTATCTTTTGGGCCTCAAAGAAACAAACATGTATTACACATTCCACCATGGAAGCTGAATTTTTAGCTTTGGGGCAGCAGGCGAAGAAGCAGAGTGGTTGAGAAATATGTTATTGGATATAAAATTGTGGCCACAACCTATGCCATCTATTTCTTTGCACTGCGATAGTAAGACAACTTTGTCTAGAGCTTATAATAAGATTTATAATGGTAAGTCTAGACACATTAGTTTGAGACATGCATATGTGAGACAGTTAATATCCGATGGGATCATAACTGTGATATATGTAAGGTCTTGTAATAATTTGGCGGATCATTTTACTAAAGGACTTTCGAGGAAAATGGTTTATGGAACAAGCCGAGAAATAGGCTTGAGACCCGTTTGATTAATCAGCAACAATGGAAACCCAATCATTTTCCTATGAGTACCTCTGGTTAAAAGGTTCAATATGGTAATAACAAATTGTTGATAATTGATTAGGTCCAACTAGTGTAACTATTATTCTAGTATAGGTTTTTAGGGTGAGTTATACACTCTTAATGAAATTCTAGTAATAGAAGAATTTCACCTATATAGACATAAGAAGTGGTGCCGCTTCTAACAAAAGGTTTTTGTCAAACTTTTGTAAATGTCTATGAAACCAGGTGGAGCACATGGCCATAATAGTGCTACCTTGTTTGTGAACATGACAAAGAACAATTGTGTGTGCGGTTTTTCCAGTTCTAGCATAAGAAATTTTGGCTCAAAAGCTTCCCGCCGTCTCCTTGAAAGAGAGGTGTCCTAACCACTAGACTTTAGGGGTATATAGAATAGACTTTTCGTCAGAATAAGGTTCCCATCTCTTCCACTCTATCTCCTTATTGGATTGGTAGGTACATTCCTCTTTCAGTTCACTTAGTCGACTAGACTGCTTTCCCTCACATTCTACTCTTCATTCTAAGGTGACTTGGTAAGACCAGAATCCGGAACAGAGATTGGATGAAGAATTGCTTTTTCTTTAGCGGGAATGGCGCCACCTTTTTATTTAGCAACTGCCAAAGATACTTTCATGTATGCACATTTTGTTAAATTGAAGACTAAGTGGGGGGATTGTTAGATATAGTCTCCAGTTGTGTTTGTTAATGAAGTTAAGTATGGGAATTTGTCCCACATAGGAGGAAGATAGTATGTTTGATGTCTTTATAATTACTCTTGTGCTTTGTATATTGAATTGAAATGGGCCTATTTAGCTGAGCCAAATATGCATTGGGGCTTAGATGTGGTTGTAGTTGGATTATTAATATGTTAATATATTATTAATTAAAGACTAGCACTTAGCACTTTGCACGAGTTAATTAGAGAATTAAATATATTAATTAGCATTTAATCTTTTGTCGTTTTAATATAAAATATTATTATTTTATATTAATATTTAGTTTTAAGAGGATAATGCCAAAAAGTCAGTTTTTGTGATGAACTGACACATCGATTCGCCAAAGTCGGGTTTTGTGATGAACGGACACATTGATTCTCTTTAAATACGAAAGGGGCACAAGATCAAGGCTTATCTCGTTTTTGTCTCTTCCATGAAAATAACTTCTCTTTTCAAACAAATAATCATGTTCATGTAGAATGGATAATTTGCTGTAAATTCCATTCTTAGATTAGGGAATCTTGGGGTAAGTTGACAAGTTGATCCCATCAGCATAATAGTGGGGCTAATATTATCCCAAGGACAGAGATTGATCTTGTCCTAGTCTAATTTCTGTAATTTCATCTTTTATTTTGTCGTAATTTTTCTAACAAACATAAGACCGAACACTTGGTTTTAATTTAAATATTGATCTCTGTAGAGCCAGGGAACATACATGTGGGAATGGTAGGTGTATAGTGATATCAAGATATTGACATTCTGTTGAAGAGGGGGGTGCAAATTAGCTTATTTTCTGGGCTCATGAAGAAATTAATGCAAAACGCACCTTTCTCAACAGATTTCTTTAGAATCTTTTCCTCAAGTAGTTGAAATGTCATCTATCAATATTTCATAGGGAGCTTTTTGGTGTTGAAATTAATTTTCCTATGAAAATATACCCACCTTTCAATTCTGTGCCTCAATTTTCAACGGTGGTCCATAGATTTTCTTGGGGGGGGGGGGGGGGGGGTAAAATGGTCCATAGTAGTATAAAGTTTAAATTACATACACCATCAATGTAAAGAATATTTTTTATATCATCAGATGGCGTTTAACAATTGTAGTAGATAACTTGTCTTCTTTCAAGATTACAAATTCTATATTTTAAGAAGTCTTACCTCTATATATATATATATATATATATATATAAATATATATATGATAGTGTGGAAAATTCTCTAAACTTATAGATAGTGTGAAAAATTCTCTAGACTTACAGTATGTATAACTTAAACTAGTATTTATAGCACCTAGTTCCCATGGCTTGAGGGCAGTCTTTCCTCTTGTGTAGTTTAGATTAGTATTTGCTGTCGATTTTTAAGCCCTTTTGTACAATATATATGGTCCATGAGGAATTAATAATTATGTAGCCCCAATTCAAGTGCAACTTGTATCTAATTGTCATGATTAAGACTTTTTAATTGATGTACACACGTTTTAATCATTACATAATATATGATTGTTCCAACCTTGTAAAACGATCTACTAAATTAAATTATGAATTTGCTCTAAATGAAAATGTGGAAAGATAAGAGATCTAGTCGGATGTACTTCGTATTTTTTGAAGTTTTTTCTTGCCAACAATTCACAAGAAAATCCCCCTTTTTTGCCTTTTTATTTTGTTTAGATTATGAATCGACTGGACATGTGTATGAATGTGCCTGAAAGAGAGAGCAAGCTCAACATGTTATAAATATTTTTAATCAACCGGCCAAAATTGTTAAGATCCCTTTTTTATTTGAAAATGAAGTGGCTCAACAGGCTATTAATGCACCAGGAGTATGCTTAAGAGTGTGTTTAGAGCAATTTAATGGGCCCGTCGATCTTCACTGTCCCAGAACTCCATTTTTTTTACAACTCTCTGGAAATTTTCAAGATTATGTCGGTCCATTTATATTCTACGGTCCAGACCCAAGCCGTTAAAAATTCGACGGATCATCGAATCAGACAGCCAAAGTGTTCCGACACCAAACAGTATAAATATGAGACTTAGACTTTAAAAATTAGTTTTTCACTCCTCTCATACCCTAGCATGAATGTTCTCTCGTCACAATCATCTCCTACACCAAGGTAAGTCCTTTTCATGTATTTTCATGCAATTCTAACATAGTGTAATCAATCCCTAAGCAAAATTCACTGCTTTTGGTTTTCAAGATAAACCCAATTCAAGGTTTCAAGGTGCAATCTTTGGAGTTCCTCTTCAAAGTCCGAATTTTTAATACGAGTTTGAAAGCGAGTAATGTATGTAGAGTTTCTATCTACGTGTGGAGCCACCATTGTTCTTCCCCCACGCCACGTTTCTATGAAATTATGAAAATTTCATACTTAGGGTTTCAACTCTATTATCATGATAACCTTAATTGTATGTAATACGGTATATGTATTATGTCTCTATTATAATTCGTCTATTGTAGTCATGATATGTCGTTACGATTGTCATGACTCTGTCCGTAATCCGTGAACGCATGCTTTGATTTTATGGGTTCTTAAATACAAGCTATAATCAATATTACATAGTTTCATGAATATATGTTTTCATGTTTTTACGCAAGTTATATTCTATATGTACTTACATGTTAAATTAAAATCATGAATCATGTTTACAAGTTATTTAATGAAATCCATGGTCCTATAAGCCACTGTTTTCAAGTACATGTTTTTGGGAGTTGCATAGTTTACCGAGAAGGCTCTAGTAGCCTGAAACTACGTATGCCACTTTAGGATAAGGGTCGCTCCGCCCAGAGGACAATACTATAACACCTTGTTACTTCGGGCTGTGATTTGAACCATATGATGGAAAAATGACAGAACCAAGATGAGGAGTGTAGGAAGTGTTTTGAAAACTAATCAAGGCATAAGAAGAGTCTTAGGAAAAATTAGAGTCGGAAGCTACTCTACGGAGTATGTTTTAAAGTGTGTTTACAATAGGCCTCACTAAACTGAGTGTGGGAATAAATCTATAAGGAATTTGGAAAATTCCTTTATAAAAGTTGTAGCCCTTTGAAATACCGGTCCATCTATATAAGTCCCACATCAAACAGAGTTATGTATAAAAGGTTATGGTCAATTTACCGAGGACGTGTAAAATAGAAATCCCGATTCTTGTAGGATTAGGTTTTAAAGCACAAGCCTTTATGATAACATATAAATACAATCCTAAAACAGTTTATGTAAGGATTTTCGACCAGAGCTGCTACCAAACACCTAAGATGAGTTCTTATTCAAATTCATTTTGTCAATTATGTTAAGTTAACACTAGAATAACACCGAATCATTACTCGGAATCGCTAGATTTTGGAAAATTCATCAAGGTTGAATTTAGAAGGAACCTTTGGGATTTCTTCAAAAAGGTAAGCCCCTCAATCATTAATGGATTATATGGAGTTATTATTATATTTTAGACATTTAATGATTGGTAGAATCATGAAATAGGATTGATTTAGATGCACTCCATCAAACGCAAAAATTCTAGTAATTTGTTGTAGATTTTCCCTCCGCCTAGTCAGCTTCCTTTGGATTTTTACGATAATTTAACCGTTGGATCGAGCTCACAACTTAAATACATGGTCACAACATATACTCCTTATATATGAACGGTAGAGATCGTATTTTGTAGTCCATAACAGTGTGTTTTGAGCTATGACCAGTAGCTACAGATATCAATGAAAACTCTTCTCAAGGTTTCAAATTCAAAGTTTTGGGTTTCTTCTTCAAAAAGTTCAGATCTTTTCTTCAAGTTTTAGAGCGACTAAGGTATGTAGAGATTCTATCTACGTGTGGGAATATTCATGTTCTTCTCCACGCCACGTTCTTCCATGAAACACTAGTTCTTCATAAGGTTAGAGTTTTGTTCCATTAGCATGATAACCCTAATACATGTAATATTATACATCATGTCTATATCACAATTCATCAATTGTATTCATGATAGGTCATAATGATTGTCATGAACATGTCCTTAATTCATGAACGCATGCTTTGAATTCCATGAGTTTTTAAATACAAGTTATGATCATTATCACTTAGTTCCATGAAGTCATACAAGTTTTCATGTTTTACACAATTTCTATTATATATATTTATTTACATATTAAATTATAATTACAAATCATGCTTTACAAGTTATTTTATGAAATTCATGGGCTTATAAGCCAATTGTTTTCAAGTACATATTTTGGGAGTTGCACAGATTACTGAGAAGGCTCAGATACCCTGAAACTACGTATGCCAACATAGGATAAGGGTCTCTCCACCAGAGGACGATACATTTTTATTAATCCTTGTGGGATTATTGGATTCATCATATTCATATTCATGTCTCGTACTCCAGCAAGGTACGAGATGGCTTAGCTGATCGGGCAGAGATCAGACTTCACGTTCACGCGTGGTGGTTTATGTTGGTTTTATAATGCTCTCCCACAGATATACAGATATACAGATACACAACTTTACAGATTTTACACATGTTTTATACTCATGCCAGATCATACTTATGCTCATGTTATAGTTTTAGTTTCATGTCCTACTATTCCATGTGCCTGCTTATTTTTTCAGTTGCTTTACATACTGTAAAATTCAAATGTACTAACGTCCCTTTGTCGTGAAGTGCAGGTACGGAGTTCCAGGACAACGGATTTGCTCGTTAAGATTTGTCTAAGTATCAGCTATTGGTGAGCCCATTTCCTTTGGGTGTTAGTCAGTTATTTTACATGTCATGCTTATTATTAATGGTATATCAAGGCCTTGTCCTGGTAAATAGTTTTGCAGTCAGACTCATTTGTCAGAGGTTTCATAGACTAGACTAGTTTAGCATGTCAGTCATGTCAGTATTATTTTCAGACTTGTTATATTTTCATATATTTATTCAATATATTTTTAGACTATATTTCAGTACCATATTTTACATAAGTTACTATCATTATTATTTCATGCGTTCGATGCCATGTTGATTCAGCAGTCCATGTGCTTCTCTTGATCACATGCAGTCAGGCATTGAGTGTCGTATTTCACCCAGACCATGGTTTGAGGCATTACATATATCTTCAGATTTGCAGATTGGATCTTTTTTGTCATATTCTTGTCTCATACCCCGGTAAGGTATGAGAAAGCTCTACTGGTCGGGCCAAGTATACTCACGTGGTGATCCATGTTGTCGGTTATGCTACTAATCTCCCCACAGTTATATAGATATATAAGTTTACAAATTTACAGATATGCAGATTTTATACATATTTTATACTCATGGCAGACCATGTTCATGCTCATGTTTAGTTTCAGTTTCATGTCTTATTATTTCATAAGCCTACTTACCTTTAGTGTCTTTATATACAATACAATTCAAAATGTATTAACGTCCCATTTTGCATGTGTCCTACACTTTACGGTGCAGGTGCTGAGTTTCAGGACGACGGAGCTACACGCTAGGACTTGACCGTATTAGCTATTTGGTGAGCTCCATTTCCTTCGGGGTGTCAGTCTGCTACATCATGATCATATATATTTTATATTAGAGGCATGACAGAGCCTTGTCATGGTAGACAATTTTCAGACTCATGTCAGAGATTTCATAGACTAGTCAGTAACATGTCATATCATGTCAGCATTATTTTCAGACTTATCATGTTTTACTCAGATGATTCCGCTATTTTATTTTTAGACTATTATTTCAGTATCATGTTTTACCTGTTTTAAATTATTACTTTAGTATGTTTTTATGCCCATATTGACAAGCAAGTCATGTGATTCACTCGGTCAGATGTAGTTAGGCATCTAGTATCGTGTTCCGCCCAGGCTATTATTCGAGGTGTGACAAAGCTTGGTATCAGAGCACTAGGTTTAAGTGTCTAAAAATGCCTGTGAAAAGAAAGTACACCAAGAGGACTCAACTAACAGCCATAGAGCTTCTAATTATGCTACTCGCGGGAGGATGCTCAGGCTCAGGGAGCTAATTCGGGTACAACACCCCCACCCGATGCTACAAGGCCTGTAGAGATCCCAATTCTGTCGCCCAGTTCTACTGGCTCTAATCTTAGGGGAGCTATTCAGCTGCTCACCTAACTTGTGGTTGCTCAGGCCTAACGCCATAGAATGACTCTAAGTACGGGAATGAATGGGGAGTCATCCAGTTTCAGGACTCGTGAGTTTCTTCGTATGGACCCTCCTATGTTCACATGATCTTGTAAGAAAGAGGATCCGCAGAATTTCATTGATGAGCTCCAGAATTTTTTTTGTATCATGTATGCTAATGAGATAGAGGCAGCAGAGTTGGGAGCTTACCAGTTTCATAATGTTACTAATATTTGGTATGAGTTGTGAGAACAGTCCCGCGGGGAAGTTGCATCTTCAACAACTTGGGATAAACTTGTTGACACTTTTATTGAGCATTTTCTGCTGATTGAGGTCAGGGAGGTAAAGACCGTGGAATTTGAGAAGCTTAAGCAGAACGACAGTACTATGCAGGAATACTATCTTTAGTTTGTCTCTTTGGCAAAGTATGTTCCACATATGATCTCAGGCATGAAGGCCAGAGTTAGACGCTTCGTGTATGGTTTTGATCCCCACTTGTACAATGCAACCAATACTACAGATCAGAACATGAAGATGACTATTACGAAGATGGTTGCGTTCGTGCAGGGTAATGAGAATAGGTTGAAGAAAGAGGAAGCCTTGCAGAAAGAGAAGGATAGGTAATTTAAAAAGAGGGCTAAGTCTTCAGGCCATTCCAGTCATGGAGAGGTGGAGGCAAGCAATTCTTAGAGAATAGGTCATCAGGACCTGCTCCATCTTCAGCCAGTGCCCCAGCCCCAAAGTTTAGAAATGATAATAAGAGGTAGAACTTCAGAGCAATAGGCTCCCAGTCGCAGGCTAGTGTGGGTCAAAGCACTTTTGCCACCCTGTTTGTGGCAAGTGTGGTAAGAGGCATCCAGGGAAGTGCCGCTTCAGCATGAATATTTGTTATGAGTGTGGTCAGCAAGGTCATTTTCAGAAGGATTGTCCATCAGCGAGGCAGGGTGGAGGAGGTAATATGGCTCAGTTCACAAATTCTACAGTTCCTCGTAATTCTCAAGCCCAGTCAGGGCGTGGTACATCCAAGTTAGGAAATACAGGCGGAGGTCCAAACCGCTTATACGCACTATCAGGTCGTCAGGATACAGAGGCCCGCGCAAATGTGGTTGTTGACACCCAATTTTGACCCTTCTTTCTTCCAATTTACTTTCTCGAGCTTCTTATTTTGTTAATAAAATAAATACTTTTTATTCATTAATATATTATCAATTTTGCTACTATTACTATTAGTAAGTATCGTTACTTTATTATATTGCTCTTACATTACTACCAATTTATCACTTGTTAATCATAAAATGTAACTTGGATAATATTTTTATTACTTTATCTATATTCTAGCTATCACTAGTAAGATTATAATACTAAATTATATCTTATTTGTTCTAGTTGCTAAATTTATTATCATAGTATTTTTATTAATTCAAAGAAGCACCAAGGAATGAATTGGAATAGGGGAATAGACCAACATTTCAGCCAACAAATGGCCCATACGAAATTCCAACCAGCTCAATGCTAAACCAAATTCCCATCTCAAAGAGCAGCTCTTTTCTTCTCTGGGACAAAAGACCAATTCTTTTTCAACCTATGTCGGAAGTAGTTTCTCCATTTTGTTTGAAGAACGAGTGTAGATTCAATGCCCAGACGTTCTAGTTCACTGCCACCACAAAAGGTAAAAATCCGACTATTCCGACTTCTCTAGTTTAACATTCAGTATTCGTTTAGAAAAATCATGTTTTGAGTTCCTGTTGCTACTGCTTTGAACCTCTGAAAGTTGATAGTATTTGAATGCAATAGCAACCATGTCCTTATATCGAAGTCGTGCTAGAAACCATGTCTTTAGGGTGTTGTGTTCTGGTCATACAATATTCGAACTAAATGCTTGTATGAAAATGTGTTATTCTGCCTTGACGATATATCGATGTCGTCTAGTCTTTTATTTATTTCAAGTCTCATAACTATTTACAAATGTCTAGTTTGTTTAGAAATCTGGGACTTAATTCTTTTTGAGGTAGTTTAAAATGAATCACTAGTTCTTGGTATAAATTTTTAAGTCTGGTTAATATTTTGCTTCATTCCTTCGCTGGTCTTAATGTTTGGCTAAGTTCAGATTCCTTTCTAATTTGTTCTTTTTCTTTGTTTACGTAACACAATTTAAGATGTCACTTGAATACAAAGTGGTAAATGTTTAAATAAACCATGTCCTTATGTGTTTATATTAGCATGAAATATGTATATGTACTGATCTTTGGCATAATATTTATGATTTATGTAGCTTTAACTCTCTTCTATATCTTCCGCAACTGTTTTAATCGAATTTTCTTTCTAATCCTTACATGAACACCGGAGCCGAGGAGTTTTCACTTTGAGACTCAACGACGCTGCTATCCCATGGAGTCTACACATTCACACTGATCTTTCTCGCCACTAAAACATCGAATTACGGAGGAAATTTTGTCCTTCCAATCATCTCATTTACTTCTGCTTGTTTTATTTACTTGTGTTGGTGTGCTAACATTTTATTTTTAATTATGTGTTTACTGTTTGCTAATACTCGGAATGGCCATAAGATTAATAGCTGCAATATTAGTTAAGAGTTTTCCATCTTTAGACAGTAGCTAGGAATACTTTTTATAATATAAAATAAGGCATTTGGGAAAAGAGATTAATTTGGAGGATTTTTTAAAGTGTCACCTGAGTATCTTTCAATATTTCGTCTCTTTCATAACAAAATTTTGTGTTTTCATAAAATTTAAAAACAAACATTTCGTCAACAACATTTT
This sequence comes from Anisodus tanguticus, assembly GCA_034509755.1. NCBI lineage: Eukaryota > Viridiplantae > Streptophyta > Magnoliopsida > Solanales > Solanaceae > Anisodus > Anisodus tanguticus. The sequence goes on from CM067558.1 coordinate 41,068,996, forward strand.
CAAGTGGAGTAAGTTGATTTTGCAAGATATGGATCTTTTAAATATGAAACTGCTATAAATTATTTTCTTTTCAATACTTATTTTTTAAACATTTATATTTTACCCATAACACTTAGCCTTTTCTAATTAACATAAGTCCGGTCGGTTAACCATTTAATACGGGTCTTAAATGGTGCTGCACCTTCCCTTTAGATTAATTGAACCCTTACATCTCTAAATGTTAAGTAGACCTTAAACGGAGTTAATTTTAGACACATACTTTAATTTAACTTTAGATGTCCTAATTCACCATAATAATTAGGTGGCGACTCCTTAACTTTAATTAACCCCGAAATTACCGGAATGTTGTAAACCATTTTGACCCTGGTTAAAATGGGGTATAACAATGGTTACAGGTATATTAACCGTTGTCACCTTCAATGTTTATGCCCTTATGGATCTTGGATCCACTCTGTCATATGTAACTCTTTTTGTTGCTAAGAAATTTGAGATAGAACCCGAAAAGTTGCATGAACCCTTTGAAGTATCCACTCCATTTGGAGAGTCAGTTATAGTCAGGGGGGTTTATTGGGGTTGTCCAGTTAAAGTCTATCACCGAATACAGTAGCTGACTTGGTAGAGTTAGAAATGGTAGGCTTCGATATAATCATGGGTATGAATTGGTTGTCTTCATGTTATGCCACAGTAGGTTGTACAACCAAAATTGTAAAATTCGAGTTTCCCGGTGAACCAGTCATAGAATGGAAGGGTGATGCAGTAGCACTCATGGGTAGGTTTATTTCCTATCTAAATCCAGAAAGATGATATCCAAGGGGTATATTTACCATCTAGTTCGAGTTAGGTATGCTGATGTTCAGACCCCAACTCTTTAGTCCGTACCCGTTGTTAATGAATTTCCAGAAGTCTTCTCGGAGTTTCACCCGATAGGGAGATTGAGTTCGGAATTGATCTACTTCCCAGCAGTAAGATGATATCTATTCCGCCATACAGAATGGCTCCAGCAGAGTTAAGAGAATTAAAAGTCCAGTTGAAAGATCTCCTTGATAATGGATTTATTAGACCAAGTGTTTCACCATGGGGTGCACTAGTCTTATTTGTTCGGAAGAAGGATGAGTCTTTGCATATGTGCATTGACTACCAGCAGTTGAATAAGGTCATCATCAAGAATAATATCTTCTTCCAAGAATCTGTGATTTATTTGATCAACTTCAGGGTGCTCAGTGTTATTTCAAGATTGACCTCAGATCAGAGTACCATCAACTTAAGATTAAGGAAATTGATATTCCGAAAATCTCCTTCAGAACTCGCTATGGTCATTTTGAGTTATGTGTCATGTCATTCGGATTGACAAATGCCCCATCTGCTTTCATGTATCTTATGAACAGGGTCTTCAAGTCTTATGTTGATCTTTTCGTTATTGTCTTCATTGATGATATTCTAGTCTATTCTCGTAGTGAGGTTGATCATGCAGAACATCTCAGAATAGTGTTGCGGACACTTCAAGACCACGAACTATATGCTAAGTTTTTGAAGTGTGAATTTTGGCTTAAGTCAGTAGCATTCTTAGGCCATGTGATTTCAGACGAGGGCATCCAGGTTGATTTTTAGAAAATAGAAGCTGTTAAGAATTGGCGCAGACCCATTTCTGCTTCAGACATACGGAGTTTCTTCGGTCTAGCAGGCTATTACAGGCAATTCGTTGAAGGTTTTTCTTCCATCTCAGCTCCATTGACCAGATTAACTCAGAAGAAAGTTAAATTTCAGTGGTCGGATGCCTATAAGCGCAATTTCGAGGAATTGAGAATGAGACTAACTTTTTCTCCAATGTTAACATTACCAAAGGGAACCGAGGGGTTCGTAGTATATTGTGATGCTTCAGGAATTGATCTTCTATGTGTTTTAATGTAGCATGTCAAGGTTATAGCTTATGCATCCAGACAACTTAAGCCTCATGAAAATAATTATCCGACTCATGACTTAGAATTGCCAACCGTGATTTTTGCACTCAAGATATGGCGCCATTATTTGTATGAAGTTCACGTTGATATTTTCATGGATCACAATAGCCTTCAATATATTTTCAAGCAACGTGAGTTGAATCTTAGGCAGAGAAAATGGCTCGATTGATAAATGATTATGATGTAGATGTCCTCTACCATATAGGAAAAGCGAATGTGGTAGCTGATGCTCTTAGTCAGAAATTCATGGGAAGTTTATCTCATGTTGAGAAATATAAGAGAACCATGATGAAGGAGAATCACCGACTAGCTAGTCTAGGAGTTCGACTTACGGACTCCGAAAATGGTGATGTTGTTGTTCAGAACAAGTCTGAATCCTCCGTAGTAGCCGAGGTGAAGGAGAAACAGTTTAGTGATCCCTACTTGTTGCAATTAAAGGAGGGTATTCACAAGCATAAGACTACGACTTTTGAATAAGGGGGAGATGGGGGTACTTTGAGGTACTGAGACATGTTATGTGTTCTGGATGTGGATGGAATCAGAGAGCGAATCATGACAGAAACGCATAATTCCAGGTATTCTTTTCACCGAGGTTCTATCAAGATGTATCATGATCTTAAGAAAATTTATTCATGGAACAATATAAAAAGGAATGTGGCAGACTTTGTAGCCAAATGTCCAAATTGTCAGTAGGTGAAAGTCGAGCACCAGATGCCTGATAAGTTGGCTCAGAATATTGATATTCCTGTTTGGAAGTATGAGATGATAAATATGGACTTCATAACAGGTCTACCTCGCTCAGCCAGAAGACATGATTCGATTTGGGTGATTATAGATTGAGTGATCAAATCAACCTATTTTTTGCCAATTAAGACCACATATTCAGTAGAGGATTATGCTAAGTTGTATATCTGAGAAATTGTCAGGCTTCATGGGACCCCAATGTCTATTATTTTATATAGTGGTGCTCAGTTCACAGTGTATTTTGGGAAGTCTTTCCAGAAAGGATTAGGCACCAAGGTAAATCTCAACATAACTTTACATCTTCAGACAGATGGCCAGACATATCATACTATTCAGACTCTTGAGGATATGTTAAGGGCATGTGTTCTCAATTTTAAAGGTAATTGTGATGATCATTTGCCTCTCATTGAGTTTACTTATAATAACAGTTATCATGCTAGCATCCAGATGACACCGTTCGAAGTTTTGTATGGGCGAAGGTGTAGATCACCGATTGATTGGTTTGAGGTTGGTGAACCAGAGTTGCTACGACCAGACTTAGTCTATCAGGCTATGGAGAAAGTCAAGTAAATTCAAGAGTGTTTGAAAATAGCTCAAAGCCGCCATAAATATTATTTATATATGAGGCGTATAGACTTAGAGTTTCAAGTTGATGATTGGGTTTTTCTAAAAGTTTCACCTATGAAAGGTGTCATGATGTTTGGAAAGAAAGGGAAGATCAGTCCCAGATATATCGGACCATACAAGATTTTGAGGAGAGTTGGCCAAGTGGATTATGAACTCGAATTTCCACAAGACTTAGTTGTTGTGCATCTAGTGTTTCATGTATCCATGTTGAGTAAGTGTGTGGGAGACCTGTCGGTGATTGTTCCTACTGATTCCATTACGGTTAAAGATGGTTTGACCTATGAAGAGATCCCTGTGGCTATTTTGGATCATCAAATTCGAAAGTTGAGAACTAAGGAAATGGCTTCAGTGAAAGTGTTGTGAAGAAATCAGAATGTTCAAGAGGATACATAGAAAGCCGAAGAAGACATGGAGTCCAGATATCCGAACTTATTTGCGGAGCAAGCCAAAAACGATCAAGGTAAATACCTTCAGTATTCATGTCATGTCTCTTGCGTATCCATGTCTCATGTGTTCACGTTCATGTATTCGGTACTCATGTTCCATGTTCCATGTTCCTATGTTCATGTTTCCATGTAATCATGTCAGTCCAGTTTTCATGTTCCATGTCATGTTTCTTCACCTTCATGTACTCATGTTATGTTCAGTCTCATTCTTAATCATGATCAATCATTCGAGGACGAATGATCCCAATGGGGAGATATTGTAACACCTCGTACCTTCATACTAAGTCTTGTTCATGATCCACGAGTGTAGAAAACTAAAATGGGGAGTTTAAATTGAAAAAACTGATTTCAGATCTGCAGATCAGATTTGACGCTAGGTTATACGGATTGTATAATAATTTAAGGCCTGTCAAAATGAACCGTCAATTTCATTTTAAAAATTAACGGCAAGACTGTAAATTTTACAGACCGTCAAATTATTGACAGCCCGTCGATCTTCATCGTCCAAGAACTCCATCTTTTTACAACTCTCTAGATATTTCCAAGACCATGTCGGTCCATTTATATTCTACGGTCCAGACCCAAGCCGTCAAAAAATCGACGGATCGTCAAATCAGACCACCAAAGTGTTCCGACACCAAACAGTATAAATACAAGACTTAGACTTTAAAAATAGTTTTTCATTCCTCTCAAGCGCTAGCACGAATGTTCTCTCTTCCCAATCATCTCCTACACCAAGGTAAATCATTTCCATGTATTTTCATGCAATTCTAAGATAGTGTAATCAATTCCTAAGAAAGATTTACTACTCTTAACCTAGGGTTTTCAAGATAAACCCAATTCAAGGTTTCAATGTGCAATATTTGGAGTTTCTCTTCAAAGTCTGAATTTTTAATACGAGTTTGAAAGCGAGTAATGTATGTAGAGCTTCTATCTACGTGTGGGGACACCATTGTTCTTCCCCAACACCACATTTTTATGAAATTATGAAAATTTCATACTTAGGATTTCAACTCTATTATCATGATAGCCCCAATTATATGTAATACGGTATATGTATCATGTCTCTATTACAATTCGTCTATTGTATTCATGATATGTCATTACGATTGTCATGAATCTGTTTGTAATCCATGAACGCGTGCTTTGATTTTCATGGGTTCTTAAATACAAGTTATAATCAATATTACTCAGTTTCATGAAGTTATATATATGTTTTCATGTTTTTACGCAAGTTATATTCTATATGTACTTACATGTTAAATTAAAATCATGAATCATGTTTACAAGTTATTTCATGAAATCCATGGGCTTACAAGCCACTATTTTCAAGTACATATTTTAGGGAGTTGCATAGTTTACCGAGAAGGCTCTAGTAGCCTGAAACTATGTATGCCACCGTGGGATATGGATCGTTCCGCCTAGAGGACGATACCTTCAGATTTGCATATTGGATCCTTTCTTGCCATGTTCATGTCTCATACCTCAGCAAGGTATGGAAAAGTTCTGATGGTCGAGCCAACTACCAGACTCCACATACCCACGTGGTGATTCATGTTGTCGGTTATGCTACTGCTCTCCCCACAGTTATACAAATATACAAGTTTACAAATATACAAATTTTATACATATTTTATACTCGTGCCAAATCATGTTCATGCTCATGTTTAGTTTATGTTTCATGTCCTATTATTTCATGTGTTCACTTATTCCTTCAGTGGCTTTACATACAGTACAATTCAAAATGTACCGACGTCCCGTTTTGCATGGGGCCTGCACTTCACGGTGCAGGTGGTGAGTTTCAGGACGACGGAGCTACACGCTAGGACTTGACTGTATCAGTTATTTGGTGAGCCCCAGTTCCTTCGAGGTGTCAGTCTGCTATATCATGATTATATATATTTTATGCTAGAATCATGCCAGGGACTTGTCTTGGTAGACGGTTTTCAAACTCATGTCAGAGGTTTCATAGACTAGTCTAGTATCATGTCATGTCAGTCATGTCAGCATTATTTTCAGACTTATCATGTTTTACTCAGATGATTCCGCTATTATATTTTCAGATTATTATTTCAGTATCATGTTTTACCTGTTTTAAATCATTACTTTAGTATGTTTTGATGTCCATGTTGACAAGCAAACCATGTGGTTCGTTCGATCACATGCAGTCAGGCACCAAGTGTCGTGTTTCGTCCAGACCATAGTTCGGGGCGTGACAGAAAGTGCTCCCTATCAAGGATTTTTCAATATCCAGGGCTCGAACTCAAGACCTCTGATTAAGGGAAGAGAAGCTCATCCGTTGCACCACATTCTTTAGTGGTAAAAGTTTGGATCATTTCTCAATTTGCGCATGTCATCATTCCGCAGGGGCGTACTAATTCTCTCTGTATCGTTCCAATTTTATTGGATATCCCCGAAGGGACGCATTCCTCATTGACGTTGGCACCGCATGAGCCTGACTGGATGCAACACCCTCGAATATTTATTTGCAAATTGTCGGCATCTCCAATTATATGTTACTCATGTCTTCAGCAATCAAACGTCAGTCAATGGTTTCATAGTAATAACGTTATTTTGTTTAAAAGTAATTAAAGATAGTACTAGCTTTAAAGGTTCATAAATATGGTGTTCTCTATTAGTAAGTCTTTCTCGGTGGGCCTATTCTGTGATTTTCCGTAGCACCTGATTTCAACATTAAGCTACATATCACTAAAAGTTTATACATCAGAAATACAACACTGGGTACTGTTTTTGTCGGAAATCTGGATATTTTAAAAACTATTTCAGTTTTGACTTTTGACCAATAGTAGTTGTTACTTCCTCCGTTTTAAAATATTTGTCGCGTATTTTTTTAAAGTCAATTTAATTAAATTTTAAACTAGACCATTTTAAGAGACTGTAGATTTTTGAAGAGGCAGGAAAAAAAGAAAATGTTGGACAGAAGAATGTTAATAATGTTGAACAACAACAATCATCTTCTTCGAATATTGTTGCAATGGTTTCTGCTTTTTCTAGTTTGCATCTGAGTATGGTTACTGAATGCAAAATGGCAGCGACTTTGAAATCTGCAGATTGGTGTTAAGATTCTGGTGCTACCATTCACGTGTGCAACGACAAGAATTTTTCAAACACTATGAAGTTGCAACAAGTGATGAAAAGATTTTAATGGGGAATCATGACACTGCCAAGGTCCTTGAAAAAGGAACAGTTGAACTGCAATTTACTTCGGGAAAGAAGTTGATTTAAGTATTAATAAAGTTAAAGTTACTTTCACATGTTAATTTTGAATCTGTAAAGTTTATGTCAAATAATGATTTAATACCTTGGGTAAAAGGATATGATAAAAAATGTGAAATATGTATACAAACAAAAATGACTAAAAAAATCATTTCATTAGATAGAACGAACTATTAATTTACTTGGTCTTGTGCATTCTGATATATGTGAATTAAATGGCCATTTAATTAGAAGTGGAAATAGATATTTTATTACTTTTATAGATGATCATTCGAGATATAACCATGTTTATCTAATGAAAACAAAAGATCAAGCATTGGATATGTTTAAGGTTACAAAGCATTAGTGAAAAATCAATTGGAAAAGAAGATTAAAATCTTACGTAGTGATCAAGGACGTGAATATCTTTCAAATGAGTTTTCTAATTTTTGTGAAGAAAATGATTTGATTCATCAAGTTACTGCATCGTATACCCCCATAACAAAATGGTATGTTGAAAGAAAAAATAGAACGTTGGTAAAAATGGTTAATGACATGCTTTTACATACTCAGTTGCCGACAAACTTGTGGGGGAAGCCTTATTAACGACTTGTTTTGTGCATAACATAATACCTTCAAAGAAATTTTAATTTTTTCATATGAATTATGAAAAAGAAGATCTAATTAAATTTTTTTGAGGGTATTGGGCTGCTTAACCTATTATAGAATTCCAGATCCTAAAAGAACAAAATTAGGACCTAAAGGAATTAAAAGCATATTTTTAGGATATGCTGAGAACTCAAAGGCATATACATTATTGGATATTGAGTCTAAGATTATTGTTGAATCTAAAGATGTTGAGTTCTTGAAAACAAAGTTTATTGGTGATTTAAATAATTCAGGAGATTCGGAACTAGTCGTGTAGTAACCCAGGTTTGTCCTACAATGACACATGACAATGCAACAACTTTGAATAACTATTCTGATCCTAGTTCTTCTTCAAATAAAAGAAAGGTTCTTGAATTTTCTAGTGAACCTAGAAGAAGTCAAAGAGTAAGAATGGAAAATAACTTAGATGCCGATTTTATTTCTATTAGTCTTCTTAGTTGAAGGAAGTAGAGATAAGGTGTCCGTTTGGGCAGCTCAATTGGTTTCAAGGGGATATTTGGAGTAAGGACCAAGGATCGAATCCCGTCAGCGGCAGTGTGGGGTTTCTTCTTGAAATAAAGGAAGTCTCTTCTTGTGCGCGTATGTGCGGTCTAACCTTTTAAATCAATTGAGTCACCGTGATTTACCTCCTTCACAGACCTGTCGGACCGGGGTGTGGGGGCTCCTGGGGTGGGAGATTCCACCTTTTGGAGTAAGGAAGTAGAGATAAGGTATTAAATAAAATACCCATCATTATGAATATAGAAGAGGATCCTAAGACTTACAAACTTCAAGAGATTCAGCCTTCTGAAAAGAAACTGTTAATGATGAAACAGATTCACTTATATCAAACGGTACGTGGGTATTGGCAGATTTACCCCCAATATTAAACATATTGGGTGTAAATGAGTGTTTAGAAGAAAGTTTAATACTGATAGGTTCTCTACAAACCTTTAAGACTAGATTAGTATTCAAAGATTTTAGACAAAAGCATGTAGAAAGAATTACCTCAATAAGAGTGTTGTTTGCATTAGCTTCAATCTATGATTTATATGTCCATCAAATGAATGTTAAAATAACATTTTTAAATGGTTATCTTGATGAAGAAGTGTACATGGAACAATCCGAAGATTTTCGTGCTTTCAAAAAATGAGAAGAAGGTTTGTAAATGGGTAAAATCATTGTATGAGTTAAAATAGGCTCCAAAATAGTGGCATGAAAAAATTGATAGTGTTATATTATCAAATAATTTTAAACACAATGTAGCGGATAAATGTATTTATTCCAAATTCACAAAGAATTATGGAGTGGTAGTATATCTTTACGTTGATGACATGCTAATTATAGAAACCAATATGGAAGGTATAAGAGAAACAAAGAAATATTTAACCTCTTAATTTAAAATGAAAGATTTGGGAGAGGTTGATAATATGTTAGATATTTAAGTTAAAAAGGATAGTAAGGGTTTTGCTTTATGTCAATCTCACTACATTGATAAGGTTCTTTTAAAATTTAATCATTTGGATATTAAGGAATCTAATACTTCATTTGATGCCTCCATTAAGTTGGTTGAGAACTCTGGAAGATCTATTAGTAAATTAGATTATGCTAGTTCAATCGACAGCTTAATGTACGCTATGCATTGCTAGTTCAATCCTTTTGTAGTTGTAATATGAGTATATCTTGACAGTTTACAATACCCAATGCATAGCGTACATTAGATTATGCTAGTTCAATCCTTTTGTAGTTTGTAAACTGTCAAGATATACTCATAATTCGAGTAATGATGATTGGAGAGGTATAGTTAGGGTATTTGGATACCTTAAATGAACAAAAGGATTTTTTTGTGTTACATAAGATTTTCTTCCGTTTTAGAAGGATATTGTGATGCTAGCTGGATAACTAACGTTGGTGATAAAAAGTCAACATCTGCATGGATTTTCACCTTGGGTGAAGGAGCAATTTCATGGGCATATAAGAAACAAACGTGTATTACTCATTCCACTATGGAATCTGAGTTTATTGCACTGGCAGCCGCAGGTAGAAAGGCAGAGTGGCGGAAAAGTTTATTGTTGGATATAGAGTTGTGACCACAATTAATGTCAATCGTCTTCTTACACTGTGATAGTCAAGCAACTATGTCTAAAGCAATTAATAAGATATACAATGAAAAATCTAGACATATTGCTTTGAGACATGAGTATATGAGACAACTGATTTCGGAAGGAATTATCACAGTTGTTTATATAAAGTCTAAGGACAATCTTGCATACCCACTTACAAAAGAACTCGCGAGGGACATGATAATGAGCCCAACGAATGTTATGGGTCTAAGGTAATTAAATTGTCACGGGTAATGGGAACATTATCTCTACTACTGCTCTACAACAATACTAAAGGTTGAAAAGGTAACAACAAGTTATTCTGTGACTATTAGCAAGTATTGAAATTTAGTACTTAGAAAAAAAGAGGGTGAGTACAAAAGTACTCTTAATGAAAAAATCAGAGTTTCAAATTAAGAACTAAATAAAGTCCAGGGTAAGGACTTGGTAAGTCTAAGATAATGACTTGGTTTAGAACTTCACCTATATAAACACTTAAAGTGGTGCCGCTTCGTCCAAAATTGGGAGACAACTTGGTAAAGCGTGTATGAATTCAGGAGGTAGCACAAGATCATAATCGGATGCTAAAACTCACGGTGAACAAATTGTAAAATTGGTACGATTTATGTGTATAAAGCATTTCCGTCTTTGTCATTAAGAAATTGTAGTTCAATAGAAATTAACTTAACTATCAATTTCGACAAGGATTTGGATCGTTTATACAAGTAGAAGGTTCAACTCGAAAGAAACATGCTATATGCTTAATTTTTATTAACAACATCAATCACTAATTAAGTGAGGGATTGTTATATTAGTTAGTGTTGATGGATTAGCTCAAAGAGAAGAAAGTAACTTTTTTCAAAAAAATGTAAGTTACTTGTTTAAGAAAAAAATAGTTACTCTTTTCAAAGAAAAGAAGTCTTTTTTTTTTCAGAAAAAAATTATCTTTTTTTAGAAGAAAAAAGTCGCTCTTTTTTCAGAGAAATGTCACTCTAAAAGTTGTGTTTGTTACGAAAAGCTTCTTCGAACAAATGTGTCTACGAACAGACTCTTAAGGTATTATAAATACCTAGTACTGGTTCAAAAAGAAGATATAATTTTACAGATTTTTCTTCTTCTCTCTATTGCTTTCTACAACACACAAAAAATTGTTCTTGTGGGAAATTTTGAATTAATTGCTGGTTTTTGAAAATTCATTGTCTTTGTAAATCCTGAAGGAATTCTGCCACAATCCATGCAACAATAATGTGGGAGACTTAAATTTCTTAAGGACGGAGATTACTCTATTAAAACAGAATTTTCTTTCCCAAATATTATTTTTCTAACCGAACCTATACAGTAAACAGAACATTAACACCTGTAATAAGTGACGTCATCCGACACCACTTCGCAAATCCCTTTTTATTTTGTGTAAATAACATCTTTAGATATGTAATTACGATATTCCGACATTATCTCAAATAATGCTACAAGATAAACTTTAAATTTAAAGTAAAGCCTTAAAACCATCATAGGCCTATAACCAAACCATTTTAAAATCTAATTACTGTATAAGAATAGCTAGGCCGACACTGTTCGCCACTGTTTCCTCTATTTCGCCCTAAGTACAATGACACTTTAATAGTTTAATTACACATTATATAGCCGTCCGTGTGCATGCTAGATCTTATATAATTATAGTCAATGACCAAATAGATAAAGACAGTACGTAAATTCATATAAGGTTCTTTAATCTAGAGTCTAGACATGCAAAAGATGGTCCACAGCCTAACTAATTACTGTCTTAATTTATGTGATATGATTTGATCGGACACGAAATTTAAGAAATAAAGAGATTTTTTTGAATTTTATGATCTAAAACAAGCCAAAAATATATCTGTGGTTATAAATCATCTCGTTAAGCGTAAAATATAAAGTTTAAAGTTAAATTGTTATCAAATAAAAAAATGTATCATTTTATTTTTTATACAGACTAAAAAGAAAAAATGTATCACATAAACGGAACAAAAAATGTATCACATAAACGGAACAAAAAATGTATCACATAAACGGAACAGAGAGTACTATTATAGTATACAATTTCCCCCTATAGTAGCTAGGCCAGCTAATTCTTTTTTATTTTTCTTGATATTTATGTTTTTGGGTAGGTTAATTCGTATTCGGGCTAAAAAGTTTTGCTTTCGGGATAAATCTGCGGACAGCAAGGCCAATGAAGATCAAATTTACCGGGATCTGAGTCGTGTCTTGTCCTTGAGTCCTCTCTATGAAGTGCTCATTAGCAAAGACAATATTATATTTAAAATTCGAACTCGAGATCTTTATTAACGATAGAGGGAGTATTTACCACCTCCACTTTGGTATAGGTTAGCTGATTTTCTTGTTTTGTACTTGGTATGCAGTACTCATTTTAGGGCCAAACTAATGCACTGAAAAGTTTCAATTTGAAGGTAAAGATCACTACCAAATGCGGCTCCATTTTCAGGACGAACCAGAAATCTCTAATTAAGAGTGAAGAGATATTTTTCACTCCACCGTATTCTTTGGCGGTAGGCTAGCTGATTTTCTTGTTTTTCACTTGGTATGCGGTATTCGTTTTAAGGCCCGATAAAGATGAAGAGAAGTAGTCCGCTTGGGCAGCTCAATTGGTTTCAAGGGGATATTTGGAGCAAAGACCAAGGATCGAATCCCGTCAGGGGCAGTGTGGGGGTTTCTTCTTGAAATAAAGGAGGGCCCCTTGTGCGCAGCGTGGTAGTGGTCTAACCTTTGAAATCAATTGAGTCACCATGATTTACCTCCTTCACAGACCTGTCGGACCGGGATGTGGGGGCTCCTGGGGTGGGAGATTCTACCTTTTTGGAGCAAAGATGAAGAGAAGTACTTTAAAATTATTTTATTTTCAAATTGAAAATCTAAGATGTCAGATAAGGATAGAGAAGTACTTTCCCTCGCCACAATTTTGGTGGTTGGCGATGATTCACTATACATTTGAATGACTAATAGTAAGCTTTTTAGTTTTTACTTTTAAACATCATTATCAGTTTTGGCTTTTTATTACTTTTAGCAACCTGAGATAATCATTGGGGTCTACAGAAGAAGAAAAAGCACGTAATATTATCTTCTTCTTTTTTCTTTTTTTTATTATCTTTTAACATAAAGAGAATTGTCCTATAGTCTTCTTGTAGGGACTGACCTTTTAATTTTAACAGCTTAATAAAGTTAGAGAATACTGATACTCTCATATGCTTTATGGAAGAAACGAATCATGAATAATGAAACATTGCCATATTAATATAGAAATCTTTTCACATATGATCAAATAATAATACAATAGTAATAAGCAAATAGTCATTATGCTATCTTCACTTGTTACAGAAAATATTAAGATCCTACTACCAAAAAAATTAAAATTATAACTACAAACTTCTTCGCTAATTTAGCTAAAAGAAAATTTTGATAAGCTATCGCTAATTTGTTACTAAATAAGATTAGTGCTAAATTTTTTGTTTAGCTATAAAATTTCTCCGTCGCTAATTTCTGTTCTTTATTCCCAGGTTCTTTAACATTAACAAAATTAAAATGTATAATCGTTATTGTTATATTATAAGCAGTGCGGACAATTCTTATATATTGTGTTTATTTATCTTAATTTTTCACTTGTTCAAAATATATTGGTGCAACATTATATCCGTAGGAACTATGAAGTCTTTTTCTTTTTTTGACGGCAGGTCAAATTACTATTATTTTATCCGAAATGTGATACTGAATGATTGGGGACGCGAAATTTAAAAAAGAAAAGAAAAATTAAAAACTTGTACTTTAAATGTTTTAATGTATGTTGTATATTTTTATTTTTAGTTTGTTCCAAAAAAATACTAATTATTTCATATTTAGATATTATAATTTAATTTTAAAATTCTCATTTAATTAGCAATAATGTAATTTATGGCCACGAATATGTAAGACTTGCTTTATCCACACATATCAAGCCTTATTTTTTTTCTTAAATTTCGTATACAATAAAATAATATCACGAAATAAGTACATACATATTTCTTTTTGCACGAACAAAAGAAAAAAATCATCTAACATTTTTGTGGTGGTAAAAAGATAAGTAAAGAAATCTTCTTCTATGTCACCTTTTTCTTTCATAAACAGTTGAACCGACAAAACATAAGAAGATGAATGATGATAGTACGGACTATATATATTAGCCATTTAGTTTTGTCCCTCAACAACGTTGATGTCTTTTTCTTTCCATTCAATTATTATTTGAGATGAAATTTTTTCAAAGAGATAAAGGGTCCACACTTATCATTCGTACGAAATTATCAAAATAAGATCATTAGATTAATTGGAACAAGAACAAAAGAAGCAAATTGAAACATTGAAACATGTATATATCACACCTACTTTCACCACTTCAACCTTTTAGATATGGAAAGAGAAGGGAAAGGGCTCCATGAAAATAGTTGAAAAGGCACTTGTCGACACATAATATACAGAATATAATTCTAACAAGGCAAATGGAAGATAGTTGTTGAGTTTGTCCCAAGTGGTGGGATGCGGTTATTTTGTCTATTTATATGATCTTGATCAATTATCATTTCGATAACTTTTGAAATTGAGTTAAATTCAAAATTTATTTCTTAACACAGTGTTAGAATCATACAAGCATATCTCAATTCTTAATTTATCCAGTATTGGACCACCATATTATGTTGTTCACTCTTCAGTTGACACGCATGAACTTGATGGGGGCGGGTTGAGTATGTGATATCCTTGTGTGATTTTGAATTATGTTCAAGATCCATATAGTATCAAAGTCATACTCATCACAATTCTTGATTTATCAAATGTTGATCCCATATTATGTTATCCACGTTTCAGTTAGTAGGTAGAATATTTGGTCTCTTTCAAGTTCGAGCTCTGTGAAAGTAAAACTTCTGCTGTAAGGAGCGCTTTACCCTCTGTTGACACCCAATTTTGTCCCATCTTTTTCGATTATCCGTTTGCGTTTTAAAATAGCTTGACACCTCAAAGCAATTTTATATATATATATATATATATATATATATATATATATATATATATATATATATATTATTATCCATTATTATTATTCATATTTTTTACTATCATTTGTCTTTTAATATCCTAATCATAGTTCTTACACTAATATTCTATGTTATCTTATTTTCGCAAATGACATCACATTTTTTAAGCAATAAACATTTCGCAAATATTATGTTTATTATTATCGCATCGTTATTTTATTTTAAATAATTTATATTTTTTCAAAGCATTTATTTTTAACCCCTTGTATATTCTAACCCTCGCCCAAAACAACCAGCCAACTTATTTTCCCCAAATCGGCTACCCATCAATCCCCAAACCCGTCGAAGCCCAAATTCCCACGCCACATTTACCCGTCGTCCAACACTAACCCCAAAACCCTTCAAATAAAATCATCCCCAAAACCGAAATGTAACCAGCAGCCCTAACCAGTCGACCCAGAAACCACCGGGTAAACGTCGACACCACCGCCACCTTGTCATGTCACTTACCACCCCTGTACATTCTTCCCCTTTTTCTGCAAATCCCAGAGCTTTGAATAGCTCATCCGAGTCAAATCGACCTGCAAAAAGCATGCATGGTGCAATGGATTTCTAGGACAAACCTTCAAGGGCCCGATGGATAAAAACATTCATGTCCATCGGACCCCAAAACAATGGCAGATTGCTTACAAATCCGAGTTTCAATGGCTTTCAACGGTTGGAATTGCCTCCAATCAGTCCCCTTTCTCATCAATCTCATAAATCATCATCGTCTTTTCCCTTGCTTTCGAATTCGAAATTCAAAATAAAAGCTTCTCAAGGAAGCTGTTGAAACCCAAAAAGTTTGGATATAAATACAGCCCTTTGGGTTGCGTTTAGGGGTTTTTTTTGTTTCGAAAAAAAAAAGCATTGAGTTTCAAAAACTATAAAAAATTCTTCATCTTTTCCTGTTGTTTTATGAAAGTTCAAAAATCAAAAGAATTTCCTCTTTGACTCTCAATCCCGGCTCGACAAAGCCACAAAACACTAAGCTTTTGTTCTTCTTTTTTGCATAAATACAATAACTTCTCCCAGCAGTGTCGACGATTCGAGACAACGCCTCGGTTCACTGCCCGGAGAAGGTCAGTAAAACACAAACTCCTCTCAATTTATTTTTGGTATTTTTATGTGTTTTGTGTTGATTATATATTGATTATTCATGTTGCTGTGTTTTAATGCCTAAGTGTATTAAGTTTATTAGACTTGTTTAATTACCTATTAAGGTTGAGAAATACTTCATTTGTATTATTAAACTGATGTAGATTATGATATGAGGCATAAGTTGTTAGTACTTATTTAGAAGAGTTATGATTAGTTAGATATTTTATGTGTGATATATATAGTGTTCACACCTGTTTGGTTCATGATTAGTATTACATTCAATATAATGTGTTGAAAATGTTATTCAGTACCTGTTTAGTGAAGTTATGATGTAAATTAGTTATATTTTAGCATGATTAATATGATAAGATCTCTGTTCTACTTTAAGGGTTATGATCTGTGGTGATTAAGGTCTGAATATGTGGTTATATTTTGATTCTGTTACATGTTTGAGATCCAATGTTAAGTAGAAATAAAGTTTGGTCTCTTTGTAGATTTAGATGTATGTCAACTTGTTTGCATATTTTCTTTGTGATCAAATGAGTAAATGTTTAGATAGGTCGGCCTTAAATTCTTACTTTCCTCTTTATAAATCTGCAGGCCTGAGTTTAGGGTAGTAAAATGGGATAAAGAGATTTGTGTGTGTATGTGTTGATTTCTGGACATTATATAATCTTGTTGGACCCAAAATCTCTAAATAGGTTTATACTGTTGAGTCCTTTGTTTGATTCTTAGGTCATAATTCCCCTATCAAGATGCTTAAATTATGTTTGTGCTAATGCTTTCAACTTGTTTAGGCTAGATTGTGTCATGTTGGTTTGCTATCTGTCTATCCTTTGTCATTAACTCATATATGTTGGTCATATGATAAGGATCTAGGAATATGTGTATTGTCTCTGTTGCATTGATTTTGTTGTGGATGTTAAAGGATAGTGAAGGGCATTAGCTTTGAACCATGTTAGTAAATTGTAAGTCTGTATGCATGAGTTTGGGCTAAGTAATATAATGGAATAAGCATGTCTTGCTATCTACTATGACTGAACTGCTGTAATAAGTATCTTAGTTACTAGGTTGTTACTTTATCCTTAATATGTCATGTTTGATCTGCTACCTAGGTGTCATGTTGTCCGCATTTTTTCTTATATACTATAATGCTAGAGTAACATCCCTAATGGTATGAAAGATCTTCTGAGTCACTGGGACACATTTGCCTTAACTAACTAGTCATATATGTTCAGTTTAGCATAAACAGTCTTTGGTGTCTGAAGAAGTTAGGCTATTTGATTGCTTATGTGTTTCTCCTGTCCAATGTGACTTGTTAATTAGTCATGAAGTACCCATTAGTTTCAGTGTCATTAAACCCAATAATGCAGTGGATACAAGAGTTTATATACTTAGTTTAGACTTGGATTGACTCTGGATACTTGAGATGTGGTTTTTTAAATGGTTATTTATGCATTTTAAACTTTTCTATTTCATTTGAATTGACCACATATTTACTTTTGTTCCCTGAATATCAAAGCATGCCCATATTAGCATGAAACCCCTTTCGTATCCATACTGATCATACATCCACTGAATTGGCCGCATTTACTTGGTTTGAAATGCACAAACATTTTCCTTTCTTCTGGAATGTGATACCCATCAAATGTTTGTTGTCCTTTTTCCTCCATTTTCTTATGTTTTCTATGAGATATTTAAAATGATATACCTTTAAAGTATATGAGATATAGAGAACTGGGCATATATCTGGCATGTATCAAATTCGTATGTCCTTAAGTATATCATGTATGATTGTGAAAATTATGTATATCTGTCTTTGGGCGTTTGGGATTAATATGTGTATCGGGTTTGTCTGTTTTGTGTTTTTCTTGTAGAATCTGTGGGAGCTGAGTGTCATCGGTACATGCTTTGGTATGCAAGCTGTGTATTGAGCCTATTTGTGTATATGAAAGTATAAAAAAAAATGTCCATGCTTGTGTATATCACTCTTTGCTTGGCAGTAAATGTCTAGTGGGCCTGGCCCATTTTGCTTTCATGTTTGCCTACACTGCATTGTTGTAACAGTTGGGCTTGGCCCACAGACTTTATCGCATGTTTCCCTTTCTTTCTTCATGATGTAAATCTGGTTAGGCCCTACAACATATTATATTCTTCACGAATTATTTGTTTACGTTTTCTTATATATATTTTCATGTTCCATCTACTAATTCTTTTCATTTCTTTTATTTACATGAAATGCATCGGGAGAAATGGAGAGTCTCGTTATGGGACTCATCATGATCATTGTCAAACGAAGACCCGCATTCACATTTCTTGCACTCTCCAAACTCGGGATTTCAAAACAAATAGGACGAGTGACATCGTCATCCGCCTTAGCTCCCCTTTTGTTATTACTCCTTAATTCCGTTATTTCTATTTTTGGGGTTGTAATAATTATTTAATGTTTGTGTGATTGTTAGGACATTTAGAATAATTAGGCTATGAATGGATAAGTAGTAAGGTAGTTTTAAAATTAGAAATCGTCGCTAGTTATTTACTTTAGGCTCAGTTAGTTTTAAAATCGAAAATCTGCCGCTAGTTTATTTATTTTAGGCGCGTCATGCATGTTCAAACTTTCAAAACAAATTGGTCATCTTCTATTTTGCATTTTAAACATAAGACTTTGCTTCTATCCAATCTTATAATTTAAAATGACTTCCTAAAAAAATATTTATTTATATTACAACTAATTTACTTTAACCCTTCACTATCAATTGCAAAATAAATACTTTATCAACTTTCATACAAATGCACTTTTATCCAAAATCAACTTTATATGTATTTTATAAACCATACCTTACAATGTCACACATACTCTTCCGGATTTCATACCGGGAATTTATTTTCGCAATTATTTTTGCAAAACTCCTCAAAAAGAAAAATCATTACTCTGTCAAAATGCCCCCTCCTTAAAACACTATTTTAACTTTATACTTGTAAACATGCATTTTTCTTAGCATAATAATTAATCTATGTTTGACCGGATAACCACAAGTTAGCGGATTTTAAAGGATGCCTAACCCCTTTCCTTTAGAATAATAAAAAACTCTTATCTAAAATCTCATAAATTAGTATATCAGTAATTGGAGTTATTTTTAAGCAAATTGCTTAGTCAAATAGGTGCCCTAATTCACCGTAAAATAAATTAGGTGGCGACTCCTTAATTCAATTAAGGAATCATCAATATGTTGTACTCCACTTTGACCCGGTTAAAACGGAATATGACACCCTCTTTGTGGACTCTCCTAACGAGAATTAAAATTAATTCTAGCTAGGGCAGAACTAAATTTCATGAACAAGTTCAATTGGATCTCCTACATCGGGGAATCACACAGCTCAATTAGAGTAGGAACAGTTCTTGTGTGCGTATACATAGGAAAACTTTTAGTATAGCAATAAAAGTGATTCAGAATTTGCTTTAGGTCGTAAATTTGAATCCATTATGTCTTTTGATTTTCCTTATTAGAATTTTTTCTGTTGAGCAAAGGCGTTTATCGGAAACAATTTCTACACCCACAAAGATAAGAGTAACATATACGTACAACATACTTCACTTATGAAATTTACACTAAATATGTTATTATTGTTCCTCAATAAAATTTCCGAGTCTATCACCGACTTGAATTTCGAATACCAAATACCTAAAGAGTAAAGGATAGTCAATGATTTACAACTTATCATTGAAGATTTAGAAATATAATGTGAATGGTCCATGCAGTGTGCATGGTGAGTTGACTGTTATATTGGCATATATTTGCCGACGAAAAAATATAAAGGCTTGGAATGTTTGTATCTGAAAAAAGTTACTTAAAAGTGGGGCAATGGGCGGTGCAATTGGCAGTAGATTTGTAGTTTGTTGAGGAACACTGTGAGGTACCTTTTAGATTTGCAGACACAAATTTTACATTTTCTCACACGCAAATTATCTTCAGCCCATCATCACTGACTAAATTTGTGCACTTCATTTTCCTTAATATGAACTATTATGTACTTTATCTGTCCCAACCTACTTGGTATATTAACATGTTGGAAATTTACTAGCGTGGCATTGAGTTTATCTCGTCTTTAATGACTTAAATGCGTGGGCCCGCATGTCGGAAATATCATTTTTCGCACATGCCTAATCTACTAGGTGAGTAGATGATGTTAGTGCCAAGTATCGTCAAATTTCGTTAAGAAATGAAAGAGATATTGATACACAAAGTAAGGTGTTTGAGACATGAAAAGATGGAGTGTTTTTGATCAAAAATGATAAATCTCCCTCATTGGTAAAAGATGGAAGGATTGTACAATATATAAACTCTAAGTTTGAGTAAGGGTTTGGGGCCCCAAGGGGTGACCCATGTGTTTAGAAGATGGAGGACCTAGGTGAGTTTTTCAGAACGTTACAACGGCCCTAAAAGACACCAACCAACAGACATGATTGTTCAATAGAACAGAACATTGCTTCCCGGAAAATCTTTTCTGCTTCTGATCGAAAACGTAAAACGGTATTCACTGTTCTCCTTCTTCAGCAATCTGTCCTTATTTATTTTCTTCGCTAGAATCGACTGTATTTGCTTTGTACAGTTGATTGGTTGTTGTTTTATCTTGGGAGACTATTGTCCATCACCGTAAAAACATCTATACGGGGCAATTTTGTCTTAAGACAGAGAGTCATCTCTCGACTCAGCCTTCTTCTTTAACCTTTCGGATACACCAATTTTTACCAACAATTTTAAGACAATTTATTTTCTAAGTGTTCGAAAGATGTCTCTTTCAAACATTGCTTTTGGTTCTGATTCTGCTGCTATGGCTCAAGGGAATGTTGTTGTCCCTGCTCCCGCCAGTTTTCAAGGAGAACGCCCAGAAAAAAAATTGGGTGCCAATTTCAAGAGATGGCAACAGAAGATGTTATTCTATCTTACTACGTTGAACCTGTCACGTTTTCTGACAGAAGATTCTCCTTCTGGTGGGGATGCAATCGACACTCAGTCTAACACAACGACTGAAGTGAGCGACAATATCCAGGTCACAAATGCCCTGAAGCTAACATTGGATGCCTGGAATCATAGTGATTTCATGTGCAAAAACTGCATTCTGAACGGTCTGTCGGATACACTCTATATTGTGTATTGCACCGTGAAGACATCAAAGGAGTTGTGGGAAAAACTTGAGAAAAAGTACAGCGCACAAGATGCATGTACTAAGAAATTCATCGTTGGAAAGTTTCTGAAATTTCAACTGGTGGATGGTAAATCAGTGATGTCCCAAATTCAAGAGTTTCAAATGATTCTTCATCATCTGAATTTGGAAGGAATGAAGCCAAACGAACAATTTCTGGTTGCGTCTTTGATTGAGAAATTGCCTCCCTCATGGAATGAGTTCATGAGTTATCTCAATTTCTCCTTCTTCAGCAATATGTTCTTATTTATTTTCTTCGGTAGAATCGACTGTATTTGCTTTGTACAGTTGATTGATTGTTTTATCTTGGAAGACTATTGTCCATCACCGTAAAAGCATCTATACGGGGCAATTTTATCTTGACAGAGAGTCATCTCTCGACTCAGCATTCTTCTTGTTTAACCTTTCGGATACACCAATATTTACCTACATAACATTCGTTCAAGTTCATGATATGTATTATCCATTTTCGCCTAACAAATTTTAATGATTGTTTGTTGGGCTATGGCATTATCGATCTTAAAAGCGCATGTACTGTGTGAATTTGTGTTATGCATGGTAAAGCTTTTAGCTGCAGTACTTTCTTCTCGTATTTCGATGTGAGATTCGCTTCAGATGTCATGTGCACTTCTTCTTCAGAAGCTTGCTATAGTCTAGAAGCTTGCCAGTCCTTTTCTTTCACCCGCTCTCTTCGGCCTACCCTCCTCTATCATGGACATCATACACACTTTCTGTTTTACTTTGTTCCGAAAAAAATATAATCTTTCTATATAGAAATAGTTTGACTTTAAATTTTTAATTTTGCACTTAATGAGATTATTTATAGTCACTCAAATGTTGAAGACTTATTTTAGACTATATTTTTTATATTTTTTTCCTTTTTATATTTCGTATCTAATTATATAGTGTCACATAAATTGAATCGGAGTATCTCTTCATAGTCAATTCACGTGTGTTCATTTTCTCAGGGGATTGATCATTCGCTTGGCCACCTACTTTTTTTCTTTCTTATGTGGTCCATTCACTTTAAAAGTTTCTATGAAAATATTATATGAGCTATTTAGGACAAGAAAATAAAGAAACAGATTTGATTATAGTGCATGCTTTTGCGATAAACCCACTTTGAAGTTGACAACACTAATGAGGAAATGGTTCAAAAGTGAATTCAATATTTAATTATAAATCCACTTTGAAGTCGACAACTTATCACTAGCAGATATATCTATGGGTGGAGTCATCTTAGTCGATGGGTGGTTCAGTGCATACTTTTCGTCGAAAAATTATGCGGTATACATATGTTAAATATTAGTTATTATGAGTATATATTTAATTTTGCATATGAAGAAAATTTGAATATTCTTCGCTAAATTTCTGACTCCGCCACGAAATACATGGCAAATAAAAGGAGATAAAATATAGGTTGATGAACCAAATGAGCTGGAAATCAATGCAAAGACGAATCATCATATATAGAGAGTAGATACATGCACGGTAGAAGATTCTAAAGAAAAGAAAAGGGCCTCTAAAGTAGGCAAATCTCTACAAAATAATTCAGAGTATTTTTACACACCATATAACAATCTTATATTATTATTATTATTAATATTATACACTATACAACAACCACTATATTATTCTTTATCGCATAATAATCTCTGCATTTTAATTGTTACACAACTACTTAGTTCGTGAATCATAGACGATCCTTCATAATCCAAAATCGAGGTAAATTTATTTGAGCAAAACTAAATTACCTGTTCTGGATCCACCTCTATTCTAGTATATTTAATCTTGATCCGCATGTGTAATTGTTTACTAGGCATAAATCATAATCACCATAATCATTAAATATAATCTCATAATTACAAATATTTCGATTGACTTGAGATGTTTAAACAAGTGTGTGACCCCTCAGCTTAGGAAAAGTGTCCACGTCAGAAGAAGAAAAAAATATTGGTCATATAAATAAGCATATCTTACATTCTAGTGATGCGTTTCAAAACCGTCAGATCTAGGTCTAAAGCGGATAATATCACTAGTGTCTTTCTGTTACAGAGGTAAATCTCGTATAGGTGGGGCAAATCTCACTGCTGAGTAATGTGTTTTAAAGCCATGTGGATCTAGACGAACAATATTACTAATGGGCTGGGTGATTACAAATTGCTCAACCGTGCTGCAATTTTTGTGGTTTTTAAATTACACATGAAAGGTATTAAAGTGTTGGTGCACTTTAGCTTTCACATTAATTTAACTCATTGAATACTAAGGAGTATGATTGATATGGACAAAAATGTCAGGCGTCACACGAACTAACGGTGGACGACAAAAAGGAGAAAAGCTTTTTATAGGCTTTATTGGTGTACTGTTATTGAAATTCGTACTGTTTCGAGCATGTTTAAGTTATGAACATTTCATTGTCAAATAAACAAAAACACTTATTGGCCAATTGATTGATGAGTCAGACTTGTAGGTTTCATCTTTTTCTATTTGAAAAAGAATTGATACATAGGAAAAGTAATCTCCTTTCTATATGTATCATCCTATAGCACAAAAAAAAGCTACATATAATGCTCTATTATTTCCCGACATTAAAATTCTTAAGATAAAGACTACCTTGGAAATTAAAAGGTGGGTCGACCCGTAATTTTTATCTTTTTGAGAGAATGATTAAAAATACACTTAGACTGTTATTTTTTTGCGACCAATTTACTCTTGAACAAAGTTGGTCTGATGATAAGAAAATATAGTTGGATTCGGCCAAGAGTTTCACATTCTAACTACTGACTATTCCTTTTTCTGTTTAAACTATCACCATCTATATATTACAATACACTTAATTATCAGTTGTTCGCTTTTCCTACGTTCATATAAGAAAAGGGAACAATATTTGATAATTGAGGTGTGTTCTAATACATAGATAATGATAGTTCGGATAAAAAAAAAAGAATAACTGATAGTTAAAATGTGAAACTCGTGAAAAAATAAGTATATTCTTATCTTTTCTATTTGAAAATGAATTGATACATGGGAAAAGTTATTCTTTCTATTTACAAGTATATCATCTGATGGCACAATAAAAAGTGCTCTATTATTCGAGACATCAAAAGTTCTAAGATAAAGACTACCCTAAAAAGATTAAGAGATGGGTCGACTCCTTGTTTTCATCATTTCCGTTTGAAAAAGAATTGATATATTGAACTGTTAAATATAGCCGATGTTAATGAGTATATATCCGTGATATACACTTCCATAAATAGTGTATATCACGGGTGATAGGCACGGTTTAGTGTAGTATATTAGGTAGAATTTGTATTAAATTAGAATTGTATACTTACCATAATTGTATAATTATTGTACAAGTAGAATAAGGTTTTGGGAGTAGAATAGGAATAGGATTTTCCTATTATGAAAATTGTAAATTGTATATATACTTTTTCATTAATGAAAATAATCAAGGGATTATTTCTTTTATGGTATCAGAAGTCTAGGTTGAATATTTCCTCTCCAAATTTTCGGCCGATCACGCCTCGGATTCCGAGCCCTTCTCCCCTCGGTTTCCATGCCAATTCTCACTCCCAAATTCTCTCTTCCTAATCCCTCAATCACATATTGTTCTTTCATTATGTCTACATCAAAGAACATGTTTCATCCCGCCCTTACAGTTTCTAACATCAAGAATCACATCCCTCTTATTCTTGAAATAGAAAACGTCCAATATGCGACGTGGGCCGAACTGTTCAAAATTCACGCATGCTCGCATCAAGTCATCCATCACACAATCCCCGCGGCCCCTAAGGATAAGGAGGTGCCAAAACACGAGGATGATCCTAAGTTGTGGACGACTCTTGATGTCACCGTCATTCAGTGGATTTACTCCACTATCTCTACTGACCTATTGCAGACGATTATTGAGCCGGACACTACGGCGATGGCTGCTTAGGATAGGTTGCGTGACATATTCCAAGATAATCAAAATTTCAGAGTTGTTAACCTTGAGCAGGAATTTTCCCACGTCAACATGGAAGTTGAAGGAATTGGCAGACCAACTCTGTAACGTTGGTGCTCCCGTTAGTGACGATCGTCTTGTTCTACAGATGGTTGCTCGCCTATCCGAGGCCTATAATGGCGTTGGAACTCTTCTTCGTCAAAGTAATCCTCTCCCAAAGTTCTATAAAGCCCACTCCATGCTTACTTTGAAAGAAGTTGGCTTGGCTAAGAAGGTGGCTACGAGTGCTAGTCCCGTGGTCATGATGACGTCCTCCACTACTTCTCAGAATTTTGGTGACACTTCGGGCCAGAACCATTCTCAAGGGGGCAACAAAAATAGTCAAAAAAATAATGGCAAAAATCGCGAGGGCAAACGTGGCGGTTCCAGCAATGGTAATAATAGCAGTGGGCCCCGTCCCAGAAACAGTGGGACACCACCCCACTGGTCCCAGCCTTGGGCCCTCTGGCAGTGGGCCTGGGGCAGTGGCCCAACAACCCATATTTTTCTGGACCTTCTTATCCCGAGCAGTGGGCTGGCTAACCTTTTAGGCCCAATTCGCAACAACCCATTGGCTTCTGACGCAGTGATGGGCCAGGGTGCTTGGGCCTCGACCTCCGCAGGCCCACCATATAGCGGGCCCCACACAAATCGACATTGAAGCCACAATGCACACACTTGGATTGAATTCGCCAGACCCGAATTGGTACATGGACACCGGAGCCACTACCCACATGACATCCGATCAAGGTACTTTCTCGTCTTATTTCAATTTGAGCAACAACTGTGGCATAATTGTTAGTAATGGTAATTCAATTCCAATCTGTGATTATAGTTATAAAACGTTGTCTCCCCCCCCCCCCCCCATCCACCCCTAAAATTAATAAAAATTTGGTGTATATCCGTAAATTCACCACTGATAATTACATTTCTCTTGAATTTGATCAGTTTGGGTTTTCTGTAAAGGATTTCAAGACGGAAAATCCTCTCATAATGTGTGATAGTAGGGGAGATATTTATCCTATCACGCCATGTTTCGGTCTCTCGAGTCAAGCCTTGCCATAAACTTTTGCAGCTCTTGCTCCTTCCTT
This sequence comes from Anisodus tanguticus, assembly GCA_034509755.1. NCBI lineage: Eukaryota > Viridiplantae > Streptophyta > Magnoliopsida > Solanales > Solanaceae > Anisodus > Anisodus tanguticus. Next base: position 41,095,212 of record CM067558.1, read on the forward strand.
GTGGCATGCTCGTTTAGGTCATACGGGGTCGTCTATTTTGTCTTCTTTAGATAAAAATAATTTTATTTCTTGTAAGGGTACGCGTAGTACTCCGAATTGTCAATTTAGTTCTTTAGGAAAAATTGTTAGATTGTCATTTGTAGACTCTAGTTCTCATACTTTAATGCTATTTGGTATTATTCATAGTGATTTATGGACATCTCCCGTTCTCAGTTCTTTGGGTCGTCGTTATTATGTTCTATTTCTAGATGATTATTCTAATTTTTTATGGACTTTTCCGATAGCGAAAAAATCAAAAGTTTTTTCCACTTTCTTAAAATTTAGAACATTCATTAAAACTCAATTCGAACGGAAAATCAAAAATATTCAGTGTGATAATGGAAAAGAATATGATAATGGGGTGTTTCGGGAGTTTTGTGTTAATAATGAGATCAATTTTTCATTTTTCTTGTCCTCATACGTCTTCACAAAATGGAAAAGCCGAACGTAAAATTCGTACCATTAATAACATTGTCCGAACTTTATTGATTCATGCTTCTGTACCCCCTTCATTTTGGCATCATGTTCTACAAATGGCCACATATCTTCTTAACATTCTTCCTACCAAAGGTTTGACATATTCGTCCCCACTTTAAATTTTATATAATAAGATCCCTTCGTATTCACATCTTAGGGTCTTTGGGTGCTTATGTTATCCGTTGTTTCCGTCCACCACAATTAACAAACTTCAGGCTCGTTCTACCCCTTGTGTGTTTTTGGATTATCCGTCTAATTATCGTGGTTACAAATGTTTTGATTTATCGTCTAATAAAATCATCATTAGTCTCCATGTCATTTTTTATGAATCCCAATTTTTGTTTGCTAAAGAGAGTAGTCCCGTGCCTAGTTCGTATAATTTTTTGGATGACGATGTCTCCCTGTATATTATCCATCATTTCTCAGACATGTCCCGCACCTCAAATCCACCAGCGGGCCCACTGCCCGCTGGTTCTACAGTCCCGTCACTGCCTCCCATCGTGGGTCCAGAAACTGGGCCGCCTCCCCAGCCCAGTTCTGGCCCAGTTCTTGTTCCTGTTTCTACGATGGAAACAGTGCCCAGTTCCCGTGTTGGGCCAGCAGGCCCACTACCTGATGGCCAGTCCGTCACTGGTCCCGTTATTTCCCAAAATTTACCCAATTCTCCCCCGATTCATAGACCAATAACTCATAGTCAACGGGGTATTTTTAAATCAAAAATACATTTTAATTTTAATTCTAATGTTCTTAAATCACCCTTACCCCGTAATCCTATGTCTGCTTTAAATGGCCCGAATTGAAAAATTGCTATGACCGACGAATAAAATGCTCTTATTGATAATAAGACGTGGGAGTTGGTGCCCCGTCCATCTGGTGTTAATATTATTTGGTCTATGTGGATTTTTGCTCATAAAGACAATTCTGACGGTTCTTTTGCGAGGCATAAGGCTCGTCTTGTGTGTGATGGTAAGACTCAGCAGGTTGGTGTGGATTGTGGTGAGACATTTAGTCCGGTGGTCAAGCCGACTACCATTCACACTGTGCTCAGTTTGGCTCTTTCGAAAGCATGGCTCATTCATCAGTTAGATGTGAAGAATATTTTCTTACATTATGATCTTAAGGAGACAGTCTATATGCATCAGCCCTTGAAATTTAGGGATCCCAAATATCCTCATCATGTCTGTTTGTTGAAGAAGTCATTGTATGGGCTCAAGCGGTCCCCACGGACTTGGTATAAGAGGTTTGCAGACTATATTTCGACTATTGGGTTCTCTCATAGCAGGTCTGATAATTCATTGTTCATATATCGTCGTGGTTCTTTCCTGGCTTATATACTATTATATGTGGATGATAATATCTTGACTGCCTCTTCTGATGCATTACGCCAGTCTATCATGACAATGCTTAGTTCTGAGTTTGCTATGAAAGACCTGGGGCCCTTGAGTTACTTTTTGGGGATTGTTGTCACTCGTCATGCAGGTGGGTTATTCTTGTTCCAACGGAAGTATGCAGCTGAGATCATTGAGCGTGCTGGTATGTCATCATGTAAGTCCACTTCCACTCCAGTTGATAATAAACCCAAGTTAGAGGTTGCGGCAGGCTCCCCTTACGAGGATCCAACCCGCTATCGCAGTCTTGCAGGGGCTCTTCAGTATCTTACGTTCACAAGACCAGACATTACATATGCCGTACAACATGTGTGTTTGTTTATGCATGATCCCAGGGTTGAGAACATGAATCCGCTCAAACGCATTATTCGGTACATACAGGGGACACTTGACTTTGGCTTACATTTATATCCCTCCTCGATGTCTACACTTGTCTCGTATACAAATGTTAATTGTGGTGGCTGTCCAAACACTAGACACTCTACGTCTGGCTATTGTATGTTTCTTGGTAATAACTTGGTCTCCTGGTCGGCAAAGCGTTAGTCGACTTTGTCCCGCTCTAGTGTAGAGGCTGAGTATCGAGGTGTAGCCAATATGGTCTCTGAATCTTGTTGGTTACGTAATCTTCTTTTAGAGCTTCATTGTCCTATTCAGAAGGCTACCTTGGTGTATTGTGATAATGTTAGTACCATCTAACTTTCTGGTAATCCGGTTCAGCACCAGCACGCTAAACATATCGAAATGGATATCCACTTTGTTCGCGAAAAGGTAGCTCATGGACAAGTACGTGTTTGTCATGTCCCTTCCAAATATCAAATTGCAGACATCTTTACCAAAGATCTTCCCTCTGTTCTTTTTGAAGATTTTAGGGACAGTCTCGGCGTACGAAAACCGCCCGCTATGACTGCGAGGGTGTGTTAAATATAGCCGATATTAATGAGTATATACCCGTGATATACACTTTCATAAATAGTGTATATCACGGGTGATAGGCACGGTTTAGTGTAGTATATTAGGTATGATTTGTATTAAATTAGAATTGTACACTTACCATAATTGTATAATTATTGTACAAGTAGAATAAGATTTTGAGAGTAGAATAGGAATAGGATTTTCCTATTATGAAAATTGTAAATTGTATATATATTCTTTCATTAATAAAAATAATGAGGAGATTATTTATTTCATTAACATGTTATCTCCTTTCTCTTTACAAATATATATCATCCAGTAGCACGAAAAGAGTTGTGCAATGCTCTATTGTTAGAGATATGAAAATTCTTAAAGACGGACTACCTAAGAAATTAAGAGATGGATTGACTCGTAGTTTTCATATTTTTCATTTGAAAAAGAATTGATACACTGAAAAAGTTATCTCATTTCTCTTACAAGTATCATGGAGTCTGGCGCCTAAATGACACGTTTTCCGAGCCATATTGCCAAAAAGGATCGTGGTCTCCACAATATATCAAAATGGTTTATCGTGGAGCAGCCCACGTTTTACCCCAAATGTTAACGGCTAGTTATGCCGTCCGTCAAATGTCACTAATTTCTTTTTTTTTTCTTCTATAAAATGTGGGGAGCTCCACGATTTGCAAGAGGAAAAAAAATTATTTCTGCAAAACGTGGGATTTTTTTAAAAATAGTTAATTGCAAAACAAATTATAATTCCCCACGTTTTGCAAAAGGAAAATATTTTTTTAAAAAAAATAAAAGTTAATTGCAAATCGGGTAAGAGTCAATCCGTTTGTAGACATAATTTTAATAGTTGCAAAAATGTAGCTCAAATAATGACCGTTTGTAACTATTGAGTTATTAAAATGTAGCTCAAATTATACATTTTTTAATCCGTTTGTAGACATAATTGCAATAGTTATAATTTTAAAATATTTTGTATGTTCACTTTTAATTATTTTTTTTCTAGACACATTAATATTCAAAAATATTTTAACTCAATCCGAAACTAATAAAGTCATACAATAATTAAAAATTTGTGAAATATTATGTGAACATACAAAAAATACGAAAATACAAGTCAAATAAATTTTACACATGCAAAACGTGAGGAGCTCCCCTGCCCCTTCCGATTCATCTCCTCAGTGTTGTCTCACCTCTCAAAACCCCTCTTGATGAAATTGAGAAGCTTACAGTTGATTTCTTTTGGGGCATGGCTGAAGACAGAAAGAAGTATCATTGGTCATTCTGGAAGAATTTGTGTTATCCTTCTGACGAAAGTGGTGTTGGGTTTAGAATAATACATGATGTTTTCAAATCCCTTCAATTCAAGCAATGGTGGAACTTCAGAAGAAAGATTCTCTTTGGAAAGATTTTATGTTGGTTAAGTATTGTCAGATATCCCACCTGGTCTCCAAGCAATGGGCTTCAGGTCAATCTCAAAACTGAAAGAGTCGCTTGATTAATAGGAAGAAAATGGAACAACATATCCTTTGGAATATCTACTCGGGCACTTCTAGTTTCTGGTGGGATAATTGGTTGGGTATTGGTCCTTTTGCTCCCTATAGGACAATGATTAGTAGACTTGGCAGAGCAATAGTTTCTGATTTCTTAGATATTCATGTTCATTGGAGGTTTGGTGTTATTTAGCAGCAGCTTCCGCATTAGTTGGTGTTTAAGATTCTTGCCTTCCAGTTCCAATATCAGTCGGGTAGACCGCATCATCCTTATTGGGATGTCGATCCTTCGGGTTTATTCATAAGTTCTTCAGCATGGAGTGTTGTTGGGAATTTTAGACAGGTTTCTCTCATCAACAAGCATACTTGGCAAACCCATGTTCCTTTTAAATGTTATTTCCTGATTTGGAGGGCTTTGAGAAATAAGCTTCCTTCCTACCGCCGACAGAGTTTTTGCTTTTAACCTCGATAGAGGTATTGACTGGGGTGTTGCCGAGTTTCGAGGTATGAGAAAGTTCAGCATCTATTCATCTCGGGTTTCTTTGCAAATGCAGTTTAAAAGTTTCTCTCTGGCTATGGGTATCATGCATGAACTGAAACCGCTCAAACCCCTTCTTTTACATCGGTGGACCCAAAAATCCAAAATCGAGCCTCATAAAATTCTCCTCCACGCTCTCCCTATTTTTATTTGCTGGTATCTGTGGAAGAATCATTGTGTAGTTAAGCATGGTTCTAAGCAGTCTAATTTTGCAAGAGTTAAATTCAACATAGCAAGTGATATTTACAAGCTAATGAAGATTGCTTTTCAATATGTTCATTGGCCTTCTAGTTGGGTAGACATATGCTCTAGAGTGGATGTATGCTCTCATGAGATCAACATCACTAAAGTTTGTTGCAATAGGCCCGATCCTGGGATTGCTAAACTCAATACTGACGGGAGCGCTCTTGGTAACCCAGGCAGGATAGGTGCGGGTGGTATTCTTAGAGATAGTTATGGGGAACTCATCTATGTTTTTTCTACTCTCTTGGGTGATGGTACTAATAATCAAGCTGAGTTAGAAGCTGCATGTATTGGATTAGCTTGATGTATAGCCAATGGGTGTTCAGGAGTTACTCTCGAGGTTGATTCTGAGATGTCAGTTCGTTGGATTGAGGGCTCGATTGTTCCATAATGGCACCTTCACCAGACTTCAGGACACAAGACGACAGCTCCACACCTTTTCTTGTACCCACATATTCACAGAGGGCAATGCGATGGCAGATGCATTATCCAAACACAGTCACACTTTTGCTGCTCAGGGTATTTACTCTGTTCTACAGGACTTGTCTGCTCATATTAGAGAATATGTTTGGACAGACATACTTGGGTTGGCTAGATTTAGACGGAGGAAGACTAAGAGGATTAAAGAACCACCTTGACCACATCTGGTGCCTGGATTATGTGATGGGGAGCAAACCATACTAGCCCAGGGTCACATTCAGGTATCTTTTCACACATCTATATCTCTTCTTTGGGGCTATTTCTTGCTTGCGAGTTTAAGCTACATTGAAGGATCTTATATAGGGCCTATGATTTTTCCTTTCTTTGTTATCTACTTTGTAAAGGGAGAATTTTGCTTGTTTTATTTTTCTAGTATTATATTGTATTGAGAGGATTCCTCTCTTCTAGGTGTATAGATGATTAGGTTTTCTTTCGTAGAATTTGGGATGAGTTGGCTGACCTTAGTAGGAGAATCAGAGGTAAGATTTATGGCTCCTCCTTGTACTTTTCTTACTTTCTTTATTTATGATAAGGCATGGGGCTAAGCCCCTGACGGTCACTAGACGCGTCGTTAATACTAAAAAAAAATAAGGACAACAACATATTCGTAGAAATTACATAAGTAAACAACAACATACAATTTAGAAAAAAATATAATAACGATCAAGCAACAACAACTACTGAGTCCGTAAGGGACAACGATATTTGTTATGACCTGTTTGCTTGCACGTACTATACTTCCTAGCCATGCGAGCACGAGCTATATCCATTTTATTCCTCCTTCTAGTTGTACTCCGCTCTCCTATGCTCGACGATGCGATGTTAACTGCATCGGCATAAGTCACTCCCAAGCCCAAACCTAGATTTAAAATTTAAAAAAATATAAAGATTATAACAATAAAATAAAAAACCAAATAAAATCACACAATTTTAAAACTCATATACCTGCAACAATGAAATAAATCCACATACATCACTGGACTTGGACATCGGAGCGCGGCATAGAGAATTATACAAATATGACAATGCAGCTGCTCCCTAAGTTTGTGTGCCCATTACATTAAGGTCATGCATGTCAAGCAAAAAATATAAAGTCAACTAGTCACCGAACATATCGAAAAATATCGTGCTGCCACACAGCCATAGCAAGTACAACCTGACCCGCATTTGCACATCTATTTATATGGTATGATCTGTAATCGTATGTAAGCGGTTCATATGTTCAACTGATTTACATACTTTCACCCTACTAACACCTTCAAAACAATCCTCAGCGGATACCCAGCCAGTAAGGTCGTGGATCAACTATTTTCACCCCTGTTGGTTAATATTTCTAGCATTAGCTTGAAACAAGGCGTGACCATCTACGACCACGCCAAACATGAGCTCAATATCCTGTAAAGTGATTGTCGCCTCATCCGTACGCATGAAAGGTGTACGTCTCAGGGCGTCACCTCTCCATAAGTGCAGTGATGATTTCCCAATCATATGGGATAAATCATACCTCTATTACTCCCCTAAATACACAACTGCCAAAGTAGTCAAGGATGCGGGGATGCAAAGGATGACGCCTCACGTGCTTTCAGAATTTGCGATCGCGTGAAGTTTGGTACGCTTTGTGTCCTGCAAGGTCTCATTCCACACATCATGTGATCGATGCTTCTCCTGTACTATTAGCACATCATACTCTTTTGGACCCAGATGTAGGTCATCCGTGGAAGATCCATACCTATAAATAAAAAAGTTAAAGAAATTAACAATTAGTAAATTAAAGACGTCAAGTAAGATGAGTCATAAAGTTACATTATTTGTCACCTAACATGAATATCTTTAAGCACGTGAAATATTATGTCATATACATATTGTCAGAAAAGTGAGAAGAGTTGTTACATTATTCATTGTATAGCCCAATCTCCTACGTAATTCGCATGCAATATATGATGATGTATTCAATAGTACTTGAGATTCATTCAACCATCTATAAATAAGCGGACTACTTCAACCAAAAAATATAATCATTCAACGAGTATTTTTCGTATTAATTCCTCTATACTTTCACCGATTATTTCTAAAATATCTAAAGACATTTCTATAGTGGCTGGTTTTTAAAAAACAGAAAGGAGAGGTGATTTCAAGAAATTCAAATTGAAGGAACGAAAAATTAAATTTAATTACACCATACCTAGCGAAAAAATTCATGTTTGGTTGTTATACTAGCCTACATCAATAAAAAATATTACGGTGTTCCTTGGCCCTTGAAGAACAAGACAATAGATATCACACCACCACTCGGAGACGCCGGACATATCATAACAACATTTCTTTCAATATGGATTCATCTACAACCTCTACTTCCAGGGGTTCTTTACATGGGTTTATCAGAAGCGCACATATTGGTGGTACATATTCCGAATGCTTCCTTTTAGTTTTGCGTTAAGAGATATTAGTTACAGTTAGTAATTTTATAGAACCGTATTCGGTAATCATTACCAACTCTATAGATAATCCCCGAATACAAGCCTAGATAGCCTATAAACGAACAGACACATGGTCCAACTACATAACTTAAGAACAAATTATCAATGAATATGCTTTGTCCTGAGCCGAGGGTCTCCCAAAAACAACAACTCTACTTACTTACGGTCTGCGTACACTCTAACCTCTCTAACCCTACGTTGTGGGATTTCGTGGGTATGTTGTTGTTTGTATTTTGATTATCGTATCAATTCGTGGTAGTTACGCATCCTTTTTTTTGCAGATAGTTTTATCATATTTTTTTTAGTATTTTGCCATAATTTGTTTGCACTGATTTGAGCTTGTGCCGAGAGTCTACCAAAAACAGCCTCTACCTCCCAAAATAGGGGTAAGGTCTGCGTAACTCTATCCTCCTCAAACTCCACTTTGTGAAATTTCACGGGTATGTTGTTGTATTCAAAAAGAACATGCAAAAGGGGATTGGAGGGACACACGTTGAATTTACAACTATAGGTGTTCGATTCAGATGAGCATTTTCAAAAGTACACTAATCGATATGTGCTCCTAATGAGCAATAGATACATCTGATTCCTTGCTAAGTCTTCAAAAAAAGGTGCTCCGGGACAATCGTCTTCTCTGTATAATATCAAGGCAACTCAAAACTTGAGGAAAAGCTAAGAGGACTGGATTTTGAGTTAATTCCACGTACATTCAAGGGGGGGAAATGGAGTGTTTACAGCACAATCCTTTCACATGAAGCTCATTCTACCAAGTACTCGTATCATGAAGCTGATAAATAAAAGTTACTCGTTATGAGTAGCCATTTATTGCCAGGGATTCTTCTTTCGTGTTGCACTTCTTTTCGAGCTAGTCGAAGTAGGTTTCTGCCAATTTGCACAAGAGAAAATACTGGTGTAAGCCATTTAAAGTTGCATGGATTCGGAAATAGAGGAGTCCAAACATACCGATTTAGACTTCTTTGTCGTTCCACGTATTCTGTTCTTAGGAGGTTTTAATTTGTATATCCGAACCATCCAGTGGTGAGTAGTAAACACCTGCATAAAATATATATATATATATATATATACCAGAAGGTGAATAATATGCAGTTCACTAGATTGCATGAATGCATGTCCACGCACAAAATAGTAGGTGAATGACGAGTACTTCAAACAATGTAGCACGAATGCAACTCCACCCACAAACTATCTTTTAGAAATTCCTAACATGTAAACAGTTTATACAGCCAACATCCTTGTGTCTTTCAATAATATCCAATAATAATTAGAATGTACATCGCAGTAAATGCTATCTAGTGATGATCAGGGAATATAATTCAAGATTTTGGCTTCCAAGAATAGCTCATAACTCACACTCTTGGAAGGTAAACCCTTTCTATCAAATTAACGAGAGCAGCAAGGTGGAGAGCAGAATGATAAGTTGAAGTGGAGAAATCAGCGCCTTTCCGAGGCTGCTATCTAGAATAGTATACTCCCTCTGTCCCAATTTATGTGATACACTTTTCTTTTTAGTTTGTCCCAAAAAGAATGATTATTTTTCTATATTTCAAAATAATTTAACTTAAAATTTACCTTTTTACCCTTAATGAAATGATTTACAGCCACACACATATCTAAGGCTTATGTTAGAGAAGTTTCAAAAATCTCCTTTTCTTTTTTAAACTATGTGCCAAGTCAAACTATATCACATAAATGGGACGGAGGGAGTGGTATTTATAACATACAAAAAGATTTGACTTGGTATCAAATTTGTTAGATCTGTGAAGTGGGGGCAAGTGGAGAAATTAGCATTCTTCGGTCTACGGTAGGCTATCTAGAATAGTCATACGTATGACCTTATATTTATGTTATATTCATTTTTAGGCAAGTTCATGGACAAATTTCCTTTAACAGCGCTGCATTCATCCTTGCCTCAAAGCATATGAACAGAGCCATAGTGATAACTGACAAGTCCAATGAAGCAAATGAGTCATGTGAGTTGGTGCACAAAAATGCTTCAACAAACTTTTTTTGCTTCATCATCAATACCCACCAACCAACTTAGAAATCAAAAATGATAATTGGTTGACGATTAATTAAGCCTTCTCGGAGCTACAAAGATTCAACGTGATATAGCTTCAAACACACACTGCACAGCTTCACATAATACACACGATTTTCAGCAAAAATATGCTGTCGTATTTACCTCCTCAAAGTGGGTGAGCTTAAAATGTTTCTTTCCAATTTCAGTCCGTCTTACTCTATCGAAACCCTTGCCATCTGTCTCCACAAACCTACAACACAAGACAGAGATGATGTAAAAAATTGAAGTTCATGCCTAAAGGCCACATAAAGATAAACATGTTTTCAAGAATTTAGCACCTGTAATAAGATAGTTTGTACATAAGGCAGTTCAGCATGGTTGGAGTAGCCATATTGTCAATCCGGTACTGGCCGTCTCTCTTTCAAAAGAGAAGGAAATGATTAATGGAATTGAAACTATGATTCTAAGATAAACACAAACATCAATTATGTACCTCTAAGCCTCTTAGTGCCTAAGAGCATGAACTTAATAAACAGATATTGGACATGCAATAACACGATAAGAAACAATTGGTGTAGCTCTTAGTGCCTAAGAGCATGAACTTGTTACACACTTTATAAATGGCTCGAATACTGATTAACTCTTAAAGATAGGCAACTGCATCCTATGATAACCATATCAGAGTTATCTACTTGTAATAGGCATAATCTGGAAATTAATGTCTACGATTATATAATCACGACTCCAATAAGAGCCTGCAAATGTTCAAGAAGGAAGATCCCTAATCAGCCTTGGACTTGCCTCATAAAATATATTATTAAAGAAGCAACAAATACAATCAATGTTTGAATGCTCATCAAAGTAAAATATCAATGGCAACTTCATCAAGTTCAGATACAAAGAACAGTCGATTATTAGACCACAAAAAGAAGGTAGCTGAAGGACAGTAACACACCAGATAATCGGGTTCCTTGATATGAGGGAAGACACCCCCACCTATTCTAACCATCCAGAGGAACTTGTTGATATCATCACTGGGGTACCCAACAAGACCTGAAGTTGACGGTAGGCATTAGACTTAAAGGCTATTGCTAAACAATAAAGTCTTGATTGAGCTTGAGCAACACTAAAGTACCAACCTCCAAAGACAACAAGAACATATTTTACATCCAAAGAGTTGAAGATTTCCCAGGCTGCCTTTTCAGGAGAGGACATGGCTGTACCAACTGTTGCAATGTGTGTATTGTTCCAGGTGTTATTATCAACAATAACAGTGCGATTGGCCATGGCAGTCGTCTGATACCCATAGTCCCACCATGATGCCACCTGAAAAGATTTAGCAGAATAACACATAAATCAGTGTTTGGGTGGGGACACACAGAGACAGTCACACATATAAGTATGTATGTATGTAGCAAGAAAATAACTACAAAAAGTGAATAATACATGGGTAAAAGAATTGAAAAGGAAGCAACTAAGTAAATTATATAAAGTAAAAGACCATTTCAATCACATTTAAAACAATATTTAATTTTGATTCAAATGCACAAATTTTATTTTACTTTTATAAAGGATTAGAATGCACAAAATTTAAGTTTAAATTTTAGATCTAGTGACTAACCTGCTCATACTATATTTCTAATTTCACATCCCTAATCAGCAGGGTGGCAAAATTAGTCCAAATCCAAATGACCCGCCCAAGGTTTGATTGGTTTGGGCAAGAGTGATTTTGATGATTGGGTTGGTTTGGGCTAGCCTGAGTTGACCCATCATAAATCAACCACCCAAATGAACCCATGATAATGCCCAAACTTGACTCATGAAAATGCTCAATCTTAACGATTGGAGCTCCACTCTGATTAAGGTTTTTGTTTATAAATAATTATTTAAAAAATTCATTTATTATTTCGGAACAATAAAAATACATCAACGCACCCCAACCACCCACCACACTATCCATCCACCCTACCCCCTACCCTATACCAACCCCCACCCAAGAATTGAACCACCCTCACATCTCTTCCCCTTCCTTGCCTACTCAACCCCACCTGCCCCACCTACCCCCACCTGCCGCCCTACTCCATTTTCAAATTTCTATTTATTTATTTTTTTTACTTTTATAAAAGAATTTATAAAAAAAAAAAATTATTACCTCCCCCCCCTACCGTCCTAACCCCCTCCACCTCCACCCCCACCCCCACCCCATCCTCAAATTTCTATTTCATATTTTTTGTTACTTTTATAAAAAAAATTATTAAAAATATAAAATTTGTTCTTACCTCCCCCCTACCCCCTCCACCCCATGTCCTACCCCTATCCTCAAATTTCTATTACATATTTTTTTACTTTTATAAAAAAATATATTAAAAATATAAAGAAAAATCTAACGCCCCAACCCCCTGCCCTCCCACACCACTCCGAAGTTTTTATTTTATATATTTATTTTACTTATATATAAAAATTTATTAAAAATGAGAAATTTTTCATAACCCATCACCCAACCCCCACTACCCCCCGCCCTCCCACCCCACCCCCAAATTTTCTATTTTATATATTTATTTTACTTTTATAAAAAATGAGAAAAATATGCTTACCCCACCCCACCCGAAGTTTTTACTTTTATATATTTATTTTACTTATACAATTTTTTATAAAAAATGAGAAACTTTTCTTACCCACTACGCACCCCACCTACCCCTGCCCTCCCACCCATTATTTTATATATTTATTTTGCTTTTATAAAAAAAAAAAAAAAACTTAAAAATATTATTCTTATTTTAAAAATAAAGATATGGAAAAATCAAATATCATACAAAATAAAATATCATAGAAGCTAAGTTTAAAATTTGTAAAAATAATGGGTCAAGTTGGGTTATGACCCATCATTTAGTCCATCTTGACCCGCCCATCTTAGCCCATGTAAACTTAGGGCGGGTTGGTCATTGGCCCATCTATTGATTCAGTCTATCTTGACCCACCCAATTTCAGCTCAAACGACTTATCTGGCACCCCTACTAATCACTAACATATTCATCCATGGCATTTTCTAGTATATATTGTTTTGCCTTATTGTTGTGCACCTTCTTTTTCAAGAAGGAACCTTTTTTTATAAGGACTCCAACAAAAGAACTTGTGGGCCTTATAAATTAATCTAATATAAAATAATAAAAAATAAATAAAATGAGCTGTTGCTTGGCTGGTGTTTGCTAAGATGCACGCCTCAGCACCTTCACTGAAGCACCACATAAGTCAGTGAAGCCCCAGTTTGCACTCCGCCTATCCCTATGGCTTAAGCAAGCTTCATGTACTCTCTTTTGAAAGCACTGGTTTACTTTTTAAATATGAAGCCAACTCCAAAACGATATTGTTTCAACATCAGTTGTGAGGGTCTAATTATTCACTGAATGCAAACTGGGTTTGTACAGCAATCTTTAGATCATGTAGAATCTTGGCTAGTATTCCACCAATAAGCTCCTCCAGTTAATAATTAGTTACCTAAGAATGATCTAAAAAGATATTTTCAGCTGGTATAAGCTACCAAGCGACGTTAAAATTTCAGACTAGCAAATAGAAAAAATTAATAGCTGAATCGGGCCGACCCGAAAATATTCTTTAAGCAAAGTAAAAACCAAATTCTTGGACACCATTACAATATCCTACTGCACCACCATAAATAAATCAAATAACTGCACCGTCACCACATCAATTCCAAAAGTAAACCAGAATTTGTCCATAAAAGAAACCAGACTGCAACTTCTAGAACCATCTCATTAATGGAGGGAAACCATAAAATCAAGACAGGAGAGGATTAGAACTCACTTTATCATCTACATCAGTATTGTGGCTCAACCATGCATAAGCCTCTCTGAAGTCGTCAAAAACATGAAGTCCGTCATGCGAATGTGATGTTAGTACAATAGAAGGAGCTGAGTAAGCTTCCGCAGCTGCCCAGACACAATGAACCTATAAGGAAATTTCTTTACCGATTAAGTCAACAAAGAGAATATTACAATATAATTACCTTTTCTCTCAAAAAGTCAAAAAAGCAATAAAGGAGAAAAAAGTTTTTAAAAGGGTTGCAAGGATTTGAGTACTTGAAGAAATGCAAATGTCATAAGGTATTTCGTTGGTTCATATGGAATTTAGGCAACACTTTTCAGTTTGCTATGGAACCAAGATTGCTGTGTACAACTAAAAATAACACAACACGTGAATGGGACAATCTATTTAGTCAAACATATCAATTTGAGATATTCATCAAAGACAGCTATCAAATTTCACCTACAAACCGACATATATCAAATATCACCTACAAACAGACAGACCATGTGTTGATGTAGGAGATTGTATTTCCTCTTGCCTTAAAACCAGGTTTGCATCTCAGCAAGTAAGAAAAAGGATTAGAGCTTTCTGTTTCTGTCATATACATACTGAGCCATAAGTTTAAGATGTTCCACCACTAGGAAATAGGACTGCATCACCTACAAACTGACAGACCGATTGTATTTCCTCTTGCGTTAAACCAGGTTTGCATCTAAGGAAGTAAGAAAAAGGATTAGAGCTTGATGTTTCTGTCATATACTGAACCATAAGTTTAAGATGTTCCACCACTAGGAAATAGGACTGCAGCACATACCAACAGTGAGTCCCTGGAACTTTTCATTTCTTTCTTAGTTTACATGACATATACCCATCAGAAAAAATGTTTACCTATGACATAAAAAATCATCCTTCATTTGCAGCTACTTCTACCTCTATATTGCTATCAACAAAACAAGAAGTTGGCTCACGCAGGGATCAACCTAGGACATCTGTTCCTGATCATTCCTGGGGCACAGTTTCAACTGAAAGCAAGCAACTGTTACTGATCAACTTCGGACATATGTTCCTAATCATTCCCAGGGAACAGTTCTCACTGAAAGAAACTGTTACCCACAGCTAAGTTGGGTAGCCTATTGGGTTGTTTCATGTGTCTGGAGGTAGTCAATCATCCCACAGTACAGTAGATCAAGAAGAACTGTATACTTCTTTTAGTTTTGGTGTAAATCAGTATACATTGATGACCTGGACTCAATTCTAGAAGTTTTAGACTGCTCGTAAGAAGAACAATGATTGTACCTAGATTTTCTTGTTGCAACACCCACATTTTGGTTTCTGGCACAAGCTTTGTGCAGATGATTATATTTATACACATGGAAAATATTACCTTCTCAAAAAAAGATCATCCTACAGTTCCTTCTTTCACCAATCTCTCTGTGCATGTAAGTGTGCGTGCACTTAATTTACTGATCCAAGTTACTTGTCAGCCTTAGATCTGAAATCTATCAATAAAGGATGCGACATAACGTATAGGGTTTGATCTTTGTTTTTCTTCTATTCAGGATAGATAAGCACTAATTCCTTGACCACTCTTTCCCTTATACTCCCAGAGCAACTAGGAATAGTGATGGTTGATAGATGAATGAAAAGGGAGATAGCATCCAGATTGCCAAAGTGATGAGGGGAAAATTCTTCTTTTCTTGAGTGTTGTTTTTCCTCAGTGGGATAGAATCCCCCAAATATTAGTAATGTGACAGCCCTGAGCCATGGCATGGACCATCGTCTAGCAATTGAGTTTGAAGCTTGGCTAGTCCTAAGAGCTAGCTTTCTCCAAGCAACTTTGTCAGGGAGTAAAAAGAAAAAGGTAGCAATTAAGAATTGTAGCGATGAAAAATTAAACAAAAGTTGCTTATTTGATAAATAATCCACTGGAAAAAGCACCACCTCAACCAAGCTAAATTATAATATAAAAATATATCATTATCAGACAAGGAAAAGAAAAAGAACTTAATTCCTTGTATCTAAAAACATAATAAAGGAGTTACTAAATGGGACTGATATAGCAGCAAGTAGTTCAGTCAGGACAGAGCAAAGGTACATACCACATAAAAGGCACCCAGCAACATAAGTAAAAGAATAGCAACAACAGAAGCCTCGATGGGTAACATCAAAAGCCTCCTCTCACTTTTTTTTATAGCAATAGGAGCTTTTTCAACATTCTCCTTTTCTTTCTTCTTTTTTCTTGAAGCTTTTTCCTTTGGTGGTTCTTCATTTTTATCAGGTTTCACCACATCATTCTGTGTAACACCATTAACAGTATCCCCTGCCTTGATGGTGAATAAAATGACAAGAACTAGTTCAGAATTATGAAAATAGCTAACAATTGGCATCACCTTCGAAAGGACAACAAAGACACTTACATCAGCCTCTTTTCCAGTTGATGCGAATTTGATTGATCGAGTAAAAACACCAAAAGCTGATGATAGAGCAATCCCAGACATTATACATGCCGCTGGGGCCAGTACAAGCATTAGGCGGACCTGTGATTTCAGCAAATGGAATGATGTTTAGCAATAGGGGAGCCTAAAGAAAACGCCAGAAAATCTTGAAATCCTTACCATAACACCAGAAAAGTATACTGAAGTCACTAAATAAAGTATCACAAAGGAGCTAGCATCAGTCAGGGGCAAAAAGCATGCCTACACATGGCAAAAGTAAAGATTAATTCGAAGCCCAGAAAAAGATAAAATTAACATGAGAAAGTCAAGATAAATGGAGCTGAAAATTGACACTTACAATAATGCCTGCAGGGACCAAGAATGCTAATACATTTATGTCCATGAAGTAAGAAGGCCAAGTAGGTGGCTGATGTTCACTAACACTGGCAATAATTGGTATATACTTGCTCGCATAAGTTCTGTCTCAATTCAAAGAAAAGTAAAAACAGAAAGTTGGTTCAGTATGCTGCATGGTCAAATATAGGTATAAAAAAGAGCAAAGGCACCAGAATCATCACAAACTAAGAATCCATGAGATAAGAATTGTGGAAATCTAAAATATCCTAGAAGCAACTCCCCCAGAATTTAACAAGGGACAAAAATCGAAAAGCACAAAGTAGAAATGTCGAGATTTTTTAAGAGTGAAAGGCAACAGGAGCTTTAGCTACAAGAAAGAAGGTAAGCGCACAATTTAAAGAAAATAAAATAATAACAAAGCATTTATGAATTGAGTACTTGTAACATAAAAATGCTCTTAACACTACTAATTTCTACATCAAACAGTCCAAAAAAATACATCATTAGAATGCAATTTCAACAAGCCAATAGAAAGATAAGTTCAATTTTAAAACTGATCTTTCACGTCTGATTCTTCATCTATCAAAAAGAAGTAACAAACATAATTCAATTCAAAAGAGGTAACATGCATAATTTGCTTTTTCTTCTAATTATTCCACAGCACCTTCTTGCTGCAGATATCAATACTATACCTTTTAACTAATAAAAAAAGAGTAACATGAATAAATCAATTTCAAATAATTGCTTAAGTAACTGCAATAGTTATTAAACAAGAATCACTACTTTTATTTTCAAAACAATCAAAATAAGAATGGAAGAACAGAAAATGAATCAGAGGTTTAGAAATAAAGAAAGTAGAATCATACTAAGAGATAATAGAAGAGAGACATAGAAGATAAGAAGCCCAAAAAGGGTAGCAAAATCCTTGTGTAAAATCAAAGGAAGAAAGAATCATCATAGAGAAGAAAAAAGTAAATCAATAAAAGTTGAGTTACAGCTGTAGACGAAGAGTCATTGCATGGCAAAGTAGAAAGAACATGATGATAACAAAGACAACAAGGAGAAAACCGAAGCGTAGTAGGAGAGGAGTCCTAACACAGAGATAGCAAAAGCTATTTCTCCTATTTTCTCTTTTCCACCTTTTAAAGTCAAATTAAAAAAATAGACCATTTTTGCTAAATCAGATTGAATGTACTATCTCAAGCGTGCACTTCTTGAAATCGCATTGCTTCACGAATGAGAAGTGATAAACCCTCACTTCATGTTTAAAGCGCTGGAGCAATCGCTCTTAACAATACTGGACCTAAATGTTGCATGAAAATCAATCAAATCTCTGGAAATCCAAGATTCAACATCCTTATAGTCACATCAAAATCTTCATAACAATGAGAGAGAGAGGGTGAGAGAGAGATTCTACTCTTTTGGCTTGAATAGAGGCATCTGCGACAACAAAAATGCAGGATTTCATGGATAGTTTTATAAGGATCATAATTTGTTTCTTAAAGCTCATGCACGATCATCTCATAATCAGGTTATACAAGTTCTTTAGGAGCTTAGTACCAAGACCTAAATGTTCTCTGCACTGTTAAAGGACCACACAGAACTGCAGTATATGTAACAATCACATCAACCCCTCCGGACACCCAAATGGAATAATTCATTTTGGTCATCTGCTTCAAGATACTGGATTCTGTGTAAGTCACAACTTATCTTGAAACTGACTAGATTTTCGTTAGGGAAAATCAAAGTAAGATATCACTGTCTCCCCTTTTTACGGTAGAAATCTAAAGAAAATGTAAAGTAATCATAGAAGATGACAACACGATTCATAAAGCAAGGAGCATACGGATCAAGCAGGCTAAGGCTTCGTCCACTCCATCCCTTTGTTGGGCTAGAGGCAACAAGTGCTATTAGCACAGCTACCACAGCACAGCAAACAATCCTGAATAACGAAAGAAGAAGCAATCATCACTGGAACAAATAACAGAATTCAAAAACAGAAAGTAATTAATAAACAGGTGTTGATCCAATTAATTTCATTAATCCATGTCCACTAGGCAGTTTTTAACTAATTCTAGGCATCAGTATCAAGCTATTCAGATAAACTAGAGGAGCTTACAAGCCTGCAGATACAACAAGAGTCACAGCTACTTTAAACATTTTTGGTGTGAGCATCCCTTTGATGTAATAGACAAGCCCCGCGACATTGAGAATTAGGAACACCTGTACATAGCCATCAGATATTTCAGTGCACATAGGGGTAGCAAAATCATCCCATGAAAACATGACCCACCCATTACTGACACGCCCTTTTGACTTGCCCAATTCAGTCCATCTAAAAGTTGGGCTGATTTGGATAAAACTTTGTTGATATATTATTAAAGTCATAATAAAGGAAAAAAAGTTATATTAGTCTTGTTTTGTAATTGAACGAATTATAAGAAAACAAATAGAGAAATTAAAACTTAGTAAGAGTTGAGTGGGTTGGGTTATGACTCATTGTTTAGACCATCTCAACCCAAATAACCTTTGGGCGGGTTAATGACCCGTCCATTTATTAAGTCATCCCATTTTAACCCACCCAAATTCAGCCAACCGGCCCATTTGACACCCTAAGTGCATATGTCAATTTAACTAGGAGCCAAAAATGTCCATAATTTTTCTAATCACAGAATATTACTTTGTATTCTAGATATTATCACCAAATATAATCATTCATTTTCATTTACATATGATTTCTGTCATCCAGTAAATATCCCACCTCCATAAAGGCCACTAAGCTACTTTTCTAGTACTCGAGCAATCTTCCTTCATAATGATAATGAACTTCCTAATTCCTTTTTCTAACAAAGATGAAAAATAGGTCTGATCATCTGACCGCTTTACAGAAGCTGATAATCACAAAGCATAGTAGAATAAAGCATAGACTGGTAGTGTTTAACACACTGTTTAATCTAATGCTCCTGCAGCACATATTAAAAGGGCCTTAATTTGTCTTAGAGAGAGGTTGAAGTAGTTCATGCTTATTATATTATTAATTGTGACTGAGAACCAAAGTAGAAATAGTGTATACTTTTCAATGAATTTAAACTTTTAATCTCATTAAGTGATACCAGACACATGAAATGAAAATAATGTATTGGTTATTTGTTTAGAAAGGCTTTACAGTTGACATTTAGATAGAATTTTCACATGTACTAAGAAAGAAAATGGGGACTAGATGGAGACGAAGGGAGTGGTAATGAAATAGTAGCACATCCAATCATAAAATGCAACCCAACCATTCCATCTCAATGCAACAAGCTATTTTCAGCTTGAGGATTCTAATATCCTTACACTTCAAGCTGACAGCCAAGGCTATTTCAAGGAAATGTGGTACTTCAAGAATATATATCTTAAATTAGGTAGGTAATATGCAAGCCGAGGATCTATAGATAACAGCCTCTCCATTCCACAAAGGTGGGGGGTAAGGTCTACGTACACCTCACCGTCCCCTGACCCAACTTGTGGGAATATACTGGGTATGTTGTCCTTGTAGGCAGGTAATATGCAATAACACATCATCAATCACATATTCCGACCACGACTGAACTACTAAAAAGAGTAGAAATGAACCTTACCAGAAATGAAGCAAAATGCTCTGATGTCATTACTGCATTAAAACCTACAACAGGGACCAAAGCAGCCAATAGCGTTCCCAAGATAACCTGCACCCGTGTGCCAGATAGTTAGAAGAATAAAACAAACTCAAACTTTGTAGAAAATTGCAACTGGGAATATATTCAGACTAGAAGATTTTAAGCCCTCGATGAAGGAATTTACTCATTCGTTGAATATCTTAACAATCTTTTTGCAAAGTTTATAGACAAATTCACCTCGGAATTAACATTAGGAGCGGGAATAATTCGGTTAACAACTGAAAAAATCGACCAAACCGAAAAATTTGGTTTTGTTCGGTTATTCGGTAGGTGTCGGTTTAAGATTTCAAGAGTTTCAGTTTTTGATTTTGCAAAAATCAATTTCGGTTTAACCGAACAAAGAAAATGCTTCAAAGAATTACTATTCCCCACTAATGTCCGAGATAATCTCTTTGAACACCTATCTAGACAGCAGATTGAGCACTAATATTCAGTCACTAACAATTCTTTGAAACTTAGATCACCACTCCTTTTGTTAAAAACAGCAGGATTGATCATTAAGCAACGATCAAAATCCATGTAAAAAAAGACGGCAGGATACTCATAGGATACAAGGTTATCACCTAGTTATTACTTACTACTTATATCTTCCCCGTGCTAAAAGCTTATGGAGTTTCGGTTATCAAGCACTAACCCAGGTGATGATTACACATTGTTTCAAATAAAAATGTGATATTTCAATTGAATGAAGGCCTCTACATATAATGTTGCCTTTTTATAACTTACCAAAAAGTTAAGAGGTTCACTAAAGTATGTAGTTAGTAATTACTCCATAAATTACTTTCTTGGTAGAAATGAGAAGAAAATGCTCCCACCAGGCTACCATATAACAATTTCTTGGGTGTACAGATTTATTTTTTATTTTGCCTAGTTTTTATTTCCTTTTGACCAACTCATTTTTGGGAAAAGAAATAGGCAAATTTTTTTCCAAAATTAAAGACTCAAACCAAAAAAACTGAACCGGACTATTTATGGTTCTGTTTCGGATTTCTCATTCATAAACCGAAATAACCATACTGAAAAATGGAAAACCGAACCGACCGATGACCACCCCTAATTAACACTACAAATTGTTTACCAATAAGGTTCCCAGGCGCTAGTACATACCAATGGAGCGTAGGCAATATAAAGCCGTGAAGAATAATGCCCTGTTACGATGCAAAGTAGGGCGTGCATTGGAATAAGGTTGATAATAAAGGTGTATCCTCCCCAGGAGCAAACCTGAAAGAATATGGAAATACAGTAAATTTGAAAGCAAAGATATGGTAGAGAACAGAATGAGGGGTAAAAATAACAATCACCATGGAGTAAGTAAATGCCTACCATGTAAAAGTATGACAAGGCATTTAGAGTAGCATAAAAGAGGGAACCCGTGTTTAGTGTCTGCACCAAACATCACCATAATTCCACAACATGAAAATGGAACACGAAAATCTTAACAATAGAAGGATAGGCACCGGAAATATTGCATGTAACACCGCTAAGTTAAAAGCTGAACATCATGTAATCTGAACCTTTATATAGAGATAGAAAGTGAAGATCAACGCAAATATGGCCACAGCTTCATTGTCATAGCTGCCGGCCACTGATCGAGATATATATGATGGAACCTGCAGGTAGCATGAAAACGAAATTCACCATTGTAACAAAGTATACTAGCAACTTTTATTTTTTTGGAACAAAAGGTTAGTCTAGACTGCCAAATATATTGTAAAGACAAAACAAAATGCTACTTTGTCTTAAATCAAAGAGGATAATAAGTTGAGTAAGAAATGATGAAGCTAGGTGGGGGCTTGAATACACATATGTGCAATGGCAAGCACCCAATAGTTTGTGTTCTTTCTGAACCCAATGCATCCTACAGAAATGTTATATTTTGGAGTCATCAGATGAAAATGTGTGCAAGAGAATTTACCATGGCCAAAAGAGCTGCAGCAGTTAGTCCAGCCCCAGCCCCTTTAACTTCCTACAAAAGCAGAGTCGTATGGCTTAGAGCTCTCGCTTCACAACAGAAAAATATATTTATGTTGCTACACATTGAAGAGAACAAAAGAAACAAGGAGTATCTACATCAATTTGGTAAAAGTGAAAAAAGATTTAATCAAAGCAGAGAACAAACCTTTGTCAGAAGGTATGTTGCCCAAGCAGCAAAGGCAGAGAATGTAGGAGCAGTAAATACACAAACAGTTTCCACAGAAAGAGGAATGTTCAAGGAATTAAGTATCCTGCCAACAAACATATATATAAACACCATTATTCCTTTGGTGGCTGAACAGATCAGTTCATAAATTCAACACACAACGAATATTCGCATAATTTGAAGATTGGCAACTACAAAAAAGTGCTCTAGAATAATAATGAACTGTGATACACACCACCACAAGGTGCCAGCAGTCAATGTCAGCCCAGGGTAAACAGTTCCACCAATCACTCGTCCAAGTGGATACCTATCAGACAAGAAAAACTAATTACCAGTCATTTTCAATTAAAAGCCAATAAGTCATGACAACATTGTCTGCAATAACTAATTCACTCCTACAATCATAATTACCAGGTCCGATCATCAAACCAATTCCAAAAGTCGTAAATTCCATTCTTTATCAGAAACTGCAATTGACATAGCATGGTTATATTTCAACTAGTTTTGTGGTACTGACAAACAATTAATATGAATAATAGTAAAATAGAAATAATGATATGATATGATCATTATCATCATCCAAGGAAATGCTCTACAAGAATGGAACAGTTTCATGATCAAAGATATCCAAAACTAGCGGCAAGCAACAGCTTCACGCTCAAAGGTATCCAAGATTAGCACCACAAATTGACAGTGTAAAATATGAAGAATCTAGAGCATAAGGATCCAAAAGTGATGACCTAAAAACAATTTTTTACAGGATTGCTTTGTCAAAACACTCCGAAAGAGCACTAGAGTTTATCTGACCTACTACAAGTTGATTTAGTTTCAACAGACACCATACTTCCTAAAACCAGTATGTTTTCTTTTTTGGGTAATCAAAATGATTACTATTAAGTATTAACTGCACTATACCGATAGATTATTCTAGTTAAAAGGATCATATTAACTAAAAATTGTCTAATTCCATTATTCCAAAGAGGAATTAAGCTTTCTCTTGCCGGTTCTTCTAAAGTACCCAATTTTCTGGTTTCCATGAATAATAGTGTAAATGAGGGAAAGGGTGTCCTAGTTTTGCCCCCTGAACTAAACATTCTAACCAGCACCTACTTAAGGTACAAAAAAAAAAAAAAAAAAAAAAAAGGG
The DNA here is from genome assembly GCA_034509755.1 of Anisodus tanguticus. Classification (NCBI taxonomy): domain Eukaryota; kingdom Viridiplantae; phylum Streptophyta; class Magnoliopsida; order Solanales; family Solanaceae; genus Anisodus; species Anisodus tanguticus. The sequence goes on from CM067558.1 coordinate 41,118,904, forward strand.
GGGGGGGGGGGGGGGGGCAGCCTGGTGCATTAAGCTCCCGCTACGTGCGGGGTCCAAGGAAGGGCCGGACCACAAGGGTCTATTGTACATAGCCTTACCCTGCATCTCTACAAGAAGTTGTTTCCACGGCTTGAACCGGTGACCTCCTAGTCACATGGTAGCAACTTTACCCGTTACTCCAAGGCTCCCCTTCAAACCTACTGAAGGTAAATTCACCTAATAATATGACCTATGTAGCTTTGTGAGGTGTATCTAAATATACATAATGGACTTATCGACTTTGCCAATTTTATGGTCTTCTCATTGTATGATTAAGTAAACGCAGATTTATCTACTATGAGCTACCATCATATCTATCCTGGAAGTAAATTAAGGACAGTACAACTTCGTGAATATCTCATTGTTCATAGTACACAAGGATGCCACTAAAATGACAACATCAATGTAGTTCTAATTACTCACCCTATTCCAATTATGTACCCAATAATTGGGCAACGTTATTGAGACAAGATTGAAATTTTATTGTAGTATCTTTTTAATAGAATAGATCCAAAACTAAATCTACCATTTTTTGAATGGTTTTAACTTTTTATGGTATAATAGCTCACCCAATGATACCTTTTAGAAGATATTGTAGCATATAGAAGAGTGTGGAGAAAAACCTGCATGGGTAGGTTTAACATTAAAGGTTAGCACAAGATAGTGTGGTAGGCGCATGTCACGAGTTCGAAGTTTGAACTAGCATGGAACATCACGACCAAACTGCCCTACAAGAAGACCGAGTTTGTTCTTTAAGTGGAGAGGGCAAAGGGGTGGGCCAATTATCCACCGAGTTTGAGTTAGTTCCAGATATCTAAAAAAGTATGGAGAAAAAGGGTTCATCTTTTGTAAAGTGGAAATTGAGACATACTTGATTGAATGATTGTGGATTGAAAGCAGAATGTATTCTATGTTGATCCTTTTCTGTAGTACATCAAAGCGCTCCACACAAAACAATATATAATGTAAATCCACATGTAAATGCATTGACCTGCTTAAATTGAACCTAACTACGCATTGCACTTTTACATGTCATCATATCTATTGTGATTGAACGTTAAATTCTTCTCATGCATCCTTTGCCCAAATTCAGCTTAATTCAAATAGTTCATAGAAGCATTGTCGAGAAAAGAGCAAAAATGTAGGATCCACTCCTCGCTCTGTCACTTCCTAATACATTTTATGCTACTGTACATAATCTAAAGAAAAGAACCAACTAAATATTGTACGACATCAATTTATTTCTTTATACTTTTCAAAAGGAAAAAAAAAGTCTAACCTGAGTAACTCTATAGTTGAAATATGGATCGAACTCGTGAATAACACTCTCATACTTAATCACCTGTTTGGGAAAATCACAAAGCAATCAGACCTGATCAAATGTAAAATGCTGACAACAACAAAAAACATGCATGTGTATTCATTTGTGTGACAGTGTGAAGGCATGAAATCCTTAAATTAATTAACCATATCAACAATCAGATCTAAATTTCACACAAAAACATAAAATATCTGACAACAAATTAGAAATATAAAATGCTGAACAACAAAAAAAAAATGCATATTTGTTAGTCACAGTGCGAAGGCGTAAAATCCTTAAATTTGTTAAGCATATCAACAATCAGATCTAAATTTCACACAAAAACATAAAATATCTGAAAACAGATTAGGTCATGGTTAAGTGAAGCACAAAGCAACCAGAACTGATCAAATGTAAAATGCTGAACAACAACAAAACAAAATGCATGTGTGTTCGTTTATGTGACAGTGTGAAGGCGTAAAATCCTGAAACACGTTAAGCATATCAACAATCAGATCTAAATTTAACGGAAAAACATAAAATATCTTTAAAATGTATAATACTGAACATAAAAAATGCATGTGTATTCGTTAGCGTGACAGTGCGAATGCGTAAATTACTTAAATTCGTTAAGCATATCAATAATCAGATCTAAATTTAACGGAAAAACATAAAATATCTGAATTAGAAGATGAAGAATTTTACAGAGAAAAGACGGATCGAGAAAGCGAGAACTCCGATAAGAATGAGGATGAATAATGAGAAGACATTGCCGAAAGCTTGACGGAGACTTGACGGCGTTACGGTATCTGAACAGGCCGCCATTAACGGCCAACTGAAAGCTTTGAAGTTTGGAGTGTTAAAAGTGAAGTGACTAAAGGAAAGGGTTTTTGATCTCTGAGGAGACTTTGTAGTAGCTGACATTTGAAAAGACATATTTGACCTCGTGGTTGGATGAAATGGCTGTTATGCCCTTAATGTTTTTTGTTCAAATGTTTCGATTGGTTTCCTCAGACAAAGTGCAACGTGGCAAGCTTTTATTCGTTGGTGATACTTGGCCTTGCTTTTCGTCCTACGGTACTCTTTTGCTTCGGGGTAAAAATGAACATTAAGGGATCGTTTGATATAAAACAAAAATAGTCTCGAAATAAAATTTTAATATTTTTGTATTTTATGTTTTGTTAAAATAAAATTTCGTAATAATTAATTCCGAGATTGTAATGTTATTTTATCCTACATTGAGAATGAAATAACTAATATCGAGATAACTTGTTTCCCCTAAGTTATATCGCATAGAAGAAATTACTTTGTAGTGGCTGACATTTGAAAAGACGCATTAGACCTTGTGGTTCAGTGGAAAATCTTTGTTATGCCCTTAATATTTTTTGGCCAATTTTGGTTCTAGTGTTTCAATTGGTGTACTCGGACCAGGGATGGCAGTGGATGGACCCGGTTCGGATTCGGTGGATTCAAATCCGTTTTTTAGGATATGGATTTTTAAAATTTGGACCCGACGGATCCGGATCGGATCCGGATCCGTTTCTGACGAATTGGATCTGGATCTGAATCGGACCCGGATCCGTTTCTGACGAATCGGATCTAAATCTGGATCTTGTATTTGAGATCCGTATCCGATTCAGATCCGACCCGTGAATCCGTTTTTATTAAATATATCCATAAACTAGAATGTAATTTTAACTTGATACTTATGTGTCCTTTTTCTGATTTTTTATAAATCTTTTCTAACTCGTGGGTTGAATTGGTTTGTCTTTTGTGTGTGGTTTAATGTTATATATGTATTGGAATTTGCAAGTTGATAGTGCAAATAAGCGAGGAAGCTTGTTGGAAGTGGTTCAAGTTCTTACTGGTATGAACCTAATAATCAGGAGAGCTTATATATATTCTAATGGATAATGGTTTATGGATGGTGAATTCCTTAATTAATTGTTTTGTAAGTTAATTAGAAAAAGTCTTTTATGCTTTTATTAATTATTTCCCCTTGTTACTTTTTAAAATTCTTGATTGCTGATGAATATGGAAATAAGCTCTCTGAATTAACTTAATCATTTTTTCAATTTGGATTTCATTTTGTCAAAAAAAAAATCAACATGTGGGAATATTATTCAAGGATTTTTTTTTTACATGTGGGTCCAGATTTGATTCGTGGATCCGATGAATTCGAATTTGGATATGATTTTTATAGACCCGATGAATCTGAATCCGGATCTAAATCCAAATATAAAAAATAGATCTGGATCCGAATCTAGTAGGATCCGATCCGTTTTCATCCCTAACTCGGACATAGTGCAACGTGCGAGCATTTATTCATTAGAAGGTTAGAGAGGTACTTGGCCTTGGTTTTCGTCCTACTATTTTGCTTCAGGGGTAAATATGGGAATTTTTGTTGTCTTGCATAGAAGAAATTGTATTTGGTTCCACTAAATTTATATAATTACAGAAATGTGTTGGTATGAGTACATGGACCCAGTTGGTTCAAATTTTTTAAATACCAAACCTAACCATTTATATCAAGATTTAAATATAAACCAAACTAACAAAAGTCAGTTTTTCTTGAATTTTTTGAATTTCTTATTGTAGTTTAATGGAAAGCACCTTAAACAACATCTGCTTGATATGTAAATATGAGGTACATGATGCACTTAATGTCACATCTCCCACTAAAAGTGAAATGCAAGTAATGAAACTGAATGTTCTATCAGTCGACTTGATAAGTAAGACATAACAAAAACTAATATAGTTTCTTCCATAAAATTAAAACTACTATAGTCTTAGATAAAATAGAATTTGAGTATTTTAAATCATCTAGACTATTACAATTGAAGTTGTCTCAACTGTAACTACACACCCACAGTGTTAGAAGCAATCTGCACATCTGATTTTATTTCTTTATCTGCAAAATGAAAAGTGAATATTAAACCATTGAACCTTTAAAAATCATGCCTAATATCATTCAACACTACAATAAAAATGGTAGTTTCAATTAAACAAACTATCTGATGTTTAGTATTCAACTATGTTATTAAACTAACTCCCAACATACAAAGAGGTTCTCCCACTTAAACAAATATTATTGCTACAAGCCTACAAGCATTCAACTATGACAAGAGCTGACATTCTTTAACAATAATATTGTAAAAAAAAAATCATAAATGATGACATCATCCACATGATACAAACTTGGTCACTTTATTTTAGGAGTCTTAATGAAACAATATTCTGATGAATATTTAAGATTAAGAATGAATTTGATACTTGTTCTTTTAGATATAATATATATTTCTCAAGTGTTGACAAGCTAAATTCAGGATAGTTTCTTGAAGGAATGAGTAGACAAATAAAACTTACCTTAAGAATGATGCAATCAGTTATCATACTAATTTTCACACAGATGGTGTATCGTGAACAAAGCTGGCTAATCAATGCTCGAAGGTAAGCTTAGGTACTCTGAGAGAGAAAAAAAATAATATATAGGGTATTAAATAATACAAAAACATAACCAGATTCATTAAAAACTAAATATATGAAATTACCTTCTTCAACTTGCTCAATTTTTTGTACTTGTTCTGTCTAGAAATTTTGTATTTTTATACTTCATCTTATATCTGGGATCCAATACAACAGCAACGAGCAACATCATATTCATATTCATATTCTCAAACTTACCCCAATACCTCTTGAATTTACTTTTCATTAGGGTTGTTCAAAATCGAACTGTTACCGATAATCCAACTGCAAAATTGACTTATCAGCTTATTGGTATTGGGTTATCGGATTAGCGATTGAGCAACGGGATTGAAATTTTAAAGTTAACGGCTTATCGGTGCGATGGCGGATTACTCAATTTTCTTAGCAGATAAACCGTTAACTCGTTAAGAATTATCACATTTATATTTTTGTCCCTAAACATTGCTATGTAATAACTACATAAACGTCCAAAGTTTTGTGTATATGAGTTGTGATTCTTAACAACTAAGATGCATGTTACTTGTGGTTTTCTAAAGTAAATGGTAATTGTGAAAGCTATTTGTTTTCTGTCAATTAGTGCATTCCCATGTTTTTTGGTTGCCTATATTGTAGTTTGCTAATTTTCTTGAAAAAATATTGCTACATTATTATTACAAATATGGAATCCAAGATTTCAATCTTCTTGGTTATATTCCTATCCATTTATTGGGGGGGGGGGGGTAAATAAATATCTTCCTTTATAACTGGATATTGGACTACATGTAATTTTAATTTTCATATTCTCTTAGATTTAGTCAATACATCGTTCGATAACGGCTCGATAATTGCTAACCCAATAACGAACCAACCGACATATTATTGGTTGGTAGCGGATTAGTACATTTAAAATTCGATAACCGATAAGTCGAACTGTTAAGCACAATTATCCATTCGATCCTCTCACTAAACAGCCCTACTTTTCATCTTTTCTGCCATATCAATCAAAATAAGATCTCCGCTTGTCGAATACTTATTAGTAGCACTTTGAAGAGTAAAAAATTCACGGAAGAAAGAGTTGGAAGCAACATACAAACTCTCGGAAAATTTTAAAGTGGTCTGATAGAAAAGGTCAAGAAATTTGACAAAAGCTCACATTCTTCCAATCATCTGCTGAAGGATTTTCTCTCGATGCACTTATTTCTCGACAATACTTTTGGTGTTTATAGTCATCCACGTACATTCTTGTAAAGACTTTCAAAATTTATAGTCATATCTAACATTGTATATGTTGAGTTTCATCTTAGCTTCAACATCAAGATCATGAATGTCTATATATCTTAGTTTTTTTAACAAATAACTTAAAAGAAGCAAATCTTGAAGGGGAAGATCTAACATATTTCTCCGCATTCCGTACACGAGAAATAAGCTCAATTTATTCATCTAACCCTTATTTTACAATCAAGTTCAATATGTGAGCATTACACCTAACATGTAAAAATTCATTTTCAAGTTTTACCCCGTTTCAATGTAAAAAATAATTTTCAAGTTTTACCCCGTTTCAATCATCCATCAGCACATTCAAATGCTTAATGGCAGCATCATTGGCAGTTGCATTATCCAAGGTTACTGTAAACAAGTTTTCAATATCCCAACCCAATAAGCATTTCTCAATTCCCTTAGCAATAGTCTCACCTTTATGATCTAGTGTTGAAAAAAAGTTCAATTTTTTTTTTTGTAAATTTCATTGATAATCAATCCAATGTGCAGTAACAACCATATAAGTCAAATTTTGGAGTGATGTCCATGCGTCACTAGTAAAGCAAATACGTTGGTTCTTGATAAGATTTTTAAGCTTATACTTCCCTTCTTGATAAATCCCTCAAGCAATGTCTAGCACCAATTACACGAGAAGGTAATTCAAAATTTGATAAGGCTTTAGCCATCAATTTTCTGAATTCTTCTCCCTCTACAACTCTAAACGACTGCTCATCAATAATTACAAATTCAGCAATGGCTTTTCTAATATCATCCCACATTATACTCCGACCTTTCATTAGAACTCGAACCGCCTTCTGTCCGCCATTCTTTAATAGGTTTTAATATTGTTTGTCTCTTATCAACGATTCTAAAGGAAAATTTGTGACGTTTCAAATTTAGACGTGACCATAATGTAGTAGTCTCATTCTTGCTTTCAAAAACGTTTTAGTATAAGGCTCCAACTCTCAAAATCAGAAACTCTCATTTTACATTGCAAGTCTTTTCCTTTTCCTAATTAGCTATAAGGTTTTGCATATCTATTTATATCACTGTCGATTTATCGAAACAATGTTACATGTTTAACTTGTATAATCGACAGCCATTGGAAGAAATATGGGAGCTTTTGATCTTATCCATTGTCAATTTGATATAATAGTATGAACTGTGAAAAACTTAGTCATATATTTCTTGTATTTGAAAACAGAGTTGTTCAATTTTCATCCTATCTTGCATCTTTCATCACTTTAGTATGATTCTTTTACTTTAAGAGAAGTTTATAAAAATGTAGTGACTGAATATCTTCTTACGTTCTTGCTTCTTTCTCATAATTTGTTGCCTGGTGAAATTATAACTTTTTTATTATGTGCAGGAAGTCTATTTTCGGATGAAATCTAGAACTTCTAGAACGAAATTACTGGTGATTGACAACAACCCTCCAACTATGCCAGCAATATCTCAACACAAGGTAAAGACACTCCTCATCGACGCACTCCTAAAAACTAAGAAGAAGAACTCCTAATGAATCTTCTAAATCTAGGAATACTGATAGAGAGACTTCTGATATTTGGGATCACTTCTCCAAATTTAAAGCTAAAGGAAATAAATGTAGCGCAAAATGAAATTATTGTCCTAAAACGTTTTTGAAAGCAAGAATGAGACTACTACATTATGGTCACATCTAAATTTGAAACGTCACAAATTTTCCTTTAGAATCGTTGATAAGAGAAAAACAATATTAAAACCTATTAAAGAACGGCGGACAGAAGGTGGTTCGAGTTCTAATGAAAGGTCAGAGTATAATGTGGATGATGTTAGAAAAGTCATTGCTGAATTTGTAATTATTGATGAGCAGTCGTTTAGAGTCGTAGAAGGAGAAGAATTCATAAAATTGATGGCTAAAGCCTTGTCAAATTTTGAATTACCTTCTCGTGTAATTGGTGCTAGACATTGCTTGAGGATTTATCAAGAAGGGAAATATAAGCTTAAAAATCTTATCAAGAACCAACGTATTTGCTTTACTAGTGACACATGGACATCACTCCAAAATTTGACTCATATGGTTGTTTAGGCACATTGGATTGATTATCAGTGGAATTTCCAAAAAAAAAAAAACTTGAATAAATCGTGTTTATTAGTTATATCTATGGTTCTATTAAAATTATTTAGCCTTAATTAGTCTTGACTAAGATGCAAGGTTGCGACCTCAGCTTCGACATACACCGATCAAGACGGAAAGCATGAACTTGACTTGCGTATCACATCTAAAGATTGAACCTACTCACGTTTGTGAAAACAAGAAGATTATTTCATTAAAGTGTTATGGCCACGACCTTGACATTTTATTTACAGGTCCTTATCCGAGACACGTGGTTGTGACCTCGATCAAGATGATATATTAATCGTGCCCTCAGTAGAGCTTAACATTTGAAACAAATCATTTCCTACTAATTCGAGACAATTATTTTATCCTTTTTTAAATCTTTTGAAGGGAGATTTGAAATAAGCTTATTTCCGTCTAGCTCAACTCACAATTAAATAGTACTAGGCTTTAAAAGTAATATGGGCCCAAATCAGTTTCTAATTTTGTACCAAATCCCAGCCCAATATTAAGCAAAGGAACATGATTAATCAAAACACCACATGACGAAGAGTTAAATTGGTTTAAGATAAAAAAAATTAGCAAATGAAGTGACTAAATAATTGTTGATCGTTTAAAATCATGTTGATCCACAGTTAGCAGCAATCATTTTAACCAAATATCTCAAAGCAAAAATGAATCTCATCAAGACAAAAAAAATATAAGTAATATACGATATTACAATATGCACAAAAATAAAGAGAAGTACGGAGATGAACCTTAAAAGAGCTTTAAACGTAGCTTTTTTCTATTCCAAATTACTTCCACCAAGATTGAAACTACGAACAGAGGCCTCTATTGTTCGACCACCTCGAACTGAACACTCCCGAACGATGACCTCAACACTCCAGCAATACCCTTGATTGTGCGAGCTCAATCGAGAACAAGATGAGCATTGGAAGGGTGTGTTTCATGTGGGCGTTACTAGTGGTGTTACAGTGGGTTCTGGTGTTGGAGGAGGTTGTTTATGGTGTTGTGACGATGGTGTTTTTAGTGGGTTTTGACGAACAGCGGAGCTGCTGCGTTTTTGGTCTGTTTATGGAGGTTTCTGTTGGAAATTTGCCTTTAGTGGGAGTTGCGTCCAACCATCTTTAATGACTTAAACACTAGGGTTCTGCATGTTGGAGACTTTGATTCTTCACACGTGCATAATCTACTAAGTAAGTAGATGACCGTAGGGCCAAAGATCGTCAAATTTCGTTGAGAAATGAAATAGATATTGGTCCACGAAATGAGGTGTTTGAAGCATGAAAATGTGGTAAAGACCAATCCCCCCTCATCAGTGGGGAAAGAAAGATTTGTTTAGTTTATAAGTCTCAAAATTGGCTTGGGCTTTGGGACCCCAAGGGGTAACCCATGTGTTTGAAGGAGGGATGACCTAGATGTGCTTTGGTTCGAGGCTAAGCCCATGCGCGCCGCCGCCCGCCCGTCCGGGCTCGGGCCGTGGGCTTCTTATATTATCTTTTTGTGGACCCAAATTGCTTCATATTTACAGTTTGGTCCCTAAAGTTTCAGGTAAGTTAAATTGGACAGAGAACTTGTGCTTTTGCTGTTGGTTTTGGAACATCAACCTCCATTAATATGCACATCAATTCAGTCATTACTTGAGTGAATAACTCTCCCTAAAAGCTCTAATCCGTTGCACATCAATTCGTCATTTATTTTGACTGAATTACTCCTCACTAATTGCCATTATTTGGCCAGTAACAACAATTATGTGGGCAGTTGATAAGTCCCCTCCTTGCACTATATAATGAAGCCTTTGTTCAATTGTTGAGACTACAGAACACACAAACGAAAAATCAGATTCTTCTTCCTACTACTTTCCAGCATCATTTCATTACACTAAGTTCTTCAAAGTAACACTTGAGTTTCCTTTACTCATTTGTTGAGTTGATGTTTTATCTTGGGAGACTATTGTCCAGAACGTAGAAATGATATATACGGGGCAATCTTGTCTTAAAGACAGAGTGTCATCACTCGACCCAGCAATTAGTTTCTTCTTCCAGTTTCTTGTTCCAGCTTATTGAAATTTCAGTTTGTTGTAATTTCATTTTGTTGTAATACTTAGCTGTTACTTATTTCCGTTTCCTGTACCATTGTAATCAACAATTTCATGGCTATTTGGTTGAGGTTTGGTGGCTGGTTTTTGGCAGCGTTAACGGAGTTATGCCGGCAGCTTTAGCTCTAGGTCCATTCTTTTGTTCTGCGGCTGCTTAGTGTAGGTCCTCTTACGGCTGAATTTTTGTGGGCAGGTCTAGGTCTTATTAGATCTTGGTTAGCTTTCTATTTATAGGGTTTCCAATTTTGGCAACCCTTTTTCCAAAAAGTCCTTGCAATATTAGAATATTTTGGTACCAAAATGGGATATGCTTTTGAATGAATTAGGATCAAATTTGTCATGTGTCAATATGGTATTGGTTCTCCTTCCCCACCCCTTTTTTTTATATCCAGTTTTCGGCTTACGCCAAACTATTCCTGAAGATAGTAGTTCCGGTCCTTCAGCACTACTACCCGTAAATCGCGGGATGTGCCTGAATGACCAGGGTTTGAGAACATCGCAATTGATCTCCTACAAGGTCCTACCCCAGAAGAAAGCAAATTGCTCCCACCAGGGTTCGAATCCACGCTGCAGGCCTCCAGCTGGATTTTAATTTCCTCTCATTTGTCATCCAGCTATGCCCCGGGGACTCCTTTCCCCCTTTTCTTATTTTTCATCAAAGGGATAACTAAAAATACTACGATAAATATATTAATCAATTACTTTTAAATTTAAAGTAAGAAAATCTAAATAATTACCAAGGAAAAACTCAAAAGTGATTATCTAAAAATACCAGAATAAAAGGGACATATTTTTTGTGATTTTTCTTCCTTTAAGACACAAAGCTTGTACTCGAAAATAAATAAATATTTTTTTCTTTTTTCATTTCCACAAACAAAACCTACTAAAAAAAAATAAAAGTCAAAACTATCAAAAGTAAGCCTAAATGCAACAATTAACTCCACAAATGGTGTAAAATCTAAGAGAGAATCAAAAATCACGTGTCTACATCTACCTCCTTATTCTAATAAATATTTATAGTATACATATAATCTTGTAGGGTAAGGTCTTCGTACACTATTCCCCCAGACCCCACTTATGAGATCACACTGGATATGTTATTGTTGTAGTATACATATAATTATGTCGATTTGGTTTCAGTTTGATTTCGATTCGACTCTTTTTAGTTAAAACCATACCAAACTTATTATGATCAGATTTTTTTCCTACACCAAATCAAATCAAACCAAATCACTAGTAGTTTTTCCCCGATTTAGTTCAATTTATCAATTTGGTGAGTTTTATCAATTTTCTTTATATAACCCTACTTACAGTTTTGCAACTGCCTTCATGAGGGCTTGTTAAGGATTTAAGATCTTCATTTTGATCCAGATTTCGCTAACTCTTTTCAGATTGTAATGATTTATTTCAACTTTGAATTAACTTTATATCTATTTAATAGCATAATCAGGGGTCTTGGAGCAATGTTAAAGTTGTCTTCATCTAACTTAAAGGTTATTGGTTTGAATCGTGAAAGCAGTCACTAATGCTTGCATTAGGTTTTCTATATCACACCTTAGGGAGTCTTAGAGCAACATTAAAATTGTCATTAGTGATTGCATTAGGTTAAGTTATCTACATCACACTTCTTGGAGTACGGCGCTTTAACGAATCCTACTAACACAAAATATTTTATGCACCGAACTGCTCTTTTATCTGTCCAATAGCATAATAATATTGCTGATTTGAGGAAATAATGTGTTCTTCAACTATGTTTTACCTATTTATTTTTAAGACATTATAATAGAAGAATAATAAGATATTCTGTAAAAATCTCTTTTTAATTAACAGACACTATAAATGACCGTCTCATGAAAATATTTTCTTAAAAAATAAACAACTTTCGTACATACCAAATACAAATATAATGTATGTGTTAGAAAGATGAAACTTTGAATATAATTTACTTGAAAAGATAATTCAACTGACTTTGAAATCATATCTCTCAAAGAATTTGAAGATACAATCAGTGACATGTAATTAACATCTCAAATTAAACCAATATTACTTATAGTGTCAAATATTATAGAGATTATATGTATTGTAAGCACGATGAATATATATAATTTGTTTGAAGTGTTGGATTGTGATTTGATTCAATAGAACAATTAACTTTTAATTTACTTGTAATTTGATTCAATAGAACAATTAACTTTTCAATAGTCCAATGTCGTTTGATTTATGTCGCTATGTGTTCTTTAGTGTACTTTGTTTATCTTATTTACCTGCATTAGATACTGATTCTTTTTTCAGAATGCGCATCATCATTTTCATATTGCTTTAAATTTCTTTTCAGGATCTGACCGTTTCTATTGCTTTGCTTGTGCTTATGATTTGTCTTGAGCCGAAGGTCTTTTGAAAACAGTCGTTCTACATACTAAGGTAGATGTAAGGTCTGCGTACACTCTACCCTCTCCAGACATACGTTGTGAAATTTTATTGGATATGTTATTATTGTTGTTATTGAGTACAAAAATATTATGCATTATATTAAGGGATAAGCGAAAAAAATAATTTAAAATTAAATATTTAATATGGATAAATTTTAATCGTTCTAATGAACACAAAAGATAATAATATATGGACCATCATTTCAAATTAGTTTAAAGAGAAATAAGAGGCTCACAAACTAATAATAATAATAATAATAATAATAATAATAATAATTAAAAAAAAAGCTAAAAAGGTTCTTATTATGCATCTTCCTTTTATTTTTGCAACGAAGAAAAAGAATCCAATAGCATAAATATTAACCCAAACCTTTTCCTAACTTATTAATGATTTTCACCCTAAGTATTTTTAGGCTATATAAAAAGGAAAAGATAAGCACAGCAAAACAGACCTACGTCTCCAGAAAGGAGAAAAAAAATCCCAATTGCGATCGATTAATATTACCCCAAATTCCGACGTCTTCTTTGGCGCGTTCAGTCCACGCTCCGGCGAACTAACGTCTGAGAAATCGAGCTGTAAGTACCTTTTTGTTCTCCTTTTTTTCTTCAATTGATTTGTAAAATTGGAGTTGTTAATTGGATCTTATGATTGGTATAGTACTTTGTATTTTTGCTTGTTAATATGTGTGGAAAAAGCCTGAGGATAATTATAAACTCGAGAAATTAAATGAGATAATGGTTAAAACGCACACCTAAACTATTACTTTTTCGCAAGTTTTATACCCCAACTATTAGTTGTTCCCTTTTCCTACCTCAACTTATTATCTATGTATTAAAACATATCTTAACTATCCATTGTTCCCTTTTTCCTACCTAAAAACCCTAAATCTTATCAGGTAGGAAAAGGGAACAACACGTTATCTATCCATTGTTTCCTTTTCTCTACCTAAAAACCCTAAATCCTATCAGGTATAGTTGAGGTGATAGTTGAGGTGTGTTGATAGTTCAGGCTGGAAAAAGGAATAACTGAGAGTTGAGGTGTGTTACTTTTAATACACATGTGTTGATAGTTAAGGTAGGAAAAGGGAATAACTGAAAGTTGATGTGTATTTTAATACACATGTGTTGATAGTTCAGGTAGGAAAAGAGAATAATTGAGAGTTAGGGTGTGTTTTAATACACATGTGTTTGATAGTTCAGGTAGAAAAAAGTGAATAACTGATAGTTAGGGTGTGAAACTGGCAAAAAAATGATAGTTTAGGTGTGTTTTTGACCATTAACTCAAATTAGAATGTGATAAATCAATGGGTGCAATAGATGGTACAATTGCTTGTTGGTATCGTATTGTTGTTGCTTGTTACGTGAGGTAATAATATGGATCAATGTCTAGAAATCGAGTTGTAAGCACCTTTTTTTTCTCCCTGTATTTTCCTATATCCTTCTCTCTTCAATCCAAATCCCTAGTCTCTTTATTTTTTTTGTGGCTTTTGAACGTCTGTATGTGGAATTAGAGGAGAAAGACGGGGATAAGAAGTTGTACAGACTAGCCAAGGCAAGGGAGAGGAGGACCCGTGGCTTGAATCACGTGAGGTGCATCAAGGATGAGGACGGTAAAGTACTGGTGGAGGACGCGCATATCAGGCGGAGGTGGTAGTCTTACTTCCATGAACTCTTGAACGAAAAAATAAATGGAGGCATTGTGCCGGGAGAACTGGAGCATTTTGGTAGGTACCGGGATTTTGAATATTGTAGAAGCATTAAGGTTGAGGAGGTTAATGGTGTCGTTCGCAGGATGCGCAGGGGACGAGCGACCAGGCCTGATGAGATCCCAGTTGAATTTTGGAATAGCGCAGGCATGGTAGGTTTGGAGTGGTTGACTGAGTTGTTTAACCTCATTTTTAAGACGGCAAGAATGTTTGAAGAATGGAGGTGGAGTACAATGATTTCCTTGTACAAAAACAAAGGTGATATCTAGAGTTGCAACAACTATAGGGGTATCAAGCTGCTGAGCCACACTATGAAAGTTTGGGGAAGGGTCGTGGGGATGAGGGTGAGAAGAGAGGTGTCTATTTCTGAGAACCAGTTTGGATTCATGTCGGGGCGTTTGACCACAGAAGTCATTCATCTTATTAGGAGGTTGGTGGAGCGGTATGGGGAGAGGAAGAGAGACTTACATATGATTTTCATCGACCTCGAGAAGGCATACGACAAAGTCCCTAGGAAGGTTCTATGGAGATGTTTGGAGGTTAGAGGTGTGCCTGTGACGTACACTAGGGTGATCAAAGATATGTATGATGGAGCCAAGACCAAGGTACAAACAGTATAAGGGGACTCAGAGCACTTCCCAGTGATGATGGGGCTGCATCAGGGATCAACTCTTAGTCCATTCCTATTAGCCTTGGTGATGGACAGACTGACGTGACAAATCCAAGGGGAGGTGTCATGGTGTATGTTATTCGCTGACGACATAGTTATGATTGATGAAACTCGCAGCGGAGTGAATACCAAACTGGAGGTTTGGAGACAGACTTTGTAGTCTAAAGGGTTCAGGTTGAGTAGGACCAAGACAAAATATTTGAAGTGCAAGTTCAGCAACGGAAGCGACTATGAGACAGGCGTGGAGGTGAGGCTTGGTACTCAGGTCATTCTAAAGAAAGGAAGCTTTAAGTACCTCGGATCTATTATCCAAGGAAATGGAGAGTTGATGATGATGTCACACATCGTATTGGAGCAGGGTGAATGAAATGGAGGCTCACATTTGGAGTCTTGTGCGACAAAAACTTAAAGGCAACTTATATAGGGTGGTGGTTAGACCAAATATGGTGTATGGGATGGAGTGTTGTCCAGTGAAGACTTCGCACATTCAAAAGATGAAAATTGCGGAGATGAGGATGCCGAGATGGATGTGTGGGCATACAAGGAGAGATAGGATTAAGAATGATGATATCCGGGACAAGTTGGGAGTGACCTCGGTGAAGGATAAGATGCGGGAAGCGAAGTTGAGATGGTTCGGGCATGTGCAGAGAAGAGACACAGATGCCCCAATGCGGATGTGTGAGAGGTTGGTTATGGACGGGTTCAGGAGGGGTAGAGGTAGACCGAATAAATAATGGGGAGAGGTGATTAGACGGGATATGACGCAGATGCTACTTAATGAAGACGTAACCTTAGATAGGGAGTTGTGGAGGACACGGATTAAGGTAGAAGAGTAGTAGATAGTCGAGCGTAGTCCTACTTACACTTACAAAATAATAGTTGTAGGATTATTACTGTAGTCTCGATTAGCCTATCACACTTATAGGCGCAGTAGTTTAGTGTACTTTGTTTAGCTTGTTTACTTGCGATAGTTACTGCTTACTTTTTCAGAATACGTTATTAATGCTTATTCGCTTTTGTTATCAGCATGTTGATATTGCTTTAATTACTGCTTTAATTTCTTGTACCGTTTCTCTTGCTTTGTTTGCTTTGCTTTTGATTATGCTTTATCTTGAGCCGAGGATCTCCCGGAAACAACCACTCTACCTACCAAGGTAGAGTTAAGGTTTGCGTACACTCTACCCTCCCCAGACCCCATGTTGTGGGATTTCACTGGGTATGTTGTTTTGTAAAATAGGAGTTGTGAATTGGATCTTATGATTTGTCTCTACTCTCATTGCATAAAGAAAAGCCTCAAATCTGCTTTCGTATAGTACTTTGTATGTCTGCTTGTTATTAATATGTGAGTAAAAAGAAAATCAATGGGTGCAGTAGATGTTACAATTGCTTGTTATATGAGTTGTAAGCATGTCTTTTATCTCCCCTCTTCAGCCCGAAACCCTAGTCTTTTTTCTTAAAATTGTGTTGTAAATACTGAACGTGAATTGGATGGGTGCTTTGTTTTACTTTAGGTGCATAACTAAAATCCAATCAAATCTGGTTTTTGCAGTCCTTTGTATTTTTGCTAGTTAATAGATATTTTGGTTTGCTTCTTATGTGATATAGTAATCAATGTCCCGAAACTTATATGGTAAAAAAGGGGGAAAGGGAATAAGGCCATTTAAGATGGAATCTTTAACAATACTTGTGTGAGTTTTAGCAGTTATAACTGAAGTTTATCAGTTTAAAGTCATTGCAAGTCTGTTTCCCTGATTATTTCAAACAACTAAATTGAGATTCCAACAACTAATTGATTAGCAAAAGTTCTATATATTCCAATTGATCCATCAACACTGGTGGTGAATTTTAAGTTAATACGTTAGAGCCTTGATAATTAAGTAATTAACCCTTTTTTATATGGTTGATATTGATCTTTGCATTTAGTTGGTTATGTTTATCAGCAGCATATTTTTAGGTTCATTGAGACTTGATTGAGACATTGATATATTGATCTGTACCTATCTTCTCTGTGTATACAGTGGATGGAGGAACTTTAAATCTGGGGTTTTCAGCATGGCGTCTCTCAAGGAGCTTCTCCCAGCAGCAAAGTCAACTACCAGTATAGTCTATGACCATACAAGTGACCCATGGTTCAAGAATAGGTACAGTGCAACTGAGGCAGAGAAATCTGCAATAATCAAGGCAAATCCGGTACCCCCTTATCTCAAACGGGCTGGCTTTAGGCCATCCAAGCTCGAGGATTTTGTGGATGGAGGAGCATTCCCTGAAATCCATTATGCACAATATCCACTTGATATGGGCAGAAAGAAAGGCTGGAAACCTGGGGGTAAGAATTTGCCTGTTACTGTGGATGAGCACGGTGAAGTGAGATATGATGCAATCGTGAGGCAGGGTGAGAACGCGAAGAAAATTGTTTATTCTCAACATAAAGATCTTATCCCGAAGTTTGTGAAGGATGATGAGGATGACGAAGAGATGGATCAGGATGAGAAGCAGAAAGTAATTGATGAGACAATGGAGGAGACTAAGGCAGCACTTGAGAAAATTGTAAATGTGCGGTTGAGTGCTGCACAGCCCAAAAATGTTCCCACACAATCTCAAGAGTCCAAGTTTATTAAGTACAAGCCTTCCCAGCAAGCCGCAGCTTTTAACTCTGGTGCAAAGGAGAGGATTATTAGGATGGTAGAGATGCCCGTGGACCCTTTGGATCCACCGAAGTTCAAACACAAGAGAGTCCCTAGGGCCTCTGGTTCTCCACCTGTGCCTGTTATGCATTCTCCTCCTCGTCCTGTTACAGTGAAGGACCAGCAGGATTGGAAGATTCCGCCTTGTATATCAAACTGGAAGAACCCCAAAGGTTACACAATCCCACTTGATAAGCGTCTTGCTGCTGATGGCAGGGGACTTCAAGAAGTCCAGATCAATGATAATTTTGCTAAACTATCAGAGGCTCTGTATGTTGCAGAACAGAAAGCCAGAGAAGCGGTTGCAATGCGGTCTAAGGTTCAGAAAGAGATGATGATGAAAGAAAAGGAGAAGAAAGAGATGGAACTTCGGGAGTTGGCCCGCAAGGCAAGATCAGAGAGAACTGGTGTCGCACCTCCAGCTGCTGCACCTGTGCATTCTGAGAGGGACACCAGGAATGTTGATGATATGAGTGTGGATTATGAACGTGCAAGAGATTTACCCAAAGAGTCAAGGGAGCAAAGGGAAGTACGATTAGAGAGAGAGAAGATACGTGAGGAGCGGCGTCGGGAGAGGGAGAGGGAGAGGAGATTGGAGGCAAAAGATGCTGCAATGGGTAAGAAGAGTAAGATCACCAGAGATAGAGACCGTGATGTCAGTGAAAAAGTGGCTCTTGGGATGGCTTCTACAGGCACATCAAGAGGAGAGGTCATGTATGATCAAAGATTGTTCAACCAGGAGAAAGGGATGGATTCTGGATTTGCCGTTGATGATGCCTACAACGTCTATGACAAGGGGCTATTTACCGCTCAGCCCACTCTTTCTACTCTATACAGACCGAAGAAAGATGCTGATGCTGAAATGTACGGAGGTGCAGATGAGCAACTGGATAAGATCATGAAGACAGAGCGCTTTAAGCCTGACAAGGCATTTGCTGGAACATCTGAGAGGGCTGGTACAAGAGATGGGCCTGTGCAATTTGAGCAGGAAGTTGAGGAAGCTGATCCATTTGGTTTAGACCAGTTCTTGACAGAGGTTAAGAAGGGGAAGAAAGCCATGTCAAATGTTGGTAGTGGAGGCACCATGAAGGCCAGTGCTGGCTCCACCCGAGATGGCTATGAAACATCAAGCAGAACTCGTATTGCTTTCGACAAAGGGCGTTGAATTATCTTACACTGCCAGTGTCCTGGCCTTTATGTGTCTGCATTGTGCTGTTGGGTTGCGTTAGCATGAAAATTATTCGACTACTCTTTACTTCATGCTGTTGTAACGTATCTCCGATCTTGAAACTTGAGCTTTAAAATTGTTGGAAGTCATGCCTATCTAATCTTCAGGCTACTGTAACTCTATTATTGTTTTGCGTGTTTTTTGCCTTGAAACAGTTGTTTTACTAGATATGGAAGATGATGGCACATCGTTTAATTAAGTTATGTGATTTTGACCCAGTTGGATGTGGAATTTCTGGGAAATTTTTGCGTTTGTGTTTTCTGGTGCAAAGCCTTTGCTTTCATCTTAATCTTTTGCTGCAGGGTCCTTGCTCTTTGCACAATAATCATCACAAGGTGTCTGTATCATGGGCCATAATCCCTGACTGAGTTACTTTAAATATCTTAACCACAGTTTGATAATACAAATCAAGGTACAATTCAGGTGTCGGCAATACATCTTCACTGAGTAAGTGGAGTTAATCAAACGGAAAAGTAGTTCAATTGTAGAAATGATCTTTAAAAGTTCTCCTAGTTAATTCTGTATATTGAGATTCATGTGTACAAATAAGCCAGTGATTCATCCTTTCAGAACGCAATTACGGCTTGAAGAAACATTGATATTTTTTGGAGTACATTAATTTTTGGCCAAACCTATGACAACCCTTGTGGTCGTCAAGATTGTTCACTTGAACACCTCAACTAAACATTTCATTTAGACACATGAGGTAGGGTCCGACTGTCTAATTTAGACACTTTTCGCTTTAAACCATGTTTGATTTAAACCATGACAGTGAATGGGTTTGGCCTTAATTTTTCCATTCACTGTCACGGGTTTGAATCTGGCGCGGATAAAAGTTTGGTATTTAACTAGAGAAGGGTAGAGGGATGGGCCCTTTATATGTCAAATTTTGAATCGTGCGCCACTAGCTATTGAGATTTTTCAATTATCATATTAAAAATAGGTTTATATCTCTTAACCAAGAGCTTGAACATATTGCTGTATAAACAAATGTTGCAGAAACCTGGTGCAGACACAATGAGCAACTTCCAAAGCTAATTCACATAAAGATATTTTTCATTGCTAATTGCATTTCCTAATGTCTGCAGCTGTAGTAATTTCTGTTTATACACTGAAATCCCATGGTTGCTTCAATTGTTTGTTCTGGAACATATTCCTATTTCTTGGGAAATTTTATGGCACAAGTTCCAGTAATTTCTATCCACATGCCAAGTTAAAAGAACGAAAGTCTTTCCATTATCTTGAACAAAATAGTTGTAAATATAGCTGCTTTAACAAATTTTATAGACCAGTTTCAGTATCAATATCTGCTATAATTTGCCAAAGTCTTATGAACTAGGTTTCCTCATAAACTTGTTTGAACTCATTCTCATTCAGACTTTAGTTTCTGATCTCTCAGGTAGCATGCTTGCATCTGCACTTTCACCCGTAGCGGATGGAGCATACAATCAACGGGTTCAACTGAACACAATATTTTCGATATGGTGTATAGATATACATGAGAAAAATCATTAAGATTTCAAAAAATAGTGAACTTTGAACCCACAAGTACCTAAATATTGAATACGTCAAATTTTAAATCCTGGATCTGCCTTTGAATTTTTCACCATCCAAACTTGATGTTACTTCCGGGTGTGGATTGGTCTTAAGCTCATCAATTAACTCATTCGTCATGTATTTCATATCACGAACATCTTCTGGAATTCCATTCTCATCATCGAAGGTATGCACTTCATTACCAAAATTTTCAAGTTCTGTTTCGTTGGCCTGTAGTTCTTCTTCAACCCTACTTACGACATATTCAGATTTCATAATGTCTGTATTTTCATGTTGAGAATCACCTTGAACAGTTAACCACTGTGAACTACCTTTGTTGGGAGTTTTGCTCTATGGTACTTTATAAAGCAGGACGGGAAGTATTTAACTATTACAAGTATTCGAAAGGATAAATAAAGATTTCAATAATTCAACATGAAATCTGAAAATTACAATAGTTATACAAGTAAAACTGGAAATTCCAGTTTTATAGAAGACGGAAAAATATAAATTGGTTTTTGCTGAGTCGAGTGTAGCACTCTGTCCTTAAGACAATATTGCCCCGTATGTATCCTTTATACGTCCTGGACAATTTGTCTCCCAAGATAAAACAGCAATGGAACCCTTGAGCAAAGGAAACTCAAGAGCTACCGTGAAGAATATTGAGTAACGAAATGATGCTTGGAAGGTGTAGGAAGAAACCTGTTTTGCTTGTGTATGCTTCGAATTTTCGTGTATCATATATGTGTGTTCTTGGTGCTCAACAATGGTGTAAGGGGGTGTTTATATAGGTGATGGAGGGGGCTGAAAACTGCCTCCATAATAGCCAAATAATGGCCATTATGGAGGTAGTAAAGTCACCAACATAAATGGTGAAAGACCAACGGATTTGGCCATTATAGGAGGAGTAATTCAGCCAAAATAAATGGCTGAATTGAGAGCTTGGACGTTTCGATTTGACCGTCGAAATTCCAACTTTTCGAAAACTTCGGGGACCAAAGCGTACATCTTGAAACTTCGGGGACCAAAGCGCACATCCGAAAGAATTTCGGTCCAAATCGTATATCCGAAACTTCGGGATCAAACTGTACTTCTGGCAAAGTTGTCTGGCCCAAAAAGATAATATCAGAAGACCCACAGCCCACGACCCGTGAACCCGAGAACCCGAGAACCCGAAACCGGACCGGACCGGACGGGACGGGCGGGCGGCGGCGGCGCGCGTGTGGTCTTTCCTCGAACCGAAGCACATCTAGGTCCTCCCTCCTTTAAACACATGGGATACCCCTTGGGGTCCCAAACCCCAAACCAATTTCGAATCTTATATACACAACAATTCTTTCTTCCTCTACCGATGAGGGAGAATTACACACAATACCACACTTTCCATGCTTCAAACACCTTACTTCGTGAACCAATATCTCTTTCATTTCTCAATGAAATTTGACGATTCTTGGCCCTACGGTTATCTACGTACTTAGTAGATCATGCATGTGTGAAGAACCGGATTCTCCAACATACGTTACACTAGTGTTTAAGCCGTTAAAGTTGGTCGGTCGCAACTCCCGCCAAAGGCAAATTTCCAACAATCCCCTCTTGAAAGAGATTTTGGCGCACTCACATGGTGTCTTTTCATTTCAAAGCAATATTTCGGCGGACCGATGTTGCATAGGGAGAGGTAGCCTCGGCTTTGAACCTTCCATAGTTGAATACCATCGGACTTACTTACCGCGCGGTGAACGTGATGTCTTGAACCGTCGGTGTTTAGTGTAAGCCAAGACAACGGTACCAACACAACAAATTCCCTTACTCTCTTCTTCGTAATGTTTTGTCCGTTTTGGCCATGGACAACGTCTTGGATTCTTAAGTGCGTTCAATTTGAGGCGGCCCGTCCTCGCACTTAAATAGGTGGTCTCCTACAAGGTATTCTCGCTATACCCCACTTCACAAGTGTTAGGAACCATTAAAAGTTTCCCAAAGACCTAACCTCAACTCGTTGAGGATCATTACGAGTTTTGAAAACTTAACCTTTACCCATATTGCGAGATAGCACTTAACGTCTATCGCGGGAACGGCTTTGGATTTGGTGTTTCTTTTCGTAAATAACTATCCGAAGTGCTCATACTTCCACCGAAGCGATCAACCGAACCTTTACAACTTAGTTTTCCCATTGAACCAAATTACCGGGATCTCCGGTTCGTAAGGTTGGGTTTCCATTTGTATTGGTCCGTATATTTTGGGTTTTAAGCCCATTCCCCTAGACAGGCAGAACACTTGATCTCTGGGTAGTCCCTTAGTTTGTAAACAAGGAAGTGACACCCGTGATGATCAATTGCCATACGGTCTTATGTCTCCGACAGATCCTGACAGATATGTTCAGACGCCGTCATCCGTGTCCTTCCTAAAGCCGACCGGCTAGCCACAGTGTATAACTGCTGAAGGCACGGGTTTCTCCCAATAAGGGACGTCCTCTAAGGATCCGTGAAGTTACTCAACTTCTTTCATGCTTTGTATAAAGCGATAAACTCCGATTCCATCATGAATCGGCCGATGCAAGTTTGCTTAGAGGTTTTTCCAAGAACCACCATACACATTTACTTGTGGCTTTGGTGTTCTTCGATCCGATGTCCGGTTTGCATCTTGTGTTCTCCCGAACCGCTGGACATCCGTAATACAATAATCCGTAGATAAGCGAATAATTCGGATATCGTCATATCCGACTTAACGCCTTCTATTGATCATGTATTAAGATCATCGGTGAACCTTAGTTCAACTAATATGTTTGTAGGACGATACCGGAGTCGGTTGTAGTGTGTACAATACATTGAACTACACGTGACACCGTGCATATCACTCCTTGTCTATGGGTGCACCATGATTCCAATCGGTTCTATGATTCATATCCATTGGTGGCTTCAACGAGACTCGTCAACTATCGACCGATCCGTTAGATGTCTTAGAAATCCAATTCCTAAGATGTCATCTCGTGATACTCATATCTTTCATATCGAGACTTTGTTTCAATATGATTTTCACTCTAAGACCGTTGGTTTTCCAACTGTTGGCTTTCTAACTTCGAGTCAATGTTTCGTGATCGATTCATTGTTTTCGTTTTATCCGAGACTTTCGGGACCAAAATGTTAACATTTCGGGGACCAAAATGAAAGTTCGGGAAGAAGCCCAACAGTTCAAAGAACCAATTCTCGATCCTCTTCTTCCAACTCTCCAGTTTGGAAGGTCGTTTCAACACCCATGCCATGTAAGATTACAATGGCCCTGGATGTGAAGCTACTCACGTGGGGGCATTTTTTACAACCCAAAGGTTCTTTTCCGGAGGAAGATCAACCATTACACAAGTATGGTTCTATATATGGAATCTATTTCTCTCTTTAGCTTCTTTCCAAAGCATCGCTTTTGGAGATGACAATTCTTTGTTAATTGTCCATGGTTCGTTCTCAACCATACAAGCTAGAAGGTATGGAACAAGTCTTTGTCCCCTCTTTGCTCCTTCTTGGTTCAACATCTAGAATCCCCGAGTTCGCAGATCCGGAATATTAAGTTCCGGATATCCAAAGCAACTTTCGAGTCTGTAGATACGGAACGTCTAGTTCGGACAGTCGAGCCCTCGCGGGTTCTTGTTAACCTTGAGCAATTACTCCTTTTTCCTTTTTCGAGGAAAGTTATCTCCAAAGAATTCAAAGCATTCTTTGACGCCAAGAGGCGATCAACACTATCGTTATTTGCGGATCCGGTGGATATGCAATGTACGATCTTAGGTCGAACTTGACCTATTTCGGTAGCCCATCTTTTACCAAGCTACCCCTCATAATTTGGGCGTACGGGTTTGCGCTTGGCTAACACCGTTAGGCGAGGTGAGAAATGAACGGTCGTTTAATGAACGATGCTTCACATTCTCCCCTCTATCACTACAAATTTCTCAATCCGTAGGCTTAGTTGATTCAATTTTCGCTTTGTAGCGCTTATCCGCTTCAACAACTTCATCTTTGTTTTTCAATAAACAAAGGATACAATACGTTGCACCATTATCAATAAAGGTTATAACGTACTTGTCTCCCCCCCTCTATTTCGTATAGACTTCAAATCACCCAAGTAGGTGTGACTAAGTTCTAGAGGAGCGGTGCTTCTTTCGCTATTCCGTTGACGGAATTTAGAAAGGTGATTTTGCCTCTTCATCTACCTCACATTTATTTTGAAGGTTTATGTCGACAGAAGGCAACAATCTCAACATCGTTAGCTTTTGAATGACTTGCTATTTAACGTGTCTTAATCTATGATGTCATAGATGCACGGATTACAAATATATCATTCATTTGGCTATAGACATATTGTACCATTCTTAGTTATTACGGACCTGTTGGACTAGTCTCAAATCAGATTTGACCAATAACGTCCTTTAACCAAGTTAGGAACATGTATCACCTCTTTTAGAGTGATCTCATTCCTTGAAGTCCTATTGAGGACAACCTCTCCAGCCCCTTCTACTTTAGAGGTGGCGTTGCTTCACATGAACAACCTCTTGCCCGTAGTTAGGGCGTAACCGGATCATTTGTGATCTAGATACTCTGGCCTACTCCAGTTGCTTTGGCAGACTGAGTGTCCAATTTCTTTACTGCCTTTCTTTAGGCCTTCGATCATTCAGACACGGAAACTCGGCCCACCTTACTAGGTGTCCATTACTTTTCCTATGAAATGAATTTTGGCCCCACTCCGGTCGCCGCCCGAGGCTTTATATGACTAAGTGTCCAATATCATCATATCAAAGGAATTTTGGCCCACTCCTCCGGTCACCGGAGGCTTTGTATGACCGAGTGTCCAATATCATCCTATCAAAGGAATTTTGGCCCACTCCGGTCGCCGGAGGCTTTGTATGACCGAGTGTCCAATATCATCCTATGAAGGATCTTACGCCAAATAATATGACAGGCTCAACGTCATTAACTTTTAGACTTCTTCCGTTATGATTGGTGCCCGGATAATTCTTGGCGCTTACTTAAGAGTGGTAACGATTTTCGCACGATCGGTGGATCTTACTCCCTCGTATGTGCGAACATACTTTACACACTTTAGTAATTACACTTAAAAGAACGGATCTTCTTAAGTCGTTTATGAAATCCAATCTTTAAACGGAAAAGAAGATGAGATTAAACTTCTGATTTGTTAAAGCATAAGGAATATAAATTATTTTCATATTCCTCCTTACTTTAATCCATTTTTAATCAGACATAATTTAATCTTTATTCTTGACAAGTAAGAAAAATACTTATCATTTAATCCTTATTCTTGACAAGTAAGAAAAATACTTATTCCAATTTCGGATTCTGGCTCACTTCATCAGACTGAGTGTCCATTTCCTTCTCACCATTATTCGGATCCTTTGTCTGGGACAGATATAGGCCTTCTGCTACAAGATAGAATAACATCTTCACTCTTCTCCTCTTGTCCCAGTTGACATCCTCGTGCTCTCGAGAGCGCTTGTTTCCACCGATCTTGGTAGCGGTGACACCATGAACACGTTCATCATAATCACTCTCTTCTACCAGAAAACCATTGCCATATCCAGTTTTGGTCACATAACTTTTGACCGACATCTTTCGAACACTAATAGTAATACTATACAATATTGTCTTAAGTTGTTGGGAGTTTTGCTCTATGGTACTTTATAAAGCAGTACGGGAAGTATTTAACTATTACAAGTATTCGAAAGGATAAATAAAGATTTCAATAATTCAACATGAAATCTGAAAATTACAATAGTTATACAAGTAAAACTGGAAATTCCAGTTTTATAGAAGACGGAAAAATATAAATTGGTTTTTGCTGAGTCGAGTGTAGCACTCTGTCCTTAAGACAATATTGCCCCGTATGTATCCTTTATACGTCCTGGACAATTTGTCTCCCAAGATAAAACAGCAATGGAACCCTTGAGCAAAGGAAACTCAAGAGCTACCGTGAAGAATATTGAGTAACGAAATGATGCTTGGAAGGTGTAGGAAAAAACTGTTTTGCTTGTGTATGCTTCGAATTTTCGTGTATCATATATGTGTGTTCTTGGTGCTCAACAATGGTGTAAGGGGGTGTTTATATAGGTGATGGGGGGGCTGAAAAGCGCCTCCATAATAGCCAAATAATGGCCATTATGGAGGTAGTAAAGTCACCAACATAAATGGTGAAAGACCAACGGATTTGGCCATTATAGGAGGAGTAATTCAGCCAAAATAAATGGCTGAATTAAGAGCTTGGACGTTTCGATTTGACCGTCGAAATTCCAACTTTTCGAAAACTTCAGGGACCAAAGCTGTACATCTTGAAACTTCGGGGACCAAAGCGCACATCCGAAAGAATTTCGGTCCAAAGCGTATATCCGAAACTTCGGGATCAAAGCGTACTTCACGGCAAAGTTGTCGGCCCAAAAAGATAATATCGAAGAAGACCACGGCCCACCCGACCCGTGACCCGTGAACCCGAGAACCCGAGAACCCGAAACCGGACCGGACCGGACGGGACGGGCGGGCGGCGGCGGCGCGCGTGTGGTCTTTCCTCGAACCGAAGCACATCCAGGTCCTCCCTCCTTTAAACACATGGGATACCCCTTGGGGTCCCAAACCCCAAACCAATTTCGAATCTTATATACACAACAATTCTTTCTTCCTCTACCGATGAGGGAGAATTACACACAATACCACACTTTCCATGCTTCAAACACCTTACTTCGTGAACCAATATCTCTTTCATTTCTCAATGAAATTTGACGATTCTTGGCCCTACGGTTATCTACGTACTTAGTAGATCATGCATGTGTGAAGAACCGGATTCTCCAACATACGTTACACTAGTGTTTAAGCCGTTAAAGTTGGTCGGTCGCAACTCCCGCCAAAGGCAAATTTCCAACAATCCCCTCTTGAAAGAGATTTTGGCGCACTCACATGGTGTCTTTTCATTTCAAGCAATATTTCGGCGGACCGATGTTGCATAGGGAGAGGTAGCCTCGGCTTTGAACCTTCCATAGTTGAATACCATCGGACTTACTTACCGCGCGGTGAACGTGATGTCTTGAACCGTCGGTGTTTAGTGTAAGCCAAGACAACGGTACCAACACAACAAATTCCCTTACTCTCTTCTTCGTAATGTTTTGTCCGTTTTGGCCATGGACAACGTCTTGGATTCTTAAGTGCGTTCAATTTGAGGCGGCCCGTCCTCGCACTTAAATAGGTGGTCTCCTACAAGGTATTCTCGCTATACCCCACTTCACAAGTGTTAGGAACCATTAAAAGTTTCCCAAAGACCTAACCTCAACTGTTGAGGATCATTACGGAGTTTTGAAAACTTAACCTTTACCCATATTGCAGATAGCACTTAACGTCTATCGCGGGAACGGCTTTGGATTTGGTGTTTCTTTTCGAAATAACTATCCGAAGTGCTCATACTTCCACCGAAGCGATCAACCGAACCTTTACAACTTAGTTTTCCCATTGAACCAAATTACCGGGATCTCCGGTTCGTAAGGTTGGGTTTCCACCGTATTGGTCCGTATATTTTGGGTTTTAAGCCCATTCCCCTAGACAGGCAGAACACTTGATCTCTGGGTAGTCCCTTAGTTTGTAAACAAGGAAGTGACACCCGTGATGATCAATTGCCATACGGTCTTATGTCTCCGACAGATCCTGACAGATATGTTCAGACGCCGTCATCCGTGTCCTTCCTAAAGCCGACCGGCTAGCCACGAGTGTATAACCGCCGAAGGCACGGGTTTCTCCCAATAAGGGACGTCCTCTAAGGATCCGTGAAGTTACTCAACTTCTTTCATGCTTTGTATAAAGCGATAAACTCCGATTCCATCATGAATCGGCCGATGCAAGTTTGCTTAGAGGTTTTTCCAAGAACCACCATACACATTTACTTGTGGCTTTGGTGTTCTTCGGATCCGATGTCCGGTTTGCATCTTGTGTTCTCCCGTAACATTTGGACATCCAGAATACAATAATCCGTAGATAAGCGAATAATTCGGATATCGTCATATCCGACTTAACGCCTTCTATTGATCATGTATTAAGATCATCGGTGAACCTTAGTTCAACTAATATGTTTGTAGGACGATACCAGGTCGGTTGTAGTGTGTACAATACATTGAACTACACGTGACCGTGCATATCACTCCTTGTCTATGGGTGCACCATGATTCCAATCGGTTCTATGATTCATATCCATTGGTGGCTTCAACGAGACCGTCAACTATCGACCGATCCGTTAGATGTCTTAGAAATCCAATTCCTAAGATGTCATCTGTGATACTCATATCTTTCATATCGAGACTTTGTTTCAATATGATTTTCACTCTAAGACCGTTGGTTTTCCAACCGTTGGCTTTCTAACTTCGAGTCAATGTTTCGTGATCGATTCATTGTTTCGTTTTATACGAGACTTTCGGGACCAAAATGTTAACATTTCGGGGACCAAAATGAAAGTTCGGGAAGAAGCCCAACAGTTCAAAGAACCAATTCGATCCTCTTCTTCCAACTCTCCAGTTTGGAAGGTCGTTTCAACACCCATGCCATGTAAGATTACAATGGCCCTGGATGTGAAGCTACTCACAGGGGGCATTTTTTACAACCCAAAGGTTCTTTTCCCGGAGGAAGATCAACCATTACACAAGTATGGTTCTATATATGAAATCTATTTCTCTCTTTAGCTTCTTTTCAAAGCATCGCTTTTGGAGATGACAATTCTTTGTTAATTGTCCATGGTTCGTTCTCAACCATACAAGCTAGAAGGTATGGAACAAGTCTTTGTCCCCTCTTTGCTCCTTCTTGGTTCAACATCTAGAATCCACGAGTTCTGCAGATCCGGAATATTAAGTTCCGGATATCCAAGCAACTTTCGAGTCTGTAGATACGGAACGTCTAGTTCGGACGATCGAGCCCTCGCGGGTTCTTGTTAACCTTGAGCAATTACTCCTTTTTCCTTTTTCGAGGAAAGTTATCTCCAAAGAATTCAGCATTCTTTGACGCCAAGAGGCGATCAACACTACTGTTATTTGCAGATCCAGTGGATATGCAATGTACAGTCTTAGGTCGAACTTGACCTATTTCGGTAGCCCATCTTTTACCAAGCTACCCCTCATAATTTGGGCGTACGGGTTTGCGCTTGGCTAACACCGTTAGACTGAGGTGAGAAATGAACAGTCGTTTAATGAACGATGCTTCACATTCTCCCCCTCTATCACTACAAATTTCTCAATCCGTAGGCTTAGTTGATTCAATTTCTGCTTTGTAGCGCTTATCCGCTTCAACAACTTCATCTTTGTTTTTCAATAAACAAAGGATACAATACGTTGCACCATTATCAATAAAGGTTATAACGTACTTGTCTCCCCCCCTCTATTTCGTATAGACTTCAAATCACCCAAGTAGGTGTGACTAAGTTCTAGAGGAGCGGTGCTTCTTTCGCTATTCCGTTGACGGAATTTAGAAAGGTGATTTTGCCTCTTCATCTACCTCACATTTATTTTGAAGGTTTATGTCGACAGAAGGCAACAATCTCAACATCGTTAGCTTTTGAATGACTTGCTATTTAACGTGTCTTAATCTATGATGTCATAGATGCACGGATTACAAATATATCATTCATTTGGCTATAGACATATTGTACCATTCTTAGTTATTACGGACCTGTTGGACTAGTCTCAAATCAGATTTGACCAATAACGTCCTTTAACCAAGTTAGGAACATGTATCACCTCTTTTAGAGTGATCTCATTCCTTGAAGTCCTATTGAGGACAACCTCTCCAAACCCCTTCTACTTTAGAGGTGGCGTTGCTTCACATGAACAACCTCTTGCCCGTAGTTAGGGCGTAACCGGATCATTTGTGATCTAGATACTCTGGCCTACTCCAGTTGCTTTGGCAGACTGAGTGTCCAATTTCTTTACTGCCTTTCTTTAGGCCTTCAGATCATTCAGGACCTGGAAACTCTGGCCCACCTTACTAGGTGTCCATTACTTTTCCTATGAAATGAATTTTGGCCCCACTCCAGTCGCCCGGAGGCTTTATATGACTGAGTGTCCAATATCATCATATCAAAGGAATTTTGGCCCACTCCAGTCGCCCGGAGGCTTTGTATGACTGAGTGTCCAATATCATCCTATCAAAGGAATTTTGGCCCACTCCAGTCGCCGGAGGCTTTGTATGACCGAGTGTCCAATATCATCCTATGAAGGATCTTCTGCCAAATAATATGACAGGCTCAACGTCATTAACTTTTAGACTTCTTCCGTTATGATTGGTGCCCAGATAATTCTTGGCGCTTACTTAAGAGTGGTAACAGTTTTCGCACGGTCAGTGGATCTTACTCCCTCGTATGTGCGAACATACTTTACACACTTTAGTAATTACACTTAAAAGAACGGATCTTCTTAAGTCGTTTACGAAATCCAATCTTTAAACGGAAAAGAAGATGAGATTAAACTTCTGATTTGTTAAAGCATAAGGAATATAAATTATTTTCATATTCCTCCTTACTTTAATCCATTTTTAATCAGACATAATTTAATCTTTATTCTTGACAAGTAAGAAAAATACTTATCATTTAATCCTTATTCTTGACAAGTAAGAAAAATACTTATTCCAATTTCGGATTCTGGCTCACTTCATCAGACTGAGTGTCCATTTCCTTCTCACCATTATTCGGATCCTTTGTCTGGGACAGATATAGGCCTTCTGCTACAAGATAGAATAACATCTTCACTCTTCTCCTCTTGTCCCAGTTGACATCCTCAGGCTCTCGAGAGCGCTTGTTTCCACCAGTCTTGGTAGCGGTGACACCATGAACACGTTCATCATAATCACTCTCTTCTACCAGAAAACCATTGCCATATCCAGTTTTGGTCACATAACTTTTGACCGACATCTTTCGAACACTAATAGTAATACTATACAATATTGTCTTAAGTTGTTGGGAGTTTTGCTCTATGGTACTTTATAAAGCAGTACGGGAAGTATTTAACTATTACAAGTATTCGAAAGGATAAATAAAGATTTCAATAATTCAACATGAAATCTGAAAATTACAATAGTTATACAAGTAAAACTGGAAATTCCAGTTTTATAGAAGACGGAAAAATATAAATTGGTTTTTGCTGAGTCGAGTGTAGCACTCTGTCCTTAAGACAATATTGCCCCGTATGTATCCTTTATACGTCCTGGACAATTTGTCTCCCAAGATAAAACAGAAATGGAACCCTTGAGCAAAGGAAACTCAAGAGCTACCGTGAAGAATATTGAGTAACGAAATGATGCTTGGAAGGTGTAGGAAGAAACTGTTTTGCTTGTGTATGCTTCTGAATTTTCGTGTATCATATATGTGTGTTCTTGGTGCTCAACAATGGTGTAAGGGGGTGTTTATATAGGTGATGGAGGGGGCTGAAAAATCGCCTCCATAATAGCCAAATAATGGCCATTATGGAGGTAGTAAAGTCACCAACATAAATGGTGAAAGACCAACGGATTTGGCCATTATAGGAGGAGTAATTCAGCCAAAATAAATGGTGAATTGAGAGCTTGGACGTTTCGATTTGACCGTCGAAATTCCAACTTTCGAAAACTTCGGGGACCAAAGCTGTACATCTTGAAACTTCGGGGACCAAACCGCACATCCGAAAGAATTCGGTCCAAATCGTATATCCGAAACACGGGATCAAGCGTACTTCCGGCAAAGTTGTCCGGCCCAAAAAGATAATATCGAAGACCCACGCCCACGACCCGTGACCGTGACCGTGACCGTGAACCCGAAACCGGACCGGGACCGGACGGGACGGGCGGCGGCGGCGGCGCGCGTGTGGTCTTTCCTCGAACCGAAGCACATCTAGGTCCTCCCTCCTTTAAACACATGGGATACCCCTTGGGGTCCCAAACCCCAAACCAATTTCGAATCTTATATACACAACAATTCTTTCTTCCTCTACCGATGAGGGAGAATTACACACAATACCACACTTTCCATGCTTCAAACACCTTACTTCGTGAACCAATATCTCTTTCATTTCTCAATGAAATTTGACGATTCTTGGCCCTACGGTTATCTACGTACTTAGTAGATCATGCATGTGTGAAGAACCGGATTCTCCAACATACGTTACACTAGTGTTTAAGCCGTTAAAGTTGGTCGGTCGTAACTCCCGCCAAAGGCAAATTTCCAACAACCTTTATGTCCCAAAGAGTGAGCACCATGCTCATCGACGAGCTTACTTCTGATTCGCTCACCATTGTGGGAGTTTTGAATCTGATACAGTGACCAGATGCAAACAACTATCACAAATATAAACCGAAAAACTTCTTTAGTTTTAGCCGCATTAACTCTCCGGCTCCGGCTACTAGCGAGAGGCACTAATGTTCATGATTTTTAACAATGACAAATATCCGAATGAAAATCAAGCGGGGATTTTCAACTTCTCTAATAACTTCAACTTAATGAATGTAAGTTGAGACTAAGCATGTTTCGCCAAGCTTTCGAAATCGCTTATTTCAAATTTTCCGAAAAATAGCTTCATCTGCTACTCAAAAATGCGTTTTTTTCTCTCTAAAAGCCTGACCGAATACCCCAACTCTCTAAAATAAGCACTTTTGGCTTGCCATAAGTTTGCCCAAACAGGCTATAAAGATGCTATATAAACAGAAGTTCTTAGAAATGTGATATTTCAAATGCAAGTAGGATCAATTATAACATGACAAAGCGGTTGGTTCACACTACCTAGACCTTTTAGTTTAAGGAACAAGGAATACCTATCTTCTTTGAAAGCGCCCAAACAAGAAATGCATAGCTTGAATTGATAAAATGTGTCAGCTTTAACATGTGATAAGTAAACAGAAAAGCATTATGGAATGATCAAACAAATGTACATTTAGTTGAATACTTAAAACATTATTTAGGTATCAAAGTAAATTGGTGATGCAGAGAGTTTTGAGAAAAAAGTTGTTACATAATATGTTGAGTTATGAACTTCAATAATTTTTATCCGATTTAAACTCAAACTATGGGGTAGTGAACAAGAAGTGATCTTTTATGAACAGTTACAATTTGAACAGAAAAAATGATCCTACAAGGATCTCATATGATTTATTATCCAACCTCATTGTTATATTTTACTGATTTCCTGTGAAAAAGGGCTAATACAACTAAAAGAACATTTGTAATAGGCCTCGAAAATCAAGAACAAGAGGTGTACATCCATAAAGATCTCAATAAGCCTAAGAGGGCTTGATATAAACCAAACATTTTGTATATCACAACACAAAAGCAACCCTAATGTCTTCTCCCTGAAATATAGAAAATACTCTCTCTCTCCTCTCTCTCTCCCCAACACAACGGTAACAAATCAGATCCCCACCCCCTTCCCCGACGGTAACCACCTCTGCGACCAGGTAACGCCGCCGGATTACTATGCCGACGACTTTTTTCGACATCTTTTCTTTTCTTTTCTACTTCTTCATCTTCTCTTTTTCGGTGACTTTTTTTTCTTCTTCTGCCACTCGGATCAGCGGCCAGGTTACTAAGTTGCTCCGACGCCAGCTCGAACATCAACTCCGGCAGTGAATAGTACTCCAGTAGTGAACAATATTTTCCAGGCAGAGAACAAGTTCTACCCAACTAGAGTTGGTACCTCCAGTCGCCCTTACTGATTCTTTGACAATTCAGATATTTCTTTCTTTTATTCTTCTTTTTCTCATCGATCTACACATGTATTCGACCTTTTTAGTGAAAACTCAAGTGAACAGTACTTCCAGTACCGGTGAACAATGATTTTCGCCGGCAAACAAGTTCGATTCAACTAGAATTGGTACCTCCGGTTGCCTGTATCCATTCTTTGTCATTATCCGTATTGTTAAATTTTGCTGCTTCATTGTATTGATTCGTGACTTTATGTTCTTGCATTTACCCTTCTTGTCTTTAGTTATAGAATTATTGGCGTAGTGGTTTTACATGCCTCTAGATTCTTGTTAACTTGTGCTTGCACTTGGATCCCTTCTGGTTTTAGGGTAAACATTTAAGTAGTCAATTATTCTATATTTGCTTTAGTGGCTTTGGTAACTGCTGGTAGACTAGGCCACTAGGGTCATGTTCTCGATCGGGATCGGGGACGAGGGGTAGGGGGTAAGTGGGGTAAAGGGGAGGATAGGCTGAGAATAGGGTCTTGGAAAATTGGGACTTTAACGGGAAAGTCCATAGAGCTAGTTAAGATTCTTAAGAAGAGGAGGAATAATATAGCATATGTCCAGGAGACCAAATGGGTATGACCTAAGGCTAAGGATGTAGACGAGTATAAGTTATGGTTCTCGGGTAGGTCAGGGTATAGGAATGGGGTAGGCATTTTAGTAGACAGCGAGCTAAGGGATCATGTGGTAGAGGTTAGGAGGGTCAATGACAGGATGATGACGATTAAGTTGGTAGTTGGAGGGTTCACTATGAACATTATTAGTGCTTACGCGCCACAAACAGGCTTGGGCGAGGAGGAGAAAAGGCATTTTTGGGAGGTATTGGACGAGGTGGTGAGTGGTATACCACCCACTGAGAAGTTATTTATATGAGGGGATTTCAATAGACAACTTAATTGGTTAGGTCAAAAGGTACGTAGTTGCTCGACCTAAGGGAATGAGTGATATCGGGTCACTTTCGGGGGGTTATGACGACGTGCATGGAGGCTTTGGCCTCGGGGACAAGAATGGGGGTGACGTCTCACTTTTGGAGTTCGCTAGAGCTTTTAGGGTGGTGATAGCCAATTCGAGGTTCCTAAAGGAGGAGCACTTTGTGACTTTTCGTAGTTTGGTGGCTAAGACTCAGATAGACTTTTTGCTCCTTAGGAAGGTTGACAAATGTTTTTGTAAAGACTACAAGGTCATTTCGATGGAGGATCTTACAACCCGACATAAGCTTTTCGTGATGGATTTGAAAATCAGGATGGAGAAGAAGAAGAGGGTTGTGGATGACAGGTTAAGAATTAAATCAGGGAGTTTGACCATAACTAGTGAGTAGATGACCGTAGGGCCAAGAATCGTCAAATTTCGTTGAGAAATGAAAGAGATATTGGTCCACAAAGTAAGGTGTTTGAGGCATGAAAATATGATGTGAGACAAATCTACCACATCGGTGGGAAAATGAAGAATTGCTCTCTTTATAAGTCTCTAAAGTGGTAAAGGGTTTGGGACCCCAAGGGTATCCCATGTGTTTAAAGGAGGGAGGACCTAGATGTGCTTGGGTTCAAGGCTAAGCCCACACGGGCGCCGCCGCCGCCCGTCCGTCCCGTCCGGTCTCAGTCGTGGGCTGTGGGCTGGACTTTCTGATATTATCTTTTTGGACCCCAAATTGCTTAATATTTACAGTTTGGTCCCTAGAGTTTCTGAAAAGTTGATTTTGGGAGTGACGGAAGGCAGAAACTTTTTGCCTACTGTTTGGACTGTTTTTTGGAGCATTAACCAGCCATTACTTGGCTGTTAACTACTCCATAAACAGCTCTTCTTCAATGACCATCATCAACCTCCTTCAATGACCATAATCAGCCCTCTTTCATGGCATTAAACCTACCATTACAGCCCTCCCTAATGGCCATTAACATCCATGTTTTGGGCAGTTGAACAACCCTCATCTATGCTATAAGTCACACCCCTTCATATTCATAACTTCTACTCTTAATTAATTAATATTAGTAATTAATTTTATAATTTCTAATTTAATGTATAAATTATGACATCTAATTAAAATCACACCAACATGGTATTCTCATTCCAATAAATGGAGAGTATTGGAGAATAGATAAGGAAATCAAAAGCACAAAATTGTAGAACTAAGGAGGAGATCAAAACCACAAAATGAAGAAAATGTTGATCGAGAAGGAACTATTCCCATGTCAGGTACTCAAATATTTATTTTAGCAAGTGAGTGAGTGTCTTGGTACTTTTATTATATGAATATCTTTTAGAATGTTTAGTTTTTTTCTCCCTTTTAAATTATTATGTTATAGAACTTCTATTGTTAATCTTCTTTTTCAGTTTGTTCGTTGTAGAATGGATGAGTAGATCAAAAGCACGAAATCATAAAATTGAGGAGATCAAAAGCACAAAATAAAAAAAATGTTGATGGAAAAGAAACTATTCCCATGTCAAGTACTCAAATATTTATTTTAGCAAGTGAGAGAGTGTTTTGGTACTTTAATTATATGCATATCTTTTAGAATGTTTAATTTTTTTTATCCTTTAAATTATTATGTTATAGAACTTCTATTGTTGATCTTCTTTTTCAGTTTGTTCGTGACATAAAATTGTTGAGAACGGTCATCATATCTTTTAGTTTAGTCTAGAATTTTTATATTTATACTCCTTAATACATGAAAATTAAAATTTATAGAATTTGTTGCTTAGATAATTTTGATTGACAAGCTAAATAATTCTAACAAAATCTACTACCACACACACACACACACACACACACACACACACACACACACACACACACACACACACACACACACACACACACACACACACACACACACACACACACACACACACACACACACACACACACACACACACACACACACACACACACACACACACACACACACACACACACACACACACACACACACACACACACATATATATATATATATATATATATATATATATATGCTTGGCAAAGGAGAGTGACATGATACTTTTTCTTTGGCCAAAAAACATAATTTTTTTTTAAAAAAAAATCTCATATTTCCTATTTATCTTATTGTTGGCATGAACGTCCTAATTATTTTTATAAGAATCAATATCAATATATAATATAAAGCTAGACATAAACAAGGTGATGTGACACCTCTATGGCAAATGATCCTATTTATCTTTTTTTCTCATTTTTTGACAATTTTCTCTACCTTTATTATTATATAAAAATAAATATGTCAATTAATCATTCAATCATATTCTTTAATGTGGGATTTGGGGAGACTAAACCTCTTTTAATCCTCATAGTTCAACGTGTGATAGTTAATGCATATAATATTTTTTTCATCTTCTCCTCTCTCCCACTAGCAGACTTAACTAAATATATTATAAAGTGAGAGGTAATTGAAAGTTATAATTTATTGTGTTAAAGTAATAAATTAATACCTATGAACATTTGGTAACGTCAAAAATCTAAAAAGACACCAATAACTATTGCAATTATTGTCCGTGCCTGCATTATATTACTTTTACGTTTTATTTGCATATGTTCTATGTTCTCCTTTTTTATACTATATAGTTATACAACTTTGTGAGAGCACAAAAGATAAGTCATGGAGAAATAGTCAAGTGCAAATTTTCACTTTGCGGTGCAAAGTTTGGTCATTATTTCTGTTAAGAGTCCCACATCGGAAATGAAATGGAAATATGGACTTCTTATATGGACTTGGACAATCCTCACCCTACAAGCTAGCTTTTGAATTTTTAGGAATTGGGAATATGGTATCAGAGTCAGGCCCATTTGACTTCTTTGTTCACCGATGTTGGGTCCCCAAATTATATTATTCACGCTCCAGTTAACGAGGTCTAGGCGTGCGAGGGAGTGTTAAGAGTCCCACATCGGAAATGAAATGGGAACATAGACTCCTTATATGTATTTGGACAATCTTCACCATACAAGCTAGCTTTTGGAGTTGAGTTAGACTCAAGATCCATTCTTTACAATTTCTTAGTATGGATCAATGCATTTGGGAGCAAAAATGGTTAGTGGTATTCCTTTTTGGAAAAGATTTAAAAAAAAAGCGTGTCACATAAATTCAGACAAAGGAAGTACTTCTTTTGGTATGGGAGTCATTTGCTACAAGGGAGCAATATATTTGTCATGCCATGGCTCATAGATATAAACACAATGACTTTTTCTTTCCTTACGTATTACTTACCCAAACCTTTTTTAAAACAAAGTTTTAATTTCATGGTCAACATAAGCTGTACGTTGATACTTTCAACCTAATTATATTCTACGCACTCTTTAAGGACTTTTTTTTTTGTGTATAAATAAAACCAGAAAACCAAATTCATGGCACTTAGGTTGTTGTCCAACCCACTACCAAAGGAGTGTAGCATGGGGTAAGGGTTTTAAATTTTCATCTATATATAAGTGTATTCAACTATAAATATCTAGTAGAATCAGTCATCACAAGTTACACAATTTCATTTTATATGGATAAAGATTTCGATCTCGATTTGGCTTTAACGGTGGTTGGAATTTCAAGAAACACGGCTGAGCCGCCGCGCTGTTCGACGCCTCCCGGTGATCACGACGTGAGTCAAATTCAATTGCCTAGTGTTAATTGTGAAGTTGGCCTTTGTATAGTATGTATGGAAGGTTTTCAAAGAGGTGTTGATCATGGTAAACACGTCCCTTGTGATCATGTTTTTCATGCAAATTGCCTTACCAAATGGCTCTCCCTTCGTAATTCTTGCCCTCTTTGTCGTTTTAACGAGGCGGATTCAGAATTTAAATTTGATTGACTCGACTTTCAAGGTTATTTAGCATCAAATTCATTTTATTTTATAATGACAAGTTTAGATGTAATGTTTGTTGAAATTTTAGTGAATTTTCACATATATGTTTATGTTTTGCGTCAAATTGAAAGTAGTAAATTGATTCAATGTTTACTGAGCCGACTCATAAAATGATCTATGAGAAATAGAAGACTGCTGGCACCAAAGAAGGCGAGTAGCCTCCTCTCGAGAAAGATGTTTTTTCTAGATTAGCACGTCCTTTTTTTTTTCAATTTATGTGATGCATTTTTATTTTAGTTAATTCGTCTAAAGAAATGATACATTTTAAATATTTAGAGACTAGTAATCTTTAAACTTTCTATTTTACTCCAATGATAATTATACAAATATTTATGATTTGTTTTAAATCACACGTTTAAAAAAAAAATCTTTTAAAATTTTTCATGCCCAGTCGAATTAGTCACATGAATAGAAACAAAATGATTTTCCTCACATTGGATGCATCGTAGTGGTTAGGATTTTCTCATCCAAAATGGATGATGCAGTAGTGTATACTATCTACAAATTGTAATTTTTTCAGTATATTTATTAAATATAGTGTATAAGTCAGTTACACCATGTAAGTTTCCCTTGTAATTTTCACTTGGTTTCTTGTCCTGCTTTTTTCATGATTACTTCTAACACTGATATTTCTTGTCAGTTCTAATTATTTTCTATTGACTTTGTATCCTTAGACAAAAACAAATTAAAGGGAAGCATTCAAATGGCAGCCCGGTGCACTAAGCTCCCGTTATGCGCGGGATCGGAGAAGGGCCGGACCACAAGGATCTGTTGTACGCAACGTTACCTTACATTTCTGCCAGAAGCTATTTCCACGGCTTGAACACATGACCTCTTGGTCACATGGCAACAACTTTAAGGAGGTCATTATGATTAGTGAAAAGTATAAAAAAATCTCTCATTATTCTTGTCTCTCTAAATTCTCGTCCATGTTTAGATTTTAACATGGTATCAGAGCCACGTTAGAAAGAACACCAAAATACTATAATAATGGCAGGTGACGGTAAAGAAATCGGCGATAATGGCAAAGGAATTGCCGATGAAGAAAACAAAATCCAAAGAAAAACAATCTCTCCCTACAACATTACATCGAATGATAACCCTAGAATTGTGGTTATACAAGTCTAATTGAAGGGCGAAAAATATGAAAAATGAGCTAGATTCATGAGGAAAGTCCTAAGAGCAAGAAAAAAGTTCGGCTTCATCTACGGTATAATTAAAAAATGGGATGAAAAGTCGCCGAACTTGAAAGATTGATGGACTATAAACTCACTGTTAGTGTCGTGGATTCACAACACCATAGAACCGACGCTTCGCTCAACAATTGCACATATAGAGGAAGTGGAAGAATTATGGACGAGCATCCGAAAGCGGCTCACCATTATTAATGGCTCTCGGATGCAACAACTAAATATGGAACTAGCGGAGTGCAAGCAAAAGGGAAGGACCATAGCGGATTACTATGGAAAACTCACTAAGCTGTGGGAGGAATTGGCGAATTACGAACAGATCTCAACTTGTACGTACGGAAAGTGCACGTGCAATCTAGGAACACCAAAAGAAAAGAAGAAAAAGTGCATATTTTCCTCATGGGATTGGATGAGGGAACGTATGGAACAGTGAGATCGAGCATATTGTCCCAGGAACCGTTGCCATCATTGAACAAGGTCTACTCAAAGTTGGTGCAAGAAGAGCGTGTGAGAGGAATCACACGAAAACAGAGGATCGGATTAAAACCATAGCTTTTGCCGTACAAGGGAGAAACACTTACCGTGACCAAGGTGAAGGGAAAAATGATGGTGCGTTCTGCACACATTGCAGAGATCTTGACGTGTTATGGATGGATGTTTTCAACTCATTGGATATCCATATTTGTGGCCGAGAAACAAAAAAGGAAATGAAAAAATTGAAGGAAGAGGACGAGAACAACAACAACATCAGAGGAGTGGATCAGGACCTAATCGTGGTAGAGGTAACTATCGGGCTAATGCTGTAGTTGCCAAAGAAGAAACTCAGACGTAGACAAGAACAGTGAACATATGCGGCATATGACTTCATAATTTAAGAGATGAGATCCGGAAGACTGTGATTCACATGTTGAATTTCCAGAGAATAAACCCAAATGATAAGATGGATAGTAAGATTGAAAACTCATCCTGGATCATAGACTCTGGAGCTACCAATCATGTGACAGGTAATTCAGAAGAACTGAGCAATACGCGAGACATTCCTAAGTGTCCGATCGGTCTTCCGGACGAAAGTAGCTCGGTGGCTATAAAAGAAGGAAAAACCAGGCTGAATGACAAGATATGGTTGACGAATGTCCTTTATGTTCTGGATTTGACATGTAATTTGATTTATGTATCATAACTAGTTGATTATTTAGGTTGTGATGTGACATTTAATAGAATTATGTGTGTTATACTTGACTCAACCACGATAAAGCTGATTGGAAAGGGTGAGCGACGAGGTGAACTTTATTATTTTTGGAATGTGCCGTTGATATGAGCTATGAAGGTAGAGGCAGTTAATTGGTTCGATCGTTGGCACAAACGGTTGGGTCATCCTTCAGCACAAGTAACGAAGTCTGTTATGACATTAAGCTTAAATGAGAGCGGTGATAGATCAGATAGAGAATGTGATGTATGCCAAAACAAATGAGAAGTGTTT
Source organism: Anisodus tanguticus (assembly GCA_034509755.1). Classification (NCBI taxonomy): domain Eukaryota; kingdom Viridiplantae; phylum Streptophyta; class Magnoliopsida; order Solanales; family Solanaceae; genus Anisodus; species Anisodus tanguticus. Next base: position 41,160,671 of record CM067558.1, read on the forward strand.
TCCCTTTAAGTAATAATATTGCTTCGGATACTTTTGAGATGATTCATTGCGATTTATGGGGACCATATAGATCCCCTTCCTCTTGTAGTGCTTCATATTTTTTTACTATTGCGGATGATCGTTCGCGAGCTGTGTGGATCTTTCTCTTAGTTAATAAGAAAGAAGTGTCCCAAACCTTGAAGAATTTCTTCTCCTTGGTGGATATATAGTTTCGTAAGAAAGTGAAGATTGTTAGAAATGATAAAGGAACTGAGTTCACATGTATGAAGACTTATTTCTTCGAACATAGAATTCTTTTCCAAGCATCTTGCACGGGAACACCACAGTAGAATGTAAGAGTCTAAAGAAAACACCGTCACATTCTTAATATGGTGCGAGCATAAGATTTCAGGGTCATCTTCCGATCAAATTATGGGGAGAATATATTTTGAATGCAGGGTATTTGATTAATAGAACGTCATCTTCGTTGTTGAATGAGAAAAACCCCTATGAAATTTTATATGGCGAAGTGCCTCGATATGATCATTTAAGGGTGATATGGTCACTATGATATGCACACATAAAGGAAAGAACGAGGGATAAGTTTGAGAGTCGGAGTCGTAAGTGTGTCTTCTTGGGACATCCCTACGGAAAGAAGGGTTGGAGATTGTATGAATTAGAGAACGACGAATATTTGATCTCAAGAGATGTGGAATTCTATGAGACTAAGTTCTCCTTCGCTGTAAGATCGGGCAACTTAACCGACATCATAGAAGTAATACCGAACGAAGGAGAATCTCCAGAACAAGGTTGTGTTAACGTGGACGAAATAGAGGGAGGAATAAACCAACACAACTTCGAAGAAGACAATACTGCTAATATAGGTACAAACGAAACTTAGATGGACGGAGTACAGACACCAAATGCCGAACCTATGGATCAACAGGATTTAGATCAGACATAGGCCAATCTAGATATAGATAACTTAGAGGAAGTACAACCGCAAGGTATATGTATCAATGAAATGGACCCGGATGAACAACTGTGTTGAGGTAAATGTCAAAAGCATGAATCAATCCGGCTACGGACTACGTCACTAAACCTTTCTGGAAACAAAGTCCATCAACTCATCCGCACGATCCTTAGCAATCCTTCGGTGCACCTTATCCCTTAGCTAATTATATATCCTGTGATAATTTTTTCTCGCAACACCAAAGGTTCCTTGCAGCAATTACCACATGAACCGAATCAAAAACCTTTTGGAGGCAATGAAAAAGGAACATTGGAAAGTAGCCAGGCGACAAGAGATCCAAGCATTGGAGGATAAGAGAACATGGACACTAGAATCTTTGCCACCAGATAAGAAAGCACTCGGATGTAGATGGGTGTAAAAAATCAACTACAACTCTGATGACACAATCGAGCAATATAAAGCTCATTTGGTCATATTTGAAAATAAACAAGAGAAAGAAATTGACTACAACAAAACTTTTACTCCGGTTGATACGGTAGTAATTGTTTGGACCTTTCTGGCTGTTGCTGTTGCGCAAAATTGGAAGTTACATCAGATGAATGTGCATAATGCTTTCTTACGCGACGAGCTTACGGAAGAAGTTTATATGAAATTATCACCGGGATTTTGTGTTCCTAATACATGGCAAGTATGTCGACTCCGAAATTTTTAGTATGGTTTGAAGCAAGCTCCAAGGTGTTGGTTTGCAAAATTATCAAGAGCTTTGATGAAATATGGGTTCAAACAGTCGTACTCTGATTATTCTCTATTCACTATGCACCAGGGAGGTATGCAACTTAAAGTTTTAGTCTATGTGGATGACTTGATTATCTCCGAAAATGACCATAGTGTCATTGAAAGATTCAAAGATTATCTTCGCACCTGTTTTCACATGAAGGATTTGGACCCTCTGAAGTACTTTTTGGGAGTTGAAGTTACACGTGGACCAACTGGGTTGTTTCTCTATCAATGAAAATATGCATTGGATATAATTTTTGTGCCCGATTTACTGGGAGCTAAACCAATAATACTCATATTGAACAGAATCACGGTTTAGCGTTGGCCAAAGGAGCTACTTTAGGAGATCCGGAACCATACCGACGTATGGTCGGTAGACTAATATACCTCAGTTTCACGAGACATGAGTTGTCGTATTGCGTGCTTGTTATGTCCCAATTCATGCAGCAACCAAAGAAATCATACTGGAATGCGGCTCTTCGTGTGGTGTGGTACTTGAAGAAGAACCCATGACAAAGTATTGTGATGAGAAAATATTATGATCTCCAGTTGTACGGATGGTGTGATTCTGACTGGGCCGGATGTCCGTTGACTCGAAAATCACTTACCGCTTGGTTTATATCCCTCAGGAATTCACCAGTATCATGGAAAATCAAGAAGCAGTACATTGTCTCTCGCTCGTCAGCAGAGGCGGAATATTGGTCAATGACAATGACAGTCTGTGAGTTGAAATGGTTAAAGGGAATTTTATATAGTTTGGGTGTTGAACATAAATCTCCGGTGAAAGTGTATTGTGATAGTCAAGCAACATTGTATATTGCACAAAATTCAGTGTTTCATGAAAGGACTAAACACATTGAAGTCGACTGTCACTATGTCTGGGACGCGCTCCAATCTGGAATAATACTTCCCAGTCATGTGTCAACCAGTGAGCAATTAACCGATGTGTTTACAAAGGCTTTGGGCAAATCGCAACATGAATATTTACTTGGCAAGTTGGACATATTTACTTTGCAAGTTGGGCATTCGAGACCCTCATGCTCCGACTTGAGGGGTAGTATTAGAATATGTTAGGTCTATTTATGGTAATATTGAATTTGATAATTATGATAATATAGGATTTGTAGTCCTATTAGAATATGGTTACCATTTGCCCTATTAGACCAAGAAAAGGAGGATCTTACTTCTATATAAGGAGGTCATTATGATGAATGAAAAACAAAGAATTTTTTCATTATTCTTGTCTCTCTAAATTCTCATCTCTGTCTCAATTTTAACAACATATGATTCACCAAATTTCGAACATTGCGCTACTTTCCCTCTGGAATCCTTAGTAATTAAATATATGAGAAATATAATAACTTATTTTTTGATGTTTGAATCAGTCCAATATTGATAAAAAAAATAACAATTCAGAAGAACTAAGTTGAAATTAGAAAGTGAAATCGACAACGACATGAAAAATAAGAGTACATGAAGATTTTTTTTTTAGAATTGATGAGAAAGTAACTATTTAATTTAATGAGAGAGTAAACTTATCGTTATTTACTCGTTCAATCGTACCTCAATCCAATTAAAAATTGATTTTTTATTAATAACAAATATATAAATTATATATTATAGCATCATAATATAAAATTCCTATTTTTTGGGGGGGGCTAAGGCAAAGGTTTTAGTTGCCTTGCCTTAGAGCTGGCCCTCGATTTGATCATCCATGTGAGTTAAAGAACAAATCTCAAACGTCACTATAACTAGCTACCTTGGGCATCATCCTATCTAGGGGTGACAAAATTAACTCATAAAATCATGACCCGTCTAATCGATTTAGATAAATTGATTTGATCACCCCATTTTGCCTTGAATTTTTTCTGCATGAATAACCACTTATTAGATAACTTCAGACATACGTTACTGTTTTTTCTCGATTCTTCTTGCTCAAACACACGTGCCTTAAATTTTAGTCCATTTTTCATGTAGTTTAGTCATATATGCAAGACTGAAGTGCAGTCATATTTGAAAAAATTAAAAGGGTGTTAAATGAATTTGTTAGATTTATTGTGTCATTGACAAATTAATGATTGAGGTTTGTTCTTTATGATATATGAAACTTATGTTTTAAATTTAAGCTTACTTTAAGTAGATTTGAGTGTTGAATTGTTGAAATTTCAAGAACAAATTATTATTTTTTGTTCAGACGCACATGTCTGAAATTTTAGCTCGTTTTTACATGTATTTCAGTCGTGTATGACTGAGGTGCAGACATATATGAAAAAATTATATTTGACAACAAAAATTCAGATACACAACTGAAATTTTAGCCTATTTATTCATACACTTCAGTCTGTACGACTGAAGTTCAGACATACATGACTTAAATTTTAATACGCACCTCAATAAAAAATGTCCAAACTTTATCTTGGCAAATCATATTAAACATCAGGTGAAAACGACTGATGTTTGGCCGTCACAAGGCCACACTTTCATACGCGTGTGTCTCAAGTTGCCAAGCTTCAAACACGACTATCCCAAAGCGGGAAACGTGCAAAAAACTTACAAATCGGGCACACAAGTTAAATGGCGACCCTAAAAGTGGGTGCACTTCATCCGCTTATTTATTGGCTCAGCCCAACCCACCCATTTGACACCTCTAATCCTATCTATCGCTTTACAAATTTTTATGTTTAATCTAAATAGACGGGTGAATCTGTTGTAGAAACTATGAATGGGGCAAAACTCAGTAGTTTTTATTCAAACCTTATACCTGGAGTTAAAAAGTCCACTCAAGGAAAATAGATTACAGAGTCACATGACCAAAAGTAGACCTCAGACCAGTGACTCAAGTTATTCACACAACAACTAGGGATACAAAGTAAGCAGATTGAAGTTGCTTTCTCTTTTATTTCCACATATACATTTACCTACTACATCCCCTCACATTCATTAACTTGACAGACTGGTTTTCTGAAGGCATTGGCTGACGGAAACACCACTTCCTACTCGCTGTCACTATCAATATATCCGTACTCAGGTCGGTCCTCTATCTCAACAGGTGGCCCTTGCTTCCTCAGCTGTAAAGACCAAAATGAGAACGAGAGATTACAACAACAACAAAGATGAAAAACATGAGAAAACTTTTAAACGATCTTGAAGAGAACCTTCAAGTAGTTCTCCAGTCTGAACTGCAGATGCTCATTTTCCCGTTTAATTATCTCAAATGCAATCATGCACCTGTTAACATTTCTGAAGTCAATACAATCATCAGCAAATAATAAAGCCATTAATTTCTCCGTAGACCTTACGCTCGAAAATCTCCACCCTTCCAGTTTTGCTTCATGCAATTGATTTGATGCGTCACTTTTGCAGCTCCTATACTGCAAGCACACAGAGCAGACTCGGTTACTAGCCAATACAAAAACAGGATGACACTGGCAGCAGACAAACAAACAGGACATCAATCAAACAACTGATACTTTTAAATGTATTGGAAATACCCATTCACAGGCTGCCAAAAGTGCCTCCATTTTACTTACCCATTTGATCACCCTTTCCTCTCCTAACCACCCCAAAAAAGAGAGAGGGGGGAGGAAACGACCCGTGAAGTTGGAGAAAAGAGAATACTGACCTTGTGGTGCTTCTCTTGAATCGACTAAAAAGACTCTCTACCGTAGGGATATGGTAGGGAGGTCGTTCCCTGTACGTATACATAACAGACCTGTGAGGGGAGGAAGAAGTTGAAAAAGAAACTTAGAGAAGGACACAAGTACTTACAGTTCTGCCACCATTAAGCCAAGAATCTTAGCAGCATCCCTGAAATATTCAGCACAAGCATCCTCAAGAAAGCCCTCACTGTCGTTTTCCAACAATTCCAGTTGAACAAATCGCCCATCAAGAATTTGCTGCAGATACACAACAAATTGCTTTTCATTGAGTAGAAAACTCATTCTAGAAGTAACAGTTCTAAAAAAATTGGGAATGGATCAACATGATGGGGGTCAAAAAAATTGCGAGCAAATCACATTTTAGACCCTAGGATCTGGCACTTTGTCCTTCGTTTATCGTTTATAAGTAAGTATTATTGTCCTTTAACTATTAACAATTATCGTAAAACTAGTGATTTTGTTATTTTTCCTGTCAAAAGTAGTAGATTTGCATCAGGGTACCATTTTACCCTGCTATCACGTCCACCTTATGCTCAGCATGTAGTATAGATGGTCCTCATTGAAGATGAACAAGGGATAAAAGAAATAAAAAGGTAAAAACTGATCAAAAAAAAGAAAGTAGGGCATAGGATCTGAATCAGACCTCATCAAAAAGTGACTGCCTCAAATTGGCAATGTATCGAGCAAAATCGCTTGCCATCCTTGATGATATCGAGGTTCTTCAGAGCTAGCAGATAGGATGTGAAGGCAGGAAACTCGAAGAAATGCCTTAAACCAGTTGCACGTCTATATAAGGTTGATGTTCCAATGGGATGATATGCATGACACTCGTACGAACACGAAAAAGGACGAAGATGTCTGAGCAAGTCATGTCTTACGTAAGCAACTTCTGCTTTCACCAGTTAGATTGAATATCAACCAATCAGAAAAATTGGGTGAAGCATGTTTGTCAAAAACATCATAAAATTATCACTTCATTACTTCTACATAATCTCGGTAGATTTACCGTATCTATTCTTGTAATCGCATGAAATAAATAAGAGAGAGGTCCAGAAATCCATAATGAAATCTGTCTAGGATTCTCCAATTTCTTTTCTTTAAAGAGATGAGAGTCAAAAACACACCTCAAGTATCACTTTTTTGTTTTTAGTTTCTTACCTGAATTATCATGTATGAGAGTTAGGGCTTGAATTGTTCAATTTATAATCAGCGTAACCTAAAGAAAACATTGAAACTTCTTACATGTGTCATTGAACGTGTAACATGGTTGGAAATTAGTTACATGTGTCCATCGAATCAAAACGTGTCTGTTCTGAAATTAGCATATTCTGCGGAGTACTCTAGGATATTTTCTACTTAATTGTGATTTTCTAAAGAGATAAGGGTAAAGAACACACCTCAAGTATCCTTTTTTTTAGTTTCCTACCTGAACTAGTGAGAGTTTCCTACCTAAACTATCACCAACTAGTTAGCAAAGCACACCTCAATTATCCGTTGTTCACTTATCATACCTGATAGTTGAGGTAGGAAACTCTAAAAAAAGTGATACTTGAGGTGTGTTTTTAAATAAATTGAATATAGAGAAGACAGACTAATATAAAAACACAGGTTAAGTAGACATACTCATATACAATGTGCATTACAAGGAAATGCCAATCAAGATGGAAGGCATGAGTTATTTTTCTAATACTCTGTTCTTATTCTTCTAATGAATATATTCTTTCTGAATTCTAATTTAACTCATTCATGTTGAGAAATAAATGATTGAACGAAGCACCAAACACATAGCATGATTTATTTTGTTTACTGAAGCCCCTTGCTTCTAATTTTCTTTGTTGATCTCTTACTCAAAATATGCTACGTGTTTTGTTCTATGTTGTTCTGAATGATTTCCTTCCTATAATAATCCAAAGTTTCCTTATGCATCCCTAGACAACATTAAACTATACAATGCATTCACAAGATTCGACCATTTTGATAGCTTTAAAAGCACAATTTCTTCTTTTGAGTACAACTTATAGACAGTCTTCAATCAACATGACAGACAAAACATTTTTCACTAAGTAGAATTTGCATTCAAACTCCAAAAATATAATTCAGAAATTATTTGATAACCCAATGTAGAGAAATGAGTCAAAATTAAATTAACATCTCTTAATAACTAAACAAAGTAAAACTGCAGCATAATCTATGCCTATATATATATATATATAGGCATAGACAAGGTGACGTGTCACCTCTCTATGACCTAGAATACTATTTATCTTTTTTCTCCTTTTTTGACATTTTCTCATTCATTTATCTATTTGTTTTATTTTTAATAGCCAAAAAGTCTTTAAATTCCACTATAATTGTCTTCTTTATTGCTACAAATAATGGTGTCAACTTGAAAGACACCTAAACGTATACAATGTCTTTAATTACACATACTACATTGATTCGGTTGATGAATGATGTCTTTATTGTGGCAAAGCAGAAGGCTTTTGAACATTTGTTAGAAGGAACTGAAGTTTGGCCCCATGGAAAACTATACTATGTCTCTACAGTTACCAAATAAAGCATATTACTTTTAAGATTGTTAGAGCTTGGAACTTCCTATAACATGACCTCTTCAGAAAAAAAGGGCAGGCAGCCCGGTGCACTAAGCTTCCGCTATGCGCGGGGTCCGGGGAAGGACCGGACCACAAGGATTTATTGTACGCAGTCTTACCTTGCATTTTTGCAAGAGGTTGTTTCCATGGCTTAAACTCGTGACCTCCTGATCACACGACAACAACTTTACCAGTAACCTCTTCAGAAAATGGAGCATAATACTCTGGACCCTTTATACATCATGATCAAACAAAGTAATTGTTGGAAATTTGCCTTTGGCGGGGAGATGCGTCCACCCATCTTTGATGAATTAAACACTAGTGTTCCGCATGTTGGAGGCTTTGTCTCTTTACACATGCATGATCTACGAAGTGAGTAGATGACCGTAGGATCAAGAATCGTCAAATTTCGTTGAGAAATGAAAGAGATATTGGTCCACGAAGTAAGGTGTTTGAGGCATGGAAATGTGGTGTGGGACAAATCTACCACATCGGTGGGAATAGGAGGAATTGCTCTCTATATAAGTCTCTAATTGGTAAAGGGTTTGGGACCCCAAGGGGCATCACATTTGTTTAAAGGAGGGAAGACCTAGATGTGCTTGGGTTCAAGGCTAAGCCCACACGCGCGCCGCCGCCGCGGGCCACGGGCCGTGGGCCGTGGGGACTTTCTGATATTATCTTTTTGGACCAAAGAAATCTGCCAGATGAACAGTTTGGACCTGAATTCTTTCATATGTACAGTTTGGTCCCTGAAGTTTCAATATTTACAGTTTGGTCCCCAGAGTTTCTGGAGACTTTCTGCCTACCGTTGGACTGTTTTCTGGAGCATTAACCAGCCATTATTTGTCTGATTAACTCCTCCATTAACAACCCATTACTTGGGCAATAGAGCAGCCTCCTTCATGACCTTAAATCAGCTCACTAATGGCATTAAAACTGCCATTACAGCCCTCCCTTTATGGCCATTACAACCTTGTTTTTTGGCAGTTGGACAGCCCTCCTCCTTGCTATATATTGAGCTGTTGTTGGCTCAATTCGTGACTGCAGAAACAGACGGAAAACACACGAAAAACAGACAGCAAAAATACACAAAACAGTGAGCAGAAACACTGCAAACCAGTGACGAAAATCACTGAGCAAACACCCTCATATACACAAGATATACACTACAGAGACACACTATATACACAGAGACAAAAGAGAAGAGTAAAGAGAAACTCTTCCTTCCTATTCCATATCTTCAGCAAGTCGATTCATATTTGTTTTCTTCGCCAGACTCATCCTATTGGCTTTGTAGCGTTGAGATTAAAGTGTTGTTTTATCTTGGGAGACTATTGCCCGCTAACGTAAAAGCATATATACGGGGCAATCTTGTCTTAAGGACAGAAGGCTATCACTCGACTCAACACACAACGTTGTAACCATCCAGATTTAGTTGTTTCTTGATTTCAGGTTATCAAGATTCAAGACACAACAAGCTTGCGGCAGTTTGAAGATTGGCCTATTTGTTCAACAAGATTCAATTTCTGAAGATTGAATATTTGTTCATCCTTTCGAATACTTGTAATAGTTATTTACTTCCCGTACTGCTTTATAAAGTACCATAGAGTACCAAAAGTAATTCCTGTTTATAGATCAATCTTCTTATATTTCTTGAGAGCAAGTACTTCATGATCACGCGGTTGTGGTATGGTGGACAATTCTGCTCATGGCTTTCACCTTAGAGGCAAGCGAGTAAAGATTCAAAATAACCATGTCAATTTATCAACAAACAACAATAGGAAAAAGCCAGACCTAAGAAATGCATAAATCACTGAAGAATTTACTTAAAATTACAACAATATTAACTTTCTATTCAGCCTCCTCCAAATCTCGACTTCTCTTCTCTTAGATATCCCAACTTGGTAACAAGTTCAGAAAACTAATTTATCTTATGGCCTCCAACAAACTAAAAGTAAGCACCAAGAACTTGGTTCGAAACAAAATATCATATTATCATCAACAATTTCTTTGATGATCATAATATCCCCGAGAGCCAGTTGACACACAGTTCACAGCCGGTAGCCCTTAACATTCTCCACTTATATAGTAGTGTTCGTACTAGTGACGTGTGTCTAACCCACACAAACTCTTACCACTACACCAGTGCCCTGGGGACAATGTCATCAACATTGGTAGTATCCGTAATAGGAATTGCTGAAGAACTAATTTCTCAAATACGCAAATTGAATCATTCAATGTCTATAAGGAGACTATTTATGTTTGTTTATGTGCAATTCTAAGACCAATTCAAGAAGAAAGTATTACATTAGGTTGAACATTCAACATAAAACATTCTCTTATGTGTCAATATTTGATCGGACAGAGAGGTAAATAATTTTTAGTGTCTACTTTCGTTGACTTATCTTCTTCTTTAAACTTAAGTGGGATCTATGTTAAAATAGAAATGATGCCATTAAATAGTTATTAAATAAGGAAAGGTGGTAACACGTAAATTGGGACGGAGTAAGTAATTAAACTATGATAAAGTAAATAGGATTATAAGTGCAATATACACTCAGAAACGGCGAACTTCAATTATAAATGTCGACTGAATGACTTCGGATGTAAACCATTTGATCCAGTGCAGAAATAACCGCTTATAGAATTTTAAAGTTTAGCCTCTCAAAATCGCGAGTATGAAGAGGAAAAGAAACAGCAAATAACCACTTTATATATCAACAATAATTAAGGATTAGCCATCAAAATTGGTTAAACTTCAAATACATTTTTAAAAGTGGCAACTCATTAATTTCAACACCCTACATACTCCCTCCGTTTCATAATAATTGATTTTTTAGACTTTTTATTATTTTTAAAAATAAGTGGTGTTTTAAGATTTGAAGAAGACTTTGGACAGATTCTTCCAAGATTACTCTTATTTAAGTAGTCAAGATTCATAACTATCTTCTTTTTTTTCTAGAAAATAGTAAAACTTGATTAGGGGTAAGTTAGTAAAAACACTCCTAATGTTTTAGGAGTTAGCGATTTCTTAAGGTGTGTGCATGAGCCTAAAAACTACTTATTGTGGAACGGAAGGAGTAGTATGTTTAAGACCATAAGAAATCTCCTTTATTTTCTTAACAATATGCCCAGTCTAACTAAGACAAACAAATTAAAATGACAGGGTTATTTCAGAGTTTTAAATTTCACGTGTGAAACTCTATCATATTGTCATGAAATTTCACTTGTAAATTTAGTAAGCATTTGAACATAAATTGAGTAATATTTGAAAAAAGAAAAAAGTAATATTTAAAGTTGAAGTAAAAAAATAGTTCTCTTTTTAAAAGGGATAAGACAATATTACCCCTGAACTATATCCGAAGTTGCTACGACATACCATACCTTTGCCGAGGTTCTATTATCCCCCCCTAAACTTTTTTAAAGTGTAATAAATGTCACCCTAAGTGCTTACGTGGCATAGAGAACCAAATATTTGACAGGCGGTGAAATACACGCGCTGTCATGTGTAATTTCGTATTTTTAAAGTTTTTTTAAATCTATTTCATTTTTTTCCTTTTTTTTTAATTCCGAGATGTAATGAAAATATTATTTGTATTTAGAAAAATGAAAAGGATAATTATTTTTGTATGAACTTGAAAAATTATTAGAGGTGTTGAGCATATTCAAAGGTTGTTGAAGTTTTAAAGTTGAGTTTCAAGTGCTAAATTCATTATAAATTCTTAGTTGTTGATGAGATTCAAAAATGAAAAAAGAATTTCGAATCCATCATTATTGAACCGTGAAAAAGCTTGAAGAACAAAAAATGATTTATCAAAATTCTTGGTTGTTGATCAAATTGATTATTGGGGTATGGTGATGATGTTGTTGTGAAGTTGTAGTTGAAATTTGAGCTTGATTGATGCGGATTAAGCTGAGTTTTTATTGAAATTTGATACCAAAAATTAGATTTGGAGCTCTTGAAAATGGGTGATAAAATATGGATGAAGAACTCTTGAAAATCAGCTTTGAAACTGACACGTGGCCATTTCATATAGGTTATAGCCCTTTTTTTAAGTTCTCACGCGCTTGTAGGAGTTCGCTCTCACGCAATGCACCACGTCAGCAATAAAGGTGCAAAGAATTATGAAAAAAAAAATTAGGGAGGTAATAGGACTCCGGCAAAGATAATGTGTGTCGTAGCAATTTCAGATATAATTCAAGGAGGGTAATAGTGTCTTATCCCCTTTTAAAAATTAAAATTATACTTCGACATGCATTTCAATTGATAAAAAGTTGAAGTTATGTGAATGAAATAAAAAATTCACTTGAAAAACTAACCTAAAAATCATTCCAATACATAATTAAACAATGTTTTGTATCTCATGCCAAACGGATCCATAGAACTCTATAATATTTTTTAAAGATAGGACGAAATATGATCAATAACTGATTTTTCTAAGATCTAAGTATTCCTTCTTAACTTTACAGTAATACAATTGTTTCGTTCTTTTTTCTTTTTGTGTGACGAATCAAAGCGATAAAGGATTGAATCTCAATAGATCGTGGCAGCAAGGCCCCTCTGTAACTTATAATACCCCACAATATTTCGCTAAATATAGTAATTTGTATACTGAGTGAAATTATGTTTTTCTTAATAAACTCTTTGCTTCGCCAATCCTGAATCTACCACGTAGTCTATTGTGAAAGATTTTTTGTAATGTTTGTAGAAAGAAAAAATCGTCCCGAGCCCTCCACCAATGACTTTCTTCATTTATTGTTTCTAGCAATGGAGTCTGAGAAAATTCTACCCGTGCCTGTCTGTGTACGGCAAGAAAGAAAATATCATAAGTAATGCTTTAATTTCTAGAATTGCATGAAAATGTAATATCCCATAAAACATTAACACCTATAATTAAAAAACTAAAAAACATGCATTTAAGAAAATGTACACCGGCCCGGAATCCCTAAACAAAACATCAATATGTTAAGAGTCTCACATCGAATATGAAATGGAAATATGAAACATCATTATATGGTGAAGATTGTTCAAATCCATATAAGAAATTCATGTTTCCATTCCATATTCGACGTGAGACTCTTAACACATTCGGATAATGTATATTGCATGGTTATGTAAATCTAAAGCCCATAAAAGATTGACAATTGGAATCAATTTACAAGGTGAGTTTTTCACAGGCAATGTAGTAATTAGAAGAAAACCAAGGCTGTTGAAGAAGTTTTCTGAATAAGGTTTGACTTCTGACAGAGAATGGGTTGGGATTTTTGGGGTGGTATCGCTTCTTTCCTTTAAATTCTTTCGTCCTTTCTTTAGCTTTTTCTTTGTTTGTCTCCTTAAATTTCGTAATATCATATAATTAATAAAAGTGATGTACAATAAATACTTTTGAACAAGACTTTTCTAGTAACTCATATGGGATATTCAAATACACACTAGCAGAATAGTTAATAATAAACTAATTAATAAAAAAAAATGAAGTATCAAGATTTCACTCCTCTCTAGGCTCACCATAGGTGTCACATCTATGTACGTGGCAATTGAAATGGCCAGGGGCAGATCGAGGAATAATATAGGAATAACTCGTTCCGGGTATAGCTGAATGACAAAAGAGAACTTAAAATGCAGCTGGAGGCCTGCAGTGTGGGTTCGAACCCTGGTGGGAGCAATTTGTTCTCTTCTGGTGTAGACCTTGTAGGTGATATCAGTTGCTCTGTTCTCAAATCCTGGTCATTCAGGCACATCCCGCGATTTACTGATAGTAATGCTGAGAGACTGAGATTACTATCTCCAGAAATAGTCTGGCGTAAGCCAGAAAGCTGGATATAAAAAAAATACAGGAACAACTCAGACAATAGCTATAGGTGCTATTGCATTGAACAAACTCCATGGTTCCTGATTCGCTTACTAAGAAACTACCATTCATGGTCTTTATGATCACACTGATTATATGGATCATGGCATTTGACGATATTTAATTTTAGTTGGATTTTATAATCTTTTAAATGTTATTTATGTAGACACACTAGTTTTCAATTTAAGGATATTTGAAGTTATTTTTTTGTAAAAATTGTAAAGAATAGATATTGGGCCTAACTCAACCCCAAAATTTAGTTTGTAGGGTGAAGATTGTCCAAGTCCATATAATGAGTTCATATTCCCATTTCATATTTGATGTGAGATTGTTAACACTCCCCACACGCCCAGATCTTATTAATTGAAGCGTGAATAATATAATTTGGGGGTCCAACATCGGTGAACAAAGAATTGGAATGAGCATGACTCTGATATCATGTAAATATCCATTCTTTACAAAAGTAAAGTATTCGAATTATTTTTCGCTCTGACTTATGTAATTTTCATACTACACATCCATACTTGATATATGTCACTTGATTATGTTGTTATACAAGATCAAGAAAGATTTAGTCACGACAAGTGCAATAACATCCTCGGATTCATACCGGCATAATTCATTAACGAAATTTTTTGTTGATATTTTAGATTATGATAGCAAATATTTTGGAAATGTTTCCACTGTTAATAGATAGTTAAGTGTCTATATATGTATTCCCCTTTAGATATGACTAAGATTAGCATAGTTGACAATTGATTTAGCTCTTTTTTAAATAGAAAATAGAATTAATCGCTTAAAGTCTGCACCCCACTGATTTAGGGATACGTTTCAATCAATACATTAAGAGGGTGTTTGTATTGGCTTATTTTAAGTGGTTATTGATTTTTAAGCATTTTTAGTTTTTTGTGTTTGACGATGAAAAAAATACTTAAAAGCACTTAATTTTAGGCATGAAAAATATAAAAATAAGCCAAAAGCCAAAAGTTAGGTATTAACAACTTATACTTTTGACTTTTAGCTTATAATCTATTTTTTAAAAGTCAATCCAAACACCAGTAACTCCGATATACAGTGTAAAAATATGGGAAATTTTACTTTGGATCTCACACAACCAACATTAGTTGTGTGAGAGTCCTCTCAAATTGTGACAAGTGGAAAATGGGACCCACGGAATTAGTTTATTAGTACAACTTTTCAATTGCATGCCTTCTTTCTTCCCTATAAATTAAAACCATGTCATCTAATAAAATTTCTTTAACACCTCTGCTAAATTTGCCGGCAGAACCTCCTTTTAATTTTATTTTTTTCTCTATATCTCACACTCACACTCACACACTAAAAACCATTCATGTCCAATTAAAATAATAATTAAAAAAAAATCGGAACTATGTCACCTCCTCCCTCAAATGCCAACCATTATCCACTTTAGTTGATGTTTACAAACTAAAAACTCCGAAATAATATGAAACTCCTTAGATGTTGCGCTGTGATTTCAAGATTACTCAAAAAGAAATATATATACATATAGTATGTCCATATCAAGAAAAGCATGAGAAGATGATAAGTGCCGATAATGAAATCCAAAAATTAGAGAAAATTTCACCAACTATATATACATATAGTAATTTCATTATGTTTTATGTATGTGTAATCTTTCTAAAAAAAAACTATGTATGTATGTATATCTATAAATACACAATATATATTATTATATTATTAAAAAAGAAAAACTGTAAATAAAAAGAAAGAAATAATTTAGCTTTCTTTCTCTGTGATTATGAAATTAAAACAGCCAAAAATATTGTTAGATATTTGATTTGTTTCAGGTGGAACTTTTGCTGGGTGGAGGGTGAAGGAATAGTTGCAGAGAAAGGGAAACAAGTTTCAACTTTCAACATTGCATACATTTTCCAAAGTGACCGGATATTGTTTTTATAAAAAGTCGTCTAATGTAAAGATTTGAGAGGAAAATATACAAACACAAGAAAGCAATATATACACTAAATAGCAACACAGATTTACATGTTAGACACTCCTTTGTTCCTCAAGTTCAATAATTTGTGCAATATAGGTGGTGACACAGCCATGACTTTTTGGTTATGTTCTTTTGCATGAAGCTCAGCATGAAGCCTACAAAGGGCTGAACCTGCAACTTTCCATGCAAAACCACATTTTTTTATGTCGCCTATAGCTTTTGCATAATCATAAGTCACGCGATAAATAGCAAGTGCGTCGTTGAATATGTCTGATGTACTCCTTACACTCTCCTCCATATCCGGCGCTTCATATAGAAGCTACATGAAAATGTGCAAAATCAAGGTAAAAATGAGCATTTGCAGTGAATTTTTTAAAGAAATCTATTACATTGGGTAATTACGGGAGAGGAAAGAGGAACAAGGACAGTGAGAATTGAATTCACAACCATTCTTGAAAACACTCACCGAATCAGTAGATTGTGGTACTCACGTTTGGCTTCTTACAAGGGAAAAGGTCCAAATTTACACATCTACGATACGGAATATCTGGTTTTACCCTCGTTACATACTTTAGGTCTTTTCATTAATGGAGCTCCAGAGTGAACTGAGTTATCCTCCTTTAGATTTTAGTTAGGATCCACGCTGAAGCTCCATTAGGGTCAAGGGAAAATATGAGACAATCTGCTAACAACAAGGATATGAATGACCGTAGAGTATAACCGAAGGGAACATTAAGATATTTCATATAGTTGATGGTAATTATTCATCTTTTTCCCCTCTTACAATGACATTGAAGTTAATTTCTTAAGATTGATAGAAGAAGGTTTTACCTGTTTGTACTTATTAATAACCTGGTCAGCTAAGTCATTTTTCGATTCACTGCTGGTGTTCAGCGCTTCCTTCATCTCAAATCTGTACTTTCTGTACCTTTCTTCCCATAACCTCAAGCATGTCTCAGGGATTTCGACCTCAAAAGCCGAAAGTTCCTTAATTTCTGGACATACAAAGAAACAAGATA
Organism: Anisodus tanguticus; assembly: GCA_034509755.1. Classification (NCBI taxonomy): domain Eukaryota; kingdom Viridiplantae; phylum Streptophyta; class Magnoliopsida; order Solanales; family Solanaceae; genus Anisodus; species Anisodus tanguticus. Next base: position 41,177,499 of record CM067558.1, read on the forward strand.
TATCACATCCCCGACCAGTTAGCAATTGCAATTTTCAATCAAAATATCGATCAGATACTTGCCTACAGCAACTGGTTCTTCAGCTTTAAATTTCTCAACCCGCTCATAAATTTCTCCTAAAACTGAAGTAGAATGATAGCTTTCTTTCTTTTGCAAGAAATGTGGAAATTTGTCTACTTTCAACCTCTTTGGTATGTAGACCTGTGAATAGAAGCAAGATTAGTAAGTCAAGAATTTGATAACTCGACAAGATTAAAAACATTAACAAAAAGTTGCTCTATCAAAGGTGTGTTTGTTGTGGAAATGTTTTTCAATTTTCTCATGTTTGGTTGGTCAAAAATTTTGGAAAACATTTTTTCTAGCGAAACAAGCTCTCCTTTAAAATAAGGAAAATGACTTCCCCAGTGAAAGTAGGAAAAACAAGTTCCATTGTGGCATTCCACAATGATTGTCTCCACCCACCCTCCAATACATCCTACTCCCACCCCACCCCCACCATCTATCCCACCCCATCCTCCATAGTGTTTGCCTAGACTATATACAAATGTTTTGGAATAATATTTTTTTGCTTTACCAAACACCAGAAAATAAGTAAGAAACCCACTTATTTTCCAGGAAAACATTTTCCTTCATACCAAACACACCCCAAATATCTACTGTGGCTTCGGAAGCTTGGGTATATTGTCAAATCGCTTATGCACAAGATGTGCATATTTTTCTTCACAACATGATAGTGGATTATCAAACTAGTAGAAAAGATTTAGGGAACAGAAAAGTAGAAAAACACTCAATTAAAGAGCACAGTGATTAAGTAAAGAATTGTTAATAAGGGATATTAAACAGAGATCAGGTTAGAGCAACTAACCTTATTCCCACTTTTTGAGGCGTCTATAGCATCATAATACAAATCAATCAACTCGAACAACTTCTCTTTCACGGACTTCGTCTCTTCATTCTCTGTGGTGTTATTTTTCCGCAATATCAGAAGTCTATCCATGAGAGCATACCAGTTAGCAGAAGCGTCAGCCATGCTATAGCTGAAAGAGTAAACTAACTCTCATGAATAAAACGGAAACATGAGCATTTAATTCAGTATCTACAGACACTACAGAAAGTTTAGCCAGGTCAAATAAAAGTAACTTATCAACAAGGATATTCTCGCATTTCAGAAAAAAATTACATTGTCATCCAATGCTCATTTGCTCGGGACTCCCAAGAAAGAGCAACTTTTACCATTCAGACATACTGGAACTGTATGTTGCGCTCTTCATGGAGCCGAGGAGACACATATTTGAGACAAAATCAAAGAACCATATTTTAATTTTGGAAGTAAAAAAAGGGCATTCTAGACTGAGGTAATATTACAATACATACTTTTATAAGTATATTATAATACATACTTTGGCATCTAGGTATAATACATACTTTGGCATCCTAGATTCTAGAAATGTCTGAAAGAGTTCATGCTCCTTTTCCTCTGCAGAGAAGTCGTTGGGCTCCCTATGCGATGTCTTTGGTGTTGGATGGATTCGGCTCCACGGTCTACTTGCAGTGTAATATTTTAACAGCTGAAGCATACAACATAACATGCTTAAATTGGACGGAACTTGTTGAGTATTTTCATTCATTCGTTCAAGAAATAAAATGACATCACAATATGTTCATTTATTACTTTTCATTTATTGATTTTCCATTATCAATTCTAATTGTACATGTAGAGTGCAAATGCAGGACCCAATCTGAGTTAGTTCAACTAAATCAATAAGCAGAGAGATTAGAACAATTAGCCAGTAGTAGAGATAAAGTTGACCTGGGGGTTTTGAGAGACCCAATATTTATCTCCATCAAAATCGCCATTAGCAATTTCAGTGGCCGCTGATCTTGGACCTTTTGTGGAGAAAAATATTCCATATTTAGCATTTCCAACTGTGTCTCCGAGCTCCTTCAGAGGGACAGCAAGTAGTCTGTGGATATCACCAAAATGAAGCCCAGGATTCCTGTATACTAGTACCTCTCCATATATTTGCCCACGTTCACTGCATAAAATGGCGCAGTTTTTACTTGGTATCCAGTTAAAAATACAGGCTCAGCAACCTTGTCATTAGACTTATGTGTAAATGTGCATCGATAAGATAGATTCTAACAATCAATGACTAAGTTGATGATGATACAGACTGAAAGAGGTTAGTGTATCTTTGACTAACGTGCAAATTCGTGAGTATCAGCTTTCACCAAACTGCTTTAGAGTCCTACTATAGAATCTGATGCCAGGTTTTCTACGTCATTTCTTTTTTATGATAGAAAGCCGAATCATTAAAAAGGGTAACCGGTGCACTAAGCTCCCGCTATGCACGGGTCCGGAGAAGGGCCGGACCACAAGGGTCTGTTGTACGCAGTCTTATCCTGCATTTCTGCCAGAGGTTGTTTCCATGGCTTGAACCCGTGACCTCCTTATCACATAGGAGCAACTTTACCAGTTGTTGCAAGGCTCCCCTTCTGAAAGCCGAATCATTAACAAAGGAAATTTCTTTCGGGATGTTGACAGCGTCGAAACAAAACAAAAAAATTATTTTTTGTCAATGGTCCGCATATAACCCTTCGTACGGATTGGGCAATAAAGATCATATAAGATATATATATATATATACTTACAGAATAACACAGACTTCATGAGGATTTAAAGAATCAGTGGGATCAGCTGTCCCCATCAGATAGAAAGTATCAGAGATAGGAAGCCTTCCTCCTTTCAGCCCATTTCTTTCTTCCTTTGCTAGGGAAGATAAACAACACCAAAGATATGGTTCAGTGAGAGGTACTCCAGCCATTATCATACTTGTAGCAATAAAGGCATCGTCACGATCTCTATGGTTCACTGCAACTGCATGGAGTTAACCAGTAAAAAAAAAAGTAAAGGTCTGATTTGGTAAAGCAATCAACATAGACTTGGAACAGAGTCATGCATATTAAGATTAATGCAGGTAAATGATGCTTTTACTAAAACTTCGGTATCAAATTTGCAAAGATGGCTTCAGAAAGTATATTGGGAGTGATTTTGTTTTAGGCTATGTTGCTTGGATTCTCCAACAATGCTGGCGGGTGATTGTCAGATCCTCCAAAAGTAATGCATTTTTGGAGATACGACACGGGTGCAGAGGATCTGAGCAACATAGCTTTTAGGATGTTTATTTGAAAATTGGTACCGGCACCAATTTGTTAATTGTTCATATAAACATGTAATGCTTCAAGAGATTGTTGGAAATTTTTAGAACAAAAATGTTACCAAATGCTGAAATTTAAGTCAGATTGCACATAAGTTTAAAGTTGTCAATAACTGTATCTGAAGGTCTACATTTCTCCTCATACGTGGGTAGATTATAAACCATAAACAGTTGCAGAGAAACTTACTTCTATTATATTCTTTTTCTAAAACTAGAATTACCTTTTAGTGCTGTCACCTCATCTGAGTATAACCTTTGTGTCTCCTCCAAAGTATTCTTCAGTATATCAAAGAAATACTCCACAGGAACACCTCCATAGGTCAACAGAGCAATAAGAGTTCTTGATAGATAAGTATTCCTAGGTTTAAGACTGAAAGAACATAAAAGGTGTCAGTTGCAGGTAAGACCACACGGATATATCTACTTGAAATGTCGGTAGCCATACATAGACAACATGGAAGAATTTTTTTTTTTAATAATCACTATAAGGAGGATATGTCCATTATTTAAAGCCACATTATAGGCAAGTTGGTTCTCCAATATCCATCAAGATCTTATCACAAAATTCCATTTGTCTGCATAGGAAACATCATGCTTATGAAATTGATGTTCACACCATGGAGACCAAGAATACAATAACAAGTGGTTTCTACCTTGTTTTTTCCTTTGGTATTTTTATTAGGAGACTTTTTGTTTTTTTTAACACGGTAAAAATCTCACAAAACAATTCACCTCCCTCATTTAGGACCCTACCACCATGGATAGGATCACACCAGCCAATGCTCCCCTAAGCAATAAAAATGGAGACTCTATTTCAGACCTTAATCTTGTGGTTTGGTATGATTTTAGTTTGTTCCAAAAGTTTTACTTAGCATCTATGAACTCTAATTACTGTTTGCATTGAAATTCTATGGCATTTCCTTACTATTATTAACTAATAAAGGAAATGCATAGTACCAGATATTTCCTCATATAAGCACATGTAAAGAAGATTCCTACAATGAACGTTTTATTTTTCAATTAATTAAATTAACTAAAAAGTGCCAAATACCTGGGTGTATTTATTTCCAACGAGTTAAACATTTGAGCTCTTGATAATTTTGGATCTGCCTCGACCTTGATCATTGAGGGCCTAATCTGAATTGTACGTGGTGGCAGCTAATATTTAAGAAAAGAACATTGTATCCGTCAGGAAGTTGATTTGGAGATCAGACAAACTTAATAAACAAACAGGGTAAATGCTTCAATAATGACATCGAGGGGAAGTATGCAATAAGGCTAAGATATTTGGCCAAGCCAATTAAGATGGAACGGAATATGGTTTATGGTGCTTGAAGGAAGAGAGTACCTTTCCATTGACTAGAAGGGTTCCCTTTACAGCAAGACCATTATAGAATAGACGGCACTGCATCAACAGAGGCTAGAAATACAGAGAAACATGAAAACTGAACAGCTAAGAATCAAGCTGACCATGTTTAGTGATAAAAAAATTCAAGCAGTTTGGACTCTGAATTAATTAGTAAACATAAAAAACATTTACCGGTTCCGCACTCTGAAATTCAGCCTCTCCCAACTCGTACGAGTTCTCCCCAAGTTTGACACCATTGGGATATCTCTGAAATCGTTAGTTCAAAATTTAATGGAAAGTTCTTAAAGAGAGATGAATGGAAACTGATACAAAGAATCTATCAGATAGTTTAAATCAATACTAGCATGCAAGAGACTGAACAAGAGATGATTTCTTGTGACTGCCTACAGCCAACTAAAATTAAGGAAATAAAAGAATTCAAATGAATTTAGAACTATCAACACATCCTTCCAAATTTCTGCTACTATATTTCATCTATTTGCCTGTCGAGAAGCTAGCTACTGGTCCTCAAGTGTTTATGTTATTAAATTGCTTTAAGAACTTAGTAGATGAGCACACTATAAATTTGATAGGTACTTCCAATAGCTATGTGACTGAATGCTGGAAAAAGTAAAGATATGGTAAGTTCAATTATTGATCCCCTCCCTTGAGCATTTTTCTTTCTTTAAGAACTTCAAGGACTTGCTTTACTTTTATTGTTGTCTATGCAGTGGCTTCTGCCCGGAGATGTGAATTTGGATACTTCAAGTCAGATAAAGTGGTAAAATGGCTCATTTATGATGTCATCAATGTTCTGCAAAATTCGGAAAGACAACGTATTTTGGAATAAAGCCAAATTAATGTGCTTCTTGGACCTCTAGCCTTGAAAGAGATCATGTACTTCATTTTTTAGGTTTACTGGCTTCTAATGTTATACAAAGGCTTAATAATCAACCTGAAGAAAATGCTTAGTTAACTAGGTCTAATCAGATTACCTCTAAGTTGGCACACTTATGCTTCACATTGAAAAAATCTTGCGGACACCTTCTTGCCAAGTCTTCTGAAATATATCCAGTCCCATCTGTGTGTATAAGGGGTTTCCCATCTTCATCATAGAGAGTACGTCCATTCTTATCCTACAATGTTTTTTCCCAAAAGAGGAGGAAATTAAATGATAAAAAGAGTTTATTATCTTGAGACCATGGAAAGAGAAACACTATAAAGAGATGGCATATCGGAGAGCACAAGGAAATAGAAACAGCAAAGAATATACATGATTATATATACACATATATTATATGTTTGATAAGTAATATACATGACAATATATATCTTCAATTCTGGCAATATTCACTGAATTCAGATCAACTTGAAGCTTTACTGTCGTGGATAAAATTAGGGATAACCTGCATTATCAGAGTAACTATGCAATTCAGAAAGAAAGAAAGCAAGTATGCAATAATATTAAGAAGTTACAAGGGTCAATAAAATAGCAAACCTGGCCATGTATTTAGCCATGCTAGAGACCATGTGTACATGCATGAAGTGACACCTTGCATCATGGACTATCTTGTTGTGCAAAATGTAAGTTTCTTTTTCACAAGGATTAAGAGATCCCATTCGAACAAAGTAGCATTTGACAGAATCAATCTTTTCCTCTTTGTCCTTTGAACTTTTCTTCTTCCCGTCATCCTTATAAACTGCTCAAGTACCAAAATGACACAAATTTCATTGGGTATCATAAACACTTAAAAGTCAGAACCTCTCAGGGATTTCCACCCCAATTTTGGGTATAATATTGAGAATGACGTGAGCCGAGGGTCCTTCGGAAACAGCAGCTCTACCTACCAAGGTAGAGGCAAAGGTCTGCGTACCCTCTACCCTCCCCAGATCCCACGTTGTGGAATTTCACTGGGTATGTTGTTGTAATATTGAGAATGACACTTCTATTTATTGGTATCATCAGAAGTTTCATTAAACAGCTACTTGTGAAAACAGAAGATCCATTGACACAGGCTAATGCGAAGGCCTTAAGACGAGAAATTCATTAATTACAACTTGTAGATAATAAGCGTTAACATAGCCCTCTAAGTACAGTACTTCCATGTTATTAAGATCATCAATGGTGAATGGGAGCGAATGTTGGGCTCTATAAGCCCAATATATCTATGTTGTAGCATCACATATGCTAGGATGGATCTACTATCATTCAAGAATGGACGAAATTATACATGAACAAGGTGCAAGTAGCACACAGAGAGAGAAGGCTAATTCAAACTTCAAACTTCCTATTTTATTAGAATAAAAAGGACTTGAATAGAGAGGAACTGATACAAATTTCATATGACATACCCAACTAATGTGGCATTAAAGAAGTTAATTGATTGATTTTTATCTTAGGATGTACAATGCCAAAAGTGATACTTAACAAAAACCAAATTACTTCACATTACAACCAAAAAGAGTAGACATGTCCAATGAGCCTTCTGCATAAAATGTACGGCCAGATACTTAGGTGATTAAGGAGGACTGAAGGTAGTTTTTTCTATTCAACACTAATAGACCCATAGTTGTGGTTTCTCCAACCACTTAGTTTACCCAAAATGGAATCCGCCAAAGCTAGCTATTTTCGAGACAAGTTCACTAGGTAGTGTTAACAGAATAACACAATACGCAACAGCCTTCCAGAGTCAATAGCCAGCTAAAGAGAAAGCATTACTTGTGTTAAAAGAGATATCATCAGCAATCAAACACAACATTAAATGGACTTGAGGAACCACTAAAGCAGCAGCACAAAAATAGAATATTGCTGCCACATGCATTCTGAAATAAAACTCATATAGAAAAGGTAATTACCAAAAAAGTGATAGCGCCTCAAACCAACAAGAATTCCATTCTGAACAATCTCTTCTGGACACCCTGGTGCGTTTTCCTCAAACTTAACAATCAATACATTCTCATCTCCTAATGACTGTTGCAGATGGGTTCTTTCTGCTTTCAGGTAAGGACCCTGAGGAGGAGGGAAATAAAACAAGTCAAGAAATGGATATTAATGCATAGGGGAATGTGATGCACTGTCCAAAGTGAATGAATGCTACCCTCTCATTACAGATATTGCATTCGGGCTATTATATCAGTCTCGGGAGACGGTAAGCTTCACTAGTTATGTATACAACTTTTGATGACTAAATTGCTAAAGTGAATAATTCACACCCTAGTGCTATACACATTAAGCATCGACATAATAAAATATTTATAACAGTCAATTCAATCACAGGAGTAACTCTGGATACTGGCATGGGTCAATGAAAATATCTACAAACACTTCAAGGGATAAAGGAGTTATCTTGGACAATCTTTATAACAAGTTTTGAACCACAAGAAGAACAGACCTTAAAAGTATAGCTTCCATCCGAATGAACATAGCAATGATAGAGATGAGTCCTTCCTGAATCCCAATCAAGATACTGCAAAACACAGATATAACCCAAATATTGGATTAGTGATTCAATAGTTTACAGACTATTATGAGAGTACCTAGACCAAGGTATTACTAGTCTCTCATCAGTGAACACTAATGATAAAAATACATCAAAAGCAAAAAATGAAATGACAGAAATATAAAGTCCATGTAAAAGTCTTTAACTCAGGAAGAACAATATCAATGAGTTGGGACCAAAGACCTTAAATTTTAAAACCGAACTATCTACCAGATAAAATAGGTTATACAAGAGTGGTAATTGAATAGCAAAATCACCTGCACCCGTTTATTATGTTCACAAACATGACCATATTTTTTCCAGATATATGACTCAAAATGTGACATAGGTTGATCTATCAGATCCAAAATGTCACCAACATCATGGAGCATAATTACATCCTCCAACTTCCTCCTGTAATGGATTCCAAGCAAATACCAACTTGTAGATTACAATATAGAATTCACAAAAGAAATATTTGAATAAATGCTAACTTTACCTCCCAATGTAGTTCAGAATCAAAAAGAATTTCCTGAATTCAAGCCTACTGAGTGCCAGCAACTGTTCACTTTTTCCTAGTGTGCTGGCCATGTCTCTAAATTCAGATGGCCCAGGACCGTAATGATCTCTTTGAAAGCTAGTGCTCGTTGGAGGTGATGGTATTCGTGGAGCTGATGTAGGAGAATCAGATGCATCACCTACTATGTCTGCAGGCATTGGAAGACAGTCAATACAAAACTAGATCTCTTGAAAGGTCCAAGTATGTTTCAATGTAGAGTTGTAAGTATGCAAAAAAGAAGAAGAGATACCAACAAATAGAAAATTTGAACAAGTTCTTCATTCCGCCTAAACTAATGACCAGACAAGTCTGCTACATGGAGGATTTAAGAGTTTGAAAAGTGGAGGAAGCATCCAAGAAGCACATACTAAAAATTTCTTTAAATGGAATAACTTACCACCTTACTGATGAATGACTCACATTTTGCACAAGTTTACAATCAAAATGTCCCTAAAGTAGTAAAGACGAAATGCGCATACTATGATCTTATCATAGTATCTCCTTTTGTTTGATCAACTAATTGTTTGAAAAAAGACTTTCTGCTAACTGCAATTTCTCAAGTAAATTTTTAGTATAGAATCTGTGTGAGTAACATCTTTTGCTTTTAATGTTTAAATAATTTTTCATAAGGATGCACTAATTACTAGCCAAAACGTAGGAATAAGATATGCGTACACTCTATACCAAACCTCACTTGTGTGATTACAGTGTTTATGTTGTTGTTCTTTTCACACGTCGAAATTATCTTTCCTGTTTAACCGCATTTTTACAAAGGTATTACATCTTTTACAAATCTATATAAGGGAAAACTCCAAATTTTCAGTATGACCCAATTTTTCCTTGAATTGTGGAAAAGAAAAGTGCACCAAACACATGGGAATGGACATGTTTGTTTCTTATGCATTATTTTGAATATTCTATAGTTATACTGTGTAACAAAATAATCTTATTTTTATAAGAATATTTTTTGAATGTAAATGGTTTTACACAAGTTACACTGGGAAAGAATTCTGGGCAGCCACTAAGCTCCCCGCTATGAGCAGAGTCACCTGACAACAAGGGTCTGAGAAAGAGTAAATAGCTTTTTTATAGTAACAAGTTACACAACACAGTAAATTATTGACCTAGCTATATAACATTACCCCCACCCCAAAAAAAGGAAGAAGCAACACCTGGACTTTATTTATTTTCCAAAATTAACTGTAATTTTTAATACAAACATCAATTCTCAATTTTTTTTTAAATATAAAACAGAGTTTAACTTCTATATTTTTTTCCCACTTATTAGTAGTTTGAAAGGTAAAGAAGGTGGATTTTTCTTCACACTTTGTGTTTGCTTGATATTTTTTGCCAAAAAAAGAGACTTTTCTCTACAAAACTAAACTTGAAAAAAAATTACAAAATTTTCATAAATATATCATGTTTGATCAACTTCTGGAAAGCCAAAAATACTTATTTTCATAAATAAAGAGTACTTTATAGCTTTTTCAAATGCAAAAAAAGAGTAGTTTTTCCGAAAAACACTTTTAAAATTAGATCAAGCACAAATTAATGCTCTAATATTAATAAAAATATTTTATAAAATTAATTAGTCAAACATAAACTAACTCTAAAAAATACTCTTCACAATAACCAGAAATTTGGTACAAACACTGTGTAACATTGAAGAAAAATATTACTCCTTCAGTACCAAAAAATTGTCTTCGTTTATACTTGCACGAAATTTAAGAAAATGTGTTCTACAAAACAAACTACTCACTCATCGTCTCAATTTAACTGCTTTACTTACCTTTTTATCTATAAGTATATTTAATAAGTTTTTTAAGATATTTAAAAGACCCGCACATCTTTAATTTAAGATGATAAAATTCAAAAGTGTTTCATTAAGACACTTAAATTGTCTTAATGTAAAGTAAGACAAATTTTTTGGACATTTGAAAAAATTGAGAACTTACCATTATAATGACCAGTACCCCGAAAAAGCGGCGCATTTCTGGGAGAAAAATTAACTGAAGAACAAGAAGAATTCGGAGAAGAATTAGATATTCTTTGATAAAAGCTTTCAGCAGAAGCAACTTGTTGTTGATGAGAATTACAAAACTGTTGAATTTCCAATCCATGATATTTTTTTGCCATAAATCTAATGAATCCACTGAGTGTTTTTTTAATCTCAGATTTTGAGATTCTGCTTAAAATATCAAGTGAATCTTCTTCTCCTAGTTTGTAAAGGAGTATTCGTACTTTGTTGTCCGGTGAGTTTTGTCTTTGATCTTTGCATATTTGGTGTAGCATTTGTTCTACTGAATTTGGAAGTTTAATTGCTTCAATTTCTTCATTGTTGTAAGTGTAAAAATCACTCATCTTCGATATATAAAATTGAGCTTCTTTTATGAGTATTTGTTGAGGATTTATGGAAGTTGGGTTTCAATTTTAAAGTGATGTGCACATTTGTGTGTCTTTCTTGGAAACAATCATACCACTTCACTCACAATAACATACTCAGTGACATTCACATGGTGGGGTCGACAAGGACCTTAACTTTAGTTAACTTTGCTCCGAAGGCGGAATCTTCCACCCCAGGAGCAACTTTAATTAACTTTAATTTTATAGATAGAACGATTATTTTTGCGAAACTATTTGAGAAAATAAATTCTGATAATTTAAATTATATATTAATTATGATAATTTATAATATTTTTATGTAATTTTTAAATTATAAATTTAATTTTAAAAAATTATATTTAAAGATATGATTAAAATTAAAAAAAATGAATTTTATAAAATAAAATATATTATATAAATTAAGATAGAAGAAATAATATTTATATAATTAAAAATATTTTCATCAAACGTAAAATAAAACTTTATAAGTTAAATTGTTTATAAATATTAAAGACTTCATTCTTTCTCGAATTAAGATACTCCTAGTATCATATAAATTAGAATAATTAAAGTATTTTTTTTCTTAATAATGTGATATCTGAAACTCGTGGGGATTACACGTGATGGCCAGCTTTTCATCTTGTTATTTAATTTATATTTAATATTTGTAGTATCGGGTGAATTTCAGATAAAAATATATGTGCTTCTCCACCGCTTCTTCTCCTTCATAAGGAGTTTGAACAGAAAACTAATCATGCCTAATTTAAGTTACATTTGTATAATTTAATTTATCTGAAATTGAGTTTAAATGAAGATATGAGAATTTATATAGTTGACGTATAACTTATTGAAAAGCGGGACTACCGGATCAGCATCCTTTATAGTACAAGTGTCTTTATTATTATTATTATTATTATTTTTTGATAATTCAGGTTTCCAGGCTTGCGACTGACTACTTCACTGGTATTACCCAGACGTCCTGGAGGTAATAGCACCGGTCCTTCAACACTATTACCAGGTAAATCGCGGGATGTGCTCCGGTGGTCGCTTTTTTTACGGGAGCGTACAACAAGCGATCAATGAGACAATGTCAAATTCCCCAACATGCAGAGTTTCTTCGTGCTTGCGGGGAATCGAACCCACGCTGTCCCATGCCAGAGCGCCTTATAGCACCCAAGCTTTGCCACTGGACTATGCCCCGGAGGACGTCTTTATTACTTTGTGAAGGGAAAGTCGAGAAGATGAAACCCTCCACCTATACCAGAGGCGATCAGGTGGGATGTAAATCGAGGGATATGCGCGAGTGGCAGTCCTGCAAGGGAGAGGACCAACGGGACACGAATTCAGCAACAGCTCTTGCAATATTTCAGCAAAGACTGTCACCATACGGATTCGAACCCGCGACGTCGGAGTGGTTGTACCCCAATCACCTTGCCACTTACCAACTCGTCTGTGCTCTTGGGGCCAAGTGTCTTTATTACTGTTTATCATTTAACATACTCTGTAAATATAAAAATGAAATTATGTCAGCTTGTTAATATAAATCAAAGGAAATAATATAAAGTTCATTTTTCAGTTCATGTTTTTATTATTTTATGGTACATATTTTCGAATATTTTAAAATCAGAAATTCAAATCACATAAATATGTAATTGATGACTACTAAATCTGTATTGACTTGTCAAGCACAAAAGTGGGTCTGTCAATAAATATCTTGAATACAATCTCATAGTACTGAATTTCAGACGTAATGTTTCATTTTCATTCATCATTCAATAAACAGTTGACTCAATTATTATCTTTTTCTCAACTCCCCGCATTTATTTGTCTCTTAGTTTCTACTTTCTACAGCATGGGATATAACGTCAAAAAAGTTAATAATATTCCGAAATTATAGTCCTGAAATAATAATTTCTCAAGTAATTTATTCCACTGGGAGTTGGAATATCAAACTTGACGGATAAAATGAGTTATCTAGGACTAAGTTTAAAATAAATTTTATATTTTATTTGACTGAAGCTATAAATTTATCTCATAATTAATTTATATTTTTAACCAAACAAGATATAAATTTTATTCCAAACTTAGTTTTGAAATATCCCACTTTATCGCGTGTATCAAATAATCCCTAATTGGACAATCAAGATTTGTTTTTTTCTTCTTTCTTTTTTGGTAGTAATGATTTGGTTTGTGACTATAGGTGCACCAATGACGTGTTTTTTTTCCTGGGTAATTAAGCAGGCGATTGAACAAGAATTGAGTGCTATTTGGAGAGAAAAGATATCTGGGTAATCAAGATTTAATTTGCAATTCATAAACTTTTTACCGAGTCTGACTGTTTTTTATTTTGCTTGTCCTGAGCCGAGAATCTCTCGAAAACAACCTCTCTAACTATCAAGATAAAGGTAAGATCTGCGTACATTCTATCCTCCCCAGACTTTACGTTGTGGAATTTCACCTTGTTAGTATTTCTAAAAAGAATCTTTCTATATTTACTAATAATATAATAACATTATTTATAGTTATATAAATATCTATAACTTATTTTATATCATAAATTTATTTATTTTTTAAAACTTTATGTTCAATCGAACGTCATCGAAAGAGAATCTTAGAGAGGAAACTTTGGAGGAAAGGTGAAAAAAGAGGATAAAGGACGCAGAGAAATAGTCCAATTTAAAACAAAAGTTAGGGAAACAAATCCCAAAAAGAAAAACAAGATCTGACAATTGAAGATTACAAGCAAGATGTGATAATTCAAGACTACAGTGAGCTTATTCTGATTCATTTGGACCTCTGAAGGTGCCAAACTGAAAAAGAAACTTTTTAAAGTTATTCCTCTATTTTTCCCGTCTCAATTTAATTATCTTATTTTCTTTTTTAATTTATTCAAAAAAAAAAAAATTCTTTCTAGTAAGATTTCTAATCCCAAATAGGGATGGGCAAAAAATCTGGAGAATCAAAAAAACCGAACCGAACCGGCTGTTTGGTTCAATTTTTATTCAGTTTTTTTAAAAAAAACAATTTTTTTGAAAAACCGAATCATGATTTAGTGATTCGGTTTTAAAATTTTGGATATGAACCAAACCGAAAAATTTGAATTAAATATGTAATTAATCTTATTTTTTATTTTAGGCTACTACTATCTCTTGAATCATAGCCATTGAAATCAATCTATGAAGCTTTTATGGAAGTCGAATGCGGCAAACTTGATTAACATATCAAAGAAGCATTGATATAAAATGTAGGGAGAAAAAATAGTTGTAAATTGGTAAAACTTTAAATGGTCATAACTCTGCGCTCGGATGTCCATTTTACCTGATTTTTTAATTTTGCGTATGTTTTCGAGACGTGACCGGGCAAATGCAACAAGGCGGTTTGGCGCCGCCAATTTTTACGAAAATGTCCGTTTTCCCAATCAATTTGTATTTCCTCCCAAATCGGTTTCTAATTTTCCTTTTTCTTTAGTAAATATCTCACGACATACAATACATCTCTGGGAATTTTGTGTGTGCGCAGAACTGTTTACTATAAATTAGTGATGGATTACCAACTTCTCTTTTACAAGTGTGAAATCCTTGTCTACATATGTAGTTAGTTCAAATGATGCTCCAGTGACTATGAATGGATGAAATTGCTAACAACCAAACTATAGTTGATGTTATGTTAGAAAAAAATAGAAAACATAATTGAAGAAGAAAGGCTTTGACGTGATACTATTTTGTCTTCAAAGAAATATGGTATGCATACTCTTAAGGGCATTACAAGCAATTCTTTTCAGATCAAACAAAATCCTAGTATACTGCAAAAAAAGTTTTCTTATGCTACCCTCAGGGGATCCCTTAGTAAAAGTCATACTCTTCACGAATAGATATGTATGTTAAATTTAAGATTCCAAAATATTACAAACATCTCCCACTAGTTTGTAATTATCTCATAATATCTTTTTTTTCAATCCAATGTCCGGTGTCCACATTAGAGTCCGACTATATCCGGATGTGCTCCGTTTAGGGCCCATTTTTGGAGAAGCGCTCCCTACCAAGGATTTTTCCATACTCAGGGCTCGAATCCGAGAACTCTAGTTAAGGGAAGAAGAGCCTTATCCGCTGCACCAACATTTGATGGTAATTATCTCATAATATCATGCATACTATAAAGTATTTGATAAAGATTTGAACTTTCTATTAGTGTAAATACTTTAAACTTTGGCAAAATTATTCAACACTAAGAATTGAATAATAACTCCTTTTGTCAAATCGAAAGTATAACACACCTAATATTATATAGCAGCTAAGTAATCCAGAATTTGCTCTTAGCACTTCTACGGTCGGCCACTCATCCTGATTTCCTGAATATTTGCAAGACCAATCCTTTAAGTCTGGCTTGAAGCGGCATATAGGTGAAAATTAGCTACTATGCCCCTCTTATTACATACATTTACTAATTCCATTAAAAATTAATTGAACATCTTCTCGTAACAGTTTGCACTATGCCCCTATTGACATTTAATTAACTCCTTTAACTCCTTATATAACAATATGCAATACATTGTAATCAAGGCTCCAAGAGAGAAGATCAATACTTTAGTAACACAAAATAACTTTTTACTCGATTAAATTTGTGTTATTAGAGTGTATACCCTCAAAAGTCGGATTCCTATTACTCGTGTTTAGTTAAGGTTTATAGGCTCATTCTTTCACGTGTTTATTGTCCTGTATCGTAATATATCTAACAAGAGCAACATAAAACATTGTCATGACAAATTGAAAGCAACTCTTTCACATAGGCGTGTCACAGACTAATACGTCTAAACTTTCTATATAACATCATTATAACAATAGCTGGGAATGGTTACCATTAGTTGTGGCAACAAATTTCTAACATCATGTTTCTCAATTCCACTTCTTTTGCGATAGTTTGCAAAAATTCAATTAGTTCAAATTTCATTGAAGAATATGTAATACATGTTTGTATCTTGAATGACTAACTAATAACATATTCACCGATGTAAAGATCAATCTATTATAGATATTTTAAATCCTTATCATCGGTATCCTCATATCTATGGATCAATAAAGACACATGTTCATGAACAATCATGTCTTTACAAAATGGTGACTTTCAAAAGACACATATTTTCAGGATGAGTCGCAAATTTTCAAGTGACATTGTTACATGAAAGAAAAACACAACCTTTCAAATCATATCTTTTAACGAAAGGGAACAACTTTTTCGAAAGGTATGTGTCATACCTTTCAAGTGATATCTTTTAGCATGCATTTCAAGATCATTCATCCACACTAACGCATAAAACACAAAGTGTAGAAATTCATAAATAAATAAATAATAAGTGAATTAATTGAAAAAAGTAGAACCCTAACATTTGCCGCTTTGTTCTTGATTCATTGCTTTGATTGATCACCTTTGCCTCCTGCTGCAAACACGGGGTTTGCTCTCCCAATTGGAATCTGATTTTCGTCAACCAATACCACCAGAAAGGCAGCCCCTACTTCTCTTTATCAGGGGCTAACTGAACAAATGTCATTCTAACTTTCACTTATTTGCATCAAAGTTGCTAAATTATTGTTTATAACAAAAAAATATTCAATTTTAAGTGAGTATTATAAAACTCACTAATCTACTTTTTGTAACAAAAACATCACTCAATTGTGTCTATGTACCCTAAAAGATTACTAAACTATTTGAGTGGTTGTTTGGTTAGAAAGTATAGAAATTATGGATTAAAATCATCTAGTGACCCCTTATGTGATACTTGAGAAAACGATGCAAATGATCTCTCTTAACTATGAGGGTAGATTCAAAATAGTCTCTTAACTATGCACTTAACAATTTTGGTTCTTTAAATTTGTCACAAGTTAATAAAAATGGTCCCTTAACTATGAAATTAGGTTAAAAAGTCCCTTAAGTATGCACTTAGCAGTTTTGGTCCTTTAATTTTGTCAAAAGTTAACATTTTTAGTCTCCGACAAAATATTCATCGAACGCTGTTTGTTAGATTTGACAAGAACTATGGAGAAAAAAAGCGAGAACTCAAACTTAGAGTTACACATTATTAAAGTAAAAATTAAATAACTCGAGAAAAAACTGGCGGATGTCCATCGATTATACGGAAAAAATTGAGGAAAAACCAACATACTTGATAATGTCAGAAAATAGTTCCTCGGAACATAAAAATCGACGGAATCTATTGGCTAAAATTGAGGGGGTCCATCCGCTAGGTAAAATACACGAAACCCGATATTTATTGAAAACCCGATATAAAAATAAATACTTTCATTGTAATAATTTTAAAAAAAAAATAGTTTCAACGCTTTTTCTCCCGAAAACAATCAACAAACGTCTATCGTTTTTTTTCTTTAAAAAAAATCATTGGGTTTCTGATAGTGTCCCTCGATTTTATTCGTCAATTTTCGTCCATTGATTTTTCGCTTGTTTTTAATAGTGACAATTTTTGCTTGACCGACAAAGTTCATCAATTTTTGTGTTCCGAGACACTTTTTTCTGACATTATCAAGTTTGTAGATTTTTCCTCGATTTTTTTGTATAACCGACGGACGTCCGCCAGTTCTTTTCCGAGTATTTAGTTTTTACTTTAATAATGTGTACCTCTAAGTTTGAGTTCTTGCTAAAAAAAAAATTCCCTTCATAGTTTTCATCAAATTAAACAAACAGAGTTCGATGAATATTTTGTTGGAGACTAAACGTGTTAACTTTTGGCAAAGTTAAAGGACCAATACTGTTGAGTGCATACTTAAGGGACTATTTTTAACCTACTTTGATAGTTAAGGGCCTATTTTTGTTAACTTGTGGCAAACTTAAAGGACCAAAATGTAAAGTGCATAATTAAGGGACTATTTTGAACTCACCCTCATAGTTAAGGAACCATTAATGTCGTTTTCTCTGTGACACTTTGACAAAGTTATGACTTGTTATTACAAAATAAAAACGGCATGCATGTAGTGAAAAAATCTACATCTATTGTCACAAAGAAGTGGAGAAAATATAATGAGATTTTCAACACAACTCGAACTTTTTTACTGACAGATCATAGTTCCTCAAATAGAATTATTATGAATGGATGTCAAAAGATGAGATTAGTCGAGGTGAGTCATAGACTAATAGTGATATCCTTGAATTGTTTTATAGTAATATGATTTGAATTGTGTTTTTTTTTTTGGAAAAATCTATAATACCTTTCCAATAATTTGTTAAAGAGTTCTATTTTATGCTTTAAGGCCTGATTAATCCGGAATCGCATAGGAACATCCACTTTAGGAGATGGAGTACTTCCTAGCAAATGTAATTTCATTCTCAAGGCTCAAACTTGAAATATCTTGTTAAGAATGGACGAGTATTTTCCACTATTCTGCCACAAACTTCTGGTGGTAAAGTAAGAATTCTTCTGTCAAACAAGAAACATGCTAATACAATTTTACGTGAAGATATTATTAGCTTCAGGGAAGAGCTCTCATTTTATTGTTGACTTTTGCAGTAGATTCATTTAATGAGAATCCTTAATAAATCACAAGCACACTTTTTCTGATAATGAAAGAGGCAAACTTTTAGATGAAAATTCTGTAAATCATCGTTATTAAAGAATATACCCTTCCACAAAATTACATCGTATATATATTCCTAGCAATCATAGAAATCCTTTCCCCTCCTTACATGTTAAAATGCAATTTCTGGATAAAGTATTTGATAGCTTACATCAAATTTTCATGTATTGACAATTCCAATCACGGAGTATCATATTTTTTCACAAATGCTGTTTGTCGCTTATCCCAACCCCCCTAAAAAAAAGTGTTGTATTTACTCGATGCTCTCCCCGTCAACTTTCAGCTCCTACTTGCAGTTTCTTTCCATTTTCTGATTCGTCGAACATGGTAACCAGACTGTAGATGCTTTGACGTTCAATTACTGGAGAAGAAGCAGTTGAAACCTACCTAGACCTTTGGTTGATGTTCAATTTCTTTTTTTAATGGACTCATCACAGAAGAATAGACTGCAGTTATAAATCAAGCATCTTCCAAGTTGTGCTGGAAGCAAACCAAATGCAATTTTCCAGTTCACACATTTTGTGAATCCACGATGCTACTGGTGCTGAAACGAGATTTGGCTTTATAGAGCAACTCAGCAGAGCAGAGAGAACGTCAATGGTCCTCTTCTAGCACAATGGCTCATGGTAAGGTTTGGTTGGCAAGCCCCATTGATATTGCAACTTCTTTGGATGCAAAAGTGTCAGCTTGTTCCTGCAATGTCACAGAAGAGGTAAAATAAAACATAATTAGATCCTTATTTGTTTCAATGTCTTTACACTATCACTGAAACTAATAAAAGAAGTGGAGAAATACTAGAGTGCTTCTCTGCTCAGATATTTATATATCATTAGATAGATTGACAACATCAACTCTAAGAATCAGAAACAAAATGGGCATGCGAACGTACATGCACTTGCGCCTATATGAGAATACAGAACATCATCCACAGATAAGATATTTGCTGTATAATTTCAAAACCCAGTCTAAAATGCATGGAACAGGGAAAGCTGTATTGACATATACCTTTTATATATATGCTACAAACGGAAAACAAAGGTGCACACTGTGCCATTATTAAGACCAAGTAAATGGTAAGAAAAGTGGATTAAGAGATGTGTCTTTGTCATACAACACCAGCAACTATGCCTCAATCCCAAGCAACTGCAGGATCAACTATATGAAAACTTAATATCCATTTGGGCCAGTCTAATACTCAATTAATTGTTAAGACAAACAGGGGTTCTCAAACAAAATCTCTGGACAAACTAAAAACACTCCTAAGAAAACACCAGATGTGATGCAAGTTCCAACATGACTAAGCCTAAATTCCAACTAGTTGGTATCACATATATGAACTTTTTTGCTTTTATTAAGTTCTATTCTTTGCTACGTCTGCATGGAGTTTTGGAGATTCTAAGTCTTTTAATCAACACTTCCTTCTATGTAATTTTCGACCTATCTTAATCTTTTTTAACACCTTCAATCAGCTAAGTTTCATCAATTAACATAATATCATCCACAGAAATCCTTTATCAACAAAAAAATTATCCACAGAAATCATGGACCATGAAACCTCATTAGATAGACTCTCAACTATCAAACTTGCAGGAAAGCTCAAATAAGAATACCTGAAGGCGATGCAACAGATACATCAAGAACAAATGGACAAATACCTGTCAACAGTACCATATACCTCATTAAATAGAAGGTACAATTTTATATCAACTCACTTCAAACATTCAACAGAAACTAGGTTTTCAGAGTAAATGATCTGTTCTAACCAGATAAAAAAGCAAGATAACTCGAGCAGTTGGATATCGCCAGAGAAAGCGTGTTGCCCTGACAGCCCCGGTATCCAGAAGCTTCGCGGCCTTCTGTAACTGCACAGGCAAGATTAAGTCATATACAAAAATAATACTAATATATGGCTCTCTTTCCAGTTAGTACAAAACTTGTACTCTTTTCTTTTCGTGTTCCCTTTTATCCCTAGTGTGGGGATGTGGAAAAATAGGAAAGAGCTCACCTGTACCGTCGCCCCTGTCATGTGACGGTGATGCAAAGGGAGAGGCCTGTAATGTTAAATTGTAATGGGAATCAGGGTCTTATAATAAAGGCAAGTGTCTCCCAGAAGCCTAAAGTAAATTCTTAATAGTAACATACTCAAGTGCTTTGATGTCAGTGTCTTCCTCCCACGAGGATGATGCTCGACGAGAAACTCTGTTTCTTTCAGCTTCTAACTGTTGTAAGAGAAATTCTTAAGTAACTTAAACTACTTTATTAACTGCAATATAAATACAAGGAGTAGAATGTAATACAATGCATGCCAAAATACTTATAAACTAAAGAACAACCTGTACTTCCTGAAGACGCTTTGCTTCCTTCTCCAACTGAAACTCAGCAGCAGCTTTTTCACTGGCCATGGCTTCAAGCTGTGTTTGCTTGTAATACTGAACTTTCAGGCAAGAAATATAGCTTATTAAGTTACTACAAGTAAATAATGGTAACTATATAGAGCATACATGAATTAGTCCAAGTTTACTTACCAATAAATCAGTTAATTCACGATACCGCTTTTCAAGTTCCACATGTTCCTATTACCAGCGGCAATAGATTCCAATATCAATATGGATTAAAAGATTGATAAATGAGGATAAGCAAGTGGGTCAAAGTCATACAAAGCCCCAAAAGAAATAGAAGCGACAAACAAGAATGAAAATTCCGCCACATTCATGTCTTAATACCTAAAAGCACAGACTTGGCAACTTACCATATAGCGAAAAAAAGAACATAGAAGGCATAACACAACACAATTATTTCAAGTTGATTGCTCAATCATTGACATATATAAGACTAAAAAAAGCAGGGATGGGCACCAAAAATTGCATAGCTTCTATGCTGCCTTTGCTCAAGGAAAGCACTCTCTTTGAGTAACTTCATGTTGCTAATTCAAAGTTTGTAATAGAAAAGGATACTGTGTGAATGTGGCATAGTGATAAGATAATTAATGTCTTGCCAACCTGTGACAATATCTCTGCTTACATTTCCGCGTTGCAGCTTAATATTAGGGATAGTTGTGCCCCTGATATGTTAAGAAAATGAACCTACGGCATTAACTCAACTCTAAAGTCGGCGCAGTGGTGAGAATTCTCCAAAACTATATAAGGAGACTACAACCTATACACTTAACCGTTGTGGAATCTAACACTCTAAGCACCTCATAATTTTTTCAGGCAACATGCATGGGTATTTCAATCATGAAAGAAACATCTTAAACACACTCATAATTCTTTCAAGCTAAGTTGCTCGCTCTTCAAAAATACTGTCAGATGTGTCGAATCCTCCAAAAGCTAGGTATTTTTGGAGGATCCAACAAGGTGTGGCAGAATATTTGGAGGGTCTGAGCAACATAGCTTTCAGACAACATGCATGAATATTTCGATCATGCTACTCTTCACCAACGTTGGCATAGCTTAATTTACTACTACACCACAAAAACTATACGAACTCTACATCTTAAATTTCGAATTGAGCATTGGAACCTCAGTTTTTTTTTTTGGGATATCAAAATATATAATCAAGTACGCTATTAAGGTTCACTTTATATTTCTAGCTTTGAGACTAATAAATATCAGGATTATTGAGTTGAGCTAAATGAAGGGTACTATTACCAAACTGATCGTCCTTATCCAAAAAGAGGGAACGAAAACTGATGATGATCTATTTGTATCTAACTGAATTAAGTTGATGCCCACTTAAAAGTTGAAAGCCAAGGTTAAACTAAGTAGAAGACGAATTGGTGTGGAAGATCAGGAGGGCACTGATCTTATCGATAAGGGCAAAAGCAAGAGTTTAATCACCTGGCGAGAGTAATGTTCAGCATCCCTTTTCATGGCAGCCGTTTCAACTCTTAACTTTTGCATCTCAGCCTACAGTCAATAGAAAAATTACCTGTTAATGATCATCATTAAGGCATCAACTTAGAGCAAAAGATCATTTTATTTACGAACAAAAACGAACAAGTACAGTATTAGCACACACTAGTTAGAAATTGAGCCAAACTATGGAGCAATAAACTTGCCTCTAAAGAAGCAAGCTTGCTTTCAGCCTCCCTCTGACCTTGGCGTGCACGCTCCACTTCTTCTTGCCATGCCTGCATCTGCATGTTCAGAAAATGAGGTTAAAACAGACATCTGGAGGGTGTCTGTTTTATCTAGCTGACTGCGACGCTTCAGTTTCAAACAGTCTCAGACAGTAAACTAGAAAGATCATTTTGGTGCTGCAACTGAACAAATGAGTATGAGGCGTGATGGAAACATCTATGGATATCACGGATCCAGTTGCAAGTGTAAACTTTTTAACTGCAGCAAGCATGGCTGATGATGTCAAACACAAGGTCCCTTGTCTTAGTTAAGAATTGTAAATTTCATAGTTACGAGATGCCAAGACAGTTTTCAAGGCATAATATGTACAATAGCCATGAAAACACCTAATTTTGCATGAGTTAAAACTTTGATATCAGGATCATAACAATTTACTTAGTAAGATGAGAATTTCTCTCTTCATAATCTTTTCTAACTCAAGTGTGTTGCAGCCACCAACAATTTTAAGTTTACTTGTAATTTCAAATTCCTGGTTCTCTCATGTTACTTCAAAATGCATTCAGATGAAGAACAATTATAAAACCTGAAGCACTTGATTTGCCTCTTCCGAGGACTTCTTTTGTCCACGGCGAGTACGAGCTTCCATGTCTTGCAGTTCTTGATTTAGAGTTGCACATTCAACCTGCCAGATTCAGACACCCTTGGATAAGTTGACAAGTGCTAAAGAAATCCTTTCATTATTCTTTTAAGGTGTCCTCATTTCCAAATAAGCCAAAGAGTCACATAAACATTTTCTTTTTTGGTAAGGAAAGAGTCACATAAACATTTTCTTTTTTGGTAAGGAAAGAGTCACATAAAGGATGACATCAAAAAAATATTATTTACCTCAAGCAGTGCCACCTTCTGCTCAAGCTCTGTTGCCTTTGCAGTCCTTTCATCAGCTGTTCTCTAGTACCAATATAGTAATACAAAAGTTTAAAGATATATCTTTACTTCATTGAATAATGACAATCACGCATGCATTAGTAATGAGAGATTATGTGCTGCCAAATGAAAGAAACTTATGATGTACAAGTACAAACAATAAACCAATCGCTAGGTACACAAGTATAATTAAAGAGAAGTCAATTTCTTCCGTTCTTTTAGATTCCTGCTTTAGACCAAAGGGACAATTAGAATCTAGTCGAATTAAGCATGATGACTGAAGTAGTATGGACAAAAGTGCCTCTGTTGGGGGAAAAAGGAAGTAAAAGTAATCCCTCTTCTTTCCATATTTGACGACAATGTCTTAACAATGGGTGGTAGATCAGAAATGGCTACAATAAATTATTGCTAATTGAATTACAACACAGACAATACTTTCATGTAACAATTCTAGCTCTTGGAGTCAGCTCAAAGTCTACCTCTTATTATCAACTTATCACTACCATAAATTCACTCAGAAAATACAAATTCTCGAAGAGCAGGATACTGCATCACAACCCAAGCAAGGTACAGGAACACTAGAACTTTTCAGCGAAAGTTCACGTCTTATTCTCTTCGGGGTAATACCATTCTGGCTTGTCATTATATGTTGAAGCAAACAGCTAAATCCCTATGTCATAAAAGCAATAGAACGCAAGAAGCGAACGACCGTAAATGTATTACTTTATTACAATTCATGATGTGACAGCATAAAATTATACTTGCAGACAGAGGATACCTGCGCCCTGGCCAAGGCTGTGGATGCCTCCAAAGCTCGGTGCTCCAGTTCTACCTCCCTTTCCATAAAAGCCTATTCTTACAGATGAAATGAATAATTAAATTGCAAACAGCACATCTCCATTATCCTTCATCAAAAAGCAAAATTCCACATGCACAGGGCTTCCCTATAGGTGGGGTAGCTGTGGATGCATTTTAGAATCAGAGGGGGAGCAGGGGAGGGGCGTTGGAAACGCACTATGAAGTTTAAAACAGAAACCCTATATTAGCGAGAAATGAGAAGTTCTCTGCTATTGACCCACATACAGTGTGATAAAGTTGTTGCAGATTTCGGGAGATAAACTTGTTTGTTGCTAAAGTTCAAATCATTTTTCAAAATCCTTGTACAAGTATTTAGCTACTTTAGAATTCTCAGCAAGTAAGTTTTCAGTTATTAACCTTTTTGGTAGCATTATGAGCAGCACGTTCTTCTTCTGCTCGTCGTTCTGCAGCACCCAGCTCCTCCCTTAAAGCCTGAACACATAAAAGTTTCTCACCACTGTCAGAAAAACTTATAGTAATAAAGTTATTCAGGAGCAGCAAAACAAAGTAAATAATATCCAAAAGTTGTTGTGAATAGGGATCCACATACTTGCATCATCCTTGTTTCTGTTAGTTCCCTGTTTCTCATTAAAGCTTCCATATTAGCCTGAAGAAAAGAAGACAAAACTCAAACTTCCTTTCCATTTAACATAATTGATTAATGGGCACACAGTGGTAAAAATGCTGATATTTCGACAAGATCATAATGGTAAAACTACAGTGTCCTCAAAGGAAGTCCTCACGGAAACAGCCTCTCTAGCCTAACAAGGTAGGGGTAAGGCTGCATACACACCACCCTCCCCAGACCCCACTTGTGGGATTACACTGAGTATGTTGTTGTCGTTGTAGTTTCACTTGTATTGGCTCAGGAAACCACCAATAGACACACAATTCCAAGTACCAGAATTTTAAAGAAGTCATAACAACAAATCAACTGACACAGATGATCCCAGAAACAAAAACAGATACAACGAAGTGTCACTTCGCAAGTGCGGTAGTACAAGGCTAACAGGTAGTTTGAAATGAACCTGCAATGATGCCAGGTTTCCTTCTGAGAGAGCAGCTTGCTTCTTAAGTGCATCCGTTGAACTAACAAGAGCCTCTATTTCAGCATTCTTTGCAGAAAGAGCCTCAGTCATACTGGACTCCACCCTGGACACCTCTTTTTTGGCTGCAGATAAATCTTTCTGAAGCTGCTTTATCCGAGCCTCACAAGATTTACTCAACTCCCTCTGTCACATCAGAATAAATGGCATATAATCAAGACTTGAATGCAGAGATTTTAAAACTCGGGTACTCTCCAATCAAATGCCCATATTCACCTCTGCAACAAGAAGCTCCTCTAGCTGAGCATTTTCAGATTTATACTCCTGAAGACGTGATGAAAGTCCCGCACAAACCTGCACATTGGAGTAAAAGCATGATAAGCTGTGAAACATAACTTTCTGCAGAACAAGAATCTGTTACACTGCAGCTGATTAAAAGATCAAAAAGGATAAAAATGTTAATTATTTTATGAGCATTAATGAATCTATTCAACCATTTAAGCCGTTCACATAATTTGTCAAGCAAAGTAGCCTCCCAATTTACCATATCAGGAGTTTAAACTTGTTTTCATATCTCATGATAGGTAAATTAGGATGTGATGGGATTATTTGTGTTTGTAACATTAAACTAATTAACACTTCAAAAGACAATATTACAGCATGTTCAAATTAGTAAGGAATACTGCTCTCTCCTTTTCTTTTCTTTTTGAGTGAAACGGAGGCCTTCAACTGATGATATTAATGCTCATTAATCTTTACAACATGAATATTACATGTACTTCGAACTTATGAGAAAGCAACATAGCTGAAATGAAGTCTTTGTACAAACCATATTTACTAAAAAAAATTGGCTTCATTTAGTTATAATTTGAAGGGCAAGACAGTATGGCATTTACATGTACTAACATCCAGCACCATTTTCCAAATATTTGGTGGGAAAAAAACAAACCGAAGGTAAATTCAGAAACTAATTGCCAGATTAAATTTCTATTTCTCCGAGTTAAATAGCAGCTATTTCTTTGAAAAACACTCTAAAACTGCTTCTTCAAAGATTAGTTTATTTGGAAATACTTTCTGGGAAAACTTCTTTAACAACTTAAACAAATATGTATGTTGAATTTCCTTTTTGCATGATTTCGAAAAAAATATGTACAAATAAAAGCACCTTAACACTCTAAATAAGAGGATAATGAATTAATGAACTCTTACGCGGGCTAACCGTGCTTCTTTTGACTGACCGGTAGAAGTTGCATTCTTAAGCAATCCCTGAGCCTGAAGAAATAAATGTAGTCAAACGAACTTAACAAAAGACCTAGAAATACCCCAAAAAGTTAGCTTATAAAACAGACTACCTCTTCAAGTTGCTCGTGTTCTTTCATGGAAGAATTAACAGTTTTACGTTCTGGAAGCTTCTTCTCGCCTAGATTAACAGTTTTATGTTCTGGAAGATGCTTCTGGTCTGAATTAGGTTCAGCATTGGTTTTAGCATCCTTCATCTGCCTGTCAACTATACCAGGTTCATCCGCAGTTACAGATTTAGATCTTTCCAGCTGAAAGTTCGCAGGAGATCCTGCATCAAGAAGAACTGTGTTTTGACTCGAATCTACTGGAGATTTGTCCTGCACAGTATCAACCACTTTTGCAGCAGGCAACAGAGGAGTCTCTCCAGGAATATCTGGGGTATTTCCACTTGTATGCTCACCAGTAGATTCTGAACTCATGACTTTTACATCAACAGGTTCTGCTGCTTCCACGTAATCAGCATGATGATTTAACTCATCGTTAGAGGCTGTTTCATATCTAGGAGCATCTAACGAGGCACCATCTTCAGAAACTTTTAGCTTATCTTCAGTGCTAGTTTTGCCGCTGGGACTATCTGGATTTGTCCTACTGTTTTCAGTAAATAGAATAGTTTTATCTTTGTCAGAGGCAAAATCTGATTGTGACATCCCATGGCTAGCTTGTTCCCTTTCAAAATTGACTGTTTCTGAAGGTTCATTAGAAGAGAGTCGTTTTTGAGCCTGCAAAGAACTTCATTGTTAAAATTCTGAAAACTGTCAGTAGATAAAATAGCATTGTAGAGAATGAAAAACACTACCTTCTTTTTTTGCCTTGACCTTTTTGTTTGAGATCCTTTTTCATTCGGAACTAAGCCAAAGAAAAGAAATGAGATGATTTATTCACCATCCGTAGAGGCTGCTTTAAAATTAATAATGTAATAATATGAAAAGTTATAGGACGCTTAAATGAACACTTTTCTTTTCCAATCAGCATATCACAAATAGAAACAAAAATGTGCATCTTGAAGTATCCTACTGTTTTCAGTTAGTGTAGCTTTATCTTTATTCTTTATCAGAGACAAAATCTGATTGTGATATCCCTTGGCTAGCTTGTTGCCTTTTCAGAATTGACTGTTTCCAAGGGTTCATTAGAAGAGAGTCGTTTCGGAGGCTAACTACAAGAAGTCTTATTTCTTAAACATGAATGTTCTGAACCAGTTCAAAAGCAGAAACCAAAAGGTGCATTTTGAGGTTGAAAATTTTATAATCACCGAAGCAACATTATAAAAGTTATACCTGGACTCCGAGCATTGGGCTGTTCATCAGCATTCTCGCCGACTACACTCTTTGCCCTCTTATCTACAACTTCAAACAAATCTGATGCAACAAAGTCATTTAAGCTTGTTAGGAAATTGTACAAGATCTGGAAAGATCTTCCATGTTGATGAGTCAGAAATCGACATAGTCGAAACGAGCTTCCTTCATCCATCCATCAAAACATGACCCCCAATAAGACTTACAAGTCAATGGGGTACATTTCTAATAGCGGAAGCTGGTTGTTAATTAATAATTACTAATTTTTCTAATCAGATTTGAAAAATGGGAAGTAGGAAAACTTTGAGAATCATAATAGCAGGGTCCATTTAAACAACACTTGGATAGTGAGTGGAAACTGGCATTTTGTACAGTATCAAGTTCCATTTACGATTACGAGTAGCATGCACATCAACAAACTCACAATGCAATAAAATCCATCAAACTCAAACTAAAGGAAAA
This sequence comes from Anisodus tanguticus, assembly GCA_034509755.1. NCBI lineage: Eukaryota > Viridiplantae > Streptophyta > Magnoliopsida > Solanales > Solanaceae > Anisodus > Anisodus tanguticus. The sequence goes on from CM067558.1 coordinate 41,206,031, forward strand.
GAAAATTTGTGAGCAACTTATAATTTGTCAGCATCGCCCATGTACTATACGAAAATGAGCAACTTTGCCCCATGGTAGACTTTTGGCATAACATTACCCCGCCGTCAGGAAAAGGTCTCAAATTTTCCCTTGATCCCTACCACTCACCAGAGCTCCAACCTAAGGATAATTTTAAACAATAGTCAAAAGTTGAGGGGTAAATCTAGACCTTTTTCCACGAAGAATTTGGACATGTAGAGTCCGTCTATTTTGGGCTCCTTTAAAGGTAAGGGAAAACATAAAATAATTTGTTAACTACAATGGTATGAAAGTGTAATGGAGGGCAAAATTGAGCACCTCTGGATAGTACATGGGCAAATTTGGACCTTTCCCAACATTAAAATAACTGGAGTTGTCTATTCTACATCTCATAATTTGATTTCAACACCAACCACTAAGTAAACTAAACTTTATGTATCCCAGCAGAATTTGCATTCACTAAAGAAGATAAGCCTTGTATTATGTAGTTAAGAAAGTACTATTCGTGAATTCATTACAACAACAACATACCCAGTGAAGTCCCACAACGTGGGATCTGGGGAGAGTAGAGTGTATGCAGACCTTACCTCTGCCTTGGTAAGTAGAGAGGCTGTCTCCGAAAGACCCTCGGCTCAAGATAAAGCATAAGCACAAGCAAAGCAGGAGAAACGGTCAGACCCGAAATTCATTGTCAAAATGAAAATCCACCTTTAACCAACACTACAAGCAGTTCGCAATTCAGATCAAACTACACATAAGACATGCTAAAACTCCAATTAAAATACATTCACTAGTCCATGTCAGGTAAGTACATTTCTACAAAATCATCTTAAATATATATTATACCAGTTCGGATTCAACATACAGATTGGGATCGCATGCACCTACCGTCTCCGGCTCGGACTATATATACACACACTCATATATCTATATATAACAATTTATCAAAAATAATCGAGATATCTATATACATTAAACAGTACATCCACTGATTTAACACCTTAAACCAACACTACAAGCAGTTCGCAAATTCACATCAAACTACACATAAAAGCACGCAAAAATTCCAATCAAATTCACTCGCTAGTCCATGCCAGGCAAGCACATACCTAATCATCTTAAATGTATATACCACTATACCAGTACGGATCCAACATAGACACTGAGCTCACATGCACCTATATCCTCGAGCTCGGACTATATACACACACTCATATACATTAAACAGTGCATTTCTATAAAATCATCTTAAATGTATGTATAACAGTACAGATCCAGCATAGACACTGGGCTCACATGTACCTACTACCTCGGGCTCGGACTATATATTCACACACATATACATAACAATTCATCTTCATCAAAAAAATTGAGAAACTATATACATTAAACAGTGCATTTCTAAAAAATCATACTAGTACGGATCCAACATACAGACTGGGCTCACATGCACCTACTGTCTCCGGCTCGGACTATATATACACACCTATATATCTATATACATTAAACAGTGCATCCACTGATTTCCACATTTTAGATCACATGCACCTACTCTCTCCGGCTCGGAATATATCTATATACATTAAACAGTGCATCTACTAATTTCAACATTTTGGATCAGCCTAAATAATGTTAGTTCTATAAAAATCGAAAAACTCATACCTTCTGCTCGAACTACACACACACACACACATATATATATATAAGAATTTATCAAATATATTGAGATATATCTATATATGCATACCTTCAGCGGCTCTAAGCCACGAAGCCATTGGTGAAATAACTGAAACAGTATATAAGCTTCTTATAGATCAATCATCAAATGCATATAAATTTAAAAAATTATGTGGAAATTAGATAAGGAAGGAGCAAAAATGAAAAATGAAAATGGAATTTATTCTTTTTTTTTAGATCGAAAATGTATAACTTGTTAGTTAGGGGATCTTTGTTAACAGGCAAAAGAGGAAGAAGGAAAGAACTTTGATTTGATGTGGTCGCGCGTACTGTAATGACGTAGGACCTCTTATTGGAGCCGTGGGGGGAAGAAATAAGTGGGTCGCTGTGAGCCCATATAATTGGGCCTTAATTTTGTATGGATAAGCCAATCAAGAAATTTCACGGTTTTCTCTTCAAATGGGTTTGGTCTTTAATTCTTGCCTCAAATGAAACTTATGTCTGGGATCCGGCACAACTTATGTCAATTCCATATAGAACTTATGCCACGAAAGGCATAATTTTTATTTGAGGGGAAAAAATTAAAAACGCGAAAGTGCAAATGACCCTAACCCAATTACACTTGTTCTTTGAGCCTATTGATAGTTTCCAAAAATTCCGGTTGTCCCTTTGCGATAGCAGTTTAGTTAATGGCCTTTTTTTTTCTCCTGAAACTAATGAATTTTGAGATCGTTGTCTAAGGATATTTTTTTATCAAATTGTAAATGTTAGATCACGATTACAAAAATTGTAAACTTTAGATGACAGTCTAATATTTTATCCATGTCAAGAATTATATTTGCACAAATGATTTTTAAAAAAAAGCTAAATGGTGACCTAGAAATGAGAATTTGTGTAAATCAGCCTGCTTTTTGTATATATTAGAAATAGGAACAGTAACAAACCAAATTTGATTATTACAATGGATCGATTCGAGAAGAGACTGGGAGAATATCTATATATTTTGTAAAATGTTATAAGTTTTATGCAATATAATGTGAAAAATAATTTAATTTCAATATATTATAGCAAGTTACTTATCATTTATTCTAAGATATCAATGTCTATCATATATAATTACTTGAAATTACTTTTTAAATAACTTAATTATCAATTAGTACACAAAACTTATACTCATTTCCAAAATTAGAGTAGGGCAAGACATTGATATTTTCTTAACATCCCTAGATTAGTGGAGAAAGAAGGTAAATATCTTTGTACTTTAGCTACTTCCACCTGGTAAAACTAGCTTCAATTGTTTGTTCATTTTTTGATTTATTTATAATTAGGCCAACAGAAAAATAAAGTAGGACAAAAAACTAATCAAGAAATTACACCTAATAACCTTGAAAATTGGTGGGTTTTGACTACTGACCCTCAAGGGTAAAAAAAAAAATGTCGCCCATGGACAAGATTTGTTACACATGAAGTAAACGACGTCAAAAGTTCAAAATCACTCACATGAAGGCCATTCGTGTAAATCATGGCTCCGGACTCTTTTACATTATCAGCCCAATCTGTTTCTAGTTGGGCTTGGCCACATTTTGGTATCAAGCAGATATCACCAGCGGATTATTGGCCCATGTCACTTCAAGGATTCACGACTTCGAAGTCATGGAAACTGCACAAATTCAATTAAGTTAGTAAGTATAAAAACAATTATCTGATTCATTACTCTTTTAAGGTGGTAAATACAAACTTCGTATGTGTGTATATATATTTAAATTATGAAAATATATAACGTAAAAACTTATTCGTATCAGGTGCTTCTAACCAAACCGATTAATACAAGATACATGTCTTTCAAATATATTTTTATTATTTAACTATAATTAAATGGTGTGTGTTCTTACTTTAATTTTCAACTACTAAGAATAATATTTAGTTTGGTGTAAAATGCATAATGCGAATAAATATTTACCAATTTATATAAAACTAAGTTAATTTTGGCTCTTATCTTGCAGCTCAGAGTTCCCAACTTCCCACACTTGCAAAATAAAATAGTTTTGATCAAGAAGAAGAAGAAATACCGACAATACATGTCAATTCAAAAGCAAAAGGAGGGGGAAAAAAGGTAACTAAAGAGCAAGACGACAATACACAAAACAAAATAAAGGAGAATTACAATTGGTAGCCATTGAACATTGTCTTTTTTCCTTTTTCATTTTATTGTCATTGTCTCTCTCTACTACCAAAGTTACAAAATGGTCCTATATGTTTAATCAAAGGAAAACAGCTTTGAAGCTTTAGTTTACCCCCACAAACCTATATCCAAAAATATAAAATTACATTGATCCGTGTGATGGGATGGTCGGAATTTTGAGGGGACAGATGATTTATAGTTATATAAATTTTTATGGAATTTTCGGTCAATATTTATGAATATTTAGTCACTTTTAAAAAATATATGATTTGGTCAAAAGCTACTGACTTCACGTGAATCCAGTTCTTTGAGTCTAGATTTGCCTTTGTAAGAATCTCTATATCCTTAATAAAAGGCTTCGTCATTTGAGCCTTGAGATTAGGGATGGCAACGGATCGGATCCTACTAGATCTGGATCCAGAACCGTTTTTCATACCTGGATCCAGATCCATCGGGTCCATAAAAATCATATCCAAATCTGGATTCATCATATCCATCGGGTCCACGGATCGGATCTGGATCCACATGTGAATTTTTTTGCCTTGAATAATATTTTCACCTGTTGAAACTTTTTTGACAAAATGAAACTCAATCTGATTGAAAAAAATGATTGAGTTTATTCAATCAACCTACACAAACATGACAACATTCTTCCAAAATAACAAAAGACAATATTAGAATTGGTTAGGATCTTATTTCGGTTCACACTTCTGTTTTTTTTTTTTTCATTTTTTTTTCTCTTTGCAATTTTTTTCCTTCTGATATAGACAATAGAAAATACTGTTAGAAAAATAGGATAATGCAATTGAGAAGAAAGACTTTGTCATGAAAAATCACTGTCTTTAAAGAGATCTTGCATGTACTTTTTTTTATTGGATTACAACGAATTTCCTCCGGGAACAAAGTCCCACTATATTGCAAATTAACTGCGCTACTTCAAGGGAGACATCCTTATATATTTATAAAACTTAAGAGATGACTTTTCTAGAATAGTTTCTTTCACGAATAAATGTGTCTATCCAATTTAAGACATTCAAATATTACAAACTAACTCAACAAATACTACATATATCAACTAATATAAAGAAACAAAAACTACAAGCGAATTACAATTAATGAATTATTGGAATCGATCTACTCAGAGGCTGATCCAATATTGAAGCTCTATTTGTTCAAAGTTCTTAGCGTTGAATTAATTATATTTTTTAAATTATTTATATGTTCATATGTGCTATTTTTGCAATTAGTGAAATTTTTATCCATAAAGTTATGTTACATGTCGAAATTACTTGGTTCAGATGAACCAGGTGCCGCAACACTAAATCTGCCTCTTAATCTACTACAAGTGGAATTGAATTCATGGGATCGTGAACATGACCGTGGTCTAACGTTTTCATAAAAATCATTTTCTCCAAAGGAATCTTTCTAAAAGGTCCATAAATTGCAAAAAAAAAAAAAAAAAAAAAAAAAAAAAGGTCAGTTACTAAATAATTATCTCAAAAAGGGACAATCAGTGAAAAATTCTAAGAAATTGATGAATCAATGGGATCTTGAACATGCCACTTCGAAATTCCAATCTAATAAGTAATTGGACTAACGGGTTATTGATTTGCTTGATATACGATTGTATGTAACGAGATTTGTTGTTACTATGAATTTGATTCTATAATAGTACATGTGAAATAAATCTAGAACATGCATGGACATGAAAATTGAAATTCAGAGGGAAAAATATAAAAAGAGAAGAAAATTAAAAGATACGATCAGTTCGAAAGTGATGAAATCTTTATTGAAATGGACAAGACGAGTTAGTAATTATACTTGCATAGATTTGACTCTTCAGATTCATATGTTACTGCAAATACATACAAATAAGATCTTAGAATTAAGAAGAAAAATCATGTTGATGTTTCCTTTTCTAGTGTGTCAACTTTTAATTTGCAGATTCTTTTTTCCAAATCTGAAAGTAAAATATAGAAATTATGAATTTTTTTTAAAAAATACTTATAAAATTATCATGGATATATTTAATAAAAAATGGATCCATTGGACCGGATACGAATCTCAAATACAAGATTCAGATTCAGATCCGATCCGTCAGAAACGGATCCGTCGGGTCCAAATTTTGATGATCAATATCCTATAAAAACGGATTTGGATCTAGCGGATCCGGACTGGGTCCAGAATCCACTGCCATCTTTACTTGAGATTAATGAAGAACTAGCATTTTACCCCTTCATGAACCTACTCAACGTGAATCTACATTGATGAACTTCGAATACCCAATGATCGATTGAAAGAAAAAGTACAGTATTACACTTATCAATCAACATTCCAAAGGCAATAATGGAGGAGCCATGCAAAAAAGGGACACTCTTTTGTTTAATTGAGTTGCATGTTTCTTTTAACCAAAAAACACGTAGAATATTCTCTGATTTAAAGTTAATTGATAGCGTGCACTAGTAAAAGTCCAAGAAAATACACTTTATTTTGTTGTGTAACCCTTTTTGTTAAAAAGTGAACTATAGTGCATTTGATTCAGATACATATCCACATGTAGATCTATTGTATCCAAGACCAAAAAAAAATAAAAAGATCCATTATATCAATTTGGAAGCAAACAGTTGCATGCTGTATATTTCGAATATGCTTCTAAATTCTAATAAAGAAATTTACAATTTTCTATGCAAGGGGAAGTCCAAATCATGTCCCCTCAAAAAGTATACTATAAAGTTTTCACTCAGAATCAACAATTTCTTTTATTGATTATTCTTCTTTTCAAACAATATTAGAATGTGATCTATATATAAGTATAATATTAGGAAATTGATGCTAAAATCACACTAAAGTTACTATTGAACAGAAGAAATACTCCATCAACATGAAAATTTCATTATTTTCTAAAACTAGTCAAGATATCTTTATTAATATAATGAGTCCATTGCATTTTGTACCCCGAATGTATATATTATTTTTTTTGACTTTCATCCTATCCTTTTTTTTTTAATGACTTGCACCATACCCTCTTCAGTTTCATGCAAAACAATTAAACCACCATTTTTATAGATTTACCATGAGGAATACAATACAAAATCATGAAACGTTTGGCAGCAAGGAAATTGCCAACCCGAGGATGTTACAAGCCAAAGATATACCAACTGATCTTGTCCTCCACATAGACAATGAACACGGTGCTTAAAGCCCAGCACAAGTAAAAGATGAAACTAATAAAGCAAAATACCCTGTAACTGCGTAACAAGAAATCAAAATGTAGTTCTTGGATCCTTTTCCTATTTTTATTTGTAAAGAATGAATCTTGGACTTAACTCAACCCCAAAAGCTAGCTTGTAGGGTGAGGATTGTCCAAGTCCATATAAGGAGTTCGTGTTCCCATTCCATTACCGATGTGAGACTCTTAACACTCCCCCGCACGCCCAGCCCCCTTTAACTGGAGCGTGGATAATATAATTTGGGGGCCCAACATCGGTGAACAAAGAATTTGAATGTGTTTGGCTCTGATACCATGTAAAGAATGGATCTTGGACCTAACTCAACCTCAAAAGCTAGCTTGTAGGATGAGGATTGTACAAGTCCATATAAGAAGTCCATGTTCCCATTCCATTACCAATGTGAGACTCTTAACAATTTTCAAGAAAAAGAGGATGAAACTAATAAGAGGTTTTTCTATGTGGGTGATGCACATGGTGGACAAATGTTCTTATATTAGCTAAATGTTTAGCAAAGTTAGGTGACTGATAGTTTAGTTTTGAAGGGGAACGTGACTAAAAAATATTGTTTCAGCTCTTTGTAAATATAACATCATTTTTTTTTTCATTTTCATGATTTCTTTTGATAATTCCCATTTTGCCCTCGAGGTAAATTTTTAAAAAGGGTGCTTTAATTGTTTTACAATAAATTGAAGAGGTTAGGGTGCAAGTCTCAAAAGAAAACACACATTAGGGTGCAAAATGCAACGGACTCTACTATAATTATAGTAAATCGAGGTAGCATTCTATTGTGTTGCAGTAACTTTTTTATTTCATCATTTTAAAAAGAATAAGATTGTGTTGTTCTTTAATTTTCCGGAGGAAGGTGTAATACTTTATCCATCAATGGATTTTACATTCTTAATTAATTACAAATATTGTCATTGATTCTTTGCTATTGTTATCATTCGTCTAATAATCCGAACCTCAACTTTAGAGAAACAAAAACCTAAAAAGAAGTATCATTTTCAAAAATCACGACATGCTCCTTGAAATTGAATCTTTGATGTAGAAATGCAGCTAGCAGGACACCTAATCAATTGTGTGATCAATGATTAGAAGAGTAGATGAGGGATATTCATAATGTGGGATTAAGTGTGCATCCATGGCACATGTCACATGTCACTTCACTACGTGTAAATTCAATTATGAAATGCTAGATACAACGAAGCCTATACTACAACCAGTACCACAAAAAATATCATATAACAATAGTGTTTGGAAATTAAAATTTTAGTATAGTGAAGTTGAGCTGTGTAGTGGATAAACATCAAAAAAGCTATATCAACTTTGAGGAAGAGAGAGAAAGAGAGAATATATAGCACTTAAGAGAAAAAGACAATCTTTTAAGTCCCTGAGAGAGACTCTTTATTAATCATAGAGAATCACAACCACAATTTATCATTTTCTCAACCTACCACTCTCTCCTAAATCTCTGGTTGTGGTTTGTATACTAGTTGTTTGCTCTTGATCACTTTGTAAAGAGCCTATCTTTTCTTTTGCTATAGGGGGATAAAATAATTAATTTCGGGATTAATTTTGAGATGTGTTTATTCCATATTTGGTTGGAATAAAATCATGATATAACTAATTCCGAAATTAGTTATCCCGGGATTATAGTATTTTTTTATCCTTGTGGGAGAGTGAAATAACTAATCTCAATATTAATTATCCTGAGATAACTTGTTTCCAACCAAACGAACCCTAAATAGTATAATGATTCTTTACTCCATCAATATTTACATGTTAAATCCATTGTAATATATGTTCATATACTGCGTGTGCCAAATGATACCTACTTGAAGTTGGATTTAAGTTATTTAACCTGTGATTGCAGGTTAAATTTATATTTACAAGATTAACGATAGTAATATTTATTAAGATATTTAAATGTAATTACCTAATAAGTGATCTGATTGTGTAAATATCTTTTACAACATCAAATGTAAACTTTATGGAATTACCAAGTGGATTTTGTAGTTTTGGAATTTTATTTTCATGTAACTAATTTGAAGATGCTGCAAGAACAAGCACTTAAGTATATAATTATTTTAATTAGCACCTAATGACAAATAAATTAAAAAGAAAAGGTAGGATTCCCACGTACTAGTAGAAAGTAAAGAAATATTTGCACGACTCGTACGGTGGGTACATTTACCAAAATGTTTTTCCTTACAATTCCGTTATATTCTTTTTATAGAGGCATTGCATTATTGATCCGATTTTTGCTTTGATTTTCTCTTGCAACTTGTCAGAAATTTAATACTCCTACATTCTTCCTTGCACACATACTTAAAATAAATACACACACGAGTTCAAGTGTTCAACATCACATATATACTACTCCTATTAGATATACTTCATTCATTTAATTTTATGTATTTTAATTTTACTAGACATAAAGAATACAAAAGCAAAAAAAAAAAATTGAATTTTGTGATCTCAAATAAAAGATATATATAATAAATAAAACTATCATGTGATTCTTGTAGTTACGCTTCACACAAGCCATGTATGATGTGGTCAGGACAGATTCAGAATTTTAAATTTATAGGTTCTTAACGTAATCACAATTGTTTTTGCTTATTAGGTTTGGGATACATTATTTACAAATATTAACTGAATTCCCTATACAAATACAATGTTTGAGTCAAATTTACTGAGTTCTGCCGAATTGGTCATATTATGGCTCCGATCTCATATGTTGAAATTAAGAAGTTACTAAGTATAAAATTTGATATTACTTTTTTTGGACTAAAAATAAAGTAAGATCCAGAAACTGAAACAAAATGTAATTGTATTTCACTTTTTGCTTTTCTTTCCAAAAAATAAAGTTTTTTGTTATAAGGATACATTCAAAGTTTTAGGTTTTTTTTTATTCTGTTGTTTTGATCTCAAAGCAATGACAAGAGGGGTTACTCAGATGGTATGCGTCATTCACTTTTAACCTAAAAATTGCAAGTTTGAGTCACAAAAGTAGCAAGGGGAGAGCTCCCGGGCGAGGGGATAAAAAAACTAGAAAAAGAAAGATCTCAAAGCAACGACATGTTCTTTCTTAAAAGTTCAATTTTGAAAACAGAAGGAAAAAAAAGAAAGATATTACTTGAAGTGAGATTTTTAGACTTCTAATATGCAGAAAAACCAAGTCCTTGATTGGTTGCTCATTATGTGGATGAATTTAGTCTTACTGTTCAACTAAAATTGCTCCTCATTATGATTTCATCATGTTCCTTTCACTAATTGAAATTAACATTTGCAAGTACATTTACATTTTCTCTTCTCATTTTTCTACTTATATCTTTTCCATAATTTGTTGGTTAGGCTTGAAAGTGATGTGAATCCAACATCTATAAGTAACTGCGTGGGTTCAAAAAAAATAAAATATATATATATATATATATATATATATATATATATATATTTGAAAATAATAAGTTCAGTTTAACTTATAAATTCGCTTTGAATTTGGCTCAAGGTTGGGACCAGTAGTGGGTAGAGGCAGATGCAGTACTGTGGTATCAGGTTCATATGAATCTAATACTTTCGATACGGAGCATAATTTTATATGTAAAATTTCACTAAAATTACAATGGATAGTACGTTTGAATTCATATGTTTAAAAGGAATACTAAGAATTTTAAAGGTTGAACTCATAGAGATCAACCTCCTATGCGAGAGCCACAATTGTCCTAAGTTTGGGCGGACCTATATGGTAGGGTGGGGGCACGTGCCCCGTTAACTTTGGGAAAAACCCTGTATATATGTGTATATACCTTGACAAACTAACATATATTTTAAGAGGACCTCTCAAACATATCGGTTTCGAACTGGGAACCTAACGTGTATAACTTGAGACCAAACCACCAGGCCAGAGTGCGAGCTCTAAACAATTATGTCATTTTATTTATATCTATTTTGTATCGGTTCTATGAGTGTTTAACTAAATTTTCAAATGATGTGGTGTTGCATGACATTGTGATTAGAGACATACCCAGAATTTGGAGTCGATGCTTCGACTAACGTGCATCTTCTTTTGATGATGCCCCAATCATCTTAACATTTTGGGTCCGTCTGTGGTCCTAAGGGTATCAATTGACACCACTTAGTTGAAAAATTACGTTGTATAGATAGATAATTTATTTTACGTATATGTATAATCTGTTGATTTTCCTTAATTTCTGCATATATTTACTTTCTTATATTGTAACTCTACTTAGTAAAAATTTTAATTATGCCCTAATTGGTATTGTGGCACGTCTAATCAAATTATTAGTGTGTGGGTATATTGACAAGCTGGATTCACCAAAAACATATAGCCAACAACTGACAACCTGACCAAGAAGATGACTTGCTAACCTTGTAATAAGCTCTACTACTTGCCACACAAAAAAGCTCTCTTAATTATCTGATCACTTACCCACAAACATGGATATATAAAATTGATATTTTGTTTGGTAAAGTGTTTTTATAATAATGTCTAAAATCCTTGTCTTTGTTTTTCTTCTTTTTGGAAACTCATGACTTGTTTCCTATAGCCCTTTATAATAATTTTTAAATCAATTCTTTCACGCGTTTGTGGACACATTGATACCAACAAAAACTTGTACTTCCTTTGCACTTTCTGAATTTAAGTTTATATTTGAGTGAAATGGTAATCATTGCAAAAAACACCCTACTAATATAAGAGAGAAACAAGGAGCAACAGAGGTGGGTTTGTACTTAGAGATGGAAGTGGATCCTGGATCCGGTGGATCCTGGATCCGGTGGATCCTGGATCCGGTGGATCCTGGATCCGGTGGATCCTGGATCCGGTCGATCCTGGTCCGTTTTATAGGATATGAATTTTCAAAATTTGGACCTGATGGATTCGGATCGGACTCGGATCCGTTTCTACTGGATCTTGTATTTGAGATCCGTATCCGGTCCAGATCCGACACATGGATCCGTTTTTATTAAATATATTCATAACCTAGAATGTAATTTTATAAGTATTTTCTTAAAATTGCTAAGCACATCCTTGCAAGTTTAATTCTCAAAACAAGTTTAATTTATCCCCGCATTAACTCAAAAACCAAAAAATAAAGAGGTAACTTCGATAATAAAATTAATGTTATATTAGTGAATGACTAACATCTCCATAGACAAGTAGTTAAAATTATATTCACTTCATTTGTGAAGATTCCAAGCACATGAGTCAGCATTCTCCACAATTATTATCATTGTCCACTATTTTCAATTAATAGCTCACAATCAAAACGAGACAACGAACAAAATATCTCATATGAACATTTCAAAATTAAAACACAGAAAACTGTTAGCTAAGTAAAAATTATTTGTTAGTTAAAAAAAATAATTCTTAGCAAGGTTACATTCTTAGCAAGACAAAATTTTTAACATGTGGATCCAGATCCGATTCATGGACCCGGTGGATCCAGATTTGGATCTGATTTTTATGGATCTGGATTCGGATATAGATCTAGTATGAAAAACGGATCTGGATCTGGATCTAGTAGGATCCGGTCCAGATCCGATCCGTTGCCATCTCTAGTTTGTACATATTATAGTCATGAGAGGATTAGTTAATTCGAGGATCTGGTCTAGCCCCTCACTAATTTGAATGGAAGAAAATAGTTTTTCTAATACATTATTGTTATTTTTAAATTTCTTCTATGTAAAAATAAAAGTAAAAATAAAAATATAAAAATAAAAAATAGATTTATAAAAAATTACAAAATCAATTGACCCAATTTTCATGCAAGGCTTACGGATGTTATAATATTTTTGTATATTATTTAGAGGGTTTAACAGTAAGTTTAATTTTTGTCTTATCAGAAAAATATTATCAGTCTAATATTTTTTTTCCCGCCCAATATTTGGTACCCACTTTGAGACGGAGTAATTTGAATTCTTGCTGAAAATCCCACTTTGAGAATAAAACACAACCTATCAAAAAGACTACTCATTTGCAAAGCTAAAACCCCAAGATTTTGGGTTAAGGTGAAAGGGTTTTTACTTTAACACCCTTCCACAATCTTTGGTGGTCATCAACCTGATTAATTCTTAAATATACCTTTAATTATCATTCATTTAAAGACAAGGATTAAGTCATTAAACTGCAAATTAAAAGAGAGTTAGCAGTTATGTATGAGACTTTATATTAATGACATAATTATAGGTAAAATTAGCCAAAACAGAAACAATTTCTCTCTTAATGAAACACCAATAACTACAGTTTAAAGGCAGTTATCTTTCTATTTAATTCCCACTTAAAACGTACTCCATCATATTATGACTTCTTCGAAAGCTTAGTGTACATCAATCATAAATGCTAATTAATATTATTACTATAACGTATTAGCTTTCTATGCATGACAGGTGACCTTCTAACTACTCAAATTGACTACCACAACAGGCACAAATTAATCATTAATAGACCGTTACAAATGCAAAATCAGAAAAATGTCACAAATTTTCATGATTAATTCCAAAGCTATAGTTTCTTCGGGTAAAGAATGGATATTGGGCATGACTCGACCCCAAAAGCTAGCTTGTAGGGTGATGATTGTCCAAATCCATATAAGGAGTCCATGTTCCAATTCCATATTCGATGTGAGACTCTTAACACTCCCTTGCACACCCAGACCTCGTTAACAACATCGGTGAATAAAGAATTAGAATGGGTCTGACTCTGGATCTTGGGCCTAACTCAACCCCAAAAGTCTGGCTTTGGATCTTGGTCTAACTCAACCCCAAAAGTCTGACTCTGGGGTTGAGTTAGGCCTAAGATCAATTCTTTACATGGTATCAGAGCATCAGAGCCAGACCCATTCCGATTCTTTACTCACCGATGTTGGGTCCCCAAATTATATTATCCACGCTCCAGTTAACAAGGTCTGGGTGTGCGTGGGAGTGTTAAGAGCCACATCGGATATGAAATGTGAACATGGACTCCTTATATGGACTTGGACAATCCTCACCCTACAAGCTAGCTTTTGGGGTTGAGTTAGGCCCAAGATCCATTCTTTACATGTTAAGAGTCCATGTTCTCATTCCATTTCCGATGTGGGACTCTTAACACTCCTCCGCACGCCCAGACCCCGTTAACTGGACTGTGGATGACATAATTTGGGGACCCAACATCGGTGAACATATAATTGGAATGGGTCTCGCTCTGATACCATGTAAAAATGGATCTTTGGCCTAACTCAACCCCAAAAGCTAGCTTGTAGGGTGAAGATTGTCTAAATCTATATAAGGAGTCCATGTTTCAATTTCATATCCGATGTGAGACTCTTAACACTTCTTATAGGTTAATTTATTTATTTCTTAAAAAAAAGGTTATCTTCACTTAGCAACAAGAATATAAACTCTCAACTTTGATAATAAACATTATACGAATCCGGATTAGTCGGACCCTAATACGGACAACGTACCCCCAATGGGAAACAAGTCTAATATAAGTAAATTAAAAACTTTAACAAAACAAAAGCATTTAGGAGAACAAAAATACTACTAATTCTTTTACTACCACACCATGATCATTTATACCCAAAAAAATTTTGAACTACACAAAAGAAACCCCACCCCCAAAAAAAATAAATCAACGTGTATACCTATCCAGTATCCACCATACCAACCAGAGGCCCAATGTCATAATTATTGTGTAGAAGAACATTAAAGAGTTGTCCGTTGTTGGTTTAATATTCAAGCATATACATCTCTTTAAGCAAACTAATGTCCCACCTTCTTCAACTTCTAACCGAAAAAAACTTGAAAAAAGAAGAAATAAATAATTAGTACTCCATCCATTTGATTGAGCAAAGAATTTAAAAATATAAAGAATTTTTTAAAATCTTTTGATTTTATGCATAAGGTACTAAAATTATCCTTTTTATCTTGTTATTTTAATCATGTTATATTATTTCTTTAATTAATGGAGTGTTACTAAAGTTAAAATGAGAATGTAATAAATCAATTTTCTACTAAATATAAAAAGATAATATTTTTTTAACAGACTAAAAATAATAATAATTAATACACGTAAATTGAAACCAAAAAAAGAATATAGAAACAAAAGGTTGGCCTTTATGGTTTAGAATAAGCACATACATCTCTTCAAAGCAAACTAATGCCCCACCTTCAACTTAATAACACACAGAAAAAAAAACTTGCAAAAGTGAAAAAATAGTAGCACTATAATTTTGATTTTGATTTTATTTTTTTATTCAGTGTTTGATATCTAAGTCTCGGCTAATCTGAATTCGCGTCAAAAAATTCTGAGAATAAAGCGCTCTATACCAAAGGCGTCATGCAGAAGGAACGTGACTTTATGCATCATTGAAGGTAGGGCTGGCAATGGATCGGGTGGAGCTCAATCCGCCTCCACCCTCCAACCATCCATCCACCACCCTATCCATCCATCACCCTATTTTTTCTTAATCCACATCCGATCCACCCATCATCCACGGGTGAATCGGGTGCTTTGCGGGTGAAAATTATAGCACAATCAGTCAATCACCTAAAATCCTTGGTAAAACGAAAAAAAAGTACATCAAATAAATATCATCATACTGTTTTTACAAGCCGTGTCTATGCTCCAAACATGCAACCAAAAAACGGAAAGGAGCCAAAAGCCAATAATAATCCGAAGTAACTAAAGTTTATAGGACGAATTACATGTCATTTCTAATAATACTAATAATTGAGTTTCTAATTAGCGACAATCTTAATAGACTAAAATATTAAAATCCATCAGGTCTTCCGTCTTCATATCACATCCTCTAAGATTCATTCATTTTTTAAATCACATATCCATGATGAAACGCTAGAATAGTACATTTAAAAAAAATATATATATAAACGGATGGATGGATGGGTCGGGTGGTCGGTTGGATGTATGTCTACCCGAATCCAACCCGATCCGTCACCCGATTAAATTTGTCGGATTTTCGTTCATACAATCGGGTCGAGTGGATCGGATATCCATCGGATCATAGTGAAATTGTCCGCCCTAATTCAAGGTTGTCAACTGTTGCAGGTCATGGAACCACAAGTCCCAAAAAACTTTAGAAAAAATTTCACTAATTTTTCCACAAATTCTTCATCTAGCACAAACATGATAAGGAGATGGAGATTCAAGAGCTGCAATCCTTTTTTGTTGCTTTAAATCCTTATAAAACTTCTTAATAAACTCTTCAGCATCTTTATCAACTTGTGAATTATAATTCTCCTCTGAATCTTTTAAAGGAAATGGTGAATCAGTCACTCTTAATTGTCTCACATTATTTGGACTTTTTCCAAATCCAGGCAATGTCAAAGGTGAAGCAGCAACCTCATAATTTGTAGTATTCAACATCTCAAATACTTTTTGTACAACAGCAATTTCCTCCGATTTGTACCGATGATTTCGCCTTCGTTTGTTGGCGACATACAAGGGGAAAGCAGGGCTATTGCTGCAGCTGAACTCATACTCACGACGTGTGACAAATGACATGGCAACGTCGTTGTTGGATTTACAGGTGAAGGAAGACGATGAATAGTGAGGGTGTAACATGAGGTTGCTAATGGCCTTACCGACGATTTTTCCTCTTTTCAACATGTCTTGAAGAGCAATTCGTATGCTCTTTGACATGCCTTTCCTCAACATGTAGAACACAATTCTCACTATGTTCCATAACTTTTTCGCCACTAATTGAGGTGCACTCGATTCAACTTCCATTATTATCTAGGCAGAATAACGTAATGATATATGTCTGTCTGATTATGAAACTGACTAGTCTCTATGAGAGGAAGAAAACGTAAGATTCAAGTTGAGAGTAACAAAGGTATATATAGACAAACACAAGTCAAAATTATGTTCGTGAACGTAATGATATAAGTCTGGCTGACTATGAAACCGACTTGATCTCTACGAGGGAGGAAAAAAAAAGATGAGGAAAAGAAGAGAAAGAGATGAGTCTGTTTGGTTGAAGAGAGAAAAGGATTGAAGAGGTGTATATATAGGACTGTAAAATGAAGATGAGAGGCCACAAGAAATATTTTTTTAATAATAATGGTTTTAGAGAAAAAAATATTATTGTTGCACTCTCTTTCAATGATAGTGAGTGGGTTAAAAATATTAGCGAATATTCGCCATATATTGTGTAATTATGAATATTGTATATTTATGGTATATTAGGATCCTTACCGAATTAGGATTCATCTCTTGTACACACTATATATACTTTGTAATAATGAGAATACTCCCCGAGGGAAATTATTACAATCTTACATGGTATCAAGAGCCAAAACCCTAGGGTTTCTCTAGCAAGTGCCGTCCCCCCCTTGGCCGGATTACTGCCGCCGGTTTGTCCTTTAATTTTTTTTTGTCCTATCTTCTTTCTCCTACCCATTAAAGTTCATTCACTACAATGACTCCTCCTCAAACTCCCACATTGGCCTCATCCTCCACAGTCGTCACTCCCGACATACCAAAATCATCCTTTTCTACCTCAATTCATCCAGCCCTCACCGTCACAAACATCAAGAAATGCCTCCCAATCATTTTTTACCAGGAAACCGGTCAGCACTCCCCATGGGTTGAACTGTTCCGTATTCATGCTTGTCTTTACAACGTACTTGACCACATAGATGACTAATTCCCTCGCCCATCTAAGGTTGACGAAGCTACATGGCTTCGTCTCGACGCCGCTGTCAAACAGTGGATCTATGACAGTATCTCTCAGGACTTGTTTTTCACTATCATGAAATCTGGCGCCTCGGCCTGCAATTTATGGCTTCGGTTGGAGGAAATTTTTCAAGACAACAAGCACACTCGTGCTATGTATTTGGAGGAACAATTTAATAATACACGTTTTGAAAATTTCTCTAACATGACTGATTATTGCAAACAATTGAAACTTGTGGCAGATCAACTATTCCACGTCGGCACGCCTGTTTCTGAAACAAATATGGTTTTGCAACTTGTTGTAGGCCTCCCAAAAGGTGAATAAGACATTTTGGCCACAATGATACAACAGGCTGATCCGTTGCCCAATTTCAACAAGGCCCGCTCGCAATTGTTGCTAGAAGAAACCCGTCGTGCAAAGCAGGACGAACACACCCAAAAGGCCTCCCTAAAATACCATCACCACCGGTCCACCTCCACCGGAAAATACTCAGCCACGACAGAACCGCGGCGGCAGATGAGGCAAAGGACGTGGAAAAGGCCGCGGCCAACAGCAATATTCCAACCAGCCGCAGCCCAGTCCAAATTCTGCATGGACCAACCCACTTTCACATGTCCAGCAGTCGACTTGGGCCTCGGTACCTGCCCAGATGCCGAACCAATACCCATATATGCAGTAGGGAATGTTGGGCCACTCTCCAGCAACCCGGTTAGCACCCTACAACCCGGCACATGACCACTTTCACTCAGGACCACTACCAGCAGACATCAGCCGGTCTGGCCCCAACTGATTTGGGCCAGGCTTTTAGCAGTCTAAATTTGAAGCAGCCCGATGAAAATTGGTACATTGACACGGGCGCCACATCTCACCTCACTCGCTCTGTAGGTACAATCCTACATTATTTCCATTAAAGCATCCTCAATACATTACCGTTGACAATGGTCATCGCATTCTAATACAAGGCTATGGTACCTCCCACACACAGCCACCACATCCGCCATTCTCCCTTAAAAATGTCTTGTATGCCCCTAACATCATTAAGAACCTAATTTCTGTCCGCAAATTTTCTCGTGATAATTCCGTCTTTGTTGAGTTTGACCCGTTTGGTTTTACTGTGAAGGATCTTCGTACGGGGACTCATCTCACGAGATGCAATAGCACGGGGGATCTCTATCCATTCTCATCCACCTCCGCTGCCAGATCATGCTCTCCAATCTCTCTAGTTGCTATCTCTCCGTCCATTTGGCATAATCGGCCCAGGCACCCCATTTTTAAATTTTCTCAGAGGCAATAACTTTATCAAATGTAATAATGGGAAACTTGCCCAGAACTGTGTTTCTTGTTATTTAGGCAAACATGTTCGTCTTCCGTTTAAATCATCTACCAGCATTACTTTTTCCCCTTTTGATATTATTCATGCTGATTTGTGGACATCTCTTGTTTCTAGTTCCCTTGGTCATAAATATTATCCAGTCTTGTTAGATGATTTCTCTCATTATATTTGGATATTCCCACTCAAATTTAAATTGGAAGTGTTTGCAAAATTTCTTTGAGTTTCGCACTTTTATAAAAACATAGTTTGAAAAAACTATAAAATCATTTCAGTGTGATAATGGTCGTGAATTCAATAATTCTACGTTTCACCGATTTTGTAGAAATAATGGCATGGTTTTTGTTTCTCTTGCCCCCACATATCACATCAAAATGGTAAAGCTGAACGTATCATCCGCACCATTAATAACATAGTTCGTACTATCCTGTTTCATGCCTCTCTTCCTACGTCCTTCTGGGTCTATGCCGTCAAAATGTCCGAATATATTCTAAATATACTACCCACTAGTACCCTTCACAACATGACTCCAACCGAAATTCTATACCGCAGGATTCCGTCCTACGACCATTTACGGATATTCGGTTGCCTGTGTTATCCCAATCTTGCCTCCACCATTCCACACAAATTAGCACCTCAAACCACTCCCTGTGTCTTCGTAGGTTTCCCGTCTAATCATAGGGGCTATATGTGCTATGACTTGTCCACTCATCAAATCCACATATCTCGTCACGTCACGTTCGACGAGACCACATTCCCTGTTTCAAATCTCCAGAAATTTTGAAAAATAGACTACTCATTTCTTGACGAGCCCGACATCTCTCCCGTCATTCTCAGTCAAATCACTAATTCTGCCACCGGAATCTCCTCATTACCATCCGAATCCACTGCGTCAATAGTCTGACCAGCGCCACTGCCGCCGGCTTTGTCCTCTCTACACCATTCACCGGCTGCTCCCAACCTCAGCAACCGGTCTACCACAACTGTCTCCACACCGGTGCACCACCAGTAGAACACCTAACTCCGACCCACACCACCATCTGCAAAGTCACATTCCCAAATCGATCATTCCAACCTACCCGACACTAACCCATCATCCATCGACCAAATCCACCACCCTACACCACCACTCTCCCCGTATTCGACGCTACCAACCCCACCACCATCTCCACTGACCGAGACACCACCATTGTCTACCACACCAGATCCAATAGACCCCGTCATTACTCCAGTATCCACCCACTGTTCCGCCACATCGCCACCCACAAAAGCCCACCAACACCCAAACCAGACACTAGTCAACCACCAGCCGACCAACCCACCCACTGCCTCCACTCACCAAATGGAAACCCATGACAAACACGGGATTTTCAAGCCCAAAACCCAGTTTAACCTGTCCACCCAAACAATCTCCCCAATTCCTAGAAACCCCAAATTGGCCAAACAGGACCCAAATTGGAATGTCGCTATGTGTGAGGAATTTAATGTTTTAACGAAATAGCACACGTGGGATTTGGTACCTAGACCAGAGGGGGTGAATATGATCCATTGCATGTGGCTATTTTGTCACAAATCCAGAGACAATGGAGACCTAGAAAGGTGTAAGGCACAACTTGTGGCTAATGGCATAAATCAGCCGAAGGGTATTGATTGTGGAGAGACCTTCAGCCCGGTTGTCAAATCGGCTACCATTCGCACAGTCCTGAGTATTGTCATGGGAAAGTACTGGCCAATACACCAGCTTGATGTGAAAAATGCATTTTTACATGGAGATTTGAAAGAAACAGTGTACATACACCCGCCACTTGGGTTTGTTCATCCAGCAGCCCCTCATTATGTTTGTCGTCTCCGTAAGTCACTGTATGGCCTGAAACAGGCCCCACGTGCATGGTATGATCGCTTTGCCAGGTATATTATGCAGATTGGGTTTGTATGCAACATATGTGATAATTCTCTTTCATTTTTCATCGAGGTAGTAACACTGCTTACTTACTGCTATATATGGATGATATTGTTCTCACTACCTCGTCTAATGGGTTGAAAAATGAGATTATTGCTTTACTTAAAATCGAATTTGCTATGACTGACTGGGTAAGTTGAGCTACTTCTTAGGTATATCAGTGACTAGATCGGCAGATTGTATGTTCTTGAGTCAGCGTAAGTATGCAGAGGAGATAATGTACAGGGATAAGATGACAAATTGCAAAATCATGCCCACTCCGGTTGATTCAAAATCCAAGCTCAGTGTTATGGATGGTGCTCCAGTCTCCGATCCTACTCTATATAGGAGCCTTGCAGATGCACTTCAGTAACTCACTTTCACCAGGCTAGATATTACATATGTTGTTCAGCGGGTGTGTCTGTTTATGCATGCCCAGGGAGTCTCATTTCATTGCCCTTAAGCGTATCATTCGATACATTAAGGGCAGACTTGATTATCAGTTACATCTATACCCATCTACACCGATCAGGTTGCTATCTTATACGGATGCAGATTAGGCAGGGTGTCCGGACACGCGATGCTCCACCTCCGGCTATTGTAGATAATCTAGTTTCATGGACTGCTAAGAGACAAGCCACTCTATCCTGTTCGAGTGCCGAAGCAGAATACAGAGGCGTTGCCAATGTTGTAGCTGAGATCTGTTGGCTCAGAAATCTACTTTTGGAGCTCCAGTGTCCTTTGCGTCGAGCGTCCATCGTATACTGTGATAACATATCTGCCATATATCTTTCTCACAATCCGGTTCAATATTAGAGAACCAAACACATTGAGATGGATATACATTTTGTTCGTGAGAAGGTCGCTCTCGGTCATGTCTGAGTGTTGCATGTGCCTTCGTCGTATCAATATGCAGATATATTCACCAAAGGACTACCCAGACAATTATTCCTTGACTTCAGATCCAGTCTTAGCGTCCGGCCTCCTCCCGCTCCGACTGAGGGGGTGTATTAGCGAATATTTCCCATATATTCGCCATATATTGTGTAATTATAAATATTGTATATTTATGGTATATTAGGATCCTTACCGAATTAGAATTCCTCTCTTATACACACTACATATACTTTGTAATAATGAGAATACTCTCCAAGGGAAATTATTATAATCTTACGAAACAAAAAATATTTTAAAAAGAGTAAAAGGTTGTAAACCGATTAAATTAAATCAGTCCAAGATATGCTGCAAGTTCTCCAGAATTTAGGGGTATCTTCCTACCCCCTTCATCCCCTTTCGGGAAACAAAAAAACTATTGAGGAGTTAAGTGAGTACTATATTTTATCCTTCCATTATTGATAAATTTATTTTTGGTTCTTGTAATATTAAATTTTATATATTTAACCTTTGATTAAGAAAAATGTGTTATTTGGTCACTTCATGTTGAATTTTTTTATATTTCACTATTTATAGAACTATATAATTACTTTCAAATTTGATTAATTATTTTAGGCTCGTCAGACATATTCAAAACTTTCAAAACAAATTGGTCACATTCTATTTTGTTTTTAATCATACTAATAAATAATTTATTATAAAAATACAAAAAAATATTTATTTTATACAAATGCATACCCTTTTTTTTTCTTTCTTTTTCGGAAAATCAATTTTGCATGTATTTTATCAACTTTTATACAAATGCATACTTTATCTAAAAAGTCAATTTTATATGTATTTTCATAAACAATGTCATGCATACTTTTCGGATCCTATTTCTCCAAAATCACAATCATTTTTACAAAACTCCTCAAAAAGGAAAAATCATTATTTTTATCAAAAATTCATCTTTCATTAACTACTTGCAACATTATTTTAATTTTATACTTGTAAAAACATGCATTTTTCTTAGCATAATAATCAACCTAAGTTTGACCGGATAACCGCAAGCTAGCGGATCTTAAAGGATGCCTAACCCCTTCCCTTTAGGATAATAAAGAATCCTTACCTAGAATCTCATTAGTTTCACAGACCATAATCGGAGTTCATTTTGTAGCATTTTAGTTAACATTTAGATGTCCTAATTCATCGTAGAATAATTAGGTGGCGACTCCTCAACAACATTTATCAATCCAGAGGGAATCGACCCATTACATTGCGAACCGCGGTAAAAAATAAAACTACTACTCTGCTATATTTCTAACTGTCTATTGTATTCTAATCTCTAGAGCATAAAAAAAATATGGAGAAAGCAGATTAATCTAAAAGCACTGTTTAACTTTTAAGTAGACATACTTATATACAACGTGCAAAACAAAAACAAAAATGGTAATCAAGACAGAAGGTATGATTATTTTGCTTTCGGGAGAACCTCGTCTTTTGAATCTGCTCTTTTTCATCTACTTAATATATTCTTTCTGAATTCTAACTTATTGTGCTTAATGTTAAACAAACAAATGAAGAGCCAAACACAGCATGTTTTTTGTTGGTCAAACAAATGAGATAATCAAACAGAAGTTTCCACATATCCATATAATGCTAGAATTTCCTTCGTTGATCTTTCACTCAAAACTGTTAGAATTCTTTATTTAGTGGACTCACAAATTTAATATAATTGTACATAGATATGCTATCTATTAAAGACGCCCATTTTTATAAATAAAGTGTTATTTTTATGGGCTATATATATAAATTTTATGTTATAAGGTATGAATTTTATATGAATAGAAACCTAGTTCTTCAGTTATAATTGATGAGTTTATAACTGAAGAGTTACACCTCTTCTGAAAGGTTACCTTTGAAGATTTATGTCTCTTTCGAAGAGTTGTCGTACTATTATATATATGGTTGTGGTCACTAAGTCCCTAAGTTATGTCTTCGTTGTTAAGAAATCTTCCTTCAACGGTGAATTTTGCAAAGAACAACTTGAGAAAAGGGAAGAAACTCCTAGTTTGCCGAGTTTGTTTTTCACGTGCCATTTGACTTGGACTAACTGAAGGTGAAAACTGAATATAACTTGCTCATACATCACATTTCTTGGGTGGGATTGCATGGGGGAGGGGGAGGGTTTTGAAGACAAGACGACAGGAGTGGCAAGTCTAGCATTAGCTGTTTTTGAAGATGATGAGGCACGAGAAAGAAAAAATGGGGTGGGGAAGGTCTAGATCTACTTTTGTCTCCATTTTCACCATGTTTGCCAAATTCATTGACCAAAGACATTACAGTAACACAGTTATTTGATTATGCTTTTAATGAGACCTGTTTTGTTTTGCATATTTTCTGGCAACTTGTCTTTTCTTGATGTTTTTTTAATATGCCAACTGATCTTATTTGATTGTTTACTGTAGTCACAAAAGACAACTTTTGCTGACAAAGTTATTTGATTGTGTTTTCAGGGGAGGACATTAGCATTTGTGTTTGTTTAGCAATCTTGATGTCATTATTTGATGACAGAGGTATGCGCAGAAGTCATGCTATCTTTCCTCACGGCTAAGGGCGGAGTTGATAAGGTGTTCAGTCAAATCTTAATTCGTTTACGCGTGACCTCAATGGTCCAATTATAACTTGTAAATAAGTTTGCTGAAATATTCGTCGGGTGTGCAAATAATGTCCCACTTGAAGGTTGATCATAAGAAAAAACTATATAGAAGATGCAAAGATATCTTTAATGGTGTGAGGCCTTTGAAGAAAACCTTTCATGTTTCGCTCAAAGCGAATAATATTGAACCACATTAATGGATTCTGGCTTAGCCCAACAATGAAATGATTCAAACTGTGAATATATTTTCCAAGCAACTTAAAAAAACAATGTCATTTTGAATCTTTCATGTCTTACCACAACTCTCTTTCTTTCCTTAAGTTTTACCAACTATTTTCTAGTTTTTGCAGCATTGAGTGCACCAGAGGAGACAGAAGAAGCAGGATTAAGTGTCTTCCTAATTTTGAATACATTCCAAGCAGTTCCAGCGCAGTGCCCTACTGTTGCTAGTGCATCTTCTGTTGCCTCCCCTGCATTCTCTCCATACCTGTTTATCATTCCAAAACATTTTTAAAATTAAAATATTTAGCAGCCACAAATAATCATCACTTTCAATTCATTCAAGAACAAAATCAAATATCATCATTCATGATTAAATTGATATGATCTTAAGGTAAAGCCCATATTTCTCATTTGTGAAAATAAACCATAGCTTTTCGTTAAGCCGGTCTATCAGAAACAACATCTCTACCTCCCAAATTAGGGATAAGGTCTATGTACACACTACCCTCCCCAAACCACACTTATGGAATTACTCTGGGTATGTTGTTGTTGTGTTGAAAATGAACCATATTGTATTTTAAAATGATTATAAACATTAATCCCACTATGCCATGTTCACCCTAATAAAACAGCTTTTTGATTACTGCTTAGTATATTAGTTACATTAGTATAATAAGTTCATCCAAAACACATTTTAAATATGGCGTTTAATCAAAACTAGCAGCAATATAGTCGAAATAGTTAAATAATTTTCTATGATATATTTACGTGTCGGGGATAGGCTGGGTCAAGCACAAATAAGCAAAAACGTGGTGGTTTAATTGGAGGAGCCTGTGAGGCATTTGTTGGACTTGGAGAACACCGGCCTTAGCAGGAGCTGATCGTTGCTCTGTGAAACCAGCCTCACGCAGTCCACCCCACTTTAGGGATCAAGAAGCCCATGCTTTTACTTGGGCCACGTGACCCAACTCTGGGCTTGGACAGCTCAGGCCAAAAGTTAGCCCACCAAGCCCTACCTTATGAGAGCCCAATATTCCACCACATTAATGCCCCCATTTGAGTTACAAGCCCACATTACTCAGCTCGGAATTCATTTCTCTCTCACATTCTTTTAAAAGGAGCTAAAAGTTCCTTTCTTATGGCAATATGGGACTAATTTTCATTTCAGCCTGACAATTTATATGATATTTAATAAGGTTGAGTTAAAAAAAGATTCTTTTTTAATAAATTTAAATTTATTATCTAAAATAAGTTATAGACGCTTGTATTGCTATAAATCATTTCATTAACAATGAAATGAAAATTTAAAATTAAACTATTATATACGGAGCGGCAAAGAGTTTATCTAATGAAATAGACTAATGAAAAAACATAAAAAGATTAGTGCATCCGTTAGCACTGTTTTTTTAAAAGAAAGTACCTGTTAGTGACCATCCTAGTCACAGCACCAGAAGTTGCAGACAATGTTTGTTTTTCAGCAGCTTCAGCAGCATCTAAAATCTTGTCTGCAGTTTTAACATGAAATTAATAAACATTCTTGAATGGGAAAAACAGGAAAGAAGGAAAACAAAGAGAGAATAAGGAGCTGTTTGGACATACATTTTTTCCCTTTTTTAGAAAAATGTTGTTTGATTATACATTAAACTGATCTTATAGGTGAGTTTCTGAAGATGAGTTATAAAGTGAAATTTTTATTTCCACATACAAAATTTTAACTTCTTTCAAGTGAAATGTATGTTTAAACACAACTTCAACCTCAGAAACTCTTTTTTTCTGAATTTCAACCAAATCTATGTCCAAAATACCTACTAAGGTCCGTTTGGACATGAGATCTTTTTCTTTTTTAAAAACAAAATATTTTTAACACGTCGTTTGATTGTACATTGAAAAGGTTTTTTATTAGTTTTTGAAGATTGGTTTTCAAGTAAATTTTTTCACATTGAGAAAACTTCAACATTTTTAAAAGTGAAATATACATCCAAACACAATTTCAACTTTAGTTTTTTTTTCCCGAAATTTCAACTAAATTTATGTCCAAACGCCTACTGAGATTGCTGGCTACTTACTGACAGCATCAAGTGAAGCCAAGAGAACTTCTCCAGGGACCATGGTCAAGAATTTCTTGCCAGCTTGGGACCTCACCATAGGCCCCATAACTGATCCAGTTGCAATGCCAAGCCCATTGAGCATAGATTTGCTCATTTTTTCTGTCATTTTTGACAGCTTCCTCACACTGCAAACAGATTGAATGACAGCTTAAGTTCAACTTTTTTTGACTTGGTAGACACAAAACAAAATTACTCCTACCTTTTCTTTTAACTTTTGGGGAATTAATGGTGCAAATTTATTCTTTTACTGTATGAGATATCTTAGCCCGCGTTTGGACATAGATTTGATTGAAAATTGAAATAAAGTTTTATAGATAGATTTGATTGAAACTTGAAATAAAGTCTTGAAGTGTTATTGAAAAATAGTTTTTGAAGTTGAAGTTGTGTTGGAACATGCATTATGTTAGCCAAATGCCGTACGAGAAGTAAATAAATATTACAAGTGTTCGAAAGGATAAACAAACAATTAAGTTTATAATTGTCGCAAGCTTCCTGAGCCTTAAATCTTGATAACATGAAATCAAGAAACACCAAATCTGGATTGTTCCAACTGTGGCTGAGTCGAGAGATGTCTCTCTGTCTTTAAGACAAGATTGCCCCGTATATATGATTTTACGTTAGCGGGCAATAGTCTCTCAAAATAAAACAACAATTAATCAACACTACAAAGTAAATAGGTTGATTCTGACGAAGAAAACAAATATGAAACGATTGCTGAAGAGTGGAAATTTAGAGGAAAAAAAAGAACTTTTCTGGACTACTCTTGTTCTCAAGACTTGTGTTCCTCAAATTAGAGTAAGGTTCTCATTTTATAGTATTAAGGATGAAGAGAGGTGTTAGGAGTAGCCCAGCAGCCCCCGACCCGGGCGGGTGGGTGGTGGTGGCGCGCGTGTGGGCCTAGCCTTGAACCCAAGCACACATAGGTCATCCCTCCTTCAAACACATGAGTTACCCTTTGGGGTCCCAAACCCTTATCCATTCTTGAGGCTTATAAAATGAACAATTCTTCTTTTTCCCACTGATGTGGGAGATTTGTCACACACCATATTTTCATGCCTCAAACACCTTACTTTGTGGACCAATATCTCTTTCATTTCTTAATGAAATTTGACGATCCTTGGCCCTACGGTCGTCTACTCACTTAGTAGATTATTCACGTGTGAAGAACCAAAGTTTTCAACATGCGGAACCCGAGTGTTTAAGTCATTAAAGATTGGTGGACGCAACCCCCATCAAAGGCAAATTTCGAACACATTATACTTGAAAAAAGTTGAAGTTTTGTGAGTGGGAAAAAGAATTCACCTGAGAACTGGCTCAAATTAGTTTTTGAAACTTGAAATTTTTTCTTAAAAAATATTTCAAAAACTGATCAAATTTCATGAACAAATAATATACTCAACTTTTTTGGCAAAAAAGTAAATTAAATCTATGTCCAACCGGGAGCTTAATATGTGTTTGAACATGATTTGATTGATATTTGTAAAAAAAGTAAGTTAAAACTGAAGTTGAAAATAGTATTTGGAAGTTGAAGTTGTGTTTGAACATGAAGACACAATTGAAGTTTTGTGAGCGAAAACTTGAGAAATTCCTAAAACATGTTTTTCAATTAGATTCTATATTTCAAGTTTGTAGTTGAAATAATAGACTAATTCGATAAACAAATAGTTATTCGAAATAATTTTCAAATATTATTTCAAATTTTGGAACCAAAATGTACGACCAAATGGGGCCAATTATCTTCCATTATACTTTGGGATCATTTGTATCCTTGCGGTTAGCAAATCGTCTCATATTTGTCCTTGACTTTAGTAGAACTCTAGCTTAAACCAGGTGAATTTCATGTGTCAAAATACTTTAGGAAAAATGTCTAAAAGGATTCATCTACTTTTGATTATTTCTTAAATTACCCTATATTGTAACTTAATGTACGACCAAATGGAGCCAATTATCTTTTGTTATACTTTGGGACAATTTGTATCTTTGAGGTTAGGAAATCGTCTCATATTTATTTTTGACTTTAGTAGAACTCTAGCTTAAATCGGGTGAATTTCATGTATCAAAATACTTTAGGAAAAATGTCTAAAAGGATCCATCTACTTTTGACTATTTCTTAAAATTATCCCCTATTGTAACTTCAGATTACGAGACGATTTGTCAAAAGTAAGAACATTAATGATATGAAAATACAACCGGCAGTAAAATTAAGATATTACGTAAAATAATCCAAAGTGTTTGGCCCAGTGGCCAATACATTAGGGTATTGCTGTCTGAGGTTCCGTGTTCGAGTCCTCGATCGGCGAGAGTGAAGCTTGTGTTCCCAAAAAAATCCCTCCATACGCGTAGGGCCAAGCGGTGTATACTAATCCGTAGGGCCAGGCCGAAGGTGGGGTTTTCTGGGGTATGGGGCCGTAATGCGGTGGAACCAGTCACTTTAAAAAGTTTACCCTACCACAGTTTTGTGGGGGCTACTGGGGTGGGAGATTCCACCTTTTGGAGCAAAGATATTACGTAAAATATATCTCATATTCTAATCCTTTACCCTTGACTTCTGACACAATGAGAAAACCAATGAGATAAAAGAATCATTAAGTGGTAGACATAACTCTGTTTTTTTTCTTTAGCTTTTTGACTAAATGAGAAAGGAATTTAGTACCGCTTTAGGCTTTCATTGGCTGCATTTTTCTTTGTGGCATCGCCATTCCTTTTAATAGCAGTAGAACCAGAGTTCCCAACAGCTGGAATTAAGATGGTTTCCCCTCCCTTTTGCACCTGCATTTTCATTACTAATTAATTTTTTAAATTCAAAAGTAAATGACTTCCAAGTTAGTAACATTTAATATTGTAATGAAATAAATTTGGATCTAATTTAGTTTCAAAATTAAGTATAAAGTGAGAATTATCCGAAAAACGAGGTTTTTTTCTCCCCTTCCTCCAAACGTCGATAACCTGGCTGCCCCTATCATGTGTGTAAAGACTTACTGTATAGGCATATTGGAAACTATCCGGACAAAACCTTCCTGTTTTTGGGGAAGAAGAAAGTACCGGATTAAGTAGGCAATCTTAGGAAGACTGTATAAGAACACAACAGCTTAGCTATTCCTTCAACCCATGTGCGACATTCTAGCCTTCAGCACGCTTAGGCATGGACATCTGGAGCGCGAACGACGACGTATTAAAATCGGACTCTAACAAGAAAACAAAGTTTAGGGCTAACTTAACTTCAAAAATTAACACTCTGTTTGGATGGTCGTTACCCATGGTTTCATTATGTACAATATCGTATTGTATTGCATAAATGAATACAATATTTGGATAGAGTGTATCGTTTGTGATAGAACTAAGAGTTCACCAAACAGTATAGAGAACCAAGTTCTCTATTTGTTTCTCTCAAGTAAAACATAAAGTAAATAAGGCAAGATATTTACGTGAAAAACTCTTTGCTCAAGGGATTAAAAACCACAACCTACCAAGTAGGATTTCCAACTTCACTAACTGAGCAACTTTCAGATTACAAGTTTTTGCAACGTAGGAATTAAACTCTTATCCCCCCCCCCCCCCCCTTACAATAACTCTATTGTAAGCTACAAGTCCTGACTAACTCTAGCCAAGCACCCAAACTAACATTGACTAACTGTAGCCAAGCAATCAAATACACCTTGACTAACTCTAACCAAGCAACCAAACACACATTGACTACTTGCATGGGGATTGTAGGGGGCTTTGGCCTTTTGAAAACCAATGCCTTGCCTTCCACCATTACTCTTGTACGTAGCAACAACTACATCAAAGGACCAGATCCAATGAAGTGACTTATCAAGATCAATTTTAACTCGTTTTAGATCCTTTTGAAGTTACCTATTCTTCTCTAGCTCAACAGTGAGATTCATTTTGGTTTTCTTGAGTTCATTTCAAGCTCAAGGTGAGTCTCACTAGCCACTTGTTTTCCTTTTGATGGAGTGTTCATCCATTTTTTTTCATTTGGCTATGTAACAGAGCATGATCTCTAGTTACTTCCTCAACTTGTTCCTTCATATCTACAATAGTGACTATCATATCATCCCTTACTTGTTCTAAACCATCAATTTCTTCATTTAGAGCATTTTTCTGTTTAATAAGGCTATGATAGACATCAATCAACACATTTTCTAAAGATGTCAATTTTTTCTGAGAGTAATTTTTTAGATTTTTTTGAATATCAAAAATATTTACCTCATCTTTCTCATTGTCATCGTCATCTTCAGATTTGTCCATGAGTGCAAAGATTGACTCATATTCTGAAGACTCGTTGTCAATAGTCATCATAGATGTATCATCTTGATCTTCAGATTTGCTGGAGGAATCTCCCCAAGAAGCCAGAGCCTGCTTCACCAAGTTGTCATCATCATTTTTTCTGTTGAACTTCTTGTCAAGGACATGGTTCCTCTTAGCCGCCTATTCAGCATTCTTATAATAATTATGCTTGTGAAGAGGACATTCTTTAATGAAATTTTTGGGCTTCTCACATTTGTGACAATAATTATTTCCTTTGAAGTTCCTGCTAGAGCTTCCTACCTTTGGGATCCCACCATTCTTTTGAATCATCTTATATAATCTTCGTGTGAGGTACACCATCTCAGATTCATCACTGCTTGAGTCACTTTTAGCAGCTTTGAGAACTAGGTTCTTCTTCTTCCTTGGCTCTCTTCTTTCAAGATCCTTCTTTCTCTTCGTCTCATGGGTCTTAAGATTTCCAATAAGCTCAGCAATAGTTAGTGTTTGTAGGTCCTTGGCTTCAGTGATTGCATTGACTTTACTTTCCCAAGAACCCGATAGAACACAGAGTATTTTCTGGACTAGCTTGTTGGTTGCAATGATTTCTCTAAGAGAATGGAGCTCGTTGATTATGGATGTGAAGCGGGTGTGCATATCATGAATGAACTCATCTTCCTTTATCTTAAACAGTTCATACTCAGTGGTAAACATATTTATTTTGGACTGCTTTACCTGAGTAGTTCCTTCATGGGCTGTTAGAAGAGCTTCACATTTCTCCTTAGCAGTTCCACAAGATGAAACATGATTGTATCCATCTGGTCCAATACCACAAGTCAAGATCTTCTTTGCTTTGTAGTTATTCTCAACAGATTTTCTATCAATTTTAAAGTATTCTTTTCTAGTCTTTGGTAATGACTTTGAGCTCTCTGACTCAGTCTTCATATGGACAAAAGGACCATCATAGATGATGTCCCAAAGCTCCGAGTCCTCAGCCATTATATAATCATGCATCTTTGTCTTACAACACCCATAATACTTTCCATTAAACCTTGGGGGTCTTGTAGTTGACTATCCTTCCTTGAGGTTTGGTGGAACAGCCATGATGAGAGATCATTTCTAGGTGTTAACCTTTTAGAAAGCACATGATCTGATACCAATTGATAGAAACTAAGATTACACCAAACAGTACGGAGAACCAGGTTCTCTATTTGTTCTCTTAAGTAAAACAGAAAGTAAATAAGGTAAGATATTTACGTGGAAAACTCCTTGCTCAAGGGATTAAAAACAACGACCTACCAAGTAGGATTTCCAACTTCACTAATTGAGCAACTTTCAGATTACAAATTTTTGCAACTTAGAAAATAAACTATTAATCCCCCACCCTTACAATAACTCTATTGTAAGCTACAACTCTTGACTAACTCTAGTCAAGCACCCAAACACACCTTAACTAACTCTAGCCAAGCAACTAAACACACATTGACTAACTCTAGCCAAGTGTACAACTCAAAAGCTTGAGAAAGTAAACTACCTACAAATACTTTATTACAAGAAGAGTAGATTTACAAGTTAAAGAACAAAATGACAAAGACTTAACAAACCAAGGACTTAAGACATATTCAGTTGTTGAGATTTGGTCCTTGAAGTTGTTGAAGCTTTGTTCTTGAGACCACCTAGAGAGCAGTGGCGACTACACTTGGAAGATGTGATTTTTCAGATTTGAAGTGTTAGGTTAAAACCTTGTAATATGTTGTATATATTTGGGGAGCATGTGAGAAGCATGTGACCATGGATAGGGACATTTCATCTTTAGGTTTAGCCTTTAGCAAACTGCAGCTGTGTTGTTGCAGTTATGACAATCAAAACAATACCGTAGCTTTACAGCTATAACGTTGACTGTACAACGTCCCAGTGACCTGATAGAGGTCCTGGTTCCTATCTGGTTCTTTGAATGTTTGTCAAATCATCAAAACACGAAATAACATAACTTATCAGTTTGTTGTGGTTTAATAGTATTTTTATTGTTTGGTTTTGAAAGAAATAATCCCTTGATTATTTTCATTAATGAATTAGTATATATACAATTTACAATTTCCATAATATGGAAAATCCTATTCTTATTCTATACCCAAAATCCTATTCTACTTGTACACAAATTCTATAATTATGGTAAGTGTACAATTCTAATTATATAAAAAAATCTATTTCCAAAAACCCCATATACACGGTGTGTATACCGTGTATATCACGGTCTCCCAATTGCCTTGGGTTTTCGTGATATACACGGTATACAAGGTATGTTATGATACACTTTCACACCCCCGCAGTTATAGCGGGCGGTCTTTGTACGCTGAGACTGTCCCTAAAATCTTCAAATAAGACCGAGGGATGACCCTTAGTAAAGATGTCTGCAATTTGATATCTGGAAGGGACATGTAAGACGCGTACTTGTCCATGAGCTACCTTTTCGCAAACAAAATGAATATCCATCTCAATATGTTTAGTGTACTGGTATTGAACCAGATTCTCATAAAGATAGACGACACTAATATTATCATAATATACCAAGGTAGCTTTGTGAACGGGAAAGTGAAGCTCCAAGATAAGATTACGTAACTAACATGATTCAGAAATCACATTGGCTACCCTTCGATACTCGGCCTCGGCACTGGAGCGTGATAAAGTAGCCTATCATTTGGCAGATCATGAGACCAAGTTATCACCAAGAAACATGTAATAACCAGACGTGGAGCGTCTGGTATCCGAGCAGCCACCCCAATCAGCATCGGTATACGAGACACATGTAGAGGCCGGTGATGGATATAGATGTAAACCATAGTCAAGTGTCCCCTGGATGTATCTGATAATGCGTTTTAGCGCATTCATGTGCTCCACCCTATGATCATGCATTAACAAACACACCTGATGTACGATATACATAATATCAGGTCTCGTGAAGGTAAGATATTGAAGTGCCCCTGCAAGACTACGATAGGGGGTCGGATCCTCATACGGTGAGCCAGCCGCAACACCCAGCTTGGGTTTAGTATCAACAGGAGTGGAAGTAAACTTGCGTGAGGACATACCATCTCGCTCAATGATCTCAGCTGCATACTTTCGTTGTGATAAAAATATCCACCTGCATGACGAGTGACAACAATCCCTAAAAAATAACTCAAGGGCCCCAAGTGTTTCATAGCAAACTCAGAACTGAGCATGGTCATGATAGACTTGTGCAACACATCAGTAGAGGCAGTCAAGATAATATCATCCACATACAATAGAATATAAGCCAAGGAAGAACCACGACGATATATGAACAATGAATTATCAGACCTGTTGTGTGAAAACCCAAGAGACGAAACATAGTCTACAATCTCTTATACCAAGCCCGTGGGGCCTGATTAAGCCCATACAATGACTTCTTTAACAAGCAGACATGATGAGGATATTTGGGGTCACAAAAACCCAAGGGCTGATACATGTAAACGGTCTCCTTAAGTTCACTATGTAAGAAAACATTCTTCACATTTAACTGATGAATGGGCCATGCTTTGAAAATAGCCAGATTGAGAACAGTGCGAATGGTAGCCGGTTTGACCACCGGACTAAACGTCTCACTACAATCCACGCCAACCTGCTAAGTCTTACCATCACCTACAAGACAAGTCTTATGCCTTGCAAAAGAATCGTCATAATTATCCTTATGAGTAAAAATCCACATAGACCGAATAATATTAACACTAGAAGGACGGGGTACCAACTCCCACATCTTATTTGCAATAAGAGCATCATATTCGTCGGTAGCCAATTTCCAATTTGGGTCATTTAATGCGGACATTGGGTTACGGGGTAAGGGGATTTAAGAATATTAGAATTTAAATTAAAATGTCTTTTTGGTTTAAAAATACCCCATTGACTACGAGTGATTGGTCTGTGACTCGGGGAAGAATTGGGTGGATTTTGGGAAATATCGGGACAGGTGACGGATTGGCCGGCAGGCAGTGGGCCTGCTGGCCCAACACTGGAAACAGGGGCCGAGAGACCGAAACAGTTACTGGACCAGTTTTGGTATTGGGCTGGGCAACTGGCCCAACTACCGAAACTGGGGCTAAAACTGGACTGGAAATAGTGGAGTGAGGCGGGACAGTAGGGCCAGCGGGCAGTAGGCATACAGGCGGTGTTTCGGTGTGGGACAAGTCCGACAAACGATGGATAATATATGGAGAGACGGCATATGAACTAGGCACGAGACTACCCTTGTTTGCAAACGGAAATTTGGTTTCATCAAAAATAACATGGCGACTAATGATGATTTTATTAGATAATAAATCAAAACATTTTTAACAATGATGATTAGACGGATAACCCAAAAATACACAAGGGGTAGAACGGGCCTGAAGTTTATTAATTGTGATGGACGGAAATAGTGGATAACACAAGCACCCAAAGACCCTAAGATGGGAATACGAATGAGTCTTATTATATATGATTTGAAGAGGGTGGAATATGCCAAACCTCTGGTAGGAAGTATGTTAAGAAGATATGTAGTCATTTGGAGAGCATGATGCCAAAAGGAAGGGGGCACGGAAGCATGGACCAATAAAATTCGGACAATGTTATTAATGGTACGAATTTTGCGTTCGACTTTTTCATTTTGTGAGGACGTATGAGGACAAGAGAAACAAAAATGTATTCCTTTAGTATCACAAAAATCCCGAAACAACCCATTATCATATTCTTTGCCATTATCACATTGAGTATTTTTTATTTCTCGGTCGAACTGGGTACTGATGAATGCTCTAAATTTTAAGAAAGTGGAAAAGACTTGAGATTTTTTCGCTAACGGAAAAGTCCATAAAAATTAGAATAATCATCCAAAAATAGAACATAATAACGATGACCCAAATAACTGAGAACAAGAGATGTCCATAAATCGCTATGAATAATATCAAATGACATTAAAGTATGAGAAGTTGAGTCTACAAACGGCAATCTAACAAGTTTTCCTAGTGAACAAGATTGACAAATTGGAGTACTACGCGTACCCTTAAAAGAAATAAAATTGTTTTTATGTAAGGAAGAAACAATAGATGACCCAGGCTGACCCAAACGTGCATGCCATAAGGAAGGGGTGAGAGATTAGCTACTCAGCTATACTATAGGCTCTAAAGGCATAACTTGACTGAAAGAGTGCTTATATTATAGGGGCTTCCCTTTCCAACATCTGACTTATATACAGGTCAACATAACGAAAAGAATTTCATTTCATTTTCCCGGGAATTTAGGAAAAAACGCAAAAGTAGATGACAAAGCTTGACTCGAGAGACTGGATGTGGGCATGATAGGATAAAGATCTCCCCTATTATCACATCTCATGAGAGGGACCCCCGTCTTGAAATCCTTCACAGAAAACCCAAAAGGATCAAAATCAACAGAAACCCAATTATCAGTGGTGAATTTACGGACAGACACCAATTTTTTAATTAAGTTAAGGGCATGAAGGGCATTTTTTAAGACAAGAGGTGGATGTAGGGGAGACAATGTTTTATGATCATAACCACAAATTGGAATTGATTTGTCATTACCAACAATTATGCCACGATTGTTGCTCAAATTAGAAAAAGACGAGAGAGTACCTTGGTCGGACGTCATGTGTGAAGTGGCGTCAGTGTCTATAGACCAATTCGGGTGTGGGGGATTTAATCCAAGCGTATGCATCGCGGCCTCAATATCTGTCGGAGTCGGTGTGGGGCCCACTGCCTGGAATGCCTGCGAAGGCCGAGGCCCAAGCACATCGGCCTGCTGCCCCAACTTAGAAAACTGCATGTTTGCCGACGCTGGACTCGAGAAACTGGGCCTGGCCTGTTGTGAAAACTAGGCCCAGTTTCCCGGGTAAGGGCTTGGAAAATAGCCAATGTTGGGCCAAGACGGACTGGCCCAGTTCCACTGCATAGGGGCTACTGCTGAGCCCAATTGGGCTACCGCCCATTGCCCCAAGGGCCACCACCACCGCCACTACTGTTCCGGCCGCCACCATTGTTGCCGTCGCGATTCTTGCCATTATTTTTACGATTTTGACCTTTCTTACCGCCACCATTGTTGCGGTTGTGGCCCGAATTGTTAACAAAGCCATGAGAATTATCGGATGAAGTCATCATTGCCACAAAACTGGCACTGGTAGCCGCCTTTTTGCCAAGCCGGCTTCTTCTAAGGTGAGCATCGAGTGGGCTTGATAAAAGGGGGGAAGCGGATTACTTTGACGAAGGAGAGTCCTAACGCCATTATAGGTCTCAGAAAGGCGATAACCATTTATAGAACCAGACGATTATTGGTCACAGGTGCGCCAACGTTACGGAGTTGGTCTGCCAACTCCTTGAGCCGTTTGCAATATGCAGATACGTTCTAAAAATCTTCCATGCGGACTTGGGAGAATTCTTGCTCAAGGGTGACAACACGTGAATGTTGGTTATCTTGGAATATATCACGCAATCTATTCCAGGTAGCCATAGCCGTAGTGTCCGGCTCAATGATCGTCTGTAAAAGGTCGGTGGAAATAGTGGAATAAATCCACTGAAGAACAGTAGCATGAAGAGTGATCCATAACTGAGGATCCTCAGCGGGAATAGGGGTAGCGGGAGGAATTATGTGATGGAGGACTTGATGGGAGATAGCGTGAATTTTAAACAACTCTGCCCACGTCGCATATTGGACGTTTTCCATCTCAAGAACAATAGGGATTTTGTTCTTGATGTTAGAAACAGTAAGGGCAGGATGAAACATGTTCTTATACATAATGAAAGAACAAATGGATTGGGAAGAGATGAGGTAAAATTTAACACGAAATCTGCTGAATGGGCACGGAAAACAATGCAGTTTCGGCCGAGAAGGGACACGAAAACTGAGAGAAATTTGGAGAAGAGCGGAAGCAATTTAGTCCTAGACTTCTGATACCATGAAAGAAATAATCCCTTGATTATTTTCATTAATGAATGAGTATATATACAATTTACAATTTCCATATTATGGAAAATCCTATTCCTATTCTGTACCCAAAACTCTATTCTACTTGTACAAGAATTCTATAATTATGGTAAGTGTACAATTCTAATTATATACAAAAATCTATTTCCAAAAACCCCATATACACGGTGTGTATACCGTGTATATGAGGTATATTATGATACACTTTCAGGTTTGATTGTATGGTACTGTATAATAACATGTAAATTTACTAAAATATCCTTAATTACAAATATATATATATATTAATAAAATTAGAGTAAAGGATGAAGTAGGAATTTAATAAAATAAGTAGGTGGTGGTGGGGTGGTGAAGGGGTGGTTGGTGGTTGGGTGGGTGGTTGTTTGTGGGGTTGGGGTGGGTGGTAGTGGGTAGTGGTGGGGTGGGTGGCGTAGGTGGGGTGGGATTATAATGAGTAAATGAAATAAGAAACTACGCAAAAACCACAAAATCCGTAGTTATAAAAATTGAGCTTTTTCATGATTATATAACTACATAATTACAACGGGTTTGCAACACCATACAACATAATTTTAAGAACAATGAAAACAAACATTTTATTAATGAAAACCATACAATAATAAACCACGGGAAACAAACATCCAAACAGGAGTAACTCATGAGACACATAATAATAGAATTAGCTAAAAATGGTGCGTAAAGTTTTGGACTATTCCGAGCACTCTCTAGAAATTTTGGTAATAACTATCCATGTTTTAAATTGCTCATAACTTCTCAAGAAAATTGCTTCCCGTTCCAGCAACTTCCAAAATCGTTCTGGATGGAGAACAAATTATACAGGGACGGACCTAGCTCATAGGCTATGGATTCACATTATACGTATTAAGAAATTCAACAAATATCTATAAATATAGACTCTAAGTCTAGTTATTGTTGTGTATATTAACTTGAGCTCGTTATAATAATCTATAAACTTCAAATTCTGAATATGTCACTCTGCAATTATAAATAAGACATATTTGATCCAAAAGGCCTTTAAGCATACTACTTCTCCTTTTGATCTCCATAATATCTAAGAGTGAGGTTTAACTGCTTAGAAGAACTTTAGAGTGGAAAACTGACATCGAAAATGACATCGAGATGATAGTCGAAAGTAAGTTGATCTTGCTTCCGCTGCAATTTTGCTCTCTATATTTGTCTAGACATGATTTAAATTGCTTAGAATGTCTGACATAGAATTTTTCAAGATCATATAAAGAGACAACCACTAATTCCCTCGACCACTCACACATTTTAACAAATAAAAGACAATGCATGATTTCAAAAATTCCTTTTACCAAACTTTCACATCATAATTAAGAAGGTAAAAAAAAGTCAAACCTGATTAGTATAAGCATTGCTACATTTGAAAATCCCTTTAACAATTTGACCTGTACCTCCAGCAATTGCCTTAGCCAAAACATTATTATAATCTTCAATTCTTGGAGCAAATTCTTTCCAATCAATATCCTTTTTCCTAGTCGATGAAGATGAACAAGTTAACAAAGCATTTTCTTTAAGAAATACATCTAATAATCCAAGATTTCCACTACCCTTTTCTGAAAATGTCACACCATAACTCAAAGGATGACCATTTTCAATAGGCAAAGTGAATAAATAATGTAAAGAGTCAAGTTTTACTACTGGTTCATCTTTTGTTAAGGGCCATTGAAGTTCATCACCAACTTTTATGATATTAGCCACACAAACATCTCCTTCTGATATAGAAAAAATTGTGAAGACTCCATTGGAAAGTTCTAAAGTTTCCCCTTCATCCATTAGATGAACTTTGCATCCAGGAATGTTCAAGAGAACTTCATGTTTGATGTTCTTGATTTCTGGAGTTCCAATTTGTGATGGGGTTTTGGCCATGGGGAAACTTTTGGATCTCTTGGGCTTAAAGCAGCTCATTGTTTTGTTGGTGTTGTTTCTTTCTTTGCAAATTGGAAGAACTTTGAGCTATAAAAAGGAAGGGAAAGGATGAAAAATATTCTTCTAAAAGTCTTTAGTAGGCGCTTGGACATAAAAAAATATTATTTGACAAAAGTATTTGAAAATCTAATTGTGTTGCAGACTTACATTTAACTTGAAAAAAAGTTCAAATTTTTTGCATGGAAAAAATACTCACCTGAAAAACTGGTTAAAACTATTTTTTTTCAAATTTGAAACTCATCTTTAATTTATTTATGTTTTCAAAAATTCTTCAATGTATAATCAAATGTTGTTTTGAATTTTATTGAAAAAAAAGCATGTCCAAACGGCCTCTTAATTTTACCTTTAGTTATATTTTAGGGTCATTCATGCCCTAACTGTTAGCAAATCGTCACGTACTCATCCTTGACCCTTATGGGGCTTCAATGTACAATATAGAATAATTTTATGTCATAAACAAAGGTAAATGGATATATTAAGGACAATTTCAGAAGTATCCTGATACGTGTAAAATTTACTGTCTACCTTAAAATTTTGGTATAAGTCACGGGCAAAGATGTATCGCTAAAATATAAGATCCTAAAATATAAAGGATGATAAAATTAAGATATTTTGCATAGTGAAGGAGGAAATTTGTGACCTTTTTATCCAAGAGAAGGATGATGGGACAAAAGGAAATACATAAAGATGTAAAGGAGATGGTTAATAGAGAAAGTTTAGTACTTTAAGTTATTCTATATATTGTTCTTATAGGTACTTATTCTATTCTTCATAGGTAAATTGCTTTTTAGGTATCATTACTTTCGGTGGCTGAAAATTCAAATCTTTAATAAACAGGGTTGAAGGCTATGCAAATGAGTTGTAGATTTTAATTTTAAAAGTTAATTGAGAAGCGTAACTAAGAATTATGGAAGAATCACTTTTTATTTATTTATTAATATAATCATTCAAAAAAAGAAGGGTAGTCTGATGCACAAAGCATCTCGCATTAGCAGAGTTCGGAGAAGGGCCGCACCCCAAGGGGTGTGATGCGGACATGCTAACCTAACTCAATATTTGATATTCACATCGCATAGAACTTAATATAATCATTCAATATTCGATATTTATTGTCACTATTAATTTGAATTTGCATCGTATAGAGCTAATTAAACTATCATCCATCCTACTATATTTCTTCGTTAAAGGCAAAATAATGTAATTTTAATCTTCATTATTAGCGAATATACTCAAGATATTCCCCATATATTTTGTAATTATGAATGTGTTGTATATTTATGTAGATTAGGATCCTTATTGTATTAGGATTCCACATCGTACACACTATATAGCCAGGTGGTTGGTTCATGTAAATCGTTTCTTTAAAGTCCCCATGTAGAAACACATTTTTCACATCAAGCTGATGAATCGGCCAATGCTTGCCCATAGCTATACTCAGAACTGTGCGAATGGTAGCCAATTTAACAACCGGACTAAACGTCTCACCACAATCAATACCCCCTGCTGATTAGTGCCATTAGCCACAAGTCTCTTCTTATACCTCTCTAGATCACCATTGTCTCTATATTTGTGTCGAAAAAGCCATATGCAACGGATCACATTCACCCCCTCTGGTCTAGAAACCAAATCCCACATGTGCTGTTTCGTTAAAGCATTAAATTCCTCACACATAATCGCATTCCAATTAGGATCTAGTTTGGCTAATTTGGGTTTTTTATGAATTGGGGAAATTATTTGTATGGATAGGTTAAAGTGGACTTTAGGCGTGAAAATCCCGTGTTGGGCACGGGTTTCCATTCGATGTGTTGGGGCACTGGGTGGATGGTTATTTGGTTAGGTCGTTGGTTGCGGGTTACTGGACTGGTGTGTGGTGTCGAGTTATTGCGTAGTGGAATAGAGCAGTAGGTGAAGTGAGTTGTGTGATGTCATCAGGTTTGGTGTAGGCGATGGTGGGTCGAGTACGGTCGATGATGTGGGTTGAGCGATGTGGTGTGGGGTAGATATTGTCGGGTATGGTGACGATGGTGGGTTTAGGATGTGGCGGTGGTGTGTTGGTGTAGTGGTAGTGTTCCCGGTAACTTGTAGGGTTACAATGAAAGGGTGGGTGACTGGGTTGTCGGATGTTGTGGTTGTTGGAGGCGGCAGAACAATTGGTGGTGGGTGTGGGTTCTAGTTGGTGGTGGGGTCGACATCTGGTGGTGAGACATAGGAGTTGGGCCGATTACCAGTGTCGGTGGCAATCGGCGATGGTTGTGACTGAGAGATAGGTGGTGACTCTGACGCAGAGCCGCCGTCGGTAGTGGCAGCGGTGGGTGGCAGGGACGGGTTCACGGTGGTGGACTGATGCACATTTGGATGAGAACGACGGGGGAGATGTCAGACTCGTCAAGAAAGGTATAGTCAATTTTCCAAATTTTTTGAATATTCGAAAAAAGGGAATATGGTATCGTCAAATGTGACGTGACGAGTGGACATGTCATAGCAGAGATAGCCCCTATGATTAGACGGGAAACCTACGAAGACACACGGAGTGGTTCGAGGTGCTAATTTGTGAGGGACAGTGGATGCAAGATTGGGGTAACACATGCAACTGAATATCCTTAGGTGATCATAAGAAGGGATCCGACTGTATAGAATTTTTGTTGGGGTCATATTGTGAAGGGCGATGGTAGGTAAAATATTTAGAACGTATTCTATCATTTTGACTGCATAGACCCAGAAGGACGGAGGAAAGGTGGCATGAAATAGGAGAGTATGAACCATGTTATTTATGGTGCGGATGATTCATTCTGCTTTGCCATTTTGAGGCGAGGTGTGGGGATACGAGAGTCGGAAAACCATGCCATTATTTTTACAGAATTGGTGAAACATAGAATTATTGAATTCATGACCATTATCACACTGAAAAAAATTTATGGCTTTCTCAAACTGTATTTTGATAAAAGTACGAAACTCAAGAAACTTGGCAAACACTTCTGATTTAAAGTTTAGTGGGTAGATCCAAATATAATGAGAAAAATCATTTAATAAGACAAGGTAATATTTATGACCCAATGAACTAGAGATAAGAAATGTCCACAAATCAGCATGAATAATATCAAAAGGAGAAAACGTAACACTTGAAGATGATTTAAAAGGAAGATGTTCATGTTTGTCTAAAGAACAAGAAACATAGTGCTGGGCAAGTTTTTCATTATTACATTTAATAAATAAAAAACTGAGGCTTCTGGGTGGCTAAGAATATTATGCCAAATTGACGGAGAGATAGCAGCGAGAGATATGGGAGAGCATGAGCTGGCAGCGGAGGTGGATGAGAATGCATAGAGATCCCCCGTGCTATTGCATCTCGTAAGAGGTGTCCCCGTACGAAGATCTTTCACAATAAAACCAAAAGGGACAAAGTCAACAGAGACGACATTATTACGAGTAAATTTTCGGACAAAAATTAAGTTCTTAATGATGTTTGGAGCATACAAGACATTTTTAAGGGAAAAGGGTGAGTGAGGCAGTTGTGTGTTAAGTGGTACCATAACCCTGTATTGGAATGCGATGATCATTCCCAACAGTAATATATTGAGGATACTTTAATCGAAACAATTTGGGAATATTACCTGCAGAGCGGGTGAGGTGAGATGTGGCTCCCGTGTCCATGTACCAATTTTCATCGGGCTGCTTCAAATTCAAACTGCTAAAAGCCTGGACTAAATCAGCCGGGGCCAGATCGGAGGAAG
This sequence comes from Anisodus tanguticus, assembly GCA_034509755.1. Taxonomy (NCBI): domain Eukaryota; kingdom Viridiplantae; phylum Streptophyta; class Magnoliopsida; order Solanales; family Solanaceae; genus Anisodus; species Anisodus tanguticus. Next base: position 41,249,909 of record CM067558.1, read on the forward strand.
GCTGCATGAGTTGGGCTTGCATGAAATAGGCTTGGTGCGACTGAAACTGGGCTGTCCGAGTTCCTGGAATTGGGCGCAATATTCCATGTTGTTGGAAAGGGAATTGGGCCGAGACAGGTCCAGGAAAACTGGCCCAGTTCCCGTGCTAAATTTGATTAACTGGGCCTGTCCTGTTTGTATAGGGAATGGGCTGCTACGGTTGTTGATTTTGCTGTTGGCTGCGACCCTTTTTCCCACATCGTCCACCGCCGTGGCCCCTGCCGCCGCGATTGTTCCGCGTCTGATTATTTTCCGGTAGTGAAGGCTGGCCGGCGGTGATGGTATTTTTAGGAGATGTTTTGACTGTTAAGGCCTTTTGATTGTGCTCGTCCTATTTTGCACGTCGGTTTTCTTCCAACATTAATTGTGAACGGGTCTTGTTGAAACTGGGTAACGGATCAGCCTGCTGTATCATTGTGGCTAATGTATCGTACTCACCTTTTGGTAGGCCTGCAACTAATTGTAGGACCATCTTTATTTAGGAAATAGGTGTGCCGATGTTGGACAATTGGTCTACCACTAGTTTCAACTGCTTGCAATACTCGGACATGTTTGAGAAATTTTCAAGGCGTATATTATTAAATTGTTCTTTCAAATAGACATCACGAGTGTGTTTGTTATCTTTTAAAATTTCCTCTAACCGAATCCATAACTCATGAGCCGAGGCGCCGGTTTTCATTATAGTGAGGAGCAAGTCCTAAGAGATAGTGTCATATATCCACTGTTTGACAACTATATCTAGACGACGCCATGTTGAGTCATCAACCTCAATGGGGCGAGGGAAGGAGTCGTCGATATGGTCAAGCATGTTATAGACACATACATGAATACAGAAGAGTTCAACCCATGGAGAATACTAACCATTTTCTTGATCAAGAATAAATGAAGTTCTTGATGTTGGTGACGGTGAGTATTGGATGAACAATGGGTGAAAAGATGATTTTGGTATGGTAGGGGTGGCGACGGATAAGGTTGAGGCTGCTGTGGGAGGAGTCATTAAAGTGGATTATTTTTATTGAAGTAGGAGAAAGAAGACAAGGAAGAACAAAGAAAAATTTGTTCTCGGCCAATGAGTGGTGAAGCCGCCGGTGGTTGGGAAAATCGAGGTGGGTGGCGGACTGAGAAGAAAAGAATAGTGTTTAGGGTTTGACTCTTGATACCATGTAAGATTGTATTAATCTCTCTTGGTAAGTCTTTCTCATTAATATACAAAATATATATAGTGTGTACAAAGTGGAATCATAATACAGTAAGGATCCTAATTTGCCATAAATATACAACACTCATAATTATAAAATATATGGAGAATATTTTGAGTATGTTCGCTAATATTCATATTTTTATTTTATTTTATTTTATTTGGTCGAAAGAGACCTCAGTTGATTTGATAGTGTAAAGAATGGATCTTAGGCCTAACTCAACCCCCAAAGCTAGCTTATAGGGTGAGGATTGTCCAAGTCCATATAAGGATTCCATGTTCTCATTCCATATCTGATGTGGGACTCTTAACACTCCCCGCACACCCAGACCTCGTTAACTGGAGCTTGGACAATATAATTTGGGGGCCCAACTGTAGGGATTTGTTGGATTCGTAAACACAGTGGAAGTTTAAAATTTTACTTACCCAACAATGATCCCGGCATGGCTTATACGATAATCATACAAAGTGTTCAAAACACTACAAAAGAAAACTTACAGGCTTTCGTATACTGGATTCACAACTATGGTATCCACGCAAGTTGTTCCTCCGATTGCAAGTTCCAACTCCATTGTATTTATCTAACGAAGAACGCTAGAAATTCTTTTGTTAGAAGAGAGAAAGTAATTCAAGGCTCTAAGTCTTGAATCCTCTGTTTTGTCTGACTGACTAACTTCATAATTATGGGGTTTGTGTTGTTTATATAGGAGTTCAGGACAAAACCTAAGCAGATTTAAAATAGAAAACTTGGCCCATTTTAATGTTCAGTGGACCAGCCCATATGGTCCACTTCACACGTCCAAGTGGACGGCCAAGGTGCCAATTTTGGGCCAGTAATTTTTGGCCCAATTGCTTCCTTACATTTGTCCGAGTACCCTAAGATACTTAAGAATATTCTTGACTGCCTTCCAGTGTTCTTCCCCAGGATTCTGCTGGAATTTGCAAGGCATGCTAAGTGCAAAGGCCACATCTGGCCTAGTGCAGGTCATGACATACATGATTGATCCTATAGCTGAAGCATATGGGATCCTCTTCATGCTTTCAAGTTCTGTAACAGTAGAAAGATTATCCTTCTTAGATAACTTGATGTCTTGACATATAGGAAGACTTCCTCTCTTGGAGTTTTCCATTGAGAAATGTCTTAGCACTTTGTCTATGCATGTAGATTATGACAGCCTTAACAATCTATTAGTTCTATCTCTGTAGATCATAATTCCAAGAATGTAACAGGATTCACCTAAGGCCTTCATCATGAAGGTGTTGGACAACCATTCCTTCACTGATTGCATAAGGGACTTATCATTTTCCATTATTAATATGTCATCTACATATATGATAATGAAAACAATACTCCCTTCCTTGCGTTTACTATAAACGCATGGATCCTCATCGCTTCTGACAAAGTCAAACGATTTGATAGCTTTGTCAAAGAAAATATTCCAACTCCTTGAAGCATGCTTAAGTCCATAAATGGACTTTTGTAGTTTGCATACTGCTTTGGGTTTTGACTTGGATGTAAAACCTTCAGGTTGTATCATATACATTTCCTCAATTATATTTCCATTGAGGAAAGCGGTCTTAACATCCATCTGTCATATCTCATAATCATAGTATGCATCTACTACAAGCAAAATTCGAATGGACTAAATCTTTGCAATTGGCGAAAATGTTTCATCATAATCTACCCCAGCCTCTGATTGTAACTTTTTGCTACCAGCCTAGCCTTGTAGGTTTGCACCTTGCCAAATGCATCAATCTTCTTCTTGAAGACTCATTTGCATCCTATGGGTCTAACCCTTGTAGGCAAATTAACCAAATTCCAAACTTGATTGACATACATTGAGTTCATTTCAGATTTCATGGCTTCCTGCCATATCTGTGAGTCAATGTCTAACATAGCCTCGCTGTAGGTTGTAGGCTCATCATCATCAGGAATATTTATCTCATTTTGACTTTCAACAAGGAGATTAGGTCTTTCAGGCTGACGATGAGTTCTAGTGGACCTACGGAGTTGGTTATTTTGCATTTCTGTGGTTGTATTCTTATCATGAGAAGGTTCTTGTGTGTTTCCACTACTATGAGAGTTTTCAGGAATATCATCTACATGTGTTTCCTGAATGGAAGGATGTAACCACTGTATCATCTTCCATTGGTTGTGTATGAGAATCTTGCATTTCTGCATTAATCCTCACATCACTCCCACTGGCTGAAGGTTGTATTCTAAGTAACACACCTTCACCAAATACTCTCACTGAATTCTTGTCTAGGTCATTCGACAAGGATTCACCCTCTATGTTGCTTTGTGGTTCTTGAATTTCTTCAAGTTCTATCTTATTGTAACTCTATTCCTTGTAGACACAGTCCTCCTTAAGGAAAGTTGCATTTCTGGAAACAATGACCTTATGTTCTCCAGGAAGATAGAAATAATATCCTCTCGTTTCCTTAGGATATCCCACAAAGTAATATTTCTCACTTTTAGATTACAACTTGTCAGTAAGCATCTTCTTTACATATGCAGGGTAGCCCCAGGCTCACATATGTGTAAGAGCAGGCTTCTTGCCATGTCATATCTTATATGGCATTTTTTTACTAACTTTGAAGGAACTTTATTCAGAATATAAATTGAGTTTTGTAAAGCATAGCCCCAAAGGTATGTTGGAAGAGCTGAAAAACTCATCATGGATCTAACCATATCCAATAAGGTTCGATTTCTCCTTTCAACAACGCCATTCATTTGTGGTGTTCCAGGAGGTGTCCATTCTTAGTGGACTCCATGAAATTTCAAGTAATCTAGAAATTCTCTACTCAAGTATTCACCTCCTTGCTCTGATCGAAGAGTTTTGATACTCTTTTCAAGTTGTTTCTCTACTTCCAACTTATACTCCTTGAATTTCTCAAAGGCTTCGGACTTGTGTTTCATAAGAAACACATATCCAAACCTTGTGAAATCGTCTGTAAAAGTTATAAAGTAAGGAAAACCTCCCTTAGCTTGAGTGGCAAATGGCCCACATACATCTGTATGGACCATATCAAGTGCCTCTTTGGCTCGCACACCTTTCCCAAAAGTGGTTTGTTGGTAATCTTTCCTCTCAAACAAGATTCACAATCACCATAGGACTCCAAGTCAAATGGTTCCAGGTAGTCTAACTTTCTTAATCTTGCTATCATTGATTCATTGATATGACCAAGTCTACAGTGCCATAAGTAGGTGGGATTTCTTGGATTACTTATTTTAGCTCGTTTGTTTTGCACATTGAGAATTTCACGATTACAATTGAGAATATATGAACCATTCACAAGCGGAGCATTTCCACAAACAATACCATTAAAAGATAGTATATAACTACCATTAGCCATATTCAAGGAAAAACCCTCAATGTCTAACATTGGAATGGAAATAATATTTCTCGTAATCGAGGGAACAAAATAACAATTATTTAGTTCTAATGTAAAACCAAAGGTAAGTCTAATCTATAAGTTCCCACATGCTCAACATCAACTCATACTCTATTTTCAACGCGTAGGTCCACCTCCCATGGTCTAACCTTTCTGCTATCCATTAGGCCCTGCACATTATTACAAATGTGCGAGCCACATGTTGTATCCAATACCCAACAGTAAGAGTTACTTATAGACATATTAATCTCAATGACAAACATACCTTGTCCAGCAGGTCCAGAAGCATCTAATGCCTTGTCTCCTCCTGGAGCGATGCATTCTTTCTTCCAATGCCCCTTCTGTTTGCAGCTGAGGTATACGTCCCTGACCAATATAGACTTCTTCTGAACATCTCTTTTAGGTTACAAGACTGTGGGTTTGGCACCAGTCTTACTCTTATTCTTCTTGTTCTTACCTTTAGGTTTGAACTTAGTAGATGATCCCACCATGAGCACAGTTTTCCCCTTTGAAGTAGATGATTCATAAGTCTTCAGCATATTATGAAGTTCTGGAAGATTCACCTTGGTTCCATTCATATTGAAGTTCACAATGAAATTCTCAAACGAACCAAGAAGCGAATTCAAAATTAGGTTAACAAATACATTCTGAGGCAGCTTCATTCCAATTGAAGCCAACCTTTCTATTAACCCAATCATCTTCAGAACATGACCAGACACTTGGCTCCCATTATTCAACTTACATTTGAAGAGGTCTCTCAACAGCTCATACTTCATAGTCTGAGACTGTGAATCATAAAGACTCCTCAAATGTTCTAGCATCTAACAGGGGGGCATGTTCTTATGTTGCCTCTGTAACTCTACAGTCATGGAGGACAACATGACACATTGTGCCGAGGTAGAATCATCCAAATGCTGCTGATAAGCAGCCTTGTCAAACAAAGCATACTCAACAGACTCTTCATCAGGAACTTTTGGAACAGCTATGTCTAACACATACTCAATTTTCTCTTATCTCAGTAACAAATGCAAATTACGCAACCAGTCCGGATAATTAGCTCCATCCAACTTATTAGTCTCAACCAAGCATTTCAATGAAAGATTCGATATTTTAAATAATCTGAAGAAATAGATAGACTGAAATTTAAAATATAATTTCTATGAACACATTCATTAACTAATTAACATGATGTTTAGTTTAATTAGCTCTCATTATTTTAACATATTCTATGACCCCATGGAAGAATACAGACACATATCAAATATGATCATAATAGGCCAAGATCCAAGTTCATACCGTCTCCGCGTTTGCTAGGGCTGATAACTTCAACAGTACAACCTGGTAGGTCTCCAAACCAATTACAAACAATTTGCAACTCTTGGTTTGACCGATTGTTCTAAACAATCGATCTGCGCCCTTAGATTATTCCGACGCTAGGGCGTCAAGACATAACTAAGTCAACCCCGTTACGCGACTGCAATCGTGCATCTAAGCAAGTTTGGCCTTGTAGAGCAAACGCTAGGGCGTAAATACTCACAAAGGTTTCTCACTCGATGCTGCAAACATATGCATCTATGAAGAGCCGGAGTCCTCGTAGACTTAGACCAAACACTAGGGTGTAAATACTCTTATAGCCGAAAAGGATTTTGCACTCATTCAATAATAACGGATGACGCGTGGATTCCAAATCAGACTTCTATTAAATTTAGGGAACATTTTAATCGGGGTTTTATCATGATCATTATTATGCGTGCTAGATCAAATAGGGCACATATTGGGTGCCGCTTGCCCAAATATTATTTAATGCGGTCCGACAAATACTGGGTGTCGCCTACCCAGACATGCATAATGCGGTCTAACATATACTGGGCATCGCCTACCCATACATATATAATGCGGACACTATACCAATTATTTAAATGACAATCAATTAAACAATTAGGGAACACAATTAATTCAAGCGCACATTATCAAATAATATGCTAAATAACAATAATCGTGGGCTAATTAATTTATTTCAACTTAGAAAATATTATAAATCCCAAATTCTCAATTTTCAATTTCGGAATTTTCTGCTCATCCAAACAGTCCCTTAATAATTCAGAAATTTAAAACTAATTTTCAGGGGTTTTTCTGTAATTTTTAGAACCTTAAAATAATTACATATTCGCCCAGGGACCAAATCTGATTTTCAGAAATTTACAGATCTCCCCCAAGGACCAAATCTGCTTTTCTGAAATTTATAGATTTGCCCTAAGAACTAAATCTGCTGATTTTAAAAACCCTTTTAAATTTCAGAAAATTTTCAGGGATCAAATTGCAATTCCAGAAACTTTTAAAAATTTTAGATTTGCCCCAAGGGCTGAATTGCAATTTCAGAAACCCTAATTTAATTACAATTAGGTCCTTGAACTATTTCAAATTTTCAAAATTAATTCCAACCCCAAATTAAATTTGGGATTTGGATTCGGATTTCGGGACGAAATTGACGGAATGAACACCACCTGTCGACGGCCATGTTGGCCAAAACTCAGCGGTGGTTTTCATTCTCGGATTGGTGGCCCACGGCGGCCAGAAATCGAGCTGCCGCCGGTGGTTTCCAAAATCGTTGGTGGTGTTCCTTTTCCGGTCACTTTCATTGTGTAACACCACCACCGTTCAATTCCTCTCTTTGAGATGATCACTGTGGTGGTATTACTTCAGAATTTTGACACACGAGATTGTCAGAAACAGGCCCGCCGTCGGCGGCCTTCCGGCGGCTTTTCCTTCGTCTACGCCGTGTCCCGTCACCTCTCAACACATTTATCGACCATCTTATAAAGTTGATTTCTCGATAATAGTGGAGACGGTGTTAGAACACGTCAAAATTTGAAAGTTAATTTAATTAATGTCGGAACAGTGATTGCCACCACTGTTCACACCGGAACAATGGTTGTCGGTTACTGTTCAAGACCATTATTTTTTTTGAAAGTTAATTTAATTAATGTCGGAATAGTGACTGCCACCACTGTTCACGTCGAACAGTGGCTGCCGGTTACAGTTTACGGTATTTTTTTTTTATTCCCACGTAATCGTTATTATGATTATAGTATAATCATTTAAACTAGTCTGACTTTGATACCACTGTATGGATTTGTTGGGTTCGTAAGCACAACTGAAGTTTAAAATTTTACTTATCCAACAATGATCCTGGAATGGCTTATACGATAATCATACAAAGTGTTCAAAACACTACAAAAGAAAACTTACATGCTTTCGTATGCTGAATTCACAACTATGGTATCCACACAAGTTGTTCCTCCGATTGCAAGTTCCAACTCCAGTGTATTTATCTAACAAAGACGCTAGGAATTCTTTTGTTAGAAGAGAGAAAGTAATCAAGGCTCTAAGTCTTGAATCCTCTGTTTTGTCTGACTGACTAACTTCATAATTATGGGGTTTGTGTTGTTTATATAGGAGTTCATGACAAAACCTAAGCAGATTTAAAATAGGAAAACCTGGCCCATTTTAATGTTAAGTACGTCCAAGTGGACGGCCAAGGTGCCGATTTTGGGCTAGTAATTTATGGCCCAATTGCTTTCCTGTATTTGTCCGAGTACCCATATAATATATCCAACATATTTAATTAAATTCGAAATCCAATTCGACTTAATTGAATAATTTCTATCAAATAGAAATATTCCATAATTATTATAAATTAAATATCTCGATTCTAAATCGAATATTTAATACTTTCTCAATACACTCTTAGATCGAAGAAACAATCGCATATAGTGTGACCCTATAGGCCTTCACCTATCGACATTAATCTAATTAAGGTCCATACGAAACTCCTAGACTGCGTCGTATGACGAACTCAATATGTGAAGTACGTTTACATGAATCCAGCAAACTTAACCTTTATGCGAAACTATAAATTTCTTTCATTCGCGACACACTCTATTAAGCTTAGGATTTGCCAAGTGTCTATCCAAATGACTTAATCACTTTATCTCACATTTATTAGTTGACAACTAGACCATATTCTAAATATGTCTCTTGCACTGGCCAGTGACTTTAGTCAACCTAATAACATTGAGAACTTGAGTGCTCTCTCGAATTTTCAATTGAGAAATGAATCATATTCTTGGCTCAACTACCACCTTGATTTACATCCTGATGCACCCAACACAAGTCGTATCTTATCCAGAAGGAGTTTAAGCTTAGAACTTGGTCAAAGTACATCATTCTGTAAACAATGTGTGTATTGACCTCAAGTCAAAAAACCTTTATATTCCACACGCCGATAATACTATAGACATGTATAACAAATAGTTTATCGATAGGGCATACCAATACTCCTCCAAAGTATCCATGTGTCCATCACGAGTAACCATTACTCGTAGCTGTGAGACATACTACATTCTCCAAGAATGTGATGTAGACCACATGTCGACTTGTAGCATATCATCGATATCTCATTCTCGATGATCATTAGTTGAGACTATTTTGAGAGTTACGTTCTATCATTAATATCTCACTCTAATAATGACAACGTAAGCTCAAGGGATGCACATATATGAATAATTGCAAACAATCAAACAATAATTCAATAATTGCAAATGTCATAAATATTAATCTTATTAATAATACGAATGTGTTCAAGTACATTATGTCCCTAATATAGATTATCTCTAGGACATATATACTTTCACCAACATCGGTGAACAAAGAATTGGAATGAGCCCGACTCAAGTAACCATGTAAATAATGGATCTTGGGCCTAACTCAACCCCAAAAGCTAGTTTGTAGGGTGAGGATTATTCAAATCCATATAAGGATTCCATGTTTTCATTTCATATCCGAGGTAGGACTCTTAATAGATAGGATGGTGGAAAATTGTAATGAGATTATTCTTCCTGATCTGTCATCTGTGGGTGTGGGGGGAACGTGGCAGCTATTATGCTTTAAGAGCCAAAAGGCCATATTGTTCTGCATTTATTTACTTCTGTATTTATTTTATTCAGGATATTATATTTTGAAATTTTTACTTATGAAATTACACGACAAGTTCTTGGAGGTTCAAACTAAATAAAATTGTGTCATTTCAGATTCCAAGAAGAATTGTTGAAGTTTGAACTGCATTTGTAATTTCACTCGTTAAAATTTTAGACTCTAGTTGTTTCATATTGCCTTGAGAAGTGATTATTTCTTAATTATATTTTAAAGGTGACTAACTACAAACAAGAGATCAAAAAACTTTCATCCAGATTATTTTTTACCATTTTCTCTACTAAAATATAGTAAAATGTGATTTATGTGGGATACGTACATATATAATCTATTTTGAGTACCACTATTTAAGCAATAGCCGAACTACATAATTTTTTGAAAGTTTAGCCGTTTCCAGAATAAATTTCGGAATTACGTGCTGAAGCTGAAAAAATATAAAATGTGGAAGCAAACTCGAGACAATTATTTTGTATGAAGTTTGGCTTAGAGTCCTTTTGTCTGAAGTTTGGTCCAAAACTTCACTCTTCATGTCACTCATGACACCTCTTATTTTATTTCACTCATAGCACCTCATCCTTTTCATCACTGGAAATTAATTTATTCATAAATTTTATTTCACATCTCATCTAACTTTTTTGATAATACCTTAATTTAATTTATTCCTTTTCAACTCAATATTATAATATATGAACACCAGGAACAAAAAGAACATTACATACATTGGTCAAAAATCACTCAATGTCATAAATTTTATGTTAATCAACATCGAGCAAAGATTTTGCAGGAGGAGGTAGAGGAGAAGATGAAGCGAAGAATAAACATGCTTTGTCTGGAGTTTGCGAAACCGACCAAGGTTAAATAATCTTAAAAACTGAATATAGGCTAATAAATAATGCAAAAATTGGTTACCGAGTGCAATTGCTACAGTATAAGGCCATTCGCACAAATACCTCTATTTCGGGGTGGTCCTTAATGTTTGCCCATTAAATATACGGTAATTAATTTTTAACCTTAAGTACTTTAAGTCGCAAATAAGAGGATGAAGATACCTTGACACCAACATTTATATAACTTTTTCGCGCGACAAAAATTTATATTTTCGCATCATAATAACACACAAGTTATGTCGTAGAAGGCAAAACTTATGTTTTTTTACATTATGCCTTTACCAGCAAAAGTTGCTATAACCATTTGTAACGACCCGTTCGGTCGTTATGTGCGTTTTGACTATTTTACCCATGTTGACTCAACTTTTGAAGTTATCAAACGATCCTAGTAGAAGTTGAGAAATTGAATCCTTTAAGTGAGAGTGGTTGACCAATAGTTGACTTTTGGATAAACGGATCCTTTTTGGAATTTCATCAATTTCGTGAGGTCCGGGGGGTTGTTTATGACTTGGTGATGTGGTTGGTTCGATTCTCGAGACACTCGGGAGCATTTTTGGTATTTGGTTAGAAAGTTAGTTTTTGGCCGTTGGGGATTGACTAGGCAAAGTAGACCTCTGATGAAAATTCCGAGATCATGAGTGGGTCAGTAGCGTGTTTTTATGTGCGTATGCATGTTTGGTTTGTGTTATTTGGCTTTCGAATGATTTTCAAGGGTCGAGTTGTAGTGGGTGAGAAATCAACATTTTCTGGTGCCTGTTGTTTGGTTTCCTTCTTCACTATCGTGAGGGAGGGAGCGCGATCACGAACCTTGATGAAATCAGGCTCTCGCAATCGTGGGGTTATGGGTCGCGGACGCGTGGACACGCGCCAGGAGGAGGACATAGTCGCGGTGCTTCGCGATCGCGTGGTCCTGTTCGCGATCGCAATGAGTACTTCGGGGCCGGGTCGGGTTAATCCTTTGCGAACGCTAGCGGGGTCTCGCGAACGCGAAAGAGGCACTGTAGCAACGGGATAAAAAAACTCTAGACGAGTTTTAGGCTTTATTTTTCATTCTCCAAGTTCTTAGTTCAGTTATTGGGAGATTCAAGGTGTTCCTTTAAGGCTCTTCTCATAGGTAATTCCTAAATCCTAAACCTAGTTATTTCAATTAGTATATTCCTTTATTTTAGACTTCAATTTATGTTTTGGAGAGTGGGAAAAGAGGGTTTGGCTTGTTGAGAATAAGAGGACTTAAATTGAAGAATTAGGGGATGTGAATTGGATTGTGGCAATGAATATTGTATTTTAGTGATATAATGGACTAGTAAATGTCAGTGTTTTAAAAGGCGAGAGCGTAAGGTGGAGCATTTTACATATGCCTCCGCGAAGCGTAAGCCCCATGGGTATTTAATTTTAAATTTTATAAAATAATATAATTACAATAAATATTTTTAAATATGTAAAATTATATAAAATTATATAAAAAAAGCGTAAATAAATGAAAATATATATATATATATATATATATATATATATATATATATATATATATATATATTTGTGTGTGTGTGATCCTCAATGAAATAAAAGCTATTAATAACATATTAACTTTCAAATAATGAAAAAATCACAATTTCTTTAAACAATATTACTATCATACTATTCATTTTATCTCCCTATAAGCAAGTTATAATTATTATAATTAAACGTAACTCCATAATAAATAAAAATAAAATAACTTTCAAATAGCGAAATAATAAAATATAATAATTTTGATACATAGGACAAAAGACCAATGACAAGTGAAAATGTACAATTCAACTAAGTATTTTTAAAAGAAATATTAAGTGATATTCATCCTCACAATATTCTCAAATAGTAAATATGTAATACTACGACTTGCTATTTGGGTTACACTCAATCTTCTTATTTCTATAGATGAACAACTATTAAGTATCATTCATTTGTTAAAGAATTATAAGAGTCAATGATTTTAATTAAGGAATTTAACATATAATTTGTGTAAGAACTGTTAGGCGAGCTCCGAACGTTGGACGTTAGGCGTATTTAGAGTGTACAGTCGGGCGCTTGAGACGTAAGTCTCACAGGAACTAAGCCTCACAAATGAGCTCTGGGGCGTTTTGCCAGTGCCCCGCCTCAAAGTTCTGAAACTGCCTTTTAAACACCGGTAGATGTTAATTTATTGACCAATTTCATGTTTAAACTCTTTTGAGATTTGGGGGAAATTCTAGGGCTTATATTATATTGGAGGTTTTTCACTTGAATAATGTATTTGACCAATGTTGAACTAATTTAGCAATTGGATAGTAGAATGGAACTTCTAGAACGTTGGTTTACCAATTTCACCCTTTAATTATCGGTTTACCCTCGTGGGCCTATTTTTCCTATTTTTCATAGTTGGTTGGATTCGAGGAACAATATAGTGTTTTGTGTATGGTCATTTTCTGTTCTAACTTAGATTTCAATAATGGTTAGACTTCAGTTAGCGAATCATATGTATAATTAGTTACTTGCGAAGTAAGCATGTACGCCTTCGGGTATAAAGTTGGGATGAATTACTTAGGTTGGTAGTGTTGACTAATTTGTGGGCTTGTCACCATATTTGCTATGTTTGTGACTTGTATTACAATAATCCCTCTCTTGATATCTCACTTATCATCGGAAAGGAAAGGATAATGAAAATCAGCTTGAAATGGTGAAGTGTACTTTTGACAAGTATAATTGATATCCTACATGGCATACATTTTTAATTCATATGATGATTTATTATGAACTGTGATTGAAAATGATGATAAGTGAGAGAGTGTAGCCTTCGATGTATTTGTCGGATAGTGTAAAAGAGATATGAGTGTCCGATGCCAAAGGTCTTTGTCGAGATCGTGAGACTGTCTGATTCCCGAGGTCTTTGCTGGGATCGTGAGAGTGGTACATGGACTTCACGGATCCCCCATGGGTCATGACTATCGGGACATAGAGATATTCCGTCCAGAGCATGTGTGTCTGGAGATCACATTTGGGCATTGCATTGCATATTTACTCATCATTACATCCATATATTACTTGGATTCTGACTTGATACTATGTACTTGGGTTGTTTATTCTTGGACTTGATATTACTTGTACTTGATTGTGAGCATGTCTATTCTTCAGTTTCTCTCTCTCTCTCTCTCTCTCTCTCTCTCTCTCTCTCTCTCTCTCTCTCTCTATATATATATATATATATATATATATATATATATATATATATATATATATATATATTAGCTAATTGTTGTCGGCCAATGATATCCAACAGTACATGGTGTTTGTACTGATACTACCTTGATGTATTCTTTTGAGTGCAGAGTACGTGACCGGCTCCACATCTACTCCTCAAGACTGATCCCGAGGCTACTATCGAGTTTTTCAGGGTAAGCACTGCTTGATGGATCTGCAACCCGGAGACTCCTTCTTATTACTTGTCTTATTTTCATCCCGAGACAGTATTTTCATTTTGAGACTATGTATTATTCAGACTTGTAAATTATTGGTAGTGGCTCTTGTACTGTTTCAGACCAGTTCCATGGGGTTGTTTAGCATTGTACTTTTGCATTTATATTTTATGATTTAGACTTTCGCTTAGATTGTTTCATCTATTTAATTGTTGTTGAATTATTAATTAAGGGATGAGTTTGTCTACCAAGGTAAGGAATGGTAGGTGCCCGCACGACTTAGTGATTTGGGTCATGATAAGTTGGTATTAGAGCCTTAGGTTATTCGGTTTATAAGTACAATGGCATGTCTAGTAGAGCATTGCGAAATGGTACGAAGAGCTCCGTACTTTTCTGCGATAGGCTATGGGACATTTAGGAAACTTTAAATTTCTTCATTCCCTCATGATACTTTATTCAAATTGGTATCTTGAACGTTCGAATTGGTATCTGATTCATTTCTATTCTCTCACAGATGGTGAGGACACAAGCTGATCTTGTGAGGGACGTCGCGCTCGAGCATGCTGTTGGGGCCGATGCTAGAGAACGCGGACAGTCGAGAGGTGGAGGCCGAGCTAGTGGCCATATTGCTGCACCGGCCAAGGGCAGGGCTCCTACGGCTGGATAGAGACAAGCAAGCTCAGCTTCTCCAGAGCGTGAGCCAGAGAGAGAACATGCAGTTGGGGAAGGTTTGAAGCCAGCCCAGACTCACCCCGAGGCTATGTCCGACCCAACACTTTAGGACACATTGGCCTATATACTTTTGCATCTTGATGCCCAACAGGCCGCAGGCGGTGTCACTCCAGGTATTTCTCATACTAGAGCAGGGTTACATACCCCAGAGAAGGGACATACACAAGGGATGCAGCCTGCTGCTGCCATGTCACCGCGTATTGATGGTCTACCAACCCTTAAGGGCGTTTCTAAGCTAGTAGCAGCCCATGCTTTGACGTTTAAAGATGATGAGCTCATAGGCTGGTTCCTGAAGATGGAGCCGCCTAGGTTTCATAGTACTCGCAGTGAGGATTCATATGAGTTCATCGTAGATATGCATGAGAGATTGTACAAGATAGGGATTGTTGAGTCCCATGGCGTAGATAATGTATCGTTTAAGTTTCGCAATGATGCGAAGACGTGGTGGAGGTATTGTATTGAGGGCGGACCAGCTGATTTACCTCCACTCACTTGGGTATAGTTCTATCATATCTTTTTTGGAAAAGTAGATGCCATGTACTTTGAGGGATCAGCGCAGAGATGAGTTCACTTATTTGTGACAAATGGGTATGTCGGTGGTAAAGTATGAGGCTAAATTCTTGTTTTTGGCTCGTTGTACGACACACTTGATTATGATAAAGTCATAGAGAGTCCACATATTTGTTAATGGGTTCTTCCTTCCAAGAAGTAGTGGATCATGCTATGAGTGTTGAGGCTGCCACAGTTCGATCTTTTGGAGGGTCTAGTGAGAAGAGGCCTCATCGGCATAGTGGATTCAATGGTTCTTCAGTCACAGGGGTGGGGGTCAGTATTCTAGGACCTATCATTCAGCCCCCAGCTATCCCGTTCAGTCCGTATTGCAGACATCTTCTGGTGGCCCGTCTAGACAGAGTACGTATAGGACCGAACAATCTCACAGAGGTTCTTTCTCTTGGCCAGCTGACCGATGTGGTCCATCCAGTTCTTCAACTTCTATGTATTAGCCTTCAGATCCTAGGGTTTGTTTTGGTTATGGTGAGTCGAGTCACATTGCTAGAGATTTCCCCCAAGTTAGACAGAGTGGGACCCAACAGGGTTCCAGGTTTCAGACTTCGAAGACTCCGACATCTTCTGGTAGCCGGGGTGGGTCTTCAGCGAGGGGCGGTGCTTAGTCAGGCTGCGGTGGTTCTCATTCTTCTCTGGGTGGATATCCACCCAGTAGAGGTAGTTCCCAGATCTTCAGATGAGGATCATAGTCTGGTTAAAGTGGTTGTGGTGGTGCACATTGCTATGCTTTTCCTGGTAGACCTGAGGCATATGATTCTGATGTTGTGATCTTAAGTAACATTTATATTCGTCATCGACCAACTACGGTCTTATTTGATATACGGTTTAATTTTCATATGTATCTGCTTATCATTTAGTTGGTTGGAATTTGACTTGTGACCGTCTTAACTTGCATATTCATGTGTCTGCTCTGGTCAGGGATTCTGTATTAGTTGATACAGTATATCCGTCTTGTTTAGTTACTTTTATGGTATATGACACGTGGGTAGACTTGATGATCTTGGATATGTTAGACTTTGATATTATATTGGGTATGACTTGGTTGCATCTATACCACACGATCTTGGACTGTCATGCCAAGACCGTTACTTTAGCCATGCTTGGGATTCCTAGACTTGAGTGGAGGGGTACTCCTAGTCCCACTCCGAAGAAGATCATTTCTTATCTCCGCACGAGGAAACTTGTTGACTTGTATTTGACCTATTTAGACCATGTTCGTGATACTAGTTTTGATTCTCCATCCTTTGAGTTTGTGCTTGTTGTATGTGAGTTTGCAAAGGTATTCCCTATGCCAGGTATGCTATCCGATCACGATATTAATTTGTGTATCGATTTGGAGCTAGTCGCGCACCTTATTTCTATTACACCTTATAGGATGGCACATGTTGAGTTGAGGGAGTTGAAAAAGCACTTACAGAATCTTTTGAGTAAGGGGTTCATTAGACCGAGTGTCTCCCCTTGAGGTGATCTTGTATTATTTGTGAAGAAGAAAGACAGTACGATGAGGATGTGCATAGATTACCGTCAGTTGAACAAGGTCACCATTTGTAATAAGTACCTGATTTCTCGTATTGATGACTTGTTTGATCAGCTTCAAGGTGCTTCGGTATTTTTGAAGATTGATTTGAGGTCAGGCTATCACCAGCTGAATATTCGGGCCGATGATATTCTGAAGATGGCCTTTAGGGTTCGTTATGGTCATTACGGGTTCCTTGTGATGTATTTTGGGCTTACAAATGCCCTGGCAGCTTTCATGGACTTGATGAATGACATTTTTAAGCCATACTTGGATTTCTTCGTCATTATCTTTATCGATGATATCTTGGTGTATTCGAAGAACAAAGATGAGCATGAGCAGCATTTGAGGATTGTCCTTGGGTTGTTGAGAGAGAGAGAACTTTATGCCAAATTTTCAAACTGTGAGTTCTGCTTGATTTTGTGGCATTATTGGGCCACGCGGTGTCAAAGGATGGGATTATAGTTGATCCCAAGAAGATTGATACTATTAGGGATTAGGCGAGGCCCACTACTATGACTAAGATTCATAGTTTTGTAGGGTTGGCCAGTTATTATCGTCAGTTTGTAAAAGAATTTGCTTTTATTGCGTCTTACCTGACTAGATTGACTCAGAATAAGGTTCTTTTTCAGTGGTCTGATGTTTGTGATGAGAGCTTTCAAAAGCTCAAGACCCTGTTGACTACGACTCCAATTTTGGCATTACCCATGGAGGGTAAGGATTACATAGTTTAATCTGATGCATCCCGTGTTGGTTTGGGTGATGTGTTGATACATGAGGGCAAGATCATTGCTCAATGCTTCCAGACAGTTGAAGATTCATGAGAAGAACTACTCTACACATGATTTGAAGTTGTTATCGATGGTCTTCGCTTTGAAAATCTAGAGGCATTATCTTTATGGGGTCCATTGTGAGGTGTTTACCGATCATCGCAGCCTTCAGCACGTATTCAGTCAGAGGGATCTCAATTCTAGGAAACATAGGTGTATGGAGCTTCTAAAGGATTATGATGTTACTATACTTTACCACCCATGAAAGGCTAATATGGTAGTTGATGCCTTGAGTTGCAAGACAGTGAGTATGAGTAGTTTAGCTCATGAAAGGCTAACAGTTTTGTATGATTGGATAGTTTTAGCATATGTAAAGGCGAGGTCGTCTCTTTTGGAGCATATTAGGGCTCAGCAGTTTGAGGATGCTCAGCTATGCTTGATGATAATGGGGTTATGAGGATCAAGGGAAGTGTGTGTGTTCCTCATGTTGGTGGTTTGATTCGTTTGATATTGGAGGAGGCCCATAGTTTTCGATATTCCATTCAGCCAGGTGCTAATAAGATGTATCGTGACTTGAGACATCACTACTGATGGGGCTAGATGAAGAGAGATATTGCATATTTTATTACCCAGTGTGGGAATTATCAGCAAGTTAAGTACGAGCACCAGGGACCTAGTGGTGTGCTTCAGATGATGCCCATTCCTAAGTGAAAGTGGGAGAGGATGGCCATGGATTTTGTTGTAGGTCTTCCAAAGACCTTGGGTAAGTTTGATTCAGTTTGGGTTATTATGGATAGGCTGACCAAGGCCGCACATTTCATTTCGGTTCAGGTTCCTTCTAATGTAGAGAAGTTGGCCAGGATTCACATTCGTGAGATTGTGCGATTGCATGGAGTTCCTATTTCCATCATCTCCAATTGAGGCACTCAGTTTACTTCCTATTTCTGGAGGACGTTGCAGGCAGAGTGGAGTACTCAGTTGGATCTTAGTACCACTTTTATCCCAGACTAATGGATAGTCCGAGATGACTATTCAAGTGCTCGAGGATATGTTGAGAGCATGTGTTATTGACTTCGTTGGTTATTGGGACCAGTTCTTACCCTTAGCTGAGTTCGTGTACAACAATAACTACCATTCCATTATTAATATGGCGTCGTTTGAGCCTTTATATGATAGGAGATGTCATTCTCATATAGATGGTTTGATATTTTTGAGGTCCGACCGTGGGGTACAGATTTATGGAGGGAGTCCTTAGACAAGCTGAAGCTTATTTAGGAAAAGATTTTGGCAACTCACAGTCGATAGAAAATATATGCGAACCGAAAGATATGAGACTTAGAGTTTATGGAGGGAGAGCAGGTTCTTTTGAAAATATAACCCATGAAGGGTGTGATGCGATTTGGGAAGAGAGTCAAGTTGAGCCTGAGATACATTGGTCTAGTTGAGATTCTATGTCGCATTGGTGTTGTTGCTTATGAGTTGGCCTTGCCACCAAGCCTGTCGGGTGTTCATCTAGTTTTCCATATTTCTATGCTGAAGAAATACCATTCGGACGGGTCTTATATCATTCGCTGAGATTCTGTGTTGCTCGATGAGAATCTATCTTATGAGGAGGAGCTTATAGCGATCTTAGATAGGCAGGTCAGGAAGTTGAGGTCTAAGGAGATATCTTCTGTGAAGGTGCAATGGAAGCATCGTCATATTGAAGAGGCTATATAGGAGATCAAGTCCGATATGTGCGCCAGATATCCCCAATTGTTTACTGACTCTGGTACTTTCTTCCCCATTCTTTCATTGTCGCTCGATGACGAGCAATTGTTTAATTGGTATCTGATGTAATGACATGTTCGGTCATTATGTGCATTTTGACTATTTTACCCATGTAGACTCAATTTTCGAAGTTATCGGACGATTCTAGTAGAAGTTGAGAAATTAGATCCTTTAAGTGAGAGTGGTTGACCAATAATTGACTTTTATGTAAACGGATCCTTTCTGGAATTTCTTCTATTCCATGAGGTCCGGATGGTGGTTTATGACTTGGTGGGGTGATTGGTTGGGTTCCCGAGAAACTCGAGAGCATTTTTGGTATTTGGTTGGAAAGTTAGTTTTTGACCGTTGGGGGTTTACTCGGTAAAATAAACCTCTGATGGAAATTTCAAGACCACGAGTGAGTCTGTAGCGTATTTTCACGTGTGTATACATGTTTGGTTTGTGTTATTTATCTTCTGAATGATTTCTGAGGATCGAGCTGAAGTTGGTGAGAATTCAGCATTTTTTTGTGCATGTTGTCTGGTTTCCTTCTTCGGTATTGCGAAGGAGGGAGGGAGCGTGATCGTGAGCCTTGATGAAATTAGACTCTCGCAATCGCGGGGGCATGGGTCGCGGATGCGTGGATACACGCATGGGGGAGGATAGAGTCGAGATGTTTCATGATCGCATAGCATACATTCTTATTTCATATGATGATTTGTTATGAACTGGGATTGAAAATGATGATAAGTGAGAGAGTGTAGCCTCCGAGGTATTTGCCGGATAACGTAAAAGAGAGATGAGTGTCTGATGCCAAAGGTCTTTGTCGAGATCGTGAGAGTGTCCAATTCCCGAGGTCTTTGCCAAGATCGTGAGAGTGGTACATGGACTTCGCGGGTCCCCCATAGGTCTTGACTATCATGACGCAGAGATATTCCTCCTGGAGAATGTGTACGGAGATTACATTTGGGCATTGCATAGTTACTTCTTCATTACATTCACATATTTGATACTCTGTACTTGAGTTGTTTATTCTTGGTCTGTGATGTTACTTGTACTTGATTGCGAGCATGTCTATTCTTCAGTTTCTCTCTGCATATATGTTAGCTAACTGTTATCGGCCTATGATATCTACCAGTACATATTGTTTGTACTGTTACTACCTTGTTGTATTCTTTTGAGTGCAGAGTACGTGACATGCTCCACATCTACTCATCGAGACTGATCCTGAGGCTTCTGTCGAGTCTTCCAAGTTGAACACTACTTGATGGATCCGCAACCCTGTTGACTCCTTCTTATTACTTGTCTTACTTTCATCCCGAGACAATATTTTCATTTTGAGACTATGTATTATTCAGACTTGTAGATTATTGGTAGTGGCTCTTATACTGTTTTAGACCAGTTTCATGGGGTTGTTTAGCATTGTACTTTCGCATTTATATTATTATGATTTAGACTTTCGCTTATCTTGTTCTATCTATTTAATTGTTTTTGAATTATTGATTAAGAGATGAGTTCGCCTACCAAGGTGAGAAATGGTAGGTGCCCGCATGACATAGTGATTTGGATCGTGACACCATACCAACCCATTAGATAACCTGTGTCGAGAGGGATAAACGTTTATTTTGAGAATATAGAAATTTAATAAGTGTTACACAACTTATGTCGGGAAGGGCATAATGTATTTCATAGTAACACACATGTAAAAGTCGAACTTATGCCGAACGAGGTATAACTTGTGGCATGTTACACAACTTATGCCAAGGAAGATATAATGTATATTTCATAACCAATTCGGGCACAAGTCATGCCGAGCGGGGTATAGATTGTGGGATGTTATGATGCGAAAGTACAAATTTATATGGAGCAAAAAATGAATATTTTCATCCACAATTATTTATTAAAAAGAAATAATGTCAAAAATTAAAGACCACATATACAAGGGCCAAATATTAAAGACCACATATACAAGGGCCAAATATTAAAGACCACATATACAAGGGCCAAATATTAAAGACCTGCCGAGCAAAAACTGCCGGTATAAGTCAATCGACCCAATACCCGTGCAGCCAAACCCGGGCGATAGAGTCGATAAACACACTGTCAAGTGTCAACAACAGTACACAGTCTCAGGCGAATCTAACTTCAAAAAGATTCGCCGGGAAATCAAGCATCTATTTTGTTCAAATATAGAGCTAAAGTTGAGATATGGATGTTACATTGGCGACAATATTATTGGGTATCTTGTTAGCTGTGCTTATTGTGATACCTAGACTCCGTAGTACATCTGGTAAGCTTGATTCAATTGTAACCTCTTTTTCAAGTTTGTGAGTCAAAAGGAGTGTCCACTTAGCAATTTGCACACATCTTAAAAGAAAATAATCTCTCCGTCTCAATTTTTATGAGTTAGTTTGACCGTGACGGAGTTTAAAAATAAAGAAATATTTTTGAATCTTGTGATATATTTGTGTGGTTGTAGATTATATGACGAGTGTAAAATGTAAAATTTAAAGTAAAATTATTGCCATATAAGTAAATATGTCTCTTTTTTTTATAGACTAACAAGAATAGTGTATCATATAAATTGAGACAGATAGAGTACTAATTTTTAGCCAAAAATAGGTACTTTGATTAAAATGCTCCTAATTAAATATATTTATGATTTGGTCACCTAACAATTAATAAGGTTAAATCTGTAAAAGTAAGGTTTAAAAAAATAAAGACTAAGTGAACACTTTGATTCAGAGGAAGTAATGTTTTTATGTTTGATTATTTTCATTTTGTGTTTTACTACAGATCAGCCCAAAAAGGTTACATCAAATGCTCAAAACAAGGTACTACTTTAATTTACAGTCATATGAAACCTTTTTGGTTGTCTAATTTGGTCTATGATAAACTACTTTTGTTTGGTAAATTTTAGGCAGTTCATGATGTTCACTTAAGTAACTATGGTTGTCAATATAAAAGTTGTATTCTCTCCGTCCCAATTTATATGACATAGTTCGGATTTCGAGAGTCAAATGAGAAAATAATGAAGTTTGCCTCTCGAAATTCGAAATATGTCATATAAATTAGGACACCGAGAGTAGCATTTTAGTTTGTGTTGAAAAAACGACATTTAACCTAACTCAACCCTAAAAACAAACTCTGGATTTGGGGACGGACAAATTCTGTAGCTAAACAGCAAAATCCGTCACTAATCCTATTTAGCGACGGATTATTAGAAAATTCTATTATCTACGAGCAATGTAGTGTCGAAGTTCGTAGCTAATTCCAGCTTTTTCCGTAGTGATACATTTTGTAGGATTCTAACAAGCATGTGTAGAGCCGGACACCTAGAGTGTAGAGTAAGATAATGTGGGTGGCCCAACTGGGTAGCCCGACATTAGGGATGGATCTAGTTCTGATACCATGTTAAGAAAATAAACTTTGGCCTAAGTCAATTCCAAAAGTTAGCCTAAGGGTAACGATAGTCCAAGATCATGTAAAGAGACTATGGTCGAACATGTACTATTAAATAATGTGAGATTTTTACATTAAGATAAGAAAAAAGAGCGGATACTGTTCTTAATAGTTTGACCTGTCAGATTACTCCTGTTTATTTGCGAAGCTGGATGAAATAATTGTGCTTTCCTTGCTCATAAAATAGATTGATATATCAGTTATATAAGTTTACATTGTGGTTTACTCCTCATGTGTTAAGGTTTATCTCCACATAGATGATAGGTGATAAACTACTTGAACTGTCTGCTTTTTTGTTTCTTGACATACATGTTTTTATTCTTAAACCTTGTTTGTGTGTATGTGTCTGGGGGGGGGGGGGGGATCAGGCTTTTCAGAAGAGCCGATGTACAAATAAAGAACCTGTTTTGACATGAAATGGATATATCCATATATCTCTGACTCATATTTACGAGATGATAAAATATATCGGAGGGGTGGGGGTGAGGGGAGGAAGGGTGGAATGTGTTTAAGAATTAATGGTAAAAGGATGAAAAATTCCGTTAACAATAATAAAATTGCAATGGTGTTTGAAGCAATTGACAAATCTTGCAACTATATTGTTGATGTTTATCGCTGCTGAATTATATGCCAGATAACTGACGAAGCTTCATTGCTGGCTGATCTGATAATCTTCTTTTCTCGTGCATATTGCTTGTGTACCAGCTGTTGTATAATCTCTTTCTCATCTTTAAATTTTACTTTGTTCTGTGATTGTGCTGATTGCTTCTTTTTCTTTCTTGTGGGGTATATTCTTTTTGAACTAAAGGCAGTCAAATCATATAGCAAAGCTGAAGTTGCATTGCACAACAAAAGAACTGATTGCTGGATTATTATCAAAGATAAGGTCTTTTAGATTTTCTTCTTCACCACATAAAGCACTACTTAAACTTGTACAATATTAACATTTCCTTGTCACATTCTTTCCTAATGTCTTCTCTTCTCTGCTTTTTTCTGTCTTTAGGTGTTTGATGTTACCTCATATGTCGAAGAACACCCAGGGGGTGATGCCATTCTAGCACATGCTGGTGATGATTCAACTGAAGGTTTCTATGGGTAAGTCTTTTTCAAAATATCTTTCTTTCACGATTTTAGTCACAGTAGGAAATTGTCTGAGGAGATAAATGGTTACAATTAAATATGTCCATATTTTTCTCTTTGCTATAGTGTCCCTCGGATCATCCCTTATGAGTTATGCCTTGACACTAGGTGCTTTTCCTAGTTGTCCTTCATATTCTTATAATCTTTAGGAAAGTTCACCGTCTTAGCCTATCACTATATCTCTTCTTCTTATACTGAATCCAATTTTTCTTGTTTTATATGAGGTTATGTGAACTAACGCATGAGCAAAGTCAAAGTCTTGGTTCTTGCACTTTTTGTTGCCCTCTAATTTCATTTTTCCAGAGATAGGAGAGTTAAAGTAGCCTCTTAACTGCAAATGTGGCCTAGCGGTCAATGAAGTGTGGGAGAACCATGTGGTCTCATGTTTAAATCCCAACGGAGGCCAAAACACTGGGTGATTTCTTCTCATCTGCCTAATAAACCTTGGTGGGTAAAGTTACCCGCTACCTATGCTGGTGTGAGGTAGCAGATACCATGTGGAATCACCTCAGGTGCGCAAGCTGGCTTGGACACTATGATTATTAAGAAAAAATAGCCTCTTAACTATGTGATCATCGAGCACTGTCGATCCTATTCCATTTGTGGTTTTCAGTTCCCTCCATTGCCCTATTTCTCAAAGTTTCCTTGTTGGTTGTTGTATGATCTTAATAGTTGGATTCTGTTAACCATACAAATTATGATCACATTTTGCAGGCCACAACATGCTACACGAGTATTTGAAATGATTGATGATTTCTGCATCGGAAATCTGGAAATATAATTGCTTGCTTCCATTGATTGGTAAGAAAATGCTTATCTGAAGTCAAAATTCGAGAAGTGCCTGCCTCATGGTGAAGCATCAGTTATGTCTACAACCTGTTGCCTGTTACCCATCTTCCCATATCAAGCTCTGCACTGCTGATTTTCCCGAATTCAGCATATGTCGTCTTTCTTTTGTTAATCAGCTTAGCATGGATTTGAAACCCACTTTGTCATGCCCTTTGGTGTATGTGCCTTGGCATATAGTTATTGTTATTTCCAATTTTCCATGCCTTGTGTTCCTTAGTCCCCTTCAAGTTTACAGAGTAGTTATTACTTCAGATAATGACTTTTGCCATAGAATCAAACAGGCAACTTATAACCTAACCAGTTAGTGGGAAAATGTAGCTTCAAATAGGTCATATTCTTGTCAAACCAAGCAAAGAATGATCGATTTATCCAACAAAATAAGTAAGCAATGATTGAGTTCGGCTCAACTCGGGCTTGCGTGGTGATTGTCACAAATATCCACTTTTGTTGCGAAGTAATTGAAAAATAGTCATAACTTAAGAGACACCAGTTTCTTTTGAGCTTGTTCTACTTCTTTGCACAAACAAGAATTAGATGGAGAACAACAAATCCAGTTACGCAGATCTTACCCCTATCTTTGTGAGAGATGTTTCCGGTGGATCTTCGGCTCAAAAGAAAAGTAACTGAGGTATGATTGTAAGAAAAGAAACATCAAAACATTAAGAAATAGATGGAGAACAATATCCACTTTATTTCAACTTATTTATAATAATTCATCTTCCAAAGGGAAAAGGTATTCGCTTTTACTTATTTTTTTATTTTAATAATTTTATTTCGGGTCTTTCTTAGGACAGAATTAACTAACCCTAATCAAATTCAGGTTCCTAAGTTGAGTTGGTGATTTGTTTCTCAACTCTCATAAATACGTAAGACTAGTTTGAGACCACTTCCTACATTTTAAATATGGATACATCACTTTTGGTTGTGATTCCGTGGTAAGTATTTTTTCATTCTTGATCAAAGATCCTGAATCATAACAATCGGCACGAATTTATAACATCATAGCTACCGACACCGAACTGAAGAGTTGTTACCTTGCACACCACTACCCGCCATTACCACAAAGACCGCCATATATCATCAACCCCCTCTACTGGTTGTTGCCATCATTATCTATCACCACCATTCATTATAATTATCAGCCGCCACCATCAACTATCGCCACCGACCATCACCATTAACTGCTAGTATCAGCCACTATTACCACAAGTTACTACCTGCAACTACGACCATCAACTCCCCCCCCCCCCCCCCCCCCCCTAGTGAGAAACAAAAAAAAAAGAATATGGATACTGTTTTAAAATACCACCATCCCTCCTCCGATGCTTCTGTCATAATTGGGCAAATATAACCACCAAAAGAAGAATTAAGCATCAATAAAGATATTCATATTTCTCCTTCTTTACCCATTTTATCCATTGAATTTCACCTTTGTACTCATGAACTATATTGGTATAGACCACCCCATGACCCTGCACAATTCCAATATCGTCGCCATAGTCTTGCCAATTCACTTCTTCTCGAATTTCACCCTTTTGAATACATGTCATATGACATGTTCTACCATGCCATGCGAGAAAATCTGGAGATTTTGGGTAAGGAGTTTGAGAATAATTATCATCCATGATATGATAGGCAAATTACGCGACATTGTTCATGATGAATCTAACAAGGGTCGCCAAAACTTGAAGGTGTCCGTTGGTGTAATATTTGCCGTTAAACGTTTCTTGATAAAAATAGTTTGAGTGATGACTGTGTGATTTGTTATGAAGACAGTTGATGTGCACACCTTGTTCACATGTGTTTCATGGAGATTGCATTGCAAAATGGTTAGAGAATGGCCATTTTGCCCTATTTGTCGTTATGATCTTCAAGCTAGCTAGCTTCGTCTCACTTTTTTTTTTCCAAAATGTAAAAGGAAGAAAGAAGGATTAGTTGATGTCTTTATTTGACACAAATAGTTGTGGGATATGTACAATAGTTTATGTGATTAATTGGAAGTCAAGTTGAATATTACACTTTGAACATGTTGAGAATTCCAAGCTCACTTGGATTATGCTTTCTTTTGTTTTCATTGTTATTTTATAGTATAAATTCACATTACCCAAAACCTTGGCCAAACCAAACATATTTTTTTCAATGAAAAACACCACACCAAAATAGTAAAAACGTTCAGTGTACCCTATTTAAACACCACTATTTAACATGTACTTATTTTAAAAAAAAAAATTATGTCTCCCACTTTGTAACCACTTCAGACAACGAAGCTTCATATAGTTGAAGCATAAATGGCCAAACTTAAGGCAATGCCTAAAACAGTCGCACCAAAATGGGGGGGGGGGGGGGGGGAGGGGTACCAAACCTTCAATGAAAACACCGCTTAGTAAACGCTAAACACCACACCAAAATAGTAAAAAAGTTCAGTGTACCCTATTTAACCTGTACTTATTTTTTAATTTTTTTTTGTCTCCCACTTTGTAACCACTTCAGACAAATGAAGTTTCATATAGCTAAAGTTCAAACATAAATAGTCGCAATGCCTAAAACAGTGGCACCAAAATTGGGGGGGGGGGGGGTGTACCAAACCGAACTTATATTTTTCCATTCTGACTAAAAACCACAAATAATCAATTTGAAATAACACAAAAGCAAACGTGTTAAGCTTTTCGTCATGGACCCTCAATAACAAATAACATTTTAACTACAAAAACCAAGTCCAGCATGCACCTGAATGAGAAGAATGAACTGATGAATTTAATAGCAAGAAACAACATAACCTTACACTTGTTATCTATTGGTCAGCCACCCAAATACACCTTAAGCTAACTCTGAAATGGACATCAAATTATAAATATCATTACAATTACAAAAACCAGCCCAAAGCATGGTAGACCTGAGTGAGAAGAATGAAGTGATGAATTTAATAGCCAGAAACAATAAGCCTTACACTTACAACCTATATCGATGATGTACCCTTTAGATCAAAAGGATAAGTAATCCAAAAAAAATTGGTCATGCAAATCCTTGGCCACAGGATCAAAAGAATCACATAATTTACCACTAATTGGATCTTATCTAAATGTCATATTTCTTCGGTTGTCGCCACTGAGCTAGAGTTCTGGACAAAGAACTAATAATAGCAACCTTAGGTGTTGGTCCTTGTTTTCCAAGCAAATCTTTTCCTGCCAAATCTGTAATTTTGGGAACCAAATGCTTGTGTCTGTCAATCTGCAAAAAAGGGATCGATGATGGCCTCACTTGTTATTCAATATGTTTAACCCAAATAGACCAACTCAGACACCCACGACGTGTTTAATTTTCTCCACTAGAGTATTTGGCGTAAACAGATACTAAACGGAGGACAAAAGGAGTTTGGAACGGTTGTTTTAAAAGCAGAATATCAGAAAATCAATCAATCGTCTATGCCTTAATCTCAACTTAGCTGTGTTCTATAAAGGTAGGCAACAAAAGTTTTTTAAAAAAAACAGTGGAAAGATGAGTATCTAACCCAAGATCTTTATAAACCTCTTTAGATACCCTTATATACCTAACAAGGACATTATAATGTGAGACAGTGAGACATTATATGACTCAACACTCTCCTCCACTTGTAACCTGATCTTGGGGTTCACACTCGGACTTTTAATACATATAAGAGCAAGAATGAACTCACTAAAGACTGAATATGGAACCGTGTGAAGTAATTTGAGCATCTAAATCAAAACATTAAACATTGGAGTAGCCCAACACAAGAACTTTGTAAACTCCTATATATACCTAATGTGAACCATTATATAATTCAACAGAAAATATAAAATTGAGAGCTTGTAGAAGTTTCTTTTTCCTGATCCAGAAAAAAAAGTGTTCCCTTTTGACACAGTAGAAAACATTTCTCTCTGCTACACTAGCTTTTCTTTCAAGCAATTAGCCTGAGGGATAAAGAGAACTCCGTATCCTAGAACAGGCAGATGTATATAATGCTGCTCTGCAAGCAGAAGGGCCTTAGGAAGGCATACCTTGCATATCTTCCCATCCCTCAAATGATATCGGATGCCAGACCAATTGATGGACTGAGAAAGATGAGAACGTATTGCAGATAGTGGGTATAAGAAATTGTCAACCAGCATTGCAATGAATACCTGTTCAATAAGACATTAAAATATTAGTCACTATGGTATTGTAATCAAAACCTACAGCAAACAAGACCATACAGGATTTTCATACTGAAATCTAGATCATTTTCATTGGTCCATGATTATTCCTCAATTCCAATCTAGCCGGGCTTGACTATATGAATCTTTTGTTTTCAATATGTAACAAACAACTAAGCTTCTTAAGCAAAGTACATTTTAACCACTTGTGATTGTCTGATTCAAGTGCAAATGTATCCACTTTTTAATCTTATATTTGTTAGCAAGACTAAGTTCAGGAGAAATCTTGTAATCCATGAAAAATATCAGACCGTCAATGGGAAGTGGAAGAAAAAGGAAATGAACTGTTTGGTTCATAGGCGAAGTCTGAATAAACTTACTAGACACCAGTTATAAGAAGCAAGTGATAGTTGAGTTGCCTCGGGAGACAACGTATTGCACAAGTGAACTTCAATTCTTGTCAAGTTCCACATGGAAAGGAGTTCAATCACTGTGCATATGGCAAGGCATCCAGCGAGTAACAATCCTGACAAAGTACAAAAAATATGTGCGACTTAAAAGAGGGTGTATATACAACCAAATTAGCAATAATTGGAAAACACGTGACCAGTTCCCAAATATAAAATATTAGTTATACTGTACTTTTTAAAGATAGAAAATGAATACATTAAACTAAATAGGATAAACAGATTTTCAAGAACAATTACGAGCTACTTAACATTTCGTGAAGCACCACCCACCCAAAAAGATCTAGTATTTCCAACTACTGGGAATAGCATACTGGTAAATATACAGTCCAATAACGAGATCCGGAATCCTATCAGCATTACACTAAATTAATGAGGACATGGCAAGGTTCCAGCGAGTAACAGTTCTGGGGAAAAGGAAAAAAATGTGATCGGAATAGCTATCACAATGCATTCTACTTCTACTTACACGAGAAGTGTGCTCACCACCACTACAGGTCAACACTGTATCCTCAAGAGAGTATTCTTTAAAATAATATCTCAGTGCTGCTGCCATATGGATTCCAGCCATGACGTATGGAGCTACAAAACCCCAAGACAGATAGCAGTGGGTTGTAAATAAAGCCCGATTCATGATCCAGTTAACCGTTGTTGTATATGATTCCAGTACGAATGTTTGCTTCCTCAAATAATTCCAATATCTACATGTAACCACAAAAAAATATAAGGTGAGCCAACAGCAAGCAGTTATCACAACGTACATCACTATTCCATAAAAAATTTAATCTATTTTTCAGAAACCTAGGGAAGGTAAGATCAGTTGCAAGAGGATGTGGAAAGACTGCAACTGGTGGTGATGTAATGAGCCTCTTGTGTGCCCCTAAAAAAAAGTAGCAAAAGACAAAAAAGGGTTAAGAAATGATAGCTTCCTCCAAAAAGGGAGATATAGCAAAGAATCATGCCTCACAACTAGTCCATAAAGCACCTAAAGCTAAAACGAGAAGTACCAAAGCACCGCAGTGCCTGGGTCATTAAGAGGGTCAATATTTAACATCTGCAAGAGGGCAATAATCAACAAAAGTAAATATACCAAAACAATTACTACAACAAAACTGCACATAACTATTTAAATTACATATATCCTGAGAAATATCTTCCAGTGACAAGAATATCACTACGTAAAAGGGAAAAAAAACAAAAGTTCAGAGAAGACTAGATCATTGTATATATTTGCAGGTGAAGAGATGCATAGTCAGGACAATTCTTAAAATGTCGATAGTTGCAGAATAAGACAAAAACTCAAAATTCTATTTTCCCTAGACTTCCGCTTTCCCAACAGCAGCGAGGGGGATATGCACCAGTTGCATTCCCACTCTTGTGCAGTAATATTATTAAGGGGTGAGCAATTGGAGGTAAACTTTACCAGCTATAGCTGCTAGAGTCATGTCATCTGAGTATCCCCCATCTCGAAGCCCTGACACTACACCATGGCGGTCGGTTCTAAAATCGTCTGCATGCATCTGGAATTAAAAAGGTACAAAATAACTTGTAACCAGATGCTATATAAGTAACATGTTTGTCAAGTAGTGAAAATGGCTGTACTCATGAAACAGGGAACAAATTCAGTGGTAAAACTAACCATCATGCATCCTCCCCAGAGGAAGAATGTTTTTCCACCAGTAGCAAATCCCATAGAACATGGCTGTAAATAAAGGGCAATGAACCAACAAGGTAAAGAAAGTCAGCAAAGCTACAAACTAACTTAAAAAGGGACCTTTGTAAAGCAAATCATTTGCACTAAAGAGATGCAAAGGCAACACAGACGCATAACCCCAAATCTTATAGGAAGCTCATAAACAATCAGCGTCAGAGGAAAAGATTCAAGTTTGCCAGGAAACAACCGTTTAAGAGCTGGAGTCCATTCCCATACAAGATTTTTTTTGATAGGTCATTCCCATACAAGATATATATGTATACAAGATATACAAAATGTAGCAATATAAGTAACAAAAACAGCCTCATAAAAACCAATTCTTTGTGCAGATAAAAAATTATATATGTAGTGCATAGCTCACTGTATACGACTTTAATTTACATTAATATAACAAAGAATGCAAACTACATAACTTTAAGCAATCATGGTATGTGTGTCAACAATAAAGTCTTTACCATAGCTTTTACTAAGATGAAAAATATTATGGAAAATGAAGACTTCAACCAGCAGGACAACAACAACGCCTCAATCCCAATCAAGTTGTGTTCGACCAGGATCTAAAACTAAAAACAAATAGATGAGTGAACAAAGTACTAATCTAACACCTTTCAATTTCATGAAAACAAAGACTATAACCAATATTTTTGATACACCAGCTTACTCTAAAATATCCCTCCACATTACACAGAGATGAAGTACCAAAAATAGAAGCAAAACCCAAAAAACAAACTTGACAGACAATATATAGAAACTGAATATAGAGATAAGGGCATAAATGCCGCCATACCATGTGATATTCATAAATGCAGTAACTTCCCAAAGTTCCAGATGGTAAATCAAGAGGATATCCTGTTTGAATAAAGATCTGGCAAGCATAAAGACAAAATATTACATCTCTCTACCATAATAGATGAAATGAAGATTTGATTAGCGAGCTGGCATACTGTGCCAGAGCATAAAGTTGCTTCAGTATAGAAATTACATCTGGATTCTTCTCCATTTCTGTAGTAAGGGCTCCAATTGACCCAGGGTGCAACCTAACATCATCGTCAAGGAATAAGACAAACTTGGTCTCTTTATGCATTTGCTTCACCCCAACCTGCAAAAACCGCCGTTGTTTTAGGTAAGGAAGACCAAAGAGGTACTAGTTCATAAAACAGTCTATTTAAAGCCACCACCCAACATTAAATTTTGATTCACAAACGCCACACCGGTGCTAGACTCGTCCCGCCTCTTCAAATTCTTTACGTCCATCCGTCAAATCAAATGGGGTTATACAAGCTCGAACAAGAACTGACTGCAATCTGGCTCTTTTAAGGAATAATGGTTCAAATTTCCCCTCAATAAGAAACTGAAGAACCATAGTTTAGACACTGGAAAGACGAGCAAGAGAGAGAGAGAGAGAGCAGAGGTTAGAGAGAAATAGGAAGGATTTTCATGTGGCTAGATGACTTTTTTCTTTACCTATAGAAGTCTGAAACAGAAAACAAAAAATCATCTACCTGCTTTATGGCCTTCCCTCATAAATTTTTTCAGCCTACCATTAAATGCTTCCAATTTTTCAAGACTTTCACACTCATAGTACAAAGTATATGAAATTTAAGATTTCATTTAATTCGAATGGGAGTTCTCCTAATGATAAGTTTAGAGTATCATCTCTTATAACTCGTGCATCAATAAGAAACGCACAACACTGAACTCTAAAAATACAAATTGTTCCATCTTAGAAAAGCAAAGAATGGTAATAAAGATGCCTGTAACCTCCATCCCATAAGAGGTAAAGCTTGGTTTGCCTCATCAATATAAAGAAAAAATGGACCGAAAAAAGAGCTTTTCAAGATTTCCAAGGGTAAAGAATAAAATCATGATACATACCAATTGATTGTGAATCTTCTGACTACAAGTTGTTGACAGACCAGCTATAATAACCTTAGCATATACAGCATCCTGTGGGCAGAATATGAAACAAGTGAAGAGTTTAAGAATGCAACACATACATGCAACATGAGCTTGACATAGACACACAGACAGGTAAAAATTCTAACTACATGACACGGAAAAATGTCACATCAAGGACATAATTGAGGTAAATACTTCCATCCTTCAAATAACGATAACCATGATTTGGGCACAAGATCAATGATCAAAGAATGGAAGAGATTGATTCTTCCAGAGAGGATCTGATGAGTGACAGGAAAATCAGGTTCATTTCCAGAGAGAGAGAATACCTGGGAGGTTCTTTAAAATAAGGAGATTCATATGTAGTTGCTTATCATCTTAGACAAAAAATATGTCATTGGATCCATCCGTCAACTAAATATTGATTCAAAGAAACTAGTGGTAATGTGCATAGAGTACCTCCTCTAATTCTTCTTCCATGCTCCTTTTCTTTCTATCCTTCTATTTATTTATTATTTTTTTGGATATTTTGCTTCATTGCTCTTATGTATGCCTTTTATCACAAGTCACTGTTTTTGCAAATTCCTTTATTTGCAAACTTCAAATTGTTCTCATGCTCTACTTTGTCCATTTCCAATTAACATGTGACTGTTGAACAGAATTTTCAAAGAAAGATAAAGTAGAACAAAGGTTTCTTGGCAGGGGAAGATAACGATAAGAGAAAGGAAAGAAGGGAGTACAGAGGATTGAACCAGTGATGAAAAATATAACAAGGACGTCAACACAAAACCTATATTCCAGTTTCAAAGGCAACAATCAGTTGTTAATTATTGTACTGAATATTAGTGCTATGCAAATCAAAATGACAGTAAACACCAAATTAATGTTAAATATGCTATGTTAATCAAAAGGCAAACATTAAACTAACAACTAATACCAACTCTTCAATTTAGAGATATTCGTTTGCTCAACTTAAAAAATGAATATCATGAGAAGTGTGCAATAAGAAGATATAAACAGATACCATGCTATGTTAATCAAAAGGCAAACATTAAACTAACAACTAATACCAACTCTTCAATTTAGAGATATTCGTTTGCTCAACTTAAAAAATGAATATCATGAGAAGTGTGCAATAAGAAGATATAAACAGATACCAACTCTTCGAACGCAAAAGAAGCCCCAATATCACACCTTAAAATCCACTAATAATCGCTTCACAGCATGATAAGCAGGATCAGCAGTACTTTCAACCACAAAAAGGAACTCCAAAGGACCACCATAAAGAGACGTGATCTGTGCCATTCACAAAGAGAACATAAGAAGACCCACCAGGCTATAAGTCTATAAATTATCTGGACTAAGTGAGAAAAATGGAGCATGTAATTCAAGGTCTTCTTCATACATCCAAAAAGAACATGAATATGAGCTAGATACCAAATGAGACTAAAAGAAAAAATATTCTTCGTTTTGATGAAGTATGAATTTTTTCATTATAAAAGGGCAAACATGCCCATATACAATAAGTATACCAAAAAGTAGAAAACTTTACAAAAAAGACTAAAAGACAAAACAATTAACATGTGACTGAGTCCATTATGCTAAAATGTGGGCTTCTCAAAAGCAATGAGGAAGAAATTAGGCAGCAAACTTGAAATTATTTTCTAGCTAAAAAATGCTATAAAGAAACTGTAGCGTAAACAGAAGTCAAGTACCTCAGCTTAATTGAAAATGCAAAGACAACTCCGAGCCAAAAGGTTTCTTATCGTTTACCTGACTTCTCCAATTGTGGAGATTGTGCTCTCCAAACCCTTTTAAAGGCATTACAACTGAGACTCGGGGCAAATTGACCTGATTTGAATGCTCAAGTTCATTAATGTCCAATGTAAGGAATGCAAAGCTATTTCCACTTTTCATACTACTCTTCATGCGTCGAATCTCCCTGCCCCTGCAAAAAGAAACCAAAAGCTGCATGAAAATCACTAATCTTAGAATCCATTCATCACCTAAGTCGATTATAAATAATCAGCAAGAAAAGTGTCCACCAATCACTATAAACAACTAAGATAGATCATAAGATCTCATACCTTACATAAGCAGCTAAAGCCCATCCAAGAGCCAGTATTAAGCAGATAAAACATCCCTGCAAGATTGCAAAATCCAATAAAAATGCCACAAAAAAAAATAGATAACGAAAAAAGACAGGAAAGTAGAAAGCTGATGAGTAATATAGTATTCTCAATTTGTCAGTTACAGATCAAATAATTAAACCACACACACTGATAGAAAGCAGAGCAGTTTAGCAGATGCACAGAGATTTATTCATGTTAAACACATTTCCAAACATTTGATTAGCAGAGAACCCATTAACAGACAACTGCAAATTTACACATATGTTTCGTTTGTCTTCAGGCATATCAACCCTTTTTATTCTCATCCAAACAAAGAGAATAGAAGACAACCTTAAAATAGATAGTTTTCTTTTATTAGTAAACCTTAAATAGATAGTTTTCATGCAATTTATAGTATAAGCCAGCATAACATGACTTAATTTAAATCGATTCACTCAGCAACCTGTACCCTAATAATTTCCATTTTCCCTTTGTTAAATTTCACACTATAGCAATTGCCGCATGAGGTATATTATCATAGGTATCCTCAAGGGTTAGGCCCACTTTTTACAGGTCAATGGAATCTTTATGCTCAACATAAAGACTACTGCTGTCCGGGAATATCTTTCTATGTTAGCTAGCGGGGGCGGGCATTCCTATGGTAGTCCCACTGCAACCTCTGAACAGACGTCCCATCTCATCTTGATTTAGCTATAATTGTATGTAGCTTTTCTTTTCTTGGTTTATCCATGTATCAGTCCTATCCTATTGAACCCAAAATGAAAGGACATTGTAGCTACAAACACCAATGAGCTATTTTTATCAAATTCTTGTCTATTTTATCGCTAGGCTAAGCTGTACAAAATAAATTTTTGAACAGCAACTTGTTGCAGACATTCATAGCAAGGGCATAAGAAGCCTTGTATTACGGCTGTGGAGTCATTGAAATGTGATGAGAGCTTGTTAGTTTCTTCAAAAAAAATATCTTCTAATTAAATGACAAACCATACGCACATACAAGCCAAAGTTCTTGCCAAAATAAGCTTCTCCAACAATTGGTTACCGAAGAACTTACAATGAAAGGCGAAGTAACAAGATCATGCTCCTCATCCTTTTCGATGTGCAGATAAGAAATTCTAACCAACAACAACAACATACCCATTGTAATCCTATAGGTGGGGTCTGGTGAGGATAGAGTGTACGCAGACCTTACCCCTACCTCGTTGAGATAGAGGTTGTTTCCGATAGACCCTCGGTTCAAGTAAAGCATTTCAAAGCAATATGAAAAAGGAAATATGAAAATGAAAGCAGTAACAACAACGAAATAATGTGATATGGAAAGCAGTAACAACAACGAAATAATGTGATATGGAAAGCAGTACATAGCATTCAGAAAAAGGATTAGTAACAACGAAATAATGTGATAACCGAAGCACAAGAAACACATGTGGTAACAGAAATCGAAAAAGAAGAAACTATGAGAGTAGTGCTAATACTACTGCTAAGAAAGCACGTACAAAAACATAATAAGTTAAATTAACAGAAGAAAGGAGGAAAATAAACTTCCTAATCTGTTAATTACAGTGAACGCAACAAGACACAAATTGAAAAATTCAAATTTTTATACTCCCTCCGTTCACTTTTACTTGACACGTTTCTCTTCTCGAGAGTCAAATTGACTAATCTTCGGAGCTGAATTGAATTAGATTAATTCAATATTTTAAAATTAAAATTTACATGTTCGAAAACTATAGGAAAAATACTATAAGTTGCAATTCTTTGTGAATACGAAAAATACTCTCGAGAAGCGAAAAGTTACAAGTAAATGTGAACGGATAGAGTAATTTTAACCTTTCTCACAAACATATTGGCAACGAAATTCCTCATCAATAAAAATATATTGGAAGCAGAATTTAAGCCACATAGAGACAAATTTAAGTCTAATTATTAGATCTAAACCGTGCTAAATCTGAAAAAAACAGTAAATAAGCAATTTATTTCTCATTTTTCGAACAAAAAAAAACAGCTAATCTAAAACATAAAAAACAAGCAGCACAAAACAATAAGCAATTTAAGCAATATATTTCTCAATTTTGGAGCAAAAAACAGCTAATCTAAAACATAAAAAACGAAGAGCAAAAACAACTAGCAATTTATTTCTCAATTTTCGAACAAAACAAACAGCTAATCTAAAAAGCAGTAAATAAGCAATATATTTTTTTCAATTTTCGAACAATAAAAACAGTTAATCTAAACCGTTAAAACGAGCAGCGAAAAAACAGTATATACCTGGACCTGAATGAAAACCGCAAGAGGACTACACAATGCTCTACTAGCATTGAACAAATACGCATCAAACGAATCAAACGGCAACATTTTTTTTCACACACAATATATATATAACGTTCTACGCTATTTTTTTTCAATATATGTATGTATATCTCAAATGTGCTATGCTAGGGCAAAACAATGCCCTAGATCTGAGATAGAGATTGATTTTCCGTGTTCTCTCAGATCAAATCACCATGGAAGGGGAAGAAGAGATGAATGAATGAAAGGAGGGGAAAATGGAGATTTGTGAGACACCGCGTATTTTTATACTCTACATTCCAAGGGGGGGAAATGGATTAGAGAAGAATATGCTTCACTTGCTATCCTTATTTTAAATTTGAATTACTGCTAATTAGTGTAAAGGAAAAAATTATTATTGAAATTAGTCTGACAGATAAGATACTATATTAAGGGTGTGGTTGGTACTATCTCGAAAAATAAGTGATTTTTCTGCTCATTTTCTTATGTATCATTTGAAGAATATTTTTATACATTCAAATCAAAATTATGAGTTTTGAATTCACAATGTAACTTTCTAGTTGTGTGGGTAGGCGGGGGCAAGGAGTTATGTGCTTGTGGGGAGTGTGTTGGGATGCGTATGTTTCTATTGATCCGAAAAATATTTTCCTTCAAATTTTAAAGAAAATATTTTCTCCAATTTATGTGATACTTTCGCTAATCGATAGTCAATTTGATTAATTTTCAATGTTAAATTGAATTAGATCAACTCAGTATTTTAAAATTAATATTTAAAAGTTATACAAAAAAAATATTATAAAATGCAATTCTTCTTGTGTTAATACGATGAAGTAATATATTTTAAAATATTAATCAAAATTTACAAAATTTGAATATCAAAAATCAAAAGTATCACATAAATTAGGACATATGAAATACATATTTTAGTAACCAAACATCATACTTGATGTGTTATATTCTATATATAACAACTAAAATGCTAGTACCAAACAAGATAGGAGTACTAGTTATACTAATTTTACAACATGAATATTCCACTTCTAACCAACATCTAATCAACCTCTTAATATATTATTTGAGTGGGATAATTCTTAAAATTACATTAAATTAAATAGAATCTTTATGAAGTGCAAGAAAAGGTATTATCACTTTTTTTGCGTAACATGGAGGATTGTGGTACGTGCTGAGGTGTTTGTAGTGTCCTTTTCAAACGAAAGTATGATAATACAAATTAAATGCAATATTCTATTAATGTGAAACACGTAGTTCCAGAAAAATCTAAATAGTATTTTGGATCCCTTACCCCTTTTATTCATTTTTATTTCTTTCTCGATTTCTCAAGATTTGGTCTTAATTTAGTCAAGTACTACTAAAAGGAATCTTCAATAATTTAAAACCAATTTCCAGATCTTAATTAAATAAAAATCTCTAAAACAAACTTTTTAATCGAGAAATTAATAATATCAAATTAAAGCATGATTCATGTTGCATGAATGTTATAAAACACATTTTATGAATGCAGATCTCGATACTAAGGAGTCGTTTGATAACTAGTTAGAGTTATGCAAGTATTAATAATATATGTATTAACTATGAGAAAATATATATATTATTTTATGCAGATATTAGTTATGCGAGTTTAGTTATTCCATCTTCTATCTCGCATAAAATAGTATATAGATTTCCTCATGATTTATATATGTATTAGTTATGTGAGTTTTTAAATTACAAACAAAACCGTATTAATTTTATACATACATGAATAACTTACATCTTAATCAGCTATCAAACGTATAATTATTTATGCAGAATTTAATAACGGCATAATTCACCTCCACGCCATCTACCAAATGACCCCTAAAGGTTGGAATATTTGGCCAATGAGCAAGCTGTACTACATAACCAAAGCCGTTTGGTCCATATCAATTGATGGAATATGCGTTAATATTATTCCTGCACTGCAGTCTTTTTTTCTTTTTTGTTTTGTTTTGAACTTATTATTGCAAACTTGATTAACTACAAATATAACATTTCATTTGTCATGCAACTGGCACAGCTGTACTTGTCAGGTAGCATACTGATTTACTATAAAATGGATCAAAATACTATATATTAAGAAAATGAATCATATTGTTGGGTCGAAATCAGAATTTTCACTAAGTGAGTTTAAAATATAAAAAAGTAAACATACGAAAAAGTTTAAAAAGATCAACAAATATTATATCTACATAAAAATTAATTTTATTCTTATATATATAATTTTTTGTCGAAGGTATTTGGATGAAATTCCCTTGCTCTTATTTGGCTCCGCCCCAATTGTTGGCCAAATAGTTTAGTATTAGTCATAGTCATAGTCATGGTTGTGTTTGGCTCTGGTGTTTTTTTA
Organism: Anisodus tanguticus; assembly: GCA_034509755.1. Taxonomy (NCBI): domain Eukaryota; kingdom Viridiplantae; phylum Streptophyta; class Magnoliopsida; order Solanales; family Solanaceae; genus Anisodus; species Anisodus tanguticus. The sequence goes on from CM067558.1 coordinate 41,289,675, forward strand.
TGTTCATTTCTAATTTCCTATAACTCAAATCAATCTTTTTTGCTAAGTCTGATAAGGGTATTTATTTGGTGAGGAAGATTTTTTTTTTTAACAATATATGATTCCTAAATTATTTCAACATAGTAGAATACAAAGTACAAGCAATAATCATGAATATGTTAACGCAACTTTTTTATTGTCTTAAGAATATATATATATATATAAATAAAAGATCCTTTTAAAGATAAAATACTTATAATCATAGAAATTTATAAAATGATTAAACTATCTGCACACTTTGCTCCTTCAAAGTGCCCTACAAATCTTTAGCGCTGGCACAAAGCACTAGGGCAGGGAGAAGTATCATTTGCAGGAATAGCTGTAGTTGACCACTTAGCTAGTTGTCCATGTGCCCGAATGGCCCGGTTTCTACGAGGGTTCAAACTCTGAAAATAAAAAAAAAATTAACACTTTTCTCTTAGCGGGTCATATACACGACGCAAAGTTAAATTTCTATATATGATTGGTGAGACTCAATCTTGTTGTTGCCAATGGCGGAACTAACTTTGTCCAAAGTGTGTCAATTGATACCCCTTGGGTGGAAAATTACAATGAATAAATAGATCATTTGTATGTATGCTTCTTTATAGTTTGACTTTCCTAGGTGAAATTTGCAAAGCAAATGCTCCAATAAATGCTCTTCCTTTTAAGCATTGTGTTGAAATTTATGTTTAGAAATTAAAATTTGGGAAGAGAACCTTAGAATTCACATCACATAATTGATGAAACGGAAGAAATCCGAGGGCATGAAAAGGACAAAATAAAAGGATGAGGTTGAGTGATTTAGCGTGTCTATGCCCAACATATAAATAAATCTAAAAAAATTGTCTGATACAAATTCAAGTATATTATTAAAGTCACAAATATCTTTGGTTCTTGAATACTCAACTCTTGCTTCACTAAAGATTTTGCTACAACGTAAAAGAAGCATACATGACTTATAATTTGCTTAGTTTCTTTGTTCATTCTTCATATAATTTGCTTTTTGATACATATTTTATATGATACATTTGTAGTTGGTAAATAAAACAAATTGAATATTACTCCTCATAATCTATGAGTAATATGAAGGAACTTGATTGAAATTTGTCCCCTGGACGGCCCACTTGTTGATATGGAGTTTTGGATCCACTATATATAGACCAAGTAGAATGTTCTAAAATCAGCCCATATCCAAATGTGCAAAAGTGGGCCGTAATCTGTTACATATAAGTGCGATTTTTACACTACATTGATTTTATACCGATTATACACTTGTTATATAATGAATATACATCGGCAACCACTACAAACAATTATTTCTAGACGTGTGAAAAGTTTTTTTAGCCAGTCGGCCATATGTCACAAAGTGAAACAAACTATGTAAGTTGTTCGGTGGCTTATTTTTAAACCAAATAAGCTGTTTGGTGGGCACATAAAGATTAGATGGTTATAATTTTCCATTATATCCCTTTCCCAGTCTGAAGTTTTCAGTGTAAATATTTTTCTTAGATAAAAAATAACTATTGATTCTTAGCTTAGGCTTGAGTTATTTAATTATATACACAATAGCTAAGCAGAGTGATGTATAAATAGAATTCTATGTATAAAATACTTAGGGTTCATTTGGTTCGAAAACGAATTACTCTGGGATAAGTTATGCTATTAGTTATGTTGTGATTAGTTATCCTAAAATAAATTTTTATTGATTGATTGGTATGTTGTATTAAAAGTAACATAAATTGGATAATTTCTAAAAAGAAGAAATTTCTTTACAATCTTGGGATAACTTCTTCCACAATATGGAAGGTATAAGTTATCCCAGTACTATTTTTATCCCTGGAATAACCTATTCCAGGATTGGTAACCAAACCAGGAATAAGAAATTGCTAAATTCCTATCCCAAGATTATTTTTGCTTATCCTTCGTACCAAATGCCCCCTTAAGAGTTTAACTGTCTGTTCTGCACGAATTCCTTAAAGACATATCTCTGATTGGATTTGCTGAGAGTCCACATCGGATATGGAATGGGAACATGGACTCCTTATATGGACTTGGACAATCCTCACCCTACAAGCTAGCTTTTGGGGTTGAGTTAGGCCCAATATCCATTCTTTACATGGTATCAGAGTCATGCTCATTCCAATTCTTTGTTCATCGATGTTGGCCCCCAAATTATATTGTCCACGCTCCAGTTAACGAGGTCTGGACGTAAGGGGGAGTGTTAAGAGTCCCACATCGAATACGGAATGAGAATGTGAACTCTTAACAGGATTTGATTCTTCACATAATTTAAAGGTCTCTCATCTCATCATATTCATCTATAGAGTTCCAATACTAGCAAAGTGATTCACAATTTGAACTTTATGAGCTTAAATTCAAAATTCTGTCACGATTGATTGATTTATGATTTATTGAATTCCAATTTACTATTTTTATTTGTTTGGTGAATTTTTTAACATAGATAAAATTTGAGTCAAAGCTACTAGATTTGGATGAACCCATATCTCATACACTGCATCCACCTGTTGCATAGGTCTAGCGATTCACTATGGCATACTAATGTTAATATTGGGTGTGCGAACAAAATCCTACACTATTGATAGTTGAAAAGATTGAGAAGCTACATATATAATGTAGGGATATTTTATTGGTGTGAGGTCTTTTTGTGCTGGCTCAAAATGGACAAGATCAAGCCATGTTAAGAATATCTCTGGACTATCCTAGCACAACAATTGAAATCAGAGCATATGATTAGCGTGAGACCCGATTTATTACATTTACCGTGTCAAAGATAACTTGGAAATGCACACACACAAGAAGAAGCTAACTCTAAACCCTTCAGTTGCCATAAATATATGGTTGAAAAAAATTATCCCTTGATTATTTTCATTAATGAATGAGTATATATACAATTTACAATTTCCATAATATGTAAAATCCTATTCCAATTCCATTCCCAAAACCATATTCTATTTGTATAAGAATTCTACAATTATGGTAAGTATACAATGCTAATTACATACAAAAACATATTACCAAATATAGGGATATACACAGTTATGTATACCGTGTATATCACGGTCTCCCGCTTGCCATGGGTTTCTGTGATATACACGGTATACACAAGGCTCCAATGTCGTGTATATCATGTATACTTTCACACCCCCGCAGTCATAGCGGGCGGTTGTCGTACGATGATTGTCCCTAAAATCTTCAAATAGAACCGAGGGAAGACCCTTAGTAAAGATGACTGTGATTTGGTACCTAAAAGGGACATGTAAGACGCGTACTTGTCCACGAGCTACCTTTCTCTCAAACGAAGTGGATATCCATCTCGATGTGTTTAGTGCGCCGATGTTGAATCGGATTACCATAAAGATAAACTGCACTAATGTTATCACAATATACCAAGGTAGCTTTCTGAATGGGACAATGAAGTTTTAAGAGAAGGTTACGTAACCAACATGATTCAGATACCACACTGGCTACCCCTCGATACTCGGCCTCTGCACTGGAACGTGATAATGTAGACTGGATTTTGCAAACCATGAGACCAAGTTATCACTAAGAAACATACAGTAACCAGACGTGGAGCGTTTGGTATCTGGACAGCCACCCCAATCAGCATATGTATATGCGAAAAATGTAGATGTTGTCGATGGATATAGATGCAAGTCATAGTCAAGTGTTCCCTGGATGTAGCGGATAATGCATTTGAGTGCATTTATGTGCTCAACCCTAGGATCATGCATAAACAAATACACTTGTTGTACAACATATGTAATATCCGATCTCGTGAAAGTAAGATACTGAAGAGCTCCAGCAAGACTGCGATAATGGGTGGGATCCTCGTAAGGTGAGCCAGTCGCAACACCCAGCTTGGGTTTACTATCAACTGGAGTGGAAGTAGACTTACACGAGGACATACCAGCTCGTTCAATTATCTCAGCAACATACTTCCATTGGGATAATAATAATCCACATGCATGACAAATGACAGCAATTACCAAGAAGTAACTCAAGGGCCCCAAGTCTTTCATAGAAAACTCAAAACTGAGTAGTGTCATGATAGACTTACGTAAATCATCAGAAGAAGCTGTCAAGATAATATCATCCACATACAATAGAATATATGCCAAGAAAGTACCACGACGATATACGAACAGAGAATTATCAAACATGCTGTGAGAAAATCCAATAGTAGACACATAGTCTGCAAATCGCTTATACCAGGCCCGTGGGTGCTACTTAAGCCCATATAAGGACTTCTTCAATAAACATACATGATGAGGATATATGGGGTCTCGAAAACCCAAGGGCTGATGCATGTAAACGGTCTCATTAAGATCACTATGTAAGAAAGCATTCTTCATATCTAGCTGATGAATGAGCCATGCTTTCGAAAGAGCCAAACTGAGAACAGTGCGGATGGTAGCTGATTTGACCACCGGACTAAATATCTCACCACAATCCACGCTAATCTGTTGAGTTTTATCATCACATACAAGACGAGTCTTATGTCTCACAAAAGAATCATCAGAATTCTCTTTATGAGTAAAAATCTACATCAACCGAATAATATTAACACTAGAAGGACGGGGTACTAATTCCCACGTATTATTGTCAATAAGAGCATTATATTCGTCGTTCATAGCCAATTTCTAATTCTGGTCATTTAATGCAGACACTGGGTTACGGGGTAGTGGGGATTTAAGAATATTAGAATTTAGATTACAATGTTTATTTGGTTTAAAAATACCCCGTTGACTACGAGTGACAGGTCTGTGACTTAGGGGAGAATTGGGTGGATTTTGGAAAAAATTCTGATGGGTGACTGACTGGTCAACAGGAAGTGGGCCTGCTGGCCCAACACTGGAAACTAGACAAGGTAGAGAAGCAGAAACTGGGGCTAAAACCCTCTCGGTAGTGGGCTGGACTGGCGGCCCAATAGTTGGACCGGGGAAGAGATGGACAGTGGTCATTTGTGGGCCAGTAGACAGTGGGCCTGCTGGCGTTGCGGGGTCATTGGATCGGCCCATTAAGTGGTGCATAATGTACGGTGAGACTTCGTCATCTAAAAATTTATACGAACTAGGCACGAGATTACTCACTTTAGCAAACAAAAATTGGGATTCATCAAAAATAACATGGCGACTAATTATGATATTATTAGATGATAAATCAAAATATTTGTAACCACGATGATTAGATAGATAACCCAAAAACACATAAGAACGAGCTTGAAGTTTGTTAATTGTAGTTGATGGAAATAGTGGATAACATAAACATCCAAAGACCCTAAGATGGGAATACGAAAGATTCTTATTATAGAGGATTTTAAGAGGAGATGCATATGCCAACCCTTTGGTAGGAAGTATGTTAAGGAGATAAATAGCCAATTGTAGAGCATGATGCCAAAAGGAAGGGGGTATGGAATCATGTACCAATAAAGTTCAAACAATATTATTAATGGTACGAATTTTTTCGTTTGGCTTTCCCATTTTGTGAGGACGTATGAGGACAAGAGAATCGAAAAACTATGCCATTAGCATCACAAAATTTCCGAAACAACCCATTATCATATTCTTTGCCATTATCACATTGAATATTTTTTATTTCCCGTTTGAATTAGGTACGGATGAATGCTCTAAATTTTAAGAATGTGAAAAAAACTTGAGATTTCTTCGCTAACTGAAAAGTTCATAAAAAATTAGAATAATCATCCAAAATATAACATAATAACGATGGCCCACTTAACTTAGAATGGTAGAAGTCCATAAATCGCTATGAATAATGTCAAAATGCATCAAAGTATGAGAAGTAGAGGCTACAAACGGTAATCTAACATATTTTCCTAATGGACAAGAATGACAAAATAGAGTACTACGTATACCCTTACAAGAAATAAAATTATTTTTATGCAAGGAAGAAACAATAGACGACCCATGATGACCCAAACGTGCATGCCACAAAGAATGAGCTAAATCTGCAAATGTCGATGGCATGACTTGACTCGAGAAACTGGTGGTGGGCATGATTGGATAAGGATCTCCCCTACTATTGCATCTCATGGGAGGCATCCCCGTTTTGAAATCCTTCACAGTAAACCCAAATTGATCAAAATTAACAGAAACTCAATTATGAGTGGTGAATTTTCGGATAGACACCAAATTCTTAATTAAGTTAGGGGCATGAAGGGTATTTTTCAAGACAAGCGGCGGATGTGGGGGAGACAACGTTGTATTACCGTAACCACGAATTGGAATTGTATTGTTATTACCAACAATAATGCCAAGATTTTTGCTCAAATTGGAATAAGACGAGAGAGTACCTTGGTCTGACGTCATGTGAGAAGTCACGCCGGTGTCCATGTACAAATTCACGTCTGGAGGATTCAATCCAAGTGTATGCATGGCGGCCTCAATATCGGTGGGTGTCGGGATCGAAGGCGGGCCCGCAGCAGTGAAGGCCTGCGGGGGCAGAGGCTCAAGCGGACTGCTTTGCTGACCCGACCCAGATCGCTACTGGGCGTTTTCGTATTAGCCTGGAAAATTAGGCCTGTGACTGGGCTGGACCGGGGCCTAACTGCTTGGGAAAAAACTGGGCGGACAGTAGGTTTGACTAGGCCACTGGCCGCTGGTCCAGCCAAGAAGAGGCCTGTGGCCGAGACCGAGGTAGGTCGGGGCCCGTACCCGAGGCCCACTACCGTTGCTGCTACCTTTCCGTCCGCCGCTGTTGTTGCCGCCACAATTTTTTCCATTATTTTTACGGTTTTAGCCCTTCTTGCCGCCACCGTTGTTGCGGTTTTGGCCGGAATTGTCAACAAAACCATGTGAGTTATCAGACGTAGTCATCATCGCCATGATACGTGCGCCGGTAGCCGCCTTATTGGGCAAGCCGGCTTCTTCCAACATAAGCATCGAAATGCTTGATAAAAAGGTGAAAGTGGATTACTTTGGCGGAGTAGAGTCCCAACGCCATTATAGGCCTCAGATAGGCCTGCAACCATTTGTAGAACAAGGTGATTATTGGTAACAGGTGCTCCAACGTTACGGAGCCGGTTCGCCAATTCCTTGAGCCATTTACAATAAGCCGAAACATTCGGGAAATCTTCCATGCTGACTTATGAAAATTCCTGCTCAAGGGTTACAATTCAGGAATGTTGGTTATTCTGAAATATATCACGTAATCTATGCGAGGTAGCCATAGCCGTAGTGTCTGGTTCAATGATCGTCTGTAAAAGATCTATAGAAATAGTGGAGTAACTCTACTGAAGGATGGTAGCATCAAGAGTGATTCATAACTGAGGATCCTCCGCTAGTGTAGGGACATCGTGAGGAATTATGTGATGGAGGACTTGATGTGAGATTATGTGAATTTTGAACAACTCTGCCCACGTCGCATATTGGACGTTTTCCATCTTAAGAACAATAGGGATGTGGTTCTTGATGTTAGAAATAGTAAGGGCAGGATGAAACATGTTCTTTGATGTCGACATAATGAAAGAACAAACGGATTTGGAAGAAAATTTAGGAAGAGATGAGGTAAGATTGGCACGGAATTCGAGAAGGGACGTGAAAACCAAGGCTGCTGAAGAGAGGAAAAATAGAGAAGTAAATTTAGACCTAGACTTCTAATACCATGAAAGAAATAATCTCTTGATTATTTTCATTAATGAATGAGTATATATACAATTTACAATTTCCATAATATGGAAAATCCTATTCCTATTCTACTCTCAAAACCCTATTCTATTTGTACAAGAATTCTACGATTATGGTAAGTGTACAATACTAATTACATACAAAAATATATTACCAAATATAGGGATATACACGGCTGTGTATACCGTGTATATCACGGTCTCCCATGGCAGTGTATACCGTGTATATCACGGTCTCCCACTTGCCATGGGTTTTCGTGATATACACGGTATACACAAGGCTCCAATGCCGTGTATATCGTGTATACTTTCAATGGTCAATTATATGAGTGACACATAGTGAATCTTGAAAATTGATCTATGAATCATGGTAATTCAAGAGGCAACACATATGAATAGTAGTGGGAGTTCACATGAAACTTAGATCAAGAGAGAAATTATTGGATCTGCAAATAAAGTCACACACTACTGAAAAATACTATGTGAATTTAGTTCAAACTGATAATATCAGACTATGCTAAGAATATTTTAAAGCTAATTTAGCCCAACAGTTACAATGATGATGAGAGATTCAAATTCTCACTAAGCAAGGTCTTACATTAACAAGAAATTATTATAATTTGCTTAAAGAAAATATAATGATGTAGGCAAAAGCTCAGGATGACGGTATGATATTTGGTCAAAGTTTAAAATTTGAATTGGTTAACGTAAACGTGACAAAAGGATCTTGTTTTTTTCTTCTCCCGTTTGGACAAAGGTGCGGAAGATTTTGCATGACCTTTTATCATTAATCAGAGATTTCAAATTTAAATTTTGAGTACAAAATCACTTTTATTAAGGAGTATTTTATTTCCAATATGAAATTTCTTGACTTGAATTCAAATTTAATCGAGTTTCACTATGAATATAAAAACCCGAGTGAAAAACTAAGAAAACATAAATGTTTCAACGTATTGCTATGATTGGGTGATTTAAGTATAAAATTAAAGTTATTAGAACTAAAATATCAACTTCATATCTTAGCTACAATATTAAGTACGTGAGCTCATCATATTCAACCTTGGTGATGTACAAGTTTATCCAATATATACGCTTATGGCTTATAGACTTCAACAACTTGTCTAGTGCATTAATTTGAGTTGCGCAAAAATGAAAACACTATTGTGTGTGGGGGGTGGGGGGAATGGACATATATAGTGCTTAACGTCTAGAAAAAGAGGTAATGCAGCCTGGGGTGGAGCGAGTTTGTGGATTATGAGTTCACCTGAATTCAGTGTCACGCTAAAAATAATTTTAAAATATATTTAATATGGTATGATATTTTTCGATTTAAACCAACCTCATACGATTTTTTCCAAAATGTGCACATCATTAATAGTTTGTCGGAATAATGTATATTTATTTTGTGGTAGTTATAATTTTTTTTCTTCTAGTCAGCTTTATCCTGCTTTCTATAGTATTTATCCATGATTTTTTATTATTTTGTGCTTTGAATTGGTTGTTCTTGAGCCGAGAGTCTATCAGAAACAACTTCTCTACCTACGCAAGGTAAATGTAAGATATGCCTACACTCTACCATCCCACACCCCACTTTGTGAAATTTCAATGAATATATTATTATTATAATGTATATTTATTAAGAATTTCACTAATCTCTATAATTACATTAACTATAAATTCAATTATTATTATTATATATTAATTTAAAATTATAATAAAATAAAATTAACTTTAAATTCTAAATTCACCTTAGCAAAACTGTTCAAAGTCGTTGGGCACTTTGTCACTATCTTTTACGATTCAATTCCTTCAACAAATTCGTCTCTTGACTTCTATCAATAAAATAACAAGTCTGGGGGTATGAAAGAGTACAAAGAAAATTTTGGCTTTGTTAACGTGGGTATCACTGTCTAAAGGAAACTTCCTTACCAATAACTTACTATACAATAAACCAATCAACGTTAAAGGTAAATGTTCTAATTAGTGGTTTTATTTCCTATCTAACTTGACAGAGTAATCATGCTTTGGAAGAGCTTAAGTTTTATTCATTGACAGTGTAAGAAAATGTGATTAGTTATATTAAATATTTTTGTAATAATAATAATAATAAACCCTCGTAAGTATGTTCTTGATCTACCTTCAATCAATTTATCAGTCTAAAACTTCGGTCTATTATCTGTATTGTAAGCTTTTGAAGTAAGATTCAATGTTACGAAAACAATTTTTGCTTTGCACGTCTATCACCTAATTTATTCTGTTAGAATTTTCTTATATGAGTATATCCCTATTTACATAAGCCTTTAATCTTTGCAAGCCACTTTCAATCGGCCCAAGCTTTCTTTTGATTACATCTGCTTCGATTTAATTTTAGATATACCCTATCTATTTTAAATTAAAATACTTTTCATTCTTATACTATATAAAACCTATATGAAAACTTTGTAGACAATTCTTATACTATATAAAACCTAAATTAAAATACTTATCATTCTTATACTAGATAATTAAGTATATTCAATATAATTATTAAAATATAAATTAAATTATAACTAAAAAGTTCTTACGTATATATTTTTATGAAGTTTTTAAAAAAAAGATAGACAATTTTGTTGGACATCTTTAATTCAAGCCTCTGATTGAAAAAACAAGATATTTTTTAAATGTGATCTTTTGAGATTCTTAGGAAATGGATAAAAATTACTTAATAATGAAATAAACATTCAGAGATTCTTAAATAGGAAATGAATAAAAATTACTTAATAATGAAATAAACATCCCAATGAGCCATAAGTGGATAAACTTAGAACTACTATGTAGAGAATTACAATATTATTACTTTGAATATGCATTTTTAAACATTTTAATTATGAAAACTTTGTAGATTACTTAATTTCTTTTATGTGATTTTAGAAAATATTTTAATTTAGTTTGAAAATTTTAGGAAATCAATCTTAGAATATTCACTATGATGAAATAAGTTGACTTTGTTCCGAATTGTATCATTGTTTTTGGGACGAAATATAGCGACTAGAACAACTCAAATTAAAGAAAGACATTATGAAACTTAAAATACAATGTATACGTACTAAAGTTGGACCAAGACTTACTGTTCTTAGTCATCCACCAAGTTCCAATATACACTTTTTCAGTATTGAAAATTCATTTTCCACCAGCACCAATGAAGAAAATATCATCATGTCCATGATTGGTGGCTCTCAATCTGTGGTAAAAAAATTCCAGCACTCGGTATTTATATATAACATGTAGTTAGTGGCCTTGGAGTAACGGTAAAATTATTTTCGTGTGATCTATAAGTTAAGGGTTCAAGCTATAAAAATAGTCACTAATGCTTGCACTAAGATAGACGGTCTATATCACATCCCTTAGAATGCGGCTCTTTTCGAACCTTGCTAACAAGAGATGCTTGTGCACCGGCCTGCCATTTTTTAGCGGCAAATACTTTTCACCAAACTTGTAATACAATGTGACTTTTTAGCAGAGAGGGTTTGAATCTTTTACCGCTCTAGCTCCAACCTTGCACTCAGTGGCGCACATAAAATAATAGGTGGTCAATACTCAATAATACCTCTGTATATAAAAAATTGTAGTGCATATATAGTTCAAAAATCACTATCTATACATATATATTACATCTTGAATATTCGTAGAAAAAATATTGATTTCGCCACTGCTTCAAGTTAACTATAATTAATTAATAATTACGTATGTAATAAAGAACACTTATATGATATTTATTATTTTTATATAAATATTGAATACGGATAATATTACAGCTAATATTCCACACGAATAAATCTAACAAACTCTTTTTAAACTTTTTCGTTGTACTATTTCTACATGGAAAGTGAAAGAAAACAGAGAGAAAGAATATAAAACTTTATCCAAGAAAAGAAATGATGGTCCTAACCAAACAATTTCCATTGAATATAAACACCAGCACGAATTAGCCTGTTTAGACGCAATATAATTGTCTAGAATCTATTATCGAATGAAAAGTAAGAGGAGATAAATGAAAAGCAAAGGCTGCATCCCTCTGGCCATCTATACTTTTGAAAGAAATTACGTATAAGTTACAATTTAATACTTGTTGACGTTTTAATGGTTTTTATATATAATTATGTGCCGTACAGAATTTTAATACTTCTCCATCTTCATTATAAGTGTCGTATAAAATTGAAGATCCATTCTTTATTCGTGGTTGGTTTGAATTGATTTGGTTGATGAAAACTTGAAAAAACATTATTATCGCGTTTTGTTGAACTTGATTGTTACAAAATTAAAGTGACTATTAATTTTTTAATAATTGGGTTGAATTTTGTAACGCCCCGAACCACGGTCTAGACAAAACACGATACTCGATGCCTGATTGCATGTGACCGAGCGAACCACATGGCTTGCCGATCATCATGGGCATCAAAACATGTACTAATAATGATTTAAAACATGTAAAACATAATACTGAAAGTAGTCTGAAAATATATTGAGGAAACAATCTGTAAATATAATAAATCTGAAAATCAGTGCTGACATGACTAGTCGATGAAACCTCTAAACATTAGTCTGACTGCAAAACTGTTCGACCAGGACAAGGCCCTGGCCTACCTTTACTATATAGCAAAATCATGAGAATAAATAGACTGATTAACACCTCAAATGAAATGAGACTCTCCAATAGCTTATACGAGTGAAATCCTAACGTGCAGATCCGTCGTCCTGAAACTCAGTACCTGCACCGTGAAATATAGGCCCCGGCAAAGGGACGTTAGTACATTTGAATTGTATTGTATGTAAAGCAACTGACGAAATAAGCAGGCACGTGAAATAATAGGAGCATAAAACTGCAACTGAACATGAGCATGAACATGATCTGACATGAATATAATAACATGTATAAAATCTGTAAAACTGTATATCTGATTATCTGTGGGGAGAGCATTAGTATAACCGACATGTAACCACCACGCGTGATGTGCAGTCTGATATCTGCCCGATCAGCTAAGTCATCTCGTACCTTGCCGGGGTATGAGACATGAACATGACATGATGGATCCAATAATCCCACAAATGGGTAACATGAAGGTATCGTCCTCTGGGTGGAGCGATCCTTATCCTACATTGACATACGTAGTTTCAGACTGTCTGAGCCTTCTCGGTAATATGTGCAACTCCTAAGAATATGTACTCCCTTTATCCCAAATTATGTGGCACCATTTCCTTTTTGGTCAGTCCAAAAAAGAATGTCACATTTCTATATTTAGAAACAATTTAACTTTATGAAATAATTTACAACCACACATTTATATAAAACTTATTTTGAATCACACATTTCAAAAGTTTTTCTTTTTTCTTAAACTCCGTGTCAAGTCAAATGGTGTCACATAAATTGGGACGGAGGGAGTACTTAAATATTGTTGGCTTGTACGACCATGAATTTCATGAAAATATAACTTGTAAACATGATTTGTGATTATAATTTAGCATAATAATACAACACCAACAACATACCTAGTGAAAGGTCTGGGAAGGATAAAGTGTACGCATACCTTACCTCTACCTTGGTAGGTAGAGTGGATGTTTCCGGAAGATCCTCGGCTCAAGACAAAGCATAATCACAAGCAAAGCAAAGTAAGAGAAACGTTCAGACTCATACAGGAAATTAAAGTAGTATGAACATGCTGATAACAAAATTGAATACGCCAAGGTAGAACATTCTAACAAAATGAAGCAGTAGCTAACGCATCTAAATAAGATAAACAAAGTACTCTAAAGAATACATAGCAGTAGAAAATCAAACTACATGGGACTATAAAGCAATATTGCGCTTATAAGTGTGATAGGCTAATCGGGCCTACAGTAAGAACACTACAAATATCATTTTGTAAGCGTAAGTAGGACTACGCTAGACTACCTACTACCATTCTACCCTAATATATGTCCTCCACAACCCCCCATCTAAGGTCATGTCCACAATAAGTTGCACATGCGCCATATCCCGTCTAATCACCTCTCCCCAATACTTCTTTGGCCTACCTCTACCCATCATGAACCCGTCCATTGCCAACCTCTCACACCTCCGCACTGGGGCATCTGTGTCTCTCCTCTGCACATGCCCGAACCATCTCAGCCTAGCTTCCCGCATCTTATCCTCCATCGAGATCGCTCTCACTTTGTCCTGAATATCATCATTTCTAATCCTATCTCTCCTTATATGCCCACACATCCATCTTAGCATCCTCATCACCACACCTTTCATCTTTTGTATGTGTGAAGTCTTGAATGGCCAACACTCCGCCCCATACAACATAGTCGGTCTAACTACCACTCTATAAAACTTGCCTTTAAGTTTTGGTGGCACCTTTTTGTCGCACAAGACTAAACATGTGAGCCTCTATTTCATCCATCCTGCCCCAATACGATGTGTGACATCATTATCAATCTCTTAATTCCATTGGATAATAGACCCTAGGTACTTAAAACTTCCTTTCTTTGGAATGACCTGAGTACCAAGCCTCACATCCACTCCTGTCTCAGGGCCGCTCCCGTTGCTAAACTTGCACTCTAAATATTCTATCTTGGTCCTACTCAACCTGAACCATTTAGACTCCAGAGTCTGTCTCCAAATCTCCAGTTTGGCGCTCACTCCGCTGCGAGTCTCATCAATCAGGACTATGTCATCTGCGAATAACATACGCCATGGTACCTCCCCTTGGATTTGTCGCGTCAGTCCGTCCATCACCAAGGCAAATAGGAATGGGCTAAGAGCTTATCCCTGGTGCAACCCCATCATCACTGGGAAGTGCTTCGAGTCTCCTCCTACTGTTCATACCTTAGTATTGGCTCCATCATACATATCCTTGATCGCCCTAGTGTAAGTCACAGGTACACCTCTAACCTCTAAACATCTCCATAGAACATCTCTTGGGACTTTATCGTATGCCTTCTCGAGGTTGATGAAAACGATATGTAAGTCTCTCTTTCTCTCCCTATACTGCTCCACTAACCTCCTAATAAGATGAATGGCTTCAGTAGTCGAACGCCCCTGCATAAGTCCAAACTGGTTCTCGGAAATAGACACACATCTCCTCACCTCATCTCCACGACCCTTTCCCAAACTTTCATAGTGTCGCTCAGCAGCTTGATACCCTTATAGTTGTTGCAACTCTGGATATCACCTTTGGTTTTGTACAAGGGAATCATTGTCCTCCACCTCCATTCTTGGGGCATTCTTGCCGACTTAAAAATGATGTTAAACAACTCAGTCAACTACTTCAAACCTGTCCTACCTGCGCTCTTCCAAAATTCAACTGAGATCTTATCAGACCCAGTCGCTCGTCCCCTGCGCATCTTGCGAACATCACCCTTAACCTCATCAACCTTAATGCTTCTACAATACCCAAAATCCCGATACCTATTAGAATGTTCCAAATCTCCTAGCACAATGTTGACATCTCCTTTTTCGTTCAAGAGTTTATGGAAGTAAGACTATCACATCCGTCTAATATGTGCTTTCTCTACCAGTACTTTCCCGTCCTTGATGCACCTCACGTGATCCAAGTCACGGGCCCTCCTCTCCATTGCCTTGGCTAGTCTGTACAACTTCTTATCCCCGCATAATAATAAATATATAATATAAATTGTGTAAAGCATGGAAATATGTATAACTTCATGGAACTGAGTAATGATGATTATAACTTGAGTTAAGGAACTCATGAAATTTAAAGTATGCGTTCACGGATTACTGACAGGTTTAAGACAATCATAATGGCTTATCATGAATACAATTGACGAGTAGTATTATAGACATGACGTATAATATTACATGTATTAGGGTTATCATGATAATAGAACAAAACCCTAAATTTATGAAGAATTCATATTTCATGGGAAAGTGGCGTGGGGATGAACGTGGATATTCTCACACATGGATAGAAGCTCTACATACCTTATTCGCTCCAATACTTGTATAAAAAATCTGAACTTTGGAGAAGAAACTCAAAGCTTGAACCTTGAAACCTTCGAATGGGTTTATCTTGAAAACTCTAGGTTAAGAACAGTGAATTCTACTTAGAATTCATGAGGATTACGTTAAAATCACTTAGAATTACGTGAAAAAGACTTACCTCGATGTAAGAGAAGGTTGGGAAGAGAGGAACTTCATTCTAGGGCTTGAGAGTATGAAAAACTGATTTTTGGAACTAAGTCTGTGTATTTATACTGTTCAGTCCGTCGGGAGTTTTACGGCCGAATTCGACGGTCCGTTGAATTTTCTACGGTTCATCAAATTTTCTACAATTCGGGTATAGACCTTATAATTTTGTACGGTTCATATAATTGGACCGTCACCCAAATGTAAATTTTCAGCGACTTTTCGAAGCTGGGGAAAATGTTACGGTAAAAAAGGACGGGCCGCATAATTTTATACGGTCCGTAAAAATCACTGTGTTTCCTCATTTTCAACGACATATTTTATGGTTCATTTTGACGATCCGTAACGTATTTTACAGTCTCTAAATCCTGGGCGTAAAACTGAGTCTGCATAACTGAAACTGGTTTTTCAACTTTAACTCTCCGTCTACACTCCTTAATCACGAACATAGCTTAATTTAGAGGTACGAGGTGTTACAAATTTAATCACTTGATAGTTTTTGGAATTGATATTTGCACGTTGGATATCAATTTTGAAGTCATTTGGAGTTGTCTTGAACTAATTTGGATAAATTTTGAAGCATGTTTTGGTGAAATCCTCAGAAACCTTTGGTGATCCACCGGAATTTGTGAATATTTTGTTCAAAATTATTGACACAAATTGTATCTAAATCCCGAACGATTCACTGTGCTTTGTTGCAAGCCTGTCCTTAAAAGATTCGCGGTAATTCACCATAATTTATTTCAAAGTTACAATACAATTCAGGCGTAAAACTCACAAAATGGTGATAATTTTTTTTTTAATATATTCACTCAAAAATATTATCAAATAGTTCTACTGATAAAAAATACTATCAAACTAAAAGAGCGTCTAATTTCTGAGGGTGAGCATTTTATGATTTTTGGTGGTTTTGACTTATAAAGTTATAAGCATTTTTGATGTTTAACACATCATAGATAAGCCGAAAACTGCTTATAAATTACTTTATTCATTTTATAAGCTTACTCAAATATCTTTAATAGCCTGTTTGGCCAAACTTATTTTTTTTTCAAAAATATTTTTTTTCTCTAAAAAAGTGTTTAATTTAAAAAATTGAGATGTTTGGCCAAGCTTTTGAGAGAAAATAAGTACATTTGAGGAGTAGCAGAAGCAATTTTTTTTTAAAGCTTAAAAATAGCTTTTGCCCAGAAACACTTTTTTGCAAATTACTTTTGAGAAAAAAAGTTTTATAACACTTTTAAACGCTTTGCCAAACATTAATTTCTGCTCGAAAGTATTTTTTTAAATTAATTAGCCAAACACAAACTATTTCTCACTAAACAAGCTATAAGTAGAACCGCTAAACAATAAAAGTATCGTGAACTTCTTCCCGGTCAAATCTCAAATGTTAGTCGCTTTGGTAAATTAAATTTATTTTAAAATATTTGACATTTTGGACCGGAAGAGAGTGAGATGGAATCCAGAAGAGATCAAAAAGTGGGAATCAAAAAAGGAAGAAGTGAACTTCATTGAAATCTCTTTTATGAAAAAAGTTAGAAGTCATTTATTATTATTTTTTCTCCAAACTAATCGTTATTGTTCCAATTAGTTAAGACGTTTAAAAAACGTATAGAAGTTTAGAAAATTACTCTTGGTATTAAATATTTTATTAATAGATGTACAAAAATCTTAAAGACAAATAATATAAATTAGAGATAAACTAGCCATCTACTAAATTCCAACAATAGTAAGTCATCCACTGAGTTCTAATAAATTTAAGAGATCATTGTACTAATAATTCATTTGCCACTAATAATAACAAGTCAAAAACTTTTCTTTAGTGGTTTTAGAAGATAAACTCAGCACTAATTGGGAAAGAAAATATCACCATCTTTCATGGTTGGTGATAGTCCTTTTGGAAAAAAAAAAAATTGGAAGACTTTAGTTGGAGACTAAACCAGAACTTAAAATTTATAACTTCTGATTTGTCAATGAATTCTTAACCCGCTTAGTTATTGGATTTATAATTAAATATTTATAAATATTTTATAATTGTTTTAACTTAAATATAAGATTTAAAGAGAAATTATTAAACTTATTCGAACTCATACTTAATATTGTAGCTCCACCATTGATTTTAACCTAGGAAAAAATGGTCCTAACTATCCTATCTTTGATTTAACACAACCAAATTGAGAAAAGATTTAATCTTTGAATTTAAACACCAACACTAACACTTTGCCAGTTGAAGACGCAATTGTCTGGCTTCTCTTCTCGAAGGAAAACAAAATTAATTTAATAAAGAATTTAAGTTATATAATTGGTAATGTAAGTTTTTTATACTATTAGTATGTATAATTTAAACTCATAAATGAAAATAAACAACTCATTTTTAATTAAGAAAGAGCTCGTGTTTATTTTCTAGTGATTGCTGAATTTTAAGTTCATTACGGTTACTCAACAATTGAAAATGTTGTAACAAAGTTTTTTTTTTTAACAAAAAAGTCACATGATTATTAAAAATAGTGTAACAAACTACTTGTCTTTTTTTTAGTCATTTTACTATCATTATATGATTATATCACACCAAATATACTACAAAAAATTGTATTTCTGATAATAATTTAACAATGTGACACACATTGTTTGAAGACAAAAGATAACATAAAATCAATTATTTAAACTAATATAGGACTATCGATCTGTCTTACATGGAAAACGTCTTTTTGTGTGTTTGGCTAAAATAGTCCGTTTTGCCTAACTACTATTTATAATAAACAATACATAGAAAAATAAGATAAATGGATGGAGAGAATTTGCCTAATCCAATTGTAAGAAAGGAATCATTTGAGAAATCATTTTGAGTTGAAACTTGAACGGGATCATGATTTCTAAATCAACAATCGTGTGCCACAAACGTAATTTCAATGGGTAGGCCCTGGCCTGCATTTTAAACTTAACTTATTGTAATTAGGGATGTCCACTGGGCCGGGACGTCCCGATCCCTTTCCGGCCGGTCCCAGTCCCGACCCGCCCCATCCTGATTCCGCTGGATAAATTACGGGATGGGAATTGTCTCTATTCAGGTTCGAAATCGGGACGGGACTAGGGCTGGTCCCGCCTATCCCGGTCCCGTCCCCCGCCCCGACTTGTCCCGTCCCGGCCCGTTTGCAGAATGATTATAGTCGTTGGCAACGACTAGAAACGACCATTTTGGCCCCCCAACACCCCATATCCCCTTAATATTTATTTTTAACTCCTAAGTTAGAATATTTACACATTAACCATATTTCTCAACTATAAATACCTCTTCATTTTTCTCACAAATCTTCCTACCATTTCTCTAATCTCTCTCTCTCTCTCTCTCTCTCAACAAGTCTAAATTGCACACTAAATATTATATATTATTTGATAATTTCTATCAAAGTTCAAAAATTGGGAGTGAAGTTAGCAACTAGCTTGAGGATCATCGAGCAAAGTTTCAATTTTCAACCTCAATTATACGTCGACGTTACATCGGCGTTTGGTACACTCGTTCCTTATTTTATTTAAATTATTATTATTTAATTTTAATTATCATACTTAATTTTCTTAACTTTAATTCTTTATTTGCATAATTATAATGGAACGATGTAGACGTTTTTCTGATAGAGGTAGTAGGGGTAACAAGAGTAAGAGTGCATCTTCTAGTAATCCTAATTATGATAATTTCACTCATGTAGATGAAACTGAACTTTTTAATGTTGATATCAATATACCATTAGATCATGAGGTATATTCTGCATCTGAACCAGACTATGATTTAGAAAATAAATTAGAAGATAATTTAGATAACACACTCACTGGTACAACTCCACCTCAGGCTCAAACTGAGTCTCAGGCTCAAACTGAGTCTCAGGCTGAAACTGGAATCCCTCCTATTCCCCCTAGTATGAAAAGAGGAAAAAAATAACGAAAAGTAAAATCATCTGCATGTGATTTTTTTGAAAGAGACATTCCTAATCAACTAGCTATTTGTAAAATTTATCGCGAAGTTTATAAATTTAAAACTGGAAAAGGTCAAGGTGGGACACGAGGTTTAATGAGACATGTGAAAAAGGATCACAAAGCAAGGTAAAACCAATATTTGGCTGAAAAAGCGGGTGTGCAAATGCCTTCTGAGTCGGGACAAGGTTCACATAGTGTCCCCAACCAAGTACATGGCCGAATTAATCCGATGACGGGGAAAGTTATAGGTCTGAAATATGATAAACACAAAGATCGGGAAAATTTAGCAAAATTAGTTTATGTGAAGGGTTTGCCTTTTTCATTTCCTTCCTCTCCTAGTTTTATTTATTACATTCGAGAAACATATAATCCTGCTTTTAACGGTTTTCCTAGATCAACTATTAGAAGAGATATTTTTTAAATTTGTGCATGAATATCAATAATTTTTACGTTATGCATTGTATCATTTTAATGGCAGAGTGACTATCACTTCTGACATAGGTCATAGTACTAATGGTAATGATTATTTAACTGTTACATGTCATTGGATATATCACAATTGGTCTATGCAAAAACGTATATTATCATATAGATATATTGATGAAAGGCACACTGGAATTTTTATTTCAAGAAATATTCATGAAATTAGTGAACATTATGGAATTACTGACGTACGCTGAGACTGTCCCTAAAATCTTCAAAAAGAACCAAGGGAAGACCCTTAGTAAATATGTCTGCAATCTAGTATCACGAAGGGACATGGAGGACACGTACTTGTCCACGAGCTACCTTTTCTCGAACAAAGTGTATGTCCATCTCGATATGTTTAGTGATTTGATGTTGGATCGGATTTCCAGAAATATAGACTGCACTCACATTATCACAGTAGACCAAGGTAGCTTTCTGAATAGGATAATGTAGCTCTAGTAGAAGATTACGTAGCCAACATGATCAGACACCACATTGACTACCCCTCGATACTCGGCCTCCGCACTGGATCGTGATAAAGTTGCTTGACGTTTTGCAGACCATGAGATCAAGTTATCGCCAAGAAACATACAGTATCCAGATGTAGAGCGTCTGGTGTCCGGACAACCACCCCAATCAGCATCGGTATACGAGACAAGTGTAGAGGCTGATGATGGATATAGATGCAAACCATAGTCAAGTGTACCTTGGATGTATCGAAAAATGCGTTTGAGTGCATTCATGTGCTCAACTCGAGGATCATGCATAAAAAAACACACCTGTTGTACGACATACGTAATATCCGGTCGCGTGAAAGTAAGATACTGAAGAGTTCCAGCAAGACTGCGATAGTGAGTGGGATCCTCGTAAGGGAAGCCAGCCGCAACACCCAGCTTGGGTTCGGTATCAACTGGAGCGGAAGTAGACTTACACGAGGACATACCAGCTCGCTCAATTATCTCAGCGACATACTTCCGTTGGGATAAGAACAACCCACCTGCATGACGAGTGACATCAATCCCCAAGAAGTAACTCAAGGGCCCCAAGTCTTTCATAGCAAACTCAGAAGTGAGTAGTGTCATGATAGACCGATGTAAACCATCAAAAGAAGCTGTCAAGATAATATCATCCACATACAATAGATATATGCCAATGAAGTACCATGACGATAGATGAACAGAGAATTATCAGACCGACTGTGAGAAAACCTAATAGTAGATACATAGTCTGCAAATTGCTTATACCAGGCCCATGGAGCCTGCTTAAGCCCATACAAGGACTTTTTCAATAAACAGACATGATTATGATATGTGGGGTCTCGAAAACCCAAGGGCTGATGCATGTAAACTGTACTCCAGGTAGCCATAGCCGTAGTGTCCGGTTCAATGAACGTTTGTAAAAGGTCGGTAGAAATAGTGGAGTAAATCCACTGAAGGACGATAGCATCAAGAGTGATCCACAACTGAGGATCCTCCGCGGGTGTAGGGACAGCGGGAGAAATTATGTGATGGAGTACTTGATGTGAGATTGCGTGAATTTTGAACAATTCTGCCCACGTCGCATATAGGACGTTGTCCATCTCAAGAACAATAGGGATGTGGTTCTTGATGTTGGAAACAGTAAGGGCAGGATAAAACATATTCTTTGACGTAGACATAACGAAAGAACAATAGGTGAAAGAGGGATTTGGAAGAAAATTTGGGAAGAAAGGAGGTAGGGTACACAGATTCCGAGAAGGAACACGAAAACCAAGGTAGCGGAAGAGAGGAGAAATCGCCTAGACTTTTGATACCATGAAAGGGTTGTGACGGACCAGTGGGACCAGTGGACAGTGGCCCGTTGGAGAATTTTGGGTGTGGGACATGTCCGAAAAATGGTGAATAATATATGGGGATATACCATCATCCAAAAAACTATACGAACTAGGCACGAGATTACTCACTTTAGCAAACGGAAATTTGGATTCATCAAAAATGACATGACGACTAATGATGATTTTATTAGAGGATAAATCAAAGCATTTGTAACCATGATGATTAGACGGAAAACCCAAAAACACACATGGAGTAGACCGGGCCTGAAGTTTGTTAATTGTGGTGGACGGAAATAGCGGATAACACAAACACCCAAAGACCCTAAGATGTGAATACGAAGAGGTTTTATTATATAAAATGTGAAGGGGGGAAGAATATGTCAAACCTTTGGAAGGAATTATGTTAAGGAGATATGTAGCCATTTGTAGAGCATGATGCCAAAAAATACGGGGGTACGGAAGCATGAATCAATAAAGTTCAGACAATGTTATTAATGGTATGAATTATGCGTTCGGCTTTTCCATTTTGTGAAGAAGTATGAGGATAAGAAAAATGTTGATTCCATTATTAGCACAGAATTCCCGAAACACCCTATTGTTATACTCTTTGCCATTATCACATTGAATATTTTTTATTTTTCGTTCGAATTGGGTTCTAATGAATGCTCTAAATTTTAAGAAGATGGAAAAAACTTGGGATTTTTTCGCTATCGGAAAAGTCCATAAAAACTTAGAATAATCATCCAAAAAGAGAACATAATACCGATGACCTAAAGAACTAAGAACAGGAGACGTCCATAAATCACTATGAATAATATCAAATGGCATTAAAGTATGAGAATTGGAGTCCACAAATGGCAACTCAACTATTTTTCCTAAAGAACAATATTGACAATTCGGAGTACTACGCACACTCTTACAAGAAATAAAATTATTTTTATCTTAGGAAGACAAAATAGATGATCCCGAATTACCTAAACGAGCATGCCACAAGGAAGGAGCCAGAGCGGCAAAAATGGATGGCATTGCGTGACTCGAGAAATCGGAACGTGGCGTGATAGGATATAGATCACCCCTACTATAACACCTCATGAGAGGACGCCCCGTTTTGAAATCCTTCACCGAAAAACCAAATTGATCTAATTCTATGGACACGAAATTACCAGTGGTGAATCGTCGGACAGACACCAAATTTTTAATCAATTTTGGAGCGTGAAGAGTATTTTTCAAAATAAGAGGTGGATGGGGGGGGGGGAGACAATATTTTCTGACCATAACCACGAATTGGAATTGAATTACCATTACCAACAATTATACCACGATTGTTGCTCAAATTGGAATAAGATGATAGAGTACCTGAGTCGGACGTCATGTGAGTAGTGGCGCCGTTGTCCATGTACAATTTGGGTCCGAAGGATTTATTCCAAGCGTGTGCATCGCGGCTTCAATGTCGGAAGAAGTGGGGCCCGGTGCATGATGGGCCTGAGGGGGCTGGGGCCCAAGTACACCGGGTTGCTGTCCCGGCCTAGAACTAGGGCGAAAATCACTGGGCCAAACTGGATTGGGCCTGAAAAAACTCTGTTGGACAGTCCAGTGGCCAGAATGCGAAACTGTTGGGCCGTAGGGATTGTTGGGCCACTGCCCACTGGCCCAGGCCCACGGCCAGGGGCCCCAAGGCTGGGACTAGTTGGGTTGTGGCCCACTGCAGGTACTGCGAGACCTACTGCCACCGTGACCATCTCCGGAACAACCGCGTTTGCCCAACGATTTTTGGCATTATTTTTCCGACTATTTTTGCCGCCACCGTGAGTATGGTTTTGAGCAGAATTATCAACACCACCTGGAAGTTTTGTAGAGGACGTCATCACGACTACGGGACTAGCACCGGTAGCCGCCTTTTTGGCCAAGTTGACTTCTTCGAGGGTAAGCATAGAACGAGCCTGATAAAATTACGGAAGAGAGCTGCTCTGACGAAGAAGTGTGCCAACACCACTATATGACTTTGAAAGGCCTGCAACCATTCGTAGGACCAAATGATCATTAGAAACAGGCGCCCCAACGTTGCGGAGTTGGTCCGCCAATTCCTTTAACCTTTTGCAATATGCTGAAACGTTTGGAAAATTTTCCATATGGAGGTGGGAAAATTCCTGCTCAAGGGTAACAACACGAGAATTCTGATTATCTTGGAATATATCGCGTACTCTATTCCATGCCTCCATCGTCGTAGCGTCGGGTTCGATAATCGTTTGCAAGAGGTCGCTAGAAATAGTGGAGTAAATCCACTGAAGAATAGTAGCATCAAGGGTCATCCATAACGTAGGATCATCCTCTGATTTGGGCACCTCCGTATCTGTAGGAGCCGCGGGAATAATATGATGGAGAACTTTTTGCGAGCGTGCATGTATTTTGAACAGTTCGGCCCACGTCGCGTATTGGACGTTTTCTAGTTCAAGAATGATAGAGATGTGATTCTTGATATTAGAAATAGTAAGGGCAAGGTAAAACATGTTCCTAGCCATAATAGCAACGCAAGACGTGAAGTAGGGTTGGGGAGAAAAAATTAGGAAGAGAAAAGTAATTTTCGGGCATGAAAACCGAGGAAGAGGGCTCGGATTCGGTTGTTTGGACGGAAATATTAGGGAGAAAGTGGGAGAAAATATTAACCTAGTTACTAAAAAAAATTCTGGTATTTATTATCCTACTATTTCATCTATGTTATTTTATATAGCTCTAATATTTTTGTTATTTAATGAATATATGAAAAAACCAACTTACACTCCAACTATTACAAAAATGTTTATAAAATTTAAAAATATTTTTCCTATTCCAAATATTTATTTTATTGGTGATGTATTAAATCCTACTATTAAAGTAGACGGTTGTAATGCCCTTATTGAAACGATTTATGAATGCCTAGAAATACTTCCAACAGAACCAACTGAAGAACCAACGAGAGAACCAACTAAAGAAGATGTTATCTTTAGCATACAAACACAATGCAAAATTATGTATATGTATTACCAAGAGCAAAATGCAAATAATCAACCGACTTCTGTACCATCTTCTTCTACTTCACTTCAACCTTAAACAAAAATGCGGTTTCTGCTTCAATTATTCAAGACATTCGAAATAGAATGTATAGTGGTTCAAGTGCTTCATAAATTAGCGAGTTTGATATTTATGTTTTGCAGGGTGTTGTACCATTCGAATCAATTGCTAATGAAAATGGACGTGAAGACTTGCTGAAATATTGGAGGGAGAATGAAAAGACATTTCCGACTCTATCAAAGATGGCCCGAGATGTGTTGAATATTCAAGCGTCATCTACAGCTTATGAAAGCGCTTTTTCTGCTGGAAGGTTTCAAATAGGAGAACACATACACTCATTGGCGGGAGACAGTTTGGAGATTGCAGTTTTATTTAGAGATTGGATTAGAGCAGAGCGAAGAAAGTGCGGTCAACCAGAATCAATGAAGAAGATGACTACAATTACAACAAAATCTTATCCGAGGGAGTAGGAAGCGACGTTGAATAATTTGACCAACAAATTCCAAATTTCAACAGAAGATCCTCAAGAAATTGTCAAAAAATTAGAAAAAGTATGGTTGCATATGTAATTTTTTTAATGCCAATTTTACTATGTGATTTACAACTTTTGAACTACGAAACAAAGTTGCAATTTTGAAATTGTATTACAAAAAAATTCACATTTCTATTAAATAATATAAGAGGCAATTAGCCTTGGATATTTTTTCACTATCTTGTTCAATTATTTAAGTGTTTAAATATATATTTTTTAAAATTAAGTGTCTAGAAAAAAAGTTTTAAAAGTCCCTCCAAATCCCCCTCTCGTCCCGTCAAATCCTGCCCCCTCTGATAGCGGGATGTGGGACGGGATATGACCACTTCCCGTCCCCCTAATCCCGTCCCACCTATTCCGATCCCGACCCACTCCACCGTCCCCCAAATCCCGTCTCGTCCCATCCCGTTCCACTGGCCAGCCTTAATTGTAATCCGTCTAATTTTGATCCACTCAGTGAAGATGTTTTTGTGCGATTGGCCTTCAAAATCATTGGTCTTTAATTTTTGCCTTTTAAATTATTGGTCTTTAATTTTTGTTTTTTGCTTTAAAATATTTCAAAGTTTTGAGTTTGAACCCCCGCTCAGTTAAAAATTTAAAAAAAATTATCAAGGTAGAGTTTGAATTAACAAGGCAGAAGTTGCCCGCAAATTCTACCTTATAAGGCAGAGTTTGCTTTATGCCGGAAGGCAAACATATTTTAAGGTAGAATTTGCTCCCTTAAGGCAAACTCTGCCTTATAAGGCATGATTTGTAGGCAAAAATTAAAGACCACCCCGAAAGGGGCATTTGTGTGAATATTGCCCATCAGTGAATTGACATTATTACTTTCATAGTTTGTTTGTCCAAATTTTCAATATATGCTTATATTGAAAAATGTTTTTTTGTCAGAAGTGCTTTTGAAAAGTAGTTGTTTGTGTTTGAATCTATTTGAAAAACGGTTTTGTCAATATTAGAGCATCAATTTGTGCTTCACCGTTGTTTAAAATGTTTTTAGGACAAAAAATTACTTTTTAGCTTCTTAAAAATAACTTCTGCTACTACTGAAAAATACGTACTTGTTTTCTAAAATTTTGATCAAACACTTCAACTTTCTAAAATAAACTTTTTTTAATTTTAAAAAGCACTTTTCACTTTTCGGAAGCTTGACAAAACAAGCTATTAGTCCGGCAATTATCATCAAAGAATGTGATAAAATGATAAAGGTTTTTTCACCTTAATCACATGTCACAATAAAACTATCACACTATTTTTCCTCAGTACGAATTCGAATTAATCATACTACTAGGTTTCGAGCATGGGATACTTTAGGAGAAAAAAAGGAAAAAGCTTAGTCAACAACTAATAAAGGGCCAGCAGAAAATAGATGGAAAAGAACACAGTATTTGAAATTTAGTTAACAAAAAGTCTATATAATCGGAGTTGACCAAGAGTATTCACATTACTCCCACCACCACATATACCAGTTCACAATCAATTCTTGAAAAACTCTGCTAAATGAAACCATCATCACCAATAACCATAGAAACCAAAATATCACAAAAATGGCCAAAAAAATAATAATCCTTGTTTCCATTCTCACCTTTCTCTTCATCATTTCCCATGTATATTCACAGCCAAATTCAATTCAAGAAAATACCATTTTACTCAAATTAAAACAACACTGGGAGTCTACTTCACCTAATGTCACAAAATGGACTACATCAACAAATCATTGTACTTGGTCTGGAATAATTTGTACACAAAATTCAGTTACTGGGATTCAAATTGCTTTTGGAAACATCACAAAACCAATCCCACAATTCATTTGTGATCTAAAAAATCTCACTTTTCTTGATCTGAACCACAATTTCCTCCCTGGACCATTCCCTGATATTTACGACTGCTCAAATCTTGTATTCCTAGACCTTTCTTACAACTACATGAATGGCACGCTTCCCGATGACATTAACCGTCTTTCGGTTAGTCTTGAGTACCTGAATTTAACTGCCAACAACTTCAATGGTGATATACCTAAAGGGATTGGTGGATTAAGTCAGCTCAAAGTACTCGAGCTCACCGCGAATCTTTTTGATGGTACTTTCCCTGAAGAATTAGGCGATTTGTCGAATCTTGAATTTCTCTGGTTGAGCATAAATGGATTTGCACCACAAGAAATACCATCAAGATTCATACAGTTGAAGAAGTTGAAGAAATTCTGGATGACTGAAGCAAATTTAGTTGGAAATATTCCGGAAAATATTGGTAACATGACAAATCTTGAATTCTTGGACTTGTCAATGAATTCATTGAGTGGTAATATTCCTAGTGATTTATTTCAGCCCAAATATTTGAGTAAAGTTTATTTGTACAACAACAAATTGAGTGGTACGATTCCTGAGGCAATTATGTCGTTGGATTTAGATGTTGTTGATCTATGTAACAACAGTTTGACAGGGAAAATACCAGAAGAGTTTGGTAAGTTGACAAAGTTGACTGGATTGTCATTGTTTTACAACCAATTATCAGGTGAAATACCATTGGGAATAGGCAAATTACCATCTTTGGTAACTGTTAAGCTGTTTGGGAACAAATTATCTGGTGAAATTCCGCCTGATTTTGGTCGATTTTCGAAGCTTGAAGACTTCCAGGTTTCACAAAACCAACTTGTTGGCAAGTTACCTGAGGGGATTTGCAATAACAAGGTCTTAGCTAAGATGATTGCTTTCGGCAACAATCTTACAGGTACGGGTGTCAAATGGAGGGATTACTTGGGTTGAAATAGGCTAAAAAAGGGTGATAACCCAACCTGCTTAATTTTTCATAGTTTTTTTGTTCTTTTATAATTTTTAGTACCTAATACAATTATTTTTTTCTTTATTATGTCTATATACAATCAAACCTCTCTATAACAATCAACTTATATAACAATATTTCGCTATAATAACCACATCTTATGTGAAACAAATCTTTCATGTTATGTTATATTATATGTTCTCTATAACAACATTTTACTATAGCAACCAAAATATATCCGGAAAAATGATTGAGGGATTTGGGATGTTGAAGAGGAGCGGGATCTTCTTGATGGGACATCATTATAAAGAGTCCGTGTAACATATCAAATAAAAGAATAATTATCTTTTTGAAAATACTTTGACAAGATTTATCATGGGTTAATTTGGGCATATCGGCCCAATTTGGCTGAGCTAATAAATGGTGGTTCAATGACCAGCCCAAACTTGGGCAGGTTGAACGGTCATGTTTCATGGCTAATTTTTTCACCCCTGCTTACAGGTGAACTGCCAGCTTCACTTGGAAATTGTTCCACTCTGAAGTCCATTCGAGTCGAAAATAACGGAATGTCTGGTGAGATTCCTGATGGATTATGGGCAGCAGAAAAACTATCAACCTTGTTGATAAATGATAACTTGTTCACTGGTCAACTTCCACATAGAGTTGCATCAACATTATCTCTAGTTGATATCAGCAACAACAAGTTTTCAGGCGAATTACCAACTGGAATGGGTACTTGGTACAGTCTAAGTGTGTTTAGAGCTAGTAATAATCTCTTAAGTGGTCAAATCCCTCAAGAATTAACTGTTCTTCCAGAGTTAACTAAACTTCTTGTTGATGGTAATCTACTTTCTGGAAAATTTCCATCCAATATATCATCATGGAAGTCTCTTATCACTTTAAATTGCCGCAGAAATCAGCTTTCTGGCCAAATCCCTGGTGCACTTGGCCTTTTACCAAACCTAATTGATTTGGATTTGTCAAGTAATCAATTTTCAGGTGACATTCCAAGTGAATTAGGTAACTTAAAGCCAACTTTACTTAACCTGTCTTCCAATCGCCTGTCCGGTAGAATCCCAAGTCAGTTAGAAAATGCAGCTTTCGATAAAAGCTTCTTGAATAATCCCGGTCTTTGTGCGAGTAATCCATCAGTAGGACTAAGTCCTTGCAAGGGGGAAACCAGGTCGGAAAAGTTCCCTGTCAAACTTGTTGCGGCTCTTGCTAGTGTAGCAGTAGTTACTTTCCTGGTGGCGGTTTTATATAGTTTGTTTGTTTTGAGAAGTCACAGAAGAAAAAAGCAAGAATTGGTTTCATTAACATGGAAACAAACATCATTCCACAAGTTAGATTTCACAGAATCAGACATTGTTTCCGGTCTGAATGAAAATAATGTAATTGGAAGTGGAGGATCGGGACAGGTGTACCTCGTGCCTTTAAGCCGATCAGGAAGCTATGTTGCTGTTAAGAGGATTTGGAGAAACGAAAGGTTGGATAACAAGCATGAGAAAGAGTTTCTTGCAGAAGTTCAGATATTAGGCACGATTCGACACTCCAATATAGTGAAACTGTTATGCTGCATCTTTAGTGAAGAGTCAAAGCTTCTTGTCTATGAGTATATGGAAAATAGAAGCTTGGATATATGGCTTCATTCAAAGAAGAGGTTGAACGTTACCTCGGGTTCCGCGCCACATTTGATCTTGGAATGGCCTAAGAGGCTGCAAATTGCGATAGGAGCTGCTCGGGGTCTATGCTACATGCACCACGACTGCTCACCACCTATTATTCATCGCGATGTGAAGTCGAGCAACGTCCTATTGGATACTCAATTCAATGCAAAAATTGCAGATTTTGGCCTAGCCAGGATGTTACTCAAGCCTGGAGATAACACAGTGACAGCAGTAGCTGGCTCTTTTGGGTACATTGCTCCAGGTATAAGACCATCAGCTTATCTATAACATCATTATAGAGTTAGAAAGTTAGCTTGATCTCTAACATGGACTAAAAGTATCATACTTCTTGAACTGACCCAATTTTCTCCCCTTCCCTCCAAAACACAATTCTATAACATATCAAAGGGTCGTCTGGTTCACGTACTAGTTACGCATGAATTATAATGCAGGATTCTGTTTATATGATAGATGATAATATAGATGTTATTATATGAGAATTAGCCTATTTGACTAAACTTCCAAAATCTGGTTATTTTGAAAAATGCTTTCTGTCAGAAGTGTTTTTCAATAAAGTACTTCTGGATAGTAACAATTTTGAGTTTGGTTAATTAATTTGAAACCCGCTTTTGCCAATATTAGAGTAGTACTTTGAGTTGACCAATGTTCCAAAAGTGCTTCTCGGGAAAAGCTATCTTTTACCTTATGAAAAATAGCTTCTGCTACTACTCAAAAGCACTTATCTTTTCCCAAAAAACTTGGCCAAACACCTCAATTTTTCAAAATAAGCACTTTTTGAAAAATATAAGCACTATTGGCTTCCACAAGAAGCTTGGCCAAGGGCTTGCTAAGACATGTATTCTTAGTACACCAATTCCCGCATAAATTATATGAGTATTGCTAATACATGTTGACATTTCCTGTTGGTATTTCAGAGTATGCGCGAAAAACAAGAGTGACAGAGAAAATTGATGTGTATAGCTTTGGAGTCATTCTTTTAGAACTGGTGACTGGAAAAGAAGCCAATCTTGGAGATGAAGATTCATGTCTTGCAGACTGGGCATGGCGCCACATTCAAAAGGGACACCCTATGGCTGATGCATTGGACAAGGACATCAAAGAAACGCGATATCTTGATGAAATCTGCACTGTGTTTAAGCTTGGAATCTTTTGCACCAGCACATTTCCTTCATCAAGGCCTACCATGAAGGAAGTTCTGCAAATCTTGATCCAATGTAACAGCAGTTCACCTACATCTGGAGAAAAGAAAAATGAAACAGAACATGATGTTTTACCACTCCTCAAGAACTCAAGGAGAGAGAGGGTTGAAGAAAATGATGGTAAAGGTTTTATATCACTTATTTGATGGCATTAGAATATGATAGGGGCAGCCCGGTGCACTAAGCTCTCGCTATGCCCCGGTCCGGGGAAGGGCCGGACCACAGGGTCTGGGGAAGGGCCGGACCACAGGGTCTGTTGTACGCAGCCTTACCTTGCATTTTTGCCAGAGGCTGTTTCCACGGCTTGAACCGGCATTAGAATATGATAACGTATGAATTAGCAAAGAATAAGACCAAATGTAATGTATCGTGTAGTGAAAACTAGGATTGTACATATGTATTACATCCATAGTGAAATTTTGCTTTTTCAGTGTTTTCTTTACTCATCAAATAACTGGCAAAAACGAACACTAAAGATCTATTAGATACTGAACTATGGTTCTAAGCCATATCTGACAATTAATCAACAATTCGAAGTGTTTTTCATCCAATGAAGCAATGATTGACACATCATATCATCCAAAGAAACAGAAATACCAAAAACTTCGAATTCACAGCTAATAACATTGATGCAATTGGCAATAAATGCTGCCAAAGCCCAATACTATAGAAGAAATTAAATGAAGTACCCCAGATAGAACTCTATAAGTATCTGTGAGATCCGAGTGCGGAATTCCGTTTACTCAATATTTAAAGGAGGATAGGGTTCCTAAATATCCAGAAAAATAGAAACAAGGAAGATTGAACTACCTCAGTGCTATAACTTTTTGGCAACAATAAATCTTGTAAAGATTACACAAAAATGGGGCAACTAAAAGAACTTTATCTGTATGCTAGCTTTATTTCTGGCCAGTGAGGAAAAGATTTAAGTTTACACTTGAACAATATTTACAATTACTATTCGATAATATTAGTATTTGAGTCATTATTACATTGGTGATGAATCAAAATTCTATATCGCCTATATTAATGGGGGGAATGTGGACTTCTTTCTTTTTTTTCGTAAACTAGGGAACCCACAACGTTACTCTTTGGGTGCGCTCTGTGTAGACCCCACTCCTAGTGCAATAGTCCGCAAACCACACAGGAGATGTAAACCGCACTAGATAAGCCTGGTGCGTCGCGCTCAGACTGAGAAGGTTGTTGGCGAGGGAATCAATCCCAGGTCTCCCATGTGGGAAACCACTCGCTGAACTAACTCACCCACCCACCCTTGCGGGTTGTGGACTTCTTTCTTTTGACACACAGACCAAAAGACTATATGATACTTCTTCTGCAAAGTGACTCTTCAAAGTAGGTTAAAATATTTGAAGAGATTTCAACTAAATTATGTATATGTGTATGTTGCGGAGATGAGGATGCTGAGATGGATGTGTGGGCATACAAGGAGAGATATGATTAGAAATGATGATATCTGGGACAGAGTGGGAGTGGCCTCGGGGGAGGATAAGATGCGGGAAGCGAGGTTGAGATGGTTCGGGCATGTGCAGAGGAGAGACACAAATGCCCCAGTGCGAAGGTGTGAGAGGTTGGCTATGGACGGGTTCAGAAGGGGTAGAGTTAGGTCGAAGAAGTATTGGGGAGAGGTAATTAGACGGGATATGGTGCAGGTGCAACTTACTGAGGACATATAGGGTGTTGTGGAGGACACGGATTAGGGTAGAAGGGTATTAGGTAGTCGAGTGTAGTCCTACTTATGCTCACAAAATGATAGTTGTAGTGTTATTACTGTAGGCCCGATTAGCCCATCACACTTATAGGCACAGTATTGCTTTATAGTCCCTGTAGTTTGATTTATGCCGCTATGTGTTCCCTAGTGTACTTTGTTTATATTATTTATCTGCGTTAGCTACCGCTTCCTTTTGTCAGAATGCGCTACCATGGCGTATTCGATTTTGTTATTAGCATGTTCATACAACTTTAATTTTTTATCTCTGACCGTTTCTCTTGCTTTGTAATGCTTGCTTGATTGTGATTATGCTTTGTCTTAAGCCGAAGGTCTCCCGGAAATAGCCGCTCTACCTACCAAGGTAGAGGTAAGGTCTGTGTACACTCTACCCTCCCCAGACCCCACGTTGTGGGATTTCACTGGGTATGTTGTTGTTGTTGTTGTTGTGTATGTTTTCTGTTAGTCAATCTCGCAACTGTATATGGTCTATGCTCCAGTGGCACTTTGAACTCAAGTAGTTTCCTTGAAATTTCTTTTAGATTTGGAGCACTTCACAGAAATTTCCAAAGTCAAATCTAATAAAGTTAAGACTTGTTAGTCATTGAGTAAACTTTACATATTTGATGGCTTAATATCTCCTTCTTGCCATCATTTTCACAAGGGATCTGATTCTTGATGGCAGCTTATAGTGCTGTAATTTCCCTTCTTCAAACTATTATGCAACTTCAGGAGAGAAATCCAAAGCTCATCCGAGGTCGAATTGGTAAATTACTCAGTTCTCTTCATGCTACTGCTGTATATTTTCAAAATGTTCTTGAAGAAGCTAGCAATAGTACCAAGTCTAATCCTGAAAAGATCAAATGTTTGGAGGAAAAAATACGAGTTGCTGCTAATGATGCAGAAGATGTTGAACTGAAGATTGGTCAAATAATTAAAGGCTTAAGCTGGAAATTTGGACTAGCACTTATAATTCTAGGCAGGAATTTGCTATCAGTTGAAAAAATCGATACAACAAAGAAAGAAGTGATAGAGATTGTTTCTGATTTTGGCACAAGCACTCATGCTGATAATGAAGTTGGCACTA
Organism: Anisodus tanguticus; assembly: GCA_034509755.1. NCBI lineage: Eukaryota > Viridiplantae > Streptophyta > Magnoliopsida > Solanales > Solanaceae > Anisodus > Anisodus tanguticus. The sequence goes on from CM067558.1 coordinate 41,323,828, forward strand.
CTTCTAGAAGTAACACAATGCTGCCAAATTTGGAAGATGCCATCGTTCAGGGACTTGATGACGACTTGGAGATCATAGTTGATTGAAAGATTGAAGGAATCACAGTCGGACCTAGACGTTGTTACTATAACAGGCATGGGTGGCATTGGCAAAACAACACTCGCTAGGAAAGCTCACGATCATCTCCCAATTAGGTATCATTTTGACATTCGTGTTTGGGTTACAATATCTCAAGATTTTCAGCAGAAATATGTTGTTAAATGCTTTAGATTGCATTTCAAAGCAAACAGCTATTGTCAACGGAGAAAGTTATGATAAGAAGAATAACGATGAGTTAGCTGACATGGTGCAGAAAAACCTCAAGGATCGAAGATACCTTGTTGTTGTTGATGATATTTGGAGTATGGATGTTTGGGATAGCATAAGAGGACTATTTCCTGATTGCAACAATAGGAGTCGAATATTATTGACTACTAGGGAAACAGAGGTAGCGAAGTATGCAAATACTAGTAGCCCTCATGAGATGAACCTCTTGAATTTAGAGAACAGTTGGAAGTTACTTCGTGATAAGGTGTTTGGGACAGAACATGATCATCCTCCTGAGTTGGAAGAAATTGGAAAAATGATAGTAGAGAAATGCCACGGACTACCCTTAACAATTTTAGTGATTGCGGGGCATCTCTCTAAGGTGGCCAAGACATTAGAAAGTTGGAAGGATGTTTCCCAAACCTTAGGTGAAATCATTGTTAGTCATCCAGATAAATGCTTAGCAGTTCTCGGTTTGAGTTACCACCACTTGCCTAGTTACCTCAAACATTGCTTTCTTTCTATGGATGATTTCTCAGAGGATTTTCAGATTGAGACTTGGAGATTGATCCAATTATGGATCGCAGAAGGTTATGTAAGGACGTCTGGAAGTGGTAAAGGCTTGGAAGAAGTGGCAGTAAATTATTTGGAGGATTTTATCAGCAGGAACTTGATAATGGTTAGAAAAAGGAGATTCAATGGTGAGATAAAAGCATGTGGAGTGCATGATCTACTGCGTGAGTTCTGTTTGATAGACGCTGAAACGACAAAGTTTATGCATGTTAAGAGAACTTACGAAGTCTCTACTCTTCCAAAACAAAAGCATAATGTTCGTCGCTTCAGTTTTCAAACCCAAACTTATTCACCTGATGATTGTTGCAAGCTATTACCCCCTATTGCCAGATCTTTCTACGTATTTTCTCAATTAGATCTACCTTATGCAACTCGTTACATCTCCCCTCGTCATAGGGTGGAGGTCCTTCCATATTCACGTGAAATGCCGCACTTTGTAACATTTGACGTTTTCTCCCGCTTCAAGCTTCTCAAGATATTGGCCATCTTCCATGAATATGAAGGGTTCAGTTCATTTCCAATTGTGATTACAAAGCTATTTCATTTGAGATATCTTGCAGTTAGATGTGATGGAAATCTTCCTGCATCAATCTTAGAGCTTCAGCATTTGCAAACTCTAATTATTCATGGGAACGAATATAGATGTACAACATTACCAGGGAAGATATGGATGATGAAGAACTTGAGGCGTATACATCTCGGGGGAGCCAATTATTTACCCAATCCCACAAGAGAAAGTATTCTATATAAGCAACTTGTGATAGGGATGCCAAATCTAGAGGAACTTTCTGGTCTTTGTTCCACCAGTTGTACAAATGAAGTCTTTTCTGCCATTCCCAATCTAAAGCGACTGATCATCAATCAAATCTTGAATACCAGTCAAGTCTTGAATACCGGTAAACTCATTGATATGTCTAGCTTGACAAAACTCGAATCATTGAAGTGTGTCAGCTATTTGTTTCATACACCGGCCTCCATCAAGAGGTTTGTTTTCCCAAGATCACTTAAGCGGTTGACGTTAGCAGGGTGGTATTTTCTCCCTTGGGAAGACGTATCAACTCTTGTAATATTGCCAAATCTTGAAGAGCTTAAACTTAAAGATCAAGCAGTCAGGGGTGAAGTATGGAGATTGAGTGATGAATACAAGTTCGAAAGATTGAAGGTGTTATTTCGAGGCCTAACTCTTGAGAGTTGGGAAGCTAACAGTGCTAACTTCCCAAATCTAAAACGCCTTGTTCTGAAGAAATGCAAACTCCTGTGGGAAATTCCAAGAGATTTTGGGGGAATTTGTACTTTGGAGTCAATCGAGTTACATAATTGCAGCACTTCTGCTGAGGATTCTGCAAGAGAGATTGAACAAGAACAAGTGGACATGGGAAATAATTGTCTTAAGGTCGACATCCATAACAGTCACATGAGCAGTTTACAAAGAAAGATGATCATTCCAGTTCGATGTTTCACTTTCATGAAGGTAATCGGAAACAAATGGGGCCAATATCATGAACTTCTCCAAGCAGCTTACAAAGAAAAAGCTGCACTTGATGCACTGGGTTTGGTTCGATGTTGCTGTCTTGACGACACATGTTGATTTCATTGACAAGCTTCTCAGCAAAAACACTTTGGAGGACGGCAGTTGAGATGATTCCTGATGTGATTTAAAGTATCTCTTAGTTCTCAGCTACAACACATGTTCGCGATGTTGGTTTACGTCACTTATTGATGGCATCAGAACATGATAAGAGTAAGAAATAGCAAAGAATGACACAAAGATAATGTATTGGGTAGTGAAAACTAGGATTATACACATACTGTATAAGATCCATACTGTTACTTAGCATTGTTTTGCTACAGAAATTTTGCTTTTTCAATGTTTTCTTTACTCATCAAATAACTGGCAAAAAGGTATCTGACGATTAATCAACAATTAATGATTGACCCATCATATCATGCGAAGAAATAGAAAATACCAAAAAGTTCGAATGCACAACTAATAACATTGATTCAATTGGCAATAAATGCCGCCAAAGCCTAATACTGTAGAAGAAATTAAATGAAGTACAAAGTCCTGTGTACTCAATATGGAAAGGAGGATAGGCTTCCTAAATATCCAGAAAAATAGAAACAAGGATGATTGAACTATGTCAGTACTATAACTTTCTGGCAACAATAAATCTTGTAAAGATTACACAAAAAGGTGGCAACTAGAACTTTATTTGTATCCTAGCTTTATTTCTGCCTAGTGGGAAAAAAGATTTAAGTTTACACTTGGGACAAAGATGATCCTTAGAAGCTCCAAGAGTGAAAATATCTGCTCTTCAATGCTCACTCTTGCATGATATGGGAAAGAAAGCAAGAAGTATTTCAACCGTCTCGGAGAAGAAAGTAAGAATTAAGAGGGTTCTCTTTCGCGAGGTGATGGGTGATTGTATACGTGGAAACCATCTTGGGCTTTTTCCATCACTATGACCATGATCAAGATTCCTTGAGTCCGAGGTATTGGGAATGAGACGCAGCCAAAAGTGCAGCTCCAACGCCTGAACCATCATTCGCCTGCTCAACAACTATGCTTTCCACAGCGTCTCCCAACAACTCTTTTATAGTTCCCTCCAAGCTCCAAGCAATTTCTGAACTCGGTGTAATGCTCGAACAATGCGCCATCCACAGCTACGACGGACCTCTGCTTCTCTCCGTTCTTTAAAGTGTCTCTTACACATTTTCTTGAGGATGCCCATGATCCCTGCTGCAGAAAGACGAGCTCCACGAGAGGTGATAATGTCACATATCTCCACAATTATTTTCCTCATTTTCAAGGTAGAATTAGGTACCTGTGACAGAAATATATTATAGCAAATAGGATGAGAAATATGTAGTTCTCCACTTAAGCCTAGCTAGCTTAGTGATGCTCCACAAGGGCGGAGCTAGGATTTTGAGTTTATGGATACTGAATTCGATGCAACATGTGGAAATTGCGAGCTCGAAATTTTGAGTTTATGGATACTGGATTCGATGCAAAGAAAACAAGTTAATTATCTTGTTTGCAAATAATGCAAAAAGAAAACACACTTGGAAAATTTTTGTTGGTGGAGACCTGATGCAACATGTGGAAATTGCATACAAACAGGCCATGTTGCGAAAGTGTGCAAGTTTAAAAACGATTCTCAAGCTCAAACAACAGAAGCAGAAGTTGAGGAGGAGCAACTTTTTTATATTGCAGCAACTGAAGCAAAGGCGTGTTGAAATTTGGTTGCTTTCATTTACTAGAGTAACTTTTTTAGCATAAAAGTTGCTTAGTTATAGGATGTATTTCAATTTTAAATTTCTATTAGATTGTTTAAGTTAGTTGAGATGTTTTAGGTTTTTTGAATTTTAAATTATGCAGATTTTTTGTTCCTAGTTGGCTATTTAAAGCCTTGTTATGCTTAATAAAACTATTGAGAGACACTTTCCATCATTTTTTGTTGCCCCGTCTTTTAAAAAACCAACAGAAGCAATAACCTACCTCAATATGAATGGAGTTTTTAGTTTTGATGGGAAACAATCACCAAATAATGAAGCTTCTTCAGCCATTCTACACAATACTCTACGCAAAATTTCTCCAAGATACATCCCAGAAGTAAGCTTCTCATAAATCTGCCCAGTTTCCAAAAGTTCAAAATCAGATGCAACATAAATAACATAGAAAATGGAAAGGGACTGGTTTTGTTACCTGCTCCCCGGGGTTTAAACACTCAACATCAAGACTTTGGTCATGTTCTGTTACTGGAAGATGTGATGAGCGGAAATTACCCCATTCCATGTTGATAACCTTCAAAGACCAGACAATTAGGTTAAAGTTACACACATGCAATTAACACTTAGATTGATAACCACCATAAGTTTTCCAAAAACTGAAGCAAAATAATTTACTCGTCATAGATCTCTGAATGACCCCTATAATTCTCTACTACTACTTCTCTACTTCATGAAAGTAGTTAGCAACATCACTATTCATAATAGTATGAAACTTACTTTGACTAGAAACTGGAAAACCCATTCCTATATAATTCTGACTATAAATCCTAGTTAGACATGAATTAAGATACCAAATCCTAACAAAGTTTGGTTTCCTAAACTTTGAGTTAGTCTTCCAACAAACCAAGGAAAATATAAAGAACTGAAATGTCACAAGCATCTACCATCTCTCCTGATTTAGGCAAAAGACCGTGCCATTTGGGAATCGCATGTGCCCGCTCAACATATGCTGCATTGGTTCCAGTACCCAATATTACTGCAGCAATGACATCAGGATTATTGTACCGACCTCCTGCTAACGTTCCAACAGTATCATTGACCTGAACAACCAAGTCAACTAACTTAAGATTAAAAATCAGAAATGTCAGACATACAAAAACATAATACATGAACATCACCATCTCACTTATATTTTACAGAAATTCATATAGAATTTGACGGGAGCTGAACTTACTAGAGCAGGCCACACGCACGTCAAGGCCGACCCTTTCCATTGCTTTTACCAACTCTCCAACCACATCTTGGCCAACCTATTGTGAGATTCCATGAGGAGTTTTTCAGCATTGAAATACAACATAGAGCCTGTTTGGATTAGCTGATTAAAAGTAGTTGATAGACATCAAGCAGTTAAAAGTATTTTTAGGTGCTGAAACTGATTTTATAAATAAATAGTTACGTGTTTGGATAAAAGTGTAGATGTTGATAATAAGCCGTTAATGTGTTTGGTCTCTGAAAATGAATGAAATGTCCTCTAAGCTTATTCCTAAAATATAAATTTAAAAATATTTTAACATAAATTATGACAAATGACGAAAATATAATAGAGAAATATTGAAAGTTATGTTTTAGGAAAGAGTATTTAAAGATTACAAAAGATATTAGGGATATAATCGTAAAAGACTTGGTCTAACCAAATGTGCTTATAAACGGTAAAAGCATAAGTTGGAGGCAACCAACTTATGGCTGATTTTGGCTTATAAGCACCTGATTTATAAGCACTTTTGGTGTTTACCAAACACGTAGGTAAGCCAAAAAGTGCTTATAAGCTTAGCCAAACACCTCATAGTTGGAAAATGAAATTTTATAACGTACTTCAAATCAAGTCAGTGAAAAAGTAATGAAATAATCAATCAACTTTGCATGTATAAAGTTGTATGCATTAAATCTCATCAATGCAAAAACATTACATTGAAATGACTGGACTAAATCTAGGTTCATTGTTGGCATGATCAAATCGGATCTGAAAATCAGAAACGCTGTATGCTAACCGCATCTTCTATGGAGAAGCCCTTGGTCCATTTAATAAGAGTTCCTGATGCAATTGACATTTGTTTAACCGGGAAAGAGAAGGTGAAGCCCAACTCCCTCTGTCTACCGGATGGAAGATGAAAATCATCACCTTCTGTAGCAACAAGTTTTGCAAGTGACATGGCAATAAAATCAAATAACGGCTGCAGTTAGCAGTTTGAAGTTTAATCATACGAGTATAACCTTGAATGGATTAAAAGAGTTGCATTAGACTTACATCAGATGATGATCCGGCCATTATATTATGTGGAATTGAAACTTCTTTAACTTCATGTTTAACTATACGTTTTTCAATGCATAGTTTGTGCCGCCCAACTGCACACGCATCACACGAAAGTTTGTGCCGCCTAGATTCAATGCATAAAACAGACCTTTTTCGTCCCTAAGATGAAGGAATAAAAGTAATACCAAACGTTAAACTGAAGTAAATATACAAGATATACCTGGAAAAACATAACCTCTTAGTTCTATTCTCTGGACACAGGACAAAAAGAGGAAAAAAAGAAGGAAAAGAGCTGCAATAATTCTCGTCCCTTTTTGTTTTTATTTTGATAGTTACACCATTTTTTCTGTAGATAGGAGGCCAAAAAACGTTACCTCTATCCACATCCGATATTGTCGATCTGTGTGAATGTGTTATACCCAATTTTAGTAAGTTTATCACAAGAACTTGGAATTGTTACCAAGTCCCTTCCCCCGCCCTGAGTAGTCGACATAGGTATGTCATGTAAACTTAAAGATTGTCAAACAAGGAAAGAGAACAGAGTAAGATTTCTGAATATTTAAAACACCTCCAAGGTCACAGCAATTATATGACACCCAAATAAACAAAAATCCGTTTAAGCACATATATACACAAAAACAATCTGATATAACTCCACCCCAGAAGCTAAAAATCAACGGAGTAAGATTTCTAAATACATACAACACCTCCCAAGATTACAGCTTCATTGAAAAAGAAACAAAATTTTGACACCCAAACAAGAAATAATCACCAGTAACCAGAATCATTTATCACCAGAAACCAGAATCAGTGAATCATTTGTAAAAACATAAACAATCTGATATAATATAACTCCATCCCAGAAGTTAAACTCAAGAGACAACACCTCCATGAACACAGCTTTATTGAAAAAGACAAATTCTTGAACACCCAAATAAGCAAAAATCAGTATACGCACATATACACACACAAATACTCACCAGAGGGGAGGTTATCAACTTAGATAATAACCATCTTGAGTTGGCCAATGAATCATTTGTACAAACACAAAAAGAAAACTGACATAACTCCACTCCAGAAGCTAAAATCAAGAGACAACACCTTCAAGATCACAGCTTTATTGAAAAAAAGAGAAACTCTTAAACACCCAAATAAGCTAAAATCAATTTCACCGAAATACTCACCCAGTTATAAATTTCAATATAAATATAGAGTCTAAGGAAAACCTATTTGCTTTGTCCGAACCCGTAGCTAATACCGTAGCTCCGCCCTGCCTCCAAGAGCACAGCTTTATCGAAAAAAGAGATAAATTCTTGACACCCAAATAAGCAAAAAGCAGTTTCTGCCCATACACACACACACAGATACTCACTCAGTGGGGAGGTTATCGACTTAGTTAATAAGCATCTTGAGTTTGCTAATGAATCATTTGTAAGAACACAAACAATCTGATATAATATAACTCCACCCCAGAAGCTAAAATGAAGAGACAACACCTCCAAGATCACAGCTTTATTGAAAACAAGAAAAATTCTTGAACACCCAAATAAGCAAAAAACCAGTTTCTGCACATATATATACTAACCCAGTGGGGAGGTTATTGTAAGAATATTTTCCTCAACTGTCATATTCCAAAAGAGTGGTAATTATACCACAAATACAACATCATCTTAGCCGCTAAGAATAAGATATGATTAGGCTATGATTGTGTCATTAGTTGACTATCTAATCTACCTACCATATACACATGATCCTAATATCAATTACAATTATTGCTAAATAATGACAATAAATAATTATTAAAGATAATTATTCTATCACACCCCCGCAGTCGAAGCGGGAGGTAGGCGTATGCTGAGACTGTCCCGAAAATCTTCAAATAACACTAGCGGAAGACCTTTAGTAAAAATATCCGCAATCTGATAGCACGACGGGACATGTAAGACACGTACTTGTCCGCGAACGACTTTTTCGCGAACAAAGTGAATATCCAACTCAATATGTTTAGTGCGTTGATGGTTTACCGGATTCCCAGAGAGATAAACAGCACTAACATTATCACAGTACACCAATGTTGCCTTCGGAACCGGACAATTGAGCTCTAGAAGAAGGTTCTAGAGCCAACAAGATTCAGACACTACATTGGCAACACCTCGGTATTCTGCTTTGGCACTGGATCTGGACAACGTCGCTTGCCGTTTGGAGGACCAAGATACCAAGTTATCACCAAGGAATATACCTTAACCAAACGTGGAGCGTCTGGTGCCCGGACATCCTCCCCAATTAGCATCCATATAGGAAACAAGGGTGGATGTCGACGATGGATATAAATGCAAGTCATACTCTAGAGTACCCTGAATATAACGCAGAATGCGTTTGAGAGCATGCATGTAATCCTCAATCGGGTTATGCATGAATAGGCAGACCTGTTGCACAGCATAAGAAATGTATGGCCTTGTGAATGTGAGATATTGAAGGCCTGCAAGGCTGCGGTAATGTGTCGGGTCGGCATATGGTTTACCTGAGGAGGCGCTCAACTTGGGTTTAGTATCAATAGGAGTTGCCGACGGCTTACAGGATGACATGCCAGCACGTTCAACAATCTCTGTTGCGTACTTCTTTTGGGATAAAAATAAACCACATGCATGATGTGTTACAACTATCTCTAAGAAGTAACTTAGTGGCCCTAGATCTTTCATAGCAAACTCAGAGCCAAGCAATGACATGATGGACTTGCGAAGAGCATCGGATGAGGCAGTCAATATAATATCATCCACATATAAAAGAAGATAAGCAATATTATTACCCTGACGGTAGATGAACAGAGAGTGATCAGAACGACTGTTAGAAAACCCAATACGTGAAACATAATCCGCAAATCTCTTGTACCAGGCACGGGGAGCCTGTTCAGCCCATATAATGATTTATTTAGCAGGCACACATGGTTTGGATAAGTGGAGTCCCTGTATCCCAAAGGTTGGTACATGTATACTGTTTCATTTAACTCTCCATGGAGAAAGGCATTTTTGACATCTAGCTGATGAAGTGGCCATGCCTTCGAAAGAGCCAAACTAATAATTGTTCTTATAGTTGTCGGTTTAACCATCGGAATGAACGTCTCACCGCAATCCATACCAACCTGTTGTGTCTTCCCATCACCTACAAGACAGGCTTTATGCCGCTCAAAAGTACCAAAAGATTTTTCTTTGTGACTAAAAATTCACATAGTTCGAATTATATTAGCATTAGGGGGTCGGGGGACCAAATCTCACGTCCTATTTTTAATAAGAGCATTAAATTCATCATTTATAGTCATTTTCCAATTCGGGTCATTAAGAGCAGACACAGGATTACGAGGCAATGGTGATTTTGTAACTCGGGTGTGGAGGCTATATTTTGCGTTGGGTTTGATAATGCCGTGCAGACTACGGGTGACTGGACACTGGGCTGACATTGGAATTGGGCCAGCGGGAGGGACGGAACTGCCTAGCAGTGGGCAGTGATTTGGGTCGTGACCCAACCGCAAAGGCCGGCGCCGTGACCCAAGTCGGTGCAGCGGTGGGCGGCTTGGCATTGGGCTGCCAGGCAAAAGCCCATCGTTCCCGGTAGTGGCTGGGCTCAGACACGGAGGCCCAAACCGCTGGGCAGCTGTTACTGGGCCGAATTCTCCCAAAATTTCTGGGCTGGCCGAAACAGTGGATTTGGGATGGTTAAAAAATTATTGGGCCAAATACGGGGGTATGCCATCAACTAGAAAATCATAGGTAAGGGGTCGGGACCCATGCATTTTGGTAAATGGAAAATTTGTTTCTTCAAAGATTACATGACGACTCACAATGATTTTATTAGAGGATAGGTCGTAACATTTGTAACCTCAATGATTGGAAGGATAATCCAAAAAAATGCAAAGGGTAGACCGGGATTGAAGTTTGTTGATTGTGATGGATGAAAAAAGAGGATAGCATAAGCACTCAAACACGCGTAGATGAGAATAAGACGGGTCCCTTATGTATAAGATTTTTAGAGGGGCTTGATAGGACAAGTGTTTGTTGGAAAGTATGTTCAGTATATATGTTGCCATTTGTAGTGCGTAATGCCAAAAGGATGGTGGTAGTGCGGCATGGGCAAGGGATGTTCTAATAATATTATTGATGGTTCATATTTTTCTTTCCGCCTTTCCATTTTGAGAAGAGGTGTGTGGACATGAAAGACGAAAGGTTAAACCATTAGTATTGCAAAAATCCCAAAAAGGCCCATTATCAAACTCCCTACCATTATCACATTGAATATTTTTAATATCCCGTTTAAATTGATTTCGGATGAACGCTCTAAAAGTGAGAAATGTGGAGAAAACTTGTGATTTTTTAGACAATGAAAACGTCTACAAAAATTAGAGTAATCATCTAGCAAGAGCAAATAATTTCTATGGCTCGAAGAGCTCAAAACATGTGATGTCCAAATATCACAATGGATAATATCAAAAGGCATAAGTGTGCATGAATTAGAAGAAACAAACGGCAATTGAATATGTTTTCCAAGTGGACATGAACAACACATAATTGAATTACGTGTTGGAATACATTAAATAAAATTATTTTGTTTGAGGGAAGCCAAAACAGGTGCTTCCGGATGACCCAAACGTTCATGTCACAATGAGGGCGCTAAAGTTGCAAATGATGATGGAAACTTGGCTCGATGATTATGTGTGGTGATTGGATAGAGCTCGCCCTGACTATCACATCTCATTAGATGCATCCTCATCTGAAAATCCAAAAGGGTAAAAAACAACAGACATTCAATTATCAGTAGTAAACTTTCTAACCGAAATCAAATTTTTAATTAATTGTGGGGCATGAAGGACATTCTTTAAAATTAATGGTGGGTTTGGTGGAGATAATTTGGAAGAACCATAACCACGAATTGAAATAGAATGACAATTTCCGACAATTATATCATTTTTTTTGCTTAAATTAAAATAGGATGAAATATTACATTGGGAGGACGTCATATGAGACGTCGCTCTAGTGTCCATGTACCAATTTGCATCGGGCGGATTAAGTCCAAGAGTATGCATGGCGGACTCAATATCGGTGGGGTTGGCCACTGCCGAATGGGCCTTCTGCCACTGGCTTGGCAGTGGCCCAAATACCGCTGAGTTGCGGCCGATGTTGCTGGGCCCAAATCCATGTGGGCTGCTGGCTGGCAGTGTGCTAGCCATTTTGCCTTGTACTGGGTCTGGCCCAATTTCTTGAAGGAAATAGGCAGGGTGGCACAGCCCAAGGCCACTACCAGGCCCACTGTGATGGTCCGCTTCCCCATTGGGCTCGGGGCTTCCACTGTTGGCCGAAATTTGGCTGCTGGCCGCCGCCGCCGAAATTCATGTGGCCTCCACCTTTTCCACCACCGCGACCACCACGATTTTTACCACTATTTCATCTTTTTTGTCCCCGGTTTGGTGGCATATTTTCAAAATGTGTATTAACTTCATTGGACGAGGCGGCAACCATGGCGGAATTCGATGTGATTTTCGTCTTTTTGGCGAAACTCGCCTCTTCAAGAATAACCATAGAGCGGGCTTGGTAAAAAGGTGGTAGATGATTACTTTGTCGGATGAGCGTACCCACGCCACTATACGCATCGGTAAGGCCGGCAACCAATTGTAAAACCAACAGATTGTTTGTAATCGGCGAACCAACGTTCTTGAGTTGATCCGATAAAACTTTGCAGCGTTGACAATAAGTGGATGCATTCGAAAAGTCCGTCATGTCAGTGGTGGAGAATTCTTGCTCCAGAATGACGGCTCGGGAATTCTTGTTATCTTGGAAGATATCCCGTAAGCGATTCCAAGCCTCCATCACCGTGGAATCGGGTTCCATGATTGTATGCAACAAATCGCTAAAAATGGTTGCATAAATCCACGAAAGAACTGTCGCATCAAGTGTGAGCCATAGTTCTTTTTCATCATCGGTTTTCAACACCTTTTCTTGTCTTTTTCCGGTGGGATTATGTGATGAATAACCCGGTGGGAGCGGCAACAGATTTTAAAGAGCTCTGCCCAACTTGCGTAATGAACATTTTCCATCTCAAGAGTGATGGAAATATGAGTTTTGATGTTGAAAACGGTAAGAGCGGGATGAAATGTGGATTTAGAGTCGGAAAAAGAAAAGAATAATGGAAAAAAAAATTGGGTGGTCACCGGTTGGATGGAGGGGGGGGGGGGGCGACGGTGGAGGGTATAATTTTTAGGCTAGGATCTTTTTCCTAAACTCTTGTTACCATGTAAGAATATTTTTCTCAATTGTCATATTCCAAAAGTATGGTAATTATACCACAAATACAACATCATCTAAGGCTAAAAATAAGATATGATTGTGCCATTAGTTGACTATCTAATATACCTACCATATACACATGATCCTAATATCAATTACAATTATTGCTAAATAAAGACAATAAATAATTATTAAAGAAAATTATTCTATCAGATATCAACATAGCTAATAACCATCTTGAACATCTTGCCACCTTTAGACTAACAATTCAATGAATCATTTGGGAAGACACAAACAATCTAATATAACTCCACCCCAGAAACTAAAATCAACAAGGTAACATTTACAACACCTCCAAGATCACATCTTTATTGAAAAATAGACAAATTCTTAAACACCCAAATAAGCAAAAAATTAGTTTCTGCACATATATATACTAACCCAGTGGGGAGGTTATCAACATAGCTAATAACCATCTTGAACATCTTGCCACCTTTAGACTAACAATTCAATGAATCATTTGGGAAGACACAAACAATCTAATATAACTCTACCCCAGAAGCTAAAATCAACAAGGTAACATTTACAACACCTCCAAGATCACATCTTTATTGAAAAATAGACAAATTCTTAAACACCCAAATAAGCAAAAAATTAGTTTCTGCACATATATATACTAACCCAGTGGGGAGGTTATCAACATAGCTAATAACCATCTTGAACATCTTGCCACCTTTAGACTAACAATTCAATGAATCATTTGGGAAGACACAAACAATCTAATATAACTCTACCCCAGAAGCTAAAATCAACAAGGTAACATTTACAACACCTCCAAGATTACATCTTTATTGAAAAATAGACAAATTCTTAAACACCCAAATAAGCAAAAAATTAGTTTCTGCACATATATATACTAACCCAGTGGGGAGGTTATCAACATAGCTAATAACCATCTTGAACATCTTGCCACCTTTAGACTAACAATTCAGTGAATCATTTGGGAAGACACAAACAATCTAATATAACTCCACCCCAGAAACTAAAATCAACAAGGTAACATTTCCAAACATTTAAAACACCTCCAAGATCACAGCTTTATTGAAAAGGAAACAATTTTTTGACACCCAAACAAGAAAAAACCCAATTTCTGCACACATATACTTTGCCAGTGGGGAGATTATCAACATAGCTAATAAGCATCTTGAACATCTTCCCACCTTTAGACTAACAATTCAATGAATCACTTGTGAAGGCACAAACAATCTAATATAACTCAACCCCAGAAGCTAAAATCAACAAGGTAACATTTCCAAACATTTACAACACCTCCAAGATCACATCTTTATTGAAAAATAGACAAATTCTTGAACACCCAAATAAGCAAAAAATCACTTTATGCACGCATATATACTTACCCAGTGGGGAGGTTATCAACATAACTAATAAGCATCTTAAGTTTACTTCCAACTTCGGAAGCAAGTCCAGCATGCATCTCTACAGTCATAGCATCAGCTACTTGCATAAGTTTCCCTATTGGAGTTGCACACTTCTCCTTAAACTCTTTCAATATAGCCATAGCTTTTTCCCACTTGCCTGAATTTTTCTTGTGGCAGTTCATTAACAAAACTGCCACAGCACATACTGCAGCAGTACATACAATTGCTGTACCTACAACCACTTTTCCCATATTCACTTTGTAATAACACTAACACATAGCCATAGCTTTTTTGTGTGTGTATTGAAGTGAATATACTGTATATACTGTAAAGATTGTAGCTTTATTGATTTATTTGTAATGGGGTTTGTTGAAGATTCATAATTTGATGTGTGGGAGTTGACAGTGAAGAAAAAAAAGTGGAGTTGCAGTGGACTTTTATTCAACTTATAGCTTGTTTGGATGGTAACAACCTATTGTACTACTTACTCCGGTTGAAAATATTTGTCTGGTTTAATTTGATAGGGAATTTTAAAAAGTGACGATTTTTTTTAAATTTTGTGATCTTATATTAAAGATGTGTAGAATATATTAAAATAATTTTGTATTTTGTATTTTTAAATATGTCACGTAAGAAGTTAGAATTAGAAATTATCAGGAAAAAGGACATTCTTTTTTAAGGAGATAAAAAAATGTAAGATAAATATTTTGAAAAAGAGGGAGTATATTATATTGTTTGTTTAAAGTTTAAACAGAAAATTTATTCTAATTACTTTTTCCATTTTAATTTATGTGACGTAGTTTAAATGCATATAATTTTTTTAAAAAAAACTTTTAAATTTTGTGAGGTGAAATAAGTTAAAGATATTTATATGGTTATAGATTATTTTTATTTAATGGGGGAAGAAAGAGGAGAGACTTTGAAGAAGAAAGGACTAAGGTATTTTTATTTATCACAAAAATGAACTATTACAATGTATCATTCTTATATGACACACCACATGCCATCTCATCATCATCATTAATGCTCTAACTAACTCACTAACCGATTAACAAATTACCTGTCAATCAGCCAGCTAAGACACCAGCTCAGCCTATGCATTCGAGCAGTGATATACACTACTAACACAATGTATACACTCCTTGTATACTCAGTTTTTACACTTTCAACAAAAGCGAATTCAATAGCTTTTCATTGAAGGTTGTCTAAGAGATTAACAATTGACTCTTCTATCTCACCTCAAATAGCAATAGGTTGAGGCTCTTCATTAACAATTCTGTTGTCACCTTCTGTATCTGTTGTCTCTAATTCTTACAATAATCTCTTCACCAGTGTAAGTTGCAAGAATTGAAGGAGTTGCGTCAAACTCCGTATAAGTGATAGCATCCATTGCTTGATTGGTGTTATGAGAGGGAATTTGGGCTATAAAGTGATGACACACTACCAACATCCTCAATAAGTTCTAAATTTTCACTATTAATATTGGGGTTTTCATCTATATGTAGAATCCTGGTATTTCTCCAACAATGGAGAATGGTAGAGGTCTTAACATCATTCCAAACTTCTATAAGATCAAGTAAATAAGTATCAAATTTATACAAAAGCAATAGATAGAAAATATATGATTGTGAAAATTTTCAAGTCTAAATTAGATCACTATGAATTTTATTTTTTTTAGATATTCATACTTGAAATTTACTATGTACATGACACTAATGATGATTATCATAAATATTTTGATATTTTATTTTTTTATACTTAATATCTTCTTGCAAATATTATTACACAATATTTGAGTATGACTATTATAAAGAGGCAATTTTATAAAGAATGTACTGCTATAATAAATGTCGTTGTTGTTATAGGTAGAATGTTGTTATAGAAAAGTAAAATATAACATGAAAAATTGATTCTTGAGAAAATCAGGTTGTTATAGCGAAATGATATTATAGCAAATGACAATTATAGAGAGGTTTGACTATATCATATTCTTAATAATGACTGATTTCGTGTAATTATGTCGTTACCTTATTTATTTATCTTATTTATAATTATATTTTATTTTTATCCTATATTTTTATGATAGCTCTATATTATATTATATTTTTTTTATAATGTTTATTCTTCAAATTATTGATGTCTAGCTAATATAACACGAAAAACAATACAAATGACATAATTAAAAGGAGCAAAGCGAGTCATTATGTTGGAGTTGAGTCGGATAGCTTCTCATTTGTTATGATTCGGTCCTTTTATAGCGGATATTGTTGCGCAGACCCCCTTTTTTATATTTTTCGAATAAGAAAATTACAATTTATTTTAAATATAATAATTAAAATAATATAATACAACACAAATAACATTATAAAGCAATAACGATCATCCAAACAAAGTGTTAATAATATGCTGTAACGATTGTATCTTTTTTTATTTATTAGGGGTTTGTTAAAGATTCATAATTAGATATTTGGGAGTGACAGAGAAGAAAAAAGAAAAACAAAAATGGGAGTTGCAGAGGATTTTTAAGGTGACATGGAAGGAAGAAAACAAGAGTGGGACCCATAAAATTATAGATTATTTATTTACTTTTGGATATATACAAATTAATTTTGATAAGGAAAATGCTTGCTTTGATCCTTATCAAACTCTGTCAAAGAATCTTTCTTTGGCTCACACTATCTATGTATTTTTTGGGATGTGTACCGAATGTTTAAGGGGTTTTGTACCGTTTATTTGACCTTACCTTAATCATCAAAAAAAGAAAGAAAAAAATATAGGGTTTTGTTGGATTCAAAACACATAAGTAAGATACAGCGAAAGTTTAAAATTTTATTTTTACTTACCCCCAACAATTACTTCTGGTATGGTTATATGACAATTAAAGACCTGTAACATGAAATATGAACACTTACAGGTTGTATTATCTGGAGTATTTATCAATTGTGGGTTCGCACACGAAAGCTCTTTCGGTTGCAAGCTCCAAGCTTCAATGTATTTCTCTTTCAGAAAACTAGAAAATCCGGCAGAGGTTCGAGAGAGTGTTTTGATTCTAAATCTCTAAGACTTAGAATAATAATATGAAATTAGTGTATTGAATAATGAAATGAATGTCTGTATTTATAGGTGAAAATTAGGTCAAATCGGATTAGGGTTTGACCTTGGGCCTAACCCATAAATCGAGACAGATTAGGTCATTAGCGTCGCAGCCCTATGGTGTGGGCGTCGCAGCGCTCGACGTGGCCCTACACCGTCTCGACTTATTTTTCGCATATTATTAATTAAATCCAAAATCCAATTTTGACTTAATTAAAACAATCATTATTCATTTAAATATCTCAATTTTAAATCGAATATTTAATACCCTCTCAATACATCCTTAGATCGAAAAGACAATCGACATAGTGTGACCCTACATGCATTTACATATCGACATTAATCAAATTAAGGTCTACGCGGAACTCCTAGACGGCGCCACAAGACGAACTCAATATGTGAAGTACGTTTACACGAATCCAGTAAACTTAACCTCTATGTGGTAAGATAAAATCCTTTCATTCACGACACACCCGATCAAGCTTAGGATTTGTCAAGTGTCTATCCAAATGGCTTAATCATTGTATCTCATCTGTATTAGTTGACAACTAGACCATATTCTAAATATGTCTATTGCATTGGCCAACAACTTAGTCAACCTAATATCACTGAGAATCTGAGTGTTATCTCGAATATACATTCGAGGAATGAATCCTAATCTTGGCTCATCTACTACCCTTAATCCATATCGTAATGTACCCAATACAAGTTGTATCTCAACCTATAAGGCATTTGAGCATAGGACATGATCAAAGTATATTACTTTGTAGACAAGGTGCGTATTGACCTCAAGTCTAAGGACTTATATCCCACACACTGATCATACTTTAGACAAGTATAACAAACAGTATATCAACAGGGTATACCAATACTTCCAAAGTATCCATGTGTCCATCACGAGTAGCCATTACTCGTAGCAGGTGAGACATACTACATCCTCTAAGGATGTGATACAGATCACATGTCGACTTATCACATATCATCGATATTCCATTCTCGATGATCATTAGACGAGGCTATTTTAAGAGTTACGTTATAATATTAATATCTCACATTATTAATAACAGTATAACCTCCATGGATGCATATTATAGAATATTATAAACAATCAATTAATAATTCAATAATTGCAAATGCCAAAATATTAATCTCCATTAATAATAATATGAATGTGTATAAAGTATATTTGTCCTAATACAGATTGTCTCTAGGACATAAATATATTTTCAATCTCCCACTTGGCCTAGAGCCAATCTCCAACATATCTAATGCCCATATTCTCAAAATGACCATTATGCTTGACTAAGCTTAATGGTTTAGTGAATGGGTCAGCTAGATTATCGTCTGTGGGAACATAATCTAATCTAATCTCTTCAGTCACCGCCATCTCCCTGAGTATGTGGTACTTCTTTGGTACATATTTGTTTCTGTTGGTTGATCTTGGTTCCTTAGCTTGCGCAATCGCACCAGTGTTGTCACAATAAATCGTTATTGGACAAGTGGCACTTGGAACAACCCCTAGTTCCTGAACTAGTTTTTCTTCCCCACCATAGACTAAGAAGTAATCTTTAGTTCGTCTAAGATACTTAAGAATACTCTTGACTGCTTTTCAGTGTTCTTCCCCGGGATTCTGCTGGAATTTGTAAGTCATACTAAGTGCAAATGTCACATCTGGCCTAGTACATGTCAAGACATACATGATTGATCCTATAGCCGAAGCATATGGGATCATTTTCATGCGTTCAAGTTCTATAGTATTAGAAGGATTATCCTTCTTAGATAACTTGATGCCTTGTCTCATAGGTAGATTGCCTTTCTTGGAATTTTCCATAGAAAAACGTCTAAGCACTTTGTCTATGTAGACTGACTGTGACAACCCCAACAATCTATTAGGTTTATCTCTATAGATCCTAATTCCTAGAATGTAGCAGACTTCACCTAAATCCTTTATCATGAAGGTACTGGACAACCACTCATTGACTGACTGCAGGAGAGTCTTATTGTCTCTCATTATCAATATGTCATCTACATATATGATAATGAAGGCAATACTCTCATCCTTGCATTTACTATAAACACATGGATCCGCTTTGCTTCTGACGAAATCAAATGACTTGATAGCCTTGTCAAAGCAAATGTTCCAACTCCTCGAGGCTTGCTTAAGCCCATAAATGGACTTTTGTAGCTTGCATACAACATTGGTTTGGACTCAAGCGAAAAACCCTCAGGTTATTTAATATACACCTCCTCAACTAGATTACCATTGAGGAAAGCAGTTTTGATGTCCATCTGCCAATTGTCATAGTCATAATATGCAGCTATTGCAAGTAAAATCCGAATGGACTTAATTTTCGCAACAGGTGAAAAAGTTTCATCATAATCGACCCCAGGCCATTGATTATAACCTTTAGCCACCAATCTTGCCTTAAAAGTCTGTACCTTGCCATATGCATCAATCTTCTTCTTGAAGACCAATTTGCATCATATGGGTCTAACCCCTATTGGCAAATCAACCAAGTTCCAAACTTGATTTATGTACATTTAGTCTATCTCCAATTTCATGGCTTCTTGCCATCTCTGCGAATCAATGTCTAACATAGCTTCGTTGTATGTTGTAGGTTCATCGTTATCAGGAATATCTATCTCATTGTGTGTTTCAACAAGGAGATTAAGTCTTTTAGAAAGACGATGAGTCCTAGTGGTCCTACGGAGTTGATTATTCTGCATTTTAGTATTTGTTGCATTCTGATTGTAAGAAGGTATTTGTGTGCTGGATAATCCATCACCTTGAGAGCTTTCAGGAATGTCACTTTCATGTATTTCCTGAATTGAATGATGTACAACCATTGTATCATCTTCCATTGGTTGTGTATGAGAGCCTTGCATTTCTGCACTATCTCTCACAACACTCCCACTGGCTGAAGGGCGTACTCTAAGTACCCAATCTTCACCAGATACTCCCACTGAATCCTTGTTTAGGTCATACGACAAAGGTTCAATTTATGTGTTATCTTGTGGTTCTTGAATTTCTTCAAGTTCTATCTCTGTGCAACTATGTTCCTTGTAGACATATTCTTCTTTATGGAAAGTTGCGTACCTCGAAACTATGACCTTACGTTCTCCAGGAAGATAGAAATAGCATCCATTAGTTTCCTTTGGATACCCCACGAAGTAACATTTCTCACTTTTGAATTCCAATTTGTCAGTGAGCATCTTCTTAACATATGCAGTGCACCCCCAGGGTCGCATATGTTTAAGTGTTGGCTTCTTGCCATTCCATATCTCATATGGAGTTTTCCCTACTGACTTTGAAGGAACCCTGTTCAGAATATAAATTGAGCTTTGCAATGCATAGCCCCAAAGGTATGTTGGTAGAGCTAAGAAACTCATCATGGATCTAACCATATCTAATAGGGTTCGATTTCTCCTTTCAACAACACCATTCATCTGTGGCGTTACAGGAGGTGTCCATTGTGATTGGACTCCATGAAGCTTTAAATAATCCAAAAATTCTTTACTTAAGTATTCACCTCCTCGATCTGATCGAAGTGTCTTGATACTTGTTTTAAGTTGCTTCTCTACTTCTGACTTGTACTCCTTGAATTTTTCAAAGGCTTCGGACTTATGTTTCATAAGATACACATGCCCAAACCTTGTGAAATCGTCTGTAAAAGTGATGAAGTAAGGGAAGCCTCATTTAGCTTGAGTTGAAAATGGCCCACATACATCAGTATGGACCAACTCAAGTACCTTTTTGGCTCGCACCCTTTTCCCAGAAAGTGGCTTGTTGGTCATCTTTCCTCTCAAGCAAGATTCACAGTTACCATAGGACTCTAAGTCAAATGGTTTCAGGTAGTCTAACTTTCTTAATCTTGCTATCCTTGATTCATTGATGTGACCAAGTCTACAGTGCCATAAGTAGGTGGGGTTTCTTGGATTATTTATCGTAGCTCGTTTATTTTGCATATTGAAAATTTTACGACTACAGTTTAAAATATACAATCCATCCACAAGCGGAGCATTTCCACAAACAAAACCATTAAAAGACAGTACATAACTGCCATTGGCAATAAATGAGGAAAACCCCTCAATGTCTAACATTGTGATAGAAATGATATTCCTCATTAATGAGGGAACAAAATAACAATTATTTAGTTCCAAACAAAAGACTGAAGGTAAATCTAGTCTATAAGTTGCCACGCGTTCAACATCTACTCGTGCTCCATTTCCAACGCGCAGGTCTACCTCCCAATGTCCAACCTTTCTGCTGTTAATTAGGCCCTGCACATTACTACAAATGTGCAAGCCACAAGCGGTATCCAATACCCAGTAGTGGGAGTTACTTATAGACATATTTATTTCAATGACAAATATAGCTTGTCCAGCAGAGGTAGAAGCACCTAGTGCTTTGCCTCCTCTTGGAGCTGTGTAGTCCTTCTTTAGAACATGCGCTGACAGTTGTCTCAACTTACATTTGAAAGGGTCTCCCAACAGTTCATACTCCATTATTTGAGACTGTTTTTCATAGAGACTCTTCAAGTGTTCTAGCATTTCGTTGGGCCCCATATTTTCATGTTGCCTCTGTAACTCCATAGTCATGGAAGACAACATTATACATTTTGCCAATGCAGTATCGTTCAAATATTTCTGATAAGCCACATTGTCAAACAGGGCATACTCATCAGAGTTTTCAATAGGGACTGTGGGGAATAATGTATCTAACACATACTCAATTCTTTCTAGTCTTAACACCAATCGCAGATTTTTTAACCAGTCAGGGTAAATTGATCCAGTCAACTTGTTTGTCTCGACCAATATTTTCAGTGATAGATTCGACATTTTATACGAATGAAGAAACAAATAGACTTGAAATTAAACTCTAATATAATTTATATTGAACACATTCGTTAACTAATTAAAATGTCCTTTAGTTTAATTAGCTCCCACTATTTTAACATACTCTTCGACCCCATGAAAGAATACAGACTCATATCAAATATGGTCATAATGGGTCATGATCCAGGTTCATGTTATCTCCGCGTTTGTTGTGGTTGATAACTTCAACAACACAACCTGGTAGGTCTCTAAACCAATTACAAACAATTTGTAATTCATGTTTGATCGAATGTTCTAAACAGTCGATCTGCATCCCTCGGCTTGTCTGACACTGTGGCGCCAAGACAGCCTAGCAAGTCAACCCCGTTATGCGACTGCAATTGTGTATCTCAGTGAGTTTTGCCTTATAGAGCAAACATTGTGGTATAAATACTCATGAAGGTTTATCACCCACTTCTACATTTAACATTCATCTATGAAAGAATCTGAGTCCTTGTAGACTTAGAGCAAATGTTGTGGCATAAATACTCATCTCGCCTAAAAGAATTTTGCACTACAACCAATTATAACGGATGACGCGTTCATTTCAAATGGGACTTGTATTAAAATTTTGGGAACATTTTAATTCAGGGTTTTAACCAAGATCAACTCTTTTACGCCATATCCAATATGACATCTTAATATCATGCAAAACTAATGACACATATAGTTGGGAACCGCCAACCCAATATGCATGATATAAGATGGTTTAATCAAATACTGGACGCCACCTGCCCAAACAGTTATAGCGGACGCTTAGTAATTTAAATGACAAACAATTTGACATTTATCACATAAATAGTATACTTATCAAATATATTGTATAATAATAATCATGGGTTAAACATTATGAATAATTTTTTTTCCCGGACCGATGGGGCCGCGACGCTAATCATTAGGGCCGCTGCGCCAGTGAGGCAGAAATTGAATTTCTGGTTCTGCAATGCATTAGCGTCGCGAAACTCCACCATGGGGCCACGACGCTTGTAAGGAAGAAACATTCGGCTTGTATTAGGGTCTCGACTCTCTACCATGGGGTCGCGGTGCCTAATGTCCAGAAAGTCTGAAACTTAAAAAAATGAATCATTAGGGCCGCGACGCTCCACCATGGAGCCGCGACGCCGCCTTAAAAACCCTAGTTACCGTCGCGGCTCCCTACCATAGGGTCGCGGCGCCGACGTTCTGACAAAACGTTTATGTGTTGATTTTTCAAAATCGTTCGAGCCCTAAATCCAATTTAGGGATCAAATCACAGATCTTTTATCATCACCCACCATTATTAATAACGCACATATCGACCATCATCCGTTCTTACCCGTTCTTTGTCGTGCACCGTGCAATGAGCTGGACAACGCACTTTTGGCTTAGTTCGAATTAGAGCGGAATGACTTCCTCGAATTAGCGTAGGAGATAATTCAGGGTGATATCAAAAGGTTAACATTCGGTCAAGACATGTAGGATTTCAAGAAGCCTTGTTTTAATCCAATTTTATGTTTAACCCATATTATTATGTTATTCAATTGTTATATAACCATTGAACCAGCCTGGGCTCTGATATCATTGTAGGGTTTTGTTGGGTTCAAAACACATAGGTAAGGCACAACGGAAGTTAAAATTTTGTTCTTACTTACCCCAACAATTACTTCTGGTATGGTTATATGACAATCAAAGACCTGTAACATGAAACATGAACACTTACATGTTGTATTATCTGGAGTCTTTATCAACTGTGGGTTCGCACGCGAAAGCCCTTTCGATTGCAAGTTCCAAGCTTCAATGTATTTCTCTTTCAGAAAGCTAGGAAATCCGGCAGGGGTTCGAGAGAGTGTTTTGATTCTAAGTCTCTAAGACTTAGAATAATAATATGAAATTAGTGTATTGAATAATGAAATGAATGTCTGTATTTATAGGTGAAAAATTAGGTCAAACCGGATTAGGGTTTGACCTTGGGCCTGACCCATAAATCGAGACATATTAGGTCATTAGCGTCGCAGCCCTATGGTGTGGGCGTCGCGGCGCTCGACGTGGCCCTACAGCGTCTCGACTTATTTTCCGCACATTTTAATTAAATCCAAAATCCAATTTTGACTTAATTAAAACAATCATTATTCATTTAAATATCTCGATTTTAAATTGAATATTTAATACCCTTTCAATACATCCTTAGATCGAAAAGACAATCGACATAGTGTGACCCTACAAGCCTTCACATATCGACATTAATCAAATTAAGGTCTACGCGGAACTCCTAGACGGCGCCGCAAGACGAACTAAATATGTGAAGTACGTTTACACGAATCCAGTAAACTTAACCTCTATGTGGTAAGATAAAATACTTTCATTCACGACACACCCGATCAGGCTTAGGATTTGTCAAGTGTCTATCCAAATGGCTTAATCATTGTATCTCATATATATATTAGTTGACAACTAGACCATATTCTAAATATGTCTATTGCGTTGGCCAACGACTTAGTCAACCTAATATCACTGAGAATCTGAGTGTTATCTCGAATATACATTCGAGGAATGAATCCTAATATTGGCTCAACTACTACCTTTAATCCACATCGTAATGTACCCAATACAAGTCGTATCTCAACCTATAAGGCATTTGAGCTTAGGACATGATCAAAGTATATTACTTTGTAGACAATGTGTGTATTGATCTCAAGTCTAAGGACTTCTATCACACACGTTGATCATACTTTAGACAAGTATAACAAATATTATATCAGCAGGGTATATCAATACTTTCAAAGTATCCATGTGTCCATCACGAGTAGACATTACTCGTAGCAGGTGAGACATACTACATCCTCTAAGGATGTGATGCAGATCACATGTCGACTTATCACATATCATCGATATCCCATTCTCGATGATCATTAGTCGAGGCTATTTTAAGAGTTTCTGAGTATTGCTATGGGTAAGCATTGGCCGATTTATCAGCTTGATGTGAAGAATGCATTTCTACATGGGGATTTGAAAGAAACTATTTACATACACCAGTTGCCTGGTTTTGTTCATCCAGCATCCCCTCAGTATGTATGTCATCTCCGTAAGTCACTTTATGATTTGAAACAGGCCCCTAGAGTGTGGTATGATCGCTCTGCACAGTATAATATGTGGATTGGGTTTGTATGTAGCAAGTGTGATAATTCTTTATTTATTTTTCATCGCGATAGTAGCATTGATTATTTGTTATTATATGTGGATGACATTGTGCTTACTGCCTCCTCTGATTTGTTGAAAAATGAGATCATTACATTGCTCAAAACTGAATTTGCTATGACTGACTTGGGGAAGTTGAGCTATTTTTTGGGGATATCAGTGACTAGGTCTGCAAATACTATATTTTTGTGTCAGAGCAAATATGCAGAGGAGATAGTTTACAGGGCTAAAATGGCGAACTACAAGATAATGTCCACTATGGTTGACTCTAAATCAAAGCTTAGTGTTGTTGATGGTGATCCAGTGTCCGATCCTACCCTTTACAGTAGTATTTCAGGTGCAATGCATTATCTTACGTTCACCAGGCCTGATATTGCTTATGTTGTTCAGTAGATATGCTTATTTATTTATGCCCACAAGGAGCCTCATTTTACTACTCTTAAGCGTATCATTCGGTATGTTAAGGGCACAATTGATTATGTATTGCATCTATACCCCCAGCACCGACCATGTTGTTATCATATATGGATGCTGATTGGGCAGGATGTCCGGACATGCGACGTTCCACCTCCGGATACTGTGTGTTCTTAGGGGATAATCTCATTTCTTAGTCTGCCAAGAGGCAAGCCACCCTATCCCATTCGAGTGCAGAAGCATAGTATAGAGGCATTGCAAATGTTGTTGCTGAGATCTGCTGGCTCTGAAACCTTTTTTTGGAGCTTCAGTGTCTCTTGCATAAGGCGTCATTGGTATACAGTGATAACATATCCGCAATATACTTGTCTCATAATTCGGTTCAGCATCAGCGAACAAAACACATTGAGATGGATATATACTTTGTTCGTGAGAAGTTTGCCCTAGGGCATGTTAAGGTGTTGCATGTGCCTTCTTCGTATCAGTATGCGAATATTTTCACTAAAAGACTACCTAGACAACTATTCCTTGACTTTAGATCCAGTATCAGCGTTCGACCTCCTCCCGCTCCGACTGAGGGGGTGTATTAATGAATATTAGTATTATATTCATTGTAATTATTAGTGATGTATATTTATGATAGTAATAGGATCCTTATTTTATTAGGACTCCGCCTTGTACACACTATATATATTTGTATTAATGAGAAAGACTCCCCAAGGAAGATTAATACAATCTTACATCAATGTCATTTAAAAAATAATTACTTAGTTCAGAATGACATGTCATTTAATTGCACGATTTCCCCATCAAATGGATTGGTCTTTAATTATTACCCCTCAAATGGAACTTATGCCTATTGGGCCATAAGTTCTTTAAAGGATCCAACACAAGTTGTGTTGGATTCCATAAAGAACCTATACTTCAATAGGCATAGTTTCTATTTGACGGCAAAAATTATAGACCAGCACAAAATAGAGAAAAAAGTGTAAATGACCCATGAACTACATGTTGGGCTTAGTTGTACTTCTTCATACTCTTTGAGGCCCAGAGTTTAAAATGTGGGTCAATACTTCAAGAATGCAAATCAGTCTTTAGTAACAGGAGTTTGAGCTCAACTAATGAAGAAAATTCAGTGAAAGCCTGGGTGGAACTGTGATACCTTGAAATCACTTGCAAGTAAGGTCGTCAAATGGGTGAGTTGAGCTATATCTGGATGAATTATAAGAGGTCGAATCTACTCAACATCGGCAAATTAAATTATGGCTATCCAATAAGTCATATAATCCAACCAATCCAGTTCAAAATCTTTTTAAATTTTATGTTTGTCTGCTTTATAATTACCTTATCAAACTTATAAAATCAAAACAATATCAAATAAATCACATCCAAAAAAAAAAGTTTATTTTCCTATGTTTTGATAAGTATGCCTATGGGTCAATTTTACTACATATGCATCCCAGCTTAGGCCAAATTATTATGGGCTAATTTGGGCTACGCCCAAAATGACCTGAAAATGAGCACATACCTGGTCCATCCTGTTCTAGTTTGAGCGAGTTAGACATATTATATCTTAATTTTATGGGCTAAATTTAGCACCTTAAATGCAAGATTCTACTCTATACACTAGTAATTCCACATTTCACTTTTAAAAAAAAAATGAAACTATAGAGTTGAGATGAACATAAACAAAAATATATCTTTTAGAAAACTACCATTCTGGATAATGTTAGAGTATTGGGGTTTGATGTTTGCCCATATACGGTTTAACCTTATAAATAAAATATTAAATTATTGTCTAACGATTGCGATAGTTTACAAATTATTTTTACCGTGTTCTAAGAATTTCTAAAGGGGATCCTTGGAGTAACTGGTAAAGTTGTTGGCATGTGACCAGGAGGTCATGGATTCAAGCGGTGGAAACAACCTCTTGCAGAAATGCAGGCTAAGGTTACGTACATTAGACACTTATGGTCTGACCCTTCCCCAGATCCTGCGCAGAGCGAGAGCTTAGTGCATCGGGCTTCCCATGGTCTAAGAATTTCTCTATGAGGTAGGAGCAAGGGCTGCGTACACTCTACTCTCCCCATACATCACTTGTGGAATTACACCGAATATGTTATTGTTGAATATAAATTAAATAGTGGTGTCAAAAGGATACCCGTGAAATTTTTACGGCCATTCCATTCCATAAATGGGCTCAGTACTATTGGAGGCCGTGGTCCATCACATGCAGAACTAGTAAACATAGGCCCGTGATGAGTAGTCCTTCAGTTTCCTTTTACGTCTTTTCATTCAAAGTCTTTGGGCTTTTATTACATCGTTTTATCACATTTTGTTTGCTATTTTTAGCTTTCTATATGTAGACTACAGCAGAATAAAGCTACACTATATACACATTATTCTTTGGGAAATAATTGATCAATAGAATTTATAGCATAATTCGATCAGCATATTAATTGAGCCGATAAGTGCAAAGTTGATGTAAACTCTTACTATAGCAATAGTGTGCAAATTTATCGTATCTCTTAAAAATCATTCAATACTCCTTTGTAGCTACAGCCTATAGTGTAATCAATTAGATAGAGTTGTTAGTGGCCGTTTGGTTCGCGGACTAAGTGAAAGAAATAATCCCCATTAATCCCCTTAATTATTTTCATTAATTGAAAGACTATATATACAAGTTACATATTTCCATAATAGGAGAATCCTATTTCTAAAACCTTGTTCTATCATAATTCTAACTATACAATTATGATAAGTGTACAAGACTAATTAAGGTAACCTTTACACTACAATATATCAACAATATACATTCCATATATACACCACTGCTTTCTGAAGCCACTGCCCGTGATGGGCTTCCGAACTGGGCCTACTGGCCACTGTCGGATTTGGGCCACTGCCCTGCTTTGTTGGTCCACTGCTTTTGTATATCCGTGATATATACTTCTGTATATTCAGTGTATATCACAGGTATATTGCTCTGTTTAATACTACGTTATTCCGAATTATAGTTTGAGAGTATAATTCTTGAACTAATTTATCCCACTTGGGAGGTGGGATAAAATAACATCAAGTTTGATGGTATAAGGTGGATATCTAGGACTAAGTTTGATATTAGATCTATATTTTGTTTAGTTGAAGGTATAATTTATATAGTTTTAGTTCAAAGCAAGTGTTATATTCCATACTCAATGCACGACAACTATTTATCAGCACTAGATTTATATCAAATTCAGTAATTTAAACTTTACTAGTTAAAAATTTAAGTGAAAAACATATAACTACTTAACCATGGCTACGTGAAAACCCTGTACACAAGACGATATATATATTGCAGAACTAATAATTAAATGAGCTATATATAGGTTCGATGACAAGTTTAGAACTCATAAATTTCAAATTCTAACTCCGTCTCTGATGATAGTAGAGGGGAATCTATGTTACTACAATTGCGATTTGTGTGAAGCCAATAACTTTTATCCTGACCTGTATTTTTACTAAAATTTTACGAAAATACAATTGTTATTATATATTAACTTGAAATTGTTAGAATTAATGAACTTCAAAATATTTTGAGGGGTGGAGAGGTCATTAGAGTACAAAAATAGATATATGGTTCGTGGATGTACATTAAAAGTACGTCAAAATCAGAAAAAAGTAGATAAATTAAAGAAGCTTTTTTATGTTTTGGAAATGAAGCTTTTTATGTTTTGGAAACATGATAAAAGCCTTCTGAAATTACCACAGTATTCTTTTTTACCAGCCTATATATAAAGTACGTACACAGAAGAAATTTTGGTCAGTAATTATACAGATAAGAAAAGGATGTTCCAATAAAATGAATCAGTGTGATTCTTCCAAGATTATATATATGTGGTAAACAAAAGCCAAAGGATAATTCCAAATTGTAGTAACATCATAAGCTTTTTGGAGTTTTATAGCATTATTTATTTACTAAGGGTTAAAAAAAAGGCATTAAAAATAGACTCAAGGATAACAGTTACAAAAGGAGAAGTAGTTGGGGTCACAGTAGTTTGAACTTGGTACGTATGAGCAAATAAATGCACATTATCATTGCACCCAAAACTTCTTTATTATAATAGGTACTTGAAAATATAAGCATAGTATAAAGTTAAATACTCCTTTTGGTTGCAATTAAATATCAGTCGTTTTAGAAAATTAAATCTGTTTCAAAATGATTAACGTTTTAGATAAACAAAATAAATTGTTGTACTTTTTCTTTTCAAATATATATTTTACTGTTTCAATTAATGGAGTATTTATTAAATAAAATACTATGTTTGACCTATGGGTCACTACTCACGTGTTCGAGCCTGAAATATTTAATCATTGATGTTTGTCTCAAGGTATGATGCCTACATCACCCCTTTTGGGATGCGAGTGTTTGCGCACCAGACTATAATTTTTTATTAAATAAAATGTTTAAGGGAAGATAAATTATAATTTTAAGAAAATAATGCTTTTGTGATTAAAGCTATTTAATATCCTTTTCAAAAGAGAACGTTTAAGGAGAGACAATGTAATTTAAACAAATACTCCCATGATTATTGATTAGGCTACTAATATTTTTTTCAAAGACACATAGTAGTAATAGTGACGAAACTATCCTTGTTCAAGGCGTGTTAGTTGACATTCCTTTCCTAGAAAATTATATGTACTATGTAGTAAAAATTAGTTTTGTTAATGTATGTATATTATATGTTGAATTTTTGACTTATTTATGTATTTATTTTTTTATATTTTGATTTTTTAGTAAAAATATTGACTCCGCAGTTAAAAATAATATGTAGACATGTATAACTCAATGTAAAATCGTTAAAAATGTGTTTGCACCCATTGCTATACATGCATACCTAAGTATAACGAGAAGTACAACATAGGAATAGGGGTGCAAATTCGAGAAAGGATCGATGTATATTATGTAGGGAATATATACTTCCAAATTTGTCCAAGCATTGATCACGAGAGTGTCCGAAAGCCTCTCTCATGAATACTCTTCACACAAAGGTATCTTCATATATCCACTTAATTATTTTCTCTATAGCCTTAATTTCACCCGTACGATATACTTTAGCTAAATCGTATAGTACAATATTTATCATGAAGGATTGTGAGGGATTGATATAATAAGTGACAACACTAGATTGTAGGAAGCAGATTCGATAGAATTCAATAATTTTGATTCAAATTTCATATTTGTGTTAAAGAAAACTCGTTTAATATGTATATATAAATAATAACCTCGAACTCAGTAACTCAAAAGGACTAAAATTCGAACTCATAAACTTAAAATCCTCATTTCGACTCTGGATATGATCTCTAATCAGATGTCTCGAATTCGGGCTCAGAAAATGAAAAAGATCCTGGCAGAAAACGCTTTACCTTTTAATAGGCTTTATACAACGCGCAAATTCATATAGGAAATTACACCTAATGATAGCAAATGAGTGGTCTTGAACATTTGTGCATTGACAAATATTCAAGGTTAAAAGTAGAAATTTGTTAAACTTTTTGTTGACGAAGGAACCCGTAGCCGCTACTCTTTCGAGTGCGCACAGGGTAAACCCCGGACTGACGCAATAGCCTGCAAACCACGTCAGCCGATTAACCACACTTGGCAAGTCATGTGTGACAGACTTAACCAAGAAGGTTTATATAGGAATCGAACTCATGACCTTGCGGTTCCGCGCTCAAAAGACCCTGCCCACTTCAAAGATCATTCGTACAAATTACTCGAATTCATATTGATTGGATTTCCAAAGCATATACCAGACACCTAATGAGCATCATAAAAAAGGATAAAACTTATATATTCACATTCAATATTATACCAATCGAATAAATAAAAGACACATGTCATGCATATGATTATTTAAAAAGAAATTTAACCATGATTAGATATTAGTATTCTCACTTTAATTTGTGATCCTCATAATTAAATTATTCAATTTTATGCAAACATAAAGTAAATCTAAGTATTTTTTTAAAGACGGATCTAAATTTCATGTCAAGTTCATTTGAACTCAGTGTTTTTAGTGTAGATTACTGTACAAGTAAAAGCTCACTAATATTTCAATAAATATTAAATTTGAATTCATAATTTGCAAGTTATAAAGAATTCAATGACAAAGAATTATTAAGATTGTATTCATCAAATTAAAATAATAAATCCTATAACCAGTTGCTATAAATCACTAAATCACCCAACCCCACTCCCTTGGCCCCTAACTACAATTATTGGATTATTAATTTAATTAAGACACTGTGCTCCATAAAGTTAATTTTCTCACTTTTTTTTTTTTTCATCTTTAGTCTTTTTCATTTTTTTCTTTTTTTCTTGAGTTTCTGATTGGAGAAAGTTGAAGGTTACAAACATTTCAATTTTCCATAGAATCTGATTCATTCTTTTTGAAGTCTAAAAAGTCTTTAAGTGGGGACTCATTTCCTCGAGCTTTGACTTTTTAGTCTAAAAAATCCTTTATTGCATTTTTAAGTGGCTTTTTGCATTCTTTTCATTGTGTTTGGTGGCAGGCAATTTCTCATTTGTTTCGTTTGACATTGTTTATAGGTTTTAGCTCAAAGCCTATTCTATTAATAAGCTGACATAATTTACTAATTTAGTAGATTTTATCAATTAATCCTACTAAATTTACATAAATATTATTCATGTTACATACAACATTAACATATCAGTATAATCTCATAAGATGTGTTTGGAGAGGGTAGAGTGTACGCATACCTTATTTCTACCTTTGCGGGATAGAGAAGTTATTTCGATAGAACCACGGCTCAAAAGAAATATAACTGACGCAAAAATGTAGGATAGAAAAAGAGACACAAAGTAGCAAATGTACAAAACTAAGTACAACAACAAGATATCAATACACATTAGCATCATTCATGTTACAAGTTCGACAAAAGTTTGTAGCTTTAACCATTTGTAAATTATAAAATTAGAGACTAGTAACTTTAAGGAGCTAAAATTCACAAGTCATAAACTTTAAATTCTGAATCGGTCTTTATAAGTCAATATTTGTTGATTTTTTTGGGTTGAAATTTCAGTCTTTTGTCTCACACACACATTTCCATGTGTATATCAATGTTCATTCTGTATAATATTATTGGTCTAAAATTATAGGTCTAAAATTCTGTATAAAATTATAGGTCTAAAAATCTTTTTTATAGTAACTAAAATTAATTTATTACGATCAATTGATAAATTGAGATGAGATTACTAGCCTGTTGATTCACATATTATAAATTTTTAAAATACTATCAAGTCATTTTACTTGTTAGCAGATGACCTACTTTATGAAAGATTATTTGTAGATATATTATGAATGATCTTATAGTGTAATATTTCTTTTTATAATCAGTAATAGTATAAGTTCATTTCTAAATAATTGTAGATTTTGAAATGTATGTGTGCATGGGCGAGTTAGAATTTAACGTTTATAGATTCCTCCCTCGATTTTAAGTTAACATACAATAACAATTAGGTCACACTTAAATATTTATAGAGATTTAGTGATTTTTTAAAATAAATATAGGTTATGAGAAAAAGTTAATAAGCTTAGGTGAACCTAGTACTTTAAGGCTAGATTCGTCTTTGTGTGTGAACACATTTTTTATTTTCCACTACTGCATCAAGGTGCTAACTAATATGAATTCATGTTGCGTAACATTCATTAAAAGGAGAATTGCTTCTATTAATATTTTTTCATACATTAAAAGGAGAACTGATTCTATTAATATTTTTTTCATATTCAAAACTCGAATCGAATATGTGTGAAAACATTTGAAATTTAATTTAACAACTTTTTTTCCCTTTTAGAGTCCTTTTTCATGACAACTTTTCAGCCATATGGCAAAATCTTTGGTTCATTATTAGCTGTAACATTGCCTCTTTCCCTCTCATTTTCACTCTTTTAAATAGCCTTTCAGTTACTACTTACTTTTTCCCTTAGTTAATATTTCCATTGTCTTCTCCCAATGGGCAAAACAATTAAGTGGTTGAAAGGTTTGTTTGGGATAAGAAAATTAGATAACACTCACAATGAAATTGAAGAGAAAGGCAAAATTGGCATTACATGTTTTGGTCATTCCAGTAGAGACACCACCACCACCTCCGCCGCGATATCCGGCCGGTTGCGTAACCATTCGCCGAATATTACGGCGGCGGAGGCAGCGTGGCTGAGCTCTGATAAGGAGCAGAGTAAGCATGCAATTGCGGTGGGGGCAGTCACCCCAGCTGCAGCTGATGTCGCCGCCGCGCAGGCGGCGGTGGCAGTGGTGAGGTTGACTAGTCAAGGAAGAGGTAACGCCGTGTTTGGACGTGAGAAATTGGTGGCTGCTGCTACTAAAATTCAAACCATTTTTCGTGGATTTTTGGTAATGCACGAAATCTCATAATTGCTTAATCATTTGTTCATACTAGAATTAGTAGTACTTCTTTATTTAATGCAGCTCTTTTAATAAAGTACCACTTGTATTTTTAATATTCTCGAGGATATATATAATGAATTTAACTTGTATATATATCTCGACTTTGTAAGAAATATTTATATTACACACCTGTTTAGCCGTAAATTTTGTAATAATATTTGGAGATTATTTTAAATAAATATTCATTTATTAATTTTGCTTATTATTTTTAATTTCAAACTTGTAATCTAGAATTTGAAATTTCTAAAACAAGTTTTTAAAGTTTTTTCCTCACACAACTTCAAATTTATTTTAATATCTAGAAGAAACTTCAACTTTCAAGTATTCCTTTTCAATTTCAAATAGTATCGTTGTTTTCAAAATTTCAACCAAATCATGTCCAAACACTTATATAGTGTATTTTAACACGTTATAATGAAAATGTATTTAAAAATATAACTTGTTTGAGTTCACCCTTTAAGATTCTATCAACAATAACATACACAATGAAGTCTCACAACGTGAGGTGACAAGATTCTATCACTGAAATTAATAAATTTATGAAATTGTGCGTTTAAAATTTAATATTTATTCACGTTTTAGAGATTTTTTACATACATATCCATTCTTCATGTCGAAAATGAAAAGATATGATCCATTTGCCTCCGGTTGTAGAGGTTAATTCGTTTTACTTCACTTACTACAGAATATTATTTTATAATTATTTTTTTAAGTGATGTGTAAAATTTGTTTCCTATTAATATATTAGTATATAGAAGTTAAACTTGTATATAATTTACATATTTTTTTACTCATAGAATTTTTGTTTCTTGAAATGTTTCAACAGGCAAGAAAGGCATTGAGGGCATTAAAAGGATTAGTAAAATTACAAGCATTGGTTAGGGGTTATTTGGTAAGAAAGCAAGCTACTGCTACAGTTCATAGTATGCAAGCTTTAATGAGAGCACAAGCAAATGTTCGTGCCCAAAAAACTAAAGGAGGAGCCTTCTTTAATATTAATGATCAAAAGTCTCATTCTCAATTTCAAGCCAGGAAATCACATGTAAGTACCTTTAATTTATTTTTTCCTTCAAAATTTAGTGCTTTAGGATCCCTTCACTCTTAACGAGAAGTTTCACATTCGAGTCTTATGAATCAAAAATATATATCATGCTAGGGGACGATTCCCCCTTTAATAACTTTATGGGGCGTGAATCCATATTAGACAGGGCCTAAATAGATACCAAAAATCAGGTGAAAAAACAACACACACACAAAAAAAAGAATCCATAATTGGTATTCTTATTGTATGTATATATTTAATTTTTATAATATGTATATATAATTGGAGCCAAAAGTAATGGATTAAGTTAAACAAACATACAAATGCTCATGAAGCTTTGTATATTACGAGTTCCACTTAACCCAGTTTTTTGGACATGAAACATGAATATATAGTGAAAATCTACTAAAGTGTCAACAAAATCATGTTTTGTGCCATAATGTCAAAATGAAATGAGTTTAGTGTTAAAAACCTTAAAAGGTTGAGCCTGTCAAGTTATATTATCGATCCACTCTTACCCACAGAATTTGTCCTATATCCACTTCTTCGTTTTTTTGCGATACTATCTATAAGAATACTGTTGATTCTAATCCACTCATTCCTTCAATTTTGGCTAAGGATTTTGAAGTCAAGTTTCATTAAAATTAGTTAATAATTAATTGTTTTGACTGATTGTTACGTAAACGATAAGTAGAAAAATGGTTGGATAACACTTTTAACTTTGTTTCCATTGATTTATAGGAAAAGTTTGAAGAATCAAGAAGTGGAAGTACAATGCAAATGCATAGCAGAAGACTATCTTCATCATTTGAGGCTAACAACATAAGTGAAGAAAGTGCAAAAATTGTGGAAATGGGCACTGGACGGGCCAAATCGAGATCCAGAAGAGCAAACACTTGGGTTTCTGATTCTTGTGATGATCCATTTGAACCAGTTCTGCCTTCATGGGCCTCAGATTGGGCCCAACAACCAGGAGATGATAGGTTCACAACAGCCCAAAGTACACCAAGGTTTGCAAATTCTTGTGGATCCAACACCACCCCAATTACACCAGGAACCAAAAGTGTTTGTATTGAAAGCCATTATTTTAGAAATAATTATTATGACAATAATTATCCTAATTACATGGCTAAAACAAAGTCATTTAAGGCTAAATTAAGGTCCCATAGTGCTCCAAAACAAAGGCCAGAGCCAGGACCTAAGGTGAAAAAAATGTCATTAAATGAAATGATGGAATCAAGGGCTTCATTAAGTGGTATTAAAATGCAAAGATCATGTTCACAAGCACAAGACAAAATCAATTTCAAGAATATTATTATGGGCAAAATTGGAAATGCAACAGAGTTTACTACAAGAGTACAAGAAGGAGAAAGGGTCTATTTCAAAATGGTGAAAGTTTCAAGACCAAAAAAAAATTCCAAATAGAGCTAAGGGCTATAGCACTTTTTTTTTAGGCTAGACATAGAATAGATAGAGATAGGACAAAAGGGAACATTTTATGTAAAGTTACAAGCATGATGTGACTTATGATTGCATTGAACAAGTTTTTGAGGTCGATTTTTGTGCTAGAAAGTGTAATTAATACTACTAGAAAGTTCGTTTTATTATTAACTACTACTCTAATTGTGTGGATAATTAATCACTAATAGTCTCCTATTTTGTATCTTCTGTTCATTTTTTATTGTGCATTTCCATGCAAAAGATTTAAAACTATTGCTAGTTAGTTAAGAATTGTCGAATTAGAGGTGGAGCCATATTATACCCCATTCGTCCCAATTTTTGTGAAAGTGTTATTATTTATGGAGTATTTTTCTCAAACTTTTATAAAATATTATGAATCTTTAATTATATTAATTTATACTATTTTTTGTATAATATTCAAATACATAAATTTTATTTTAAAATATTTAAATAATCTATATCTAAATAAAAAATAAGTGTTTTGAACCTCATTTTTCGAACCCTTCACATAGATTATAGCCGAGGGAATAATAAAAGAGGTGAAAAATGTACAAGAAATCAAGAATGCTAACACTTGGAATTTGAACATGCGACTAAAGCAATTTCTTATCCTCACTCTTTTCTTTATATCAAAATTTTCGTAGGCACATGAATGGAATATGTTAATTCAAAACAAAATGTTTTGTTTACTCATAATAGGCAAGTTGTGTTACTTAAAGAAGTTAATATCAATAATATACGGATTTGAGAGCACAAATGCCAATGGCTCTATTAATAAGATGGAATAAGTAAATAATTTCCTCAAATTAAGTGTTAACGTAAGTTTCATGTTTTGAAGATAGTGGGGTTTGTTTGTCACTACAAGAAATTCATACTCCAGCCGTTCATTTTTATTTGTCCATTATTGACTTTGCACACCCCTTAATAAATAATATATGAAGTGCATAATTTACCATGATACTCATATTAATTGATTAATAGTTTTAATAAACTTGAAAAATGATTTGAAATAAATAATTAATACTATGGATAAAATATAAAAAAAGAAATTGTCTTCTCTTGATATGCTAAAAGTGATAAGTAAAAGTGAAAATCTATCTTTCGTATAGTAGACCAGTAAAAGTGAACAGAGGGAGTAGTAGTTAGTTTCAAAATTCAAAATGGGAATGATTGGGTAGCCCAATTCCCGGATGTAAACTTTATTATTTTTAGCTGAGAATGAGATACTCCCTCCGTCCTATTTTAAGTGTCTTAATTTAATTTGACACGAAATTATAAAAATAAATGAAGATTTTTGAATTTTGTGATTTTAAATTAAAGAGGTATGTAGTTCTTTAAATTTTGTGGTCTTAAATTTGCCATGTAGGATGTTGGAATTAGAAAACTTACTAAAGATAGAAAATGACACTTTTTTTGGGACAGACAAAAAAAAAAATATTTAAATTGAGACGGACTACCTTTCCACATCCTATGAACAATATTTGTTTCTATTTGCTAGTACTCCTATTTCTTTGTCATCTTTAGGTGCCACTTGTGAGGAGCAGGTATTTCTACTTTTCTTTTTTGGTTTCAGTTCGATGTTACTGTTTGTTTTTTTTTGTGATTTAATTCAAAATTTTCATTGTTTATGCACCAAAAATTCATTATGGGTTGATTAGTTTTACGTTGAATATTAATCTACAACGACTCTCTCCTTTAGTAATAGTGTTGGCTAGCTATTACTTAGCCCTATAATGAAAAACAATGTCCTTTTAATTATGTTAAGAGTCTCACATTGAATATGGAATGAAAATATGTATTTCTTATATAAACTTGGACAATCCTCACCCTACAAGCTAGTTTTTGGGGTTGAATTAGGTCATGTACATAATAGATCTTAGGTCTAATTCAACCCCAAAAGCTAGCTTGTAAAGTGCGGATTGTCCAAGTCCATATAAGGAGTCCATATTCCCATTCCATATCCGATGTGAGACTCTCAACACTCCCTTGCACGTCCAGACCTTGTTAACTGAAGCGTGAATAATATAATTTGGGGACCCAACATCGGTGAATAAAGAATTGAAATGAGTCTCGCTCTGATACCATGTAAAAAATAGATCTTGGGCCTAACTCAACCCCAAAAGCTAGCTTGTAGGGTGAGGATTGTCCATGTGAGATGATATTAATCTCTCTTGGGGAGTCTTTCATTAATATCAAGGTATATATAGAGTACAATATTCATCCCTTATACAATAGGAATCCTAAGCCTATACAAAAGAGGAATCCTAGTCTTACCATAATTATATTTACACAATATATGAAAATATTCTAATTATGGGTAGGGAATATATTATTTCCTATATTTACACGTTTACATACCCCCTTAGTCGGAGCGGGAGGAGGCCGGACCCTGAGACTGGATCTGAAGTCAAGAAATAACTGTCTGGAAAGTCCTTTGGTAAATATGTCTGCATATTGATTGGATGATGGAACATGTAACACTCTGACATGGCCTAACGCAACTTTCTCACGAATGAAGTGTAGGTCTATCTCAATATGCTTGGTTCGCTGATGTTGAACCGGATTATGAGAAAGATAGATGGTAGAGATGTTATCACAATACACAATAGATGCTTGACGCAAAAGACACTGAAGTTCTAACAAGAATTTACGAGCCAACAAATCTCGCCTACTACATTTGCAACGCCTCGTACTCACCTCGACTTCGGAGCGAGATAGGGTAGCCTGTCGCTTGCGGACCAAGAAATCGATTATCCCCTAAGAAAACACAAAAGCCGGAGGTGGAGCGTCGCGTGTCCGGACACCCTACCCAATCTGCATCCGTATATGAAAGCAACCTGTCTGGTGCAGAGGGGTATAGGTGCAAACCATAATCAAGAGTACCCTTAATGTATCGAATGATACGCTTAAGAGCAGTGAAATGAGACTCGCTGGGGGCATGCATGAATAAGCACACCTGCTGAACAGCATAAGCTATGTCTGGCCCGGTGAATGTGAGACATCGAAGTGCACCCGCAAGGCTCCTATACGAGTAGGATCGGATCGGAGGACCATCCATAGCACCGAGCTTAGATTTGGAATCAACCGGAGTAGGCACCTCTTTGCAGTTCGCCATCTTAGCCCTGTACACAATCTCTTCTACATACTTACGCTGACACAAGAACATATGATTGGCAGACCTGGTCATTGATATCCCCAAAAAGTAACTCAGCTTCCCCAAATCAGTCATTGCAAATTCGGACTTGAGCAAGACAATAATCTCATTTTTCAATCCGTCGGAGGAGGCAGTAAGAACAATATCATCCACGTAAAGTAATAAGTAAGCAGTTCTACTACCTCGATGAAAAATGAAAAGTGATGTATCACTCTTTGCGGCATACAAACCCAATCGCAAGATATACTTGGCAAATCGATCATACCATGCACGGGGGCACGCTTGTGCCATTTAGTGACTTACGGAGACGGCACACATAGTGAGGAACTGCTGGATGGGTGAACCCTGGTGGCTGATGCATGTAGACTGTCTCTTTCAGATCCCCATGTAAGAATGCATTATTCACATCAAGCTGATGGATCGGCCAATGTTTCCCCATGGCAATGCTCAAAACTGTGCGGATGGTAGCCGGTTTGACAACCGGCATGAAGGTCTCACCACAATCAATGCCCTCCTGCTGATTTGTGCCATTAGCCACAAGACGGGCCTTATACCTCTCAAGATCCCCATTGTCTCTGAACTTGTGACGAAATAGCCACATACAACGAATGACATTCACCCCCTCAGGTCTAGGTACTAGATCCCACGTGTGCTGTTTAGTTAAAGCATTGAATTCCTCATACATAGCCGCATTCCAATTAGGGTCTTGTTTGGCCAATTTTGGGTTCTTTGGAAGTGGAGAGATGGTTTGGGCAGACAAGTTGAAATGGACTTTGGGTTTGAAGATTGGATGCTTTGAACGAGTTTCCATTGGATGGGTAGGGACAGTGGGTGGCGGAGTGGTGTCTGAGACGGGGGGCAAAGTCGGATAAGGAAAAGGTGGGGATGAAGCTGTCGGAGGCGCCGCGGCTCCAGGATCGATAGTCGCGGCGCTAGAAGGTTGACAGGCTTCTTTGAAGTTCGGGCGCTGCGGCGCCTCAGCACAGGGCCGCGGCGCTGTCGACGGTGTTTCAAAAGATTGCTCTCTGGAAATCAGGCGCCGCAGCGCCTCCCCTCGAGGACGCGGCTCTGACGACGGAACAGAGGATGTGAGTTGTTCGATTATGAGGGGAGAGATGGCAGACTCGTCAAGAAATGAGTAGTCCTATTTTTGGAATTTTGGAAGATTTGAAAACGGGAATGTGGTCTCGTCGAATGTGACGTGACGAGATATGTGGATCTGACGAGTCGACAAGTCATAGCATAGATAGCCCATATGGTTCGGCGGGAATCCTAGAAATACACATGGAGTAGACCTAGGAGCGAGTTTGTGAGGGGCGGTGGAGCTAAGGTTGGGATAACACAGACAACCAAAAATCCATAGATGATCATAAGAGGGGATTCTTTGGTAGAGGATTTCGGTAAGGGTCATATTGTGAAGAGTGCTAGTAGGGAGAATATTTAGAGTGTATTCTGACATTTTAGCAGCATAGACCCATAAGGGTGGAGGGAGGAAGGCATGAATCAATAGGGTATGAATCATATTGTTAATGGTGCGGATGATTCTTTCAGCTTTACCGTTTTGTGGTGAGGTGTGAGGGCAGGAGAAGCGAAAGACCATGCCATTATTGGTACAAAAGCGGTGAAACATACAGTTATTGAATTCACGACCATTATCGCACTGAAATAATTTTATGCCTTTTCCAAATTGTGTTTGAATGAACTTGCGAAACTCAAGAAATTTGACAAAACTACCGATTTAAATTTAAGAGGGTATAACCAAACGTAGTGTGAAAAATCATCAAGCAACACAAGATAGTATTTATGACCGAGAGAACTAGAGATAGGAAATGTCCATAAATCGGCATGTATGATATCAAAAGGAGCAAATGTAACACTAGTAAATGATTTAAACGGAAGACGAATATGTTTGCCTAAAGAGCAAGAAACACAATTTTGGGCAAGTTTTCCATTACAAGCAATGAAATTGTTGCCTCTAAGAAAATTAAAAACTGGGACTCCTGGATGACCAAGCCTATTATGCCAAGTTGAAAAAGAAACAGCCGCTAGAGTGACGGGAGAACAAGATCTTGCAGCGGAGGTGGAAGTGAATGGATAGAGATCCCCCGTGCTATTGTATCTCGTAAGAGGTGTCCCCATATGAAGATCCTTCACAGTAAAACCAAATGGGTCAAAATCCACAGAGACAGAATTATTACGAGTAAATTGGCGGACAGATATGAGGTTCTTAATCATGTGTGGGGCATATAGGGTGTTTTGAGGGAGAAGGGTGGATGAGAAGGTTGTGTGTATGAGGTACCATAACCCTTAACTGGAATGCGTTGTC
Source organism: Anisodus tanguticus (assembly GCA_034509755.1). Classification (NCBI taxonomy): domain Eukaryota; kingdom Viridiplantae; phylum Streptophyta; class Magnoliopsida; order Solanales; family Solanaceae; genus Anisodus; species Anisodus tanguticus. Next base: position 41,365,971 of record CM067558.1, read on the forward strand.
CACTACCAACTGTAACATATTGAGGATGTTTTAAACTAAACAGTTTAGGAATAGTACCTGCAGACTGGGTGATGTGAGATGTGGCGCCGAGTCCATGTACCAAGTATTGTCGGTGTTGCATAGAGAGGGTGTCGAACGCCCGACCCAACTCGGTGGGTGTCATGCGGGGGAGGGTGCGGGACCCGACCTTGCATGAAGTGGGCTGTTGTGGGGTGGAGCGAGGCCTAACAAACCGGGGTAAGAATACGGATTGTATGGTCGCGAGGCACTTGGAATGGACTTGGCGTCGCGGCTCGAACTAGGGCGCCGCGGCTGCATGGGGCACCGCGACGCCGTAGACGAACCGCCGAGGAGCCGCGGCCCCCGTTGTTCGCGATCTCTGTTGTTGTTCGCTTTGTTGGTTACGTTGATCGCGACCCTTGCCACGACCACGACCTCCTCTACCGCCGCGGCCCTGTCGCTGTTGGGAGTTGTCTGGTGGCGTCTGATCTTGGGGTTGCGTGTCGATAGCTAACACCTGCTGGGCGTGCTCATCCTGCTTAGCACGACGGGTTTCTTCGAGCAACAATTGTGAGCGAGCTTTGTTAAAACTCGGTAGCGGATCTGCCTGTTGAATTATGGTGGCCAAAGTATCATATTCGCCCTTAGTAAGGCCATAAATCATTTGTAGCACCATTTTATCATCAGTGACAGGCGTGCCGATGTTGGAGAGTTGATCCGCTAGAAGTTTAAGCTGCTTGCAGTACTCAGAGATATTGGAGAAGTTTTCAAGACGTATTTTGTTGAACTGTTCTTCCAAATACACGGCATGAGTGTGCTTGTTGTCCTGAAAAATTTCCTCCAAACGATTCCACAAGTCAAGGGCTGTGGAGTCAGATTTCATGAAAGTAAGGAGCAAATCCTGAGAGATACTACCATATATCCATTGTTTGACGCCGGCGTCGAGACGATGCCAGATAGAATATCAACATCCGTAGGGCGCGGAATAGTGTCATCAATATGGTCAAGCGTGTTATAGAGACATGCATGATTGCGAAAATTTTTAACCCAGGGAGAATACTGGTTGTTTTCTTGATCAAGAACAATGGGAATATGGTTCTTGATGTTGGAAACAGTAAGGGCGGGATGAAACAAGGGTGACGACTTTGTGGTGGGATTTGTGGAGGTAGAGGCGTCAGAAAGTGTGGAAGAATCAGGGATAGTCATTTAGAGAAGAGAAGAAAGGAAGAACAAAACCCGAAAAACAAGAAGAAAATTCGGGAGGGCAGCGGCGAGAGGAGAGGCCGGCGGGTGTGTGGAAGAGAAAGGTTTTTAGGGTTTTGTTTATTTGGCTCTTGATACCATGTGAGATGATATTAATCTCCCTCGGGGAGTCTTTCATTAATATCAAGGTATATATAGAGTACAATATTCATCCTTATACAATAGGAATTCTAAGCCTATACAAAAGAGGAATCCTAGTCTTACCATAATTATATTTACACAATATATAGAAATATTCTAATTATGGGTAGGGAATATATTGTTTCCTATATTTACACGTTTACAGTCCAAGTACATATAATGAGTCCATGTTCCCATTTCATATCCGATGTGAGACTCTTAACAAATTATATTTGTATAATTTGAAATTTTATGATAATGGTTAATTTTTCAATTACACAACCTAAAAATTAGATATTTGTGAACTTTATCCCCGTCCTTCTTCCCTTTTCTGATGGGACCGGCCATGTGAGCAAGCTCACACTGCTTTTTTTTAATTATTATTATTATATGATGTTGGTTTTAGATTGAATTTAATTGGAGAAGCATTATTATTGGTGTAAAAAAGATGGATATTGGCTCAATCCCAAAATCTAGCTTAAGATGCGGGGATTACCCAAATCATATAAAGAGATCACCCCTTTCTTTTTCCATCAGATGTGGGACTCTTCAATACTCCCGCACGATCATAACTGAACATCTGGAGCACGGATATATAACATGGGGCCCAAGTTCGAAAACAAAAATTTGGATGAGTCAAACTTTAACACCATGTTGAAGTGTGTGAGAATTCACATAATTGACTCTAATTTATTTAGAATTAACGCATAAAAGTTTTTGTAATTTTTTGTGGGCTAAAATATGACAAGTATTCGGGAGATACGGTGATCTTTGTTTGTAGATTTTGCTTGAAAATGAAAGACGTTTCAAGATTAGAAGTTGACGTTTTGTTTACGGAGTTGACAACAAAATTTGAACTTGAAAGAAAAACTTCAAGTTGAAGTTCTGGTTTGAAGACTATAATATGAGTGATATTTTCAATATTTTCAACTTTCACTTAAAAATTTTAAATTTTCTATGACTTATTTTTTAAAAGAAAAACTACAATTATTCAAACACAACTTTCCACTTACTTTTTCGGGCAATTAACAGGAATTCCCTTATTTCGGGGTGGTCTTTAATTTTTATAATGAATTTTTTTAGTTTTGCCATTTGATTAAAATTCCCTAAGTTCTGGGTTCGAACCCAACTTAATAAAAAACTAAAAAAAAAATCGCAAGGCATTGTTCGCCTGCACACTATACTTTATAAGACAGAGTTCGCCTGCACACTATGCCTTATAAGGCAGAGTTTGCTTTAAGGTAGCAAACTCTACCTTAAAACATGCAAACTTTATCTTAAGACAGAGTTTACCTTGCGAATTCAAACTATACCTTGCGATTTTTTTAAATTTTTTTACTGAGCGGGGGTTCTAACTCGAAACCTCAGAATATTTTTAAATGAAGAACAAAAATTAAAGATCAATAATTTGAGGGACAAAAATTAAATACCAGTGCTTTTGAAGTTCAATCCGCACAAAAAGATGAACTTTTCCCCTCTTCAAGCTTCAACTATATGTCGAAATAGGTCCATTATCTTTGTGATCCATTAAGCCTTGCTTCAATTAATACTGTACTGCGTCTTCCTTCTAACGAGGCCCATATATAGTTTGTCCATTACTAAACCTGAGTGATTTGCACAAATAGGACTTTTTGGAGCCATCGTTTTAAATTTGACCTTTTAAAAAAAAGTAGTGCAAAAATAATCGTTTTTGCAGAAACGAGAGCAAAATTCTAGCAGGTCGCCGTGATTTTTTATTTGATATTGTGCTAAACTTGCTTAACAACAAATTATGATGATTGCCAGGATTTTGGTCACAAATCCTAATGAATTACCATGGTTTCAATCATAAGACTTAGCCTAACATCAAGTTATGATAATCTCTATGATTTGTGACTAAATTAAACACGCTATATTAGAATCCTGAACTCAAAGTCATAATGTTAAAATTTTGAATCCGCCTTTGAATACAATGGTCACCTCGTGTTATACTCTTTGAATTTGCTTTATTCAAACAAATATTTTTCTACTCTATGCCTCTTTGAACTACTACATGGTACATGGACTTTACAAAGTGAGACAAAATAAGCAAATTAACAAAAGAAAGAAAGAAAGAAAAACTTTAGTAGGACAGAAAATTTCTGTATTTATTAAAAATTGATCCATTCAGAACCATCAATAAAGCTAAGTGAAATAAAAGGTTTAGCTTCTTGTTCAGTTAGTTCTCTGCACCATGAAACTCTTCCTGCAAAACTTGCCCCTGGTCCACTACATTTATATTGCCCATAAAATACAGTCCTGTCCCAAAAAAAAAAAGTAACAATAATTAATAATTAAAAATACAAATGGAATTGAAATAAAAAAGATATTATCTGCATGGGGACCTTTCCATAATAATTAGTTAATGATTAGTGTTTAAGCATAACCGATCATACATTATCTGCATGCATAAGGTCATTAATCATTTCCATTTAAGCTAATAAAACACAACCTAAAATGACAACTTTTTATATTTTGTATGTAAGGGATTTTCGATATAACCCTTTATTATTATTATTATTATTATTATTATTATTATTATTATTATTATTATTATTATTATTATTATTATTATTATTGTGCATGACAGTTTGGATTACGGTTGATAATTTGGAACACACTTTGCATTCACATGGACAGATGCAGCTTTTCAATAATTATATGTTAAAGAATATTTCCTAATGTAAATTTATACAAATATGGAGTCGATCGTTTACACAAATAAACGATCAGTATAATAATATTTTAAACCTCATCAATTAAAATTCTACATCTGTGTATGTACTTTTTTCCAATTTTTCTTTCAAATATATCACAAGATGTCTTACATAGCCCCCAATCAGGTAGTAGAATTACAGATTGTCATTTTTCAGCTTCAATAATTGAAAATTAGCTACTATTATGGAATTTCTAAGTTTTCCACATGTGAAACTTTAAAATATTATCATAGAGTTTTACTAGTGAAATTCAAAATTTCTTAACATAAGTTATTTTTCAAAGACAACCAAAAAATGGTCAACTAACGCTATTCCTATCCCCAATTTGATAGTGACAAACGAATGTAGATGCTCAACATGGTAAGAACTTATGTGTATATTATTAGTGCTATCTTCATAACTCTGTTTATGCGAGCTCGATCACATTGGTGGTTACAAGCTCGAATACGAGGATTACAGTAGGATGATAACCAACGAATCAAATCAGTCAATTTATGACAAATTCTCACAGTACATAACATATCTTTGGCTCGTGGTCACCTAGGTACGTGTCACATCAACCGTCAAATGTGCCACTTAAATAAAGCCATATAATCCTTGTGAATTCACATAGTTAGATATTAATTAGATGATATTGAGGTATAGTTGTTTATTATATTTATTAGAGATAAAAGATGATGATAATGTGTTTATTTATTAGAGGAAAAAGGATGATGAACAATGCTATATGGAGATAGTGGAATAGTGAAGCTAGTGCTACTCTGGAAAAGGTGGTTAATATGACAAATTCCCAATACCATTTGTGTAGATATATAGGTAACAGATAAAAGGACGGCCACCGTCCCACGCTCACTATATATATATTATAGCAAAAGCTAATTCTATACTTTATAATTTTGTGCTTTATAAACTTAGCCACTTTAGTCTATTGGTTGGTTGATTTTTGGTATTTTTGGCAAGAAAAAAAGAAACTTATCTAGATTCTAGACTCTGTTCTTTAATTAGAAAATGTAAGGCCATCCACATTGATTGATCAAATTGTTAAATTCAGTAGTAGAAAAAATTAGGTAGGATTTGCACCATCTCTTGGGTGGTATTAAAAGGGCGACTTAAAATAAAGTTTGGGTCAATAAACATGTCATGATTCAATAACATATTACTTGAATCAACAAGTTGAGGAGGTGATGTTTACATTTGAATTCTTTTCGTCTAAAAATTACATTAATATATAAGTAAAAAAAAACACTATATTTTTAACCTATTGAATCCCCTTGCTATATGTTCCTCTTGAAACCCCTACTCAAAATATTCCTGATTTAACCCATATATATATATATATATATATATATACACACGAAAACAGTCTCTTTGTCCCACAAAAGTAGATGTAAGGTCTACGTACATTCTATCCTTCCCCGACCCCACTTTGTGGGATTACATTGGGCATGTTGTTATAGTTGTTATATGCTCAAACTGGAACTAATGAATTCGTCAGTTAAATCAATAAAATCCGCCCTAAGAATCTAGGAATTTTTGCCAAAATCCGTAAAAAATGTCTTGAGTGTGTGCAACAAAGTCTCATATAAAAAGTAGAAAAGATATGAAATCTACTTGTAAGGTGTTGCATACTATTAATGGTGCCAAACCTTTTGGGGGAAAATATTTTGGTTTGGCTCCAAGCGGACAGTATCACACCGTATTAAAAGTTTCTTTGGACTCTTTTAGCCCAACAAAATATGCTCGTACAAAACTATTTCCCACGGAAAATCCCAAATTACTCACAGCATTCCAACGGGAGCGTCCATATTAAATCTACAGATCTCTAAACTCATTTAAACTCCGTTTTTCACGGAATTTTTATCAAATCCATTGGAAGGAATCCGTTTCCCACGGATTTCCGTCGAAGACCAAATTATCCACAACGTTCCGTCAAAAACGTCCATGGAAAATTTGTTGCAAATTTCTAATTTTTTTTAGATTTCGTATGTTGTTCAATTAAATACCGGCATATAAAATGAAACGGGGAAGAGGAGGGAACTTACATCTCACGAAGGGGGTCACCCCAATTATGCCAGCCTTTAGGGATGATAATGTTGTCCATGTAAGTGTAAGCAAAGATGACCCTAGAGAAAGGACCCCAAGCCCTACCTAGGTACAATGCACCAGACCCCGTGACCTTACAGTTCACAAAACTGAAGCCAGTGTCTTCCAACATACTGCTCCTTCCTTGTGCTGTTACTGCCCCTGTCACTTGTGCTATTGCATGTAAATGACATCCCTGCATACAATACACATTATTAATAGTGTAACAATTTTTTATATCATTAATGTATATTAATATATTGTAGCAAGTGTTACTTATGTTATTCCTTAGGTTATTGATCCATAGTAATTATCTCTTATTTAATGTAATATTGATGTTTAAGCATTTATGATGATGAATTTTTACATTATCAGTGCAATATAAGTGGTTATCGAATGACAAGAAAATAAACTTTGGATTTAACTCAACCCCCAAAACTAGTCAATCATGAGGTGATCAAGATTGTCCAAAACCATTTAAGGATAATTAATTTCTACTCCAGAACTGGTTGTGAGACTCTAACACTCTCGCACAAGCAGAATTGGAAATCTGGAGCCAATGGAGTAGTCATGAGTTTAACTAAAGGGAGTCAAGATATAAAGAAGTAAAAACGCGAAAAAACCAATAAATTCAACATACTTACATATACATCATTATTTTACTTATTTATATAACATAATTTTCTCAGTGAAGGTAAACAAAGAACTGGGATGATCTGAATCTGATATCATGGTAATTAGAAAATGAACTTTGGAGTCTAACTTGATCCTAAAAGCTAACTCATAAGGTGATGATTGCCCAAGACCATATAAAAAAATTAATTTCTCATTTCTCAATTGACGTGAGGCTCTAATATAGAAGATTATTGCTCTACTTTTCAGGTTATCAAATCAAGTTTAATATGAAGAATTAGGACTTGTTAACATAGGCCAGCTTAACTTGATTGTGTAAATTTTATACACACTGCAGGTGTACAGAACGTAAAGTCTTTAACATTTCTGTTGTGTGCACTCTGACTGCATTATGTTTTTGCATTATTTGAGTTTCCACACTCAGTTTCCTTGTACTATTATCTTTAGCTTTATTTTATTTCTTCAGTTTTGCGACATCACAGATTCACATGTCAATTATATGCAGTACTTTGATGACACAAAGTCATAAGGACAGAAAATTGTGATAATGATATAATAATTACAACAAAGTTTTGCATTATTTTCAACTCAATGACTCAAATCAGCTAAAGGGTACTGGACCAGGTAATTAGATGTTGTATCAAAATGTTTTGACTTCTCATTTCCTAGATAAAAGTCAAACACATTAAATTTGGCTAAATTGCAACCTATTGGGGAATTCTTTAAATTCAAGAAGACTTTTAGTTATATGCGTTAACAGTATCGAACATATTTACACGATAAGGTCACTTATCAATTACACTAGTAAACTTTGTGATAAGTATTGATTAGTCTTCCGATAAAAATAATAACTAACCTACTGTCATAGGTTATAGTACACCAAGTGTAAATAACTTATCATCTATATGTATAGCTTAAATCCTTTTCAGAAATGTGTGATTAAGATTTTAAACGATTAGAACATATATGATTAAAATAAATAAAGATAAGTAAATGACTTGATTGTGTAAATATTTTTAATTATAACACTAGGAAGAGAAGTGATTAATTAATTACCTCAAAGAAAGAAAGGCCATTTCCAAAGATGAAATCTACAGAGCCTTCAATATAACAATCTTTGTAATAATGTCTGCCCAAATGATCATAAAGTGTATCTTGTGCCCCCAAGAATTTGCACCCTACAAAGGCTGCTGTATCTGCTGATATTCTAAATGCTACTGCTTGCTTTCCTATTGCTCCCGGTGGTGGCACTGGTGTTGTGTTCTGCATTTTAATGACGAGTTTAAGTTGTATGTATTGATGATGTAAAAAATATTTAAATATGAATCGGTAGAATTAAACATGTGAACTATATGACTAATCCAATAATAAAAGTTTCGTAAGGGGACTGGAATAAGACTACCATGAGATTAAAGATCTTCTTTCTCTACTAAAAAATCTCTATTTTCCCACTAAAAAATATTCAGTGGCTATTTCCTACTGAATGTCGATGGGAAAAAAATCTAAATAGTAGTGTTCTCGTATGAAAATATTATGAAGTTCTCCGGCGTTTCAATGGAACATGTTTTCCACAATGCATTTTTCTAGTGAGCTGGTTCGGTGGGAATGAGGTAGAAAAATTATGTTTTATAGCACAAATTTTTCACTGAATATTCGGTGGAAAAAACCTCTATTTCTAATAGTGTTTCTAAAGAGATTCGATTCGGAACTCTTATATGTCCAACGGTTAATATTGAAACAATATAAGAGGTTTTCTCTAACTTTGTTTGTGTCAACAAATAATTTGAAGTACCTCATTTTTTTTAGAACATGTCCGAATCAAATAGAAATGATCCGAAACATTTTTACACTATTTTGGAAAGTTATGACTCTCGAGAAGCTAAACATAACAATTAATTTGAGATGAGGGGAGTATTAAAATTGCAAATAATGATATACATGCACAATTTTATTGTTTGAGTGCACATGAGAAAGAGACAAATATATTAATGCTTTGTTGGATTCCAACTTTGTTTTTCTTAAAAAGCAATCAACCAAGGTAAAGGCAAAAGAAAGAATTATTTTGTACCTTAAAAGTAATATTCTTGGCCTGAAAATAAGGTGAATTCACAGCAAAAGTAGCTGAACCAAAAGTGCCAAGGGGTTTTCCATTTGGACCAAGAGTTTGTGCTGTATCTCCATATTGAATTATTGTATTATCTGCTCCTGCTCCTTCTATGGTTATAAATGATTTCAATGGAGGTATATTTACTTTCTCCCTGAAAAAAACAAAACAATTTTTCAATTTAAAAATAAAATATATTTTTTTGAATAAAATACATTATGTTGAACAAATTTAAATAGGCAGTCCGGTGCATTAAACCTCACAATGTGCGAGGTTCGAGAAAGGACACAACCTTATTTTGCAACCTTAAGGTTGTTTTGCAATTCTACACGATGTTGTTTCGCAGCTTGAACTCATAACCTTCTAATTTCATAGAAGACAACTTTTACTATTGCGTCGAGGATTATTTTGAAGAAATATATGGAACAAAAATAAAATACAAGGGCCAGCTCGGTGCACTAAATTCTCATTATGTGTGGTGTTTGAAAAAGGGCCGCACAATATTTATTCTTATGTATGCAGCTTTACTTTGCATTTTTGTAAAAGGCTATTTTTACAATTTAAACTCGTGACCTTTTGATCGCATGATAATTTTATTGGTGCTCCCAGGTTCCTTCTATTTTTAACAGATATATGGAACAAAAATAAAAGACAATGCATGAACCACTTGGCATATTCATACTGATCCTAATGAAAATGAAAAGAACATAACTCTAACTACTCATATGTTTTTAACATTTTCCATTTGATCACAAGACTGTAAAACGACAAAAGCAAAGGACAGAAACAAAAAGAAAATTCTTTTTATCACACAATTCTCCATGAATTGACAATTGACCACAAATGTTGAGTCTTGGCCAAAGCATTAATACAGCATGTGAAGCTAAGAAAAGACAGATAAATATACAGATAATGAGAGACACACACATGATACTACACCAAAAGACAAACACTTTTGACGAGAAAATACCAAATTCCCTTCCCCCTCCTCCCCTTATTTTCGAGCTACTCAAAGAGCTAGATATTTCAGTTGGAAATCACAAAATGTAGATGTATCAATGACATTCAATTTCAAGAATTGAAAAAGGGGAAAAGGCCAATTTATGCACAACTCAATTATCCAGTGAAAAGTTTGAGATGCATGGAAACGGTTCAAACAATATATATGTATCATTGACAATCACAATGAAACAAGATTCAGCTTGCGTGCACTTCGACTACTCGTGGTAATCGATGTCACTACTAGAAAGTAGAAATCAGCTAATTTCCGACGGACGTCCCGTTGAAATTCGGCTCGTAGGTAAGGAATTTTCGACGGAAATCCGTTGGAAATGTTACCAACGAGCCAAATTCTAATGGATTCCGTCGGAAATTTTATAGTGTGTGGGCAGAAACTGACACGAACATCACTATTATAAAAAATAAAAAAATTACGCGACTTACGTGTAAACTCCTGCATGGACCTTGATGACAACTCTTATAAGATTGACAAATGGAAGAGAATCAATGGCTTCTTGAATTGAAGTAAAATCTCCGTGAGCAGGATTTCTGTCAACAGTAAGTGTGTAAGAAGGGAACAACTTATTTTTGGCTGTCTTGAAGAGTGAATGCTTTAAGCTTCCAACAAATTGTACCCACTGCATGAATTGTTGTTCTGAATGTTGAACTTGTGTCATGTTCACTGTTAATTGCTTGCCTGCATTTCTCTTTGGCCTAAGCCCTTTGGTGTGGCAATGAATTAGCTCACAATTATTGATCATGAGAAGATGAATGAGAATTGTAGTGAAGTGAAGAAATGGTCTAAAATTTGGCATTCTTATTAGGTAGTACTAGCTATTTCAAATGAGAATAAAAATGAGAAAAAACAAAAAGTGTCAAGAACTTAATTGAGAGATGTTGAAATGCATTGCAAGTTGGCTATATATACATAATTAGATGTATGTTTCTATGTGTGGTTTTGGAGTGGGGTTGGAGAATTTAAGCGGTTTTGAGTAATGAGTCATCTCTCTCATTTTGTTTATAATAGTGGTGTTCCATTTTCACTATATTAATTCTATCCATCAAAACTAATTAGATAAATGAAAAGAAATTACCTAATATATTTTTATCTTAATTAGACTTAGAAGTATTGTTACCGCGTAACTCTATGTCCACCAAAACTTAAGCAGATAAAAAAAATCAAATACTCCCTCTGTTCAAGTTTATGTGCCTTTATTTACTTTTTAGTCTTTTAAAAAAAGATTGACCCTTTTCTAAACCTGAACACGGATTTAATTTCAATTTCTCACTTTGCTTTTAATGATAAATTTTTATAGTCACACAAATATCATGATATGTTTAAAATCACAAGTTTCAAAAGTCTTATAGTCACTCAAACTTTATGACACGTTTAAAACCAAAGATCATCATTTCTTTCTTAAATTCTGAGTTCAATCAAATAATTGAAACTAAGGGAGTGTGAGTAATATTTTTTTGTTTCTACTCAAATTCAAACCACGATCTCTCATGATTTTCTTTCACTTTTTGACTGCTAGGAGACACTCCTGAAAACATAGCAAAGCCGTCCATTGTTGTCTGAAAAATTACACTATATAAATAGATAAAATAAATTATATTACATATTATATTAAACTTTTTTTATTTTTATATATTAACTTTTTTTTTTATATATATATATATATATATATATATATATATATATATATATATATATATATATATATTTAGTGAAAATTTTGATTCTATCAATGTAGGGAGCACAGAATAATATGAATCATCTTTTAGGTAGAAAGTGGTACAAATTGGAAAATCATGACACAGGATTGAGAGTGTCACGGGTGCTTCCACTGAAATGAATGCACAAAAAGTTGGGATGTGTTTGGTGGGGGGTGGGTGGGTAGGGTGTTCACAAGAAGGAATTTAGGCCACAAAGACAACTTCATAGGAATGCACTTTTTGGGTTATTTTATTAAAAACTTTTGTTCTACTAATTTTTTTTGCTTTTCTCACTTTTTGTTGTTTGTTAGCTCCCGTGAGTGTTCTTTCTGTTGCTGTATCAAAAATTCAAAAGTGAATATATTCGCATGAGAAAAATGATTCAGTAACTAACACACAGTTTGGTTGTGTGTACTTTATTTAGGTATTTAGTTAAATTAATTGTCTTTCATAGTAAATTAAATAGCCACTATACAGTAAAATAACAGATAAAGTTTGCTGCATAGTCAGTCCAAAGAGTATAAACCTTTTTCATCTATTGCTTATTTATGGACTTAACATATATTTGAATGTTTAATCAAAAACATCGAAAATGCCCTATTAAATCTTAAAAACCACCACACACAAAATTGCATTAGACATAAAAAATAATAGAAGTTGCACCTCAAAAAAGTTGCATCAAACTCTATAAATAGACCATAAATAGCAGATTCCGTAAAAATTGCACCTTCTAATACGAGTTCCCCGTCAAATCTAACAAAGATAATTTATTAAATATTTGACGGAGACCAAATTATTTACTTTTATTAAATTTAAAGGACAAAGCTACTCACAAATTGTTTAGGAGACTACTCACAAACTTAAGGGACCATTTAAATATTACTAATTTCTCGACACGTGCGTTGCACGTGTATGCCAAGTTTAGTATATATATTTCTAAGATAATATTTATAAATGTGAAAAATTAATGTGATTCGTTGTATGGTAGACTCGTATGTCGAAGTTAGATGATTGGATATCGACTGAAATCATAAAGATGCACGATTAAAGTTAAAATAATAACATGTGACTTTTTATGTGTTCTAATTTTATAAGGTACAAACATGTAATGAAACGTGTTTCACCTAATATATTCACACTCAATATTCAACACATGTAATGAAACGTGTTTCACCGAAAAGAAGATGAATGACGCCTAATTATAAAGAAGAGCTTCAATAACACGAGTCTAGAAGAAAAAATAGGATGCAACATATCTAGCAGTAACTTTATTCCCCTGACTTCCCTAGATAAACAAAAAAAATTAAGTATGTAACATGGGAGAAATCATTAATAGTTAAAAAAAATTGGGAGTAAAGTAGGTTATAACATTAAGGAAAAAATAACTCACCTGTGGCACCGAACAGATTACACTTACTGATTTCGGTTTCAGTACCTTTTTTGTTCACTTTCAGAAAGATGAAAATTATAAGATTTTGATTGAACCTGAGAAGATTAGTTGGACACAGCAAAAAGAGTATAATGTTAATAATATAATACTCTCTCCGGATCAAAAATAGTGTCCACCTAGCTGTTTTTTTTGTCAAAAAGAATGTTCACTTATCAATTAAGAAAGAATTAACCTTATTTTTTCAGATTTATCGCTATTAAATGCTATGTGATCAAATCTCAATACATATTTAATTAGGGGTAGTTTAGTCAAATTACTTCTTTTTTTCTAGAGATTAGTATTTTCTTAAAGGGTGTGCAAATGACTAAATTGACAATCTTTTTAATCCGAATGGAGTATATGTTTTGCACTTACTATTATATTATCCTTTGTGTTTGAAATTTTAAATAATTTTAATAAATTAAATATTTCGTCGAATGAAAAGCAAGTAAAAATAAATACCTCATTTGTTCTTTGGCTGATGAGCAAATTTCTAATTCTTTTTTGTAATTCTTCTATAACTTGTACCATCAAATATACAAAAGGAAAAAATTGATGTAGTATCATAAAAAATGAAGGACCAATGGTTACTCATTTTCTACATTCGAACTTGATTTTGTCACTTAATAATGCCACTACATGCTGCTAGTTTGCTATGAATCAGTTTTCAATGGTTCTTCAATCCTTATTCGAGAAATTCCTTCCAAACATTTTTTAACCCATCAACTTCACATGTTTGAAATACAATGCTAGGAAGTGCAGCAAAAAGCTAGCTATTTATATTTGACATTGCATACAAATCCAAATCCACAACTTTTACACGGATGGAGCCATTAAAAGATACTAACATATTTACCAGAAAATCTAAGGGTAAAATTCATATCCCGTTTGTGATTTGGAGGCATAACAAATGAAAAAAAAGGCAGCCCGGTGCACTAAGTTCCCGTTATGCGCGGGATTCAGGGAAGGGCCGGACCACAAGGGTTTATTGTACACAGTCTTACCTCACATTTCTGCAAGAGAGTGTTTCCACGACTTGAACCCATGACCTCCTAGTCACATGGCAACAACTTTACCAGTTACTCCAATGCTTACCTTCCGGCATAACAAATGAAGATTCCTTGTATTTCAAAAGTAGACAAGAGATGTGCTTTGGAAGCATAACAAATGAAGATTCTCTTCATCTGAAAAGAACATGTGACAAAAGAAATCCCTTGTTTTCTCAATAGAGACGTAGGGGTAGAGTGGTTACTCCTTAATGAGGAAATGTTTAATGGAAGCAAATAAGAACAGAATTTGTAGTTCATGTTGTGGAATATTTAAATATCTAGAAACTCCTTCTGGAGTGAATAGTTTTAAGAACGAAAGGGATTTAGTATTTTTATTGTTTGTCTCTCAATGGATACCGATGTAGAGATAAGAGATGTATTTGTGACACTATGCGGCTTCAGCTCAAATGGTGCAGAATTGTTGTTAGGTATAGTGTCTTTTCTGGTTACTATTGTTAAGAGTTGCTTTTTGTAACCTTTTTAAAGTAAGGATACTTAGGTTTTAGAAGGCTCTTTCACTTGTGAATTCCACTCTCTTGACAACTAGCTACAACGGTAACATCCCCTCACCCCCTCCCCCCATCGACACAACACCACCACCGCCGACTGCCGACGTTGCGTTGTCCGTCGGCCGCCATCCGCCCGCGACTAGGTACGATTAGCACTGTTGTTCTCTGTACTCTCTTCCTTCTCTTTCTTTCTCTTTCTTCCACCGTGGTTGTGTCGTCGCCGGTGACTACCACCACTGGCCACTGACCGCCGACGCTGCAACGCCCGCTGACCACAGGTGACCAGGTACGGTGCATGTTCCTCTCTCTTTCTCTTTCTTCCATTTCTACTCCTTTTCTATCTTTTCGCCATCACCGGCGGTCGGAGTTGTACCGTCGCCGATGACTATCAACCGTAAGTTTCCTGCCCTCTCCGACGAACGAAGAAGACCAGGTTTCTTCGGGTTCTCAAGCTCAAAACAGAAACCCTACAGTGGGTTTCAGGCAGGTTTACATAGCTACGCAAGTTTCCGGCATAGTTCCGGCGGTGAACAAGAATTTTCCAGTAGAAGACAGACATTTGCACAACTGAACAGTGATTTTTGGGCTGCGGACAGGTTAGATTCACATGGAATTGGTACCTCCAGGTGACCGTACTCATTCTTTGCCCTTACCTTCGTAGTTACATTTTGCCGTAATTGATGTATTGTATATTTACTTTACATTCTTGTCACTACTAGTCTTCTCCTTAGCTATATCGGTCCTATCGTAGTGGCTAGAATCGCATCTAGATTCTTGTTAATTTGTGTTTTTCGTATTGATTTGGGGTGCTTCACATTGATT
Source organism: Anisodus tanguticus (assembly GCA_034509755.1). NCBI lineage: Eukaryota > Viridiplantae > Streptophyta > Magnoliopsida > Solanales > Solanaceae > Anisodus > Anisodus tanguticus. The sequence continues at coordinate 41,381,432 of CM067558.1, forward strand.
TCTGATTGTCTTAGGGTAAATAGTCGATTAGTCTATAACTGCTTTAGTGGATCTGACGACTGATGGTAGACTAGGTGCCACGACCCAAACCGGAGGGTCATGACATGCACCCGGATCTTACTTGTCGGGTACCACTAATCGTATATTTAACATATATCCGTAATTTTGCATGGCCCATGAGGCAGCCACGAGATATCCTACTGATATACAAAAAAAACAAATATGTAGACTGGAAATGAGCTATATAAAATTCCTGCAACTAGAAGGACACAATTACTATACATATACATACCAAGGCTCGACAAGGGCATACATGACTACTATACAAAGGACAACTGTCTACAAGTCTCTAAAAAGTATGTAACATCATAAGGTCGGGACAGGGCCCCGCCATACCCATATGCATATGCAAAATACTATACCAAGACTAGACTGCAACTCTATAATAAATAGAGCGCTCCAATATCAGCTGAACCAACAACTTACTAGTGTGAATCATCACCCTTTTTACCTGAGCCTGGGGGCATGAAACGCAGTGTCTCCCGACAAAAGGGACGTTAGTACGACTGATGTACCGGGTATGTCATGCAGGAAAAACAGCATAACAGGGATACAAAAATAAATTGAGACAGAAACAGCCGACAACAACAACCGACAGAAATAACCGACTAGTAGTGAATGCCTCTAAGGGCCATAATATGCTTAAATGTCATGCACAATGCGGTATATATATATACACACACACACACACACACACATATATATATATGTGTATGCGTGTGTGTGTGTGTGTATAACGTCGTCTCCCTTTAGCCTCTGTGGGCATAATCATCATCATATACCAGTTGATCAGGTGGGTGCGTACATAACGCCGTATCCCTTTTTCTATTTCCAATATATAGTATAGGGTAATACATGAATAAAAATGCATGAATGACAATAAAATATTCTGAGTTCATCTAAGTGACATAATATCCTTGCACCTTCGGCTAACATTGGGAATATTAACATCTTTCTCATATAGCTCAATATGGATTTGAGAACATATTTAGACATGCTTTCAACATAGGAATAAATAACATGAACATCCTTAACTACTAAGAGTAGAATCATTTATGGATAATATTACGTTTACGTTTCGTTACATGGAACATGTCAAAAGAAGAAATAATTTGCCTTAACATACCTTCGGTTATCGACCCTTCACTGACGAGGATGAAACTGACCACCTTTACAAGTTACTCTATGATGTTAGGGACTATTATGTTTTCACCTTACTTCCCCTAGAAGGTAGCTAACAGTCCAAAAATGACATCAAAAAATTGCTCTACGCAAGCTCCACGAAGGAACGAGACTGAACCAGTAGGTACACCCCCATGTTATTCTTGAAAGAGAATCCTATATTATTCTTAGTATTAGCACTCATTTGTTGCTCAAGAAATGAGTATCACGTTGTTGTAGATGTCACTAATTGCTATGTCTTAAATGTCTAAGTTATCTTAGAATAAAGTTAGGCTAGAGATAGATATATATTACATTAACATGTGGCAATTTATGGCCACTTTATTGACACTAAGGCCTTAATTGTGTCACCTCCACCTTATGTGACCTTACACCTCACCAAAACTAATTGCTATCTATTAATCAAGGGGCCACATGCATTAATCCACATCACTTAATTATTAATAATCCCCGTCGTCGCACTTATTAAGTCCTAAATTATTTCGGAACCGCATCATTTTATATACTAAGCTCCTTATTTATATACGTGAATATGACATAAATTCCCCAAAGTTTGGGTCTACTTGCATACGTCTAGATGCTCAAACCATCGCCCGAAAGTACGGGGTGTTATACTAGGGTCATGTTCTCGGTTGGGGACGGGGGCGAGGGATGGGGGGTTATGTGGGGTAGAGGCGATGCTAGGTTGAGAATAGAGTCTTGGAACATTGGGACTTTGACAGGGAAGTCCATAGAGTTAGTTAAGATTCTTAAGAAGAGGAGGACCAATATAGCATGTGTCCAGGAGACCGGATGGGTAGGACCTAAGGCTAAAGAGGTGGACGGGTATAAGTTATGGTTCTCTGGTAGGTCGGGGCAGAGGAATGAGGTAGGCATTTTGGTAGACAACGAGCTTAGGGACCAGGTGGTAAAGGTTAGAAGGGTCAATGATAGGATGATGACAATTAAGTTGGTAGTTGGGGGGTCCACTATGAACATTATTAGTGCTTACGCACCGCAAGCGAGCTTGGTCGAGGAGGAGAATATGTGCTTTTATGAGGTTTTAGACGAGGTGGTGGCAGGTGTACCACCCATTGAGAAGTTATTTGTGGGAGAGGACTTCAATGGACATATCGGGTCACTTCCAGGGGGCTACGACGACGTGCATGGAGGCTTTGGCATCGGGGACATGAACGAGGGAGGCGTCTCACTTTTGGAGTTCGCTAGAGCTTTTGGGTTGGTGATAGCCAATTCGAAGTTCCTGAAGAAGGAGGAGCACTTAGTGACTTTCCGTAGTTCGGTGGCTAAGACTCAGATAGACTTTTTGCTCCTTAGGAAGGTTGACAACGGTCTTTGTAATGACTGCAATGTTATTTCAAATGAGTGTCTTACAACCTGACATAAGCTTTTGGTGATGAATTTGGAGATCAAGATGGAGAAGAAGAGAAGGGTTGTGGATGACAGGTTAAGAATCAAGTAGGGGAGTTTGACCATGGCTAGTGAAAGGAGATGGGGGAGAGGTTGTCGGCCAAGGGGGAGTAGTGGGGACGCGACCAGTATGTGGGACAAAATGGCCAGTTGCATTCGAGAGGTGTCTAGAGAAGTGTTAGGAGTATCGCGGGGTAGCCATGGTGAATGTCGATGGGACTAGTGGTGGAATGGTGAAGTTCAAGAAAAGGTGAATGCGAATAAAGTGACGTATGAGAAATTGGTAGAAAGCAAGGATGAGGTGGAGAAGTGGATGAATAGGGAATTGTATAAGATGGCGAGGAAGGAGACAAAGTTGGCGGTCACGGCAACGAAAATGGTGGCTTTTGAACACATATACGTGGAATTAGAGGGAAAATTGGGGGATAAGAAGTTGTATAAACTAGCCAAGGTGAGGAAGAGGAGGGCCCACGACTTAGATCACATGAGGTGCATCAAGGATGAGGATGACAAAGTACTGGTAGAGGACGCGCATATTAGGCAGAGGTGGCAATCTTACTTCCATAAACTCTTGAACGAAAAATGATATAAATATATTGTGTTGGGAGATCTGTAGCAACCTGGTAGGTACCGGGACTTTGGGTATTGTAGAAGCATCAAGATTGAGGAGCTTAAGAGTGCTGTTTGCAGGATGCACGGGGGACGAGCGACCGGGCGGATGAGATCCCAATTAATTTTTGGAAGAGCATAGGCAGGGCAGGCTTGGATTGGCTGACTGAGTTATTAAACGTCATTTTTAAGACTATGAGAATGCCCGAAGAATGGAGGTGGAGTACAATGGTTTCTTTGTACAAGAACAAAGGTGATATCCATAGTTGAAACAACTATAATGGTATCAAGTTGCTGAGCCACACTATGAAAGTTTGGGAAAGGGTCGTGGACATGAGGGTGAGAAAAGGCGTGTCTATTTCTGAGAACCAGTTTGGATTCATGCCGGGGCGTTCGACTACAGAAGTCATTCATCTTATTAGGAGGTTGGTGGAGCTGTATAAGGAGAGAAATAGATACTCACATATGATTTTCATCGACCTCGAGAAGGCATACGATAAAGTACATATGGAGGTTCTTTGGAGATGTTTGGAGGCTAAAGGTGTACATACGGCGTACACTAGGGCGATTAATGATATGTATGATGGAGCCAAAACCAAGGTACGGACATTGGGAGGAGACTCAGAGCACTTTCCTGTGATGATGGGGCTGCACCAGGGATCAACTCTTAGCCCATTCTTATTTGTCTTGGTAATGGATGGACTGACGCGACAAATTCAAGGAGGGGTGCCATAGTGTATGTTATTCGCATACGACATAGTCCTGATTGATGAGACTCGCTGCGAGGTGAACGCTAAGCTGGAGGTTTGGAGACAGACTCTGGAATCTAAAGGGTTCAAGCTGAGTAGGAACAAGACAAAATATTTGGTGTGCAAGTTCATCGACGGGAGCGACTGTGAGACAGGCGTGGAGGTGAGGCTTGAGGCTTAGGTCATTCCAAAGAAAGGAAGCTTCAAGTACCTCGGGTCTATCATCCAAGGGAATGGAGAGATTGATGACGATGTCACACATCGTATTGGGGCATGGTGGATGAAATTGAGGCTTGCATCTGGAGTCTTGTGCGATAAAAAGGTGCCACCAAAACTAAAAGGCAAGTTTTATAGGGTGGTGGTTAGACTGACTATGTTGTATGGGGCAGAGTGTTGTCCAGTCAAAACGTCGCACACCCAAAGGATGAGAGTAGCGGAGATCAGGATCCTTGGATGGATGTGTGGGCATACAAGGAGGGACATGATTAGAAATGATGATATCCGGGGCAGAATGGGAGTGGCCTCGGTGGAAGACAAGATGCGGGAAGCGAGGTTGAGATGATTTGGACATGTGCGGAGGAGAGACACAAATGCCCCAGTGCGGAGGTGTGAGAGGTTAGCTATGGATAGGTTCAGGAGGGGTAGAGGTAGGCCGAAGAAATATTGGAGAGAGGTGATTAGACGGGATATGGAGCAGGCACAACTTACTGAGGACATGACCTTAGATATAGGGTTGTGGATGACACAAATTAGGGTAGTAGGTAGTCAAGTGTAGTCCTACTTACACTTACAAACTGGTTGTTGTGGTGTTATTACTGTAGGCATGCTTAGCATATCATACGAATAGGCGTAGTATTGCTCTATAGTCCTCTCTAGTTTTATTTCTTCTACTATGCGTTAGTTACTGCTTCTCTTTCAGGATGCGATATCATGGCGTATTTGCGTTTGCTATCAGCATTGTCTTACTGCTTACTGTTTTAAGTTCTTGACCGGTTCTGACTATTTTTTGCTTTGCTTGTCGTTAGCCGAAGGTCTCCCGAAAACAACCGCTCTACCTACCAAGGTAGAGGTAAGGTCTGTGTACATTCTACCCTCCCCAGACCCCACGTTATGGAATTTCACTGGGCATGTTATTGTAACTTTCAGATTAAAGAGTTCATGCTTTAATATAATATAAATATATTATTTTCTCGCATGACGCACAAAAGGCGAAATTCAAATGCAAATGGATGTTCAGAAAAGAACAATAATTTTGGAACGTAGTAGTTGGGAAAGTAAAAGACTTTACAGGTTATGAAGGATGAAGCACCCTGGGATATTCACTACAGGTATTAAATAATTAAAAGTAATATATTTTTAAACAAAAAACTTTACTCGGTGTTCAGTATTAGCTTTGAGGTTTCGATTAATTCAAATGTGTGTCTTGTAAGGGTCATTAAAAAAAGACAACACTCCTTACCAAAAAGAATTTCATTTATAAAGTTCGAATCCAAAATTTCTAATTAGAAAAAAAAAACTACTCAAGAACCCCATAGAAGCAACAGTCAAAGCAATAGCAAAAGATAGTTGAAAGAATTATAATAACTACGTGAAAATCTCGAGGAATTTATTTCAGAAAGATTGAAATTGAACAATGGTATAAAGGGAATTAAGAAAAAAGATTTTCTTCGTTAAAAATATATTTCGAATCGTAAGGGGAAAAAATGCAATGTAATACCTCAAAAATTCCTCTGTTACACATTTAGTTCATTAATATTATTGCCATTAGCATATCATCTTGTAAGTACCCTTATCTTAACGAAACACCAACACGAAATGAATCGACTCCGTGTCTCCAAACTCTCCTGAAAAAGGGTCCAACGTATCACTTGATACAAACGATTTTTATTTTTCTGCTAATCTCAAATTACTTTCAGGTTGAAACTTCATTAGCCATCAAGAACAAAAATGACACTCTTTTTCTTTTTTTCTTGACAATCATAGTGTTCGGGTCAACTTGTGCACCTCGATTAATTTCATGGAATATTTGTCACCTTCCACCAGCAACATGTATCATGTAACTTTATCCACCAAGAATATTTGAACAAGAGACCTTATGGTGTTCAACCCACTTCATTAAACCGGATAATTAATATTTTGGATAGTACATGAGCAAATTCAACCATTTTTCTAATCCTAAATGACATTCAATTATTGTTAATTTCTAAACTATTTTGGAAAAAAGGAGACAGAGTATTGGAATGATTTTAGATTCTAAATGAAGTTAGGAACTTATTGATTAGATTACGTTGTTAAGATATATAATTGAGAAGAAAAAACGCCAAAATTGGTTGCCATTTTGTGAATTTTTGGTAGACAATCATCTCTCTTAACTCTTGGAATTATCTACAAACTGCTTTCACGGGTGGAAAAAAAACATCAATCAAGATATATAAAAAAGACATTCTTTTGGTGTTTTACATCAAACAAAACACTAATTTAAAAAGGATATTCAATTAAAAAAGCTTTCGACTATTGTTTCTTCCACCATAGAAGCATTACTGGGATAAGGGTATTAATTCAGTATAAAATTTTAAATTATGTTTATTTCGTATTTAATTAGTTATAAGTATTAACTAATATTTATTTATACTTTATCCTAAAATTTTACTATTATTTATATCTCATATAAGATGTGAAATAATAATCTCGGGATTATAATCATTGGTTAACTTTTTTAGCCAACCAAACAGCCCCTTAGTCTTACTCACGTGCCTTTTTTTATATAATCCTCTGATTTTCGAAATTTACAGGTTCGACTAGTTTAGAACTTTAGATTCGCGTTGGATAGGGAATATTAAAGGAAAAAACGCTCACTATCAGGATTTTTTTCATTTTCAAATCTCGAACTCAAGATTTATGATTAAGATTGAAGGAGCTCATACATCCCACGACAACCCTTAGTAACTATATGTCTTGTATTATACTCATCTCCTACTTACAATGAAACATTATAAACACTGTTGCAGATATAAATAAATCAGTAAATATATTTTTTCTTTAATAATTCAAACTTTTAGATAAACTAATCACGCAATTTAATAAAGATTTTGACACTAAACTCTTGGTGATCATCATGAATTGTGGCAAGTCTATCCATTAGAAATTCTTACTGACCTCCAAGACAATTTGTACTAAATTCCTAGTAATCGCTATAATTTGTGGCAAATCCATCCATTAAATATTTCAGATGATCCGACAATTTCTACTAAATTCCTCATAATCACCACGAGTTACATCCATCCGATCTTCTGGCGATCCACCATCACTTTGTGGCCAACTCGCAAAAACAACCTATTTGTGCAAATCAACCTCAAGGAGCAGACTTTGGATAATCACATTTTCATCCGGCCCTTTTCCGGATCGCGCGCATAGCGGGAGCTTAGTGCATTGGGCTGCCTTTTTTTTTTTTTAAGACAAGCCCAACACAAGCGAACATATCAGGTCCAATATTGTCCAATCGCACAAATGTCTTTATTTCGGAGTGGTATGTCTATCAAATTTGTAATTTGCCTTTCCGCATTTTTTGAGACGGTATAATTTAGATTTTGAAAGACATATTTTACGTTTAACTTCGGCATATGTATCATAGCATTCACACAAATTATGCCTAACAAAACAAAACTTTCAACACTTTAACATAATATGGAAAAAGGCATAGTTTTAAATTTCGCTCAGCACAATTTACGTTTAACTTGCATATTTCAACACTCAACATAATATGAAAAATACTACAAAATCTATACCGCATAACTTAATTCCTACCGAAAATATTTCAAGCGAGGCAAAAGTGATTGATGAAAGACATTTTTTTTTCTTCACAGGCCCTAAAACCGCCCCTAGTGGATGAAAGACATTATTTTTTCTTCACATATTCTATGCCCGAAATTTATTGGCCATACTGATCTAAATCAACACTGGAGAGTTTAGCCTTAACTCAAACCCCAAATATTAAACTAAAATATCAATTTTCATAGCTCAAACCCTAAAGCTCTAACTAGCCACCTATATCATTCGACAAATTTTTATTTTTACATATAAGATATTCACAAATAACACGTAGAAATTCTAAAAATATATATATATATATTTTCTTTAGTTAAAATTTATAAGGGATCATAGGAGACCATTTTTCTGAACAAGTACTATGTAAATTAACTACAACATACCAAATGAAATCTCATAATATGTGAGGTCTTAAGTACGGCTAACAATTTCACTCTGACCCGATGGATCCACCCGATCCGATTATATGAATGAAAATCCGATAAAATACAAATTTTAATCGGGTGACGGATCGGGTCAGATTCGGGTGGACATACATCCAACCCACCACCCGACTTATCCATCCACCCGTTTATAAAAGATTGTTTTTAGAGACACCCTTCTCCATAATAAGTATGTGTGGATGGTTGGGTCGATTTTAGTGTACTTCTTCAGTGTTGCAGGGACAATGCATACTATAATTAGGAAAGCATCTTCATTTATGTTTGATAAATATGAACTAGGGAAGTTGATTATTTTTTACCAAGGAGAGGGGATGCAGTTAGGAGCTGAAGGTTTGCAATTGGATTCTTGTACACATTGTTGGATTATTGTTGGCAGTTATGACTCATGTTTTGGTTAATATGAAGAACAGGGGAACACCCGTATAGAGGTGTACACTTAAAAGTGAATGCTCCCTTATCCACTAACATTATAACACTAATTTCATCAGGTCACTTCAAATAAATTAGGCAACTTGCTTGACATGTAGTATTGTAAAAACAGTATGATAATATTTATTTAATTTTTTTTTTTTGTTTTACCAAAAATTTTAAGTGATTGACTGATTGTGCTATAATTTTCATCCGCGAAGCACCCGATACACCCGATTCACTCATGAATGATGGATGGACCGAACGTGAATGAAGAAAAAATAGGGTAATGAATGGATGGCGGGTGGAGGCGGATTGTGCTCCACCCAATCCACGTCCGATCCATTGCCAACCCTAGTCTTAAGATAATAGACGGTAGACAGATCTTACCCCTGTTCCCGTAGAAAGTACTATGTAAATTAAGAGAGTAAAAAATGCAACTTTATTTATCAAACAAAGGTGGCATACAGATAATAGATCCATTAATTTTCCCTTCATTCTGCATAAATCACCAAACATTACTACATTCTTGAAATATCTACATCTCAAAATAAGAATCTAGATTTCAGTGGTATTCTCTTCAGGTTCATCAAAATTTGGATCATTTGCATCAACAACAACTTCTTTCTTGGCCCAATAACTCTCATAACCTTCCGGTCCGGCCCAAGTAAATTTTCCACCATGACCACCTTTTTTTGGTGATCCATTTATTCCAGTAGCCGATCTCCGGTCTTTCCTTGCATCTTGACCTGATTTGAGGTTAATTTTGGAACTTTTTGATGTGTTCTTCATAGTGGTGAGACTTTTGTGTGTGAGTAACGAATGATGAGGGTGGGTTTTTTAGGAGATAATATATAGAGGAAAATGTGATTGATATTTATTTTTGGTCCCTCGAGTATTGATAATTTTTCTTTAGTCCTTTATAATATTTAGTTAAATATATTTAATCTTCAATTAATTCAAATATGTGTGTTTGGTCCTTTTATGTACTAAACATGTTATTTAGATTACGAGTGTGTTTACCACGAAGGAAAATGTTTTTCATGAAAAAACAAGTCAGTTTCTTACTTATATTCTACTATTTGATAAATAAGCAAGAAAATAATATCACCTCTTTACAGGGTGATGACACCCGTAGTTGTGGAGCATAGATAATCATTTATGTCACTATTGAATTCCAACTTAAAGCTCCTCTCAAACGAGTCATACCCCAAGAGCACTGATAGGTAATATAGCAAAACACTATGAATGAGATGATGTGGAGAATGTAAGTTCGGGGGTGGCAGGGGAGGATGTTCAAGCGGTGGGGTGTGTTGGATGAGTGAAGAGATAATGAACTTGAAATGTCACTTATGTAATTTGTTTTCCGTGCGACCACTATGGAAGTCATTTTTCACATTTTTAAGAAATTTGTTTTCCTATATAAAATGTTTTCGAAATATTTTGACTAACCAAACATAAGAAAATTAGAATATACTTTCATCCACACCAAACACACTCTACGTTTGGAATTATAATTGTCAAATCTGGAATAATTGTATAATATTAATATATAACATATACGTAATTAAGTGGTAGAATAATTGATAATCATGATAAATATATGAATATTTACACGAGAGTCGGCTTCCAACATGTTGTCCATTGTTCCTCAGTAGCTCAGTGATAGAACGGTCGACTGTTAACCGATTGGTCGTAGGTTCGAATCTTGCTTGCAGATATTTTTTAGTTATCGCTTTTTTGATCTAAAGCTTGCCTCCAATGGTGTCCTTCTTCTTTCTTTCTAAACTAGCAAGATCGTGGGACATCAAAAGCGGTAAGTTGATTGTTGGTTTTTCTTCCTCACTCTCGTATAGGTTAACCTGGTTTGTTCCATTCTTAGGGAATGATCCATTGTAAAGACTGGAGTAGTATCTTCATTAGCCGGAAGGAATTAGTCTCCACTAGCGTCATTCGAAGAACGAACAAGAAAAGGTTGGCTAAAGAAGTCGGGGGAAGAAAGTAGTTAGACAACTGTATACGCGAGGGTACATTAGTATTCCGAGAAACCTGCTTGACTTTGGTTTGGGTAAGACGAAAATTGAGGCAATACATGATGTCTTACCCAGTACATTTAATAGCTTCCATGGACCTACAAAAAAAAGTATTTGTTCGAGAAATCCGTCTTAACGTAACGGGAAGGACCGCAAGATGATTACTATTTCTGTCTGAATTCGACATCACTTATGTAACCAAAAAGGAAGGGCGATAGTAGAAGACCTTGCACCCTATCAATAAGGAACATGAGTTTAAGAATTGCTTCCCAAACGAGGAAATAGTTGTCACTGAAGAGGAGCTGAAAGCCACTTGACTAGTTGAAGAGGAGGGCATGAAAATTTGACTTTGATGTAAAGGTCTAAAAGTGTGTATTTCAATTAATTGAGACAATAACAAACAACACCACATTCAGTCAAATTCAACAATGTGGGTCTACGGAGGGTAGAGTGTACACAGATTTTACCTCTACCTTAGTAGGTAGAGCGGTAAATTTTAATTAATTGAGAGTCAAATTTAAATAAATTAAATATTATAAGGACTAGAAAGATAATAATTAATATTTGAGGGATTAAAACTTTTATTAACTCACGGGTCTATATGGTTCTATCATGTGACTTTATGTGCAACGGAGAAATGGATAAGAACAAACTGTGGACTATATAAACAAGGGACAGTACATTGAATGACTTCTAAATAAATACACCACATTAATATCTAACTTAATATAGGGATAATGTATAAAAACCTTCTAAATTTGGCTTCATTTGTAATATACCTATCTAAATATATGTTGTGTTTGTACGGGGTTAGCTTGTGTGTGCAGTGCGCATCTTAACTAATTTATTTTTTATTTTTTGTCAATATATGTATCAGATAATTTTATTAACTAAGACTTGGCTAAATGAGTGAGATATTTTCTAAATCCTCCCATCAACATACATATCGAATAACTCTATTGTGTTTGTACATGATTAGATTGTGTGCGCAATACGCATCTCAACTAATTTATTTTCTATTTCTTGTCAATACATGTATCAGATAATTTTGTTAAGGCTTGGCCAAATGGCGAGATATTTTCTAAATCCTTCCATCAACATACGTATCGGATAACTCTGTTAACTAATTTTTAATCCGGGGAAAAGAAATGATCTGATAGTTTTCTTTTGCCTCTTTTGGAGTTTGAATTCAATATCTCGTGATCGTCAATTCATTTTATTTGCCATTGAATCACAATCTTCTTTTCTAACCGACTTTATTGATCATTAGATCTGAAATTATTATATTTGTATTACATCGTTGAACTTATATATTTAATGTTTATTACACTATTTTATAATACCATATGGTATGAAAGGTTTGTCTTTTTCTTCGCGCATCAAAGATGTGGTGCATTAGATGAGGATGCTTCTCCCTTACACAGAAGTCTCGGGTTTGAGCTTTTGGTATGGATTTTTTTTATAGGGAGCGCTTCCCCCGAATGGGAGCCTACACAGCGCGAGTTTGAACGGATATAGTTGGGTATCAATGCAGATACCGGACATCGGGTGAGGAAAAAAAAAGCAAAAACAAAAAGAAGCGTACATATTGCTTTTTTCTTTCCAATAATTAATTGACACATATACCATGAGCATTTTTGGTAAACTTTTGCTTGTTGCTTTCTTTATTTATCTTAATTATTTTATTGCATTTAAAATGATTCATTTGCAAAAAATCAATAGAGTTGCATTCAAACTTTTCTGTTTTGGTTAAACGGATACTAATGTATTGTTTTATTACTACTTAATATAAGAGAGAATCTGTCGTCCTCACAGGGATTAAATTGGAATATTGTGACTAATTTCAATTCTTTGATAAAGTACACATGCTTGTTGCTCCAATTGATTTTGCTGCCTTCATTGTTTTCTAAAATACCTCTAGCATGGGCCTTTGTAATTGCCCCTTTATTAGAGTTTTTCTCCGGTACATATTTTAAAATTTTATATTATCTAAAACAAATAATTTTTTACATAATAAAAGAGAAAATGAATTTTTTTAAATATTTTTATTTTAATAAGTGAGCTTTTATATAATCAAGAAATCTTATTAAATTGATATTATTTAATTAAGAATAATTTAGTAAAAATATCTCTTGCTTTTTGTGGGTGAATGAATTTCTTAAGAGGTTTGTCCAAGTTAAAAACATTATATAATATAAATCAGAGTGAGTATTTTAGATTATTTTTTCTCATACATTTTGGTAAAAGTTAGACAATGTTGGAGCCAATATTTTTTCCAAAGTGAAGCATTTGTTAGGTCTTACTCTACATTTAAATATGTCCCACGTCATATGTTTATTTTTTCTCTCTATTTGTTTTAAACTTTCAATAACTTACTTCTTTAGTGAGCTCGTATGTGCTTTAGACATTGAAGGATGCCAGAGTCCATAAGGTAGGTATCATTTCTTGGAAGTGAAGTGAAAGCAAGGTTATATTTGACGCTACATGTGTTGATTTTTGAAAGAAATAATCCATTGATTATTCTCATTAATGAAAGAGTATATATATAATTTACAATTTTCATAATAGGAAAATCTTATTTCTATTCTATTCCTAAAATTTTATTCTACTTGAACACTAACTATACAATTATGGTAAGTGTATAATTCTAATAATGTAATATTTACACTAAAATATTACAACAAACAATACCAAATTATTAGCTCAAACCGTGGGCATAACAGTGACCATATATACACTCAATATACACGATATACATAAGTATACCGTGTATATTTAACACACCCCCGCAGTCATAGCGGGCGGTCTTCGTACGCTGAAATTGTCCCTAAAATCTTCAAAAAGGACAGAGGGAAGACCCTTTGTAAAGATGTCTGCAATTTGATACCTGGAAGGGACACGGCAGACGCGTACTTGTCCACGAGCGACCTTTTCGCGAACAAAGTGAATGTCCATCTCGATATGTTTAGTGCGTTGGTGCTGAACCGGATTATCAGAAAGGTAGATGACACTAACATTATCACAATAAACCAAAGTCGCTTTCTGAATAGGACAATGAAGCTCTAAAAGCAGATTACGTAACCAACATGATTCAGAGACCACATTGGCTACCCCTCGATACTCGGCCTCTGCACTGGAGCGGGATAAAGTCGACTGACGTTTCGCAGACCATGAGACCAAGTTTCGCAGATTATTTAACAATTTTCTTCCCGCCTAATCTATGTTATGTGTTGGAACCTTCAACTTTGTCTTTCCATATTTCCCAGACAAGATAAGAATGTTTTGTACCAGAGGTCTCCTATATTTGTTTTGAAACCTTGTACTTTATATTTTGCAGGGAAAAAAGTTCAAATCTTTCAACCCTCAAAAAAAAATTCCATCACATGTATTTGAAGCAGAAAATTGATTTAGATGGATCAAAATGGCTTTGCGTGGACATATAATATTATTAATTTGATAATTCTCCTGTTTGTATGATTGTAACTAAAGTGATAGAATACAAGCACTTTTTTTGTCTACTATATGGTTGCAGTTCAGAAATATACTTACTTTAGCTAACTTATTCATCAGTGTTAGAACCTTTTTTTGTGATCTTGTAATTGCACATAGCTATATCGAGCGTACGCCCGTGTTGTGCACGGGCACAGACCATCTAGTAGTAACGGATGGTTGATTTTTGTAGTCCTCACAGGGCCATTTTAGTAATTTTAATTCTTTATGACATCAGACATTCAAGCTGCTACACATGTTGCCATTTTCTTTTCTATTTTTCACTTTTTGCATTCCTTTTCTTTTTTAAGTTCATTCCAACGTGGTACGTGGGCCTATGTAATTGGTACTTATATTGTAATTCTTTTCATGAATCTTTTCTTGCCCTTTACCCCCTCGTGTTCATATTATATTTTTAGCTTTTATATTTAGTCTAAAATAAATAATTTTTTATGTAATCAAGAAGGTTTTAATAAAAAAAATCCATTACCCTTATTTTAAAATAAATGAATTTTTACATAATCAATATTTATATTAAATTGTTAGTACTATTTAATTAAGGATAATTTAGTAAAAATATTTCTTATTTTTTATGGGTAATTAAATAATTTTTAAGAGGTTTGTCCGAGTTAAAAACGTCATATAATATGAACCGGAGAAAGTAATAGATTATGGATACATCATTATCCCTGAACAATTTTGACCTTATTTTCGAAAAGAGACTTTAATTTTGTGTGGATCCTATTACCTATGAATAATTTTGATCTAGTATTAATACACCCTTTTTCTGTCACCTAGCATAGAGAGTGTATATCACTCTTCCGAGGAAAGTGAGGACCCAATAGACTGATGAATATTTTTTTTTATAGATATTAAAATAGTTTTTTATACTTCTCTTTTATTTTAATTTTTTCTAATTTCATTTCCTTTCCTTTTCATCTTTTATTTCTCCCTTGTTCTTCATTATAGAAATGGTTGTCGGTGCCCCCAGGGGCACATACGAGTTGGTAAGTGGCAAGGTGATTGGGGTACAACCACTCCAAGGTCGCGGGTTTGAATCTGTGTGGTGACAGTCTTTGCTGAAATATTGCAAGAGCTGTTGCTGGGTTCGTGTCCCGTTGGTCCTCTCCCTTGCAAGGCTGCCACTCGCGCATATCCCTCGATTTACATCCCACCTGACCAAGGGGCCTCTGGTACAGGTGGGGGGTTTCGCCTTCGGGACTTTCCCCTTCACAAAGAAATGGTTGTCGGAGTTTGATTTTCCGACCATTATTGGTGGTTCTTTTTCTTCTCTTAGCTTGTTTCTTTTCATGGTGGTATGAAGTGATTTCTGCCGATTTTTTTTTAAATTGATTATTTAGTCATAATTATATTTGTATAATTTTATGGAGAGATGGATAGACTAAATACAATGATAATAGCATAAAATGGTGAAGTGATTCTTTATTTCCATTTCTGAAGCTAAGCAAACCTCCATTTTTGTTACGGTTAGGGGAGGGGGAGAAAGTGGAGGTGGAAAACTTTCTTTTTTTATTTATAGAAGAAAGTCTTTTTCTTCTTTCTTTTTATAAATTTTGGCATTCTGAAACGTGTTCATTTGTGATTGGTGCATGAAAATTACTTTCTTACTCCGACCAGGATTGATCAAAAAATGGTGTATTAATACCGGATCAAAATTGTTTAAAAGGTAATAGGACTCCCGCAAAATTAAAGTATTTTTTTAAAATTCAAGTTTAAGGGGGGAGGGGGCGGGGGTAATGATGTATTGTTCTCATTAGATTATCCTTTACATGATTTGTCTCATAAGTCTATGCAATTTTGGAGCCACAATTTCTTTTCAAACTGAAATATTTATTAAATCTTATTAATATAATTACTCTACCTGCTTTTTCATTTATGTGATTGTTAAATATACATAATATACATGTGTATATAATGTATATTTATGGTATATACTGTTATTAGAGCCCACTGCCCATCCGTGGGAAATCCTTACCCATCCGTGGGAAATCCTTTGTGTGTACAAATATGTAATTAATGTTGTAGTCTAATTAGTATTGTATACTTATCATACTTGTATAGTTAGTCTCCAAATAGAATAAGGTTTTAGAAGTAGAGTAGGAATATGATTCTCCTATTATAAAAATATGTAAATTGTATATATACTCTTTCAAGTAATGAAAATAATCAAGAGATTATTTCTTTCATGGTATCAGAAGTCTATGTCTTAAAATCCTCTCTCCAAATTCCCCACAAATTCCGTCGACCTTCTTTTGCAAATCTGGGTATCTATTCTCGTTTTTGTGTGTCCGACTGTGTCCTCTTTCTTTCAAATTTTCTTCCAAATCCCTCAATCACGTATTGTTTTACCAATATGTCTACATCACGGAACACGTTTCATCATGCCTTTACAGTTTCTAACATCAAGAATAACATCCCTCATGTTCTTGAAATAGAAAACGTCCAATATGCGACGTGGGCCGAACTGTTCAACATTCACGCACGCTCGCATCAAGTCATCCATCACATAATCCCCGCGGCTCCTGAGGATACGGAGGTGCCACGACGCGAGGATGATCCTAAGTTGTGGACGACTCTTGATGCCACCGTCCTTCAGTGGATATATTCAACAATTTCTACCGTCCTTTTGCAAACGATTATTGAACCCGACGCTACGGCGCAGGCGACTTGGGATAGACTACGTGATATATTCCAAGATAATCAAATTTTTAGAGTTGTTACTCTTGAGCAGGATTTCTCTCACGTCAATATGGAAGATTTCTCTAACGCTTCGGCTTATTGCAAAAGATTGAAGGAATTGGCAGACCAACTCCGCAACGTTGGCGCGCCGGTTTCAAATGATTGTTTGGTTCTCCAAATGGTTTCAGGCTTCTCTGAGGCTTATAGCGGTGTTGGCACGCTTCTTCGTCAAAGCAATCCTCTTCCGCAATTTTATCAGGCTCGTTCTATGCTTACACTCGAAGAAGCAGGCATGACTAAAAAGGTGGCTATCGATGCTAGTCCCGTGGTCATGATGACCAAGTCCACTGTTCATCCTACCGGTTCCAACAACTCGGGCCAAAATCGCAACAACGGTGGTGGCAAAAAGGGAGGAAATAAGAAAAATAATGGCAAGAATCGCGGCGGCAACCGGAACAGTGGTAGTGGCGGTGGTGCCCCTCGGGGCAGTCAACATCAGCAGTTTTGGGCCCCGCAGTGAGCCCCTATGCAGTGGAAGTGGGCCCCACAGTTTGGGCCAAACAGTGGCAGCCCAGCGATGCAGCCTCACTGCCAGTGGGCTGGCCAGCAGCAGCAGAGGCCCAACATGCACTGGCCCACTTATGGTAATCTCTCTGGACCGAGGCAGCAAGCAGGGGTACTTGGGTATCTCACATTCACGAGATCAGATATTACGTATGTCGTACAACATGTATGTTTGTTTATGCATGATCACAGGGTTGAGCACATGAATGTGCTTAAACGCATCATTCGGTATATTCAGGGTACACTTGACTATGGCTTGCATTTATATCCTTCCTCGACGTCCGCACTTGTCTCGTATACAGATGCTGATTGGGGTGGCTGTCTTGACACCAGACGGTCTACGTCTGGCTATTGTATGTTTCTTTGTAATAACTTGGTCTCCTGGTCTGCGAAACGTCAGTGGACTTTGTCCCACTCTAGTGCTGAGGCTGAGTATCGAGGGGTAGCTAATGTGGTCTCTGAATCATGTTGGTTACGTAATTTACTGTTAGAGCTTCATTGTCATATCCAGAAAGCAACATTGGTTTATTGTGATAATATTAGTGTCATCTATCTGTCGGGTAATCCGGTTTAGCACCAGCGCACTAAACATATCGAAATGGACATTCACTTTGTTCGTGAAAAGGTTGCTCGTGGTCATGTACGCGTCTACCATGTTCCGTCTAGGTATCAAATTGCCGACATCTTTACGAAGGGTCTTCCCTCGGTCCTTTTTGAAGATTTTAAGGACAATCTCAGCGTACGAAGATCGCCCGCTATGACTGCGTGTGTGTGTTAAATATACATAATATACACACAATGGACATGTGTATAATATGCATATTTATGGTATATACGGTTATTAGAGCTCATTGCCCATCCGTGGGAAATCCTTACCCATCCGTTGGAAATCCTTTGTGTGTACAAATATGTAATTAATGTTGTAGTCTAATTAGTATTGTATACTTACCATACTTGTATAGTTAGTCTCCAAATATAATAAGGTTTTAGGAGTAGAGTAGGAATAGGATTCTCCTATTATGGAAATATGTAAATTGTATATATACTCTTTAAAGTAATGAAAATAATAAAGGGATTATTTCTTTCGTGATACTTTTCGTTTTTCAAGAATCTATTTGACTAAACTTTGAAGCTGAATTGAATTAGAACAACATAATATTTTAAATTTAAATTTAAATATTACACAAAGCAATTGCAATTTTTACTGAAAATTGATATTTTTAAGCACAAACCATATATAAAGAACTAAACAATTCTTAAGATTCATTTAATAAATTTTGTTTATTTTCCTTAATTTCATCTGAAACAAAGCTTAAATCACCGCATTTAACTAGCATAAACTCTTGCCACATGAAATATTATGAGTTAAATTAAAACCTAATAAGTATAAAAAAAATTATTTCTATCTACAAATACATAAATTATATGCTCACAAATTCATAAAAATGTCAATTTTTAAAATTTATGATCTTCATTGAGTTGTAATTTTTCTACAGAATTTAAATCATGATACTTTACAGAATGTCGAGTCGCTTGTGTCCCTTTGATATTTGATAAATCTCTTGCCAAATATTCTTCCCCATAAATAATTTTTTATTTAATAATTATCTAATTAGGTTACTAAGTAGGCATTTGGCCATAGACTCTAAATATTTTCACTTTATTTGAAATTTATGAAGTTGGAGTTAGAGTTGTGTTTAGTTATACTTTTGGCAAAAATATTTGGAATAGTGTTGATGCTTAAATGTAATTGAATACAACTTTAAAAGTTAAATGTGACTTGAAACATGTTATAAGATGTTTTCCAAATTTAAAATAAAATAAATTGAATTTGAAATTTTCATGGCCGAACATAAATATTCAAATAAAGTAAAAAATTATTCCAAAAAAAGTGAATAATATTTATGGTCAAACGGGTCATAGCAAATTTTATAATCATGAAGACTTATCAACAATACATGTTTAATGTGTCACTGGATTATATTAATTATGCGGTAAGAAATACAAATCATACTTATGTAATTAAAATAATATTACTTTTATATCTTGAGTTTAACTATATATATATATATATATATATATATATATATATATATATATATATATATATATATGAGTTGTCCAACATCCAGGTTTATGCCCGTTACATAATTCGGCGAGTTCGCCATTGTTCGATCATTACAAAAATTTACATCCCTTTCATAGACGTCCTAGCATATATTTCCAAAACACATTGGTAACAAAAGGGGAGGAACTACAAAGTTTTTTGTCCCATCAAAAAATTGTTGCTTAGCTTCTTCATTTGCCAGTAGATCAACAACCTTATTGTCACACTCCAACTTTAGGGGTGTGGCCGGCACCCGGATCTTACGGCCCAAGCGTACCATATCTCATCCGACTCTGAATATGGGGCGACAAGGCCTCTAATCAATACCATAAGGGAATATGACCCTACATCCTGCGAATAGAAGAGATCCAATATATATATATATATATATATATATATATATACATATACATACATTAGGGTCGGCAATGCCATACACGACTGATATACACAGGACAACTGTCTACAAGTCTCTAAAGAGTACATGACACCATCACATTGGGACAGGGCCCCGCCTTACCCATAACTATATACATATAATGTCATACCAACTTAGACTAGCACCTCCAGAACAAGTGAAGAGCTCTGACACCGCCATTGAGATGAGGTCCTACCGAGGGTGGGCGTCGCTCCGTCTATCTGAACCTGCAAACATGAAACGCAACACCCCAACAAGAGACGTTAGTACGAAAGAATGTACTGAGTATGTAGGCACCTTCTCTACTATTATGGCGAAGTTCCACCTTTTCTAAGTTCTCCTAATCTCTAACTCATCTGATTTAACTCAAGCTATACCAGTGTCTCTATAGCTTACCGAAATCGTCAACTCACCTCTTTTGATGGGCTTAATCCCAAGGTCTACTTATTCTCGCCACTTTCCCGCTCACTTTCTCCTGTCTTTACTTCTATTTATCTAAAAAGCTTGTGGTACTACAGTACTTTGACAATTCGTCCTAGCTATCATTCGATCATCCATTATTTCTCTTAATATATATTACTGTAATTTACTTAAGTAATCTTCTATTCCCCAATTATGAGCATATACAAGTGACCAATATATTTCATCTTAACAATAGGTTTGTCCCTTAAGAAACAACGTACTACTAGTATAACTCATTTCTACATACAATATGTTATCGCACTACGCTTTGTGACTTCTTAGCTTCTATATGAGCATTAATCGTAAGCCCATTTCCTTATTAAACATCCTATAACCCTCATATTAGAAATTGGACTCGTTAACATAATTACTAGCATCATGATCTTATTTAGGGAAATACTGACACTTACTATTCTGGAGTTCTATTTGTAGGTGCCTAACTTGTTTATCTTTAGCATCCTTTAGCTATTGTAATAATCTATCATTCATCTCGCAGTACCCTGTGGTACCAGGGATTATCGAATTTCTTACACACGGGGTGATATCTAACTAACTGGCACACTTAATCCTTTAAGTTTAAATCTGCTCACAACGCTCACTTTAGGGGAAACGTCTTCCCTAATGACTTTTAAGGTTATTCTTCAATTGTCATTTTATCTTTGCCAAGACACAATCTTTGTAATCCTCAAGATATCAACTATCATTAAATCTCTGATCTCTAATTCATATCTGATTTATCTTATTCATCATCTCACTCTTCACATCTTACTCGTACTATTTCATTTACCATTTTCACCTTGCTTTATTCATTCGTTATAACTCATACTTTTACCTTCTAATATTCTCAGGACCTGTTGTTGTATTGGCCATCTGAATGGCTGTAATCTTTCTAATTTTAATATTTCTGTATCAATAACAAACGTAAGCTCAGACTCAAACTCTTATGGCTCAGCTCTACAACACGATTTGGATCTGAAAGAAGGGTAACATTTCCTAAATATCTTGTAGCCTCCCAATGATAAGTGTAGTGCGCAACACACCCATAATTGAAACTCTACTAGACATAGCTTGTAGACATCCCTAGGACTGACTAGCTCTGATACCAAGTTTGTCATACCCCAACCTTGGGGGTATGGCCGACACCTAATACCTTACGGCCTGAGCGTACCACATCTCATCCGACTTTGAATATCGGCTGACAAGGCCTCTAATCAATGATCATAAGGGAATATGACCCTACATCTTACGAACAGAAGATATCCAACAATATACATATATTTACATAAACTAGGGTCGGCAAGGACATACACGACTGTTATACGCAGGATAACTGTCTACAAGCCTCTAAAGAGTACATGACACCATCATGTAGGAATAGGGACCCGCCATCCCCATAACTATATACATATAATGCCATACCAACTTAGACTAGTACCTCCAGAACAAGTGGAAAGCTCCGACACCACCGTTAAGCTAAGGTCCTACCGAGGGTGGGCGTCACTCCGTCTATCTGAACCTGCAAGCATGAAACGCAGCACCCCAACAAGGAACGTTAGTATGAAAGAATGTATTGAGTATGTAAGGTAGATAAACATAAGTAATAATAACAATAAGAGTATTGAAGAGTAAAGAAACAACCTGGACCTCGGGGAGCCACTGTGGGAATATGCGATGCATAATATCACTGAAAACCAATCATATCTCTCTCAATATATATAGCCACACTTTGCGGAAATGTCATAATCATATCTTACCCGGCCTTAGTAGGACTCGATGTTATTGTACTCGGCCTCAATAGGACTCGATATTATCGTACTCGACCTTAATAGGACTCTGTGTTATCGTACCTGACCATAATAGGACTCGGTGTTATCGTACTCGGCTATAATAAGGCTCGGTGTTATCATACCCAACTGCAGTGGTATGCACATATAAGTCTCGTACCCGGCCGACTATAGCGCGGCTAAATATCATAAAATAAATACATATATATAATGCATGAAGGACCTCAGAAGAACATCATGAATATAGCCGCAGTGACATAAAAATTGTTACCCTCCGCCAATCATTATGTAACTCTGTATATCAGTTGTCGTGGAGCCAATAAGGAGCATAAAATATAACATATTGAGAGATAATATAAAATGCGAAAAAGTACTCCCGACAAGGGACAAACAAGATGCAATAATATTTCAATAGAATAAAAGACATTAACAATTCTAACTTTAAGAATAGAGTCATTTTGGAGGGACGTTCGTTTACATTTGTTTCTATTCGGGTCATGCCAAAAGAAGAAAAGGTTAGCCTTAACATACCTCGATTACCGACCTTCCAAGAGACTATAACGAACCATTCCAAGCGACTACAATGAACCAACCGTCCCTTACAAGTTTAATCTACAAGAAATGATAACAATATGGGTATCAATCAACACGAAGGCACAAGAACTATACGATGAGGGACAAGCTCGCTGTGTGACAACTATACGGCGTTCCTCCACGCCCTTCTTCCTTCCGAACTCCATGTCAACAACAATTGCAACTACGCAGCCCAATAAACAACAAAAACAACCCATAACAAGTTTCGTAACTCGGACTCAGGGCTTCCGGTTATCGTCCCATATGTACTATACTATAAACACATCAAAAATGATCTTTACGACCTCTTATATGAAGTTAGGAAGATGTTACATACCTTAATGAAGAAAGAACATGCCTATTATTCCCCGAGCCTATAAGAATCATTTGACTACGATAATTACAAGAAAGAGAATGACGAGAACTCGATAATTTTGAAGGAAAGTCGAGTAGAATAAGCTTTGTATACCTTGAAAAGGAATAAAATTTTGCTGCATATAAATTCTCTTTGCTGCCTATAGTTCTAGTTTGTTGCATATAATTCTAGGAGACTAGTTCTATTCCAAAAGATATAGGAAGATAACTATAATCCATTTTGGACCGTGGGTCCACTATTAACCTATACTATTTATAAATTGCATGTCTCTTTAAATATCCGCCAAATCATCTATATAAATGAATGAGTCATTTCTCTTTTTTTTCATAAACATCCACGTGGAAACGGTATCCACCCAAAGTAACTCCTTATCTTTAGTTAATTCTTTTCCTTTTTATTTTTCCACTATCCACCAAACTTAACTAGTTACACACCTAATTAACTTCTTTATCTCAATTATCTAAAAAAAAAAAAAGCAACTCGGTGCACTAAGCTCCCGCTATGCCCGTACCACAAGGGTCTATTGTACGCAGCCTTACCTTGCATTTCTGTAAGAGGTTGTTTTCACGGCTTGAACCCGTGACCTCCAGGTCACTGGCAGCAACATTACCAGTTGATCTCAATTATTTATATAACAAATTATTTTGAATACACTTCATATACTGATTATCATGATCATGTGATATAACACTAGTCCATAGCCTTTGTTGCCGTACACAAAAATATAATTTTCAATCACCGTCGCCCCACTCGTTAAGTCCAAAATTATTTTGGGACTTCATTCTTTTATACACTAAGCTCTTGATATGCATACATGAGTATGACCAAAATTCTTTAAGGTCTTCATAACTTGTTCAATATTCTGAACTTCGACGAAACTTATTTTCTCCGATTCGTTTAACCTCTAACCCTCGCGTAATCGCTCAACTTTGTTATAAATTTTCTATAACTTCACAAATGACCTCAATCCCTTTAAACTCATGTGTATTTACAATGACGTACCTTAAAGCTAAAGTGCGGGGTGTTACAATTTTCCCCTTAGGAACATTCGTCCTCGAATGTAAGGATGTGATTCCTACATAGCTAATCGTAGGAGCACTTAATCTCTTAGCTGTAACTTACACTTGCCACACTACTTAGGGAAAGCTATATGTACGAACACTTTGACTCTTAGTTGTATCTAGCTTATCGTATGCCTATCGTGTGACGCTAATGATGTTTACTCCACACAAGGATGGTATACCTATAATTTACTCGTCTTACTCAACTAGTTTGTCAACAAGATGCATAATCGTGAAAGGGGTGCTACTAATGTGAGTGTATAGAAATATTAATTATTTTAAAGGATCATCTATACTCTCGGCTATCCATAACTAATTCATCTTAAGGGAGATATTCTAATCCCATGTGATACTTGTAATCCCTTCTCGCCACATCAATACTTCAATCATAAGCGATATCCTCAAACGTTATTCTCTTACTACTTAGGCACCTACTCTACTATCATAGCGATGTTCTACCTTTTCTAAGTTCTTTTAATCCCTAACTCCTCTGATTTAACTCAAACTATACCAGTCTCTTTATAACTTACTGAAACTGTCAACTCACCTCTCCTGATGGGTATTCTCACCACTTTCCCGCTCACTTTCTCCTGCCTTTACTTCTATCTATCTAAAAATCTTGTGGTACTACAATACTTTGACAATTCGTCCTAGATATCATTCGATCATCAATTATTTCTCTTAATATCTATTACCGTAATTTACTTAAGTAATCTTCTATTCCCCAATTATGAGCATATACAAGTGGCAAATATATTTCATCTTAACAATACGTATGTCTCTTAAGTAACAACATACTACTAGTATAACTCATTTCTACGTACAATCTGTTATCACACTACGCTTTGTGACTTCTTAGCTTCTATATGAGCATTAATCGTAAGCCCCTTTCCTTATTAAACACCCTATAACCCCTATATTAGAAATTAGGCTCGTTAACATACTTACGAGCATCATGATCTTATTTAGGGAAATACTGACACTTACTATTCTGGAGTTCTATTTGTAGGTGCCTAACATGTTTATCTTTAGCATCCTTTCGCTATTGTAATAATCTATCATTCATCTCGTAGTACCCTGTGGTACCAGGGATAATCGAATTTCTTACGCACAGGGTGATATCTAACTAACTGACACACTTAATCCTTTAAGTTTAAATCTGCTTACAACGCTCACTTTAGGGGAAACGTCTTCCATAATGACTTTTAAGGTTATTCTTCAATTGTCCTTTTATCTTTGCCAAGACACAACCTTTGTAATCCTCATGATATCGACTATCATTAAATCTTCGAACTCTAATTCATATCTGGTTTATCTTATTCACTATCTCACTCTTCACATAGTACTCATACTATTTCATTTACCCTTTTCACCTTGCTTTATTCATTCATTATAACTCATACTTTTACCTTCTAATATTCTCATGATCTGTTGCTGTATTGGCCATCTGACTGGCTGTAATCTTTCTGATTTCAATATCTCTGTATCAATAACAAATGTAAGCTCAGACTCAAACTCTTATGGCTCAGCTCTACAACACGATTTGGATCTGAAAGAAGGGTAACATTTTCTAAATATTTTGTAGCCTTCCAATTATAAGTGTGGTGCGCAACACACCCATAAGTGAGACTCTACTAGACATCTCTAGGACTGACCTGCTCTGATATCAAGTTTGTAACACCCCAACCTTGGAGGTGTGGTCGGCACCCAATACCTTACGGCCCGAGCGTACCACATCTCATCCGACTCTGAATATGGGACGATAAGGCCTCTAATTAATAAATGTAAGTGAATATGACCCTACATCCTGCGAACAGAAGAGATCCAACAATATAAATATATATACATAAACTATGGTCGGAAAGGCCATACACGACTGTTATACACAAGATAACTGTCTACAAGCCTCTAAAGAGTACATGACGCTATCAGGTCGGGACAAGGCTCGGTCATACCCTTAACTATATACATATAATGTCATGCCAACTTATACTAGCACCTCCAGAACAAGTGTAAAGCTCTGACACCGCTATTGAGCTGAGGTCCTACCGAGGGTGGGCGTCGCTCAGTCTATCTGAACATGCGTGCATAAAATGTAGCACCCCAACAAGGGAAGTCAGTATAAAATAATGTAATGAGTATGTAAGTGTCACACCATAGCCTTGGGGGGTGGCCGACACCCAGCGCTTGAAGGCCTGAGCGTACCGGTGTAGTATCTAAAACTTGTAACATAAACCTTGGGCTGACAAGGCCTCCATATAATCATATAAGAAAAGAATAAATGACAACCTGCACGCATATGAGTCCCAACTGGATAGATATACATTTACAAATAGTCAAAGCCGACAAGGCCAGTAGATAAGTACACTACTAACAAAGAAGGTCGACAAGGCCACGACATATCTAAAGGATCGACTCTACATTAATGTTCCTTGATTTAATGGCTAAATCATCTTGACGGACTATCCCGTTGATTTTTGCTTACTTAGATCTCGTACTAGGTGCTCAGTCTTATAACACCTTCCCCTCGATGTCCCAACAGTTACTATTTTCATTACTTTATATCTTTATTTGTCACGGCTTGCCATTCCTCTATACTTTATTTCACGACTCTTCGTCATCTTATACATTTATTCTAATGATTCATTTACCTTTACATTATTCTCATCACAAATGGCCTTTAAATTATTTAAACTTGAAGCTAAGTCGGCCACCCACCAAATTGACGATCCAATTTGATGGCCCGTACATTTTTTGATGGTCCATCAATTTGGGCCGTAAAATATATCCTCCAAAATTACGATGAGGATCCATTTTTATGGCCCGTACAATTTTGTACGGTTCGTCCTTTTGGCCGTCAAGTTGAAATTCTACAGATTTTCATCGAAACGTATTTTCTTCGATCTGTTTAACTTCCATACACTCCAATACTTTCATTGACAACCTATAAGCTCTCATTACCCTTACGTAAAGTCACATATCTTCCTAAAATACCAGTGTCAATTGATGACACGACGTCATCCTCTTCTCCATTCTTGACAAAGGTCTCACTAAGGGAAATATTTTCCTTCCGCACCAAAAGTGCTTCATGCCTGGCCCACTAATCTTTGAATCCTTTCAAGGTCATATTTGACTAACAATTCCAAGGTACATCATGTACACCTTCTCTAAAGGGGGTATCACTACCTAATCGTACTATTCTTCGATACCGTCCATGCTGAGGATCGTGTTAAATCCTTACTAGATCTTGAGGTCTCACTTCTTTTGAAACTACTTCCATTGACGTTAATAAATCAATAATAGAGATAGGTACTTCTCACTGTGATTCTATCACTGCTGAAGATAGGACAACAAAACTTCCATTACTCTATCTGAATTTCGATCTCATTACAATCTTCTGCATTTTAGACATTTGGTACCTCTACTACCTTACTCTTTCTATATTTCTAAAGTCGATACTTCATCTTTCTGAACTTACATTATTTCCTTCATATATAAGGAGGAGACAGTCGTTCCTACTATGAAATTTCAATATCACACTCGCACCTCTGGCGTCTCAATAATATTGGTCAGAATCTTTTGTGGGTTGGCTATGAATATGAATTAATCGAGATATTTCTGGTTATTATCAGAACTGAAATTGTGTAAAACACGAGTTAGACTAAAATTTTCACTACTCAACTCTATTGCACGATCTATGAGATGAAAGAATAGAAATCATTTCTAAATACCTGATAGCCTCTCGCTTATAAGTGTGGTGCACAACACAACATAAACAAGACTCTGCTAGACACGACTTGCAGACTCTCTAGGACTGACCTGCTTTGATACCAAATTTGTCACACCCTAGCCTTGGGGGGAGGGGGACACCCAATGCCCAAGGCTTGAGCGTACCACTGTAGTATCTGAAACCTGTAACATGAACCTTGGGCCGATAAGGCCTCCATATAATCATATAAGACAACAATAAATGACAACCTGCATGCAGAATAACAACATGATAGATATACATATACAGATAACAGAAGCCGACTAGACCACTAGATAAGTACACCTACTAACCAAGAAGGACGACAAGGCCATGACATACCAACATCTACTGTACACAAGTCTGCAAGCCTCTAAGAGTAATATGTACACACCAACAAGTCGGGACAGGGCCCCACCATACTAAAAAACACTAGTACTATATATAACAATACATAATTTGGAGTACTGCAACTCCAAGAGAAGAGAGTACGACAATCACAGCTGAGCAGATCACCTACTAAGGAGGAGCGCCACTCTATCTATATGTACTTATGGGCATAAATATAGTGCCCCAGAAAGGGGCATCAATACAAAAGATGTACTGAATATGTAAGGCGGATAACAAATGTAAGCAGAAAGTATAATATAAGAAATATAGGTACAAAAAATCAACCTAAAACTCATAACAAGTCTCTGAGGGCCTACCTTCATAGTCATGAAGATATATGCATGTCTGTAAAATCTAGCCGCTCAGTGGGGTCATATAATGTAAATATCCAACCTCTTTGTGGGGTAAATCATATCATAATATATATGTATCATACCCGGCCTCGATGAGGACTCGATCAAACCCGACCCAGATGTGGGATTCGGTAATATCATTACCAACTGCAGTGGTGTGCACAAATAGGTGTCGTACCCGGCCAACTATAGAGTAGTTCAGTAAGAAAATAACTACATATATATAAGTGCAATGTAAGACAGACTCCAACAGACCCCATAAGCAGAGCCGGAGTGACTTATTGTCGTTATCCTCCGACGGACCCGGCCCATGTGTCGAGTCCCATAAGTCAAATACACGTGATTCAAACAAAGTGTACCCTACTAGGAATAATCATCGCATGTGGCTCATTTTACTAGATTTATTATCCTGATGGAGTAGGTGTTTAGACTAACTGTAAACGAGCAGACAACTCGAGTCGGAAAGGAATAGTTTACCGGTAGCAGTGCTTTCCAACGTCACTGTTGGTCCTCCCCATCCTAAAACATGTGTGACTATAATAATCCTTCCCAGGAGCATGACTGCATCTTTGGTATCTCAAAGAAAAGTTTGGGAGCGTGACCACATCTCCGAGTGAACATTATGTGAAGTGTCTGCCACAAGACTTAGATTGGTGCGCGATAGAAGATAGTTTATATATATAGTCACAAAATATCAAAGTTGTAAATAAGCGGCAAATAGCATATTAGGCCAACAAACACAATATATATCCAAGAAATAAAGAACCAATACAAGTCAATATATAAAGCTCGAATTCTGATTGTCCCCAGCAGAGTCGCTAGAGATGTCACACCCCTTTTTCACCCCCGCGAAGGACGCACACATGTTTTATTATTAAAGGGTTTTTTCCAATTGAAGTACGGTATTAAAAATGGATTATTTAATTTATAGAGTCGCCACTTGAAATTGAGTTTTGATTTTCCAAGTCACCTTATGAATTCCTAATCAAAAGGAAATGACTCTTTGATATTGGTCCGCCAAAACAGAAGACTGGGTAAGAAATTTTATTGATGGAGAAGGTATTTGGCATTCTTCGAGTCTCGTGGTTCTAGCGTGGTCGCCTTATCGACTTGTGTTTGGCTTAAAAAAATATTGGATAAATCGTGTTTATTAGTTATACCTATGGTTCGCTTGATATTATTTAACTTTTATTAGTCTTGGCTAAGACGTAAGGCTGCGACCTCGGCTTCGACATACACTGATCAAGACGCGTAAACACAACCTTGACTTACGTATCGCATCTAAAGATTGAACCTACTCGCGTTTGTGAAAACAAGAAGATTATTTCATTAAAGTGTTACGGTCAAGACGTGTGACCACGGCCTTGACATTTTATTTACATGTCCTTATCCAAGACGTGTGGTTGCGACCTCAGTCAAGATGATATATTATTCGTGCCCTCGTTAGGGCTTACCATTTGAAACAAATCATTTCTACTAATCGGAGAGAATTATTTTATCCTCTATTTTTTTAATCTTTTGAAAACGGGATTTGAAATAAGCTTGTTTCCGTGTAGCTGGACTCTCACATAATAATTAATAGGGGAATTTAACGTTTGTCAACACAAAAGTATCATATTGTCACGGCATATAAGCTTGTGCTTGTTTCCTTAACTAAAAATTCAGGAAGCTTTCCAAAATTTCCACTTAAAGCTGATCATAAATTAGGACTTCTTTGTTTAAGCGATAAGCAAATAAACTAAAATAGCAATCTAATTGTTGGAAATTTGCCTTTGGCGGGGAGATGCGTCCACCCATCTTTGATGAATTAAACACTAGTGTTCCACATGTTGGAGACCTTGTCTCTTCGCACATGCATGATCTACGAAGTGAGTAGATGACCGTAGGGCCAAGAATCGTCAAATTTCGTTGAGAAATGAAAGAGATATTGGTCCACGAAGTAAGGTGTTTAAGACATGGAAATGTGGTGTGGGACAAATCTACCACATCGGTGGGAATAGGAAGAATTGCTCTCTATATATGTCTCAAATTGGTAAAGGGTTTGGAACCCCAAGGGGTATCCCATGTGTTTAAAGGAGGGAAGACCTAGGTGTGCTTGGGTTCAAGGCTAAGCCCACACGTGCGCTGCCGCCCGCCCGTCCGAGTTCACGGGTTCACGGGTCTGTGGGCTATTATCTTTTTGGACCAGAGAACTCTGCCAGATGTACAGTTTGATCCCTGAAGTTTCATATGTACAGTTTGGACCAGAATTCTTTCATATGTACAGTTTGGTCCCTGAAGTTTCAATATGTACAGTTTTGGTCCCCAGAGTTTCTGAGAAGGTGACGGAAGGCAGAAAGCCTACCGTTGGGACTATTTTTTTGAGGCATTAATCAACCATTACTTGGCTGATTAACTCCTCTATTAACAACCCATTAGTTGGGCAATTGAACAACCTCCTTCATGACCTTATTCACCTCATTCATGGCATTAAAACCTGCCATTACAGCCCTCCTTTAAGGGCCATTACAGCCTTGTTTGTGGCTGTTGGGCAGTCCCTCCTCATGCTATATATTGAGCCTCCTTTGGAGCAAAACAGTAGACAGAAATAAGCTGAAAACAGACCAAAAACACACAGAAAATCAGCAAAATAGTGGCTGAGAAAATCAGCAAAACAGTGGCTGAAAAATCAGCAAACCAGTGGCTGAAAAATCAGCAAAACAATGGCTGAAAATCAGTCAAAAAAAAGTGACCAAACCCTCACGTATACACAAGATATACACTATAGAGACACACTATATACACAGAGACAAAAGAGAAGAGTAAAGAGAAACTCTTCCTTCCTATTCCATATCTTCAGCAAGTCGAGTCATATTTGTTTTCTTCGACAGGCTCAACCTATTGGCTTTGTAGTGTTGAGATTATAGTGTTATTTTATCTTGGGAGACTATTGCCCGCTAACGTAAAAGCATATATACGGGGCAATCTTGTCTTAAGGATAGAGGGCTATCCTCGACTCAACACACAACGTTGTAACCATCCAGATTTAGTTGTCTCTTGATTTCAGGATATCAGGATTCAAGACACAACAAACTTGCGGCAGTTCTCAACATTGGCTTTGCAAGGTGATCAAGATTCAAGACACAACACACTTGCGGAAGTTTTGAAGATTGACCATTTATTTATCCTTTCGAACATTTGTAATAGTTATTACTTCCCATACTGCTTTATAAAGTATAATAGAGTATACCAACAACTTAAGACAAGATTGTATTGTATTGCTATTAGTGTTCGAAAGATGTCGGTCAAAAGTTGTGTGACCAAATCTGGATATGTCAATGGTTTTCTGGTAGAAGAGAGTGATGATGATGAACGTGTTCATGGTGTCACCGCTACCAAGACTGGTGGGAACAAGCGCTCTCGAGAGCCTGAGGATGTCAACTGGGACAAGAGGAGAAAACTGAAGATGTTATTCTATCTTGCAGCAGAAGGCCTATATCTGTTCCAGATAAAAGATCCGAATAATGGTAAGAAGGAAATTGACACTCAATCTGATGAAGTGACTGACGTGAGCCAGAATCCGAAATAGGGATAAGTATTTTTCTTACTTGTCAAGAATAAGATTAAATGATTTCTGATTAAAAATGAATTAAAGTAAGGAGGAATATACGCTTTAAAAATCAGAAGTTTAATCTCATCTTCTTTCCCAT
This sequence comes from Anisodus tanguticus, assembly GCA_034509755.1. Lineage (NCBI taxonomy): Eukaryota > Viridiplantae > Streptophyta > Magnoliopsida > Solanales > Solanaceae > Anisodus > Anisodus tanguticus. Next base: position 41,413,862 of record CM067558.1, read on the forward strand.
TTAAAGATTGGATTTTGTAAACAACTTAAAAAGATCCGTTCTTTTAAGTGTAATGATTAAAAGTGTGTAAAGTATGTTCGCACATACGATGGAGAGAGATCCACTAACTGTGCGAAAACTGTTACCACTCTTAAGTAAGCGCCAAGAATTATCTGGGCACCAATCATAACGGAATAAGTCTAAAAGTTAAAGACGTTGAGCCTGTCACACTATTTGGCAGAAGATCCTTCATAGGATGATATTGGACACTCAGTCATACAAAGCCTCCGGGTGACTGGAGTGGGCCAAAATTCCTTTGATATGATGATATTGGACACTCAGTCATATAAAGCCTCCGGGCGACTGGAGTGGGGCCAGAATTCGTTTCACAGGAAAAGTAATGGACACCTAGTAAGGTGGGCCAGAGTTTCCAGGTCTTAAATGATCTGAAGGCCTAAAGAAAGGCAGTGAAGAAATTGGACACTCAGTCTGCCAAAGCAACTGCAGTGGGCCAGAGTATCGCGATCACATATGATCCAGTTATACCCTAACCACGGGCAAGAGGTTGTTCATGTGAAGCAACGCCACCTCTAAAGTAGAAGGGTTGGAGAGGTTGTCCTCAATAGGACTTTAGAGAATGAGATCACTCTAAAATGAGGTGATACATGTCCCTAACTTGGTTTAAGGGACGATGTTGGTCAAGCTAGTTCGAGACTAGTCCAATAGGTCTGTAATAACTAAGAATGGTACAGTACGTCTGTAGCCAAATGAATGATATATTTGTAATCCGTGCATCCATGCCATCATAGATTAAGACACGTTAAATAGCAAGTCATTCAAAAGCTAACGATGTTGAGATTGTTGCCTTCTGTCGACATAAACCCTCAAAATAAATGTGAGGTAGATGAAGAGGCAAAATCACCTTTCCAATTTCCGTCAAGGGAATAGCGAAAGAAGCACCGCTCCTCTAGAACTTAGTCACACCTAATTGGGTGATTTGAAGTTTATACAAAATAGAGGGGGGAGACAAGTACGTTGTGATCTTAATCGATGATGGCACAATGTATGGAATCCTTTGTTTGTTGAAAAGCAAAGATGAAGTTGTTGAAGCGGATAAGCGCTACAAAGCTGAAGTTGAAAATCAACTATGCCTATGGATTGCAAAATTTGTAGCAATAGAGGGGGAGAATGTGAAGCATCGTTCATTAAACGACTGTTCATTTCTCACTTCAGTCCAACGGTGTTAGCCAAGCGCAAAGTCGTACGCCCAAATTATGTGGGGTGGCTTGGTAAAAGTTGGAATACTGAAACATGTCAAGTTGTACCTAAGACTGTAGATTGCATATTCACTGGATCTGCAAATAACAATAGTGTTGATCGCCTCTTGGTGTCAAAGAATGCTGAACTCTTTGAAGATAGCTTTACTTGAAAAAGGAAAAAGGAAAAAGGAGTAATTGCTCAAGGTTAACAAGAACCCGCGAGGGCCTGACTGTCCGGAACTAGACGTTCCGTATCTACAGGAATCGAAAGTTGCTGGCTATCCGGAACTTAATATTCCAGATCTGCAGAACTCAGGAATTCTAGATGTTGAACTGAGACGGAGCAAAGAAGGGGACAAAGACTTGTTCCAGTCCTTCTAGCTTGTATGGTTAAGAATGAAGCATGGACAATTAACAAATAATTGTCATCTCCAAAAGCGCTGCTTTGGAAAGAAGCTAAAGAAAGAAATAGATTCTATCATATAGAACCATACTTGCGTAATGGTTGATCTTCCTCCGGAAAAAGAACCTTTGGGTTGTAAAATGTGCTCCCCTGTGAGTAGCTTCACATCTAGGGCCATTGTAGTCTTACATGGCATGGATGTTGAAACAACCTTCCCAACCGGAGAGTTAGAAGAAGAGGATCAGAGTTGGTTTGCTGGACTGTTGGGCTTCTTCCTGAACTTTCATTTTGGTCCCTGAAATGTTTACATTTTGGTCCTGAAAGTCTCAGATAAAACAGAAACAATGAATCTGACCACAGAAATATTGACTCTGAAGTTAGAAAGCCAACAGTTGGAGAATCAACAGTCTGAAAGTAAAAGTCATATTGAAACAAAGTCTCGATATAAAAGATATGGGTATCACAGATGACATCTTAGGAATTGGATTTCTAAGACATCTAACGGATCGATCGATAGTTGACGGTCTCGTTGAAGCCACCAATGGATATGAATCATAGAACTGATTGGAATCATGGTGCACCCATAGACAAGGAGCGATATGCATGGGTCATGTGTAGTTCAATGTATTGTACACACTACAACCGACTGGTATCGTCCTACAAAGCCAGATCGTTGAACTAAGGTTCACCGATGATTTCAATACATGATCAATAGAAAGGCGTTAAGTCGGATATGACGATATCTGAATTATTTGCTTATCTACATATTATAGTATTCTGGATGTCCAGCGGTTCTGAGAGAACACAATGATGCAAACTGGACATCAGATCTGAAGAACACCAAAGCCACAAGTAAATGTGTATGGTGGTTCTTGGAAAATCCTCTAAGCAAACTTGCATCGGCCGATTCATGATGGAATCGGAGTTTATCGCTTTATACAAAGCATGAAAGAAGTTGAGTAACTTCACGGCTCCTTAGAGGACGTCCCTTATTGGGAGAAACCCGTGCCTTCAGCAGTTCTACATTGTGGCTAGCCGGTCGGCTTCAGGAAGGACACGGATGACGGCGTCTGGACATATCTGTCAGGATCTGTCATGAGACATAAGATCGTATGGCAGTTGATCATCACGGGTGTCACTACCTTATTTACTAACTAAGGGATTACCCGAAGATCAAGTGTTCTGCCTGTCTAGGGGAATGGGCTGAAAACCCAAACAATACGAACCTTTGCGGTGGTAACCCAACCATACTGATTGGAGACCCCAAGAATGTGGTTCAATGGGAAAACTAAGCGGTAAAAGGTTCAGTTGAGCGCTTCGGTGGAAGCAAGAAGCACTTCGGATGATGATTTCTGTACGGAAACATGAATCCAAAGCTGTTCCCGCGATAGACATAAAAGTGCTACCTGCATGGGGGTAAAGGTTAAGCTTCCAAACCTTTAATGATTCTCAAACGGTTGAGGTTAAGGTTGGGGAAACTTTTAATGGTTCCTAACACTTGTGAAGTGGGGTATAGCAGGATACCTTGTAGGAGATCACCTATTTAAGTGCGAGGATGGCCGCCTCAAATGAACGCACTTAAGAATCCAAGTGTGTCCATGGCCACAACGGACAGAAACGTAAGAAGGAAAATGAATAAGAAGAGTTATTGTGTTGGTATCATTGTCTTGGCTTACACTAAATACTGACGGTTCAAGACATCACGTTCACCGCGCAGTAAGTAAGTTCGATGGTATTCAACTAAGGAAGGTTCAAAGCGAAAGCTACCGCTCCTGATGCAATATCTTTTCGCTGAAAGATTGCTGAAATGTAGGCACCTTGTGCGTGCGCCACAATCTCTCTTTCATAGAGGGGATTGTTGGAAATTTGCCTTTGGCGGGGAGATGCGTCCACCCATCTTTGATGAATTAAACACTAGTGTTCCGCATGTTGGAGACCTTGTCTCTTCGCACATGCATGATCTACGAAGTGAGTAGATGACCGTAGGGCCAAGAATCGTCAAATTTCGTTGAGAAATGAAAGAGATATTGGTCCACGAAGTAAGGTGTTTAAGACATGGAAATATGGTGTGGGACAAATCTACCACATCGGTGGGAATAGGAAGAATTGCTCTCTATATATGTCTCAAATTGGTAAAGGGTTTGGGACCCCAAGGGGTATCCCATGTGTTTAAAGGAGGGAAGACCTAGGTGTGCTTGAGTTCAAGGCTAAGCCCACACGTGCGCCGCCGCCCGCCCGTCCGATTTCTGGGTTCCGGGTTTACGGGTTCACGGGTCTGTGGGCTATTATCTTTTTGGACCAGAGAACTCTGCCAGATGTACAGTTTGATCCCTGAAGTTTCATATGTACAGTTTGGACCAGAATTCTTTCATATGTACAGTTTGGACCAGAATTCTTTCATATGTACAGTTTGGACCAGAATTCTTTCATATGTACAGTTTGGTCCCTGAAATTTCAATATGTACAGTTTTGGTCCCCAGAGTTTCGAGAAGGTGACGGAAGGCCAGAAAGCCTACCGTTGGGACTATTTTTTTGAGGCATTAATCAACCATTACTTGGCTGATTAACTCCTCTATTAACAACCCATTAGTTGGGCAATTGAACAACCTCCTTCATGACCTTATTCACCTCATTCATGGCATTAAAACCTGCCATTACAGCCCTCATTTAAGGGCCATTACAGCCTTGTTTGTGGCTGTTGGGCAGCCCCTCCTCATGCTATATATTGAGCCTCCTTTGGAGTAAAACAGTAGCCAGAAACAAGCTGAAAACAGACAAAAAACACACAGAAAATCAGCAAAACGGTGGTGAGAAAATCAAAGCAAAACGATGTGGTGAAAAATCAACAAACCGGTGGCTGAAAAATCAGCAAAACAATGGCTGAAAATCAGTCAAAAACAGTGACCAAACCCTCACGTATACACAAGATATACACTATAGAGACACACTATATACACAGAGACAAAAGAGAAGAGTAAAGAGAAACTCTTCCTTCCTATTCCATATCTTCAGCAAGTCGAGTCATATTTGTTTTCTTCGACAGGCTCAACCTATTGGCTTTGTAGTGTTGAGATTATAGTGTTGTTTTATCTTGGGAGACTATTGCCCGCTAACGTAAAAGCATATATACGGGCAATCTTGTCTTAAGGATAAAGGGCTATCCTCGACTCAACACACAACGTTGTAACCATCCAGATTTAGTTGTCTCTTGATTTCAGGATATCAGGATTCAAGACACAACAAACTTGCGGCAGTTCTCAACATTGGCTTTGCAAGGTGATCAAGATTCAAGACACAACACACTTGCGGCAGTTTTGAAGATTGACCATTTATTTATCCTTTCGAACATTTGTAATAGTTATTACTTCCCGTACTGCTTTATAAAGTACAATAGAGTATACCAACACTAATAACTAATGAACATAAGCAAAAGTAAATCACATTCAAGAGTACAAAATAAATATGAAGCCACTAATAGGAATGATTAAAATACTACATTTACTCTAACTTAATTGAAACAAAGTCAGTTACTTTATTATCTTAAACCTTAGTATTTCAACAACAATTTAACAAGTAACTGAGGCAAAAACAAACATAGCAAAATACTAAATAGAAAAGAGACAAAAAAACGGACATTTGACGAAACAATAATTAAAAATGGAAAAAGATTGATCCTTTATTGCTTAAAATTTCTTTCAATATAGCAAGATCAAAGAAAATCCATGCTCGCGTACAAAAATGGACTACGATCAGAGTTCGACGCCGGCAGAACCTTTGATTCGAAGACCTCGACTTCGGCTTTTCCAAGTGCTGAAAATGGTGGTTTACATGGTATTTTGAGGTTGTTTCATGGTGTTTAAATACTGGTTTATTTGAAGTGGTTTGAAACTGTTTTGTTTGGTGAAGGTGACAGCTACCTATGGTGCTTTGTATCGTCACGTGAATTTGGCCATCAATGAGAGACCAGACGTGATGAAGAACATATAATTTTGTGTATGACGGCTGTTTTTTTACTTTTTGCTCCTAGGTTTTAGGAATAATCCACCTAGAAATGACTAATGCCATGTAACCGAGAGGTCATGAGTTTAAATCGTGTAAATAACATCTTGCAGAAATGTAAGATAAGACCGCGTACAATAGACTATTGTGATCCATCTCTTCCCCAAACCCCGTGCATAGCGGAAGCTTAATGCACCGGGCCGCCCTTAGAAATAGCTAATGCGGCTGAGTCTTTGTGGGTAGAGTCCAACTGTGTAGTGAGACTGAATGTTTTTCTCGGGTCTAGTTCTTCTCTTTTTTTTTTGATAGTATGTGCCAGTGTGTATGTGTGTCAAGAATTGGGGAGCAAGAAAGAAAAAAAAACGATTGTGTGTGCGTGTGCATGTGAGGTCGAGTATGTGAGCTGTGCAGGTGTATTTTGTGATCCAAAAAATGAAGTGAAAATGTGTGTTGGCCAAGAATGGATGAGAAGGAATCAAAATTAGTTATGCCAAGTGGCAAAATCCCATTAGTTTTATTTTTGGTCATTTATAAAAAAAAAAAATATATATATATATATTACTCTCACTGAATTAAAATAGCAAGACTTAAAAAAAATGTAGTTACTTTATATTTATTTATTAACAACCTTTAACTTGGAGATTAAACTAAAATAGATAAAACACATGTTTTTGAAAATTTTCTTTTTTTCATAATAAAAACGAAACTAAAATATGTAGAACACGTGAACTTTTTTGTTGTTTTCAATTTTATCAAAACAAAATTTAATAAAATAAAAGTCAAAATATCAAAACTAAGCTTAAACGAAACATTTAATTCTAAAATGGTGTAAAGGAGGGTCAAAATCAGTGTCTGCAAGTACTCCCAACAAGGGACAAACAAGAGGTAATAACATTTCAATAGAATAAAAGACATTAACAATTCTAACTTTAAGAATAGAGTCATTTTGGAGGGACATTCGTTTAGATTCGTTTCTATTCGGGTATGCCAAAAAAAGGAAAGGTTAGCCTTAACATACCTCAATTACCGACCTTTCAAGCGACTACAATGAACCAACCGTCCCTTACAAGTTTAATCTACAAGAAATGATAACAATATGGGTATCAATAGCACAAGATCTATACTATGAGGGACAAGCTCGCTATGTGACAACTATATGGCGTTCCTCCACGCCCTTATTCCTTATGAACTCCATGGCAGCAACAATTGCAACTAAGCATCCCAATAAACAACACAAATAGCCCATAACAAGTTTCGTAACTCGGACTCAGGGCTTTCGATCACCGTCCCATTAGTACTATACTATAAACATATCAACAATGATCTTTATGACCTCTTATACGAAGTTAGGAAAATGTTACATACCTTAATGAAAAAAGAACCGACCTATTCTTCTACGAGCCTTCAAGAAACACTTGACTACGACAACTATGAGAACTCGATGATTTTGAAGGAGAGTCGAGTAGAATAAGCTTTGTATACCTTGAAAAGGAATAAAATTTGCTACATATAAATTCTCGTTGCTGCCTATAGTTCTAATTTGCTGCATATAATTCTAGGAGATTAGTTCTAATCCAAAAGATATAAGAAGATAACTACAATCCATTTTGGAGCGTGGAGTCCACTATTAACCTATACTATTTATGAATTGCATGTCTCTTTAAATATTCACCAAATCACCTATATAAATGAATGAGTCATTTCTCTTTTTGTCCTAAGCATCCACGTGGAAGGGGTATCCACCCAAAGTACACTCCTTGTCTTTAGTTAATTCTTTTTATTTTTATTTTTCCACTACCCGCCACCTCTCACTTCGTTCGAGCTGAATTACATCCACCTTCTCACTTTCTTAGTAGTTAGACGTGTGCTCAGATCAAGACCTTTAGACATATGCAGTGCCTGGCCCGGACCAAAAAGAAAGAGCCCAAGTAGGACTCCTTGCACCCGCGTGAGAGATTACTTTGAATCCATACCGAATCCGGGAGAGAAAACATTCATGTTTTTTTCTCTTTCAAGAGATTCTGTCTCGGAATCGTGCCTTGAGGGGGTATGCTGCCAATCCTACCGATGACTTTTTGGATTTCTTTTCCGATATTACACATCCAATTAACTTCTTGATCTCAATTATCTATATGATAAATTATTTTGAATACAATTCATATACTCATAATAATGATCATATGATATAACACTAGTCCATAGCCTCTGTTGTTGTAGATAAAAATATAATTTTCAATCACCGTCGTCCTATTCGTTAAGTCTAAAATTATTTTGGAACTTCATCATTTTATACACTAAGTTCTTGATATGCATACATGAATATGACAAAAATTCTCTAAGGTTTTTATAACTTATTCAATATTCCGAACTTCGACGAAACTTATTTTCTCGATTCGTTTAACCTCTAATCCCGCGTAACCGCTTCAACATTGTTATATAATTTTCTATAACTTCACAAATGAACTCAATCCCTTTAATGTGTATTTACCACGACGTACCTTAAAGCTAAAGTACGGATGTTACACTTATTATGCTCACAATATGTGTGCTTTAATGTCGGATGACCCAGAAGTGTCTATGAAATTTCCGCTTGGTCTGAATCCTCCTTCTCCAACTCATGTGTGTCACCTTCACAAATCCCTTTATGGTGTTTATCTTCTTGTGAGAAGGAGTATCGTTCCCTTCGTCGTTTGGTCTCTGAAATTGCTTGGATTATCCAGCATCTTGTCAATTTATCTATTCCTCTATCTTTGCCGATTTTCGTTCATTGTGATAATCAAGCAGCAATCTACATAGCCAAAAATTCTATTTTTCACGAACGAACAAAACATAACAAACTTGATTGTCATTTCGTTTGTGAAAAACTTCTTGATGGTCTGATTTCTTTATCTTTTGTCCCTTCTTCTTTTTAAATAGCCGACATATTCACCAAAGCTCTAGCAGACCCTTTACATCGGAGTTTATTGTGCAAGTTGAGTGTCCGATCTCCAGACTACCGCTTGAGGAGGGGGGGGGGGGGCGACGATTTAGCTGAAGCTTCATCTAAGTATCGAGAAAAAAAGAGTACATAAACTAAGTGGTAATGAAGATTCAAAGGAATCCACTTGGTGGGCTTATGGGTCAAAACGTTATTTTGGTGTAAGAGAGTTTATTAGGCTTGAAAATCATTTGCTTATCTGTAACCCATTTATAAGGGTCGTTTTCTTTGTACATATCAATTGTATAAAAATATTTTCTTGTTTCTAGGAGGCTACTAGAAGAATAGAGTAGGACAATTCTGTTAAGAGTTTGTTACAAGGGTAATTAGTACTTTACATAGATTTATAATTGTATAAATAGCTACTAGTGTTTAAAGAGGCGGGGGCACGGGGCGAGTTATTTTACACAGCACGGGGCGAGGCGTAAGCATCGAGACATGGGGCATAACGTAAGTCCCATGGATCTACGACGCGTATGTCTCATATATCTTCCATTTTATAATTTTAATACTAAAAAAATAAGCAAAAGTAAATTTTTTATTAAAATTCTGTAAATAAATTCAAATAAATCTAACATAAAGAAATTATTATATGAGAAAGGTAACAACACAAAAAATGATATTCCGTAATAGCCTAGATAATCTTTAAAATAAAATCTTCATCAACTTTGTCATTAATCTCCACATCTATTAGTTCTTTACCCTCAACTTATTTTGCACTGATTTTTATTTATATATTTCAAAGAAGGAGAAAGATGAAAAGTGTGATAGCAACGATAAAAAATGGAAATAGTTGCTTTAACAACATAGTGCTTTGAAATCTCTATCCTACCAATTTCAGACATAAACATTTAAAAAATTATTTATGACAGTGTTATTTATATATTTTAGGAAAAATCACTACAATATAAAAACATGATAACATAAAGTATAAATATTATTATACCAATAATAAAAAATATAATATATAGCAAAAATACTTTTAATTTTTTAAAAAAACTAAATTTAACGCCTGAGACTTATGCTTTTGTGTCTCGGACTTACGCCCAAATTCTAGGGCGTACGCCCTATGAATCTACACCTTTCATTTGCGCCGCAGAGTGTTTTTAGTACGCTCCGCCCCGGGACTCACCCCGAAAACGCCTCTGAAAACACCGATAGCTATACAAATTAGATGATGAAATACACAGAAAATTTCCTATCTAGAGCTGCAATTTATTTCTTTCCAATAACCTTTGTGGGGTTAGTAAATTAGGTGAAAATTGTTCATGACGATACTATTACAATCTATTCTTCTGATCAACCTAGGAGCCTATGACTAAGTAGACGTTTGACCATAAAAACCAAATATTTGTCATTTTATTTAGAATCTTAAAGTTGAAGATAGAGTTGCGTTTGGTTATAATTTTTGCAAAGAATTTTTGAGTGTAAGAATGTACTGAAGGTGAAAAAAGTGAAAACGTATTTTCCAAATAATTAAATTTAAAATTTTCATGACCAATCACTGATTTTCAAATAAAGTAAGAAAATATTTTTAAAAAAATGAATAATTTTCGTGGCCAAACGGGTACTAAGAAAAACTTTATTTTGTGTCAAAATGAGTCACATGATGACATGGTATTCCCTCATGGACAAAAGGAAAAAACCAAAAATTACAAAATTAGCCCTATCTCATATCCAAATCCTTCAAAAAACCCTAATACACAAAATAAAGAGAATAATAAAAAAACCAAAACCCCAAACAGAACTTAATAAAGATTTATAGGAACATGAGTAGCTTTACCTTGTCTCTCAAAATTCCACCATTGCTTACACTTTCTCCGCCTCCTTCTACTAAGCTTCTAAACCCCAATTTCTCACATATTTTCTTCAATACCCGTAAGCTTCAAATCTCAATCTCTTTAAGGGTTTATCTTCTTTTTTTCTTTATTTTGTTGATTAAAATGGGATAATGTTAGTATTATCGTTGACTATAATAATAATGGTGGGTGGGTTTTTCTTGAGTTGAGTAGTTAGTAATTGAAACAAATGTATGTATGCAATTTGCAGTGTTTTATTAGGGACCAGACTTGTTGAACTTATAATTTGAGTTTTTTTTATTATAGTTTTATTGGAAAGTCATCTTGAATTTATGCATTGACTATGTTCTTTTGAGCCGAGTTTCTATCGGAAACAAACTCTCTACCCCACAAAGGTTACCTAGACCCCACTGTGTGGGATTATACTGGGTATGTTTTTGTTGTAGTTTTATTGGAAACTTAGCGACTTTATGTTTATCTACTCTGCTTAGACAAACTTATTGTGCTTAATTTCATTGAAATTTAGTTGTATGGAAACTGGTCATGGGTTGTCTTTTTTTTTTTTTTTTGGTTTTTGTCGATGAGAATGGGATAATGTTACCTTTTTAATGTTAAAAGTTGATGCTTTTAGCTATTTGGCAGCTGGGTTTATCTTGAGTTGAGTAGTTGGTAATTGAGACAAAAGTATGTATGCAATTTTACTGTGTTTTTCTTTCTATTGATGCTAAGGGGCCAGACTTGTTGAACTTAGAATTTGAGTTTTTTTTAATATAATTTTCTTGAAAAGTTAGCGAGTTTATGTTTATCTACAGCTTAGACAAGCTTGTTGTGCTTTCTTGGGTGTGTTTTTTGTTGCTCTTAATTTGGAGTACAACCAACAGATTGAGCTTAATTTCATTGAAATTTAAATGTATGGAAACTGGAAATGGGTTGTCTCTGTGTGATGCTAACCCGGACTCGAATGGGTCATTTTTATATACCCCTATTTTGTTTAAGGTAATGTGGCTGAAACCTGTAGCTTGTTCAGTGGCTTCTTAATGAATGTTAATGTAGTTCATGATAAATGGAATATAATGTATTTGTACATATACCCTTCATTCGTTTTTTAATGATTGTGGGGTCTGGGCCAACTTGGGCACAACTCGACTAATCCATTGTACAACCTGTTAGAGTTGACGCACACAAGTCTCGTGTAAAATGTGCTCATTCATTATAAGAATGAAGACAACTGAGGAACCTAGCAAGTTTCTGCATCTCGAGTCTTGTGGTCAAGAGAAAAATGATGCAGAGTCCACAGTGAAAGCTCATTTAACAAAAGGAGTAGTACATTCAATTCACTCTGTAACAACATCGTTTGTTTCAATATTTTTTGTCTGCTATAGCGAAATACTATTATAGAGAACATATAATATGACATAACTTGAAAGATCGATTCATGGCTGTTATAGTGAAATGTTGTTATAGAGGATGACTGTTATAGAGAGGTCTGACTGTAACAGTTTTGGGACGGACTGAAGACTAAAGTAACACAAACAAAAGAAGAAAGAGGGTTAATATAATTACTTCTTCCAGACCCAAAAAAAAGAAGAAACAGGGAGATGTTTTTTTCTGGATAGTATATTGAACACCTTTTATACAATTTAAATTGTGTCAAATGAGATGCAAACTATTATGATCTTCCATGTTAACCACCACCGTTAAGAAAGCAACATCTGAAGTCGATTCATGGCTGTTATAGTGAAATGTTGTTATAGAGGATGACTGTTATAGAGAGGTCTGACTGTAACAGTTTTGGGACGGACTGAAGACTAAAGTAACACAAACAAAAGAAGAAAGAGGGTTAATATAATTACTTCTTCCAGACCCAAAAAAAAGAAGAAACAGGGAGATGTTTTTTTCTGGATAGTACATTGAACACCTTTTATACAATTTAAATTGTGTCAAATGAGATGCAAACTATTATGATCTTCCATGTTAACCACCACCGTTAAGAAAGCAACATCTGAAGTTGTTGGCACTACCTTGTGTTTTCAAGTATCTATATTGTCCCTAAGGGTTGAATGTTCTGTTGTGGCAACCCAAGGGTGGGTGGAGAACCATGAGGTCTCAGGTTCAAATTTCAGCGGAGACAAACATTAGGTGATTTCTTCCCATTTGTCTAAGCCTTGGCGGACAGAGTTACCTGGTTGCTTTATTTCTGTCCTAGTTGATCCTGATTCGACATTAGAAGTATATTGATTTTCCCCCATAACCGAATACTTTTGTCTGTAAATACTGCATATTTGATTCCATCCATAAATATGAGGTAGTAGGTATCCCGTGCATTAGTCGAGGTGTGCGAGAGCTAGCCCAGACACCACAGTTATCAAAGAAAAAGGTTTCGTTGTGCTTTCATCTATTTCCTTTAGATGTGTGGTAGTGTGTGACCATCTTATTTACTTAATACATCTTCAACACACCCCTTCACGTGTGGGGCTGATTCTTTTTTATTGGGCCAAACACATATTTTTTTTCTTTGACAATTTGTGGCGAGAAGACTTTAATGTAGGACCTCTATGATCATTTTATCTAAAAGGTTGAGCTTTTAAAGAGGGTGCACTTTTATTAAATTATTTATTATTTCTTCAACAAGATGCAGTATAGAAGTGCTTTAAGTAATTTCTGTTATGGTGTCGTAACACTAGACAGGTATTCTCAGAGCAACATCTAGGAGATTTTTCGGTGCGGTAAAAGTATCTTTAAGGACAATATCAACCATGGAAACTGTAAGTCATGATCTCAATAATATAGCATCTTCGTAACGCGTGCCGTCCCTAAACAGTATTGGTAAGGCTTAAACATGAACTAAGTTGCTTATGCCCACATCCTCTCTGAACAGGAAAAAGAAATTATTGGGAGTCAAAAGCAGCAATTAGCAAAGCTATTTGAGGAATCACTTAAAGCAGCATTCCCTGATGTTTCAGATGTGCAGCCTTTGATTGCTATTTGCAATGATGCAAAGCATGGTGACTATCAATGGTAGGATTACTCTTAAGTTGAATGCTATCCTTTAAAATTTTGAGCTGTTTATTATTGGGCTTTTTTTATTTTTGGCCCGTCGGCCTAAATTAATTATGGGCTGTAGCCAAATATACATAACATATACACTGATTATATATATGTTATGTATTCAATATGTGTATTATATGTATATTTGTACGTATATACAAAACCAATACATTTGTTGACTATTTTTTTTGAGCGGTCCAAAAATGTAATTATCCCTTTATTATTCTTATGTAACCATGTAAGTAATAAATCAATTAATTTGTAAGTTCTCACTTTGAAAATTTGGGCAGCAATAATGCAATGAGCTTGTGGAATAAACTTAAAGGCAAATGTACACAGTTAAAGGGTCCTCAACCTGTTGGAAAGGTGATATAGCTATCCTGGTAATCTCCACGTTATTTCTTTCCCAAACATGGTACTAGAAGTGAAAGCTGTCAACTTACTATCAGTTGTTTTTCACATTTTAGGCAATTATAGAGAATCTCCCTGCATCAGAAATGATAGAGAAGTGCTCTATAGCAGGACCCGGTTTTGTTAATATTGTATTAGCAAGGCAATGGATAGCAAAGGTATTTTCTCTAACCAGCTCTGTTTATTGCAGGGAGTTGTTTTTCAATTGGTAAGTTAGAATTATATAATAACACTTTGTCTTACTGATGCAGAGTCTTCAAAAGATGCTAATAGATGGCATCGAGACATGGGCACCAAAACTTCCTGTTAAAAGGACTGTCGTTGACTTTTCATCACCCAACATAGCAAAAGAGATGCATGTGGGTCATTTAAGATCTACTATAATTGGAGACACTCTGGCCCGTATGCTGGAGTTTTCCAATGTTGAAGTTCTTCGGCGAAACCATGTTGGTGACTGGGGCACACAGGTAGATTTCATGCTCAGTAATCTCTTATTCTCTTATTCTCTTATTCTCTTCCCATGAATAATACCTTAGGGATATATCTATTGGCTTTGCTTGAAAATCTTTTTTGGTCAGCACGTCCTTCAATATAATGATACTAGGGAACCACAAGTGTTTTTCTATCTTCAAACTGATACAATGATTATCTGAGCTGCTTGATCAGCTATTGTTCTTTTCAAGCTTACAAGATATAGTGGATTTACCCTTGAAAATATATGACAATTTAGGCTTGGTGTCAGTATTTTATAAAGTGTATGTAACTAATGGTTAGATAATGAATGCTTAGAAGCCAATAGCCATCTTCTTCAGTTTGTATTCAAGTGGAAGACTTAAGTCTATGTAGTTCATTGGATTTTTACCAGGAAGCATGATTTCTGTTCATCTGTGTATGAAGTTTCCTTTCTGGAGAACTGTACCCTTGAAAATATATGACAATTTAGGCTTGGTGTCAGTATTTTATAAAGTGTATGTAACTAATGGTTAGATAATGAATGCTTAGAAGCCAAGAGCCATCTTCTTCAATTTGTATTCAAGTGGAAGACTTAATTCTATGTAGTTCATTGGATTTTTACCATGAATCATGATTTCTGTTCATCTGTGTATGAAGTTTCCTTTCTGGAGAACTGTATCTTCAACTAGAAATGTTTGTTTCCGTACCAATTGTTTTAGGACCTCATACTGGTTATTTCTTTTGCAGTTTGGAATGTTAATTGAGTTCCTTTTTGATCAATTTCCTAATTGGGAAGCTGATAGTACCCCAGCTATTGGAGATTTGGAGGTGAGTCTATTGGTTCTTATTCACTATGGTCGTTTTCCCCTGTTTATCTGCATTTAGATTCTGATAAAGCATGCAACCTTATTAAGTATGATACATTGATTTTGCAATTTTTGGTCATGACTAGAAATTTGAAAATGTTGAGGTTTCGACTGTACATATTTGGCAACCTCGAAAGCCTACACAAGATTACTTGAGATCTTGAGCTGACTCGTTTCTAAAGCATGTCTTGTATCATGTTTCTTGAGATTTTCCTTGGGAGAGCAAACTGTTTGTATGGACAGAAAAGCAGAAATTTATTTTACTTGACGTGGTGATTAGACGGGATATGGCGCAGGTACAACTTACTGAGGACATGACCTTATATAGGGGGTGGTGGAGGACACGGATTAGGGTAGAAGGGTAGTAGGTAGTCGAGCGTAGTCCTACTTACGCTTGCAAACTGGTAATGTTAGTATTGTAGGCCTGCTTAGCCTATCATACAAATAGGCACATTATGACTTTATAGTAACCTGTAGCTGGTTTTCTGCTATATGTATCCTTTAGTGTACTTTGTTTAGCTTATTTACCTGTGCTAGTTAATACTTACTTTTTCGAAATGTGTTATCATGGCGTATGCACTTTGATACCAGCATTTTCATACTGCTTTAAATTTTTAAATTTTTTCCCGAACCGTTACTCTTGCTTGTTTTACTTTTGCTTTGCTTGTGCATATGCTCTGTCTTGAGCCGAGGGTCTCTCGGAAACAACCACTCTACCTACCAAGGTAGAGGTAAGGTTTGCGTACACTCTACCCTCCCCAGACCCCACATTGTGTGGGATTTCATTAGGTATGTTGTTGTTGTGGTAATCATTGTTTTCATTTATAACTTGACAGTTTTCCAAAAAAATCATTGTTTTCATTTATTACTAGGGATTCTATAAGGCTTCAAAACAAAGATTTGACAGTGATGCTGATTTCAAGGAAAGAGCGCAAAAGGCGGTCGTTAGTCTTCAGGTGACCTTTCGTTTATTTTCTTATTTTAATTTGGCATGTATGATCATATCTTATTTTAAAGGGCAATGTTGTATCTGGTGTGTTTCTCTTACCTGTGCATGTGCGCGTGTTACAGGGTGGAGAGGAGAAGTATAGGATGGCATGGGCACAAATATGTGAAATCAGCCGAAAAGAATTTCAGAAGGTTTATGAGAGACTTGGGGTTCACTTAGAGGAAAAGGTACTACACTGAGATTTTTCTTCCACTTAAATTGCTTAGAACTTTGGATGGCTCTATGGAGACATGCAGTAAGGGTTATTATATAAATGGCCTTAATGGTCTTAATTGTGCCGTGACTTCTATCTCTTACATCCTTGTGCCGTGACTTGTATAAAAAATTGTTTCTGCTAGTTCAGAAGGTCTTGGAATTAATGAAATGGAACAGAGTATAGTGTTACAGATTCTGGCTGATAGCAATATGTGTTTATGCTAGTTACTGGGCGCTAGAATGTAAAATGGCAAATTGATGTTGATGTTTGTTTTAGTTCATTTTATCTGTTAAAACTAAAATATGATAATATATGCAGATATTATATTCATTACAACTGCACAAATGCTATTCATTAGAAGTTCACTTGAAATACCAAGGAACAAAATTCAACTTCTGACATGGTTGTGAATTACTTTAGACAGGCGGATCTAAGATTTCTAGAATCGAGTGCACCACTAAATGAAGGAGAAAAAAGAGTAATTGAAACCTATTCCTCTAGGTAAATAAAATCAACCAAGTGCACTGTTCAACCTTTTTGGAATTTGGGTGCCAACAGATAATATTATTAGATCAATTCTAGGGAATATATGCATAAAATACCTAATTTTGCGGAGAGATCATGAGTTCACGTGCACTATAATTCTGACTTCAGACCCGTTTGGACATGATTTCCCCCCTTTTTTTCCAAATTTATTTTCAAAACACATCTGGTTATACATTGAAATGATTTTTATTTTTTTTGAAGATGAGTTTCAAGTTTTAAAAAGTGGTTTTGACCATTTTCAAGTGATTTTTTTTACTCACAAAACTTCTACCCTTTTTCAAGTTAAATGCATGTCCAAACACAACTTCAGCTTCCAAATATTTTTTTTCAACTTTTTTTCAAGTATCACATTTTTATGCGCCTACTTATTCTCAAGGAGACTGCTTTATAGGTCCTTCCTCAGGGAGGAGAAATGATGTGAAACGGGCTCGGGAATCCGAAGAAATTGAAGATGGGTTCTTCAACCCCACATGAACGCCAATAACAATTGTGGAAAGCAATAAAAAGGATATGAAGTTTAAGAGAATTGTTGGGGTAAACACACGCCTATGTAATTAAATACCTAGACATATGTAAATGCAACAAATAATCTTAAATTTAGGATATAAAGAAAGAAAATAGTTAATCTAGAATTGAGATGTGATCAATTAACTCAAAGAAAAAATGAAGAGAATCTAGGAACTAATTAGATTAACATTCAAATAAGAGATATAATCCAAAGGGAGAAGAGAATGAACTCAACATGAATTACTTGTAGTAATTCAAGAGAGGTTCAAGAAGAGGTATGGGACAATTCCCAACTCTCAAAAGAGTAATCTAGACTCATAATCCAACATAATCTATCTTCCAAAATAAAGACATAATAGCCTATTTATACTAGGGTTCATTATCTAAGCAAAATACTAAAATACCCTTTAACTTACGGTCCTCCAATTTAAGATAAAAAACATGGGTCTTCTTTCTTCTTTTGGGCTTCCAATTGTCTTGACCTTGTTCTCCACTCTTTTAAGTATCCACATAAGCATATTGTGGATCTTGAAGTTCGGAAAGAAGCCTCCAATTTCATGATGGCCATCTCGTATCCCATCAAGAAATCTCAAAGAGATAAGGATTGTGTTGTGCTCAAGTATTACTGGAAACTGTCCTATTTATATTGCAGCTGTCTTGTGATTTTAAATAGTGATAGTTGCTGTAAAAGAAAAAGAAGTGAATCAATTTCTAAATAGGAGTTGTCATAAAAAGAAAAAAATGGTGTAGAAATCAAAGGAAACGGTTTATGGCTGCTAAAGTTGAGTCATATAGTCTCTGGTATTGTTTTGATAAATTAATTGTTCGTTTTAGAATGTATGGCTAGTCTTTCATATGTCGTAAAAGAACCTGGGAAGAATTGATTGTTGCTCAGTTGGAGGTTTTCCTGCACATGTTTATGAGTGAACAAAGCCGCATGGATTTAATTTAATTTTTCTCCATATAGGGTGAAAGCTTTTACAATCCGTATATTCCCAAGGCTTTAGAGTTGCTTAATGAGAAGGGATTAATTGAAGAAAGTGAAGGAGCTCGTGTCATCTTTATTGAAGGGAAGAAAATACCTCTTATTGTTGTGAAGAGGGATGGTGGTTTCAACTATGCTTCAACCGATCTTACCGCTCTATGGTTAGTTTTAGTTGTAATTTGTGTTTCTGGATAGACTTTTCAAATATAGCCTATTTTCTCCACAAGAATATAGGTTCAATGTTTATTGCTTGTTGGTCCCACTTCTCAAGTATGACACGTGTCCTTTTGGTTATTATTTTCTTTCATTGAATGATTTGTTTCTAAATAATCGGTCATCAACAAAAAAAGAAATATTCAATTTGCTGAAAGTTGAATGCATATAGATTCATATATGGCCAGAAAAATGGAATCCCAACCAAGCTTCTTACATACTTTAAGGTGGCCATGATTTCTGGTTGATTTGAAGTTGAAGTTTTGTTTGGACATCAGCAAATATATATTTTTCATTTAGGCCTCCTATCTGCAACTTTGTAGGTATCGACTGAATGAAGAAAAAGCAGACTGGATGATATATGTGACTGACGTCGGCCAGCGAGAGCATTTTGAGATGTTCTTTTCTGTAAGTTTCTAATATTTTATGTTTCTCTCTCTTTCCTCAGTTAGCCTATGATACAATAAAGCAACTTTGTTGGTATTGACCGTTACTCATGCTTTTTTTTTTCTTTAACCTTCCGAATGAAATTCTCTTCTAGGCTGCAAAACGTGCAGGTTGGCTTCCTTCAAATGAGAAAGATTACCCCAAAGCCAGTCATGTAGGATTTGGTCTAGTTTTAGGAGAAGATGGGAAACGGTTCCGTACTCGAAGTACAGAGGTGGTTAAGCTGGTTGATTTGCTTGATGAGGCCAAGAGCCGGTGTAAATTAGCACTTGAAGAAAGAGGTGTGTTCTACATTTTGGCAACTTTGGGATATGACACTGGGGGCATTTTTCTTTTCTACTTTTTGTCTTTGCTTGTGAATATTACAGGTAATAATGTAGTGAAATTGTGAAAGAGTATGACTGCAAGTTTATATTATGACTGTCTTATCAGGTAAGGCTAAAGAATGGACGGCCGAGGAACTGGAGCAAACTGCTGAAGCAGTAGGATACGGTGCTGTTAAGTAAGTTCTCATCCTTGTGCATGCATTTGCACTCCATACTTTGCAAAAGAACGAAAATGAGCTGGAAACTTTGATCTCCGTGTGTAGTCAAATTATGCTGTATAGTACCAAAGAGTAATTATTTCATAAAAAAGAGCACTAAAGTGAAACATTTACAATCTTGGCAAAAACATCTTTCCTATCTATAAGGATGTGATGATGTATTGTTGTGTGATGTGATTTCTCAACTTCGTAGTTTCTACAAGAGAAAATACGTAAAATCCCCCCTAAACTTGTCTCCAAAACTCACTTCAGTAATTTAACTTTACGTGCGTTTAAGTACCCCCTAAACAACTTTCAAGTGACTTTTGTTCAACCCGTCCTTGTCCAAATCAGGTCAAAACTGGGAGTTGTTGAGCCACTCGCTTTCTGATTGGGCCCTGTCATTTAATGAGTTATTTTTTTAATATTATTTCGTCCAAATTAAAAATAATTATAATATAATAAAACCCAACCCGTCCCTAAATAAAAAACCCGCCCCGTTCCCAAAAATCCGTCGCCCCTCTGACACTATAGCCACCGTCATTTCAAATTTTCGACAAGCTGAAAGCTTCTAAAAACCCAACAACAATTGTAGCCAAGATTGTACAAATTCCTAAAGTCTTTTGGGTCATCTTTTTTAAGAACCACAAACTTATGCCAGTGAAAGAGAAGAAGAAAAATCATCGCGGGCGGTCCGGCATCAGAGACACAACAGAGCACCACCGGAGGAGAACGATTAATTTTTTTGTTGGTTCAATAGTATCTCATGGAAGATTCACCATTGTTCCATTTTAGCTTTCTCTCGTGATTTCAAATTACAGATCTACTACCACCGGTAAACCACCCTTATCCGTACAAAGAACCCATTTACCCCTTTATTCCTGTTGGGTTGTTATCAATTCTCAAGAAAAAATAATCTCTGCTCCGGTGAAGATGAGAGATTGTTGCCTTTTAATTTGGGGTGAAACCTTGTTAGGATTGATTTTGCTGGTTGTTGGGGAATCTTTTGGGGAAGAAAAATAATAATTTCACTTTTCTATAAATAGAACAAGAGGCTTGAAAGTGGTGAGTGAAGAGAAGGTGACCAGCTCCATCGAAAATGGAGGAAACATAAGATGATGAGGAGCCAGATAGTAAAAAAAAATTGAAGAAAAGAGAAATGAATAAGAAAACAAAAAAGGGGGGGAGTTTTTAATATTTTTTAGTTTCTCACGCGCTTCTAGGAGGGTGAAAAGACCTCCTTTGCCATGTCACCTCTTAGGGTGCTATTAATTTCACCTTGGATGAGATTAGGGGGGGTTCTTAAACGCCCGTAAACTCGTAAAGTTAAATTGCTAAAGTGAGTTTTGAGGACAAGTTTAGGGGGGGATTTTATGTACTCTCTTTTTACAATAGGTTAATTTGACATAGTAAGAGTTTTGTTATACATATGTTTTGATGCTTTCTTGTAGTCAGCAAGTTTCTGACTTTCTTTTTTTTGTTCCCTTTTGTTAAACCAGATATGCTGACCTGAAGAACAACAGGTTGACCAATTACACCTTTAATTTTGATCAGATGCTTAGTGATAAGGTATGTGAATGTATATCCCTTGATGAAATAAATAGATCTGTTTATCATTTTCAACAAGTCTACATCCTTAAATTCTGTTAGTTTTACATAAACAACTCTGTGATTCCGTTCACTACGGTTTATAATTTAAATACAAGAGTCTCTACATGGTTTTTAAATAATTGATTCTGGTTTTGAGGAGTCCATATTTTGCATTTATGGACGTTCTCCATATTCTGTTTCTCTGTTCAGAATTGATTCTCTTGTATTCTTCTGTGATGGGCAGGGAAATACTGCTGTTTATTTGCTGTATGCACATGCTCGCATTTGTTCAATCATCCGGAAGTCCGGTAGAGATATAGAGGAGTTAAAAAAGGTAATCTTGATAAGCTCATCCATTTTATGTGCCCAAACTGAACTCTTCTCTGTCACAATTTTGTCCATGGGTGAGTCGGGTGGTTAAGGCTACAACTAGGACCGGCAAAATGGTTTAAAAAAACAAGTAACCGTCCAATCCGGCCCATTAAATATGGATTGGATAACTGACCTTATAAAAATAGATCAAATATGGATATTATCCACTAAAAATGGATATCCAGATGTGCATATTATCAATACCCATTTGTCTGCTTGTTATTCTCATGAGTTCTTGCTTTCCGGGAGTCTAAGCTTATTTGGCTTTTAGCTTGTGTTCTCACCTAACCATTCCTGAAACATCCATATTATCCGTTGATTAACCCACATTCTATTCTTGTTAAATATGGAGGGGTCGGCCATTTTTGTCCGTTTTGTTTAACCTATTTTGACCCGCTCATATCCGATCTGACCTGCCCGTTTGTCACTCCAGCTACAACCAATGGTCAGGTGGGCAAATAGTTTTCAATCGTTTGCTCTTAGGTCCCTTGTGTCCTTCCAAGAATTCTTGAAGTAGGAAAACACATGATAACGTTGTAGTTTGTCAATGTTAAACAAATATTTCAATAATGTTAAAGCTACAAAAATGGCTGTAGAAGTATTATTTATGGTTATTGATTCATTTTCATTGGACAGAGCGGGGCAATAGATTTGGCTCATCCAGATGAACGTATGTTAGGCCTCCATTTGCTCCAGTTTGCTGAAGTAAGAATTTATTGAATCTTGTTGCTTGTTAGCACTTAATGGTTTCTTATTATTTCTGCAAAGTTCTAATTAAGTAAAAAATTTGCTATCTCTTTTTCAGATTGTTGAAGAAGCTTGTACCAATCTTTTGCCAAACTTGGTGTGTGAATATCTTTACAATATATCTGAAGACTTCACTAGATTCTATACCAACTGTCAGGTATGAAATTTTCCTAGTGGCAAATAGAGTAAACAAAAGAAATGTTGAAACAAATATTATGCACCCCTATAACCTGTGGCTAAAGTTGTAATAGACCAGCTTGAAACCACTTGTAAAATACAGTAATACTTCATTGCCTAAGGACCGGTTGGGCCATAAAAATTATTCTCTTTTTTCCGGAATAATTTTTTACTTTATTTGAAAATCAGTGTTTGGCCATGAAAATCCTAAATCCAACTTGAAGTTGCATTTCAAATTTGAAAAAGTACATTCAAGCATGAACATTGTTCCAAATATTCTTTGCAAAAAGTATAATCAAACACAACTCCATCTTCAACTCCAAATGAAGTGAAAAATATTTGGAATCTATGGCCAAACACCTACTAAGGTTCATGAAATTCTTGAAAACTGGTGAAAGTATTGTGTAGATACCACCAAGGGTGTGGTGGAATGGTTAGTATCCCTCTTCCCCTAACCAAATGGGTTCGAGTCCTGGGTGATGGAGAGAACTTCTCGGTAGGGAAAACCTTACCACTCTTAGTGTGCCTATGCGGCTCGAATCCAATTAGTCTGGCCGGGAATCCAGTAAGTTAAACCGGTAGAAGCATGTATGGTGTATTTGAGTTGATAGCACTAGCATTTACATATATATTTTGGAATTTGGCAGGTCGTTGGCTCAGCCGAGGAAACAAGCAGACTCTTGCTATGTGAGGCAACAGCAGTTGTCATGAGAAAGTGTTTCCATCTTTTGGGTATCACTCCTGTTTACAAAATTTAACCTTCATATGAGTTATTTTTGTACTCTTTATTCCTTCGTTGAGTTAAATCACAGGAATGTATTTGAATAGAGCAAAAATATTACAGAATGTTGATATCTCTGATTTTGACTAATTATAAGTTGGAGTTGATCTATTGATAGATATACTAGCATCAGTTTCATGGTTCCAGTTTTCATTAAGTTATATAGTCTTGTAGTCAGTTGTGTCCATTAGTTTGTGTGCTTTGTTAATATTTAAGCTCCAAATTGAATACTCTGCGGACAGTAAAGAACAGTTTAACTGTTGATTGATCAAGATGGGTGATTAATGAGACTTTAATAATAGGTTGAGTGCATCGATAATCCCTCAAATTTGTCGTTAAATTTCATTTAGACACTCAAACTATGTTCTATTCCAATTGTGCGCATAAATACATGATAAAATGTTATTATTAGACATTTTCGATTTAAATTTTGACAAGGTGTCCACAACACTCCCGACCAATGCATTTTAGTCATAGTCTCTTTTTTCAATTAAGGTAATATTTTGATTAATACACAGCCTTGACATTGATTCTGCTTTTTGTGATTGCTATAACATGTCAGGTGTAAGTTTTTATGTATGAAAAAGAGCTTGTGGGTGTGCTTTCTTTTAAATGAACCTTATGATAAATTTGAGTTACTCCGAAATTTCAATACAAATATCGAACATCGAGTAAGAAATCTTAAAAAGAAGTTGAATATGAAGAGACTTGGGATCGTTTTCTATTTTTCCTTTTCAAAATTATCAATTTTTTTTGGCAAAGGGTGAAAAAGCAATTGCCACTTGCCAATGCTATTTCCGGAATGGAATAATGTAGAAATGCAATTTAAAAAAAGTTTCGTTTACAACATTTCCTTTTATTTTATTCTAATCAGATGTCTATTCGTGTCTCGTACTCTTCCCTACAATCTTGTCCACACCTTTAAAGTGATTCTTCTTGTCATTTCATATATTGTTCATTTCCTTTTTTAAGGTTTTATTACACGTTTGGTCATCAATTAGTTGATATTTAAAAGAAATAATATTTGTAAATTGTTGACAAACTTGTGCATAAAATCTTTATAAAATCCTTAAACTTATAGTGAATAAGTTGGTAAATATTACCTCCGTTTCAAAATTTTGTCATTATTATTAAATATAGTTATCTCAAATTATTTATCGTTTTAGAAGTTTAAAAATAATTAATTATTTTTTTCCTTTTATTCTCAGAGTTTTTTTTGTCATTAATGAAGATAACACATAAATAAAGTAAATATTTAATGGAGAGATAATATAATTTAGACATACATAAGAATAAAAATAGTCAAATATCTATTCTAATAGTATTTTTTTAAGGAGCGTGTAAAATAAAAGAGTAACAAATAATTTGAAATAGAAGGAGTAATATTTACTTGAAATAATCTGTAAATAGTTTCTTAAAAAATTGTGTATGGACCTAACGGATCCTTAGATTTTATTCCAGACTTCAAAGATTTTCTTGTACTGAAGTTCAATCGAGTCTCACATTTGGATCTACTCCCTACTCATAACAAGACGTAATTTTATAAATTATTAAGGACAATTCGCACGATTGCTCCTATTTTAGGGTGGTCTTTAATTTTTACCCCTCAAATTGGTGATCTTTAATTTTGTCCTTCAGTTTAAAAAATGACCAAAAATATCCCTGAGATTGTGGGTTCGAATCTCAGCAGAGTCAAAAAGAAAAAAAATCGCAAGACAAGATTTCACTAGAAAAAATATGTCTATTCGGCCAAAATTATATAGATAAGGGGCATAATTTTTATGTAATTATGCCTCCAAAAATACCTTTGATGTTGTGGGTTCGAATCCCAACAGAGTCAAAAAGAAAAAAATCGCGAATCAAGATTTCATAGAAATTACACTTATTCGGCAAAGTTGTATAGAAATTATGCCCATTAAGACATAATAATCTCTATATAATTTTGGCCAAAAGGTATATTTTGAAATTATGCCTTAAGGGCACAATTTCTATGTAACTATGCCTGAAAGACAATTTTTTGTTACATAGAAACTATAACCTTAAGACATATTCTCTATAACTTTTGCCGAATAAACATAATTTTTATAAAAAAATTGTCTTGTCTCTGCTGAGATTCGAATCCAGAATCTCTGATTTAGTAGACCCGGGAATAAATGATACTTTAACCCATAAATTTTTATTAAATAAAAAGTAGGAATAAAAATTAAAAATCAACAAATTTTAAGAGACAAAAATTAAAGACAAACCCGCATGAAGGCAATCCACTCAATTTTTTGAATTACAGAGTTAACCCTACAATGAATTAAATTTACCTCTCTTAAAAAAAATGAACCAGTGCGAAGGAGAGATTGATGGTATTAAGTATTAACTATGCTTTAATGGCTCTAAATTTTAAAACGGTTAATATAATGGTCACCGAGACAGGCTGGCTATCTAAAGGATCTCCGAAAGAGACAGCTGCAACTCCGGATAATGCGCAGACTTACAACACGAATTTGATACGTCATGATCCTTAAAGCCAGGAGGAGCGGTCGATGTTTATGTTTTCTCGTTGTTTAATGAGAACAAGAAGCCCGGTTTAGCATCCGAGAGTAAATGGGGTTTATTTTTCACAGACCAGACGAGTGTATATAACCTCGATACTCAACCCAAAAGCGTATTGCAAATCCATATAAGGAGTTCATGTTTTCATTTCATTTTCGATGTAAGACTCTTAACATTCCCTGCATGGACAAACCTCGTTAACTTGAGCGTGGATAATATAATTTGGGGGTCCAACATTGGTGAACAAAGAATTGTAATGAGTCTGATTCTGATACCAGGTAAAAAATGGATGTTGAGCTAACTCAACCCCAAAAGCTAGCTTGTAGAATGAGGATTGTCCAAGTCCATATAAGTAGTCCATGTTTTCATTTCATTTCCGATGTGATACTCTTAACATACTGAAAAGGGTGTCGTAGACATGACCGGAAATACTACCGGTTCGAATGGACCGTCGTGGTGTATTGCTTCATCTTCTGCATCCGAAGCTGACCTTCAGAATGCGTTAAGTTGGGCTTGTGGTTCTGGAAATGTAGACTGCTCCGCTATACAACCTAGCCACCTTGTTTTGAGCCTGATAACCTTGCATCTTATGCGTTCAACAGTTACTACCAGCAAAATGGAGCTACCGACATTGCTTGCAGTTTAGGAGGAAATGGCGTTAGAACAAACAAAATCCAAGTATGTATACATCCATCCATCTCATTCTCTTTCGTTAATGCATGTATACACGTTCATACAAAACATGTTCAACTCTTCATGTAGATTTTGAGTCAGACATCTCTATAACATTTTACCATCAAATTTTAAAATGGCTCATGTTAGTTCAGTGTGAATTGTAGTGTTGTCTATATGCTGTAGAAGTGCAAATGCTACAAGTCTATTTTCTGCAGCTACCTGATGTTGTTTGTCAGTTATGTGGACAGATTCCTTTTATACTCGGTTAAAAAAAGAATGATACATTTCTATATTTTGACACAATTTAACTTGAAATTTTCCATTTACCCTTAATAAACTGACTTTTAGTCATACAACTATCTATGACATAATTTAGACACAAGTTTCAAAAGTCTTTCTTTTTTTTCTTAAAAACTTCTGTGTCCAGTCAAACACCATCACATAAATTGGAACTGAGGGAATATTAACTTTAGTTTAACGATGTTGTAAATTTTCTGATTGACAGACACTACTTCAGTTGCATATTCTGAAGTAGTCATGTACTGTATTCCGAACAAAGATGCCAGATATCTTTTTCCTTGTTTGATTTTTCACAGAATTCCCCAATATGTCTCTTGTCTGACTGCTTTTTTGCAATGCAGGTTATGATAACTGTCTCTATGCGACTACTGGGTACGACACATCTAACTAAATCATATTTCAACTACACACAGTATATTCTTGCCCTCGGATGTAATGTTCGATTTTGGTATTAAATTTCACGGGTAAAAAAGCTATCGCTAGTAATGCAACGGCGGCTAGTCCTACCAAGTCTTCACCATCATCCCCTCAAAGGACTTACCGGTGGACTCAACATCTACTTGTGGCTTTTCCTTTGTTCGTTCTTGTACCCTTCTGAGATATAACTTGGCTGGAGATGTCTAGAGTAAATGGAACGAAGAGTAATCCGTAGAGAAAAAAAATGTAAAAGCGGATATAATGCAAGGAATGATAACTTCCCTTGAACAAAATATTGCTTCTCAAATATGTTGAAGCCAAGGATGCTTGGGTTATATGGATGCTGATTCCATCTGATGCACAAATTTTGTAATGGTGTAGCCAAGTTAGATCCTTGGTAGATGTAAAGTATAGAATCATTCAAACTGGAAACAATTTGTAATCCATTTTGTTGATTCGCCGGCTAGCAAACTTTTGGTACTAATTCATTTTAGTGAATCTTTTGTAATGGAGTTTACACAATTTTCCTCGTGCATCAGTATTTAGAAAGCAAAGTTACAGATTTTGTTCTTCATGAACAAAGACAATTATGAAAAGACAAGATCAGGAAAGTTGGTCTGGCTACTTGATTTTATCTTTAACATTTAAGAGGAAATATATTATTGCAAGTCTTCTATCTTAAACACAACACACTACTGATACATTAACTTGTGCATTTTGTTTACAAATGTGTGCTGTTCTAAATGCTATGCTTGGGAAAGTTGTCCTTTTAAATAAGGTGTGGCTTACGGTCAAAGGAATATGTACCCACCAGAGAGCACATTCTAGCAAAGATAAAGAAAATGTTTTAGTTTTTCCTTTCATATCATTGGTGGGTAAAATTGCTTGATTCTTGTACTGAAATAACTGAGGGGAAATGTTTTTTTACAAAGACTATCACTAGTTTGGAAATAATTGTCATTCACGTATTATTCCTCCCCACTAAAAAGAGGGCTTGAGAATTTCGAGAACCTAAACAAAAATGTAGAAGTGCATGACTGCACGTACCCTAAGACTCCTCTCTCCCCCTTTTTAGCAAACACATGGTCAAAGCCAAAATTCTAATGAATAGAAGGAAAGGAGATCAGAAAGATCGGTGAACACTATACCGAACACTATAGTATAGGATGTTTCTGTGAGCAGTAAAAAAAAGGGCATACCGATGCACTAAGCTCCTGCTATGCGTGGGGTCCGAAAAAGAGTCGGACCACCAGAGTCTATTGTACGCAGCCTTACCCTGCATTTCTGCAGTAAACAACAAATCTCTCTTTATTTTGAGAAAGCTGGTGGTTGCGTGTGAATACTTTCAAGGCAAAGGACGACCTTATCCGACATTGTTGTTTATTCTGATCCGGTCGAGGTGGTTTTCGTCTACCAACACATAATTTTAGTTGGATACAACTTTGTGGGAACTAAAAAGGGGATTATTGGTTGTGGGTGGGTGGGGGTGGGGGGGTGGAAGAACATCTGATTTAATGGATTTTCAATACAAACACATAGAAACAGAAACTAAGCATGTCTGAATTGACAGATAAATCCGGGAGTTGTATATTACACAAGCCAAAGTTTGTGCAAAGTAAAATCCATTTTTAGGTACCAACAACCATTCCACTCAAAAAATAATCGAGGGTCTCACTTGAAAATAATTTAAACCAATTCTTGCAAAATCGAAATACAAAGAGAACTGTTGAATCCAGAAAGAAAATCGTATCTACCACTTCTCAACTCTTGAGTATCCATCATTCATCATCAAACACCACAATCTTCAATACAAACACATCCAAAGGAAATTCTGCAACGAAGACAGTTAATTAGAAAGTCAATCTTGCAGAAAAAAATCGAAGGAGATTAGGTGGACAACAACACTTACCAATAGTTTAATAACCTTGATCATAGAGATAATCGCCGAGCCTCTCAACAACCAGGTTACACTGACCAGGAGTCATTGGTTCATCATAGATACCAATAAGTAGAGCCTGATTAGTCTTTTTGATAGTAATACCGCCCGGTCCCTGAATAAAAAAGAATGGAAAGTCACAAACAGCCTTTTGAAGTAGGGCTTTTCTAACACACATTTGATTCCGTTGTACATAGAGGTGTGAAATGGGCGGGATGAGCTGAGTTTGGGCGGGTCAAAATGCGTTGAGTTAATAATTATTGACCCACCAAAAAGTAACTTGGGTTGAAATGGGCCAAAAAGTAGATCATAACCCAATCTGCTCTATTCTTACTAAGTTTTAATTTCTTTGTTTGTTCTTTTACAAATTTTTAGTACCTAATAAAACTACTTTTTTATTTTATTATGGCTATAATAACATATCAAATAAAAAAAGTGTTTTAAAAAAAATATTTTGACATTGACAAGTTTTCTCATGGGTCAATATGGGTTACATATCAACCCAATTTAATGGGCTGAGCTGATAAATGAGCTGGTCAAACTTGCGCGAGTTGGTGGTGGTGGTGGTGGGGGGGGGGGGGGGTCATGTTTTCATGGGCTAAATTTGCGACCCCTACTCCATAACACCCTCAAAGGACACTCTTTAAATTGCATTGTAAGAAAATCACATAATTGCATTCTGCTTGTTCAAACAGAATGTACAACCTATTATATGCAGGTTGATTTCAACAAGATTCTGAATGTATATAAAAGATACCTTCTTTCCTCGAATGACGACACCTGCTTCCCCTTGAATGACCATGTACTTTGTGCCACCAAGATGCAGACCAGTTGGAGCAAGTGAACCGGGCTCATTAAAATCATTCAGGATGGCGTTAATCTCCGCAGGTTTGAACTACAACATGGACATCAATAAGTTACTAAAGTCTTTGACAAATAGGCAACAGTGCAAAATTAGGAGGCAAACATATTATAAACAACTTGCAATTGACTACAAAAAAACAACTGTCCTTGTCTATTCACAGCATTAGTGTATCAAGATCAAGTTTACCACATTTCTCAGTAGTTTTCCTTTATTCAAACCATTTTCAATCAATCATTTCGCTTAGTCCAAGCTAGTGAAGATCAGCTATATGAACCCTCTATATAGTTCCTACCATCTACTTATCAAGATCAACTCTTTACCACATTTCTTAGTAGTTCTTCAGTGGAACTCAACATTGCTTTTATTCAAAACCATTTTTTCTATCAATCATTTCGCTTAGTCCAAGCTAGTCAAGATCCGCTATATGGAGTCCTCTATATCAGATCCTACCATCTACTTAGCAAGATCAAGTCTTTACCACATTTCTCAGTAGTCCTTCAGTGGAACTCAACATCGCATTTATTCAAAACCATTTCACTTTGTCCAAGCTAGTCAAGATCAACTATATGGATCCTCTATTTCAGATCCTAGCATCTACGTATCAAGATCAAGTCTTTACCACATTTCTCAGAAGTTCTTAAGTGGAACTCAACATCGCATTCATTCAAAACCATTTCCAATCAATCATTTCGCTTAGTCCAAAGCTAGTCAAAATCAACTATATGAATCCTCTATATTGGATCCTACCATCTACTTATCAAGATCAAGTCTTTACCATAGTAGTTCTTCACTGGAACTCAACATTACCTCTATTCAAAACCATTTTCAATCAAATCATTTCGCCTAGTCCAAGTTAGTCAAGATCAGCTATATATGAATATTCAAAACATTTTCAATCAAATCAATTCACTTAGTCCAAGTTAGTCAAGATCAACTATATGAATATTCAAAACATTTTCAATCAAATATTTTCACTTAGTCCAAGTTAGTCAATTAGCTATATGAATATTCAAAACATTTTCAATCAAATCTTTTCACTTAGTCCAAGTTAGTCAAGATTAGCAATATGAATATTCAAAACATTTTCAATCAAATCATTTTGCTTAGTCCAAGCTAGTCAAGATCCGCTATATGAATCCTCTATATCGGTTCCTACCATCTACTAATATTCTTCAAAAATTCCCATCAAACTCAATTCAATCAAATCATTTTGCTTAGTCCAAACTAGTCGAGATCCGCTATATGAATCCCTATATCTGTTCCTACCATCTACTTATATTCGTTCAAAGTTCCCATCTAACTCGACTCACACAAACATAATTCTGATAAAACACAACCCACAAAAACCAATAACTACAAGATCTCTTCAATAATCACAAAACCACCTAAATGGTCAAACTATATTCTCCACAAGTCAACTACTTCATCCTTGAAAGGACTAAAAAAGTCGAAAATAAGTTCAAAAACTAGATAAATTCATAACCATCTTCCATCACCCAAAACAAAAAAAGCTTTAGATCAGATTTAAATAAACCAATCTATGTTTCATCATTAAATCCAATTGAACCAAAAAAACAATATTTTACTAATAGATCCTTCAAGTCAATCTCAAATCTCAATCCCAAACTAGTTAAGTTCCAGTATATAAATCCTTTTGCAACAACTCAACTCTAGTTTGACTTAATTTTTCATTCTAATAATTCAAAAATTTATCAATTTCTAAATTAGTAGTTCTTGTTACATGTCACTATACAACCTCCCTATCCGTCAAAAGGTAGATGTAAGGTCCCACTTGGTGGGTATGTTGTTGTTGTTGTTACCGTCACTAAAAGTTTGATGATTCACAAAATCATTAAAACCAATCAAATCAACTATAGAATACTAACAGATCCTTCAATTATCAATCTTAAAATCTTAATTAATCAACTAAATCTCCAAATCCCAAAATAGTCAACTCTATTGGAACTTAATTTTTCATTCTATTACTTAAAGATTTATCAATTCCTAAAAGTTACACGTCACTAAGTTCGATTTGATGATTCACAAAACAAAAAACAATTTTTTTACTAATAGATCCCTCAATTATCAATCAACTAAACATCCAAATCTCAAACTAGTCAAAGATCTACTATATGAATCCTTAACTCTAATGAGACTTAATTTTTCAGTCTAACACATTACAAAGTTATTGATTTATAAAATTACACGTCACTAAGATTGATTTAATTATTTAAAAAAACATTAAAAAGGGCAAAATGAAAACAAAAAAGATTTAGAAACCTGAGGGAAAGTGGAGCTAGTAGCCCAAACGGAGCCGTCAAGGCCGATGATAGCGGCGGCGCTAAGGTGGTTACCTTCGATGTCACACATTAGGTGTTCATCCACATATGTTTGCCACGACATAATGATTTTCCGACTAAGATGTTTTTTTTGTGTGTTCTTATTTTGCGATAGAACAATTGTGAAATCATCATGGGAATTTATTTAGATGTGTGTGTACTTTCATGTGGTTGAAAAGTCCTTAATACCCCTGAATTATTATGAGTGTTGTTTTATCAATTTTAAGTTGTATAGGCTGATGTGTAAAAGATTTATAGCCCAGTTATTCTATTCTATTCTATTTTATTTTATTCTGGTTCATGATTTCTCTTGACGGTATGATTCATCTGGAGGAGAAATTAAGCTTCAAAAAATAGTAAACGGTCTTATCAATACACAAATGTATAATTTTTTAGGAATTTTAATTCCACTCATGTTCATTACCGTAGGAATTGGGTTCAAGTTTTCCCCAGCCCTTTCTTATAACCTTTATTTTTCTTTTAATAATAATTTGTTCAAACAAGTATGGTCATTTTTTTATATTTAAAAATAATTTAATTTTAAATATTTAATTTAAATTTAATTTAAATGATTTATATTTATAAAAATACTACTACAAGTTTCAAAAATAATTTTTTTATAGACTTTGTAATTTGATAGATTCATCATATATATTCACTTAAAATGAAACGGATGAGATATTATAAAACATCTCACAAAGTTCAATATTTAAAGGATTACACTCGTCGTCAATCTACATCAATCGCCATTCTGTGTGTGATTTTCAAAATCGTATATTTTAGAAAAAAGTTTCATACATTGCTAGCAAATATATAGAAATCTAATCATCGTGTAAAATCAACTTATAAAATCATGCAACCAAATCTAATATAGTAATCTAGAAAATAGTGATTCAGAATTTAAAACTTATTCAATTTTACATTGATCTTCAATTAATATATAATAACTGAATAGATAGTCATATATATATATAGATATTTACTATAACAACAACAACAACAAATCCAGTGTTATCTTACAGTGAAGTTTCGAAAGGGTAGAGTGTACGCAAACTTTACATCTACCTTCGTAGAGATAAATATATTATTTTCGATATACCTTCATCTTAAATAAAACATTTCAAAGAAGTTTGAAAAAATATATATAGATATTTACTAATTTAAAAAAAAATACTAAGTTGTAAATTTACATGAACACGTAGAAGCGGAATAGAGAGAACTAGATATGAATAAAGTTTGAACCAAAAAAAAGATATGAATAAAGTGGAATGTGTGAACATTAGTTATACAGCTAACCCCTATCTAATTTGGGTTTGACGTAATTGATGGATACATAATTGCTTTTAAATAATTAACCAGAAATGATCTTCTTTTTTAGAACCGAATATTATTATCATAATTTTATTTACTGTAAAATTCAATGAATTTGAAGGTGAAATATTGCTTAAAATAGCAACCCACCACTACTCTCCATGATTGATTCTCCAGCTATGAGATCTTCTATCATTCTCACAAGGTCCCTCACTATTATCATATTCTTATTAGACCCTTGAAGTTTCTAATAATTGCAATAGCACTTTCTATATTCTCTAGGTTTAACAATAATATCATAAGATTATTCCTCAATCGAGGTTTGTAATTTGACAATGAGCAAAACAAATTTCTCTACGTGTTGCAAAATAGAATTATGGGATTCGTCGGCGATGTGAGTAAGTTCACACCTACGAAATTATTTTAGAATTTGTCAAATGAGGGTAGGACAACTTAAAGTGCCACTTTTAGTATTTTTTTTATTATATTTTTTATTTTGTAGAATAATTATTTGAGATGAATTTAAATGAAGAAACATGATCATTAGTGATTCATACGACTTATTTCAAGTTATTTGGAATTGAGACAATATTATTGCTATTCTGTGTTGCAAAGTAGTGATAAAGCGCATGTGATGGTGCATTTTCCTAGCAAAAAGATGTTCAAAGTTCAATTATCATACTTTTTATATTTATATATTCATTGATATTCACTATCTCAACTAATTTAGATTTGTGTCACGTGAGGTTCAAGCGATCAAAAACACTCCGTATCAAGAATTTCTCCATTCTGAAGTCTCGGGCACGAAATCTCGAAGTAATAATGAAAGAATCCTACTCCTCTCAACGATATTATTTTCAAACGTATTATCCTTCCACTCATTTCCATTTTTACAGAAGCTGAAGTAACATTTGAAAAGGATAACTGTTTTTCATAATGAGTAAAAAAGACCAAATTAGATAAGAATGATAAAGGCAAAAAATTATCATTATTTCAACTTCAACTTTTGAGAAAGCTAAAGTCGATTATGACTTGGAAAGAAAAAGTCGATAGCGACTAGAGATGGCAGTCCTGGACTCGGTCCGGATCCGATGGATCCGGATCCATTTTATAGGATACGGATCTTCAAAATTTGGACCCGATGGATCCGGATCGGATCTGGATCTGAATCTTGTATTTGAGATCCGTATCCGGTCCAGATCCGACCCGTGGATCCATTTTTTATTAAATATATTCATAACCTAGAATGTAATTTTATAAGTATTTTCTTAAAATTGCTAAGCACATCCTTGCAAGTTTAATTCACAAAACAAGTTTAATTTATCCCCGCGTTAACTCAAAAACCAAAAAAATAAAGAGGTAACTTCGATAATAAAATCAATGTTATATTAGTGAATGACTAACATCTCCATAGACAAGTAGTTAAAATTATGTTCACTTCATTTGTGAAGATTCCAAGCACATGCAAGTTCTACATTGTATAAATACTAGTCATCATTTTTCACAACTATTGTCATTGTGCAACATTTTCAATTAATAGCTTACCATCAAAACGAGACAACGAACAAAATATTTCATATGAACATTTCAAAATTGAAACACAGTAAACTGTTAGCTAAGTAAAAATCGTTTGTCAGTTCAAAAAAAAAATCTTAGCAAGGTTACATTCTTAGCAATGCAATTTTTTTTACATGTGGATCCAGATCCGATCCGTGGACCCGGTGGATCCGAATTTGGATATGATTTTTATGGACCCGACGGATCTGGATTCAGGTATGAAAAACGGATCTGAATCTGGATCTAGTAGGATCCGGTCCAAATCCGATCCGTTGCCATCCCTAAATTAACGACCATTACAATGCCATTTTCTCACCATTTGTTGGCCACTAGAGGTGCCAACTCAATATTCCATTTCAACTTTTTGCTTTGTCAAATTAAAATCAGATACTGGTAAGCCTCCCTTTTAGGTATATTGATTGCATTTTACAAAGATCTTATAATATAGTATTTAATTAAAATAATCAAGTCTAGGTGTAGGAAATGGGGTTGACAATAAATAATTTTTTTGTAAGTATGATAATACATTAGCTCACCATAATTCTATGGATCCATTGTATGCATAAACAATTTTAAAAAATAAAAACAAATATGAAGAGCTTGAAATAAGTGAATTCATCTTGGAGAAATGCTAAAATTTACTCCTGAAATATTCGATATGTTTTATATTTGCAGTAAGTTTACCCATTTGTGAGAACACCACAACCGCCAATTTCCTCTCGTATTTTTCCTTTTTATAATGGTTATCCAGCTTGGCTCTGACATTTATTAAGCTAAAGCCACGTAGATAAACAAAAGAAAAACTTGTCCCTATATAATTAAATTGGTGTATATATACACCCTCTACAATAATTTAAAATATGCTCTTAAAATAATTGAAATTTCTAAGGAGCAGTTTGGACATAATTTGAAATCATAATAATTTGAAGTTGAAATTTTGTTTGAACATGCAATTTTGATTTCTTAAATTATATTTTTTATTTCCAGAATGTGAGTTCGACCGCGGCTTCCCCCTTTTTTCGGGGGATTTTTTTCTTATAGACATAAAAATCCACAAGTTGTGAAAATCATCAAAAATTTTCCAATTTTGTACAATCTTACCAAATGAGCAAGTCATAGTTCATAACGAAATTAATACGCTACTAGAATGTCTTTCTAAAAAATACAATATCAATTGATCAAACTTTAGTTCAATAAAATGAAAAAATTGAACATGAATTGTAGAGTAACTACTCTTTAATATAATCATCCCACATGGTTCATGGTTCGTAAGAGTAAAGTTGTTATAAATATACTACCAACTTGTAGATCTTTTAATATATGATATAAATGGTTGGTAAACATGATTGGTAAATATATCTACCAACTTATGGATATATTTTTATACAATATAAACTCAGGGGTTAATTTTTATATTTAAAAATAATAATTGAAATCATGATTTGGAATTCTAAATCATGCCTTTTAGATGATTTGAGATTTCATTTAATGAGATAAAATCACATGTCCAAACGCTAAATTCATCTCATAATTTCATAACACCTACTAAAAAAAGTCAAAATATACCTTTACATGATTTCCACCATCAACCATATAAAAAATTTCACAGTGAAAAATTATTAATGGGAAGAACATATTTGAGATGAAAGACAACGAAAGAGCTCTTAACCAGAAGGTAAATGGAGACATATTGCAAGACAAATCGCAAACGTTTGGGAAAGAATGTAGATGTCCCTGAAAACATAATAAATCCATTCCCTTTTATTTTCATGTCCCTAAAATTATTTATTTAAATATCCCTAAAATTATAATACATATACTGAGATGTTATCATGAAATACTACTTTGATCATTTTTTTAGTTCTCCATGCTACCATCATGATATATATAAATTTATCGAGATGGTATGATGAAAGATTATGTTCATTTATTCAAAAAGACGTACCTTTTCTAAAAAAACCTCTATGATGCCATCATCTTATATACATATACTATTGTGACATCATAGGGGATTGTTTCAGTCCTTCAATGAGACATTTTTCAGTCATCCATAATACTATGGTGATTTATGAATCTACTGAGATGATATTATGAAGAAAAGGTTTGAGCGAGGGGATATTCGATAAAAAATTTCGGCCTATCGGATAAGAAGCGAATTAAGTTTAGGAGAGACATGGGACATATAAATATTTTACAATTGGTGTTGTTTCCCCAATAATATTTGGACCTACTCAAATTCGTTAACATGGAAGTCTTCAAAACCAAAAGCCCATTTCAAACTCATAAAGCCCAACTAGACATGGACTTGGATTACCCATTACTTCGGCCCATTATCTGATCGGCGATCTCTCTCTCTTCCGATCTCCACCGTAACTCCGCCGAGCACCACCGCAACCGCAACGGTTGACGGCGTCGCCGAGCAACGTTCATCTCCGATCACATCCGAAACAAGTTTTATTGCTCCGCTAAAAGGTGAGAATTTTACAGTTTTTTTTTTGTAGAAATTGATATAATCGTTCACCAAATTTTACGTTTATTTCAATTTCTCAAGTAGTACATATTTGGTTGTGTATTAAACAATTATGTTATCATATTAATCAAACAGATTGAATTTCACCCTTGCAGAGCTACAAATAAAAATTGAAACTTTTGGTACAATACATAAACTGTTGGGATACAATTGTTGTAAGGAACGAGAAGTAAGTAACTATTACAATAGTAGAAAGGATAAACAAACTATTACAATAAAACTGGAAATCAAAACCTTAACAACTGCTTGAGTGATTTGTTGAGTCGAGTGATGACACTCTGTCTTTAAGACAAGATTGCCCCGTATATCTCCTTTTACGGTGTTGAGCAATAGTCTCCCAATATACAACAACAACTTTAACAAGTGAGCAAAGGAAACTCAAGTGTTACTTTTGAAGAACTTTGAGTATAGTAACTTTGCTAGAGAGGAAGAATATGAACTCTGAAAATTCTGGAGTATTTTTCTAAGTGTTTTGTGTTTTGTTCAATTGAGCCAAATGCCTCAATTTATAGTGTAAGTAGAAGAGCCCTCAACTAGTCAACTAATGGCCTTCAATAGCCATGTAATTGCACTTGATTGAGGGGTTACATTCAGCCAAATAATGGCTGAATTCATGTGTCAAGTAATGGAGAATCAATGCTCCAAAACTAGCCCAAACGTTAGATTTTCCAATTTCCCGTCGCAAAGCATTCTGCCTCTGAAGTGCTGCGGCTCCAGTTGACCAAGCAATTTGTGCCGCGGCGCTACGGCACCGCGGCTCTGACGGTGTGGCGCCGCGGTCCTTCACGGCTCCGTGGCGATTTTCGACTCGTTTCATTTTATACTTTGTACATTTCTTCCTTCTTTTACCAACGTGGAATAATTTGTCATTTGACCAATAACCGTCCATAATTCTATGTCTCAAACGTATTACATACGTATCAATATCTCTTTCACTAATGAAATTTGCGATACTTGGCACTACGTGTGCACGTGCGTAGAAACGACGTTTCCGACGTGCAGGCCCAATTGTTCGAGTCATAAATTAATGGGATATACTTATTCCACATTTAATAAATTTCCAACAATCCCCTCTTGAAAGAGATTTTGGCGCACACACATGGTGCCTTTTCTAGCAATCTTTCAGCTGACCGATGTTGCATCTGGATAGGTAGCATACGCTTTGAACCTTCCATAGTTGAATACCATCGAACTTACTTACTGCGCAGTGAACGTGATGTTTTGAACCATCAGTGTTTAGTGTAAGCCCAGTCAATGGTACCAACACAACAACTTTCCTTACTCAGTTCTTCGTAATGTTTTGTCCGTTGTGGCCGTGAACACTTCTTGGATTCTTAAGTGCGTTCATTT
Source organism: Anisodus tanguticus (assembly GCA_034509755.1). NCBI lineage: Eukaryota > Viridiplantae > Streptophyta > Magnoliopsida > Solanales > Solanaceae > Anisodus > Anisodus tanguticus. The sequence goes on from CM067558.1 coordinate 41,452,973, forward strand.
GAGGCGGCCTGTCCTCGCACTTAAATAGGTGGTCTCCTATAAGGTATCCTGCTATACCCCATTTTACAAGTGTTAGGAACCATTAAAAAATTCCCCAAACCTAACCTTAACCGGTGAGGATCATTAAAGGTTTTGGAAACTTAACCTTCACCCACACTGCAGATAGCACTTACAGTCTATTGCAGGAACGACTTTGAATTTGGTGTTTCTTCACATAAATCACTATTCGAAGTGCTCATGCTTCCACCGAAGCGATCAACTGAACCTTTACAGCTTAGTTTTCCCATTGAACCTAATTCCTGGGATCTCCAGTCAGTAAGGTTGGGTTACCATTGTATTGGTCCTTATACTTTGGGTTTTAAGCCCATTCCCCTAGACAAGCAGAACATCTGATCCTTGGGTAAGCCCTTTGTCAGCGGGTCTGCTATGTTATCCTTTGACTTTATTTAATCAATGGATATTATACCCGCGGTGATCAGCTGCCTAACGGTCTAATGCCTCCGTCGAATATGACGAGACTTGCCGTTGTACATAGCATTTCGTGCCCTTCCTAGAGCCGACTGGCTGTTGCAGTGGATCATTACAGAAGGTACGGGTTTGTTCCAACAAGGAACATCCTCTAAGAAGTTATGAAGCCACTCAACTTCCTTCTCCTGCTTTGTCTAAAGCGATAAACTCCGATTCCATCGTGGATCGGGCGATGCAAGTTTGCTTAGAGGATTTCCAAGACACAGCCCCACCACCAATTGTAAATACATACCCACTGGTGGACTTGGTGTTCTCTATATCAGATATCCAGTTTGCATCACTGTACCCCTCTAGTACAGTGGATACCTCGAATAGTGCATCCCGTAAGTTAGCGTGTATTTCAGGTATTGAAGCACCCGATTCAACGCCTTCCAGTGATCATCACTCGGATTACGGGTAAACCTAGCCAACTTGTTGACTACATAAGCAATATCAGGTCGAGTGCAGTTTGTAATGTACATCAAACTACCGATCACCTGTGCATATCGCTCTTGGCATATGGGTGCACCAAGATTTTTATCATGTTTTTTATTTCTATCCATTGGTGACTTTATAGGAGAACTGTCAAACATCTCGAACTTTCTCAAAACATCCTCGATGTAGTGAGACTGAGATAAGACCAGTCCATCAGACGTCTTAGAGATTTTTATCCCTAAGATGACATCTGCGATACCCATATCCTTCATGTTGAAGCATTGTTTCAACATGTTCTTAGTCTCTAGAATTATGCTAGGATTGCTCCCTGTGATCAACATGTCGTCTACATACAGACATATCATAACAAACGAGTCAGAGTTACCTTTATGTAGACACATTTGTCACACTCATTAATGGCGAAGCCCTTCGATAGTAGAGTACTATCAAATTTTTTGTGCCATTGCTTCGGGGCTTGTTTCAGCCCGTATAAAGATTTGACAAGTCGACAGACTTTCTTCTATTGCCCCGGAACCACATACCCCTCCAGGTTGGTCCATATAAATTTCTTCTTCCAAATCACCATTTAGGAAGGCTGTCTTAACATCCATTTGATGTATCTCAAGGTCACGCAAAGCTGCGATCGCAATGAATACCCGTATGGACGTCATCCTAGACACCGGGGAGTACGTGTCAAAGTAGTCAAGACCTTCTTTCTGCCGATAGCCCTTGACTACCAACCTGGCCTTGTACTTATCTATAGACCCATCTGCTTTATACTTCCGTTTGAGTATCCACTTACAACCCAACAGTTTATTTTCCGGAGGAAGATCAACCAACTCTCAAGTATGGTTATGTAGAATGGAGCCTATTTCACTCTCAATAGTTTCTTTCCAGAGCGGAGCCTCTGGAGTTGACAATGCTTCAGCAATTGTCCTTGGTTCATCATCAACCATATAAGCTACAAAATCAGGACCGAATGATTTATCCTTCCTGGCCCTTTTACTTCGCCTTAGTTCCATCTCTGGAGTCTCCAAGTTCTGAGAATCTGGAATACTAGATTCCGGATATTCAGCCACTTCGAGATCCACTAGATCTGAACCATCTAGACCCGGGCCGTCAACGACTCCCGGTTCTTGAGAGCTTTGTTCATAACTTCATTTGCGAGATGTTATGTCTTTTTCCTTTCTAGGAAAGGTACCTTAAAAGAATTGAGCATTCCTTGATTCCATAATTGTACCCCAGTGGATATCTGGAATATCTGACTTACGCACTAAGAAGCGATAAGCACTACTGTTATTTGCAGATCCGATAAATATGCAATCTACAGTCTTAGGCCCAATTTTGACCTGCTTCGGCTTGGGTACTTCTACCTTTGCCAAACAACCCCACACCTTTAAATATTTATAGGTGTGTTTCTTTCCTTTCCATGATTCATATGGAGTCTTGTCCTTACCCTTATGTGGGACTCTGTTAAGAATCGTATTAGCGGTAAGGACAGCTTCTCCCCACATGTTTTGGGGAAGACCGGAATTGATGAGCAAGACATTCATCATTTCCTTCAATGTGTGGTTCTTACGTTCCGCCACACCGTTTGATTGAGGCGAGTATGGAGCCGTCGTTTGATGAACAATGCCTTCTTGGGCACAATATTCCTCAAATGGCGCTACATATTCTCCCCCTCTATCGCTACGAATGGATTTAATCCGCATGCTTAGTTGGTTCTCAACTTCTGCTTTGTAACGTCGGAATGCTTCAAAGGCTTCATCCTTACTTTTCAACAAGTAAATGTAACAATACTTTGTGATATCATCAATGAATGTCACAAAGTACTTGTTCCCCCCTCTAGTTTGTGCAAACTTCAAATCACATATATCTGTGTGAATAAGTTCTAGAGGAGCGGTATTCCTTTCGACAGATCGAAAAGGAAGCTTTGTGAGTTTTGCCTCTACGCACACCTCGCACTTATGTTGAGGATTTACGCCGATAGACGGCAGCAACTCCAACTTTACCAACCTTTGGATGGACTTGTAGTTCACATGTCCTAATCTATGATGCCATAAATTAGAGGACTCAAGCAAGTAAGACGAAGAGGCTTCAATATTATTGTTTTTTCGTAATACAGACATGGTGTTTACTTTGAAGAGGCCTTCACAGACGAATCCTCTTCCAACAAACATTCCATTCTTAGTGACTACAAATTTATTGGACTCAAACACTAGCCTAAAACCAGCATTAACCAATAAAGGATCTGAAATTAAATTTCTTCTAATATCAGGAACATGCATCACTTCCTTCAGAGTGAGCTCCTTTCCAGAAGTCATCTTCAGGACTACCTTTCCTACCCCCAACACGCCAGAGGAAGCGTTGTTGCCCATGAACAACTTCTTATTTGTAACCGGTGTATAAGTGGAGAAGGCATCTCTGTTGGAACTGATGTGTCGTGTAGCACCTGTGTCCATCCACCATTGCATAGGATTCTCAACCAGGTTTGCTTCTAGCACCACCGCTGAGAACTCTTCAATCATGTTGTCCAGAAACTGATCTTTGACGACGTTAACCTGAGCCTTGCCCTTAGCCTTGGCCTTCTCTTGTTGCTCGGTCTTGAGCTTGCGGCAATCCTTAATCATGTGACCAGGTTTCCCACAGTGGTGACAGTTTTCTTTGAACTTCTCCGCTGCTTGGGTCTTGCCGTCTTTCTGGAACTTCCGCTTCTTGCTTAGGTTCCCTTTGGCCTCAACCAGATTTGCCTTTGCCTCAGCGGGTTGTTTACCCCTAGGCAAGGCCTTCTTATTATCTTCCTGAATTTGGAGTTTGATAATAAGTTCTTCAAAGGTCATCTCCTTTGTCTTGAGCTTTAAGTAACTCATAAACTCATTCCACGAAGGAGATAACTTTTCAATCAGAGATGCAACCAAAAACTGCTCGTTTGTCTTCATACCTTCCAAATTCAGGTGATGTAAAATCATTTGGAATTCCTGGACTTGGGACATCACTGTCTTACTATCCACCATTTGAAATTTCAGAAATTTTCCAACGATGAATTTCTTAGTACTTGTGCGTTGTACTTCTTTTGCAGCTTCTCCCACAACTCTTTGGCAGTGCCAACAGTGCAATACACCGTGTAGAGAGGGTCTGACAAGCAGTTCAATATGTAATTCTTACACATGAAATCACTATGACTCCATGCATCAAGAACCATCTTCATGCCATTAATGACATGGATACCTAGGCCCCCTTCACCCGTTTCAGAAGGCGAATGGTCCATTTCATCTCCAGCTTGTGGAGGATCTTCTGTTAGGAAACGTGACATTCCCATAACAGTCAGATAGAAGAGCATCTTTTGCTGCCATCTCTTGAAGTTTGACCTCATGAACTTTTCAGGGCGTTCATGGTGAAATCCAGCGAGTGGAGGAACGACAACATTCCCTTGAGCGGAAACAAAGGCGTTGGATGAGCCTTGAGCAACCGGATAGGCATTAGGAGTGCCTTGAGCAGTGGGGAAGGCAGAGGGATTGCCTTGAGCAGCAGCAGAAGAATCAGAAGCAGTTTGATTTAGGCCAATCATCTTTCTAAATTACTTACTACAAATCTTGTCTTAAAATTGTTGGGATACAATTGTTGTAGGGAACGGGAAGTAACTATTACAATAGTAGAAAGGATAAACAAACTATTACAATAAAATTGAAAATCAAAACCTTAACAAACTGCTTGAGTGATTTGCTGAGTCGAGTGGTGTCACTCTGTCTTTAAGACAAGATTGCCCCGTATATCTCCTTTTACGGTGTTGAGCAATAGTCTCCCAAGATACAACATCAACTTTAACAAGTGAGCAAAGGAAACTCAAGTGTTACTTTTGAAGAACTTCGAGTATAGTTACTTTGCTAGAGAGGAAGAATATGAACTCTGAAAATTCTAGAGTATTTTTCTAAGTGTTTTGTGTTTTGTTCAATTGAGTCAAAGTCCTCAATTTATAGTGTAAGTAGAAGACCCCTCAACTAGCCAACTAATGGTCTTCAATAGCCATGTAATTGCACTTGATTGAGGGGTTACATTCAGCCAAATAATGGTTGTTCATGTGCCAAGTAATGGAGAATCAATGCTCCAAAACGAGCCCAAACTTCAGATTTTTCCAACTTTCCGTCGCAGCATTCTGCTTCCGAAGCGCCGCGGCTGCAGTGACTGACCAAGCAATTTGCGACGCGACGCTGCCTGGGAGGCGCCGCGGCTCCGACGGTGTGGCGCCGCGGCCCTTCACGGCTCCGCGGCGATTTCCGACTCGTTTCATTTTACACTTTGTACACTTCTTCCTTCTTTTACCAACGTGGAATAATTTGTCATTTGGCCAATAACCGTCCATAATTCTATGTCTCAAACATATTATATACGTATCAATATCTCTTTCACTAATGAAATTTGCGATACTTGGCACTACGTGTGCACGTGTGTGGAAACGACGTTTCTGACGTGCGTGCCCAATTGTTTGAGTCATAAATTAATGGGATATACTTATTCCACATTTAGTAAATTGCCAACATAAACAGGCCCTCAAACTTGGCCTCAACTGATAAGTAGGCAACTCAACTTGTATAAAGTTGAACACGTAAACACAAATGCCGATGTGTCACATAAATTTTGGAGGTGTCTAGATGATTATTTTGTAAGTTAAGAGTGTTCGACCGACAAAGTGGAGATAAGTTAAGGTACCTACTTGTGCACACCCAAAGTTGAAGGGTGTATTTGCCGGCTGAGGCCAAGTTTGAGGGCCTGTCTATCTATTATGCCTATCCAAATTGGTATAATTAGAAGTTTGTACTGGACTTGTCTTGTCTTTTGGTCGAGGATTAGGATAGAAAGTTAGTAATTAGTTAAGCGTTGTCTAGTTTCTTTATCAGTATTGTTATTATTACTCTCCTGCTATCTTATTCTTCGATTTTAGTATTTTACTTGTTGTTTCCTTTGCTTCAGTTATCGTATTATTTTGTTGTTCTATTGTTCTCTTCTTTATTGTTTTCAACATGGTTTCTTTGCTGCTGTATTTGCTTTACATACTTGATTTTTGATATGCTTTACTTGAGCCGAGGGTCTATCGGAAACAACCTCTCTACCTTCACAAGGTAGGGTAAGGCTGTTGTACACACCCATCCTCCCCAGACCCCACTTGTGGAATTACAATGGATATGTTGTTGTTGTAAAAAGACCTTCGTGAATTGGTTCTGATGCAGGGAGTTGGCTATTAAACACAATGGTCAGAATTAAGCCTGCTGGCACATCTGATACTGATCTGTCACCATCAGGGCGAAGGCAAACGCATGGAAAAAGCCCTCCAGATATGCTTGATATTTCTCCTCCTCGACGAGGTCATCCTGATCAAGGTGATCAGCGAGCCTTTCCAACCATAGATCACCAAAATGCACTGGATGATCTATTTTCGCGTCCATCAAGCCACTTTTCAGCTGATGGTAGTACACTTGACTCAGACCTTTATTCATCAAGGAAGGCACGAGAGAAATCACCAACTATGAAGCAGCGGCCAAAGACTGGTTTGGTTACTAGCAAAGATATCAAAGAAGAGATTGCTAAGACAAAGAAGGAAGACATGCTGAGGTAACGTCGCCACTGCTTTTCGCCCTTACCTGCCTTTCAAATTTTTCCTTTATTTATTGGTTGGTTTTGGAAGTTCAGAGTCTAGTTAAATATTTCGTCTAGAGCGTGGACCTCATATGATTGGAAAAAGGAAATGTTGGATGCCTAATATGGAAATCACCAAGTCCCAGTAATGTGTTATACTTGCTTGACCTAATTCTAATTAGTTAATTGATCTACATTAACTATATCTGCTATTTCAGGTTTGAAGACATGGACCCTTTGCTCAGTGGCAGAGGGGCTGAACCGGTATGTCGGGATAAACGAACAGGTGAGCTAGAACTAGTATATATGATTTTCTTACTTATTAACTATATGCATCTTTGCATTCTAGAAAACTATATGCATCTTTAATTTGGTCTAATAGTGTGTTAGCATAGGGCAACGAATGTCCAAGGAAGTGTTTTTGAAGTTTCGGAAGAAGGAGGAAGAGAAGGAGAAGCTAAAGGTACATTCATTCAAATACTTTTGCATGACTAAAACAGTCAACCTTGTAAACTTTTATCTGGAGCTCTATTTGTTTAGAGCTGGGATTTCTAAGAATTAAGGTATCTCTTTCTATGTGTCTGCATATTATCAGGCTCCCAATAATGATTAAACAATCAGATGTTATCTCTTGTACAATACGGAAATTCCAGGGTGCCTAGCATATCTCACTAACAAAATCCGGGGATTGAAAAATTAAAAGGGCTTAAATTTGCAATTGTAGGATATCTTATGGGGTAATAACAATAATGGTCCTTAATTATGTATTCTCACTCTAACCTGTAATAGTGTGAATAGAAAGGGTCTGCTTCCTTTTCCAGCTAAATTATTTTATTACTTCTTATCCTTTCGTGAAATATTCTCATTGTATCTGTGCATCAGGAAATAAAATTGGAATGGCGGAAGGGTTTGGCTCAAAAGCGAGAGCTTGAGTCTAGGTTTCAGGAATTAGAAAGTGAGAAGGACAAGCCATTTGCAAGGAACAGGTATGTTGAACTGATAGAAATATTTGTTTCTTTAGGATTATGTGTTTCAAAGATTTGAACTAGGGATAATGTACTTTTTTCTGTTTATGGATTCTTTAACAGAAATTCTTCTTCTTCCTTGGCATAATTACCTAAATCTTCTTTACTACGTATCAACATGAGTTATATGAAGGTTATATAAACATGAGCTATAATTTGGAGGTCATATCAACATGAGTTATTCGAAACTCTTGAATTTCGTCATTGACGTTTATCTTACCTGTAGCTCTAGGAGAAGCAAGATGCATTGTTGAATCAGTAAAACCTCTTTCAGATATGTTCTTCATATGTGTTTTAGTCATTCAAAACCTTTCCTATGTTCTTTCTCAAGTATGTTCTGGAATGCTACTTGTTGGTAGCCCCAACCCGTTTTATTTGATTCCTTTCGATGATTCTCATGTATAATCTAATGAACTGTGTCCTGGCTCCTGAAATACTGATTCATTAGTACTCTTCTGGCTTTTGGATGTTTCTTGTTTTTTTACCATCGAGAAATCCCCGAGGGCCAGTAGCGTGCGGTTCGGAACTCGTTGGATAAGGTTTTTTTACTTTGTAGTCTTTTGATTTGTACTTCATTTTGCTTTCCAGAGATGATCCTGAACTTGAAAGAATGCTGAAGGAAAGACTTCGATGGGGTGACCCAATGGCTCATTTGGTTAAGGTGATTTTCTTATTTCATGCATCTTATTTCCTCCATGTGTCTATCAAGTTGCTAGTAACTGGAGTTGTACTCTTTTTTTTCATGATGTGGAATCAAGTGTCTCAACTTCATGAGTTCTTTTCTGAATACTTAGTACTTTCGTTTTATTGATAAGATCTTGTATGTTGCAGAAAAACAAGGGGAGACGGTTCTTCCGGACCTAGGGGCTAATGAGAAAATGAAGGAATCAGGTTTTATGATTCCACAAGAAATCCCTTGTCACAGCTGGATCAAAAGAGGATTAGATGTGCCAGCCAATCGTTATAGTATCAGACCAGGGAGACACTGGGATGGGGTTGACCGTAGTACAGGTAAAACTATCCCTTATCCCTTCTGTTGTATGATTGTTCCACTTGATAATTGTGACCGTAAATAAAATGATGTCTGTGCTACTTTTCCTTCCCTTTTTTCCCCAACAAATAATGGTGATTTCTATGTTGTTTATGTTCTGATAGGATATGAGAAGGAATTGTTTAAGAGGGTGAATGAGAAACGAGCAACCGAAAGGGAAACATAACTGTGGTCAGTGTGCGATATGTGATTTGTACCAGAATATGTATATAGAGTTCAGATTGGTGCACCAACAACGAATCATGAAAACTATTGTGTTTGGAGGGAGATCATATTGCCTCAGTGAACGAAGCTGCTACGTTTTCAGTGTAAGACAGTAAATCAAGTTGACTGAACAATTGCTTCACTTTTTCTTGATAATTTTGCAAGATAGGAGATGGTAAATCTTTTATGAAGATATTCTAAATATGCTGCTATAATGAACTGCAGATGAGTGGCAATACTCTGCACCGAGGAAATATGGGTTTGTGTTGTTTGTTTGCTGTCATTTTTCTCAAGCTGGAAGTTTTACAGACGGATAACTAAATATAGAATAGGCCATTCGGATGAAAAGCTAAATGACAGACGGATTTCTTCTTTTTGTCTTATTGCAGTCCGGGGTCTATATTCAAAGTCAAATTCACTTAATTTTGTCGCTCATTTAGCCAAGCACCCAGAAAGTTCAATTGGGTGACACTGAAAATATGGTCAAAGCTTTCGCGACGACATTACTAATGCAAAAGCGAATCTTTCGAGCAACGTTTACAGAGTCTCAGCCTCTGACATTACTCTACTTAGGTAATAGATAAGAAATTGTGTATCCTTTTCCTCCCATACCAGTACTGCACTTACCGCTACCTCTGAGACTACCATGTATATAGGTAGTTGTTCTCCGTCCTTTGTCAAAGCCAAAGGACTGTATAGGTAAGTTTTCAGGTCCCTTAAGGCCTGCTGGAACTCGGGTGTCCAAACAAAATCGTTCTTCTTTAGAAGTGAAAAGAACCTATGATATTTTTCTGAGGATCGAGATATAAACCTGCTTAAAGCTGCCACGTGCCCGGTCAACTGTTGTGCGCTTTAACATCTTTCAGTATGTCTGATATATCTTCGATAGCCTTTATTTTATCAGGGTTTATTTCGACCCCCCTCAGAGAAACGATGAAACCCAAAAATTTACCGGAGCCAACCCTAAAAGCACACTTCTCAGGGTTTAACTTCATATTATATTTCCTCAGCACCTCAAAGGTTTCCTGCAAATGACTTAACTGGTCTTCTGCACGAAGACTCTTAACAAGCATATCATCTATATATACTTCCATTGTTTTACCAATTTATTTTTCAAATATTTTATTTACTAACATTTGATAAGTTATCCCGACATTTTTAGACCAAAAGGCATAACGCTATAGCAATAAGTACCGAAAGTAGTTAAGAAAGATGTTTTTTCTTGGTCTTCTTGGTGCATCCTTATTTGGCTATACCCGAAATACACATCGAGAAAACCCATAGTCTCGTGCCCAGTCGTAGCATCGATCATTTGATCTATGTTCGGTAGAGGGAACGAGTCTTTAGGACATGCTTTATTTAAATCCTTGTAATCAATGTACATTCTAAATTTGTTCCCCTTTTTAGGTACTACAACTATGTTTGTCAACCAGTCCAGATATTTAACTTCCCGGGATGACCCTATATTGAGTAGTCGAGCTATCTCTTTTTAATAAACATGTTAATGAGTTCGGCTATCGACCATTTTTTCTGCCGCACCGGAGGGAAACTGAGATCCAGTCCCAACTTATGAGTTGTGACTTCTGAGAAATGTCTGTGATATATTTATGAGATCATGCAAAGCAATCAATGTTAGATATAAGATATGTAAAAAATTAAATCCCTAAGCCCCAGGATTAACTCGGTGCCCAGGTATACCTTTCTATTGGGGGTCTCCGGATGTAGTGCAATCTGCTTTAATTCCTCTATAGTGGACTTCAGATTCATCCGGTACCTGAAAGTATATGGGTACTTGGTACCAGTCCGATAACTCCTCCTCCAGATAGGCTGCTACTGATTCTCCTGGCGGACCTTGGTGAACATCCTCTAGTACCAGCTCCGCTTCCTATAATTACTATTTGGGATCTGCTTCCACCTCTGGTTCATCTATGACATATATTTCTCTAGCAGCGGACTGTTTACCTTGAATTTGTTGAATTTCCATTGGTGTAGGGAATTTCACCAACAAATGTAGTATCGAGGGATCGCCCTTATATCATGTATCCACGGTCTTTCGAATATTGCGTTATACCTCATGTCCTCATCGAGGACATAGAATTTCGTTAATAACCCACATCGCGTCTACTGATAGATCCACTTCCCCTTTTGTGGTTTCGCTTGACATGTTGAAACCTGAGAGGGTTCTGGCAGCCGAAACCATCTTGTCTGCTATATTCATTTCTTCTACTACCTTTAGCCGGATTATGTTAGCTGAGCTTTCGGGATCAATTAGGACTCTCTTTACATGGAAGCAATCGATGAGTACCGTGACCACCAGTGCATCATTATGAGAGAGGATTACACTGGCAACATCTTTTTCATTGAACGTGATAGTATATTCGTTAGGTGTCTCCCGGAACCTTTTCTCCCGGGTCAGGGGTCACAGAGATTTTCGTCTTCTTAGCCGCAGTGAAAAATGTAACGACAATCATTGACCCACCATAAATCATGTTTATAACATGAGGTGGTGCAGCCAGATTTAAATTATTTTCTTCGGGTGGTCCTTACTCATAATTGTTTCGAGCTCTCTTAGTCAAATATTCCCGAATGTGGCCCATGCTTAGCATTCCTGCCACATCTTCTCGTAGATATTTGCAATCCGCAATTTTATGCCCGCGAGTGCCATGAAAATCGCACCAGATGGACTGATCTCTTTTATTAGGATCAGACTGTAATGGTTTCGGTGGACGAGACGCCGGGTAAGTTCTCAGCACCACCACTATTTGCTCTTCATAAATGTTAAAGTTGTACTCAGATAATTTTGGGTATTTGGCACCCTTTGACGAGTTACCTTTATCGGCATTCACCAAACCTTGATTGTTTCGTCCGGAACCTCTCTTATTATTTGATTTTTCAAATGAGCAAAAACCTTGTCCACCTCCCTGTTTTTCGGGGGTAGGATAAGGTTGGTAATGGTTTTTGAGGAATTTCGGTCGTCTCATTTATTAGACTTTGCAAAGATACTCTCGGCTTTAGATCCAAGCATATAATCCTCAATACGAATTTTGGACTCATACCAATGGTGCACGTCCTCCCAAGTTGTAGCTTGAAATTTCAAGAGATTTTCCTTAAGCTTCCGTGAAACGTCTGAACTCGAAGGGTTCAATCATTTTGTAAAAGCCTATGCAACCCATTCATCCGGAACTGCAGGTAATAGTATACGTTTCTTCTGGAACCATGTAACAAAGTCCCTAAGAAGTTCTATTTCTCCTTGCGCAATGTGAAAGATATCCGCCTTGCGTGTCTATACCTTCCAGGCCCCCTATAAGCCTTTATGAACATGTTGGTGAGCTGAGCAAATGAATCAATTTAATGCTCAGAGAGTTGTGAATATCATGTCAAAGCTCCCTTAGCAAGTGTTTCAGCGAACTTTTTTATCAGAACCAATTCTATTTCGTGTTCCCTTCGATCATTTCCTTTCATGGCCGTAGTATAGGCCATTAGATGCTCATGTGGATCAGTAGTTCCGTTATATTTGGCTACAAAAGGCATTTTGAACTTCTTGGGGATCATTTCGGGTGCAGCCTCTGGCTTACTACGCCAACTGAATATATTTCTTTGCATCCGATCCATCGACCACGGGAGGAGCCCCTGATATTTGACTGAACTGGCGTCGGAACTCCTGGGCGTTTTTTTTCGCCTTCTCGGCATTGGTATCAACTTTGCTTGTCATATCCTTCATAAACTTCAAGACATTTTCGTGGAATGAGTTTTCATGGGTGACTTCACTTTTTGAACCATCGTTTCCTGATCTGCCTTGATCATTACCAATTTCTCCATGTGCATTAGGCGGAGACACCGGTTTTTCTGTTGGAGTGCTGCCGGCATTTTTGTACATGAAGTCCTCTTGAAACCGTTTTAGACGCTTCAACTACTCACTCATCACATCATTCTGAGCCCGAAGATTTTGTATGGCTTCTTCAGGTGTTTCATCAGTGAGAACATCTCCATGTTGAGTCTGATCGTCCCCGAAAGTGTCTGCGTCTGTATGCATCGGGTCTTCAGGCGTTGTGGTTCCTATTGACAAACCATCTGACCCAAGATTGTTTGTGTTATCCCTGATGTTGCGACTGCTTTCTCCTATTCCTATCATCTGTCTGATCTGAACAAAGAATAAGACTTAAAAAAAAATTTAGATTAGTAGAAGGGTCACTTGTGACACCATAATTGTCCAGGCCCCACGGTGGACACCAAACTGTTTACCTATAAAATGGTACAGTTGAATTTGTATACGTGGTCAAGGATATGTAGATCTCAAGTGACACGTTAGATAAGATTTCTAGATGAATTGTACTGAAAACAAGTAATAATAAAACAAAGTAAATGAATGATTAGCTTGAGCCTTGTGACAGCTTATGTGCAGAGCTTCGATAACTTGTATGAAAGTACGGAAATTGAGATAATATCAGCAAGTATCTTGTAATAAGTAGAATGTGATGAGTTATAATGGAATAACATGTCATATTTATACACGAGCTACACGGGTACACAACCCACGAAATATGCCCTTATTAATACAGAAGAATGAATGTTGTAATAATTGGACAATCAATATCTCAATAAATGTCATTAAAGCTCCATTGGAAGATGTATGACCTGTTTGATAACGGTCGCCCGTTACAATTCAAACGACTCTCAGCCTTCTACATTACCGTACCAGTCATGCTCGTGTCTCTCCCGGTATCATGCGTACCTAGTCGGTAGTGCCTTATGCGGACGTGACCCTGACTTAGCGCCGCGCTATACGTGTCATACTTTAATTCATACAACTGTCTTATACAAATTTTTCGTATACACATTGGTTAAGATATACTCCATCTATCTTATAGAATAATTGATGTACACACAAATAAAAGCGGATACAATCCATGAACTATGTCTTCGTCTGTACCTATAATATTTACTTAAATCTTGTATACGTGTTACAAAATTCTCTAAATATGTATAAATTAAATGATAGATTTCGAACTCAGTAATTTCAATATGTTTGATAGAATTTCGAATCCAAACTCATAATTACTTTGTAATTCAACCCATACAGTAACTCCCACCAACCCCACACTAACCAAACTCACCTAGTCCCCTCTCTCTTTCTCTCTCTCTCCGTGGGTAGAGGAATCTACGTCATTAGTTATGGGTTCGATAAAATTAAATAATTTTAATTTAGACTTTATATTTGTGCAAACAAAATTAGTTAATATGTATAAATAATTTATCATGAATCTAGTAAGTTGTCCTGCGCTACACTACTATAAAAATTAAGAATTGGCGATGAACAAAATTGTCGCTTATCCTATTTAGCGAAGAATTAGTGACATATTATTAAAAAATTATTAGCTAGAAATTATTTAGCGTGATAGATTACCGATGAAGTTCTTAGCTAATTAAATATTTTATAATGATGGAATGTTGGGCTTATAAACGTAAAACTGGATCCGTTTTTGTTTGTGGTTGATGGGGTGGTGGCTGAATCCTATTATTTGAGAGACAACAGAGAGACGCATGTGTGCATGATAGACAGAAGAAGAATATTTGTACAGAGTATAGAGTACACACTCACGAGGACGTTTTTTTTCTTTTTCTTGGTGATTTAATGATGGAGGACGTTATGTTTGGAATTTTTTAAAAAGGACAAAAGACTAAATTATTTTGTGAAAATTGTACTGAACCTAGTTCTTAGCTCAATGGTACCAAAAATTGATGCGACTTTTTTTTTCTTTTTGTAAATTCAATCAGGGCACATACTCCCAAAACTTTACTCATAAAAATAGACGAGCCCATTAACTTACTGTTCTGAACTTGCTTCTTGGTACAAGGGGGAGGGGCGACGTTCATGTTGAGTATATTACACAATTTAAACTTGAAGTTCGTTACACAGTACGAGAAAGGCAAAACTAAAGAATGTTACTAAGCAAATTAATGTCTTCATAAAAAATTATCCCGAATTCTTTATGATATATTCCATTTTACTCCTAAAAGCGATTTTTCTAACAAAGATGAACTCCATATCCATCACGACTTTTTTAGTTAAGAATCACTTAACACCATAGACAGAGCCGGCAATGCGATTATCATAAGTTCGGCAGAACCCAATAGCTCCATTCCTGCGGTCCTACGACTATCTCTTCAAATACATAATCATCAGAGATAAAGGTTAAAGTCTCTTTCATCTGTTCATCTTTTTATCTAGTTTACTCTATTTTTCAGTCTAATTTGAAACCCTAATTGGCCGTACGAATTACAATAGGAGTACGGAAATCGTATCTGCTACTGCAATTCACGAACATGTTGTCTAGTTTACTCTGTTTTTTGGTCTAAATTGAAACCCTAATTGACCATAGGTATCGCTTTATTTGAACAGGAGCAGTGAAATCGTACCTGCTACTGCAATTCACCGACACGTTGTCTAGTTTAATATGCTTTTATCTAATTTGAGACCCTAATTGATCATACGGGTTCCTTTAATTGGACAGGAGTAGGGAAATCGTGTCTGCAGCTGTAATTTTATGGACAAAATGTTTCAGGAGTCGAGTTTGGGGCTCGAATGGTCACCATTGAATATTTTGAGCCTCTGACAGAAAATTACATGTTTGATGTTGGTCTTGATGTGTTTGAGTTAATTAGAATACTAACTTTTTTTTCCTTTTTGACGATCCCTGATGTGTTCAATGTAATCACAATACTAACGTTTTTTCTTTACATCGATCCCCTTCTCCCGTTATGAAAATGTAAAAGGCGAATTTGATTGTGTTATGCAACAGCAAGAAAAAAGTTGGCAAACAACCTACTCGTGTAGAGTTGAGATCTTTTTCCTTGTCTTAGCATTCATGTAATATGCTTAAACCTTTTGCTTACCTTATAAAAAATGTAATATGCTCGAACTTGTTTAATTATCATGTTGTATTAGAACGAGCCCTACATGAAACCTGGTCTTGCAGACATGAAGAACGTCGTTGTGGAACCCCACATAACTTCTGCTTCTAAGGTAATATTGCACATAATTATGGATTTATGTGTGCTTAACCATATAATTAAGAAACAATGTCCTGCTAAGACATCTACTTCCCATCTAATTCGTCAATTCTCATGATTTTTGATAGTGTTACAATTTCTTCTCATTATCTTTGGCTTATCGCTTTTCCAATTATGGCCTTGCTATCCAGATAAATTATTCTTTTATCTCTATTGCTGTTGGTTTTGTGATCGAGTTCGAATTCTGGGCTTCTACTATTTCACGCTTCAAGGGTATGGTTTCATAACTTAAATCTTTTATGAACATTGCTTGTATGATTACATATTGGCAATTGAATATTTCTCTAACAAGTGTAGTACTTTGCTTACATGCTTATTTGATTTAATTTCCTTAAGATGTGTGTTCCTACTTCGCTTTATCCATTTAGTTCGAGCTATGAAGGGATATCATGAATTTTAAAGTGTTTCTTACTTGGCAGATTTGTTTTTCCTGAAATGATATAATCATGCCTTACTTTTAAGCTCTAGTTTCAGTAAGGTGTAAATAGTTTTACGCATTAGCTAGTTGTTTTAGTATGATATAAGGGCATGTCACGTCTCAATAAATAACATGTCAGTTTGTAAATATCATTTTGTTCTAGAACTCTTCCCTGCAATAAGTGAGCTAGTTATAATCAAGTATGTCTAGTTTATTTGTCTGCCTTAAGTGTATTTCTTGTATACACCCTATCCAAATAGTATTTGTCGAGGGAGGTCAAGAACTTTGAGGTCGAGTTCTTAAACCAACATGAGATCTGTTTTCTTTTAAGAAAATGACTAAGCTGGTCTCTTTTGCTCATGTTATTTCTCTTTTGGCTGAGTTACAGGGAGCACTTGACTCTCTAATGAACCTAAACTAGTTATGTAGTTATATGCAATTTGAACGTCGGATCATTTGAACGCTTGCCATGAATAGGCTCTAATGTTTGAACATTACAGAGCTTTTGAGATACACAGACAAACAGCAAAGAATACCCAAACGTTCAATATCCACTTTTCCATAGGAAACTCACTTCAGGATCTGTTTTAAACGTTAAAGCAGCCGTAGTTTGAACTTCTCGAGGCCTTTCAAGTATATTTTCTGTTTCAAAAGTATTAAATCTGCTAGAACAGATAGTTTTAATACATCATATATGAACTTTAAACGCTTGTTCTTAAAATTTAACTTTACAAGAACATTGTGTTATCTAGTGTGTTGATTTTTACTAGGTTCTCAATGCCAATAGTGGCAATGATCAAGCAATATAAGCACTGGTGAATTCTCAAAGGTTCACTTTTGGTTAGGTGAGTTCGCACAGTAAACTTATATCGTTATGCATTCACTATATATGTATACTCAAAAGAGACTATGATATGTCCGGGAATGTACCAAAGCTTTGATTGTGATTAAAACACCTGAAAACTAGAAGGTACTAATTGAAAGGAGACTTGGAGCATTGCTAAATTCCATGAATGACAGATGATATGCCAGCATATTGTGAAACGTGTTACACATATTTCATGACTCAATTAACTCACAACAATATTAATTATCGCAGTTGAAAAGAAATTAAGAGAAGCTTATATATTTGCTGTGTGCCTATTTCATTGATATATTGTAATTAATTTAGGCATAATTGTCAATATCTTTTATCAAGTTATATGTCGTAGTGGACCAAAAAGAAAAGCACGTCAATTGCAAGAAAAACACCATGAATGGTAGATATATTGGCCTATATGAACAATGTTGACCACCCTCCTCCAAATCTACCCCATAATAACAATAACATACCTAGTTTAATTTCACAGGTGAAGTCTAAAGAGGATAGAGTGTACGCAGACTTTACTCCTACCTCGTAGAGATAGAGGTTGTTTCCACCCTCGGTTCAGGTAAAGCATCTCAAAGCAGTTTAAAAAAAGAATACAGAAAATGAAAGTAGTATTAACAACGAAATAATGCGATATGGAAAACAGTACATAACATTCAGAAATTAAGAAGAACAGTGACAACAACGAAATGATGTGATAATCAAAGCACAAGAAACACAATTGGTAACAAAAATCGAAGAACAAGAAACTACGAAAATAGTACTGACACTACTGATAAGAAAATATGTACAAATACGACCACCAAATCCCAAACCTATATCCCGCAGGAAAGCGAGAAAACACTTAACTATCAACTCTACCCCACACACAACAAGAATACCTCTTCCATGGGCCTGATGCATATGGACCTGTCAAGCCCCACAACCTCACGGTCAAGTCTCAAGTGTGTTTTTTTTTTTTTTTGGAAAAGGGTCAAATTTTTGCCTCTCTACTATGCGAAAAGGGTCATATTTGCCCTTCATTATATTTTTTTATGCAAAATATCCTACTGTTACAAAAGTAGCTCAAATATTAGTGTCATGTGAGATAGAATGTACACTTTGGACAGATCTAACCGAAGAGGGGCATATTTGAGCTACTTTTGTAACAGTAAGGGATTTTTGCATCAAAAGTATAACGGAAGGTAAATATGATCCTTTTCACATAGTAGAGGGACAAATTTGATTCTTTTCCTTTTTTTGTTGAGGTGACAGCATTATGCTACAAAAATGCTGTTTTTTTTTTTTTTTTTGATAATCCAGGTTTCCAGGCTTGCGCCTGACTACTTCACTGGTATTATCCAGACGTCCTGGAGGTAATAGCACCGGTCCTTCAACAACTATCACCAGGTTAATCGCGGGATGTGCTCCGGTGGCCAGTTTTCTGGGAGCGTACAACTGATCAATGAGACAAGGTCAAATTCCCCAACATGCAGAATTTCTTCGTGCTTGCGGGGAATCGAACCCACGTTGTCCCATGCCAGAGCGCCTTATAGCGCCCAGGCTTTGCCACTGGACTATGCCCCGTAGGACAAATGCTATGTCTTCTTCCTATGACAACTGGATGGGTTGAAAGAGAGAAATGGTTGCAAAAAAGAGAAAAATATGATACGAGAAAATAAAAAAGTGAAAAAGTGCATTAAGAAATTATTGTTAGGTACCCAAGTTACAATCTTATGTGATATTTTATGTTACAATTAATGTGATATTCTCTTCTTTTTAATTTGTCTTAAAATAGATATCCTCCGTATTCGTATATTTAAAAATAATTAAGTTTAAACTTCCATTTTATCTTTAATAAAATGATTTTTAGAGCATTGTATTGTGTAAGAAAAATCTTTCTTTATTACACTATAAGCTCAGTCAAATACCCTCTAAATTGAGACGGAGGGAGTAAATAACAATAGTGAGTTCATGGCTTAAAACTGACAGTTCATTGTTTAAACGATCACTAAACTATTGGGATTAGGTTAGCTATTGGAAGACATAAAATGAATCTACGTACCGATAAGTTCTTATAATAGTCATGATCCATGTGGAACTTAGTTCGCAAGTGAAAACTCGCATGGTCTTCATTATAAGCCTCACACTTTATATGTCTTTTCAGCTATTAATATGAGATCTTTGTAAAACTTAGTTAGATCTGGGAGATTATTAGATATACGAATAAAAATTCCATATTAATAGGTGAAAAGATGTATAAAGTGTGAGGCTTATAAAGAAAGACCATGCTAGTTTTACCCAAAGTGAACGTATATGCGTATAGCTAGTTTGGTAACGTATCAACACAACAACTATAATTGACTAGGATATATAGCAGGACATTAGAGGCGGTTTGCCTACTCAAATCTGAAGTCGAAAAGCCCAAAATGGTTCCAAATTATATGGACTGTCAACACCCCCTACCCCGCTGTCATGTCTCAAATGTGGGGTTGGAGTGGGGGTGGGGTGCCTACACGTTATGGTGTAAAATGCTAGGTCATCTTCCAAAGACAACTGGATGGGTCGAAAGGGATAAAGGATTGGATAAAAAAGAGAAAAGGTTGATACGAGAAAATAGAAAAGAAAAAAAGTGCATAAAGATTCTATCAATGAAGCTAGCGATTGAAGATTACGAGAGCTCGATCACTATCAAAGGATGTGGTGTAGCGATAAGACTACTTTTCACTTGATCAAAGTTTTTGATTTCGAATTTTGGGTATGATATTTTTTTTGGTAGGAAACACTTTTCTCGAATAGGTCCTATGCGGCACGAATATGAATTAATCGAGCTCCAATATGAGTATCTGCCACCAGATGGAAAACCCAACAAAAAAGATTATGAGAGCTCAAGATTTAAATTTTAGCAAAAAAAGTAATAGGTTGTGTATCATTTCGTTTATTTAAGTTTTGATGGATATATAATTACCTTATATTTAGAGATGGATTTTAGATTCTAAGTTTATGAATTCGGCATACCATTAAACTCACTGATCATTTGAGTTAGTGAGTCCAAAATTTAATTTTTTTATATATTTAATAATTTTCTCAAACACATACGACATTCAAGTTAAAGCAATTGAGTTTTCTTGAACACAAAATTGTAATTATGCATTATCCCTTGCTTATATTTACATTGATAGAAGGTTACAAATGCATGCAAGATGACTGGGACACTATAATTATCAAAGAAGCTATATTAATTAAGAATGTATATAGTAAGGTAGCAAAGGGACAATCTTGTAGTAATAGTTGCAAATAGAACAAATGGGAGTAAATTACAACTACGAATGTGAATGAACACCATAAAGCTAGAACAGTAGGTAGTAAAGTAAAGGGCATTCATTAATTAGCAAGATTTGGTAATGGATTGGACATTAAAAGAAAAGGTCTCTATGGTTCCATTATGACGAGGCAAATCTTGTTGAAAAATACATGTGCCCTGAATCACTAGAAATAGACTAAAGTGCTTAGGTCACCACTAGACATAGACACACACATATAAAACGAGAGGCGAATTTAAAAATTAATATTATGAATTTGAGTATGAAATTCTTGCAAAATTAGTTTAATTTATTAAAAACTCTAGTTTTTATGTTTATTTAATAAAATATTAAAAAGACCGAGTCGAAACTTTTGAATTCAAATGAACTCACAAGTGTTAAAACTACTATATACACGACTGTATATCAAAGTAAACAATATGTATACTAGTCGAGCTGATGTGGAATGTAGTTAGTTATAAGTTAGTTGTGGTTTGATAGAAGTTTGTAATGCAATTAATGAACACGTGTAAATGAGTGACATCTGCTATGATCTGTCCAAATACATCTATAAATATCTTGTAATCACAACTGCTCATTTTAAGATGGAATAATATCTTCTTTTCTCCCTACTTCGACTTGCTCATTGTCAATGAAGCATGCGACTGGTTTTCATACCAGTTTCATGCATATATGTTAGCTAAATTCACATGGTATCAGAGCAGTAATCAATAGATCTGTAACTGCGCAATTCAAAACTCCATTAGAGGTAGTGAGTTGAAGAGAACTTGATCGAAAATGGGAGAAGAACAATATCGATCACAATAGATCATCATCATCCACTATACTTGCAAACATCTTATGTTCCTGGTTTAGTATTGATTCCTACTAAGCTCAAAGGTCCAGAAAACTACACATTGTGCAGCAGATCCATGAAGCTTTCCCTAAGAGGTAAAGGAAAGCTCGGATTTGTGACTGGAACTTGTGCGAAGAGGAGTTTAAAAGGAAAAGGAGATCTGAAAGAATTATGGGAGAAATATGATGCGATTGTGTTATCGTGGATAGGAAGCACAATTTTGAATAAGTTGATTTCTAGTATTGTATATGTTGCTAATGCTAAGAAGGTTTGTGATGAGTTCAAGGAAAGATTTGATAGATCTAATCTCACAAGGATCTATCATATTTGGACAAAAATAGTCAAATTTGAAACAAGGAAAAGATTCAGTGATAAGTTACTACTCTAAGATGAAGATATTGTGGGAC
This sequence comes from Anisodus tanguticus, assembly GCA_034509755.1. Classification (NCBI taxonomy): domain Eukaryota; kingdom Viridiplantae; phylum Streptophyta; class Magnoliopsida; order Solanales; family Solanaceae; genus Anisodus; species Anisodus tanguticus. The sequence continues at coordinate 41,474,727 of CM067558.1, forward strand.
GAATTGGATGTAACCGTTCCTTTGCCATCATGTTGTGATGCATCCAAATACTACACAAATCATCTCAAGGCTCAGAGGTTGATCCAATTTCTAATGGGATCAAATGAGAGTTACAACAACATCAGAAGTAATCTCTTGGCAAAATGATCAGATGTTACTATCCATGAAGCTTGTGTTGTGACTACTTAGGAGGAAAGTCAAAGATCATTAGGTGTAGTGGATACACATAGGGAAGTCTTAACTATGCTTGCAGGAAAAAATCAAGGGAATAGATTCAGGAAGCCATGACAAACAACTTCAGGTTAATCAAACCAAGTTTGTGGATAATGTGGATATAGAAATCATAAGACTGAAGAGTGTTATAGAATAGTTGGATATCCTCCAAACTTCAAAAGTAAGAAGAAGAATGGAAATAATGGGGAGTTCAAGCCTTATGCAAATTCAACCACTGCAGAAGGAGGATCAGGAGATCCAAATAATTCACAACAAAAAATTGGTGGATTGTTTACACCACAGCAGTATCAAGAAGTGTTAAGCATGATTATTGAAGGAGGAACTATGAAATGTGTATCAAACATGACAAGTATAACTTCATTACTATCCAACGTTGTTACATATGAATGAATAGTAGATTCAGGAGCTTCACATCATATAACACCTTGTAAAGAACTGTTATTAGCACTTAGGAGTTTGACTATGCAATAAGGAAATAAGGTGCAGACATCAACAAATGATAAGTCAAGTATAGCAAATGCAGGAGATACAGTAATTTTAGGAGGAAGTAGAATAAAAAATGTTTTACATGTGCAGGAATTCAAGTTCAATCTACTATCATTATCTAAGCTCACCAAGGAACTATGTTGTGCAGTCATTTTCTTACCTAATTTCTGTGTCTTTCAGGAACTATTCAGTGCCAAGATAATGGGGATTGGTAGAGAAATGGAATACTTTTACATACTGATCAGCACAAATAGCAGCACACACAGTTGGAGCACAGTAGCATGCAAGAACAATAAAGAGAGCCATCTTTGGCATATAAGATTGGGACACCCCTCAGCAGGTGTAATGCATCATATTACATCTCTGAAAATGATAGTAGATTTAGATCTTCATGATAATTGTGAAGTATCTCCACTGGCTAAGCATCATAGATTGAAATTTCCTACTAGTTAGAATAATACAGTAGTTTATTTTCAACTTGTTCATGTTGATCTGTGAGGACCCTATAATAAGGCTACTTATGATAATAAACAGTATTTTGTGATAATAGTGGATGATTATAGTAGATATACTTGGGTCTGTTTGATTAATTCCAAAGTTAAAGTGTATGCAGTATTAAATGACTATCTACATTTGATTAAAAATCAGTTTGGGTGTACAATATAGACATTAAGAACAGATAATGAGACATAATTCTTTAACTCTAGATGTATAGAGTTACTGGCTAGTCATGCCATTATTCATCAAAGTAGATGTTCATATACTTCTCAACAAAATGGTACTATAGAAAGGAAACATAGACACATATTAGAAGTGGCAAGAGCTTTGAGGTTTCAAAGGTTATGCCAATAAAATTTTAGGGTAATTGTGTTAGGACTGCAGTATATTTGATTAATAAATTACCTACACAAGTTCTAGGTGGTCAAAGTCCTTATGAGAAAATGTTTGGCAAGCCACCTAATGTAGATCATTTGAGGGTGTTTGATTGTTTGTGCTATGCTAGTGTACTTCCAAGAGGAGATAAGTTTGACAGCAGAGCTAGAAGAGTTGTGATGGTTAGATATTCAGAGACTCAAAAGGGATATATGTTGTATGATCTCGATACACATGTCTTATTTGTGAGTAGAGATGTGTCTTTTAGAGAGTTCAGTTTTCCTTTCAATCAAGCTGAACTTTCCAACACCGGTAATATGTTTTCTATGCCTATTGATGAAGAAAAGGGGATTGATGGTCCATCTACTTCATCAATTCTTGCTTATGAGGATATCACACCAGCTAATTGCTCTGCTGATGTTGATATGCATGCTCCATCTAAGAATGAACTTGGTAAATACATTGATCCTGAGAATAGTGTGGACATTGATACTACATGAAGTGTAGAGGATGTAGTACATGAAGAAGTTGCTGAAGAAGCGGATCATAATATAGTGCAGGAAGTGGAAACGCTTCAAAGGGTTGAGCATGTTGATAATATTGGTTCAATGTCGCAGCAACATGAGCAGGTCAATGAACAAGTGACAATTATGCAAGAAGCACAAACACAAGGTAGATCTAGTAGGAATATCAATGCAGAAGTTTTCAAGAAGCTTCAAAGAACAAGGTGTGGATAGAGGCAATGCCGAAGGAAATAGAGGCACTTGAAGACAACAATACATGGGAGCTCGTAAATTTGCCTCCTGGAAAACAAACCATTGGATCCAAATGGGTGTACAAGATAAAGTTGAAGGCTAATGAAGAGGTTGACAAGTACAAAGAAAGATTAGTAACTAAAGGCTATACACAAAAGGAAGGTTTGGACTATCATGAAATCTTCTCACCATTTGTAAAGATGGTCACTGTTAGAGCAGTTATCAACATCAAATGATTGGGAGTTATTTCAAATGGATGCTAATAATGCATTCTTGCAAGAAAACTTAGATGAAGAAGTATACATGGTTCTTTCACAGACAATGGGAGACTAGAGTATGTAGACTTTTGAAATCATTATATAGACTGAAGCAAACATCAAGACATTGGAACATTAAATTGGCCATTGCTTAGAAGAAGGAAGGATATTCACATAGCCCTAATGATCATTCACTGTTTACTAAGAGGCAAGGAGAGGAGTTTGTCATCATCCTAATATATGTTAATGATTTGCTTATTACAGGAAATAGTTCCAACTTTATTGAAGTGACAAAAAATTACTTGCATAGCCAATTTAAGGTAAATGACTTGGGCATACTAAAATAATTTTTAGGAGTAGAGGTGGTGAGGTCTAAACAAGGGATATTACTCAATCAAAGGAAGTATGCATTGGAGTTAATCTCTGATATAGGACTTAGTGGAGCCAAACCATCTTCCACCTCATTAGAGGCAAATGTAAAGTTGACTAGTGTTGAATATGACACAACCTGTGAAAAGAAAGACAAAGTAGATGATCCAATACTTGAAGATACAGGAAGTTATCAAAGGGTAGTAGGGAGGACTTTCTTTAGAAGCCGTATCGAGGATTTTTTCAAAGATCTGGAGCCAATCTGATATATTTGACAATTACAAGACATGACATTTGTTTTGCAGTTCAAATCTTGAGCCAGTTCATGCAACATCCAAAAAGGTCACATTGGGATGCAACTTTGAGGGTAGTAAGATATGTGAAGAAGTCACCAGGCTTAGGGGTCTTGTTGAAGAGAAATTCCATTACAGATATGACAGTGTTCTGTGATTCAGATTGGGCTTCATGTGCTAATACAAAAAGATTAGTCATATGTTTTGTTGTGCAGCTAGAGAGGTCTTTGATTCCGTGGAAGCATCATACAATCAGCAGAAGCTCAGCCGAGGCAGAGTATAGGAGCATGGCTTCAACAGTCTCAGAGATAGTTTGGCTAACAGGTCTGTTGAAGGAATTGCAGGTGGAGATCAAGCTGCCTATTAAGGTGATTATGATAGCAAAGCAGCTATATATATATATATCAGGTAATCCCATGTTCCATGAGAGAACAAAACACATTGATATTGATTACCACTTTGTGAGAGAAAAATTCAAAGATGGCACTATTGTTCCTACATATATCAACACAAAGCAACAGTATGCAGACTTGCTTACTAAGGGGCTATGTGTGGCTCAACATCATTTTCTGTTATCCACGCTGGGGTTGATAGATGTTTTTGAACCACCAGCTTGAAGGGAAGTGTTAAAACTGCTAGATACACGACTGTATATCAGAGTATACAACATGTATACTAGTCAAGCTGATGTGGAATATAGTTAGTTATAAGTTAGTTGTGGTTTGTTATGCTTTGTGTACACTCTACCCTCCCAGACCCCACATTGTGGGATTTCACTGGGTATGTTGTTGTTTTATTAAATCTTGAATATCGTATAACAAAATTTTTGGCTTCACCATGTATACGTATTGCCGGTGGATTACGTAGTTACTTGATGTGGGATCTTTGGAACAAAAATGTCTGAAAAGATAGTTATTTACAAAGGTTGAAAAAGTTTCAAGTGAGCAAATGTATAAAATTGTAAAAACCGGCCAAAATCACTAATTCAGATAATATGGGATTAAAGTAGCATATATTTTTATCAACTTTTGTTATTCTTATGCATGATTTTCAATTCTATCGGAAGTGAAGTGGGCCAAATTCTTTTTTCTTTTTCGGAGCATAAAATCCTCCACAAAAGATTGATAAACAAGCAAGGTTCTTAAATAAAGTTAAATAAAAAATTGTTATCACTAATTATTCTGTCCATATTGTAATTAATTGAGTAGAAGTTTAGTTAATAGAGACGCCGTTTGGCAGCCGTCAAACAAATCGGAAAATCTGAGGTTGCAGACAAATGCACGAAATAAAATTCTCTGTTAAATAAATAAATATATAAGCACATAACGACCAAACTGATTTAACAAAAAAAAAATAATACACCAAAATAAAATAAATTTAAAAAGTTGGTGACAGCCTTTGCCAAGCTGTTGTGGGACCCATTATTGATCCCTGGGAGACTTCAAATTATGTGATTTTGTCCTTTTCCTATGGAAATTATCATCGTTTATAAAAAATAAAAAGGAGCAAAAATCTTGAAACAATTTCTGAAAACATAGATTATGTCACATAACAATTGAAATGATCTTTCATGTGATTTGTCGACGAAAATTTAAGAATGTCGGTTGTAGTTATGCGGATAGATGTCTTTAGACCTCAAATAGAGCAATTATAGGTAAAATTTACCCGTATGTTTGGTGTTTACTTTAAATTTGACTAAATTTACCAAATTTGGTGGAATTAGAGGAAAAAGGCGGGGATAAGAAGTTGTACAGACTAGTCAAGACAAGGGAGAGGAGGGCCCGTGACTTGGATCAAGTGAGGTGCATCAAGGACGAGGACGACAAAGTACTGGTGGAGGAAGCACATATTAGCGAGGTGGCAGTCTTATTTCCACAAACTCTTGAACGAAAAAGGAGATTGAGACATTGTGCTAGGAGATCTGGAGCGTTCTAGTAGGCACGGGGATTTTGAGTATTGTAGAAGCATTAATGTTGAGGAGGTTACGGGTGTTATTCACGGAATGCGCAGAGGACGAGCGACCGGGCCTGATGAGATCCCAGCTGAATTTTGGAAGAGCGCAGGCAGGGTTGGGTTGGAGTGGCTGATTGAGTTATTTAACGTCATTTTTAAGACGACAAGAATGCCCGAAGTATGGAGGTGGAGCACAATGATTCTCTTGTACAAAAACAAAGGTGATATCCAGAGTTGCAACAACTATAGGAGTATCAAGATGCTGAGCCACTCTATGAAAGTTTGGGAAAGAGTCGTGGAGACGAGGGTGAGGAGAGACGTGTCTATTTCCGAGAACCAGTTTGGATTCATGCCGGGGCGTTCGACTATCGAAGCCATTCATCTTATTAGGAGGTTGGTGGAGTACTATAGAGAGAGGAAGAAAGACTTACATATGGTTTTCATCGATCTCGAGAAGGCATACGACAAAGTCCCTAGGGAGGTTCTATGGAGATGTTTGGAGGTTAGAGACGTACATGTGGCGTACACTAGGGCTATCAATGATATGTATGATGGAGCCAAGACTAGAGTACGGACAGGAGAAAGAGACTCGGAGCACTTCCCAGTGATGATGGGGCTGCACCAGGGATCGGCTCTTAGCCCATTCCTATTTGCCTTGGTGATGGACGGACTGACGCGACAAATCCAGATAGAGGTACCATGGTGTATGTTATTCGCAGACGATAGAGTCCTGATTGACGAGACTCGCAGCGGAGTGAACGCCAAGCTAGAGGTTTGGAGACAAACTCTAGAGTCTAAAGGGTTCATGTTGAGTAGAACCAAAACAGAATATTTGGAGTGCAAGTTCAGCAACGGGAGCGACCCTGAGACAAGCGTGGAGGTAAGGCTTGGTACTTAGTTCATTCCAAAGAAAGGAAGCTTCAAGTACCTAGGATATATTATCCAAGGGAATAGAGAGATTGATGACGATGTCACACATTGTATTGGGGCCGGGTGGATGAAATGGAGGCTCGCATCTGGAGTCTTGTGCGACAAAAAGGTTTCACCAAAACTTAAAGGCAAGTTATATATGGTGGTGGTTAGACCGACTATGTTGTATGGGGCGGAGTGTTGGCCAGTCAAGACTTCCCACACACAAAAGATGAAAGTGGCGGAGATAAAGATGCTGAGATGGATGTGTGAGCATACAAGGAGAGATATGATTAGAAATGATGATATCCAGGAGAAAGTGGGAGTGGCCTCGGTGGATGATAAGATGCGGGAAGTGAGGTTGAGATGGTTCGGGCATGTGTAGAGGAGAGAGACACAGATGCTCCATTGCGGAGGTGTGAGAGGTTGGCTATGGACGGGTTCAAAAGGGGGTAGATGTAGGCCGAATAAGTATTGGGGAGAGGTGATTAGACGGGATATGGAGCAGGTGCAACTTACTGAGGACATAACCTTAGATAGGGGGTTGTGGAGGACACAGATTAGGGTAGAAGAGTAGTAGGTACTCGAGCGTAGCCCTACTTATGCTTACAAATTGATAGTTTTATTGTTATCACTGTAGGCCCGATTAGCCTATCACACTTATAGACACATTATTGCTTTATAATCCACTGTAGTTTGATTTTTGCTGCTATGTGTTCTTTAGTGTGTTTTATTTAGCTTGTTTTGTTTTGTTTGTTTGTTTTGTTTAGCTTATTTAGTTGTGTTAGCTACTGCTCCCTTTTGTTCGAATGCACTTTGTACTGCTTTAATTCCTTATATGAGTCTGACCATTTCTCTTGATTTACTCTTTACTCTTGCTTTACTCTTGCTTTGTTTTGATTACCTTGCTTGTGATTATGCTTTGTCTTGAGCAGTCTCCCAAAAACAGCCGCTCTACCTACCAAGGGTGGAGGTAAGGTCTGTGTACACTCTACCCTCCCCAGCCCATTGTGTGGGATTTCACTGGGTATGTTGTTGTTATTTTACCAAATTTAAGATATAAATTAAGATGAAAAATTGTATTGTTAACTACTACTATTTAGTAATGGATTGGTGAATAATTAATTTTTACCTTTCATGCATGGCTTAACAAGAGTCACCGCTTCAACGTGCAACAACATATCAAATAGAGGAACCAAAATTGTATTATGTTTGGCTTATGGCTTCATTCCCTGTGTAAGAAGAAGGAAGATACAACGCCAGATTTTTAATAAATAGTCGTTATCCCATTATATGTGTCACTTTCTCCGAAGATAGGACGATACCAATTCATTCAGACGTGATTTTCAATGTAATTCCACAAATGACGATCGGGAAGAATATGATGTACGCAAGCCTATCTTATGAAATCATCACTAAAAGGTGTTAATTATGTTGTTACTACTAGTCTATAAAAGAACAAAAAATATTCAATCGGTGGTTAATAATATAGCCCCTCCATTTTATTTTAAATAATATTATCTCCTTATTCGCGCATTTAAAAAATAACAACATTTTATAATATTGGTTAATAATTTTATTTTAAATTTTTTATTTTATTTTTAATGGAATTCTTTATATATAATCAATGGTGACTTTTGGGTAAAGCCTCTAAAGCTTAGGCTTTAGGCTTCTCAAGTTTTGGGGCCTCATTATTCATGAATATAGTTTTTTTAGATAATTATGAAGTACTTTGAATTTTTTATCATTAAAAAGAAATAATTAACTAATTGATAGAAAAGAAGCACCTAAATCAGTAAGTAATGTATATATAGTACAAATATTGAATCTATTTTTAGTATATTGACACAAAAGAAGGCTCCTAGTTGATTTCTCTATGATACTTAATATATTTTTAGTTTTTCTCTCTAAAACTTTAGTATACTTCTACACTTTTATATTTCTTCATTATCTTTTCAATGAGAGTATTTGAGTAAATTGCTCTGAAAGACAAGAGGTACAATAGATGAAGTTGTTGTTTTTGTTTTTTTTTCGGGCATAAAATATTGCAAGAAGTATATTGAAGCACCTAACAAGTATTCTCAAATCAAGTTATCAACTTCTTGAATCAAGTTCTATTATTTCAACTTTTTAGTATTATTTCATCTAAATCTTGGGCCCGCTTAACCTACCATACTATTAGGCACAGTATTACTTTATAGTCCTGGTAGTTTGATTTCTGTTGCTATGTATTCTTTAGTGTATTTTATTTAGCTTATTTACCCGGGCTAGTTACTGCTCACTTTTTCAGTATGCGTTATCATGACCTATTCGCTTTGATACCAGCATTTTCATACTGTTTTAATTTTTTTTGACCGGGTCTTACCGTTTCTCTTGCTTTTGCTTTGTTTGTGCTTGTGCTTTGTCTTGAGCCGAGGGTCTCTCGAAAACAACTGTTCTACCTACCAATGTAGATATAAAGTCTGCATACACTCTACCATCTGCAGACCCCACATTGTGGGATTTCACTGGATATGTTGTTGTTGTATTTCATCTAAAACTTGCTTGTTTTAATATTTTACTACGTAATATATATTGTCATTTTAACTATTTATTAGAATACAAATATGCCAATTAGAAACTATGACTTCAGTGTTCAGAACTCAAAAAAAAGTTAGATCTTTGATACAATCTCAAAAATGAGCTCTTGAGGAATGAGCTATATATCTGACATAGATCCTCTAGACTTCAAATAAAAATTTCTTTTCTCGTTGTTGTGACTAAAAAAAAAGTTAAGGCCCTCATTGAATTTTGACTTTAGGCCCCCAACAGTATTGAGCCGCCCTATATATAATGGTAGAAGTCTTTTGACATATTTAAAATCATAATTCTTTTAAAATATATTTTTTTCTTTTTGGAATTTCGTGCCATAGAATAATGAAGTTAAAATAGGAGGACTACTTAAGTATGGTCTTTCAATCGTCTGAATAGTTAATTATATGCGTATAAAAAATTAAAATTACCTTACAATTTACACTACGAGTGTGTTTCTCTTTTCAAATGTAATATTTATTTAATGCCGCCACAATTATATATGGTAATTTGGTATTCATGGACACTCAACAATGAATAATTCGAATGCAATTACGCCTTTAAGCTTAAGGTATAAGAAATTAAGGATTACTAGTACTTAATACGTACTTGATAACAAACGTCTTCTCATATACTACTTCTTGTGCTACTAAATGATATTTTTTCCAATTAGTAGTTAAAAAATCATATTCCAAAAAGAAAATGATTGCACTGCGGTGCATGTTATAAAAATACTGTCCATATTCTAGAATTTCTACGTTTACTAATTGTTTTTAGTAGAGAATCGTTGAGACTTTAGAGAAATTTTAATCATTACACATTATTTGAAGGGATAAATTATTAGTTAGGAATATAAAAAAAATGCTATGAAGATATTCGATATCTTCAGTAGATACTTGTGAGTTGCCATTTAATCAATTGCTAGAATCTCTGCATAATTTTCTCATAAAATTATTATTGTGATGACTTCAGTATAACTTACATTGTTGGAGGAAAAAAATAAAATATTTACTTTTAAGATAAATTATTGCGGTATAAATGCACCAGTTTGTTTGGTGTTCAGATTTTCTAATTTGTATATGACATTTTCTAGAAGGTGATGCAATTAAAATGAATGTTCTTGTACACCATTCTTCTTATTTTTCCAATTTTATTCAGGTTAAATGCAAGCAAATATATGTAATAAAAGTGAAATAAAGGCATCCTTTCTTGAAAAGAAAAAAGATTATTTTTTTTATTTGATTATGAAAGAAATAATCCACATGATTATTTTTATTAATGAAAAAGTATATATATATATATATAATATATAATTTTCTATAATAGACAACATATTCCTATTCTAATCTCAAAACCCTATTCTAGTAGTACAAGAATCCTATAATTATGGTAAGTGTACAATACTAAGTAATACAAGTAATACAAATATTTTACACTAATTATTATGCTAAAATCGGACCAAAGACCCGTGATATACACTATGTATGGCAAGTGTATATCACGGGTATATACATTGTTTATCACACCCCCGCAGTCATACCGGGCGGTCTTCGTACGCTGAGACTATCTCTAAAATCTTCAAAAAGGACCGAGGGAAGACCTTTGGTAAAGATGTCTGCAATTTGATACCTGGAAGGGACATGACAGACGTGTACTTGTCCACGAGCTACCTTTTCGCCAACAAAGTGAATATTCATCTCTATATGCTTGGTGCGCTGGTGTTGAACATGATTACCAAAAAGGTAGATGGCACTCACATTATCACAATAAACCAAGGTAGCTTTTTTAATAGGACAATGAAGCTCTAAAAGAAGATTACGTAACCAACATGATTCAGAGACCACATTGGCCACCCCTCGATACTCGGCCTCTGCACTAGAGCGTGATAAAGTCGACTGACGCTTCGCAGACCATAAGACCAAGTTATTATCAAGAAACATACAATAGCCGGACGTAGAACGTCTGGTGTCTGGACAACCACCCCAATCAACATCTGTATACGAGACAAGCGTAGATGTCGACGAAGGATATAAATGTAAGCCATAGTCAAGTGTCCCATGGATGTACCGAATAATGTGTTTGAGCGCATTCGTATATTCAACCCTAGGATCATGCATAAACAAGCACACATGTTGTACGGCATATGTAATTTCTGGTCTCGTAAAAGTAAGATACTGAAGAGCCCCTGCCAGACTACGATAGCGTGTCGGATCCTTGTAAGGTGAGCCAGCCGCAGCACCCAACTTGGGTTTAGTATCAACTGGAGTGGAAGTAGACTTGCATGAGTACATACCAGCGCGCTCAATGATTTCAACAGCATACTTACGTTATGATAAGAACAACCCACATGCATGACGAGTGACAACAATCCCCAAAAAGTAACTCAAGGGCCCCAAGTCTTTCATAGCAAACTCAGAACTGAGCATTGTCATGATAGACTAGCGTAATGCATCAGAAGAGGCCGTCAAGATAATACTATCCACGTATAATAGTATATAAGCCAAGGAAGAACCACGAAGATATATGAACAATGAATTATCAGACTTGCTGTGAGAGAACCCAATAGTCAAAATATAGTCTGTAAACCTCTTATACCAAGCTCGTGGGGACTGCTTAAGCCCATACAAGGACTTTTTCAACAAACAGACATGATGAGGATATTTGGGATCCCTAAACCCCAAGGGCTGATGCATATAGATTGTCTCATTGATATCACCATGTAAGAAAGTATTCTTCCCATCTAACTGATAGATGGGCTTTCGAAAGAGCCAAGCTGAGCACAGTGCGAATGGTAGCTGGCTTGACTACCGGACTAAATGTCTCACCACAATCCACACCAACATGCTGAGTCTTACTATCATCTACAAGTCGAGCCTTATGTCTCGCAAATGAACCGTCAGAATTATCTTTATGTAGCAACACGATGGTTATGTTTCACACATAGAATTATGCCAAAAGAAAGAAAGAGCCTTGCATACCTTGTTGCCGAAATTATCTAAGTTCCACGGATCCTTGTAAACTCTATGAATGATTATCTACACCATATGAACGATTTACATCATAATCGGATCAATATACTAGAAATCGCTTCATTAAGACATTCTAGCGAATACTTTGTACACGTAGAATCTATACTTCTTCTATGTCGAAACCTATGCATATAACCACACAATCAGCCCTTCTTGATCCTTCTTCTTACTGCTATAATATCCAAAACAGTACAACAATTTCACATGCAACCCTAACACCTTACAATTGTGGCAGTCCCGGCAACACTCAACTCAAACTTAACATTCTCGATAATCGTCTTAAAACTAGTAAGAATCATGTTCTGTGATTCGTATAACCCAAAGGATAAGAAGAATTACCTCAATTAAAATCAGCAACGAAAGTCATCGGAAAGCCTTTCGCCCGTACTGGGTTCCGACAGACAGAACCAGAAGCACTGAAATCAACTTGCTCGAGCTTTGCCGAGACTCAAAGTCTCGGCTTGGTTTCTGAGCCTTCAACCTTGCTTCAAAGTTTCAGTTTTGCTGAATTTTAGGGCCCAAAATGCCATGAATCTCTCCTTACTTGATTAAGCAAAAGCTTAGAGAAAAATCCCCAATTTGATCGAGAATTTCAGGGGGTTACCAACTGAGCTTCATTCATTCAAATGGAAGTGTATCAATTCCTTCTCCAAGGAGAGATTTCTAAGAAGCTTTGAGAAATGAAGGCAGTTTAATTAATGGAGAAACACCGATCGTATATAAGGCTGAGTCATTTTGGTAGTGTGTTATGACATTTACACGTAGAGTCCACTATCTATTGTCCCCAATTATAATTAATTAATCCCATAATTAATTAATTATACACACAATTAAATTCTCGATCTCAATTCACTTAAATCCTGACGACTTATAAAACCTTCTTCTACTCAATGTCATAATTCTTGTAATATGACACTAGTCCATAACCTCTTTGGGGTATACAATTATTATTATTAATCTCCGTCGCCATACTTGTTAAATCCCAAAATTATTTCGGAATCACATTCTTTTATATACTAATTTCCTTATTAGCTTTATGTAAATACAACATAAACTTTCCGGGATTCAGGTCTACTTGCCTATGTTTTATGCGCTCAAATCATTACCCGGAAATACGAGATGTTACCGTTGAAAAAGACGATGTTACTGCTACCAGAATAATGATGCCTTTTTTCAAAGTTTAAGAGCAAATCTGGATCATTTCGCATAGTTTAAGAACAAAATATTTGATCATTTTTTCTTGTAAAAAATTATCTATGTATTGAAAGTTTCTGCAATTAGTGAATAAAGACATATTTAGACAAATCTTATCTTACAAGAAAATATATAATTGACAATAAAATTTTAGCAACAATAAATATATTATTGCTAAAAAACGTAAATGACAATAAAAAAATAACTTGAATTTTTTATAACATCCAACATATGACAATAAAACAACAAGAAATTAGATAACATAGGAAGACAAGCTGACAGGGGTGGGGTGGGGTGGGGTGCATGGGGGGGGGGGGTTGCGCATACATTCGGTCCATTGATACAAAATGTAGATGTTCTCCGAGCTCCACAATATCATTTTTCATCATCTTCTATTTCTCTCCTGAACCTTCCACGAAGAAACCAAGAAAAAATAATTAGCACACTTTTCGAGAAGAATAAATAAGCTGTTAACAATGGATCCATGTCCATTTGTTCGCTTAATAATCGAATCATTAGCTCTTAAATTACCATTAACAGCAACTAAATCAGCTGCTCATGGAATTCATCCTTCTTCAACACCTTGTTATGCAAAGCTTAAACTCAAAAATTTCAATTCACAAACTACAATTCTCCCACTTTCTCCCACTTCCGGCGATTCATCTCCGCCGGAATCCGCCGCTTCAGTCGCCGGATTCCACCTTGATGCCGCCGCACTCCGGCGACTTTCAGGAAAACGGATAACCCTAACTGTGTCGGTTTTTACTGGACGTATGGGCCGCGCGTGTGGAGTTACGTCCGGGAAATTGATGGGTTCTGTTCAGGTGAGTAGCGATGTTAAATGAATGGAGCTAAAATTAGGCACGTCAAAATGAATTGAGATTGACTCGCACAAAAGTTATTTGAATTAAAACGAATTGAGTTGTAATGGATTAAAATTGAATTATTACTCAATACACTCAATTTTTACCAAATTTTAAGCTTGTTTTTATTTTCTTATACTTTTTCCGTCTCAATTTATGTGGCACGAATGTGAAAAGTCAATCAAGTTTTTTATTAAATTTTTATTATATTTTAAATTGTTTATTATTGTGAGTTATAATATTTTTTATGTAATTTTTAAATATTTAAATTTTATTTTATAATGTATTAATTTCTTTGAGTGTGATGTATTAATTTCTTATATTATTACTGTATAATATACTCACTTTATTTCAATTTATATGAACTATTTACTATTTAGAGAGTCTACGATGAGATTCTTTGATCATATTTTTTTTTAAATATTTTTTAAATTATTTAAATTATAAATTATTATGACTTATAGTATTTTTAATATAATTTTTAAATATATAAATTTTATTTTTACAAACTTGAATTATATCAAAATTTAAGGTCAAAGTTATAAAGTTTGAGGAGTTTTAAATAAAAAAATATCTTTTTTAAAAATATTACAAAATTTATTATGGATCAATCTAGGCTACTTCAACTTAGTTTTTAAATAAGTTTAATTTAAATAGATTAAAATGAAATGAAGTGAGTCAATAAAATAAGCTGTTCATTAACCGGTTAAAAAATAAACGGGTTGGGCTTGTCATAATTTTATGAGCTAATTTTGCTGCTCTTACAGGTGAGTGTTGATTTCAGTGGGACACATTCGAAGGCGCGTGTGTTTCAGAATGGGTGGATGAAATTGGGGGATGCTACGGCGGAGAAATCGGTGGCGATGTTGCATATAGCGGTTCGAGCTGAACCGGACCCGCGGTTTGTTTTTCAGTTTGGTGGTGAACCGGAGTGTAGTCCGGTGGTTTTTCAGATTCAAGGGAATATAAAACAGCCGGTTTTTAGCTGCAAGTTTAGTGCTGATCGGAATAATCGTTCACGGTTAGTCTCCATATCTTCACATGCATTTATTTTTTAATTTTAACTTATAGTGTTAAAGAATTTTAATATTACTAATACTTTACTATTGTTTTTTAGGGAGTATGGATTTTTATTGCTTAGATCACTTGAAAATAAGTGGGAAGTAACCTAAAAAATAAAGCAATATGCTGGTTACAGTAGGTTAAAGTACATTAATATAAAAATACCTTCTATTATCAATACATATAAGTTATTATTATACGAATTATTACAGAAGTTTTCATGTTATTAATTTTATTTATTATGAATTATTATCTATAGTTTATCTTTTAGTTGATGTGATAACGTAAGAACGTTTTTGCCCAGTCAGTGTCTAGTACTGTAGTTAAACTCCTTACTTACAAAGTAATTATAAATAACTTATTACAATAACTATTATTAATTATAATAGTAAAAATAATACTAGGAATTAACTTATTATAATATATTAAATTTGCACTAATAGCAAATTTCAGTATAATTGTGGTGTCTGGTCAGTTTACCTGCCCTTAAATTAATTTCACAGAGTATTTGATATTTTCTGGATGAACCGGGTTAGACTGGAAAGAAATCACCTATTGTTTTACCTCATGATTTTTAACTACTTCATTAGTCAATAAGCTACCTCGTAGACAATTATTGATAGTGGATTTTTAAGTGAACGATCTCAACATTATCTGTGTATAAAAATTATATTCTTTGTTTTTTTTACCTCGAAATATTTTAAAATAATTATCTTTTTCTTTAGGGGTTGGCTTCGTTTTTACGTAGAGATGTAATTTTGTCGCTTCTTTTTAGTTAACATCGTTATGCTTGCGATCTAGACAAGAACCTTGTTGAAATATGTCGTGGTGATTGGAAAATCTGGGACCATATCATTGACTGCCTTTGGTCAAAAAAATATATTACTACTATTATCACTTTATCAGTCAAAATTTTCACTAAGGGAAGCTAAAACAAAAAAAAATACATGAAACAGTCAACGGAATTCAACATATGTATGTATAAAAAATATTTACCTATCTAAACAGTATAATTTTCTTCACCGAAGGATATCAAACATGGGTGTCTCTGCGACTGACTACTATCCAGTAATACTTTTGTAAATTCCAATTTCACATAGTAGTATTTGCTACTTTGTCATTGGATACTCTTGACAAAATTTTACTTGTTTTATCTTTACTATTAGAAAAGTTGGCAAAAGGTTATGTCATTGTATACTGTTGACACAGTCCCTAATTGCTGCAATTAGGGAGAAAATGATTCAAATTGGTTGATAAGATGAAGTAACAAACAAGTAATAATGTTGTGTTTTGAGCCGAGGGTCTTTCGGAAACAGCCGCTCTACGTACCAAGGTAGAGTTTGTTGTATTATAGGGTAATGGAATTAAAAATAGGTTAGGCACACCGAAAACGATGTTATCTTTAAAGGTATTAATTCCTCCATGTCAAGTGTAAAAGGTTCACTGAGTAATTAACCTTCCAGGATACAAAACGTATTTATATATATATATATATATATATATATATATCAAGCTCTTGGACTTCCATTCATTATGGAGAAACACCAATAGTAGCTTCAATAGTTCAAAACTTTCCTTTCATTATGAGAAAGTTTTGAACTATTGAAGCTACTATTGGTTTTCCTCCATAATGAATGGAAGCCCAAGAGCTTGACCAACATGTCAAACCCATTAACTCCTTTTATAGCTATAAGGAAGTTCAAACTTCTTCTCAAACACCAATGTGGGACAAATGACTTTTTACATAAAAAAAAAAAACATCAATGTGGGACAAGTGACTCAATTATGATGAAAATACTCATATCCAATGTGGGATATATAACAGAGGTAAGGTCTGCGTACACTCTACCCTCCCCAGACCTTCACTGGTTATGTTGTTGTACACTGACTGTGTAAAAAAAATTATACTATTAGTGTATTTTAACCTATTATAGCGTGTAATTTAGCTTTTTTTTAATCACCTTAAATACTTATTATGGATAGTTACCTGTCTTTTTAAGGGACAATTCTGTATTAGGATTTGTCTTTACTCTTAGCATGTGGAGATATTAATTATAGTTGATCAATGATTATCTCTTGATTTTATTCTCTTATGGTTTAGCAAATTGTCGGTCCAACAAATTACTTCTCATCAAGTTCAGGATTTAGGTTTAATGACAAATATTAGAGAATTGTCAGTCAACATATTTAGTTTGATAAACGACAAAAAAATAACTTGTGTGGCAACTGTTATTAGCAACCACCATTGATTCCCTCCCCATGTGCAAAGATATAGTTCCGAATTCTTCATAAAGTTGTTAATATTCTTCTTTGATTGTTTGTTTAGTTGTATCCACCATCTGTCTTAGCATTAATTTTGTGGATTAATAAATAAACCACCTACCTACCTTACTGTCTGGTTTACCAAATTAAGCTTACTATTATAGTTACCTTTTGCTGCATGTCATCTTTAATCTAATGGTATAAAAAGCAAATTACCAAATCGCTTTGTCAGATGATAGAAATTAAACTCCTAGCGTGTGTTTGGTATGGAGGAAACCATAAATATTTTTCAATTTTTCCATGTTTGGTTAATCAAAATGTTTTGGAAAATATTTTTCTCTAGGAAAACAAATTCTATAAGTGACATTCCAAACTCATTGTCTCCTCTCCACCCCAGGGCCCCACACACACCCTCCACCCCCGACCAGGGAGGGCTAGAGGGGTGGAAGGGGGTTGATCCGAACCTCCTTCGCCGAAAAATCACATTGTATATGTAAGGTCAAAACTTTTTTGTGTAACAACAACAAACCCAGTGTAATCCCACAAGTGGAGTCTAGGTAGAGTAAGATTTACGCAGCCTTACCCCTACCCATAGAGAGGTTATTTTCGATTGAGACTTGGCAACTCTCCTCATTTATCCGTCACTGCCCCGACCCCCAACTCCCCACCCCCTGATGTTTCCTTGATTACACATAAATGTTCTCGAGATAATACTCCATTTTTCTTTTACTTGCTTACCAAGCACCCGAAAACAAGTAAAAGAATTACTTATTTTCCAGGAAAACATAAAATGTTTTTCATGGAAAACATTTTCCTTTATGCAAAACACACCCTTAATTTATTATTCTAGGTACTGATTTTGTTAATAAGTGGTCCCTAATCTGATATTTGCCTCTCTTTTATGTGTGTTAAACAGATCTCTCCCATCTGATTTCAACTTAAACAACAGAGGATGGATGAGAACATTTTCTGGAGAAAGGGACAGACAAGGAAGGGAAAGAAAAGGGTGGATAATAATAATCTATGACCTTTCAGGCTCAGCTGTTGCAGCTGCCTCAATGATCACGCCATTTGTACCCTCCCCCGGTTCCAACCGCGTTTCCCGATCAAACGCCGGTGCGTGGCTCATCCTCCGACCTAACGGCCCCTCCATTAGCAGCTGGAAGCCGTGGGGCCGGCTCCAGGCGTGGAGAGAAAGGGGCCCGGTTGACGGACTAGGTTACAAATTCGAGCTTGTGACTGACACTGGCCTTACTAGTACGATACCAATAGCCGAAGGCACGATGAGCATGAAAAAAGGCGGTCGATTTTGCATAGACAATACAGTGAAAGACTCTGCATCTCCAATTCGAGGATTCGTGATGGTGTCCAATGTGGAAGGTGAAGGTAAGATTAGTGCACCAATGGTTCAAGTCGGAGTGCAACATGTTACTTGTATGGCTGATGCTGCCCTTTTTATCGCACTTTCGGCTGCCATTGATCTTAGTATGGATGCTTGTAGGCTTTTCTCTCAAAAACTCAGGAAGGAACTTTACCATGATGATCAAGAATCATACTTCTAAATCCTATATTACTCTATCTCTTCAGAAATGCCGACGGGTCCTTGTGAGATTTTTCAGAAATAGTGTATTTTTGGAGGATCCAATACGGGTGCGACAACATTTTTGAAGAGCTCGAGCAACATAGTCTAAAACTTGGTTAACAAAGCTCTAGCCCTTCTATTTTTTCATTCATATGCAGTGATGACCAAAATGTGAACTCTGGTTTGAGCATGTAAGATATATACCCTTTTTCTCCCTATGATATTCTTTTCTTCAGCTGATTTTCAACACACATATATACACATATATTCTTTTAAAGTTTAATATATATACATCGTCAGTGGATGAAATTTTTACACTATTTAGTCATGTCTTATTTACAAATCTCACATTTTGAGAAGGCTTACCTATAGATATCTTTTGGCTGACCTGATAGTGTACACATTTTTTTTACTAATGGTGTATATATAATTAAGTCCATTTATTTATTATTCTTTCAGGAAGTAAACACTGTTGACATTTTGTAATCCAGATAAACATTCATGGTCTTTTTTCCTTCTTTTTGGAGTCCCTTTTCTATATAACATAAGATGTACAGACAAAGAAATGATTTGTTTGTTAAGATTTGTTTCATTCTTTTCATTTGTTTATTCATTTCCGAGCAGGTTTTGCCCCTTATCTCCTAATGTTAATTTTCATTTTTACCGAATTACTGAGTAATGCTTATCATAGAGATTAACTTATACAGTAGTTATTACTTTAGAGATGGTATAATTGTGTAATATCTTCTTTTGTACTAAAAAAATATTCCAATCAAATCTAACAACGTGTAAATTATGTGAATGTTCCGGTATATATATGTCACTAATTAATACCTAAAAGTGTTCGACACAACAATAATAATACTCTCTCCGTCCCAAAATACTTGTCATGTTTTTCTTTTTAAAAGTCAATTTGATTAAATTTCAAAATTAAATTAGATTAGATTAATTTAATATTCTAAAATTAAAATTTAGATATTCGAAAACTATAGGAAAATTACTATAAGTTACAATTCTTCTCATATTAATATGATGAAAAAATATATCTTAACTTGTTGATCAAAGTTCATATTAGTTTGATTTTTGAAAAGCATAATGCGATGAGTATTTTGGGACAGAGGGAGTAATAATTACTAGTAGGGATCTAGTAGCTCAGTTGGTTGACTATCTGAACTTTCACCTTGTTGGTGAGGGTTCAAATCCCACGTTGTAATATCTTCTCCATTTCCTCTTCCCTTACCCTTATGTAATGATTTTTTTTTTTTTATAAAACAATAATAATTACGCTTTAGTAAATTTAACTAAGTTAGAGTCACCTATTCACCTACTATATAAATCTTCGTTGTTTACTCAATTAAATTCATCTCCAGCCAATACCAATGTTCGACAAAATTTCACAAATAAAAGTATTATCCTACACCGAAATGAACAAGCATACAAAAGAATATTATACTAAAATTGTCGTAAATAAATGAACATTTGCACGACAATGTGTATTCTTTTTAACGAAGTTGATAGAATATTTTTGTATCTTTGTATATCTTTTATATTAGGTAAATTTATATTCTGATTGTAATTAGGAAGATTAGTTATCTAGTTTGTAACCATGTAAATTATTATGTAACACTATATATATTGTACACAATGATCAATGAAAGGCATGGAACATATTCCTTTATGGTATCAGAAGTCAAACCCTAACTCTCTCTACCCTAGCTGCCCCCCCCTCTCGGCAAACAACCACCCTCAGTCGCCGCCCTCCCCCCTATTTACTTTCCTCCCTCTCGGTAGTTTCCTCTCTCTCATCTTTTCCAAATTTTCAATGGCTGAACAACCAAAATTTCATCCTGCTCTTGCAGTTAACATCAAGAATTTCATTCCCATAACTCTTGAGATAGAAAAAAGGTCAATATTCCTCTTGGGCGGAACTATTTAAGATTCACTATCGTGTGTACAAAGTCATCGACCATATCATCCCTCCTAAATCGAAGCCCTTGGAATAACCTTATGCTTCTGATGATGAACTTTGGTCCCGCTTAGATGTGGTTGTCATACAATGGATCTACGGCACGATCTCAAACGATCTATTGCATACAACCATTGAAACCGACGATACTGCACAATAAACGTAGGAGCGCTTGGAAAGTATTTTTCAGGATAACAAGATACAACGTGCCTTGTACTTGGAAAATCAATTTAAGGACATTCAGCAGGACGATTTTTCTAATGTGTCGACCTATTGTCAAGAGACAAGAACTTAAGATGCTTGTCGATCAAGTCTCCAACGTCGGTGCACCATTAGTGATGCAACTTATAGCGAATTTTGATGAAATTTATGACGGTGTCGCTACCATCCTCCAACAAAGCACGCCATTAACTCTATTCTACGAGGCTCATTCAAGACTTATCCTCGAAGAAACACGAAAAACCAAGCGGGCCGCGGCTCATGCAAGCACCGCCGATGCCGCCCTTGTCATTACCAGTGGCCCTTCTGTTGACGAAAGGACTCCGATTTCTGGCTCACACTATCAGCGACCCGATGACCTGCAACACGGTCTACCATCTCGGAATCACCACAAAGGGCGAAACTCCAGCAAAGGTTGTGGCAGCCGTGGCGGGAACAGCAGCAGTGGCGGGAGGGGATAGCCACTGTCAGCCGTCAGCAACTCGCAGCGGCAGTGGCACTAGCCTCCGCCGTGGACTGCCTATCCGTCATGGGCTATATGGGCCCAGCCGGCTTGGGCCGCTCCACCTTGCCCCTACTTGACATCCTCATGGGCCCTACCTTCGACCCGACAGCCCCAGCCCGGCATCCTCGACGCATGTCCGCAGCAGGCATACAGTGCACAAATCTCTCCTCTTTTCACCTACGCCCCGACAAATATTGAGGCAACTATGAACGCCATGTCCCTCAACGTTCCAGACAACAGTTGGTACATGGATACTGGCGCCACATCTCATATGACGGCATCCCAAGGTACTCTCTCGTCTTATTGCAATACGAGCAATTTCAATTGTAATATTATTATTGGTAGTGGACAAGTCATTCCTATTCGAGGTTGTGGACAATCAACGCTCCCCCCACCACATCCCCCATTAGCTTTAAAAAATATACTCCATGCCTCGAAACTTATCAAAAATCTAATCTATGTGCGTCATTTCACAACCGACAATAACGTTTCCCTTGAATTTGATCATTTTGGTTTTCCTGTGAAGGACTTTATGATAGGGATGCGAATAATGAGACGTGATAGCACCATGGATCTTTATCATATTACAACCACCGTCGGTCATCCAACCTCCTCTCCGTCAACCTTTGCAGCTATTTTATCTTCTTTATGGCATAATAGATTAGGACATCCGGGGGACTCTGTTTTACGCTCCCTTAGCAACAATAAATTGATAGATTGCAAACATGTCTCTTGTCCTCCTGTCTGTGAATCTTGTGTTTTTGGGAAACATATCAAGTTGCCATTTTATTCTTCATCCACATGTACTTTAATGCCTTTTGATATAATACACAGTGATTTATGAACTTCATTTTTTTATGCACGGTCGGGCATCGATACTATATGTTGTTTTTAGATAATTATTCAAACTTCCTATGGACTTTTCCCATTGGTAATAAGTCTCAAGTCTATTCTATTTTTCTTCTTTTAGCGCTTTAATTAAGAAACAATTTGAAAAGAATATCAAATGGTTTCAATGTGACAATGAGAGGGAATTCGATAATAATCAATTCAAATTTTTCTGCGCCAAACACGACCTTGTTTTTCATTTTTACTATCCACACACCTCTCCACAAAATGGAAAAGTCAAACATAAAATTAGAACCATAAACAACTTAATTCGTTCCCTCCTTGCCTACGCCTCTATCCTCCCTATTTTTGGCATTACGCCCTCTCAATAGCAACCTATCTCTTGAACATTCTCCCAAATAAGTCTGTCAAATACAAGTCACCCACTCAAGTTCTCTATCTTCGGGATCCTTCCTATAAGCATTTACGAACTTTCACATGTCTATGCTACCCCCTCCATCCCTCCACTCAAATCAACAAGCTGCAACCTCGATCATCCCCTTGTGTCTTTCTTGGTTACCCCCAAATCATCGAGGTTACAATTGTTATGACTTGTCAAGATAAAAAATAATCATGTCTAGGCATGTTATATTCAATGAGTCCCAATTCCCATTTTCCAAGCTCCATTCTTCACCTCCGGATTTCTATGACTTCTTAAATGATGGCCTCAATCCCCTCTTAATCTACCACTTGCAAAATCCATCGCCACCATCATCGGAGCCCGTCCCTACTCCCTCTTCACCGTCTCGGGTGGGTCACCGTACCCAACCACGGGACACTGCCCACCCATCCCTGTCTCAGTTCTGGCTCGGGTTACATATCTTCCCAGCCCCACTCTTGCCTCTTCTCAACTTGCGGCACCACCCCACCATCTCGATCATCCCAGCCTACCACCAGTCCAGTCTCTCCCCGTCTTGCTCGAGCCAACCGAGCAACCCTACGGACAATGGAAACCCGTGCTATGCACGACATTTCCAAACCCAAACGACAATTTAATTTGTTGACTTCGGTTGCCCTTTCACCTCTTCCTCGCAACTCGAAAAATGCCTTATCCGGTCCTAATTGGAAATCTGCCATGCTTGACGAATATAATGCTCTTATTGAAAATAAGACGTGTGATCTAGTGCCCCGTCCTCCTGATGCTAACGTTATTCGTTCTATGTGGATTTTTAGACATAAAAGAAATTCTGATGGTTCTTTTGAGAGGCACAAGACCCGTCTTGTAGGTGACGACATGTCTCAACAGGTGGGCATGGATTGTGATGAAACATTCATCCCATTAGTTAAATCGGCGACTATTCAGACCGTTCTCAGTATTGCCTTGTCAAAATCTTGGCCTATTCATCAACTTGACGTAAAAAAATACTTTCTTGCATGGGGACCTTCATGAAACCATATATATGCATCAACCCATGGGATTCAGGGACCCAATTCATCCAGATTATGTGTGTCTTTTGAAGAAATCACTCTATGGACTGAAACATGCTCCTGGTGCATGGTACTAACGGTTTGCTAATTTTGTATCCTCTATCGGTTTTTCACATAGCAGATCTGATCATTCACTGTTCATCTATAGCAAGGGTAATGACATAGAATACATCCTACTATATGTTGATCATATCATCCTCACTACATCTTCTAATGCACTTCGCCACTCCATCATGTCACTCATTGCCTCTTGAGTTTGCTATGAAAGATTTGGGCCCCCTAAGCTATTTTTTCGTCATTGTCGTTATGATGCATGCATGTAGCTTATTTCTTTTTCAAAGGAAGTACGCCAAAGAGATTCTTGACTGAGCAAGCATGACGTCTTGCAAACCGACCCACACACCGGTGGACATTAATTCCAAACTCAGTTCCTATTCGAGTTCTATGTATGCTGACCCGACTCACTATCGTAGTTTAGCAGGAGCGTTGTAGTAACTCACTTTCACGAGACCAGATATATCCTATGTCGTGCAATAAATATGCTTACATATGCACAGCCCAACAAATGAACATATGAATGCCCTCAAACGTATATTGCGATATGTACAAGGTACTCTTCATTTCGGCTTACACTTGTACAAGTCCTCACTCTTTGGACTTACATCTTATTTTGATGCTGACTGGGGTGGATGTCTTGACACTCATCGTTCCACATTGGGTTACTGTGTGTTCCTTGGAGATAACTTGCTCTCTTGGTCTTCTAAAAGACAACCTACTCTGTCTCGATCCAATGGGGAAGTTAAGTACAGTGGTGTAGTGAATGTCGTTGCTGAGTCTTGTTGGATACGCAACCTTCTACTTGAGCTTCACTGCCCAATCCATAAGGCTACAATGGTTTACTGTGATAATGTAAGTGCGATATACCTTTCCGACAATCCCGTTCAACATCAGTGCACTAAACACATTGAAATGGATACTCACTTTGTACGTGAGAAAGTTGCTCATGGACAAGTTCATGTTCTTCATGTTCCTTCCCGATATCAAATTTTCTGACATATTCACTAAAGGACTTCCGCGCATACTCTTTGATGATTTCCAAGCTAGTATCAGCGTACGAGAACCTTCCGCTTCGACTGCAGGGGTGTGATAGAGTATTTCCAGAATATTCTCGTATCTTTGTATATCTTTTATATTAAGTAAATTTATTCTGATTGTAATTAGGAATATTAGTTACCTAGTTTGTAGCCATGTAAATAATTATGTAAACTATATATATCGTACACAATGATCAATGAAAGACAGAGAACATATTCCTTTAGAAGTGATGTTCGAGTCGATTTATGCGCATTTAGAGACGAAGCTCGTAAAAGAAAAGGAAATTTATTTAAATCTCTTTGGTCATAAAAATTATAGTGTGCAAATAAAATTAATAAATTAAATTGTAATTATATATAAATGGTTGAATCCGTTTCGACATAAGGGGGTCAAAGGTTGCTTTAGGTCACAAGGTCACAATATAGTTTAAGTTATATATACATTTTTAGTGTATGAAATTTTATATCGTCTAATCATTTTTACTTATTTAAAAAGATGTCCTTATTAAGTAATAGGTTTTTAAGGGGGCCAGCTTACGGGCCAGGCCTCTTTCTAACCTTACAACCTTTGATCAGTAAATTATTTAGAACTTCGGAAGATGGTCAAGGCAACTTGCTTCCAAGTCGGTTGCCTATATGCAAGATCTTCATTCCTTTCACCGGAGGTAGCACTAGTCAAAGAGGGAGACTCTGTTCAAAGGAGGTAGAAAGGTGGTCAATTGAACACACCTTGTCAAAAGATTATATATACTTGAAATGAAGGTCTATCAGAAACAACATCCTTATCTTCATAAGGTAGAAATAAAGTCTGCGTACACTCTATCCTTCCCAGACCCTACCGGTGAAATAGCACCCCTAGTTTCTATGCATATCCTACTTAGTTAATTTTTCTTTCATCTCTTGTACTCTTTTTGTGACTTTGGCATTTTCCTTCTCTTATTTCTTTTGTTCTCTATTTTCTTTGATAATGACATTGAAATAAAGCACACACAAACAAAAAGTCAAGCATCCAAAATTTGGAAGTTTAGCTTTTAAGCTTTTAACTAAATTTGTGAAATTTCTAGTTCATTATGAAAATTTAGAATGAAATTAAATTAAAGGTATGTGTCGATTATTTACTAGATTAAAGAAATTTTGTCTCCACATAGTGTTCAATTTAATTTAGAAATCTTTGGCATTTAAATTATAATGGGTATCAGTGGCGGAGCCAAGAATTTTACTAAGAGGTGTCAAAATAATAAAATGTAGACATACGTAAAAAATAAGGGTTGTCAACATATAATATATATACATAAATCTAAAATTTTAGCCTAGTTAAACAATGTAATTTTCTGACCAAGGGGTGTCAAGTGACACCCCTTGGCACAAGGTGGCTCCACCACTGATGGGTATATTTATAGAGATAGTGTAATTTTCTTAATTATTTTTCGAAATTCCTATTTATCTACTTCTTTTTATATCTTAGTAAATCATTTAATTTGATTTTTAATAATGATGGTATCAGTGGTAGTTTGCGCATCTTGATTTTTAGTTTAATTTTATCATGCTCTCGAGAATAATAAACATTTGCCTGGGTAACATTTTGAAACTAGGATAGAGTACTAATCCTTTAATAGTACTCCCTATGGAAATTTTTATTTCAACTTCTATATATATTATTGGAAGTTTGTATAATTAATGTTTGCCAGAAAGGTGTGATTCCTCTACCGAAAATGTCAAATTTACTTACATTGTTAGTAGTAGATGTTGATTCGTCCATTTAAATTTTATTTTTGATTGTAAAGTGAGATTTTTCTATTAAAGAAAACTATTCATGTTTAATTTGCTAATAAAATAGATTACTTATTGAGATATTCTAGTTCATTAAGGAACTCTAGAATGAAATCAAATTAAAGATATTTGTCTATTGTTTATTAGTTAAGAAATTTTGGCTCACATAGTGTCCAATTCAACTTAGAACTCTCTGACATTTTAATTATGATGAGAATAGCTGTATAGCAATAGTTTAGTTTTCTTAATTTATTTTTGAGACTCTGTATATCTATATTTATCTTAGTAAGTTCCTTAATTTTATGTTTGTATAATGAAGGTGTCCGAGTCAATTTGTGCACACCTCAATTTATAATTAAATTTAACATGCTCCCGAGAATATAAACATTTGCATAACATTTTGAAATAAAAATAGGGTCCTAATTATGTAACAATACTCCCTATCAAAATTCTTATTTCAATTTGTATAAAATTATATTTGCTAGAAGGGTGTTATTTCCCTATTGAAAATGTTGATTTTACTTGTATTGATACTGTTTAGGCATGATTTGCCATTGAAAATTTTCATTTTTACTTGTAAAGTGAGATTTTTCTATTAAAAATGATATTCTTCTTTATTTAGCTAGTAAAAATATATGTGATTACTTGAAATTCATTAGGGAACTCTAGAATGAAATCAAATTAAAGGTATGTCTCTCTTGTTTATTAGCTTAAGAAATTTTGACTCTCCATTGTGTCCAATTTGTTTGGGCATGTGGAGAGGAGCAATCTTCGTGATGGACAAGATGAGAGAAGTGAGATTGAGATCATTTGGGCATGTGAAGAGGAGAAGGGTAGATGACCCAATAAGGAAGTGTGAGAGGTAGGCAATGGTGATGTACGGAGAGGTAGAAGTAGGCCGAAAAAATATTTAGAGAGAGGTGATTAGACCGGATATGTCATACTTTGAGCTTATCGAGAACAAGACCTTAGATATGAGCGTTTGAAGGTAGCAAATTATGATAAAAAAATTAGTTGATAGTTGAACGTTCTTTCACTTTCGTGCTAGATAGGCTTAGTGATCTATGTATACCTGCTTTCTTCATAGTGTCCAATTCAATTTATGACTCTTTGGCATTTAAATTGTGATGAGAATATTTGTATAGAGAGAGCATAATTTTATTTTTCAATATTATTTATCTACTTTTATATTTAGTTATTTTTTTATAACGATGATATCCGGCTCAATTTACGTGCATATTAATTTTTAATTTAGTTGTATCATGCTCGCGAAAATAATGAGCATTTCCAAAGATAATATTTTGAAATTAGAATAGGGTATTAATTATATGATTACTTCTTGAAGATTTTGTTTTTGTTTGTCTTGCTCATTAAATATGAGATTTTTGTTTGTTGTTCTATTACAAGTATTTTCAAAATTTAGCTAAATATTTTGTAGCTTGATTAAAAAAATTTGCCGCACCAATTCATTTAAAAACTACTTCCTTCTTCAAGATTTGCACACCCTTAACACAATTTCTGACTACGCCATTATTCCAAGCAGTCTGTCAAGATTACAAACTCTTTTTGGAATTTCCTTATGTAAATTATTGTCTCCTCCACTACCGCTCGCAAAAGTGGAGCTCGGATTTTGAGTTTACGTATGAAATTTGGATTCTAGAAAAATCAGTTCACTGAATTCCGAATAAATTATTTATACATATTAAGTGAAATTTAAATACAAATATAAAATTTAGACCAAAGCTATTCCAAACCTTAGACACATACGCTTATACCTCCGCCCTATCTGTTCTCACCTCAACTATTTCGACATCTACAACGTGTATTATATATATTTGAAAGAAATAATCCTTTGATTATTTTCATTAATTAAAGAGTATATATACAAATTACAATTTCCATAATAGGAAAATCCTATTCCTATTCTACCCCCAAAACCCTATTCTACTTGTACAAGAATCCTACAATTATTGTAAGTATACAATACTAATTATATACAATTACTACAAAATATTTACTAGCCAAAATAAGATATACACGGTGTGTATACCGTGTATATCACAGATTCCCACTTGTGATGGGATTCCGTGATATACACGGTATAAGGTATGTGTATACCGTGTATACTTATGTATACATTTAACACACACCCGCAGTCATAGCGGGCGGTCTTCGTACGCTGAGACTGTCCCTAAAATCTTCAAAAGGATCGAGGGAAGACCCTTTGTAAAGATGTCTGCAATTTGATACCTGGAAGGGACATGGCAAACGCGTACTTGTCCACGAGCTACCTTTTTGCGAACAAAGTGAATATCCATCTCAATGTGTTTAGTGCACTGGTGTTGAACAGGATTACCAAAAAAGGTAGATGACACTAACATTATCACAATAAACCAAGGTAGTTTTCTGAATAAGACAATGAAGCTCTAAAAGAATATTACGTAACCAACATGATTCAGAGACCACATTGGCCACCCCTCGATACTCGGCCTCCGCACTAGAGAGTGATAATATAGATTGACGCTTCACAGACCACGAGACCAATTTATTACCAAGAAATATACAATAGCCGGACGTGGAACGTCTGATATCTGGACAACCACCCCAATCAACATCGGTATACGAGACAAGTGTAGAAGTCGATGACGGATATAAATGCAAGACATAGTCTAGTGTACCCTGGATGTATCGAATAATGCGTTTGAGCGCATTCATTTGTTCAACCCTGAGATCATGCATAAACAAGCACACATGTTGTACGACATACGTAATATCTGGTCTCGTGAAAGTAAGATACTGAAGAGCCCTTGCAAGACTGCGATAGCGGGTCGGATCCTCGTAAGGTGAGTCGGCCGCAGCACCCAACATGGGTTTAGTGTCGACGGGAGTGGAAGTAGACTTGCACGAGGACATGCAAACGCGCTCAATAATCTCAGTTGCATACTTTCTTTGGGATAAGAATTGAGCATGGTCATGATAGACTTGCGCAAAGCATCAATAGAGGCAGTGAAGATAATATCATCCACATATAATAAAATATAAGTTAGGGAGGAACCACGACGATATATGAACAATGAATTATCAGACTGTTGTGTGAAAACCAAATCGATGAAACATAGTCTGCAAATCTCTTATACCAAGCCTGTGGGGCCTGCTTAAGCCTACACAAGGACTTCTTCAGCAAACAGACATGATGAGGATATTTGGGGTCTCAAAAACCCAAGGGTTGATGCATATAAACGGTATCTTTAAGATCACCATGTAAGAAATCATTATTTACATCTAATTGATGGATGAGCCAAGCTTTCGAAAGAGCCAGACTGAGAACAGTGCGAATGGTAGCCGGTTTGACCACCGAGCTAAACGTCTCACCATAATCCACACCAACCTGCTGAGTCTTACAATCACCTACAAGACGAGCCTTATGCCTCGTAAAAGAACCGTCAGAATTATCCTTATGAGTAAAAATCCACATAGTCCAAATGACATTAACACCATAAGAACGGGGTACCAACTCCCACGTCTTATTTGCAATAAGAGCATCATATTCATCGGTCATAGCCAATTTCCAATTCGAGTCATTTAATGCGGACACAGGGTTACGAGGTAGAGGGGATTTAAGAACATTAGAATTTAAATTAAAATATCTTTTTGGTTTAAAAATACCCCATTGACTATGAGTGACGGTTTGTGACTCGGGAGAGAATTGGGTGGATTTTGAGAAACATCGGGACATGTGACGGACTAGCCAACAGGCAGTGGGCCTGCTGGCCCAAAACTGGAAACATGAGCTAAAGCAGTCATTGGACCAGTCTCGGTGTTGGGCTGGGCAACTGGCCCAATAAATGAAACTGGGGCTGAAGCTGGACTGTAAACAGTGGACTATGGCGGGACTGTAGGCCCAGCGGGCAGTGGGCCCGTTGGTGGATTTTGGGAGCGGGGCATGTCTGATAAATGGTGGATAATATACGGGGATACACTGTCATCTAAAAAATTATACGAACTAGGCCCGGGACTATGTACCTTGGCAAAAGAAAATTGGGTTTCATCGAAAGTAACATGGTGATTAATGATGATTCTATTAGATGACAAATCAAAACACTTGTAACCACGATGATTCGATAGATAACCCAAAAACACACATGGGGTAGAACGGACTTGAAGTTTGTTAATTGTAGTCGATGAAAATAGCGGATAACACAAGCACAGAAAAACTCTAAGATGTGAATACGAAGGAGTCTTATTATATAAGATTTGAATGGGGGACGAATATGCCAAACCTTTGGTAGGAAGAATGTTAAGAAGATATGTAGCCATTTGTAGAGCATGATGCCAAAAAGAAGGGGGTACGGAAGCATGAACCAATAAAGTTCAGACAATATTATTAATGGTACAAATTTTGCGTTCGACTTTCCCATTTTGTGAGGACGTATGAGGACAAGAGAAATGAAAATTGATTCCATTATTAGCACAAAACCCCCCCTGAAACACCCCATTATCATATTCTTTGTCATTATCACATTGAATATTTTTTTATTTCCCGTTCGAAGTGGTACGGATGAATGCTCTAAATTTTAAAAATGTGGAAAAAACGTGAGATTTTTTAGCTAACGAAAAAGTCCATAAAAAATTAGAATAGTCATCCAAAAAGAGAATATAATAATGATGGCCCAAAGAACTGAGAATAGGAGATGTCCATAAATCGCTATGAATATTATCAAATGGCATTAAAGTATGAGAATTAGAGTCTACAAACGGCAATCTAACAATTTTTTCTAGAGAACAAGATTGACAAATCGGAGTACTACGCGTACCCTTACATGAAATAAAATTGTTTTTATGTAAGGAGGAAATAATAGATGACCTAGGGTGACCCAAACGTGCATACCTTAAAGAAGGAGCAAGAACTGCAAAAGTAGATGGCAAGGCTTGACTCGAGAAACCGGATGTGGGCGTGATAAGATACAGATCTCCCCTACTATCACACCTCATGAGAGGAGTCCCCGTCTTGAAATCCTTCACAGAAAACCCAAAAGGTTCAAATTCAACAGAAAATGAATTGTCAATGGTAAACTTACGAACAAACACCAAATTTTTAATTAATATAGGGGCATGAAGGGCATTTTTCAAGACAATAGGTGGATGGGGGGGGGAGACAAAGTTTTATGACCGTAACCACCAATTGGAATTGAATGTCCATTACCAACAATTATGCCACGACTGTTGCTCAAATTGGAATAACACGAGAGAGTACCTTGATCGGACGTCATGTGGGTGTCGCACCGGTGTCCATGTACCAATTTGGGTCCGGAGAATTTAAACCAAGTGTGTGCATCGCAGCTTCAATGTCGGTTGGAGTGGGGCCCGTTGCATGGTGGGCCTACGGGGGGCGAGGCCTAAGCACACTTGCTTGCTGCCCCATGTTGCGGAAACCACTGGTCCACTGCGTGTTGGTCCAAAAATAATTCTGGGCAGCCCACTGGCCAGGGGCTGGACACGCTGGAGAATAGGGGTCGTTGGGCCAATGTCCACTGGTCCAGGCCCACTGCTAGGGGGCCATGGCTGGGACCAGTTGGGCGGTGGCCCACTATTACCGGGATGGGGCCCACTGCCACTATTTTGGCCACCGGAACCATCGAGTTTGCCCCTGCGATTTTTTCCATTATGTTTTCGAGTATTCTTGTCGCCACCGTTAGCACGATTTTGGCCTGAAGTATCAACAAAACCTTGAGAATTAGTGGAGGACATCATCATGACCACGGGACTAGTGCCGGTAGCCGCCTTTTTGGCTAAGCCGGCTTCTTCGAGCGTAAGCATGAAACAGGCCTGATAAAATTATGGAAGAGGACTGCTCTGACGAAGAAGCGTTCTAACACCACTATAAGCCTCAGATAGGCCTGCAACGATTTGTAGTACCAAATGATCGTTGGTAACGGGCAAGCCAACATTGCGTAGTTGTTCCTCCAATTCTTTCAATCTTTTGAAGTAAGCTAAAATGTTAGGGAAATCTTCCATGTTAACGTGGGAGAATTCTTGTTCAAGTGTAACAGCTCGAGAATTATGATTATCTTGAAATATGTCACGTACTCTATCCCAAGCAGCTATCGTCGTAGCGTCTGATTCGATAATTGTTTGCAATAGGTCGGTAGAGATAGTAGAATGAATCTACTGAAGAACGGTAGCATCAAGAGTTGTCCATAATTGAGGATCATCCTCGGGTTTAGAAATCCCCATAGTCGTAGGAGCCAGGGGATAATGTGATGGAGGACTTGATGCGAGCCTGCGTGAACTTTGAACAGTTCGGCCCATGTCGCGTATTGGACGTTTTCTATTTCAAGAATGATAGGGATGTGATTATTGATGTTAGAAACAATAAGGGCAGGGTGAAGCGTGTTCTTAGCCATAATAGCAACGAACGACGTGAGGAAGGGATTTGGAAGAAAAGTTGGGAAAGAAAGAAGGCAGCAAGGGCACGGAAACCGAGGTTGGTGTCTCATAAATTGTGCACGAGAAGGAGGTTTTGGGGAGAGAAAAATTTAACCTAGACTTCTGATACCATGAAAGAAATAATCCCTTGATTATTTTAATTAATGAAAGAGTATATATACAATTTACAATTTCCATAATAGGAAAATCTTATTCTTATTCTACTCCCAAAAACCCTATTCTACTTGTACAAGAATCCTACATTATGGTAAGTATACAATACTAATTATATACAATTACTACAGAATATTTATTTGCCAAAATAAGATATACACGGTGTGTATACCGTATTTATCACAAATTCCCACTTGTGATGGGATTCCGTGATATACACGGTATACACAAGGTATGTGTATACCGTGGCTCCCCCTCTCTACCTCATCACCCATCTCTCTCCATTCTCTCCTTCATTCTCCCCAAAACTTCATCCTAATAATGCCTCCTTCAAAGTGCCTAAATTTGTTCTCCAATATTACTAAGGAAGATTGTATTTCTAAGGAACTAGACAAAGTATATCATGAGAGTTGGAGGTTCTTAGTGGAAACAAATGGTATTGACAATTGGGATCTTGTTCCAAAGAGGTGTGTGGATTTTGTTGAAGAGTACATGACTTGTGGCCAGTACTTATCAGACTTGGAAGCTGTTTCTTATAACTCTATTTGCTAAGTCAGTAGAAATTGCTACTAATGGCAAAGATGTTTGGGTTTTTGACATTGATGAGACTTTGCTCTCTATGGCACCTTTCATTGCTACAAAAGGTTTGGGGTAAGGCCATATATAGCTTTAATCGCTTTAATAGTATATGATCTTATTAGTTTAATATCTAATTCGTGGGACATCATTCCACACATAATATTAACTTTTTTTTGTGGATGAGGTGCACAAATTTTCGTTTTTAAGGTTGTTATTTAAAGAATAGTCAAAATTTATAACGTTTTTAAACTTTAGCCACTTCGAAATCAAACTTAAAGTTTGAAATTTGAACTGCCAAAACCAGCTTCAGGCCGCCTGATCTAAAGCTTGAATACAGTTTCGACTCGAAGCTCTGAAATTTTAATTTTGACAGTTGAAATTTCAAACCTTTAATATGAAGTTAGGCTTTGGCTGTTCAAATATTTGAATCAGAATGTTTGAAGAAGAAGCATCAGCGGGATGAACGATCAGATATTATTTAAAACTGGTTAACTTTTAAAAAGTTCTTAAAAATTGAATAGGTAATAAACATTTGTAAGTGGAGAATCCAATAAGGTAGCTTGCTATGTGGCCTCTTGCACGTCGCCCATGAATTGGTAAAAGATTCACGGGAATTTAGGGATGTGGATATTAATGGTTAAACCAATAACCCTAACTGATTTTTGAGTTGTTGGGTTAATGAATTATTGGTTCAGGTATCGAATGGTGTCCTGTGGTTATTGGGTATCGTTCGGGTCTCGGTTTGACCACTTTTGTTAACATGTGAACCGATAACTCGATAATCATTTATTTAATTACAATTATACCGTTTCATATATAAAATCACTTGGCTAGACTTCTATATTTAATATACAATTATACTAACCATTCTTTTTTATGAAGAAATCGCTAATAAAGTACAACATCAGTTTCATCAGAGTGTCTCGTATGGAAGATGAAGCAGTAATATTACTTATTTGAGTCATTTGAAGTTCTTTTCAATGTTTTACTCTTCTTCCATTCCTTTTGAATCCATTAAAACTGGTTAGGTTCTCCTGCTTGTATTTTACAAATTGGTACTTTTAAGAGTTCTCTACTTCGATCATATGTTTTAGATTTTTGCCTCAACTAGATAGACTATTGTGTTGTGTAATGTAACTCAATGTCTCTTGATTCATTTTTGGTCCAAGTTTATTTACGTCCTTCCTATTCCAATTAGATAATTTTGTTCAAAGCTACTTTCACTTTTGAAAATGGGTTCTTTGTTCTTGAAAAACTTTTGTGTGAAATCTTAACGGTTAAGCCGATAACCAAACCGATAACGATCAGCAACCGATTAACCAATAACCCAGTAACCAATATCTTAACGGTTTAACATGTCTACAAACCGATAATCGATAACTTTCAAACCCGAACCAAACCACCCGATACGCAGCCCTACATAGGATACCCTATTTGGACACCATTATCTAATATGACGCAATTTTTTCAAACTTTTGCATGTCTACTTATTTCGAAACAACTTCATACATGCTATGTTTGAAGTTTCGTATGACTAAATTCTTATCTTAATTAAGGACATAAAATTTCTTCTTTTGCTACTATTTGATATAAAAATTGTTTTGGACACATACAGATCAGAGCCATATGAAAAAGAAACCTGGATTGAGTGGCAACAAGAAGTTCCTCAACCAGCTTTACCTGCAAGTTTAAATTTGTACAATGAGCTTCACCAATTAGGATTCAATTTAATTTTGATTTCTGGTCGCTACGAATACCAAAGGGATTTTACTGAGAAAAATCTACAGCAAATGGGTTACACCAAGTGGGACAAGCTTATTTTAAGGTACCACATATATTCTTTTTACTATAATATATGTGCTCCTGAACTAGTACTTCTTCCGTTTCATTTTAAGTAGCAGTGTTCGACGATGATGGATCACGAAGTACAGTCAAACGACTCTATAACGGCATCGTTTGTTTAGAGATTTTTTAGCTGCCCATGGCGAAATGCTATTATAAAGGACATATAATATAACATAACATGAAAAATCGGTTCAAAAAACAAACAAAAAAACAACCGTTATAATGAAATATTATTATAGAGGATGACTGTTATAAAGAGGTCAGATTATTAGAAAAAATAAGACGGCCTCTGGAATTTGTGATCTAAAACACGCCACAATACTTCGGTGACTATAAAAGCGCGTTGAAAGTAAAAGTAAAAAAATTATAATAAAATTATTTTAAAATAGAAATATATCATTCTTTTTTAAACATAAAAAAAAATAGATATTGCCCATAAAATGGAAAAGATGCCCATTACAAGTTGGCAACAAAAAATACTCTAACTTGTTATCCTTTTGTATGATTTGTCCTTATTTTCAAACTCTCACAAACAAAGTTTTTGTTTGCATTTACCACTGTCCCTCGGAGGCGGAGCCATAGTGTGGTATTTACGAGTTCGGCAAAATTCTATTTAGCTCAAACTCTTTTTTGTATTTTTTTGTATTGAAATTTTGTTAAATAAATATAGAAAATTTAACCAGAATTCAGTAAATAAAGAAAATTATTGTCCAGAAAACCGGACATCATTCTCCTTTCAATTGAGAATGATTTATCAGTTACAATTTGAATAGAAAAAAATGCTTATACAAAGTTCTCCAATTTTTTACCGATTTCCTATGTTATATTTCACCTATCTCCTATAGAAAAGGGCCATATAACTTGTACATGGATTGTAATTTGTAACAGGGCTCCATCTGAAGTAGACACACCAGCTATAATTTTCAAATCCCAAAGATAAAGGATACAAAATTTGGGGAAACTCTGGAGATCAGTAGAGGTGGACAGCTTTTTCCACATAGATGCCCGACTGTGTCATTTGGACATTTTTCGGTGACTTGGCAAATTACAATGTTTATGTTTGGCCTCATAGTTTATTTATTATTATTGCAAAACACAAGCATACTAGTCAATTTCTTGGAATAAGCACATTACTCCATATTTCTGCATATATGTCAAAACTTCTGCATTATATACCATCCTTATATCATAAATATAGTCAAAGCACCCAAGGTAAGTTGATCAAATTCGATATGGCTCCCACACGCATGTCGTGTCGACACGAGTGCAGCAAGAATTTTGAAGAGTCGAGCAACATAACCCTTATTCACTTTTCTACTATTTATTTTTTTTGGTGATTAGCAATATTATTACCAAAGCAACAAGGTTTAGTACAAAAAACAGATTCGACCGACACAGGCTCAGAATCTGCTAAGCAAAAATCGCAAAACTATCCTAAGCTAGATTTACTAGGATAGAAATTCATATATGCCGGAATCTTTACCATCTTCATCTGCAAGCTGCCTCGACAAAGCACCTCCCGTATAATCAGCCTTGT
The DNA here is from genome assembly GCA_034509755.1 of Anisodus tanguticus. NCBI lineage: Eukaryota > Viridiplantae > Streptophyta > Magnoliopsida > Solanales > Solanaceae > Anisodus > Anisodus tanguticus. Next base: position 41,511,850 of record CM067558.1, read on the forward strand.
AGTGTTGTTTCATCCCTTTGCTTTTGCTGGAAAATGCGCTGGTTTCTTTCCTGCCATAAGCAGTATATTGCATCAGCCAAGGACATTCTATATAGCTAATGTTAGCCCTTCATTTCTCTTGCATATGTTGCTTCCAATTCATTCTGCCAGGTGACGATACCCCTGGACACACCACCTTGCCATTGTAATAAACTGCACCACACTTTGGCAGAGAACACAGAGTCAAAAATTAAGTGACTACGGCTCTCATTCATAATATTGCACATAGGGCAAATACCACTTGTCTAACAAGCCCCACTTTGCCAATCGATCTCGAGTAAACAGCCTCTACATGATAGCCAGCTGCATTATGAAAATCCATTTAGGACACCCCTGGTTATTGCGAGTTAATCTTCTCCACTCCACTTTGATGAAATCTCCTCTCTTCTCCATTAAAGCTTCTTGATAGAGAACTTGGTGATCAAGAGTAAAACTGCTTCAGTCCAACCAACAGCCTCTTAAGTATTTCTTGGCATCAAGAATTTTACTAATGATCCAAGATGTCTGCTTACATTGAACACCCCAAATGGAACCCCCTTTCATATAGTATGTATGGACCCAAGCAACCCATAGTTTGTCCTTCTTAGCACATAAGTTCCATAGCGATTTACAGATAGCAACCCTGTTCCACCTTTGTATATCCATCAAGTTTAAGCCACCAGAGAGGGACCTGGTCTGCTATCTGTTCTCTCAGTACATCGTACAGTCACTGCTACAAGTACAATAGCACTGATGCGGCATGCTCGAGGTCAAACAAAGGGATGAGTAGTCTCTATCTCATTCGACATGCTCCCCAATATATATACAACGTGTTCCAATGTTTTACTCATCACTTGAAAACCTAGAATCACATTAAAGTGTAGCCGCCACAAGATTCTCCAAGTGTTCAAGAACAAAGTTGTCCACAAACTAAAGGACACAACTAAAGATGTCCATGTCCTTTAGTTTGTTTTGAGCTTTTGTTCTTTATTGTAATCCTACACTACTTTTAAGAAGTGTTATGGTAGGATAGATTTCAACCTTTACTTCTTCTTGGCTAGGGTTAGTCAAGGTTAGTAGCTTTACAATATAGATATTGTGAAGAGGCTTACAATATAGGTATTGTATGGGGTGATGGATTAATAGTTTAATTCCTAGGTTGTAATCTGAAGTTGTTCGGTTAGTGAAGTTGGAAATCCTACTTGGTAGGTCATGGCTTTTAATCCCTTGAGCAAAGAACTTTCCACGTAAATATCTTGTATTACTTACTCACTACTTTGTTTGAAGGAACAGATAGAAAACTTGATTCTCTATAATGTTTGGTGGATCCTTAATTTCTATCAATAATCAATCCCAAGCAATTTACAGAAAAGTCTAAGTTACGAATTCTTATAATCTTCAACAATCTTTAGTAGGCAATCAGCCATGAGATATCAATTGTTTACTGTGGTGAGCTGTTCAATCTCAGAAACAAGAAGCTGCATGAGTTTCTGTTGAACACCTGGTGAGGCGACACCAAATTTTTTCACACCTTCGATTGAGATTGATGAGACACTTATTATATTATGAAAATATGTGCTGTACTTTTCAATCCTTAACTGTGAATGTGATGCCCAATATGGCAGCTAAACAACATAAAAATACGACCTCCCCCATGAAAAAGCATGTCCAAAGAAACCCAAAATTTAAGCAACGAGACACATTAACCCATCATGAATCAAGCCAAAATATCTGCTACCTCAATATACAAATATGACTTTACCTATTCATCAAAATCACAACTTGAAGTCATTATCAGTCTTAAAGAATCCAACATTAAAGCAAATATTTCAGGTAAAACCTACCAATGCTACCATAGAAAACATATAATATAACATAACTTTGAAAGATTGATACCACATAAAACATGCCTATTATAGTGAAACGTAGTTATAAAAAATAGGTGTTATAGAGAAGTCTTACTGTGTTATATGTTCTCTATAACAACATTTCGTTATAACAACTAAAAAACATCGGAACAAATGACGTTATATAGAAGTTTGACTGTAGTCAACATGTTTAGGACAATCATACAATTGACAACTTCTCTGCATATTATTGACACAGTTAAACTATAATGAGGATAATTGCTGATATTAGACATATCACAAATCAGAGAAATTTTTAAGCTTCTTTTGCATGATTAAAACGCAATCAAAACTAAACCTTGCATTTTGAATATAATTGAAAAGAAAAATTAAACAATCATCTTTTGATGTTACCCCAAAACCAAAACTGGTACATATGAAACAACAAAGGAAATACAATTCTACCAATTTCTACAAAAAGAACACAAACTATAATGTATCATAAAACTCCATTTTACTGCAAATTTTTTGTTAAAACAGTCGTCTTTTCCTTCTTCTTCTTCTTACAAATCTAACCCATTTCTGCAAATCTTCTTTCAAAAACAATCCAACCAAAGCAGCACAACAACAAAACCCTAATGCCCAATCAAAACCCCCTCTTTTCCACACATTAACTGAAAACCCAAAAAGGATTAAACCCAAAACCCCTAAAAACACATCAATTTCCCATCTTTTCCACAATCCTACACCAAGAATTACTAAAAAACAACCCCAAATCCCCAATTTATTTTATTTCTTCTTCTTCCATCAAAATCTCCCCATCCATGACCCGACCCGAACCTAAACCCACCACCTCCACCATTTCCACATCCAAATTCTATTAAAATAGTGGCTAAAAGGCAGCCTGGTGCACTAAGCTCCCACTATACGTGGGGGCCAAGGAAGGACGGACCACAAGGGTCTATGTGGTTAAAAAAGTCGTCTTTTCCTTCTTCTTCTTGCAAATCTAACCCATTTCTGCAAATCTTCTTTCAAAAACAACCCAACCAACGCAGCACAACAACAAAACCCTAATGCCCAATCAAAAACCCCTCTTTTCCACACATTAACTGATAACCCAAATAGGGTTAAACCCAAGCCCCCAAAAAACACATTAATTTCCAATCTTTTCCACAAAATCAACCAAAATACTACACAAAGAATTGCAAAAAAGACAACCCCAAATCCCCAATTTATCTTATTTTTTCTTCTAAACCCATCAAAACCTCCCCATCCATGACCCGACCCGAATCCAAAACCACCACCTCCATTACCATTTCCACCTCCAAATTCTCTTAAAATAGTGTCTAATAATGGCTCTGGCAAAATGTTGAGCTTTGATGCAATGAAGTAAGCTGATTGTAACATGATTTTTGTTGATCTAATAGACCCAAATGGCCTTTTCTTTTTTCTCATTGATGCAATCGGTTTTTTCTGCAAATGGGTATTGGAAAACAAGGCATTCTTGGGAAATACAAGATTTCTTGAAGGGAAATCACTGGTTTTTTTAATTGAATTTGAAATTAAGGAAATATACTTTACTTGAGTGCTTTGCATGTTCGCTCTAAGAAAATTTGAAGAGCAAAACGTTACGGTAATTGGCAAAGAGAAGAATGCAAAAGAAAAGGACCGTTGATACGCTAATTGAAGTAACAATGGCTACAAATGAAATACAAAATTATCTAAAATGGTCCTTAATATATGGGTTTTGGTTATATTTGGTCCTTAATATATAAATATGATGAAAATTGTCCTTAATTTATTTTAAAAAGTGATTAGTTTGGTCTTAAGTTATATAAATAAGGATAATTGTTATTTTTTGTTATTAAAATAAACGGAAGTCCTCCACATGTGACTTGCATACGAGCTATCAAATTACAAAATAAAGATACTTTCTTGTATCGTTCAATTCAAATTTAGAACTCACATTAAAAATTTTAACCTTAACTTGAAAGAGCTTGTTAAGAATAATTAAATTAATAAAATGTGTTCTCTCTAACAGCTTAAACTTTTAGATGAGATGGTGACACACTTCAACAATGTCATGAACAAATTTTTGATGCAGGCTAAGTAGGTTATGTATGGAGGAAAATGTCGAGGGTCTTAGTTTATTTGACAACAAAAGAAGTGATTATCTTTATTTATATAGTTTAGAACCAAATTAATCACGTTTTAAAATACATTAAAGACTATTTCCGTTATGTTTATACATAAAGGACCAAATGAAACCAAAACTCACTCATGCAGGACCATTTTGATCATTTTCTCATGGAAGTAACAATGGTCACAAATATAACAAGTGCTAAGTTTGAAATTTTCGTAAATTTCTTCTTCCTTCTTTTTTGTGACTCATAAATTGCCTTTTTCTTCTTTCTATAAACGAAATAATGATAAAAATTTATCGCAACTGATAATGGAAATTTCGCAACAAAAGAGGGAACCTTTATAAAAGATAGAAACGACAAGGGAATACAAATCTAAGAAAAGAAGGGACTCAGTCTAATTAATATGATGAACAATAATTTTCTAACTTTTTCGTTCTAGAATTATTCAATATCAAAGTGATTATTAATTCGCCTAAATGAATAGCTTATTCTCTTTTAAATCTTGTGACGCCGCTCCGCTAGCAAGGAGTGCCACGCATGAGGGAGCATAGCAAAAAGCAAGCAAGGGGAATTCTTTCTTCGAAAAAAATTTAAATACGTCATCGAATTATCGAAAATAGCTCATTTATGTCATTGGTCGATCGTTTGGCTTATTTATGTCATAGCCGTTACCAAAAAGGCTCATTCATGCCATTTTTCACACGATCGATTTTACAATACCAGATATGTCACGTGGCCTCCAATTAGAGGTCTACGTCATTTAATTAAACCACAAAAAACTAAGGATTTGGTGGTTTAATTAAATGACGTGGACCTCTAATTAGAGGTCACGTGTCATATCTGGTATTGTAAAATCGATCGTGTAAAAAATGGCATGGATGAGTCTTTTTGGTAACGACTATGACATAAATAAGTCAAACGATCGACCAATGACATAAATGAACCAAATTATCAACCAGTGATATAAATGAGTCATTTTCAATAGTTCGATGATATATTTGAGTTTTTTGCGTTCTTTTTTTATTAATGATGGAAAAGTATGATAATCTTAATAATAATTTTATATGTATTTCGTGCATATCTTACGGGAGAATCTACGAGAGAGAAAAAAAATCTAAACAAACAGTACTACTACTTACATATATGGTACTAACTCTAGGTTTAAGGAATCAATTTGCTCAGCATCACATTCTTTATCACTCAATGTGATATCAGTGTGAAATGAATAAGATAACTCCTCTAACTCCCAAATCCAATTCCTATATCAGTATGATTCCAAATCAATTAAGAGAATAACTACACATACACCCATTCCCTATTTTTTTTTATATTCCTTCCAATAGTAAAGGGAAAAAAAGAGTTAGGTATATTTGTGATTAAAGGCATTTTGTTTACCACTAAATTTGTCGCTTAGAACAACAGTTGAATTTGTATGAAAGGGATTGAAGCCACGTAAATTATAATTGATCAAACACTTTTTTTTTGGCTAAATCGAAAGTATGAGCAAGAAAAAGAAGGTAAATAGCATAAACAAAAAAACACAAGAATTAGAAAGTAAACGGAGATCATATAAACTCAATAATGGTGTTTGTTGTCCTCCGGGGCATAGTCCAGTGGCAAAGCCTGGGCGCTATAAGGCGCTCTGGTATGGGACAGCGTGAGTTCGATTCCCCTCAAGCACGAAGAAATTCTGCATGTTGGGGAATTTGACCTTGTTTCATTGATCAATTGTACGCTCCCAGAAAACTGATCACCGGAGCACATCCCGCGATTTACCTGGTGATAGTTGTTGAAGGACCGGTGCTATTACCTCCAGGACGTCTGGATAATATCAGTAAAGTAATCAAGAGCAAGCCTGAAAATCTGAATTATCAAAAAATAATAATAATAATAATAATAATGGTGTTTGTTACAAGAGGATGTGTATGATTTTCTTTCTAGGAGAAGGTATAGTTATGGTCAAAAAGCCAAAACTATTCAACAACGTAAAAGTACTATCCATCAGTGTACGAGTACTATCAAACAACGTCTTAGTACTAGTGTTGGGCTCGAGGTTGATTAATGTGAGGACTGAGAATCGTTCTGAATGCACTCTAGTTGGAAAGTGTTTCGTGACCGAAGAGAAAAGATCCTACGAAAATGGCATCACTGATCCCCGACCACGAAATAGTTCTCACTATACATGCTTAGCGTTGATCCAAGACATACCCTGGATCGATAGGTTCGGATCTAGCCGAGCTAAAACTTCCACGTGTTGAATTCTGATTAATCCACTTGCCAGACTTAAATTTCATTCCGTACATATTTCGAACTAAAATTTTAACGACGAAGATATAAATAAAGTAAATTTTTAATAGAGAAATAAAATTAAACTCACAATGTACAAGTGCAAATCTGAACCTTTTCCCTTCTCTCAAACATCTGTTTTAAAAATTTAAACCGATATTTAATGTCAAACATATGTACAAATTATCCCCTTTCATAGCTCTTATTTTCCACACTTTTGACTATATATACTTCTTTATTTTCCTCTCAAAACACTATCAATTGATCCTCTCAACTCAATCCTCAAAAAATCACCGAATTACCCCTCAAACTCTCCATTTCTACACAATCTCCTCTCGATCAATCTAATTTTCACCCAAAATTGTTAACAATTTCTAGTCCCCCAAAAGTTTTCCTTTTTTAAAAAAAAAATTATTATCAATTTTGGGGTTTAAATCTACAATCAGTTTGGTTGATTAGGGTTTTGGAAATGAAGATCGTGTGTGATTTGTGTACAGTTCAATGTTCATTATAGACCCCTAAGTTTTTGTTTTGATCAATTTAGGGTTCAATCTTTAGCTGTGATCAATTTGGTTGATTAGGATTCTTGAAATGAAAATCGTGTTTGTTTAACATGCAATAGATTTATATGAGTCTTTTTACAGTTCAATAGAACCCCCCAAGTTTTCGTTTTGATCAATTTAGGGTTCAATCTTTAGCTGTGATCAGTTTGGTTGATTAGGATTCTTGAAATGAAGATCGTGTTTGTCTAACATGCAATAGATTTATGTGATTTTTGTATAGTTTCAATCATTGTAGAACCCCCCAAGTTTCGTTTCGATCAATTTTAGGGTATAATCTTTAGCTTTGATCAGTTCTGTTGATTAGGATTTTGGAAATGAAGATTGTGTTCGTTTAATGCGATAGATATGTATGATTTTGTTTTAGTTCAGTGTTCATTGTAGAACTCCCAAGTTTTAGTCTTGATCAATTTAGGGTTCAATCTTTAATGGAAATGAAGATAGTGGAATTGGATGATTTGTTGATGGAAAGTGATGGAAAGTGTGTGAATACTGAGAGACGTGTGATTGTTCGGGTTGATGCTAAGAGAGCGTTGGTTGGAGCCGGGGCTCGGATCCTCTTTTACCCGACCCTTTTGTATAATGTTTTTCGCAACAAAATGCAATCGGAGTTCAGATGGTGGGATCAAATTGATCAGGTTTTACTTGCTTCATATAAATTTACACTCCTTTCGTCCCGAAAAAGAATGACAATCTGGAGTACCAAGGTCAACACAGTTAATTTTCTGGTGATATCTCAATTTTTTGAAGTAAAATTGCATGTTAAAAAATTATATAAAAAGTGATATTTTTAGAGTTACAGATAGTCTTTGCAGACTGATGCTTGCTGGATGATGGGTTTAATTAGTTAATTTTGACTGTTTTCATCTATAGAAATGCCGGAGAGATAGTGAATTTTGTTTATATACTGTAGTAATGCTCAATATATCATATGCTTTCTCATATACAGACGAGTGTCTTGTGTGCATTAACTTATTTAACCGTGAGAGAGTGTAAAGGAAGAGAGACTACATAATAATTTCAGTTTATGATAAATTACCATGATTGAATTTTTCATAATCAATAAGCAATAATTTGGCAAGTTATGTTGAATTTGTCTGTTCCTATCTTTTTGTTGCTTGCAGCTTTGAAGAAGTACAGGAATTGCCTCCCCCTGTTCCCCCTCCCCCAACTCCAACCCCAAAAGAAAAGTCAAAATGGAGAAAAGAAACATTACTTATTATTCGTCCTCCATTAAGTTTAATATGTTTATGATCTATGCCTTTGTGACTCTGCTTTGTCGTTTATACAGTTTCTCCTCCTTGGAGCAGTTCCATTTCCATCAGATGTCCCTCGATTGAAGCAGCTCGGCGTTGGCGGTGTAATAACACTAAATGAACATTATGAAACTTTGGTACCATCGTCATTGTACCATGTGAGTGATATCTGTGTAGAATGTCATCCATTTTCATGTGATTTGATTATTGTAAATTTTGGTCGTCTTTAATTGGCTAGCTTTTATTGTCATTATACGAGTTTATATAGTCAATTAAGCTTTTCCTTCCTTAGAAGCTTTCAGACTATGATGTTCATTTCTTACATAGCTCAGCTAAGCTTTGCTTAGTTTGTTAATTGGTGTGTGCATATAGCAAGTTATTAGTTTTTGTTTTTAGACACAAATCTGACATTAGTATTGTGTTACTTGTCAACAAGAAAAAAAGTATTGTTTGTTCCCAATGACATGATAAAATCTTCAAGGTGTTGCTTGGGTATTATCTACCCAGAATGACATGTAGACACATCCGTAGGGTAGTAAAGAGTTTCTTCACGAATGATTAGGCAGTTTCGTTTCTCTATTTCTGATATCCCGTATTTCACTACCTGAGGTGGACACCTCCTCCTTTCTGTGTCATATAAAGAGACTAAACAACTTTCCCCTTCCTCCCATCTCTGCGACAACATGGTTTTCCAGTTGAAGCACGTAGAGGATTTCCTTTGTTGTGAAGAAGTCCAAGGAGTTGTCACTGTTCATATTTTTTATGTCTTCAGGTGTATTCACATATCCTTTACTCTGATTTCAGGCCCATGGGATAGACCATCTCGTTATCCCAACCAGAGATTATCTTTTTGCTCCCTCTTTTGTGGATATAAACCGAGCAGTAGATTTTATTCACAGTGAGTGATTGTCATTCATATTTCTGTGTTGTAGCGTGGCCCTTCCTCACTTATTTGCTTCTCTGTTGCAGGGAATGCATGCAGTGGCCAGACTACATATGTGCATTGCAAAGCCGGAAGGGGAAGGAGCACAACTGTTGTGCTTTGCTATTTGGTAGCTTCCTTAACCCATTATAAAGCCATTTGTTTTCTGTGTGGATAATGCTTCTTGGCAAGCTAACTTTGTAACCTTCCAAACTTTTAGCCAACTTTAGATTGACTAATAGGTTGATTCTTTCACAAATTTAGGTCGAATATAAGCACATGACTCCTGCTGCCGCACTAGAATTTGTCCGCTCCAGAAGACCTAGAGTTTTGTTGGCTCCTTCTCAATGGAAGGTAAACAAGAATGTTTAGTTAATTTGTTGTTCCATTGTACAACATAGGAAGTTTATCTGCTGGTTAACATATCTATGTTAAACAGGCTGTTCAAGAATTCAAGCAGCAGCGGGTGGTATCTTCTCCACTCTCGAGTGATGCTGTGTTGATCACTAAAGCAGATCTTGAAGGGTATCATTGTTCTTCTGATGATAGTCGTGGTAAGGAGCTAGCCATTGTGCCCAGAATGGCAAGAACACAGCCAATGATAGCTCGATTATCCTGCCTCTTTGCGTCACTGAAAATATCAGGCGGCTGTGGACCTGTTACCAGGCAACTGACCGAGGCACGTGCCTGCTAATTGCGCACTCATCAGCAGATTCCTTGTACTGCACAGTTCTGCTTAAATAAGTTCAGATGAGTTTTATATCTTTGAATCTGTGCTTAAGAGTTAACATCAAGGGATTATGAATAGGAAAAAAAACTGGTTGAAGAGTCCTAGAGCATTGTATAAACATGTGCAGTGTGTATGACTTTTGGTTTCATTTGTAAATATTTGCGTAATTGCAACTCCCTCCGTTTCAATTTATGTAATAGCAGTTTGAATTGACACGAACAATGGAGACTTTTGAGACTTGTGTTCTTTGACATCGTGTTATAGCATTTGAAGCCAAAAACTTTTTAAACTGGAGGCCTTTTTTTTTCATAAGCCATCACCATGGTTGTGATTTCATAGGTGGGGGTGGGGTGGGGGGTGGGGTTAGGCTTCCCTACCATGTCGATTAATCACAAAAAAATTACATATGTTGGAGGGGGACATGAACCAACACCTCTAACCATGAGGCATCTTCACAAAAAAATTCTAAAGAGAATGAAGGACTATCCTATACAACATCCTTCACTATACAAAGTAACTTACAAAGAAGTTGCATTTTTCATAGCTTCTTGTCATAGTAGGAAATTGCCACTTATCAAGTTGAATTAAACCTTTGACCTCTTGCAGAAGCAATTGCACAAAGGAATAGAAGGTTCCAGTTCCACTATTAGTAGCTAATTTAGCTAATGAGTCAGCGACCATGTTTGCTTCTCTAACTGAACAAATTTGACTGAAGCATTCCCAACACAAGTATTAGCATCTTAAATAACTCTTTTCAGATTAAGGTTGTCAGAAGAGTTGTTGTTGAGCATGTTAATGATAATCAAAGAATCCATTTCAACAGTAACATTATCAAAACCTTCTGCCAGGCTCCATTGAAATGTAAATCTTGCTGCAATAGCTTCAGTTTGATTGTTGTTGCCGCAATGAACTGGTTTAGAGAAAGCTTGAATAAAATTACTATTGTTGTCCCTGATTATCCCTCCAATACCGGCTACATTTATTTTGACACTTCCCATATCTGGTTTCTGCCAAGTACCATATCTGGTTTTTGCCAAGTAATCTGTTATAACATGTCTCTTTTGTGCTTTATTTTTTAACGGATCAAAAAGGATAGTGTCATATAAACCGAAATAAATGAAGTATTGCTAATGGAAAAGGGCAAAAATTCACTTGAATTATTGAAAATAGAACTAAAGTGTCCCATTTTCATTTTAATCCAATAATGTCCTCTTGTTAACAAACTGGCCTAATTATGCCGTCTCATGAACCCTGTTTCAAAATTTATTTCTTTGGTGAGACGAACTTCACCTCTGGCTCAATTATGTCCTTGTCCCTTTTTGTTCTATTTTCAATAGTTACGGGACATCTTTGTTCTACTTCCAATATGATCTCAATCGACTTGCCAAAACCTCGACTATTCATCGAATACATGCTTTTTTCTGCCAATAATGTTTATGTAGGTATTATTTTTATGCTCCGATGCCAGACTGGATGTGTATATGTACATTAAGTAAAGGAAGTTCAGTTGAATATACTTTATCCAGACATAGCCAACAGGGACTTTCATATCTCATCTTACCTTGAGGAAACGGAAGTTTGTACCAAAAAATATGGAGTCCCGTAATTTCAATCATTGCAATGATGTAACAATACTACGAAAGATATGCTTTTAATATAACCTTTTAAGAGAGTGCTTTAATAGATATATTTTTCTATTCTCTAATTTATAATTCTATATTTAAAAAAGAGACATTATAAATTCAAAGGTGAAACAGGTGCAACCATATTGTCGGAACATTTAATGCTTGCTACTTCCTTTATTGCCTATCACCACATTCTCCAGAGAAATAGTAAGAGTAAATAAGATCTTCAATAAAATTTTGTGGCTAATGTTTGGGGGGTTTTAGAAGAGTTTGATGAACAACAAAGGTTGATATTTCCTTATACCAACTTCAAATGCTAATTAATATTCATCAACCTTGGTATAAATTTCATCTCATTCAGCATCTCACAGTTAAAGTGAAAGTAATAAAACTTAAGTGCAAACACCTGAATGTAGTATTTCTTAAAATCTTGGGTTAAGAGAATTTCTCAAAATTGCTAACTAGTGAAATCTGATGACTTCCAGCTGCAAATCCTTGTTAAAATTTTCAATCATGCAGCAGTAATGTCTATGACATTATGTCATCAATTATCAAAGAAAGATGAATGAATTACAAACAAAAATCATGTGCCCAGATGCTGCTTATCAAAGCTTTGACAGAGCTGATTTATAACCCCTCTTATTTTCCACAAAATACACCACGCGTAAGATTTTCTAAAAACCTAAAAAATGACAGCATGAAAGACCGTACTTTACAGTTGAAAATGCTTATTTGGAACGGAACCTGCTGCTGACTGCATCGTATGATGGGAGGGAAATAACTGCAATTTTGAAGTAAAATGAGCAAAAATCAACGGGAAGTCGAGAGAAACAAATAATTACTTATAAAGGATTCACAATCTCAGTAAAGAGAAACAAATAATTATAAAGAAGGATTTACCATCTCCATAGGATGCCATGGTCAGAGGAGAAGAAATAAGCTTCTGCACAACGGAAGCAATATCTTTTGCTGAAACTGCATCAATGGCTTTCAAGAAATGCTCCACTGGTTTCCTGAGGACCCAAAAGTAATAGGCACAGAAAATCTTTAAGTACTAATTCTCGTCAATTTCCACTAACCAATTTGGTCAGAGAGGTGATATGATCATACATGAAGAGGCCGGGGTGGGGGGTGGGGACGAAGTGATGACATTTAATAACACTGGTCGGAAGTGCAGAGAAAGAGAGGTGGTCCTTTTTTTGGACAAAGGAAGAACACATTAAATTTTATTTTGGTTGAAGCACAGGTCCCCAATCTTCAACCTTGTAGAAAATAAATTAAAATCTAGTGATCGGATTGATCTCTTAGGGTCGAATACAACTCATCTCCGATTCTAATGATAAATAATCAGGACATCTGAAAACCTCCCAACCCGAGGCAAAATGGGTCTTTGTATGAATATACACAGTTTTCCTCAGATTTGCTTGAACGGTATACACGGGAAAGGAGATTTTATGATTAGCCTATTCACGGGAAGGTCAATGTAAACCACCTAATCTATTTATTAGGTGACACAAGTTTCTCAGATTCAACAAATGAAATATTGATGATCTACAGAAGTCAAGTGAACAATGTTGATTCGAAGCAGCAAACCTTTTTAAATAATTAAGCCATGTAGGTAAACATTAGAAACAAGCGAATACCTCTCTCCATATGTCAAAAGTTGTCTGCCAATATCTTCTGATGCAACCATCTACAAGTTAGACATCAGCAGTAAGCACATATACTATACAGCAATACATCCTCCTGCAAATTCAAGCCAATGCAATATAGCAGTTGAAATAATATTACATACCCGAGATTCCAAGTTCATCAGAATGGCAGATTTTGTTGACTGTTTAGCACGGTCTAGCTGTACCAGGTCAACTGTGTGAAACAAGTAGAGGCAAAGACCACAAAATAATAATCAGTAACAGGATATTGGAGGTGGAAAAATTGCATTGGCATATTGATAGACTTCTTTAACGTGAAAGAAGTACAATCCTTCCTCTAGTGAAGTAACAAGACTAGGTAAAACTCCACATAAATTCAAAGAAAACAAAGTAACAGTTTAGAATTATATGGCAAACCTTCACCAGGATTTGCTACTGCAATAAGCTCTTTCACTGCTACATCTACAGCTTGAGGCCCAAAATCTGATGTCTGATAACCCAAACACACAAAAGAGAGAGACTAAGCTTTGCAGTTCAAGAAGTCACTATTTCTTGTAGAAGTAACATAACATGAATCCGAAAGTGCTTCACAGATGGAACTCTGCTGTCATATGCAATGGTAAGCTACCCACATAAATAACAAAACAATAGAGCGACAAGGTTTCAATCATTTGCCCACAATGGAGGAAACAACTACCTAAAAAAATTAAGGCCTCATTTGTTTCACTTAATGAATGTCTGAACTTGATCATTCAAATCTTAATCCTCAAGTGCGTTTCTTTTTTTTACTTTACAATGACTTATAGGTCTGAATGATTAAGATCTATAACAAAGTTTTAATATTATTAAGATGTTTATTGAGGATCTTTTTTACAAAGATGGCAGTTCACCGCTACTCTATCCACTTTCACGGCTAACCGCCGTCGTCGTCCACCATTATCAACTACCACCATCTACCACCATTACCAATATCACAATTAGCCATTAGTCACCACTTACAATCATCCCCACCACTAACTATCAACGATCATCACCATTGGCCACCATTATATATCGTCAACCATCATTATCATTCAACGCCACTATTATAAGCCGCCACCATCAACAACCACCATTTACTATTGCCAGCCACCATCACCCACTAGCTACTATCCACAACCAACACCATGCCAATCAGTATCCTCAACCACCACCGATATGCGCTAGTCATCACCACCACCAACCATCATAGAATATTTTAAAATATTTTGTTGATATAGTATCAAAATAATTTAGAATTTCTTGAATTTTATAATTATTACTCCCTCGGTTTCAATTTATGTGAACCTATTACTATTTGGGGAGTCTATGAAATGGTACTTTGATCATCTTTTCCTTACATTTTTTTTAAAATTTTTGATTTATAAAATATCATGACTTATATTACTTTTTATATAGTTTCTATATATAGAAATTTATTTTTACAAACTTGATAAATCTATGTCAAAATTTATGGTCAGAGTAATAAAGTTTGACCCTCGTACTCCGAAAAGGTTCACATAAATTGAAACGGAGGGAGTAATTTTTAAAATAAAAACAAGTTTTACACATTTCGATGTTGAGAAAACAATCCTAATTATGTTGTAGTAATCAGACCTTAATACAACATCTTAATATTTAGATGCGTATTCAGATCCAAACATTATAGTCACCGGTAGGCGTCGTATTGCTTTATAGTCACATGTAGTTTGATTTCTGTTGTTATGTGTTCTTTAGTGCACATTGTTTATCTTATTTAGTTGTGTTAGCTACTGTTTCTTTTGTTAGAATGCGCTACCATGGCGTATTCGATTTTATTATCAGCATGTTCATATTGCTTTAATTTCTTGTCTAAGTCTGACTGTTTCTCTTGCTTTGCTTGTGATTATGCTTTGTCTTGAGCCGATGGTCTCCCGAAAACAACCGTTCTAACTATCAAGGTGAAGGTAAGGTCTGCGTAAACTCTACCCTTTCCAGACCCCACATTGTGAGATTTCACTGGGTATGTTGTTGTTGTATTCAGATCCAAACATCTAAATCTTAATGCACATCTTAATATTCAGATTTAGACATCTTAATCTTAATTGAAGTTATCCTCAAAACATCTCCCGTTTCTCTCTCTCCAAATTGTCCACCATATGCAAGCTGGATTTATTCTCCACCATTTCTCCATGGCCCTATCTTATGACCTGGCTGTTCCAATATCTCCCTCTTGTAGAACTTGTTTACAGAGAATTTGCCAACATTGTCATGTTTCCAGATAATAGTATCAGGATTTGCATTAGTGCCCTTGAGGCTACTAAGATCTTGAAGCAATCTTGCCACCATATCTATCTCCCAATCATTTAGATTTCTTCTGAAGGTAATATTCCAGCCTTGAGGGGACCAATTAGCTTCAGTATTACTACATATAGAAAACATATCTGGACATGTGTTCATCAAAGTCTCCTGACCAATCCAAATATCCCTCCAAAAGGAAACATGGTTGCCATTGCCAATTAAGTAGCAGAAATTGTTTGAGAAAGTGGACCAAAGGTTTCTGATAGACCTCCATACTGAGAAACCATAAGTATTGGTCACTAGATTGGAACACCAGTCCATATTTGATATGGATGACTTTCTTCCATAGTGTTTGTTCCTCATCAACAAATCTCCATAGTCATTTCATCATTAGACATTTATTATGAAGAGCAAGGTTCCTGATGCCAAGTCCATCGGAGTCTTTGCTTAGTTGGACAATCTCCTAGTCGACCAGATGATGAAAACCATTACTTTCCTTGATCTCCCCGCCACAAAAAGTCTCTTCTTAGTTTGTCCAACTTTTCTTCAACACTAGAAGGAATTGGGAATAGGGACATGACATAGGTAGGCAATGAATCCAAAACAGAGTTTATCAATGTCAATCTTCCTCCAAGTGATAAGTATTGTGATTTCCATTTTGATAGCTTCTTTTCTGTTTTTTCCACTATCCCATCCCATATTTCCACTTTCTTGTGTTTATAGCCCAAAGACATGCCCAAGTAAGTTGTTGGCGACTGTTCTATCTTGCATCCCAGAATGCTAGCCAGTCCCTCCATATGTGCTACCTCATTGATAGGAATAAACAACTCTTGCTCCAATTTACACTTAGCCCAGAAGTAGCCTCAAATGTTAAGAGGATGATCCTGATATAGCATATTTGTTCAAAATCAGCATCACAGAAGATGACAAGTGTCATCAGCATAGAGTAAATGGCAAATTTCCACGTCTTCACCCAACCTGCTGCCTATCTTGAAGCCCTTCAGCCACCTATTCTGAACTGCAATCCCTCATCATGCTATTGAAGCCTTTCATGGCAATAATGAAAAGGAAAGGTGAAAGAAAGTCACCCTTCTGAGCCCTCTTTCAGAAGGAAAAAACCCCACAGGTTCTCCATTCACCAGGATAGAGAACCTGACAGTTTTTATGCAATAACCAATCCATTTTAACCATCTCGCTCCAAAGCCCATCTATGTGAGAATGTTCAGTAGAAAATCCCAATTGACATGATCAAAAGCCTTTTCTATGTCAAGTTTGCACACAACACCTGGATCGTTGCTTCTAAGTCTTGAATCCACACATTCACTGGCTATAAGAGCAGCATCCATAATTTGCCTCCCTTTGATGAAAGCCATTTGATGGTTGTTAACCAGTTTACTCACTTCCTTTTTCAGTCTTTCAGCTAGCACCTTTGAAAAGATCTTGTAAATTCCAGTTATAAGGCTGATGGGTCTGAAATCCTCGAGTTCAGAAGCTCCTATCTTTTTTGGTATGAGGGCAATATAAGTAGCATTGAAGCTCTTTTCAAATACCTGGTGGGAGTGAAAGTGATGCAAGACATTCATGATGTCTACTTTGATCAGGTCCCAGAAAAATTGATAAAAACTCATAGGAAAACCAGCAGGGTCAGGTGCATTGTCACTAGCACATAGTCTGATGCAGTCAATGACCTCCTCTTCTTCAAAATTCCTTTGTAACCATTCTTGTTATTCAGAGTCAATACATGTAAAGTCATGTAACTGAAAGTCAGGTTTCCATCTCTCAGTTTCTTTATAAAGCTTCTGATAAAAATCCTGGATGGCTCCTTTGATAGAATCAGGGTCAGTGATACTTGAGCCATCAACCTCAAGGGTGTCAATAGAGTTGAATCTCCTATGAGCTGTAGCAATTCTGTGGAAGTACTTAGTGTTCTTATCACCACTTTTCAGCCATTGGATCCTAGACCTGTCTCCAAGCAACTTCCTCATTTCTGACTACCTCCTCAAAGTCCATTTCCAGATGCATTCTCTGTATTAATAGAGTTCTATGGTCCTGAATGCTACGTCTTAAAACAAATGATGCCTAAACAGCTCTGAGGGATGACCCTGCTAATATCTCCACTTTTGGGTAATATGAATAGAATTCAGAAAACCCTATACCTGCCCATTCCTGGTGTAAGATCATGACAATATTTTTTTCTTTTTGAAAGGCAAGGTAAAACCCCCATGACATTTCTATACCAATATCACAAACACGCTTCCATTAGATCACAAGACAATTTAGATCAGAGTCGCAGTGAGCGGTCTGAAGACTGATTTTCAGCAATCTAAACTTTTATTATTTTCAGTGACAGTTTCTTATTACTCATGAAGAAGCATTTCTAGCAGAACAGTCTCAATTGATTTATAGGTCATTACGGTAGAGAAAACTGGAACTTAAGAAGATAGTAAAAAGTATCTTTTTGGTACAAACAAACCAAAAACAGATTCTTAACGAGAAAACAAGAACTTTAAAAAAAGAAAAAAACTCTATTTTTCCATCAACAACCCTCCAAAACAACGGTGGGGTGGTGGTGGTGGTGGGGGGGACTAACTTACTCAGACAAGAAATATGTATTAGACATAGAATGTAGTTGGCAAGGTAAAAAGACAGCACCTAGCAACACAGATCTGGATACTAAGACACCAAGCCGCCCATAATGACAAGACAATTAAAATCATAAATACTAACCTATACTGCAAGGTAGGGGCAAAAAAAGGGAAAAGAAAGGAAAAGGGTCTGAATGAAAAATGATGCATAAGATAGAGAAACATACTCAAATTACAAGATGAAACATTTAGTATGAAGACGGTGATAGCATTAATAGGAATTGATAGCATCGTATCTTTGCTTGAAATAAAAATGGGGATAGATAAGCCATAATGAAAGCATTATAGGTGTTCACCGTAGTTGCTTGAATTCCAAATAATCCGGTATTATTATAAATGCTGCTGAATGCGGAGAATGCGTGCATCTGCGGGTACTGATTTAAGACACGAAGATCTGCTCATCATTGTGGAAAAATCATGTAAGTATGTGAATAGAAGAACTACGAGAAAATCATATTTCCATAAATAAGCGAGTAAATATACAAATTCCAACTTTGTGCAGACTAATAACCCAGTACACATCCATCTGATTATGTAAATATCATCACAATTGCATTTAACTTACTAATTTGTGAGTGTCAAATGGATATGTTTCTTTTGTGTTTTAAGTAAATGGTGAAACAGCGCAGACTATGTCGACAAGACACCAATAAGAAGAAAACACAATGGAGTCCGAATCCATCTTTCTGAAAATTGTCAAGATGCAAACACGAGGGTAAAACAAGGGAGATTGATGCCACCGGAAACTGAATTTAGAAGGGAAAAGGGGAACGAAATCAGGAGAACGGGATCATCACTAGATCATGAATGAACCAGGGAGAGGTAGCCAGGAATGTCTGTGTATTAAAAAAGTTCAATATGAAGCTGAAGATTGCAGTGGAACTGAAAGGCTCTGAATGATCCCAATAAGAGAGTTATGATGAAATCAGTGGTGTAAAAATGCAAGTCGTCAATCAACATTACCAGTTTAAAAAAAATGCAAGTCGTCAATTGTCTGCCTACAAATATTAAAGATAAGGTGAACATTATGATTGCGCGAAGCTTATGGGGTTGTCTTTGGACGAAGTTTACATTCTTTAGTTCCAAAGAAGCCAGCAAGGGAATACAGCAGCATGTTAACTTCAATGGGTTTGTCTTTGGACAAAGTAGAAAGAAAGATTGGAAGTGAATCTACTGTCTCTTGCAGTCCGATAGGGACAGAATGAAATTGATGGGCATTTGAGAGCATCGAGAAGTCAATCTGGAGCATTAAAGAGCTCCTTATAAATAAAAAAAAGAGCTCCTTTATTTGCGCAGACCAGAACTTTGGAAAGCTCAAAGCTGAATAATATGTATTTTAAATTCTGAAGAATCTCTTTGGGGCTATCATTTCTGAAATTACCTTGAATTATACAAGAAAAGTTAAAAGTATGAGAAAAGCTTACATAATCTTGAGTACATCCCTTTTCCAGGACCGCCAGCTGAGAAAGATCCACCTCCTCCCATAAGCATCTGTTAAGTCCTCAAAGTTAATAATTACATTCCAAAACCACATCCCACAACATATGCACATACATCTCTCTTTTCAGTTTTTTTTTCTGATTATTAACGTCTATCTTTTTTTCAGATTGGTGACGCATATGTATATGTTCCCTATAAGTTTGTTGAAATCTTGGTCTAATGGGGTTTACAAATGGGTAATGACTTGACAAGATCTAAGCTTAAAAGAGACGACAGAACTCAATGGAAAATTAATTGACGAAAAAGCAAACTGTAGGAACCCTTCTACATCCCTCAGGCATCACAGCATATGGTTGGAATTGCTTTACACAAGCAAAAAAAGCATACGAAATGTTGAATCAGAAATTATAATTGGAAGCATTAGTATATTTTTTATAAGCTATAACGCCATTCCTACTCCTAAAGGGTCAATAAACCAACTATTAAACAAAGATTTTGTATCGGAAGGATTATACTGAAAGTCTGAAAGCATTACAATGCTCTTTATAAGCTCTAAGGCCCAGTCCTACTCCTTCAACGGTCTATAAACCAACTGGTAAACAAACACTGCTACTGTAAAAGCTACATTTCTACACAAACTCAACATTACAAGAATATAACAAGACTCCATTAACAAACAAAATTCATATTTTGCAGAATATTCATAAAATACCAAGATAGCATTAATCCTGAAAGCTGGTAGGAACCTGCCGTTAATTGTGCAAGCCCACAATTTTGATATTTGTGAACTTATTTCATCTAGAGTATATTACAAACTGTATCACTATTTTCTCATGTTAGACTACCTTGCATTTAATGGCATAAATAGATTTATTGTATTTCAAAAGTTCCTTGTTAATGGTTCTTTAGGCAATGTTTTTTTTTCTTTGATAGGTGATTCTTTAGGCAATATTTTGTGCTTTTCCATTTCCTAAGATTGTTTTGAATTTCGAGAGTTAAAGACTTTGTTGTTTGGTCAACTGGGAGAAGGAAAGGGAAGTGCAAGAAAATTAATTTTCTACATTTGTTGTACATTTGATAATAGATAAGTTGTTGGACCTATGAGAAAATCATTCCTGCCAAAGTTGTAGGATTTTGACAGAAAGTGGTTAAACACATGCAATTCATACTTTAAATATTATTTTCCCTTTAATAACTAAAAAATGGCCAATATGGTTTTCCTTCTCCTTCTTTAATTCATTCATATGATTTGGTTCATTTGACATTTTCCAGGAAGCAGATCACAGCCTGTCCTGTGATTTTCTAAACATCCAAGTGGACCTGATCGGGAAAACCTTGCACAATCTAAACAGTCGAACACTTAATTGAAACCTAAGTACCTGAAGAACTGTTAAAGTCATTGCTTCCTTTTCAGACATCCAGCCACCAGGAACTTCAAAGGCAAGGGCAAAATGAGTCATCTGGTATAAGAGAGGACATAGAAATATGTTAGAAACAGAACGCAACACATATATAAAGAGAGGGAGGATGGGGGAGAGAGAGAGAGAGAGAGATAAAAGAGACATTTCAGAGACACACCTCTGCATCAGCTTGGCGGCGGTAATCTCCTCCCACGTACACAGGTTTTGGCTCCTCAGTGATGGCCACCTTAGGTAAATCAGACAGAAGAGGTTCGGCAACTTTTAAGAATTCTTCATGTTCAACACCGGATGCAGCAAGAACCATCCGAGAAGCAGTATAATTCTCCTGTAAGAAGGAAAACCAGTTTAAAAACAAAAGTTCCTCTCCGCAAAAGTAAGCAGTAAGAAGTGGATATAGGATGACCAGCAGAAGGAGATCAGGGTTTTTCCACTCACAGCTACAAAGTCCTCCAGCACTCTGCTGTTCAACCTGTTTATTGTAGCTTCTGTGGCCATCAGAGAATTCCCATACGGACCAGCATAACCGGCAGAGTGAACTGCCTCCAAAAGCAAGTGTTGAGGGTTTTTGGAGTACTCACTGATCTCAGCTTTAACCTTCTCAAGCTGCAAAGGCAAGTATTATTCTCACAAAAACAGTTTGATAGCCGTTTCAAGGAAACATCAAGATGATCGAGAAGAGGGAAACCTGTTCGTTAACTTCCCAATCCAGGAATGCAGGATTTCTAACAGAGTCAACAAGCATCTCCACCATTTGTGGCACGTAAGTTTTCAAAGCATCATAAGTGTAGATCATATGCTCTCGTGAGGCTGAAGCTGTTACATTACCACCAATTGCTTCAACTTCTCGTACAGCACGTAAGTGGCTCCGGTTTAATGTACTTTTAAAGGCCATGCGTTCCAAGAGGTGTGTGGCTCCATATGAAGCTGGTGTCTCATAAATAGAGCCACAGTCAACATATAGGCCAATTGAGGCAACAGGGTTCTGGACTCAATAAATTAGAACCATTATTAGAAATTTCAGTAAAGGTAATTCAACATCCATTCAATTATACCAAAAAAATCTAGCATAAATCATACCACTGATGCTTCAGAGGCCACTTTGAGACCATTTGCGAGAATTGTTATCTGGGTCTTTCCAGGTTCAACATAATCAGGTAATGGTGGTGAGAGTTTAACATCATTCAGGGGAAAGTCCAGGGGAGTCACTGCACTCGACGTTTCACCAGTTAGCCAACTAAAAAGGCCCCCAGATGGCTTGGTTGCAACAGCAGTTGCACTTGAAAATCTTGTCAATACCCTGTTGGCTTGACGTGCCTACAATGCTTTATACATTCAGAATATGTGCAATCTATTGATTATATTTTCATGAAGTTGATAACAAAACAGAAAGTATGACTTCTACTCCAACCTTTTTTCTAATAACAACAATGGCAACCAACATCTACCCTATGCACAACCCCTCTCTCGAAGAGTCAATAGTGATCCTTCTCCACTTTATTCCCATGGTGACTCAAACCCCTAACCTCAAACGTTGGAGGTGGATGGTGATCTCCACTTCAACACCCATCCATTATCCGCTTATCGAATCAATTCTACTCTAGATAAAACCAGAACCATGTTCTAAAAATTAACTTTTCAGTCTAATTCGACCAACTTGGAGCAGAAATTAGCATAAAAACTTGGTCTTTTCTCAATTTCCCTCTGTTACTTCATGAATACCCACATAATATTCTTTTTACAATTCCAATACCCCCATAAAAATGATATTCCTTGTATTATCCTATAGCAATACAATGAATTCACAGCTGTAATACCAAAGAAACAAAATTGGGATCCGTGATCAATACAATTATCGAAGAACTGACCAAATCACTACCTTTCTCAGACAACTTTTTTACTAATTTTCAAAACAGAGAAACAAACTCTAACCTGGCATACATGATTAAAGTCAATATGTACTCCCTCCTTCTCAAAAAGATTGTCTTGCTTTCCTTATTAGTTTGTCCCAAAATGATTGGCACATTTCTATATTTAGAAACAATTTAACTTTATGAAATTATTTACCGCCACACAACTATCCAAGCCTTGTTTTGAACCACACATTTCAAAAGTCTTACTTTATTACTTAAACTCCATACCAAGTCAAACTAAGACAATCTTTTTGAGACGGAGGGAGTACCAATTAATAAATGAAATCAAAGAACTAATCAAATCACAACCTTTCTTAGACAATTTTTTTTTACTAAATTTGAAAACATAGAAATGAACTCTAACCTAACATACATAATTAAATCCAATACATGCCAATAAATAAATTCATCCAAATACATTACATAGCGATAAAACTGACTTAAGATCAGATCTAAAGATCAAACAACACAACGAATCAGTCTACAATACACAGATTCGATTACAATATCACAAGAAAAACATTGTCCTAAACAGTTTTACGTAATATTTTTTATCATAAGGCTGACCTTAAGAGAGGTGAGGCGAGAAGAAGCGCATCTATACATGATGACTTTGTGATGATCGGAGAACTGAAAATGAGAAATGCGATTTTGTGGATTTTTTCGATGAAGAAGCTGCGGATTGTTGTTTGGGTATCGGGAAAAGTTGCGAGGTTTTCTTTGATGGGTTCTGCAAGAATATGTAATAGGGACCCAATGGGCTCTTCACTAATAAGTTTGAGGGGAAACTGGGTGGGCTAGTCACTTTTTTGGTGATTTACGAGAACATTTTTTGCTCCTCGTCTTTAATTTTTACCCCTGATATTTTTTTTTATTAAAATATTTAGGTCTCATATTTTTTATAATATATTTTTTTTGGAAATTGAATTTTTTTCTCGCGCGACATAAATTATGTAGGAATTACGTTATGCGGCATAGTTTTATTGTAATGTTTTAAATTATGTTGAGTATTGAAAATTATACCCCATCCGGCATAGTTCATGTGGATGTTATGATACATATGTTGAAATTAAACGCTAACTATGTCTGCCGAAATCTGAAATTATGCATTTTTTATATTTATGTTGAGTGTTGACAACTATGCCTTATCCGACATAATTTGCGGGTTGTGTATGATATATATGTCAAAGCTATAACACTAATTATGCCGAACGAAATTCTATTTATGTCGCGCCAAAAATAATAAAGGACAACAATTAAAGAACTCAAATTTAAAGGGAAAAAAATAAAGACCACCCCAAAATAGGGGCATTTGTGCTTATTACCCGGGAGGTTTTAAACTTTTGAACATCGCTTGCTCTATGGAAAAAACTTTGAATTTAATAAGTTTTGACTTTTGACGTTGAAAGTTAGCCCTCCTTCTCCTTTAGGATGGAATTCTCTCTGATACTTTTTACATAACATTTTCAGCGGTCTCCGGTCCGATAGGTCAGTCGCCCTCTAATCAGTGACTAGCGCAGCTACGGAGCTGGACAAGTAGTGTCAAAAGTTCAAGATCATCTACTTTCAAAATCATTGGGTGTAATTTCCTGGTCACTTTTTGAACACTTTCTTAACGTAGAAACTTTTACCGATTGTTCTTTTTGGGATAGCTATTTAGAAAATAACATTTTATTTTTTTATTTTATAATTTATGGACTTTTAGATCATGATCTAGAGATTACCTTTGAGCAAATTGAAAATTTTATGACAAAACGTCATAATACGGTCTAAATTGTAAGTTATTACAAATATAAGATCATAGTCTGAGTTTTATCTATGAGGAAATATTAAGCTTGAGTCTAACTTTATCCGAGAGAATAATTTTCCAAGGAATATATTTGCACTGCTTTTAAAATAGAGATACAATATAAATTGGGACCTAAAAAGTAACATTATTGAGGTGAGGAGTGACAGAAAGTTGGGTTTACTCTACAAATGCCTTCCAATATATGGTATCAACGTTTACGGATTTATAATAATGATGATAGTTGATGGATTATCCCTCTTGTTTTATTTAGTCAAAAACTTATCTTTACATTAGCTTCTGTTCTCTGTGGTTTGTTTTTTCATCATTTATCACATCTTCCCTATGGCAAAACTAGCTTGCTATTTTGTGATTCATTCAACTTTTAGTTTAAACTATGGATCCTCGACACTTTAATCTGCTACTTTCATTTAATACTTTTAGCGTAACTATTATAATATATACTTCCTCGGCCACTTTAAGGCAGATCAATAGTAAGAAGATCATTGTTTACTCAATTTGAATAGTCTTTCTTCAAAATTATCTGAAAGGGATCCTCCCATCCCGTTTGTTTAAGCAAACTCATGAGTTGGATGATGTTTCATCTTGAGAAAGCAAACTTCATGTTGGATGAGATGTTCATGTGTGACCTATAGTCACGGGTTTGAGCCGTGGAAGTAGCCATTAATGCTTGCAGTAGGGTAAGTTGTCTACATCACACCCCTACGGGTGCAGCCCTTCCCCGAACCCTGCTAACGCGGGATGTTGTGCACTGGACTGCCCTTTGTATTGTTGAGACAAGCAAGACAAACATTCCAACTCCAATCCAATTCATCGACAGTGCCTTGATTGTTTCACCGAGTACATGTTGTCTTCCCCAATACAAGTATAAGATTTATTAAAGTTTAGGTAAATGGAAAGAAATCACCTAATGTTTAGTGTTTTTCGTTTTTGTTGTTCTAAACTTCTTCTTATAGGAACTCCATAGAGAAAGTAAAAAAAGATGATGTACTTGGGAGCTTTCTTCCAACCCCTCCATCTTCTTGTAGAAGAATTGAAGAAATTGCCCCAATATTTCCTTCCTAGCAAAAGTGAGGAACAATAAGTTTCCTTATAAACTACACATTTTAGCTAAGGACTTTGAGTTTATATCAACAGAAATTCCTAGAGAGGGTAGTTTGTTGATCATGTTGCACACAGAAGACAGTACTTGCCCGAATCGTGAATTCCTCTTTCCTTCTATATTTCACCAGAAATTGTGGCTTTTAGCCAGTTTTCGAACATTATGTACAAACAATAGACCGATTCATACCCATAAATCAAGCAGGATGAGTTCATCATATGGCTGCAGGTCTTCCATCTTTCCTAGGATCACTCACAGCCACAAGCATCCCATGAAAAATCCCGTCTTTATATTCTTTTCCATTCCTTCTGCCCAACTGTAAGGGCGGATTTGGAAGGTTTTGAACGATTAGCTGGCAGATGGCTCCTCCGTTTTGCGCCTTGAGTTGGTGACCCCTCTCGTCTAAGAAATGCTTTTTCTCATCCGAGAGTTCAATGTGATCGCCATCAATGCATGTCCAGTTCTCATACAGAACTACATTCGGGATTAGCTGCAAAACGAAAAGGAACGTGAATCAACTCCCGGGGTTTTAGAAATGATCATTCAAAAGTAGTGTACATTGTTAATCATACAAAGGGTCCCACCTCGTGGTAGACTCTCGGACTCTGTACTGCTGCTAAAGGATCCATCCCCAAGATGAAATGGTTGATGAAAACTTGGACAACTGCGAGGATTATTTTTAGGCCACCACTACCACCAATTACACCAGCCAGCTGATTTTCCTGTAAAATTTCCAGGAAGAAGAAACAAGGGATCTTTACACAAATAACCAGCTGGATTCAACTTACTTTTCCTACCGGTATACATACATTATACACTGATTATACACACAATATACATGGATTATAGATATATTATACATTTTCCGGCTATTTTTAGTTTCGCTATATAGTTTAATTCTTCAAGAAACAATCAAGGGGATCATATTATATTACCTTGAGAACGATAATTGGAGTCATGGATGACAACGGTCTCTTTTTTGGTTGAATAAAATTAGCAGGAGCAGGAGGGAGTTTATCAGGTGATACTTCATTAGGTGTTGAGAAATCTCCCATTTCATCGTTCAGTACAATGCCAGTTGACGGAGAGAGCACGCCGCCTCCAAATGCATAGTTTACTGTGGAAGTCATTGATACAGCATTTCGATCTGCGTCTACAATGCAAAAATGACTCGTTCCGTGATCTCTTAGCTGACTCCACCTAAGAATCAAGGACCAAAACCTTTAGAGCCATTGGTAAATGATCAAAAGGCTTGTTAGTTCTGGCTTTATCTGACCTGGGCAAATAGTATTCAGGAGGAAAGGTGGTATTGTCAAAAATCTTTCGTTGAATTTCTTTGGCATAAGACGGTGAAAGCATGTCAGATACAGTACTACTGATATTTACAAAGTCAGGATCGCCCAGGTTCATTCGAACAGCAAGCACGTGTTTCATCGCCTCAATCATTCGATGCAGTCCTAAAGAACCTTCAGCAGGATTTAAGCTTGTATAGCTTTCAAAGATTTTAAGAATCTGTTTTTCCAAGTCACAAAGTTTTAGTTAGAAAGTTGTGTCGTATTAAAGGTGTGTCTGGTATGGAGGAAAACATTTTCCAGATAATGTATTTCAATTTTCCCATGTCTAGTTGGTCAAAATATTTTGGAAAACATTTTCTCCAGGAAAACAAGTCCCTTAAAAATGAGGAAAATGACTTCCCTAATTAGAGTAGGGAAAACAAGTTCCATAGTGGCACTCCACGTTGATTGTCTCAGGCTCAGCCCTCCAACACATACCAGCCCCGCCCCCATAGCCCCTATCCCCACCACCCCAGACTCTCCTATCCCCCATAGTATTTGCCCAAATTATATACAAATATTTTTTGGATAATATTGCTTATCTACCAAAACCAGAAAATAAGTAAAGAAACTCGCTTATTTTCCAGGAACACATTTTCTGCGGAAAACATTTTCATTCATACCAAACACACCCCAAGTTTAGAAATGTTTTGAGGATGGATTAAAACCAACTATGTCTATGCGTGTGTTATTAGTTGGAAAATAGCAGTACAAGCTAAGTTGATTTATATACATACCAGAGAAATCCCCAGTGTTCCACTGGATGGAGGTGGCATTCCGACGATGGTGTATCCCATAGCATTAAAAGTAACTGCTTCTGGAGTTTCCACTCTGTAATTCATCAAATCGTCCATTGTCAAAATTCCACCCGCTCTCTTCACATCATCGACAAGCTTTTCACCAACCTGTCCGTTATAAAAAGCTTCCGGCCCTTGTTCAGCAATTAGCTCTAAGCTGTGGCTAAGTTCTACGTTATGGCAAATTTCACCTGTCCGTAACAGCTTTCCCTCTGGTGCAAATACTTGCCGCAAGCCAGGATCTTTAAGTATCAATTTTTCTTTTTTAACCATTTGTTTTTCGAGATATGGAGCAACCACGAATCCGTCCCTTGCAAGTTTAATGGCTGGTTGAAATAGGGTCTTCCATGGCAACCTCCCATTTTTCGACCAAGCTGCGTGAAGACCAGCTAGTTCACCAGGAACTCCCATAGACAATGCTCCCTCTAATTTGGAGTTCCCATTATTATCATACATGTTCTGTTTGAGGATAATTTCATTGTCAATTTAGTCAGAGAGGATAAACATACTAAATTCAGAACTTGCAAGTGTGTGTTTTCTGTGTTTAGATACTAAATACAACAACTACTACGCCTCAGTCCCAAACAAGTCGAGGTCAGCTATGTGAATCTTCGCTGACCATTTATAAACTCATCTCAGGTCAGTTTTGTCCAAAAACTAGAAGTTCATGATATTTTCTACTGACATATAGTCTCCAAAACTTGGAGTGCAGGTTTAGCAACGAGAGCGACCGTGAGACAGGCATGGAGGTGAGGCTTGGGACCCGGGTCATTCCGAATCAAGTAAGCTTCAAATACCTCAGATCTATTATCCAAGGGAATTGAGAGATTGATGACGATGTCACACATCGTATTGGGGCAGGGTGGATGAAATGGAGGCTTGCATATGGAGTCTTGTGCGACAAAAAGGTGCCACCAAAGCTAAAAGACAAGTTTTATAGGGTGGTGGTTAGACCGACTATGTTGTATGGGGCAAAGTGTTGGCCAGTCAAGGCGTCGCACACCCAAAGGATGAGAGCGGCGGAGATGAGGATGTTGAGATGGATGTGTGGGCATACAAGGAATGATAAGATTAGAAATGAAGATATCTGGGGCAGAGTGGGAGTGGCCTCGGTGGAGGATAAGATGCGGGAAGCGAGGTTGAGATGATTTGGACATATGCGGAGGAGAGACACAAATGCCCCATTGCGGAGGTGTGAGAGGTTGGCTATGGACGGGTTCAGGAGGGATAGAGGTAGGCCGAAGAAATATTGGGGCGAGGTGATTAGACGAGATATGGAGCAGACGAGACTTACTGAGGACATGACCTTAGAGTAGGTAGTTGAGCGTAGTCCTACTTACGCTTACAAACTGGTAGGTGTGGTGTTATTACTGTAGGCATGCTTAGCATATCATACGAATAGGCGTAGTATCACTCTATAGTCTTCTGTAGTTTTATTTCTTCTGCTATGCGTTCTTGAATGTACTTGATTTATCTCATTTATCAACGTAGTTACTGTTTCTTTTCATGATGCGCTATCACGACGTATTCACGTTTGCTAGCAACATTGTCTTACTTCTTTAAATTTTTGACCGGATCTGACTTCTTTTTTTCCTGTTGTGCTTGTCCTGAGCCGAGGGTCACTCGGAAACAACCGCTCTACCTACCAAGGTAGAGGTAAGGTGTGTGTACACCCTACCCTCCCCAGACCCCACGTTGTAGGACTACACTGGGTATATTGTTGTTGTTGTATATAGTCTCCAAAACAACTTCTATTAAATACTAATCCAAGTTCCCGGTAAGAACGGAACTACGGTTCTCATGCAGCCAACAACCACTACCACTGCTTCTACGGCTCAATCACAAGCAAGTCAGGATCAGCTATATGAATTCTCATTGTCCGTGTCGCTTCATTTAAGTTACTGGTTTCTCACGTACCTACTACGCCTCAATCACAAACAAGTCAAAATCGGCTATATGAATCCTCACTACTACTACTACTACATAATAGTACTCCCTCCATTTCAATTTGTTTGACTTACTTTCCCTTTTAATCTGTTTAAAAAAGAACGTCACTTTCTATATTTAGTAACTCTTTACATCGAACATCCTACATTTAAGACCACAAGATTCAAACGACAATTTGTTAATTACACACATCTTTAATTTAAGACCACAAGATTCAAGAGTTTCTTTATTTTTTTAAACTTCGTGTCAAATCAAATTAAGACAAACAAATTGAAACAGATGGGTTACTACTTAATTCTAAAAGAATGAATTGTGAACCTGTGAAGCAGCTAAAGGAGCAGTTTCCCTCATATCAATTGCTAAGACTTCTGATGTAGATGAAGATCTAACAACCATAAAACCGCCACCACCAATTCCACTGGCCATTGGATTAACTACTCCAAGACACAGTGCTGTGGCAACTGCAGCATCAACTGCATGTCCAACAATTTTAAGCATGGATATACCTATTTCCGAGCACCGACCATCATCAGAAGCAACAACTGCTTGCTCTGACTCAACAATATCTGCATTGTGCTGCAGTATTCCATTATATCTACTATTTACATCTCCAATTAGCCATACACCAACGCCTCCATGGTGTGTAAGGCCTATAACTAAATAAAGATGCAAAAAAAAAAAAAAAAAAGAATAAGAAACTCCAAAATCAAATGGAAATGTGAAAACAAATGTGTACTAAACAATTAACAATTAATTTTGGTTAAAACCCAGAATTTAATGGAACATATAGAAAATGGTTAAATTTACCCTTCTACTTTCAAAAATAGTTTACATTTAACTTTCGTTATACTTCTCATAAAAACTTCTCTTAGATATTTATTTCTTATTTTTCTTTAGTGACATATTTCTTCACGTAAAATCTTTGAGATGACTTACTTTAACTAGTATCTAAAGTAGTTAAGCTTCAACTCTAATTAAGAAAATCCAATATACTAAAAATCAAATGACAAAGAAGTGAATAAATTTGTGTAGGCTCAAGCAACTTCTTGAATTTCTATTTCAAAAGCTAACTAAACAATCCATGTGAATTTTGGTAAAAAGCCAGAATTTAATCCAACAAATTTAAAAAGGGCCAGCAAATTCAACCCTCCCCAAAATTATTCAAGAATTTCCTTCACAATTTCAAGATTTACAACATGAGAAAACAGAACAAAAAAAAAGCTGAATAGTGGAATTCAATCTCATAGGGTACTTTAATCTTCATAGTTTTAAAGCCAATTCAAATAAATTCCTCCAGAACTCAACTGAATATTCTATCAAAGAAGAACAAAAAAAAAGAACAACAACATGCTTAGTAAAGGGTATAATGAACGCAAACCTTACCCCTACTATGGGATAAGGCAGAGAGACTGTTTACAAAAGAGTCTCAGCTCAAAAGAAAGCACGACAAAAATGTTAGATAAGGATCGAAGATTATGACAAAAATACTATAGATAAGCATTAATACAAAAAAGTAATAGCAAATGTATCAAACTAATATCAAAAAAGAAAAGTTTAAAAAACTCACATGTTATGGCAGCAAGTGCAAATAAAAAGCAAAGAGAAAAACTCCATATTTTTCTATTGAAACCAGTTGAAGGGTCCAAGAGTGGAGCTTCCAAACTTTGCTTTCCCATTTCTCTGTCTCTATAACTAACAGTAACTGAGACAGCAAAGGGGGAAAGTGAGAGCAAAATCAAATACTCATTTTTGCTTATAGTGCTTTTAGTCTTGTAAATATGATCATAAAAAGTGGATCTTTTGTTAGTTGGTGTCTTGATGATAACTTGACGTTACAGGTACACATGTGGTGATCTTTTTTTCTTTTTTCTTTTTTCTTTTTTCTTTAAAGGGGTGTCCAAATCAAATAAAAAAAGTTATATCAAATCGGAAAAAAATTCGCTTGGTTTGATATTGAGTAAAAAGAAAATCGAATCAAATTGAAAAGTTTTTAAAAAATTTATGGTATAGGATTTTCTTTAAAGTCATATATGTCAAGAAATATTTGTGATTCTCTCATTGGATGTAATATTTAATACAATTCTATAGTATATGTATTATTATATACTTTAAATAATGCTTAATTTAATGTGTATCATCACTTTTTTCTTATTAAGAGTGGTTGAAGTGTGTCAATCATTTGTTCTTTTATATTCGTATTTAAGATATATTTAACTCTTATATTTTCTTCGGATTTGAGATGGTGTATAATTGATTATTTTTAAACTTAAAAAAAGTCATTTTTAAATTTTATATTGACTTTTATGTTTAAATATTAAAACTTGGTTAAGTTTGAACGCGTACATCATTGAAATTTTATTGCTAAACTAACAAAATAACTATCATGTGTTTAGATCGTATGTGATTGAAATAGTGTTCATGTAACAAAAACTTTTTTGAAAAAATAAAAAAACACGAACCGAACAAAGCAATATAGTTGATTTGGTTTAGGCTTTGATAACAATGAACTAAACCAACTCACATCCCTAATTATGAGATTATAATACGAAAATATAATAAGGATGAGATTATTCAATATATACATATTTTTTTATTGATAGATGTTTGGTTTATTGAATTAAAAATAGATATAATGTGTATAATATAAAATATGTGCTTGAATTAAATTGAATAAATTGAGATAAACTTATTTTCGATTTTAATATGATCCTCCTTAACGAACTTTCGAAGAAATATTTGGATAATGAAAAAATGTACCATTTTGTTATTGTATACCAAGTTTATTATCTTGTACCGAGTGTGGTAAGAAAATAAATATTTTAGCTCAGATTAATCACGACAAGTCATGTGATTAAGGTAAAATCAGAATGCTAAGATTAAATAGTTTTCAATAATTAAAATATGTTTGAGAAAAATAAATGAGACAAAACAGTATTATATGAATTTAAGTTACGTATACACAATTTCAATTTTATTTGTGTAATTCAATCTATTATAATATATTTAATTTTTATATTATATATCTAACTTATTTTGAATAACCAATCCTAAATGCTTTGTAGCCTTCCATTTATACACGTGGTGCACAACACATTCATAAATAAGACTCTACTAGACACGACTTTGTAGATTCTTTGGGACACAAACCTTGCTATGATATCACTTTGTCACACCTCAACCTCACCGAGGTGGATGGACACCAAGTGTCTTACTTACGTGAGTGATCCACTTTATAAAGCAAGTAACTTATTGTATTCAACTATTTGTAAATAGAAAGTCCCAACACGCGCGCGCGCGCACACACACACACACACACACACATATATATATATATATGAACATGGGCCTACGAGGCCTCAACCTGTACAACGCTTTACTCATATAATGTTATTGACCACCAAGTGTACATACGTCCATAAAAGCCTGTAAGATTATCTGATAACACAACTTGGTCAGGACAGGACCCCGGCCTACCTGTATAGCCTGTACAACTATATCACAAGTGTGTCTAGACTCGATTACTCCAGAAGGAGGTGGAGCTCACCAAACTTTGGCTGATCGATTGAAGCAACTATTGGAAGACCTGTCAACCCGGGAACCTGCAGCTGCAACATGACATGCAACGCCCCCAGCGAATAAAGGGTGTCAGTACGAAATAATGTACTGAGTATGTAAGGCAGATAATGTAATAACAAGTATTGAAACGTCAAGTGGAAACAAGTAACAACAAGTGTAGTGAGATATGTCACCTACCTGTAAGTTGTATTTACTAAGATTACTACTAACTCTACAATGTCAAGTACTACAACAATGCAAGTTATGCCTACTTATACAACTAATTTTTGTTTTGCAAATATGCTCCACTAGAGCGACAAATGGACCTTGGGAGGTCAGCGAATAGACCTCGGTGGCCGTCAAATAAGTCTTGATGGCTACCAAGTAAGCATGAAGGCTAGCAAATAGGCTCAAAGGCTAACAAATAAAGTGTAAGGGCGAACGAGACATTTCTCTTAACTTAACTAGTTTCTCTGCGTATTACTTTATTTAGCTAAAGCTCTCCTCTAAGATGATAACATACAAATACATACAATTGCTTACAAGTAATGTAACTAAGGAATTCACTTACCTTCGGAGTTCGTGATAAATGCATATATAATTAAATAAGAAGGTAGTAACCACAAATAAAGTAGGTTTGGATGACTAAACAATTAGCAAGGATATGACCTGACTCTTGCTACAACTTATCTATTAGGACTCTTATCTCATGAAGACCAACTAACGATTCCAAATACTTTATGAGATCATATCGAGTAGTATAGCCTCTAATGGGTCCCCATTAGTTTGGAATGAAACCAACTAGGCAAACCTAATGACCAACAAGTATATAGATGGAACTTCGTATTACAACTCTCTTACAACTTTTTACTCTTATTACACGCCGACAACTATTACCCGCAACTGAGATTTTGAGATACAATTGATAAAACCTCTTACAAGCTGATTCTCCTACTAGTTAAGCACATTTGTGTGACGAATCAAATGAATGCTAATAGATTTAAGAATTGGCTTATGAGCCACAAAACTCTCAACTCGACTACACGCATCACAATCTAAAGTAGTAAGAACATCCAATACAAGAATAGAGTACCTACGACAATTGTTCTTCTTATGCTTTCTCTCGTTAAGTATACTTTCTAAGGACAACAACCACTTTTACTTGGATTTTCCAAGAACAACTCTTGGTCTTTTTAGATCTTTGAAAAAGAACTATATTTTTCCCCTTAATCTTGCACTACACTTTCACATAATATAAATCACACACATAATATTATTTTCAATTCCCATCGTCACACTTTTAAATCAAAAATTATTTCGGGGCTTCATCTTCTTATGCAACGAACTCTTTATTTGCATACTTAAATATGGTCGAAATTCCCCAGCTTGCGTTACTTTTTACGATGCATGCTAGCGCGAAAAATACGAGATGTAACATAGATATTAACTTATGATAACGAAATATAATGCAAATAACTTGAGACGTTACGTCTACACTTCCTGACACTATCAAATGGGTTTTTAAACATTCATAAGCTTAAATGAAGACCTAGTTCTCTAAGTTTTTATAAACTAACTCACGACGCACTTTAACATACGAAAGTACAGGATGTAATATTTGTGGTCAATGTATAGAAGACATCAATCACATCTTCTTTGGTTGCGACATTGCCAGTTCCTTCTAGCCTAACCTGGCACTTCAAAGTACCACCAGACAACCACTTCAACCCAATGGAGTGAGCAATACCAACCGGCCTGCAATCTGGTATGATATCCAAAATGAACACTTCAATAAATTCATCAAATGGGATATCCTTATTCCTTTCTGTTTCTGGAACATATGGCTTTGTAGGAATAACAACTTGTTTAATGATAAGAAAGAGAAAGTCAATGTATACAACACCATATCAAGAGCTACTGAATTCCACTTTCTTGTGGGCAAGAATGCAAATGCCAGGAACACTGTCACTAT
Source organism: Anisodus tanguticus (assembly GCA_034509755.1). Taxonomy (NCBI): domain Eukaryota; kingdom Viridiplantae; phylum Streptophyta; class Magnoliopsida; order Solanales; family Solanaceae; genus Anisodus; species Anisodus tanguticus. The sequence continues at coordinate 41,547,118 of CM067558.1, forward strand.
TGAACTCAAATGGAATTCACCTGGGCATGGAATTTTTAAAATAAACACTGATGGCTCTGCACTAAACAATCCTGGTATTGGGGGGTGGGGGTGGAAGGGTCTCAAGATTGCAGTCCAACACAATCTGCAACCTCTATACATTGCATCATATTCAATGGAGGCCATTAACATGATAAAATATGGACATCTGCCTTATAACAACATTATTTTTTAATGCAGGTCCTTGATGCTGAGGCTGGGAACTCCAGCCTTGAACCACACCTTCAGGGAACAAAATAGGATGGCTGATCTTCTGACCAATGAGGGGGCAAGACATCAGTGTTTTGAAGAAATTAATATTTTGATAGTTTCTCTTGTGTTTGCCACCAATGATGTGTGGGAAGACATTTTAGGAATTATGTTTAATAGAAAAATTTTGGTCTGTAATAGTAATTTACCACTAGACAACTCAGTTCCGGGCAATGCTGTGTCCCCAAACATTTATTTTGATAACGGATGTGTCCCCACTATATATATATATATATATATATATATATATATATATATATATATATGTGTGTGTGTGTGTGTGTTTTACAAAAAAATAAAAAAAATTAAAGGAAAGAACAAAAACCAATTTCTTTTTGTTGAAACGATGTTGAGGATCCAAAAGTGGAACTTCCATTATCTTTTGTTTTTCCATCTCTCTCGTAAATAGTGACGGGTCCAACTACAAATTTGTAGTCTACAAAAATCAATAATTTCGCATTGGAATATATATACAGTATATATATATATATTAATCGATTTAAATATATATTTCAGAATCAACTCTCTTAATTCAAAACTCAAAATCTCTCTTGATCACAAGCTTTCCGGGGGAGGAGACAAGAAATCTCATTGCTTTATGCTTAAAAGTTTAGTTGAGTGAGGTTATAGTTTATTAATTTTAATTGAGAATGACTTGACATTGTTGGAAATTTGCCTTTGGTGGAGAGGTTGCGTCCACCCATATTTAATGACTTAAACACTAGGGTTCCGCATGTTGGAGGCTTTGTCTCTTCACACGTGCATAATCTACTAAGTGAGTAGATGACCGTAGGGCCAAGGATCGTCAAATTTCATTAAGAAATGAAAGAGATATTGGTCCACGAAGTAAGGTGTTTGAGGCATGAAAATATGATGTGGACAAATCTACCACATCGGTGGGAAAAGAAAGAATTGTTCTCTTTATAAGCCTAAAAAATGGATAAGGGTTTGGGGCCCCAATGGGTAACCCATGTGTTTGAAGGAGGGAGGACCTAGGTGTGCTTGGGTTCGAGGCTAGCCCCACACGCGCGCTGCCGCCGCCCGCCGGTCCGGTCTCGGGTCGTGGGCTTCTTCTGACAGTATCTTTTGGACCCCAAACCTGGAGTTTCAGGAAGCAGATCCAACAGTTTATGGCATTATGACATTAAACTTCTGAAACGTTTTGCACTTATTACAAAATGTTTCTGGCCATGAATACACCTCTCTTAAAGGACCTCTTAATCACCTCTCCTCCTCCAAAAATACTATATAAACTTCTGAAACATGTTTGAGGTAAAAAAAAAAGATAGGAGGAAAACAAGAGAAAATCAGTCTAAATGTGAGCAACATAAACTCTTCCTTCCTTTTTCCTCTAAATCAGCAAGTCGTTTCGTGTTTGTTTTCTTCGTCAGAATCAACCTATTTGCTTTGTAGAGTTAATTAGTTGCTATTTTATCTTGGGAGACTATTGTCCGCAAACGTAAAAACATATATACGGGGCAATCTTGTCTTAAAGACAGAGAGCCATCTCTCGACTCAACCACAGTTGTAACAATCTAGATTTAGTGTTTCTTGATTTCAGGTTATCAAGATTCAAGACTCAACAAGTTTGCGGCAGTTTTGAATATTGGTTATTTGTTCATCCTTTCGAACATTTGTAATATTTATTTATTTCTCGTACTACAATTATATCCAACAGACATTTCATGTACATTTTGGTGAAAACGACAAGGAGGATCTTATAATCCAACAATGAAATTGTAGGACGCAAATATAAGTGATTGGCCAATCTTTGATCCTTTTTTTCAAAAATATTTTCACATATATGATTCTACTATACTATTGGAATCTTATATGTATGGTACTCTTTTAAATAGTGACGGATTCAATTATGAGTTCTGAAAGAAATACTCCTTTGATTATTTTCATTGATTGAAAGAGTATATATACATTTACATAATTCCATAATAGGAAAATCATATTCATATTCTACTCTTAAAACATTATTCTATTTGGAGACTAACTATACAAGTATGGTAAGTGTACAATACTAATTAGACTATAACATTAATTATACATTTGTACAAGGAGAAGAGGATGCCCACGGATGGGCAGTAACTGTATATTTAACACACCCCCGCAGTCATAGCGGGTGGTCTTCGAACTCTGAGATTGTCCTAAAATCTTCAAAAAGGACCGATGGAAGACCCTTTGTAAAAATGTCGGCAATTTGATACCTGGACGGGACATGGCAAACGCGTACTTGAGCACGAACAATCTTTTCGCGAACAAAGTGAATGTCCATCTCGATATGCTTAGTGCGCTGGTGCTGAACCGGATTGCCAGACAGGTAGATGGCACTAACATTATCGCAATAAACCAAGGTAGCTTTCTGAATATGGCAATGAAGCTCCAACAGAAAATTACGTAACCAACATGATTCCGAGACCACATTAGCTACCCCTTGATATTCGACCTTGGCACAAGATCGGGACAAAGTCGACTAACGTTTCGCAGACCATGAGATCAAGTTATTTCCAAGAAACATACAATAGCCAGACGTAGACCGTCTGGTGTCCGGACAGCCACCCCAATCAGCATCCGTATACGAGACAAGTGTGGACGTCGATGAAAGATATAAATGTAAGCCATAGTAAAGTGTACCATGAATATACCGAATGATGCGTTTGAGCGCGTTCATGTGCTCAACTCTGGATCATGCATAAACAAACACACTTGTTGTACAACATACGTAATATCAGGTCTCGTGAATGTAAGATACTGAAGGGCCCCTGTAAGACTGCGATATCGGGTCGGATCCTCGTATGGTGCGCTGGCCACAACACTAAGCTTGGGCTTAGTATCAACGGGAGTGGAAGTGGACTTACATGATGACATCTCAACCCTCTCAATGATCTCAGTTGCATACTTCCGTTGAGATAAGAATAACCCACCTGCATGACGAGTGACATCAATCCCCAAAAAATAACTCAACGGCCCTAAGTCTTTCATAGCAAACTCAGAACTGAGCATTATCGTGCTAGTCCGGCGTAATGCATCGGAAGAGGCAGTCAAGATAATATCATCCACATATAAAAGTATATAAGACAAGAACGACCCACGATGATATATGAACAAGGCATTATCCGACCTGCTGTGAGTGAACCCAATTATCGAAACATAGTCGACAAACCTCGTATATCAGGCCCGTGGAGACTGCTTAAGCCCATATAAGGACTTCTTCAACAAACAGACATGATGAGGATACTTGGGGTCCCTAAACCCCAAAGGTTGATGCATATACACTATCTCCTTGAGATCACCATTTAAGAAAGCATTCTTCATAACTAACTGATGGATGGGCCGTGCTTTCGAAAGAGCCAAGTTGAGTACAGTGCGAATGGTAGCCGGCTTGACCACCGGACTAAACGTCTCCCCACAATCCACACCAACCTGCTGAGTCTTACCATCACCCATAAGCCGAGCCTTATGCCGTGCAAATGAACCGTCTGAATTGTCCTTATAAGCAAAAATCCACATAGACCTAATAATATTAATACCAAAAGGACGGGGCACCAACTCCCAAGTCTTATTATCAATAACAGCATTATATTCATCGATCATAGTAATTTTCTAATTTGGGTCATTCAATGCAGACACAGGATTACGGGGGTGATTTAAGAACATTATAATTTAAGTTAAAATGTCTTTTCGGTTTAAAAATACTCTGTTGACTACGAGTGATCGGTCGATGACTCGGGGAATAAAGGGACAGATTTTGGGAATTTTCTGGATGTGGGATGGATTGGCCAGCAGGCCAGTCAGCAGCCTGCTGGCCCAAATCGGGAACTGAAAACAGAACTGGACACGGGAACTAGGCCAATATTGGACCCAGAAACAGTAACCGAAATTGGGCCAGAAGTGGGTAGGATTGATGGCCCAGTTGCTGGACCCAGATTTGTAGACGATGATGTTTGGGGAGGACCAGCGGACAATGGGCCAACTAGTGGAGTTGGGGTGCAGGACACGTCCGAAAAATAGTGAATAATATGCGGAGAAATACTATCATCCAAAAAATTATACGAACTAGGCCCGGGATTACAAACCTTAGCAAATGAAAAGTGGGATTCATAAAAAATGACATGGCGATTAATGATAATTTTATTCGAGGATAAATCAAAACATTTATAACCACGATGATTAGACTAAAAACCCAAAAATACACACGGAGTAGACCGGGCCTGAAGTTTGTTAATTGTGGTGCACGGAAATAACGGATAACACAAGAACCCAAAGACCCGAAGATGGAAATACGAAGGAGTTTTATTATATAAAATTTGTAGGGGGGAAGAATACGTCAAACCTTTGGAAGGAATAATGTTAAGAAGATATGTAGCCATTTGTAGATCATGATGCCAAAAAGACGGGGGTATGGAAGCATGAATTAGTAAAGTGCGGACAATATTATTAATGGGTCGAATTTTAGGTTCGGCTTTCCCATTTTGTGAAGACGTATCAGGGCAAGAAAAATAAAAATTGATCCCATTATTTGCACAAAATTCCCGAAACACCCCATTGTCATATTCTTTGCCATTATCACATTGGATATTTTTTATTTCACGTTTGAATTGAGTTCTAATGAATGCTCTAAATTTTAAGAAGATGGAAAAAACTTGAGATTTTTTTGCTATTGGAAAAGTCCACAAAAATTTAGAATAATCATCCAAAAAGAGAACATAATACCGATGACCCAAAGAACTAAGAACAAGAGACGTCCATAGATCACTATGAATAATATAAAATGACATTAAAGTATGAGAATTAGAGTCTACAATGGCAACTTAACTATTTTCCCTAAAGAGCAAGATTGACAATTCGGAGTGCTACGCTCACCCTTACAAGAAATAAAATTGTTTTTCTCTAAGGAAGACAAAATAGACGATCTCGGATGACGTAGACGAGCATGCCACAAGGAAGGAGCAAGGGCCGCAAACGCTGACAGCAAGGCTTGACTCGATGGACCGGAATATGGCGTGATAGGATAAATATCTCCCCTACTATCACACCTCATGAGAGGACGCCCCATTTTGAAATCCTTCACAGAGAATCCAAATGGATCAAATTCTATGGACATGAAATTATCAACGGTGAATTTTCGGACAGACACCAAATTTTTAATCAATTTTGGAGCGTGAAGGGTATTTTTCAAAATAAGGGGTGGATGAGGGGGAGACAATGTTTTATGACCATAACCACGAATTGGAATTGAATTACCATTACCAACAATTATACCACGATTGTTGCTCAAATTGGAATAAGACGAGAGAGTACATGAATCGGATGTCATATGAGTAGTGGCGTCGGTGTCCATGTACCAATTTGGGTCTGAAGGATTTATTCCAAACGTTTGCATCGCGGCTTCGATGTCGGTAGAAGTGGGGACCGCTGCATGATGGGCCTGGTAGGGCCCAAGCCTGCCTCATTGCTGACCCGGTACCCTACTGGATCGATGGACCGAGGCTGGGTTGGAGTAGATGGGCCGAAAAGAAGGCTGAAATTGGACCCAATTACCGTGGACTGGAGGCGCTGAACAGTCGAGATTGTTGGGCCACTGCCTACCGGTCCAGGCCGATGGCCAAGAGGCCCAAGGCTGGGACCAGTAGGGCTGAGGCCCACTGTTGATGGGGTGGGGCCTACTGCCGCCAGTACTGCTGACGTTACCACCGCGATTTCTTCCATTATTTTTCCTAGTATTCTTGTCGCCACCGTTAGCACGGTTTTGCCCCGAATTATCAACACACCCTGAAGAATTTGTGGAGGACGTCATCATGACCACGGAACTTGCCCCGGTAGCCGCCTTCTTAGCCAATCTGGCATCTTCCAAAGTAAGCATGGAGTGGGCTTGATAGAACGTTGGGAGAGGGTTACTTTGATGAAGTAGGGTCCCAACGCCACTAAATGCCTCGGAGAGGCCAGCAACCATCTGTAGAACCAGACGATCTTCACAACGGGCACACCAACATTGCGGAGTTGGTCCGCCAATTCCTTCAACCTTTTGCAATACGCTGAAACATTCGGAAAATTTTCCATGTTGACGTGGGAAAAATCCTACTCAAGAGTAACAACTCTGAAATTCTGATTATCTTGGAATATGTCACGCAGCCATTTCCGTAGTGTCTGGCTCAATAATCATCTGAAACAGGTTAGTAGAGATAGTTGAATAAATCCACTGAAGGACGGTGGCATCAAGCGTTATCCATAACTTAGGATCATCCTCACGTTGAGGCACCTCCGTATCCTTAGGAGCCGCGGGGATTATGTGATGGATGACTTGATGCGAGCGAGCATGAATTTTAAATAACTCGGCCCACGTCGTGTATTGAACGTTTTCTATTTCAAAAATGAGAGGTATGTGATTCTTGATGTTAGAAACCACACGGGCAGGATAAAACGTGCTCTTTGTCGTCGACATAACGAAAGAACAATAGGTGATTTTGTAGAAAATTTGGGAAGAGAGGAGGTAAAATTTAACACAAAATCCGAGGAAGGGGCACGGAAATCGATGCAGCTTTTGGCTGAGAAGGGGCACGAAAAACCGAGAGAAATTTTGGAGAAGAGTGGAAGCAATTTAGTCCTAGACTTCTGATACCATGAAAGAAATAATCTCTTGATTATTTTCATTTGATTGAAAGAGTATATATACATTTACATATTTCCATAATAGGAGAATCTTATTCCTATTCTACTCCTAAAACCTTATTCTATTTGGAGACTAACTATATAAGTATGGTAAGTATACAATACTAATTAGACTATAACATTAATTACACATTTGTACAAGGAGAAGAGGATGCCCACGGATGGGCAGTAACGGTATATTTAACAAGTTCAACAAAAATCAACTTCTCGAATTAAACTCTATATATATAGACACAAAATATTAATATTATCGATCGATTTAAATAAATATTTCAGAGCTAACTTTCTTAATGAGAATGGAGGGGAGGAAAAAAAACTCATTTACTTTATCCTTAAAAGTTTAGTTGAGTAGGTTTTATTTGTTTTGTTTTGTTTTGTTAGTTGAGGATGACTTGATGACATTTCATGTACACTTTGGTGAAAACGACCAAGGAAGAATCTATATATAATCCAACAATGAAATTGTAGAACGCAAATATAAATGATTGGCCAAACTTATCCCTTTTCTCAAAAGTATCTCCACACATATGATTCTACTAAACTATGTATTAGAATCTAATATGGTATTGCGGCCATGTCCATTTATTAGTTTTCCTAAAGTTGTCTTTTAGGTAGATTAATATTTTATGTTGTTATACCTATCAAGGTAGAGATAAGGTCTGTGTACACTCTATCTTCTTTAGACCTACGTTGTAAGATTTTACTGAGTATGTTGCAGTTGTTGTTGTTGCCCTTAAAGAAGAAAACGTTTTTTTTTAAATTTTATATATAATTTGGAGCAGTACAGGGGAAAATAACTTAGATACCCATCTTGCATTAGCACTAAATCAACACATAAATGACATATATTTTTCATATAAATTTTTATGATTTTAAGTTATATACCTCGTCAGTATAAAAATTATAATTCTTAAAATGTGGGATTCATTATTTTGAAATTAAGACAGGTTGTCTATTACAATTTGTAAAAGATAACTGTAAAAATTTCTTGAATTAACGGTGTGTATATTAAATTCAACTTTTATTATCAAACTATGGTTTAAAAGACATGTTTTCTCACTTTAATATTATTGACTCCTAAAGGGTTTGATATAAACACAACGTGTAAAAAAATATTTCCATTGTACTTTCACAAGTCTGCCAAATATATTTTGTTCGATACCTTTTTAAATAAAACATTGTTAAGTCATAGTGAAAATTTGGTGCTTAAATTGGAAAGTGATTTTCTATAACAAACACAATAATGTCACTTTTCTTTTGACCAGTCCTTTAATAAATTCTCATAATTGCTTGTTTACATGACCTAATTAAAATTAGTAAATTACATAGTCCAACCAAATTAAACAGGTTGATTGACAAGCACTCAATTATGGATGTTAAACTTGACGATTTGATGTGTGAGAAATATCAACTTCAGATATTATTAAATATTCTTTTCTTAATATTTCCTTTTCCTCAAGCACATTGTTAAATAACAAACTTTTTAGGGAAGATAAAACAAGAAAAGAAAGAGTAGTGGTATTTCGTCATCACAGACGTTTAATTAATGGTTTGAAAAAATCACCATCAATGAAGTTACCCAAAACCACAAGAAAAGAATACCAAAATGCAACCACTAGGAATGCCAATAACCGGGTTGAGCTAAATTAATATTCCCTCCCGATCCGTGTCCGCTTAGCCATTTACACACTCCATAAGAAAATATTAACTTCTAGACAAAAATAGTTAATTTGACTAAAATATCTATGATTAAATAAGTATTGGGATTTGATCATTTAATAAGGGCAAGTCTGAAAAAATAATATTAATTATTTCTTGATTTGATAAGTGAACACTTTTTTAACCAAAAAATAAAGGCTAAATGGACAGTGGACACTCTTTTTTATCCGGTGGAAGTAAGCAACATGCCAATGACCTGTCCAAAGTTTCTTGGGTCGAGATAGGTCGAGTCAAGTTAGTCATAACTCAATGTGTCCAACTCTTAGAAAGTTTTAGTTTTTTTATTTGTTTCCCTATAATTTATTTAATTACAAAACTGTTAACACTCAAAAGTGTTTAGCCGAATCAAGTGACAATCGAATGAGGAAAATGATTCTAAATCGGTTACTGAGCGGAATCATTGCCGAATCCGTTAGCCCCTACCCTCGGCTAGAAAAGCATCATCGGCTATTACAGTAGTCTAGCCGAGTCATAATTCCGATGAACGGCTGAGACCCACACATACTCGGACACCTCGAAGACCAAGTCAAAGGACCTTCTAGAAAAGGTAGCAACCAGCAACATCCTGAAGGGAGTGTCGTCGATTGTGCTAGGGGTCTAGGCGAAAAATTCTGCACCACCTCCTCATAGTTGGCTAGTGTATTTCGTGGGTAGTTCGATGGCTAACATAGGGGGTCACGTTTATTCTTCTTGTACTATAAATATAGGAATTAATTGTACAAAATACAGAACATAATCAATCAAAAAACTGATTCTTATTTATCTTCATTCTACCTTTACCGCTTTTATTACACTCTAGATGTATTTATTTTTCTTACCACCTAGTTTACTCACTCGCCATCCTAACGCTTTCTGGAGTAGTTGGGGAACCCATTGCTAGAAGTTAGAGTTTCGCTTCCGGCCCAAATCGCTTAGTTAAGGAATCAATTTGTCATCCGATTTCGTCAGCCGATAAAACGGCAAATACTTCGGAAGGTAACAAATTTGGCACGCCCAGTGGGACCATAGGTGATCTCATAGAGAAGTTTGATTCTCCAGGTTAAGATCATACTTGGCGTATGCGCCAAAGGTCTGGTAAGAAAATGAACCAAGAGTCCGGTCCACATCCTAAACAGAATCCTCCCAGAAGGAACAACGAGCCACCATCTTCTTCGGGTATGCCTACATCGGTTGATACCTATCCACTTCCCCATCAACCCAAGCTGTGGGTGAACCTAGCCAATCTGAGGGTCCAACTATTATGACCACGTCATTCATTAGACAGCAGATTGACTTGGGCATCCACGATATTATGTACCAGGTTTCCAAACAATTGGCTGACATTGTCAAGACGATGGTGCATAATGAGGTTCATCAGGCGAGAGAACTAGAAGTTAAGCAACTGCATCCAGGAGAAGGTTCGTCTAGTTTTGCCATCCCTCTGACGAATGGCGTTGTGCAACATGCAACTGTGACTTCAGGTGTTGTTCCTCAGCCGAATGTATATCAGTCAGTACCCGCTCAAGTACAACTGATAGCACACCTATGAGCACAAGCCCAGTCACTTGGTAACCAGTCTACTGTATGGTTGCCACCAAATACTAGGGGGCAAGCTGTGCCACTCGACCGAGCGAATCTGCAGTCTCCTCTATATTCGAAATATGGCTCTCTAGGAGCATTACGATCTGCAACTCAAATGGGGATCGCTAGCATCCAAGGATGATCTGAGCTATGGACAGATCAATATGGCTCGGAGACCAGTCCAGACACCTTGGTTTGCTGCTCGTTACACCGTACGCTTATGCCTACGGCCCTACGGTACATGCGACCAATATTGGCCAACCGTACTAGCAGCCGATGGCCCCTGGCTATAACCCTGCTAGGCTATCTGGTGACACTGTCTACAGCGGGACACCATTCCAATAGTCACAGCCGGTACCTAATGTCGCACCCTATTTTTGACCGCTCGGGTCAAAGCGGAGCACAACGTATTCGGTAATTCCTGGGTATGATTAAGGAGTCGCCACCTAATTATTTATGGTGAATTAGGACACCTAAATGTTAACTAAATGCTGCATTATAACTCCAATTCTAAGGTCTGCGAAACTAATGAGATTCTAGGTAAGGGTTCTTTATTATCCTAAAGGGAAGGGGTTAGGCATCTTTTAAGATCCGCTAACTTGCGGTTATCCGACCAAACTCAGGTTAATTATTGTACTAAGGAAAATGCATGTTTTAAAAAATCGAAAGCTAAAATAATGTTGCAAGTATTTAGTAAAAGAAAGCATTTTTTACAAGTATGCATTTGTATGGTATTAAAGAAAAATACATGTAAAGTTGAAAAGTATGCATTTGGGACAATTAATAGCAAGGAGAAAAAATGAATTATTCATTAAGCCAAAGAAGTAATTTTTGGAAATCATTTTGAGTAGTACAATTAATAAAGTGAACAGAAGATGATCAAAGTTTGTTTTTGAAAATTTTTAAATATGCATGACGAGCCTAAAAATAAATAACTAGCGGAGGGTTTCTACATTTGAGTTAACCGAGCCTACAAATGAATAAACTAGTGACGGTTTTTAACTACCCTATTAATTATCCATTCATGGCCTAATTATTCTAAATATGCTAACAATCACACAAGCATTAAATAATTATTACAGACCCAAATAAAAATAACGAAAATAAAGAATAACAATGGAAGAGAACTAAAGCGGATGACGATGTCATCTCGCCCTATTTGTTTGGAAATCCCGAGGCCGAAGAATGCAAGGAATGTGGATGCGGGTCTTCATTTGACAATAATCATGATGAGTCTCATAACGAGACTTTTTGTAGCTCCCGATGCATTTCATGTAAATGAAAGAAAAGAAAAGAATTAGTAGACGAAATATGAAAATATAGACATAATAAAGTATAAATAAACGATTCATAAAAAATAATATGTTGTTCGGGCTCAAATTTGATACACAAACATATATCTAAATTCATGATTTTAAAATATGAAAATAGGTAAATATATAAATAGGTTACAAACATATGATTTTTCAGATTTGAAGGAGGGAAACCAACCAACCCAATATGCGATAAATCCCATTAACAGGTATTCATATTTATGAATAAATAATATACAAGAGGATATACCTATCTTATACATCAAATATACTAGGTATACAAGACATACAAGTCATTATATATATATATATATATATATATATATATATATATCAAATGTGTATATTCAACACCTATAACAAAGCTTAACACAAAGTAAAGGCAAGTGAATGAACCCAAAAGAGACAATATGCAATATACAATGCAAGTATTTTCCCTTTTAACACCACTGCATACATTCCACCTAGCATTATCTGAACGTGATTAAAACATCTAAGATTCATTTCAATTTTAAGGCATATGACCCTATTGACAGTCTATATGATTTCTCTCCTAACACTAGAAATGATACAAAGGGGAGATGATTCATGATTTCACATTATAGAATTCAAGTTAGGCAAGCAAACACACACATACCTTACTTAGATTTTCTTGGCAATCAGTTAACTCATCAAAACAAGAATAAAACAAGTGGGATAAAAGGACACTTAACTAAACCATTCAGATTTTTTTTTATCTTTTCATGTAAGTGTTCCATACATATAACTCCTTGAAGCAATAAACACATGCTGATTTTTACACAAACTATAGGTTTTATCAAGAATAAGTTCATACAGGTAGGGACAAATTTGCAGCCAGATCAAACACAATATTACCAGCCTCACGCAGGTAGAAATCTCACCAGGGTGACTCATGTGTTAAATTTTAACTTTAAACAACTGCCAATCCCAATTCAAGACCTTGAGTTGACAATCCAAAACAGATGAACATATACGTATACATGCTTTGTCCAACATGACATTAAACTAATCTCCTACTCTGATATGGACCTCTTTTATTTTAAAACTGATTCTGATATAGACAGACATGATCATAGAATCAAACAAACAAGACATTTAGACTTGAAAAATACATAAGCCAAGATAGAATAGACACATACTCCTAGATAGCAAAATAGAACCAACAGTCTTTTTTACTTATATTTGATAGCTAATTAAATGCTCTAAAGTAGTCATTATTACATACTAAATATGTTTACTCCAAGAAATGAATCAACACCAAACATACTATAATAAGCTATAACTAACCTACTTTAATCTAAACTAACAGATTTAAACAACAACTAAATTAAGCTAAATACATTTAACCAAACACATAATCACATCATACAGAACACGAATTAAATAGCAAAATATTAGAAAGAAAGTGAATTTACTGACCTTCTCCGGGCAGCGAACCGAGGCGTGTTTCGAATCGTCGAATCCTCTCGGAGACGTTATTTTGGAATTCTGATTTTTGTGATTTTCAGAATTCTGATTTTTTGATTTTAGAAAGGCTGATTTTCAGATTTTTGGAGCTCTGATTTTCAATTTTGGATCCAAATTTCGACCCGACCCGGACTGATGACCCGACTCGGAACCGGGAAAAAAAAGTGGGGAAAATAGCAAAAAAAATCCAGATTCTTCAACACCAAAAACCAATAATTTCGACCTATATTTCGGAATCTTTAAGTTGAAGAACACATGCAAGAACAAATACTCTTAAGCAGATTTTGGATTTTTGAAATCCGGAATCTTCCCAATAGTGAAGAACAACACAAACAAAATACAATGCAAACCTTTAAGAAGATTTCGGATTCTTAAACTTAAATTTTCGGACCTAAAAACGACCCGAAAACCCTAAGATCCGACCCCCAAAACAGTGAGCAAAGGGGGGTTTTTATAGATACTCAACCCAACGTTCACCCCTCATACCCCTTACAAAACGAATTCAAATTTCAAAATAAAAGGGGAACAAAAACTGATTTTTGGGGGCGATTTCTTGGGGCCTGTGTTGCGGTGAGAGGTGAGGGGGTAGGTTGGTGGTGTCAGGCGGCGGTGTCGGCGATTGGTGGTGTCAGGCATAGGGTGCATCGACATAAGGGTAGGGGTGTAGGGGTGTGCGGCGTAACAGAGGGGTCTGAGGTGTGCGATTTTTTTTGTTTTTGTTTTTGGTTTAGGGTTTTTGTTTTTTAGGGGTAAGGGGACGGGTTTGGTTGATGAAAGGGGTCGGGTTTGGGGCCGACAAGTGGGCCTGGGTTTGTTGGCTTGGGCCAATTGGGATTGGACGATGGGGGATTTAATTGGGGAATTTGGGCTCGGGTTTGGGCTGGCCGGTTGGGCTTGGGAGATAAGGGAAATAGAGGGGAGTGAATTTGGGTATTGGGAATGGCCGGTTGGGCAAAAAATTGGGCTTGGTTGGGGTGCGAATTTGGTTCGGGGTTTGGGCTAGTTTGTGGGAATGAAATTAGTTTTGGGTAGAAATTGTTTGGGTTGGAAAAATGAAAATGGGTTATGGATTAAAAAATATAAAAAGGGTTTAATATTAAAAATGCTTTTAATAACAAAATGAATTATTTAGAATATAGTATGAGATGTGATAATAATAAAACATAATATATGTGAAATGCTTAATGCTTAATTAAAAAATGAAAATACGATGTCGTTTTGCTAAAAATAAAATAATATAGAATATTACAATAGAAACTATGATCATGATTAAAAAAAGACAAATGATTGTAGAAAAATAATACGAATAATAATAATAGTAATAATATAATAATATTGAGAATAATAATATATGTGTATATACGCCTATATGTATACATATCAAAAAAAAATTGAGGTGTCACAAATATTTAAAATTGCAAATAAATCGAAAAAGATGGGACAAAATTGGATGTCAACACCTAATCCATACCATTCAGGAAGCGCAAACTTTCTAAGAACGGTTGAAGTCCGAGGAGAGCAGATATGGAACACTGTTCCACCTTATCCTCAAGTTCCGTCGACTGTTCCAGGAGCTTATGTTGCAGGCTTTGGTGGCTATGCCCAACAGTAGCAATGGGGATATACCCCACCTGTTGGTAATGGCCAGCAGAATGTCTACAACTTTCAAAACCCTGTTCAATAAGGTGCAGAATGGAGGCCTCCAGTTTAGAACGCCTACCAGCTGGTTCCAGCTGAGAATCGGCAGGGGATGCCACAACTATTGAACCCTGAAACCATTGCAAATGCCATGAGGAGGTACTTTGACATCCAACTGAAACCCTTAGACATGTCTGTTTACAGGAAGCCCTATCCCGATTGGGTATATCGGGTAGCACCACTGCAAAGAGGCTTCAGAACGCCTAATTTTGCCAACTTCTCGGGTGATGACGGCAAATCCACCATTGAGCATATCAACAGATTTATCGCCCAATATGGTGAAGTTGGTCAGAATGAGTATCACAAGCTGCAGTTATTACCTGTTTATTTAACCGGAATGACATTTGCATGGTACTCATCTTTAGCCCCCGACTCCGTGCAGAGTTGGGCTGACATAGAGCGTTATTTCCATGATAGATTTTATTGGCCCCAACCTCAAGTCACTGTGACGGATTTGACGAATTTCAGGCAACAGATAGATGAGTCGGCTACCGACATTATCGAGAGATTCAGAAGGAAGGTTGTGAAATGCACTATACACTTCCGTGAATCAGAATGCGCCCACCTGATAATCAACAACATGCATCCACAGCTAAAGGAGAAATTAGTGGGACAATCTTGTTCTGACTTAAGTCAGTTAGCCGAGAAGGCTAGTCAAATAGAGCAGTTTATCCAGGAGAAGGAGAAGAGAAGAGAAGAGCCAACCGAAACCGAGGCTCATATTTGGTATCCATTATTGAGGCAGATGAGTATGACTCAGAGTCAGTTGATTGCACGGTAGATACAATGGTAGTCGAGATCGTCAGAGGTAAGGGTTACTCCTGCCTAGCCTTAAAAGCCGTAAAAGGCAAGGAGACGAGTTCATCTGATGACAAGGTGGGTTACTCGTTTGACATCACAAAGGCAGATCAGATCTTTGATCATCTGCTCAAAGATAAGAAGATTCGGCTGCTTAATGGTCATAGGATTCCGCCTGTCGAGGAACTCAAAGATAAAAAGTACTGCAAGTGGCATAATTCATACATCCACTCTACTTCTAATTGTGTGGTCTTCAGAAAGGCGATCCAAAATGGCATCAAAGATGGGAGGTTCAAGCTAGCCGACAAGAGTATGGTTGAAATGTCCATTGATACCGACCCCTTTCCCGCGGTACCAATATATATGGTATATTTTGCTAAGACCGATGAGTCAGGGACACCAAAGAGAGACAATAGATGAAAAGGGTGTGGGTCCCAAAGAAACCTATCGAAGGGGAGAAGGCCACAAGGACCTCTGTGTTCAACCGATTAGGCAACATACATGACATTCGCGATGACAGACAGCCACCTAGGAGCAGTTTTCATGACCACCCTAAATACTCGAGGGACGTTGAACGAGAACTTCAGGAACAAACCATGAGGTTCAGAAGGGTCCATATCGGCGCCAGGCATAGGCCTGGGGGGCAAGTACGGATGCCAACCAACCGGCAGCCAAGCATGCCTGGAATAGATGAAGAACCACTCCTTAAAACCAAACAAATGGTGGTCGAGTTTAACGTAAACGAGGGTGTTTCGTCCTTATGTATCACAATGAGAAATAAGGACCAGACGAGACCTTATCACCCATTCCAAAAAATTCAAAACTAGCCAAACTGGACCCTAATTGGAATGCGGCCATGTGCGAGTAATTTAATGCTTTAACCAAGAAGAACACTTGGGAGTTGGTACCTAGACCGAACGGTGTGAATGTTATCCGGTGTATGTGGCTATATCGTCACAAGTTCTGAGACAGTAGTGACTTAGAGCGGTATAAGGTAAGAATGGTTGCTAATGGCACTAATCAGCAGCAGGGTATTGATTGTGGTGAGACATTCATTCCGGTTGTTAAGCCGGCCACTATTCGGACTGTTCTTAGTATTGCTATGGGCATGCATTGGCTGATTCATCAGCTTGATGTCAAGAATGCATTTCTTCATAGGAATTTGAAAGAAATTGTGTACATACATCATCCCCCTGGCTTTGTTCATCCGGCAGCCCCGCAGTATGTATGTCATCTCAGGAAGTCATTATATGGCTTGAAACAGGCACCCCTCGCGTGGTATGATCGCTTTGCCAGGTATATTATGCAGATCATATTTATTTGTAGCAGGTGTGATAACTCTCTGTTCACTTTTCATCGAGGTAGCAACACTGCTTATTTGCCCTCCTCTGACAGCTTGAAGAATGAAATCATTGCTCTACTCAAAACTGAATTTGCTATGACTGATTTGGGCAAGCTGAGTTATTTCTTAGGTATATCCGTGGTCCGATCGGCCGCTACCATATTTCTGTATCAGCGCAAATATGCGGAAGAGATCGTGTACAGGGCTAAAATGGAAAATTGCAAAAGTATGCCAACTCCGGTTGACTCAAAATCCAAGATCAGTGCCAATGAGGGTGCACCAGTTTCTTATCCCGCCCTATATCGGAGTATTGCAGGTGCCCTTCAGTATCTCACATTCACTAGGCCTGATATTGCATATGCCGTTCAGCAGGTGTGTCTATTTATGCACGCCCCTCGAGAGTCCCATTTTGCGGCCCTCAAACGTATTATCTGATACGTTAGGGGCACACTTGACTTTGGACTGCATCTATACCCCTCTGTCCCAACCAAATTACTCTCCTACATGGATGCAGATTGGGCAGGATGCCTGGACACACGTCGCTCCACCTCAGGCTACTGTGTATTTCTTGGGGATAATCTTATTTCATGGTCTGGCAAGCGGCAGGCCACGCTATCCCGTTCAAGTGCTGAAGTAGAGTATCGCGGAGTTGCTAATGTCGTTGTTGAGATCTATTGGCTCCGTAATCTTCTTTTGGAGCTACAGTGTCCACTGCGAAAGGCGTCTATAGTCTACTGTGACAACATATCTGCCATTTATATGTCTCATAATTCGGTCCAACATCAGCGGACCAAACATATCGAGATGGATATTCACTTTGTACGTGAGAAGGTTGACCTTGGTCAGGTCAAGATATTACGCGTGCCTTCGTCCTATCAGTATGCAGGTATTTTCACTAATGGACTACCGAGACAGCTCTTCACCGACTTCCGATCCAGCCTTAGCGTTCGGCCTCCTCCCACTCCGACTGAGGGGGAGTATTAGCGGATATTCTCCGAATATTCAAAGTATATTTTGTAATTATGATAGATGTATATTTAATGTAATTTAGGATTCTTACTGTATTAAGAATCAACCTCTGTACAACTATATATATTATGATTAATGAAAGAAATCCCTAACGGAGATTATTCCATTCTTACAATCTGGTATATCTCAAATACCATTATTCTTCTAGTACAAAATATCAACAACACTAATAATATGTCACATTGAGAGTAGCTTATACGGACAGTCTTTATATCTTATTAATGTTTTCAAACTTGCAACAATGATAATTTAATACTATTAAAAACCCTTGACTGACCACATAATGTTAAGTTTTTAAAAAGGTGGATGCGCCTTAAATGATTGTGCAAATAATCCTTAATTAAGTTACAACATGTACGCTAAGAATAACTTGAAACTTATAAGAGATTTGCTCTACCAAAATCCAATGCCGTGATTTCAATTTTACCCCTATGGTCTGATAATATCGACTGTCATCTTAATTGATATATTTCTTCAGATATTTATTTTAGTAGATCAGATATTCATGATCAATATTATTTTAAGAAAAAGAATCACGGCATTGGATTTTGGTTGAAGTTAACTTATTTATACTGGTGCTTTTTGTTATAAAACCTTATAAATCAAGAACATCACATTACCTAGAGGATTGAAAAGGTATCAGAATTCTCAACGTTTTTTTTTTTTTATAATCCAGGTTTCCATGCTTGCGCCTGACTACTTCGCTGGTATTACCCAGACGTCCTGGAGATGATGGGACCGGTCCTTCAGCACCCCACCACCGGGTAAATCGCGGGATGTGCTCCAGTGGCCAGTTTTCTGGGAGCGTACAACTGATCAATGAGACAAGGTCAAATTCCCCAACATGCAGAGTTTCTTCGTGCTTGCGGGGAATCGAACCCACGCTGCCCCATGTTAGAGCGCCTTTTAGCGCCCAGGCTTTGCCACTATATTATGCCCCGGAGGACTCAACGGAATTTATTCATGAACGAAAGAAAGAAATACATTTTTTGAACGAAAAAAAAATGGAAAATTACAGTCGAAGGGATAAAAATATTTAATAATCAACAAGGGTGATGAAATGCAGCTATAAATAGCTTTGTTTTTATCATCAATTATATGTATCTACTCTGCCACCGTGAGCACAATAACCACCAAAATGCTTGTTGTGCCCTTCCCTTCGACTGCAAGCACTATGCTATGGTGTATTCCTCTGTCAAGAAAGTCAGGAAATCTTGACAGAAGTTTGAGAGAGTTTCGTCCTAGACTCTAAGTCTAGAATTAGTTTATAGAATTGGTGTGTTTTAATTAACAATGGGAGTGTTGTATTTAGAGTAAAAATTAGGTCACATATCAGATTAGGGTTGGACTCTAAGCTTAGCCCAAAAATTGAGGTACAAGTGGGCCAGTCTGAGTGGGCCCACTGTCGGGGCGGCGCCGCGGCGCCTTACGTAAAATTTTGTTTGTTTCCCATTCTCATTTAATATATATATATTCAGCACATTAAATCCAAAATCTAATTTTGATTTAATTAAATAATATTCATCTAATATAAATTATCTCATAGTTATTATCAATTTAAATATCTCCATCCCAAATCGAATATTTAATACTTTCTTAATACACCCTTAGATCGAAAAAACAATCGACGTAGTGTGACCCTATAGGCCTTCATATATCGACACTAATCCAATTAAGGTCCATACGGAACTCCTAGACTGCGTCGTACGACGAACTCAATATATGAAGTACGTTTACATGAATCCAGCAAACATAACCTTTATGTGATATGATAAATTCCTTTCATTCGCGACACACTCGATCAAGCTTAGGATTTGCCATGTGTCTATCCAAATGGCTTGATCATTTTATCTCATCTATATTAGTCGACAACTAGACCATATTCTAAATATGTCTCTTGTATTGTCCAATGACTTGGTCGACCTAATATCACTGAGAAGTTGAGTGCTCTCTCGAATATCCAATTGATGAATGAATCATATTCTTGGCTCAATTACCACCCTAATTTACATCATAGTGTACCCAACACAAGCCGTATCTTATCCTATAAGGAGTTTAAGCTTAGGACAGAGTCAAAGTACATTACTCTGTAAACAAGGTGCGTATTGACCTCAAGTCAAAGGACCTTTATATCTCACACGTTGATCATACTCTAGACATGTTTAACAAATAGTTTATCAGCATGGTATATCAATACTTTCCAAAAGTATCCATGTGTCAATCACTAGTAACCATTAGTAGTAGTAGGTGAGACATACTACATTCTCTGAGAATGTGATGCAGACCACATGTCGACTTTATAACATATCATCGATATCTCATTCTCGGTGATCATTAGTCGAGACTATTTTAGAGTTACGATCTATCATCAATATCTCACTCTATTAATGACAACGTAAGCTCAAGGGATGCACATTAATAAATAATTACAAACAATCAAATAATAATTCAATAATTGCAAATGCCATAAATATTAATCTTATTAATAATACGAATGTGTTCAAGTACATTTATCCCTAATAATGATTATCTCTAGGACATACATACTTTCATTTGGTACCACAAATCCACCATCCAAAATAAGTTCATTGGTATTGAATGAGACTTTTTTCTCCTCCACTTGTAAACCTATCAAGAATTATAAAATTCTAATTTCCATATATCATGTTAATAAGAGCTTATATATGTTGCCGATGGATGCGTATCAGAAGTTTCACTTTGGAGGATCAATATTTTACAAGAATTTGAACAATGTAGATAAGTACTTGATCACATCATTTCATTCATAATAAAAAACTAACATAATTGAAAATATTTTTTTTAAAAAAGGATTATGACATCTCAAACTCAGGCTGCTCAATGAGAATAGTCATTTTCCCACAAAAAATTAAACAAAAAGAATAAAAAATTTCAACAGATAGCAAATAATGCAAATGAGATTTTGTTTATGTGGCTATTGAAAAATGTGGATATTTATACTGGTCAGAGTAAAATGTCCTTCCATGAAATTTGGAACATTTTAGAGTCCTTAAAAGAAACCAGTAGTTCAGTGGAGTCCTCAAAAGAAAATCTAGCGACTCCTTAAAGTTTCCAAAATCGGATTTTTGGTAATATTCGAGTCCTTAACTGAAAAACAAATTTCAAGTCCTAATAAGTTTATAATATCCCTAAAGACCCGTTCAAATGATAAGTATCCACGTCACCGTCACTTCATCCACTCTTCTAGCAAGCGCGTGTTGATACAGCCATTTTCAATTTGTTTTACAAAAACGTTACTCCCCGAATAAAAAAGAGTGTCAATTTAGCTTTTTTATTGAGTAAAAAAGAGTGTCCATTTATCAAATAAAAAAAGAATTAATCTTATCTTATATATTTGTCTTTATTAAGTGCTATGTGATTAAATCCCAATATTTATTTAATTATGACAGCTTACTCAAATTACCTCTTTTTATATAGGAGTTAATATTTTTTAAGGAGTGTGCAAATAGCTGAATGTACATTTTTTTTTATTCGAAGAAAGTACTTATTATCTATAGTATTTAATAAAATATTTAATTTCTATATCCACATGATAGGTTTAAATCACAAGATTCATGTGATATTGGTTACATAAAATATATTCTCAGTATTCATGAGATTCAAAGTCTCTTGCACTTTATTAAATTACGTATCTAATTAAATTAAGACTCATAAAATAAAACAGGTCTTACTTTGAAAATGAACAACTTTATCTTTCGTTAGATTTTTGGTTTAATTATACATTTTAGAAAAAAATATTTACTCTTGACTCGTAATAGAACTTGTAGAGGGTATATTTTAATCATAGTGAAATGTTAGCGATGAATGTGGAATTTTGAAGAATTTTATCACGTGGAGTTTACCCATTTAGTAGAAGGAGAGTGTTAACTACTGGTTCAATAAAAACAGAAGCTTTGGTTCAAGTTCTATAATATTTAAAGATTTTGTAAATATGTACAAATTTCATGTTGGAGCTCTATTAGTGGTAATAGAAAATATGAAATTATGTACCTAAAGACAGAATTATGAATGTATAGATAGTCTGACTGAGGATAAATTTAAGCAATAAATAGTACGTGATCAAATTTGAACTTTTTTTTACTCGAATTATCTTGGTACAATTTTGAGTTGGAGGGACTTTCGCTGACTGAATTCATCCATAAACCTAGACCGCGGTAACCTTCGTAACCAAAGCGTCACGACAACATCTAAAGGTCACCTTTGGGTTCTTAAGTAGGGGGGCAAGGAGGAGCACGTAGGAATGCCGACCACTACATAAGCCACTAGTGGCTGAGAGAAAGCGAGCAACACCTTGTATAGGTTGGGCGGAGCTTAAAGAAGCAAGCGCCTATCAGAGAAAGCCATTGCGCGCTAGCCTAGCTAGCTATGGAGCTTTCTTTCTAAGACATCCACTTTGATCCGGGGAGGCAGAAGGTAATCACGAATTATGGATTCAATCAAGTTAAGTGAGATAAGGAAACTTGATTTCTTTTTTCGTTTTAGTAGAGTTTCTTCTTATATAACAACACTTTACTATAATCGCATGTATTATGTAGAACTGATCTTTCATGATTATGTTAAATTATATATTTTTTATAGGCCAAATTCATTACCAACCCCTCGTGATCGTTCAAATTTATCACTTGAACACCTTAAATAACATTTGTTCCGTATAGACATCTGAGATAAGATTTGATCGTGTCATATAGATATTTTTTACTAACCTCACAACTTCGATGAATTCCACACAATACAGAGAAAATTTTAAATTTTAAAAATATTTTCTCCTTCCTTCTCTCTCCTTCCAACCTTTCCTCCATCTTAAACCAGTACATTCTAGAAGAAATCTTCATTAACAAGAAAAAGAAGAACAGAAGATTCTTTAATGTTATTTTTTTCAGTTCTTGGCACCAGCTTTGTCTCGCCCTTCTCCCAACTTTCTCTTTTACTTCAATCTTTGAAATCTCCATTAACAAGAAAATAAAGTACATAAGATCCTTGCGTACATCCACTAATTATGGCCAATTTTTCACCAATCTGTTTCTTTACTCCCACCATTTTAGGGAAAAGGTTATTCAAGGAAGGATATGGAGAACAAATTGGGTTCAATAATAAAAAAATCAGAGTTTTTCGATGATTGACCGTAATTTCACCGGCGGCGGACTAGCAGTAATGAGGAAGAATAGAAGGGGATGGAGTTGCTTGCGGTCTGGAGCGATGAAGGGGAAGGAGAGTGTTGACAGTAGTGTTGTTGCTTGATTTTCACCGGAGCTCCGGCGTTGACTCGTTTGAAAAGATGAAGTGCGGGGTGACAATGTGTGAAGGTCAACGGTCACTGGCGAGTTAACTCATGGAGAAGACCCGTAACTTTTTTTTTTTTGTTAAAATGTTATTGTAGTACTTTTTTATAATTAATTAAATAATTTTAAAAGTAGATACGCCACATATCTTCATTTAATTCACCGTTTTAATATCGGTGATTGTGTTACACTCACTTTATATACTTGACAGATTATATAAAAATGTCTAAATGTCAAAGTCGAGATTTATCTGAAGTGTCTATAGAGAATAAATATTATTTAAAATGTTCAAGTGACAAATCTAAATAACTACGAGGGACTGACGTTAAATTTAACCTATCTATATTCTATAATAATATTTTGTTATAGCAATAAAAAAATATTAGACAAACACAGTAAAGAGACGTTTAATCGACTGTACTCCCATTTTAGTGAACACGCGCCCTGATGTGAGAATGGGAAAGATTGACTATGAGACCAACTGACTAGGAACCAAGTCATTTCCTACAACGCTTTGGATGAAATTTCACATTTGAGCTGTAAGCAGTACAATTATTTTTTATTTTTTTATGTCAAACTTACGTCCAGGCTGTTGACACGCCATCACGCTTCATACATTAAAAAAAAAAACGTGTATGGTAATGGAACGGAATATAGAGACAATTGAACAAGGCTAGTTCATACTTCAGATATGTATTAGTCCGAATTCAGTAATTTTACTTAAAAATATATTTATATTAAAAAAATTATAAATTATATATATAAGTATAAAATTTAGAATTCACTTAATATCATTTGAAGTTGTTTATTTTAAAATCCAACATCAATAAAATTAAAATTCTGACCCCTATTCCATATGTGACGCCTATTAGCGTATCAATCGAACTCCTTTCAGAAAAATATATGTTATATATATAAAAAATTATGCTAAATATATAAGTTATTTATACATTTATCTTGAATCTTAAGTATCCTTAGTGAATTTTTTTAGTTTGCCACCGGTGACATGCCTAGGGTATCTAATTTTCATTTACACATTTTGTGTCATATTGAACATTTGACATGTGTAGAAAATGTACTTATTAGACACTCATCAAAAAAAGTCGAAATGGTTCACGTTTGTTATTCAAGCTCCAATCACTCTGTTACCACTATGTGTTAGTTTAACTTCAGAGTGAATTTAAGAAAAAAAATAAGAATTCTTAAAAGTTTATAGTTTTAAACATAACAAATTTTTAGGTGACTGTAAACTTTTTGAAATTTATGACCTTAACACTACTATAAAATCACTATTTTCCTACTGGAAAATGTTTAGTGATTATTCCCACAGATATTTTGAATGAATCGGTAAGAAAAAAAAAATAATACTGTTTTTTACATGAAAAAATTAGGAAGTTTCTCAGCGTTTCAATGGAAACATGTTTCTCACTATGCTTTTCCCCAATGAGTTCATTCAGTGAGAATGAGGTAGAAAAATTATATTTTATAAAATAAAATCCTCACTGATTGTCGGCGGAAAAAATTTATGTTTCTAATAGTGTAAACATGCTATTGTGTGGTTAGGTTTAAAATTAATTGTTTTTAAATTAATAGTGCTGCTCTTTTCTAAATTTATCATTAAAGAAAAATATATTATATAAATTAATAACCGGAAGTACTATATATAATACGTTAAAACTGATTAAGCTAAAAGTACTTCTCCACTAGTTCAAAATTTGTGATTAATTGACTCCAAGTTGTAAGCTCATCAAGTTGCAAAGTGCAGCCGGCATTAACATATTTTTTATGCAAAAAAATAACTGGCATCTTTGTCTTGTTGTATCAGCAAAATTGTTTGTTGATGTTTCCACTTCATATTTGAAATAATTAAGTATAAATGATGGATATGTTTTCTTATAATATCTTCTTTGCCCTCTTCTTGACTCGACATTAAAATATCTTGCAACTTGGTATCGGAAAAACATTTCAAAGCTTTCATTCTCCAATATTCAAATATACCAAGATATTAAACGTGCATGGTGGACGTCGTTTAGTTCATAAGCATCGAAACGGACTCAAGCAATGGCGGAGTCACATAAATTAAAGGGTGACAAGTTGAACTGTTTTCGTTTGAAAATTATATCATATTACGTACATATAGATTAAAATATACTCTTTATAAATATAATAAATATTAAATACAACTTAATACGAAATTGCTGGCTTTGCCAGTGCGTTCAAAAGTTATTTTCAGAACCAAACATTTGTTAATAGTGATGCTACTGCGGAATAGTGTCAAAAAATAAATGAAATTTGTTCGTTGTGTAAATATTTTATCACTTAATCATTTAAATGATGTATTTTCTTACTCAATTTGTTTTAATTTATATAAATAAAAAATATTTAATTTGCTGTAAATATTGAGTATCTAAAAATATTAGCCACAACTCATTTATGTTAATTTGCTTCACTTGTTTTATTCCAATTACTAGTGAATTTGCCCGCGCGTTGAGCGGCGGTAACAAATATCAACAAACTTAAAATAATATTTTTGTAAATTTAGTTGAGATAGAATAGATAAATTTTAATTTATTATATTGATTAAATCACAAAAATAATACTTTTATTGGAATTAGTTTAGATGAACTGCATTTCTAAAAAGAAGTACAAGTAAATGAAACATGAAATAAAACCTAACAGAACTAAACCATAAAGAATCGAAACAACCAACATATTATTGGCATACTCAAGTCATAAGTCTCCAAACTTCACCAACTACATGTTTTTTTGACCAAGTGAAGTACATATCACATACTACTAACTTACAATTTGTTTGCTTCAATATCAAATAAATTTCTTATATATATATTGTATTGGGTAGAAATGCCTCAAGGAGAGTTAGCGTATTTGAGAAGCTTAGTGGTTTCGGAGCTTTCACACAGCTATCTCCCACTCTCCATCCGTATTTAGTGAAAACGCTTCCGGGAGCATTAGCTTATTCGAGAAGTTTGATGGACCCGGAGTCTCAGCATATCTTTCTTTCACTCTCAACAACTCCGATCACATTAGCCCTCCTAGATCAGAGCGGCGCGGCGCGCGTGGGTACTATAACGTCAGTACGCTCACATCATCATAATTTTAGAGGGCATAATAGTCTAGTTTTGTCTTATATAGGCAAGACTTAGAAGAGAAGGAAGACACATTGTATTCTCTTTAAGCTCACACCTCTTGTAACTCAGATTTCTCTCGAGCTAATATAGAACTCTCAGCTTCAATCCATAATGATTTTTCATATATAATTTATTAAGTTCTCATTACTTGCTTGTTCTCATTCATATTTATAATATTAGCCTATCCGTTATCTAAATCTCAATTCCGGACTCAATCAAGAGGGTTTCCGGATCAGATACGACCTACTTGTCATTAAACCCTTAAAATATAAATCTCTAAGTGCGTTTTTGGTAGAAATTATTTTTAATAGAAAATAGTTTGGCAATGTCTATGGGGATAGACAGTTGTAGAGTTATCTCGATCCGTAGCTGATTTTCTTGAAAACCCTAAGACTAACGCACCATCGAAAATAAACATGTCAGGTGGAAACAACGCTGCTCGCGACCCGCAGGAAATTGGAAAGGAACAGGTGCCTAGTGAGCATCAGGACCTGGAGGAATAGTCTGGAACGTCACGGACTAAATCGGAGGAAGGATATCCCCAAAGGTAATAAGGTCTATAGATGAATGAGATGCTCAAAGTCACCCGTCGGAAAGCCGTGAGGTGCAACCCTGGGAACGATATCCAAGAAAAGGAGAATGAAATCCCACTCCAAGGTAGAAGGGATGTTCAAAAAAGAGGGAACCCCCTCGAAAGCCGCACTGGCCACAATCTTGGCAGAAAATAGTGTCATAATGGAGCGCATGGAGAAGTTCCTAAGATCTTTATAGGGAACAACACCAGATCGCCACCCGACAGAAGACGACGAAGCCACAGAGGCCCTCGACGCAGCTACAACGAACATAGAGAGAATGGAACATACGATGGCAGAAGCAAACCTGACAAGACTCGCAGCGCTAGAGAAGGAGTTGCACAAAAGGATGAGCCAGATACTTGGGGGGCCTCCTATGCTAAAAGGAATTAGAGCAAGAAAATATAGAAAGATACCCTACAAAGAAGATGCAGCTCCGGAGCCCATCCCGAAAAAGTTCAGAATGCCTGACATACCCTAGTATGATGGCACGATAGACCCAGATGAACACATTATGACTTTCGAGGCCGCAATCACTGGGCACGACCTGCAACAACATCAAATCGAATCCATCATGTTGAAAAAGTTCAGCCAAACACTCACAAATGGAGCACTCTCTTGGTACATTCTTTTACCTGAAAATTCTATTAATTCTTTTGCTGTCTAGCATATGCATTTGTCAAAGCCACGTTGGGGCCCGAAAGGTCGAAACACACAAGGCATATATTTTCACCATAAAGCAAAGGAATGACGAGTTGCTTCGTAACTTTGTGGAATGCTTCCAGCGGGAAAGGATGCAGCTTCCTGCGATCTCTAAAGATTGGGTTTCCATAGCATTCACTGACGACCTAAATGCTGACAGTTCGGAAGCATCAAATAAATTAAAAAAAGACTGAAGGAACTCTCGGCTAATTCCTGGAACAATGTGAATAATAGATATACTGCCAAGATGAGAATAGAAGTGGATCACGGGACCAGAGCCGAAGGGGGACAACATGGTAGATCTCGTAATGCCCCCCCTCGATACAGGCAAAGGGACCCTAGAGGATGGTTCGATCCTTATTCAACTGGGCTGCCACCTAGGCATGAAGATCGGCCGAATAAACCAAGGTATGATCAAGGTCAGCCCAGAAGAGAAAATGGAGCACCGCAAATAAAGTCTGTAAATGACTCAGGGCTGCTGAGTGTGGCCTTTTAGAACTTTAACACGGAGCTCGTGGATCTAGTCATGGTCATGAAAAATATGAAAGAGGCTCGATTCCCGGTAGCATTTCGATCCAACCTAAACAAGTGGGGCGCGGAAATAGAGCTTTAGTGTGAATTCTATGGAATCCCAGGCCATTTAACGGAAGATTATAAACACTTGAGGTATGAGGTAGCAAACCTGTTAAGAAGGGATCATTTGAAGGAATTCTTCAGTAGCCGATCCAACTACACCAGGGAAGAAGGTACTAGGACTTCGCGGGAACGACTAGCACAACAGAGAATGATCAACATGATAACAGAAGGAATGATGGTATGGGAAATGTCTCGGGTGCAGCAGCCCACATACCCGCCTCCATCCAGAAAAAGGATGAGGGAAGGGCATGAAGATCCTATCGTCTTCAGCAAAGTGGAACGAGAAAGCATCGAGAATCCATACGCCGATGCTCTGGTAATTTCTATTCAAATATTTCAATTTAACATTAAGCACGCGCACGTTGATCCAGGTAGCGCCGTGAATGTTGTGTAACTCTGTGTAATCAAGAAGATGCAACTTACCGAACAAGTGACCCCTGTAGTGAAAGTTTTGACCAAATTCAACATGTTTAGTGAAACGACCAGGGGACAAACTGAGCTGGAAACACATGTGCATAGAGTGTCAAAAAAATCCTTATTCGATGTCCTCGAAGGGGGAATTATGTACAACTTTGTAATTTGGAGGCCCTGGCTGCACGCCATGAGGGCAGTTCCATCTACTTTCCATCAAACTATGAAATTCCTGACGCAATAGGGGGTAGATGAGGTGAGAGGGGATGTTGAAACTGACCCAACGAAAATCGTCCTGGTTAACGAGCAGAGTTTCTCAATCGAAAAAGATAGCTAGCAATTGTAAACGCTCGACCCTGAGATCCACTCTAAGGTCAAGGAACAACATGAACTAGCAGGAGCCATCAGTTCAGGGGGACCAACAAATAGAATACCTCGGTGGTTCACAGGACCGGAGGAGTCAGATGTATGAAGATTCACAACAGAGGATCTCGAGCTCACCTTTTGCCGATCGAATAGGCTCATAGAGCAAGTATACCTGGGCTCAGGCTTAAACCTTGAGTTCAGGAAGAATTTGATTATTTTTCTGAATAACAATATCAGTGGCTTCACTTGGTCGGTACTAGATGTTAAAGGTGTGCCCCCGGAGTTTGCCATCCACAAGATAAACATGGACCCAGATTGTCTTTCTATTAAGTAAAAAGGTGCCCAGTGTCAGTAGAACGGAGTTAATTCATTAAAGAAGAAACTGCATGACTCATCCAGTCATGAGCGGTCCGAGAGTTAAAATACCCAGACTGATTAGCAAATGTGGTGGTACTCCCTAAGAAACCTAAATCTTTTCAAATGTTTTTTGGATTTAAAAGACTTAAATAAAGCTTGCCTGAGGAGCTCATATCCCATGCCCTGCCTGGATCGAGTAGTCGAAGCGGCGACTGGGCATGAGCTACTCAACTATAACATATTCAAATCTCCCTTCTCAGATCTTGATTCGAAATCATATAGGTAAATGAAGACTAATGGCCAATTAATTCTCATTCAATAAATACAAGTTGAAGAGATTTTAATAAATGAAGAAAGAACATTAGCAATGCATTAACTCATGCTAGAGTTTCAGGTGATTCGACGAAAAACTCTAATAAAAGTAATTAACTCATAGTTATACTAAGAACTAATTAACACAATATCCAACATGAACTGAATTCAAGTAAAGAAAATGAAAGAACATGAACAATATATGTCTCTAATGTCTCCTTGTTCTCTTGTTTCTTGCCTCCAAAGTGTTATCTCCTTCTCAAATTCGCCTCCCCCAGCTTATATCACGAAAACCCCCAGAATGAACCTTTTTGCCCTTGTTAAATTTAGGTTTTTCGCTGCCCTGACATCGTCGGCGCCGCGGCTCAGCTATTAGAGCGTCGTGGCGCTAATTCGCTTCTGCCAGTGGGGCGCCGCGGTGCTAATGTTAGGCGCCGCGGCCCTTCAGCGCCGCGACTCTATGTTGTATTGTGCCGCGGCTCTTCAGCGTTCTTTGTCCGGAATTTATAGTATCCATAACTTAGAAAATGTACCTACGTGCATATATAGAGGAGGGGAAATAAAGTTTCGATTTGCAGGTTATTAAAAACAGCCACTTCCAGATATTTAAGAGTGCTTTTAAACTAATTTTAAAAGAAACGTTTCAGTTTGACAGATGTATATTTAACCATAACCACCATTGGAATATAATAATTGAGAAATAGAAATACAATGAAAAAATAGAAGAAGAAAAAAACAAATGTTGAGTTCGTATTTTATTAGGATGTTCCTTCCCAGACCTAAACGGTTAGCTAATTAAATGGTACTAATCAATTATGGGAAACCAAAAAAAACATCTGTAACTGATACAATGAGTTAAATGACTTTATTGATTAATTAAGGTAGAAAAATTAAGGAAAATGTCAAAATTTTGAGAAAAAAATAAATAGCATTCTTTTTTCAAAAAAATGTGGAACTCCCACCCCAGGAGCCCCACACCCCGGTCCGACAGGTCTGTGAAGGAGGTAAATCATGGTGACTCAATTGATTTCAAAGGTTAGACCAGTACCACGCTGCGCACAAGGGCCCTCCTTTATTTCAAGAAGTAACCCCCACACTGCCGCTGACGGGATTCGAAAAATAAATAAATAAATAGCATTCTTGACTTTAGAGGCATGTCACATCACCTCTCTCATTCATAGTTTTAATAAATATACTAGCGAATTCATCCGCGCGAAGAATAGAACAAAAAATAAGGGATGATAGCTTCCATTTATTAAATTCTTCTTTATGTGTGTCTATTAAAAATAAATGGCAATTGATCCACTATCCATGTATTGCTATGGAGAAAAAAAAATCAGAAGTTGATAAAAATTTAAGTGCCAAAATAAAAACAACTAATAATTCCATTTGCCATTTTACTCGAGAATGCAACATAAACCTAAGGTAATCGATGTAGCATAAGACAACCCAAGAAATACATACATATACCAATAATAAAAGCAGTAAAGCTTCTGACTTGGCTTTAAATCACTTGGTAAGTAATTTTGTAGTAATTCTCACATCTGCTCACCTCATTTCAGCTAGAGAAAAGATTAAAAAATAACTCTTCTTCAACGAAAAAAGAAATAATCAATACTCAAAATCTGAAAGTTACACTCTTCACAATCACACATGAAGCTAAGGTAATTATTGAGAAATTAAAACATGTGGGAATAAATATAATTATGCATTGAAACAGTTGTGGCTGACTGCAACATATCTGCTCTCATATTAACCCATAAATTGATTGGATGCAGTTTACGTCTCCTTAACTCTTGTAATCATATACAAATTGGCTTTAGAAATTAAAATTTAAAAAAAAGATGCAAAAGTGCAGCAAGTGGGGTTTGATACCTTACGGAATTAAACTCAATGCTTAATCATTACAACACTCAATCTCAATTGATCATGAATTCCTTCAGTTAATATAGATATATATTAAAAATTATACACATAATATATCGAATTTAGCCGGATGATCATGGATTCACGTGACTCAATTTTTCTAGATACATTCGCCTCTGCCAACAAATATTGTTTGCTCTTCCATGGAGATGCTATACAGTACACATATGATATCAATCCCCTACATCCTAATGAAAAATAAGTTACTACATCCCAATTCCTAAGAAGAAAGAAAACAAAGAATGATAAAAGATAAATATACACCCGAATAAATAAAGGCAAACAAATATTACATCTCAAAATAATGAATAAAGTAAATTGGTAGATTAATAAGTAATAAAGGAACTCAAACCCATATGTGTGTATGTTAACAAACTCAAACTCAGTCATTTAATTATTGCAACGTGTTTCATTCATCTTTGGAAGGAAAAAACTTAAGCACATACTATAAGTAATTAAGAGAGTTAAATGTGTGTCTTTTGAGTTTTTTCACATAGCTAACTGAAAAAAATAGGAAAAATGTCAAGAAAAAAGATAAATAGAATATTTGGGCAAAGAGAGGTACCACATCATCTATGTTGTTCGTCACTTTTTTTTAACAAAAGTCATTAATCATGAAAGAAATAATCCTTTGATAATTTTCATTAATTGAAAGACTATTTATACAAGTTACATATTTCCGTAATAGGAGAATCATATTCCTATTCTACTCCTAAAACCTTATTCTATTTGGATACTAACTATACATTTATGGTAATACAATTATTATGGTAAGTGTACAATACTAATTACATTACAATATTACCTAAACTAAGAGACTAAATATTACCTAAATATATACCTTATATACGGTAATTAAGAGGGAGAATCCGAGAGCAATATACACATGTATATTGTGTGTATTGTATATATTTAACAAGTCAGCTTATTGACGTTCCTCGATATGTGTTAATCAATGCTAATTCATTGACATTAGATCAAGGAGTAGGACAATCTTCAAAATTTGACGTTTACTTCGTTGGAGTCTTTGGCTTGATAAGCCTTGGGATTTTGCAACATTAACCAAAGTTCATTTTGATAGAATAATAAGGAGACGTTTTAGTGTTCATTTGTTTGCCTTCAGATACATTACAGTCTTCATACAAATAATCTGTTAAACGCAAAAAAAAAAAAAAAAAAAAAAAAAAAAAAAAAATATTTAACTGCTATACTAATATCAAAATTAGAAATTAGTATAAGCAAACCATTTGAATCTTAAATAAAGCTTCCAAATTTAAGAGTTTTACTCGAAGCTTTATCATTCAGTTGCTATCACCTAGTTCTTGGGCAATTTATGTTGGTATATGTTCAAAAATAGAATAGCAAAAGAAGAAAAAGTAGATAATGCTCAAAATGTGAATATGAACTATGTATACATGAATAAAACAGGAAACTTGTAATTATTGTTCGACAACAAAATAATTAAGCACCTGGAGTAGTAGTAGCACACTTGTATAATTTCTACATTGTACCTGCAACAAAAAGTACAATAAACTTGAAGAAAAATAATGATTGGTGAATTCACTTGAGGCATATACAAAGAGATTCAGTAGCATATAAAACTAACAATGAATAAAAACATCTTATAGTAATTTTTGTGCTTTTAATTGTATTCGTACAACTACATGAGAAAAAACCTAACATGAATGAAGACAACAGATTCAAAATAACGGTATGTGAAAAATAAAGCATACCATTTGAAAATAAGACTGTATATATATAGAAAATAACGAACTACGTATAGCTGCAAAACCAAGCAAAAAACTTACCATCCCAAAAAAATGCTCCAAAGACAACTAAGCTACCACAGGGTCTAAATCCTATTTTAAAGCTGAATGTAACCTCCATTGACTAAACATCCTAACGTAATATATGTATTATTATTGCATACTTTATTGAGGGGGAAGATGAAGAAACACACGCATGCATTAATTACAACGTTTAGTAATCATTGACTAACTGTTTTGAGGAATGTTAAGAGTGAATATTAAACATGACACATTTAACATAATTAAAAAAAAAAATAAAAAAAGTCAGCACGGTGCACTAAGCTCCGACTATGCGCAGGGTCCGGAGAAGGGCCGAACCACAAAGGTCTATTGTACGCAGTCTTACCTTGCATTTCTGCAAGAGGCTGTTTCAATTAAGAGAGTTTAATGAGTGATTTATTTTAAGTTTATCTATATAACACATAAATGAAAAAAATAGGGAAAAAGCAACAAAAAAAAAAGAAGAGAAAAAAGATAACTAGCAATGGAGGTCATAGAGAGATGTCACGTCACCTTATTTATACCTAGCTTTATTATATAAATAGAATAGATTCTTGAGATGGTAAGTGAAAATGCATAAACAAAAACAGCAAAAGACCTACTTCTCATGGGCTAAATTGTTGTTTTTTTTGAAGAACTTTAATTTAAACATTTCTAGAGATATCAGATATTCATATGAGTGATAATCAATAAGCTGAAACTGACTAGCTAGACAAATTTTTTTATATTCAGCTTTGTGGCTTACGCCAGACTATTTCTAGAGATAGTAGTACTGGTCCCTCAACACTATTATCAGTAAATCGCGAGATGTGCCTGAATGGCCAGAGTTTGAAAACAGAGCAACTGATATCACCTACAAGGTCCTATTCCAGAAGAGAGTAAAGTGCTCCCACAAGGATACGAACCCACGCTGCAGGCCTCCAGCTGGATTTTAAGTTCACCTCCTTTGCCATCCAGCTATGACCCGGGGGACGCTAGACAACTTTATTTGTTACTACAAAACGTATGGCGAATAAAAAAAATTCTTCGGGTTAAAGAACAATAGGGTCTAAAGTTACAAAAATGAAGAGGCTTAATACATTTATAGCTCCTTACCCTCTGTTTGAATGGTTGTTCCCGTGGTTCATTAATGTACAGTATGGTATGGAGAGCATGGTGTTGTATTGTATTAATGAACATAATGTTTAGATAGACTGTATCATTTGTTGTTGTTTAATGATATTTTTATTGTTTGGTTTGATTGTAAGGTATTGTGTAATAACATGTAAGTTTACTAAAATATCCTTAATTCTTAATTACATACTAGTTTTTATATATCAATAAAATTAAGGTAAAGAATAAAATGAAAACTTTAAAAAATAAATAGATGATGGGTGGGGGTGGTGAAGGGGTGGGTTAGTGGAGGTGGGTAGTGGTGAGAGGTCGTGTGTGGTGTAGGGTGGGGGCGGTGAGTGGTGGTGAGTGGTAGTGTAGGGGTGGAGGTGGGTGGTTGTGATGGAGGGGGTGGGTGATTGTGGTGGTGGGGGGTTGGTGAGGGTGGATGGTGGTGAGGGGTCATGTGTGGTGGTGGGGTAGGGGCGATGGTGGTGGTAGGGGGTCGTGAGGGTAGTGTGGGGTGAGTGGTAGAGAATGAGTTGGTGGGTTTGGGTGTGACAAGGGTATGTGTGTGGTTATGCTGGTGGGGTGGGGAGGTAAGGGGTCGTGGGTGGAAGTGGGCTGGTGAGTGGTAGTGTGGGGGTTGGGTGTGATGGAGGGGGAGGGTGGGGGTGGTTTGGTGGAGGTTGGTGGGTGATAGGGTAGTGGTAGGTGGGTGGCGGGAGGGTGGGGGGTTGGGGTGTGATAGAGGTGGGTGGGTAGGGTGTGGTATAATGGAAAAATGAAATATATAACCACGCAAAAATCACCAAATTCGTGATTATAAAAACTGAGATTTTTCATGGTTATTTAATCACGAAATTACAACGGATTTACAACACCATACAACATAATTTTAAGAACAATGGAAATAAACATGATTTCATAGAAAATAATACAATAATGAACCACGGGAAACAACCATCCAAATTCCAAACAGGGGGTTAAACTTATCAGTAAATCTCATTTAAACATTTGAATTACTATTGTTCCAATTGAGCACTAAACACATGATAAAGTGTCCCTATTAGACATTTTCGGTTCAATTTTTTTTTTTTACAAGTGTTCACAAGCGTCTATTAGATTATTAAGTTAATCACATAAAATTTATCATCTCCTTTATTTATAAACATATATCTCAATAAGTCTGAGGTTTTACCGCTTATTGAGATTAATAAAAATAAACAAAAGAATATAATTAAGGGTCCCCCTTGACAGTAGCTGGGCTCATATCCAAAACAAAATCATGGCCTTAAAGAGCATTAAGATTGGGGCCCTGATTACTTAGATAAGTAATTGCACGATGTCTCTTCAAATGGATTGGTCTTTAATTTTTAGCCTTCAAATGGGTTAATTTTTAATTATTTGTCCCTTAAAATTGAACTTATACCTATAAGGAAATAAATTTTTTACCTATCTTGTAGATATTATGATGCATAATTTATGCTCCTATAGACATAAGTTCAATTTTAAAGGAAAAAAGTTAAAGACCAACCCTTTGAAGGACAAAAATTAAAGACCACCACATAATAGGAAAAAAGTGCAAATGAGCCCCTGACATTCAGATTATAATTAGTGCAATCACCTACGTCCTCTCATTGGCCCAAAAAAAATTCTCATAAACTGGGCCGGCAGCATAAATTCTAGGCCTTCCAATCTTAAGAAACTTGCCTCTGAATTTTGCTACGTCATTTGCACAAATGGCCTTATTTTGAGGTGGTCTTAAATTTCGGCCCTTAAATTTGTAATTTTTAATTTTTGCTTTTCAGCACTTTTTTGCGGCATAAATTTTAAATTTCGCTTGGCGTGAGTATATATTTTCTTATCATAACATCCCATAAATTATGCCGAATACATCAAAAATCTTAAAACTCAATATAAAAATGACCAAAAACAGGCATATTATTCAACTCAAAAAGGATAAAGAACATATGCTCCTAAAAGCATAACTCCAATTTTTGAACACTACAACAAATTTATAAAATACTACACAACTTATGCCGCATAACTTAATTTCTACAGAATTTATGTCGAGCGAAGCAAAAGTCCAGTTTCTGAAGATAAATATTAATATAAGATTTATATCGAGCGAAACATGTCTAAATATTTTTTATTAATTGAGCAGCAAGTGCAAAATCAATCCGTTGATTGTGCAAAAACTACAATCTTGATTATCTATGACTAGTTTATGTATCTTGGCTCAAGATATGTTCCATGAAGGGTGGAAGTACTTATGGGTGTAAGAATACTAACATTACAAAACCAGGATCAATTATGTTATCAAGACATAAAACAATTTAAATTAACATGGATAATTATGTATTTGTTTGAGCCATGCCGTAGATTGATGACAAGATCAATTGGAAAGCTAACAAACACTAATGTTATGATATAACTCTGATAGTGTATTTATATAAGGGCTAGAAAAGAACCTAGTTTTTGGTCATTTTTATATTAATGTTTGGTGCGTTAACACATAAAGTGCACGGCTCAATAACCAAATATCATACTTATAATTGAGTCTATGTTTACGAACTGTCGTCAAGCCCAAAATGATTAAAATATAAGTCAAATATTTATAATATAAGCTCATATTTTTCTTATAATGGTTTCATTTAAATCTAGTAACTTTGTTAAAGAAAAATCACTAATAAGTATGAATAATATTTCGAATTCAGTAAATTTTGAATCCAATAAATCAAATTAGCTACTATAAATTTTAAATTTAAATTTATAAAATATAAATTCTGAATGCACCTTTATTTTCATGGTTGTCCAAGAAGCAACACACTGCTGCAAAGTTTAGTGCTGAGGCTATAAGTCAAAGGCTTCTTTAGTAGCAAAGTTCACGTGGGACGAAGAAATTGCACGATTTATCGTTCAAATGGCTGGTCTTCAGTTTTAGATCTTTAGCAATCAATTTATCATAAGTTTTTTTAAGGTGAAAAATCATGTCGGGCATAACTTGTGGATGTTATGATGCGAAAATATAAATTTATACCCCACAAAAAAATTATTACGTTGTTCCTTTTTTGGATAATTGTTTTATAAATAGTTTTTATTTTATTTCTCTTATAATTTATGGACTTTTTAGATCATATATTGAATTTTCTTTGTTTTGAATAAACTAAAAAATTTATGAGAAAACGTTACACAGTCTAAATTTTTATAAGTTATTAAAATATTAGATCACAATATATTATTATATGTAAGATTGAGTAATATATGAATAGATATAATCTTACATACTGAAGAGTCAAACTTATATTTGTAGATTTTAAAAATAGAGACAATATTTAAATAGTCTAAATATGGACATTTGCATAAATCAACCAATGTTTGATGTGATAATTGATTAGGACTGCTTAAGTTGTCGAATATGACATTCAACGGTGGCTATTTTACTTTAGACATAAGTAGTGATACGTTGTTGAATGTTTATTAATTCAACGGTTGATATTTCATGCAATCTATCTTAATGTATTTCTTGCTTGCTTTAATTTGTCACATCTTATCAATGAATTTCACATCCTCTATCGAACCAAAATAAGCCATCACAAAAGGTAATGACATAGTGATTGCATTCCAGGATTGTTATTGATCAAGACAGATTACATATTTATTATAGAGATAAATTTAGTTCATTAAAACATGATTCATCCAATTAGAATTACTTGTTAATTGTTAAGAGTCTCACATCGGATATGGAATGAGAACATGAACTCCTTATATGGACTTGGACAATCCTCACCTAAAAGCTCGCTTTTGGGATTGAGTTAGGCCCAAGATCCATTTCTTTACATGGTATCAGAGCTAAGTCCATTCCAATTCTTTATTCATCGATGTTGGGCCCCCAAATTATATTATCCATGCTCCAATTAACAAGGTCTGGGCGTGCGGTGGAGTGTTAAGAGTTTCACATCGGATATCGAATGGGAACATGGACTCCTTATATGGACTTGGACAATCCCCACCTAGAAACTCGCTTTTGGAGTTGAGTTAGGCCCAAGATCCATTTCTTTACATTTATGATTGATCTAATTTAGTTAATTTTGACTTGCTCGATTTAGTTAATCTTTAAATTGAATTGATTTGAGTTAAATATGTAGCTCAAAGTAACTCATGAAAGACCGTAATAATATTGTTTCATTAGTCATTTATGGACATGTCTTTGAAAA
This sequence comes from Anisodus tanguticus, assembly GCA_034509755.1. Classification (NCBI taxonomy): domain Eukaryota; kingdom Viridiplantae; phylum Streptophyta; class Magnoliopsida; order Solanales; family Solanaceae; genus Anisodus; species Anisodus tanguticus. The sequence goes on from CM067558.1 coordinate 41,585,900, forward strand.
ATAGCTACTGCCATCAAGTTTTAAATTCTATTGTTGAAACTCCAAAAAAATAGTTATTTTTCAATTACAGTAAAAATTGGCTATTAATTTGTGAATATAACCCAAGAAAAATCTTTTTAAACTTGAACACTTATTTATTAACTTAGCTCTTTTTGAGTCGTCTAATTAAACCATTCTAAAAATTTGGATGATTTATGTTATATACGTAGCTTGATATTTGTGAATTTTTTTTGTCAAAATATTTATTTTTTATTTTATTTAATATGTTATATAAGCATAATAATAAAAATTATTAGCTTCATTTGATAATTAATAAATTATAAAAATTAAAATAAGAAATTAAAACTTGGTAATAATTTGCTGGGTTTGTTATTAGCCGTTGTTTAACCTATTTTAGTTCAAGTAATTTTTGTGTGGCTTGATATTGAATAATCAATCTATTTATCAACTTATCTTATTTTAACCAGTTTAAATTTAGTTAAACTCACTCATTTAACACTTCTGCTGTGCTGCATACTTACAAATTGCTTGTTGTTATCATTTTGACCTTTTATAAGTGTAAATTTTTGGCTAAGGGGGTTAGGATGAACTCCCTTGCGCCCTTTAGCTGTCTCGCCATGATTTCTCGAATCCGAGATCGTTGATTAAGAATGGATAGCTAAGATCCTTGTGGTCATTTCAAGTTCAGAAGAGAAGAAACTTCTAACGCGTTTAAAGTTTCTTTTTTTTTACTTTTAAGAAAAAAGTAGGTTTGAAAAGGTTACATACCCTACGTGAAAGCTCATAAAGGTTTCTTCATTCTTGTTCTTTTGGGTTGGTCTACTACATAAGAAGTATATATTATAAAGGGTGAGAAGAAAGAGAAGTACCTGCAACATCTTGCTAACATTGCTAGCCCCAAACACCTTGTGAACAATGGCAAACTTGTGGGGATCATCAGGAGGGAAGTAAGGGGCAAAGATGCAGTCCTTGGCACAACGACGCCTTAACAATTTGCAAGAAGCACAAGGAGAACTTCCTGTTCCCATTTTAATCATTTAACCAAAGTGACCGCACCTTTAACCAAAAGCTGGAACTGGATATTCTACTGCCATTTTACCAAAAATACAAAGCATAAGTTGTAAAAAGGGTCATAATATTCTGAAGACTTTCTTTCGAGTCACCTAATTGAATCGAGTCTTGTTAGTATATATCCGGATACATCTAATATAGATCTACGATAATTATATAATTTAATAAGGTGAAAATATATGTTAATTAATTATAATTAAGTGATAAAAGTACAATTACAAACATATATGTTACAATTATGAAACAATTACTTAATATAGTGTTTCTCGCTCCCTTATTACTGTTTATTGTGATACTTTTAAAAATTTACAAAACATAGCGAGATTATGTAATTTTATAGTACATACACGCTTATACACGTATTTGTGTATCTAAAACACCTTGCCGTCACTGCCCACCCCAACCTCACCCATTAGTTATGGCCAGAGTTCGTGGTGTTTCAGTTGGCAGAAATCTGACAAAGAAAGAGATACATGTATTGAATCCAACGTTGTGCACATATAGTTTTAAAACACATACATTTGATCCAGTTGGCCACAAATACAATTGATATCTTTATATACATACACATATAGTAGCCACACATACATACAAACACAATTATAATCAGATACTGTTGTTGTGCAATTTTACTTGGGATTAGATTTTGTATACGCACTAATACAGTGTATTCTTCTACGTTTTGAAATTAAAATGCTGCTACTGTTTGAAATTAAATTACCTCTATGTTTTGAAATATAGCAAAATCTCGCTATATTTTGCGAAATAAGACGCTAATATCACCACTTATAAAAAATTTCCTATATTTATTACTCCCTCCATCCCAAAATACTTGTCATATTTAAAAAAAAAATCAATTTGACTAAATTTCAAAGTTAAATTAGATTATGTAAATTCAATATTAAAATTGAAAGTTAGATATTCGGAAACTATAGGAAAGGTTTTATAAGTTGCAATTCTTCTCGTATTAATATGATAAAAAAATATAGCTCAAAATGTTGATCAAAGTTGATATAGTTTGATTCTTGAAAAACGTTATATGACAAGTACTTTGGGACACCAAATACAATTTTTTTTCTACGAACTTTAAGATGGGTAGCTTAATGCATGCACTGGTCTTTAATCCCCCCCCCCCCCCCCCTCAATTTTGAAATCTTTAATTTTACCTTTTGCTGAAAAATACCCCAAGGTTCCGGGTTCGAACCCCTGCTCAGTTAAAAAAATAAAAAATTATACGGTTGAATTTGGATTTGCAAGACAGAGTTTGCCTTAGAATTTGCATGCACACTCTGTCTGCCTTAAATTAGAGTTTGTTACCTTAAGGCAAACTCTGCTCGATATGCCTTGCGAACTCCAAATTATGCGTTGTGAACTTTTTTAAGTTTTTTACTGAGTGAGTGTTCGAATCCAAAACTCAAAGATTTTAGGTGAGGGCAAAAAATTAAACATTCTTAATCTGAGGGGTAAAAATTAAAGACCACCCATAATAAGGATATTCCTCCGAATTGCCCAAATACGAATTGAATTGGACTGACTATTTTTAAGCCCTTTCATATAATAGGCCAGCCCAGTCCATAAACAGCTTTGTAGATGGAGGTGTGTATATGAAGTTGTCAATAAAATTAAAGGACAAGGGAGAATATACACGTGTAAGCACATAGTACAAATTCAAAAGAGTGGTACGGCTAACTTAGATTTAAAGTATTGCCCCCTTTATAGTGGCATCGCCTTAAACATAACTCGTGGCCGGGGTTCACGTGATCTTATCCCCCCACCATTTTCTTTTGACTTTGACAATTCCCCCACTACTCTCGTTTTTTTGTTGGTTTCTCACTTATAAGTTTACTAAAATTGACCATCAAAAAATGTGATACATCGGATAAGACGGTTCCCTTTTAATCAAATGTTTAGTATCAAATTCTGGATATGAAAAAATTCTTGATATGAAGCGTTTTTTTTTGAATGAGGCCCTATGCAGTATGAATATGAATATAATTAGATTTTAATATTGATACCAAACACGGAGTGAGAAATCCAATATTTTTTTTATTAAAATTGAGTTTAACTTTTATGGATTGATAATATAATATTATTTTCTTGTTTTGTTTGTTTTCTCACTTATAAAATACTTATAAAATGCGATTTTAATTTTTATACACTAATAATATATTATTTTTATATTTTCAAGACCTTTGAAAGACAATTATTTATTAGTGGTGATAAAATTAGCCGAGAAAAGTATAATTCCTCCAACTTGCTCAAATTTAGTAGGGTTGTCGATTCGTTCATTTAAAAATTCAGCCTACTTTAGTTCGCTCAACTTTTGCTATAAAAAATAGGCGGATTTGGACTAAGTAAACAACTAAAAGTAACATTGTTAACATATTTAAATAAAAACTTGTTTAGCTATAATATGAAGATTTTTTTAAAAGTTTTGTTTGGTATTAATAAATTATAAGAAATAAAAAGAATTTTAAAATTGGTAAAAATTAGGCAAGTTGGATTATGATTTATTATTTAGCCTATATCAATGTAGTCTATCTCAACCAAGGATAGGCAGCATTCATGTATTGATTTAGCTTATCTTGACTCGTTCAAATTTTGTTTGGACCTCCTAATTTACTGTTGGAAATTTAACTATGTGAGATTGAATTTTTTTCGTCTTTAGTGACTTAAACATGTGGGGCCCGCATGTCAGAAATATCATTCCTTCGCACATGCCTAATCTACTAAATGAGTAAATTATATTAGTGCCAAGTATCGTCAAATTTCATTAAAAATGAAAGACATATTGGTACACAAAGTAAGGTATTTGAGACATGAATAGATGAATTGTTTTGGCCAAATAAATAAATCTCCCACATAGGTATAAGATAGAAGGATTGAGCACTATATAAACTCTATTTTTGAGTAAGGGTTTGGGACCCCAAAGGGTAATCCATGTGTTAGAAAGAGGGAGGACATATGTGAGCTTGGGTTCGAGGCTAAACCCCACACGCGCGCCGCCGCCCGTCCGGTTCGGGCCATGGGCTGTGGGATGTGGGCAGTCTTTCGGAATTTTCTTTTTTGGTCCCTGAAATATTTCTTATTTACATTTTGGTACTGAAAAATTCGGAGATAACCAAACGTTGCAAGCAATCTGAAACGTTGCAACCATTCAGTTTGAAACACACAAAAATACATAACGAAAATTCTGACAGAAATTCTCTCATCTCTTCAGCAGTCTGTTCTACATTCTTTTTCTTCGCCAGAATCAACCTTATTTGCTTTGTATTATTAATTGTTGTTGTTTTATCTTGGGAGACTATTGTCCATTACCGTAAAAGCATTTATACGGGGCAATTTTATCTTAAAGAAAGAGAGGCATCTCTTGACTCAGTCTTTCTTCTTGTTTAATCTTTAAGACGCCATTTTTACCTACATTTACTTACCAAAAAATTATATTATGTAAATAGAATAAAGATAAATACTTTTATTACATATAAGTTATTTAATCCCATTAGCTTAAGAGAATTCAAGTGTAAAGGCCAAGAAATTCTAAAATTACTATTTATTGAATCCCTTTATATAAATTAATATTAGTACCCACGCGATGAGCGAACAATATTTAAGAAAAATCATTAGAAAATAGATAATAAATAGCTTATATCTACAAATTTACTTATAAATACTTCTTAAAAAGTAGTACTTATTTTTGTGAAAGAATAGCAATTAAGATAACAATTATAATTTTTTTTATATTTTGAATATTGGTCTAAGTCTAACCCCCCATCTCCCACCCTCTGTGTAATTATCCAAGCACTAAGTAATTGCCAAAAAAATAAAACAATGTCAGTCAGAACAATTGCCATTTTCTATTATTATCTGCAGAATATTTCAGTCAGACTTTGAATGATTATTAAACGAAATAGTTCCATATAGAAGCATAAAACTTTACCATGTGTACCAACACCATTGCAAAGTTAGAACCGGCTAGGGCGATGTACAAACAATTTGCTAGACTTCATAAAAATTACTACACCAATCTTCCCCAACTAAATTAATTGATGGTAAATACTTCTTCGTACCGAGTGCTTAGATCTAATGCAATAATTATATTCATTTGTCTTATATGGAACTAATTGATGGTAAATACTTCTTCGTACCGAGTGTTCACACTAATTATAAAGGTATATATGTCAGACATTTGTCTTATATTCATTGACTTGATATAAACATCCGATGCAAGTAAGTTTGTTGATATAAAGAAGATTTATCTAAGATATTGAGTACTAAAAGTGAAGTAATTTTTTTGTAATTGATCAAATGTTTGTTTGTACTTAACTATATGTAACGAAGTGAAAGTAGAGTAATATAAGAGTTAAGATCTATCTCAAGATATTCAATGTGGTGGAGGAACCTATAATGTAAGTGAAATAATTAGTACTAATAAATAATAAAAAAGTTAGGAGAGCCCAAAACTACATAAGTCGCTATTAATGTGCTTTGCAGATACCACACCATTAAATCCTTCCCTCTTTGCCTTTATGCAAATAATATGAATAACAATCAAGATTTAGTTTATAAAATTCTTGTCCAGAAATATGTCACTGATAATTTTCATCTATTAAAACAAAATGCTAAAATTTGATAATCAAATAATGAATACTCGATAGAAAAATTATTAAATGGTGAGATTTCATTGAATTTCAAGACATTAAAATTTGGCAGTAGCTCAATCTCCTCGTTAATGATCTTCTTTTTCATTTATATCAACAACTGCAGATTTTTAAAAGAATATAGCAAATTCAATTGTAAAAGACAGAGTATAATGATTCAAATAGCTAAAATAACGAACAAAAAAGCGCAAAATAAAAGAGAAAAATGATAAGCTGGAATCATTCTAGAATAAACATGTGAATTAATTATGCAACCAAAAAAATGCATGTGACTGCAAAAAGAAAAAAAATAACCTCGCCTGCTAGTGCCTGCCTTAGCAAGTTATATCTTTTTTAGTATACGTATTTTGGTTGGTTGTTGTTTTATAAAGCCTATTGGCATTTAAACATTATGAAATATTTTGAAAAAAAATATCTAAAAAATATATTTTGAAAAAGTTAGTGTCTTCATGAACATGGTGCATATGTCTGTCTTGAGCGAGATCTCTCGAAAACAACCGCTATATCTATATATATTTCATATTTCAGATATATTAGTATTATATAAATTGTATCCTTACATATAAATTACAGTCTATATATACTTCATATTTCAGATATATTAGTATTATATAAATTGTATATATTATCATGTTTTTAACAAATTTCTGCACAATGTAATTTTATGGTTATGAATAGAGTTTAAACATTCAAAATTTCAAAATTCATGTATCACTTGTAATTTAGCAGAATATGGACAAACTTAATATGAATTATAACATTCAAAATGATGCATCATACCTTATTTTAGAAAATTGTAAATATTGATAATGTGATTACCAATAGAAAATGCTCTGTCAATTTCCTTCAAAGATAAAGAATAATTCAATTAATACTCACTGCATTTAACATATACACTACTAGAAAATTACTATTTTCCCACTGAATTTTCCACTGAAAAATGTTCAGCGACTATTACCACTGAATGTTGATGGAAAAAGCTTAAAAATAGTGTGAACACACAAAAAAATTTAGAAAGTTTCTCAATATTTTAATGAGAATCTGTTTCCTACCATGCATTTTTCCAGTGATTTCTCAGTGAACTAATTCGGTGGAAATGAGGTGAAATGTTTTATAGCACAAATTTCTCACTGAATATCAGTGAAAAATCTTTTATTTCTAGTAGTGATATAATTTCACCTTAAAATAATTGAGAAAGACAATAATAGAATATGGCATATAGAAATTCTGACAATAATTTACTCAACAATTTACCTTCAATATCATGAATGGAGCAATAATATCAAAATGTCATTCCAGAAACAAAAAGTAGAGGCCTTTAAAGGCAGGAAACTAATGTTGTGGAACAATTGAGAGCTTTTAACATATATTGTGTATTAAGGATTAAAGTTGAAGAAGCTTTCCCCCTTCATTAACACCTGAAAAAATATAACTCATAGTCTATATATAAAATAAATTTTGTTATAAGGAATCATAATACTGTTGGTTATTACAAAGGATTGCAGGAACGGAAATTACAAGTAACGTGAAGAATATTGAATAGCGAAATGATGCTTGGAAGATTAGGAAGAAAACTGCTTTGCTTTGCTTTCTGCTTTGTGTATTTTCGTGTATCTCTAATGTGCCTCAACAATGGTGTAAGGGGTGTTTATATAGGAGGAAGAGGGATTGTTTGATCGCCTCCATAACATGACCATTATTGGCCAAATAATGACCATTATGGAGGTAGTAAAGCCACCACATAAATGGAGAAAATTGCCAACGGATTGGCCATTATAGGAGGTGTAATTCAGCCAAAATAAATGGGTGAATTGAGTCTTGGACATTTCATTTCTAGACCGTCGAAATTCGCCTTTCGAAACATTTCGGGGACCAAAGCTGTACATCTTGAAACTTCAGGGACCAAAATCGTACATCTTGAAACTTCAGGGCCCAAAACTGAAGTTTCAAGATGTATAGTTTGGTCCCCGAAGTTTCAAGATGTACGATTTGGTCCCCGAAATTTTTCGTAAAGGCAGTAATTTCGACGGTCCTGCAACGTAAACGTCCGAAGACTCAATTCAGCCCATTTATTTTGGCCGAATTACACCTCCTATAATGGCCAATCCGTTGGCAATTTTCTCCATTTATGTGGTGGCTTTACTACCTCCATAATGATCATTATTTGGCCAATAATGATCGTTATGGAGGCGATCAAAAATTCCTCTTCCTCCTATATAAACACCCCTTACACCATTGTTGAGGCACATTAGAGATACACGAAAATACACAAAGCAGAAAGCAAAGCAAAGCAGTTTTCTTCCTAATCTTCCAAGCATCATTTCGCTATTCAATATTCTTCACGTTACTTGTAATTTCCGTTCCTGCAATCCTTTGTAATAACCAACAAATACAAAATTGACAAAAATACTAAAAGAATATTTCAAAAGAACTCATATGCAAAAAATTGTGAGGTGGAAAAATCGTATGTGAGATTTGCAAAAAAAACACTAACCAAATGACATGTTGATTTGAAGTTCTGCACATCTTTGGTTGGGTTCTTTGTGTCAAAATCTCTTTATAGAACATCTGTTTTCCAGAAAATTAAGGTCCCTTCTGCTTATGTGTGGCTCCTTTTATAGTCTTCTACTTCCTATTTATAGCAACTACATTTCTTAACAATTATAATAATATATTTAAGTTGAAATAAGAACTCTTTATTTGAAAAATAAATAATATATAGAACACATATATGGAGCAAATGGTTCACCTCCTTTTATAGTCTTCTGCTTCATATTTATAGCAATTATTTTTTTAGCGATTGTAATAATATTTTTTAGTTGAATAAAAATTATTTATTTGGAAAATAATAATATAGAGCACACGTGTATGGAGCAAATGGTTCAGTTTCTTTTGCTCCTTATTTATAGTAATAATATATTTTTTAGTTGAATAAAAATTGTTTATTTGAAAAATAAACGATATAGAGCACACATTAAATGCTTAGGGTTGACTCATTTTATAGTCTTTTGCTCCTCTAGCAACTGCATTTTCTTAACCATTGTAATAATATGTTTTTTTAGTTAAAATAAGAATTCAGATTCATTTATTATCTTTTAATTCAAATTCAAGTATTTTTATCTTTTAATTCAAATTCCTCAAGCTATATATTGTTGAAACAGCAAGAAGAAAGTTTTCTCGACAATAATGTAATTACCCGATAAATATGCAGCTTCTATTGATTAAATCTTAGTCTAAAAATGTGCAATTTCAATGGATCTACTCTAATCAAGAACATAAATAATAGAGATACTCAAACATCAAAGAAAATTATGGTCAGTCCACATGTCAGCGATTTTTTATATGAAACTTATAGTCTTGATTCTCTTCTTCAACAATTTATAATATACAACTTATAATCTTGATTTCTTCTAATAAAAAAGCTGCATATATTGTGATTAAATGACTGTGATACAAACAGAGAATATTATACCTGTAAGTGTTATTTGCGCTTCAATACGAGACGAATCTTAGTGAATTTCCAAGTAAAATCGACTCTGAGAAAATAATTGGTAAAAAGCTATTAAACCTTTAATTATTGAGACTAAGAAAATTTATGGTGACTTGCAAATGGTAAGTGTCCACAATAAATTGGAACTCTTTAGCTGTGCCTTTAGTTTTCCATATATAGGTTATGCTACCTCTAATTTAGCCTAATCATATAATTTCAAATTTATATATTTTCACACTTTCAAACAAAATTTAATAATTCAAAAAGAATTTAAAAAGTAGCGGACTATTCATTAAGGTTCTTTATTTTGGAATGATTATTGGTCACAATATTCCTTTTAAAATATATTTCTTCATTGCTAATTGATTATTCACTTTCCAAATATGTCTCTTGATTGTTAATTATTATTTCTGATATGATAATATTTAAATTGTAAATATTTCAATCTTTAAGAAGTATAGTAATAATAATTATTAAACAATCAAAATTAATAAATGAAAAGTTCCTACATACTGAAAGTTTATTAAATATGATATAGAATAATAAGCATATCCTACGTGTACAAAATTGTAAGAATATTATCAGTAATATAAAAAACATGCACAAATTACTGTATACCATGTTATCAATTATTAGTAATAATTGATAACATTGGTATACAGTAATTTGTGCATGTTTTTTATTTAAGAATTTTGAAAGATATGTACTCTAATATTTTTCTATTACTGATTTCACTATATCCATTAAAATCAATTTGTGTGTGCCTTCAAATCTGCCACTCCTTGGACGAGGTCTTCTGTGATAGAGAATATATTAATATTTTCCATATATTTTGTAATTATTATTCTAATATAATTATGTGAAGTAAAAATCCTTCTTTAATTAAGTTTTATAATTATAAACACCTATATATATATTGCATTAATGAAAAGTCTCAAGTAATGAAATTATTCTTCAGTAACCCCCCACGAGTGGAGCTAGCTTATAAGTTACACACATATATATTAAAAATAATTTCAAAAAACTAACTATTCGTTTTGTTATTAGTACATTAACCTGAGTTAACCATAAAACTCATGAACTCTGCATCCGTCTCTCTTTAGAACTCAAGCCCCCAACTTTCACGTGAATCAAGTAATTTTTTCTCAGATCTTGTCTATGTATCAAGAAATTACTAAACATCTATAAATATTTAAATTTAAATTTAAATATTACTATATATTAGCTTGAGATTATCGTATAAAGTCATATTTTAAATTCTAAATTCGTCACCGGATAAAACCGAAGCAACGAACTCATCATTTCCATGTGGAGGAACTAGGAAGGGTAGTAATTCTTACAACTTTGAACTCATCATTTCCATGTGGAGGAAATAGGAAGGGTAGTAATTCTTACAACTTTCTTCTTTATTTGTTTTCTTTTTTCATTTGAAGGTCATGTATGTAAAGTTCATTTGCAATTGGCATGTTATTTTAGGTAGGAGACTTTATATTGTTCACTTTAATCGCGTGGGCTAGAAATTCCCTTCTAACAGGATTTGAACACTTGTTGATCTTGTGCCAAGTGGCAAGGACAAGTGTCTAGCTAGTTATAATACATCAAATGTAGTCAACAAAGTGTTTTTGTATAGTTATGACAACAAAGAACTCTCAGTAGGGATGTACGTAACTAGTGGAGTAGAAGTAATTTTCTTTTAAAATTAATTAACTTTATGTAACATGAATCTGAATTTGTCAAAGCACGAACTCAGAATACCAAATTATTAAATGCAAACAAAAGAGAGAGAGAGAGAGAGAAGAACAACAAGTGGTATAGATGCATGCATGCATTTTCCATTAATTGTATTCATTAAAAAATGTAAAATATATATAATAGTACAAGAATATTTAAACTAGGTAACTAATCAATAGAAAATATAATTCTACCTAAAATATGATACCTAATTACAGTAGGAATACAATTCTACTTAAAATAAGAAATATACAATTAATGAAAGAATATTCGGGAAATATTATATTACACCCCGCAGTCGAAGTGGGAGGTTCACAAACACTGAAACTGACTCGAAAATCATCAAATAGTATGCGTGAAAGTCCTTTGGTGAAGATGTCGGCAATATGATATCTGGAAGGAACATGAAGGACACGAACTTGACCACGAGCCACTTTTCGCGAACGAAATAAATGTCCATCTCAATGTGTTTAATGCGCTGATGTTGGACGGGATTGCCGAAAAGATATATCGCACTAATATTATCGCAATCAACCAGTGTTGCCTTTTGAATCGGGCAATGAAGCTCAAGTAGAAGTTGTGAATCCAACAAGACTCAGAGACGACGTTGGCGACATCTCTGTACTCTGCTTCGGCACTGGATCGGGATATTGTAGGTTGCCTTTTGGAAGACCAAGACAATAGGTTATCTTCGAGGAAAATGCAGTAACCAGACGTGGAGCATCGAGTGTCAGGACATCCACCCCAGTCAGCATCAGAATAAGCAGTGAGACTAGTGAGCGAGGACCTGTATAGATGTAATCCTAAGTGAAGTGTACCTTGGACGTATCGTAAAATACATTTAGGGGATGCGTGTGTGCTTCCGTCGGATTGTGCATGCGTAGGCAGATTTGTTGCACGACATAAGATATGTCAGGTCTCATGAATGTGAGGTACTGCAGGGCCCCATCCAGGCTACGATAGTGAGTTGGGTTTGAATATGGAGGGCCGGAATCGGCGCTAAGCTTGGAATTGGTGTCTACTGACGTGTGGGATGGTTTGCAAGATGTCATGCCTGCACGGTTAAGGATCTCTTCGGCGTATTTCTTCTGATACAGAAATAGGCCGTCAGAATGTCGAGTGACAAAGATGCCCAAGAAATAACTCAAGGGGCTCAGATCATTCATAGCAAACTCAGAGAAAATGAGAGACATAATGGACCGACGGAGAGCATCAGATGATGTGGTAAAGATGATGTCATCAACATATAATAATAGGTAAGCCATGTATGTACCCTTATTGTAGATGAACAAGAAATGGTCGGATCTGCTGTGTGAAAAAATGATAGAGAAGATATAATCGACGAATCGCTGGCACCATGCTCGAGAAGCTTGTTTCAGTTCATAGAATAATTTCTGCAACAGACACACATAATCTGGATCAATAGGATCCCTGAAACCCATATGTTGATGCATATATACTATTTTATGAAGATCCTCATATAAGAAGGCATTCTTGACATCAAACTGATGAATGGGACAAGACTTGGATAGAGCAATGCTGAGAACGGTCTGGATGGTTGCGGGCTTTACGATCGCGCTGAACGTTTCATCACAGTCCACTCACACTTGTTGAGACTTGTCATCACCTACAAGACGAGCCTTGTACCTCTCAAAAGAAGCATCATATTTTTTATGTAAAAAAATCCATATAGAACGAATAATGTTAGCATCAGGTGGACGGGGAACTAGGTCCCAAGTTTTATTATCAATAAGAGCATTATATTCGTCAATCATTGCGGCTTTCCAATTAGGCTCGGACAAAGGCATCCTTCGAATTTTGAGGGACTAAGGAAGGGAAAACTAAAATGGATAGACTAAACAACCATTTAGGTTTATAAATTATGTGCATGGCACGGTTTTCATGGTCTAAGAACGTGTCTCGGGACGCGGGATAGGAGATAGGTATGTCGCGGGACTACCGGGAAGTGGAAGAAGGGCAGGGGTGGCGGGATCGATTGGTTGATGCTCGGTTTGCCGAGAGGTGGCTGTGGAATCACCCTGAGATGGGCTGTTCCGAGCTAATATCGGTGAAGCCGGGTGTGCAGTTTGTCCTGGACTATCCGAGGTGGGGACGGGTGCCGAGGTCTGTGATGGCGGACTATGTAAATAATGAATTAGAACAGGGTTCAGGCCATCATCTTGGAAGTCGTAGAAATGCTGAGGTGGCGATTTTATGAAGGCAAAGGGGAATTGAGACTCATCAAATAGGACATGACGTGAAATAATAATTTTATGACTTGATAAGTCATAGCACGAGTAACCACGATGATTGGCGGGGTATCCCAGAAACACACATGGGGAAGACCAGGGTTGGAGTTTGTGAGTGGTCGGCTGGAGAGGATAACAGAGACATCCAAAGATATGCAAGTGTTGGTAGAAGAGGTTCCTACGAAACAGAACTTGAATGGGCGACCGTTGAGCTAGAGACTTATTTGGTATTATGTTAAGGAGATAAGTGGACATGGAGAGTGCGTAATGCCAGAATTGAGGGGGAATTAAGGCTTGAGCAAGTAGGGCACGAATTAGGTTGTTTATGGTTCGGATTTTCCATTCGGCCTTACCATTTGGGGATGAGGTATGAGGGCAGAAAAAATGAAAGGTAAGACCGTTATTGGAGCAAAACAATTTGAATTGATTATTACTGAATTCTCTGCCATTGTCACATTGAAAATATTTAACGCTCTTTTTAAATTGTGTTTTTACGAGAGCACTAAATGATGAAAAAATGGTGTAGATCTTGGATTCATTGCCAATTGGAAAAGTCCATAGAAAGTTGGAATAATTGTCCAAAAACAACACATAATATAGATGTCCAACCGTACTTAAAATAGGGGACGTCCACAAATCAGTATGTGTGATATCGAAAGGTAGTAAAGTACAATTTGTGGATGCAGAAAATGGTAATTTAACATGTTTCTAAAAAATGCAGGATTCACATATAGGAGTTTTAGAAATACGGTTGCAATTAATAAAATTATTTTTTCTAAGGGAGCGTAAAACAGAAATTACCAGATGTCCTAATCTAGAGTGCCATAAGGATAACGAAAGAACAACAAAGGTTGATGGAACTGAGGCTGAATTGTTGACGGCGTTTGAAATAGGGTAGAGATCTCCGGTGCTATCACATCTTATTATTCATCTTCCTGTCGTAAAATCCATCACAGAAAAACCAAAAAGATCAAAGTCAAGGGAAACATTATTATCAGTTGTGAAACGTCGCACAAAGATTATATTCTTAATAAGTTTAGGGGCATGGAGGACATTTTTTAAGATTAGTGGTGGATGTGGCGGGGATAAGGATGAATGACCAAAATCGCGAATGGGAATGCCTTGTCCACTACCAATAATAATATTCCGATTTAAATTACTCAAATTGGAATAAGACGAGAGAGTACCTTGTGATGCCGTCATGTGAGATGTGGCGCCTGTGTCCATATACCAATTTTCATCTGGACCGTTGAGTGACATTGTGTCATAGCTGCTTCAATGTCAGTCAGTGCATAAGTTAAAGACGGAGGGGCATGTGCTGTGTAGGCATGTTGGAGACGTGGGCCGAGTATGCCAGGGTGGGCCTGTCAGTTCCGAAGTGGAGTCCGCAAAGATGTCGGATACGGGCTAGGAGGAGAGGTCTATGACGGTGGGGCCCACGCAGCCTACGACAGAAGCTGCTGCCACTGCTGTGGTCATTAATGGCGGGGACTGCCCCTTTCCCGCCGCTGTTGTTGCCAGAATTCTGTCTGTCGCAGCCCTTGCTGGACTGCCGCTCCAGCGGTTGTTGCGGGTGGATGCGGGTTGTTGTGGGTCCTTGGGTCGGCGGTTCTGGTCCCGGAGTTGCAGGCCCTGTCATCGACAGAGGGTCCGACGGTGGTGGTGAGGGCGGCATCAGCAATGCTGGCCTAAGTGGTGTTGCGCTTGATTTTTCGGGTTTCCTCAAGAATAAGCTTCGAACGGGCCTCATAAAATGGAGGTAACGACGTGCATCACTGAAGGATGGTTGCAACGCCATCATATGATTCGTTCAAGTCTGCAATAAGTTGCATGACCAATCGTTGATTAGTGACTGGTGCGTTGACGTTGGAGAGTTGGTCAGCAAACATCTTGAATTCTTGACAATATGCAGACATGTTTGGGAATTTGTCCTGATGAACGTCCTTGAACTATTTTTTACGGTATAACGCTCGTTGAGTTTTGTTGTCGTGAAAAATACTTTCCAAACGTTCCCACATTTGCATGACAGTGGCATCGATCTCAATGATGGTGTGCAACAGATCATTAAAGATTGTGTCGTATATCCACTAGAGGACGACTGCGTCCAAACGAGATCAGAGTGCATCATCAGAAGTCGAAGTCGAGGGTAGGTTTGTGGACTTCGGTGTAGGAGGGATGATGTGGTCGATAACTTCGTAAACACGACAATGGATCTTAAAAAGCTTTGTTCACAACGAGTATTGACCCTTTTCCATCTCAAGGGTGATAGGGATGAAGTTTTTTATGTTGTTTACTGCAAGTGCAAGATGAAATTTGATTTTGTCAGCCATGGAAGATGAAATTTATGAGGAGAAAGGAGAGAGAATGGCTGGAAAAAAAATACTAGGGTTCCGTGGGGGTGGCTGCCGAGAGCTATGATCGGCGGCGGTGGATGTATTTTTAAGCAACTGATACTATAAAGGAATATGTTCCCTTAATTGTATTTATCAATAATGTACAATATATATAGTAGTACAAGAATATTTAAACTAAATAACTAATCAATTTAATTACAATATAAAATATAATTTTACCTCAAATAAGAGATATACCATTAATGAAAGAATATTAGAGAAATATTAGGTAAAGTTCATTTGCAATTGACATGTTATTTTAGGTAGGAGACTTTATATTGTTCACTTTAATCGCGTGGGCTAGAAATTCCCTTCTAACAGGATTTGAACACTTGTTGATCTTGTGCCAAGTGGCAAGGACAAGTGTCTAGCTAGTTATAATACATCAAATGTAGTCAACAAAGTGTTTTTGTATAGTTATGACAACAAAGAACTCTCAGTAGGAATGTACGTAACTAGTGGGGTAGAAGTAATTTTCTTTTAAAATTAATTAACTTTATGTAACATGAATCTGAATTTGTTAAAGCACGAACTCAAATACCAAATTATTAAATGCAAATAAAAAAGAGAGAGAGAAGAACAACAAGTGGTATAGATGAATGCACTGTTTAGAGGACAAAAAGGAATACAAGTTCATTCAATTTATGGTTAGAGACAGATTCAGAATTGATATATATATATATATATATATATATGCATTGTTTATTTTAATAAATTTCAATAGGGTAACCAGAATTATTCTGCCGAATTTACTTTCATGCTAGCTTCTTCCCTAATTATAATTGCTTAATTTGTAACCTCTTTCACGAGAAGAGGTATAAAATATATCCTTGTGTTTGTTTCGATTTTTGAAATAGAAGATTTCACTAAGTCGAGTCTTAGGGTTTTGGACTCAAATCACAGATGAAATGTCTAAATTATTTAAGAAAAGCATATGTTTATTTATACTCATCTTCTGAGTTAAAACTGTTGGCAAAGTAAACTATAGTACAATCCAAAACCAATTAACAACCTAGAAAGTGGATAGATGGAATCCAACGTACGTAGGGTACTGATTTTGAGCAACCATTTGTACTCTATAAATCAAAAGAAAGTGAAAGTGCATAGTACCATGTAACTAGTGGTTAATAAAGCAAGTACAAGCTTTGGAGATTAAGTTCAATAAAAACAAAATAGGTTATACGTTTTCATGCACTAATAAGAAGTGTTATTTGATATTTGTGGTTAAGCGTGTCAAAATGACGAGTTGGACTTAATTTATATAGGTTAAATGGATTAAGTTGATAAATTAGCAAGTTATATTACTTGGGTGGGATGAATTGAGTTAAGAGGGGTTAAATATTGAGTCATATCCTAGTCCGTCCAACTCATTCCAAAGTTTAGTTTCTTATAATTAGTCTAATTAACAAATAAAGCCAAAAAATAATCTACTGTTCTTATTATAAATATATTTGACATAAAAAATAATATTTTTTCTTAAAATATTGTAACAAAATACCTTACGGGTGAATTTGAGTTACCTATTTAATCCAAATCAGTTCAACTTTTAGATGAACTTAGTAAATCGAGTCAAAATAAACCTTTTTCATAGATGAATGATTCATCAATCCGTCAAACAAAAGTTACTTTCATAGGCTAATTTTATAGCTGTTATCCACTGTGAAATAGTTAAAATGCAACCAAGTTGATTTAAACATCAATTCTTACAAACAAAAAAGCTGAAAGTGGGTGAAGATTTAGTGTTGGATGCCCTGCAAAATAAGATATGGAACTACGCGAGGTCATGTGCTTCTTCAATGCCAACAAATGGATTCATCTCTACGTGTCCAACCTTATCTATCCAATTTATTCCCCTTCATATCAAATGTCTTGTTTTATTATTAGCATAGCATAGACAAATAATTTGCGACTTTAGGGAGGTATTTATATCTTCTAGCTCAATAATATATGTCTTTAGGTTATAAAAAGTGTAGAGAAAAGGTTTAATTGAAGCACTTTGTTTATTACCACTATTTAGGTTCCACTTGTTAAACTAGGTATAATTTTAGAGGATATATGCAAGTATAACCTTTTAGAGCCTCCCAATGCCTACATGACTATAGCCTATAATCTTCAACTTCACTTCATTGGGTTTTGTTTACAATGAAATCTTTTTCATCCTAGTTTTTAATTTATAGAAGGGGCTGAACAAAGAGTATGCACTAATCTTTAACATCTCTAATGAATAAAATATAATAATTTATCTCAATATTTAATTAAACACACATTTTAAGAAGTTTTTTTTAATATAGACTAAGAAATTATAGAAGCGTGCCATTAAAAGTAAAATAAGAAATTTAAAACTAGAAGGTCTATATAAAAAATACAGTTCTTCCTCAATTCTATGTAAATTGTTTAAGTTTGATTAGACGAGAAATTTAAGGACTTTGGATCTTATAATCCTAAATATTTCATTATATTTCTATAGAGAGAATATCCCCATAAGTGAACTTAAAATGTTAGAACTAAAAACTTACTCCTTCGTCTCAATTTATATAACGGTGGTTGATTGAGCACAAAACTTTTTTAAAAAAATCAATTTATATCCAAAATAAATGATAGACATTTGTGAGATCATAAATAATTTTAGTTTTACAAGCTTTTATTCATTTTCCAAACAAACGAAAACTAAATATTGTCACACAAAACGAATGGAGGGTGCACGGTTTGCCTTTGAAATAGGTTGGTCTTTAATTTTTGCCTGTAAAATTAAATTTATGCCCCTAGCGGGGCGTAACTTTTTTAAGAGTAGGGGTATAATTTATGGAATATTATGATGTGCAAACCATTTTCCGTGTGACATGACATGGATTAGTTTGATTAAGTAGAAAATCTCAAGCAAAGTAATTTAGGCTAAATTGTTGGGACGAACTTTTTATATGGATTCAAGCTTGCCAAATGCTTTATCATTCTTACCGAAGAGTAAAACTCAAATAATAAGAGATTCCATACTAATAACTCAATTAATTCTTTAAAAATATATTCTATGATCATTAAGATTTAAAATTAAAATTTCTCGTTAAAAAAAGACAATCAATTAGAATCAAAGAAAATAACTCATAAAATCTTGGTAAATGCTTGAACGTTTACTTAGTTCAGCGATCTAGTTCATGCCTTTTATTTTGCTTGTGTAATGATTTTACTATGGAAGCAAGTGAGGTGAGCTAAGATTACATTCCAAGTAACATAACAGGATTCGATGTTGCACCATCTTTCATTTTTATCGGGATCCAAAACTTATACTAAGTAAAAAAATATTTGTTATAAAGGATAAAAATTAAAGACCAGCACAAAATAGAGAAAAAATGCAAATAATCCGTAGTAGTTCATGTGTATCCGCTTATGTCTGCGGATTATCCGTACCCCTATTTCAAAAAAGCGAGGGCGGAAGTGGTGGTCTAGCACAATTCCTAAATCATTCCTATTCCTCTAGCTTTCTCAATCTTCGAAGTCGTGCTATCTCTTTTTTCGGAAACGATTGTCTATGATTCGATTCCTTCTCTCATCGGTCTTATTCGAAGTCGTAGAGCGAGCTTTTCTTTAAGGCGTAGCAGGTTTAACTCCCTCGAGAATGTCTAATTCTTCCGCATCAAGTGCTGAAATTCTATTTCTTCCTGAGTGAGTTAAGTGACTGACGATGTTGGAAGTCGTGTATGGGTGTCAGATGTACTATGTAACTGGTGGAGAACCATTGGCAGGCGGCTAAGGGCCAATTGACTTAACTGAATTTAAATCGTAGGTCTCGCATTCTATTCCGTCTGGTAGTGTATAAAGATCCGTATTCTGGCTATTCCCTCTCGTAGTCGATTCGGTATGTGTAGTATGTATCATAGTCCCTAAAGACATAGCATTTCATTCTATTCTTGAAAGTACCACAGCTCGAAATGTGCCTATTCATTCCTTCGTAGTTTAATACTGTCAAGTTTTAGATTTTTACCATCATGATAGTTGAATAGTGGATAGTAATTTTTCAAGAAGCCTATCGAAAAATTCATCTGAAAAGGCCAAAATGTCCAATTTTTTCAACACAAAATGTCAAATCTGGTCACACAATTCCCGGCCCATTAATTACTTTCTCCATTTAAACCCCTCAGGTCTACAAAAAGTCCTCCGCCGCCTTCGGAACTCTAGAATCGTCGCTGTAAATTCTAAACTTACGATGTTGGTCATTAAAATTCCATCACCATCCAATCAAATCAAAACACACAAATCACAACATCCTTATCCATAACCACGTGTCCTTTTCACATACTATCTCAATTTCAAAATATTTATTTTACTTTTTTTTTAATCGATTTCAAAAATAATATTTTTTAGTAACCCTTTCATTATAATTTTTGACATAACATGTCTAAGACTATAAAATTAAAAATCATTTTTATATATTTAACACATATTTAATTTTAGATTATAAAATTTAAAAAAATTTTCTATTTTTTAAATTTTGTGGCCAGTCAAAACACACAATAATTTTAAAACGGAAGGAATAATACATTTTTCCTTTTCCTTTTTTTCCCATCAATTTGATACCTGCTGTGTGTTTGAATTTGCACATTTTGAAGGGTGATTTATAAGAATAACCTTAAATTTCAAATTTTAACTTTTGAATTTGAAGGTTTACCATAGATAAGTGAGAGTCAAAATTTAAAATCATTCATTTCTAACATCATTAATGCAATTTTCTCCATTTCGAAGATTTAATTAAAAACAATTTTATTTCCAAAACTCAATTGAAGATGGATTCATATTTTAAACTTAAATATTTTAAATTTTAGAATGGAGATATTATGTGTCATAGACAATTCAAGAATTTAAATTTACTGATTTTAACTTTATACTGAATTCATTTCACTATTAAAATTATGAAGTCATATTTTACTCAAACTTTTTTACACAACAACAACATACACAGTGAAATTCCACAACGTAGGGTTTGAAAAGAGTAGAGTGTACATATACCATTTACCTCTACTTTGATAGTTAAAACGACTATTTTCGGAAGACCCTCAACTTAAAACAAAGCATAATCACAAGCAAAAATTACTCTAAGCTTTTACACATATATTATATTCCTTATCGAAAGATTTGATTTAAGTGAATTCATAGCACAAGCTATACATCACCCTCTTCAAACCAAAAAAAAACTAGATCCCTTGTCAAGTATTAATAATTGAAATCTAACTTTTCTACACATTTAATAAAATTTTAAACATAAATATAAAATCTACAATAAAAGTAATTAAAATTAATCGAACTCGAACTTAACCTTTAATTGCCTCTAATTACAAACTATTTTGTAGCATACTTTAATCGCCTTGTAACTCTAGCAACTCTCATTATTTTAACCGCACTGGAACATCGAAATGTCTAGCTCACAGTTTGTATTTGTATAACTAACCACAGTTAGTACCACTTAACCCTGGTTAGACTCCACTTTTTCCACCCCTTTATATACAAACCGATCATCAACACTTGCAACTTCAAACACCACCTTCCACTAAAATGATCGGACAAAGAAACCGCCGTATTAATCCAACGGTCGATGTTCCACCATGGTCATACACAGATGATCAAGCGGCTACTAACATGCACTTCATGTTAAGCCCTAGCACAAATTCCAATTCTACCCCTAACTTCACTGAAGATAATAATTATTCTCTATTTGATGTTGATGATATTGAACTTCCTGTGGACGTGTACTCATGTGATGAGTTCAGGATGTATGAGTTTAAAGTCAAGAAATGCACACGTGGGAGATCACACGATTGGACTGAATGTCCGTATGTTCATCCAGGCGAGAAAGCTCGTAGGAGGGATCCACGTAAGTATCACTATTCCGGTACTGCATGTCCTGATTTCCGTAAGGGTAGTTGTAACCGAGGCGACACGTGTGAGTTTGCTCATGGTGTGTTCGAGTGTTGGTTACACCCCGGTCGCTACCGTACTCAGCCTTGTAAGGACGGGGTTAACTGTAAGCGTAGGGTTTGTTTCTTCGCTCATTCACCTGAACAGCTTCGGGTAGTATTGGGATCCGACCCGTTTGATAACTCGACCCGACCCGTTTGGTCTTCTGAGTCGAGTTCTCCACCGACTGATCAATCACCACCGATGTCTCCATTAGCGACGACAAACTCGTTGAGTCGATCACTCGGTTCGAACTCGGTGAACGATGTGATGTTTTCATTGCGTCAATTGCAGCTAAACAGGTTGAATTCCATGCCTTCGTCATGGAATGTACAAATGGGTTCACCTAGACACGGGTCGCCTATACGACCCGTGACCCGACCCGGTTTTATTAGCTTGCCTGCAACGCCTATTGGGGATCCGACCCGACCCAGGAACCGATGCTTTGATTTGTGGGAAAATGGGGAATGTGAAGAGGAACCTTTGATGGAGCGGGTCGAATCGGGTAGGGATTTAAGGGTGAAAATGTTTGAGAGATTGAGCAAGGAGAATCCACTCGATGACCCGAACCCGAGTTCAAGTGGGTCAAACCCGAATGTTGGTTGGGTTTCGGATCTGATCCAGTAAAGTATTAAGTATGATTATGTTGATTGCAGCTTTCAGTAATGGTGGGCCTTTTTTGCTTGCTTAATTAACTTGGATTTTTGGGTACTTCAAACCGTTTTGGAAGCGATAAATCGAAGTATATTACTGTGTGTGTATATATATAGTAAGAATTTAGTGTTTGTAGATATGGTAAATTATGTTTGGTTGTAAAAAGGGAAAGTGAAGATGAGGATCTTTTTTGGTGGAAGGAATTTTAGGGAGCAATTTTAAAGGACTAGTCTTTAGAAGGATTTTTTCTAAATGTTTAGCCAAAAATGGCAAAGTGAGGATGGGGATCTATAAATGTTGTTTTGATATTTTTGAAGAATTGTAATCCTTCTAATGTATGTATGTATGTATGTAATGTACATTTATAATATATTTGGTCTATATTTCTATTATTATTACTTTTAAATGTTTTTGTCTTCAAGCTTTCATATTACTAATGCTATGCTCTTGTGCAATTTATGTGAGATTTCCCTTTGTGGGATTTTGTTTTTGGGATTTCACTGGATTATTGAAAAGAGTAATATGACGCTCTGCTCATTAATCATTATACTCTAGTGTAGAGATAGTTCTTGAAGAGTATCTATGATGCAATTTCTTTCATATTCGATCGCGCAGCTGCGACGCCCTTGCTTCTTGCCCCTTATAAGATCGATATGAGAAAGATATGAGAAAGATGTGCTCAAGCGCCCAAAGTATACAAGGGGCTTGGGCTCGAAAACTGACCTTACTCAACAAGCATCTTTCTTAGTAAGATTACTTGACCCTGCTTCGGCAGGGTCGAAGAAGACGTGTAAGATACCGAGGGGCCGGGCCTCTTTATTGTAAGGCGTTTGAAGCCCAATTTTGGGCTTTTTTGTCCCGAAAAATATTTTTTTCCCCTCAATATTTGTATTATTTCATAAGATACATGACAGTGTCGTCTTTAGATACAGTTATTTTATCCAATCGTCTACAGTATGTATTTGTAATCTTAATATATAATTTAATTATCGTGAACTTCAATAAACATTTGCGCATGAATTGTTTGATATTAAAGAAGAATAAGCGGTATCTAAAGTTAATTAGTTAGAAAAAAGATTATTCAAAAATTAAAGTTGTATTTGAATATTAACATACAATTGAAGTTCAAGTAACAAAATTTACGGACACGACTCTTAAAAGAGTGAACTGATGTACGAGCAATAACACGTTCAATAGTGGTGATTTGGTATACGTTCAAAGATTTGGATAAAGATTTGGATAAAGATTCTATAATCTATGGACCTAACGATAGGGATAAAGGTTTGAATAAAGATCTGGTGTACATTCTATAATCTTCATATCTATGAGACTACACTGATATATGATTTGTTTCTTATCTGTAAACAGTCAAATTTGGTGTCTGAGGGAATTAATTTCCAGGAAAAAACAATTTAGTTTGTACTTTGTACTATGTCATGTTTGCTTTATAGAGGCTCAAGTGTAGGCACGTATTCACGAGTATATGATGACAATTGACAAGTGTAACATGCCCCTATTACAAAGAGGATAGCACTGTTTTGGCCTTTTGGGGACACAATGGGATTTTGCCAGATTTGGGGGATTTCTTCTGGTGCTGTTTGGCATGTTTGGACTTTGGACACAAAAGGCAAACAAGAAAAAAAGAAGCAACAACAGGCCATTATTGGTGTCAGAGCTGTTGTCTCAGATGGTCTTAGTCCTGGATAAGCCTGCTTCTCTTGCCGTGCCACTCGTACGGTTTTTGTTTTTTTGTTAAACATGTTACTCCATCCGTATTAAAAAGATTATTTTAGTTTAACTTAATACAAAATTCAAAAAATAAAAAAATATTTTTAAAATATGTAATTCAAAACAAACTTTAGATATTTGTGTGATCGTAAATCATCTCATAAAGTTAAATTATTTCTAAATATAAAAAGTTAATCTTTTTGAGATAAATTAATAAGGAAAGTAAGACAATCTTTTTTAGATAAAAGAATTACTCTCTCCGTCCAATAATAAGTGTCATTTTAGTAAAAATATTTTATCTCAAAATAAGTGTCATCTTATGAATTTAAAACATAAATTGGTTATTTTTTTCTACTATACCCTAAGACAAAAATTGACAACCTCTCTACTTACAAAAATATTTATTGGCAAATTATTTATTCAAGACATAAATGATTACGATTTATGCATGTTTTAATCAAAAGGAAAGTAATATATTTTTATTAAATGAGGGTAGTTCGGTAAACTTTTCATTTCATTATTAATTTCCTAATATGCGTATTTTTTTTTTACTAAAATGACACTTATTATAAAATGAGGAGAGTAATATTTATGGAATTGATTTAAGAATCAGGTTATATGATCGACGGCAAGGGATGCATGGAGCGGCAGCCCATGCGCGACACAAATGGATCGATAGGCCCAATGAGTGTTGCGACAAATTTTAAAAACCCATATGTTTCCTACTGAAAAAATCATTTGGAGGACATCCGATTTAGATTAGATTTAAGATCTTTTACAGACTATATATACATGGTCTTTTCTCATTATTATGTATATTTGTAAAAAT